>CM057342.1:289039712-291992918 GCA_030015575.1 Agapanthus africanus
AGGTTCATCTACCATTTTGATGATGTCAAACTCTTTGACTACTACATCAAAACAGACGTTCCAACTCCACGATGCCTGCTTTATCCTATAAAGCATCTTGTACACGTTTCCGCTGCTCCCACTGTCTACGAAGCCCTCTAGCTGTGTACTTACAGACGCTCTCTTCTAAAACATCATTTTAGAAAAGCAGTCATGACACCCAACCGCCAGATATCGTAGTCATGGTATGTAGCCGTGGCAAGTAGGATCCGGATGGACTTAAGCATAGCCAATGGAAAAGGTTTCATCATTATCCACGCCTGGTCGATGACGAAAACCTTTAACAAGTCTAGCTTTGAAAGTCTCAAATTTTCCATCTACACCAAGTAATCTTTTCAAGATATACTTGCTCTTGATGGGGATTTAACCCTTCAGATATAGCAACCAAAGTCCATACTTTGTTGGTGTATAAGGATTCCATCTCAGATCGCTAAGCATCCAGCCATTCTTACAGAGTCCCACTCCTGATGGCCAGCTCGAAAGTAGTTGGGTCATCATCTTATGATGCAATCCTCGCTCCCACTGTCATAGAGAAACCAAAGTATCTCTCAGGTGGGTGAGGAACCCTACTAGATCGGCGGAGAGGCTGAGGTTCGTTGGTTACTATTGAATCCTTCGGTTCTACCAAATCATCTGCTGTAGTTTGCATAGCTGGAACTGCTTCCAGTTCTACATAATAGACCTTGCCTCGAGCTTATCCGAATTTTGCTTTTAGACATAGTCCGGACAACCCTCAAATCTTAACCAACTTAAGATATGGGCTCTTCCCTTTCCATATCACATATGAAGTGGTAGGCAACTGATTTGATTTGAACCCTATTCAATAGGTATGCAGCTTCTCAAGTGCATAACTCCCAAAAGGAAATAGGTAACTCAGTAGTACTCATTATAGAGCACACCTTATCATATAGGGTGTGATTGCTTCGCCCCGATATACCATCATGCTATGGTGTGTTCAGAGGAGTAATGCCGAGAGAGAATCTCATTCTCCTTTAGAATAGTCCAGGAATTCCGTGCTCAAGTATTCTCCTCCCTGATCATATCAAAGGACATAATACTTATACCCGGTTTTTGGTTCTCTACTTCTAATTTATATTCTGTGAATATCTCAAAAGGTTCGGACTTGTGTTTCAACAAGAACATATCTCTGAATCTAAAGAGATCATCAGAGAATGTAATGAAGTACAAATAACCAGTCTTGGCATATGTAGACAGGGGACCTTCATACATCAGCATGTATCAATCCCAAGAGTTCACTAACTCTTTCTCTGCTTCCAATAAACAGAGCTGTGGTCATCTTATCTTTGTGACATGACCGGCAAGTTTTCGCAAGATGTAAATTCAAACAGATTTAAATATGCATCTATGTGCAACTTAGCTAGTCGGGTCGCATTGATATGACCTAGTCTACAATACCTCAAGAAGGATCCGTTCATTTCTGAACTCTTCCTCTTGTGTGTGTTCTGTATACTAGGAACTGTAGTTTGATTTAGAACATCAATGCTTTTAGATAACGTTCCTGAACCGATCAACTTTTGATATAGGAAATGTTCAAAACATTATCCAACAATACAAAATTATATCCTTCTTTACTAATAAAGAGACTGATATGATTTTGTATATCAGGTTCGGTATCTAATAACATACGTTCAGAATCAATGTATTCAGGTAATACAGGGTGACAGTGACCAACAGACCTGGCTGCAACACTTGCACCGTTTTCTGCCTCATGAAACTTATCACCCGTTCTCAGTTCTCTACCTTTCTGTAGCCCTATGTAACTGATTACATATCTGGGATCCTGATCCGGTTTCAAATACCCAGGACATAGAGGATACAGAGAAACAGTTCTTTGTAATGAACACACCCGAAGGAGATGCATCATATGCACTTTCTTTGTTTGGGCGGCACGGGAATTCTGGTAATCCCCAATTTCCTGCTCTGTCTTATAACAATTATAAGTTGGAGCGGGACCAACGTTCCCCAGCTCAGTATAACAAGCGGGTTCGGTCAATATTCCGTATTATTATCTTGATTAAGGCGTGACATGGTCGCTACCTGGAGAGAGAGAGAAGAAAACACTCTGCGTATGCTCTTGCAAGATCAGATTGGTTATTATTTTATGTAATCAGGATGGCTCCCACTGTTTTTATCAAATCTTCCTTCAAACCCTAAAAGGAAAGACTAGCCGGGATTAATTACACACTACAAGTTCACCAATCTTTCAGCCAGGCCAGTGTCGGTACTTTGAGGGAGGTCCCCCGTGCTTTCGCACGAACCTAATTAATGTAAACCTCGTTTTCCCAGAGGCATAACCTCGTTAACACCTTTCTAGACACCTACTTGATTGGCTAATTGTAATGTGTAAAACTCTCCTAGGAGTAACTCTTACTCACAGTGGGTATCGGGATCCAACTATCTCATAGAAGGTATGCAATCTCATTGCAAATTTCAACACTTGAAATTCCCGATAATATTTTGCCCCTAGCGTTCTATGACCTTGACGAATGCCAAACAACCCATAGTCCACTAGTCAAGTTCAATCCGTATATTTCTTGATTGAATTAAACCCACCCGCACGACCCTTGACGAATGCCAAACAACGCCGTACGAATACCCTAATCCAATCTGCATCATATGCATAAGCAGATAAATACTAGTTAGCTACCGCACACTACGCCTTGACGAATGCCAAACTACCGCAGCACGAATACTAACTAGTACTTATCTGAAATGACGGAGGGCTACGACAGGTTTTTGTGAAAACCTATTGCGTAATGAACTTGATATCGTTGTAGAATCAAATGATTTTAAAATTGAGTGTTTTTTAGGCTTTTCTAGTTTTGCTAAAGGGGTCACTCCCGGTGAAGGGATCGTCGGCCCTTTCCTCGTCGAATGAGGTGCGGGATATATCATATATATCACTGTGCAAAGCAGAAACTATAGAAGCTATCAAAAGACAAACCGAGTGTGTAGCATCTGCCAGTTATTGCTAAAGGGGTCACTCCCGGTGAATGGATCGTCGGCCCTTTCCTCATCGAATAAGGTGCAAGATATATCATATATACCGCTGTGCAAAGCAAGAACTGTAGCTACCTGTTTTAATTTTTGAAATTCGATTCCACAACATCTTAGTTTTCTTTTATTTCATTAATCTCATTAATGAAGTCCCATCATTTAAGTACCTAAACATCACAGATAAATACGACGTACACTTATGCCATCCGCATTCGCCTCGATGTCCCCTCGTGCACCGTTAGGTTAGGTAACTAACGGCAGAGCGGGGCAGTGCTAGCGTGGGTGTAAAACATAAGTAACGTCTGTATAATATATCATATATACTATATACAGTATTTATCACAGAACATCACATGATCACATCACAGATATCGCAGCAGAAGAATCATATGAAACATTGGATATACTAGGACGTCCGTGTTTTCAATACGAGCCAATATAAAACACGGATTCCACGGTCGCGATGAATAGCCAAACCCACACCCCTAGACCCCTACGAGAGCGGCAAGCAACCCTACCAATTCTAGGGTTAGGAGACCCGGACTCGACTCCTCGAGTTGGTCTCCCACTGGACCCTAGAACCCGGTCACTTGTGCTCCCCTCCTTGGGTCTATCCTAGTGCAGAAAAGTAAATAATATAGAAATGGTGACATCTTCCGCAACCTGGAAGTGCCCCAATAAAAGAATATTACATAAAAGTTTTTTACATGAATGAAAATGAAAAATACTCGTCTCACATAAAAACCCCCGGCTATTCAAACACGACGATCCAATATAACATATCCAGCAACACATAACATCACATGTCATCAACGTAAGTAAATGTGCGCATCCCAATTGTCGTTGACATATAGTAACGAAACCGGCGATATCACATATTACACTTACGGTCACAGAAAAGAAAGTGTAAAACTACAACAGTTGGAATCCGCAACCTGCATAGACATCGCATGCCTAATCAAATGAATTACTTAGACATCGCATGCCTAACAATTATAAACCCCGCATTTTAGTCTCATTATCGAAAACACTTTTCAATATCAAGTCGGGCAATTCAACAAGATTCCCGACATTTTGATCGAATGCTCGTCGCAAACTTTATTAGGCGGCCGCACCCCCGATGCCGTCGACGAAGTGCACCAAGGCGGAACACCACTGCAGCGAGCACCCGAACGGATGCTTTCGGCGACGGGGTTCTCCTACAGTCACTTGGTCGGGGATATGGGGTGTAGCTGTTTATTAAGTTTACCCAGCGAGTATCCGCATACGCTACGTGATTGCGACGGACTTTTGATCACATCAAAATTCCGTGGCAACCGATCAATTGAGACTAAAGTGCTATGTTTATAACATTCATATTAGTTATCTCATAACTACTTGTGAATTCCAAATATCGTATCACATTCCGGATAAATAGAAAATGTTAAACTTTCCGATCGAACAATCGAACACCCAAGTTTTTCCGAAGCGGCTCAACACATGAAATAAGTTTAAAAACATTCACTTCATGCCTCAGTACCAACGGTCCAGCCGTAGAAGGGTCAAGCCAACGCCTCACATGTGGCACGCCGTACTGCCCTAAACCCTAAGGTTCAAAGGGCAGTTCAAGACGGTCACATAATCGAGTTAAGGTTTGTTGTCTTCTAGAGGGACCATCGCGTTACTTGCACTACTTAGAACGTCATTAAACTACGGAAAAATCCAACAATTGGAAATTTCCCGGCAGGGGAAAAAGTGAGTATTTATATCCGGTCGAACTTTTTAACATATTCTAAAATAACCCGAAAAGACACATAGACAAAGTCTGATAATCCGATCGAATCTACGAATTCCCAATACAACCCAGAAAACTCAACTCTTGAGTAAACATTAAAAATTCCCAGAAAATACAGCAATAAAATATAGGAATTACTAACGTGATGCGACAGAATGGCCGCGGAACCGCCGCACGAGGCATGCTCGTGCCGCGGTTCCGCCGCGCTTTAGATGAATTAGCCACTCGAATTTCACAGTAACTCCTAGAAACGCCTGCTGAATTTTCTGCATATTTTTAATTCACAAAAATCCACAATTTTCAAAAATGTACAGGGAGTGGATGAAATCTAGGGCTTCGGGTTCGATCGGGTTTGTAACTTCGTCTACTCATCGCCTAAGGCTCTAGCTAGGCTCTGATACCACTGTAGGGTTCCTAGGCACTCTAAGGAGGTCTCACAAGGCATCAACCATGCCAAATTCTACTTTTTCCGGTGCCGAGAAATCCTAATATAGATCGTTAACTAGAGATTAGGCGAAACATGCAAGTAAACGACTTTACTGCTAAGTGAAAGAAACTACAACCTTTGTAGATCCGGTCCTCCACTTCCTTAGCTCCGTGATGATGTCCCTCCGCTGCGATCATTGGACCCCGGACTCTAGCGATGGTTTCGTCGAAGAAATGATCGGGCTAGGTCGTCGACTTCGATGCCGAAGATGATCTACGTCGAGGCAACTCAAGATCAAGCTCCAACTTCACCAAGTCATGAAACTTGTGAAGAAAACACCCTATACTACTTGGCAAGTGGTAGAGGATGAAGAAATAGGAAGTGGGTTCACTTTAGAATTGGATTTCTCACTCTTTTTCTCATTTCACCATTGAAGCTAGCAAGCTTTTTCTTCTTGAAGAAAAGTAGAGGAAGAAGAAAAAGAATATGATAAGAATAATCATTCAAATGATAAATCAAGTGAAGTTATCATAATGCAACCTTGGTTAAGTGTAGAGAATAAACTAGGGTTAGGTTTAATGGTTAGGTTTAGGATGAAGACAAAGTGATGGACTTTCAAAGATGCTTTGAAGCTTCAAGAAGCTTCAAGCAAAGAAAGAAAAATAAAGCCACCATTTTATCTTTTCCAAAAAGAATAAATAAATAATTAATTAAATCAAAACCCTAACCATTAACATAACCATGGTTTAATCATACACACCCAAGTTGAATGTATCATCAAACATGATACAATCAAGTGCACAAAAATATATCACATATACAATGTGCACAACAAGTGAGAAAATCCATCTTAAGTGAACAAATACTAGTTAATGTAAAGTAATATATCAAATATATAATTATACTTTAAATCATTAAATCAACACTTGATTTAACGATCTGGTCATATCGCATATGACCGACTAATATCCAATGTATCGACTTATCAAATCAATCCTTGATTCGATAACTAGGTTATATCGCATACAACCAATCGATACATTCATCGCGAGAATAGAATACGGTATCACATACACGCATTATTCTCGGTCCCGCACATATCTCATATGCGCTCCTATTTCGTTTCGCTTGAGCCAGGAAACCTCTGTGTAGGACTCTAAAGACTCGTCAATACGCCGGCAGCAGGTGATGATCATATCAAACACCCACAAGCCGCAAGCGATCTGCTAAACGTAACGGCCACCCGGGTATGGAGCGATCAGAAGATCAACGAGCAAGCCCGCTTACACTCCTGTGAATCCAACCAGTAACACTTACCGTACAGTCCGGTCTCGTCGTCTGATATGTCGCATATCTCGCCTAGGGGTGGTAAACGTCACACCCCAATAGCTCGATAAGTCGTGTTGATATGAGGTCTATAACAGTTTGAGAAACTACTGGTAACACTTACCAGTAAATCTCAGCAACCCTGGCCAGAGATTTCCGGTTATAGCCAATCGAACACAGTGCAACATCAACTCCCTATACCGGGAGAGACGAATCCCCTTCTATCGCTCATTGCCTCCATGTGATTCGGGACTGTACCCAAAAACCACCGTTTTGCACGCCCTCTTGGACGTGGTAAGGTGGAAATCAAAGCACAGTGGGAATCACACAAGACTCTATGACGATCTCGGGTCAACAGACTACTCTGTACCATTGTCACCAGAGAACTGCCATCTGACGTAAGGTATAATACCATCTGGGAGTTCTCGGCGAGTCCGTCCAGTGTACCCAGTCTCCACTGAGCACCCGTACATCATCTCTGATGTCAAACACCAATGGATATGGGATCATCCATCGCCCATCTGTATGGGTCGAGAAGGTACACGCTAGTCTACTTTGGTATATCGATGCCCCGTCTCGATACACCCACGACTGGGGACTTTGAAGGATGTACTTATGGACTACCATATCCCCACTAGTATGATCCGCATCATAGTCCAGGTAGTCAAGTACACATCCTAAGGGCTTTACCAACATGTAACAGAGAGACAGTCAGTGTACACGTTAAGGTAAAGATCAACCAGATAGCATACTATCATGTCGAGCAAGAAAGTCCTCCCTATATATGTCCAAGCATCCACTACAATATACATCCTATGTATAGTAATGGCCTCTAGGGCATATATATAACTAACAACTTTCGTAGAACCTCAAAGGTCTCGCCGAGGTCTGCGGTGTGCCCCGCGGACATGGTGGATTTCACGATCATGTCGTCGATGTAGACCTCCATATTCCTCCTGGTCTTTGGCTTGAACAGCTTGTTGACCAGTCGTTAGTACGTTGCCCTTATGTTTTTTAGGCTGAAGGGCATTACCTTGTAGCAGTAGACTCCTCGATCGGTGGTGAAGGCGGCGAGCTCTTCGTCGGCCATGTTCATCCGGATTTGATTATATCTGGAGAAGGTATCCATGAAGCTCAGCAGCTCGTGACTGGCCGAGCTGTCAACCAGCTGATCTATTCAAGGAAGTGGGTAGTTTTCTTTAGGTAAAGCCTTATTCGGATCGGTAAAATCAACGCACATGCACCATTTCCCATTCGCTTTCTTGACCATGACTACATTGGATATCTAGGCCAAGTACTTCAGGTTCCTGATGAAGCCAGCCGTGAGTAGTCGGTCCACTTCCTCATCAATAGCCTTCTGTTTGATAGGCGTGAAACTTTTTTCTGTTGTCAGACCAGCCGGGCTTTTGAGTCAATTCCGAGCTTATGGGAGATCACCTTAGGGTCGATCCATGACATGTCCGCAGGAGTTTAAGAAAACGCGTCGGAGTTGTTTCGGAGGAACTGGATAAGGTTGTCCAAACTTCTCCGGTCAGGAAGGAGCCGATCTGTACAGTCCGGCCGGTGTCCTCCTCGAGGGGGGCTTCGGATAGGTCCTCCACTGGGGAACTCTGGATCTCCCTCAAGTCATCCTATGTATCCAGTGATTCCTGAGGGTTACACGGTCCCTCGGATAGGTCTACTTCTTTATCCTCGAGCACCGTTGTGGCGAGGCACACCCGAGCAATCTGCCGATCTCCGTAAGCCCAACCTATCCCCCTATCGCCTAGATAGAATTTGAGCGCGAGGTGGTTGGTCGAGATCTGAGCCTGGAGGTCATTTAATATGGGGCTACTAGAAGGATGTTATAAGACGAAGGAACCCGGGCGACGAGGAAACTCACCGACAAGGTTCGGGTTCTTCCAGCCTCCCCGACGTTGAAAGGGAGGAGTGATCGTTCCCTCGGCTTGGACAGAGTGGTTAGTAAACCCGGAAAAGAAATGTGAAGTTGGTTGGATATCGGACGAGTTTAACTCCATATGCTATAAACAGTCGTAAAATAGGATTTCCGCCGAGCTCCATAAGTTGACTAGGATCCTCCGGAATTCATACCGATTTACCCGTGCCGCGATCACCGGGGGTCCTTGTGCGGGACGGATATGCCATGAAGGTCTTCCGCAGTAAAGGTGATAGGAGTGGCCTCCTTTCACTTTTTGGAGAGGGGAGCACCTAAGGTCATGATCGGCCGGATACGGCGGGTGTCTTTATTGCTTGGAGTCGAGTCAACAGAGATGACCATGATCTGTCCGACCATCAACTCTCTGGTTAGGGTTAGCTCCCGATCTTCTTAACGTTTGTCTTGCAGGTATTTTGCTACGTGACCGGAGCGGATCATCTTCTCAATATAATCACGAAGCTGTTTGCCATTCTCGGTCAGGTGCCCCTACGACCGATGAAAGGCACAGTATGGGCCGCGGAGTCGCTTACCCGGCCTTTATATCAATGGCGGGAGTTTGAAGAATCTCTCGCTCTTTGCCTACTCTAGCAGCTCGGCCTGAGAGATATTTAGAGGAGTGTACTCATGAAACCTTGGAGAATAAGGTTTTAGATGATCGGTGTTTTTCTTCTCCTCCCAGTCCCGCTTCTTTCGGGCCGCCCAGTCTCCTCACGGAAGGTTGGCGTTTACCTCCAATTCGAGTTGGATCTCCCGCTCGGTCCAGACTTTCACCTAGGCCATAGTCTTAGGTTGTGCCAATGCAAAAGAGCGGATCCACTCTTTATGCCTAAGACCAGATCTCAAGGCGGTGATGACCGTCTCGTCTCGGTTTTCGGGTACCTCCAAGAGCGTACGATAGAACCGGGTGATACAGCCTTTGAAAGATTGCTTATCCTCGCTCTTGATGGTGAACAGGTAGTTGACCATCCTTTTCTGTCGTCGGTTGCCGACGAAATTACCGAGGAACTGAGTAGCCAGCTTGTCGAAGGTGGAGATAGAACGCAGAGTAAGACCAAATACCAATCTCGCCCGGTCTGCATGAGGGTAGTGGGGAAGGCTCGGCACTGAGCCGCGTCCGAGTTGTCTTGGAAGCTCATGCCTACCGTAAACGTGTCCAAGTGGTCCTTTAGGTTGGACTTCCCGTCAAAGAGCCTTGGGCGGTTTATTCCAAGACGATGCCCGCTCATTTAATAACTACTCTGTGAAGGGCCTTGTGAGAGAATCCGCTGAGTATTTTGTCAATCCTCCGATGGACGGGTGGCAAGCCGCAAGTACTCATTCTTCTTCTCAAGGACCTCAATTCGTTGTTGATACCTTAAGGATTCTCCACAGTCGGAGTGCCTGCTGTCTCGGCTTCGGGCTTGCGCGATGGAGCAGTTTCGGCTTCGCTCTATCAAGTTCCTCAGATCCTCAGGGTGAACCCTTCATAGTCGACGTGCACCATTTGCGCATCCTCGGTGAGTGTGGTGACATCGATCTTCCCTGGAATTAGGCGACCTGACCATTGTCTTTTCTGGGGGCGAAGGAGCGCCGCAAGCGTTGAAGCGATAATCTGGTCGCTCCCGAGACCTCGGTGTCGAATTGTCCGGTGCCCAAAAAGTCATGGAAGCATTCCCCGTATGGGGGTCGTGACTACCGGAATCGGTATGCCGGTGTTCCGTGACATCGAGATTGGTGCGAGCGAGGCCGAGGAGTTGATCTCGCCCCTCTGCCGCCCCGTGCATGCTGTCGTTTCGGGGAGCAGGGCGGCGGTTTGGAGAGCATGACTGGCCGTTTGGACACGAGCGAGCGCAACCACCATCGTTGAGAGTCTGTCGATCCGTGAGGATAAGGCCTCGACGATGTTTGGAGGTGGAATAGAACCGCCTCTACCTCCGTTGCGAAGGATGGGGTGGCTTGTGATGGGATCTTCATTGCGATGATCGCTGACCATCGAATCGAAGGCGGAAGATCAACACTTTTTTGGGTGGAAAAGAGTTATGAGCTTCTCACAGACGGCGCCAGCTAATGGAGGCATGAATCTCTCTCAGATGTTGTCCTCCTTCGTTCTTGCTGCCAGCGGTGCTGGACGGTTAAGATTTGTGGTGACGGTTGAGCGTATGGATCTCAATGGATTGTTAACACCGAGCTACCTGTAAGGGAAGTTTCGGGGTGGGAAATCACCGTAAGACTCTCCGACGATCAAGTAAGTACCGAGAAATATTATGGAAGAGTAGCGGCGTATTAGAATGAGTTCGAGTTGCCTGAGTCATTTGGAAGAGGGGTTTATATAGCGGTCGCATGGAGCGAGCCGATGCGAGATTCTCACCGTCCGTTACGCCCCTCCGTTACGTTCGCATAGATGGCGGGATACGCCCATTAACAGCGAGACACACAAGCGTGGGATGCGAGACGTGGAACGGCGGAGATCTCGTCGTGACAAGATACATGGAGCCGTTATAGGGGCGCTCGGGTTTCGTGCTCCTGGCTAAGTAGGGACGCTGAGAAATCTCAAATATATGATAGCTCGGAAACGGACAAATGAGCTGTGAAGTCTCAGCTATAGGATAGCTCGAAGACGAGCTATTTGTAGACGGTCAGCCGAAGGAGGAACGTACTCCGGAGAGGTCTTCTAAAAGGTCGGGTGCAACCTCAGAGGTAAGGCGATGAGGTATGTCCCCAATGCATCATGTTTATTCCAGCTCCGTAGCCTTCGGGAATGTTACGGGCTTACGTAGATGACACGTCATCCGCTGCGTGTCGTGATCTGAGAAATTTCCACTTACGAGCATCATCATCAGTTATACACCCTCAAACCTTAAAAGGGATTTAGTGAAATTAGCTTTTATATATATATATATATATATATATATATATAATTACTTGAGGTAAAGCCTTTCTCGCTGGCATGCTGAGAATCAATTTCTGTATTTTGGTTCAATATCTCTCCGTTTTAGTGAAAATAATAAAGACTATAGTGAAATCATTACTTTTCCAATAAGTTCATAATATTTGAAATTATCCAATGGTGCAGAGTTTATCAATTCTCTACGTGCGTGGCATCGTACACAAAACAAGTATTAAGAAAAGAAAACCAATTAATTTATCAACAAATCCAGAAAGAAGCGTCCTTGATTATCCATGATCAACAATTAAAATAAAGTTGCAAATAATTAGCAAACTGTTAAGAATAAAAGACCAGGTGTCCAAAAATTAAAAAGAGTTTTCATAACCTTACACAAACGACATTATCTCTTTACCATATATATGATTTCCATTTTCGAATGAAAATTTTAGAACCTAAGAGCTTGAGTTATATTTAACGTACGCAGCTATTCCATTAAATGCAGCGCACACTAATAAAATTGTACACAAAATAGACTCTAGCCACGGTTCGCATGATAAACATCGACGCTTCTTCTTTTTCAATACCGCCTCCAGAACATCGCACATCTTCGCCACAGGTTGGCAAGTCAACTCCAATTACCCTTTGATTTTCAGATAGCTTGCTTTGCAGATGAATTGTCGAGCGTGCTATGGCTGAGTGCCTTTACAAACTTAGCATCCCATTTCTCGAGTTGTTTGTTATCCAATTCATTTTCTTTATGCATGTTAAAGTATTCGGTCAATTTTGGGACTATGCTGCTGTCCACATTTTTTGTAAGAGAGATATGGGTATGCTTGGATCTAATCATGCTTCTTAAAGCACCACTCTATGCTACCATAGTTTTGTCCACCTTAAACCATTTTCCATCGGCGCACTTCAGTTTTATCTCCATCCAATTAGAAGATGAAGAAGCAATGGAAAATCCCTGTTGCAAAGGAAAATCCCTGTTGCAAATATAAAGAAAATAAGTTACCAAAATTAATTAGAAATGGCGCTTCAAACAACCACGAAAGAATGCACTAATTAAAGATAATTCAAGATGTTTGAGAAAGTATCGTAAACCATTGAAGGAGAAAATTCAATAACTATTACCCATTAAATATGTCTTCCCTACTACCATAATGCAAACTCTTCTAATAAATTTACGATTTAATTTAATGTTGAATTGATGTCCTCTCCAAAAAGATGACACATCACCAAAGTTATTGCCACATCAACATTATTATACATTTTCGAATAATTATTTTATTGCAGCAGAGATCATTCACTCTATACGCAACAAAAGGTGGAAAAAGAGATTTTTTGCACTTAAGGTCAATATGGCAAAGGCTTATAATCAGGTTAAGTGGTCACTCCTTTATGATGTCCTTAGAAGATTCGGCTTCCATAATAAATTTATCTCTCATTGAAGCATGCGTTGTTGGCGGAACCGCCGGTTTCGTATGGAACATAGCAAGGGAAAAATGACGAGAGAATTTTATCAGCGAAGAAATACTTTGCACTAATGAAGAGAAACCTATTTTACAAAGGATTGTGAGCACTATAAAATTTTACAAGAGCTCTTAAACTCTTAATCTTTCACAAAAGCTCACTATAGTTCACAAGTATTTGAGTTTTTGCTTGATTACTTGATGTCCGTCTTAAATGACCCCTAAGGTATTTATAGGATCCAATGAATGGTTCTAGAAAGTTTCGAGAATATCTTTAAAACTTCTAGACTATTTCTAGAAGAAGTCTAGAGTTATTCCAAAAAACAATTCTAGCAGATGTCTAGAACCATTCCAAATTAATTTCTAGAGTTTCTAAACTATTTCTAGAAGAACTCTAGAAATTGGACTTGAGCTCTAAAACTTAGGCTTGCGCTTATGTCATTTTGCATCAGAAAAACAACACTCTTCTCCTTGATGCAAAATCTTCAAAACTTTCTCTTTCTCCGGTGCGTCTTATGGCACCATCTCTGCAATCAACAATATGGACCTTGTCCAAACAGAGCTTAAACTTGTCCAGCGAAATAACCTTGGTCAATGCATTTGTCAGGTTCTCTTTGATATCAATCTTCGATAGGACGGCCACCTTGTCTGCTTCCATTACGTCAATGAAGCGGTACTCTACATCAAAGTATCTCGTCCTCCTGTAGAAAGTATGGTTCTTAGCCAGAAAAATGGTGCTCCAACTGTCACAATAGACTTTCGTAATCTCTTGACTCACGCCCAAATCTTCAAGTAAGCCCCGTATCTATATCGCATTTTTAGCTGCTTCAACTGCAGCTATATACTCGGCCTCAATCGTTGATAATGCAATGACAGTAGGAAGTGTCAACCTCCAAGACACTACGCCTGTGCCTACCGTAAATATATAGCTCGTCGTCGACCTTCGCTTGTCTAAGTCATCCGCGAAGTTGGCATCCACATATCCAACTAGGACACAGTCTTCTACATTGTCTTCTCCGTACTTAAAACAGATATTAGAAGTCCCTTTCAAGTATCGCAGGATTCACTTTACTGCTTGTCAATACTCTTTACCGGGGTAGCCATATATTGACTCACGACCCCAAATGTGCTGGGTTTCGCCGGCGCCCTGGCCATCTACCGTGGTCGATGCGGAGAAAAAACTGGCGTTTAAAACTTTTGGCGCAAACGAAACCCGCCCAAGATCTAAACCATAAACATATACTGGCAAACTAAAGAAGCTAAACTAAAGGGTTAGAAGTGTTATACCAAAAGAACCAAATCTTTCGGTCTTCCATCATCTTCCTTAGCTCCTTGAGGCGTGCTCAAACGAACTTGGCCGCCGGTCTTCCTCCATCGAAAATGATTAACTCGAGAGATGTAGCTCATGGCTCTAGCTCCACATCAAATCAAGTGAAGCAACTAGGGTTTCTAGGATTCTAGTCTAGAATGCCTAGGATGTAGTGAGTGAACTAAGTGTTTATCTATCTCATCTCACCTCCTCTCATGATTCTCAATACATAAGAGGGTTGAGAGGAGGAGGAAGATGAAGGTGGAGGGAGCTCAAGAAACTCAAGATGAGTGAAGCAAATGGTGAGGAGAAGAGAGCTCTCAAGAATGAACCATCTCTTTTCTTTCATCAAAAATGTGCAAGTGTTTTCAAGTGAGGAAAAATCTCACATGAAGAATGGTTTTGTAAAACAATTCATTTCAATAAAATATCAAGCCCATACTTGAATAGTATGCACAAATGAATTAATAATTCATTTGTGCACACTATGCAAGCATGGTTCTCACCATACTCCCATCAAGTCTTTTCCACCTGATAATCCATTTAATATAAATGGTCAAACCAATATGAGGTGTCCACCTTCTAGAATGTTTTCCGGAAAAATACGGATTACATTCTACTGTATATACATACATGTATTCGTACCGAAACACAAATACCCGAAGAGATAGAATAACACAAAGAACATAATAATAAAATATACATATCGAAATATATATACGTAAATTATTAAATCAATACCTGATTTAATAATCCGGCTTAAACCCGAGCCGGCTAGTATTATCAACTGTCCGATCGAAAGTCCAGGTACATACTACAGTCAATCAATCGGAACCCTGCACGTAACCAATATGGCTACTACATCGTTTCGCAAGAACAAGGGAAACCCTCTGTGTGGGACTCTAAAGACTCGTCAATACGCTGGCAGTGGGTTTAACCACAAGCACGTCAGCGGCACTAACTGTACATAACGGCTACCCAGGTATTGAGCAAACTCATCCGAACTCCTACTGAGCCTGTCCGTGACAATCTCCATACAGTCCGGTCAATTCGTCTAAGTGTATCGCATATCGAGTCTAGGGGGTGGATAAAATCAGACCCCTAATAACGCGACATTTCATGTCGGTATGAAGCTCATCACCCACTGAGAAACTACTGATCCAAATCAGTAATTCTCGTCCACCTCGACCGAGATTTCTGGTGATGGTCACCCGTGCACAACGTGACATCAACCCCTAATACCGGGAGAGACGAATCCCCGACGATCAGCTCACTGCCTCCATGTGGCTCGGGACTGTACCCAACTAAAACCCGTTTGCACGACTCCTTTGAGCCGTGGTAGGATAGTAATCAAAGCACAATGGGAACTCGCATGAGACAAATGATGATCTCAGGTCGACAGACTAACCTGTACTCATGTCACCTGGGAACTGCTATCTGACAATAGATATAATACCAACTAGCATGTTCCCGGCGAGTCCGTCCAGTGTACTCATAACCCAATGAGCACATGTATACTATCTTAGGTGACTAACTGACACCAATGGCTTGTGAGACCGGCCACCGCCTTTCGTCGGGGTCTCGATAAGTATACACTAGTCTACTCCGGAGTATCGATGCCCAGTCTTGATACTCCCACGATTAAGGACATTTAAGGATGTGCTTATAGACCACCCAGCTCCCACGTATATGATCGCCATCATAATGCTGGTAGTCAAGTAAGAATCCTATGGGCTCTATCAACATGTAATAGTGATCTGTAATACCACCAATGTTGTACATGATGATAAAGACAAACCAGATAGCATACTATCATCTTGAGTAAGATTGTTCTCCCCATATAGGTCCTCCCTCAATCATCACAATCGCGTGCCTGCGATTCAATAATTGACTTAAGGGCACTATATCCAACAAAATGCATGTGCTAGATCCTGGCGAGTGCACACCATCGTATACATAAGACTTCCGACCGTACTCGCATACGGTACTCGAGAAATGTATTCTTTCTCCGCAACTATACTAGGTGACTGTTTTGCCGACAGTTTGAAATGCGCCGCCAGCGGAGTGGCCAAGGGCTTAGCCTTCTCTATCCCGAATCGAGTGAGGACTTTCTCGAAGTATTTCTTCTGCGAAAGGTGCAATTCTCTTTTCTTTTTATCCATGACAATCTCCATGCCGAGGATCTTCTTCGCAACTCCTAAATCCTTCATCTCGAACTCTTGAATTAGTTGTTGCTTCAATTTGTTAATTTCTAATTTTCTTTTGGAGGCGATCAGCATGTCGTTGACATATAAGAGGAGATATATACATATGTTATCCTCAAGTGCCTTGAAGTATACGTACTGGTCTCGCAAAATCCTCCTGAACCCAATCATCACCATGAAGTGGTGAAATTGCTTGTACCATTGCTTTGGGGATTTCTTCAATCCGTACAGCAGTTTCTTAAGTTTGCATACATGACCATTTTTGCCTACAACTATAAATCATCCAGGCTGGTGCATATAGATATCTTCTTCAAAATCTCCATCCAAGAATGCGATCTTAATATCGAGCTGCTCCAACTCCATGTAGTGGAAGGATAGCAGAGTTAAGAAAATACGTATCGAAGTGTGTCTTACCACTGGGAAGAAGATGTCATTAAAGTCTATGTTTACCTCCAAAAACAGAGATGAACTGGGATAGATCGTCTTGCCTGAATTTTGGGGCAGATGCTATTTGGACATATCCATCCACCTCTCCGAAGATACCAAGTTGATTTATGGCACCGTATATCGGAGGTTTGGATAGATGCGACCAATTTAGCAGATTTTATCAGATTCTCCCTCGTTTGCGAGGGGTTTTTTATTATGGAGACGCTTTTCCCTGTAGGCGCAAGCCCCTACAGTTAATTACGTTATCATGTTGCGATATTAACTTTTTCCTGCTCCGGTAGGTCACTTCGTGTCGTCTTATATTTTATTTATTTGTGGTTGCCCATGAATTGTATAAGGAAACTAATTTATGTCATCATCCGTAGGGCACAGATTAGTCCAAATCCGTATATTTTAGATTTGGGGTTTGAACCTAAATTGTATGTTCCGTCAGTTCAAAGAATATTTTATTTTATTTCAGAACCGTTAATCTGATTTTAGATTAAGATCAACTTAAATATATGTGAGCATATGGGCTCAATTTATTTTAACTAAGGATACGTTAGTCTTGTTTGAAACTAAGATTAACTTAGAAGTGTATTTGGGGATCATTAAACTTTGTTAAGATCCATCAACAGAGCATATGGGCTCGGTTGTAAAGAAGTTTCAGGGACTTAGCTAATTTGGGCTAAGTCCTGAGCTTTTCATCATCTAATAGTGCTAAGCACTTAGTCTTTTGACTATGCATATAATATCCAAATTTTGCTCTGGCGCTCACGTGAGGCGCTCAGACTTGGGCGTTGCCCGATCAGTGCTAAGCACTTTGAATATATAGTGCTAAGCACTTTTATACAGTACTCACATGTGTTTCATGTGAGGCGCTGAGTCTCTTGACGCTCACATGTTATCACGTGTGGCGCTGCAATAGTGCTAAGCACTGATCTTTTTTGCTTTCTAGCGCTCACATGCTAAGCACGCCGGCGCCTAATTTTCTTTTTGGGCCACTCACGTATGAAACACGTGAGGCGCTGAGTTTTTTAAACGTTGGGCGATTGTTTCCCCAGATAAAAGAGCAAAGCTCTGTTCAAAATTTAAGAGGTAGTGCCTCACGTGCCTTCCACGAGGGCGCCAGTGCCAGAGTTAAAAACTCTTATATTGGTGCCGCACGTGCTCCTCGCTTGGGCGCCAATATGCAAAACTTATAACGGAATTAAAACCTTAATTAGCGCCCATGTGCACAACACGTGAGCGCCGGCGTCCAGATAGAATTAAATTACACTCTCTGTTAAACAGAGTCGTTGGATCAAAGATCCAACGGAGATGATAAATTATCAAGACTCAGAATTAAAATTCTGTTGAGAGGAAATATTCCTCAAATCTTTCTAAAATAAGAAATATACCTTCGGTAGGATGATAGAATAAAATTCTATGCCCTCTGTAAAACAGAGGACCGTTGGATTAAAATCGAATGGTGATTAAAAAATCACCGCTCCACAGAATAAATTCTGTACGGGAAAATATCTTCCCGATCTTGTAAAAAAAACAAGATAATACTTTCTGTAAACAGAAGCCCTTGGATCCAAGATCCAACGGTGGGTAAAAATCCCAAAATCAATTAGGATCTCTTAATGAGAGATTTCTTCAAAAAATGACTAATTAACAAACTTACCTCTACTATATAAAAGACCGAAGACTTCAAGTCTGGACAGAGGAAGCCCCTCCATAAGCTTCTAAAAAAAAGAAGAGAGCTTCAAAAAGAAACAGAGAAGAAGATCTCCTTCCTCAAAAAAACTCTAGGTAAGTAAGAAGAACAAAGATCATCTCGTTTACATATCTAAGGGTTTAATCCATTTTTTAAAAAAGAACTTGGTTCTTTCTCTGGATCAGAGATCCACAAGACAAGTCTCCCACAAGTTGAGAATTTAATTCTCATCGGGAGGAACTTGTTCTTGAGAGAAATCTGGTCCTCATAAAAGAAAGAACCCAGCGCCTCACGTGTTCCTCACGTGGGCGCCACAGAGGAGAATGCTTAGCACTCATTGATCGGCGCCCAGCGCCTCACATGCCCCTCACGTGGGCACCACAGAAGAGAGCGCTTAGCACTCAATGAGCTGCGCCCAGCGTCACGTGTTCCTTACGTGGGTGCCACAGAAGAGAGTGCTTAGCACTCATTGATCGGCGCCTAGTGCCTCACGTACTTGGCATGTGGGCGCCATAAAGAGTTCCTAGCACTCCATATATAGACAAAAAGGGGTAAAGTATTTAACACTTATTGGGCAATCCCCATGACTGAGAGCCCACACGGCTATACGTGACTGTCGGAACTTATATAAGTACCCAGCCCTTTTACAAAAAGGGGACTGATCAAACAGATCCCAAACAAGTGTTTGACACTTTTCAATAAAAAAAACTGATTGGACCAATCCCAAATTGGCTAGGTCCCATGAGGATAAAATCTCCATGATCCAGATCAACTGAGCCCATGTGTTCATGATTTCCCAAACTGATCTCAGTCCCAAATACGACTATTGATCTTCCAACTGATAATATCCAAAACTATACTCATCCCACATCCTTCCGAGGAAATCTTAGTCTCAAAATATGACTAATGATTTTCGGGTTTACCACTAACTCCTTTTTTCCTCAAATACGGAAATTGGTTCAAGCGTACATCTCTCCACACCTCTGATCCACGTCGTTGTAATTTCTCAACGTCTTCAGAGAGGGGGAGGGTCCCTGTTTCCCCAATCAGAGCAAAGCTCTGTTTGAATTTCAGAAATTCAAAAATTAAAGCAACGCTTCAGATTCCTTGCGCTGCGCGCAACGCGCCATGTGTCAAAAGCTGACACGCCAGCGCAGCGTCCAAGGCAGCGCACCCAATCAGAGCAAGGCTCTATTTAAAAAGAAAATAAAGAAAGCAACGCTTCAGCTGAGTTGCGCTCTGCGCTGCGCGACACGTGGCAGCGCAGTTGCGCTGCGCTCTGCGCTGCGCGACACGTGGCAGCGCAGTTGCGCTAGCGCAGTGGCGCTGCGCTGCGCGACACGTGGCAGCGCAGTTACGCTAGCGCAGTTGCGCTGCACTCTGCACTGCGCGACACGTGTTAAGCGCAGGTGCGCTTGCTCCAACTGTGCCAGCACTAAAACAGAATTAAAATTCTAGAAAGATCTTTCTGATCTTATTAAAACAAGAAGATTATCTTCTGTAAAACAGAAGCCCTTGGATCAAAGATCCAACGGTGGAGAAAAATCCCTAACTCACTCAGAGAAAGATCTCTTTAACTGATTTAACAAATCAAATGACACTATAAAAAGCCCCTAGACTCCAAGTCTAAAAGAAATTGACATACAGAGAGAAAAACAGAGAACTCCTCTAAAGAAAATTTTGAGAAAAGCTCAGAGAAAAAAAAGGTAAAAACCTTTAAATAAAGAAGAATTTTCTTCTATAAAGATCAAAGATCTAAGAACAAGATCAAGATCTTCAATTAAAAAGAAAAAAAAGATCAAAAATATCCAATCACAAAAAGATAAAAAGAATGATTACTTCACAGATCATTTGATCTACATAAAGGCATTGCCTTTTGATGAACCATTGGTTCTGGAATCTTAAAAGATTCTCTTCTTTGATCCAAAATCGGATCAAGATATTCAACAGTGCTCTGCACTTGAAAAAAATTGCACTGTTGCGCTCTCGGGTTGGCGCAAGCCACCAGAGAGCGCCACGTGTCAGCCCCAGAACAGACTGCGCTATGCGCTTCTAAAACAGAGCACTGCTCTCTTAAATTGGCGCAAGTCACCAGAACGCGCCACGTGTCAGCAGCGCAACAGCGCGGTGCACTGTCGCAGCGCACTGCGCTTGCGCTCACCAGAGCGTGACACGTGGCACCTCCACATGCGCTTGCGCCTTGCGCTGGCGCAAAGTGCCTGACAATTCACGTGAAGCGCTGTCAGAGCATTTAATGCAATGCATTATCAAGGGTAGAGCCCAATAAAAAAAAAGGTCTATCAGACCAAACAAAAGTGCTATGCACTATTAAAAGGGACAGAGCCCAATTAAGAGGTCTAATGGACCAAAACAGATACTGTGCATCATTTAAAAGAAAGGGGCAGAGCCTAATTAAAAGGGCCTAATAAGCCAGAAAAATGCCATGCATTATTAAATAAGGGCAGAGCCCAATCAAAGGCCTAATAAGCCAGACAAATAAAAAAATTGTTGAATATTCTCAACTGGACTTAGCCCAATACTGGCCATAAGTCCTCAAATTAAATTGACTGAGCACGACTGCTCTCTTAAATCAATTTACACCCGGTTCAAGAGTACATCTCCGAACTCCTCTGATATTTGTCGTTGTAATGCTTCAACGTCTTGACAGAGGTGACGGGTCCCGACAACCACACATCGATACGGACTGCGGGCTCCTAAACTCGTGGACCGAAACGTCCTTAAATTAATATTCGTCTCAAAATAGGAACGTTGGACCGAAATGCCCTTAAACTAATGTTCGTCCCCAAATGGGAATGATGGACCACCATGTTCCTAAACTGGCAATCGACCGCATTGTCATTAAACAAAACAATAGAGCCAATTGCTCTCTTGTCGGATCCAAACGATCCCGTTAAGTTGATCTTAGTCTGGAGATTAGGCTAACGTATCCTTAACAAAAGTTTAAGTTGATCTTAGCCTTAAATAGGGCTAACGTATCCTTAAACCAAAACCCCAAACCCAAATCTAAGAAAATACGGATTTGGACTAATCCACGTCCTACGGGCGACGACATAAATTAGTCTCCGTATACAATCCACGGGCAACCACAAACAAAACAAACACCCACGACACGAAGTGAAATTCTGGAGAAGGAGAAAGTTGCTCCCGCGATGCGATAGCGTAATTAACTGCAGGGGCTTGCGCCTGCAGGGAAGAGCGTCCCCACAATCAAAAACCCCTCAAGCGAGGGGGAATCTGACGAAATCTGCTACATCTGCCGCACCCGTCTAAACCTCCGATACACGGTGCCATAAATCAACTTGGCATCTTCGGAGAGGTGGACGGATAAAACCAAATAGCATCTGCCCCGAATCTCAGGCAAGAAGTCTCTGCGTCGCGCCGCCATTCGGAGGGGAACAGATTCTGGCACGCCCGGTGGGACTTTTTCCTCTTTCCACTCCACACTTCGTGTGTCGTCTTCACGAACGAATCGCGGTTTGTTAATGGTTGCCCTAGGGTTTCAAGTTACTAAGATTTGGTCTCTTGCTTGGCGCAGTAATCAAACAGCAATGGCGTCTAACTGCTCAAACTGCTCTGAATGCAACTGCAAACGACGCTCCGCCTCACCTGGAGGCGTAGCCTATGGGCCTCAAGCGGCCTCCATCCTTGCTATGCCGGTAGAATAAGTGACTCAGGCTACCACCGGCCTGTTCTTCGGGACCATGCTCCCGCCAGCAAGCTTCACTATTCCAGTGCCCGTACCGGAAGCTCAAAAGAAGTCGGTCTTCGATCGGCTCACTACTGCCACGGCCCCTCTCAATGGGTCGTCCAATCTCAAGCCGGCAGCCTCGGTTTTCACCAGACTGAGCCTGAACCCCGATGGGCCTGCCAAGAAGCCCATGACTCGTGAAGTGACCGTCCCAAAGAAGACAGCCATATCTGCTCCTGAAGTCGTCAAGACGTCTTCTCCTACTAAAGAGTCGGTCTTTACAAGACGGACTGTTCCGGTTCCCGTTCCTGCTCGAAGGTCTGTCTTTGACAGATTGGATACCGCTAATAAACAGATATCAGTCTTCAAGAGGCTAGCACCAGCGGCTCCTCATCTGGACAGGGGGAAAGATAAAACCATCCCCATCGCTGAACCAGCCCCAACAGCTCGACACGCTCGACGTCGCCATTGGCGCCGAGTAAGGAAGGCCGGGGGCAGCTCCCTCTCTGGGCTAACTCTACCGGCTCCAGCGGTGAAAATCAATGCTGCTGTTCCGACTGGGAACAGCTTTGAACCGCTAAGGAGGGTACGCAAGAACTCTCCTACCGCCACACTGAAAAGATCTCCTCCACCCACAGAGAATGTCACAGAAACAAAGCCAGGGCAGCCCCCTTAACGGCTGTCCTCCAAAATTTACAAGGTTTGGCGACGGGTTCAAGACTCAGTGGTCATTCAAGATCCCTCTCACCGGCAGAAGAGGGTGAAAGTTCAAGAAGAAAGGAACCGTCCTGTCAAACCGCAAAGGACGACGACCACTCGGGTACCCACTACAACGGCCCCCTCCACGTCGACTACTCAAAAGAAAAGAAGACCAGAGAAAATTCCCACACCTGCGGCAAACGTCGAAGGCAGTGAACCCAAACGCCCTAAGTCCGGGGGCATTGTGGTACACACCGTCTACATGGCGTCCGGGAAAGAGGACAGCTGTACATCCACAGGTCATAAACAGCTTACGTGGTCGGTGACTAAAGCTCAGGAGCAGCAGCAGAAGCTCCAGGAAATGATGACCGCGATGGACGCACTCACCAGGCCAAAAGAAAACCCTGAAGCATCCTCGGATCAGCGACAGGAGCAAGACACCGACGCTGAGTTCCTTCGGAGAATATTGGAAAAGAAGGACAAAGAGGTTGCAGAACAAGAAGCCAATATAAAAAAAATGGCCCTCCTGTTCCAGGACATGGTGGGTATGATGATCCAGCAAGATCCTCCAGCCGAAGATCCTCCGATCATCCTTGAAGATGACAGAGGAGAAACGTCGAATCCACCGCCGGCTCTGTCAGCAGCCAAGGAGGAGACAATTTCCAAAGCTGACCTGGACGAATATATAGCTCAGCAGATACGGGTTCATCAGGCAACGAAGGCAACCGATCAAGTTGTCAGAACGGGGCGACCATATCCGAGCTGGTATGATCAGATCAAGTACCCGCCGGGCTATACAATACCGAAATTCCATGTCTATAAGGGGACTGGCAATCCCCATCAACATGTTGCCCAGTTCAGGGCTCTTTGCGGTAACACCGGCGGTGATGATAAATTGTTGCTTTGCCAGTTCGTCGGTAGCTTATCGGAGACGGCATTTGAGTGGTACTCCGAACTCACAAATGACTCCGTCAAGACCTTCGCTGAAATGGAGTTGTTGTTTACCCAGCGCTTCGCAAGTGCCAGTGAGCGTACTCCAGTAACAGCTTTGATTAATGTGAGAGTAAAGCCGGGCGAGACTTGGGTTCAATATGCAATCCGATGGAGGAACTTGTAGTCAAAGTGCGAACAACGCATCGAAGAAGCGCCGGCGGTGGGCATGTTCGTGGGCACCCTAGATCCTCATGCAACTATCTCACAGTTCATGATGTTCTTTAAACCAACCACGTTCCAAGCCTTCATCGATAAGTTAGCCCAGATGGATCAGATGGGTCACAGACCGTCTCCTCCAAAGCCGGACTCTCGAAATGAGAAGGGGAAAGGGAAAGCGATCGTCGTCGCTAATGCTCAACAACAGCCGAACAACTTGAAGCCGGTTGTTCGTCAAAACAATATGCGTCCACACCTGTCCCTCGAGGAGAGGCTGGGAGTCCTTACTCGTTTCCTCAAAATAAAACGAGAAGACTGTTTGAACTGGCACTGCGTAACAGACTCATTAATCTACCGGAGTCAAGACGTCCGTCGCAGCCAAACGGCGTCAATGATCCCAATTACTGTCCCTATCACCGAGTATTGGGTCATCCGATTGAAGATTGCTACGTCTTCAAAAACTGGATTGAAGATCAATATCAGCAAGGCAAGTTCGCGTTATCCGAAAGATGGAAGGTGAACCCGCCGCAACCTCATACTTCTAAAAAGGTGAATACGCCGGGGGCAATTGTTGAAGAAGCTCCATGGGAGGTTGTCTTATCAGCCAAAACCAAAAGGATGCTGAATGATCTCAAGACATGCCCGGCGGCCAGGTGGAAAAACCCGCTAGAACCCCAGATCACTGAAGGGATGTTGAAGCCGTGCCCAATTCCAAGGACCGGTGGTGATGGCCCAAGCATTCATACCCAGCCGTCGAAATCTTCAAAGAAGAAGAAGAAGAGATCCAAAAAGCCCGTGAAGCCTGGTGACAAGCGCACGGACTTACAGAAACAAATTGACGCGTTGGAGGAATACAATCAAAGGGCACGGACTCCCGTCACACTCCAGGAGTTCCTCAACCACGTCTTTCAAGTGGAAGATGAGGGAGAGAGCTCGTCGGATGAATCCGAGGGAATACGTGGCGAGTTGTCATGTGATCTCTCACTCGTTTACGAACGATGAGAGAACTCCTTGCACTGAGAAGCTGGGGGCAGATCCTGAACCGAAACTTCTGGGGCCATCAGATGAAACCATTGATGCATTCCTCAATGAAGCTCTGTTGAAATGTAAGGCTGATCGGGAACGCGAGACGCTCCTATTTGAAAAGGCAAAGCGCAGGAGATTAGATGAAAAGGTCGAGACACTCCCGTCAAATCAAAGTACATCCATTACGGAAAAAATCAAATTCAAGACGAGGAAGAGGTTTGCTAAAGCCATGTCGATGGGGATGAAGCTACCACCCTCTGAAGGAAACATTGCCGGTAAAGCGGAAATGCACCCTTCCTATTGCTTATATCATCGGAAGGTTTCGCACCCCACCGAAGAGTGCAAAGCTTTCAATAAATGGTGGTAGGGATATGTCGCTCACCGGCAACATTTTAAGCGGGAGAAGCGCAAAACTCGTCGGGAGCGGAAAAGTACAACCAAAGAGCTTAAAAGAACTACCGGCGACTGCCGCATGGTTAACGCTGGGGAAGCACAAGTTCTCACATTCGGGAGCGACTCTGACGAGGAAATAGAGCTTAGCCCTCTCTTTAAAGAGTCCACCTCGGTAAAAGAGGAAGAGCCGAAGGCCTGCGAAAATATCCGGCTGCATAATCGTACGCTACCCGAAAAGAATCTTGGACCCTCAAATAAAAAAGATAAGGGAAAAGAGAAGGTCTCTGAGGATATCGCCCTGGATGACCAAGTTGTGGAAGAGCTAATCGCCAAGGACCCGCCAAAGAGAAATAAGGTGGACTAAAACGTTCTGGCATACTTGAGGAAGCTACCTTCGCAGCTCAGCATTCTTGACGCCCTTCTACTATCAAAAGAAGCAAGAGATTCGTTGATCAAAGCGCTACAGGACCCAGAGCAATTCTAAGCTTTTCTCGCCGAAGAAAAGATGAAGGACGAGCTGGAGGAAGTACACACGGCCGATGTCACCTTCGGCGATGAAGACCTCCTCCTTGGGACATGCGAACACAATCGTCCCCTCTATGTCTCAGGGTATTGCCACGATATAAAGATAGGCAAAATCTTGGTTGACAATGGGTCCTCCGTCAATCTCCTCAATGTACGGGTATTGAAGGAAATCTGCATGAGCGTCCAACACCTCGCTCGGGACAAGATCACCATCTCTGGGTTCGACTCTCAGTCATCACGGACGCTTGGGTCCGTGATACTGACGTTACGCTTTGGGCTGCTCGTCACTGATATCAAGTTCTACGTCATTTACGCCAAGACGTGCTATAATGCTTTGCTCGGCCGACCCTGGTTACACGAGTACAACATCATCCCTTCCACACAGCATAAGTGTATGAAATATTTTAAGGATGGTCTCGAGTATACCGTAACAGGAGAGTTGAACCCGTTCTCAGTAAACGAAGTTCGAAAGTACGAGGATGCAAAATACTTCTTACCGAATTTCGAGGACACAGTGAGGTGTCACAAGCCGGAGAACAAAACTGTCGCCACCATCCCTGTTTTCGGGAGTGATACTGAGGAAGAGGAAGAGATGGTTTATTCGGATCCACCCCAGCACAACAAGTCAGGACCGTCCGCTCCCATGCTGATCTTCGGCAGCGACTCAGAAGACGAGGTCCATGCTATATTCTCTGCTCGGCCTCCAATACAAACATTCGCTGAAAAAGAGTAAATTCTGCAAGTCGCTATGGTTCCACTTAAACATCATAAAGAAATGGACGCACTTGATACCTATAGTGTAGAAGAGCTGCAGACGTTCTATGTCCCCCCCAGATGAGAAGGCGAAAAGGCGATCATATTCTACCGTTCCGGGGAAACCAAAGTAGAGAAAGAAATCTGGCAAGGCACAGATTCTACACTTGACAGACTCCGGCCCATCCGTCTACCCAGATATTATACGGACGGACTAAGGAGACTTTTGAGGTGCCAAGGTGTACCCCTTAAGCAAACTTCTCGAAAAGCCAAGTTCTATGAAAGGATCTGGAACGTTCCCGGAACTCAGCGTAAGTTGCCTAACGGGAGAATGGAAGCAATCGGGCTTGGATATGTTCGTTCTAAGAAACGAGAGCTGCTCCGCGACTGCTACGCCGTACATGACTTCAATGAAGAGGGGGACGCTCAATGGGAAGATGCTGACCCTGAGCCAGAAAAAGTCCCCGACATGAAAATGCCCAGTCCGCCATTCGAAAAGCAAATGAACAAGCTTATAAGGGAAGCTGGTCAAAAATTTCGAGACGACCATAATCGCGAAATGGCCCTCTATGAGAAAGCCAGGATGCAACGTCTCCTCCAACAGGCAAAGAAAGATGAAAATGTCGCTCCCTGTCAACCTGTTGCAAAAAAGGCTCGACGCAGAGGCATAAACAAGTCGAAGAGCGGAAAAGGCCTCCCACAGCGACAAAGCGGGACCAAGAAGTCACGCGAGCGAGAATCAAACGGTCCGGATCTGTCCCTTATGAAGAAGATGAGTCGAGTATACTCTTTTCCTCAGTACAAGACAAAGAAGTACTTGACCTAGTTATAAAACACCAAATGCTTATGCTTCTGGAGTCCAAGCACTCTGAACAAGCAGGCGATGTCTCACGCCCGAAATATTACTCTTATCACAGGGTAATAGGACACCCTCTAGAAGATTGCTTCACCTTCAAGAATTGGGTCGAAGATCAGTATCAGCTCGGCAAGTTCGCTCTATCTGACAGCTGGAGGGTAACACCGCCACAGAAACATGAGCCCAAAGCCACGAGAGCAGAACCAGATCCACATCGATCTTGGAAGCGAGTGCGTACCTGTCATATGATAACAATATCAAAAGAAGGGCCCGAGAATATGGATGAGCTTCCCTGGTGCTTCGAAAACAGCGATGACGGGGTGATCTCAGAATTTCCACCAGCGCCGAAAGAGCTGGAAGATGGAATACACACCACTGCAGATAACCTCAAGAAAATAGATTTGGGGACGGCAAATGACCCGCGACCGACATTCGTCAGTGAGCTGCTATCTGAAGAAAGGGTGGCTTCATTAAAAGACGTGCTTATGCAGTATAAAGATTGCTTCGCGTAGAACTATTCCGAAATGCCAGGACTAGATCCAGAATTTGCTATCCATAAATTGGCGATATCCCCGGATGTTAAACCAATCAAACAAGCACCAAGAAGAATGCGGCTCGAGCTTGAGATGAGCATTAATGCCGAAGTCAAGAAGCTGATCGACTCTGGGTTTATTCAGGAAGTTCAGTATCCCGATTAGATCGCCAACATTGTCCCGGTGATGAAGAAAAATGGGACGGTGCGCATCTACGTAGACTTTCGGGATCTCAATAAAGCCTGCCTGAAAGACGATTTCCCAGTGCCAGTCACCGAGCTGATGATAGATAACACGTCCACTCACGAGGTTTTCTCCTTCATGGACGGCTCATCAGGATATAATCAGATAAAGATGCATCCCGAAGATCAGAAGCACAACGCTCTCCGGACCCCTTTGGGTATATTCTGTTACAAGGTGATGCCCTTCGGTCTAAAGAACGCCGGTGCCACCTATCAAAGGGCCATGACAAAGATCTTCGATGACCCTATACACAAAATCGCCGAATGCTATATCGACGACCTCGTGGTTAAGAGCAAATCATACGAGGAGCATTTAGAGCATCTGAAGACCGTATTTCAACGCCTTCGATAATATAACTTGAAGATGAACCCCCTCAAGTGTGCATTCGGAGTTTCCTCAGGCAAATTCCTAGGATTCATCGTCCGACACCGAGGTATCGAGATAGATCCATCAAAGATCAAGGCGATCATGGAAATGCCTCCGCCAAGGACTCTCAAGCAATTGCGGTCTCTACAAGGAAAGCTCGCGTATATTCGGCGATTTATAGCCAACCTTTCAGGCAAGTGCCGCCCTTACAGTCACCTGATGAAGAAGGGAACCCCGTTCGTCTGGGATCACAAATGCCAGAGCGCGCTGGACGAGATCAAGCAATATCTGCAGAATCCGCCAGTGTTGGCTGCTCCGATCAAAGGAAAGCCTCTCATTCTTTATACAACCGCCCTCGAAGGTTCCTTAGGCGCATTATGGGCACAAGAGAACGATCAAGGGAAAGAACGAGCCCTCTACTATTTGAGCCGAGTTCTACTGGGGGCAGAAAGCAACTACTCCCCCATCAAAAAATACTGCCTGGCGTTGATCTTCGTGATAACGAAGCTCAGACACTATGCGTTGGCGCATGAAGTCCGTCTCATTTCGAAGGTGGACCCCCTTAAATATTTAATGTCAAAGGCCATATTGACAGGGAGACTCGCTAAATGGGCCTTGCTCTTAATGGAGTTTTCGATAACCTATCAGCCTCTTAAAGCAGTGAAAGGCCAGGCCATTGCCGATTTCCTCGCTGAGCATACGATACCGGCCGATTCTCCTCTGAATTGCGAGCTACCAGACGAACATGCGTTTGATGCGATCGACGGTAGTGATACCCGATGGGAACTCTATTTTGATGGAGCGTCTTCCATGAAGAAGCGCAAACAAAACACCCCTATAATCAAATCGGGGGTGGGCCTCATCTTCGTAACTCCACAAGGAGGGATAATGCGCTTCGCTTTCTCCTTAACAGAGCCGAGGACAAACAATGAAGCCGAATACGAAGCTTTGATAGCAGGCCTCGAGATCGCCATCGACATGGGAATTGAAAACCTCCTCATATACGGAGATTCCCAACTGGTCGTTAGTCAAGTAAACGGCAACTATCAAACATGCAAACCAGAGCTGGTAAAGTATGGCGAGAGAGTACAGCAATTGCTGACTCAAATTCCCTCCTATATGCTGGAAAGCATACCGCGTGCGGAAAATAGCCAAGCGGATGCATTGGCTAAGCTCGCTAAAGAACTGGCTGACAAGAACCTCGATGATGTGAGGATCATTGTACAAAGTCGTCGGATGCTTTCCCCATCTGAAATGTCTTGGGAATCATCCGAAGAAAAGGGAATGACTGAGCAAATGGCTATGCAGATAAAAGACCAGGAAAAGGCTGAGGATTGGAGAGAAGTCTTCATATACTACTTCAAATCCCGTCGAACACCTGAAGATGCGTCCTCAAGACATCAGCTTATGAAACGAGCTCTGTCTTTCACCTTCGTCGATGATACTCTGTACAAGAGGTCATTTGATTCTCTGTGGTTGAGATGTCTGGGACCTGACAAAGCGAAAAGAGTCGTTCAGGAAGTTCACGACGGACTCTGCGGTTCTCACCAAGCAGGCCCGAAGATGAAGTTGAAGATTAAACGGATGGGCTATTATTGGCTAACGATGATTCAGGACTGCCTCGAGTATGCGAAGCAATGCCACTCATGCCAAATTCATGGGGACTTCATCCATCAGCACCCAAATCCTCTACATCCAACAGTGGCTAGCTAGTCGTTCGAAATGTGGGGGACTGACGTAATCGGCCCCATCAAACCAGCATCGTCCAGGGGACATCGATTCATCTTGGCGACGACTGACTACTTCTCCAAATGGGCAGAAGCAGTACCACTGAGGGAAGTGAAGACGGAGAATATCCTCCATTTCTTCAAGACGCACTTCATTTATCGGTTTGAAACTCCGCGACGGATCATCTCCGATAACGGGCCAGCCTACAGAAGCCACAAGATCAGCCGCTTCGCGCAACAACACTACATAGACTGGAGATATTCCTCCATTTATAATCCCCGAGCTAACGGTCTAGCTGAGGCTTTCAACAAGACCTTGACAAAGATCATAAAGAAGACGGTGTCCCGAAATAAGAAGGACTGGCACGAGAGACTGCAAGAAGCTCTCTAGGCATACTGAACTACGTTCAAGATGGCCACGAACACAACGCCGTACGCGTTGGTCATCGGTACAGAAGCAGTACTCCCCCTCGAAATAGTATTACCCTCTCTACGAATGGCAGTCCACTACGAGCTGACGGACGAAGAAAATGCTCACCTTCGGCTTGAGGAGCTTGATGCCCTTGATGAAACCCGGCTCATAGCGCAACAAAATCTGGAGGCTTATAAAGAAAAGATGACGCGCTCATATGAATGATTGACCACGCCGAGGACATTCCGCCAAGGCGAACTCGTGCTAGTGGTCAAAAGACCTATGATCCCCAATCGCGCCAAGCGGGGAAAATTCGAGCCGAACTATGAAGGCCCGTACATTATAGACAAGGTCTACCAAGGTGGAGCCTATCTACTCATGGATATGCACGGTGAAAGGCCTTTCAGGCCAATAAACGGTCGCTTCCTAAAGAAATACTACGCTTAATGAATCACAGCCTAGGTCAATGATAGATGACGACGACTATGTCCGCTCTCTATATTCCTAAGCTCGAAACTCTATAAGTAGTAGCCGGCCTTCTTAAAATGACGGACCGAAACGTCCTTAAACTAATGATGGACCACTACATCCTAAAACTAGCTGATGACCGAAACATCTTTACACTACTACCGCAGCATCCTCAGACCGACGAGATAAAAAAAAGATAAAAAAAAGAATAGAAAAAATATATAATAAAAAAAACGGTATGTCCATAAGCAAAATGGGCACGGATGAAAACCCGAAAAGGCTCCGTGAGTAAAAACAGCAGGGCTACCGGCGAGTGTTCGTGAAAACCCGAAAGGGCGTAACCTCATTAGAGAAAAAAAAAGAATGAAGAGAATAAAAGAAAATGAAAAAAAATAATAAAAAATAAAAACGGTATGTCCATAAGCAAAATGGGCACGGATGAAAACCCGAAAGGGCTACGTGAGTAAAAACAGCAGGACTACCGGCAAGTGTTTGTGAAAACCCGAAAGGGCGCAACTTCGTTAAAAGACACTTACAGGGTCCTCTCGGACTTGTAAGGAGAAACCACCCGCGTGAGATCCTTACGACTCACAAGGGAGCAACACACTTAGGGATCCTTACGATTCCTAAGGAGAATTACACTTGCGAGATCCTCACGACTCGTAAGGAGAATTCTCTTATGGGACCCTCACGGCTCATAAGATTTGAAAGTCTTAAGTTACAGAAACCTTAACCTGTTCTTAAGCAACCCCCACAACCTTCGATTATGCCCTACAAGAGGCTCATACTGACCTTTGTATACAATCCACGGGCGCGAATAAACATTTCCCTAACCAAGTCCCACCCGTGACTGGGGATATGTCCATACGGTGAACAACCCTTGTAAGTCCTCTCGACTTATAAGGAGAAAACCCTTTTGTAAGATCCTTACGACTTGCAGGGGAACATACACTTAGGAATCCTCACGATCCCTAAGGAGAAAACACACCTACGAGATCCTCATGACTTGTAGGGAGAAATACCTTTGTGAGACCCTTACGGCTCATGAAGTCAAAAGCCTTAGTCGACGGGATCCTAACCCTGTTCGCTAAGCCACCTTTGTTCGACATCGACAGAGGCAAATGATGATTCGCTCCTGACAATATCCCAGTATTAGCGATGTTGATGCCTAAACCGGTATCAAATCCCAAGCCCTTTCATGGCAAATGATGATTCGCTCCTGGTAATATTCCAGTTGTAGCGATGTTGATGCTGAGGTTGGCGTCAGATTCCAAGTTCCACACTCGCGATAAAAAAAAATCAGCGAGCCATACATGTATACGAAATAGCCGAAATGATGGGGCAACTTGCAATAAAAAGCAGCAAGTAAAAATATATGTATGCAAAATAGCCGAAATGATTGAGCAACTCGCAATAAAAAGTAGCGAGTGAAAATAAAAGAGATAGCCGAAATGATTGGGCAATCGCGACCTTCGCGATATAAAAGCTGAAATGATAGAGCATCACGGAAATAAAATAATATTAAAAAAATGAATGAAACTTATGCCCTACAGGCGATGTCACAGCAATCCCTGTATACAATCCAGGGGCGCAAACACGAAACATATCTTTCCTCCCCATGCTCCATCAGAAGACGGAGCCAAGTCTTGATGGCAACTCATATAAAGCCCGAAGACAATCGGAGATCATCTCACCCCAGCGTGGAGTGATCACCACTTCGACGTTCGTCTCTACACAACAGACGAAATGTCACTACAGCGTCCCTCCTCCAACAGGATTCGGACACACCACAGCAAGCGAAGCGAAGGCCAAATTCCTAGCTTCAGGGTCTTGATGGCAACTCATATAAAACCTGAAAGACCACCAGAGATCATCTCAACTCCAGGGAAATCAGCGTCCTTGGCAAATACCTCGATTCAGGGAAATCAACGTCCTTGATGAGAACATCTTGATTCGCGTCGACCCGCAGAGAAACCAGTGTCTTTGCAGGAATACCTCGACTCGTTTCAACCCCAGGGAAATCAGCGTCCTTGGCAAATACCTCGATTAAGGGAAATCAGCGTCCTTGATGAGAGCTTCTTGATTCGCGTCGGCCCGCAGAGAAACCAGTGTCTTTGCAGGAATACTCCGATTCGTTTCAACCTCGAGGAAACCAGTGCCCTCGACAAAATACTTCGACTCAGGGAAACCAGTGTCCTTGACGAGAACATCTTGATTCGCGCCGACCCGCAGAGAAACCAGTGTCTTTGCAGGAATATCTCGACTCGTTTCAACCCCAGGGAAATCAGCGTCCTTGGCAAATACCTCGATTCAGGGAAATCAGCGTCCTTGATGAGAGCTTCTTGATTCGCGTCGGCCCGCAGAGAAACCAGTGTCTTTGCAGGAATACTCCGATTCGTTTCAACCTCGAGGAAACCAGTGTCCTCGGCAAAATACTTCGACTCAGGGAAACCAGTGTCCTTGACGAGAACATCTTGATTCGCGTCGACCCGCAGAGAAATCAGTGTCTTTGCAGGAATACTTCGATTCGTTTCAACTCCAGGGAAATCAGTGTCCTTGGCAACTTCCTTAACTCAGGGAAATCAGCGTCCTTGATGAGAGCTTCTTGATTCGTGTCGGCCCGCAGAGAAACCAGTGTCTTTGCAGGAATAATCCTATTCGTTTCAACCTCGAGGAAACCAGTGTCCTCGGAAAAATACTTCGACTAAGGGAAATTAGTGTCCTTAACGAGAGCTGCTCGATTCGTCTCGACTCATGAAGAAATTAGTGTCTTCGCGAGGACTTCCCGATTCGTCTCGACTTGCAAGATAAAGCCTTAGGCAGCAGGGATTAAAAAACTTGTTTCCTAAGCACTGGGACCCTGCAAGTCGGTCTAAAACGGTCTCTTGCATACTATCCACGGGTCTCACTCTCTGAAGTCGAATCTCGACAAGGAGGGAAACAACCGCTTACGAGTCCTCTCGACTTGTAAGAGGGAAAATTCTCTTATAAGATCCTTACGACTTAAAAGAGAAAACATACTTAGGAATCCTCACGATTCCTAAGGAGAAAACACACCTACGAGATCCTCTCGATCCGTAGGGAGAAAAGTCTTTGTGAGACCCTCACGGCTCATAAAATTGAAAAGTCTTAGAAAGCAGATCTAAACCTGCGGCCTAAGCCATCGCTACCTCTTGAAGAGACCGAGACAGGGTGTTCGCTCTATCACCTGTCAACTATGTTTACTAAGACACAAGACATTGCAAAAGGAAATGTGTGTATCTTTATTCATGAATTCAATTAAGTACAAGGCGAATTGTATAAAAAATAAAGAATGTGTACATACTATTCAAAAATTACAAGTGTATAAATGGTACAAAATGTTCAAGGAGAAGGAAGCGTCTTAAATAGCCCCATCAGTTGCTCGCGCACTTCCATCCTTTAATGCCTTTCCTGATCGGCTGCCACCACCAGTTCTGCTTCCACTTGAGCCCGCTGCTGTAGGAAGGTTGAAAGCTGCTCCTCAACTGCCTGCTGAGCTGCTTCGCGACCATGGGCATCACGCTCGGCGGCATCGAGCTTTTGCTTCAGTGTTAGCCCGTCAGAAATACTTTACAGAAGGCCCTCGAAGATAGCCTTCACCTGGGCAGCGTTCGCCTCAACCTCAGCACGCAGGCGAGCAGTTTCGCTTGAGGTCTCTTGGCATTCTCTCAGCCTTAAAGCCACTTCTTGTTCCAAATGGCGGAAGTAAGAAGCGCTTTGCTCGATCCATGCCGCTCGTTGAGTGCTTGCGGCTAAGGTCTCGGGGGCAGGACGCATAAACTCCAGTTGATGCAGGCGGGCCTCGATTTCCCTGCAGTGATTAACCCAAAACTCGACGACGCTTTCATTATGAAAATTTACAAGCGCCGCCAATATCGGGTTAACCACCGCAGCGAAATCTGCAGCAGATGGGGGAGTTTCTGCGTCAAGCTCTTCGACGTATCCGCTTAGCATGCCCAAGCTCATCGCGGCACCCTTTGAAGATGGACGTCTCAAGAAGGGGCCTGCCGGCATCATGATGCGAGGCTCAAAGAGGGCCGGAACCAGAACAACAGCTAAAAAACAAAACACAATCAGATGACGATTCAAGAAATATAAGAAAGTCACCAATGAGGGAGTTTACTATACCAGCTGCAGCAGGCGACAAAGCTGGGAGGACCGGTGGCGCAACCGATCCCTTATCTCCTTCTTCGATTTGTAACACTGCAATCAGGGAAGAGAAGAATCAGAAATAATTCCATTACTGAAAAAGGAAATGTATTAATTGAAAATCATACCCACCAGCGCCGCTAGAAGAAGCAAGCTCCGATGGGAAGGAGAAGTGTGGGTGCAACACCTGGTAGAGGTGATCAAAAAGCACTCCTATAAGGACGCAATAGTATAACGTCAATACATGAATTATACGGCCGAGAGATGAAACTGACGGGTCGCGAATCCATACCTTCTAGCATCTGCGATGGTATGAGAGAAGGCTGAGAGGTGGCCACCACCAAGGCAGTAGCTGACGGCGCTCCCTCGAGCAATGGAGCATCAGCACTGGCCGTACCTGCATTAAAAACAAAGATAAACCTGTCAGGAAGGATTGCAAGATAAAGAAAAAAGGACAGTAACCCGAAATTTACCTGATGAGCGGCCGGCCGAAACGGAGGCGTCTCCCTCTTCCATCGACATGAGTCCACCTCCTGTGGCCTCATCACCAGACTCTACGGGAGCCGTCGTCGTGCTCGCGAGGCCAGGAGACGACGGAGGACCGTAGGTGAGGAGAGCAATGATCGGAGCATCGCCAGACACTTGAGAAAGAGCGACCGGCTCGTCCTCAGAAATCATGCCCGTCTCACCCGCTACTCCCTCGGGCTCAGCAGTCGCGGCCGTCTCGTCCACTGTTGGCACGGGGTCATCGGTCTCAGGCGCTCCATCCGCTGCTGCCCCAGACCCGGCTGTAGCAGCTGTCTCATCCGTCGCTACCTCGGGCTCGGCATCGGCCACCTTCTCAGGCATAGTGGACGTGACCGTTTCGTCAGCCACTAGCTCGGGCCCGGCAACCCCGGCTACGTCGCCCACCGTCGGCTCGGGTTCAGCCAGTACCTCCTCCACTGTCTCCTTAGGCTCGACGGTTTCCGCCTCCCCTTCGGTTGGACTTAGCCCTGCAGGACAAGATATATAAGAACCGATAGGTTTACAATTCTTACAACAAAATCTTGAAAGACACATTACCTGAGGTGGACTGATCGTTAGCCTCCCGAGCTGCACGCGCTGCCTGTCTGTAAGCGGTAGACAAGGCGACCGGGGGATTCGGAAGGAGAAGCAGCAGGAATAATGGTACTTGGGCCCGCTCCCACGGCCAAAGCAGCTTTGCGCTCCTTCGCCTCGCGCTTCAACCGCTTCCTCTCCTCCCGGGCCGTCACGACGGACCTCTTCGACGCTTCCTTCATCAAGGCGTCTTCGTCCTCGTATAGAGTTGCCTCCAGAACCTTCAAGGCATCTCTCATCGTCTTCTCAAGTCGGGTTTCTCGCGGCAGCCCTGATGAGGCCGGGACTTCAGTAGTTGGCCCGGGGAGAGTCCCCGCATCGGCTTGCACGGCCCCTGCAAAAAGACAAAAAGAAGATTAGATCGGCTATAAAAAAAGAATAAAGACTCAGCAAGCCGATACATACCAGCGCCCGACAGAGCGCGTTTCCTTTCCTCCTCCTGGAAAGTTTTGAGGGAAGCAGCGATAGCTTCTTCAGTGGTGACGCCTGTTAAAAAAGGGGAAAAGCATTAGTCAAAGACAATAATAAAGGTACAATGAAATGATGAAGAGTGCAAGCAATGATTACCTGACTGAGCAAGTTTCGCCAACCATGCTTCGAGCCTTGCCGATCGCTCAGAAGCCGCAATGGCGGCCGCCAGATCGGTGTCTGCTGGATCTACCGAGAAGCCTTTATTGCTGCCGTACTCACTTATGCCTTCCGCGAGAGGGGCCTGAGGCTCTAAGCCGAGGATAGCATCGAGAGAGAGGAGCGAGTTCTTCTTCCTCTTCTGCACGCTAGCCCCGGGTGCACCCGAGATCAACTTGCGCTTTGCAGGCACTTTAGGGCGGCGGGTTCCGATATCCGTGCCCACGCCGGACTCCGGCGAAACCACATTTACCGTTTCCACTGGAGCACGGGGCACTGGTGGCACGTCTGCGGTAGCACGAGGTAATCCACGCGGAGGGCTCAACACGCGCAGTGGTCCATCTCCAGCATCTTTCAGCGGAGGCACGACAGGGGTCCTTGGCTTCAGGGGAGCCTTGTGGTCGCCGCCGGGAGGCGCACCTTTACAGTAAACCAACATGCGCTTCTCCTCACGGATGACTGAACCCATTGCGTGTGCATACCAAGCCACGTACGCGTGGAGGACCCGGGGAACGCAGCTCGGCTCGCTGATGAAAAAGTGGGAGCCCGTATTCAGCCGCATAAAATGGTGCATCGCGCTCCGTATCCCCTCCATGCTGGCCGCGGGCTCTTCCAAATACGCCTCCAGTGGGACCCCCTGGTTATAGCTTGATTGCTGGGCGAACCGGTGGGGGTTGTACCTCATGAAAAGCGCCATCTCGTTCTGCCTGAACACCAGGTAGCCCGGCCGAATGGAGTAGATGTGAAGAATCTTCCGGGCTTTCAGTACGGAGGCCCCGTCCTTGAAGCTGTCATGCAGCGCCACCACCGCCTTGGAGTTTTCTAAGCCGATAGTTATGACTTTATCCATGAAAGAAATCTTTGCTCCGACCAGGTGTGGACGAAGGAGCAACCCCCTAGCCTCCCGCGAAGATGGATTCATGATCGAGGCGCCGATCAGCCGCATGACTCTTGGGAGTCTGCACCTCTCAAAAAACGAAGGGCTCGTATGGATGCTGAATACCCCATGCACATGCATTTCCATCCACGAAGTGAAGTAGTGCATCGGGAAATTGGCAGGCTGCACCCCAGGTTCATTAGCGTCCGCCGCCACGCTGAGTCCATTGTATAGGTGAGCCAACCCGGCGATTCCTATTGACAACTGTAGGCCAGCCACCATCCGATGCGCTGGGTAGAAAACGGACGGCCGCCTATAGGGCAGGTGCATGGGGAGCGCGAAGCTGCACAGCCACAATCCCAGGAACCCTAAAAAGAAGGTCTCATCATCAATGCCCGGGGCAGCGATTTCTGATAAGGGCATAATGGCGGCATCGGGGAGATAGAAATCCTTTTGATCGTCTTCCGATATTGGTCGACGATCTAAGCCGAAGCCGAAAGGGTCATCAAGCTTGGCGAACTTTTCACTCCGCTCCGATAGAATCACCGGTTGAAGGAAGCGGGCGATAAAATCTATGAAACTGACTCCCCGTACTCCTGATTCCAGATAGAGACCTTCGTATATGTTCATCACCTTCACCAAGCCCGGAAACTGGTGCTGAATAGCATTTTCCGGCGTTAAATCAAATACCAGCGGCTTGGTCGTGAAGACGTACTCGTCAGGAGGAAGCAGCTCCTCGTAATGCTCCCCCCTCACCGGCAAGCCCGAGATCTCGACGAACTCTTCCAAGAAGATGGAGACTTCCCTGTCCGTCATAAGGAAGGTGTGGGTGGGGATGTTCCATTGTTCGATGAAACCCTTGACCCACCACGTTGGAGGATCGGGGTACTCAAACAGCGAGACGTAGATTGTGGAGTACAGACCGATCTTCATCAGATGCGTCCTCTTCGCTGATAGGATATATCTGGCCCACTGCAGATATCCGGCCAGTTGTCGCGGGGTCAATCCAATATTGTAAGCCTGTCCCCAAGGGCATGCTTCACCCTGACATATGCGCCGCCCCAAGATGTCCACGGCCGGCGGCGGCTGCATGGGAATGGCAGCGATCGAAGGCTGGAGAAGGTCCTCCGAATTCCAGTTCTTGACCTCCACGGCATACTTCACTGGGGGTTCATCCGCATAGGGGATCGACGAGATGGGCTCAGACGGCGTCGCGGAACCGAAGCTTCGGCGAACCTTGATGATGTCGTTATACCACCTACCCCACAGGTGAAGGTTCTTATGCTCGGGATCATATTCTTTAATCAGAGCAAATACCTCCCGGTCTACCGGCGCCTCGGGAAATCCTTCCTCCGAGCGAACAAACGGGAATGACAGATCAGCAGACATGTTTCCTGCGGAGGGACAAAAAATCAGCCGTCAGTGTCGTAATTCCAACACTTGGCATTTTAAAATTTATACCATACTGCAGTGCAGTAGATAAAGGACCAGAGCGGGACCCACAAAATCTATATGACAATTCATCAGTTAATAAGACAGCCCCATCATTGGATGGGACTGTCAATTAATGAGGAGATCCCCAAAAGAATATTCTCATTAATGAGAAATACCTAGAGACAAGGAGAAAATCTCCTCTTTCAGAGCAAAGCTCTGTCACAGAGTGACACTTGTCAAACTCTGGTCTCAAGGGAATAAAATTCCTTAAAAGAGCCTAGCTCTGTAATAGTGATGAGAAAATCCCTTAAAAAGAATTGAACTCCTAAAAAATTAAAAAAAAAATGGGATCTTAAAGATCCATGAAAACTCTTAAGAGTTCATCATTTTTAGATCAAAAAGATCTATACTTTGTCCATGAGCAAAGCTCTGTTCATGGGTTAAAAAAAACCCTGAAACAAGATCTCTTTAGATCTATGGATTCTTGAGAGCAAGGCTCAGTTGGTGAAACCCCAAAAGGGTTTTCTTTAGATCAAAGATCTATGAGAGTAAGGCTCTGTTAATTAAAATTAATTTAATTTAATTTAAGTTAAATTTTACCTAAGAATTTTCTAGAGTTTGTACTCTGAAGTTCTTGAAAAACGAGAGCAAGGCTCTGAAAATTAAAATTCTTGAAGATGGTGAACATCTGTTGAGGACCAAGGGTCCTATTTATAGGCGCTTGTGCCCCTTCAACTCCTCAGTTGATCTGACGGTTGAGATCTTGCCACCGCTGCACTCACGTGTGCGCCACGTGAGCGCAACGGTGGGGGGGCATTGTTACCCCAATCAGAGCAAAGCTCTGTTTGAATTTTAGAAATTCAAAAATTGAAGCAACGCTTCAGATTCCTTGCGCTGCGCACAACGCGCCACGTGTCAAAAGCTGACACACCAGCGCAGCGCCCAAGGCAGCGCACCCAATCAGAGCAAGGCTCTACTTAAAATGAAAATAAAGGAAGCAAAGCTTCAGCTGAGCTGCGCTCTGCGCTGCGCGACACGCGCTAGCGCAGTTGCGCTGCGCTCTGCGCTGCGCGACACGTGGCAGCGCAGTTGCGCTGCGCTCTGCGCTGCGTGACACGTGTCAAGCGCAGGTGCGCTTGCGCCAACTGTGCCAGCACTAAAACAGAATTAAAATTCTAGAAAGATCTTTCTGATCTTGTTAAAACAAGAAGATTATCTTCTGTAAAACAGAATCCCCTGGATCAAAGATCCAACGGTGGGGAAAAATCCCTAAATCACTCAGAGAAAGATCTCTTTAACTGATTTAACAAATCAAATGGCACTATAAAAAGCCCCCTAGACTCCAAATCTAAAAGACATTGACACACAGAGAGAAAAACAGAGAACTCCTCTAAAGAAAATTTTGAGAAGAGCTCAGAGAAAAAAAAGATAAAAACCTTTAAATAAAGAAGAATTTTCTTCTATAAAGATCAAAGATCTAAGAACAAGATCAAGATCTTCAATTAAAAAGAAAAAAAAAAGATCAAAAAGATCCAATCACAAAAAGATAAAAAGAAGTATTACTTCACAGATCATTTGATCTACATAAAGGCATTGCCTTTTGATGAACCATTGGTTCTGGAATCTTAAAAGATTCTCTTCTTTGATCCAAAATCGGATCAAGATATTGAACAGTGCCCTGCACTTGAAAAAAATTGCACTATTGCGCTCTCGGGTTGGCGCAAGCCACCAGAGAGCGCCACGTGTCAGCCCCAGAACAGACTGCGCTATGCGCTTCTAAAACAGAGCACTGCTCTCTTAAATTGGCGCAAGTCACCAGAACGCGCCACGTGTCAGCAGCGCAACAGCGCGGCGCACTGTCGCAGCGCACTGCGCTTGTGCTCACCAGAGCGTGACAAGTGGCACCTCCACATGCGCTTGCGCCTTGCGCTGGTGCAAAGCGCCTGACAAGTCACGTGAAGCGCTGTCAGAGCATTTAATGCAATGCATTATCAAGGGCAGAGCCCAATAAAAAAAGGTCTATCAGACCAAACAAAAGTGCTATACACTATTAAAAGGGGCAGAGCCCAATTAAGAGGTCCAATAGACCAAAACAGATGCTGTGCATCATTTAAAAGAAAGGGGCAAAGCCCAATTAAAAGGGCCTAATAAGCCAGAAAAATACCATGCATTATTAAACAAGGGCAGTGCCCAATCCAAGGCCTAACAAGCCAGACAAATAAAAAAAATTGTTGAATATTCTCAACTGGACTTAGCCCAATACAGGCCGTAAGTCCTCAAATTAAATTGACTGAGCACGACTGCTCTCTTAATTCAATTTACACCCGGTTCAAGGGTACATCTTCGAACTCCTCTGATATTTGTCGCTGTAATCCTTCAACGTCTTCAGAGAGGTGACGGGTCCCGACAACCACACATCGATACGGACTGCGGGGTCCTTAAACTCGTGGACCGAAACGTCCTTAAACTAATATTCGTCCCAAAATGGGAACGTTGGACCGAAATGTCCGAAAAACTAATGTTCGTACCCAAATGGGAATGATGGACCACCATGTCCCTAAACTGGCAATCGACTGATTTGTATGAAAACTTGTATTTACCGCAATCAGAAACGGCGTCGCTTTGCAGCTAGCCGGTGAGTACGGGTCGATCCACAGAGATGGGTAGATTTCTTATTGTGTTTTTACGAGTTGATTCCAATTGTTGTTTGGATTGATTTAATCTAAAATACTAGATCTATCACTAAACTAAATTAATCTAAATTAAAGTCTTGCTAGGGTTAGGTTTAGGGGAAGTTTGGAGATTAAAGGTTTCCTCGCCGCTTTCATTGCCCTATTTTAGATCTATTAGATGTTATGATAATTATCAATAAAGTGGATCCGAATGTTTTGGGAAGATTTTTCTTCCTCTAGATTCGTATCCTTCCTTTATCGATAATTACCCTAACCCCCATAGAAAACACGCGCAACCGGCCCTTTATACTACGGTTCATCATTACCTCGTGGGGTAGGATGCCGTAGGGAGCGGTTGTGCGTGCATGCATGGAGTTCTAACTCTTAGGTGTGGATGGCATGAAAGGGGTGAGAGATCTCATCTCTCAAACATTTCCCTAAGGCTAACCCTAACAAGCGAGGAGACTACTCGCTCATTAGGGGATGATAAGACATACTAATTAAAAGAATTAAAACAAAGACATAAAATAACTTACTAGGTTGACGGCTCCCTCCAAGCAATATAGAACAGATCTGAATAATACTCCCAGCAATTCTGAATTTTATTGATTGAAAAGAGGCATACAGTTTTACAATTTTTGATTACAATTTATAAGTAAACAGGAGAATTTAGGGTTACGGGATTCGAACATGTGCAATTACAGATTTGCCCACTAAAAATCCAAACCCCCGCACCGACGCACCGACGCCCGAAAAATGCACCGACACGCGTACTAGACGGCTGCGGAACCGCGGCAATAGGGCGCTTGGGCCGCGGTTCCGCGGCCCTTTGGTGAGCTTAGCTCACCCAACTTCTGGGCTTGGTTCAGGACTTCTTGGGCTTCCTTTTTTTATACTTCTTTTCTCTGTTGGGCTTCTTAGTCTTCTCCAGATCTTCAGTGAAAACTTGTAAGGATCTTTTGACCGTTTCACTTTCGTCTTTTTGGACCTTGCACTATTCTTCGTCTCGGCTTGAGTAAGATCCGTCTGCTTGTTGGTCAAAAGTCCCTTTTCTATATCAACTTTCGTCTTTTTCACTGTATTTGCTCCAAGAACCTGTATCCTGTAACATGCAACAAACGTGCGTCAAGAGTACCTGTTTATTTATAAAACGAATAAGAATAGGGGGATGAAAAATGCAATATTATGGTCTGAACAAATACCCCCAAACTTATCTTTTGCTCGTCCTCGAGCAAACTTATTTTTTTATTCACAAAAAATCCTAACCGCACTTTCGCAGGGAAACGCGATTGCACTGAGCACGTGCAACAAGCCGTTAAACCTCTAGGTGTCCCTAGTAGGAGGAGTGTTGTCTCCTGAGGGTTTTCAGCGGATTACACCCACAAAATCCTATCAATTCGGCCCATTTAGTTCTCCATTTAGGTTTTCTAATAAGGAATTCTATTATCATCGACCTGCAATTATCCACCCATATTCTTCACACTTCCTCATCATCTAACTTAAGATTATATATGTTCTATAGATTTACTTAGCTTTCGGCATCTCTTAAGTCTTCCTTCTAGGGTTTCATCTCCACTTAGGAATTTCTATCAACTCTATTAAAGATACAAGTTTTATCTTTCATTCTTTTCTCTCATCTAAACTCTAATCACATATCCCCACGTGTGTGTAAATATCACCCTTACACTTGGAAATTCAAATCAAGCAATCGTACTCTCGTCCATTGTCCAAAGCACTTATTAATTAGTGAATTTTTTTTTTTAAATGAAATTTGCTTACACATCCTTCATGCGACCGTTAATACTTCTTGAGGTACCAACAACCGATTACAAGATGCGTTAGCACTTTAAAGCGTACTTTCTAGTTTTTGCAATACCCAAGGCTTTTTTAGCAGTGACTCCCAAACCAGTTGGTCTAAGGCACTAGGTGATGAAGCACCCTCGCTAAAGATTTTTCTATTTTTACAGCCTTAAGTAATCACAAAAACCAGTGTCCATTTTTTTATTCACTTTTTTTCTTTCTTTATTTTCATTGTACTAAGGACTTTTAGACAAGAGCATTTCAATGTCTCTTCTACTATTCTAAGTTTCAAGATGCGTGATTGTGCAAGTTGTAGGGTATACATTTTCAGAATCTAGACTTAAGCTAGAAACTATTTTTCAAACTTATACTTTAATAAGAACATCAATACTCTTCCCTTGTTTCGACTTAGTCCAAGAAGTGAACCCAAAATTTGCCTATTTCTAAATAAACTACAAGGCATATACGTTCTACCGTTAAACTTTTAAGGAATGTTATTTTTAGGGTTTTTAATTCACTAAGTCTAAGATCTAATTGTTCCTAGCTAGTCAACCTATATGTCAAACTCAAGTCAATTAGCCAAAATTGAATACATTAATTTTTATGGTTTTTAAAAAATTTCAAATTTTTATGGGTTTTCAAATAAATTTGCAAATGCAAAAATATATACAAATGAATGCGAAGGAAGAAGACGTACCGAGCATACCCCCAAACTTGAACTTGACAGTGTCCTTACTGTCATACTAAATCAAGAGGGTCAAAATACCGGCACTTCCCTGTTTATTTATTTATAAAAAAATTTTATTGTTAAGAAAAACAAATATATACAGAAAGGCCCTCCCCCAAACTTCATTTAAACTAAATTAGACATTACTGCCAAACCTTGCATAGACCAAACGCCAACACCAACCAGTTAAAAAATTTATCAGTAAAGAGTATTGGTTGGTGGAAGAATAAGTTGTGGCGGTCCAAAAAGAATTGGGGAAGATAGAAGTGGTGGTATGGAAGGTATGGAGGGGAATAGACAGGAGGTGGTGATGAATCAAAACGAGAATGCGAATGATCAGCAATCAGTGGAATATTGGCATTCTCGTAGCTTATTAAAAAAAATGGGGGTGGTTCAACTTCTAAAAGAGGAGGTTGACTAACCACAATATCCCCAAAATGTTCCTGTGGGTCCTCTATTGAGTTGGCATCATCCATCAATTTCATATGATATTCAATTATAAGGGAACTGATCTCCTCGATGTCCGCCATAGTCCAACCGAAAACTTGCCGCCTCTCTTGTAAGACTTTTAAAATAGCGTTCTCTTGCTCGAAGACTAGAGAGGCTGATATTATAATGGGAAAAGTCTCATTCTCACCTATGTAAGCATATTTAAGGTGATGCGGTAAGGACATGAGTTCGAGTTTCGGAGGCGAAAGAATCATTGCGGAATCTACCTCGAACTCAAAGGACTCCAACACAGGTTCGAAATCACTGCAAACAACCGATTCGGATGGTTCGACTAACTCATCAAAAAATTCAAAAGACTCATATTCGGGCTGTGAGTCGTCATCATCCGAAAAAGTGAAACATTCATAATCCATATCGGTTGTGTCAACGGTGGTAAGCTCAAGGAGGGATGCACTAGTGGCGTCAAAACTGTTTTCATCAAACAAGAATCTTTCAAGCTCGCAGTCCTCCTGCATGATTTCATGAATAGAGCAAACTTCTCGTGTACTAGTTTTAGGCACGGGGGGCAGACTTCCCATCTTATAAATATTGAACTCACTAGACATCTTCCCAAAGGATAGAGTCATGGAGCCATTGCGACAGTTTATTACAGCATTGGAAGTGGCCAAAAATGGTCGACCTAGGATCACCGGAATTTGGTTTCTTGGGTTAGCAACAGGTTGTGTATCCATAACAATAAAATCAACGGGGAATATGAACTCCCCAACTTTGATCAACACATCCTCTAGCTGACCCCTTGGATGGGTGATTGATCGATCAGCCATTTGGAGAGTACAACGAGTGGGTTTCAACTCTCCAACCCCTAATTGTTCGTACACGGAGTAGGAAATCAGGTTAACACTAGACCCAAGATCTAAAAGTGCTCGATTAATTTTCTTATACCCAATTGTGATTGAAATCGTAGGACAGCCTGGGTCCTTTCGTTTTTGGGGTAAGGTTTGAGGGTGGTTAATGGGATTGCTCACTGCACTAGCCACTAGCACTTTCTTGGGTACTTGAGATGCCTTTCTCTTCAAGGTGCATAAGCCCTTTAAGATTTTCGCGTATGAAGGGACTTGTTGGATAGCATCCAAGAGAGGTATATTTATGCTAACCTGTTTAAATAATTCCACAATCTTTTCCACTTGTGCAGTTGGTTTATTGGGACTCAACCTGTTTGGAAATGGAGCATTTTGAAAATTCGTTGAGTCAAATGTCTGTGGAGTAGAATGTGGAGTAGGAACGGATCCCGGTGTAGATGTGTTCATGTTGTGAGAAATGGGTCCGTTCGATCTAGAAGAAGTAGAGCCATGTGAAGGGTGGAGAATAGGCTCTAAAGAAAAAGGTGAAGAAGAAAGTGAAGAAAATGAAGAAGGGGAAGATGACGATGGAGAAAAAGAAAAAGAAGAAGAAGAAGAACCACCGGCGGGGATGTCATCACTAGTTCCCATATTATTTTGCAACTCTCTTCTGGATCTCAACGTGGTCACCGCATTTACATTGTGATTGGGATATGCGTTTTGTGTGTGACCGGGATTTGGCAATGGTTGAGATGGAAGCTTTCCCTTTTCTCTCTCGCTCAACGCAGCAGTTAATTGTGCAATTTGTGCCTCAATAGATTTGATACTTTGATCGTGTGAAGCATTGTTAGTCATCAAAGATTGAACATAATTTTCAAATCTTGCTGCAGATTCAGTAGATTGCTTGAGAAATGCATCTAGACTTTTTTCGAGCGAGATAACCTTATCATCATTTGGTTGAATCAAATTGTTCGTTTGATTTGTATAAGATTGTTGTTGGAAAGGTTGCTGGTTTTGAGTTTGTGAAGGTGCTTGTTGTTGTTGTGGAGGGGGTCTTTGAAAATTGTTATTTCCTTGGACTTGTTGATTTTGGTTCCAAGCGAAATTTGGGTGACTCCTCCACCCCTGATTGTATGTCGAAGAGTACGGATCGTTTCGTTGTCGTTGCTGAAATGCAGCATTGACTTGATCTTGTCCTTGAATAGGTGCATTATAAGGACACTCTTCGGTGAGATGTGATGGGGCTGAACAACACGCACAAACAGTTCGTGTGGGGAAAGCAGGGGCAGGAGAAGACGATGAGATTTTGGTCTCAATGGCTTCTAGCTTTTTCATAAGTGCGGCCATCTCGGCCTTCATAGCAATCGACATATCTTCTTGATGTATGCCTGCCCTAGATTGACCACTAGAAGGTGATGTGGTCTTGGTACTCTCCCACTGAATTGTTTGCTCACTAAGATCCTCAAGAAACTGCCACGCTTCGTCGCTAGACTTGGAAAGAAAATGACCTTGACATATAGTTTCTAGCAACTGCTTCGTTGCCGAGTTCAATCCCTCGTATAATGTTTGGCAAAGTTGCCAACTTTCGATCCCATGATGAGGGCATTGAACAAGTAGGTCTTTAAATCTCTCGAAGCACTTCCAAAATGGTTCGGAAGGAAGCGGTGAAAATTGTACAATCTCGTTACGGATTCTAGCAGTTTTGTGATGAGGATAGAACTTTTTCAGAAAAGCACTCACAAACTCGTCCCAATTTCTAATGGAATGTGATGCGGTGCTATATATCCACTTCTCGGCTAGGTCACATAAGGTGAAAGGAATGACCCTTAGCCTTATAGCGTCATCACTTAATTGGGTCGTTTTCATCATAGCGCAAACGTTTTGGAATTTATTAATAAAGATATATGCATCTTCGGATTCCAAACCATGAAATTTTGGCAGCATATTGATGAAATGTGGTTTTATTTCAAAGTTGTCCCCATTTGCCGGTGGGGGTGAAAGACATGTAGGTAAAGAAGTGCGGACGGGGTAGAAGAGATCCTGGAGCGCAACTCGTGCGGGCGCTACAACAGGCGGAAGATTCGGGTTATTCGCACCTAACGGAGGTGGAATCATTCCCGTCGGTAAGGTATCGTTGGGGTCGTGTCCCGACATACCTTCGAAAGAAGAATTTGAAGGTGGAGGTAAGGAAATGGACGGAATGTCGACGAAGGGTTCGTCGAGGGGTTCGTCGAAGGGTCCGTTGGTCGGTACCAACGAAACACGGACTAATCGGGCGTTAGTATCCCTAGTCCAAAGTGACATACACTAAAGGAGTAGTGTAGTCAGAAAAAAATAGAAAAACAGAATGTGGGGGTAAGATAACGTCAATGGAGGGAAGTGATGGAAGTGAGTTGCAAGGTTTCTTAGCGACAAGTTGCAAGTTTTGAAAAGATTTTTCTCTTCTTTTTTTATGTGAGAGTTTTGCAAAGAAGTTTTTGAAAAAGGGACTCGTGACACAAATGTATCAACCACACATGCACAATCAGGCCTAGATCTAGGGTCACCTAGGTCTGCTAGACAGCTCCTAACTAGGGCTAGAAATAGGACCTCAAATCGCCTCTTCACCGACAAGTACGGCCAGGTAAGTGGGAAGGAACCACCACTACAGTGGGCCTAATTAATAACCACTAGCCTAGACACCGCAAAGTCAGTTAGGATAAACGGTCGATGCCTATACTAGTCCTTTTCCTATTGAGCTCGATGTCCTTAGGTCTGAGTCTAATATTTTTTAATTAATTGTGGTCGATGCAAGATGCTTTAAGTGTTTTCTGGGGTCCTGGAAAGGGTGATGAAATCCCCACCCAATCTGAGTTTGGTCAATTAGCCCCTTAAAGTCCGATTAAATTATGCAAAACAATAAAATTCACTTGCAATCAATTTTTTTTTTAAGCGCGGCGCAAAGAAACCTGCAGAAAATTCTGTTATTTAAAAGGGAGAGAAAGATTTTTTAGCGCAAAGAATTCCTGCAGAAAATTTTTACAGTGGGTATATGGAGGTTGGCAGAGGGGGTTGAAAAGATCTTACAGTGCAAATTTGGTCAACAGATGATGTCACCAGAGCGCGGATCCGCGGCCCAAGTGAGTTCCTGCCGCGTTTTCGTGGTTGTATTGAAGGCACGGTTCCCGAGAAAAATTTGTATGCGATGATGACACTAACTCACGGCCCTTCCGCGGTCTAGAGTAGGTTTATGCCGCGTTTTCGCGGTTGAATGGAGGGATCAGGTTCTAGGAAAATTTGTGCTATTCTGGTGTGGGTTTTCCCTTCTGTTCTGATATGTACTTTTCTAATTTGCCCTCTGTAAAATTCCAGATCCGAGCTTCCTCGCTATTCCTGCAAGATTCAAAAAGATACACCCTTCAAACAGATCAAATTTGATAATTTTTTTTTATTTCTTTTTTTATTTTCAGATTTTTATAATTTTTAAAATTTATATCAACCCGAAATTACACAGAAAGAAATTTTACGCCATCCCCGGCAACGGCGCCATTTGATTTGTATGAAAACTTGTATTTACCGCAATCAGAAACGGCGTCGCTTTGTAGCTAGCCGGTGAGTACGGGTCGATCCACAGAGATGGGTAGATTTCTTATTGTGTTTTTATGAGTTGATTCCAATTGTTGTTTGAATTGATTTAATCTAAAATACTAGATCTATCACTAAACTAAATTAATCTAAATTAAAGTCTTGCTAGGGTTAGCTTTAGGGGAAGTTTGGAGATTAAAGGTTTCTTCACCGCTTTCATTGCCCTATTTTAGATCTATTAGATGTTACGATAATTATCAATAAAGTGGATCCGAATCTTTTGGGAAGATGTTTCTTCCTCTAGATTCGTATCCTTCCTTTATCGATAATTACCCTAACCCCCATGGAAAACACGCGCAACCGGCCCTTTATACTACGGTTCATCGTTACCTCGTGGGGTAGGATGCCGTAGGGAGCGGTTGTGCTTGCATGCATGGAGTTCTAACTCTTAGGTGTGGATGGCATGAAAGGGGTGAAAGATCTCATCTCTTAAACCTTTCCCTAAGACTAACCCTAACAAGCGAGAAGACTACTCGCTCATTAGGGGATGATAAGACATACTAATTAAAAGAATTAAAACAAAGACATAAAATAACTTACTAGGTTGACGGCTCCCTCCAAGCAATATAGAACAGATCTGAATAATACTCCCAGCAATTCTGAATTTTATTGATTGAAAAGAGGCATACAGTTTTACAATTTTTGATTACAATTTATAAGTAAACAGGAGAATTTAGGGTTACGGGATTCGAACATGTGCAATTACAGATTTTCCAAACCCCCGGACCGACGCACCGACGCCCGAAAAATGCACCGACACGCGTACTAGACGGCCGCGGAACCGCGGCAATAGGGCGCTTGGGCCGCGGTTCCGTGGCCCTTTGGTGAGCTTAGCTCACCCAACTTCTGGGCTTGGTTCAGGACTTCTTGGGCTTCCTTTTTTTATACTTCTTTTCTCTGTTGGGCTTCTTAGTCTTCTCCAGATCTTCAGTGAAAACTTGTAAGGATCTTTTGACCGTTTCACTTTCGTCTTTTTGGACCTTGCACTGTTCTTCGTCTCGGCTTGAGTAAGATCCGTCTGCTTGTTGGTCAAAAGTCCATTTTCTGTATCAACTTTCGTCTTTTTCACTGTATTTGATCCAAGAGCCTGTATCCTGTAACATGAAACAAACGTGCGTCAAGAGTACCTGTTTATTTATAAAACGGATAAGAATAGGGGGATGAAAAATGCAATATTATGGTCTGAACATCGACCGCAATGTCATTAAACTAAACAATAGAGCCAATTGCTCTCTTGTCGGATCCAAACGATCCCGTTAAGTTGATCTTAGTCTGGAGATTAGGCTAACGTATCCTTAACAAAAGTTTAAGTTGATCTTAACCTTAAATAGGGCTAACGTATCCTTAAACCAAAACCCCAAACCCAAATCGAAGAAAATACGAATTTGGGCTAATCCACGTCCTACGGGCGACGACATAAATTAGTCTCCGTATACAATCCACGGGCAACCACAAACAAAACAAACACCCACGACACGAAGTGAAATTCTGGAGAAGGAGAAAGTTATTCCCGCGAAGCGGTAGCGTAATTAACTGCAGGGGCTTGCGCCTGCAGGGAAGAGCGTCCCCACAATCAAAAACCCCTCAAGCGAGGGGGAATCTGACGAAATCTGCTACATCGGCCGCACCTGTCTAAACCTCCGATACGCGGCGCCATAAATCAACTTGGCATCTTCGGAGAGGTGGACGAATAAAACCAAATAGCATCTTCCCCGAATCTCAGGCAAGACGTCTCTGCGTCGCGCCGCCATTCGAAGGGGAACAGTCCCAACAACCAACAGCTTTTTGATGTACTTCCAAACTGATAAGCACACATCAATTCAGACCGCACCCCAAACTTGGTGCATCCCAAATCATCGTTGTTCATCCCGTCACATAAAAAATACACATGCGCGCAAGATGGACAATGGACCGAGACATCCTTAAACTAAAATCTCACATCCAAAATGGTGATCAACGGACCGAGACGTCCTTAAACTAAACTCTCACCTCCAAAATAGTGATCAACGGACCGAGACGTCCTTAAACTAAAACCTCACCTCTAAAATGGTGACCAACGGACCGAGACGTCCTTAAACTAAAACCTCACCTCAGCAGACCGAGATGTTCTCAAACTAAAACTTCGCCTCCAAAATGGTGATAACGGACCGAGACGTCCTTAAACTAAAACGACAGAGCCCAAATACTCTTTTGTTGGATCTGAAGCAAAAAATGATCCTAAGACCTTGTTAAGTAGATCTTAGTCTCAAATTGGACTAACGTATCCTTAACAAAAAACCAATCGATCTCCAAATGCTCATATGTTTAAGTTGATCTTAATCTCAAATCAGATTAACGGTCCTTAAATCAACCCAAGCCCAAATCTAAAATATACGGGTTTGGACTAATCCGCGCCCTACGGGCGACGACATAAATTAGTCTCCGTATACAATCCATGGGCAATCAAAACCAAAAAAACAAAAACACACACGACACGAAGTGAACTTCCAGAGCAGGAGAAAGTGGTTATCACGATGCGATAACATAATTAACTGCAGGGGCTTGCGCCTGCAGGGAAGAGTATCCCCGCAATCAAAAAAAAACCTCGCAAACAAGGGGGAATCTGACGAAGTCTGCTACAATAGCCGCATCCGTCCAAATCTCCGATATAAAGTACTATAAATCAACTTGGTATCTTCAGAGAGGTGGACGGATAAATCCAAATAGCATCTGCTCCCAAAATTCAGGCCAGACGTCCTAACATCTCGGTCACGTCTTTCGGCGGTAAATAGCGATCACGTGTGAAATGCGTGAAGCGCCGAGTGTTTTTTAATAGATTTACTCTCTATTTATCTTTCGAAAAGAAGTTAAACTTCTATTAAAAGCATTTTAGCCATTAATGATCACCGAGATCATTGTTTTGAAAATCTGGGGATCAGAATTTTTTTGAGAACTAAGTTATTCTATTCTTTCTTATAAGAACTAAGTTCTTCATGTAGGTTAAATCCTGTTTTCAAAGGAATTAAATTCCTGGAATATAACTTCCATCTCTTTTCTTCTTCTTTATTTCTTTTCTTATACCTAGTCTTTCCCCTAGATCTTGAGTCTGAAGAACAAAATCATCCTGATGAGAATTAAATTCTCAACTTATGGAAAATTTGCCTTGCGGATCTCAGATCCAAAGAAAGAACTAAGTTCTTTTAGAGGGTTAAATCCTTATATTCTTATATGTTAAGCAAAAGAGATATTTTTAATCTCTGTTTTCTTTACCTTGGGTTTTGAGAGGAGCAAGGAGATCTTCTTCAGAAAGAGAATTAAATTCACGGTTGTGGCTTCTATCGCTTTTTTTGCAGAAACTTATAGAGGGTTTTCTTTCTATGTATGTATGTCTCTCTCCCCCTCAAGACTTGAAGTCTCAAGTCCTTTATATAGAGATTGCAAACTGTTGATCAATTTTGAGAAAATCTCTCATTGAGAGATACCAATTGATTTAATTGGTCTAAAAAATTATTCGGTGAATTTTATCCACCGTTGGATGTTTGATCCAGTGCTTTTCTGTTTAACAGAATATATTTTCTTGTTTTAAACAAGATTAAGAAAATATTTTCCCATGCATAAAATTTAATTCTATCTTATAATTCAAACGGTGATTTTTAATCACCATTGGATTTTTAATCCAAGGGTTCTCTATTTAACAGAGTATATCTTTCTAGTTTAGAAAGATTAGGGAAATATTTTCACATATGGAATTTAATTCTATCTTTTGATAATTTTTAATCACCAATGGATCTTTGATCCAACGGATCTGTTTAACAGAGAATATTCATGAAAATATTTTCCATGTAGAATTTAATTCTACCCCAGCAAACCCGCTTTAATTTGGGCGCTGACGCTCACATGCTATGCACGTCAGCCCTCATGTGCCTTTTACGTGAAGCGCTGGTATAAGATTTAATCCTACTGAAGACTAGCGCCGGTGCTCACGTGTATTTCACGTGAAGCGCTGCTTTATTGTTTTAACCAATAATAATTTTATATGAGGAAACATGCTACTCCTTCCATTTGAGCATAACCCTTAACCACAAGTCTTTCCTTGTATCAGACACCACCCTCTTATGAAGAACCCTCTTTGAACTTGAAGACCCACTTGCATCTTATGGCGCATTTGCCTTTTGGAAACTGTACTAGATCCTATGTACCATTCCATTGAAGAGATTCCATCTGCTCCTCCATGGCGAATCTCCATTTTGCAAAGTCTCATGACTGGGTTGCCTCTTTATAAGAGAATGCTTCTTCATTTTCAATATTCAAGGCATATGTTGTCACGTCTTCAATACTGTAATTCGAGCAATCTCCATACCGATCCGGTAGACGCTTATCTCGCTGTGGCCTTTGCATCACCTGCTGAATTGGTGAAGGCACTGGCTCCACCTGCTGAATCGGCTCCTCCTGGGTCTGAGTTCTCGGTACCTCATCTCTAATATCCTGGACCGGAACCTTCGTCGCCACCTAATTAGGTGATTTCATTGTCCTCTCACCGTCTTTATTTTGAACCTGCTTGTTGAGCATCACAAATTCATTGAAGTTCACGAGCCTGCCGATTATGACTTTATTGGTTTCAAGACACCACAACCTGTAACCCTTTACTCCATCTCCATAACCAAGGAAGATATGCTTCCTTGCTCTCAGATCAATCTTATTGTTCTTCTCGTGAGCGTAAGCTAGGCACCTAACACTCAGAGTATTTAGTAATCAGCAGTTTTTCCAATCCATACTAGCTCGGGAGTGTTCAAAACTGTTGCTGATTATGGTGACTTGTTAATGAGGTAAGCGGCGGTAGTTAGAGCCTCGGCTCAGAACCCCTGTGGAAGACCAGGGGTGTATTTACCGCTATTATCGGACCTTACAACCTTCACCACTACTAGAAAACGTAAGTATTAGGGACGGTATATTAGCGTCCGTTCATTTTTGAACGGCCGCTAATAAAGTATCAGAGACCGTATACAATGTACGGTCTCTAATACTCGGTCGCTAATACTATTAGCGACAGTTTAGTTTTTAATAGCGACTGTATTAAACGGTCGCTAATGATCTCTGCACATTTAGCCCATGAAGGGCTTCCTCTCTCCCCATTCATCCCTAAATTTTTTCCCCAACCCGTGAGCACCCCTTTTGCAAGGTGATTTTCTCTTCCTTCTTCCCTAATTTCTCCAAAAAATTTCAATTTTATTGTCTAATTTTTCTCTATGTATTGCTCTTATTGTTGTAGTTGATCGGCATCGTCTTGGTTGTTCAAAATCCGACGTAAAGGTTAGGTTTTTCCCCCTAAAATTATTATTTTATCAACTAGGTTATTATTTGTGATGTGGAATATGAAATTGTTATGTAATTGTGATGTTAGATTATGAAATTGTGACGTGGATGTTAGGTTATGAATTTTTTGAATTAAATATGAATGTTAGGCTTATAAATTTATTTGATTTTGATTGCAAAATCTTACGGAAAATTAAATGTGGAATAGAAAATTTTGTTGGTTTTGAGATAATATGGAAAGTGAGGAATTGAAGATAAGTTGGGTGTTGGGATTTAGGATGATGAATTGAAGAATTTATTTGATGTTGGGTTGTAGGATTTGAAGAATCTATAAACTCTAAAAAAACCAATTACAAATTATAAAGCCTGATTACAAATTAAGGTGTTGAAAAATTTATAAACCCTAAAAAACCCTAATGACAACTTATAAACCCTAATTAACAAATTAAGATAATCTTAAGTTAACAATATTAAAACCATAATTAGAGACCGGAAAAACCTAACTATAAGAAACTCCAATGTTAACACTAATTAAGATATAACATTAATTATACTAATTAAGAAACCTTAATTAAGACGAGATATTAATGAACCGAGACCCGAATTAAAAAACGATTAAATAAAAAGTTTTAAGGGAAACCCTAAAATTTTGGTTAGAAACTTAAGTAGGGTTTTATTTTATCATTTAATCAGTAAGTTTGAGATCGAAACGTCTTAAACTTGTTTAGGATCGACCTATAGTTTCCTGTCTTACAATTAGTGTATATCAAATCCTTTTTCCGTCGAATAGAATCACAAATGTTTGTGAGAGTTGAGATTCCTGTTCAATTTTTTCAAACATAAGTGCAGTATTCGACGAGGGGATTTGACATATAGTAATTGTCGGATTTTTCCAGTTTGGACATGTTACAAATGCAAAAAGACTCATATCTCACATCCTACTGTATTTTCGTCTATTTCGAGAAGTTTCAACGGTGTTTTCCACTTATTCCCTATGTACAGATTTATGTACAAACACGGGGAACAGGGGGAAAGTGCTACCGAAATTTTCTCGAAATGGACGAAAAACGGAAAGATGTGAGATGCGAGTGTTGCATTCGTAATGGGAATTAGGACCTTTATCCCGACAGCCGTGAACTAATTATTCGTCCCGACCTTTTGCCCTGAGTACTTACGCCATTCTTAAATGACTTTAGATGTTTTGATACATCGACATCATGAAATTTTATTTAAAACTTGAAAATTTATTTAATGATGAGATTGTAATAAGCTCATAAGATATGTTAAACTCATATTATTATCTGTATGATAACAGATGAGAATTCTTCCGAATAAATCGTTTATGCACATTGGGAAAAGATAAGTATAGTTTGAGAGACACCAGATTTAAAGATGGGCTTAAAGCCTTTTTAGATTCCCCAGATAAGAACCTAAAGCGTAACCGAGATGGAATCTTATTCTGTCTTTATAAGAAATGTAAGAATAGAGCCCGTTTTCGATGTGAAGTGATAGAAGAACATGTGTTTACAGAGGGTTTTGAACCAAACTACATACATTGAAATTACCATGGCAAGGAAATACATGGCGAGGAAACAAGGATGGATAATGAGACTGCAGCTTCGCAAGCTGAATTGACGACGGGTGATGAGATAAATAACACGCATGAGAGGTTGGATAGTGTGCGTGTGAGGTAGGTCGTTATCCCATGAGGGTTCTAGAGGTAGGTATAGTTATCAAAATAGGAGTCATACTAAAGTTAGTGGTATTTTAATTAAAAAAGTTCGTTATATGAGTATTTTATATAGAAATTTTCATTAAGCTAAAAAGCTAAATGATGTGAATAAAGTTAAAAGTGGTTTTATAGTGTTGTTGTGATTTATTTTGCTTATCAAGCAGATAAAAAGGTTTGAAAAGAAAGTATTATCGGATCTAACTCCACTTTATTGATATGTTTTAAGAATACGATTTTAGTTGAAAAGAAGGAGAGGGGGAAGGGACTTACGGTTTTATAACGTCGAGAAAAGAGTAAGGAGAAGAGGGGGGATCCGTAGCATCGCGGTAGCTCCGGAAACGACTATGATCTTCAATGAAAAGGGCTTGGTTGCTAACTCCACTTGACTTCGCCTGCACTTAGAAACTTTTGGGAGAATTTTGATAGAATTTTCAGAATGGGGGGGAGCTAGAGGGTGGAGTGGTATTTATAGTGAAGAATTTAGGGTATGAAAATTAAAATTTTGATCAAAAAGAATTAAAATGGTGTTAATTAGCGATTTGAAGAGTCTCTATTTGATTGCAAGAAAATCAAACAGTGCAAGGGAGTAGAGAGAAGCTGAAGGGGTGTGTATGCAAAGCACGGAGGTAAACGGAGCTACTTGGACCGTCGATGGAGGGGAAATCGATGAAATGGGCAGTCGGATTTGGTCCAATTGTCTCAAGATTCGTTCCACGTGTTTAACTCTGTGTTTACTCCTCATTTATCTCATTTGATTTTTCTAAAACTTTTCAATTCTCCGTGTATTGCACGTGCAACTCTTAGCTTCCGAAAAGTTAGAAAGAAAAAATATTAAAAATAATTGGGACTGATGAGATTCGAACACACAAGCTGTGTCACAGAAGTGTAAAGTCTTTACCAGTAAGCTACAAATTGTTACTTGTTTTTATTAAAAAAAATAACTTATAACTCCTATTCAGGCTGAAAAACCCTTTCTATACATTAAACCGTAAATTTTTGTACAGAGATTTCAGAGTCATTACAGGTAGGTGGGAAGCCCGTAGGTCCGGGTATGTGGGCTACCCATTTTCACGATTATATAGGTATTCTCGTCCGCAACACCGACTTCTGGAACGTGAGCTTCACGTTTGCAGATAACCCCTGGGAAGTATACGTATAAACGGGGCGCTTACTCTTAGTAATACACTGCTTAACTATATTTCAGCATTACATGCATATCTTGTATATGTTATAAATTTATTTAATACTTCCGGGCAGTTCGACAGAAACGAGATTTGGGAGAGACCTCGGTGGGACCTTTCTGGAATAATTTACGAGAAGACTTAGACCCAGGAGTGGTTATTTTGTGCACACCCAGCAAGCCAGAGTTCGGCAACGTCGACGAGACATGTTATGAGTGACCACGACAGTTGGCCAGAGATTCTTAGAGGATGTGCTTAAGCAGGACTATTTCGCCATACTTGATTTCGGTATTTTGGGCGATCTATTCGCATGATTTAGTCTTGATGACTGTGTTCATGATATTTGTTTTCGTGCACCATGGTTGCACCTACTGGGTATTCATATTTTGTGCATAGTTATTACACTTGAGATATACTTTATATACCGTTGTGTTGATTTATGATTTATGCACAGTATCACACATGATATCGTTTTGTGCCTTGGCTGCACATGTTTATGATTTCATGGATTTCATACAGTTGGGTTGATTTTGTGCATATGGTACGCACACGATTTGGTTTTTTCACTCGGTATAGTTCACATATGCTTGCAGTGCATTGATACGTATTTTGTGCACCACAGTTGCACCTGACTTCGTTTTGATGTCATTTGAGATATTGATTCTGATTTCATGCCTAGGCCATGCATATGTTTTGACTTATGCTTCGGCATAGTCTTCATGCATTTTTAGTATTTTGAATTGATTTTATGCACGCTGATGCACATGGTTATGAGATTATATGCCACGGTATACCTGATTTGGATTTGGATTTAAGATGTGTTGTATACCGTCGATTTCGATTGTGACACTCGATATTTGTTTTGTTGGAGATAGTGCCCTCAGAGTCAATTATTGGATCACAGGCACGTGATTGCAATGATTGAGAGAGGACCTATACCGTTAGGACAATCTTACTCAAGATGATAGTATGCTATCTGGTTTACCTTTATCATCGTGTACTGTTTTAGGTGACCTTACAAGTCGTTATTGCGCGTTGATAGAGCCCCTAGGATTCTTGTTTGACTGCCAGCAGTATGAGGGCGATCATATACGTGGGAGCTGGGGTCTATAAGCACATCCTTAAGAGGTCCCTAGTCGTGGGAGTTTCAAGACAGGGCATCGATACTCCAGAGTAGACTAGTGTATACAGTCGAGACCCCGAAGAGGGGCGGTGGCCGGTCTCACAAGCCACTGGTGTCAGTTGGTTCACCTAAGATGTATACAGGTGCTTATTAGGTTATGAGTACACCGGACAGGACTCGCCGGAAACATGCTAGTTGGTCTTATACCAGACGTCAGATAGGAGTTCCCTGATGACATGTGTACAGGTTAGTTCATCGACCTGAGATCGTCATTTGTCTCGTGTAAGATCCTACTGTACTTTGATTACTACCCTACCACGCTCAAAGGAGACGTGCAAACAGGTTTTAGTTGGGTACAGTCCCGAGCCACATGGAGGCAGTGAGCGGATCTTCAGGAGTTCGTCTCTCTCGGTATTGGGGGTGAGGTCGTGCTGTGTCTAGGAGAGCCATTACACGAAGTCCTTGGCCAAGGCAGGAGATTTACTGGAAGGTATTCCAGTAATATCTCAGGATATTCTGGGCTACACTCCGACACGACTTGTACCACTTTTAGGGGTCTGACTTTTACCAACCCCCTAGGCCCGCCATGCGATGCTCATAGACGAACGGACCAAACTGTACGGATATTGTCACTGACAGGCTCAGTAGGGTGTCAGGATGAGTTCGCTCATCGACGTCCCTTTTGGTCAATACCTGATAGCAGGTTACGTATGGCTAATACCTCTGACTTGCTAGTGGTTAAATCCACAACCAAATTGTTGACGAGTATTTAGAGTCCCCCACAGACCGTTTCTTAAGTTTCGGGCGAAACGCTGTAGAGGCCGTATGGAGATATGGCAGGGTTCGATCATGTACGTGTGGTATTGCACGGATCATGATCGGACGGATTATACTAGCGGGCTTTGGTTTAAGCCGGATCCTAGTATTGTACAGTGTAGATTTTGTCTCATTGCATTTGTATTCAGTGGGAATACAAATGCGGGTACGTATATACAGTCACGGGGTTTTCCTGTAATTTATTACGGGATCAGTTTTCTGAAGTTGCCAGTTTGCATTCCGTTTCGTCCAGTTTTCCTTTGTTCCTTCACGGCCGGACTTTTGTGAGGGGAGGGGCTAATTTGCATATTTGCAAATTAGCAATTGTGGAGGGGGTTTCTTGAAAATGGAGGATTATGATAAATCTAGCATCTTTGCTTTTCTTCTTTCATGATGGCTACCATTTATGGTGATTAGTTTTGAAAGGATGGGATTTGAAATAGAAGTGACATTATTATCATCACATTGGTTATGGTCACCATTTTGCTTTTACTACACTCACCTCCCTTCATGGTTTTGCTTTTTCTCTCCTCATTCTTGATAGGGCCGGCCACTACTTGAGGGGTGAGTTTTTTGGAGAGAAAAGATTGATATTTCATCTCATTCCTTGCTAGAAAAATGAGAGCACCAGTTTTCCTCCAAAGTTCTTTTCTCTTCTCCACCATCAATGGCAACTTCATGCCCCAAATGAGACAATACTTTCTATACTTCATCTACAGCATCCTTGGGCACGTCGACTCGCCAACTTCGTGCCCGAGTTGCCTCGGTCCAGAGGTGGGAGCCCGTAAAAGAAGCCGGCGATGTGGTGCCCATTCCGACGAGGAGATGAAGACCGGAGATTCCGCGAGGAGATCGGAGTGGAGGCCGAAGACCGAAGGACACGGATCGCTCGGTATAGTATTTTACCCCTTCTCTAGTTTGCTAGGAGTAGGTTAATGGTCCGATCCGGGTTTATAGTGCGCGGTGGTGCCGGTTTACAAGTTTAAAGAAAATTATCGTTTCCGCATTTTGGCCTCGGATTGACGACCGGGGCGCCGCCGTGCACTTACACTGGTATCAGAGCCACGCCATTAACCTAGTCTAGCTTGCTCTAACGTGTTTACAAGTTCGATCGAACGGATTTTCCGAAAACCCGATTTCAAGTGCATCAGTTTTCTGTCGATTTGTTTTTGGCTCGAAAAAATATTTGGTACATTGCAGAAATACGTGCAGGGTTTTCTTAGACTTCTGCAAAAATTTGGTGGCATGACTTCACTGTTCCACCGTGGAACCGCGGCCAAACCCATGCATTGACCGTGGTTCCGCGGCCATAATGAGTCCTTGTTGCACCAATTTTTTTCAGTGGGTCTTAGACTGAGAAATGGGGTTTTTGGAATATTCTTTTTGGGCCCAGATTTTCTTTGAGTGCTACAGTAGTGCTTGGGGCCCACTTCGGTAAATTTGATCGATCGAAAATTTTAAACATGTTAGTTCACAGTATTTACATTATATCTGCGACCGTGAATGTCACTTGATCAGTAAATCCTGTCTATCTGCTATAGCCCTTTTAGACGGATTTGCGAACGTGACATTCACGTTGATGTTCTGTATTGTGCTATGATGTTGCGGATTGGTCGTGGGGATAGCCTGGATGCAATGTTAGTACAGTTTTGGTATTATTATGTACATTTGATATTGCGGGGCGAGAGTCCGACATGTGGACTGCCGTCACTGCCTGTTTGTATATTATTCTTTTGGGACACGACCGGGCTGAGGTCGATGTACCCGTTGTATGTATATTTTACTTTCTGTACTAGGATTACCCCAAGGAGGGGTGCACGGGTAGCCGGGTTCTAGAGAGTAACGAGCCCGCATATCATGGCGTTGAGACGGAGGGGGATTCACTATAGAATTGGCGGGCTATTCGCCGCACTCGTAGGGGGTACAGGTTGACCCAAGGAGGGGTGCCCAAGTTACCGGATTCCGTGAAGTGTTGTGTGGTCCATTCACATTGCTGAAGGGGGCTGCCTCGCTTCAGGATTTGGCGGGTGACTTGCCGCGCCCGTAGGGGTCTAGGATTTTCATTGCACAAGCTATCCACACGACCAGGGGAATGTCGGGTTTCAATAGCGGCTCTATGAAACCCGGGAATCCCAGATATCTGTATTGTTCTGTGATGCTTATTACATTTCTGTGATGTTGCATTTTATCACGCCTTGAGCGAATATTATATATTGATATATATACCAGTAGATGTTGTATATGTTTTGCATCCGCGCTAGTCCAGTCCCCGCTCTGTCGTTAGTTAAGTAACCTAACGGGTGATGACGGGACCCAGTGGCGAATGTGGATGGCATATACGTACATCATTATTTTCGTTCTTTATTGGTGTGATCAATTGATGGGACTGTGTTGATTCGGATCAATGTAAGCTAAACAAACCTATTCTGATGTTGTTGGAACATTTTTTCAAAAAGCTGTTATTGCAAGGGCGTTCTCTTTTGTTTTGCACAGTGGTATTTGGTTATGAATATCCAGCACCTCAGTCGACGAGGCAAGGGCCGAGATCCCTTCACCGGGAGTGACCCCTTGGATAGAAGTTTGCGTCAAGGCAATAACTTCACTATAGCCGATTACTTTTTCTTTGCATCGTGGTATTGAGTTGGAATATCCTGCACCTCATTCTACGGGGAAAGAGCCGAGATCCCTTCACCGGGAGTGACCTCTTTAGCAAAGGTTTTCGTTACTATATTTTTTATAAAAAGCTATCCGGTTTCTTCAACGATATCAAGTTCATTACGTTAAAGGTTTTCGCCAGAAACCATTCGTAGCCCTCCATCATTTCAGTTAAATATTCGGTAGTATTCAAGCTATGTATTTTGACCTCACGCCAAGGCATAGTGATTGGTAGCTGCCGGATATTTATCTATTGCATAGATAGAATGCGTTGGTTTGAGACAGTCGTACTACCATTTTGGCCTACATCAAGGGTAGGTACGGGTGGGTTCAAATTAACCAGGATAATGATGGGTAGAACTTGACATGTGACTTATGACATTTTGACCTCACGCCAAGGTCATAAGAGCATGGGGCAAAAATCACATCGGGAGTTTCTAAAGAAACTGAAACTTGCCAGATATGCGCATACCTTCTGGAGTGTGATAACGTGAGCGGATTCCGTCACGTTATCATGCAATGATAGTTGGATCCCAATTCCCACTGATGAGTTGGTTTACTCCTCGGGTGATCCCGACTAATTCTCCTTTCAGGTTTGGAGGAGAATTTGACGGTACAGTGGGAGATTTCCTGATTAGATAAATTGATAACCATTCTGATCTAGGTTAGAGTGCACGCTGAGTGTTTCTTTTCTCTCTCTCTTTGGCAGCGACCATGACCCGACCCTAGACTATGACTCAGTGACCAAATTAACCGAACCTTCTTAAACACTGTCTTTTTGGATTGTCAGAGTTGCATACCTCATTGCCACTCCTACTTTTACCCTTTTCTCCAGGACACCCCATATTACTACGAACGTCCACTTCCATTGGACAAAACCATCATATGGTTATATACGAACTCGAAGGAATTTATTCGAGGATGGTTTCTGGTTCTGGAGAAAACGAATAGGACTATTCAGTTGTCTTTTCCTTTTTCCTTCTCTCAGGTTGCGAGTACTACTAGGATTAGGAGATAGTACACCTATTACGCTTATTGGATAGTCTTCTTCCAAACCTTAGGCTGGTGCCGAACGGTAGGGAATGAAGAAAACTATTTAGCCTAAAAGGTGTGCAGAAGGTATTAAGTAAAGACAAATAAAGGGATTAGTAAGAGGGCAAAGTAAATTGCGACTGCTATTCACGACAAAACCAAGTATTTCTTCGTCAATCCTAAATCACCTTTGGATTTCTCCAGAACACTCCGTGTCACTACGAAGATCCACAGTTTATTTGGATACTCCATCGTATGGTTATATACGAACTCGAAAGGAACTTGTTCCAGTTCGGGGATGGATTCTGGTTCGGCAGAAATAGGAATAAGGTTTATTCGGTTGTCTTTTATCTTCACCTTCTCTCGCATTGCGAGTGCTCCTAGGATTAGGACAGTACACCCATTATGCTTATTGGATAGTCTTCTTCCAAACCATAGGCTGGTGCCGAACGGTAGGGAAGGAAGAAAACCATTTAGCCTAAGAGAGTATACAGAAGGTAATGACTAAAGACATATAAAAGGATTTGGAGAGATGGCAAAGAATTATACGGTTACAGTTGTGAATCTGGATAATGGAAGAGGAATTACTAGGAATACCAGGATACCCCATCGAAACATTTCAATGTTTCAGTTTCACTGTGTACTGTTAAAAGAAAAATGATTTCCCAATTAGACACTTGCTCCAGGGCATGTATTTACCAGGTTTGATTCTCACATCTATATGGTTTTATAGATGATGAGTGGGAGTAAGTTATTGGGAATTAGTTGATCATCCTCATTATATCAGGATTCGTTGTAATTGGTGATATTTGAGGAAGTCACCTGGGTTGTTTGCCGGACGGCAAATATTTGGTTTTGAATATTCGTTGTTATGCACCAATTTCAAACTGATATATCTGTACGTCTATTTTTATAGAGTGAGATATACCTTTTTGAAATTATGTCTATGACATTTACCTATATCAGTGGATGGTTAGGTAAGGAGCATTGAACAGCGGTGTAATTCTTCTTAACCATAAGTACAGTTTTCAACCTACGACACACAGTGAATGAGTCACTAGACTCATGGGACTTATACAGAGTATTGTATATTTTCCAGTGTCCATTAGGACAGAGGGGTTGGTCCTCGTACTATATTCGGTTTACTTATGACTTCTCTAGTTTTTAGACAAGTGTTTCGTAGAAACACAGGGTCCAAGTTTTGAGAAGTTATAGGTATAAGAGTAAAGTAGAGAACCAAGAATTGCAAGTATCGGGATTCTTCAAGGTGATCGAAGATGTAGATACTTGTGTGTGGTATTAAGTTAATAGTAATGATTAAGAGAACTTGCTTCTCTTTCAGGTTACTCATAATTGGAAGCATTCCTAAGTTGAGTAACGCTGATCGGCCTCCTTCCATTTAGTTGACATGCACTGGAGACAGCTGCATGATTTGAATCTGGTTCAATTAAATCAGTGCCTCTGTTTCTATATTGGATATAGAACAGTTCATATCTTGACATTGTTAAGGTACGGGGAGTTGTCCAGCTTATGCTTAAAACCAGACTCTGGATAACTCAAGGCACGTTTCTGTAATGGCTGTTTGTGGGTTGACCCAGGCTATGACGAGGGTCGACTTTCTACCATCAGGATGATCAATAGTGATATTGTTCTTGACTCGCCACAGTTTTAATAAAAATGGATTTTTTCAGAAAACAGAAGTGGGAGTATGGTAGAACTGGAAGTGATTCCAGAACCGCAAACGATTACTGAAGATTTGATAAGAACCTAAAGATTCAATCTGGTTTGACATTCCATTGGCCACTCCGCAGATATGGTGGGTAACCTCAGGCACTCGAGAGGTACTTCGGTATGCTCAAAAACGGTGACAGAGAGGTTCTTCTTTACCCAGACTTGACACTACTGTTGTTCCAGACTATGAGACCCGGCAGGAGGATGAATATAGCGTCGTTCTGAACTGGGTTCAGAAGTGTACGTGTATATGACTCTGCCAGAGGGTTATCGTAGTCAGTGGGAGCAGCGGAAGCATGGTGGACAAGTGGCTTATGTCTATTTATAGACTAAAGCAGATATAGCGGAGATAGATCATCTATTTCTGATGTGACAGTCATAGGTTTGACTTCATCAGAATAGGGGATGGATCTGTTAAGAAGGTAGTAGGGTGTGATGTCCTGGTATTTGGATGACATACACAGAGTAGGAAGTGATATTCCTATACTACTATCGGTTATACTTTGGTTGTCACACATTGGTTTCTCCACATGGGACTTGGATATAATATCAAGACATTCTGGTTACTAGATCTATAGATCTAGATTTGGGTAGTTTCCCAATCAGGGTACTTAGACAGCATTCTAAGAGTTTTTAGAATGGACGACTCCTGGCACGGTAGTATACCTGCAGGTGATGGAGTCACCCTCCCTAAAGGAGTCTTACAGACTAAAGGGGAGAGAGATGTACATGATTGGCAGATCACTTGCTTAGGCAATTGAGTCAATCATGAGATGTCAAGTACCACACCAGATGTTGTTTTTGCAGTAGGTGCAATAAGTTGATATTGATCCAATCCTGGAGAAACATTCGGAAGCAGTTTTAGAACATAAGTGAATGTTCTAGGGATATGATAACGGCAGGCTCCTTTAGGAGACGGTTATCATTCCAGGCTTCCAAGGTGACCTGGATGACAGAGTGGCTGTCAGAGTTATAGTTTTCCCTCTGACGAGGGGCAGTAGTTTGGACAGGAGGTCCAAGCGGATAATGAGGGAGGCATGGCGCTGGATACTGATTAAGTTCAGTTGACGATACAGTCTGAGAAGTTTGGATTTGGAGTTCATTTATGAACTAGGTCCCATCAGATATCCAGACATACTCTAAGACAGGTATTGCTCATTTCGGGAGATGGCTTTCTCCGTGAACTTGAGATAAAGAGAGACATAGAAAGAAACATTAGAGCGGACCCACTCACTGAGGCTATTCCTCGAACGCAATAGTTTCGCAAACGAGCTTTGTGAGACTGACTAGTAGAGGAGTTGGGTGTTCGGTATCACACGGGCTGTGAGTATGCGACATCGCAATAATTAGCCTTGAGTGCAAGTGGGAGATTGTTGGAGATAGTGCCCTCAGAGTCAATTATTGGATCACAGGCACGTGATTGCAATGATTGAGAGAGGACCTATACCGTTAGGAAAATCTTACTCAAGATGATAGTATGCTATCTGGTTTACCTTTATCATCGTGTACTGTTTTAGGTGACCTTACAGGTCGCTATTGCGCGTTGATAGAGCCCCTAGGATTCTTGCTTGACTGCCAGCAGTATGAGGGCGATCATATACGTGGGAGCTGGGGTCTATAAGCACATCCTAAAAAGGTCCCTAGTCGTGGGAGTTTCGAGACAGGGCATCGATACTCCAGAGTAGACTAGTGTATACAGTCGAGATCCCGACGAGGGGCAGTGGCCGGTCTCACAAGCCACTGGTGTCAGTTGGTTCACCTAAGATTTATACAGGTGCTCATTGGGTTATGAGTACACCGGACAGGACTCGCCGGGAACATGCTAGTTGGTCTTATACCAGACGTCAGATAGCAGTTCCCTGGTGACATGTGTACAGGTTAGTTCATCGACCTGAGATCGTCATTTGTCTCGTGTGAGTTCCCACTGTACTTTGATTACTACCCTACCACGCTCAAAGGAGACGTGCAAACAGGTTTTAGTTGGGTACAATCCCGAGCCACATGGAGGCAGTGAGCGGATCTTCAGGGGTTCGTCTCTCCCGGTATTGGGGGTGAGGTCGCGCTGTGTCTAAGAGAGCCATTACACGAAGTCCTTGGCCAAGGTAGGAGATTTACTGGTAGGTATTCCAGTAATATCTCAAGGTGTTCTGGGCTACACTCCGACACGACTTGTACCGCTTTTGGGGGTCTGACTTTTACCAACCCCCTAGGCCCGCCATGCGATGCTCATAGACCAACGGACCGGACTGTACGGATATTGTCACTGACAGGCTCAATAGGGTGTCAGGATGAGTTCGCTCATCGACGTCCCTTTTGGTCAATACCTGGTAGCAGGTTACGTAAGGCTAATACCTCTGACTTGCTAGTGGTTAAATCCACAGCCAAAGTGTTGACGAGTCAGAGTCCCCCACAGACCGTTTCTCAAGTTTCGGGTGAAACGTTATAGAGGCCGTATGGAGATATGGCAGGGTTCGATCATGTACGTGCGGTATTGCGCAGATCATGATCAGACGGATTATACTAGCGGGCTTTGGTTTAAGCCGGATCCTAGTATTGTACAGTGTAGATTTTGTCTCATTGCATTTGTATTCAGTGGGAATACAAATGCGGGTACGTATATACAGTCGCGGGGTTTTCCTGTAATTTATTACGGGATCAGTTTTCTGAAGTTGCCAGTTTGCATTCCGTTTCGGCCAGTTTTCCTTTGTTCCATCACGGCCGGACTTTTGTGATGGGAGGGGCTAATTTACATATTTGCAAATTAGCAATTGTGGAGGGGGTTTCTTGTAAATGGAGGATTATGATAAATCTAGCATCTTTGCTTTTCTTCTTTCATGATGGCTACCATTTATGGTGATTAGTTTTGAAAGGATGGGATTTGAAATAGAAGTGACATTATTATCATCACATTGGTTATGGTCACCATTTTGCTTTTACTACACTCACCTCCCTTCATGGTTTTGGTTTTTCTCTCCTCATTCTTGATAGGGCCGGCCACTACTTGAGGGGTGAGTTTTTTGGAGAGAAAAGATTGATATTTCATCTCATTCCTTGCTAGAAAAATGAGAGCACCATTTTTCCTCCAAAGTTCTTTTCTCTTCTCCACCATCAATGGCAACTTCATACCCCAAATGAGACAATGCTTTCTACACTTCATATACAGCATCCTTGGGCACGTCGACTCGCCAACTTCGTGCCCGAGTTGCCTCGGTCCAGAGGTGGGAGCCCGTAAAAGAAGCCGGCGATGTGGTGCCCGGAGATTCCGCGAGGAGATCGGAGTGGAGGCCGAAGACCGAAGGACACGGATCACTCGGTATAGCATTCTACCCCTTCTCTAGTTTGCTAGGAGTAGGTTAATGGCCCGATCCGGGTTTATAGTGCGCGGTGGTGCCGGTTTACAAGTTTAAAGAAAATTATCGTTTCCGCATTTTGGCCTCGGATTGACGGCCGGGGCGCCGCCGTGCACTTATATGTTTTGTGCACCTGATTGGATTCTTGCGCATATTTGACGTGCTTGGATTGGATTTTGCGCATTTTCGGCACTTGATATTGGATTTCGTGATTTCGTGCATGATGGATGCACCTGATTTGGATTTTCGCGCATGTTGGGCGCATGATATGAGATGCGATTTTGGTGCACGCCAGATGCACTAAATCGAGATTCTTCGTGCATATCAGATGCACCTGATTTGCTATCAGGCACACACGTTGCCTCTGACAGGTGTTTCGTGCATACCCGTTGCACTTAGATATTGTTTCTGTGCACATATATGGCACATTCATGGATTTTGATTTCCGTACGCACCAGACGCACGTTGCTTTCATATGCACATTTTGGGATTAATTTCTTATGGAGCAGTACGTTTTTATGATAATTACGATTTGTTTTCGTACTAAGCAGGACTAGTCAGAGGACAGTACCTAGATATATTTTGCATGCATTGATAGTTATCGGAGAGATTTCCAAAAAGAGAGCTATAGTCTTAGTATTTACCTACATGTCTGATATGACACGAAACGTTTAAAACAAGAAAACCCTTCTAAATTGTTTTCAAAAACGGCGGGACGTGCATATTAAACAAAAGATATATACATATGTGATTATTTTCTTACAATAGACGTCCGCCACTGTGCAGTGTTATGCGCATCGCACAGCAACATGAAAGGTTTGTCATGCATTTCATTCAAATGTTTACATGTATAGATTTGATGTGTACATGTATAGTTTTGATGTATTTCATATTGGTTTCGTTTTGGATTTGACATTTGTGTCTTCACCATGACTCCGATGATTGCGGGATACTTGACGGAGTTTTCTTTTTGAGTTATCTGCTCATTTTTCATGCGCATGCATTGCGCTACGATGCGTTTTATGTATTGATGATTTCGGAGCCCCGACGATTTGATCATTTTACTGAAATGTTTTAGAAATTGGGGGAGTTTAAATTTAAATTCGGGGACCGAATTTCTTTAAGGGGGGGAAACTGTAACATTTCAGAAAAATAAAATATTATTTTTGGAAATTTTTTTAATTAAATAATGAATATATTGAATATTTTAATAAGGCGGTATAATTAAATACCGATAAATGGGGAAAATTTTGGAAAATTATAGAAAATACTAAAAAGAGGGTGTTTTATTGGATTGAAGCAAATTATAAAATTTCATAATTAATTATATTCTATTTTAATGCTAATCGCGATTAAATATCACTAATCGTGTATTAAGCCGGATTTGTGCACATGACATGCACCATGTCAAATTACACTTGTTACATTTTCTTTTGTGGTTTCTTTCCTTTTTGCATGCATGGTTTTAGTTTTTAAAAGAAAAGAAAAGAATAGAAAAGAAAAGAAAATGAATACTGTAAGAGGTATGGGCATGAGAGAGAGAGGGTGAGGGGTTTGGGTTGACTTGGTCATTGTTTCCCCCTTCATCTCTTCATCATTCTCTCCTTGCTCTTCACCCATGGTAGCACTTCATCTCCCCTTCCTCTTCAAGCCTCAAAACAACCCCAAAACAAATCTAAAAGTCATCTCCATTTCACAAAAAGCATGCACAAGCTCACAAGCTTCACTTTGGACCAAGAAAAATCGGATTTTGGACACTTGGGGCAACTCAAGAATTTTCTTGAGTTGCCAATTGAGGTAATCACTTTACCATTAGTATAGAATTTCATTCACTTTTGTGTCCTTGAATGTTTAGAACCGATTTAGTGTGTTTATGTGAACTTTGAAAATTGCTAGAAGAGGTTAGGGTTTTAAATTGAATCCAAAGGTGTAATTCAGGTTAGTGATGACCTTAAACCCCTGTAGGGAATGTGTATTGGACTGGAACCATAGAGAAAAACCCCAAAACCCCAGAATTTAGAAACCCCGACATTGGAATTTATGGAAATTTTGATGGTATTTTGACATCTACTATGAGTCGGGGACCTGGAAAATTATTTAGCAAACACAGAGTGATGTGCAGGCAACCTGGAGTGTACCACCAAAACCCAGGACCCCAAATCCCTCACTTGGCCACAAATTTATCCCTTTAGGCCGCAATTTTTGGCCTGGACATTTCTGTTTGGGTTCGTGCTTGTTCCACGGCTTTATCTCCAGTGAATTAGACCCTCCATATGTGCAGAATTGGCTAATTTGACTTAGGGTAAAATCTGGAGCATATTTCCAAGTTTTTGATTTCGTTTTGCGACTTTTAATGATTTGGAATTTGGTATTTGATATTGTGTTTCCGTCATGTGGCGTTTGAACGCCAATGACTAGGGTTATTGGTCGTGTTTTGCACGCGAGGCTATAGGTTTTGACCTATGAGCGAAACGGGTGCCATTTTGGTTTTCCGATTTGATTTTAATACGCATTTGCGATTGTGTATTGTTGTAGGTACCTCCGCATGGATCCGAGATGACGAAGCACTTCGACTTCGGCAAGAAAGGAGCAAGGTGAGTAGATATATATCTACGGGGGAAGTCGGGTGGATGGCGTATAGCACCCCCGCAGTTCGTAGTATAGCTTATATATATACATGGTTATATATGTGTTTTATGTTACGTGGATGATTATCAAGATATGTTTATGTGTTCATGGTTTAGTTTAGGGTAATTAGAAGTAACTTAGTTTAGCTTCTTAGTCGTGAACCCTAGAATAGGTTTACACCCATACGCACACACATATGCATACATTTTATTACCTGTGCGTATATAGGGATATGTATATATATATACACATGGGTATTGGACTATGTATATATATATACGTATACATATACATGGATTATGAGGATAGTACATGATATTTGGAGATGAGTCGATGAGTTTGGGCTTGGTGCCATGAAATCGGTGATATGATGTGGTTCATATTATGAGATACAACATGAGATTTTAGCGGGCCTTTAGGAGTGTGTTTTCATACACGCATATATATGCAGATGGTATCAATTTATGCTAGACTTAGATCAGTATCCCAATTCATGAGATATGATGATAACGATACCAGATAAATGATGTGATGAATGTGATATTTGACCCGTACCCAGATTTAGGATGCGGTACGACGAATTTACGTACGAGCTATAAATTGATGATAGATCCACACTCTTGACTCGAGGATGTCATATTATATTTATATTGTATCGTACGTGATACTATTGAGGCGGGATCACCGACTATTATATTTATATGTATCGACTCAGATTTTGGTGGTTTCCCTTACCCTTTCGGTTAGACTGTTCGTTTAGTCCTGTAGTACTTATATATGTTAGACTAGACTCGAGTCATACCTATTTCAAAACTAACGAATCGTGAGTATTTTAAAAACAGGCCAAGGGATTACACGGATATTTTCAAAAGACGCATCTTTTCTTAAAACACCGTAGCCCTTATTTTCTAAACACCACGATTCGTGTTATTTCAAATGGCAAAACTGTATGACATATATATATTGATGTAGATTCTTCATTGTTGTGTTTATTATTCAGCTCCCACGTATTATTGCTGTCCGCATCACATTTGCATGCTTATATTGTGTTTTCATATGTCATTATTGAGAACATGCTGTCAGAACACTAGCACCATTACCGATGATGCGTATGCTCCACGTACACTTGCTTGCCGGCTCACACACATCATCATCGGTAATTGCCATGTCACGTACACTTTAGTGAATATTATTTCATTGACATAGCCTGCTAGCTGATAGTTGCAATATATTATCGCTTTCATATGCTAGTTTAATTATTGCACTCATTGCATGATATTATATGCATTCATATAATCATTGGTTATGCAGTATTTTGGAGTTTTATGCCGATATTCACTGTTTACTTACTCTTGATTTTTGGATTTCGAATTTTCATGAGATTTCGGGATTTGGGTGAAAACCGCAAGAATATGTATAAACTTCTCTCTCTCTCTTTTTAAAATACAAGTTGCGGTTTTCTCGTGATGTATGTGTCTTCCACCATGAGTTTTCATGATAGCTGTTGGATTTCGAGACCCATTTCGAGGAGTAGTATGAACCGTCTCAGGTACATGGTAGACCCGGTATGGTACCCCGGGGAAAGAAGCTCGAGTGTAATCGATGAGCCCGGTAGGGGCAGACTGCCTACCGGTGATTGTTTGGCACGGCGGATATCCGGAGGATACCGTCCGTAGTCGTGTGATTTGATGGTATGGGCCGATCCGGACTGACGGAGCCCGAGGTATTGAGACACTGTGATATTGAGATATTGGGATTTATGTTTTGTGTCGATGGTAGACACGGATTATGTTGATTCTATTGATGATACCTCGTGTTATATAAACAAAAATCTCACTAAAACAAGAACGGTTTCTTCATTTACATGTATTCTATTTTCATTACATTACATTCATACCTCATACATATGATATATTGCTACCTGAGGCATTGACACGAGCACATGGGATTACACTTATATATAGATGTTTACCCTTGCCACCTTTTCATGCTTCATACTTTATCATTTGAGGTTTCTATATATATATATATATATATATATATATATATATATATATATATATATATATATATATATATTTGATCTTATTGACCTAGGATTGAGTCATACATACGATTTCTGCTTGGTGATGTTTTCTACTCACGAGTTGGCAACTCACCCCCGTTGTGCCACAGTTTCTTGTAGGTTTTGCCGTACAGGTTCTTTGCGGCTTTCTGGCATACTGCTTCCTTTCTGGGTGATTGCTTTAGTAGGTGGGTTCACTCGCATCGTGACCACCATTGTACTTATTTACATTCAGTCGTATCTAGTAACTCCATCAACAAGACATGTATATTTATTTGACTTAGAGACCAAACTTGTATATTCTTTCGACCTTAGAGTCGCACGTTGTATTATTATGGGTTTTCATGTTGTTTTTGAGTTTCCTTTTAGTTTTGATCATCGCCCTTCGGCGTTGTATATTATATTGCTTGCATGGTTGTGACCGTTGATTGACGAAGATCTAGCTCCCGCTTGGGGATGCCTTTATATATTATTCATGTTGTACCCCGTTCGGGGCCTTATTTACAAAGGAAACTCTGCCGAAATTTTCAGAAAAGACTTGAGGTTTTAGAAATGCATAATTCGGATTATACTATTAAAACCACTTTCTTTAAAATGAGTTTTCCATCTTTTATTATTTAAAATGGTTTTAGATTTCTGGGCTTTTGGCTTACTTGAATTAGATGTGGTCCTATAGACTTCATATTATTCAAGTGCCAGTCACGTGCTATTTCGGGTCGTGACAAAGTTGGTATCAGAGCGCTAGGTTAACCTTGGTTCGAGTCTATGTTTGACTATGCGAAGCCTAGGGCGTTTAGATATATACGGAATCTAGGCTTGACCTTACGGAACTTAGACTTAGTCGAGGAGGTATTAGATCCGAACTTTCGTCGCGTAGGTTGACCTTGGTTGACGGAGTAGGTGACTTAAGGAGAGTGACGTACAGTGTGTATGTTCCGCGGCATACTTACGATACGCTACTCCGCTTAAGAAACCTTAGGATGTACATTTCCTTGCACAGTATTATATTCATTCCTATGATCTATCCTCATCTATGTTGGTTATGATTTTGCTGCCACAATTACACGGGCAAAGAGAGCTACGGCTAGAGTTGCGGTCAGCACGAGCTCGTCACGGACGAGGGCTGACCAGGGCGTGATTCCAAGGACATACGATTACATAGGGAGGCGTCGTTTTATTGTGTTTTCGCGCCATGAGCATTTGAGGGGTCGCTTTTACGAGATTACTCGAACGTGCAGATCAGCACCAGAGGTTGGGCCACTGATAGAGGCCAGCCAGAATGTGATGACCGTTGATGTATCGACTATTCTTGATTATTGAGGCACTGTTTAGCATGCAGACGAATGAGCCAGTTGCTACTGCGAATGACGAGATATCGCCCATATGGTTGGAGCTGTTGCAGCACGAGTTTATACATAGAGATATGATAGAAGATCGCTAGTCACCCGATGATGAATGACTAGGACATGTGGTTCGTTCGCTTACCCCGATGAGAGGTCATCAGATTGATTGATTCCAGCTAGAGACGACTTCGCACAGATACGTTGGGAGTCGATAGAGACGATCGAATGTTAGAAACCCATTTTTCAAGTTTAAGGTATTTGGAGAAAACATGCAAGTGATTCTATGGACCCTCTAGAAGAATGAAACCCTAACTCGACATAATGACCATGAGAACACCTTTAAACCTTAGGGTTTGCGGCAGTTCTGTGGTGCCATTAATGAGGCTTGGGTTTGCCCTTCTACGGTTGGTCCATAGGTACTGCGGCATGTACTCGATATTATTATACTGTACTCAAGATGTTGAGCTCTTGGGGGATTATGAGGTTTTGACGAATCGATCGAATGGTTCGACTTCATTCGGATATCATGTGATGGGATGCATTGCTTGGGAGACTCCAGATACGAGTATAGCCGTTGGAGCAAAGTCCATGCAGCCATGAAGAGACGAGTCCGAAGCAGTCGGCAGTAGAGAAAAGTGGAGTAAGAGATTCGTACGAAATCTTGATGAGATGACGTTCCACTCTACCGACATCAGAAATGTGATACGCATGCAGAGGCGTTGTATATGGATATATCTCCCAGAAGGAGTCGCAATGAGTATGCAGCCGTTCCAGAACGAGAAATAGATTTAGTAACGGACGATGACTTCCGAGCTGTTCGACAGAAACGAGATTTGGGAGAAATCTCGACAGGACCTTTCTGGAATAATTTACGAGAAGACTTGGACCCAGGAGTGGTTATTTTTTGCACACCGAGCAGGCCAGAGTTCGACACCATCGACGAGACATGTTATGAGTGACCACGACAGTTAGCCAGAGATTCTTAGAGGATGTGCTTGAGCGGGACTATTCCGCCATACTTGATTTCGGTATTTTGGGCGATCTATTCGCATGATTTAGTCTTGATGACTGAGTTCATGATATTTGTTTTCGTGCACCATGGTTGCACCTACTGGGTATTCATATTTTGTGCATAGTTATTACACTTGAGATATGCTTTATACACCATTGTGTTGATTTATGATTTATGCAAAGTATCGTACTTGATATCGTTTTGTGCCTTGGCTGCACATGTTTATGATTTCATGGATTTCATACAGTTGGGTTGATTTTGTGCATATGGTACGCACACGATTTGGTTTTTGCACTCGGTATAGTTCACATATGCTTGCATTGCATTGATACGTATTTTTTGCACCACAGTTGCACCTGACTTCATTTTGATGTCATTTGAGATATTGATTCTGATTTCATGCCTAGGGCATGCATATGTTTTGACTTATGCTTCGGCATAGTCTTCATGCATTTTTAGTATTTTGAATTGATTTTGTGCACGCTGGTGCACATGGTTATGAGATTATATGCCACGGTATACCTGATTTGGATTTGGATTTAAGATGTGTGGTATACCGTCGATTTCGATTGTGACACTCGATATTTGTTTTGTGCACCTAATTGGATTCTTGCGCATATTTGACGTGCTTGGATTGGATTTTGCGCATGTTCGGCGCTTGATATTGGATTTCGTGATTTCGTGCATGATGGATGCACCTGATTTGGATTTTCGCGCATGTTGGGCGCATGATATGAGATGCGATTTTGGTGCACGCCAGATGCACTAAATCGATATTCTTCGTGCATATCAGATGCACCTGATTTGCTGTCAGGCACACACGTTGCCTCTGACAGGTGTTTCGTGCACACCCTTAGCACTTAGATGTTGTTTCTGTGCACATGTATGGCACATTCATGGATTTTTATTTCCGTGTGCACCAGACGCACGTAGCTTTCATATGCACATTTTGGGATTGATTTCTTATGGAGCAGTACGTTTTTATGATAATTACGATTTGTTTTCGTACTAAGCAGGACTAGTCAGAGGACAGTACCTGGATATATTTTGCATGCATTGATAGTTATCGGAGGGATTTCCAAAAACGGAGCTATAGTCTCAGTATTTACCTGCGTGTCTGATATGACACGAAACGTTTAAAACAAGAAAACCCTTCTAAATTATTTTCAAAAACGGAGGGACGTGCATATTAAACAAAAGATATATACATATATGATTATTTTCTTACAATAGACGTCCGCCACTGTGCAGTGTTACGCGCATCGCACAGCAACATGAAAGGTTTGACATGCATTTCATTCAGATGTTTACATGTATAGATTTGATGTGTACATGTATAGTTTTGATGTATATCATATTGGTTTCATTTTGGATTTGATATTTGTGTCTTCACCATGACTCCGATGATTGCGGGATGCTTGACGGAGTTTTGTTTTTGAGTTATCTGCTCATTTTATGCATTGCGCTACGATGCGTTTTATGTATTAATGATTTCGGAGCCCCGACGATTTGATCATTTTACTGAAATGTTTTAGAAATTGGATGAGTTTAAATTTAAATTCGGTGACCGAATTTCTTTAAGGGGGGAAGACTGTAACATTTCAGAAAAATAAAATATTATTTTTTGGAATTTTTATAATTAAATAATGAATATATTGAATATTTTAATAAGGGGGTATAATTAAATACCGATAAATGGGGAAATTTTGGAAAATTATAGAAAGTACTAAAAAGAGGGTGTTTTATTGGATTGAAGTTTTATAATTAATTATATTCTATTTTAATGCTAATCGCGATTAAATATCACTAATCGTGTATTAAGCCGGATTTGTGCACATGACATGCACCATGTCAAATTACACTTGTTACACTTTCTTTTGTGGTTTCTTTCCTTTTAGCATGCATGGTTTTAGTTTTTAAAAGAAAAGAAAAGAATAGAAAAGAAAAGAAAATGAATATTGTAAGAGGTATGGGCATGAGAGAGAGAGGGTGAGGGGTTTGGGTTGACTTGGTCATTGTTTCCCCCTTCATCTCTTCATCATTCTCTCCTTGCTCTTCACCCATGGCAGCACTTCATCTCCCCCTCCTCTTCAGGCCTCAAAACAACCCCAAAACAAACCCAAAAGTCCATCTCCATTTCACAAAAAGTATGCACAAGCTCACAAACATCACTTTGGACCAAGAAAAATCGGATTTTGGACACTTGGGGAAACTCAAGAATTTTCTTGAGTTGCCAATTGAGGTAATCACTTTACCATTATTATAGAATTTCATTCACTTTTGTATCCTTTAATGTTTAGAACCGATTTAGTGTGTGTATGTGAACTTTGAAAATTGCTAGAAGAGGTTGGGGTTTTAAATTGAATCCAAAGGTGTAATTCAGGTTAGTGATGACCTTAAACCCCTGTAGGAAATGTGTATTGGACTGGAACCATAGAGAAAACCCCTAAAACTCCAGAATTTAGAAACCCCGGCATTGGAATTTCTGGAAATTTTGATGGTATTTTGACATCTACTATGACTCGGGGACCTGGAAAATTATTTAGCAAACACAGAGTGATGTGCAGGCAACCTGGAGTGTACCACCAAAACCCAGGACCCCAAATCCCTCACTTGGCCGCAAATTTATCCCTTTAGGCCATAATTTATGGCCTAGGCTTTTCTGTTTGGGTTCGTGCTTATTCCAGGGCTTTATCTCCAGTGAATTAGACCCTCCATATGTGCAGAATTGGCTAATTTGACTTAGGGTAAAATCTGGAGCATATTTCCAAGTTTTTGATTTCGTTTTGCGACTTTTAATGATTTGGTATTTGATATTGTGTTTCCATCGTGTGGCGTTTGAACGCCAACGACTAGGGTTATTGGTCATGTTTTGCATGCGAGACTATAGGTTTTGACCTATGGGCGAAACGGGTGCCGTTTTGGTTTTCCGATTTGATTTTAATACGCATTTGCGATTGTGTATTGTTGTAGTTACCTCCACATGGATCCGGGACGACAAATCACTTCGACTTCGGCAAGAAAGGAGCAAGGTGAGTAGATATATATCTACGGGGGAAGTCGGGTGGATGGCGTATAGCACCCCCGCAGTTCGTAGTATAGCTTATATATATACATGGTTATATATGTGTTTTATGTTACGTGGATGATTATCAAGATATGTTTATGTGTTCATGGTTTAATTTAGAGTAATTAGAAGTAACTTAGTTTATCTTCTTAGTCGCGAACCCTAGAATAGGTTTACACCCACACGCACACACATATGCATACATTTTATTACCTGTGTGTATATGGGGATATGTATATATATATATACACACATGGGTATGGGACTATGTATATATATAGATATAGATATAGATATATACATGGATTATGAGGATAGTACATGATATTTAGAGATGAGTCGATGAGTTTGGGCTTGGTGCCATGAGATCAGTGATATGATGTAGTTCGTATTATGAGATACGACATGAGATTTTAGCGGGCCTTTGGGCGTGTGTTTTCATACACGCATATATATGCAGATGGTATCAATTTGTACTAGACTTAGATTAGTACCCCAATTCATTTGATATGATGATAAGGATACCATATAAATGATGTGATGAATGTGATATTTGACCCGTACCCAGATTTGGGATGTCGTACGATTGATTTACATACGAGCCATATATTGATGATAGATCTGCACTCTTGACTCGAGAATGTCATATTATATTTATATTGTATCGTACGTGATACTATTGAGGCGGGATCACCGACTATTATATTTATATGTATCGACTCAGATTTTGGTGGTTTCCGTTACCCTTTCGGTTAGACTGTTCGTTTAGTCCTGTAGTACTTATAGATGTTAGACTAGACTGGAGTCATACCTATTTCAAAACTAGCGAATCGTGAGTATTTTAAAGACAGGCCAAGGGATTACATGGATATTTTCAAAAGACGCATCTTTTCTTAAAACACCGTAGCCCTTATTTTCTAAACACCACGATTCGTGTTATTTCAAATGGCAAAACTGTATGACATATATATATATATTGATGTAGATTCTTCATTGTTGTGTTTATTATTCAGCTCCCGCGTATTATTGCTGTTCACATCGCATTTGCATACTTATATTGTGTTTTCATATGTCATTATTGAGATCATGCTGTCAGGACACCAGCACCATTACCGATGATGCGTATGCTCCATGTACACTTGCTTGCCGGCTCACACACATCATCATCGGTAATTGCCATGTCACGTACACTTTAGTGAATATTATTTCATTGACATAGCCTGCTAGCTGATAGTAGCAATATGTTATCGCTTTCATATGCTAGTTTAACGATTACACTAATTGCATGATATTAGATGCATTCATATACTCATTGGTTATGCAGTATTTTGGGGTTTTATGTCGATATTCACTATTTACTTACTCTTAATTTTTGGATTTTGGATTTTCATGAGATTTCGGGATTTGGGGGAAAACCGCAAGAATATATCTAAACTTCTCTCTCTCTCTTTTTAAAATGCAAGTTGCGGTTTTCTCGTGATGTATGAGTCGTCCACCATGAGTTTTCATGATAGCTGTTGCATTTCGAGACCCGTTTCGAGGAGTAGTATGAACCGTCTTGGGTACATGGTAGACCCGGTATAGTACCCCGAAGTGTAGTCGATGAGCCCGGCAGGGGCAAACTGCCTACTGGTAATTGTTTGGCGCGGCGGATATCCGGAGGATACTGTCCGTGGTCGTGTGATTTGATGATATAGGTCGATCTGGACTGACGGAGCCCGAGGTATTGAGACACTGTGGTATTGAGATATTGGAATTTATGTTTTGTGTCGATGCTAGACACGGATTATGTTGATTCCATTGATGATACCTCGTGTTATATAAACAGAAATCTCACAAAAACAAGAAAACAGTTTCTTCATTTATATGTATTCTGTTTTCATTACATTACATTCATACCTCATACATATGATATATTGCTACCTGAGGCACTAACACGAGCACATGGGATTACACTTAATGTATAGATGTTTGCCATTGCCACCTTTTCATACTTCAGACTTTATCATTTGAGGTTGAGGTTTATATACATATACATATATATATATATATATATATATATATATATATTTGATCGTATTGACCTAGGATTGAGTCATACATATGATTTCTTCTCGGTGATGTTTTCTACTCACGAGTTGGCAACTCACCCCCGTTGTGCCACAGTTTCTTGCAGCTTTTGCCGTACAGGTTCTTTGCGACTTTCTGGCACACTGCTTCCTTTCTGGGTGATTGCTTTGGTAAGTGGGTTCACTCGCATCGTGACCACCATTGTATTTATTTACATTCATTTGTATCTAGTAACCCCATCAACCAGACATGTATATTTATTTGACTTAGAGACCAAACTTGTATATTCTTTCGACCTTAGAGTCGCGCGTTGTATTATTATGGGTTTTCATGTTGTTTTTGAGTTTCCTTTCAGTTTTGATCCTCGCCCTTCGTCGTTGTATATTATATTACTTGCGTGGTTGTGACCGTCGATTGACGAAGAGCTAGCTCCCGCTTAGGGATGCCTTTATATATTATTCATGTTGTACCCCGTTCGGGGCCTGTATTTACAAAGGAAACTCTGCCGAAATTTTCATAAAAGACTTGAGGTTTTAAAAATGCATAATTCGGCTTATACTATTAAAACCACTTTCTTTAAAATGAGTTTTCCATCTTTTATTATTTGAAATGGTTTTAGATTTCTGGGCTTTTGGCTTACTTGAATTAGATGTGGTCCTATAGACTTCATATGATTCAAGTGCCAGTCACGTGCTATTTCGAGTCGTGACACGAGGGAAAGCTACAGATGACTATTATGGTGGATCGGTTCCTGCTGATCAGTATATGGCTATTTTGATTAGATTATCTTTAATTACATAAATTTTCGATTTTTCAATTTCATCGTTACATATCTTCACGTATAAATAAATCAAATATCCGTTATAGGAGAAGGCTGGAAAAAAGCCGAGCTTCCCTGAGGCTTGGGAGGCATTGCACATGAGAGAGGGCATGTCAGAAGAAATGATGGATATAGCCAATCAACATGTGGTAAGCTTGAATTTTTCAATTTTTTTAAGTAAATTACTTACACTTGTTAATTTCGTAAAGAAAATTAATTATTGTTTTATTTATCGAAGGAGGATTTCGAGGAGGCGGAAAGCAGCTATCGGGAATCAAATCCTGAATATCCGGCCGACGATCCTCTTCCTACAGAGGTCGAGGTATCTATTATAGAGCATCTTTTCTCTCAGTCGAGGGGACACGGTCATATTCCCCTATACGGTGGTCCAATTAGTTTTTCGCAGTCCGGTTCCAGAAAAACTACTTCAAGTTCGTCGACCGCTCACTCCAACCAACAATCGGCTGGGGCACAATGGATCAATGAGCTAGAGGAGCAGCTCAAGAGGAGGGATGAAGCAGATAAGAAGAGGGCGGAAGATGAAGCGGCTTAGAGAGCTTAAATGGAGCCGCGGTGGGAATAATTCTCGCAACAATACATTCCGCCTCCGCAACCTTAGTCAGCACAGGGTCCATTGCCACCGCAGTCGGCATATTACCCTCCTCCGACATAGCGACCGTATTACCCTTCCCCATCACAGGGAATGTCGTACTATCCTTATCCTCCGCCTCCACAATCACAAGGAGGGTACTACCCTCAGCCTCCACCTCCTCCACAAGATCCTTATTACCCTAACCCTTCGCCACGGGAACCGTATAATCCTGATCAGCCGACCCTACAGAAAGGGTTATTAGGTAACTTTTTTCACAGGAGAACTTCTACGATGTGAATCGATACTATTCAATGGGAGTTTCTGGTGGCGATGGTAGCAGTGGGAGTTAGTGAGATACGTATAGTTATTATTTACATAAATTTGAGCATACAATTAAACTGTGTTGAGTTTTGATATTTAAAATTTATGTTGTGTATTCGTAGGGTTCTTATAAGTTAATGGAGAAAGGATTATGTTTTGACGATGGAAGTGGCAGGAGTTAGTGAGGTACGCATATATATGTGTTAGTATAGCTAACATTGTTTCAAAAATTATGATTTGAGTTCATATATTTATTTATTTGTTTCGATTCACATGGTTGAGTGAGCTGCGATTGCGGGTGATTTGGAGATTTTTTTCGTATTGTTGGATATATATAGCGTATGTATTGTGTTGTTCGTATTCAAAACAATTTAGTTTATGTATGCTTGTTTATTAAAAATTTAGTTCATATGCATTTGATTGAGTTGTTAATATTGGTGGATATATCGTGGATAGTGTTTATATGTAGGTTTGTATGCATATATGTTCGTATTTGTTGTTGATCTTGTTGGCTATGTTGTGGATTGTGCATATATATTGATTTGTATGTGAAACGCTATTGTGGCGTAATATATTATGATTTTGTGTATTATTGTATTGAATATAGCATTTTTCTATAATTTTTTCCAGGAAAAATAGGTATTAGCGACCGTATTAGCTGCAGGAACGGTCGCTAATACCATATCAGCGACCGTTTACTGATATTAGGAAACGGTTAAATTCGTTGGGATGTCCACGTGTCTCCTTATTTGCGACCGGAGAAAACGGTCCCTGATACATATATTAGCGACCATTCTTATTAGAGATCGTTCATGAACGGTCGCTAATACATGTATCAGCGACCACCCAATCAGCGACCGTGTTTGAGCAACCGTTTAAAATATAAACGGTCTCTAATAGACATTAGCGACCGTTTTTGATTTTTTGGAGACTGTTCCATACAGTCTCTAATAGTGATTGTATGTAGTAGTGCACGGATTTGCCCGTCTACTTTTCCACCATTGCTTTCGAAAACTTGAACTTATCAAATACTTTAGATTTGACCTTCATTAAATATATCCAAAGCTTCCTTAAGAAGTCATCGATGAAATATACAAAGTACATGGATTCTCCATGAGAAGGAATCGGCGCTAATCCCCATACGTCGATATGAATATAATCCAAGATACCTTTGGTATCATGCATGCCTGTGCCGAATTTCACCCGATATTGCTTTCCCAATACACACTCTTCACAGAAGTCCAGCTTCTCAAAATTTACACCCCCAATCAAATGTCACTTGTGGAGCTCCTCTAGATTTCGTTCACTCATGTGGCCAAATTGCAGATGCCACAATCACGACGAATCTAGATCTTTATTGAAAGATGTAAATGCGGACTCACCCGTGATAGTGTGCCCTTGAAGAAAGTATAAGTTACCGACCTTCTTTCCTTTCATGATGATCCCCAAAGGATCTTCGTAATAACATCTCGATCACGGTCTTGCAACCAAATGAATCCGGAGCACCCAAGGAAATGAGATTCTTCTTCAGATCTAACATGTGCCTGACATCTGTCAATGTTGTTGCAGTCCCATCATGCATCCTGATTCGGACCATTCCTATCTCAACGACTTTACACACCATATCATTGCCCATGAGAACTAATCCACATCAATGTCATGATGTCACAAAGTGACTCTGGCTTAGGGTCATATGATAAGAACATCCTGAATCTAGGATCCATGAGCTTTGCACATTGGCTGATGTGCAAATAGCGGAGTACCGAATCGTCACTGCCATAATCTGAAGATTCCTCTGCAACACTTGCTGTGTCTGAAGGCTTCTTCTTCTCCTTATCCTTCAATTAAGGGCAGTCCTTCTTCCGGTGCTCCTTTTTCTTGCAATAATTGTAGGGTTACTAGGCACACACAAGAGGTTCCACAAGGCATCAACCATGCCAAATTAAAATTTTACGGTGCCGAGAAACCCTAATATAGATCGTTAACTAGAAGTTAAGGCGAAAGAACATGCAAGTTAACAACTTAACTACAAGTGAAAGGGATTACAACCTTTGTAGATCCGGTCCTCCACTTCTTTAGCTCCGTGTTAACGTCCCTCCGCTGCGATCATCGGGATCCCGGACTCTAGCAATGGTTTCGTCGGAGAAATGATCGGGCTAGGTCATTGACTTCGAGGCCGAAGATGATCTACGTCGGGGAGACTCAAACTCAAGCTATTCCTTCACTTGGTCAAGAACTTTGTGAAGAGAACACCCTCTACTAAATGGCAAGTAGTAGAGGATGATGAAGTAGGAAGGTTGCTCACTTTAAAATTGATTTTCTCACATTTTTCCTCAAGGCACCATTAGAGCTAGAAAGCTTTTCAAGGAGCTTGATGAAGAAGAAGAAGAAGTGAATTATTCATCCAAATGAAAACTTATCCTCTTGAATAATTCACCGATGGTTGAGTTAAGCCCTCATGCTTAACTCATGTAGAGAATTAACTAAGGTATGAGGTTTAAGGGTTAGTTTAAAGAAATATCAAGAGAATTGACAAAAGAGTGGACTTTGTCAAAGTTTCTCCAAGCTTCTTCAAGCTTGACAACTTTGACTAAGTTTAACTCATTTGTTAAATCTTAAGATAATCCAATAACCCTAATCTTAACCCTAATCTTAGTATAAGTCTCATACACCCATCTTGTGTGTATCATCAAGCATGATACATACATGTACACTTACATATATCACATATAAACAATGTGCACAAACAGGTGAGAAAATAAATCTTAAGTGAGCTAATATTAGTTAATGTAATGTAATATATCAAATATATAATTATACATTAAATTATTAAATCAACTCTTGATTTAATAATCCGGCTATAACCGACTAATATCAAAAGTAACAACTTACCGAATCAACACTTGATCCGATAACCCGGCTATATCCATACAACTGATGAATGTCACAAATCGCGAAAATCGAATACGGTATCTCATATCGTATCAATCTCGGTCCCGCACATATCACATATGCGCTCCTACTCTGTTTCGCTTGAGCCAGGAAACCCCTGTGTAGGACTCTAAAGACTCGTCAATACGCCGGCAGCAGATGATGATCATATCAAACCCCCACAAGCCACAAGCGGTCTGCTAAACGTAACGGCCACCCGGGTATTGAGCAATCAGAAGATCAACGAGCAAGCCCGCTCACACTCCTGTGAATCCAACGAGTAACACTACCGTACAGTCCGGTCTGTTCGTCTGATATGTCGCATATCTTGTCTAGGGATGGTAAACGTCAGACCCCAATAACTCGATAAGTCGTGTCGATATGAGGCTCATAACGGGTCGAGAAACTACTGGTAACACTTACCAGTAAATCCCTAAAGTAGCCTTGGCCAAGGACTTCCTGTTCTAGCCAATCGAGCACTGCGCAACATCAACTCCCTATACCGGGAGAGACGAAACCCCTCCTATCGCTCATTGCCTCCATGTGATTCGGGACTGTACCCAAAAGACACCTTTTTGCAAGCCCTCTTGGACGTGGTATGATGGAAATCAAAGCACAGTGGGAATCACACAAGACTCTATGACGATCTTGGGTCTACAGACTAACCTGTACCAGTGTCACCAGAGAACTGCCATCTGACGTAAGGTATAATACCATCTGGGAGTTCTCGGCGAGTCCGTCCAGTGTACCAAGTCTCCACTGAGCACCCGTATATCATCTCTGATGTCAAACACCAATGGATATGGGATCATCCATCGCCCATCTGTATGGGTCGAGAAGGTATACTCTAGTCTACTCCGGTATATCGATGCCCCGTCTCGATACACCCACGACTAGGGACTTTGAAGGATGTACTTATGGACTACCACGTCCCCACTAGTATGATCCGCATCATAGTCCAGGTAGTCAAGTACACATCCTAAGGGCTTTACCAACATGTAACAGAGAGACAATCAGTGTACACGTTAAGGTAAAGAGCAACCAGATAGCATACTATCATATCGAGCAAGAAAGTCATCTCTATATATGTCCAAGCATCCACTACCATATACATCCTATGTATAGTAATGGCCTCTAGGGCATACATATAACTAACAATCTCCCACTTGCACTAGGGCCATCTGATTGCAGTGGTTGTAGTATCTCATACTCAACCATCCCATAAAAGTCTCTCTCTGGGAAAAGGCCTTTGTGAGTGGATCCGCCGTGTTGTCCTCTGAGTCTACTCTCCTAACCTCGATCCCCTGGAGATCAACCATCTCCACGATCAGGTGACACTGCCTTAGAATATGTCTGGATCATTGATGGGACAGGCGTTCCTTAGCATAAGCCACAACTCCATTGTCACACAATGGTAGGAACGAAGTTCATCTCATGAACTAATATATACCCAGACTGCCTCTTTGGTAGTTTCTTAAGTAGCGATGTATCCAGCCTTTATCGTCTAGTATGCCACGGTATCTAGCTTGGAACTCTTCCAACATACCGTCCCTTTACTGAGGGTAAAGACAATGCCTGCGACTGACATCCAGTCGTCCTTATCACCCTGGAACCTTTCCAGTGATTCTTCCCAGGATCAATTGATACCATCTCACTACAACTAGTGAGTGTCCTAACATCCAATTAGATCTATCTCATAGATCCAAAACCCGGGATTTAGTAGGTATCATTTTGATCCTATATGGAGAATCCTTGTGATAAGCGGAGATTGACCGAGCGTAGCATAGGAAACTCCTTCCCCATCAAGAGTATGTCATCCGCGTACTCTACGAGGATCACCACCATACTCCCTACTACCTTTTTTTTTTATACAAGGTTCATCTACCATTTTGATGATGTCAAACTCTTTGACTACCACATCAAAACAGATGTTCCAACTCCGCGATGCCTGCTTTATCACATAAAACATCTTGCATACGTTTTCGCTGCTCCCACTGTCTACGAAGCCCTCTGGCTGTGTACTTATAGACTACCTCTTCTAAATCTTTATTTAGAAAAGCAGTCAAGACAGCCAACCACCAGATATCGTAGTCATGGTATGTAGCCGTAGCAAGTAGGATCTAGATGGACTTAAGCATAGCTACTTAGAAAAGGTTTCATTATAATCCATACCTGGTCAATGATGCAAACCTTTAACAAGTCTAGTTTTGAAAGTCTCAACTTTTCCATGTACACCAAGTAATCTTCTCAAGATATACTTGCTCCTGATGGGGATTTAACCCTTCAGATAAAGCAACCAAAGTCCATACTTTGTTGGTGTATAAGGATTCCATCTCAGATCTATAAGCATCCAGCCATTCTTACAGAGTCCTACTCCTGATGGCCATCCCGAAACTAGTTGGGTCATCATCTCATGATGCAATCCTTGCTCCCACTGTCATAGAGAAACCGAAGTATCTCTCAGGTGGGTAAGGAACCCTACTAGATCGGCGGAGAGGCTGAGGTTCGTTGGTTGCTATTGAATCCTTTGGTTCTACCAAATCAGCAGCTGCAGTTTGTATAGCTGGAACTCTTTCCAGTTCTACCTCATGTCCACTAATTTCTTCACAAGAAATTCCCTTTCACAAAGGTGGCATGCTGAGTAACAAAACATCTTTTGTTTCTCGGTTAGGTAGAAGATATTCCCTTGCGTATGCTTGGGATATCCAACAAACTTCTACAGATCTGACTTTGCCTCGAGCTTGTCCGGATTTTGTTTTTAGACATATGCCGGACAACCCCAAATCTTAACTGACTTAAGAGATGGGCTCTTCCCTTTCTATATCTCATATGAAATGGTAGGCATCTGATTTGATCGGAACCCTATTCAATAGGTATGCAACTTCATAAGTGCATAACTCTCTAAAAGGAAATAGGAAACTCAGTAGTACTCATCATAGAGCACACCATATCATATAGGGTGTTATTGCACCGCCCCGATATACCATCGTGCTATGGTGTAAACGGAGGAGTAATGCTGAGAGAGAATCTCATTCTCCTTTAGAATAATCCAGGAATTCCGTGCTCAAGTATTCTCCTCCTTGATCACATCAAAGGACATAATACTTTTATCCGTATTTTGGTTCTCTACTTCTAACTTATATTCTATGAATATCTCAAAAGGTTCGGACTTGTGTTTCAACAGGAACATAGGTCTGAATCTCGAAAGATCATCAGAGAATTTAATGAAGTACAAAGAACCGGACTTGGCATGTGTAGAAAGGGGACCTTCATACATCAGCATGTATCAATCCCAAGAGTTCATTAACTCTTTCTCTGTTTCCAATAAACAGAGCTATGGTCATCTTATCTCTGTGACATGACTGGCAAGTTTCACAAGATGTAAATTCAAACTGATTTAAATATGCATCTTAATGTAACTTCAGCTAGTCGGGTCGCATTGATCTGACCTAGTCTACAATACCTAAAGAAGGATTCGTTCATTTCTGAACTCTTCCTCTTATGTGTGTTCTATATACTAAGAACTGTGGTTTGATTTAGAACGTTAATGCTTTTAGATAACGTGCCTGAACCGATCAACTCTTGATATAGGAAATGTTCAAAACATTATCCAACAATACAAAATTATACCCTTCTTTATCTAAATAAAGAGACTGATATGATTTTGTATATCAGGTTCGGTATCTAATAACATTTGTTCAGAATCAATGTATTCTGGTAATACAGGGTGACAGTGACCAACAGACTTGGCTGCAACACTTGCACCGTTTTCTGTCTCATGAAACTTATCACCCGTTCTCAGTTCTCTACCTTTCTGTAGCCCATGTAACAAATTACATATGCGGGATCCTAATCTGGTATCACATAGCCAGGACGTAAAGGATACTGAGAAACAGTTCTGTGTAACGAACACACCCGAAGATGATGCATCAACATGCACTTTCTTCGTTTGGGCGGCACGGGAAATCTGGTATTCCCCTAATTCCTGCTCTGTCTTATAACAATTATAAATTGGAGGGGGACAAACGATCCCCAGCTCAGTATAACAAGCGGGTTCGGTCAATATATCCGTTTTATTATCTTGATTAAGGCGTGATATGGTCGCTACCTGGAGAGAGAGAGAGGAGAAAACACTCTGCGTGCGCTCTTGCAAGATCAGATTGGTTATTATTTTATCTAATCAGGATGGCTCCCACTGTTTTTATCAAATCTTCCTTCAAACCCTAAAAGGAAAGACTAGCCGGGATTAATTACACGCTACAAGTTCGCCAATCTTTCAGCCAGGCCAGTGTCGGTACTTTGAAGGAGGTTCCCCGTGCTTTCGCACGGACCTAATTATAGAAAACCTCGTTTTCCCAGAGGCGTAACCCCGTTGACACCTTTCTAGACACCTACTTGAGCGGCTAATTGTAAAGTGCAAAACTCTCCCTTGAGTAATAATTACTCGCAGTGGGTATCGGGATCCAACTATCATATAGAAGGTATGAATCTCATTGCAAATTTCAACACTTGAAACTCCCGATAGTGGTTTTTACCCCTAGCACTTATGACCTTGGCTAAGGTCAACAAATCATAAGCACTAGTCAAGTTCTACCCGTCATTTCGTGATTAATTAGACCCACCCACATGACCCTTGGCTAAGGCCAACAAAGCCACATGACTGTCCTAACTAATCGCATCATATGCGGTATAGGAAGACATCACTTAGCTACCGTACACTACGCCTCGGCTATGGTCGACAAACGTAGCACGAATACTAAGTACTCTACTTCCTAAAATGACGGAGGGTTGCGGATGGTTTTTAAGAAAACCTTTAACGCTTTGAACTTGATCTCGTTGTGGAATCAAATGTTTTTAAATGGAGTGTTTTTTAGGCTTTTCTGGTTTTGCTAAAGGGGTCACTCCCGGTGAAGGGATCGTCGGCCCTTTCCTCATCGAATAAGGTGCAGGATATATCATATATACCGCTGTGCAAAGCAGAAACTATAGAAGCAATCAAAAGGCAAACCGAAGGATGTGGCATCTGCCAGTTATTGCTAAAGGAGTCACTCCCGGTGAAGGGATCTCGGTCCTTTCCTTATCGAATAAGGTGCAGGATGTTCTGCAAGGAACACCGCGATGCAAAGCAAGAACTGTAGCTACCTGTTTTACTTTGAAATTCGATTCCACAACATCTTTTAGGTTTATTTTCTTTCATTAATCTCATTAATGAATGTCCCATCAATTAAATCACCTAAACATCACAGATAAATACGACGTACACTTATGCCATCCGCATTCGCCTCGATGTCCCCTCGTGCACCGTTAGGTTAGGTAACTAACGACAGAGCGGGGCAGGGCTAGCGCGAGTGCAAAACATAAGTAACGTCTATATAATATATCATATATATCATATACAGTATCTATCATCACATATCAAATGATCACATCACAGATATCGCAGCAGAAGAATCATATGAAATATTGGATATACTAGGACGTCCGTGTTTTCAATACGAGCCTGTATAAAACACGGATTCCACAGTCGCGATGAATAGCCAAACCCACACCCCTAGACCCCTACGAGAGCGGCAAGCAACCCTACCAATTCTAGGGTTAGGAGACCCGGACTCGACTCCTCGAGATGGTCTCCCACTGGACCCTAGAACCCGGTTACTTGTGCTCCCCTCCTTAGGTCTATCCTAATACGGAAAAGTAAATAATATACATCAACGGTGACATCTTCCGCAACCTGGAAGTGCCCCAATAAAAGAATATTACATACAAGTTTTTACATGAATGAAAATGAAAAAACACTCATCTCACATAAAAAAAACCCGGCTATTCAAACACGACGATCCAATATAACATATCCAGCAACACATAACATCACATGTCATCAACGTAAGTAAATATGCGCATCCCAATTGTCGTTGACATATAGCAACGAAACCGGCGATATCACATATTAACTTACGGTCACAGAAAAGAAAGTGTAAAACTACAACAGTTGGAATCCGCAATCTCCTCAGACATCGCATGCCTAACCATCTGAATTCCTTAGACATCACATGCCTAACAATTATAAACCCCGCATTTTAGTCTCTATATCGAAAACACTTTTCAATATCAAGTCGGGCAATTCAACAAGATTCCCGGCATTTTGATCGAATGCTCGTCGCAAACTTTAGTAGGCAGCTGCACCCCCGATGCCGTCGACGAAGTGCACTAAGGCGGAACACCGCTGCCGCGGGCACCCGGACGGATGCTTTCGGCGATGGGGTTCTCCTACAGTCACTTGGTCGGGGCTATGGGGTATGGCTGTCTATTAAGTTTACCCGGTGAGTATCCGCGTACGCTACGTGATTGCGACGGACTTTTGATCACATCAAAATTCCATGGCAACCGATCAAGTGAGACTAAAGTGCTATGTTTATAACATCCAAATCAGTTATCTCATAACTATTTGTGGATTCCAAATATTGTATCACATTCCAGATAAATAGAAAATGTTAAACTTTCCGATCGAACAATCAAACACCCAAGTTTTCCCGAAACAGCTCAACACATGAAATAAGTTTAAAAACATCCACTTCATGCCACAGTACCAACGGTCCAGCCATAGAAGGGTCAAGCCAACGCCTCACATGTGGCACGCCGTACTACCCCAAACCCGAAGGTTCAAAGGACAGTTCAAGACGGTCACATAATCGAGTTAAGGTTTGTTGTCTTCTAGAGGGTCCATCGCGTTACTTGCACTACTTAGAACGTTTTCAAACTACGGAAAAATCCAACACTTGGAAATTTCCCGGCAGGGGAAAAAGTGGGTATTTATATCCGGTCGAACTTTTTAACATGTTCTAAAAATATCCGGAAAACATAACAAAATTAAATTCTCCGATCGAATCGACGATTACAACATAAACCCCCAGAAAACTCAACACTTGAGTCAGGTTAAAAATACCCATAAAATTCAAATCACAGATACAAGAATTATTGTGCAAACAGAATGTCATAATCACTCTGTACGGCCACGGGTTAATGCCTTGTGGAACCTCTTGTGTGTGCCTAGTAACCCTACAGTGGTATCAGAGCCTAACTAGAGCATTAGGCGATGTGTTAACGAAGTTAAAACCCCGATCGAACCCGAATACCGCAAAATACACCCCTCTCTGTACATTTTTAAAAATATCTAAGGGTGTGTTTTGCGGTATTCGGGTTCGATCGGGGTTTTAACTTCGTTAACACATCGCCTAATGCTCTAGTTAGGCTCTGATACCACTGTAGGGTTACTAGGCATACACAAGAGGTTCCACAAGGCATCAACCATGCCAAATTAAAATTTTACGGTGCCGAGAAACCCTAATATAGATCGTTAACTAGAAGTTAAGGCGAAAGAACATGCAAGTTAACAACTTAACTACAAGTGAAAGGGATTACAACCTTTGTAGATCCGGTCCTCCACTTCTTTAACTCCGTGTTGACGTCCCTCCACTGCGATCATCGGGATCCTGGACTCTAGCAATGGTTTCGTCGGAGAAATGATCGGGCTAGGTCATTGACTTCGAGGCCGAAGATGATCTACGTCGGGGAGACTCAAACTCAAGCTATTCCTTCACTTGGTCAAGAACTTTGTGAAGAGAACACCCTCTACTAAATGGCAAGTAGTAGAGGATGATGAAGTAGGAAGGTTGCTCACTTTAAAATTGATTTTCTCACATTTTTCCTCAAGGCACCATTAGAGCTAGAAAGCTTTTCAAGGAGCTTGATGAAGAAGAAGAAGAAGTGAATTATTCATCCAAATGAAAACTTATCCTCTTGAATAATTCACCAATGGTTGAGTTAAGCCTTCATGCTTAACTCATGTAGAGAATTAACTAAGGTATGAGGTTTAAGGGTTAGGTTAAAGAAATATCAAGAGAATTGACAAAAGAGTGGACTTTGTCAAACTTTCTCCAAGCTTCTTCAAGCTTGACAACTTTGACTAAGTTTAACTCATTTGTTAAATCTTAAGATAATCCAATAACCCTAATCTTAGTATAAGTCTCATACACCCATCTTGTGTGTATCATCAAGCATGATACATACATGTACACTTGCATATATCACATATAAACAATGTGCACAAACTGGTGAGAAAACAAATCTTAAGTGAGCTAATATTAGTTAATGTAATGTAGTATATCAAATATATAATTATACATTAAATTATTAAATCAACTCTTGATTTAATAATCCGGCTATAACCGACTAATATCAAAAGTAACAACTTACCGAATCAACACTTGATCCGATAATCCGGCTATATCCATACAACCGATGAATGTCACAAATCGCGAGAATCGAATACGGTATCTCATATCGTATCAATCTCGGTCCCGCACATATCACATATGCGCTCCTACTCCGTTTCGCTTGAGCCAGGAAACCCCTGTGTAGGACTCTAAAGAATCGTCAATACGCTGGCAGCAGGTGATGATCATATCAAACACCCACAAGCCGCAAGCGGTCTGCTAAAAGTAACGGCCATCCGGGTATTGAGCGATCAGAAGTTCAACGAGCAAGCCCGCTCACACTCTTGTGAATCCAACGAGTAACACTACCGTACAGTCCGGTCTGTTCGTCTGATATGTCGCATATCTTGTCTAGGGGTGGTAAACGTCAGACCCCAATAACTCGATAAGTCGTGTCGATATGAGGCTCATAACGGGTCGAGAAACTACTGGTAACACTTACCAGTAAATCCCTAAAGCAGCCTTGGCCAAGGACTTCCTGTTATAGCCAATCGAGCATTGCGCAACATCAACTCCCTATACCGGGAGAGACGAAACCCCTCCTATCGCTCATTGCCTCCATGTGATTCGGGACTGTACCCAAAAGCCACCTTTTTGCACGCCCTCTTGGACGTGGTATGATGGAAATCAAAGCACAGTGGGAATCACACAAGACTCTATGAGGATCTCGGGTCTACAGACTAACCTGTACCAGTGTCACCAGAGAACTGCCATCTGACGTAAAGTATAATACCATCTGGGAGTTCTCGGCGAGTCCGTCCAGTGTACCCAGTCTCCACTGAGCACCTGTATATCATCTCTGATGTCAAACACCAATGGATATGGGATCATCCATCGCCCATCTGTATGGGTCGAGAAAGTATACGCTAGTCTACTCTGGTATATCGATGCCCCGTCTCGATACACCCACGACTAGGGACTTTGAAGGATGTACTTATGGACTACCACGTCCCCACTAGTATGATCCGCATCATAGTCCAGGTAGTCAAGTACACATCCTAAGGGCTTTACCAACATGTAACAGAGAGACAATCAGTGTACACGTTAAGGTAAAGAGCAACCAGATAGCATACTATCATATCGAGCAAGAAAGTCATCCCTATATATGTTCAAGCATCCACTACCATATACATCATATGTATAGTAATAGCCTCTAGGGCATACATATAACTAACAATAATGGCACTTGTCATCTCTATAATTCTTCGATTTCGATCTTCCCCTAGATTTATCTCTGTTGACATAAAAAAATTGACGCTTGGAGAATATCCTCAAAGAAACTAAACAGTCATCAAAATAACCCGTTTCGGATTTTATGGAGCCTCACGGAGTTTTCAGGGTCACATAGTGGAAGACCGCCAATCCTCCTCCATCTATGGAAGACCTCTCCATAGTAGAAAATATCTACCCTTTTTATCTGGGAAATTTCTTTTCACAATGGAAACTCTTCTAACACTCGATATAGGTGTCTTACCTTACCAATTAGGGTTTAAGCATAGGTTATCATCCCCATAGAGCCTTTTTCCATTTGCGAGAGTCCTCATCTCAAATAGAAAATCCGCTAAATCCAACTGCGTTGTGCAAGTCCTCTCCACAACGAAGACTTCACCAAATTCAATGACATGAAAAATTGACTTTCGCATTTCTTTCTTTGAGTCCATACACATTGAAAGGTAATTCGGTGATTAAATATACAACAATGATGGAGTTTTGGCACTCTAATATAAATTTAGAAGAATGCTAGAATGGTTTTCAAAAAACCTAGAGAGCAAAAACTCCACAACCATAAGATCAAGACTAAAAACTTAAACTTGACAACAAAAAGAGAGCTTTTTAACTACTATGAAGAGATTACAACCTTTGTAGTCTAGTCCTTCACTTCTAAACCTCCAAGTAGAAGTCCCTTAAGCAAGCTTTCTTGATGTCTTCTTTGTTGAAGATGATCCACCTTGAGGCTACTATAAATCAAGCTCACACTTCACTAATCAAACTATTAGTGAAGAGAACAACCTAAACTAATTTGATAGTTTGGTTTAGGTTGATAAAGTAGGGTTTTTTCTCACTAAAAATTCGTTTCTTTTTCTTTTCTCTTGAGTGAATAGTGTTTCAAGAGCAGAGATGGAGAAGATGAAGATGGTGATGAGAATGAGCTTGGAATTTGGATAAGAGCAAATGAAATAAACTTATATGCAAAAGGAAAAAGAAAAATAAGTCATGCAAACTAGCATGTCCCAAAACAATGACTCGTTCTTTCTTTTTGCAAATTCAATTAAGTAAATCATTATCCTCTCATCTTTAACCCAATATGATTCTCATATACACAACTCTTGTGTATAAACAACCATGTCACACATATATGTTTATATATTTATATCATATATATAAATATATAAAGAGAAAGAAAATATCAAGTGAGCATAATATTAGTTTATATATATATATATATATATATATATATATATATATATATATATATATATATAATTATTAAATCAACACTTGATTTAATAATCCGGTTATATCATATATAATCCGACTAATATCAAATAACGCTAGATTAGAATAGAGTATCATATATCCGTATTTAATCAAGCTCCCGCACATATCTCCATATATGCACTACTTCATTTTACTTGAGCTAGAAAATCTCTACGTGGGACTCTAAATGTCAATACGCTGACAATACGTAATGATCGTATCAAAGACCTATAAGCACGTCAGTGGTACTAGCTACACGTAACGGCTACTCAGGTATTGAACGAATAGAAGATCAACAAGTAAACTTGTCCAAAACTCTCTATAGATCTAATAAGCAACACTTACCGTACAGTCCGGCCTCTTCATTTGAAATGTTGCATATCGGATCTGGGGTGGTATCGTCAAACCCCCAATAACCTGATAATTCATGCCGATGTGTGGCCTATAACCAATCAAGAAAATACTGATAACACTTATCAGTAAATCTCATCAGCCCTGGCCAGGGACTTCCGGTTATAGCCAATCGAACATAGCACAATATCAACTCCTAATACTGGGAGAGATGAAACCCCTCCTATCGCTCACTACCTCCATGTGACTCGGGACTGTACCCAACTACTACACGTTTGCACGACTCAGTAGAGCCGTGGTAGGGAGGTAATCAAAGCACAGTAGGAATCACACAAAACATTATGACGATTCGGGTTACGGACTAACCTGTACAAGTGTCACCGGAGAAATGTTATTTGACGATAGGTATGGTACCATCTAGGAGTTCTCGGCGAGTCCGTTAAGTGTACTTATTCTCCAATGAGCACCTGTGTACAATCTTTGGTGTCAAATACCAATAGTTGTGGGATCAACCATCACCCCATACAGGGTCAAAAAACGTGCACACTATTCTACACTAGAATATCGATGCCCTGTCTCGATACTCCCTCGACTAGGAACAGTTTAAGGATGTGCTTGTACACTACTTAGGCCCCACTAGTATGATCTACATTATATTCCCGGTAGTCAAGAAAACATCCTAAGGGTTTTATCAACATGTATCAATGAAATAGTAAAATATAACAAATGCACATGTTTAGATAAAGAGTAACCAGATAGCATATTATCATGTTGAGTAAGAATGTCCAGTGTGTGTGTGTGTGTGTGTGTGTGTCCAAGTATCCACTATAATTTACAATAATGGCATCTAGGGAATACATATCACTAACAAACAGTTCGGCATTCAAACCGTCAAACAGTGAGTCCCAATGATGTGGATCTCCGTTGTTATGCTGAATACTAATTAAGAGTAAGTAACGAATGACGACCAGAGTCCACTCGCCATTCTTCACTTCCTAACTTATATTTAAAAGCTAATAGTGTTGGATATGTATGCCCTAGAGGCCATTATTGTATATGTATACATGTGGATGCTTGGACATATATATGTACATGACAATATTGCTCGATATGATAGTATACTATCTGTTTTGTCTTTATCTTAACATGTGCATATGTTTTACTTGTTATTACGTATCATTTATACATATTGATAAAGCCCATAGGATCATTGCTTGACTACCTACGTTGTGATGGCGATCATACTTGTGGGAGCTGGGTATTCGATAAGCACATCCTTAAAGTGTCCCTAGTCATGGGAGTATCGAGATAGGGCATCGATATTCTGGAGTATACTAGTGTATACGTTTCTAAACCCCGACGAGGGGCGATGGTTGGTCCCACGGCCATTGGTCTTTCGTACCTAAGATCGTATACAGGTGCTCACTGGGGGTGAGTACACTGGACGGACTCGCCGAGAACTTCTAGATGGTACTATACCTATCGTCAGATAGCAGTTCTCAGGTGGCATGAGTACAGGTTAGTCTTCAGACCTGAGATCGTCATTTGTCTCATGTGAGTTCTTACTGTATTTTGATCACTACCCTAACACGGCTCTACTGAGTCATGCAAACAGGTTTTGGTTAGATACAGTCCCGAGCCACATGGAGGCAGTAAGCGATTGTTGGGGATTCGTCTCTCCCGGTATGGGGAGTCGATATCGCACTATATTTGATTGGCCAGCACCATAAGACATTGGCCAAGGCGGTTGGGATTTACTGATAGGTTGATCAGTACTTTCCCGGATTGGTCTTGAGCCACATCAGCACAAAATATCGGGTTATTAAGTGTTCCCCTCCGAAAGATGGCCAAGACGACGTGGAGACATCTTGCCTGAAATTCAGGGCAGATGCTATTTGGTTTTATCCGTCCACCTCTCCGAAGATGCCAAGTTGATTTATGGCACCGTGTATCGGAGGTTTAGACGGATGCGGCCGATGTAGCAGACTTCGTCAGATTCCCCCTCGCATGAGGGGTTTTTTATTGTGGGGACGCTCTTCCCTGCAGGCGCAAGCCCCTGCAGTTAATTACGCTACCGCATCGCGGTAACAACTTTCTCCTTCTCCAGAATTTCACTTCGTGTCGTGTGTGTTTGTTTTGTTTGTGGATGCCCGTGGATTGTATACGGAGACTAAGTTATGTCGTCGCCCATAGGACGTGGATTAGTCCAAATCCGTATTTACTTAGATTTGGGTTTGGTGTTTTAGTTTAAGGATACGTTAGCCCTATTTAAGGCTAAGATCAACTTAAACTTTTGTTAAGGATACGTTAGCCTAATTTCCAGACTAAGATCAACTTAACGGGATCGTTTAGATCCGACAAAAGAGCATTTGGGCTCTATTGTTCCAGTTTAGGAACATAGTGGTCCGTAGGTAGTTTAAGGACATTGCGGTCCATTGGTAGTTTAAGGACGCATAAGTCCATGGGTTTAAGGACCCCACAGTCCATATGGGTGTGTTTAAGGACGCATTAGTCCGTTAGTTTAAGGACGCATAAGTCCGCGGGTTTAAGGACCCCACAGTCCGTATCTTGGTTTAAGGTCGCATAAGTCCATGAGTTTAAGGACCCCACAGTCTGTGTTGATGTGTGGTTGTCGGGACCCATCACCTCTCTGACGTCGTTGAAGGATTACAACGATAGGAGTCAGAGAAGTTCGGAAATGTACCCTCGAACCGGATGTAAATTGATTTAAGAGAGCAGCTGTGCTCCGTCAATTTAATTTGAGGACTTACGGCCATGATTGGGCTAAGTCCAGTTTAGAAATGTTCAACATCTTATTTGTCTTTGGCCTATTAGGCCTATGCTAGGGTTTTGCCCATGTTTAATAATGCACTGCATTTCTTATTTTGTTTGGGCTCTGCCCTTTTATAAATGATGCAGAGCATCAATTTTGTTTGGGCTCTGCCATTTTATTGCGTTTTATTTTGTTTGGGCTCTGCCCTTTTATAAATGATGCAGAGCATCAATTTTATTTGGGCTCTGCCCCTTTTATTGCATTGCAATTTATTTTGGCCTACTAGGCCTTTTTGACTTGAGCCTGGCCCCTTCAGTAAACAATGCAGTGCATTTGTCTGGCGCTTTGCGCTAATTAAAGAGCGCAAGCGCGTGTGGAGGTGACACGTGTCACGCTCTGGTGAGCGCAAGCGCAGTTAGCGCAGTGCGCTGCGCTGCTGACACGTGGCGCGCTCTGGTGAGTTGCACCAATTTCAGAGAGCAATGCTCTATTTTAAAAGCGCATAGCGCAAGTTGTTCTGGAGCTGACACGTGGCGTTCTCTGGTGGCTTGCGCCAACCCAAGAGCGCAACAGTACAGATTTACAAGTGTAAGGCGCTGTTTTAATATCTTGATCCAATTTTGGATTCAAGAAAAGAATCTTTTTAAGATTCCAGAACCATTGGTTCATCAAAAGGCAATGCCTTTGTGTAGATCAAATGATCTAATAAAGAAGTATATTACTTCTTATTTTATTCTTATTATTTGATCTTTTCTTTTTATTTTAAGATCTTGATCTTTTTCTTAGATCATTGATCTTTTCAGAAGAAATTCTTCTTTTCAAAGGTTTACCTTCTTTTCTTTCTGATTTCTTCTCAAACTTTCTTTTTAGGAGTTCTCTTAATTCTTTCTCTGTTTCTCTGTCAATGTTCTCTCTTCTTCTCTTTTTTTTTATTTTAGAAAGAAGGATCATTGGTCGTTGAGACCCACCACCTCTCCGACGACACTGAGAGATTACAGTACCATATATCGAAGGTGTGGAGGGATGTACCCTTTGAACCATGTCTCACTCATTAGGAGGGAAGAAAAGGCTGGAGCTTAAGCTTCTCGCTGCTGAAAAAGGCTTCTTTGCGTTCGCGCACGTGCGTCGCACGTTTTGGGCGCAGGTGCGTCGCACGTGTTGGGCGCACGTGCGTCGCACGTGTTGGGCGCTCATATTTGCACGTAGCGCACATGGATCTTGCGCATATGCGCATTATGGGGGGAGCAAGCTCCTATGGAGAACGAGTCTCCTTTTAATTGAATATTCTCATGTGGTGCGCACGTGCGTTGCACGTGGTGCGCGCGTGGCAGGCACACGTGCGTTGCACGTGACGCACATGCGCATTATGAGGAGAAGCAGGACTTCTATATATGGAGAACAGGCTCCTTTTAATATTATTAAATGTTCGCATGTGGTGCACACGTGCGTTGCACGTAGTGCGCGTGTGGCGAGCACACGTGAGTTGCACGTGGCGCACATGCGCATTATGAGGAGAAGCAGGGCTTCTATATATGGAGAACAGGCTCCTTTTAATATTATTAAATGTTCTTATATGGTGCGCACGTGCGTTGCACGTGGTGCCGCATGGCGGACACACGTGCGTTGCACGTAGCGCACATGGCGCTTGCGCATATGCGCATTATGGGAAGGAGCATGCTCCTCTCTTGGAGAACTAAGCTCCTTCAGAGAACTAAGCTCCTTTGAGGATTGAACTCTACCCTTTCTAAGAGGTATCCCCTCTTATTTATATGAGAGTGGTAGAGAAGTCATCTCTCATTTTCCCGGTGTGGGACTAAAAAATGCATTCCCCATGTAGTAGAGCATTACTTTAGATTACACGTGCATAACATATTTGCTCATAACTTTTGATCTCGGATGAATTATGAGGCCCATAATATATCAAATCGACGGTCTTTTCAAGATGCTTTCAATATCATCAGAATTTAGTCATTTCTCGTTCCAGAGTTTGTCAAAATACAGCTCGGAAAATACTGGTTCGCATCTTCTTCCTTAGATCACATGTGCATAGACATTTGCTCATAACTTTTGATCCCGGATGAATTATGAGGCCCATAATATATCAAATCGAAGGTATTTTCAAGATGCTTTCAATACTATCAGAATTTAGGTGTTTCTCATTCTGGAGTTTGTCAAAATACAGCTCGGAAAATACTGGTTCGCATCTTCTTTCTTAGATCACATGTGCATAACACATTTGCTTATAACTTTTGATCCCGGATGAATTATGAGGCCCATAATATATCAAATAGAAGTTTTTTTCAAGATGCTTTCAATACCATCATAATTTAACAGTTCCTCATTGGGGAGTTTATCAAAATACAGGCCGGAAGATACCGGTTCGCATTTTCTTAAGCGTATCGCTGCCATTTGATACCTTGGACTCTTTTGCGCAGAAATTTTTGGCGGGAACATTAGGGTCTGACGTTTACCACCCGCAGACCTGGTATGCGATACTCACAGACGAAGAGACCAGACTGTACGGAGATTGTCACATATAGGTTCAGTAGGAATCCGGATGAGTTTGCTCGTCAGCCTTCCTTTTCGACAAGTACCCGGTTAGCCGTTACGTACAGCTAGTACCGCTGACGTGCTTGTGGTTATGGATTTATCTAATAACTCACTGACGGCATACTTTCGAGTCTTTATACTCCCACACAGAGGGTTTCCCTGGTTCAGGCGAAATGATGTAGTGGCCGAATTAGATGCGTGCAGGGTTCTGATCGATTGATTGTACTAGTTATCCGGACTTTCGATCGGACAGTTGGTAATACTAGCCGGCTCGGGATTGAGCCGGATTATTAAATCAGGTATTGATTTAATAATTTACATATATGTATTTCGATATGTATATTCTAATATTATGTTCTTTGTGTTATTCTATCTCTTTGGGTATTCGTATTTCGATACGAATACAGGTATGTATATACAGTAGAGTGTAATCCGTATTTATACGGGAAACGTTCTAGAAGGTGGACACCTCATTTTAGTTTTTATCCATTTATCTTTAAATAGAAAAATAAGGTGTAAAATTGGTAAGGGGGGTATGGTGAGAGCCATGCTTAAATAGTATTGACAAATGAATTTTCAATTCATTTGTGTAAACTATTCAAGCATGGTTGGTTTATTATATTGAAAAAATTGTTTTACAAAACTATGGTTGAGTTATTTCTCTCTCATGAGATTCTTTTTTCTCCTCACCATTTTGCTTCACTCTCCTCACTAGTTCTTGTGCTCCTCCACCTTCATCTTCAACCTCCTCTCTACAATCTCATGTGTTGAGAATTAAGAGATGAGGTGAGATATATACACACATAGAACCTTACACTACATCCTAGACACTTTAGATTAGCAATCTAAAGTTTCTAGTTGCTCCACTAGACTCTCAGTATGGGACTATATCCCTCGGGTGGATCATTTTCGACGAAGGGAGACCGACGATCAAGCTCGATCCAGAAGAACTCAAGGAGCAAGGAAAGACAAACAAGCTCGATCAAGGAGATCTCTCGGAGCAAACGAAGAGGAAAGAAGACCGAAGGACACGGATCTTTTGGTGAGACTCTTCTATCATAATAGATAGATATCCTCTTTGATGGCTAGTTTCGGTTTATGGTAGATTCTAGGACAGGTTATTTCTAGCGCCGGTTTTCATAATCCCAAAAAATTTTGTTACGCAACGGCCACGGTAGATGGTCAGGGCGCTAGGAAATCCCAACATGGTATCAGAGCCACCCTATAAACCTTAACTAGCTAGGTTAAACAAGTTTAAAATATCGATCGACCAAAATTTTCAAAACTGCAATTCCATTCACATAGCTTGTTGTCGTTCTTAAAAAGTGTTCAAAAATTTATTTAGAGTATCTTAAAAATACATGCAGGAAATTTTAGAAGGCCAGAAGAAATTTGGGCATATAAGCCAATCATACGGCTGCGGAACCGCCGCACAACATGCTTGTTTGCGGCGATTCCGCGGTCGAAGTGGGGCCTCTGTGCACCAAAATTCTTCTAGCACTCTACTGTATGGAAATGTGATTTTTGAGATTTATGATTCTGGCCCAGATTTGTTTGGGTACTGGTTAGCGCTTGGGGCCTATACGGAAAAGTTTTTTGTCGATCAAAATTTTAAATACTTGTTTATCAGTACATATGTTAGTATCTGCGACCGTGAATATCATTGAGCGGTATCACCCGACTAATTACTATATGTTCTATTAGACGGGTTTGCGAACATGATATTCACGTTGATGTTCTGTAATGTGCTGATATTGTGGTTGGATTGTCATGGTGGATAGTCTATAGTGCAATGGTAGTAATACAGTTCAGATTCATTTATATATTTGTGTATTCATATTGCGAGGCGAGCGTCTGACATGTGGACAGTCGTCTCTGCCGGATTTTATATTATTTGATTGGGGCACGACCGGGTTGAGGTCGATGTCACCATTGTACATATATTCTTTCTTTTATGTACTAGGATTACCCCGCAGTGGAGTGCTCGAATAGCCGGTTTCTAGATGGCAACGGGCCTGAATCTCATGGCGTTGAGACGGAAGGGGTCTTACTCTAGAATTGGCAGGCTATTCGCCGCACTCGTAGGGGGTATAGGATGAACCACGGAGGGGCGCTCAAGTTACCGAATCCCGTGAAGTGCTGGGTGGCCCATTCACTTTGTTGATTGGAATTGCCTCACTTCTGGGATTGGCAGGTAACGTGTCGTGCTCGTAGGGGTCCAAGTTTTCATTGCACGGGCTATCTACACGACCGGGAACGTCGGGTCTCATTTGCGGCTCAAATGAAACCCGGGGCTCCAAGATTATCCACCATTCTGTGTTGCTTGTTGTTGATCTGTGATGTTGCTTATATCATGCCTGGGACGAATGTTATAAATATATATATATATACTAGTAGATGTTGTATATGTTTTACACCCGCGCTAGTCCAGCCCCCGCTCTGCCATTAGTTAAGTAACCTAACAGTGCATGACGGGAACCCGTGGCGAATGCGGATGGCATATACGTACATTGTATTTTCGTTCTTTTCTGGTGTAATAGGTTTTAATTGATGGACCGCATTAATTTTGATTAATGCAAGAAAAGAAACCTAAAAGATGTTGTTGGAACAAATTTCAAAAAACTATAGTCATAATCTTTCGCTTTGCATAATGGTATTCGTTCATGAATATCCAGCACCTCATTCTAGGAGACAAGAGCCTAGATCCCTTTGCGGGGAGTGACCTCTTGAGCAAAATTTTATACTGTAGATTACTCGGTTTTCTTCAAAACCACTAGTTTTCAAAAGCGGGGCTTAAACCACTCCATTTCAAAGCTATCCGGTTTCTTCAACAATATCAAGTTCAATACATTCACGGTTTTTTCACCAAAAACCATCCGTAGCCCTCCGTCATTTCGGATAAAAAGCACATAGTATTCATGCGGTGCTTGTTGACCAAAGTCAAGGCATCGTGAATGGTGTTAGTTATGTATATGCCCTAGAGGCCATTGTTGTACATATGATGTATATTATAATGGATGCTTGGATATATATAGAGAGGACTTTCTTGCTCGTCATGATAGTATGCTATTTGGTTTCACTTTATCTTAACATGTTGACTTATATTAGTTTACTGTCTTACTCTCACATGTTGATGAAGCCCTTAGGATATGTACTCGACTACTGGGACTATGATGAGATCATACTAGTGGGGCCACGGTAGTCGATGAGTACATCCTATAACTGTTCCTAGTCGAGGGTGTGTCGAGACAGGGCATCGATACAGCAGAGTAGACTAGCGTATACGCATCTTGACCCACATGATGGGCGATGGATGATCCCATATCCATCGGTATTTGACATCAAGGATGGTGTACGGGTGCTTAGTGGAGACTGGGTACACTGGACGGACTCGCCGAGAACTCTCAGATGGTATTATACCTCACGTCAGATGGCAGTTCTCCGGTGACACTGGTACATGGTAGTCTGTAGACCCGAGATCGTCATAGAGTCTTGTGTGATTCCCACTGTGCTTTGATTTCCACCTTACCACGTCCAATAGGGCGTGCAAAACGGTGGCTTTTGGGTACAGTCCCGAATCACATGGAGGCAATGAGCGATAGGAGGGGATTCGTCTCTCCCGGTATAGGGAGTTGATGTTGTGCTGTGTTCGATTGGCTATAACTGGAAGTCCCTGGCCAGGGCTGATATAGAGATTTACTGGTAAGTGTTACCGGTAGTTTCTCGACCTGTTATGAGCCTCACATCGACACGACTTATCGGTTACTGGGGTCTGACGTTTACCACCCCTAGACCAGATATGCGACATAACAGACGAAGAGACCGGACTTTACGGGAGTGTTACTGATTGGATTCACAGGAGAATGTACAGGCTTGCTTGTTGATCCTCCGATCGCTCAATACCTGGGTAGCTATTACGTTTAGATGACCGCTTGCAGCTTGTAGGTGTTTGATACGATCATCGCCTGCTACCGGCGTATTGATGATTCTTTAGAGTCCTACACAGAGGTTTCTTGACTCAGGCAAAATGGAGTAGGGGCACATATGTGATATGTGCAGAACCGAGGATAATACGATATGAGATACCGTATTATATTCTCGCGATATTATGATATGAGCCGGGTCATCGGATCAAGTGTTGATTCGATGAATCGGTACGTGATATATTAGTCGGTTATATTCGATATAGCCGGATTGTCAGATCAAGTGTTGATTCGATAATTTAATGTATAATTATATATGTGATATATTACATTACATTATCTAATATTGGCTCACTTTATTGATTCATTTTCTCACCGGATAATACATTGATATATATGTGATATATGTTAATTGTATTATTTTCTTTTGTTACAAAATATATTATATGTGTGATATATAATATTGTAACATGTTATAATTACTAATGCAACATGATTAGTGGAGATTAAACATGGTTAGGGTTTGATTTGGGTTAGCTTATTCATGAAGCTTCTAGAAGCTTTTCTTTTGTTTCTTGCAAAGATATTATGATGGATATTTTGTGAGATATTTTCCTTACCCAAATCACATCCTTAACTCTAGTTAACTCTCTACAATGGTTTGCCATGTCATCTTTGACCATGGTTGCATTTGTAATCATATATCATTTTCATTATTCATCACAAAAGGATTTATTCATTCATCTTCTTCTTCTTCCTCCTTGCAAAGGTTTCTAGCTTTGAGATTTGTGATGAATTAGAGTGAGAATTTGATAATAAAAGAGAGCATAAATCCTACTTCATCATCCTCATCTAATCTAGCCAATTAGATTAAGGTGTTCACCTCATTAGTGAGAAAGAGCTTGAGTTAAAGGAACTTCAAATCATCTTTGAAAAGGAAGACTTCAAGCAAGCATGGATCGTTCGGGTTGTGGAGCCTCTCTTTAGTCCGGAAGATCATGGATCGTGGTGAAGGGACTTCTACTCGGAGCTTATGAAGCGAAGGAGCAGACTACAAAGGTTGTAATCCCTCTCTCTTAGTTGTAAAGATATTTACTTGCATGTTTAACCCTAATTATCTAGCAAAGATCCTAGCTTTGGGTTGTTCGGCACGTCTAAATTTTGAATCGGGCATGGTTGATGCCTTATAGACCCTTGTATGAGTGCTTAGGAACCCAACAGTGGTATCAGAGCCTAGCTAGAGCATTAGGCGACGTGTATACGAAATTAAAACTCCGATCGAACCCCGATACGTCGGTTTTGACCCCCTCTCTGGAAATTTTGTAAAAATATGATTTTTTCTGAATTAAAAATACTCAAAAAAATCAGCAGGGAATTTTAAGGATAACCATGAAATACGAGCCCCCAATGCTCTCAAAGAGCCGCGGAACCGCAGCAAGAACATGCTTGTCGCGGCGGTTCCGCGGCCAGAAGAGGGAATTGGGGACACGTATTTGAACAGTAATATCCGTAGGTGTTTCTGCATATTTCTGGGTATTTTTAATCTTACTCAAGTGTTGAGTTTTCTGGAGATCTTTTGGTACTCGTTGATTCGATCGGAAAGTTTAACTTCGTTCTGTTTTCCGGATAATTTAAAAAGTATTAAAATGTTCGAACGGATATCATTAACTCACTTTTTCCAGACACGAAAAACTTTCAAGCGTTGAATTTTTCTTGAGTTTAAATCTTTCAGAAAAACATGCAAGTAACGCGGTGGACCCTCTAGAAGAACACAAACCTTAACTCGATTATGTGACCGTCTGAACCGCCTCTAAACCTTAGGGTTTGGGGTAGTACGGCGTTGCCACATGTGAGGCGTTGGTTTGACCCTTTTATGGCTAGACCATTGGTACTGTGACATATTCTGGGATTTTTGAACTCCGCTCAAGTGTTGAGCTACTTAGGAAATCTTGGGTATTTGATTATTCGATCGGAAAGTTTAATATTGTCTATTTATCTGGAATGTGATACAATATGTGGAATTTATATAGTTAGGCATGAAATGCGAAGTATGTGATATTTCGGATTTACGATGTCTAAAGAGATTGTGGATTCCAAATGTTGTAGTTTTACACTTTCTTTTCTGTGACCGTAAGTGTAGTATGTAGTTGTATCGACGGTTTTCGTTGCTATACATCAACGACAATCAGTGTATGCATACTTACTTACGTTGATGATATGAGATATTATGTGTTGCTGTGATATGTTATATTGGATCGTCGTGTTCTGAATAGCCGGGGGTTTTATGTGAGATGAAGGTTTTTCTTTTCATTCATGTAAAATTCATTTGTATGTAATATTCTTTTATTGGGGCACTTCCGGGATGAGGTTGATGTCACCAGTGTATATTGTTTACTTTTCCGCATTAGGTAGACCCAAAAAGGGGAGCACAAGTAACCGGGTTCTAGGGTCCAGTGGGAGGCCATCTCGAGGAGTCAAGACCGGGTCTCCTAACCCTAGAATTGGCAGTGTTACTTGCCGCTCTCGTAGGGGTCTAGGGATGTGGGTTTGGCTATTCATCGCGACCGTGGTATCCGTATTTTATACAGGCTCAAAATAAAACACGGACATCCTAATATATCCAATATTTCATATGTTATCTTCTGCTACAATGTTCTGTGATGAGATCATATTACTGCCTGAGACGAATGCTTACATTATATATATATGCTGATATATAAATATTACTGCTTTCGTTTCTACTGTGATGCTTAGGAAGCATAAGCTGATGGGATATATTAATGAGATTAATAAAAGAAAAGAAACCTAAAAGATGTTGTAGAATCAAAACTTTATAAAAATGGTAGCTACAGTTTTTTGCTTTGCATAGCGGTATATATGATATACCCTGCACCTTATTCGATGAGGAAAGAGCCTAGATCCCTTCACCGGGAGTGACCTCTTTAGCAAAACTGGCAGATGCTACAAACTCACGGTTTAGTTTTTGACAGCTTATATATAGTTCTTGCTTTGCACAGCGGTATATGTGATATACCCTGCACCTTATTCAATGGGGAAAGAGCCGAGATCCCTTCACCGGGAATGACCTCTTTAGCGAAACTAGAAAAGCCTCAAAAACACTCCTTTTTCAAAAACCACTTGTTTCTACAACGATATCAAGTTCATTACGCAATAGGTTTTCAGAAAAACCTGTCGTAGCCCTCCGTCATTTCAGATGAATCCTACGTAGTATTCATACTACGTTTGTTGACCTCCGTCAAGACGTAGTGTGCGGTAGCTAACTAGTATTTATCTGTTTATGCATGTGATGCAGATTGGATTAGGGTAGTCGTACGGCCTTATTGACCTCTGTCAAGGGTCGTGCGGGTGGGTCTGATTTAATCAAGAAATGACGGGTTGAACATGGCTAGCACCCTATGATTTGTTGACCTCCGTCAAGGTCATGGGATACTTGGAACAAAATATTATTGGGAATTTCAAGTACAGAAATTTGCAATGAGATTGCATACCTCCTATGAGATAGTTGGATCCCGATACCCACTGCGAATAAGAGTTACTCCTGGGAGAATTTTACACAGGACAATTAGCCGATCAAGTAGGTGTCTAGAAAGGTGCTAACGGGGTTATGCCTCTGGGAAAACGAGGTTTATTTTAATTAGGTCCGTGCGAAAGCACGGGGAACCTCCCTCAAGTACCGACACTGATCTGGCTGAAAAATTGATGAAATTGTAGGGTGTAATTAATCCCGGCTAATCTTACCTTTTAGGGTTTGAAGGAAGATTTGATAAAAACAGTGGGAGACATCCTGATTAGATAAAATAATAACCAATCTAATCTTGCAAGAGCATACGCTAAAGTGTTTTCTTCTCTCTCTCTCCAAGTAGCGACCATGTCTGGCCATAATCAAGATAATAATATGGATGTATTGACTGAACCCGTTTATTATACTGAGCAGGGGATCGTTGGTCCCGTTCTATCTTATAAGTGTTATAAGACTGAGCAGGAAACAGGAGAATATCTGGATTCTCACGCCGCCCAAACGAAGAACAAGCATGCTGATGCATCTTCTTCAGGTGTGTTAGTTATTGAGAACTGTTTCTCAGTTCACCCTACGTCCTGGGTATTAGATACCGGATTGGGATCCCACATATGTAAATTGTTACATGGGCTACGAAAAGGTAGAGAACTGGGAAAAGGTGATCATTCCGTTCAAGTAGGGAATGGTACAAGTATTGCAGCCAAAGCAGTTGGCGAATATCATCTTGTATTACCAAGTAGTAATACATTGATTCTGAATGAGTGCTATTATATACCGAACATGATGTGCAACATTATATCAATTTCTTTATTAAGTAAAGAAGGATATAATTTTGTAGTACAGGACAATGTTATGAATATCTTCCTAAATCAAAAGTTGATTGGATCAAGCTCGTTACATAATGGCATATTCATTCTCAATCAAAATACAGTCCTTAATATACAAAACACACACAAGAGGAAGAGTTCAGAAATGAACGAATCCTTCTTATGGCATTGTAGACTCGGTCATATCTATGAGATACGGATAGCTAAGTTACATGAGGATGGATATTTGAATCTGTTCGAATTAACATCTTATGATACTTGTCATTCATGTCTCAAAGGAAAAATGACCAAGACTCCATTTAATGGACACGGAGAAAAAGTTACGGAACTCTTAGGACTGGTACATAGTGATGTATGCGGTCCCATGTCTACACATGCCAGGAACGGTTCTTCCTACTTCATTACATTCACTGACGATCTCTCAAAATTCGGACATGTGTTCCTGATGAAACACAAGTCTGAAGTTTTTGAGAAATTCAGAAAATATAAGCACGAAGTAGAGAACCAAATAGGCAAAAGTATTAAGATCCTTCGATCTGATCGAGAAGGAGAATACTTGAGCAATGAGTTCCTAGATTATCTAAAAGAGAATGGGATTCTCTCTCAGCTTACTCCTCCTTATACACCACAGCACAACGGTGTATCGAAGCAGAAGAATCGCACCCTATTAGATATAGTACGCTCTATGATGAGCAATGCTGAGTTGCCTATTTCCTTCTGGGGGTATGCGCTTGAGACAGCGGCATACATACTGAATAAAGTTCCTACCAAATCTGCGTCTACCACCTCATATGAGATATGGGAAGGGAAGAGACCATATCTTAATTTTGTTAAGATATGGGGTTGCCCGGCCTATGTCAAAAGACAAAAACCGGACAAACTCAAGGCAAGGTCTGTTTTATGTAAGATTATTGGATATCCCAAGCATTCGCGAGGGTATATTTTCTACCACAGTGAGGAACAAAGGGTGTTTGTTGCTCAACACGCCACCTTTTTAGAAAAGGAATTTCTTGCAAAAGAGATTAGTGGCTCTGAGGTAGAACTGGAAGAAGTTCTAGCAGAACAAACTACAACAGAAAATTTGATGGAACCAAAGGATTCGGTAGTTCCCGACGAACCCCAGCCTCTCCGCCGATCTAGTAGGGTTTCTCATCCACCTGAGAGATACTACGGTTTTCTCATTGATGGTGGGAGCGAGGATTGCATCATGGAAGATGATGACCCGACTAGTTTCGAGCAGGCCATCACGAGTGGTGACTCTGTGAAGTGGCTGGATGCAATGCGATCTGAGATAGAATCCATGTACACCAACAAAGTATGGACTTTGGAAGTTGCTCCTGAAGGGGTAAAACCCATTGGGAGAAAATGGATCTTTAAGAAGAAAATTGGTGTAGATGGAAAAGTTGAGACTTTCAAAGCTAGACTTGTTGCAAAGGGTTTTCGTCAACGACCAGGTGTGGATTATGACGAAACCTTTTCTCCAGTGGCTATACTTAAGTCCATCCGAATCTTACTTGCCATTGCTGCATACCATGACTACTAAATCTGGCAAATGGATGTTAAGACCGCCTATCTAAACGGTGATTTAGAAGAGTGCGTGTACATAACTCAGCCAGAGGGCTTCGTAGATAGTGGGAGCAGCGGAAAGGTGTGCAAGCTACTTAAATCCATCTATGGGTTAAAGCAAGTATCGCGGAGTTGGAACATCTGCTTTGATGTTGTAGTCAAAGAGTTTGACTTCATCAAAAACATAGATGAACCTTGTATCTATAAGAAGGTTGCAGAGAGTAAGGTTGTCTTTCTCGTATTGTACGTCGATGACATACTCTTGATAGGAAATGATGTTCCTATGCTGCAATCAGTCAAGCTCTTCTTATCGCAAAGATTCTCAATGAAAGATCTAGGTGATGCCTCCTGCATATTGGGAATTATGATCTATAGAGATAGATCTAAACGGATACTGGGATTGTCCCAATCCAGGTACATTGACACCATACTAAAGAGGTTTATTATGGAAGAATCCAAGCGTGGTAACCAACCCACGATCTCTGAACTCACTCTCTCCAAAGAGATGTCTCCCAAGACTGATTTGGAGAGAGCTCGCATGCAAGAGATACCCTATGCTTCGGCAGTAGGCTCTATCATGTATGCGATGCTATATACCAGACCTGATGTAGCATACTCACTAAGTGTAGTGAGTCGGTATCAAGCAGATCCTGGAGAAAGTCACTGGACAGCTGTGAAGAACATTCTTAAGTACTTATGAAGGACTAAGGAGATGTTCTTGGTATATGGTAACGGAGAACTCCAGGTGGAGTCCTTTACCGATTCGAGCTTCCAAAGTGATAAGGACGACTTTAAGTCGCACTCGGGATTTGTCTTTACCCTCAATGGAGGGGCGGTATGTTGGAAGAGTTCCAAACAGGATACCGTTGCAAACTCGACGATGGAGGCTGAATACATCACTGCCAACGATGCTGCCAAAGAGGCTTTCTGGATAAAGAATTTCATTAGTGAACTTGGTGTGGTTCCATCCATTGAACATCCAATACCTCTGTATTGCGATAACAATGGAGCTGTGGCTTTGGCCAAGGAACCCAGGTCCCATCAGAAGTCCAGACATATTCTGAGGCGGTATCACCTGATCAGGGAGATAGTTGATCGCCGGGATATCGAGGTCAGGAGAGTAGATACGAAGGACAACACTGCGGATCCACTCACAAAGGCCATTCCCCAGATACAGTTTGAAAGATTATTTGGGATGCTAGGTATGAGATACTACAACAGCTGGCCTTGGTGCAAGTGGGAGATTGTTAGTTATGTATATGCCCTAGAGGCCATTGTTGTACATATGATGTATATTATAATGGATGCTTGGATATATATAGAGAGGACTTTCTTGCTCGTCATGATATTATGCTATTTGGTTTTACTTTATCTTAACATGTTAACTTATATTAGTTTACTGTCTTACTCTTGTAAGTCGATGTACTACACCCCAATACTTGTGGGGAGGCGGAATTTTCAAAAACAAACTTGTTTAGTGAACGAACATCGACTAACCGCTTGAATCGAAGCTAAACTATAAATAACCAAACACAAAGTGTTTCTAAACTACTGTGTTTAGGGATTATACCTAATGAACCAACTCCTTCGTCTTTACGATCTCCTTGTCCTCCTCGGCCTTCTCTAGGTAGTAGACGATCCACCCGAGAGCAAAACTCCAAGCTAAACCTCTAAACTTGAGGCAACTAACCTTCTTGGATTGCTAATCAAAGAAGATAGAATGAAATAGAGTGATGGTTATGGATTGATTAGTCTTTCTAATCCTTGATCTCAACTCATGAGAGGGGAGGATTAGTCTTTGAAGAGGGAGAGCTTGAGGAGAGAGAAGGTGAGAATGAATATTATGATGAGAATAGTAAGTTATCATAATAAATATGAAGCATTCTTATTTTTGAAGAAAAGAATAATACATAATGAATAAGCATGCTTCACAAATATCTAATGGTGATTCATTGTCATGACTCACTAAGCATTTATCATGCATTAATGATATGCATGAATCACCCTCATGACTCACTAAACTCATTTAATGCAAATGACACCTAAACCTCCTTAGTCACCACCTTCTAGAAGCTTCTCGAGTAATTACGAGAACGCCCCTCCGATCCGTAAAAATACGGAAAAACTTTAGACTGTATAAATCCAATAACCGGATACCAGTAACTGGCTTAAACCAAAGCCGACTGGTAAAAACTGTCCGAAAGTCGTACGCGCGTAAACGCACGTATGCGTCCGAACCCTTTGTCGCAAAACCATGCGACCTCTATATCGTTTCGCCTGGAGTAGGAAACTCTCTGTGTGGGACTCTAGAGTCTCGACTACTACGCTGGCAGTGGGTTTAACCACAGACCGCAAGCGGCACTAGCTGTACGTAACGGTCTCCAGGTAGTTGTCGATAAGAAGGCCGATGAGGAAACCCATCCGAACTCCTACTGAGTCTGATGTGACAATCTCCATACAGTCCGGTCCGTTCGTCCAAGACTATCGCATATCGGGCCTAGGGGGCGGCAAGCGTCAGTCCCCTAATAGCGGTATAAGTCGTGTCGGAGCGAAGCCCATTACACCCTGAGAAACTACTGGAACCTACCAGCAAATCTCGCTTGCCCTGGCCAGGGACTTTGCGTAATGGCTCTCTGACACAGCGCGATATCTACTCCCAATACCGGGAGGGACGAATCCTGTCTAACCGCCACTGCCTCCAAGTGCTCGGGACTGCACCCAACTGCTACCTGTTTGCACGACTCCTTTGAGCCGTGGTAGGGTAGCAATCTAAGAACAGTGGGACACACTCGAGGCGAAGCAGCAGTGTCAAGTCTGCGGACTATGCTGTACTCATGTCACCTGGGAACTGCTCACTGACGACTGGTATCAAACCAACCAACAGTTCCCTGTAAGTCCTGTCCGGTGTACCCGTAACCTAACGAGCACCTGCATACTATCTCCAGTACGACGTACTGACGGCTGTGGGACAGACCATCTCCCCAACTGGGATGAGAAGCGTACACACTAGTCTACTCCGGAGTATCGATGCTCTGTCTCGATAATCCAACGACCAGGGACCTGAATAAGGATGTGCTTGTAGACTACCCAGCCTCCACTAGTGTGACTGCCATCACAACGCTGGTAGACAAGCAAGATCCTAAGAGCTCTATCAATATGTACACTCACATATTAAGATAGAAAAACCAAGTAGCATACTACCATGTTTAGCAAGACTGTTATATACATGTGAATATCCCAAGCTTCCATTAAGTAATATACAAACTAGTATGATACAGTAATGGCCTTCTAGGGCATAAACACTAACAATCTCCCACTTGCACTAGGGCCATGTACTGGCATATCGTAGACCGATGATCTCGAGTAGCCTCTCGAACTGAATCTGAGGTAGGGTCTTTGTGAATGGATCAGCAATGTTCTCTTCAGAAGCAACTCTCCGAACCTCGATCTCCTGACGATCAATGATCTCCCTGATCAGGTGATACCGCCTCAAGATGTGTCTAGACTTCTGATGGGATCTTGGTTCCTTCGCTAAAGCTATAGCTCCGTTGTTGTCGCAATACAGAGGTATTGGATCAACTATGGTAGGAACCACCTGAAGTTCTGTTAGGAACTTCTTCATCCAGACTGCTTCTTTTGCGGCATCGCAAGCAGCTATATACTCCGCTTCCATCGTCGAGTCAGCAACGGTGTCCTGCTTGGAGCTCTTCCAGCACACCGCCCCTCCATTGAGGGTAAAGACATAACCCGACATGGACTTGGAATCGTCCTTATCACTCTGGAAGCCGGAATCAGCAAAGGCCTCCAACCTGAGGTCTTTTCCGCCGTAAACCAAGAACATCTCCTTAGTCCTTCTCAGGTACTTGAGAATGTTCTTTACCGCTATCCAGTGCTTCTCCCCTGGGTCTGACTGATACCGGCTTACCACGCTCAGTGCGTAAGCTACATCTAGTCTGGTACACAACATCGCATACATTATAGAGCCTACCGCAGAAGCGTAGGGTATAATAGACATGCGTTCCCTTTCCAAATCAGTCTTGGGAGACATCTCTTTGGAGAGGGTGATTCCGTGACAAGCCGGTAGATTACCGCGCTTAGAATCTTCCATACTGAATCTTTTCAGTACAGTGTCGATATACCTGGACTGCGAAAGTCCCAACATCTTCTTGGATCTATCACGATAGATCCGGATCCCCAGAATGTAAGAGGCATCACCCAGGTCTTTCATGGAGAACCTGTGTGACAAGAATCCTTTGACAGATTGTAGCATAGGAATGTCATTTCCTATCAATAGAATGTCATCCACGTACAAGACGAGGAATACGACACTTCTGGCTACAACTTTACTATATATGCACGGTTCATCTGGATTTTTGATAAAGTCATATTCTTTGACTGTCTCATCAAAACAGATGTTCCAACTCCGCGATGCCTGCTTTAGTCCATAAATGGACTTAAGCAGCTTGCATACTTTCCCGCTGCTCCCACTCTGATTGAAACCCTCTGGCTGATCCATATAGACGCTTTCTTCTAAATTTCCATTCAGAAAAGCCGTCTTTACGTCCATCTGCCAGATTTCATAATCATGGAAGGCAGCAATAGCAAGAAGGACCCGAATGGATTTGAGCATAGCCACTGGAGAAAAAGTTTCGTCATAGTCCAAACCAGGTCTTTGACGAAAACCCTTTGCAACAAGTCTAGCCTTATAGGTTTCCACCTGTCCATCTACACCAATCTTTTTCTTGAAGATCCATTTGCATCCTATGGGTTTTACCCCATTTGGAGCAAAGTCCAAAGTCCATACTTTGTTGGTGTACATGGACTCCATTTCGGTCCGCATTGCATCTAGCCATCGTACCGAGTCGCCGCTCTGGATAGCCTGCTGGAAGTCAGTAGGTTCATCATCATCTATGATGCAATCCTCTCTATCCCCATCTATGAGAAAACCGTAGTATCTCTCAGGCGGATGAGACGGCCTACTACTCCTGCGGAGAGGTGCGGGAATGTCCTGTTCTTCTTGAACTACCGGTTCTACCAAACTTTCAGTATTAGTTTGTGGTTCTGGAATTTCTTCCAGTTCTATTTCGCTCCCACTTGATTCCTTTTCTAAAAACTGATGTTCTAGAAAATGGGCATTACGAGAAACAAATACCTTTTGTTCCTCTGCGTAATAGAATAGATATCCCCTGGAGTGCTTTGGATATCCCACAAAACTACACTTTACTGATCGTGCCTCGAGCTTGTCCACATGCTGCTTTTTAACAAAAGCTGGACAGCCCCAAATCTTTATATACTGTAGATGGGGTTTCTTCCCGCTCCACATCTGATATGGAGTGGTAGGCACAGTCTTGGTAGGAACCATGTTCAAAAGATATGCCGCTGATTCTAGCGCATAACCCCAGAAAGATCGCGGTAACTCAGCATTACTCATCATGGATCGTACCATATCCAATAGGGTTCGATTCCGTCTCTCCGATACACCGTTATGCTGTGGAGTGTATGGAGGAGTAAGCTGAGAGAGAATTCCTTTCTCTTTTAGGTAACCAAGGAACTCGGCACTCAAGTATTCACCACCTCGATCAAATCTAAGTGTCTTGATACTTTTGCCGGTTTGGTTTTCTACTTCATTCTTATACTCTCGGAATTTCTCAAAAGCCTCGGATTTATGTTTCATCAGATAAATGAATCCGTATCTTGAGTAATCATCCGTGAAAGTAATGAAATAGGAAAAACCACCTCTTGCATGTGTAGACATTGGACCGCATACATCGCTGTGTATGAGTCCTAAGAGCTCGCTCGCTCTTACTCCTTATCCAGTAAATGGAGTCTTTGTCATCTTTCCTTTGAGACAGGATTGACAAGTGTCATAAGTTTGATATTCGAACGAGTCCAAATATCCTTCTCTATGCAACTTAGTCAACCTTCTCTCATTGATGTAACCCAGTCTACAATGCCATAAGAAAGCTTTATTTAAATCTGGAGACTTTCTTTTTAGTGTGTTCTGGACATTGAAAATTTGGAGTTGGTTTAAAACATATATACCGTTATTTAGAGTACCGGACCCAATCAAACCATGATTAAGGTGGATGTTGACAACATCTCTTACAAACGTGAAATCATAACCTTTATTTGATAACAAGGAAACTGATATGATATTACACGTTAAGCTTGGTACAAAATAACAGTTATGTAAAACCAAAATATGTCCACTCGTCAATCCTAGGTGATAATCCCCGACGGACGCAGCTCCCACGCTAGCTCCGTTAGCAACCTTTAGGGTCATATCTGTTGGAGGTAGTGCCCTCAGAGTCAATTATTGGATCACAGGTACGTGATTGCAATGATTGAGGGAGGACCTATCCCGGTAGGACAGTCTTACTCGAGATGATAGTATGCCATCTGGTTTACCTTTATCATCGTGTACTGTTTTAGGTGACATGACACGTCGCTATTACACGTTGATAGAGCCCCTAGGATTCTTGCTTGACCACCAGCAGTATGAGGGCGATCATATAAGTGGGAGCTGGGGGTCTACAAGCATATCCTTAAAAGGTCCCTAGTCGTGGGAGTTTCGAGACCGGGCATCGATTCTCCATTAGTAGACTAGTGTATACAGTCGAGACCCCGTCGAGGGGCGGTGGCCGGTCTCACAAGCCACTGGTGTCAGTTGGATCACCTAAGATGTATACAGGTGCTCATTGGGTTATGAGTACACCGGACAGGACTCGCCGGGAACATGCTAGTTGGTCATATACCAGATGTCAGATGGCAGTTCCCTGGTGACATGTGTGCAGGTTAGTTCATCGACCTGGGGATCGTCATTTGTCTCGTGTGAGTTCCCACTGTACTTTGATTACTACCCTACCACGGCTCAAAGGAGTCGTGCAAACAGGTTTTAGTTGGGTACAGTCCCGAGCCACATGGAGGCAGTGAGCATATCTTCAGGGGTTCGTCTCTCCCGGTATTGGGGGTGAGGTCGTGCTGTGTCTAGGAGAGCCATTACACAAAGTCCTTGGCCAAGGCAAGGAGATTTACTGGTAGGTATTCCAGTAGTATCTCAGGGTGTTCTGGGCTACACTCCGACACGACTTGTACCGCTTTTGGGGGTCTGACTTTTACCAACCCCCTAGGCCCGCCATGCGATGCTCATAGACGAACGGACCGGACTGTACGGATATTGTCACTGACAGGCTCAGTAGGGTGTCAGGATGAGTTCGCTCATCGACGTCCCTTTTAGTCAATAGCTGGTGGCCCGTTACGTATTGGCTTATACCTCTGACGGGCTAGTGGTTAAATCCATAGCCATTGTATTGACGAGTCTTTAGAGTCCCCCACACTTTCAGTTACTCAAGCTTTCGGGCGAAACGCTGTAGAGGCCGTATGGAGATATGGCAGGGTTCGATCAGATACGTGCGGTATTGCACGGATGGTGATCGGACGGGTTTTTACTAGCCGGCTTTGGCTTAAGCCGGATCTTAGTATTTGATAGTGTAGTTTTGTCTTTTTACATTTGTATTTCGGTCGTAATACAAATGCGGGTGTGTATGCACAGTATCGGGGTTTTCCTGTAATTTATTACGGGACCAGTTTTCTGGGGTTGCCAGTTTGCATTCCGTTCCGGCCGGTTTTCTCTTTTTCCTTCCCGGTCGTACTTTTCGTTGGGGGTGTTAATTGCAAATTTGCAATTAACATTTTGTTGAGGGGTTTATTGCAAAAGGGTTGATATGATTGCATCTTTTCTTTTGGACCATTCTTGCATTAATTGAGACTTGATGGAGTATGGGATTGTGATGGATGATGGCTGGCCGGCCACTGTTTAGGCATGGGGTAAGGATTAATTTATCTTGGTATTAATATATATATGATGGCATGGTGTTAAATTAAGGGTGTGCAGGAATTGTTTTTGGAGGATATGATTAATTTATATATATTCACACATTTGAGTGCATTGAAAAGGCTGATGGTTTTCTGGGACAGCATGTTTTTAATTCATTCATTCATCATATTGTATGCTGGCTTCATTCCAATTTCCAGGGAGCACAGAGGGTTTTCTTTTTGGCCGAGCTCATCTTTTTCATTGCAAGCTCCAATTTCTCCATTATTCCCTCTAGCATCCATGAAAATTCTTGTGCTCAAAATTCCTCCTTCTTGGCAACCTCCTTAACCCCAAAGAGACAACGATTCTACATTATTCTACAGCAAATCTTGGACGCGTCGGCTAGCCTACTTCGCGCCCGAGTTGCCTCGGTATAGAGGCGGGAGCCCGTAAAAGATACAGGCGATGTGGTGCCCTTCCGGCAAGGAGGCGACGACCGGAGGATCCACGGGAGATCGGAGTGGAGATGAAGACCGGAGGACTTGGATCGTCGGTATACATCTCTTCCCTTTCTTGTTAGTTAGCTAGACTAGTTTAATGGTTACGATCCGGAGTTTAGTGCGCGGTGGTGCCGGTTTGCAAAGTCCGCAAAATTAAAGTTTTTCACCGCTTCCGCATTCCGGCGTCGGATTGACGGCCGGGGCGCCGCCGTGCACTTACAGTGGTATCAGAGCCTCCCCATTAACTTAGTCTAGCTTTTGTGTAATGTGTTTGCATTTCCGATCGATCAAAAAGTTCCAAAACCCGTATTCCCTTCGCATCAGTTTCTGTCGAAATTTTTTGAAGTCTAAAAATTTTTCAGGTGGTCTCAGAATGATGTGCAGGGAGATTTAAGGACACTGGAAAAATTTCGTAGCGCGATCAGTCCGTACGACCGCGGAAGGGCGGCGAAAACCCCAATTCCGCCGCGCTTCCGCGGCACACTGTTCACATCACTGCACGATTTTTTTTCAGGTGTTTTCTGGGTTTAACATATGGTCTTTGGAATATTAAAGTTGGGCCAATTGTTTCTGTGAGTGCTACAGTTTTCTTTGGGGCCCACTTGTTAATTGTTTGATCAATCGGAAATTTTTTTAAACACATTTTTCACAGTATTTACATTATATCTGCGACCGTGAATGTCACTCGATCGGTAAATCCGGTCTAATTGCTATAGCCCGGTTAGACGGATTTGCGAACGTGACTTTCACGTTGATGTTCTATGTATTTGCTGTGATGTTGCGGATCGGTCGTGGGGATAGCCTGGATGCAATGCTAGTACAGTTTTGTTGTATTATGTACATTTGATATTGCGGGGCGAGCGTCCGACATGTGGACTGCCGTCACTGCCAGTTTGTATTATTATTTTGGGGCACGACCTGGTTGCGGTCGATGTACCCGTTGTATGTATATTTTACTTTCTGTACTAGGATTGCCCCGCGGAGGGGTGCACGGATAGCCGGGTTCTGGAGGGCAATAAGCCCGCATCTCATGGTATTGAGACGGAGGGGGCTTCACTCTAGGATTGGCGGGCTATTCGCCGCACTCGTAGGGGGTACAGGTTGACCCAGGAGGGGTGCCCAAGTTACCGGATTCCGTGAAGTGCTGGGTGGTCCATTCACGGTGCTGAAGGGGGCTGCCTCGCTTCAGGTTTTGGCGGGTGACTTGCCGCGCCCGTAGGGGTCTAGGATTTTCATTGCACAGGCTATCCACACGACCAGGGGAACGTCGGGTTTCAGCGGCTCTGTGAAACCCGGGGTTCCCAGACATCTGTATTGTTTCTGTGATGTTGTTCATTCTCTGTGATGTTGCATTTTATTCACGCCTTGAGCGAATACTATATATTGGTATATATATTAGTAGATGTTGTATATGTTTTTCATCCGTGCTAGTCCAGTCCCCGCTCTGTCGTTAGTAAGCTAACCTAACGAGTGATGACGGGACCCAGTGGCGAATGCGGATGGCATATACGTACGTCAGTATATTTTCGTTCTTTGTGGTGTGATCAATTGATGGGACTGCGTTGATTCGGATCAATGCAACTTAAAACAAACCTAATCTGATGTTGTTGGAACACTTTTCAAAAAGCTGTTATTGCAAGGACGTTTACTTTTGTTTTGCATCGTGGTATTCATTGGAATATCCTGCTCCTCAGTCGACGAGGCAAGGGCCGAGATCCCTTCACCGGGAGTGACCCCTTGGACAGAAGTTTGCGTCAGGGCAATGACTTCACTATAGCCGATTACTTTTGCTTTGCACCGTGGTATTCATTTGGAATATCCTGCACCCCATTCTACGGGGAAAGAGCCGAGATCCCTTCACCGGGAGTGACCTCTTTAGCAACGGTTTTCGTCACTATATTTTCAAAAAGCTATCCGTTCCTTCAACGATATCAAGTTCATTACGTTAAAGGTTTTCGCCAGAAACCATTCGTAGCCCTCCGTCGTTTCAGATGGGTAGCACGTAGTATTCATGCTATGTTTGTTGACCTTCGTCAAGGCATAGTGTATGGTAGCTGCTTGTTACCTTTCTGCTGCATAGATAGATGCGTTGGTTTGGGACAGTCGTATAGCCTTGTTGACCTTCGTCAAGGGCTTGTACGGGTGGATTCAAATTAACCTGGATAATGACGGGTAGAACTTGACATGTGACTTATGATTTGTTGACCTTCGCCAAGGTCATAAGAGCATGGGGCAGAAATCACATCGGGAGTTTCAAAAGTACTGAAACTTGCCAGATATGCGCATACCTTCTGGAGTGTGATACCGTGAGCGGATTCCGTCACGTTGTCATGCGATGAGAGTTGGATCCCGATTCCCACTGATGAGTTAGTTTACTCCTCGGGTGACCCCGACTAATTCTTCTTTCAGGTTTGGAGGAGAATTTGAGGTACAGTGGGAGGATTCCAGATTAGATAAATTGGTAACCATTCTGATCTAGGATAGAGTGCACGCTGAGTGTTTCTTTTTTCTCTCTCTCTCTGGCAGCGACCATTTGACCCGACCCTAAGACTTTGACTCAGTGACCAAGTTGACCGAACCTTCTTAAACACCGGCTTTTGGATTGTCAGAGTTGCAAACCTCATTGCCACTCCTACTTTTACCCTTTTCTCCAGGACACCCCGTTTTACTACGAACGTCCACTTCCATTGGACAAAACCATCGTATGGTTAGATACGAACTCGAAAGATTTATTCGAGGATGGTTTCCGGTTCTGGAGAAAACGGATAGGATTATTCAGTTGTCTTTTCCTTTTACCCTCTCTCAGGTTACGAGTACTCCTTGGTTTAGGGGTAGTACACCTATTACGCAAATTGGATTGTCTTCTTCCAAACCTTAGGCTGGTGCCGACCGGTAGGGAATGAAGAAAACCAATTAGCATAACGATGGTGTGCAGAAGGTATTAAGTTCAGACAAAGTAAGGGATTAGTAGGAGGGCAAAGTAAATTGCAACAGATATTCACGACCAAACCAAATATTTCGTTACCACTCCCACATCACCTTTGTATTTCTCCAGGACACTCCGTATCACTACGAAGATCCACAGTTTATTTGGATATTCCATCGTATGGTTATATACGAACTCGAAAGGAACTTGTTCCAGTTCGGGGATGGATCCTGGTCCAGGAGAAATAGGAATAAAGTACATTCAGGTGTCTTTTATCTTCACCTTTTCTCGTGTTGCGAGTGTTCCTAGGATAGGGACAGTACACCCATTATGCTTATTGGATAGTCTTCTTCCAAACCATAGGCTGGTGCCGAACGGTAGGGAAGGAAGAAAACCATTTGGCCTAAAGGGGTGTACAGAAGGTAAAGACTAAAGACATATGAAGGGATTTGGAGAGGTGGCAAAGAATTATACGGTTACAGTAGTGAATCTGGAAGAGGCATTACTAAGAATACCAGGATACCCCATCGAAACATTTCAATGTTTCAGTTTCACTGTGTAATGTTAAAAGAAAACTGATTTCCCGATTAGATACTTACTCCAGGGTATGTATTTACCAGGTACGATTCTGACATCTGTATGGTTTTACAGATGATGAGTGGGAGTAAGTTATTGGGAATTGGGTGATTATCCTCATTATATCGGGATTCGTTGGAATCAGTGATATTTGAGGAAGTCACCTGGGTTGTTTGCCAGTCGGCAAATATTTGGTTTTGAATATCCGCAGTTATGCACCAATTTCAAATTGATATATCTGTACGTCTATTTTCATAGAGTGAGATATACCTTTCTGAAATTATGTCTACGACATTTACCTATATCAGTGGATGGTTAGGTAAGGAGCATTAAACAGCGGTGTAATTCTTCTTAACCATAAGTACAGTTTTCAACCTACGACACACAGTGAATGAGTTATCAGACTCAAGGGACTTATACAAAGGATTGTATGTTGTCCAGGGTCCATCAGGACAGAGGGGTTGGTCCTCGTACTATATTCGGTTTACTTATGACTTCTCTAGTTTTTAGACAAGTGTTTCGCGGAAACACAGGGTCCAAATTTTGAGAAGTTATAGGTATTTGAATAGAGTAGAGAACTAGGTATAGCAAGTATCGGGATTCTTCAAAGAGATCGAAGATGTAGATACTTGTGTATGGTGTTCAGTTGATAGTAATGATAAAGAGATCTTGCTTCTCTTTCAGGTTACTCATAATTGGAAGTATTCCTAAGTTGAGTAACGCTGATCGGCCTACTTCCATTTAGTTGACATGCGCTGGGGACAGCTGCATGATTTGAATCTGGTTCAATTAAATCAGTGCCTCTGTTTCTATATTGGATATAGAACAGTTCATATCTTAACATTGTTAAGGTACGGGGAGTTGTCCGGTTTATGATTAAAACCAGACACTGGACAACTCAAGGCACGTTTCTGTAATGGCTGTTTGTGGGTTGACCCAGGCTATGACGAGGGTTGACTTTCTACCATCTGGATGAACAATAGCGATATTGTTCTAGACTCGCCACAGTTTTATTAAAAATGGATTTTTTTCAGAAAACAGTAGTGGGAGTATGGTAGAACTGGAAGTGATTCCAGAACCACAAACAATTACTGAAGATTTGATAAGGAACCTAAAGATTCAATCTGGATTGACATTCCATTGGCCACTCCGCAGATAAGGTGGGTAACTTCAGGCACCCGAGAGGTACTACGGTAGCCTCAAGGACGGTGACAGGGAAGTTCTTGTTTACCCACAATTACCATTGCTGTTGTTCCAGGTTGCGAGACCCGGTGGGAGGATGAGTATAGCGTCGTTCTAAACTAGTTTTAGAAGTGTACGTCTATATGACTCTGCCAGAGGGTTGTCGTAGTCAGTGGGAGCAGCGGAAGCATTGGTGGACAGGTAGCTTATGTCTATTTATAGACTAGAGCAGATGTAGCGGAGATAGATCATCTATTTCTGATGTGACAGTCATGGGTTTGACTTCATCAGAAAAGGGGATGGATCTGTTGAGAAGGTAGTAGGGTGTGATGTCCTGGTATCTGGATGACATACACAGAATAGGAAAAGAAACTCCTATACTACGATCGGTTATACTTTGGTCGTCACACAGTTGTTTCTCCACAAAGGAAATGGATTTTATATCAGACATACTGGTCACTAGATCTATGGTTTTAGATCTAGATTTGGGTGGTTTCCCAATCAGGGTACTTGACAGCATTCTAAGAGTATTTAGGATGGACGACTCCTGGCACGGTAGTGTACCTGCAGGTAATGGAGTCACCCTCTCAAAGGTGTCTTACAGACTAAAGGGGAGAAGGACGGGCATGATTGGCAGATCACTTGCTCAGGCAATTGAGTCAATCGTGAGATGTCAAGTACCACACCAGATGTTGTTCTTGCACTAGATACAATAAGTTGACATTAATCCAATCCTGTAGAAACAGTCGGAAGCAGTTTTAGAACATAAGTGGATGTTCTAGGGAGATGATAACGACAGCCTCATTCAGGAGACAGTTATCATTCCAGGCTTCCAAGGTGACATGGACGACAAGGAGGTTGTCAGAGTTATAGTTTTCCTTCTGATGAGGGGCAGTATTTTGGACAGGTGGTCCAAGGCAATACTGAGGGAGGCATGGCGCGCAGGATACTGATTAAGTTCAGTTGACGATACAGTCTAAGAAGTTTGGATTTGGAGTTCATTTATGAGCTATGTCCCATCAGACATCCAGACACATTCTAAGACAGGTATTGCTCTTTTCGGGAGATGGGTTTCTCCGCGAACTTGAGATATAGAGAGACATAGAAAGAAACATCAAGGCGGATCCACTCACTAAGGCTATTCCTCGAACACAATAGTTTCGCAAACGAGCTTTGTGAGACTGACTAGTAGAGGAGTTGGGTGTTCGGTATCACACGGGCTGTGAGTATGCGACATCGCAATAATTAGCCTTGAGTGCAAGTGGGAGATTGTTGGAGGTAGTGCCCTCAGAGTCAATTATTGGATCACAGGTACGTGATTGCAATGATTGAGGGAGGACCTATCCCGGTAGGACAGTCTTACTCGAGATGATAGTATGCCATCTGGTTTACCTTTATCATCGTGTACTGTTTTAGGTGACATGACACGTCGCTATTACACGTTGATAGAGCCCCTAGGATTCTTGCTTGACCACCAGCAGTATGAGGGCGATCATATAAGTGGGAGCTGGGGGTCTACAAGCATATCCTTAAAAGGTCCCTAGTCGTGGGAGTTTCGAGACCGGGCATCGATACTCCATTAGTAGACTAGTGTATACAGTCGAGACCCCGTCGAGGGGCGGTGGCCGGTCTCACAAGCCACTGGTGTCAGTTGGATCACCTAAGATGTATACAGGTGCTCATTGGGTTATGAGTACACCGGACAGGACTCGCCGGGAACATGCTAGTTGGTCATATACCAGATGTCAGATGGCAGTTCCCTGGTGACATGTGTGCAGGTTAGTTCATCGACCTGGGGATCGTCATTTGTCTCGTGTGAGTTCCCACTGTACTTTGATTACTACCCTACCACGGCTCAAAGGAGTCGTGCAAACAGGTTTTAGTTGGGTACAGTCCCGAGCCACATGGAGGCAGTGAGCATATCTTCAGGGGTTCGTCTCTCCCGGTATTGGGGGTGAGGTCGTGCTGTGTCTAGGAGAGCCATTACACAAAGTCCTTGGCCAAGGCAAGGAGATTTACTGGTAGGTATTCCAGTAGTATCTCAGGGTGTTCTGGGCTACACTCCGACACGACTTGTACCGCTTTTGGGGGTCTGACTTTTACCAACCCCCTAGGCCCGCCATGCGATGCTCATAGACGAACGGACCGGACTGTACGGATATTGTCACTGACAGGCTCAGTAGGGTGTCAGGATGAGTTCGCTCATCGACGTCCCTTTTAGTCAATAGCTGGTGGCCCGTTACGTATTGGCTTATACCTCTGACGGGCTAGTGGTTAAATCCACAGCCATTGTATTGACGAGTCTTTAGAGTCCCCCACACTTTCAGTTACTCAAGCTTTCGGGCGAAACGCTGTAGAGGCCGTATGGAGATATGGCAGGGTTCGATCAGATACGTGCGGTATTGCACGGATGGTGATCGGACGGGTTTTTACTAGCCGGCTTTGGCTTAAGCCGGATCTTAGTATTTGATAGTGTAGTTTTGTCTTTTTACATTTGTATTTCGGTCGTAATACAAATGCGGGTGTGTATGCACAGTATCGGGGTTTTCCTGTAATTTATTACGGGACCAGTTTTCTGGGGTTGCCAGTTTGCATTCCGTTCCGGCCGGTTTTCTCTTTTTCCTTCCCGGTCGGACTTTTCGTTGGGGGTGTTAATTGCAAATTTGCAATTAACATTTTGTTGAGGGGTTTATTGCAAAAGGGTTGATATGATTGCATCTTTTCTTTTGGACCATTCTTGCATTAATTGAGACTTGATGGAGTATGGGATTGTGATGGATGATGGCTGGCCGGCCACTGTTTAGGCATGGGGTAAGGATTAATTTATCTTGGTATTAATATATATATGATGGCATGGTGTTAAATTAAGGGTGTGCAGGAATTGTTTTTGGAGGATATGATTAATTTATATATATTCACACATTTGAGTGCATTGAAAAGGCTGATGGTTTTCTGGGACAGCATGTTTTTAATTCATTCATTCATCATATAGTATGCTGGCTTCATTCCAATTTCCAGGGAGCACAGAGGGTTTTCTTTTTGGCCGAGCTCATCTTTTTCATTGCAAGCTCCAATTTCTCCATTATTCCCTCTAGCATCCATGAAAATTCTTGTGCTCAAAATTCCTCCTTCTTGGCAACCTCCTTAACCCCAAAGAGACAACGATTCTACATTATTCTACAGCAAATCTTGGACGCGTCGGCTAGCCTACTTCGCGCCCGAGTTGCCTCGGTATAGAGGCGGGAGCCCGTAAAAGATACAGGCGATGTGGTGCCCTTCCGGCAAGGAGGCGACGACCGGAGGATCCACGGGAGATCGGAGTGGAGATGAAGACCGGAGGACTTGGATCGTCGGTATACATCTCTTCCCTTTCTTGTTAGTTAGCTAGACTAGTTTAATGGTTACGATCCGGAGTTTAGTGCGCGGTGGTGCCGGTTTGCAAAGTCCGCAAAATTAAAGTTTTTCACCGCTTCCGCATTCCGGCGTCGGATTGACGGCCGGGGCGCCGCCGTGCACTTACAATATCACCTTCCTTCAGCACTCTACGGTTTCTCAGTGCCTGCAATGAATTGCAAATATGAGATCCTGATCCGGTATCCAATACCCAGGAAGTAGAGTTGATCGACAGACAATTCTCAATTACAAACACACCTGAAGTCGAAGCCACAGCTTGCTTCGGTTCCTGGTTCTTGGCGTTCCACGCCTTGCAATCCTTCTTCCAGTGCCCTTTCCTGTGACAATGGAAGCACTCATCCTGGCCAACTACCGGTACTGCAAACTTTTTCTTTCCCTTCCCTCCCACCTTACTAACACCTCCTCTAGGTTTGGGTGCGGCCTTCTTCTTCCTTCCTTTGGCCCTAGCCTTGGACCCGGAAGAAGATGCACCGCCAACAAACATAGCGGGTGTTTCCCTTACTTTCTGCAAGGTGCCCTCTGCACTCCTTAACATGTTCAGGAGTTCCGCAAGTTCAACTTCTTTTCCTTGAAGGTTGAAGTTGAGAATAAACTGGGCGTAGGTGGGAGGAAGGGACTGGAGAATGAGGTCTGTATTGAGCTCATTATCCAAAGTCGTCCCAAGGTCTGCGAGCTCTTCAATATAGCCGATCATCTTTAGGACATGTTCACCTACCGATGACCCGACAGCCAACCTCGCTCGAAACAAGTTCTTAGAGGTCTCGTATCTTGCTATACGAGATTGCTCTCCATAAAGTTCTTTTGTATGGAGAAATATGCCATCTAGGGACATATCCTCGTGCCTCCTCTGATGTTCATTGTTCATTGAGGCAAGCACGATGCACTTGGCTTTCGCGCAATCTAAATCCCAGGTTTTGCGGATTTCCTTATCCGCATTGCTGGATTTGGGACCAGGGACATTAGGTGCCGTAGCGGTGAGGACGTACCCCAATTTGTCATAGGTCAAAGCCATTTTGACATTCCGCAGCCAATCTTTATAGTTTGGCCCTGTCAGTATATTTTTCTCTAAAAGTAACTTAAGTCCGGTCATTTTCAGGGTCGCTGCAATTAGGAGAGAGAGAAGAAAACTCTTTAGCATGATGCTCTTGCAAGTTTAGAGTGGTTTTTAGTTTATCTAAACTGGATGGCTCCCACTGTTTCTCGAATCCTTCCTCAAACCATAAAAGAAGAATTAGCCAGGACTATTCTCACCGTACAATACTTGCTTAACCGTTCAGCCAGGCCAGTGTCGATACTTCGAGGGAGGTTTTCCAACGCTTTCGCGAAGTTTCTTAATTAAATAACCTCTTTTCTCTGGGGGCGTAACCCCGCTGACACCTTTCTGGACACCTACTAGGTTTATAGCATTGATCGTTAAGTGACGAATATCCTGATAAGTAGCATATACTCACAGTAGGATCGGGATCCAAATATCATCGTATGATAATGTTGAAGGAATCCTACCAACATTCATCAAACTCCAAATGGTATGCATCTCTTTGCAAATTTCAGTTTCTTTAGAAATTCCCGATATATATTTTTGCCCCATGCTCTTATGACCTTGGCGTTAGGTCAAAATGTCATAAGTCACATGTCAAGTTCTACCCATCATTATCTTGTCAATTTAAACCCATCCGTATATATCCTTGACGTTCGGCCAAAATGATAATACGACTGTCCCAAACTAACTCATCTACCTATGCAACAAATGAATACCCAGTAGCTACCAAACACTATGCCTTGGCGTTAGGTCAAAATACATAGCTTGAATACTACTGAATATCCAGATGAAATGACGGAGGGCTACGAATGGTTTTGGCGAAACCGTGAACGTAGTGAACTTGATATAACCGAAGGAACCTGATAGCTTTTAAAAGGAGTGGTTAAAGCTCCGCATTTAAAAATATCTGTTTTTAAAATTAACCGAGTGGTTTCTTTTAAATTGTTCCAACGATTTAAACTTTGGTTTGTTTTTCTTTGCATTATAGATAATGCGTCCCATCATTAACCTATCATTGCAGAAAACAACGAAAATACAACGTCCTCTTATGCCATCCGCATTCGCCACGGGGTCCCGTCATCACCCGTTAGGTTACTTAACTAACGACAGAGCGGGGGCTGGGCTAGCGCGGGTGTAAAACATAAGTGACGTCTAAATAGCTATCATATATATAGATATTTTACATTCGTCTGACGCAATGATATACATTCCAGAACACAGATAAACAATATTGGATTTGCAAGCAATCTGTATTTCTTTTGAGCCTGCAAGAAAAGACAGATTACACAGTTGTGATGAATAGCCGTTACCCCACCCTCGACCCCTATGGGTACGGCAAACTACCCGCCCGGCAGTTTGTGTACCCCACCTTGGGTCAGTCCTAGGAGCAAAAACAGTAAAATAAAATAATACAACGGTGGCTACAACCGCAACCTGGATGTGCCCCGCAAAAATAATATTACAACAAATTACATTTACAACAAATGAATTAAATAATAACCCATTGCTAAACCCCGGCTATACACCACAACAGTCCAATACAGTTCATATGCACAAACAGATATAACCATTACAGAAATGTGCAACCCCCTGCCAACCGACATACTAGCAGTTAGGGGAGGTTTACGAACACATTTATCAATCACAGATATAATCCAACATGCAAATACTGTACAATTTCGATCGATTAAACATCTTTAATATTGCTCCAAAAACTGCTCTGTAAAACTGAAACCTGAGCAAATATTAAATATCCCAGAAAATCCCAAATAACACAGAGAAGCAGCACAGGAAATTTGAGTTCCTGACTCGGCAACCTCGCTCTGATACCACTGTAAGTCGATGTACTACACCCCAATACTTGTGGGGAGGCGGAATTTTCAAAAACAAACTTGTTTAGTGAACGAACATCGACTAACCGCTTGAATCGAAGCTAAACTATAAATAACCAAACACAAAGTGTTTCTAAACTACTGTGTTTAGGGATTATACCTAATGAACCAACTCCTTCGTCTTTACGATCTCCTTGTCCTCCTCGGCCTTCTCTAGGTAGTAGACGATCCACCCGAGAGCAAAACTCCAAGCTAAACCTCTAAACTTGAGGCAACTAACCTTCTTGGATTGCTAATCAAAGAAGATAGAATGAAATAGAGTGATGGTTATGGATTGATTAGTCTTTCTAATCCTTGATCTCAACTCATGAGAGGGGAGGATTAGTCTTTGAAGAGGGAGAGCTTGAGGAGAGAGAAGGTGAGAATGAATATTATGATGAGAATAGTAAGTTATCATAATAAATATGAAGCATTCTTATTTTTGAAGAAAAGAATAATACATAATGAATAAGCATGCTTCACAAATATCTAATGGTGATTCATTGTCATGACTCACTAAGCATTTATCATGCATTAATGATATGCATGAATCATCCTCATGACTCACTAAACTCATTTAATGCAAATGACACCTAAACCTCCTTAGTCACCACCTTCTAGAAGCTTCTCGAGTAATTACGAGAACGCCCCTCCGATCCGTAAAAATACGGAAAAACTTTAGACTGTATAAATCCAATAACCGGATACCAGTAACTGGCTTAAACCAAAGCCGACTGGTAAAAACTGTCCGAAAGTCGTACGCGCGTAAACGCACGTATGCGTCCGAACCCTTTGTCGCAAAACCATGCGGCCTCTATATCGTTTCGTCTGGAGTAGGAAACTCTCTGTGTGGGACTCTAGAGACTCGACTACTACGCTGGCAGTGGGTTTAACCACAGACCGCAAGCGGCACTAGCTGTACGTAACGGTCCCCAGGTAGTTGTCGATAAGAAGGACGATGAGGAAACCCATCCGAACTCCTACTGAGTCTGATGTGACAATCTCCATACAGTCTGGTCCGTTCGTCCAAGACTATCGCATATCGGGCCTAGGGGGGCGGCAAGCGTCAGTCCCCTAATAGCGGTATAAGTCGTGTCGGAGCGAAGCCCATTACACCCTGAGAAACTACTGGAACCTACCAGCAAATCTCGCTTGCCCTGGCCAGGGACTTTGCGTAATGGCTCTCTGACACAGCGCGATATCTACTCCCAATACCGGGAGGGACGAATCCTGTCTAACCGCCACTGCCTCCAAGTGCTCGGGACTGCACCCAACTGCTACCTGTTTGCACGACTCCTTTGAGCCGTGGTAGGGTAGCAATCTAAGAACAGTGGGACACACTCGAGGCGAAGCAGCAGTGTCAAGTCTGCGGACTATGCTGTACTCATGTCACCTGGAAACTGCTCACTGACGACTGGTATCAAACCAACCAACAGTTCCCTGTGAGTCCTGTCCGGTGTACCCGTAACCTAACGAGCACCTGCATACTATCTCCAGTACGACGTACTGACGGCTGTGGGACAGACCATCTCCCCAACTGGGATGAGAAGCGTACACACTAGTCTACTCCGGAGTATCGATGCTCTGTCTCGATAATCCAACGACCAGGGACCTGAATAAGGATGTGCTTGTAGACTACCCAGCCCCCACTAGTGTGACTGCCATCACAACGCTGGTAGACAAGCAAGATCCTAAGAGCTCTATCAATACGTACACTCACATATTAAGATAGAAAAACCAAGTAGCATACTACCATGTTTAGCAAGACTGTTATATACATGTGAATATCCCAAGCTTCCATTAAGTAATATACAAACTAGTATGATACAGTAATGGCCTTCTAGGGCATAAACACTAACAACTCTCACATGTTGATGAAGCCCTTAGGATATGTACTCGACTACTGGGACTATGATGAGATCATACTAGTGGGGCCACGGTAGTCGATGAGTACATCCTATAACTGTTACTAGTCGAGGGTGTGTCGAGACAGGGCATCGATACACCAGAGTAAACTAGCGTATATGCATCTTGACCCATATGATGGGCGATGGATGATCCCATATCCATCGGTGTTTGACATCAAGGATGGTGTACGGGTGCTCAGTGGAGACTGGGTACACTGGACGGACTCGCCGAGAACTCCTAGATGGTATTATACCTCACGTCAGATGACAGTTCTCCGGTGACACTGGTACAGGGTAGTCTGTAGACCCGAGATCGTCATAGAGTCTTGTGTGATTCCCACTGTGCTTTGATTTCCACCTTACCACGTCCAATAGGGCATGCAAAACGGTGGCTTTTGGGTACAGTCCCGAATCACATGGAGGCAATGAGCGATAGGAGGGGATTCGCCTTTCCCGGTATAGGGAGTTGATGTTGTGCTGTGTTCGATTGGCTATAACTGGAAGTCCCTGGCCAGGGCTGATATAGTGATTTACTGGTAAGTGTTACCAGTAGTTTCTTGACCTGTTATAAGCCTCACATCGACACGACTTATCAGTTACTGGGGTCTGACGTTTACCACCCCTAGACCAGATATATGACATATCAGACAAAGAGACCGGACTGTACGGGAGTGTTACTGATTGGATTCACAGGAGAATGTACAGGCTTGCTTGTTGATCTTCTGATCGCTCAATACCTGAGTGGCTGTTACATTTAGCTGACCGCTTGCAGCTTGTGGGTGTTTGATATGATCATCACCTGCTACCGGCATATTGACGATTCTTTAGAGTCCTACACAGAGGTTTCTTGATTCAGACAAAACGGAGTAGGGGCACATATGTGATATGTGCAGTGAAAGGTTCCTAGGCACCCTATAGTGGTCTCACAAGGCATCGAACATGCTAATTTAAAATTTTTGGTGCCGAGAAACCCTAGACTACGGATCTTAAACTAGATGTTTAGGCGAAATGAAAACTTAGTTAACACTTAACTACTGGGATACGGAAATTACAACCTTTGTAGATCCGGATATCCACCTCCACGGCTCCGCAAGGGCGTCCTCTCGCTGTCCATCTTGAAGCTTGAACTCTCGTGACGGCTTCATCGGAGAAACGTGCGGAATAGGTCGTCGGCTTCGTGTCAAAGACGATCTACGTCGAGGTTGCACAAACTCAAGCTCCGACTTCACAAACTTGTGAAACTTGTGAAGTAAACACCCAAAACAACTTGGCAAGAGGTAGAGGATGAAGAAATAGGAGGTGGGTTCACTTTAGATTTGGATTTCTCTCACTAAATCTCAAGTTGCCATTAGAGTAGCAAGCTTGAAGAAGAAGAAGAAGATGGAGCTCAAGAAAAGAATATGATAAGTCTTGTGATAAAAATAAATTTAAATCAAATACTTATCATAACTTGAACTAGGGTTAAGTGTAGAGAATTAACCATGGTCACTTGGATGGGTTAGGGTTAAGCATGAAGATAAGGATGGTTAGCAAAGTCAAAGCTTCATGAAGCTTCAATATAAAACAAATAAAGCCACCATTCTTATCTTAATCCATTTCAAATAAATAAATAAATAAATGAATATGCAAAACCCTAATTATCAAATTAACCGTGGATTAATTCTATAAACTTAACTATATGATCAAGTATCATCAAACATGATACAAAGTAGTGCACTAAAGCATATCACATATACAATGTGCATCAAGTGAGAAAAATCCGTTTAAAGTGAACCAATACTAGTTAATGCAATGCAATATATCAAATATATAATTATGCATTAAATCATTAAATCAACATTTGATTCAATGATCCGGTCATGTCACACATAACCGACTAGAATCCAATGTATCGATTTATCGAATCAATGATTCGATAACTAGGTCATATCGAATATGACCAATCGAAACATATATCGCGAGAATGAAATGCGGTATCACATACACGCATTATTCTCGGTCCCGCACATATCTCATATGCGCTCCTATTTCGTTTCGCTTGAGCCAGGAAACCTCTGTGTAGGACTCTAAAGACTCGTCAATACGCCGGTAGCAGATGATGATCATATCAAGCACCCACAAGCCGCAAGCGGTCTGCTAAACGTAACGGCCACCCGGGTATTGAGCGATCAGAAGATCGACGAGCTAGCCCGCTCACACTCCTGCGAATCCGACCAGTAACACTTACCATACAGTCCGGTCTCTTCGTCTGATACGTCGCATATCAAGTCTAGGGGTGGTAAACGTCAGACCCCAATAACCCGATAAGTCGTGCCGATGTGAGGCTCATAACGGGTCGAGAAACTACTGGTAACACTTACCAGCAATTCTCTGAGCAGCCCTGGCCAGGGACTTCCTGTTATAGCCAATCGAACACAGTGCAACATCAACTCCCTATACCGGGAGAGACGAATCCCCTCCTATCGCTCATTGCCTCCATGTGACTCGGGACTGTGCCCAAAGACCACCGTTTTGCATGCCCTCATGGACGTGGTAAGGTGGAGATCAAAGCACAGTGGGAACCACACAAGACTCTATGACGATCTCGGGTCAACAGACTACTCTGTACCAGTGTCACCAGAGAACTGCCATCTGACGTGAGGTATAATACCATCTGGGAGTTCTCGGCGAGTCCGTCCAGTGTACCCAGTCTCTACTGAGCACCCGTATATCATCTCTGATGTCAAACACCAATGGATATGGGATCATCCATCGCCCATCTGTATGGGTCGAGAAGGTATACGCTAGTCTACTCTGGTATATCGATGCCCCGTCTCGATACACCCTCGACTAGGGACTTTGAAGGATGTACTTATGGACTACCATGTCCCCACTAGTATGATCCGCATCATAGTCCAGGTAGTCAAGTACACATCCTAAGGGCTTTACCAACATGTAACAGAGAGACAATCAGTATACACGTTAAGGTAAAGTTCAACCAGATAGCATACTATCATGTCGAGCAAGAAAGTCCTCCCTATATATGTCCCAGCATCCACTACAATATACATCCTATGTACAGTAATGGCCTCTAGGGCATACATATAACTAACAATCTCCCACTTGCACTAGGGCCATCTGATAGCAGTGGTTGCAGTATCTCATACTCAACCATCCCATAAAAGTCTCTCTCTGGGAACAGGCCTTTGTGAGTGGATCCGCTGTGTTGTCCTCTGAGTCTACTCTCCTAACCTCGATCTCCCTGGAGATCAATCATCTCCATGAACAGGTGATACTGCCTTAGAATATGTCTGGATCACTGATGGGACCTGCGTTCCTCGGCATAAGCCACAACTCCATTGTCACACAATGGGAGGAACTAAGTTCATCTCATGAACCAATATACACCCAGACTGCCTCTTTGGTAGCATCTTAAGTAGCGATGTATCTAGCCTTTATCGTCTAGTATGTCTCGGTATCTAGCTTGGAACTCTTCCAACATACCGTCCCTCCACTGAGGGTAAAGACAATGCCTGTGACTGACATTCAGTCATCTTTATCACTCTGGAACACTTCCAGCGATTCTCCCAGGATCGATTGACACCATCTCACTACATCCAGTGAGTATCCTAACATCCATTTAGATCTATCTCATAGATCCAAAATCCAGGGTTTAGGAGGTATCACTTTGATCCTATATGGAGAATCATTGTGATAAGCGGAGATTGATCGAGCGTAGCATAGGAAACTCCTTTCTTATCAAGAGTATGTCATCCACGTACTCTACGAAGATCGCCACCATACTCCCTACTACCTTTTTGTTTATACAAGGTTCATCTACCATTTTGATGATGTCAAACTCTTTGACTGCTTCATCAAAACAGATGTTCCAACTCCGCGATGCCTGCTTTATCCTATAAAGCATCTTGCACACGTTTCCGCTGCTCCCACTGTCTACGAAGCCCTCTGGCTGTGTACTTATAGACGTTCTCTTCTAAAATATCATTTTAGAAAAGCAGTCATGGCACCCAACCGCCAGATATCGTAGTCATGGTATGTAGCCGTGGCAAGTAGGATCTGGATGGACTTAAGCATAGTTGCTTGAAAAGGTTTCATCATTATCCACACCTGGTCAATGATGCAAACTTTAACAAGTCTAGCTTTGAAAGTCTCAACTTTTCCATCTACACCAAGTAATCTTCTCAAGATATACTTGCTCCTGATGGGGATTTAACCCTTCAGATAGAGCAACCAAAGTCCATACTTTGTTGGTGTATAAGGATTCCATCTCAGATCGCTAAGCATCCAGCCATTCTTACAGAGTCCCACTCCTGATGGCCAGCTCGAAACAAGTTGGGTCATCATCTCATGATGCAATCCTCGCTCCCACTGTCATAGAGAAACCGAAGTATCTCTCAGGTGGGTGAGGAACCCTACTAGATCGGCGGAGAGGCTGAGGTTCGTTGGAATCTACTGAATCCTTTGGTTCTATCAAATCATGTGTTGTAGTTTGTATAGCTGGAACATTTCCAGTTCTACATTACAGACCTTGCCTCGAGCTTGTCCGGATTTTGCTTTCAGACATAGGCCGGACAACCCCAAATCTTAACTAACTTAAGATATGGGCTCTTCCCTTTCCATATCATATATGAAGTGGTAGGCAACTGATTTGATTCGAACCCTATTCAATAGGTATGCAGCTTCTCAAGTGCATAACTCCCTAAAGGAAATAGGTGACTCAGTAATACTCATCATAGAGCACACCATATCATATAGGGTGTGATTGCTCCGCCCCGATATACCATCGTGCCATGGTGTATGCGGAGGAGTAATGCTGAGAGAGAATCTCATTCTCCTTTAGAATAGTCCAGGATTTCTGTGCACAAGTATTCTCCTCCCTGATCTCATCATAGGACATAATACTTATACCCGTATTCTGGTTCTCTACTTCTAACTTATATTCTGTGAATATCTCAAAAGGTTCAGACTTGTGTTTCAACAGGAACATAGGTCTGAATCTCGAAAGATCATCAGAGAATGTAATGAAGTACAAAGAATCAGTCCTGGCATTTGTAGACTGGGGACCTACATACATCAACATGTATCATCCCAAGAGTTTACTAACTCTTTCTCTGTTTCCAATAAACAGAGCTGTGGTCATTTTATCTTTGTGACATGACTGGCGAGTTTCACAAGATGTAAATTCAAACTAATTTAAATATACATCTAAATGTAACTTCAGCTAGTCGGGTCACATTGATCTGACCTAGTCTACAATACCTCAAGAAGAATCCGTTCATTTCTGAACTCTTCCTCTTGTGTGTGTTTCATATACTAAGAACTGTAGTTTGATTTAGAACATCAATGCTTTTAGATAACGTGCCTGAACCGATCAACTTTTGATATAGGAAATGTTCAAAACATTATCCAACTATACAAAATTTTATCATATCTTTACTGATAAAGAGACTGATATGATTTTGTATATCAGGTTCGGTATCTAATAGCATTTGTTCAGAATCAATGTACTGATAATACAGGGTGACAGTGACCAACAGACTTGGCTGCAACTCTTGCCCCGTTTTCTGCCTCATGAAACTTATCACCCGTTCTCAGTTCTCTACCTATCTGTAGCCCTATGTAACAGATTACATATCTGGGATCCTGATCCGGTATCATATACCCAGGACGTAAAGGATACTGAGAAACAGTTCTGTATAATGAACACACCCGAAGATAATGCATCATCATGCACTCTCTTCGTTTGGGCGGCACGGGAATTCTGGTAATCCCCTATTTCCTGCTCTGTCTTATAACAATTATAAGTTGGAGCGGGACCAACGCTCCCCAGCTCAGTATAACAAGCGGGTTCGGTCAATAATCCGTTTTATTATCATGATTAAGGCGTGATATGGTCGCTACCTGGAGAGAGAGAGAAGAAAACACTCAGCGTGCGCTCTGTCAAGAATAGATTGGTTATTATTTTATCTAATCAGGATGGCTCCCACTGCTTTTTATCAAATCTTCCTTCAAACCCTAAAAGGAAAGACTAGCTGGGATTAATTACACACTACAAGTTCGCCAATCTTTCAGCCAGGCCAGTGTCGGTACTTTGAGGGAGGTGCCCCGTGCTTTCGCACGAACCTAATTAATGTAAACCTCGTTTTCCCAGAGGCGTAACCTCGTTCACACCTTTCTAGACACCTACTTGATCGGCTAATTGTAATGTATAAAACTCTCCCAGGAGTAACTCTTACTCGCAGTGGGTATCGGGATCCAACTATCTCATAGAAGGTATGCAATCTTATTGCAAATTTCAACACTTGAAATTCCCGATAATGCTTTTGCCCCTAGCGTGCTATGACCTTGACGAAAGCCAACAAACCACAACCCGCTAGTCAAGTTCAACCCGTACATTTCTTGACTGAATTAAACCCACCCGCACGACCCTTGACGAAAGACAACAAAGCCGTACGACTACCCTAATCCAGTCGCATCATATGCAGCAGATAAACAGCACATAGCTACCGCACACTACACCTTGACGAAAGCCAACAAATGTAGCACGAATACTATATGTAACCTATCTGAAATGACGGAGGGCTACGCAGGTTTTTCTGAAAACCTATTGCGTAATGAACTTGATATCGTTGTAGAATCAAATGAAGTTTTAAAAATGGAGTGATTTTGAGGCTTTTCTAGTTTTGCTAAAGGAGTCACTCCCGGTGAAGGGATCTCGGTCCTTTCCTCGTCGAATGAGGTGCGGGATATATCATATATATCGCTGTGCAAAGCAAAAACACAAAAGCAGTCAAAAGCAAACCGAGTGTGTAGCATCTGCCAGTTATTACTAAAGGAGTCACTCCCGGTGAAGGGATCTCGGTCCTTTCCTCATCGAATAAGGTGCGGGGTATATCATATATACCGCTGTGCAAAACAAGAACTGTAGCTACCTGTTTTATTTTAAAATTCGATTCTACAACATCTTAGGTTTCTTATCTTTCATTAATCACATTAATGAAGTCCCATCATTTAAATACCTAAACATCACAGATAGATATGACGTACACTTATGCTATCCGCATTCGCCTCGATGTCCCCTCATGCACCGTTAGGTTAGGTAACTAACGACAGAGCAGGGCAGGGCTAGCGCGGGTGTAAAACATAAGTAACATCTATATAATATATCATATATACTATATCCATCACAGAACATCACATGATCACATCACAGATATCGCAGCAGAAGAAACATATGAAATATTGGATATACTAGGACGTCCGTGTTTTCAATACGAGCCAGTATAAAACACGGATTCCACGGTCGTGATGAATAGCCAATCCCACACCCCTAGACCCCTACGAGAGCGGCAAGCAACCCTGCCAATTCTAGGGTTAGGAGACCCGGACTCGACTCCTCGAGTTGGTCTCCCACTGGACCCCAGAACCCGGTTACTTATGCTCCCCTCCTTGGGTCTATCCTAATGCGGAAAAGCAAATAATATACAAAGGGTGACAGCTTCCGCTACCTGGAAGTGCCCCAAATAAAAGAATATTACATACAAGTTTTTACATGAATGAAAATGAAAAACACTCATCTCACATAAAAACCCCCGGCTATTCAAACACGACGATCCAATATAACATATCCAGCAACACATAACATCACATGTCATCAACGTAAGTAAGTATGCATACCCCAATTGTCGTTGACGTATAGCAACGAAACCGGCGATATGAACATACTACACTTACGGTCACAGAAAAGAAAGTGTAAAACTACAACAGTTGGAATCCGCAACCTCTTTAGACATCACATGCCTAACAGTTACAAACCCCGCATTTTAGTCTCATTATCGAAAACTCTTTTCAATATCGTACGGGACTAAACTGCTAGATTTATAACAATCATCCAGTTATCTCATAACTGTTTGTGAATTCCAATTATTGTATCCAATTCCGGATAAATAGAATATATTAAACTTTCCGATCGAACATTCGAACACCCAAGTTTTCCCAACACCGATCAACACATGAAATAGGTTCAAAAACATTCACTTCATGCCTCAGTACCAACGGTCCAGCCGTAGAAGGGTCAAGCCAACGCCTCACATGTGGCACGCCGTACTGCCCCAAACCCGAAGGTTCAAAGGGCAGTTCAAGACGGTCACATAATCGAGTTAAGGTTTGTTGTCTTCTAGAGGGACCATCGCGTTACTTGCACTACTCAGAACGTCTTTTAACCATAGAAAAATCCAACACTTGGAATTATTCCGGCAGGGGAAAACCTGGGTATTTATATCCGGTCGAACTCTTTAACATATTCTACAGTTATCTGGAAAAACACTTAGACAAAGTTTGATATTCCGATCGAATCGTCGATTCCCAATATAACCCCAGAGCACTCAACCCTTAAATCAATTTAAAAATACCCAGAGAACTCACCAGAATTTATCAGGTATTACTGTGCAAAGAAGTGGGGCTGACGTCACTATATGACCGCGGAACAGCGGCAGAAGCCATGCTTCTGCCGCGTTTCCGCGGCTCAAGGAACTGTTCATGGGAAACGTTTTACACAGTAATTCTTAGAATTCTTTGGTGAATTTTTTAAGCATTTTTAATATCAAAAATTCCCAGATTTCATGAAATGTCCAGAGAGCTCTTGGGCATCGGGGTTTCGGGTTCGTTCGGACTTCAAACTCCGTCTAGACTTCGCCTAAGGCTCTAGCTAGGCTCTGATACCAGTGAAAGGTTCCTAGGCACCCTATAGTGGTCTCACAAGGCATCAAACATGCCAATTTAAAATTTTTGGTGCCGAGAAACCCTAGACTACGGATCTTAAACTAGATGTTTAGGCGAAATGAAAACTTAGTTAACACTTAACTACTGGGATACGGAAATTACAACCTTTGTAGATCCGGATATCCACCTCCACGGCTCCGCAAGGGCGTCCTCTCGCTGTCCATCTTGAAGCTTGAACTCTCGTGACGGCTTCATCGGAGAAACGTGCGGAATAGGTCGTCGGCTTCGTGTCAAAGACGATCTACGTCGAGGTTGCACAAACTCAAGCTCCGACTTCACAAACTTGTGAAACTTGTGAAGTAAACACCCAAAACAACTTGGCAAGAGGTAGAGGATGAAGAAATAGGAGGTGGGTTCACTTTAGATTTGGATTTCTCTCACTAAATCTCAAGTTGCCATTAGAGTAGCAAGCTTGAAGAAGAAGAAGAAGATGGAGCTCAAGAAAAGAATATGATAAGTCTTGTGATAAAAATAAATTTAAATCAAATACTTATCATAACTTGAACTAGGGTTAAGTGTAGAGAATTAACCATGGTCACTTGGATGGGTTAGGGTTAAGCATGAAGATAAGGATGGTTAGCAAAGTCAAAGCTTCATGAAGCTTCAATATAAAACAAATAAAGCCACCATTCTTATCTTAATCCATTTCAAATAAATAAATAAATGAATGAATATGCAAAACCCTAATTATCAAATTAACCATGGATTAATTCTATAAACTTAACTATATGATCAAGTATCATCAAACATGATACAAAGTAGTGCACTAAAGCATATCACATATACAATGTGCATCAAGTGAGAAAAATCCGTTTAAAGTGAACCAATACTAGTTAATGCAATGCAATATATCAAATATATAATTATGCATTAAATCATTAAATCAACATTTGATTCAATGATCCGGTCATGTCGCACATAACCGACTAGAATCCAATGTATCGATTTATCGAATCAATGATTCGATAACTAGGTCATATCGAATATGACCAATCGAAACATATATCGCGAGAATGAAATGCGGTATCACATACACGCATTATTCTCGATCCCGCACATATCTCATATGCGCTCCTATTTCGTTTCGCTTGAGCCAGGAAACCTCTGTGTAGGACTCTAAAGACTCGTCAATACGCCGGTAGCAGATGATGATCATATCAAGCACCCACAAGCCGCAAGCGGTCTGCTAAACGTAACGGCCACCCGGGTATTGAGCGATCAGAAGATCGACGAGCTAGCCCGCTCACACTCCTGCGAATCCGACCAGTAACACTTACCATACAGTCCGGTCTCTTCGTCTGATACGTCTCATATCAAGTCTAGGGGTGGTAAACGTCAGACCCCAATAACCCGATAAGTCGTGCCGATGTGAGGCTCATAACGGGTCGAGAAACTACTGGTAACACTTACCAGCAATTCTCTGAGCAGCCCTGGCCAGGGATTTCCTGTTATAGCCAATCGAACACAGTGCAACATCAACTCCCTATACCGGGAGAGACGAATCCCCTCCTATCGCTCATTGCCTCCATGTGACTCGGGACTGTGCCCAAAGACCACCGTTTTGCACGCCCTCATGGACGTGGTAAGGTGGAGATCAAAGCACAGTGGGAACCACACAAGACTCTATGACGATCTCGGGTCAACAGACTACTCTGTACCAGTGTCACCAGAGAACTGCCATCTGACGTGAGGTATAATACCATCTGGGAGTTCTCGGCGAGTCCGTCCAGTGTACCCAGTCTCTACTGAGCACCCGTATATCATCTCTGATGTCAAACACCAATGGATATGGGATCATCCATCGCCCATCTGTATGGGTCGAGAAGGTATACGCTAGTCTACTCTGGTATATCGATGCCCTGTCTCGATACACCCTCGACTAGGGACTTTGAAAGATGTACTTATGGACTACCATGTCCCCACTAGTATGATCCGCATCATAGTCCAGGTAGTCAAGTACACATCCTAAGGGCTTTACCAACATGTAACAGAGAGACAATCAGTATACACGTTAAGGTAAAGTTCAACCAGATAGCATACTATCATGTCGAGCAAGAAAGTCCTCCCATATATGTCCCAGCATCCACTACAATATACATCCTATGTACAGTAATGGCCTCTAGGGCATACATATAACTAACATGCAGGACCGAGGATAATACGATATGAGATACCGTATTATATTCTCGCGATATTATGATATGAGCCGGGTCATCGGATCAGGTGTTGATTTGATGAATCGGTACGTGATATATTAGTCGGTTATATTCGATATAGCCGGATTGTCGGATCAAGTGTTGATTCGATAATTTAATGTATAATTATATATGTGATATATTATATTACATTATCTAATATTGGCTCACTTTATTGATTCATTTTCTCACCGGATAATACATTGATATATATGCGATATATGTTAATTGTATTATTTTCTTTTGTTACAAAATATATTATATATGTGATATATAATATTGTAACATGTTATAATTACTAATGCAACATGATTAGTGGAGATTAAACATGGTTAGGGTTTGATTTGGGTTAGCTTATTCATGAAGCTTCTAGAAGCTTTTCTTTTATTTCTTGCAAAGATATTATGATGGATATTTTGTGAGATATTTTCCTTACCCAAACTACACCCTTAACCCTAGTTAACTCTCTACAATGGTTTGCCTTGTCATCTTTGACCATGGTTGCATTTGTAAACATATATCATTTTCATTATTCATCACAAAAGGATTTATTCATTCATCTTCTTCTTCTTCCTCCTTACAAAGCTTTCTAGCTTTGAGATTTGTGATGAATTAGAGTGAGAATTTGATAATAAAAGAGAGCATAAATCCTACTTCATCATACTCATCTAATCTAGGCAATTAGATTAAGGTGTTCACCTCATTAATGAGAAAGAGCTTGAGTTAAAGGAACTTCAAGGTGGATCATCTTTGAAAAGAAAGACTTCAAGGAAGCATGGATCGTTCGGGTTGTGGAGCCTCTCTTGAGTCCGGGAGATCATGAATCGCGGCGAAGGGACTTCTACTCGGAGCTTATAAAGCGAAGGAGCGGACTACAAAGGTTGTAATCCCTCTCTCTTAGTTGTAAAGATGTTTACTTGCATATTTAACCCTAATTATCTAGCAAAGATCCTAGTTTTGGGGTGTTCGGCACATCTAAATTTTGAATCGGGCATGGTTGATACCTTATAGACCCTTGTATGAGTGCCTAGGAACCCAACAAATGGTAGCTATATGTTGCTTAAATTGGTTTAGAACAGTCGTGCCACCTTGTTGGCCAAAGTCAAGGATGTGTACGGGTGGGTCTAAATCAATCTGGACATTAACGGATAGAACTTGACTTGCGCGCTATGATTTGTTGGCCAAAGTCAAGGTCATAAGAGCTTTGGGCAAAAACCATATCGGGAGTTTCAAATATACAGGAAACTTGCTAGTGTTGCATACCTTCTGGAGTGTGGTTACTCGAGTGGCTTCCATCTAGTTTATCACGCAATGATAATTGGATCCCGATCCCACTGATGAGTTGGATTACTCTTAGGAGATATTTTTCACTTCACAATTAGCTAGCCCATTAAGTGTCTAGAAAAGTGTTAACGGGGCTACGCCTCTGCGGAAACGATATTTATTTTAATTAGGTCCATACAAGAGCACGGGGAACCTCCCTCGGAGTACCAACACTCACCTGGCTGAAAGGTTGGCGAACTTGTAAGGTGTTACTGATCCCATCTAGTTCTCCTTTTAAAGGTTTGAAAGAGAATTCGAGGAAACAGTGAGAGCTATCCTGATTAGATAAACTGATAACTAATCTAATCTTGCAAGAGCGCACGCTAAGTGTTTCTTTTCTCTCTCTCCAGGTAGCAACCAATTCATGCCTTAATCAAGATAATAAAATATATCGCTTGACCGATCTGAATTCTTATTCGGGGCTGGGGAACGTCGATTTGGCTCTAACTTATGACAGCAGTCATGAGTTTGAGCAGAGGAAAAAGGATTGCATGAATTCCTTGATTACCCCAACGAAGGAGAAGCATACTATTGCGTCTGCTTCAAGTGTTCTTGTTATTGAGAATTGTTTTTCGATCAGTCCTACCTCCTGGGTACTATATACCGGATCAGGATCTCATATCTGTAATTTATTGCAGGGACTGAGAAAAATTAGGATGGTTGGACCTGGTGATATGTCCCTCAGAGTAAGGAACGTAGCACAAGTTGATGCCGCTGCCGTCGGTGAATATCACCTAGCATTGTCAAATGACAATACTATGATTTTGAACAATTGCTACTATGTACCTTCCATGGTTTGCAACATCATATCAATTTCTTTACCCGATAAATATGGATATAACTTTGTTCTTGATAGAAATATCATGAACATCTATCTTGATAAGGTATTGATCGCAGAAGGTACACTGTGTAATGGTATCTATATTCTAAATCAACACGCAGTTTTCAATATACAAAACACAAGCAAGAGGAAGAGTTCAGAAATGAACGAATCCTACTTGTGGCATTGTAGACTTGGTCATATCAATGAAAAAAGACTATCTAGGTTACATAAAGATGGATATTTGAATCCGTTCAAATTTTCATCTTATGAAACTTGTCGGTCTTATCTCAAAGGAAAGATGATCAAATCTCCGTTCACCGGACACGAAGAAAGAGCAACAGAGCTCTTGGAACTCATACACAATGATATATGTGGCCCGATGTCTATGTATGCAAGGGGTGGGTTCTCATACTTCATCGCATTCACTGACGATCTCTCTAGATTCAGATATGTGTATCTTATGAAACACAAATCTGAAGCTTTTGAGAAATTCAAAGAATACAGAAACGAAGTAGAGAACCAGACTGGCAAATGTATCAAGATCCTCCGATCTGATAAAGGAGGGGAGTACTTAAGCATGGAATTCCTAGAATATCTAAAAGAGAATTGAATTCTCTCTCAGCTTACTCCTCCGTATACACCACGGCACAACGGTGTATCGGAGCGGAGGAATTGTACCCTTTTGGATATGGTTCACTCCATGATGAGTAATACTGAGTTGTCTCTTTCATTCTGGGGGTTTGCTCTTGAATCAGCTGCATTCTTATTGAATAGACTACCGACCAAATCAGTGCCTACCACCTCATATGATATATGGAGTGGGAAGAGACCATATCTTAATTACATAGGGATGTCCTGCTTTTGTTAAAAAGCATAACCCTGGTAAACTCGAGGCAAGATCTGTATTGTGCAAATTTATAGGATACCCTAAGCATTCAAAGGGATATCTATTCTACCACACTGAGGAACATAAGGTGTTTGTATCTCGCCACGCTACCTTTTTGAGAAGGGAATTTCTTGCAAAAGAAATTAGTGGGAGTACGGTAGAACTGGAAGAAATTTCTGAACCACAAACTGTAACAGAAGATTTGATAGAATCCCTAGATTTAGAAGTACCCGATGAACCTCAGCTACTCCATAGATGCAGTAGGATTTCTCATCCGCCTTAGAGATACTACGGTTTTCTCATAGACGGGGATCGAGAGGATTGTATCTTGGAAGAAGATGATCCTACTACTTTCAAGCAGGCCATTATCAGTAGGGACTCTGATAAATGGCTGGATGCTATGCGGTCCGAAATGGAGTCCATGTACACCAATAAAGTGTGGACCTTGGATATTGCTCCACCCGGGATAAAACCCGCTGGATGAAAATGGATCTACAAAAGGAAATTTAGTGTAGATGGACAGGTGGAAACCTATAAGGCTAGACTTGTTGCAAAAGGTTTTCGTCAAAGACCAGGTGTGGACTATGAAGAAACCTTTTCTCCAGTGGCTATGCTCAAATCCATTCGAATCCTACTTGCCATTGCTTCCTTCCATGACTATGAAATCTGACAGATAGACGTAAAAACGGCTTTTCTAAACGGAAGTTTGGAAGAATGCATTTATATGGATCAGCCAGAAAGTTTTGTAGACAGTGGGAGCAGCGGGAAGGTATGCAAGTTACATAAATCCATTTATGGATTAAAGCAGGCATCGCGAAGCTGGAACATCTGTTTTGATGAAACAGTCAAGGAATTTGACTTCATCAAGAATGAGGATGAGCCTTGTATATATAAGAAGATTGTAGGACGAACTTGTAAGTCCATGCTACCTCTCCCGGTACTTTCAGGCATGCGGAATTTGACGGTACTTTCGGGCATGCAGAATTTGACGAAAAACGATTTTCTTAGAGGTGGTAACATGGACTCAAAACCGGATCTTTGTTAAACATCTAACTAACAACCTAACTAGGAGTTGTTAACTACTCGGTTAGGGGGTTATACCTTTCTTTCTTGAACTCCTTCGTCTTCAAGCCTCGATGGTTGTCCGGATCGGCTTCACTCCGTCGTCTCCTTGCGCCGAAGATAGATCCACCTGAAAGCTTCTACCTTTGGCTCCTTCTTCGAACTTTGAAGAAACTAGTTCACTCGGTTTGCTAAACCTTGTGAACTAGAGTGAGTAGAGAAGAGTTTGTATGGGATTTTATCTATGGTTCTTGGTTCTCAACTCATGAGACAAGTGAACCATCGAGTCAAGAGAGGGAGAGCAAGAGGAGGAGATGAGAGCTCAAGAACAAGACAGAGAGTGAGCATCAAAGAATGAGAGAAGACTTTTCTCATTTGGCTCTCATAATCCAAAACAATCATAACACCTCATATCAATCAAGTACTATGTGATGGTTTAAGCAACCATAGCCATATCATTTCATGCACTTATTTTGCACAAAAGAGCAAGCAAGCAAAAGTCTTTACCATGAAATGATAGCTATAGTTATCATGATGGTCAACTAGTCAAGCCTAGTCAACCGGTCAACAAAGTCAACAAGTCAACAAAGTCAATCCCTCAACAACCATGTCACCATAATACTTAATTAATATAATTGTTAATCACATATCATATTCTCATTAGGGTTGAGCAAAAAGTCAATAGTCAACTGTCAACGGTCAACAACCCTAATGAGAATCCTCTGCCTCTGTCTCTCCGTCAACTGTGCATACACACCCGCATCCGCGTTCCGAGGAACACGAATGCATACTGGATAAATCCAATCCCAAAAGGTACACTAGGATCTGGCTTAAACCAAAGCCCGCTAGTGTAAACTGTCCGGACACTGTACGTGCACAAGTGCACGGATGTGACCGAACCCTGTCGCAAAACCATGCGACCTGTCGCAAAACCATGCGACCTCTACTCTTTTGCCTAAAGGCGAATAGCTTTCTGTGTGGGACTCTAAAGACTCGACACTACGCTGGCAGTGGGTTTAACCACAGACCGCAAGCGGCACTAGCTGTGCGTAACGGTCCCCAGGTAGATGCCGACAAGAAGACTGACGAGGCGAAACCCATCTGAACTCCTACTGAGCCTGAATGTGACATTCTACGTACAGTCCGGTCTGTTCGTCTGATACATCGCATGGCGGGCCTAGGGGGCAGTAAACGTCAGTCTCCCAATAACGGTACAAGTTGTGTCGGAGTGAAGTCCAAAACACCCTTAGATAACACTGGAAGCCTACCAGTATATCTCGTTTGCCCTGGCCAGGGACTACTCGTGTAATGGCTCTCCTAGACACAGCGCGATGTCAACCCCCAATACCGGGAGAGACGAATCATGTCTAACCGTCACTGCCTCCAAGTGCTTCGGGACTGTACCCAACTACCACCTGTTTGCATGACTCCTTTGAGCCGTGGTAGGATAGTAATCAAAGTACAGTGGGAACACACTCGAGGCGAAGTGACAGTGTCAAGTCGGCGGACTAAGCTGTACTCATGTCACCTGGGAACTGATAACTGACGATAGGCATAATACCAACTAGTCAGTTCCCGACGAGTCCTGTCCAGTGTACTCGTAACCCAACGAGCACCCGCATACTATCTCAAGTACGACGTACCGACGGCTGTGGGACAGACCGTCTCCCACACTGGGATGAGAAGCGCATGCGCTAGTCTACTCCGGAGTATCGATGCCCTGTCTCGATAGTCCTGCGACCAGGGACCTGCATAAGGATGTGCTTATAGATTACCCAGCCCCACTAGTGTGACTGCCATCACAACGCTGGTAATCAAGCAAAGATCCTAAGGGCTCCACTAATGTGTATAGGCGACATACTAAAATAAACACGTGTACACATTGAAGTAGAAACAAACCAAGTAGCATACTACTATTTTGAGCAAGATTGTATATACAAGGTGAATATCCCAAGCTTCCATTAAGTAATATACAAACTAGTATGATACAGTAATGGCCTCTAGGGCATATACACTAACAATCTCCCGCTTGCACTAAGGCCATGTACTGGCGTATCGAAGACCTATCATCTCGATCAGCCGCTCGAACTGAGTCTGGGGCAAGGCCTTGGTGAATGGATCTGCAGTGTTATCTTCTGAAGCAACTCTCCGAACCTCGATCTCCTGGCGATCCACGATCTCCCTGATCAGGTGATACCGCCTCAAGATGTGTCTGGATCTCTGATGGGACCTGGGTTCCTTCGCTAAAGCTATAGCCCCGTTGTTGTCGCAATACAGAGGTATTGGATCAACAATGGACGGAACCACCTGAAGCTCTTTCAAGAACTTCCTTATCCAGACAGCTTCTTTTGCGGCATCAGATGCAGCGATGTATTCCGCTTCCATCGTCGAGTCTGCAACGGTTTCCTGTTTGGAACTCTTCCAACACACCGCCCCTCCATTGAGGGTAAAGACAAAACCCGACATGGACTTGGAATCATCCTTGTCACTCTGGAAGCTGGAGTCAGCAAAGGCCTCGATCTGGAGGTCTTTTCCGCCATACACCAAGAACATCTCCTTAGTCCTTCTCAGGTACTTGAGAATGTTCTTTACCGCTATCCAGTGTTTCTCCCCAGGGTTTGACTGATACCCGGCTTACCACACTCAGTGCATAAGCTACATCCAGTCTGGTACACAACATCGCATACATTATAGAGCCTACCGCAGAAGCGTAGGGTATAATAGACATGCGATCCCTCTCCAAATCAGTCTTGGGAGACATCTCTTTAGAGAGGGTGATCCCGTGACAAGCCGGTAGGTTACCGTGCTTGGAATCTTCCATACTGAATCTTTTCAGTATGGTGTCGATGTACCTGGACTGTGAAAGTCCTAATATCCTCTTGGATCTATCACGATGGATCCGGATCCCCAGGATGTATGAGGCATCACCCAGGTCTTTCATGGAGAACCTGTGTGACAAGAACCCCTTGACAGATTGTAGCATAGGAATGTCATTTCCTATTAAGAGAATGTCATCCACGTACAAAACGAGGAATACTACAGTTCTCGCTACAAATCTACTATAGATGCATGGTTCATCTGGATTTTTGATAAAGCCAAATTCCTTGACCGTCTCATCAAAACAGATGTTCCAACTCCGCGATGTCTGCTTTAGTCCATAGATGGACTTAAGCAACTTGCACACCTTTCCGCTGCTCCCACTCTGAATGAAACCCTCTGGTTGGTCCATATAGACACACTCCTCTAAATTTCCATTTAGAAAAGCGGTCTTTACGTCCATCTGCCAGATCTCATAATCGTGGAAGGCAGCAATGGCAAGAAGGATCCGAATGGATTTCAGCATAGCCACTGGAGAAAAGGTTTCGTCATAGTCCAAACCAGGTCTTTGATTAAAACCCTTCGCAACAAGTCTAGCTTTATAGGTCTCAACCTGTCCATCAACACCAATCTTCCTTTTGAAGATCCACTTGCATCCTACGGGTTTTACCCCGTCTGGAGCAATGTCTAATGTCCATACTTTGTTGGTGTACATGGACTCTATTTCGGTCCGCATTGCATCCAGCCATTTTACTGAGTCAATGCTCTGAACGGCCTGCTGGAAGCCGGTAGGCTCATCATAATCTATGATGCAATCTTCTCTATCCCCGTCTATGAGAAAACCGTAGTATCTCTCGGGCGGATGAGACTGCCTACTACTCCTGCGGAGCGGCGTGGGAATGTCTTGTTCTTTTGAACCCTCTGGTTCCACTAAGCTTTCGGTAATAGTTCGTGGTTCTGGAATTTCTTCCAGTTCTACTGTGCTCCTACTTAGCTGGGTTTCCAGAAACTCAGTTTCCAAGAAGTAGGCATGACGAGAAACAAGAACTTTTTGTTCCTCTTCGCAGTAGAAGAAATATCCCTTGGAGTTCTTTGGATATCCCACGAACTTACACTGTACTGAGCGTGCCTCGAGCTTGTCCGCATGCTGCTTTTTAACAAAAGCTGGACATCCCCATGTCTTAATATGCTTAAGATAGGGTTTCTTCCCACACCACATTTCATATGGTGTAGTAGGCACAGTCTTAGTGGGAACTCTATTCAAAAGGTATGCAGCTGATTCTAGCGCATACCCCCAGAATGATCGCGGTAACATAGCGTTACTCATCATGGACCGTACCATATCCAATAGGGTCCGGTTCCGTCTCTCCGATACACCATTATGTTGCGGAGTGTATGGAGGAGTAAGCTGAGAGAATTCCGTTCTCTTTTAAATAGTCCAGGAACTCGGCACTTAAGTATTCTCCACCTCGATCCGATCTTAGAATCTTGATACTTTTTCCGGTTTGGTTTTCTACTTCATTCTTATATTCCTGGAATTTTCCAAAGGCTTCGAACTTATATTTCATTAAGAAGACATAACCGTACCTTGAAAAGTCATCCGTAAAAGTAATGAAGGAAGAATAACCGCTTCGCGTATGTGTAGACATTGGACCGCACACGTCGCTGTGTACGAGTCCCAAGAGCTCGCTCACCCTTACTCCGTGTCCAGTAAACGGAGTCTTTGTCATCTTTCCTTTGAGACAGGATTGACAAGTGGCATACGATTGATATTCGAATGGATTCAAATATCCTTCTGTATGTAACTTCGTCAACCTTCTCTCATTGATGTGACCCAGTCTACAATGCCACAAGAAAGTCTGATTTATTTCCGGAGACTTTCTTTTGTGTGTGTTCTGGACATTGAAAATCTGTAGTTGGTTTAATACATATATACCATTGCTCAATGTACCTGGCCCAATCAGAACTTGATTAAGGTGAATGTTTACAACATTGCTTACAAACGCAAATTCATAACCTTCTTTAGAAACTAAAGATACAGAAATGATATTACAAGTTGAGTTGGGTACAAAAAGGCAATTACGCAAAACCAAAACATGTCCATCTGACATTCCCAGGTGATAGTCCCCCACGGCCTTAGCACCCATGCTAGCTCCGTTTGCAACTTTGAGGGTCATGTCACCTGCTTTCAAAACCCTACGGTTTCTCAACGCCTGCAAAGAATTACAGATATGAGATCCTGATCCGGTATCCAATACCCAGGAAGTAGAGTTTATTGAAAGACAGTTTCCAATAACATACACACCTGAAGCTGAAGCTGCAACCTGCTTCAATTCCTGTGTTCTGGCCTTCCAGGCCCTGCAATCATTCTTCCAGTGTCCTTTCTTATGACAATAGAAGCATTCTTCCTTATCCACAAGCTTCCCCGCTTTCTTTGTTGCTTTAGCTTTTCCCTTCGTATCCACTTTACTAACACCGCCCCTTGGTTTGGCGGGGGCTTTCTTCTTCTTTCCCTTGGCTTTCGCCTTGGACCTAGAAGAAGATGATCCTCCTATAAACAAAGTGGATGTTTCCCTACCTTTCTCTAGGGTGCCCTCTGAGCTCCTCAGCATGTTGAGGAGCTCTGAAAGTTCAACTTCTTTTTCTTGTAAGTTGAAGTTCAGTATAAACTGGGCGTAAGTGGAAGGAAGGGACTGGAGAACTAAGTCCGTATAGAGCTCACTCTCCAATGTGGTCCCTAGGTCCGCGAGCTCCTCAATGTAGCCGATCATCTTAAGCACGTGTTCTGCTACTGATGATCCGACGGCCATCCTTGCCGAAAATAACTTTTTCGATGCTTCGTATCTTGCGATACGAGATTGCTCTCCATACAGTTCTTTTGTATGAAGAAATATGGATTCCAAGTCCATATTCTCGTGCCTCCTCTGATGTTCATTGTCCATAGAGGAAAGTACGAGGCACTTAGCCTTCGCGCTATCAATCTCCCAAGTCTTACGGATTTCCTTATCCGCGACGCTGGAAGTGGAACCAGGGACAGGGGGAGCTTTGGTGGTAAGAAGATACCCCAGCTTGTCGTAAGTGATTGCCATTTTGACATTCCTGAGCCAATCTTTGTAGTTTGGCCCTGTCAGTATGTTTTTATCTAAGAGTAACTTAAGTCTAGTCATGTCGATTGGTCGCTGCAATTAGGAGAGAGAAGGAACACTCAGCATGATGCTCTTGCAAGTTTAGAATGGTTTTTAGTTTGTCTAAACAGGATGGCTCCCACTGTTTCTCAAATCCCTCCTCAAACCAAAAAGGAAGAATTAGTCAGGATCAATCTCACCGCACAATACTTGCTTAACCGTTCAGCCAGGCCAGTGTCGGTACTTCGAGGGAGGTTTTCCAATGCTTTCGCGAAGTTCCTTAATTAAATAACCTCTTTTCCCTGGGGGCGTAACCCCGCTAACACCTTTCTAGGCACCTACTAGGTTTATAGCATTGATCGTTTAGTGAGAAATTTCCCGAGGAGTAGCATATACTCACAGTAGGATCAGGATCCAAATATCATCGCGTGACGAAACTGAAGGAATCCTACCAGAATCATTACACTCCAAATGGTATGCAACACTAGCAAGTTTCAGTTCTTTTGAAACTCCCGATGTGGATTTTTGCCCCATGCTCTTATGACCTTGACTTTGGCCAACAAATCATAAGTCACATGTCAAGTTCTACCCATCGTTCTCCAAGTTAATTTGAATCCACCCGCACCTACCCTTGACTTTGGCCAACAAGGCAGTACGACTGTTCCAAACTAACGCATCTATCTATGCTGCAAATGAATACCCAATAGCTACCAATCACTATGCCTTGACTTTGGCCAACAAACATAGCTTGAATACTATTGACCATCCATGTGAAACGACGGAGGGCTACGAATGGTTTTGGCGAAACCGTGAACGTAGTGAACTTGATATAATCGATGGAACGAGATAGCTTTTAAAAGGAGTGGCTCAAGCTCCGCATTTAAATGTTAGTTTTGAAAAGAACCGAGTGGTTTTCCGAAAGTGTTCCAACGATTTTTACTTGGTTTATTTTTCTTGCATTAGTTCTTTTAATGCGTGATATTCTTGCATTAGTTCTTTTAATGCGTCCCATCATTTAATCCTACCATTGAAGAAAACAACCAAAATATGGCGTACGCTTATGCCATTCGCATTCGCCACGGGGCCCCGTCATTACCCGTTAGGTTACTTAACTAACGACAGAGCAGGGGCTGGGCTAGCGCGGCTGTAAAACATAAGCAACGCCTAAATAATATCATATATAGATATACTGCAATGATAGCCATTTCAGATCACAGATGAACACATTGGATATACTAGGAATCCATAATTCGTACGAGCCTGTAACGAAAAGCAGATTACACGGTCGCGATGAATAGCCAATACCCCACCCAAGACCCCTACGGGTGCGGCAAACTACCCGCCAAGTACCCGAAGCGAAGCAACCTCCCTCAACTCCGTGAGTAGGCCACTCGGCACTTCGGCATACCCGGTAGTTTGTGCACCCCCTCCATAGGTCTATCCTAGGAGCAAAAACAGTAAAAAGAAATTATACAATGACGGCTACAACCCCGACCCGGTTGTGCGGCCATATAAATAATTATTACATCAATTTACAAATTTACATGAATTGAAAGAAAAGAAAACTCTCGTCTCACAACCCCCGGCTATTCACCCGCGACAATCCAATAAATTCATATACACATTCCAATAATATTACAAATCACAGATTTGTATAACCCCCACTAATCGACATATAGCGATTAGCAGACGTTCAATACAAATATCACATCACAGAAAAACCCGTCAGCTTAAGTCTTTTAGAAGTTCGATCAAAAATACGGATTTTCAGGCCCCAAACACAAAATTTTCGTTCTGGAAAATCTGGGCAGAAAATACATATTCCAAAAATCCCAAAATACCCCTATGAGCAAACTGCAAAGAAGAAACCCCATGACCGAGTCAACTCGGCCACGGTTCCGCGGCGGGAGCAAGCTCCCGCCGCGGAACCGCGGCGCTTTGATCGAGTTAGGGGGTCAAATTTTTGCAGTTTCTTCAGAAAACCCTGAGTCGATTTTTGGTGTATCTCAAAAAAAATTTCCAGCACTTTTAAAATCGACAGAAAGTTTAAAAACCGGGGTTCGTTTTGCGACTTTTTCTTTGATCGATCTTCTAGCTACTTTGCTAACATGTTAGATAGAGTTTAACCTGGCTCTGATACCACTGTTAGTCCATGCTACCTCTCCCGGTACTTTCGGGCATGCGGAATTTGACGAAAAACGATTTTCTTAGAGGTGGTAACATGGACTCAAAACCGGATCTTTGTTAAACATCTAACTAACAACCTAACTAGGAGTTGTTAACTACTCGGTTAGGGGGTTATACCTTTCTTTCTTGAACTCCTTCGTCTTCAAGCCTCGATGGTTGTCCGGATCGGCTTCACTCCGTCGTCTCCTTGCGCCGAAGATAGATCCACCTGAAAGCTTCTACCTTTGGCTCCTTCTTCGAACTTTGAAGAAACTAGTTCACTCGGTTTGCTAAACCTTGTGAACTAGAGTGAGTAGAGAAGAGTTTGTATGGGATTTTATCTATGGTTCTTGGTTCTCAACTCATGAGACAAGTGAACCATCGAGTCAAGAGAGGGAGAGCAAGAGGAGGAGATGAGAGCTCAAGAACAAGACAGAGAGTGAGCATCAAAGAATGAGAGAAGACTTTTCTCATTTGGCTCTCATAATCCAAAACAATCATAACACCTCATATCAATCAAGTATTATGTGATGGTTTAAGCAACCATAGCCATATCATTTCATGCACTCATTTTGCACAAAAGAGCAAGCAAGCAAAAGTCTTTGCCATGAAATGATAGCTATAGTTATCATGATGGTCAACTAGTCAAGCCTAGTCAACCGGTCAACAAAGTCAACAAGTCAACAAGTCAACAAAGTCAATCCCTCAACAACCATGTCACCATAATACTTAATTAATATAATTGTTAATCACATATCATATTCTCATTAGGGTTGAGCAAAAAGTCAATAGTCAACTGTCAACGGTCAACAACCCTAATGAGAATCCTCTGCCTCTGTCTCTCCGTCAACTGTGCATACACACCCGCATCCGCGTTCCGAGGAACACGAATGCATACTGGATAAATCCAATCCCAAAAGGTACACTAGGATCTGGCTTAAACCAAAGCCCGCTAGTGTAAACTGTCCGGACACTGTACGTGCACAAGTGCACGGATGTGACCGAACCCTGTCGCAAAACCATGCGACCTGTCGCAAAACCATGCGACCTCTACTCTTTTGCCTAAAGGCGAATAGCTTTCTGTGTGGGACTCTAAAGACTCGACACTACGCTGGCAGTGGGTTTAACCACAGACCGCAAGCGGCACTAGCTGTGCGTAACGGTCCCCAGGTAGATGCCGACAAGAAGACTGACGAGGCGAAACCCATCTGAACTCCTACTGAGCCTGAATGTGACATTCTACGTACAGTCCGGTCTGTTCGTCTGATACATCGCATGGCGGGCCTAGGGGGCAGTAAACGTCAGTCTCCCAATAACGGTACAAGTTGTGTCGGAGTGAAGTCCAAAACACCCTTAGATAACACTGGAAGCCTACCAGTATATCTCGTTTGCCCTGGCCAGGGACTACTCGTGTAATGGCTCTCCTAGACACAGCGCGATGTCAACCCCCAATACCGGGAGAGACGAATCATGTCTAACCGTCACTGCCTCCAAGTGCTTCGGGACTGTACCCAACTACCACCTGTTTGCATGACTCCTTTGAGCCGTGGTAGGATAGTAATCAAAGTACAGTGGGAACACACTCGAGGCGAAGTGACAGTGTCAAGTCGGCGGACTAAGCTGTACTCATGTCACCTGGGAACTGATAACTGACGATAGGCATAATACCAACTAGTCAGTTCCCGACGAGTCCTGTCCAGTGTACTCGTAACCCAACGAGCACCCGCATACTATCTCAAGTACGACGTACCGACGGCTGTGGGACAGACCGTCTCCCACACTGGGATGAGAAGCGCATGCGCTAGTCTACTCCGGAGTATCGATGCCCTGTCTCGATAGTCCTGCGACCAGGGACCTGCATAAGGATGTGCTTATAGATTACCCAGCCCCACTAGTGTGACTGCCATCACAACGCTGGTAATCAAGCAAAGATCCTAAGGGCTCCACTAATGTGTATAGGCGACATACTAAAATAAACACGTGTACACATTGAAGTAGAAACAAACCAAGTAGCATACTACTATTTTGAGCAAGATTGTATATACAAGGTGAATATCCCAAGCTTCCATTAAGTAATATACAAACTAGTATGATACAGTAATGGCCTCTAGGGCATATACACTAACAGAACTGTCGTATTCCTAGTCTTTTACATAGACGACATTCTTTTGATAGGAAATGATATTCCTATGCTACAATCGGTCAAGCTGTTCTTGTCATAAAGGTTCTCCATGAAAGACCTGTGCGAGGCCTCGTACATTCTGGAGATAAAGATCTACGGAGATAGATCCAAGAGATTATTGGGACTTTCACAGTCCAGATACATAGAGACCGTACTAAAGAGATTTAGTATGGAAGATTCCAAGCGCGGTAACATACCCGCATTGCACGGAATCACCCTCTCCAAAAAGATGTCTCCTAAGACTGGTGAGGAGAGAGTTCGCATGAGCACTATACCCTACGCTTCGGCGGTAGGATCTATAATGTATGCGATGCTATATACCAGACCAGATGTAGCTTACGCGCTCAGCGTGGTGAGCTGGTATCAGTCAAACCAAGGTGAGAGCCGCTGGACAGCAGTGAAGAACATTCTTTAGTACCTGAGAAGGACTAAAGAACTATTCCTGGTATTCGGTAATGTGGACCTCCAGGTGGAGTCCTTTACCGACTCGAGCTTCTAGAGTGACAAGGATGACAGCAAGTCTGTCTTGGGTTTTGCGTTTACCCACAACGAAAGGGCGGTCTTTTGGAAGAGCTCCAAATAGGACACCGTCGCAGACTCAACGATGGAGGCTGAATACATTGCTGCCAACGATGACGTAAAGGAAGCGGTCTTGATTAAGAAGTTCATTACTGAACTTCAAGTGGTTCCATCCATTGTTAATCCAATACCTTTGTATTAAGACAACAATGGAGCTATGGTTTTAGTGAAGGAACAACGGTCCCATCAGAAATCCAAACACATCTTGAGGCGGTATCACTTGATCAGGGAGATCGTTGATCGCCGAGAGATCGAGGTGCGGAGAGTGGACACAAAAGACAACACGACGGATCCATTCACCAAGGCCCTTCCTCAAGCACGGTTCGAGAGACTATTTGAAATGTTGGGTATGCGATACGCCAACAACTGGCCCTAGTGCAGACGTTGGGTACTCGGTACACCAATATATAGCTTTAGTGCAAGTGGGAGATTGTTGGATATGTATGCCCTAGAGGCCATTAATGTATATGTATACATGTGGATGCTTGGACATATGTATGTACAGGACAATCTTGCTCGAAATGATAGTATGATATCTGGTTTTTCTTTATCTTAACATGTAAATATGTTTTACTCGTTATTACATATCATTTATACATGCTAATAAAGCCCATAGGATTATTGCTTGACTACCTGCGTTGTGATGGCGATCATACTTGTGGGAGCTGGGAAGTCGATAAGCACATCCTTAAAGTGTCCCTAGTCGTAGGAGTATCGAGACAGAGCATCGATATTCTGGAGTAAACTAATGTATATGTTTCTAGAACTCGACGAGGGGCAAGGATTGGTCCCACAGCCATTGGTCTTTCGCACCTAAGATCGTATATAGGTGCTCACTGGGGGTGAGAACACTGGACAGACTCGCCGAGAACTTCTAGATGGTACTATACCTATCGTCAGATAGCAGTTCTCAGGTGGCATGAGTACAGGTTAGTCTCCAGACCTGAGATCGTCATTTGTCTCATGTGAGTTCTGTCACACCCCACTTCCCAGTGTACGGGGAAGGAGACGTTGCGGGCCATGACGTATTTACTCATAAATAAACACGTTAAGCATAAATAAGCAATATAAATGAAATAACATAAGAATGACAAGAGATGTAATGAAACAACGACTTTTTATTGATATTCATTCTCTACATACAACTGAGAAGTAAAGTACAATGAAAGAAAGCGATGCCTAAACAATGGCATATGAACTAAAAGAAAAGTAAGTACAAGTAGGAACTAGAACTCTGGCTCCTCTGTAAACTGCTCCAAATCGACCTGGCTGGGCTCGATCTCCTGAGGGTCGGGTCCTCCTGACAACATCCCAAAGAAAGAAGAGATAGGAATGTCGTCAGCGAACTAGCGCTCGGTATGTCCCAATAGATAGAATAGAAATAGACAGGTAAAGAGCATAGAATGGGTAAATTAAGTGTTTGTTATGTTAACGTAGTTGTTTGTAGCTTGTTACAGAATATGCCAGTGTATACGAGAGGAGTCCAACTATCCCGTGGACTAAGGTATATGGAGTACAAGGCCCCATCAAAACCTACGGGAAAACGACACGGATGTTCAGGTTATGTGTATTATAGTGACCGTCTCGTTCCACTTCTAACACATTTTGTACCAGTCTACCCCTTTAAAACCTCATAATGTATATTGTATTGTTTTGTGGTATAAGACTTGCCGAAACCATGGTATAAGTTGCATGTTTGTATTGTTTGGTATACATGTTCAGGTTCAAGTATATATTGGATTCATGTTGGATTGGAGTTAGGTTTGGATTGTGTTCATGTTTAGATTGTATTCAGATTAGACTGAGACTCAGATTGAGTCGGACACTTAAACAAATTTGGATTCTTGAATTAGGTTTTGGAGTTATCGGTAACTGCTGCACATGGACGGCAGGATTTGTGTCTTTTTCCGAGACAATTACCATTGATAACCCCGGTTTAGTTTTCTACCTTAAATAGGCAAGCACCCACTTTCTCTGTCTCCCTGAGTCTCAAGAGAATTGGTCCCACTTAAACCTATATTTACTAGGGTTCTTAATGTAAATTTAATATAACTTGAAGGGGTTTTTTTGTAAAAAAATATTTTTAATATACTTTCAAAATAAATCTCAAGTATTTATTTATATTTTTTAGGGTTTTCATGGATATGAATTTTACAGAGTGAGGTATGTCAGTGATTATATATATATATATATATATATATATATATATATATATATATATATATATATATTTTGAATAGTTCAAGGTATTTTAGTGTAAACTTGACTTGTATAGATTCTTGATGGTATGTTCATGAAACATATAATTCTTTTATTTTGTTTGGAAAACATGGAATTTAATAATATCTTTAAAATATGTGGTTTGATAATATTTATATAATTATTAAAAATAAATTTTTATTATTAAATAGAAATTCTCATTTTTCTTAAAAATTGTATTAAATTCCATCGAGATCGTATGCTCCGTGAGGAGGTCTGCATCTCACTCTACTAGTCCCGAGGATGTGCGATAATCCGCACCATCCTGATCGGGTTCCCCAAAATAGGTTGTAGAGGCATAATCGCAAGGAATTGAAATAACACAATTTAAAGAAATCCGGTTTTTAATAGGTCAGGGTATTTTATTGAAAAGTCGTATTTTTCCACAAAACTATTGTTCAAGAGAAATCTTGCTATATCAAGTTGTGTGTATGTGAGAGATAGGTCATTATCTCGTGAGGTTTTCTAAGGTATGCTAAGTAAAAAGATTAAAATATGGCATGTGTAAAGTTTATGGTATTTAAACGAAACATGTACTATAAAGTTATTTAACATGAACTTTTCAAGGTGAAAATTATTCTAAACATTTGTATCATGATTGAATAACAAAGTATAGTGATTTGAATAAATGATTATAGTAGTTTTCAAAGATTTTAGAAAAGAATGTCGGTATAACTCCACTTACCGACATGATTTGAAAAGAGATAGTTTTAAGGTAAGACGAGAGGGAAATAGTTAGGATATTAAAAAGATAGAAGAGAGGTTGAGAAAAGAAATGATGGCCTTCATGGAGTCGCGGGTTCGCCGGAAGTGCTTCGAATCCTCGCCGGAAAAGGAACTTGGGCTAACTCCACTTATACTATTCTTTGACTTGGAAAATTTTATGAATTTTTGACAAGAGATTTTAGAATGAAGAGGGCTAAGGTATGGGGTTGTATTTATATGATGGAATTAGGGTTTAGGGATTGAAGAGAGAATTAAAATTGCATTAAAATTTGGATTTAAGGCTTATTTTTAGTTCTCTGGTTAATTGCAGGGAAATCAAACATAATAGTAGTAGTGGGGATAGGCCAAAAGACAGGTGTGCAGAAATGGGGAGCATTCCCTACAGAGGGGACCGTCGGCGCCGGGTATTGGACCGATCTCGCCGGCCATCATAAGGAGTTGGGTGCTTGGATTTTGGCCACATGTCCTCGGCTGTATAAATACCCTTTTGCACATGTTTATTTTATCTGACTTTTCATTTTTACGTGTATTGCATGTGTAAACTTTTGGGCTTCCAAAACGTTTAAAATAAAAATCAGTAAAAATATATGTGGCTGATGGGATTCAAACACAGGGGCTACGTCTCAGTAGTGCAAGGCTTTACCAATGAGCTACAAGTGCTTTCTTACTGTTCTTAAATAAAAACAACATTTAAAGTATACTCAGGCTTGCAAATACTCCATTCTGTACATTAACTTTAAAATTTTTGTACAATAAAAATAGAGTCGTTACATTCTTCCCTCCTTACAAAAATTTCGTTCTCAAAATTTACATTTACTTAAGGACTAATTTACAAATAGGAAAGGGTATCTTGCACGCATGTCATCCTCACATTCCCATGTTGATTCTCCTGGTGAATCTTTTCTCCACATCACTCGGACCAAGTTTACTTCCTTGTTCCGAAGTGACTTTACCTTTCTGTCCAGGATTTCAACGGGTTACTGCTCACAAGATAGATCCGTCTATACAGTGAGCTCGAAGTGAACCAGGATGTAGCTGGGGTCGCTCATATATTTTCAAAGCTGGGATATGTGGAATACGTTGTGCACTCCTTCTAATGAGGGTGGTAGTGCCAAACGATATGCCACCTCTCCGACTCATTCAAGAATGTCGAACGGTCTAATGTATCTTGAACTGAGCTTACCCCTATTGACAAAGAGAATTACTCCATGGTTTGGAGAGATCTTCAAGAACACATGATCTCCCGGCTGAAACTCCAGGTGTCGGCGCTATGCGTCAGCCCAAGGCTTCTGTCTGTCTTGGGCTATGCGCATTCTTTCCCTGATCGTGCGAACTACATCCACAGTTGCCACAATCATCTCTGGTCCAAGAAGTTCCCTATCTTTGATGTCGTCCCAACTTAATGGTGAACGACACTTCCTTCTATAGAGAGCTGCAAAGGGTGCCATTCCAATACTTGCTTGGTAGCTTTTGTTGTATGAAAACTCCACAAGATGTAGGTGATCTTTCCACGATCCTCCGAAGTATAACATACACACTCTTAGCATATCTTCAAGGATCTGAATCGTTTGCTTAGACTGTCCATCAGTTTGTGGATGGTAAGCTGTGCTGAAGTTCAGACTCGTTCCCAAGCTAGCTTGCAGACTCTGCCAAAACTGTGATTGGAATCTGGTGTCACGATCGGAGACAATGCAAACCGATACTCCATGTAACCTCACGATCTCCTGCATGAGTTCATGGGTATCAGAAATAGTACATCTTGAAGAGTTAAATCTTACTTAAGTTCAGACTTACTTCCATCTACTTCTTTGCTAGTGTCTCGGTAGATTGGCCAACTCGAAATAGGATGAAATGAGCCGACTTTGTGAGTTGATCCACAATAACCCATACCGCATCGTTACCTTTCGTGCTGCGAGGAAGTGCAGTCACGAAGTCCATGGTGATGTGTTGCCACTTCCATTCTGGGATAGGTAACGAGTGAAGTAAACCCGTAGTCCCGTGATGTTCAGCTTTTACTTGCTGACACACCAAGCATTTGGATACGCTTCTAGATACTTCACGCTTCATTCTATACCACCAGTAATGTTGACGTAGATCTCTGTACATCTTTGTACGACCAGAGTGTACTGAGTACGGAGAGCTATGAGCTTCTTTCATCAACTCTTCCCGAACAAAACCTTGTGGTACACACAATCTGCTCCCATATCTCAAAGACCCGTCTTCGTGGATGATGAAGTCGGTTCGAAGTCCACTTTCTACTTATTCTCAGATCTTTTGCAACTTGGCATCACTTGCTTGAGCTGCTTTGATCTGATTGAAAATAGTAGACTGAACTTGTAAGTTCATCAACTTTAAAGTATTACCTGGCATAACCACTTCTATCTCCATCTTGTGTAATTCTTGCTGAAGCTTCCACTGTGTGGTGAGATTCATTGATAGAGGCTGGCGACTAAGTGCATCAGGAACTACACTCACCTTCCCTGGATGATACTGTAGGTTGATGTCGAAATCCGCCATATGTTTTAGCCATCTTCTCTGCCGCATGTTCAACTCCTTTTGAGTAAACACATACTTCAGACTTTTATGGTCTGTGTATATGTCCACTCGCTCTCCAAGTAGATAATGGCGCCAAATCTTAAGTGCAAAAATAACGGCCGCCAACTCCAAATCATGTGTCGGATAATTGCGCTCATGAATCTTTAGCTGTCTTGATGCATAAGCTACAACTTTTCCATACTGGTGTAGAACACATCATAATCCCTTACCGGATGCATTGCAATGTTCAACGAATTCTCCAGATTGGTCCGGTATTACGAGAATAGGCGTTGATTTCAATTTTGACTTAAGTTCCACAAAAGCCTGTTCACATGCTTCTGACCACACGAATGCTTCATCTTTACATGTGAGCCTGGTCAGGGGTGTTGTAATTTTCGAAAACCCTTCTATGAATCTTCGGTAGTATCCTGCTAGTCCCAAGAAACTTCGAATGTCCTTCACTGTCTTTGGTATCAGTCATTCGCTTACTGCTGATATTTTAGCTGGATCTACTGAGATTCCTTCATCTGAAACGATATGTCTAAGAAATCCGACTTGATCTAGACAAAATTCGCACTTGCTGTATTTGGCATAAAGTTAGTGTTGTCGCAAAGTCTCCAGGACTATTCGTAAATGCTCAGCGTGCTCTTTCTGATTCTTCGAATACACCAGAATGTCGTCGATGAAAATGACAACGAACCTGTCTAGGTACTCTCGGAAAACCTGGTTCATCAGATTCATAAATATGGCTGATGCATTGGTCACTCCAAATGGCATCATGAGAAACTCATAATGACCATAGCGAGTCCTGAATACCTTCTTCGGAATATCAGACTCTTTGACCTTCACCTGATGATAACCCGAACGAAAATCTAACTTGAAGAAAACGCAAGACCCGCTTAGCTGATCGAACAAATCGTCGATGCGCGGTAATGGATACTTGTTCTTTATCGTGACTTCGTTTAGAGCTCGGTAGTCTATGCACATTCTGTATGAACCTTCCTTTTTCTTCACAAGAAAAACTGGAGATCCCCAACTTGAGGTAATAGGACAAATCCATCTTTTCTTCAGAAGTTCGTCCAATTGAGTACGGATCTCCTTCAATCATTCTAGACTTAAGCAATATGGTGCTTTGATCACCGGTTGTGCACCAGGTACTAAGTCAATACTGAATTCAAGAGCTCGATCGAGAGGCAAACCTGAGATGTCTTCAGGGAATACATCCTCAAACTCTCGAACTACCTCTGGCTTGTCTTCTTCCGCCTGTATTGTTGCAATCACTGTCTTCCTTGGTATAGCCTTGTAAGTACTAGGCTCCAGGGTACGCTCTCCACTTTTGAAATAAAAGACCGCATGATCTGGAATCTCGAACACTGCCCTCCTTTGACGACAGTCGAAGGTAGCGAAGAAAGTTCCTAGCCAGTCCATACCCAAGACTACGTTGAAATTTGGTATGTCCAGCACCTTGAAGTCAACATAAAATTCTCTGCTGCAGACGACCACTGGACAAAGGTCGTATCCCAGAGTTGCCTTTAGAAAGCCGTTCTCTGAACTGACATTCCAGTTGGATAAGAGTGGTTTAACTGGAATCGCATGAGTTCGGACGAACCGTTGCGACATAAAGCAATGTGATGCTCCAATATCGAAGAGTGCTAAGGCAGGTAGGGAAGCTACTAAGATCGTACCTAAGTTGTGTGGAATATGTTTTAGGTATAGAAAAAGATATTTTGATATGTATAAAGATTGAAAGAAAGTTTGAAAGACAGGGATTTACCAGTGATGACTGGGCCAGTGGCTTCAGCTTCTTCCACGGTCATCGTGAAAGCATGTCGCCTAGGTACATTCCTCCTTGCTGGAGGAGCATTCCTCTGTCCGTTCCTCTGTCCTTAAGGTAGGTTCCTTTTTGCTTGAGAGAACTGATGAGGAGGAGGTGCAGGAGGTCCACGAGGAGGTGGAGCTGGTAGGGCAAGACGAGGTGCAGGAGCCTGAATAGCTGGCCGCTGCGGGTAGGTAATCGCTGGTCGAGGTGCGGGAGCTGGGGTGAGACGATGTGGGCAATCTCCAATGGCATAAGTGGATGCGCCACAAACTAAGCAAAGGCGGTTAGCACGCCTGCAGTCCTTCGCCAGGTGTCCATTCCTCTTGCAATAAAAGCAATAGTCTGGACTGGGCCGGTTAAATGGTACTCCCGGTCTCCTGGTTACAAACGGTGGCCTGGAAGAGGCTCCTCCTGCTATCTGAGTAGCAGGGCGCTTCACACCAGCAGATTGAGGTCTGCCCTTCTTCTTCACAACTGCCTCAAATCTTCGAGCAGCCTTCAGTACAAGGTCGTGGGTTGGAAAATCCCCTATAGCTAGAGCAGCTTGGAATTCCGGGTCCAACCCTTACTGAAATCGTCGTGCTCTGATCTCAGCAGTCGGTATGAGATGTGCCGCAAACTGTTACGGTCTTGTGTTAGCAGTGTAGTATGTGATATCAAGAAATTGAATATTTGAGATATATTTTACCTGCTTAGCATGGTGAACTCAGCATCATACTCATCCATAGATTTGCTCCACATAGATCCTTGTTGCAGGTGGATAAATTGCTACTTCATGTCAAAACGAGCAGTCTCGGGAAATATTTCGCGTCGAACATATCGCGAAATGTCTTCCATTCGATCGGCTGGGAAAGATGGCTTTTTTCAGCCTTCCACCATACTCTGGCGTTGTCGGTTAGTTGCAGCTTCGCAACTCTTACCCAAACAATATCTGGCACTTGTGCTGCTGCCAAATCGTCCTCAATCGACTGAGCCCATTCTTCCGCTTCCAGCAGGCTCTCTTTCCCAGAGAATTGTTTAGGGTGTAGTGCCCGAAATTGTTTCACACTGGGTGCCTCAGCTTCTGGGCGGTGCAATAGAATAGCATTCTGCTGCTGCTGTCCCTCCAAGAGGCTCTTGATTGCCTCAAGCAATACCGTCTGCTCTTTGATCGGAGCTGCTATGGTAGATGTAAGTGGTAGAGGTGGTGGTGGTGGTAGGGTGTTGCCATTAACATTCGTGCTCGTATTGTTGTGGGAATCCATAACCTTAAAGAAAAATAAGGTTAGGATAGATTCAAGGCATATGAAATGTAAATAATGTTTTAGTTGCTGATTCTTATAATTCTTGTGATATATTGCTTAGGTTTTCATGCAGAACTGGCCAGCATTGGCCGCCAACAAAATCTGTCACGCCCCGCTTCCTAGTGTACGGGGAAGGAGACATTGCGGGCCGCGACGTATTTACTCAGAAGTAAACTCGTTAAGCGTAAATAAGCAATATAAATGAAATAACATAAGAATGACAAGAGATATAATGAAACAACTTTTTATTGATATTCATTCTCTACATACAACTGAAAAGTAAAGTACAATGAAAGAAAGCGATGCCTAAACAATGGCATATGAACTGAAAGAAAAGTACAAGTAGGAACTAGAACTCTGGCTCCTCTATAAACTGCTCCAAATCGGCCTGGCTGGGCTCAATCTCCTGAGGGTCGGGTCCTCCTAACAACATTCCAAAGAAAGAAGAGATAGGAATGCCATCAGCGAACTAGCGTTCGGTAAGTCCCAAGAGATAGAATAGAAATAGACAGGTAAAAAGCATAAAATGTATAAATTAAGTGTTTGTTATGTTAATGTAGTTGTTTATAGCTTGGTACAGAATATTCCAGTGTATACGAGAGGAGTCCAACTATCCCGTGGACTAAGGTATATAGAGTACAAGGCCCCGTCAAAAACCACGGGACAATGGCACGGATATTCAGGTTAGGTGTATTATAGTGACCGTCTCGTTCCACTTCTAACTCATTCCGTACCAGTCTACCCCTTTAAAACCCCGTAATGTATATTGTATTGTTTTGTGGTATAAGACTTGCCGAGAACATGGTATAAGTTGTTCATGTAAACGGATCAGGATGTAAACGGATAGTCATATAGTCAACTCAAAATATATCCATGGTTCGGTCAAGTCAAAACAAGTTGCATGTTTGTATTGTTCGGTATACATGTTCAGGTTCAAGTATATATTGGATTCATGTTGAATTGGAGTTAGATTTGGATTGTGTTCATGTTTAGATTGTATTCAGATTAGACTGAGACACAGATTGAGTCAGACACTTAAACAGATTTGGATTCCTGAATTAGGTTTTGGAGTTATCGGTAACTGCTGCACATGGATGGCAGGATTTGTGTCTTTTTCCAAGACAATTACCATTGATAACCCCGGTTTAGTTTTCGACCTTAAACAGGCAAGCACCCACTTTCTCTGTCTCCCTGAGGCTCAAGAGAATTGGTCCCGCTTAAACCTATATTTACTAGGGTTCTTAATGTAAATTTAATATATCTTGAGGGGTTTATTTTATAAAAAATATTTTTAGTATACTTTCAAAATAAATCTCAAGTATTTATTTATATTCTTTAGGGTTTTCATGGATATGTATTTTACAGGATGAGGTATGTTAATGAATATATATATATATATATATATATAGTTTGAATAGTTCGAGATATTTTAGTGTAAACTTGACTTGTATGGATTCTTGATGGTATTTTCATGAAACTTATAATTCTTTTATTTTTTTTGGAAAACATGGAATTTAATAATATCTTTAAAATATGTGGTTTGATAATATTTATATAATTATTAAAAATAAATTTTTATTATTAAATAGAAATTCTTATTTTTCTTAAAAATTGTATTAAATTCCATCGAGATCGTATACTCCGTGAGGAGACTCTACTAGATCCGAGGATGTGCGATAATCCGCACCATCTCGATCAGGTTCCCCAAAATGGGTTGTAGAGGCATAATCGTAAGGAATTGAAATAACACAATTTAAAGAAATCCGGTTTTTAATAGGTTAGGGTATTTTATTGAAAAGTCGTATTTTGCCACAAAACTATTGTTCAAAAGAAATCGTGCTATGTCAAGATATGTGTATGTGAGAGGTAGATCATTATCTCGTGAGGTTTTCTAAAGGTATGCTAAGCAAAAAGATTAAAATATGGCATGTGTAAAGTTTATGGTATTTAAACGAAACATGTACTATAAAGTTATTTAACATGAACTTTTCAAGATGAAAATTATTCTAAACATTTATGTCATGATTGAATAACAAAGTATAGTGATTTGAATGAATGATTATAAAAGAAAATTGTAGTTTTTAAATATTTTAGAAAAGAATGTCGGTATAACTCCACTTATCAACATGATTTGAAAAGAGATAGTTTTAAGGTAAGAAGAGAAGGAAATAGTTGGGAAGTTAAAAAGATAGAAGAGAGGTTGAGAAAAGGAATGATGGCCTTCGTGGAGTCACGGAGTCGCCGGAAGTGCTTCGAATCCTCGCCGGAAAAGGAACTTGGGCTAACTGCACTTATACACTTCTTTGACTTGGAAAATTTTGAGGATTTTTGACAAGAGTTTTCAGAATGAAGAGGGCTAGGGTATGAGTTGTATTTATAGGATGGAATTAGGGTTTAGGGATTGAAGAGAGAATTAAAATTGCATTAAAATTTGGATTTAAGGCTTATTTTAAATTCTCTGGTTGAAATCAAACATAATAGGAGTAGTGGGGGTAGGCCAAAAGACTGGTGTGCAGAAAATGGGGAGCATTCTCTACGGAGGGGACCATCGGTGCCGGGTATTGGACCGATCTCGCCGGCCATCATAGGGAGTTGGGTGCTTAGATTTTGGCCACGTGTCCTCGGCTGTATAAATACCCTTTTGCACATGTTTATTTTATCTGACTTTTCATTTTTATGTGTACTGCACGTGTAAACTTTTAGGCTTCCAAAAAGTTTCAAATAAAAACCAGTAAAAATATATGTGGCCGATGGGATTCGAACACAGGGGCTACGTCTCAGCAGTGCAAGGCTTTACCAATAAGCTACAAGTGCTTTCTTGCTGTTCTTAAATAAACAACATTTAAAATATACTCAGGCTTGCAAATACTTCATTCTGTACATTAACTTTAAAAATTTTGTATAATAAAAATAGAGTCATTTCAAGTTCCCACTGTACTTTGATCACTTCCCTACCATGGCTCTACTGAGTCGTACAAACAGGTTTTGGTTGGGTACAGTCCCGAGCCATATAGAGGCATGAGCGATTGTTGGGGATTCGTCTCTCCCGGTATAGGGAGTTGATATCGCACTGTGTTCGATTGGCCAGCACTATAAGACCTTGGCTTAGGCAGTTCGGATTTACTGATAGGTTGATCAGTAGTTTCCCGGATTGGTCCTAAGCCACATCAGCACAAAATATCGGGTTATTAGGGTCTGACGTTTACCACCCCCTAGACCCTGTATGCGGTACTCACAGACGAAGAGACCAGACTGTACAGACATTGTCACGGATAGGCTCAATAGGGATCCGGATGAGTTTTCTCGTCGGCCTTCCTTTTTGACAGGTACCCGGGTAGCCGTTACGTACAGCTAGTGCCGCTGACGTGCTTATGGTTATAGATTTATCCAGTAACTCACTGCCGGCATACTGTCGAGTATTTAGAGTCCCATACAGATGGTTTCTCTAGTTCAGGAGAAATAATGTAGTGGCCATATTGGATGCGTGCAGGGTTCCGATCGATTGATTGTACTAGTTACCCGAACTTTCGATCAGACAGTTGGTAATACTAGCCGGCTCAGGATTGAGCCGGATTATTAAATCAGGTATCGATTTAATAATTTACATATATATATATTTCGATATGTATATTCTAGCATTATGTTCTCTGTGTTATTCTATCTCTTTGGGTATTCGTATTTCGATACGAATACAGATATGTATATACAGTAGAGTGTAATCCGTATTTATACGAAAAACATTCTAGAATGTGGACACCTTATTTTAGTTTTTATCCATTTATCTTTAAATGGAAAATGAGGTGTAAAATTGGTAAGGGGAGTATGGTGAGAGCCATGCTTAAATAGTATTGACAAATGAATTTTTAATTCATTTGTGCAAACTATTCAAGCATGGTTGGTTTATTATATTGGAAAAATTGTTTTACAAAACTATGGTTGAGTTATTTCTCTCTGATAAGATTCATTTTTTCTCCTTACCATTTTGCTTCACTCTCCTCACTTGTTCTTGAGCTCCTCCACCTTCATCTTCGACCTCCTCTCTACAATCTCATGTGTTGAGAATCAAGAGAGGAGGTGAGATAAATACACACATAGAACCTTACACTACATCCTAAACACTTTAGATTAGCAATCTAAAGTCTCTAGTTGCTCCACTAGACTCTTAGTATGGAGCTAGAGCCATGGACTACATTTTTCGGGTGGATCATCTTCGATGGAGGGAAACCGACGATCAAGCTCGATCCACGAGAACTCAAGGAGCAAGGAAAAACGAACAAGCTCGATCAAGGAGATCTTTAGGAGCAAACGAAGAGGAAAGAAGACCGAAGGACACGGATCTTTTGGTGAGACTCTTCTATCATAGTAGATAGGTATCCTCTTTGATGGCTAGTTTTGGTTTATGGTAGATTCTATGACGGGTTATTTGTAACGCCAATTTTCATAACATAAAAAAATTTTGTTCCGCAACGGCCACGGTAGATGGTCAGGACGCTAGGAAATCCTAACAAATAGTTACCCCTTCGTATGCTTACGCCACTACGTCTGAAATGACTACAAACTAATATCCACTCCGAAACGACTGTAAAACTAAAATGCATGCTCCAAGCAACTTATGTCCGAAAATTGAGCGACTACCAAAATTCTAGAAAGAAGGAAAATTCCATCAATTTCATACTCACAACTTAGACAAGTTGTGTGCACTAATTGACAGGGGGAATTTGTTGATGTCAAAAAATTGACGCTTGAAGAATATCCCCAAAAAAAACTAAACAATCATCAAAATAACCTGCTTCGAATTTTGTTGGGCCTCACAGAGTTTTCGATAGTGCCGCTGCCCGGTCAACGGGCTAAGGACCAATGTCCCCTTGAGGGGTGTGGGGCAACGCCCTTAACCAAATTTTTAACAAGGCCGGAGTATCCTGGACGGATACCCCCCAAGTGGATAGTCCCAAGCGGATACCCCCAAGCGGATAGTCCTTAAGCAGATACCCCCTAGGTAGATACCTTCAGACGGATACCTCCAGGCGAGTATCCCCAAGCGAGTGCCCTTAGCGGGTATCTTCAAAATAGGCACCCTATCGAGGGTTCCCGCCTAAGCAAGCAGCGCCCGCTCAGGGGTTGTCCGCCCCCATCAAGGCGGTGGGTACTTTATGAAAAGACCCACCGCCGATCAAGGATGGGGCAGTCACTAACAAGTATAGGGGAAGTAAGTCCCCCATGCCTTCTCGCATGCCTCTACAGTGCTTAGAATAGTCTTTTAACTATTCCCTCCTTTTCTATATATGCAAGCCCTAAGGTAAAAGAAAGTGGTTACCAATTTTACACCCTCTCTCAATACTCTCTCATAATACTTGGAGTTTTCTTTGCTTGAAGATTGTATCCTCAAAAGAGAAAGGAAAAGAAGAACAAGGTGATAACTTGAAGTCGAGTTCCCCACTCTTCCTCCACTATCCTCTCGGCCCGAAATAGACCACTTAGATAACTCAATCGAGCTCTCCTCAAAAGTGTGTTCCTCATGGCCAGAGTCAAAGGATCCGGAGGAAACTCTGTGTTTTATTTTATAGAAATGAGGTGACCCGCTTCTTTATAGCATGAAAATGAACTAAAAAGCTTACTTTCTTAGAAACAAAGTCTTAACAACAAAGTTTCGTAAAGCCATGAAGTGGGTCTATGCCACAGAAATATTGAAAATAGACAAAAAAAAATTCCAAAAGGACTAAATCTCGTGAATAGATGAAACTCTATTATCCGCATATGAAAATTGAAAACAAAACAAACTTGTGTAATTTTCCACTAAAATAGCCTAGGACGGGACCCCAAGAGAAGTTTCAGTCCCTACTTGGCTCAAGCGGGAACCCCATAAGAAGTTTCCGCTTTGTAAAACCAAATCGGTTACCTCAAAAGAAGTATCCGTCTATCAATAAAACATGGTCGGGTCCCATTAGGAAGCACCCTCCATCAATCTATTAAGTCGGATACACAAAATGAAGTATCCGTCTATCAATACAACGTGGCTCGGTCCCGCTAGGAAGCACCCGCCACCACTCTGCTAAGCCAGATACCTCAAAAAAGGCATTTGCCACACTTCAAATAGCATTGGGCCCCACTTCGGGTATCTGCCTATGCTGAAAAATAGCATAAGGCTCGGGTCCTCAAAAGGAAAGTACCCGTCTATGCTTTGTTTAATGCCAACTTGACGTTAATCCCCCATCTGTTTGAATCATTACACAAATCATCTATGTTTCATCCTTTAAGTGCTCGATTCCCTCTTTGTACAATTTGCTTTAAATGATTTGTAACCAAATTGTATCCAAAATCAATATAACTTGATTCTCCTTGAAATAGGTTTGATGTTGTCTCTATGTGCAATGTGATCTCCCTCTTTCTGTGAAGTGATTTAGAGAGACCTCGCAAGATATCCCGTTCAGGTCTGAGCCTGGGACGATAGGGTGTAATTAACAATAAGTGATTGTGCTTATGGGCAGTCATGAACTCAGGACCTTCTGGTCAAACTAAAAATAAACTTTTGTTTTGTTCACACACTATCTGTTTTAAACGTTCGCTCGTTGGAGGTTCAAAAAGAGGGTAAAGAATCTCTAAAGCCTCTGTCGTCATGCCTAAGTGATCGTCCCCTAGTGAGCAATCCAGCCTCATGACTTTCTCCACGATCCAATGATACCTTTTCTCTGAGCTCTTTTGAGTGCAGTCCGGCTTTCATCTTGCAGTGAAAGGGTGTCTCGTCCATATGCTATACTTTTGACGAAATAACCATATGGTGGAGTAAGCGAGCACATGAGAATCATGGCTTGATCCTCATCTTCAATTTTGACGTCAATATTCTTCAAATACATCACAATCCTATTCGGCTCGTCCAAATGGTCTTCGATAGACTTACCTTCTTTCATCTGAAAGGTATATAGATGTTGATTTAGGTATAACCGATTTGTGAGAGACTTCTTCAAATAGAGCGACTCCAACTTCTTCCACGGTTTGGATGCAGTCTCCTCCTTGGCAGCCTCGCGGTGGACCTCATCGGCTAACGATAATTGGATCTATGGGTTTTCATCTCCATCTCCTTTTTCGCCTCCGGCGTAGTTTTCTTCAGAAGTTTGTCTGACTCGAACACGGTCTTGTATACACCTTGCTGCTTCAAAAAGGGGATTATCTTGATCCTTCAGAGGCTGAAACTATTTTGGCCATCGAATTTCTCCACTATGAAGTTCGTCGATGCAATATTCCAGAATCAAATCCAGAACCGTATCAAGCTCTGATACCAGTTATTGGCGGAAACGTCGGTTTTAAATGGAATATAGCAAATAAGGGAGAAATGACAAGTGGATTTTATCGGTGAAAGAATACTTTGCACTAGTAAAGAGAAAGCTATTTTACAAAGGAATTTAAGGACTAAAAAATTTTACAAGAGCTCGCAAACTCTTAATCTCTCACAAAATCTCACTATCGCTCACAAGTATTTTAGTTTTTGCTTGATTACTTGATTCTCATCTCAAATGACCCCTAAGGTATTTATAAGGATCCAATAAATAGTTCTAAAAAGCTTCTAGAACATTTCTAAAACTTCTAGACTGTTTCTAGAAGAAATATAGAGTTATTCCAAAATACAATTCTAGAAGATATCTAGAACCATTCTAAATTAATTTCTAGAGTTTCTAGATTACTTTTAGAAGAACTCTAGAAATTGGACTTGGGCTCTAAAACTTGGGCTTGGGCTTGTGTGATTTAGCATCACAAAAACAACATGCGTCTCTACAACTAAGCTTACCGTCAAAGTCAATGGCGAATGTGAAGGATTTTTTTCGGCCCGTTGGAGGCCTTAGACAAGGCTGTCCATGATCTCCTTGTCTTTTTATTCTTGTGGCCGAATAATAGCTAAGATGAAAAGTCTTTTACTGGGATTATTGATGTATCACTCATGGATCATAGCTCAAAATATCTCTAAGGGCCTCTCTTTCTTGGCAAAGGCTTTTCATTTTAGCTATTATTTTCTAATAGAAAAAATGGATGAAAGGTCGAGCGGATGGAAAACAAATCTTTTATCACATGTGGTTAAAGAGGTTTTAATCAATGCGTGCTTGGCTTCCATTCAATCATATCTTATTAGTCCAGGAAATATTCCAAAAAATGTGATTTCTCAAATGAAAGGGAGTATTAAATTTAATTATACACGAACGAGAGGACGATTATATATTTTGTTTATGAGTGCACATGGGTTTTTGATATAACTGAATTCCAACAATATGACTCAAGTCTTGTTAGGGTTTTTTCCAACTTATATCTTACACCCATGTACCTCTTATAGTTTTTTCAATATGAGACTGTGTTATCCACATATCTGAACACTCTTCCTTATGTATAACGTGGTTGTCAACGTGAATCGTATAAAGCACAAAGGCTTAAAGTCCGTCATGAAGATTCGGATCATACACAAGAGAGCACGAAGGCTCAAGAGATAGCACGAGACTAAGAGAGCACGAAGGCTCGAAGAGGTGTGTGTTAAAATACAAATTTATGAATGTTATCACCCTAGTTTTGATACCTTATTAAATTTAATTATACATGAACCGGGAGAACGATTATATATTTTATTTATGAGTGTACACGGGCTTTTGATATAAGTGGGTTCCAACAATAAGACGTCTTATTGTTGGACCCCATTAATATCAAAAACCTGTGTACACTCATAAATAAAATATATAATCGCCCCTCGTTCGTGTATCGTTAAATTTGATATAAGTGGGTTCCAACAATAAAACTCAAGCCTTATTGAAGTTTGTTCCAACTTATATCCTATGTATCTCCTATAGTTTTTCTAATGCGTGGCTATATTCTCCGCATATCTTAACAGGGAGAATGCAAAATTTTATTTGAGGTTTCAACTCGTCGGGGAAATATCGCTTTTTAAAGGCATGGCACCAATTAAAAATTCCAAAAAAAAGAAGGCTGTTTGGGGTTTAGAGATTTGGAATCTGTAAATAAAAGCTATTTGCGAAGCTTGGATGGAAACTACTGAATCCTGATTCTATTTGAGCTAAATTTTTGAAAGCAAAATATTTAATAAGTTGCCCACTAAGTGAAGCTAAACTCATGAATCCTTGTTCACCTATTTGGAGAGGAATTTATCACTAGCTGGAATTTCTTCGCACTCATTCTTGTTGGTCGGTTGTCAATGGCCAGAGCATTGAACTTTTTAGAGATTGTTAGATCTCTCGCTTCCTACCACTCTTGCGAAGTGGTTTTCTTACAAGTTAATCCAAGTGCTGAAGTAATTATCTTCAGAGCCCCGGCGGTTCATAGCATTACCAACCCGCAAACCACCGAGTTTTCTGTTTCCGATCCAAACCCTCCCTTTATTCCTCGTTGGTCACCTTATCCGTCCATCTCTCACTGTTAATGTTGATGGAACCACCGACACTAATTTTTCAGCTTGGGATGCCATTGGTCGAGATCAAAATGGAACGGTCCTATTTATTGCATCGGGAGTGATATCTCATGAAGACCCTAAGATAGTTGAAGCTCATGGGTTCCTCGAAAGCAATCAAATTATGCTTAAACTCTACGATTTGACAAAGCATGTATATTGTGATGCATCAAACATTGTTAATTGGGCGACAAATCCCCTCACCACCCCATCATTACGGTCAGCACATATTATTAATGAATGTCGATGGCTTCTTTCTCAGGATGGCTCACCTTCATCGTTACATATTAGGCGATACTTCAACCATGCAGCCCATGCTATCGCATGCATGTAGGTTTACAATCTAACACTTTTGATTTTTGATCATTGAATTTTCCATCTTTATTTAGCGATTGTATCTCTTTGGATGTAAACTTCAAATGTTTTTCATAATAAATGGTTAAGGTCGGATTTCCAAAAAAAAAAATTATTATACATGTGTGATGTACGTAATTAAGATTGCCGTGTCAATATTATTTCACACCCCCGATGCTCGTAATTAAATTACTAAAAGAATATATCGAAAATAATAAATATAATTGTTTTTCAGATAAATAAAGAGATTTGTTCGTTCTGCAATTTAATATATATGTAATTTGTCAGTATAATTTGTTATCAATTTATTACTTTAAAACTTTATAACTATGCCTTTTTCTCTACCTTTTGAATGAAATGTTATCAAAAAGCTATGATTATTTATCAGATATAATTCCAAAAAAATTATAAAATCCAAATAGTAAATATACGTAATCAGACCTGCAGTGATACTAGTAATGCTTGCTTAACAAATTAAATTATTTTCACGAAAATACTTGATTATCATATGATTTTCTGATGGCAATAAAAATATTTAAAACTTAATTCTTTAGTACTGCATTGGTATTCAATTGTTCTGTTACTCACGCTACATGCATTTCACATGCAAAACCCCACTGCATTTAACTACAATCATATGAAAATTTAATATTTTTAATTATGCATAAATAAATTTTTCACAAAATAACCAACTTAGGACAATATAAGGTGAAAAAAAAATGAGAAAAAAGAAATACGATCATATGATTTTATAACTTTAAAAAGAGATTTAATTATTATTTACCAATGTCAAAATTCTCTGAGCTATTTTTTCCCCATTATTCTGTAACTAGTTTTCTTCTCTCAACTTGTGATATCTAGCTTGGTCATTTCTAATTAGTAATAATCACCCATTAGACTAACTAATTAAAAATCCATAATTCTTCATCATAAAAATCCATGATTCACAATATTTAGATATTCAAACAAGATGATAACAATTATAGAAAATATAATTATTGAACTTTCAAAATTTAAAAATACCTGCAAATCTTTTCTTATTGTCTTATATTTTTCTTTTTCTTCCCCTTTCTTGTATCATATTCCTATTGTCTTATCACTGCATTAAGTGAAAATTAATGAAAATTTAATATTGTTAAGGTATTTAACAATCAAAACACAAGCCTAACTGAAATCAGCAAATACATAACAATAAAAATATAAGAGAGAGACAGCAAATACATAACAATAAAGTATTTAACAATCAAATTTATTTACTGAAAATTAAAAGAAATTAATAAAAATAAAAGAACTTGCCTTTCTTGTGAGGTATGTGGACTCTTCTTCTTCTTCTTCTTCTTCTTCTTCTTCTTCTTCTTCTTTTAAGTTTTAACTTTCTTTGATATGTAATTCTCTTCTTCATTTTGTTTTGTTATAAAAATATAAGAGAGAGGCTGTTTATGTAGAAAAGAAAACTAGCCAAAGAAGGAATAAAATCAGAGTCCAAATTGAAACAGGAGATGCTATAAGGAAAGAGATATTTTATTTTCTAATGTTGGAATAATAATATTTTGGTTCATGAATTACTACTTCCTAAATAAAAGACACTACATAATTAACCCTGCATGCGCAATGCACACCAAGTCCAAAGAGGGAGCAAATATCGTTCTGCTCTGCGGACGGGGTAAAAGCATAGGTCAATCTACGCAGAGGAAAACCTCTTTATAAAATCAAACCTTCATCCCTCAGAAGAAAGGATTGCAGCGGATCTCGGCGATGATTTGAAGGCCGTCGAAGACTGACAGAGCTGTCAAAACACTGGAATCGACATCTTTAGCCACAATATGCTGATTGCCGCCATCCTGAAGCATAGACATATATATAATATCTATCTATAATTAAGCAATCTGTCTATCTATCTATCACTACTACAAATGTGCCCAAACAGTATTGAGGTATTGGTAGCGGTTGCAACCGTTACCAATTACTAACGGTTGCCAGAGTATTGATAACAGTTGAAACCGCTACGAATGCCAATATATGGCGGGCCCCACGTCCCATCCGAGATAAAACACCAAATTTTCCCCAAATCATTTCGAGCTCTCTTCTTTTTCCTTTCTCCCAAATTTTGGAGCCAAAATCTCCCGCGCCCCTCCGTGGCCGCCTCTCCTCGCCTCACCTTCCTAACCCCCGCCTCGCCTCCGTGGCCGCAGACCAGTATCTTAGCCGTCTCAGTCGCGATCGCTCGAGGTCGAATTCGTCGCTCATCGCCGCCGCTCGAGCTCGTTGAAGCCCGTCACCACTGCTCGAAGCATGCTCTGCTCTATGGTCGTCAAAAGGTAAGTACAAACTGGTTTAATTTTAATTCTTTTGTTTGATTCGTAAAAATTAGGATTTTGTTTGAGTGTTTTTTTTAGAAAGCGAGAGCTCAAAAGCCCCCGTGTTTCATTAATGAAATTTTAACGAAACAACAGAAAGAAGAAGTCCAAAAAAGTGATAAAGAATTACGGTTCGGGAAGGGGATCGAGGATAGGGTTAGGGTTTGAGTGTTTGTAACATTTTAGAAAATTATAAATATTAATTTATAATTTTAAATATGAATATAATGAGTTTACAAAAATGATATCGCATATGAATTTTGGTATCGGATTGATATCCGCAAAAATGTAATTATTTTGGTAAAAATGAAGAAAATGTGTGATATCATAAAAATGATATTTTAATTATTTTAACATGACATTAGATTTTATTATAAAATAATGGTATTTAAGTATTATACTAAGTATTTTATTTCTTTTAAAAATCAAGAATTTAGATTTTTGTAACATGGAAGTATTTTTAAAAAGGTTTGTTTTATTTTTATAAGGGTGGATATATGTTTAGCTAGTTAGTTAACCCTCACAATCAACACACCCACACACTCACTCTCCTTTCTCCACCTCCTCCTTATACCTTTACACCTCCTACTTACTCTACACCTTTTCTACACTCTACCAACAAATACTTATGATATCTCAAGTCTCAAACTGAACAAAAAGATCATTCTTCTTCAACCTCATCTCAAAATTTAACGCTTCACTTGAAAGCTATAAATCCTTCATCCAACTTATGCATACCATCAATTAGAGCCTCAACAACTTCAAGAAATCCCAAGCCATGCTTGAGCTGGAATTCCCTTGTGCACCATCCCTATAGGTATATCTCACCTCCTTTGCAAGTTCGTTTTTGTTACATATCTGTTTTTAGTGAGCAATATCAGAAACTAGAACTTTTATGGTATTTATAGGTATAAACTTGAATCTGGAACTAGTAGCTTAGGCTATTAGAAAAACTAACAAGATTAGGATATGATGAGACTATTAGGAGATAACTTATAAAGCCCAAGCCCCTATTTCATTAGTTCACCCGTCGGTTTTCCCATTATGACCGCCGCCGCCAGTTTTTTTGTTGAATTGTGTTTTGGGTTTTGTACTGTAGCTTTAGTTGGTAATAATATAAGCTACTATATTGTTTGATTTGTCTCAGATTTCATATAGAGAAATCTGGGAGTGTATTAATATGGTTTTAGCAATGTTTCCGACATGTTTAATACGGTTTTTCGTATTTCTGTTACGCGAATGATATATTGACGTTCGTACGTTAATGTCAGGGGTATTTGGTCGTTTTTGGAGTAAGTAATCTATAGGTTCTAATCTATGTGTGCTTAGCTCCTTGTTTTGGTTTTGATATGATATTTATGCCGATATGTTATAACTACGATTGTAGGTACGATCGCGGAGGTTTCCGAGACGGCAAGGACGAACAAAGCAATCGGGGATTTCGACGAGCTCAACAAGTTGGTGAGTGGATTTATATCTACAGGGGAAATCGGGTGGATGGAATATAGCACCCCCACAACCATTTAACTAGGATGGTTATGCTATCTAGTTAGATTTCATGATATATTAGATAACTTAGCTTTATTAGATTGATATTATTTCGCATCTAGTAGGTTATACATGTAGTTATATTTGATATATGATTATGATGACATACGTACGTGACGATAGATCCGTACAATATGGATATGATATTGGATGGACATTGTACGAGGGATCATACCGTACTTGTGATGACGAGGAGAATGTGCCAATTTCGGCTAAGTGTCATTTGGACTCATGGAGTCATGAGTATCCCGACTTAGGACGGTACGTTTGAATGAGCTATACTCTTTTAAAAACCAACAATTCGTATTCCATTTTAAATGATAAATGACAAGGATGCGATACTATTTTCCAAAACGAATAGCTATTTTAACTTAATGCAACTTCCTTATTTCAAAATAGCGTCTCATTCTATTTTCAAAGATAACGGTATATAACTCATAGCAATTAGTTACGTTAATAATTAAGCGATACACGTAGATTTCCTTTATATATTTGCGATACGCTTACCGATTGTATACGTTATCTTTTATACGAACACACTGATAGAACACTGCACAACTACCAATGAGTACTATGTTGCACGAGCGCAGACGCATATGTTATACTATACCTCATTGGTAATGCCATGACACTGTAAGACCGCTATACATGCGATGTGTATATAAATACCGATATGAGGCATTAGGAACTCCCTATATCTAGAAATTTGATTGTAATTATATGCTACGGATATGGGTAGAATTACTTTCTGCTTTAAACACTTGCACAAATACTAATGATTGATATGCTGCACGAGCACAGGCGCGTATTCTACACTACACATCATTAGTATTGCCATGACACAGTAGAACTATTACGTTGTTTGCACGCCTGACTATACTTACGTACAGTACCTTTATTACCTGCTGTGTTATTGTGAATACCAGTACCATGGGTGTTCGTATTTAATTCTAATGAGTTTTTATGATGTTTTTACTTTCGATGATATATATCAATGGTATGAGACGCTGCTATATATATATATATATATATATATATATATATATATATATATATATATCATCAGAGTGATATATGCAATTATTCTTCTTCTTTACTTGATATTTCTGGATACGATGAATTGACGTCCACCATGAGCTTAATATTTTTCTGATTTGATTTTATTCCGAACCGAATGGGGGGCTATACGGTTACGAACATGCTACATATCCGGGCTGAGTGGGGAGGTATATAGTCGAATACATGGTGGATCCGGTCGAGACCGAGGGGAAGGAAAGCCGCGATAGAGGCGGGGAGCCTAGCGAGAACACTCGATACCGGGATAGATATGAGCACGGCAGATATTCATGGGATACTGACCGGGGCTAGGGATATCGAGGGGCGACCGATCTATTGAGACGGTGTCAACGATATCTGGATTTGCGTGTTGATGATGGACACGAGAGATTTGATGATTTAGGGTGTCGATGATAGACACCCATATATTGATGTTTTGCGATCATTCAAGATATATTATTATAGTTTATGCATTATAGTATCCGATCAGGACTGATCCGGAGGACAGTACCTGAATACTATTTTACCTATTGACATATATAAAAGGGTTTCTAAACGAGCTATAGTCTCATTATTTTGACATGTCTCGAATGACACATGGATCTTTAAAACTGTAAAGCTCTTAAAACTCTTTACTAAATAGCAAGACGTATATCTTAAATAAGATACTTATTATACTTCATACTATTACGTCTGCTTTTATGCCGTGACATACGTATTCCGCGGCTATTTTAAGAAGAGGTTTTACATATATATTTCGGCTACCTTATAGGCTTATATCTGGATACAGGTTATATACATATGAGATGATACATTTGGGTTTACGTGATGGATAGTATTGCATTTTAGTGCCTAGGCATTTAATATATGTATTAGTATAGGATATGATAGTACTATACCTTATGACTTAGGATATCGTTGTGCATTTCGATTTTTACCTTGTGATATACTTTTATTCACTGAGTTGGCAACTCATCCCCATTGTGCCCCAGTTTCTTGCAGGATATACCGCTCGGATCATCAGTAGCTTGTGGCACACACTTCTTTCGGTGATTGCTTTGGTAGATGAGCTACTGTTATATCGTACTTACACTTGTTTATATATATTCTTTTGTATCTAGTTAAAACTCCATCAACCCAGAACTTGTATAATTGTGGACTTAGAAGCGAGACTTAGAGTTATGTGTTTATGAGTGTTGCACTCGTTGGAGTCGACTTTTTATTCTTGTTGTTTCTTGTTTCGCTTTGCTTTTCTTCGCCATTGGGCGTCGTATATTATTTGCGTGGTTGTTCCGCCGTTGAGACGTGGAAGCTAGCTCCCTTTGGGATACTTTATATATTATTATGCTTGTATTAGGTTTTATTTAAAAATTACAAAGGAGGTGCTGCCGATTTTTTAAAACGTCATAAATGCTTTTCAAACACACCTATGTAGACTTAAATGTTTATTTTAAACTGATTCCATCTAATGACTATTTTTAAACCTCACCTCCAATAGTTTCGAAAAAGGGTTTAGATTCCAGGCTTCGGCTTACTTGGACCGCGTCGACATTTTTGGATATCGCGTGATTTAAGTGCCGGTCACATGCCATTTTCGGGTCGTGACAGTGTTGTTGTTGCTGTTGTTGCTGTTGTTGCTGTTGTTATTATGTGAAAAGTGATGAAGAATTAGGTTTCGGGTAGGGGATCGAGGATAGGGTTAGGGTTAGGGCTGGGTTTGGGTTAGGATTAGGGTTAAACTAATGATTACGGTTAAGTGTTAGGGTTAGGGTTCGGGTAATTTAGCAAATTTTTGTAAGTAGTTTAGTGAAAATAACAATAGTTAAAGGCAGTTTAGTGAAAAAGCTACAATAATTAAGGGTATTTTCATATAAAAAATTAAAATTGAGCAAATAGTTGTTTTAGTAAAAATTTTAATGATAGTTTAGTGAAAAAACAACAATAGTTAAGGGTATTTTAGTGAAATTTATAGTAATTTAGTTAATTTAAGATGATGAATTGTTTTGTTAAATTTTTAAGCTAGTTTAGTGTAAAACCAACAATAGTTAAGGGTATTTTAGTGTAATTTAGTTAAATTGAAGAAATAGGTTGCTTAGGAAAAAATTTATGGTAGTTTAGTGAAAAAATAGTAATAGTTAAGGGTATTTTAGTGTAATTAGTAAAATTGAGCAAAATTGAGAAAATTTAAAGTGTTTAGAAAATATTTTAAGGTATCGCATCCCGTATCCGAATACATGTTGCTTATCATACACATACACCTAAACTAAATCATCTATTGAAACTAAATTTAACAAATTCGTCAATTGAAAACTAACACTAAAACCATATATACACCTAAACTAAATCGTTAATTGAAACTAAATTACGCGCCTTAGTCCCCATGTCACGCCTCGCTTCCCAAAAAGGCGGTAGCATGTACGTGACGAGATCCACGGCGTATTTATACCGAGAAGGGTTTTTCTCGAATAAATACGTTAAGCGTATTATAAGCAACATAAATAAAAATAACAAGAATTTAACATTAGCATAAATCCAACTATATATTACATTGCAAGTTCAAAGTTCAAAACAAGACAACAAGTTTGAAGATTTAATACAACGAAATAACATTAAACAAAGCCTGAACAAGTAGGCATGCTGGAAAGTAAAAGCTGAAGATAAGAAGACTAATAATCTGCTTGTAATGAAAGCTGAGCGTGATCCTCTTCGGTCAGCTCGATCTCCTCTTCATTATGCCACCTGATGAACATTCCAAGGAAAAAAAGAAATATGGTGGAATGTCGTCAGCATACTTGCGCTCGGTAAATCCCCAAAAGAGATGTGGAATATGTAAATAGGTGTAAGGTGATATATGGTATAGCATGAATGGAAATCATGAACATGTGAACAAGTATGGTAATGAACATGTCAACTAGATGATACTTGAGTATGGCAATATAGTATAGCTTGTATTGGTCAACATAAGCATATAATAAATGTATATAGTGAACATCAATGAATGTCAATGTGTTCTAAAAGGTCTCTATAAAGATAGACTAGCTAACGTAAGTTCAAGAATGAATATCAACCAATTTCAAGAGTATTCTCGAACCTAAGGGTAGGGTCTCAGGGGCAAGGAATCACGGGCCCAAATCAAAAGAGCAGTATCAGGACTCCAAGCTGTGGAGGAGTCGACCCGAATCAAGAGTGTGGTAATGGGACTCCAAGCTGTGGAGGAGTCGACCCGATCCAAGAGTTTATGTACTAAGGGGACTCCTGAGATTTCATTGGATTCACACTCAAACTATCCCAACATCTCGCGTATTTTAAATTATAGTTAACGTTACAAATCTTGCCCGAAACCATTAATACATAAGAAGAGTACAAGTTAAAATTTCAAATTGAGTTCACGTATTCATGTCGAGTTCAAGTACTCATGTCAAATCATTATGTAATCATGGTTCAGGGCAAGTCAAGTCAAACATGCAATAGATTTATTCACACAAGTCATATAGATACAACAAAATGAGGAATTACATAGCATGAGATGAGACAGGTATATTATTCAAGTAACGACCAGAAACAATGTTGTAAAGAAGTGTTATATACGACTAATTACTAAAATCAATCGAATTTGGAATATAAACGAAAAAAATAGCCATAAGTGTTATGCAAATATGAGTCCAAGTCTTGCCTAAATACGACTACTAGTTTGGGTGTATTCCCGTTTTAGTATTGTCGCGAAGAATATATCAGAATATGTCCAACACCATCGCACATTTTTAAAACACAGTTTGAGTTAATATCCGTCGAATTTTAGATTTCGACATTTATTATAAACTTGTAGGTCTTTTGATATACATATCCAAACAACTAAGTTCTGCACGATTTGGATTTCTGAAACTCTAGTTATTGCCATTTTAACATCAAAGTTTAAAACCGAATTTCTGATTTCTAGACAGCAACTATGTATTATATTACAGAACATATATCGGATTGTTCTATTCATTTATGGGTCACCTTGTATATAGGAAAGTTATAGGTCTGTTAATTGTGCATCTATACATCTAAAGTTTATCACGAACGGACATCAGAAGTTCAAGTTATGTCGTATTTAAAAGCAGTGTGCGAATCAGGACAGATTCTGTCTAAATTCATCACTTAACTTTGTAACTCAATTTTCTATAATTTATATCGATTTTCAGGCAATCTATATGTTGGCTATAGTGCCCTCAAGTCAATTATTGGATCGCAGACACCTGATTGTAATGATTGAGGGAGGACCTATACCGGTAGAACAGTTTTACTCGAGATGATAGTATGCTATCTGGTTTGTCTTTATCATCGTGTACATGCTTCAGATAACATTACATATCACTATTACATGTTGATAGAGCCCATAAGATTATTGCTTGACTACCAGCAGTATGATGGCGATCATAAACGTGAAAATTGGGTGGTCTATAAGCACATCCTTAAAGCGTCCCTAGTCGAGGGAGTTTCGAAACTGGGCATCGATACTCCAGAGTAGACTAGTGTATACGGATCGAGACCCCGACGAGGGGCGGTGGCCGGTCTCACAATCCATTGGTGTCAGTTGGTTCACCTAAGATGTATACAGGTGCTTCTTAGGTTATGAGTACACCGGGTGGACTCGCCGGGAACATGCTAGTTGGTATTATACCTATTGTCACATAGCAGTTCCCTGGTGACATGTGTACATGTTAGTCTATCGACCTGAGATCGTCATTTGTCTCATATGAGTTCCCACTGTGCTTTGATTACTACCCTACCACGGCTCAAAGGAGTCGTGCAAACTGGTTTTAGTTAGGTACAGTCCCGAGCCATATGGAGGCAGTGAGCGGATCGTTAGGGGATTCATCTCTCCCGATATTCGGGGTTGATGTCGCGGTGTGCACGGGTGGCCATCACCAGAAATCCTTGGCCAAGGCAGTCGAGAATTACTGATTCAGATCAGTAGTTTCTTAGGTGGTAATGGGCTTCATACCGACACTGAATATCAAGTTATTAGAGGTATGACTTTATCCACCCCCTAGACTCGATATGTGATACTCATAGACGAACAGACCGGACTGTATGGATATTGTCACTGTCAGGCTCGGTAGGGGTTTCAGGATGAGTTTGCTCTTCGGCATCCCTTTCTCTCAATACCTGGGCAGCCGTTACGTACAGCTAGTGTCACTGGCGTGCTTGTGGTTAAACCCATTGCCAGCGTATTGACGAGTCTTTAGAGTCCCACACAGAGGGTTTCCCTGGTTCGGGCGAAACGTTGTAGAGGTCGTATGGTTTTATGGCAGGGTTCGATCATATACGTGCACTTGTGCACGGATCATGATCGGACGGATAATACTAGTGGGCTTTGGTTTAAGCCGGATCCTAGTATTATATTGTTGGATTATTTTCGTCGCGTTATATTCGTATTCAGACGGAATACGGATGCGGGTATGTATATACAGATGAGAGGTAATCTTGTAATTTATTACAAGATCACTTGAGAGTTGCCATTTCTTTTCTTTATTAAACATTTAGTTTAAATGTTTAATAGGTGGAAAGTGTGAGTGTGAGTTTTGGCTTGGACTTTTTGGTGCATGCACTTGGTGACTCATGGTTGTGAGTCATGAGATGATTCATGGTGACATGTGGTTTCTTTTGTTTTGGCTAAGATATTTGTGGCATGAGATATTTAGTTGTGAGACTTGTGAGACTTGAAAAAAGGCAGATCGTTTTCTTTCTTGGTGGCTTTTCTTTAGTTGCTAAAAAATGCTCACAACAAAATAACTCATGCTCAAAGCCAAAAACTTTCTTCACTTGGTTTTCTTCTTGAGCTCACACTCTTCACTCTTGGCAACTTCTTCAACCTCTATCCAAACCTTCTCATGAGTTGAGAATCCTTGGGTGTATTGAGACAAACTAATCACAAACACTTTCTACTTCATCTTGGCTATCTAGGCTAGCAAACTAGATACTCGAGTTGCCTCAGTTTTGAGACGGGAGCCCGTAATACAACCTCTCGACGTGGATCTTCTTCGATGTGGGGAGACCTGAGATGAAACATGATCAAGGATGCCGCAAGGAGTTTGGGACAGAGGTTGAAGACCGAAGGACACAGATCGATCGGTATAAGCTCTCTAAACTCCTTTCATAGTACTAGTATAGGGTTAATGGTTCGATCCGGGAATTGGGTTCCGTTAGCGCCGGTTTTTTAAAGTTTTTGTTCCGCATTTGGCCACGGATTGATGGCCGAGACGCTGGCGTAACCCAACACTATATAACTAAGAAATTCTAGATCTTTCGATCTAGATATCAAAAACACTTGAGTTTTCTCAAAATGGACATCAGTAGACCGAGTTATGTGTTCTCGAAGATGAACGATAAAAGCAGTTTGCTGCGTTTAAAAATAATGAATAAAAATACGTCGCAAGTCCTAAATCGTTATGTGGTTTGATCTGAAATTTTTACGGTGCTCCTGGAAATGTGTTTAAGGTCTTAATAAATTTTTCTTGGATTTTACAGGTGTCACGATTAAATTCTAAAAATTAATTTGAAGGTAAAGATATTGTTATGGTCGTATTTTGAGAAAGGATGAAAACCATGGTATTTATTTGTAACTTTGTTTACTTTTATGTTAAAATTAAATATAAATGATTATAATTTCAACGACAATAATATGAGTTAACATATGTGAAGCAAGCATATAAGTTTATCATGAAACTACACGGAGACAACTACTAGCATATTATTTTATGGGTATTATTTAAACGAGAGATTAATCGAGCATAAAAAGTATCGACATGATGGCGACATGGAAATGAGGAGGTAACATATAGCAAGAGGGGAAAGGAGAGTAGGATGAGGAGGATGAATAGGGGAATTATATGTTGTATGAGTCGGTATAACAAACGGCTCACAGATTTGGTGAGAAAAGCCTCGACTTAGCTAAGACTTCGAAACTTGAAAGAACCCTTGCTTATCTAAAAGCTTTCAAGGAAAGGATTTTAGATTTTGATTATGGAGAGAACTATGGTGGAATGGAGAAAAGAGAATTATATTTGCTAAAGGAGAATTAACTAGGTATAATGGACAAAATAATTATATTCATAACCATCTAATTGATGGTGGGAGTTGAAAGGAAGAGAAAATGAAAGATCATTTGTAGATTATGAAAAGAGTTTTTAAAATAGATTAAAAAATTGCAAGACATAAGGTTCGAACCTATAGCTTATGGACTAGCAATTCAACGACTTAACAAATAGGCTACAATGTTATTATTGGACATAATTAAATAGAAATAAATATATACATAGTTTCAAAGAGAATAATTTAAAGGATAAACGGAATAAATCATTTTCTTAACTAATTTTTTTCCTTTCAAATAAAACAAATTCTCTTTTCAAAATTTTCCTTTCAAAACGAAATCGAATAAATTCTTTATAGTAAAGAAATCAAAATATTTTAAATAATCTTTCAAAACTTTTCTTTTTACGAAATGAATCATTTTGAAACAAATATATTTTTATTTATTAAAAAGTATTATAGTAAAAATAGGGTTGTTACACCTCGTCTATCGGCTAACATACGTTTATTTTCGTCATGACATAGAACTGCACGAAAGTTGTCAATATCGAATGATATCATTCGGTGCTAACAACCGTCGTATAGTTTATGTAACAAGAAAATTTATCATATGATAACTGGTAGATTTGTCCAATGTAGACAAGTTAGGAATGTATAAAGCAAACACGTCCATTCACTTGTGTTTTCGTTCATTTCGAGGTATTTCGTCTGTAGCTTTCCGCTGGTTCTCCATATATAAAGATAGATTAGATATCCGTTTCAATGTTGTTTGATAGTATTGAAATGATTGTCTTTTTTATTACAGTGTACTCGGAGAACATCGGGGAGGTGCTGTCGAAATTTTCTCAAAATGGATGAAAACATAAATGAATGGATGTATACTCTATACATTCTTAATGGGATAGAAGCCTTACCCCTGACAGTCGTTGCGTCATTGCATGCTACTTAACCTACACCTACACTTAAACTAAATCGTCAATTGAAACTAAACTTAACTAATAAAGCATTAAGTGAATGAGTGTCGCGTATCCGTATCTGAATCCATGCTACTTAACCTGCACCTAAGCTATATCATCAATTGAAATTAAACTTAACCAAATCGTCAATTAAAACTAATACTAACGCTTCTTAGTATCCTTCTATCGCGTATTTGTCAAAAAATCTTAATTCTATGACTCTTGTCTATAGAAACCTTACTTCATCCGAACTGTTCTAATATGACACTTCCGTACCTCCACAACAAAAGTTGGATGTACGTCAATACTCCCTCGAGTGTGCATGAGTTTTTCCTTAACGGTGTTTACGTTTACACCGATTTTGTCTACACACATCTTGGGTTATTGAAAGAGTATGAAATCTTATGTTCTTGTTCTAAGTGTATGAATATGCGATTGCTCAAGAAGAAGGAAGTTGAGTTACACATCGTGAAAGACGGTTTCGTTAGATATTATATTATTTGGATACTTCATGGAGAAGAAAAAGTCGTTATAACATAAGATGAGGCATTGGTGCAAGAGATGGAAAACGAATTCATTGAAATGGAAAATGAAGAGTGGCAAAGGATAGTATAAGAAAAGGAGGAAGACGAATGGCAATTTGAAGAAGACGAAGCCATCGAAGAAGATAATTCTGTATTCGCGTCGATCGATGACATGGATGGGCTTATATATGCCGGGGGACTTCCTAATGATACGGAAAGCACTGGACCCTCGTTATTGGAGAAGTACAAGGCCGACTCAAGAATCCTTCTTTATCCAAATTGCAAAGGGTTTTCAAAATTGTCCTTTTTTATATATCTCTTTTAAATCAAGTGCAAGAACAAATGGAGCAACCGGTCTTTTACTGATCTCCTAGCATTGTTGAAGGAAACTTTTCTCGACAGAAATGAAGTGCCACCGAATTGGCATGAGTTGCAAAGATAATCACAAAGATCGGCCTAAAATGTGATAAGATCCATGCATGCAAGAATGAATGTGTTTTATTCCGGAATGAACATGCCACACTCAGAAACCGCCCTGTGTACGGGACTAATTGATTCAAGCCTAAGAAAGACTCTTATTCGAGTAATGTGCCCGTGAAGATTCTTAGTCATTTTGCACTAATACCGAGGCTGCAATGGTTATTTATTTGTGAGGAGACGGCATCCGAAATGCAGCGGTACCATAAAACGCCTCGTGAAGAGGGAAAAATGAATCATCCTAGAGATTCAATATCGTAGAAAGTTTTAGATGAAAACATCCTACGTTCAACGCAGACCCTCGTAACGTGAGGCTGGGAATTGTGAGTGACGATTTCAGTTCATTTGGGATGGTTCGCGGCGGGCATACTCACAGTACTTGACCCGTTGTGGTGACTATATACAACCTGGCGCCATGAAAGGCTATAACGCAATCTTATTTTACACTGGCTCTTTTAATCGACTGCCCCTCGTCGTCTGGGAAATATATCGACGTGCACCTTCTACCCTTGATCGATGAGTTAAAGTCGCTGTAGGAACCTGGCGTAAGAACCTATGATGCACATGATAAACAATTTTTTCAGATGCGTGCTATTTTATTGTGGACAATTAATGATTTTCCTGCCTACGTCATGCTGTCGGAGTGGACAACTCAAGGTAAGCTTGCGTGTCCTTTCATACGAGCCACGTACGTTTGAAATTTAGCGGGAAAGAGTCGTATATGGGCCAACGACGTTTTTTGCCTACACCTCACAGTTTCAGAAGGAATGAAGAAATATTCAATGGTAAGACGGAGACCTGTAGGTCTCCTAAACCATTTTCTGGTAACGACATACTGTAACAATAGAGAGATTATCATAATATCACATTCGGAAAGACACAAAATAAAGCTACAATACCATACTGAACTGGTTGGAAGAAGCGAAGTGGTTTATTTCAACTTCCGTACTGATCCGATCTACCCCTGCGCCACAATTTAGATGTTATATATATCATGAAGGGTGTCTCTAAGCACGTAATCAATCTTCTGCTGTGTAAGGATGGAAAAACGAAAGGCAATCTCCGTCGTGATTTGACAGATTTGGATGGTTTGTCCATTAGAGAAGAATTGCGACCACGGCCTTTGGCCGGTAAACCGGGTTATTATGAGATTCCACCGGCAATCTACAACCTGAACAAAGAGGAGAAGCGGCAGTTCTTGCAGGTGTTGAAAAAATTGAAAGTCCTCGACGGTTTCTCATCAAATATTGCCAAACAGGTACAGGTAGAAAACGGAAAAATCGTAGGACTTAAGAGCCACGATTACCATATACTGATGCAACATCTTCTTTCGTTATGCCTCAGAGTATCAATAAAATCAGAAGTTGCTCTCGTGCTTAACGACTTTTGCATGTATTTTCGCCAATTGTATTCCAAAAATGTAGACGTCGGTGAGATAGTGAAACTCGAAAAAGATATTCATTTTATCCTCTACAAGCTCGAAACTATCTTTCCACCTTCCTTTTTCGACATTATTGTTCTATTGTCCGTTCATCTGGCGAATAATGTCAAGATTGGCAGTTCGGTGCATTACCGTTGGATGTATCCCATTGAGAGGTATGAAAATGTTTATTATTCATCATTTAAATTGCAAAACAACATCGTGGTAAATTAATATTTATAATCTTTCAACAGATATCTATTAACTTTAAAAAAACTATATCCGCAATAAGTATCGTCCTGAAGGTTCGATTGCAAAAGATTATCTCTCGGAAGAAGTTACATCTTTCTGTGCTCGTTTCTTGAACGACAATATTAGGATGAATCTGAACAAACCGCTGCATGTGCCTGACGATCCAATTGGAACAGGAAAACTAAAAAATATGTTTTACGGTCTCATTGGCAGTGTACATGCGTACATCTTGCTAACCAGCGAATGTTTTACTATATATGCAGAATAAGTAATAATTTCATCCATTTAAACGTCTAAAATTAAATTTAATCTAACTTATGTAAATTACGAACAGATCGCATAAAAAAACTCGAGCAATCGAATCTTAGGTGGTCGGCTGATAGAATCGAAAAAGAACAGATGCGCACTTTCATCGCTTGGTGTAAACAAGAAATCGAAGGACAATTGAATCGTGGAGAGCAGATTGATAAAGTGGTCCACAACTTTTAAAATGGTCCAATTACTGCAGCTACGTTTTACAACGAGTACAGGGTTTCCGGCTACAAATTTGATATCAAAAGGATATAACGTATTAGAGCTACACAAAATAGCGGCGTTGCAACCGTCAACGACAAAGGAAAACCCTACTTCGGTGTTCTTGAGGAAGTTATAGCGGTCTCATATATGCATAAGGTTGTCCCATTATATATATTCCAATACAGATGGTATGATACCAAGTCTGAACGGGGTATGAAAATCGATGAATACGGTCTCACTTTGGTTAACACCCAGCAGATAGCCTACGAATACAATAACTTTATCTTTCCCTCAATGGCAACACAAATATATTATTTTCAAGACTTGAGGAAGGTTGACTGAAGTGTTGTCTGTTGTTGGAAAAATGAGAGATTATTATAATGTACCGACGTTAACTGTCTCTGAAGATGAGAATGATGAGGAAGATGCGCTAACACGACTCGGTCCTTCTATTGAACGTACCGACGATCACTCTTCTGCGCCGTCAAACAATACGTTATTAAGACGTGATATCGGCCAATTGAATGTCACTGATCAAGATTTTGAGAATCCACCAAAAGAATCTTCAGCTAATGTACTGAAGAAACGTGTTAGGTAGTGAAATTGAAATAAATGTTCTAAATTGTATAATGATTATAAGTGATGAAATAATATTTGGATATATATGTAGGGTCTGATGACAGGCCCAGGAAGATCTAGGCGTAAGAAGAAAAGACGTCTAGTCGAGCTTGGCCAAAGCTCCATGCCATCCCCAACAGATCCAGCTACCGATGAGAGTACCCCAGCAGCCCCAACAGATCCGCTTACCTCTACTAACGCTCTAGCAGACCCAGCAGACCCGTCTACCCCTACCGATTATTATAGTTCTCATTTAAAATTTAATACATCATTACAATATAGTTATCTATTGAATTTTTGTTATCTATTAAATTCTATTGAATTATTAACAGTTTGTTGTTTGTAGATTCACGTTCTACTGGCGGAATGGCGTCTGGCGCCAGTTCTAGCAGCACGCTAGGGACATCAGGGGCAGGTATAATCATTATTGCTTAAAAGCTTTTAAATAACGATTGTAATTTAAATTTATCAAATTCTATATATAAACTCTGAATATTATAATATTGTGTTTGTATATATGTATTTTTGCAGGCTCCAGCAGTGTTAGGAAGAAGGGTCATTCTCAGCCTGCCAACTCCAGGCCAGTCGATGGAACCGGACCCTGGACGCTGATGTTCAATGAGAAGGGTGTGTATATTGGCGACAACGACACCAGATGGGGGTATTATATGTGTTACGAGATCCATACATACCATCGGTACCCACTCCATCTTAGATGGGACCTATGCCAGACCGCTAATGCTAGGGCATTTTTTGAGTCGAACACGGTATCACATATCTTTTTAAACATTTAAATTTTAATCGTCGTTATATATATATATATAATTTTGTAATTTCAGACCCAGCAACATTACAGGTTCATTGCCATTCGATGCACATCGCACCTTATCTGGGTCATAGACGAGATGCAGAATATCAAGAGAAGACGCCGATGTGATGTAAAGAAGCTTTACTATCATGCCTGGGTCACAGCGACTGAGGAGCATCGAGGGTCGATGATGGATCGGATAGCAGCAGATGTCCCGAGCCCCGATTGGCCGCATCTGGTCGAGTACTTTTCTCGCACCGATGTTCAGGTATAAATTTAATTTTAAATATTATAACAATATAATATGAAATCATATTCTGAAATATAATATAATTATTTTTATGTTTGCAAGGCGGAGTCGGTTCGCAACAAGTAAAACCAAAATAACGGTGTGAGATCATGCGTTGACCCGATCCAAGGGAAGCATATGCAGGCCAGCACATAGTACCTCCTAACGTTTAAAAATATGTGTTTTCTTTGTCGCAAATTACTTATTAAAATAAATACTAATTTTATCGTAGAAAAAGAAAGATCCTGCCTGATACAATCCTGCCGCTGGGTGGGCCACATTACACAAGGACACCGGTGAGTACATGGTAAGTTTCATATAATCAAATCGATTCTGTATTTTAATTTAACATATATCTATATATCTATATTACTCTTTACAAAGCCAGTTCCAAGAGAGGACAACCCTCTTAGGACTTTGCTCCAACGACCCGATTACCGCCATTGCCCCTATCCTCGACGAGCTATCGGGCTGGCATCACGGTCGGTATGAGCGCAGGATTGGTCCTGGGGCCCAGCGGCTATTTACCAGGTGTGAGGTCGTCCACGAGTACGTCATGATCCAGACGCGGGTAGATGCGGAAGCGGTGTCGGCAGAGGAGATTTGATCACCCCGCGAGCAGATCACGCAGCTGCAGGCGCTTACAGAGCGGGTTAAGCAGTTGACGCAGCAACAACAGGAGTCCATGCGGCGGGTGTTACGAGAGGAGATAGGGAATATCTTCACGTCACGGGACATCGATGGAGGTGGATCATCCCAACGACCTTAGATATAAACATTTGTTTTGTATTATTTACTTTTCATATATTATTTAAGACGTATATTATAGATATTTGTATATCATTATCTGTATTTTTTGTGTTCTTTCATATTATTTGTTGATTATTATAATTGCGTGTGATTTGATGATATTATTATTTTGTATTACTGGTTATAAATGAAAGCAGCGCGCGCTGGGTGTTTCAGGTTTTAAAATAATATATCTACTTATTGGTAACGGTTCCAACCGTTACCGTTACATCTTTCGTAACTGTTAAAACCGTTACCACAGAGGTTAGTAACGGTTAGTACATGATAATGATATCTGAAATATATCAGATCTTTCTACATATTGGTAACGGTTCTAACTGTTACCAATAAGTAGCAGATATTTGATATATTGCAGATATCATTAACATGTATACCTCTATGATAACGGTTCTAACTGTTATCAAATGGGTTCAATCGTAATGATTGGAACCGTTACCATACTTTTGGTGACGGGGGTATTCGTAATTGTTGTGTAACGATTGGAACCGTTACCAATATGGGTTTAGGTAACGGTTCCAACCGTTACGAATGACCACTCTGTAGAAGTTTATATATCTATCTATAACACTCTTAAAAGCTGTCACGCCCCGCTTCCCAAAATACGGAATACGAGGGGTAGACAAGGCCAGCCATGCTCCTACGGTCAAGGAAAAGTCCTGTCGTAGTCACACTTCGGCTTCTAGTTTATCATGGTAAACAGTAAACGATGCGCAGGTAAAGAGAAATGCAGTAACTGAAAGATACAATAATATAAACTGACCTGAAGTGGAAATAAACGAAAGTAACTCGGAGTAGCGAGTCAGAAAGTCTGTGATGCACGTCTAGTACTGATCCAAGCTAGATCTTCTCCTCACACTGAGCATGCATACTCAGGTCGTCAGAGCGACACAATAGCAATATAATATGTATAAAATCAAGTGACAGTTCCTACAGTGATAATAGGTATGTGAAGCAGTAAATAAATAACATCATGAATATGTATGTGCAGTAATCAACGCCGCGGAACAGTAAAGCAGTATAACGATATGTCACGTATGTCAACACGGTATAAAAGTAATATAAATGCCAGCATCCCTATCAGTCTCTAAGTCTCACTGTACAGGTCACTAAGCCTATCGTCAGTCCAAGTGTGAGAGTCAACCACTCGCGAGTGTCCTCCACCCAAGGGTAGAACCCAAGGGCAAGGGACCACGGGCCCAACATGTAACAAGAATATCACGGTGTATATATCACGTATCCTGTAAATCTCCATATAGCTCCCTAAATATATAAGCCGGCATGGGACTCCCGAGATTCTGTTGAACTCACACTTAAACTACCCCACACCCCGTGGTCTACATCAAACGCTAACCATCACCCTAAATATTAATCGATCCGTGACAAGTCTGCGCGAGAACTGGAGGCAGGACCTCCATCAAGCACGTCCCGACCAATACCTAAGATAAATGGCAGTGTCGGATGCCTTACCTGTGACATCCGTGCAAGCGCTTCCATAAGTGTCCCATACCACTTATAGTCACACGTACACGCATCCTACAGACGTCGACAATGCAATAGAATAAAAGGGACACTGATTGTGCACAAGTACGTATCACTTTCACTTAATCACGGATACACGAACACTGACGTACTTGCCACAATCATCACTAAAATCTAACACTGGGTGAATGCACGATATCACAAGGTTATCACTACAATGATATGGGTATGATGTGATGCATGAACAGTATAAGAAACACAATTAAGGTGTCATAAAACAATATTCTATCACTTGCACGATTTATCATGAAATGTACATTTATATTTTAGCGAAACTATAAACAGGTAGTAATTAGTATGTTCAGTTATCTATCCATAGAATTTTTGTTTCAAGCCAATCGGGTTCCAGGATCAAAAGTTATAACCTTTTCATTTTAAGCGCTCGCGGCTGGAAATCCAATTTCAGAATCAGAAGTCCGTTTCGCAACGCATTTTAATCCCAGTTGGGATCAGATTTTAGCGACGCTACAGTTGGATGAATTCTAGGGCTTTCAGTAAAGTTTTCAACGCAACAAACGGATCTTCAATCGCGTCTGTACGTTAGGAGTTATAATCTGTTTAACACTAATATGTCAGTTCTGATTTTGTTGGGACTGTTATGTGTCCCGATGTTCTAAATTACAGTTTAAATATCAAACGGTAACGAAACAGAATGAGACCAATCGTGTTGTCTAGCTAACAGAGTTACCTACAATAAGAAGCAGAGTTCCGCAACCTACGAGTTAAGTAAATCCTGTGGTATCCAATACGGTACAGCAACCAACAATTTGAGTAGCTCTGGACTGCAGTCCAGAGTTGCACTCCGATCCAATTTTCATCATGGTTTAAGTACGGGAATGCCAGGAAACCAGTATGGGGTTAAAGTTCGTCGAGTCGGATTCGATTTGAGCCCTCGAACGCACCATTCTAGTATGCATATGATTTATAGTGAATTTAACGATTTTCAGGTGCAAGAAAGTTCCAGTTTTACGGTTAAACTTGAGGGTAGTTGTTTTGGCCATGAACGGTCACACTTTCTAGTAAAACCTGCGCAGGGTATCCATCATAGCAAGGGCCAAAGCATTATATCTAGTTCCGTCAAATTGGATAATGATTTTCTATGAGAACAAGTATCGAACGGTTTTATGGCTATATTTAGCATCAAGCAAAACATGTATTATATCTACGATTTTGATTTGTAACTTAATAATAAATAGCATGAAAACAAGTAAAAACTTGCCTGGAGGCGTCCCGAGGATGTACGGTGACGGTGACGTCACGAACGCGCGACACACGCGCGGCACGGCAACTAGATTTGGCTTGAACTCGAGTCTCGGCAACGACGGCTCGCAGCTTGGTGGTCGGGTGCTCGGCTGTGAAGCTTGGCCCTGTGCGTCAAGGGTTTGATGATGGGTGATGATGACAATGGTGAGGGTGTTAGAGAGAGAGAGAGAGAGAGAAAGTTAGAGAGAGAGAGAAGATACAGAGAGAGGGATGGTGAGTGAGAGTGAGAGAGAAATAGAGTGAGAGAGAGGGCTGAGAGTTAGAGGAAACACAGAGAGAGAGAGAAACAGAGGGACAGAGGGGGAGAGAGAGCTGAGGGGAAGGAGAGAGAGAGTGTGTGTTAGAGAATTTGAGAAAGAGAGGGACAGAGGAAAGGAAGGAGAGAGAGAGAGATAGAGACGAGAGGGAGGTGAAAGGAAGGGGGAGAGAGAGACGATGACGACAACGACGACGATGAGGGGTTCGCTGGTCGTCGGCGCAGGGGCGGCCAAGCTCGGGTGCAGGGTTGGCGTGCAGGGCACTCGACGGGGGTGCTCGGGTATGGGTGTGAGGGTGGTGGTGAGGGAGATGATGCGACGACGTTGATGAGGATGATGATGATGATGAAGCGGTCAACGATGAGGCGAGGAGAGGGGCTCGCCGGCGAGAGGCGCAGGGGCTCGGTGATGGGTTTTGGGGTATGGGGCGATGGTGGCGGGGAAGAGTGAGGGGAGGTAGAAGGAGGAGAGAAGGAGATTGAGGGGACGGGGTGCGCGTCGTGTGGGTAACGGTGAGCGAGGCACGGCGCGTGTCGGGCGGCGACGTGGGCGCAACGGCAGGAACGCGCGCGCAAACTGCGGAGATAGCCGTTGGGGATTTAAGGAGATGTACAGTAGCTGGAGGTCGGGTCGGGTTGAGGCGTGGATGCGGGCTGCGGGGAGCGGGCCGGGCCAAAGGTAAGAAAATAAATTAGAGGAGTGAGGGATTTTAGAGCGGGCCGGGCTAGGGATTAAAAGGGAAAAATTGGTGGAAAAATAATTGAAGTGGGCTGAAGGGATGCTGGGCTGAAGGGAATATTAATTGGAAAATTAAAAAGAGGTGTGGGCTGAGAAAGGATTAGGCCGGGAAAAATATTTTAAGGAATTCATAAAAACAAAAGTGGCTGAGGATTTAACAGTGAAGGGAAAAATGGTGCTAGGCTTTAGGGTTTAACTTTCAAATAAAAGATGTAGGGGAGTTGGGCTGGGTTTAAATCTGAATGATTAAAAGAAATGATAATGGAGAGGGCCCAAGGCTTAAGCTGTACGCCAAGGAGTTTAATTAATTAGTTTAACAAAATAGAGAAAGAATGAGCTGAGAGCTGCGGAAAGAAGAAAATGGTAGAAAAGAAATGAGGGCAAGGTCTAAGGAATTTGTTAGGGAAAGAAATGGGGTTTTAATATAATAATAAATTCATAAATAAAATAAATAATTCACAATTAGGAATAAAGAGGATTCTAAAGTAATAAAACACGGACCTTGGTATAAAAGGGGCCGGGTGTTACATCATATCACCCTTACAAAAAATTTCGTCCTCGAAATTTAAAGTAAAAGATAATTTATATAAACATATGCGAAAGCTATTATATTGCAAACTAACACATAAAGCTCTATTAAAAAATCCGTGGACGAAGAAATTTGAAGGCATAAACATGTAAGAATAGCATACAGAAGATAATAAATATAAGGCTCAACCACACATAATAGTAAGCATAGGCACGACACTTGAAATGAGGTAACGAGAATAAAGTAGTGAAAAGTAGTCGGTAGGTTAAACCATTTTAGGAAAACGTATCGGTTAGGTAGTTTTAAAATATCTTAGGAAACTCACATAATGAAAATGAGTAATATGGAACAAAATATGCGCGGTGTATAGTTGCGCTACTGAGAATGAAAATAATAGTGTACTTAAAATACAAAAACGGAGTAATCAATAACACAGACCAAAATGATGGAAACTAAATTTTTGAATAACACTGTCCCTATATATAGTTAGGGTAATAGGAAGAACATAAAATTGCATAGGCTAGCTAGGGTAATGATTACAAGGAGGTGTGGCTCAAACAGAAGGTTGGAGTATGGCGGCTTTAGGCTGAGGATTAAGGGGATTAGGATCGGATCAGCACCGGAAGTAAGGCGAACAACAAATGACTACAAGGGAAGAAGTACGGGTATGGTAGCGGTCGGTACCACATATGAATCAAGATGTGGAGAGTTAGCGAACTCGGAAATTTCTCCAACGTTTTCTCCTCCCAAAAGAATTTCAAACTAGGCACAGGCGAAGAATGGATGGTGGCTCATTCCAAGGATCAGGGTGCGGTACTTTCTAATTGAAACAAGTGTGAAAATTATACAATGAGTAGGGGTGGACAGTCAGGAACTCGGCATAAGAATAAATAGATATGGGCAATAAACAAATATCGGCAAACCAATAATCAAAAGGTTTACGAATACAGAAGGTTTACTTTATTCAAGAAATTTGAAACAAGGTATTCCCAAAGACGAAAAGTGGCCCTACCTATACACATTTTATTTGGTCAGAAAACAACATCAAAAACAACAAAAGAAATTCCGTCAGCCGCGGTTGTGGAGATTCAGTAGGTTGCGGTAGGCTCGCGCACTCAGGTAGGGGCGTCCATTCCCATAGCGTCTCGCAGGTACCTCTATTGGAAGTCTTTCCACCATGGGGTCTTGATCTTCTGGTCCTTCTTCCTCGGATAGAGCTTCTTCCTCGAGATCCGATTCCATGTGATTCTCTTCTTCTGGATTTTCTTCCGCGAGATTTTCCTCAATTGGATTTTCTTCTATCGGTTCTTCCTCGGGGTCTTCCTCTATCGGGTCCTCTTCAGGGTCTCCTTCCTCTTCGTCGAAATCAGCTATCATGTTAAATTCTGGGGCGGCTGCTCCTTCATCCTCTGAATCGTTGTTACCGAAGTTGACCTGGGGACCGTTGACTTCATCATCAGAACTCGTCAGTGTGTGATCTAAGGAAACGCATGACTGTGCATCCTCGTCTAGATGCGGCGCTGCTCCAGGATGGGCCATGGCCTGGAAAGAGAAGTCATGATTAGACAGTGGAATACATCAAGGAAAACTCAGGGTACGAAATATAGGAAAATATGCGGTTGCAGGAACTGAAAGATCATAATGAAAAATACTGTGATAATGAATAGAATTTGACATAGAGAAGCACAAGAATGATACATATATTATGATTCAAATTTTATCGCATTCAACTAAAGTTCGACGGATACAAAGGTTCAGATGGAAGGAAATGTTTATAAGAGTACGACAACAAAATACTGAAATTGGAAAACATAAAATTCTTCTTTGACTGCCAGAACGCTGCATCATTCTTACGCGAGTTGAACCCTGTGTTTGGGTCCGCTTTTATCCTCGAAATTCGAACTACGCAATAATCCTCACTTGGCCGAAGTGGGGAGTGTGGATGGGTCTCCTCCTTTCAGCTCCTTCCTTTCCGGGCAACCGTTGATAAGATGTTCGCTTGATCCACAAATCAGACATTTCCCTTGGGCGCGGCGACAATCCCTCTGAAGGTGTCCTGGCCTCTTACAATATCCACAGCAAAGGTTCTTATGATGCTTCTGTTGACGTTTCATCTTCTTCTCCTTTCCTCGTCCAATAGGGATTTCTTTATGATAGGAGACTCCCGCTGGTGCCTGATTCACCTGTCTTCTCAGCCCTTCAGCCAACAAGTCGTTTGTTCGCTCCTGAGCTTCTTTTAAACCTTGTAGTACACTAAGGATCTCAACAGTCTGATTCTGGGGAGCGGATAAAGATGAAGAGTCGTTGGAAGACATGATCCTGAAACAACAATTTTGAGAATGATATGAGTCACATGCTAATGAATCAAAATATGATATGGATAGGACAAGGATTCAAGAATATTAGAGATGATGATTTTTTTTTTTTAATTACAAGTGGAGAATCAACCGTATGGCTTTAAGTAAACCATAGCGAATGGATAGCTAAACACACTACGCGAATATGGATCAAGAGTATCAAGTTTACAATCTAGACTGAGGGATGTCATAGATTGCCAAACTGTACACGGAAAACTGCAATCCCAATCGATGCAAAACCTGTCTCTGATACCAACTAAACCATGTCACGCCCCGCTTCCCAAAATATGGAATACGAGGGGTAGACAAGGCCAGCCATGCTCCTACGGTCAAGGAAAAGTCCTGCCGTAGTCACACTTCGGCTTCTAGTTTATCATGGTAAACAGTAAACGATGCGCAGGTAAAGAGAAATGCAGTAACTGAAAGATACAATAATATAAACTGACCTGAAGTGGAAATAAACGAAAGTAACTCGGAGTAGCGAGTCAGAAAGTCTGTGATGCACGTCTAGTACTGATCCAAGCTAGATCTTCTCCTCACACTGAGCATGCATACTCAGGTCGTCAGAGCGACACAATAGCAATATAATATGTATAAAATCAAGTGACAGTTCCTACAGTGATAATAGGTATGTGAAGCAGTAAATAAATAACATCATGAATATGTATGTGCAGTAATCAACGCCGCGGAACAGTAAAGCAGTATAACGATATGTCACGTATGTCAACACGGTATAAAAGTAATATAAATGCCAGCATCCCTATCAGTCTCTAAGTCTCACTGTACAGGTCATTAAGCCTATCGCCAATCCAAGTGTGAGAGTCAACCACTCGCGAGTGTCCTCCACCCAAGGGTAGAACCCAAGGGCAAGGGACCACGGGCCCAACATGTAACAAGAATATCACGGTGTATATATCACGTATCCTGTAAATCTCCATATAGCTCCCTAAATATATAAGCCGGCATGGGACTCCCGAGATTCTGTTGAACTCACACTTAAACTACCCCACACCCCGTGGTCTACATCAAACGCTAACCATCACCCTAAATATTAATCGATCCGTGACAAGTCTGCGCGAGAACTGGAGGCAGGACCTCCATCAAGCACGTCCCGACCAATACCTAAGATAAATGGCAGTGTCGGATGCCTTACCTGTGACATCCGTGCAAGCGCTTCCATAAGTGTCCCATACCACTTATAGTCACACGTACACGCATCCCACAGACGTCGACAATGCAATAGAATAAAAGGGACACTGATTGTGCACAAGTACGTATCACTTTCACTTAATCACGGATACACGAACACTGACGTACTTGCCACAATCATCACTAAAATCTAACACTGGGTGAATGCACGATATCACAAGGTTATCACTACAATGATATGGGTATGATGTGATGCATGAACAGTATAAGAAACACAATTAAGGTGTCATAAAACAATATTCTATCACTTGCACGATTTATCATGAAATGTACATTTATATTTTAGCGAAACTATAAACAGGTAGTAATTAGTATGTTCAGTTATCTATCCATAGAATTTTTGTTTCAAGCCAATCGGGTTCCAGGATCAAAAGTTATAACCTTTTCATTTTAAGCGCTCGCGGCTGGAAATCCAATTTCAGAATCAGAAGTCCGTTTCGCAACGCATTTTAATCCCAGTTGGGATCAGATTTTAGCGACGCTACAGTTGGATGAATTCTAGGGCTTTCAGTAAAGTTTTCAACGCAATAAACGGATCTTCAATCGCGTCTGTACGTTAGGAGTTATAATCTGTTTAACACTAATATGTCAGTTCTGATTTTGTTGGGACTGTTATGTGTCCCGATGTTCTAAATTACAGTTTAAATATCAAACGGTAACGAAACAGAATGAGACCAATCGTGTTGTCTAGCTAACAGAGTTACCTACAATAAGAAGCGGAGTTCCGCAACCTACGAGTTAAGTAAATCCTGTGGTATCCAATACGGTACAGCAACCAACAATTTGAGTAGCTCTGGACTGCAGTCCAGAGTTGCACTCCGATCCAATTTTCATCACGGTTTAAGTACGGGAATGCCAGGAAACCAGTATGGAGTTAAAGTTCGTCGAGTCGGCTTCGATTTGAGCCCTCGAACGCACCATTCTAGTATGCATATGATTTATAGTGAATTTAACGATTTTCAGGTGCAAGAAAGTTCCAGTTTTACGGTTAAACTTGAGGGTAGTTGTTTTGGCCATGAAAGGTCACACTTTCTAGTAAAACCTGCGCAGGGTATCCATCATAGCAAGGGCCAAAGCATTATATCTAGTTCCGTCAAATTGGATAAAGATTTTCTATGAGAACAAGCATCGAACGGTTTTATGGCTATATTTAGCATCAAGCAAAACATGTATTATATCTACGATTTTGATTTGTAACTTAATAATAAATAGCATGAAAACAAGTAAAAACTTGCCTGGAGGCGTCCCGGGGATGTACGGTGACGGTGACGTCACGAACGCGCGACACACGCGCGGCACGGCAACTAGATTTGGCTTGAACTCGAGTCTCGGCAACGACGGCTCGCAGCTTGGTGGTCGGGTGCTCGGCTGTGAAGCTTGGCCCTGTGCGTCAAGGGTTCGATGATGGGTGATGATGACAATGGTGAGGGTGTTAGAGAGAGAGAGAGAGAGAGAAAGTTAGAGAGAGAGAGAGAGACAGTGAGAGAGAGAAGATACAGAGAGAGGGATGGTGAGTGAGAGTGAGAGAGAAATAGAGTGAGAGAGAGGGCTGAGAGTTAGAGGAAACACAGAGAGAGAGAGAAACAGAGGGACAGAGGGGGAGAGAGAGCTGAGGGGAAGGAGAGAGAGAGTGTGTGTTAGAGAATTTGAGAAAGAGAGGGATAGAGGAAAGGAAGGAGAGAGAGAGAGATGGAGACGAGAGGGAGGTGAAAGGCAGGGGGAGAGAGAGACGATGACGACAACGACGACGATGAGGGGTTCGCTGGTCGTCGGCGCAGGGGCGGCCAAGCTCGGGTGCAGGGTTGGCGTGCAGGGCGCTCGACGGGGGTGCTCGGGTATGGGTGTGAGGGTGGTGGTGAGGGAGATGATGCGACGACGTTGATGAGGATGATGATGATGATGAAGCGGTCAACGATGAGGCGAGGAGAGGGGCTCGCCGGCGAGAGGCGCAGGGGCTCGGTGATGGGTTTTGGGGTATGGGGCGATGGTGGCGGGGAAGAGTGAGGGGAGGTAGAAGGAGGAGAGAAGGAGATTGAGGGGACGGGGTGCGCGTCGTGTGGGTAACGGTGAGCGAGGCGCGGCGCGTGTCGGGCGGCGACGTGGGCGCAACGGCAGGAACGCGCGCGCAAACTGCGGAGATAGCCGTTGGGGATTTAAGGAGATGTACAGTAGCTGGAGGTCGGGTCGGGTTGAGGCGTGGATGCGGGCTGCGGGGAGCGGGCCGGGCCAAAGGTAAGAAAATAAATTAGAGGAGTGAGGGATTTTAGAGCGGGCCGGGCTAAGGATTAAAATGGAAAAATTGGTGGAAAAATAATTGAAGTGGGCTGAAGGGATGCTGGGCTGAAGGGAATATTAATTGGAAAATTAAAAAGAGGTGTGGGCTGAGAAAGGATTAGGCGGGGAAAAATATTTTAAGGAATTCATTAAAACAAAAGTGGCTGAGGATTTAACAGTGAAGGGAAAAATGGTGCTAGGCTTTAGGGTTTAACTTTCAAATAAAAGAAATAGGGGAGTTGGGCTGGGTTTAAATCTGAATGATTAAAAGAAATGATAATGGAGAGGGCCCAAGGCTTAAGCTGTACGCCAAGGAGTTTAATTAATTAGTTTAACAAAATAGAGAAAGAATGAGCTGAGAGCTGCGGAAAGAAGAAAATGGTAGAAAAGAAATGAGGGCGAGGTCTAAGGAATTTGTTAGGGAAAGAAATGGGGTTTTAATATAATAATAAATTCATAAATAAAATAAATAATTCACAATTAGGAATAAAGAGGATTCTAAAGTAATAAAACACGGACCTTGGTATAAAAGGGGCCGGGTGTTACAAAAGCAAATTGATGGTTTTTTTTGGTTCGTCATATCTCTAGTAATTCCCTATCCTAACTAAATATCTCCGTCCAACTAAAATGCGGTTTGCCATCTTCCTAAAATCCTCATTTAAAAATCTATTTTTATGTTAACTAAAATCAGAATTCCTATCTTACTATTCTAACTATATCAAATCCCTATCCCAACTAAAAATCTTAAATTTTTAATATGCAGAAAAATAAAAATATACAAAGATTATATACAATCGAAAATATATTTAGTCAAAAGATTAAAAAACTAAAATATATTTAATATTTGTAAGATATGAAATTTTTGTTTATTATTTAACACTCTTAATGCAAGTTGGTATTTTTTTTCTTCGTCGTGTGTGTGTGTGTGTAAGTAATTACCTATCCCAATTAATGCCGATTGCTAACTCTCTAAGCATGAAAATAAAGAAAAAATTTAAATAAGATTTTGAGATTTAAAAAATCCAGAAATTAAAAAAAGAGATGGATTTAATAATTTTTACTATTATAATTAGAAGTCTTTAGATGATGTCATTAATCAATAAAAAAAATTTTGAAAAATGATAAAATTTCAATAGCCAAAATTGAGAAATGGAAATGTACACCTCATCCATCACAAAAGACAAAAATAAGAAAATAAAAAATCAACAGCCTTCTATCTTCGAAAAGTGATATGTCTTACAAATTTATAGATAAACTCTTATATCTTTTTTACCTTGAATAACTCATAAATTTTTCAACTCTAATATTACCACTAACTGTATTCATTTAATATAAATTTTAAAAAGTTACAGATATCTTTAGAAATTTTCATGTACTGTTAAAGATAAAATAATTTAAACACGCCATTATTATTTAAAATGCACACATGCATCACACGTGCAAAAATACTAGTATTAATAAAGCTAAGTAGATTTGAAACGATTTATTTTAATATCTGATATATTCAAAATAAAAATATAAAAATATTTACAACCACTTGCCAATATTTTTAAGTCTGAAAAATTTAAAAGAATTTTAAGATTTAAAAATTCAGGAATAAAAACTAAAAGATTTACAACTATTCAAAATATAAAAATCTGAAAGATTTGCAAACTCTGGAATTGATTTATTAATTTACGTTTTCTTAAATTATAAATTAAAAATAAACAAATATTTAAGAATTATTTTTTAAAAAGGCCTCTTCTTAATAAATAATTAAGTGAACTGACCCTTCTCATAAATTTATGAACCTTACATATGTTATGCGGTGTTGTAATTAAATTTTAAGTTTAAAAGGAGGTACGTGATATGCTACGAATTAACTTGGAGGCTATAAGACAAATATGATACGACTATGTAACATGATTATTTATTTCTGAATTAGAATACATTCTTGTGCATAGCTGGGGATTGAAAGGAATTTACGTATTTTGTTGAAACTGTGATTGGAATTATTATCATTAAACTAAGGAATCCAAATTAAATCATTTTCTTTTTGGTACGTGATGATGCTCATAATCGGGAACTCCCCAGATCATGACACGTGGCAGATGACGTGTCCCGGGGCACACGGAAACAGGGCATGAACCACGCATTGGAGGCGTCCCCCAGGCTATCGTCCCGCTGAGGACGGACCGACCTCCGAGGATGCCCTGAACGTTCCTGCGCTCGCCATGTAAACGGCCATTGGCTCGCCTCCGAGCCCTCCTACACGCCGAGCTCCTCGGCCATTCGCCTCCGAGCTATCACAGAACCGAACTAGCTCAGCCTCCCGCCCCCTTCTAGGCCTCTCGCCAAGCTAAGCCTCTTCGGTTCTATCGGGAGACCTAGAACGCGGGTCACAGGCGCCTCCGCCACGGCTCCACGAATCTCGCCAGACGTGAGATATCCTCCGCCCCACGATCCCGCATTCCACGTCGTCACATCCCCCCATTAACGAGCGTATCTCGTCATTAATGGGGGATCCCTCCATTCACGCAGGCGTAACGCCAGGGGCGTAACGGCCGACGAGGATCTCGCGCCAGCTAGCCTATGGAAGCCACTATATAAACCCCTCTCTCAGATGACTCAGGTAAGGCAATTTTACCCCCAATAGGCCGCTACTCTGCTCAATACCTCGGCTAACTTGATCGTCGGAGGGTCCACGGTGGAACAACCACCCCGGGACTTCTTTGCAGGTAGCTCGGCTTCACTCCAAATCAAGCCCACTGAGATCCACACGCTTCAGGAGGCAACCCTCAAACCCAATTTCAGCCGTTCATCAACGCTCACGACAGATCGACGGAGGACAATCTGAAGGAGATCCTGACCTCCATCAGTTGGCACCGTCTGTGGGAAACGAAAATTCCACTCATCGAAAGTCAATCTTCCGATCTTGAACTGATGGCGAGTGATCATCGCGACGATCCCAGCACAAGCCTCCGCCCTCCCCACAACAGAGGCGCGGACGGATCCTCTCCTCCCCCTAACGCCGTTCATGCTCTGTCTGCACGGATCGACAGGCTCGCGTCCATCATGGATGCCCTTGTCCGCGTCCAAACAGCGGGACAAGCCCCCCAGATTGCCGTTCCCCTACCTCGGGATCGCGACCTCCACAGAGGGGGAGATGACATTGCCCACGTTGGCACAACTGAACAGCGTCTCGCTATCTCCGGCGGCCACAGGTCCCCTACAGCGACCAATTCAATGACCCGCTGGGTGCCTCACGGCTCCATGTCGGGTCTCGCGAAAGAGCGCCCCGCCCTGAGGCCCGTTGCACTCCTGTCCCTCCCGGAGAGGTGTCGGTCAGCTCGCCTGCTCCCATGCATAGCCGGCACCCTCTCCTTCGACGGGGTTGCGCGGACGGCTCTCACCGCGATAACTCACGAACAACCTCGACAGGGGACTTGAGGAACCTTATAGAACGGAACCGGAGTCGCAGCCAGGCGTAGGCCGCCAGCGGGAAGGGCCATAACTCCGAATACGCCGAATCCTCGGGGTACCACGACCGTATCGATGCCCTCGAAAAGAAAATCGAGGGTATACATCGAGAGAGTCGTCCTTCAAGCGGGGGGGCAGGTATACCGCCGACTCGCTTACGAAGCCCTTCACTGAAGAACTGCTCGATGTCCATGTTTCCTCAAGAAACAAGCCTCCAAAGGTGGCCTTCTTTGACGGGAAGTCCGACCCGAAATACCACTTGATGCGTTCACGGCGGGCATGAGCTTCCAGGACAACTATGACGCCACCCAATGCCGAGCGTTCCCCCCACTCTCATCCACGCCAGACGAGACTGGTTTCAAGGACTCACGCCACGCTCCATCTCTACCTTTGATGAGATGGCCGCCCAGTTCCTGGGGCATTTCGTCGGGAATAGACGGCAGAAGCGGACCGTCGATTACCTCTTCACTATAAAGAGCGGGGACAAGGAATCCTTCAAAGGATACGTCACTCGCTTCTACAACGCTCTTCTTGAGGTTCCTGAGTACTGGGACGAGACTGTCATCATGACTCTTAGGTCAGGTCTTAGGCACAAGGAGTGGCTCCGCTCCTTTGCATTAGCGCAACCAAAGACCATGGCCGAGGTAAAAGCTTGGACCGAGCGAGAAATTCATCTCGAGTCCGAGGTAAATGCGAACCTACCCAGAGCAACCAGGCCGATCAAAAGAAGAGGGGCAGAGAAGAGAAAAAGAAGGTCGACCAGCCAAAGCCATATTCCCCGAAGTTCCAGGAGTATACTCCGCTCAACATCTCCCAGACTGAACTGTTGGAGGAGGCAAAGGGCGAGCGATTTTTCAAGCTCCCTCCGGTCACCAATAGAGTGGCCAAACGGACATGAGGCCCTTACTGCGCCTTCCACAGGTCGCAGGAACACCCCACCGAGATTTGCAAATAGCTCCACGACTACATCGAGGAGTTGATTCGCTCGGGGCACCTGGCAAAGTACTTGCAGGAAAAGCGACAAGCAGACCGAGAGTAAGAGAACCATCCCCCTCCCGGCGAATTGAAGATCGGACAAATCATGGTTGTATCAACAAGGAGTGTGCCTGGAGCTGGCAAGAATCGACGCCTCCTGCCGGTCGAGGGGACTAGCAGCCAGCCCCGGAAGAAAAGCAAACCAGCTGAGCCCATCACCTTCACCGACGAAGACCTCCATGGGATATCCTTGCCTCACAACGACCCCTTTGTGATTACAGCACGGGTCCACCGCTAAGGGGTTCAAAGGATACTGGTCGACTCGGGAATCTCGGCGGACATCTTTTCTACGACTGCTTTTTACGTATGGGGCTCGGCCCATCGGACCTGAGGCCAACCGCCCACATTCTGTCAGGGTTTACTAACCACTCCATCCCGGCAGAGGGAGTGGTTACCCTCCTCCTTAACATCGGGGAAGCAGGCCGTACAAGAACCGTACCAGTGGAGTTCATCGTCGCTAGAATTCCATCGACCTACAATATCCTCCTGGGACGCCCGACGCTAAACTCCCTTCGGGCCCAAATCTTGACCTACCACCTCACGATCAAGTTTTCACTAGATCAAGGGGGAATAGGCCGGGCCTACGGGAACCAGCAAATCGAAAAGATTTGCTTCACAGCGACATCTACCCCCGAAGAACGAAGCGACGACCTTGAAAGCGCGAGTGATTTCCAGGGGTCTTTGGATACTCGTGACGAACAAAAAGAAATCCGAGAGGCACCGGTAGAGGCGCTAACAGAGGTACCCCTCGTCGAAGGAAACAACCAATGAACTGTCCAGATCGGGTCACTCTTAACGGGAGCCTGGCGCGACGACTTGATCCACTTCCTCCGAGGAAACTCGGACGTGTTCGCTTGGGCACCCGCCGACATGCCCGTGATCGACCCTAAAGTAATCTCACATAAACTCTGGGTCGACTCGACGGTCCGACCCGTCAGGCAGAAGAAACGAAGTTTCGCTCCGATCAAATAAAAGGTGATCGAGGACGAAGTTGACAGGTTGCTTGCAGCCAACTTCATTCGAAACGTGGCCTACTCAGAATGGCTAGCGAATGTGGTCATGGTTAAAAAGGCAAGCGGGAAGTGGTGCATGTGCGTCAACTTCACAGATCTGAACAAGGCCTGCCCGAAAGACAACTATCCCTTCCCTCGAATAGATCAGCTTTTCGACAGCTCCGCAAGCTACGAATTGCTTAGCTTCATGGATGCTTTCTTCGGCTACAACCAGATCCGTATGAACCCGGCAGACGAAGAGCTTACCGCATTCACAACGGACCGGGGGGTATACTGCTATAAAATGATGCCCTTTGGCCTCAAAAACACCGGAGCTACATACCAGCGCTTGGTCAACAGGATGTTCAAACCACAGATCGGGAGGAACATGGAGGTTTACGTCTATGACATGCTCGTCAAGTCGACCTCGTCGGACGAGCATGCCAAATATCTCGGCGAGACTTTCGACATCCTCCGCAAATACAAAATGAAGCTGAATCCCGCCAAGTGCGCATTCGGGGTCACCAGTGGAAAATTCCTCGGGTTTATTGTTACCCACCAAGGAATTGAGGCTAACCCGGAGAAGATCAGCGCCATCCTCGACATGGCCGCACCGAAGAGCAACGTCGAAATCATGCGACTCACGGGGAGAGTGGCCGCTCTGAGTTGCTTCATGTCAAGGTCCGGAGAAAAGTGCCTCCCATTCTTCAAAGCCCTGAGAAAGATCCCAAGGTTCGAATGGTCGGAGGAGTGTCAGGCCGCTTTCGAGCAATTGAAAATGCACTTGGCAACTCCCTCACTGCTAACCTGGCCAATTGAAGGAGATGAGCTATCACTGTATCTAGCGGTGTCCGATCAGACTGCAGGCTCGGTGCTCGTCCGAGAAGTCAAAGAGTCCAGAAGCCGGTCTACTACGTAAGCCACGTCTTTAAGGATGCGGAAACAAGGTACCCGGCCATAGAAAAGATTGTATTGGCGCTTATCGTGGCCTCAAGGAAACTACGGCACTACTTCCAGGCACACACCATCCTCGTCCTCACCGAGCATCTCTTAGGGGTTGTTCTCGCCTCCCCCGAGTCATCTGGTCGCTTGGAAAAATGGAGGTGGGAGTATCTCAATTCGACATCAAATACCGCCCAAGGCAGGCTATCAAAGCATAAGTCCTGGCCGACTTTATTGTCAAATGCACTATCCCCAACAAAACGCAGTGTCGGCGCCAGCCCCCGGGTCTCAACCCTCGATCGAGGAGAGGCCCGACTCCGTCCCCGATTGGGTCCTTTATGTCGATGGATCATCTATCGAGGATGGGAGCGGTGCCGGCCTCATCATTCGAGGCCCGAACGAGGTAGAGATGGAGTACTCTTTGAAGCTCGGGTTCAAAGCCTCAAACAACACCGCGGAGTATGAGGCCTTACTAGCTGGACTACGAATCGCCTCCGGGGTGGGGGTGAAGACGATCCGAATCCGCAATGACTCTGCCCTGGTCATAGGCCAGGTGACCGGGCGTTTCGAGGCCCGGGAGCCTCTGATGGTGAAATACTTAGCCGAGGTAAGAAGACTACGAAAAGACTTCGACGATGTAGGGTGTTTTTCGTCACCCCATTGAGATGGGAATACGCGCGTGCTTGTCAGGCGCATCGCAGATTCCCCCTGCCTAGGGTAGGCGGGGGTTTATTGATTGTGGAGATTCGAATCTCCGGCAGCCGCGGACTAAGCTGCCGTTAAATACCCCTCGGCTTTTGGAGCGAGAGAACCTCCGATTGACGGGTTAAACAGGTCATGCGAACTCAACGTGCAGTGTGAGTATGTTTTGAAAGGGTTTTGGATATATTAGGGGCCCCGCAGATTTTTTACGGGGGTCCCGCTGCCTGGATAGCGGGCAAGGGGTCAAGGGGGCTAGCAGCCCCCTTGCGAGGTGCAGGGCAGCGCCCCGTTAGAAATTTTTTTCTAACAGGGACAGTGTCGTGGTGTATGTGTGTGTGTGTGTATAAAAGGAAAAGGCATCCAAAGGATACGGGGGAGAAGGCACCAGCGCCCTACGTGCCAGGCACGCGGGCGCTGTGCGCCAGAGTGCCAGCGCCCTATGTGCCAGGCACGCAGGCGCTGTGCGCCAGAGCGCCAGCGTACCACGTGCTTGGCATGCGGGCGCTGTGCACCAGCGCACTACGTGCATGGCACGAGGGCCCTGTGCGCCAGAGCGTCAGCGCACCACGTGCCTGGCACGCGGGCGCTGTGCGCCAGCGCACCACGTGCATGGCACGAGGGCCCTGTGCGCCAGAGCGCCAGCGCACCACGTGCCTGGCACGCGGGCGCTGTGCGCCAGAGCGCCAGCGCCCCACGTGCCTGGCACGCGGGTGCGAGGTGTCAGCAGCAAAAGGGACTTGGTCTCTGCACTGGGAGCTGTGCTCCCGATTTGACTTATCGAGTTAAACTCCTGATAGAGATTAATTTAGGGAGTTAAACTCCAATGGATCTTGAATGGAGTTAGACTCCTAAAAAATTTTAGAAATGATCAAAGGGGGCTGCTTTGTTTCTCCCTTTGGCTCTGGATCTTCCCAAGATGGGATTCCTGGAGATGGATCTCCTTCTTCTTCCTGTCGGTTGGCCGGATCTTGGAGAAAGGGGGTGAGATTCAAAAATCTCCCCTTTTGAGATCTAATGGAAGATCTGAGCTCCCCTTTATGGGTTTTGTGGAAAACTATTTAGTTTTGGAAAAGGAAGAGTAAAACTCTTGATTTAATTCAAAAGAAAGAAGAAGGTTTAGAACCTTGAGGAAGGAGAAGGAGGCACAAAAACCCTAGAGTTTTAGAGAATGGAAGAGTGTCTTTTATTCATCATCATGTTGCCTTATATAGGCTTACACATTTAGACATAGCCCCTTGGGCTTTACAAAATGGCATTTTGCCCATCCCATGCCTCATGTGCTCATTTCTTTTACACATAAGCCATGGGCTTTACAAAAAAATTGGCTTTATGCTCATTTTGCTTACATTCATGCACAAAAAATTACATCAAAATTATTTGTTACATGATTTTTATGTTGGCATGAGGAGGCTGGCCGTGGGCTCGACTTGGGCATGGGCCCGCTTGATCTGGGCTTGGGCCCACCTGGCTTGGGGTTGACCTTGACTTTGACTTGGTCAACCGGGGTGCAAATTTTGACCCCAACAAAGTGCCCCCCATCAATAAATGCACACCGCGCATATGAGTTGTGTGCATGAAATAGATGGATCTTGAAGCTGGACTTCGAGGGGGGACATCATTCCGGGGCGGAGCATCCCTCGGGGAGCATGATTCCCGGGGATCGGAGCATCATTCCAATTTACGGAGCATAATTCCAGGGTTGGAGTATCATTCCGAAGAGTCGGAGCATAATTCCGAGGATCGGAGCATAATTCCGAAGGGTCGGAGCATAATTCCGAGGATCGGAGCATAATTCTAAAGATTAGAGGCATGATTCCAGGGATCGGAGCATGATCCCGATGAGCGGAGCATGGTTCCAAAGGGGTCGGAGCATAATTCCGACGAGCGGCAGACATTTTGACCGAATCATAATTTCGATGCCGAGGTTGATTCCCAGGCGAAGTATAATTCCGATAGGGAAAGCAGATACTCCAAGGCGAAGCTTGATTTCGACACGGGATACATTCTGAGACGAAGCATGATTTCGACGCAGAGCTTGCTGGTTGACTTGATTCCGAGACGGTACTTAATTCCGATGAGAAGGTCGATGCTTGATTCCGAGCCGAAGCATAATTCCGACAGGGAAGGTAGATACACCGAGGCGAAACTTGATTTCGATGCGGGGTACACTCTGAGCCGAAGCATGATTTCGGCGCAGAGCTTGTTGGTCGACTTGATTCCGAGGCGGAGCTTAATTCCGACGAGGAGGTCACTGGTTGATTCCGGGCCGAAGCATAATTCCGACAGGGAAGGTAGATACACCGAGGCAAAGCTTGATTTCGACACGGGATACACTCTGAGATGGAGCATGATTCCGGCGTAGAGCTTGTTGGTCAACTCGATTCCGAGGCGGAGCTTAATTCTGACGAGGAGGTCACTGGTTGATTCTGAGCCGAAGTATAATTCCGACAGGGAAGGCAGATACACCGAGGCGAAGCTTGATTTCGATGCGAGCTACACTCTGAGATGAAGCATGATTCCGGCACAGAGCTTGTTGGAATTGGTTGGTTTGATTTGTTTGATTTTTGCCTTGTTCAGCGGGACTTTTGAATTTGAGAGGAATTTGTAATTTGTTTAGCATCAGTATTACTGCACTGGAATAATGCGAGGAGCAACTCATCATTTGCCTTGGGAGGACTTGGGGTTTTGGTTTTGGTTTGACTTGTGTTGACATCAGTATCGCTATACTGGAATATGGTACCAGGATCGAATCATCATCTTTCATGAGAGGATTTGGGGATTTTGGTTTTTGTTTGGCATCAGCATTGCTGCACTAGAATAATTCCAGGAGCAACTCATCATTTGCCCCAGGAGGATTTAGGAATTGGTGGCTTAGGAGACAGGTTTAGATCCCTATCACCTAAGGTTTTTCAATTTTATGGGTCGTAAGGGTCCCATAAAATCATTTTCTCCCTACGAGTCGAAAGGATCCCGTAGGTGTATTTTCTCTTTAGGAGTCGTGGGGACTCCTAAATGTGTCTCTCCTTTGTGAGTTGTAAGGATCTCACGCGGGAATTTTCTCCTCACAAAGTCGAGAGGACTTTGCGAGTGCATTTCATCTCTTTTTTACGAGTTTGCGCCCTTTCGAGTTTTCACAAATTCGCCAGCAGTCCTGCTGTTTTTACTCACGGAGCCCTTTCGGGTTTTCATCCGTGCCCATTTTGCTTGTGGACATAACCCTTTTTTTTTGAATCTTCATCGCCAGTGGGACTTTGAATGTGGTCTCGCCGATAGGACTTGGGAGAGATTTGGATCGTTTTATGCCCATGGATTGTATACGGTTTTGCAGGATGTATGATCCAGACCGTAGGGCCGGAAAAATTTCGGGACTTTGTTGGCGTCTGCATCGCTGTACTAGAATATGGTACCAGGAGCGACTCATCATTCGCCGTTGGGGTATGGGATTTGGAATTTGGTTAGCGTCTTCATCGCTGCACTGGAATATAGTATCAGGAGCGACTCATCATTCGCCATTGCCTATTGGGAAGCGATGGCTTAGGAGACAGGTTTAGATCCCTATCACCTAAGGCTTTTCAATTTTATGGGCCGTAAGGTTCCCATAAAAGCATTTTCTCCCTACGAGTCATAAGGATCTCGTAGGTGTACTTTCTCCTTAAAAGTCGTGGGGACTCTCAAGTGTGTTTTTCCTTTATGAGTCGTAAGGATCTTACGAAGGTGTTTTCTTATGAGTCGTGAGGATCCCGTAAGTTTTTTCTCCTCATGTATCGTGAGGACACATAAGTGGGTCTTCCCAAATGGAGCATAATTCTGAGGGCGGAGACCGGCCGCTGGACTGGTGATTGCAGTGGGATATGGGTATGATGAGAATTATTTGAGCCCGTGGATTGTATATAGTTGTCAACTTGAGGACCAAACGTAGGGCCGGGAGAATTTTGGGAAATTGGATTTTGGTTGGCGTCTGCATCGCTGCACTGGAATATGGTACCAGGAGCGACTCATCATTCGCCGTTGGGGATTTGAGTTTTGGACGGAGTCTGCATCGCTGCACTGGAATATGGTACCAGGAGCGACACATCATTCGCCATTTTTTTTGTTTTGTTTTTTTTACCGCGATTGCTTTATCATTTCAGCTTTTCTTATCGCGAAGGTCGCGGTTGCCCTATCATTTCGGCTATATTTTCATATTTATTTTTACTCGCTGATTTTTATTGCGAGTTGCCCTATCATTTCGGCTTTTTATTTTTTATTTTGTTTTATTTACACATTTTTACTCCCCCAGTTTAACGACTTAGAGGTCGACTGTTCCCAGTTTAATGACGTGGTGGTCGACTTTTTCAGAGAAAGCCAGATGGCTGAGAGAATCGGTTTCACGAAGGACTTCGGTCTCCGTTTGTATGAAATTGGTGGTCGCAGCTTGACTGTTTACTAACACGCCTTTAGACAGTTCTATCTCTCCTGCCTTGTATTGTTTTTCGACCCAATCTTTGAAGACGAAGCAGTCCTCAATAGCATGACTTATCACTCTGTGATAGGGGCAGTATCTGGGGTCGTCGGTCATATTCTCTTCTTACGGTCTTTTTGATTCTGGCAATTGTAGACCGTTCCTCAGGACATCTTTGAATATTTTACGGATTTTTTCCCTTCTGAAGGAATAGACCTTATCCAGCTTCTCTTTCAGAGGAGCTTCTCCTCCCTCTCCGAACACTGGCTTCCGAGGCCGGTTGACATTAGGCCCTCTCATCCCTTGCTTATTTTGGTCAGCCAAGGTGTTGAAAGATTCAGAATCGTCGGAATTTCCGCCTTTGCGATTATCGTCCTTTCGGTTTCTGCAGGACCTATTGTTATTTTGGGAATCTGAGGAGGACTCCTTCTTTGAGCGCTCCAGCATCTGAACTTTCCTGGTCAGCTCTTGGAATGTTTTGAGACCCGCGGTGCATAGAAACGGGGCCATCCAATTGTTGAGATTTCCGACAAGGAGACTGACAGATTGGTCCTGCTCTATCGGCGGTTTACATTTGACGGAGAGATTGTGCCATCGGGTTATAAAATCCATGTTGCTTTCATTGTTCTTTAGCATAGTCCTTACGAGATCGGCAATGGTGATCTTATCGCTGACGCTCATGAACCTCTGCCGAAACTGAGACTCCATTTGGACGAAAGTTGTGACGGAGCCATCCGGTATGCTCGCAAACCAGTCAAAACCAACATCGGCCAGGCTATTAACGAACTGGCAGAGGAGAAGCTTATCATTTCCCCCAGTATTCCCGCATGAGGCTTTAAAGTGGGTAATGTGCTAATTCGCATTTCCCGTCCCATCGAATCTTCCGAATTTAGAGATGACATAGCCGCTAGGAAATTCTACCATATCATACTGAGCAGGATATGGTCTCCTGCTACTGCTAACATCTTTTTGCGCTTCGGTTTCAGCTACCAATGTTTTGACTTTGTTGGCAACCAAATCCATGATTTGATCTTGAGTTAGCGGGCTACTGTCATCGGTAGCCAAGACATTTCTTGAGATAGGATGCGACTGATTTTCATGCGGTCTGCCTACTTTTGGATTTGAGGGAATAGGCGTCGGCTGCCTTGGGCCGTGAGCCATAAGACGGCGTTTGTCAAGTCGTCAATTTTTGAGCAGAGCTTGGCCATCTCTTTGTCTCTACTTCTGAGCTGCTTTCGGAGCTCCTGGAGAAGTTGCTCCTCTGCGGTCTTAGGATGGAAAGTTGGTTCATCTTCTCTTTCCGAGCCCGACTCCTCATGAACTGAGGGCTCTCCCTGCTTATCAGCCTCACTGGAAGGGTCTTCATTACCTTCCAGAGGAGGCTGGTCTTGGAATGTGGCAGCCATATTCACACCAGATTGAATTTGGGATGTGGTGGCCCCGTCCTTGCTCTTGCTGCGTGTGCCCACCATGTAGACAGTGTGGACCACATATCCAGTCGTCTCTTTATCTTTGGCGGGGTAACCCTGTTCTTGGAAGCTCATGAAGTTTAGCCCAGCATGAGCCCTTACCCTTTTGTTGGCTCTGTATCTGAGCCTTTTCTGTCTTAGCTTCTCAATTTTGAGGGCTTGGTGGGCATCCACTTTCTGGGAAGCCACCGTGAGTCGATTGGCGGGGAGCTTAGAGAAGACACCCGGTCGAGCAGTTGTTAGGGGCACCGCCGGAGCTTGCTCGAGACGCCTTGTTGCTTTATTGGTGTTCATGGCCTTGCCCCCAGCTGGGGCCAAGGAAAGTCATTCAAACACCAACTTGCGTTTGGGTAGTGGTGCCCTCGAAACCACCACATTTGGCATCTTGCCTTTCGAGGCCGGTTTGTCTGTTACCGGAGCTTGAGCTGGGATGACGTTAGCTGATATGAACAGAATAGAGCTAAATGGTAGCGGCGCCTCCTCCCATTATTGCCCGAGACTGGCAGGGAGGACTGTCCTGGCGTCCATCTTCATCGTGTAGGAGATGGGAGTTGTGTCGAGAGCTGAGCTGATCTTTAGAGACATTTTGTTGCTTCCGGAGATTGCAATTTGAAATTTGTTAACCTGCACAAAGAAGCATGATTTCAGTACAGGTAGTCGATATGTATATTGATTGAGTTCGCATGGATATTTAACCTGAAATATGGGAGGAGAGATTCGTCCCACCGGGCGTGCCAGAATCTGTAGGGTGTTTTTCGTCACCCCATTGAGATGGGAATGCGCGCGCGCTTGTCAAGCGTATTACAGATTCCCCCTGCCTAGGGTAGGCGGGGGTTTATTGATTGTGGGGATCCGAATCTCCGGCAGCCGCGGACTAAGCTGCCGTTAATTACCCTTCGGCTTTTGGAGCGAGAGAACCTCCGATTGACGGGTTAAACATGTCATGCGAACTCAACGTGCAGTGTGCGTATGTTTTGAAAGGGTTTTGGATATATTAGGGCCCGCATAGTTTTTACGGGGGTCCCGCTGTCCGGATGGCGGGCTGGGGGTCAAGGGAGCTAGCAGCCCCCTTGCGAGGTGCGGGACGGCGCCCCGTTAGAAATTTTTTTCTAACAGGGACAGTGTCATGGTGTGTGTGTGTGTGTGTGTGTGTGTGTAAAGGGAAAGGGTATCCAAAGGATACGTGAGAGAAAGCGCCAGCGCCCTACGTGCCAGGCACGCGGGCGCTGTATGCCAGAGCGCCAGCGCACCACATGCCTGGCACACGAGCGCTAGGCGTCAGCAGCAAAAGGGACTTGGTCCCTGCACTGGGAGTTATGCTCCCGATTTGACTTATGGAGTTAAACTCCTGACAGAGATTAATTTAGGGAGTTAAACTCCAATGGATCTTGAATGGAGTTAGACTCCTAAAAAAATTTAGAAATGATCAAAGAGGGCTGCTTTGTTTCTTCCTTTGGCTCTGGATCTTCCCAAGATGGGATTCCTGGAAATGGGTCTCCTTCTTCTTCCTGTCGGTTGGCCGGATCTTGGAGAAAGGGGGTGAAATTCAAAAATCTCCCCTTTTGAGATCTAATGGAAGATCTGAGTTCCCCTTTGTAGGTTTTGTGGTGAAAAACTATTTAGTTTTGGAAAAGGAAAAGTAAAACTCTTGATTTAATTCAAAAGAAAGAAGAAGGTTTAGAACCTTGGGGAAGGAAAAGGAGGCACAAAACCCCTAGAGTTTTAGAGAATGAAAGAGTGTCTTTTATTCATCATCATGTTGCCTTATATAGGCTTACACATTTACACATAGCCCTTTGGGCTTTACAAAATGGCATTTTCCCATCCCATGCCTCATGTGCTCATTTCTTTTGCACATAAACCATGGGCTTTACAAAAAATTTGGCTTTATGCCCATTTTGCTTACATTCATACACAAAAAATTACATCAAAATTATTTGTTACATGATTTTTATGTTGGCATGGGGAGGCTGGCCGCCGGCTCGACTTGGGCATAGGCCCGCTTGACCTGGGCTTGAGCCCACCTGGCTTGGGGTTGACCTTGACTTTGACTTGGTCAACCGGGATGCAAATTTTGACCCCAATAGACGAAGTTCAAGTGGAGCAGATTCCCCAGCACCTAAACGCCCAGGCCGACGCTCTGAGAAAGCTAGCCTCCTCTTATACGACCAACAACAAGAGAAATATCCTCTTCGAGGTCTTGCCATGGCCCAGCGTGGAAGACAAGGCGACAACACTTCAAGTTTACGTTGCCCGGGAAGAAGATCGGGATTGGAGGAAGCCCCTCGTAAAATTCTTGAAGGAGAGTATGCTTCCGGAAGATTGAGGGGAAGCATGCCGCCTCCGGGCCAAAACCCGCCACTTCGTTTGGAGCAATGGAAACCTCTACAAGAAGTCGTACACGCAACCTCTGCTTCGGTGCGTCGACCCCCAAGAAGCCGACTACGACCTGCATGAGATTCACGAAGGGGTTGGTGGATCTCATCAAGGGGCCCGCACCTTAGTCCAGAAAACGTTGCTCCAAGGGTACTATTGGCTGACCATTCATCAGGACGCTCAGAAGCTCGTCAGAAGATGCAAGAGCTGTCAACTCCATGGCAGCGTACCCCGCCTTCCGGCTACAGAGCTAACGACCCTGACATCCCCATGGCCGTTTGCCCAGTGGGGAATGGACATGGTAGGCTAACTCCCAACTGGTACGAGTGGGCATAAATACATCCTTGTCGCGGTAGACTACTTCACGAAGTGGATCGAAGCCATCCCCATCAGAAAACCGGATGCCGCCGCAACCATCAAATTCCTGCAGAACAATATAATATCCCAGTTCAAGATCACGAGGTGTATCGTTACCGACCACGGGACGAACTTCGAAAATGACAAAGTCAAGGGATTCTGCAACGAATACCACGTACTCATGAAGTTCGCTGTGGTCGCGCATCCTTAATGCAACAGGCAGGCCGAGGTCGCTAACCGAGATGTAATCCGAGGTCTTCGAACTCGTCTGGAAGGAAGGCAGGGCAGTTGGGTCGACGAACTACCCCGGGTTTTATGGGCTTTACACACATCGAAGAAGACCCCCACTGGAGAGAGACCCTTCAGCCTCTGCTACGGCACCGAGGCGATGGTCCCAACAGAGATCAGACTGCCCAGTTACAGAGTCGAGTACTTCGATGACGAAGTTAATACCTTGGCGCTCCAAACTAATTTGGACATCTTGCTAGAAAAACGGGACCGGGCACAGATCAAAGCCGCCGCTTACCAACAGCAAACTGCTCGCTACTATAACGCACGAGTCAAGCATCGCGCCTTCAAGACCGGAGATCTGGTCCTAAGGTAGAATGAGTTCGTAGACCAAGGCAGGTTGCACAAGTTCTCCCCGAAGTGGGACGGCCCATTCCTCGTCTCTGAGGTATTGCCCGGCGGGGCCTATCACTTGCAAGATGCGGCGGGTCGTAAGTTTCCGCAACCTTACAATGCCGAGAAGCTCAAGTTGTACAAATGAATTTAAAAATTGTATCTATGAATATATGTTTATTCTTTGCTAAAGCTATGTAAATTTTTCTATGTCTTTTGAATTAGAAGAAACTTCTCCTATGTGTTTCCCTCTTCCTCGGTTCAAAGGTCACGGGTTTCATTTTATGAAAATACTCAAACACGCAAAGAAGAAAAAAAAAACAATAGTACGTCGCAAAGGAGAATTTTATTTATCATGGGTATTATGGGCTCCTCGGCCTTACACGAAAGTTAAAATTACAGCAGGAGGGTACGGGATCGAGAAAGCACTGCTGGTGGTATTCCGTGGAGATCTCCGCCAGCCGAGCCCTAGCCTCTTCAGCCCGCTCCCTCTGATGCTACCTACGTACCCGGGATGCCACGGAAGCACCAGAACTTCCATCCGCCGGGCAGGAGTCCGCGATCTGCCTCTATTGTAAACACTCCAAAAGAAATGCCGCCGATCGGTCATGCCTGTTCTTCAAGATGAGGTCGAGGACATAGAGTGTGTGCAGTTTATCGAGAGCCTCATCCTGCAGCTCCTCGGAGAAGGGGTTGTACAGCCCCGGGGACCTCCTCCAAATTGCATACATCAGCAATTGGAGGAGGGACGACCTACGAGGAAGTAGACGGCCGAAATGGTCCTCGATGCGCTGGACCACCCCCCGTTACGTCTCCTCGGAGAGGGACCGGTCGTACAAATAGACGTCATCAAGAGTGACGATCTCTTCAATCGAGTAGATGTGCCCGGCCATCTCAGAAAAGCAACGCTGAAAGAAACCCATTTCCTTCTCTATTTATAGCCTCAACAGAATTCCCAGGGGCCGAAATTTGCGCGCGCATGGGCGCGAATTCTGGGATATTTTCAACTTTTCCAATACAAGACTGCCACGTGGCGGGCATCCCGTGTCTCACGGCCAACCGAAGCCGAAACGACGCGGATCTTGGAATGCCTCGCCTCGCATATGCGTTTCAGCCGCGTGTCGCCCGCGACGGTCACTCATCCAGATTTTCACATGTCGGGGGAGATCGAACGACGCCTCACAAAACCGAACAGCTCCCCTGCTCGGTCCATCCATGGCTGGTAGTTCACTGCCCACCGACGCTAAGGATCAAAAGCCCTCATCAAGAAGCCACCGAGCAGCTTCCCTGCTCGGTCTATCCTTAGCGGGTAGCTCCTACCCATCTATGCTAAGGATCGAAGCCCTCATCAAGAGGACACGGAACAGCTTTCCTGCTCGGTCAATCCCTGGCTGGTAGTTTACTACCCACCGACGCGAAAGCCCTTATCAAGAGGCCACCGAGCAACTCTCATGCTCGGTCCATCCATGGCTGGTAGTTCACTACCCACTGACGCCAGGGATCAAAAGCCCTCATCAAGAGGCCACCGAGTAGCTTCCCTGCTCGATCCATCTTAGCGGGTAGCTCCTATCCATCTATGCTAAGGATCGAAGCCCTCATCAAGAGGCCACCGAACAGCTTCCCTGCTCGGTCAATCCTTGGCTGGTAGTTTACTACCCACCGACGCCAATGATCGAAAGCTTTCATCAAGAGGCCGCTGAGCAGCTCCCATGCTCGGTCCATCCATGGCTGGTAGTTCACTACCCACCGACACCAAGGATCAAAGGCCCTCATCAAGAGGCCACCGAGCAGCTTCCCTGCTCGGTCCATCCTTAGCGGGTAACTTCTTACCCATCTACGCTAAGGATCGAAGCCCTCATCAAGAGGCTACCAAGCAGCTTCCCTGCTAGGTCCATCCTTAGCGGGTAGCTCCTACCCATCTATGATAAGGATCGAAGCCCTCATCAAGAGGCTGCCAAGCAGCCTCCCTGCTTGGTCCATCCTTAGCGGGTAACTTCTTACCCATCTTCTCTAAAGATCGAAGCCCTCATCAAGAGGCCACCAAGCAGCTTCCCTGCTCGGTCCATCCTTAGCGGGTAACTTCTTACCCATCTTCGCTAAGGATCGAAGCTCTCACCAAGAGACCACCGAGCAGCTTCCCTGCTCGGTTAAACCTAAGCGGGTAACTTCCTACCCATCCACACTAAGGGTCTGAGGCCCTCATGGAACTGCCGAACAGCTTTGTTTCTCGGCCGACGCCGACCAATTCAAACTTGGCTATTGTCTAACTTACTCTAAGAGGAGTGGTCGCCGGTCCAACTCAAAGGAATGAGCAAATCTATACCTTTCTACTCGAAGGGACTAACCGACGTATCTTAAGTGAGCGATCATCGCCTCGACTTCAGGGACATAAGGACACTGGCCTGACACCGGCCTTTGTATACTTGACAAATAATTGGCTTTCACTCGACGCGCAATCGCCATCTAAAGGACCGATCATCGACCTACGGTTTGACTCGCGAGACGAGGAAAACATTAACAAGCTCACGTCAACGAGCACAAGAAAACACTGCTGCGAAGAAAAATTTAAAGCAGCTTGATTCACAATCTGAGAGTCTTTACAAAAGGTATTATGGTCTCCTCAGCCTTACAAAATTGCCCGAAAGCTTACAAGATTAAAAAAAAGAAAAAAAGAAGAAGGCAGGAACGCTCAGGCCTTGGGACTGGGGAGGATCTCGATCTGCTCTGCACCGGCGTCGGGAGCCGGGGTGACAGCTTAAGGGTCAGCGCTCCCACCAAGAGCTTCGGCGCCGGGAGCCTTATCTCCAGCACTCCCACCGGCGGCCTCTCCCCCGGCGGCACTTCCGGCGGCCTCCCCCTGCGGCTCATCCTCGGAGAGGGGGTGCTCGAGCCGAAGCTCGCCATCGGCAAACCCCGGCATCAACGCCTTGACGGTGTCGAGGGCCTGGTACTAAACAATGGCCGAGGCATCGGCAAGGTCAGCATAGAACTGTTCCGATGTCTTGTACCTTTCCACCAATCTTACAGCCCGGAGGTCGGCGATCTTCACCGCTTCCTTCGCCGCCTCGGTTTCCCTCTTGCAGGCGTTAAGTGACTTCTTCATCGTAGAGTTTAGCACCTTGGCCTCCTCCAACTTAGCCTGGGTGGCCTTATTGGATACCTTCAAAAGGCGAATGGATTCCTTGCATTTAGAGTTCACCACCTCCTCGGCGACCACTCGGTTTTCGAGGGCGGCAATCCTTTCCTTCGCCTGCCGCGTAACGTCCTCCCGCGAAGAAGACTCGCCCGCCTTCTGCATCACCGGAACAATCTCCTCGTGCTCTATGTTGGCGATGAGAGCGCAGTGTTGGAGGACCTGAGGAAGATAAAAGAAAGGGTTAAAAAGCATCCGATCCGACGAAAAATGCTAGGAGAAAACCTAAACGGAAAGCGAATATTGACATGAACAGCCTCCTGAGCGATGGCGGCAACTTGGGCATTGAGGGTCCCCAGGGGAATTTTTCCCCCGGCCGATCGTTCCATCTCTGAAAGCAAGCTATCGACAACAGAAAGCCCCGAGGGCACCTCAAATCAGACGTCCCCCTCCTGCACAAAGATCGGGGAGGACGGAAATCAGGATACCGTCCTCTTGTACCTCTTGAGGGGGACCTCGGGGGGTCAGTCTCATCCTCCACCTCCCTCGCCGGGGGCTCCGGTTCCCGAGAGTGCTTGTGACTCTCCCCGCGGCTGGTCTCCAAAGCCCGGGGCGTGGTGGAAGGCCTGGCCGGTGCGACCGCCTGTAGGGCCGGGCTTAGAGCGGAGCGGGACAAGCCAGCGCCCCCGGTCTTCCTCTCCTTCTTCACGGCTATAGCAACCAGGAATTTGGATCGGTCCATCGGTTCTGCAAAAAATAAAATACACAAAGGGAGTTAGTGATGCCAGAAAGAACATAAGAAAAATATGCAAATCTAGACAGGTCAGCTAGGCTCCTAACTTACCCATGAATCGAGCGGGGCTGAGCCCGGCCCAACTGAGGTCCTGCTCGGAAAGCAAAACATCAGCCCATTGGATAGGCTCCCACATCGACACCGCCCTCGCCTCGGAAGAGGACGAATACTTCACCCGCGGGCAGTCGGCCCTGTGCCACTGTACAGGCACAGGCCAATCCTCACCCTCGGGTGGCCTGACGAATATGAACTTCTCCTTCCATTCGTGAATGGAAGAAGGAACTACTACGACTCCCGACCCGGCCGTCCCTCCCTTGCGTTTTCTAAAGGAAACGTACACCCAGCTCGGCTCGTCCTTACGGATGCCGGGATGATTTTTATAGCAAAGAGAGGAAAGGAGAAGGGTCAGGCTGAAGGGGATTTCTTCAAGTCTCAACCGGATCAGGAACCCGAGGAGAATTCTCCATGAGTTCGGCACTAGCTGACCTGGGGCTAGTTGAAAGCAACGTAGCGCCCTGCATACCTCGGGGGAAAAGGGCAGATGCAGTCCAGCCCAGAATGCATCCAGGCACAAGGAGATCTCCTTGCCCTGCACCTGATCCACCCGCTCACCCTCCCTAGCCAAATGAAGCGAATAGCTAGGGGGAATGTGGAAGCGAGCCCGGATCGTGGTGAGCTCGTCCACATTCCTTAGGAGGGAGGCTGCATCGCGAGCATTCCCGATGCGCACCTTGGAGACCCTTCCCGTCGCCTGGCCACGGGCGGCGTGGGTAACCCTAATCTACGAGGGGAATCCGACTCGGATGGGGCAGAGGAGGAAGCAGAAGAATACTCCCTAGACTCTACCCTAATTATCTCAACAGACTCCTCAGAAGAAGACATCTAACCTGATTCAAAGAAGGAGTCCTCCGAGGGAAGAGTGCGAGCGATCCAATCTAAAGGAAGGAGCGCCGAGCTATCTCTCGCAGCAATAAGGAAATGATGGCGAAAGTGTGGACCCGGGGTGGATTCCCCTTATTTATAGCGTTTTGACAAACGCATTCAACGTCTCAGATTATTTCCCACCAAAACGACGCTTCGCGCTCGCCAGCCGTCGACGCTCCACGTGTCGCGCAACCATTGGAGACGTCCCTTTGAGCGCAGAAGACAGTGACCATCCGTCACGTCCGCCAATCGGCGTCAGACACGTGGCCTGCGCCTCAACGAACATACTATTGAATCGGCGCTCACTCTTTAATGCACGATCTCCTCTCTGATCTGCTGACGTCATCGAGGATACGCCTAACCGCCTCGGAAATCCGTGCTGATGAGGTCTTTAACAACGAACTGAGCCCGGGGAACCAATCAAACCACTCTCGACCCGACCCATAAATAGACCGGGACGAGAGTGGTGGGCTAATGATGATGCTCATAATCGGGAACTCCCCAGATCATGACACGTGGCAGATGACGTGTCCCAAGGCACACGGAAACAGGGCATGAACCACGCATTGGAGGCGTCTCCCGAGCTATCGTCCCGCTGAGGACGGACCGACCTCCGAGGATGCCCTGAACGTTCCTGCGCTCGCCATGTAAACGGCCATTTGCTCGCCTCCGAGCCCTCCTACACGCCGAGCTCCTCGACCCTTCGCCTCCGAGCTATCACAGAACCGAACTAGCTCGGCCTCCCGCCCCTTCTAGGCCTCTCGCCGAGCTAGGCCTCTTCGGTTCTATCGGGTGACCTAGAACGCGGGTCACAGGCGCCTCCGCCACGGCTCCGCGAATCTCGCCAGATGCGAGATATCCGCCGACCCACGATCCCGCATTCCATGCCGTAACATTCCCCATTAACGAGCGTATCTCGTCATTAATGGGGGATCCCGCCATTCACGCAGGCGTAACGCCAGGGGCGTAATGGCCGGCGAGGATCTCGTGCCAGCTAGCCCATGGCAGCCACTATATAAACCCCTCTCTCAGAAGACTCAGGTAAGGCAATTTTACCCCAATAGGCCGCTACACTTGTCAATACCTCGGCTAACTTGATCGTCGGAGTGTCCACGGTGGTACAACCACCCCGGGACTTCTTTGCAGGTAGCTCGGCTTCACTCCAAATCAAGCCCACTGATATCCACACGCTTCAGGAGGCAACCCTCAAACCCAATCTCAGCCATTCATCGCGACAGATCGACGGAGGACAACATCTGAAGGAGATCCTGACCTCCATCAGTACGAGAGATCATCATCAATATTTCTTAGCTCAAGTTTAAAATCGTTTAGAAATGTAAAACCCATGGATACATCACAAAAATTAAGTCTCGTTATTTTCGTAAAATAATGTTAAAAAAAAAGAAAAATCTCTCCGTAAGGGTGTGCTTCAAAGCATAACAACTCATTCTTAAACATCATGTTTCACCTTCATATTCTTCGGTTCCATTTTGAGAAAGTGGCAAGCATTTGCTCATCTATTTAAATATCTATCTGGAGTTGTGAATGTGAGTTTTAAACCAAGTTAATCAAGTTACTTTTTTGGTTTATATGTAAACACTACATATTATTTATTTTGTGAAAAAATTATTATTAATAGCCTGTATATCAAGTAAAAAATTAGTTTAGAATTATGTAAATACGATTAAGATCCGACCCGTTTTTCTTTAGCCCTAAAATAAAATAAAAAAATTTGTGCTTACTTTGTTCACGAATATTTTTTCATTATTCATTTCGATATTATCAAAATACGGATAATAATTTAATTTCCGATGACCATCCGTGACCACAGCAACCTCAACCATTGCTGAATACTATACATATTAGAGACCCTCTTAAACAATCTCTAATACTAAAGATTTGATGTCTAAAGAGTATTAGGGACTGTTTGTCGGGACCAAGTTCTTACTCACGGAACAAAATGCTACGCCAAGTGTCATGTCAAGGGGGTGAGGGCCACCTCTTGAATCCATGGGACCCACTATAGAACAATGGAGAATAATACATTTCGAAAGAGGGCGGATACGGAATTATAAATGAAATGATACCACTTTTCAATACAAAGGCACCTTTTAAGTGAACCGGCACTATAGGAGATTGAGAACTCCATAGTTAAGCATGTTTGAGCCAGAGAAGTTCTGGGATGGGTGATCTCCTGGGAAGTGGCCCTTGGTCGAGGTCCGGCTCACTCCGAAAGACAAAACCGTGCAGTTTCGGCCAGAGCGGACAATACTTTCTGTATTGGGGTGGGGCGGGACACTGTTCGCATTTTAAACGGTCGCTAATACACGGTCACAAAAAGAGTGGTCGCTGACACGTGTATTAGCCACCATCTACGAACGGTCGCTAATGACTTATTAGCGACCGTTCGTCACGGTCGCCAATATTATACCATGTGGACTAACGACTCTAAACTGTTTTTTGTATCAGTGAACGGTCGCTACTAGGGGTTTTAGAAACCGTTTCTGTAGCTTGAACGGTCGCTAATACCCATATATTTTTGAAATTTTTTTTACAGAAAATACCTTTCTCCTTACAATAATTCATTTAATCACAATATAATACGCAAATATAGCGTTTCGATCATAAACAAATATATAAACACGATATATCACAAACCAATAGCATTTCCATCACAAACCATTATAAATCCAACAATTTCAACAACTCAAACAATATGAAAAATACGAAACTCTCTCCAAATCAACACAAACAATATTAAAAACTCTCCAAATCCCGCGCGCAACCCTCGCTCGCTCAACCCTACAAACCTTGCAAATTCGAAACAAGTCTAATAAATATATAAACTCAAATCATAATTTTCGAAATTAAACAACGCGTTAACTACATTAATTAACACATGTAACACTCAATCCTACAAACCCTGCAAATCCAAAATAAGTTTAATAAATACATGAACTCAAATTATAATTTTCAAAATTAAACAACACGCTAGATATATTAATTAACACATGTAAATGCGTACCTCACTAACTTCCACCGCTGTCATCGCCACCAGAAGCTCGCTTTGAAAAGTATTGATCCGTGTTGTCCAATAATACAAAAAAACTCTCCAAATCGCACGTATTCCCAGCTCACTCAACCCCGTGAACCCTGCAAATATAAAAAAATAAGTAAATACATGAACTCAAATCATAATTTTCGAACCGACACTGGTTACACTAACACATATACATAAATACCTCACTAACTCCCGCCATTGTCATCACCATCAAAAACTTCTCCTTAAATAGTATTGAGGTATCCTGAAAGTTTTCCTCACTAATTAGATATCTAGCTTATACGCTTGATTGTAACATATAAATATCAATCACATGTACGTGCACACTCACTCACACGTCAACAATATACTTATGAAAGCTTATAGACTTAGGCTCAAACTTAGTTTTAAAGAGTAGAGCGTGATCCATTTTCTCCTACCACATACTATTTTAGATATTTTTCGATTTTGCTTACATGCACAATTTTAAAAAATAAATTGAAAATTATTAACTAATACTATAACTGTAAGAGTGCTTACATACACGTATTTTTCGGTTTTGCTTATGATGTCTCGGACAGTGGATAAGTGCTCCACCTCCAGTGTAACACCTTAGATTGTGTTTAGTGGTAATTGTGTGTTAATATGAGGGGTTTTGGTAAAAAGTTTACCAAAACGGTTTTTAAATAATTTATCTGGTTTTATGAATATTTTATTAGAATTTTATTTGGACTGCACACACTTGTGCATGTTAACTAGGGTTAAGTCTAGGGTTAAACCATGTTTAAATGACCATGGTGGACCAACCCATTTGTTAAGCTAATTTGTTTTTAATTAAGGGTTTTAGTTTTTTTTAAATTGAATTAGTGTTAGGGGTTGACTAGTGTAGGTGAGAGAGAGGCCATGATGGCTTGTGCCATGCTTGGCATTTAATGAGGAGAGAGGGTGAGGGGTTGACTCTCATTGTTTTGTTTTCAAATCAATTGTATTTTACTCTCACACTCATTCTCACTCATATCTTTCCCTCTCACTCTAACACAACACCACAACAACAACAGCATCAGCACCAGCACACCAACAACAACAGCAGCAGCAACAATAGCAGCAGCAGCAGCAGCAGAGGCAACGGCAGCAACTCAACAGTAGCAGCAGCACTCCAGCAGCAGCAACACACTCTTCTCCATATCCTTCTTCTCTTCTCCTGCATCCTAGGATCTCTAGAGGTATAATCTTTTAACTCGATTCCTTGCTTGCTTAACTAAGGTATTATTTAGTTTCGTTTAGTGTTTATTATGTGGTTTAGTGCTAGTTTTGGGTGATTTGAGTGAGATTTGGCCAAGTGATGGTTTTAATTGATAATATAGCTTGACTATGTGCTGTTAAGGCCAGTTGACCCAAGATTCATCCCAGATTTCAGTAAAATACCAGATTGTTTCGAATTGGTGTAATTTAGCGTTTAAATTGGACTTTTAGCCTTTCTGGGATCTGCTCTTGACCCGGGCACTTCAGAAAAAAGTTGCGAATACTGTAGCTTAGCGACCATGCCAGAGACACACACACAAAGCACGGGGACCCCTCTCCCCTTCTTGGCCGCAGATTTAACCTATCTGGTCGCAAATTGCGGCCAGAAGGTAGGTTGGGGTGTTGGGTTTTGGTGTGGGGGGGTCTGCTGTATAGTTAGGGGTTTTGGTGTGTGCAACTTTTTCTGTTTTGACTCGAGTCAAAATCTGGAACATTAAACCTTGTTTCGATGTTTTTTTAACTTATGCGACACGTGTGTGATCTGAGTTGGTTCTGTGGTGCGCTGCGCGACACGGCGTGTCGGGTTGGTTTCTGGTGAGGTTACACACGTCGCGACGTATCGAGTGCACGCGCGTTTAGATTCATACACGAGTTATTCTTTTGATCGATATATCACGTCCTTACAGGATTTGCCTTATGTCTGTTACTTTATGTAAATTCTAGGTTTGCAGTCGGGAACTTCGAGCGCTGCGGAGAAAGGAAAGCAGGTAGTCGGACACACCTAGCGCGAGATCACGGGTGAGTAGATGTAACATCTATGGGGGACAATCGTTTGGATGGCGTAATTCGCCCGATAGTTTAAGTAATTTAAAGATTCTTAGTGATATTAGTAATTATGAGTTAATACTTGCATAACATCTTGCTACATTCATGCTCTATATTGACATGCATATGCGAACTCATTCTATAGGACACCTGCACCATTGCCAGGGTTTTTATATGCAGCACGAGCACTATTCATGCGTACACACACGCCTTGGTAATTGCCATGCCACAACACTAGATAACTTATAATCTGGAACATTTTCACCATATTTGATGCTTAAACATGTGCCATTGCATTTAAATCCCTAAAATGAAATTGTAGGATTGCTATTCATGTGCATGTACCTCATTACATCATTTGTTCATGCCTAGTCTATTAATCATACATTGCAACTTGATTATTGATACCATATGCATTCATTATCATTGACATATGCACTTATGATGATTTCTTGAGATTTATGATATTTCTGGATTTCGGGGGAAAACCGCAAGAATTTCTAAACTTATTACCCTTTTTTAAAATATGCAAAGTTGCGGTTTTCTAGTGATGTAAGTGTCATCCACCATGAGTTTGCTGTGGTTTTCGAGACCCATTTCGAGGAGTTGGATGAACCGTCTCGGGTACATGGTGGGCCCGGTAAGGTACCCCGGGACAAGAAGTTCGAGTAGTAGACGATGAGCCTAGCAGGGGATAGACTACCTAACGGTGACTTTTTGGTACGGCAGATATCCAGAGGATACCGACCATGGCCACGAGATGTTAAGATATGGATATTTGAGATGGGTCAGCCGGACGGCTGAGGCCAGAGATACTGTGATATGGATACATGAGATTTGAGATAGTTATTGAGGTGTCGATGCTGGACACGGATTCTTGATTATTCTAGTGATGTTTTGCTGATATTTCAAAAGAGATTCAAAGAAAAAGAAAATAATGATTCTTATACCTACCTATTCAGATAACGAGTTGATTCATGTTGCATACATACCTGCTAGCATATTCATGTTGCATACATACCTGCTAGTATATCCTGCCTTATTTGTATTATAGATGTTAGGATGCTTGTGTGCATACTTGCTATAGTCTCTATAGATGTTATTTATTACTCACGAGTTGGCAACTCACCCCCGTTGTGCCACAGCCTTTTTGCAGGTCCGCTCCGTCAGCACAGTAGCGGCGGGCGCACTAGCTTCTTTTGCCTCTTTTGCCTGGACCCGAGGCTTTTGCTCATAGGTGGGTTGTGTTATTATTTTGTACCACGTTGTATATTCATTGTATCTAGAGTACTCCATCTACTGTATCTACTGTACCTGTTATTTATATTATTGTATATTGACCTAGAGACAAGGCTGTGAGATTTAGGGACTTTTATGCTGTATTTGGAGTCGAGCTCACTTGAGTCGACATGATATTTTACTTGTGCTTCTTATACTTATTTATGCACATTGCTGTTTTACATTGCGTGGGATTTGTGACCGCCTTGGGGCGAAGAGTTAACTCCCGCTTGGGGATGCCATATTTCTTGTTATTCATTTATACTCCAGTTTTGTACCCGTTTGGGGGCCTATTTTTACAAAAGAGACTCTGCCGGAATTTTTGGAAAAAAGGGATGTTTCTTTTAAAAAAAAATCTTGATGTGACTTAATGGATTAAATCGCTTTCAATAAATTGGTTTTTCCTTCACTCTATTTTTCTTAATCGGGTTTTGATTTCTGGCTTTGGCTTACTTATTTTACGGACGCCTTGAGACGTTTCGTAACTTAAGTGCCAGTCACGTTCCGTACCCTGCGGGTCGTGACAAAGTTGGTATCAGAGCGATAGCTTTTACCTTTCCGAGTGTAGGATGACCCTTGGTAGATGGAGTAAGTGACTTAAGTAGGGTAACGTAGCGTGCGTATGTCCGCGGCATACTTGCGATACGGTACTCCGCCTAAGTGACTTTAGGATATACTTGCTTGAAATTCCTTCTTCAATTCCGTGTATCCTATGATTCTATTGCACTGTTCTTACTATCCTGTTTCTTGTACCAGCCACTATGCCGCCGAAGGCTACGAGAGCGCAGAGAGCTGCCGCCCGAGATGAGATCCGAGCAGGCTCGTCCGAGACGAGGACTGAGCAGGGTGGTATACCTACGCCTTAGGGACAGACTGATCCGCCTCCCCCAGGCTACATGGATAGGCTAGAGTCTGGTATGGAGGAGCTACGAAAGATGATGGGAGGTATGTAGGAGTTACGATAGATGGTGGGATCCTTAGTAGAGGCTAGTCGTGCACCGATATCGGAGGACGTACCTACCACATCACAGACTACCATAGTACCTGCTGCCCAGACAGTCGCTCCTCCTCCTCCTACCGTGGCTATCCCAGTATCGCTACAGGATTTCATGAGGCTGAGACCTCCAGTCTTCACCGGCACAGATGCAGCGGAGGATCCACAGACATTCCTTGATGGATTAGCCAGGATTTGCTGTTCGCTCAGATGTTCTGACGATCGATGGGTGGAGCTTGCGAGTTTCCGTCTAGAAGGCCTTGCGCAGACGTGGTGTGAGTCCGTCGAGAGAGGTCGAGCTGCAGGTCTACCTCCTATGACTTGGGCCGAGTTCACAGCGGTATTTCTAGCTCGTTTCCTTCCAGAGAGTGTTCGTGATGCTAGAGCTCGTAGTTTTGAAGCTTTGATCAAGACTCCCGGGATGACGGTGTTTGAGTATAATGTCCAATTCACGCAGCTGTCCAAATATGCTCCGTATTTGGTGGATACTGAAGATAAGAGAGTGAAGAGGTTCGTGCAGGGACTTGACACCCAGCTATTTCTTGCCATCGGCGCCCAGCACTTCGACACTTATTCAGCTGCTATGGACATGGCATTACGGATGGAGGCACGCATTTCAGCGACTTCGGCCGTTTCTGGCCGAAGAGGATTCGTACCGATGTGCCAGCTCAGAGGTATCGTTCCAGATTCTTTCTGAGAGATGGTGCCGGCAGAGGAGTTGGACGGGGTCAGCTATATGGTTCATATCCGCAGGGACAGCAGGCGTCTCCAGGATGTTATGGGTGCAGGAGTCCGCACCATCTTATCAGAGACTGTCCGGTGAGATGGCAGGGAGCGGCGACAGTTCCGCATGTGACCTTACCACCTTCACCACCTCCTCAGAGAGCTCTACTTCCTACCCCAGGCGATGCTCCATGTCAGTTTGATGCACCCAGAGGCCGTGGACGTGGCGGTCCTATTCAGAGAGGACGAGGAGGCCGAGGCCGAGGACAGCCAGCTATTGGTAGGGGACAGGCCCGAGTATTTGCTTTGACACCGCAGGATGCACAGGCATCCAACGCCGTTGTGACAGGTACCTTGCCAGTTTGTTCTTTCGACGCACGAGTATTATTCGACCCAGGTTCCACACATTCATATGTCTCTATACACTTTGCACCGATGTTGGGCTGTGAGTCGTCGTCGTTAGATCTGCCATTTGTTGTTATTACTCCGGTAGGCGAGTCGTTTGTCGCTCGTTTTGTGTTCCGTTCATATCAGGGAGATAGATTCACTGGTAGATTTGATTCTCTAGTAGATTTGATTCTCCTCGATATGTTGGACTTTGATGTGCTTCTGGGCATGGATTGGCTAGCCACTTGTTATGCTTCTGTGGACTGCCGTGAAAAGGCAGTCAGATTTAGCTTTCCGGGAGAGCCAGTCCTTGTTATTCAGGGAGACCGCAGTGTCACCCTTCTCAGCTTGATTTCGTCTCTTCGCATCGGTCAGTTATTGCGGAAGGGGTGTCAGGGATTCTTAGCTTGTGTTTGTGATACTCGAGCTGTGGAGGTTCCTTTGGACCGGGTTCCGATTGTTAGTGAGTTTCCTGATGTTTTCCCTGATGAGCTGCTTGGGCTACCGCCTGAGCGCGATGTGGAGTTCTGCATTGATTTGATTCCCGGCTCGGGGCCTATTTCCATACCGCCTTATCGGATGGCCCCGGCGGAGCTTAGAGAGCTGAAGGATCAGTTGCAGGATTTGTTAGATAAAGGGCTTATTCGACCTAGCGTTTCTCCGTGGGGTGCTCATGTCCTGTTCGTCAAGAAGAAAGACGGCAGTTTACGTTTGTGTATCGACTATCGCCAGCTGAACAAAGTTACCGTACGGAACGGGTATCCCTTACCACGTATCGATGATTTGTTTGACCAGCTTCAGGGTGCGGGATACTTTTCGAGGATTGACTTGCGATCGGGCTACCATCAGTTGCAGGTGCGGCAGGAGGATATTCCGAGGACGGCTTTTCACATACGTTATGGGCACTATGAGTTTTTGGTGATGTCGTTCGGACTCACCAACGCCCCAACAGCATTCATGGATTTGATGAACCGTATATTCAGGCCGTATCTTGACTTGTTCATCATCGTGTTTATTGATGATATTTTGGTGTATTCCCGGAGCCGAGAGGAGCACGAGCAGCACTTGCGGATCACGTTACAGACTTTGAGGGAGCACCAGCTGTTCGCGAAATTCTCCAAGTATGCATTTTGGCTTGACAGCGTTAGTTTCTTGGGCCACGTGATTATGAGAGATGGCATATGTGTGGACCCGAAGAAGATCGAGGCCATTCAGCAGTGGCCCAGACCGACATCAGTTACGGAGATCCGCAGTTTCCTAGGCCTGGCTGGCTACTACAGGCGATTTGTACAGGATTTCTCCCGCATTGCTGCACCTTTGACCGGGTTGACCCGGAAGGGAGTTCCTTTCGATTGGACGGAGGAGTGCGAGCACAGTTTTCAGCAGCTACGAACTTGTTTGACTACGGCGCCGGTGTTATCATTGCCTTCAGGATCAGGCGGATTTGTGGTCTATTGTAATGCTTCACGAGTGGGGCTAGGGTACGTATTGATGCAGCATGACAGGGTGATCGCGTATACTTCACGGCAGTTGAAGAAACATGAACAGAACTACCCCACTCATGATTTGGAGATGGCTGCAGTGGTCTTTGCACTTAAGATCTGGCGACATTACCTATACGGCGAGTCATGCCAGATATTCACTGATCATAAGAGCTTAAAGTACATATTTCAGCAGCGAGACCCGAATCTCAGACAGCGCCGTTGGATGGAACTAGTAAAGGACTACGATTGTGAGATCGTGTACCACCCGGGCAAGGCTAATGTAGTGGCGGATGCTTTGAGCAGGAAGCCCGGGGGTAGTCTATCTTGTTTGAACGCAGTACAGAGACAGTCGTCAGCAGATTGGCAGATTTTATGCGACAGCCGAGTTGAGTTCGAGTTCACTCCGACAGGGGGACAGCTTGCGCATGTTCATGCACGTCCGCAGTTACTTGACTGTATTTGAGAGGCACAGCCCAGTGATGACCGTCTTTCAGAGATCATGGAGCAGATTAGGCAAGGCAGAAATTCCGAGTTCGTGATCGATGATCAGGGAGTACTGTGATTTGGGACTCGATTGTGCGTACCAGATTCTGAGGGACTGCGGCATGAGATTATTGAGGAGGCGCATAGATCGACATACAGCGTTCATCCGGGTTCCACCAAGATGTACCGCGATTTGAGAGATGTTTATTGGTGGGACGGGATGAAGAGGGACGTCACAGACTTCGTGTCAAGATGCCTGACTTGTCAGCAAGTCAAGGCCGAGCACCAGAGGCCAGCAGGAGAGTTGCGGCCTTTGCCCATTCCGGAGTGGAAATGGGAGCAGATTTCTATGGACTTCATTGTGGGTCTACCCAGGGCTAGGAGAGGGTACGACTCCATTTGGGTGATCGTGGATCGATTGACGAAAGCGGCTCACTTCCTGCCAGTGAAGACCACTTTCAGTTTTGCTCAGTATGCCCAGATTTACATCGACGAGATCGTACGGTTGCATGGCGTACCGATTTGTATCGTGTCAGACCGAGGTACCCAGTTTACCAGCCGGCTATGGTAGAGACTTCAGGAGGCGTTGGGCACCCGTTTGAGTTTCAGCACAGCATTTCATCCGCAGACTGACGGCCAGTCAGAGCGGACTATTCAGACTCTCGAGGACATGCTCCGAGCGTGCGTTTTAGACTTTGGTGGTAGCTGGGGTCATCATTTACCTTTAGTGGAGTTCTCCTACAACAACAGCTTCCAGGATACTATTCAGATGGCACCTTTCGAGGCCTTGTATGGGAGGAGATGTAGATCGCCCGTCTGTTGGACTGAGCTTAGCGAGAGCAGTATTTTGGGGCCGCGGATCGTGCAGGAGACGACCGAGAAAGTACTGTTGATTCGAGATCGGATGAGAGCGGCTCAGAGCAGGCAGAAATCGTATGCAGACAGGCGTCGTCGCAGACTAGAGTTCGCAGTTGGCGATCACGTTTTTCTGAGGGTCTCTCCGATGAAGGGCGTGATGAGATTTGGGCGAAAAGGAAAGCTTAGTCCCAGATTTGTGGGTCCCTTCGAGATTCTCGAGCGTGTCGGCACGGTTGCATATCGTTTGGCTCTTCCACCCGACTTCCCAGATGTTCACCCCGTCTTCCACGTGTTGATGCTATGCAGATATCTTCATGACCCTTCTCACACGATTCAGCATCAGACCGTTCAGCTTGAGCGCGATCTTTCGTTCACCGAGCAACCAGTAGTGATATTGGATCGGCAGGTGAAGAAACTTCGATCAAAGGTCCTGCCATCTATGAAGGTTCTTTGGCGCAACCCGAATGGTGAAGAGATCACTTGGGAGGCCGAGGGAGAGATGCGAAAGAAATTCCCTCATCTCTTTGAAGGTACGCGTAGCTATATATTTAAATTCGGAGACGAATTTTCTTAAGGGGGGAAGATTGTAACACCTTAGATTGTGTTTAGTGGTAATTGTATGTTAATGTGGGGTTTTTGGTAAAAAGTTTACCAAAACGGTTTTTAAATAATTTATCTGGTTTTATGAATATTTTATTAGAATTTTATTTGGACTGCATACACTTGTGCATGTTAACTAGGGTTAAGTCTAGGGTTAAACCATGTTTAAATGACCATGGTGGACTAACCCATTTGTTAAGCTAATTTGTTTTTAATTAAGGGTTTTAGTTTTTTTTAAATTGAATTAGTGTTAGGGGTTGACTAGTGTAGGTGAGAGAGAGGCCATGATGGCTTGTGCCATGCTTGGCATTTAATGAGGAGAGAGGGTGAGGGGTTGACTCTCATTGTTTTGTTTTTAAATCAATTGTATTTTTCTCTCACACTCATTCTCACTCATATCTCTCCCTCTCCCTCTAACACAACACCACAACAGCAGCAGCATCAGCACCAGCACACCAACAACAACAGCAGCAGCAACAATAGCATCAGCATCAGCAGCAACTGCAACAGAGGTAACAGCAGCAGCTCAGCAGCAGCAGCAGCACTCCAGCAGCAGCAACACACTCTTCTCCTTCTCCTTCTTCTCTTCTCCTGCATCCTAGGATCTCTAGAGGTATAATCTTTTAACTCGATTCCTTGCTTGCTTAACTTAGGTATTATTTAGTTTTGTTTAGTGTTTATTATGTGGTTTAGTGCTAGTTTTGGGTGATTTGAGTGAGATTTGGCCAAGTGATGGTTTTAATTGATAATATAGCTTGACTAAGTGCTGTTAAGGCCAGTTGACCCAAGATTCATCCCAGATTTCAGTAAAATACCAGATTGTTTCGAATTGGTGTAATTTAGCGTTTAAATTGGACTTTTAGCCTTTCTGGGATCTGCTCTTGACCCGGGCACTTCAGGAAAAAGTTATGAATACTGTAGCTTAGTGACCATGCCAGAGACACACACACAAAGCACGGGGACCCCTCTCCCCTTCTTGGCCGCAGATTTAACCTATCTGGCCACAAATTGCGGCCAGAAGGTGGGTTGGGGTGTTGGGTTTTGGTATGTGGGGGTCTGCTGTATAGTTAGGGGTTTTGGTATGTGCAACTTTTTCTGTTTTGACTCGAGTCAAAATCTGGAACATTAAACCTTGTTTCGATGTTTTTTTAACTTGTGCGACACGTGTGTGATCTGAGTTGGTTCTGTGGTGCGCTGCGCGACACGGCGTGTCGGGTTGGTTTCTGGTGAGATTATGCACGTCGCGACGTATCGAGTGCACGCGCGTTTAGATTCACACACGAGTTATTCTTTTGATCGATATATCACGTTCTTGCAGGATTTGCCTTATGTCTGTTACTTTATGTAAATTCTAGGTTCGCAGTCGGGAACTTCGAGCGCCGCAGAGAAAGGAAAGCAGGTGGTCGGACACACCTAGCGTGAGATCACGGGTGAGTAGATGTAACATCTACGGGGGACAATCGTTTGGATGGCTCAAGTCGCCCGATAGTTTAAGTAATTTAAAGATTCCTAGTGATATTAGTAATTATGAGTTAATACTTGCATAACATCTTGCTACATTCATGCTCTATATTGACATACATATGCGAACTCATTCTATAGGACACCTGCACCATTGCCAGGGTTTTTATATGCAGCATGAGCACTATACATGCGTACATACACGCCTTGGTAATTGCCATGCCACAACACTAGATAACTTATAATCTGGAATATTTTCACCATATTTGATGCTTAAACCTGTGCCATTGCACTTAAATCCCTAAAAAGAAATTGTAGGATTGCTATTCATGTGCATGTACCTCATTACACCATTTGTTCATGCCTAGTCTATTAATCATACATTGCAACTTGATTATTGATACCATATGCATTCATTATCATTGACATATGCACTTATGATGATTTCTAGAGATTTATGATATTTCTGGATTTCGGGGGAAAGCCGCAAGAATTTCTAAACTTATTACCCTTTTTTAAAATATGCAAAGTTGCGGTTTTCTAGTGATGTAAGTGTCGTCCACCATGAGTTTTCTGTGGTTTTCGAGACCCATTTCGAGGAGTTGGATGAACCGTCTCGGGTACATGGTGGGCCCGGTAAGGTACCCCGGGGCAAGAAGTTCGAGTAGTAGACGATGAGCCTGGCAGGGGATAAACTACCTACCGGTGACTTTTTGGCACGGCGGATATCCAGAGGATACCGACCGTGGCCACGAGATATTGAGATATGGATATTTGAGATGGGTCAGCCGGACGGCTGAGGCCAGAGATACTGTGATATGGATACATAAGATTTGAGATAGTTATTGAGGTGTCGATGCTGGACACGGATTCTTGATGATTCTAGTGATGTTTTGCTGATATTTCAAAAGAGATTCAAAGAAAAAGAAAATAATGATTCTTATACCTACCTATTCAGATCACGAGTTGATTCATGTTGCATACATACCTGCTAGCACATTCATGTTGCATACATACCTGCAAGTATATCCTGCCTTATCTGTATTATAGATGCTAGGATGCTTGTGTGCATGCTTGCGATAGCCTATATAGATGTTATTTATTACTCACGAGTTGGCAACTCACCCCCGTTGTGCCACAGCCTTTTTGCAGGTCCGCTCCGTCAGCACAGTAGCGGCGGGTGCACTAGCTTCTTTTGCCTCTTTTGCCTGGACTCGAGGCTTTTGCTCGTAGGTGGGTTGTGTTATTATTTTGTACCACCTTATATATTCATTGTATCTAGAGTACTCCATGTAAGGTTAGTCTAGCACCCTATGAAGAGTTTTGAAGCATCACATGTCCAAAAGTTTAAATTTTTATGGTGCTAAACGAACATGCAAAGGAATCGATCCTAGAAAATTAGGGTTTCGAAACTTTTAAGCTAATAAAGATTAGGGTTTGAAGGCTACAACCTTTGTAGCTCCCCTTTTGCTTGACTCCTTGATCTCTAAGGTGTTGGAAGAAGGTCCACTTGTAGTCCTCTTTCGTCCACGACGATCCACCCGAAGTTTCACGTCCAAGCTTGTAACTTTGGAAAAACAAAGAGAACACTCTAATCAAGTTGGCTAGACTTGAGTAGAATGATGTTGTGGCTATGGATCTTACTTCAAAAACCTTTCTTTAATTGTGTTTAACTCACTAAAAAAAACTAGAAAGGAAAAGATGAAGGAGGATGAAGATGGTGGCTATTTTCAACTAGAGGTAAAAAAATAACCCTTAAGTGAAAAGAAATGAAATATAACCTTTTATATTTTATTCCTTCTCACTTTCAACCATGATTAAATGATGGATAGTTAATTTAACTTGGGTTTTAAATGATAAAGAGAAGGATAACCCTAGGTTAGTGGTAGTTGAGCATGGTTAGGTCAAAGGAAGAATGTAGAAGCTAGAATGATTATCCTTTCCTTTTCATTTTCTTTTAAATCCAAAATCAAATAATAATCCATAATTTAATCCATTGTGTGAGTCTTATATTGCCACCATTTCCATATGCTAACAACCATGATGGATGGGTGTATGTATGTATACATGTATGCACATCCACATGTGCATGAAACTTGAATGAAAGAAAGAAACACATGCATGCTTACATACATCCATCACATACTAGAAAGGTTTCAAGTGAGAAAACTAATGGTTAAATGATAAATCAACACTTGATTCATCAATCCGGCCATATCACATATGACCCCACCAAAAGCAAGCCGCCCGATCAATGTTCGGTATCATATACGCACATTTCAATCGGGTGCATGCGCATATCGCATACGCGCACCACAACGTTTCGCCTGGACTGGGTAACTCCTTTGTGGGACTCTAAGACTCGTCAATACGCCGGCAGAGGGTGATGATCATATCAGGTACCCTCAAGCCGCAAGCGGTCAGCTAAACGTAACGGCCACCCGGGTATTGATCGATCAGAAGAAAACAAGCGAACCTGCTACAACTCCCGTCGAGCCAACCGGCAACACTACCGTACAGTCCGGTCTCTTCGTCAGATATGCTGCATATCGAGCCTAGGGATGGTCACGTCGACCCCAATAACTCAATAAGTCATGCCGGTGAATGGTCTATAACAGATCGAGAAACTACTGATAACACTTATCAGCAAATCTCAGCAGCCCTGGCCAGGGACTTGCTGTTATAACCAGTCGGGCACAGCACAGCATCAACTCCCAATACCAGGAGAGACGAAACCCCTCCTATCGCTCATTGCCTTCGTGTGTCTCGGGACTGTACCCAACGGCCACCTGTTTGCACGACTCAGTAGAGCCGTGGTAGGGTGGCAATCAAAGTACAGTGGAAGAACACACAAGACTCCATGACGATCTCGGGTCTACAGACTAACCTGTACCAGTGTCACGTGAGAACTGCTATCCGACGATAGATATAATTCTATATAGGAGTTCTCGGTGAGTCCGTCCAGTGTACCCAGTCAGCACTGAGCACCCGTATATGATCTTGATGTCAAACATCGATGAATGTGGGAACATCCATCGCCCATCACATGGGTCTAGTATCATATACGCTAGTCTACTCTGGTATATCGATGCCCCGTCTCGATACACCTCCGACTAGGGACATTTCAGGATATGCTTATAGACTACAAATGTCCCACTAGTATGATCTCTATCATAATCAGAGTAGTCAAGCCGATATCCTCAGGGCTTTATCAGCATGTATGAATGAATAAAAGCATGGTACAAATCAACATGTCAGATAAAGAAGAACCAGATAGCATACTATCATGTCGAGCAAGAATGCATACTGAATATATATATACATGTATAGATACATCCACTATCATATAATGGCCTCTAGGGCATACATATATCCAAGAATCTCCCACTTGCACTAAGGCCAGTTATTGGCGTATCTCATACCCAACATCTCAAAAAGTCGCTCATGCTGCGGCTGAGGGAGGGCCTTGGTGAATGAATCCGCGGCGTTGTTCTTTGTGTCTACTCTCTTAATCTCGATCTCACGGCGATCTACAATCTCCCGGATCAAATGAAAGCGCCTCAGGATGTGTCTGGACCGCTGATGGGATCTGGGCTCCTTGGCTAACGCCATCGCCCCATTATTGTCACAATACAAAGGTATTGGATCAATAATGGTTGGAACTACTCCTAGCTCCGAGACGAACTTCTTCATCCAGACGGCTTCCTTGGCGGCATCATTTGCAGCAATGTACTCAGCCTCCATCGTAGAGTCTGCAACGGTATCCTGTTTGGAACTCTTCTAACTTACCGCCCCTCCATTGAGGGTAAATACAAACCCTGAGATAGATTTGCTGTCATCCTTATCGCTCTGGAAGCTCGAATCGGTAAATGCCTCCATTTGGAGATCTGTATTACCATACACCAAGAACAATTCTTTAGTCCTTCGTAAGTACTTAAGAATGTTCTTCACAGCTGTCCAGTGGTTCTCCCCTGGGTTGGATTGATACCTGCTTACAACACTAAGTGCATAAGCTACATCTGGGCGTGTACATAACATCGCATACATTATAGATCCTACTGCCGAAGCATAAGGTATAATGCTCATGCGAGCTCTCTCTTCATCGGTCTTTGGACAAGAATCCTTGGAGAGAGTGACTCCATGGCAAGCGGGTAAGGCACCCCGCTTGGAGTCTTCCATACTAAACCTTTTTAGGATGGTGTTGATGTACCTGGTTTGGGACAATCCCAATAACTTTTTGGATCTATCCCTATAGATCCTTATGCCCAGGATGTATGTGGCATCACCCAGGTCCTTCATGGAGAACCTCAGTGATAAGAATGATTTGACCGACTGTAGCATAGGAATATCATTTCCTATCAGAAGAATGTCATCCACGTACAATACGAGGAATGTGACAGCTCTTCCTACAGTCTTCTTATAAACACAAGGTTCATCTAGATTTTTGATGAAATCAAACTCTTTGATAACATCATCGAAACAGATGTTCCAACTCCGAGATGCCTGCTTTAACCCATATATGGATTTAAGCAATCTACATGCTTTCCCGCTGCTCCCACTGTCAATGAAGCCCTCTGGCTGATCCATATAAACGCATTCTTCTAAATCTCCATTTAGAAATGCTGTTTTAACGTCCATCTGCCAGATTTCATAGTCGTAGTGAGCAGCTATAGCAAGTAGGATCCGAATGGATTTAAGCATGGCTACGGGCGAAAAAGTTTCGTCATAGTCCAAACCTGGTCTTTGACGAAAACCTTTCGCCACAAGTCTTGCCTTATAGGTCTCTACCTGCCCATCCACACCAATCTTTCTTTTAAAAATCCATTTGCACCCTACAGGTTTTACCCCAGGGGGTACAATGTCCAAAGTCCATACTTTGTTGGTGTACATAGACTCCATTTCGGATCTCATGGCATCCAGCCACTTCACAGAGTCACCACTCGTGATAGCTTGCTGAAAACTGATAGGATCATCATCATCCATGATGCAATCTTCTCTGTCACCATCAATGAGGAAACCGTAGTACCTCTCCGGTGGGCGAGAAGTCCTACCAGACCTACGGAGTGGCCGAGGTTCTTCGGTTTCTGTTGCAACAGCCGGTTCAACCAAATCGTCATTTGTAGTTTGTGTCTCCAGAACCTCTTCTAGATCTACTACCTTGCCATCATCTTTATCTATGAAAAACTCTTTTTCCAAGAATGTGGCATACTGAGAAACAAACACTTTTTGTTCCTCTTTGTGGTAGAACAGATATCCATAAGAATTCTTTGGATATCCCACAAAGTTACACATGACTGACCGTGTCTCGAGTTTGTCCGGATTTTTCTTTTTAACATAGGCCGGGCAACCCCAAATCTTAATTCTCTTAAGAGATGGTCTCTTCCCATTCCATATCTCATATGGCGTGGTAAACACGGCTTTGGTTGGAACCCTGTTTAGCAGAAAAGCTGCAGTCTCCAATGCATGCCCCCAAAACGAGACTGGTAACTCAGCGTCACTCATCATGGACCGGACCATATCTAATAGGGTCCTATTCCGTCGTTCTGACACACCATTGTGCTGTGGTGTGTAAGGAGGAGTGAGCTGAGAGAGAATCTCATTCTCTTTTAGGAAGTTTGCAAATTCTGTACTGAGATACTCTCCACCTCGATCTGATCGAAGTATCTTAATACTCAAGCCGGTTTGTTTTTCTACTTCTTGTTTATATTCAATGAATTTCTCGAAAGCGTCGGACTTGTGCTTTAATAAAAATACATGACCGAATCTTGAGAAGTCGTCAGTGAATGTAATGAAGTATGAAAAACCGCCTCTAGCCTGTGTAGACATTGGCCCACATACATCACTATGTATGAGGCCAAGGAGCTGAGTAGCTCTTTCTCCGTGTCCGGCAAACGGAGTTTTGGTCATTTTACCCTTGATACAAGACTGGCAAGTCGCATAAGATTTATATTCAAAAGAGTTTAAATATCCATTTTTATGTAACTTGTTTAGTCTTGTTTCGTTAATATGACCAAGTCTACAATGCCAAAGAAAAGCTTCATTTAATTCTGAAAGTTTTCTTTTATTAGTGTGTTGTATACTGAAAACTGTGTGTTGATTTAGGACATATATTCCGTTATTAAGCGTACCATACCCAACCAACATTTGATTTAGGTGAATGTTCATAACATTGTTCTGCAACACAAAATTATATCCTTCATTGTCCAACAAAGAAACGGATATTATATTACATAGCATACTTGGTACAAAATAACATGGATTCAAAATCAAAATACATCCAGATGGCAACCCCAAGTGATACTCTCCCACTGCGACTGTATGTACATTGGAACCATTTCCAACGCGGAGAGTATGGTCACCTGTCTTCAAAACCTTGCTATTTCTTAGCCCCTGCATAGAATTGCAAATGTGAGAACCTGAACCGGTATCCAATACCCAGGAAGCAGAGTTTATAGAAAAACAGTTTTCAGTCACAAACGCACCTGAAGCAGAAGCATCACCATGCTTCTTCTTGAGACTTAAGTACTCCGTGCAATTGCGCTTCCAGTGTCCTGTCTTATGGCAATGGAAACATTCGCCCTTCCCTGAGTCTCCAGCCTTGGACTTTCCCTTTCCCTTCACATTTTTAACTCCTCCCTTAGGATTAGTAGGTTTCTTCTTTTTCTTTCCTTGGCCTTGGCTTTCGGGCGAGAAGAGGAAGACTGTCCAATAGTCATAACGGGAGTTTTTGCTAACTTCATAGTGCTCTCTGCACTCCTTAACATATTAAGGAGTTCAGGGAGGTCCTTCTCCATGCCATGCATGTTGAAGTTCACTATGAACTGAGCAAAGGTGGAGGGGAGGGACTGCAGAATAATATCTATATATTGTTCATTGTCCATCGTCCATCCAAAGTCCTCAAGCTCTTCTATAAGAGCTATCATCTTCAGAACATGGTCTCCTACTGGTGTGCCAGGGGCCATTCGCATTTGAAACAATTTCTTTAATGCTTCGTATCGTAATACGCGGGATTGCTCCCCATACAACTCCTTTGTATGGAGCAATATACCGTGAATGTCCATGTCCTCGTGCTGCTTTTGATGTGTGTTATCCATCGATGCAAGCGCGAGGCATGTGGCCGTGGCACAGTCAGCGTCCCATGTCTTGCGGACTTCAATGTCCGCAACTGAGGATTTTGGACCAGGGACGGGCGGGGCTGAAGCCGTGAGGACATATGATACTTTATCATAAGTCAAGGCGATTTTCAGATTCCTCAGCCAGTCTTTATAGTTGGTCCCATTCAGTTTGTTTTTATCTAGTAGAAGCTTAAGTCCAGTCATTGGTATCTGCCATTAAGAGAGAGAAAAGAATACACTCAGCGAAAGCTCTTGCACAGATTAGATTGGTTTATTATCTTGTCTAATCGATGTTTCCCACTGCTTTTTATCAAGTTTTTCTTTCAAACCTTAAAAAGAAAAACTAGCCAGGATTAATTACAGTCTACAACTTCGCTAACCGTTCAGCCAGGCCAGTGTCGGTACTTTGAGGGAGGTTCCCCGTGCTTTCGCACGGACCTAATTAGAGTAAACCTCGTTTTCCCAGAGGCGGAGCCCCGTTAACACCTTTCTAGACACCTAATGAGTTAGCTAATTGTAAACTGTAAAACTCTCTTAGGAGCAACTATTGCCCACAGTGGGATCGGGATCCAACCATCACATGAAAGGTATGCAATCTCATTGCAAATTTTAACACTTGAAATTCCCGATGTAATTTTTTACCCCTAGTACTTATGACCTTAACTATGGTCAACAAATCATAAGTACCAGTCAAGTTCTACCCGTCATTTCTTGATCAATTAGACCCACCCATATGACCCTTAACTATGGTCAACAAAGTCGCATGAATGTCCTAATTAATCTGCATCATATGCAGTGTAGGAAGACATCACTTAGCTACCGTACACTACGCCTTAACTAAAGTCAACAAACGTAGCACGAATACTAAGTACTCTACTTCCTAAAATGACGGAGGGTTGCGAATGATTTTTAAGAAAATCTTTAACGCTTTGAACTTGATATCGTTGTAGAATTAAACAGTTTTCAAAAGGAGTGGCTTAAGCTCCGCAGTTTTGAAATGTAGCTTTTTCATAAATAGCCGAGTAGTTTTCAAATCCGATTCTACAACATCTTTTTAGGTTTATTTTCTTTACATTAATCACATTAATGTAATCCCATCATTTAAGTCCTTAAGCCAATCACAGAAAAGAAACGAAAATAACACGTACGCTTATGCCATCCGCATTCGCCGCAATGTTCCGTTATGCACCGTTAGGTTACTTAACTAACGGCATATCGGGACGGGACTAGCGCGGGTGTAAAACATAAGCAACGTCTACTATATATCATATATATAATATGTCATTCGTCTCAGATATCACAGAACACAGGCAGCAGAAACATAGATGTAATGTGGGATATCCTAGGACGTCCGTATTTAGTATTTAGCCAGAATAGAAAATACGGATTCCACAGTCGCGATGAATAGCCTAGCCCACACCCTGGACCCCTACGAGAGCGGCAAGTGACCCTACCAATTCTGGAGTTTAGGAGACCCGGTCTCGACTCCTCGAGATGGCCTCCCACTGAACCCCAGAACCCGGTCACCTGTGCTCCCCTCCTTGGGTCCATCCTAATGCGGAAAAGTAAATAATATACAACACTGGTAACACAACCTCAACCCGGAAGTGCCCCAAATAAAAGAATATTACATTACATTTGAATTTACATGAATGAAAATATAAAACTCTCATCTCACATAAAACCCCCCGGCTATTCAATCGCGACAATCCTGCACATCGTATCTCAGCAACACATAATATCTCATATCATCAACGTAAGTAAGTATGCATACCCCAATTGTCGTTGACGTATAGCAACGAAACCGGCGATATCGAACATACTACACTTACGGTCACAGAAAAGAAAGTGTAAAACTACAATATTTGGAATCCACATTCTCTTTAGACATCATAAATGCGAAATATCACATATTTCGTATTTCATGCCTAAACTATATGAATTCCACATATTGTATCACATTCCAGACAAACAGACAGTATTAAAGTTTTCGAACGAACGATCAAGTATCCAAGATTCACTAAAGCTCAACACTTGAGCAGGGTTCAAAAAATCCGGAGTGTGACACAGTAGTAGCGGTCCAGCCGTAGAAGGGTCAAGCCAACGCCTCACATGTGGCACGCCGTACTGCCCCAAACCCTAAGGTTCAAAGGGAAGTTCGAGACGGTCACATAATCGAGTTAAGGTTTGTTGTCTTCTAGAGGGACCACCGCAAAAAGACTTGCACGTATCTCCAAAGTATTTAAACCCCGTGAATAGTGAGCAAATGATATTCGTTCAAACACTTCAATACTTTCTAATTTACCCGGAAAAGCTACGAAATGAAAATCCCGATCGAATCTACGAGTCCAAAACCATCTCCAGAATTTTTCAAAACTAAATACAGATTAAAAATATCCAAAAAATTATACAAGCCTATTCATGAATTACTGTAAAAAAATTATCCATCAATTAATATATACGGCCGCAGAACCGCGGCCTAAGGAAGCTTAGGCCGCGTTTCCGCGGCAAGAATCACTGTTCATTGAATAATTTTTGTACCGTAATCCTTATTTTTCCCTGCTGTATTTTTTACATATTTTTAATTCTGAAAAATGTCAGTTTTTAGAAAATTTCCAGAGAGCACCATAAAAAACCGTATTTCGGTTCGATCGGAGTTTTAACTTCGTAAAAGGGTCGCCTAATGTTCTAGGTTGGCTATGATACCAATGTAAGTCAGGCAGCCACCCCATCCAATGGGGTCACCGTGGCACCCACGGGTCCCTCAGCAGCTACTTTTTACGCATGCCCCCTCGCGAAGACTACAACCCGCCGGAACACCTTCCGGTCTCGGGACACCCTGGGGTAAGAGCCTATGCTTCGCCACACTGTCACACAGTGAGAACCCCCCATAGGTCGACATCCAATGCCTAGTAGCTTTGATACCAATGTAAGGTTAGTCTAGCACCCTATGAAGAGTTTTGAAGCATCACATGTCCAAAAGTTTAAATTTTTATGGTGCTAAACGAACATGCAAAGGAATCGATCCTAGAAAATTAGGGTTTCGAAACTTTTAAGCTAATAAAGATTAGGGTTTGAAGGCTACAACCTTTGTAGCTCCCCTTTTGCTTGACTCCTTGATCTCTAAGGTGTTGGAAGAAGGTCCACTTGTAGTCCTCTTTCGTCCACGACGATCCACCCGAAGTTTCCCGTCCAAGCTTGTAACTTTGGAAAAACAAAGAGAACACTCTAATCAAGTTGGCTAGACTTGAGTAGAATGATGTTGTGGCTATGGATCTCACTTCAAAAACCTTTCTTTAATTGTGTTTAACTCACTAAAAAAAACTAGAGAGGAAAAGATGAAGGAGGATGAAGATGGTGGCTATTTTCAACTAGAGGTAAAAAAATAACCCTTAAGTGAAAAGAAATGAAATATAACCTTTTATATTTTATTCCTTCTCACTTTCAACCATGATTAAATGATGGATAGTTAATTTAACTTGGGTTTTAAATGATAAAGAGAAGGATAACCCTAGGTTAGTGGTAGTTGAGCATGGTTAGGTCAAAGGAAGAATGTAGAAGCTAGAATGATTATCCTTTCCTTTTCATTTTCTTTTAAATCCAAAATCAAATAATAATCCATAATTTAATCCATGGTGTGAGTCTTATATTGCCACCATTTCCATATGCTAACAACCATGATGGATGGGTGTATGTATGTATACATGTATGCACATCCACATGTGCATGAAACTTGAATGAAAGAAAGAAACACATGCATGCTTACATACATCCATCACATACTAGAAAGGTTTCAAGTGAGAAAACTAATGGTTAAATGATAAATCAACACTTGATTCATCAATCCGGCCATATCACATATGACCCCACCAAAAGCAAGCCGCCCGATCAATGTTCGGTATCATATACGCACATTTCAATCGGGTGCATGCGCATATCGCATACGCGCACCACAACGTTTCGCCTGGACTGGGTAACTCATTTGTGGGACTCTAAGACTCGTCAATACGCCGGCAGAGGGTGATGATCATATCAGGTACCCTCAAGCCGCAAGCGGTCAGCTAAACGTAACGGCCACCCGGGTATTGATCGATCAGAAGAAAACAAGCGAACCTGCTACAACTCCCGTCGAGCCAACCGGCAACACTACCGTACAGTCCGGTCTCTTCGTCAGATATGCTGCATATCGAGCCTAGGGATGGTCACGTCGACCCCAATAACTCAATAAGTCGTGCCGGTGAATGGTCTATAACAGATCGAGAAACTACTGATAACACTTATCAGCAAATCTCAGCAGCCCTGGCCAGGGACTTGCTGTTATAACCAGTCGGGCACAGCACAGCATCAACTCCCAATACCGGGAGAGACGAAACCCCTCCTATCGCTCATTGCCTTCGTGTGTCTCGGGACTATACCCAACGGCCACCTGTTTGCATGACTCAGTAGAGCCGTGGTAGGGTGGCAATCAAAGTACAGTGGGAGAACACACAAGACTCCATGACGATCTCGGGTCTACAGACTAACATGTACCAGTGTCACCTGAGAACTGCTATCCGACGATAGATATAATTCCATATAGGAGTTCTCGGTGAGTCCGTCCAGTGTACCCAGTCAGCACTGAGCACCCGTATATGATCTTGATGTCAAACATCGATGAATGTGGGAACATCCATCGCCCATCACATGGGTCTAGTATCATATACGCTAGTCTACTCTGGTATATTGATGCCCCGTCTCGATACACCTCCGACTAGGGACATTTCAGGATATGCTTATAGACTACAAATGTCCCACTAGTATGATCTCTATCATAATCAGAGTAGTCAAGCCGATATCCTCAGGGCTTTATCAGCATGTATGAATGAATAAAAGCATGGTACAAATCAACATGTCAGATAAAGAAGAACCAGATAGCATACTATCATGTCGAGCAAGAATGCATACTGAATATATATATACATGTATAGATACATCCACTATCATATAATGGCCTCTAGGGCATACATATATCCAACACTCCATCTACTGTATCTACTGTACCTGTTATTTATATTGTTGTATATTGACCTAGAGACGAGGCTGTGAGATTTGGAGACTTTTATGCTGTATTTGGGGTCGAGCTCACTTGAGCCGACATGATATTTTACTTGTGCTTCTTATGCTTATTTATGCACATTGCTGTTTTACATTGCGTGGGATTTGTGACCGCCTTAGGGCGAAGAGATAGCTCCCGCTTGGGGATGCCATATTTCTTATTATTCATTTATACTCCAGTTTTGTACCCATCTGGGGGCCTGTTTTTACAAAGGAGACTCTGCCGAAATTTTTGGAAAAAAGGGATGTTGCTTTTAAAAAAAAAGCTTCATGTGACTTAATGGATTAAATCACATTCAATAAATTGGTTTTTCCTTCACTCTATTTTTCTTAATCGGGTTTTGATTTCCGGGTTTTGGCTTACTTATTTTACGGACGCCTTGAGACGTTTCGTAACTTAAGTGCCAGTCACGTTCCGTACCCTGCGGGTTGTGACATCCAGGTATCTGGGAAATCTGGCATATCTACTCTTCGCTGCAACCCTAGGCCGACAAAAGCTTGAGTAAAACATGGATATCAATGAGTCTAACTTATAAGATGGTTTATATCAAATAAGCATTACCCTGCAAACACAAGTTTCTTTTTCTCTTATAATTTCAATATCCTCTCTCAATTGTGCCATCAATCACAAATCTCACGATTCTAGTAAATATGGATAGAGAGTGAGACACAAGGCACAACACCCGTCGACGCTCGATGACATATTTTCACCTCAATTCCAATTTGGGAATTGCCTACCGATATTGCGCTGGCCAGTAACGAGACAAGAACCGCAATGATTGGGAGTGAAGTGTGACTTCACCCCCATTCGAGACGGTAACCCTTCGCTCCCAGTCGCGACGGTTCTTGTCTCATTATCGGCCAGCGTTACATCGACAAGCAATTCCTAAATTGGAATTGAGGTGAAGGTAGGTCATCGAGCATCGACGGGTGTTGTGCCTTGTGTCTTACTCTCTATCCATGTTTACTAGAATCGTGAGATTTATGATTGAGGGTACAATTGAGGGAAGGATACAGAAATTATAAGAGAAAAAGGAACTTGTATTTGAAAGGTAATGTTTGTTTGATATAAACTATCTTATAAGTTAGACCAAAAAATACCAACAGAGAAGAAGCGAGTACATCGAGTGCATAACTGCAATTTATACAAACCCATAGATATTTAATGATTTTTACACTAAACTACCTTAAAAATTATACTAACGCACACAAGCATATACGTATACATGAATAGAAGTAACATACGTACCAGATATTTCACACGACCATTTAAATTATTGCGGTCCCTAATATACCGATCCTAATGTGTACAGTTTATACTGGTGCAAGTTACTGCCCAAAAACTCTCAACCCGCAGGACATAAAAGAATATAAAAATACGTTCGCTCAACTTTCCTGGCAGATCAAATTTCATTATAGAGCAGTAGGGCTCTCAAGGCAACAATATTAAAGGATTTGATATAAATTTTGATTTGATTCTTAGATGAAGCTACAATTTAAAAATCTAAACGGTAAATTATAGACAACAGGATTTTGAATCGTTAAATAAATTATGATGAATATATTTGTGAAATATTTTATATGCGGACACACACATATATACACACTCACACATACACACGCACACACCAACACACTCACACATTCACATATGTACGCGCTCGCGCTCACACATATGCATAAACACACATGCACGCACGCGCTCGCTCACACATACCCTCGATTACCTAAAATTCATTTTATCCTAAATTCATCTAATAATTTCTTATAATTTATCTTATCCTGAATTAATTTAACAATCATCACAAATGTCATAGATAACGAGTAGTGAGGTATAATTTGTAATTAGGATTTATAATTTGTTATTAAGATTTATAAGTTGTTATTAGGATTTCTTTAGGATTTATGAATTCTTCAATTCGTACAACCCATCATCACAAATTTCACAACCTAACATCCACATGTAATTGAAAAATCCTAACAGCTGCATTTAATTTCAAAAATTCATAACCTAACATCCATATCACAATTTCACAATCTAACATCAAAATTACATCACAATTCACAAGCTAAACTTACAATTCATAACCTAACATCCATATTTAATTTTAAAAATAATAATTGGGGAAGAAAAACCCTAATCTTTAATCGGATTTTGAACACCACCGGCAGCAGCAGCAGCAATACCTAAAAAAATTTAGATAAGAAAAGGGAATTTTTTTGGAAGAATGAAGAGAGAAATCACCTCTTGGGTCCAAATGCGCGGGCTGTGAAAATTTTGGGGAAGAATGGGAGAGAGAAAGTCATTTCACGGGCTAAAAGATCAGAGAACAATATGAATCCACCAGTAATAAATCATACACGATAACAAGAATTTGAATCATTAAATTTACAAAATACAAACTGAAAGTTAGGATGGATTTATGAAATATTTCATACGCGGACGCATACATACACATATATACGCACTCACACACTCACACACGCGCACGCATGCTCACATACTCACACATACATCAGCTCACACACTCACACATGCACTCGCTCACATACGTACGCGCACGCATACATACACATATATACGCACTCACACACTCACACATACGCGCACGCATGCTCACACACTCACACATACATCAGCTCACACACTCACACATACACACTCATACATACACACAAATACCCACATGCACGAGCGCACATACGTGCATGCGTGCACACACTCGCATACCTGCACAAACACTCTTCAAATTTCTATGTCAAATTCTCAACTTTCACATCCATAATCATAAAGCCCATCAACCAATCTTTAAATTCTCCATTTTCTCCATTTTAAATCCTAAAACCCAATACCAAACACATTCTTCAACACCTCGTCTTAAAACCCAACAGCAAACACGTTCTTTAATTTCTTATCTTTAATTCTTCATATATCCTAAAACCCAACACCCTATCCCAAAACCCAACACCCTGTTAAAGATTTTCATAACCTAACTTCACAATTACTTGATTTAATTCAAAAAAGCAATAAGCGGAGGGGGAAAACCCTAACCTTGGACCGGATTTAGAAATCAGGATGGCGATTTCGAGCTCCAACAGCAGCAACAGCTCAGGGAAAAAATTGGTGAAGAATTGGGAATTTTTTGAGAGGAATTTGGGAGAATTGGGAGAGAAACGGGAGGAAAGAATGGGAACCCTTGCGGATGAAAATTGGGAAGAAGGGGGAGAGAGAGCGCCTTCACGGCTGAAATGTTGAGGGGGTATAAGCGACCGTTTTATACGGTCGTTAATACTTTTATTAGGGACCGTATATTTTATACGGCCTTTAATACCCTATTTGGGACCGTATATAAATGAACGGTCCCTAATATCCCGACCATAATAAGCACAATTTCTACTGGTGTACGCCCAATTATATATAGTTTGGGCCTTAGGCTTTGGGCTAATCCTTGGTTCTATGAGCCAGCAAGGAATTAGGGTTACCAATTGGGATCGGGTCGGATCCATTCCGGGTGAGGGATAAGCGGATAAAATCCCCAAACCCGCGAGAAGCCCTTCCCTTCTTCTTCCCGCCAAGAGTCCAAGGCACAAAGCGTTCTCTCTCATCAATTCACAAAAATAGTAATTTTAGGGAAAGAGGGAGAGATGTTGACGAAAGGGCGAATCTTAGGCACAGATTGAGTAGAAGCAGAGATGATGCTTCGATCGCTCGAGCTTTCGCGCTCACAAACATGAGAAGAAGGGCCTCCATCACTTGGTCTGCGATCAAAGACACTTGTTTCTCCACTAAGGTTCGATTCATACCCATTATTGTTTATTTTAAATTTTTTAGGGTTTTTGTATCTGAAATTTGATTCTAGTTATTATTAACAGAGTATGGAGATTTTGGAGTGATTTAGAGATTTATTCTAGGGTGAAGAAAGGAAAAAGAAATTGATGGAGGATTTGGAGGGGGATCCATTTAAAAAAATAAGGACCTTTTAGCTGTTTTCTTGTTAAAAATGCGATGAACCCACCCTTAAACAAGCAATGTTGCCTGAAATTATTAGTTTCGTTGGCTCGCGCAGTCCACGAGTGGACTGAATGATACCACAATGCCTTGTACCTAGATTGAACAACTTGAATATGGCCTTATTTCCTTGAAGAAAATGCCCTTTAGGCGGTTCATGGAATCTTTGAAGTTTAAGGCCCTGTTTGGATATGGAGTTGGGATAACTGTAGTTTATTTTTAAATGGAGGTAGGGAGATGCAAACTATGGTTTGCAAGATCCAAACTCTAAAATTGGAGTTTACAAAATTTTGATCAGATTGGAGTTGAGATAATTGCAGAGTTGAGATAATTGCAGTTATCTCAACATTTGGGCTGAGATAACTACAATTATCTCAGCTCCAAAAGGGTAGCCAAACAAGCCAAAGTTAGGATTTACTAACTTTATGAAACTACAGTTTAGAAAACTTAACTCCATTCCCAAACAAGGCCTAATGGCGTTGCTTCAAAATCCTTGAAATTCGATGGTGTCTTATCAAAATTTACCCTTTTTGTCATACTAAACAAAAGGGTTTTCGTATTGAAGTTTAACCCTAGTCATAATTAGTAGACTTTAGAGTTGACTAATATGAGAGTTTGGAGTGATTTAAGAGACTTAAGGGTGAAATGTATATATTCTAAGAATTTTGGGATTAAAAAAATAAATATATGGAGAATTTGGAGAGGAACATAACTAAAGAAGACCTTTAGTTATGTTCTTGTTTTTCTTCCCTACTAAAACTTGGTTGAAATGTCACTATAGGTTTTAATTTTCTTATTTGGGTACTAGATTATCTGGGATTTTATGTTGAAGCTTGTAGTCATTGAACATTCGCGATCTCTTCATGACTTAAATTTTGTTGGAGTTGGAACCATAGTGATTGGTTTGTATCAATTTCAAGTGAGACCCGTGAGGATATAAATTCATATCCTAGCTCATTGCTCCTTATGTTTTTTTCCCTTTTTTGAACGGTCAGGAAGTTTTTGAGAGTCATCGAGCGGTATTTACAGTTGGGACATCTATAGCATCTATTTGACCGAATGGGCAGGTTAGTACTTACAAATTACTCTCTTTTGAGTTTTGAGAATGTAGAACTCGTATGTTATTATCAATGGAACATAAAACTTTGGAATAAAATATCCTTTGTGTTATACAGAAGCATCTGTAATTATCCACACATTTGACTATGATAATTTACACCTCTATTTTCATGGCGTATCATATGATTAATTTTTTAACCACCTCTCTAGTATAATAATCTATGTGGTTTTTTTTTCTTTCAAATTTCACTTACGGTTTATGATTTTCGAATGAGGGTTCATGGTTTATTTATCGATTTACAATATAGATACATATTTCTTACTTAGATTGGTTTTAATTGCTATATAATGGCCCAGGTTACACTTTAAGGCAAATGCATCAAGCCAGTATTGAGAAAAGGCATCAAGCTGTAAGTTTGATCCTTATGCAAGTTACTTGCATTTCCCCCCTTTATTAGATAGATATTATTCCCCTATTTGAATTTTTGAGGCAACAACTCAACTTTAATTCTGCCTCTTGCCTATGCTAGCTGCTACACACCCGTCTAGGTTTCTTTCTTTATAAGAACCAGTATGGCCATCATAATTCCATTGTTGTGAAGATGAACGAATTTGTGCCAGTTTATTTATTGTTGCGTATTTCTTGCTCTTCTCAATTCATGCTTTAGTTATCTTCCCTGCCATTTTCTACTAGAAGTAAGAGATACGACCATTAATTTGCTAGATGAACTTTAACTATGTTTGAGGCATGATTTAAGTCAAAGAGCAAACAAGAAGACATCCCCTTATAAGTCTAACCTAGATATTCATACTGAGGAATAGCGTCATTAAGACAATCACATATTGATTATAATTGAGGATGTTGAGCAAAGATATCTTTGGAAGATGCACTTAATAATATGATCAGTGAACTGAATGTAAAACTCAACCAAAATCTTAGTAAAAGGAAAAGCAGATTCCAGCCCTATACTTGTCCCAGTTTGGATATTGTTATATCAAATGTCAATTCCAAAGATCCAGTCATTGCTTGTGAACTTGGAAAAAATGATTTTACACCAGCCAATTCAGAACTCTTCTTTTCATCTTCTACTATCATAAATTCATATTTCTGATGTAAGGAGCTTGATACAGCAATACAAGAATTAATTTCTACGAATTAGCATGTGTTGTAGAATAGCCTATACAAAATGTTTGATACATCAGTTACAGTTCAAGGATCTCAATGTTGCAAACTTCCTAGTTTATAGTTTCTATGTATTTTTACAAACCTCATAAGTTATAATGAAGTAACATGATTGTTTCAACAAGTTACCATTTGCATTGTCTCTAGTATTTATGAAGCTTCTTTAAATCTCTAGGTATGGTTAATGCTCGAGTTCATTGGCATATCATATACGGGAATATTCACTTTTGGGGTTGTGAGTATTTGATAAATTACTCTGGCACATCGTTATTTTCCTTTTTGCCACTCTCTTAAATTTTCATGAGAAGATAGTTGCTTTATAGTCTAGTTTTGGATCACTTTGATATCAGTGTCATGATTGCAAGTCATCTCCATGCTGTGCAACTTTTCATCTGGATCAATTCTGTCAAATTCTCATTTACATGTCTCTTTAGTATTTATGCATTGCTGAATCAAGTTTATTTGCTTTTAGGCTACATGTCTTGTCTTAAGTGGTTCTTTTATATGTATTATATATTTATATAATGTTGGCTAAGATTATGGTAATATGATGAGCAGATGAAGAAGAATTACAATGTGGAGCATGAAGAAATAAAAAAGATTGTTAGTTCTGGAACTTTCAGCACTACAGCTTGCATTGCTACTGCAGGGACTTCTTTGTTGCTTGGGTCTGTTCCTAACTTTTTCATTTCTTCAATTTTTGATACAACTTTTGACATGCTTACTACTTTCGTATAATATGCAAATAGGCACAACAGTAGACATGGCAAAAAAGATTTGTTTAATATTTAATATCAATTTAGAATAAAGATTCATTGAGAAGAGATTTGCATCCCTTCACTTGACCTAAAAATAATTTGATCAGAATGTTGAGCAATTAGGAAATCTGTCCAGAACATGAGTCTAGGCAAATGACAACATTGAGATGGATGAATGGTAATATTCTAAAAGATGGATAAGAATTGAGTGTATACGTAGCAAGTCGGAGTTTTCTCCCTTAGAGGATAAATGAGAGAAGCGATTGAGATGGTTTGGACACATGCAGTGGAGATCAATGATGCTCTGATTGGGAGAAGTGACAAAAAGCAACGAGGGCTAGGGGTAGATTTATACAAACATGGATAGAGGCAGATAGAAATGATATGTTAATTGTCAATATAACCGAGAAGAAACCCTTAACATAATAGAATGGAAGAAACAGATTTATATTGCCGACCCAAAAATTTGGAATTAAGGGCTTCTTGTTGCATTTGACCAAACTTAATCCTGTTTGTCATTTGTCTCTATTTGAAAGATATTTCCTAAATTGCATGAAAATACCATCAGTTGTCCCTCTAGAGCACGATAACACCATCTCTTTTTAAAAGTGCATTTCCCCTCTACTGTATTTTAATTCCTACGATGTCATTCCTAAATTTCCTTGATTTTATGTCATTTATCTGCCAAACTGCATATCTAATCCTTTCACTTAGGGGTATTTTTGGGGATAAAGAAATTGCAGAAAAAGAAAAACAAATGGCTGTTAGAGTAGAGGTTGAAGGGCATTGTTTGTAAAGAGGGTAATATCCTGCTATTTTTCTTAAATAGGAGGGAGGTTCTCTGCAAATTAGATTTTAGGTTTTATGACAGATGCCTCTGTCCAATACTATTGCATATTTTTTCTTTGAACTTGTTGTTTTAGTTTATTTCTGTTATAATTGATATTCTGAACATACTTTTTGTGATCTAAATGCTTCAGGTATGGCTTAGGCTGGCGAGGTGGAGCATGGTTTGTAAATAGAAAATCTCGAAAGGAGCAACTCAAATTGTTGGGTCAAATGAAACCAAACAGATGGCAAATCCTGAGAAAACCTTTTCATCGTCTCCGAAGATTTCAAGCTTCCAAGAAAACCACTGAACTTCAATCCAGTGCTGCCCCTGCCCCTGCCCCTTTTTCGGAACCAGCGATCAACTCTTCTTGACATCTATATATGCATAGCTCCTGCTGTATTAACTTTGCTGGTTTTTTTTATAAAAAAAATATATAGTGATTGCTAAAAGGCTACATCAAGTTGGGTGACTCGGTTATTTGTTCTCATTTTAACTCCCCCTTTTTTGTTGTATGCCAGTTGCTTTTTTGGGCTTCTACATCACCTGTGCTGCTAACATTTACCATATGCTTCGTAAAAAGATTTCATCTTTATCAGATAGCAAGTTGCTTGGTATTCACGTGTTGTTTATTTTTGATTAACTGATGATCAGATGTGCACTTTCAGATTGTTGATCATAGAATTATTTGTTCTTAAAAAAGTAACGATTCATGTATAAGATCATGAAGAATCACCTTTGATTCATGCAAGAGTGGAAGATTTGAATATTGACCTTTTGTTAATCATACTGGTAGTGTACTATCTGCTAAACATACATTGTTAGGTCAGAATTCATTTGTTTTTGTTAACTATCTATTAGCTTGATATAAATGATTTGTCTACAGTCCAATAGATTCAGAATTCACTTGTGAAGTGTCCGAGTGCATCTCCAAAGTAAAGGGGTGCCTTGCTCACAAGAGAAGCAAGTCTCTTAACCCTGGAGGTGACTTGCAATCTGTTTGCTAGCTGATAATTTACTATTTTGCTTTGTACCTTTCTAGATATATTCCAAACAGATAGAAGTCGAAACTCACTGAGGCGATAGATAGGTACAATAAAATGCCCATGTCTTGTATTCTTTAGTGGCCGTTACGTGATAAATTTATTTGTTGAGGGCTGTCATGCAGGGAACTTGTATGATGTTTTGTGAACATTGGAGATGAATAGGGAGAGCACTGCAAATCAATGATGACAAGTCATGAATTCTTTATTTCTTGCGGAAGAATGCAGGTATCTGAATATGCATATCAAACTGTGCAACAATGAATGTAGCAGAATAGAAATATATCCCTCTTTTGCTTTCATTTTGATATCTAAATATATAGATAATGCCTATAGGGAGCTGATTAATTGATTGAGGCCGGTGCTCATTTTATTAAATGAGGCCAACTTTTCAAACATATAACCCCCTGTGTTTTACATCGATCCAAACCGGACACTGTTTTCGATTGTTTATGTGTCAAATTTCAGTTGATTTAGAGACTGCTAGCACATCTATTGGGTGAAGTATAACTTTAACGGTTCTTCGGTATGTGAAAAATGCGATCACTAGATGGATATGATAGAGATCTCTAAATCTTGTGAAATTTGATACGTGAGCTATTTAAAACATGTAGATCAAGTTGACCGGTTTGGATTATAGAACATAAAATATCATCATAATCCTGTTACCTCCATTACCAATTTTGTATCTGTTATTATCTGTTGGCCATTGTATTGCTTGTTTGTTATGATAAAAGAAAAGAAGAGGAATGCAATAATATATTTCTCCTTCTAAATTACACAGGAATTGGGATGAACGATGTTTCTAACTAAAATGAACATGTGATGGCTGCATAATCCCTTGGATCTACAATGAGGCATTTGTAAGTGAACTTGGTTTTTCTTTCAGCACTCTCCTTTATAGTCTGTTGTTTTAAGATTATAGGAGGATTTTATGGGCTTTGATATTTATTTGTTAAGAATGCACTTAGGAGATTTTACTGTCAAAAGCATCGTTTGCACAGAGACTTGTAGGTTCAGATAGGTTTAGTCCAAACTTTATATTTGTGCCTTGCACTTGCTACTCATATTTTTCAATGCGGGTCTGCTTCAATCACACACAAGATTTGCACTCTGAAGATGCACTGTTCTTAAGTTGTCAACTGCTAATTGATGGCAATGAGACACTTACTCTGTTTATAATCTTCTTATTGAATATCTCTCACTTTCTTAACAAGCAACCAATAACATGTGGAAGTGATAGACTCCGCATGTTCCCAGTAAACAAGGTGTCACAATGTCTTTGGCTGAGCTAGAAGAATAAGGAACTAATCTTCCAGCTGGGTTTCCTCAAAATGTGAGGATCATTCTAATAGGTTATAAGCACCTGTGGGTCCCAACAGTCATCTGCCAGCTTCATGAATCAATCAAACTGTGACATGCCTCTTCATTCTCTAAATTAAAAACTGATCAATGATCAATCAAGACACCTGCTCTTAATTTTATTCCTTTCCTCTCTATGTCATATGTTATAAGAGCCACACAGTTTCCTAATGAACAGAGAGCAAACATGGATCCACTGCTGCCATTAAAAACATCTGCATTCATACGATTCGTCTCTCGACCCGATGACGAGCCCAGGCGATTTCGGTCATGCCTGCGATGGATGTGTGTCGACCAATCCAACGTGTGGCGTATTCTCGTCTCGTGGTCTCTCTTCTTCCTGTTAGCCATCGTCGTTCCTTTTGTCTCTCACTTCTTTCTTGAATTCTCCGAGCATCGTAGGCCCTACGATGATGTTGTTCAGTTGTCGCTCACTGCTGTTTCTTCCTTGTCTTTTATATGTCTTTCTGCTTCTTTGCGGAAGTACGGGCTCTGTCGGTTCCTTTTCTTGGATAAAATTTGTGGCGAGTGTGAGAGAGTTAGAGTTGGGTATTCAGCGGAGCTCAATCGGTCCTTCAGGATTCTTTCTTGCTTCGTTATGCCTTGCTTTATTGCGGAATGCGGGTAATGTTGAGCAAATCTGCAGTAGACTTTTGGGATCAGCGTTTAGGTTCATCTTGATTAAATCGACAACCAACGCATCTTTTCAAGCTATTGGGACTGAATTGCCCTTATAACATGCTACATAGATGTTCTGAATGAAAATACTGCATGTATATTGGAAAACCCCCCCCCCCCCCCCAACACACACACAACAAAAACAAAAAAAAATAATATGTAGAATTAATCACTCTGATTCCACATCATCTAGTATATAGTCTTTGGTCTGTAGCTATTTTTTCCCGTTTTTGGAAAAAAATAATAATTCTTGAAGAGATGCTGTTTATTGATTGTTTCATTGAAACATGATGGTAACCTACCCATATAAACACAACTAATCCATCTCCATTATCTTAGGTCGTAAGCCAAAATAACTTCATCACAACACGGAAGAGCAAATTTTTGGATATCAAATTTAGTAGGCAGAGGTAGTTTTAAGATTCTGAAAATATACTCTTCCCTCAATGGCATGCATTTATCTGGTTACTATTTTTCCCTTGCCACATGTAATACTCCATTGACGATGAACACTATGAAATATATCATCTCAATTGTAACATTACAGAATCCCAATCCCAGCTCTATCACAAAATTGTGCCAATCTTTTACTATTAATTCCGAATGCCCACTTCCTTCAACTGATCACAACAGGTACAAAGTATGGTGGTACTCTGCTGGAGCTCGACGTATCCCTTTTCTGGGAAATCCTATTGCAAGCGACTTGTTGGCGTGCACCTTGGAGCTCGCGTCATGGATATATCGCACAGCGATCTTCTTGCTTATGTGTGTGCTCTTTCGCCTCATCTGTCACATGCAGATTTTACGACTGCAAGATTTCACCAAAAAATTTCATGAAGAATCAGATGTGGTGACTGTGCTCAAAGATCATTTGAAGATTAGGCGGCAGTTGATGGTCATTAGCCACAGGTTTCGCAAGTTCATCATTGGTGGATTGGTTATCGTTACTGCAAGTCAATTTGCTGCATTGCTTTTGACCACTTGGCCTAAAGCAGTCGTTAATCTGTTCAATGCAGGGGAGCTCGCGGTAAGTGTCATTGCTTAATTGATGTAGATGGAATAATCATTGATAATTTAGCCGTGAGTCTTATACGCAATTTATAGATACAAAATAACATTTACAAGGAAAGTAAGTTTCAAATAGGAATCCTGTCATATTCAACTATTCATATAGGGGATAATTTCGTCGTAAGCAAGGAAGCCAACATCATTCATAATGGACGCATCATATCAGTAATATATGTTGCCATATTGGGTGATCAATTGTCATTGCAGAAGATTTGGTGCTAATCCAGAGTTGCAAATACATGGAATAAATCAAAAAAATCATATCAGCAAGTTAAGTTAATCCATACAAATACTTGTCCTGAAAATGTTCTTTCTACACCAACTAGCCGAAAAGTGTAGAAGCACTTTGATAATTTAATGCTAAGGCACTACAAGTTCCCAAACTAACTAAAAAAATGCACATTTTCTTGCCTATACATTTGTTTATATTTTACCCATTTATTTTACGGCAGATTTGTTCAGTGGGGCTTGTGACTGGAGTTCTTGTATGCTTACGTAGCGCTGCAAAGATCACTCATAAAGCCCAAGCGATCACAAACCATGTCGCAAAATGGCATGTGACCGCAACCATCGAGTGCTTCAATGGTCACCCTGTGGCACCTGCTGTGCTTGAGAATGGAGAAGAGTCTGACGAATGTGAAGATGGTGATGAGGATGAGCTTGAAGGAACAAAGATTGTGCAGCCTGGTGCCAACACCATCTCCTTTCAAAACAGACAAGCACTAGGTGATTGATGCGTACATTATAAAATTTAGAGTAAATTTTACTAAAATACCCTCAACTATATCACTCTTTTCATTAATCTACCTCAATTTTTTAATTACATTCAAAACCTTTAAAGTGCTATAATTAAGTTTAAGAGTAATTTTAGTTCAAAAAAGGCTCTCAAAATCAAAGTTTAAGGGAGTTTTTGTAAGGTCCCTAGTGCTTGCGCCGCAAGACTCGCGGCGAAGACGGAAGAGAAAACAATTTTTTTTAGGCGAGCAATAGCGATCAAAACCATAGAATCGATTTCAAATACTAAACTAGATATCATAACATACAAGGTTAGGCGGCTAGATACCTTTGTAGCGCGTCTGCGCGATTGCGGAAGACCCCTATACCACTCCTTGGACTCTAACATGGCTCCGTAGTCATCGGGAATAAGCTTGCACGCCAATTTCCCTCGTCGAAGATGATCCATCTGGGAGAACCCGAATCCAAGCTCTAGCCTCACACTAAATATCAAGTGAAGCTACTCAAAATCACAAGTTGCTAATTTGTGATGCTAAGGGATGTAGTGAAGTGTTATCTCATGCTTTCTCTCTTCATATTTTCTTTTACATTTTTAGAAGCAAACATAAGAGTAGAAGAGAAAAGAGAGGTGAGTGTAGAATAATAATTCTCTTTTTAAATCCTTTCCCTCTTTACTCTTATCCAAAATGAAGAGGTGTAAAGTATGTGTGACTCACCAAATGACTCATAAGCCCACACCCACCCACACTCTTCACAAGCCTTCTATAAAGAAATCCAAAGTGCATGTATCAACACACACTCACACGCATTTACATGCATACATACACTTGTATATGCATAAAATACACATACCCTCGTATTCGTATCAAAATACAAATACCGTATTTATATAAATACCCGTATTCGTACAAATACCCGTATTCGAATCAAAGATATAAATACCCATATTCGTATAAATAATCGTATTCGTATCAAAATACAAGTACCGTATTCGTATCTAAATATGAATCCCAAAAGAGAGATAATGACAGATATAATACTAGCTTATAAACAAATCCGATTATCTTTCAAACCATCTAGTATTATCAATGTCCGATTAAAGTACGTGTATCAAGTATACGTATTTAATCGAACCACCGTATGTATCAAAATACGCATATTATATCGTTTCGTCTGAACCAGGAAACTCTCTGTGTGGAAGTTTAAAGACTCGACAATACGCTGGCGGTGCGTTTAACCATAAGCACGTCAGCAGCACTAGCTGTACGTAACGATTACGCAGGCATTAAACGAAAGGAAGGCCGACGAGCAAACTCATCTGTATCCCTACAGAGCCTGTAAGTGACAATCTCCGTACGGTCTGGTCTCTTCGTCTAGGAGTATTGCATACCATGTTTAAAAGTATCGCATACCGGATTTAGGGGGTGGATAACGTCAGATCCCTAATACCCGATAAGTTGTGTCGGTATCAAGCTCATCACTCACCGAGAAACTACTGATCTACAATCAGTAAATCCCATCTATCTTGATCAGGGATTTATGGTGATAGACAACCGAAGACAGCGGCATCGACTTTCTATGCCGGGGGAGACGAATCCCTGACGATCGCTTACTGCCTTCATGTGGTTCGGGATTGCACTCAACTAAAACCTGTTTATATGACTCAGTAGAGTCGTAGTAGGATAGTAATCTAAGTACAGTGGGAACTAACACGAGAAAAATGACGATATCAGGTCAACTGACTGTCCAACTGACTGTCTGTACTCATGTCACCAAAGAACTGCTATCTGACGTTAGGTATAGTACCATCTAAAAGTTCTCGGTGCGTCCATCCAGTGTACTCACTTTCAGCGAGTATACAATCTTAGGTGCTCCACACCAATCGCTGTGAGACTTACCACCGCCTCTCGTCAGGGGTCAAAACGTATACACTAGGTTACTCTGGAATATCGATGGCCAGTCTCGATACTCCCACGACTGGGGACATTTAAGAACGTGTTTATGGACTATTCAGCTCTCACAAGTATGATCGCCATCATAATTTTGGTAGTCAAGTAAAAATCCTACGGGTTTTATCATTATGTATTAGCGACCCGTAATAAAACTTATACACATCAATGATAAAGACAAACCAGATAGTATACTATCATATCGAGCAAGACTATTCCACCTGTATAGGTCCGCCAATTATCTTGATCGTCTATTTTCGATTACAATAATTGCCTTGAGGGCACTATAGCCAACGGTTTTTAGTGAAAAACGACGGTGCATTTGTGAAATTTAGCCTAAATTTATGCTATTATTAGTTATTGTTTTTCTAACATTTTGTTAATGGACCCCGCAGTGACATATTTGGAGAACAATATGGCAGGGATTACTCTATTTGGTTTTGTGCTTGATAGGGGATATCTTCATACAGTTTTCATGTTTGAGCTTAGTTTGGTCTTGTGGCTGCTGGGAAAGACTATTGGGATCAATTGAAGTGAAGCCAATATTTTTCTCTTTTTCTCAATTTCCATCTTCTAGGTTCCAATTTGATTCATTTTTTCTTTTGTACATTTCTTTTTCTAAAGTAGCAAAGCCATGGCTGTGTTTTAGTTATCTCTATGTGATTTAATTTGGCCATTGGGTTAGCATAGGATCATGCATTTAGATCCATAATATTAATGTATTACTATTTGCGGTAAGTAGATTGGTATTCAAATGTTACACGTGGAGACTAAAATTGGCAGTTTTGTAATCAAGCGTAAAACCATTTATCCGCTCCATACATGACTGTTTCAGCAATAATTTCTCATTAATTGTCGCAATCTTTAGCTACTGTCGTCGCAGAGATCTGTTGCCGCAATTTGTGAATCTGTTGCTAGTGCCACTACTTACAAATTATATATGTTGCTTCTGCCACTGAATCCAGCCGCCAATACAGCTGAAATTTGCCGTGTTGCGGCCAGTGCATTTGAGATCTATTGCAGCGGCTCGTCGTTGTTGCCTCGTTGCAGAAATGGATCTTACTCTTACCGCTGCAGCAATCTTCTCTAGCTTCTACGGTAATCTGCATGCCCTTGCCGCTGCTGCCACATGCAGCTAAACTCTGGCTGGGGTGCGACCACTGATTTTGAAATATGCTTCAACTTCTGCTGCAGCAATCTTCTGTTGTCGCTGCAATAATTGCTCATGTTGCTGCTGCTGCTGCAATAATTGCTCCTTCCACTGCCACTGTCGCCAGTTTAAGAATTTGCCACTGCAGTTTTCTTTTGTTTCTTCCGCAACTGCTGCGGTAACATGCTGCTGCTGCTCCAGTAATTGCTCTTGTTGCCGTAGTAATTGCTTTAGCCGCCACAGTAATTGCTCCTGTTCGTACCGCAGCAATTGCTCTTGTTGCTGTCGTAACTGCACTAATAGTTCCTTCCATCGCTGATGCTGCCGCGCTTGGAATATGTTGTGGCTGTGGCCGCTGCTTTTGAACTTTGCATCTGCTGCATCTGCTGCGGCTACGGTATCCTGTAGTAATTGCTCCTGCTTGTCCAGTAATTGCTCATGCTGCTTCTGCAGTTGCAGCAATTGCTCCTGTTGTTGCTGCCACTGCAGCAATCTCCTGTCGCCAATGTATTTTTCGAGTAATGCCACTGCGGAAAGATGAAGAGATCAATTAAAATTGTAAAGCAACAATTTTTCTGTGAATGAACATATCATACAAATAGAACAAGCATGTTAGCTTGCTAGCATCATGAATATATCATGTGTATATATCTTAAAATAGTGAAAGCATCTTCCTTCTTGAGAGGTTAAATATCCAAAAGTGGACTGGACCTAGATACGCTCAATAGCCACACATTAGCTAGAAGAAGAAGAAAATAAACAAAATAGATTGCATTGCCTTGGATTTGAATTATAAATAAAAGTTTTTACGTCGATCGGTATATCTACCAAGGTTCCAGATACTTACCTATGGTTTCACTTTTCATCTTGTTTTGATCTCCTTGCTTTTTTCTGTGTCTAAATTCATCAATAGCATTCCTGCCAAAAATAAAAAAGAATATCGGTATAAATCATGCACGCAACTTGCAAACAATGCGGACACAAGGTATATATGTGTAAAATACTACCGATGTTTTGAAAATTTAAGAAAATTACCTTGCCAAATTATAATTGGCATCAGAATTGTCACATTTATGGTATTCTACATAGTCAAGATTTGGAAATGCATCAATTAGATCATCCAGATCCGCACTCTCCAGGAATCGTAAACGTAGAACCTTAACACTAGGCCAAACGAGACCTTCACTTAAAGTACAGGCACTCAGTTTTCCACCTCTGATATACAATCTTTCCAACTTTGTTAATTTGTGCGGAAGTAACCACCGTGGTAGTGTCGTTTCTGGAATACATCGTAGGTCTAACTTCTCAAGATTTGGAGGAGGACATACATCCATCTCATCCGCAGCCATAACCCTTGATAATGTGGAATCCCGATTGCTTGAAGATGGTTCGCTGTCCGACCATGTTATTGTGAGCGAGACTAGGGAAGTCAACCTATGGAGTTTTCTGAATTCCTTTTCTTCGAGCGCAGATTCTCTTCCAATGTAAATGCTTAATTTTTTTAGGAAGTTGAATCTAGAAAGCTCACCGAGCTGACATGACTCTTGTCTTTGCAAACGATCAACAACAAAGCCCTTTAACACTTTCAGCCACAAAAGAGCACCAATATCCTGAGGTATGTGACTTAGAAAGTAACATTCTGACGTATCAAAATGTTCAAGCTGCTGGAGATTTTTGATCTCTAATGGCAACCTTTGCAGATCATAGCAAGCTTGAAGATCAAGTACACAGAGACTTTTTAATCCACCAATTTCAGGTGGAAGCTCAATAATTCTTGAAATGCCTCGAAGGCTGAGGTACCTCAAGGAATTGAAACACCCAAACCATGTGAGGAACTCCGTGTTTTCTACTTCAATATGATGCTTGACTGAGTTTTGCCACCTTCCAAGCATTAGAACAGTGGATTCTTTCATATGCTCGATCTTCTCTCTCTCAAATTTTAATACGCTACGGTTTACGTTGAAGCAAGTGTTGCCAAATAAATTATTCACCCCCGTCATGAATTGCTGCATTGTATGATTTGATTCTGATGACGGTGACAAGAATGGACGAAGTGACTGAGGATCATATATCGAGTTGATACACCATTTAACCGTTTGATGCTCATTAATGTTGATTATAGCTTTTGGAACCAATGGATTAATGATGCAACAATCAATAACATTTGGTTTATATTCTTTATATGTATATCTTATTAATCCACAACGAGCCAGCTCTTCCAAAATCTTGTCTAGTCGCGACTCTTCGTTATCCAGTGAGCGGGATCCTATCCACCAGTAATATATTATCCTTTTCTTTATCAAAGAACCGATCGGGAAGATGCTCAAGAAGACTAATATCTGTATGTTGTAATTGTGAAAAGATATTATATTCTCTTTTATTTCACTTACCGATTTGGTCCCATCGAACCGAAGCTTGTGAGGTTCCACACTATCAGAGGATGTTTGACTACGGCTAATGTCGATCAATGGGATTTCATAGGAGTTCGATTTAATATAGGCCTCAAGACGCTCCAAAAAGAGCGGGGAATCATGGGTCATTTCTTCTCTAAAGTGAGAGGCCTTCTTCTTCGCAACAAGAAGCTTGGAATGGAATTCCTCCTCATCGGTGCCATGTTCCAAAGCCTCATCGAGGTCCTTGACGATGTCTTCGAATTTATACTTCATGTCTTTCTCCCATATCTCGAGCCTTCGAAAAATTTCAGCAACAAAACAGATCTCTCCATCGACTTCTTCGATAAGCTTATCTATCAATGATACGCCGGAGGGTTCTGGAACATTCTTCTTGTATCTTTTTGCAAGCTTTCGAGCTTCTTCCAATTGCACTGTCAGTGGGCGTACAACCTCTAGGTCGATCATTTGTTTTAGCATTCTGTAAATGAAAAGCACACATCTATTAATCCTAATATGAATGGCCATTGATTAAAGGTTCATTGTAATTATTTGTTATCAATCTTTGATCTCCATGTGCAATTATGTTGTTTGGTTTATTTGCTATCTAATTGTTGATCCTTTTTTAAGTTCATATAAATAAAGATTGGTCAGCCTTTAATGATTTTGAATATAAAAAATATATGTTTTAGAAGAGGAATGCAAGCTATTTATTAATTAAGATGGTTGGTAGAGAAATATGCAGAAAAGAAAGGAAATTTACATATGTATTTTTAGTGATTTAGAAAAATCTTATAATTAGAATCCTGGAAAGATATTGTTGTGGTCCTTAAAATATAAACTAGCATCATGTTGACGTGATTAAAAATATGTATGATATAGTAATTATCAGAGTTAGGATAAATGAAGAAAAGATTGCTTCAGTTGTGAATAATGTTAATAAACATATTCAAGATGGGATAATTACTAAATTAGAAAAACGTACAAAGGCCTTTGATTTGAAAGCATTTAGAATTAGCTGAATTAGCAGAACAAAAACTAAATATATGAAATATAATTTCAAGAAAACAATACGAAGATGTAGAACTCAGTGTGAGCCGACACATGGATGCACATGTGCCTTTAATATTGTAGGACTCCATCCAAAAGACTCAAGCCTTATAAAGGTTTATCCCAACTTATATTTTATACCCATATGCATCTTATAATTTTTTCAATATAGGACTAAATATTACCCACATTTTCAACACTCACATTTACGTGCAACGCAAATGGACAAAAAAGACTTCATAACATAAGGTACCTTTGAAGTTTAAAGGAAAATTTTATAGGAGGTCATAAAACCCACTCTTCTTTATGGATACGAATGTTAGACAATTAAGAAACAATACATCTAAAAAATGGTTATGGTGAAAATCAAATGCTAAGATGGATGGCCGGTAACACACCAAAAGATAGGATTGGGAGTGAGTGTAATCGTAACAAATTAGAGATAGATCTCATTGAGGACAAGACGCGGAAGAACAGATTATGATGGTTTGGACATATGCAACGAAAACCAATCAATATCTCGATTAGAAAAATGATAAAATTATAGTTAGTGGCTCAATTAAGGATAGGAATAGACCTAATCCAACATATGGAGGCTATTAAGAACGATATGAAAATTGTTAATTTAATATAATGGATGGCCCTTGACATAGCAGAATGGAAAAGAATGATTCATATGACTGATCCCAAAAAAATTAAGATGAATACTTCTTGTTGTATGATTTATAAGAGGTATACGATCATATCCATATAATTTGCCTAAGGGTTTTGTAGATAATACAGAGGAAGGATTGTTTTAAAATCGTCATGTGGTCGATATTTTTGTTTCCTTTCTATAGACGTGTCAAACAAGTGGGTTGAGTATTTTGCGGTCAAGTCATTGCAGGTGGAGGGTAAAACGGATACAGGTAAAAATACCCTGAGTTACAAGCTTAAATTTTATGCCCATTATCCGACCGTATATGATAAGTGGATATGTGATAACCCGTGTATGGATAAACGGGCCATCCATTAGCGGGTTAATAGGTTACCTTTTATTTAAATGAAAGGTCAAGAAATCTTTTCTCGTGTTTCACTATAATTACATAACAAAACACAGTACACACTACAAAATTATAGGAAAAGGCGGGAAAAAAGAACAAGTGGGCTGGGTAAACCCATAAATCCGCAGTCTGATAAAAAATCATAACACAAGTTATATTACAATTGATTAGACTTATTGTATTTTGAATATATTACATATCTTAATTAAAGATAACTAAATTCATATGTACAATCTCAAAAGTCAAAACCTCTTAGTTTTCATGATTTTTTCATAAGAAATATTTATTATCCAAGAAAATAAATGAAAAATCACTCGACCTTTCTTAAACGTAAGTTGGGTTAAATTCACAGATCCATGGGTCGGCTTGACCCGGCGATACTCCTAAACAGACAAGTACTGGGTAATCTTCTAACAAAAATAAATTAACGACCCGACCGGTGTTTTACAGGCTGACCCACGAGTCGAAAATGGGTAACGGGTCATAATACACACGTCAAGCTACCTGTCAAGAGTGGATTTTCTTGATTACTCTTATTCTTAACTTGTTGCTGTAACTTTCTCAGTTCATAGTATAGTGAAATGTTCTCTAGGCTGGATTCTTTATTGATCATATCTTTTTTTAATAAACACATACAATTTTTTTACCGTAAGCTAGTTGTATTACATTTTTCTGGTTAAATTTCTGCAAGCTCTTGTACTCATTCTAACTACAGGACTAGTGGGAAACTTTTGCATAAATGATGAGATAGATGTGATCCCTAATTCTTTTAACTATTTCATTAATAAATAACTTTTAGATTAATTTGAACTCAACTACTACACTTATTTTCATATCATTTAGTGTCAAATTATATCTGAGTATATCAAATATCTTAAAATCCAACCATAAATCATTGCTATATATGATAAATAAACCAATAGTCAATAAAAAGATAAGAAAAGAAATATCTGTTGGAAGGGGGAAAAATAGGAAAAAAAATTGTATTCTTGAACATAAATAAACTCAAGAGAGGAATATTAACCTTGATGCAAGTGAATTCTTATGAGCTTGAACTCCCTATGCATGCCTAAAGATGAACAGTATAAGCATGGATATATACTTCATTTTTTAAGTCGTTAATTATTAGGTTCCTTACTTGAGTACTAATTAAGGTGAAATAATTATTCCTTTCTTGGATCAAGTACTTTACTAAGAATTTGAGAAAAGTAACTTGCAAATAAAGCAATCATATGTGCTAATTAAACGCAAGATGTTGGATTTACTAAGTTATGATATACATCTTGGCCAATATAACACAACAATTTATCTTTCAGTTATGATATCTTGTTAGTTGGCAATATTTTAATTGTTATATGAATAGATATCTAAACTGAAGGTGAGGAAATATCTGATGGTTATGGTTATGCGATGTTGGATATATATAACAATAATAGGAAAGTCTCCCATGCACATGAAAAAAATATACACTAAAAATTATCCTCTCCTCAAGATCTTTTAACGGGAGGGATCTTGTAAAGAAATAAGGAATTAGTTCTCTTCTCCGATCGATTAAAGATTTTTCTATTAGCTGTCGAAATAAAGAGAGGAGAAATCAAGGCTGCAACTTGGGAGAAGTTGCAACATCCGGTTTAAGTTTTTCTGCCGCATATCTGATCATTACAATGAATTCGGGTATGTTTTATTTATTTATTGCTAACATTTGGTATCAGAGAGGGGTTTCGATTTCGATCTTGATTTATTATCGCTTGATTCATCGATCTTTTATTCACTGTTGAGAAGAAAATTTCTTCTCTGTATTCCGTGTAAATTAAATCCATGATAATTTAGTTCCTGCCATTTGGTTGTTATTAATTAATACCTTGATATTATCGTGATTCCTTAACATGTCCCAACAGTGCCTAATTGCAGTCAAAAATATCCCCTATTCAATAGATCAATTCATGTTAGAGAGAGTGCCTAATTGCAATAACAAATATCCCCTATTCAATGAGCAGTAGCTCAGTTGGTATGGACAATTCTCCTTTTGGGCAAAGGGCGAGGTTCGAACTCCAGCAACCTAAGAGGAGAAGTGGCATCAAATTAATGTTTTCGGGGCAAATTCATGGTCCCCTTGGTGTTTGTGGGGTGGGATGGGTGGATATGACGTGTATGAGTGTGTTGTGTGTGTTGTAGGTTAGGACTTACTGGCCAGTGCCAAAAATAAAAAATAAAAAAGTTGTAACATTTCATAATTTTATTATGTTTATTTTAGAATTTGCCTCAAATTAATGCTTTCGGGACAAATTCATGGTCCCTTAGTGTGTGTGGGATGGGGTGTGCGGATGTGATGTGCATGAGTGTGTTGTAGGTTAAGACTTGCTGGGCAGTGCCAAAAATAAAAAATAAAAAAGTTGTAACATTTCATAATTTTATTATGTTTATTTTAGAATTTGCCTCAAATTAATGCTTTCGGGGCAAATTCATGGTTTCCTTGGTGTGTGTGTGGCATCAAATTAATGTTTTCGGGGCAAATTCATGGTCCCCTTGGTGTTTGTGGGGTGGGATGGGTGGATATGACGTGTATGAGTGTGTTGTGTGTGTTGTAGGTTAGGATTTACTGGCCAGTGCCAAAAATAAAAAATAAAAAAGTTGTAACATTTCATAATTTTATTATGTTTATTTTAGAATTTGCCTCAAATTAATGCTTTCGGGACAAATTCATGGTCCCTCAGTGTGTGTGGGATGGGGTGTGCGGATGTGATGTGCATGAGTGTGTTGTAGGTTAAGACTTGCTGGGCAGTGCCAAAAATAAAAAATAAAAAAGTTGTAACATTTCATAATTTTATTATGTTTATTTTAGAATTTGCCTCAAATTAATGCTTTCGGGGCAAATTCATAGTTTCCTTGGTGTGTGTGTGGGGTGGGGTGTGCGGATATGGTATGCATGAGCGTGTTGTGTGTGTTGTAGGTTAAGGCAGTGCCAAAAATAAAAAATAAAAAAGTTGTAACATTTCATAAAAAATAAAAAAAGTTGTAACATTTCATAATTTTATTATGTTTATTTTAGAATTTGCCTCAAATTAATGCTTTCGGGACAAATTCATGGTCCCTTAGTGTGTGTGGGATGGGGTGTGCGGATGTGATGTGCATGAGTGTGTTGTAGGTTAAGACTTGCTGGGCAGTGCCAAAAATAAAAAATAAAAAAGTTGTAACATTTCATAATTTTATTATGTTTATTTTAGAATTTGCCTCAAATTACTGCTTTCGGGGCAAATTCATGGTTTCCTTGGTGTGTGTGGGGTGGGGTGTGCGGATATGGTATGCATGAGCGTGTTGTGTGTGTTGTAGGTTAAGGCAGTGCCAAAAATAAAAAATAAAAAAGTTGTAACATTTCATAAATTTATTATGTTTATTTTAGAATTTGCCTCAAATTAATACTTTCGGGACAAATTCATGGTCCCCTTAGTGTGTGTGGGGTGGGGTGTGCGGATGTGGTGTGCATGAGTGTGTTGTAGGTTAGGACTTACTGGGCAGTGCCAAAAATAAAAAATAAAAAAGTTATAACATTTCATAATTTTATTATGTTTATTTTAGAATTTGTCTCAAATTAATGCTTTCGGGGCAAATTAATACTTTCGGGACAAATTCATGGTCCCCTTGGTGTGTGTGGGATGGGGTGTGCGGATGTGGTGTGCATGAGTGTGTTGTGTGTGTTGTAGGTTAAGGCAGTGCCAAAAATAAAAAATAAAAAAGTTGTAACATTTCATAATTTTATTATGTTTATTTTAGAATTTGCCTCAAATTAATACTTTCGGGACAAATTCCTGGTGCCCTTGGTGTGTGTGGGGTGGAGTGTGCGGATGTGGTGTGCATGAGTGTGTTGTAGGTTAGGACTTACTGGCCAGTGCCAAAAATAAAAAATAAAAAATAAAAAATATTTCATAATTTTATTATGTTTATTTTAGAATTTATATATGATATAATGAGTTTTATTAAAATGATAACAATTATTGAATTGTGTTTTCATAAATTGGTATATAAAAATATATTTATACAATTTATAAAAAAATAAAACCAATATTTTCTTTTCAAATTAATACTTATTTGGCATGGCAAGCTTAGGCTAATGTTAAAGTTTTCGTTATTTAAAATAATGGGAAAATTAAGCGGATGAGGGAGGCATGGGAGAGGAGAGGTATGGAAGGAGGAATTGGACTTTTTTTTAAAATAATAGAAGACAGAGAGGGATGGGCATTTGGACACACATTCTTTTCTTTTTTTCCTTCATCTTAAAAATTATCTCTCTCACTCTCTCTCAAATCCCAACCACAAAACTCTAACTCGTCTCCATCCAATCCATTCTCCTCTCTAAAGCTCCATCAACTAGAAGTCATCGTCAACCTCTTATAGTTTCATTCAAGCCTGGATCTCCTCTTCATTCCATTTCAAAAGGGTGAACATCCATTTTTTAATCAGTTTTAATATTGCAATGAAAACTATATTTTCTAATTAAAAATCGCATTAATATTGTTTAAATCTTGCACAAATGGAATTTTAAATGGTTACTTGTAGTTGTAGTGTTAGTGCAAATTTTCTTGTTGTTACAATTTTTTTTTAAGATTATAGAGGGTAGTTTTTAGCAAAAAATTTGTTTTGAAGTATTTTGCAAATCCCAGTTTTTTTAGCAGCATTTTTTCTTCTTCAGACGTCTGAGCTTAGAGTTTCAGACGTTTACGTTTTATCTTTTTGGGCTCGTGATGTTTTTCAGACGTCTGGTCGTTCTTTGGGGTTCCTCTGTGTTTTTGGAAAGACGTCTGTATATTGTTCTTCAGACGTCTGCGAATCCTCGGTTATATTTCATGCTTTTTCCAGACGTATGAGCTTTGAGCTTCAGACGTCTGCTGCTTCTCTGTCTCAATGAGACATCTGAGCCTTATAGCTTCTGATGCTTTAATTTTGCTCGATTAACTTGAGTTTTGCGCCATATTTAGTTTGTTTGGGTTTATATCGATATTTGATTAGTCAAATTTATTGTACATTTATATGGATATTTTCCTTATTATTATTAACTACTATAAGGTGTTAATTATAAATAAAGAACATATGTGGATTTATTTGTAAAAAGATTATTATCACATGTTTTTTGATTTATAATTAATATAATTAGGGAAAATATATGCATATAATATTTAAATAAAATATTCATATTAAAATATACATATCATATCAAATATTTCTAATCAATAATCTTAAAATATCATATCATATCATATAACTGGTTAGAATAATATCTCAAATAAACGAAATACTACCAACAATTTGATTTAAGATATTGTGCAGATATTATAATAAGATTAACTCATGTCTGAAATCTAAGTAGGAGATCCATATCAAATCGGATTACAAAACAGAATCTGCCGAATATTAGGAGTAAATCGAAGAATCTAGCAACGGCAGAGACTAAGCGAAATATTTTCAGAATTTTTGTATCAAGAGGATCTCCAAATATCGAAAGAAAAAGGCATAAAAAATTTGGAGGCACGAACCCACCAAACGATAGCGGAAGCGCGATCAAATAGGGCTATAGGCGGCGGTTCAGCGGTCATTTAGCGGCCGTAGGATCTGAAACTTCAGGGTCATGATCGTAATTTCACACACTTCAATATGTCATCTAGGGTTTCACATTCCAGAGCCTATAAAAGGACCGAGAGCTATCTATCGATTTATTTATTCATCTATTCATCGATTTAGAGAGAGATCTAGCGAGCAACTAGGTTTTTGTAATTTAGTTTTTTAGTGAGCAATTTGTAATGCAATAGTTGATAAATAAATGTAGTTCTTTATTTTAATTCTTTTCGCATTTATTTTCCGCATTATTTTTCTGCATTACTTTCCGCATTATTTTTCTGCATTACATTCAGCATTACTTTGTGCACTTTTAAATTTTAAATATGGTTTAATTCATTTTCCATCTCTCTTTTACTATGCTAATATTCATGAGCGAGTAAATTCTTACTTGCTAGGGTTTGTAGGATATGGTAGAATAATGGATGAAAAATCCCTTAATTTCTTTTGACGTTTTAATTTTTATAAATATTAGCAAAATGAGTGTCAGCCCTCTTATCGGGCGCGCTGTCAATGCATGATAGTCACGATCACGATTTGAGATTCGTTAATAATCGTTTTGATAAATAGAGATCAATGGAAGAACAAGGGGCAGCAGTGGGAAACCCTAATTCCCTTCAAGAATCCTAATCTACATTCATCGCTATCTCTTTAGTATTAAACAATTAAAAGGTAAAAAGAATTATATTTTTTTACTTTATCTACTAACTACTAAGTCCTATAAACCCTAGAAGCCCTTCTATTATAAACTTTGCATCCCTTCTTAATAGAAACGACAATAATCCCTCCTCTCTTTTATCAACTCGTCTAAAGCAAGATAAGAAAATCACCGTTTTCCTGCGGACGACCCGTACTCATCGTGGCTGGCTATTTGCGATACCGTCTTGATTGTGGTTATTTACAACACACATACACACCTTTCACGCATCAATTAAATGGCGTCGTTGCCGGAAAAACGGTCGTAATTATTTTTCTTGTTATTTGGATTGATTACTAATATAAAACCAGAGAACATAAAAAAATAACAACCGCATTGTATTTTTAACGATTCTTGTGCGAGTTTTGCATGAATTCTGGAGCACTTGGAGCGAACCAATAGAGATTCAGAGATTATAAAATAGGAGCAGAGGACCATTTGAGTGTTGTGCCAAAGTTTAGAAGGGAGATCTCATCAACTGGAAGCAGAACCGCGGCCAAAGGTACCTTTTGACAGCGGAAGCACGGATATAGTGTGGTGTTTGGCCACCCAACTTTCTCTGGTATCATTTACTCTTCTTCCTCTCTCCTCTAAATCTTCTTCCTCTCTCCTCTAAACCTCCAATAAACTGTTTTTACCTGCTAGATTCTATCACGACCCGGAAAAGGCACGTGGTTGGCACTTGAATCACGTGAAGTCTATATGACCCCACCTAATTCAAGTAAGCCAAAAGCCCAGAAATCTAAACTTTTTTTAGGGAAAATAGTGGAGGTGCAGTTTTGAAATAAGGTTTAATGAAATCAAGTTTATTCTTATATATACATAAGTATTAATATATGATAACACTATATTTGTATCTAACTTGAAAACCCTTTTGTCATTTGAAATTTGGGCAACACCTCCTTTATATAATTTAACCCGAAAATGGTAAAAGTAATATAATAGAAGGCATCCCCAAGCGGGAGCTAGCTCTTCGTCCATTGGCGGAAACAACCACGCAAATAATATAAATATACAACGCCGAAGGCGAGGATCAAACACAGGAAGAAAGCAAAGAGAACTAAACATCAACAAGAAAACCAGAAATAACAAATAATACATGAGCGTGACTCTAAGGCCGAAAGATTATACAATAAAGATTTCTAAGTCTACTAAATATACATAGTCTGGTTGATGGAGCTTTAACTAGATACAACAGAATAAATATAAAAGTACAATGGTGGTCACGATGCAAGTGAACCCACCTACCAAAGCAATCACTCGGAAGAAAGTGGTGTGCCAGCGAAGCCGTTACGGAACCTGTACGGCCAAACCTATAAGAAACTATGGCACAAAGGGGGTGAGTTGCCAACTCATGAGTAGAAGATATCACCGAGTAGAAACCAAATGTATGACTATTTCCTATGTCATACAGTACAATACAATAGTAATATAATGATATCGAGTGATAACAAGGGTAACGACATAAGTATAAGTGTAAACTAAGGTACTCGTGTCAGAGTCATAAAGTGGTAACAGACATATGTAAATATATGCATGAATGTAAATGCATCAATGCATTTGTGCCCAGCAACGACACACCAAATCAAGATAAAACCTGAGTGTCCAGCATGATACTCGAAAACATCATGAAAGTCGTGTCCATCTATGATACAATATCCTCATATATCTTGGGCGTCGCACCCTCAGATCGGCCCTCAAATCCATCTCATGATTCCGGTCGGTATCCTCCGGATAACCGCCGGGTCCAAACTATCACCGGTCGGTTGTGCTCCCCTGCCGGGCTCAACATCTCAATCTCTAGATGGCCTTCTTGTCCTGGGTACCGCACCGGGTCCACCATGTACCCACAGATGGTGCCTCCTCTCTCCTCGAATCGGGTAATCATATATCATATATGCTCCAGAACCGAGAAATCTCATGGTGGACGCCACACCTCATATCAAAGAAAACCGCATTTTTCTTTTAAAAAGGAGCATAAGTTTTCAATTTCACATGCGGTTTCCCAAATCCAGAAATCTCATGAAATACCGAAATCTCATAATCGTGAGTCAATAAGAAAACAATGAATATCGGCATAAAACCCCTCAATGGTACATAAACGGAATGTATACATGAATGCATGCGGCATCTAAGGAATGCAAAATCTAAAACTAGCATGTGATATCATAAATGCTAAACAATACTATTAAACTACAATTTATCAGATAGTACAATGAAGTAACGGTTTCTAATGTGTACGTGGCATGACAATTACCGATGATGATGTGTGTGAGCCAGCCAGTAAGTGTAGATGCAACATACGCATCATCGGTAATGGCGCAGGTGTCCTAGCAGGCGAGATCATAACAGCTAATGAAACACATGTATATACAAAATGAAATGCGAGAAATATGAACATAACAGGAAATCAACAGTAAACGCAACAGTATAAAAGATACATATCTATATACGAGCCATACCGTTGTAGTATTGAAAATAGCACGAATCGTTTTTTTGGAAAAATAGGGGTTACGGTGTTTTTGAGAAAAGAGTTATCCTTTTGAAAATCCGTATCTGTTCCCCGCCGGAAGACGCGACCGGAACGTTCGGACGTCGGGGCCTGAATTCCGAGGGCAGATGCTAATTGGTGCTATCCGTCCACCTCTCCGAAGATGCCAAGTTGATTTATGGCACCATGTATCGAAGGTTTAAACGGATGCGGCCTGTAGGGTGTTTTTCGTCACCCCGTTGAGATGGGAATACGCGCGCGCTTGTCAGGCGTACTACAGATTCCCCCTGCCTAAGGTAGGCGGGGGTTTAATGATTGTGGGGATCCGAATCTCCGGCAGCCGCGGACTAAACTGCCGTTAATTACCCCTCGCCGTTGGAGCGAGGGAACCTCCGATTGACGGGTTAAACTGGTCATGCGAACTCAATGTGCAGTGTGCGTGTGATGTGTTTTGAAATGGGGTTTTGGATATGTCGAGAGCCACGCAGAGTTTTTACGGGGGTCCCGCTATCCGGATAGCGGGCTGGAGGTCAAGGGGGCTAGTAGCCCCCTTGCGGGGTGCGGGGCAGCGCCCGGCCCAAAATTTTTTTAGGGAGGGAGAGTGTTGTAGAGTATGTGTGTGTGCATTTATATATACATATATATAAAAAAAAAATGGAAAGGGCATCCAAAGGATGCGTGGGGTCAGCGCCTTGAGCGTTGTGCGCTTAGGTGCTAGCGCGCCACGTGTCGGCATGTAAGCGCTTTGCGCTTGAGCGCAAGCCCGCCACGTGTCGGCACGTGGGCGCTTTGCGCTGGAGCGCAGGGCGCTGGAGTGCAAGCGCGCCACGTGTCGGCACGTGGGCGCTTTGCGCTGGAGCGCAGGGCGCTGGAGTGCAAGCGCGCCACGTGTCGGCACGTGGGCGCTTTGCGCTGGAGCGCAGGGCGTTGGAGTGCAAGCGCGCCACGTGTCGGCACGTGGGCGCTTTGCGCTGGAGCGCAGGGCGCTGGAGTGCAAGCGCGCCACGTGTCGGCACGTGGGCGCTTTGCGCTTGCGCTGGACGCTTGAGCGCAAGCGCGCCACGTGTCGGCACGTGGGCGCTTTGCGCTTGAGCGCTAGCGCGCCACGTGTCGGCACGTGGGCGCTCGACGCTTGAGCGCCGGCGAAGAAAAGGGGCTTTTAGTCCCAGAACCAGAAGCTATGCTTCAGACAGGAAATATTTATTATATATATATATATATATGGAGTTAAACTCCTAGAATGTTTTGAAACTGATGAAGGGGGTTCTTCTTCTTCCTCCTGTTGTTTGGCCGGATCTTGAAGATCAAGAAGTAGGAGATTTTAAAAATCACTCCTTTTTGAGATCTGATGGGAGATCTGAGTTCCCCTTTGTGAGTTTTATGGTGGAAAACTACTTAGTTTTGGAAAAAGAAATAGTAAAACTCTTGATTTAATTCAAAAGAAATGAGAAGGTTTAGAACCTTGGAGAAGGAGCAGGAGGCACAAAGAACCCTAGTTTTCTGGGAGAATGAAAAGTGTTACTTTATTCATCATCATGTTGCCTTTTATAGGCTTACATATTTACATATAGCCCATTGGGCTTCACAAAATGGCATTTTGCCTATCCCATGGCTCATGTGCCATTTCATTTTTGCACATAAGCCATGGGCTTACAAAATATTGGCTTTATACCCATTTTGCAAATATTCATGTATAAAAAATTACATAAAAATTATTTATTACATGATTTTGTTGTTGGCATGGGGAGGCTGGCCGCGGGCTCGACTTAGGCATGGGCCCGCTTGACCTGGGTAGCTTGGGGGTTGACCTTGACTTTGACTTGGTCAACCGGGGTGCAAATTTTTACCCCAACAAATTGCCCCCCATCAATAAATGCACACCGTACATTTGAGTTGTGTGCATGAAATTGATGGATCTTGAAACTGGACTTCGAGGTGGAACATCATTCCGGGGGCGGAGCATCATCCCGGGGAGCATGATTCCTAGGAATCGGAGCATCATTCTGATTCGCGGAGCATAATTCCAAGGTCGGAGCATCATTCCGAAGAGTCGAAGCATAATTCCGAAGAGTAGAGGCATGATTCCAAGAATCGGAGCATCATTCCGAAGAGCGGAGCATGATCCTAGGGATCGGAGCATCATTCCGATGAGCGGAGCATCATTCCAGGGATCGGAGCATCATTCCGATGAGCGGAGCATGATTCCAGAGATCGGAGCATCATTCCGAAGGGTGGAGCATGATTCCAGAGATCGGAGCATCATTCCGAAGGGCGGAGCATGATTCCAGGGATCGGAGCATCATTCCGATGGGCGGATCATGATTCCAGAGATCGGAGCATCATTCCAATAGGCGGAGCATGATTTCAGGGATCGGAGCATCATTCCGAAGGGCGGAGCATAATTCCAGAGATCGGAGCATCATTCCGATGAGCGGAGCATCATTCCAGGGATCAGAGCATCATTCCGATGAGCGGAGCATGATTCCAGAGATCGGAGCATCGTTCCGAAGGGCGGAGCATGATTCCAGGGATCGGAGCATCATTCCGAAGGGCGGAGCATAATTCCAGGGATCGGAGCATCATTCCGATGCGCAGAGCATCATTCCAGGGATCGGAGCATCATTCCGATGAGCGGAGCATGATTCAAGAGATCGGAGCATCGTTCCGAAGGGTGGAGCATGATTCAAGGGATCAGAGCATCATTCCGAAGGGCGGAGAATCATTCCAGGGACCGGAGCATCATTCCGATGAGTGGAGCATGATTCCAGAGATCGGAGCATCATTCTGAAGGGCGGAGCATGATTCCAGAGATCGGAGCATCATTCCGATGAGCGGAGTATGATTCCAGAGATCGGAGCATCATTCCGAAGGGCGGAGCATGATTCCAGAGATCGGAGCATCATTCCGATGAGCGGAGCATGATTCCAGAGATCGGAGCATCATTCCGATGAGCGGAGCATCATTCCAGGGATCGGAGCATCATTCCGATGAGCGGAGCATCATTCCAGGCATCGGAGCATCATTCCGAAGAGCGGCAGACATTCTGACCGAAGCATGATTTCGATGCAGAGGTAGATTCCTAGGCGAAGTATAATTCCGACAAGGAAGGAAAATATTCCGAGGCGAAGCATTGATTTCGACACGGGGTACATTCTGAGACGGAGCATGATTCCGGCACAGAGCTTGTTAGCTGACTTGATTCCGAGATGAAGCATAATTTCGACAGGGAAAGCAGGTACACCGAGGTGAAGCATCATTTCGACACGGGGTGCATTCTGAGACGAAGTATAATTCCGACGCAGAGCTTGCTGGTTGACTTGATTCCGAGGCGGAGCATAATTCCGACGAGGAGGTCGTTGGTTGATTCCAAGCCGAAGCATAATTCCGACAGGGAAGGCAGATACACCGAGGCGAAGCATCATTTCGACATGGGGTGCATTCTGAGACGAAGCATAATTCCGACGCAGAGCTTGCTGGTTGACTTGATTCCGAGGCGGAGCATAATTCCGGCAGGGAAGGTAGATATCCCGAGGCGAAGCATGATTTCGACACGGAGTAAATTCTGGGACGGAGCATGATTCCGCCGTAGAGGTTGTTGGTTTGAATTGATTTAGGTTGACATCAGCATCGCTACACTGGAATATGGTACCAGGAGCGAATCATCATTTGTCATGAGAGGATTTGGGAATTGTTTTTTTTTTGTTTGGCATCAGCATCACTACACTGGAATATGGTACCAGGAGCGAATCATCATTTGCATTTGCTTATTAGGAAACGATGGCTTAGGAGACAGGTTTTAGGTCCCTATCACCTAAGACTTTTCAACTTTGTGAGCCGTAAGGGTCTCACAAAGCATTTTCTCCCTACGGGTCGTAAGGATCCCGTAAGTGTATTTTCTCCTTAGGAGTCGTGGGGACTCCCAAGTGTATTGCTCCTTTGTGAGTCGTAAGGATCTCACGCGGGAATTTTCTCCTCACAAAGTCGAGAGGACCTTTTGAGTGCATTTCATCTCTCTTTTTTTTTTACGAGTTTGCGCCCTTTCGGGTTTTCACAAACTCATCGGCAGTCCTGCTGTTTTTACTCACGGAGTCCTTTCGGGTTTTCATCCGTGCCCATTTTGCTTGTGGACATACCTTTTTTTTATTTTTTTTTATTTTATTATTTTTGGTGGGACTTTGAATGTGGTCCCACCGGTTGGACTTAGGAGAGATTGGGATTGTTTTACGCCCGTGGATTGTATACAGCTTTGCAGGATCTATCCAGACCGTAGGGCCATAAAAATTTTGGGACTTTGTTGGCGTCTGCATCGCTGCACTGGAATATGGTATCAGGAGCGACTCATCATTCGCCATTGGGGTATGGGATTTGGAATTTGGTTGGCATCTGCATCGCTGCACTAGAATATGGTACCAGGAGCGACTCATCATTCGCCACTTGGGAATTGGAGAGCGATGGCTTAGGAGACAGGTTTAGATCCCTATCGCCTAAGGCTTTTCAATTTTATGGGCCGTGAGGGTCCCATAAAAGCATTTCTCCCTACGAGTTATAAGGATCCCGCAGGTGCATTTTCTCCTTAGGAGTCGTGAGGACCCCAAGTGTGTTTTTTCTTTGTGAGTCGTAAGGATCCCACGAAGGTTTGTTCTCCTCATGCATCGTGAGGACACATGAGTGGGTCTTCTCAATGGAGCATAATTCCAAAGGCGGAGACCAACCGCGTAATTGGTGATTATGGTGGGGTATGGGTATGATGAGAATTATTTGAGCCCGTGGATTGTATACGGTAGTCAATTTGGGGACTGGCCGTAGGGCTGGGAGAATTTTGGAAATTGGATTTTGGTTGGCGTCTGCATCGCTGCACTGGAATATGGTACCAGGAGCGACTCATCATTCGCCGTTGTTTTTTTTTTGGTTTTTGTTTTTGTTTTACCGCGATTGCTCTATCATTTCAGCTTTTCTTATCGCGAAGGTCGCGATCGCCTTATCATTTCGGCTATTTATTCGCGGTTGCCCCATCATTTCGGCTTTATTTTCATTTTCATTTTTACTCGCTGAATTTTATTGCGAGTTGCCCCATCATTTCGGCTTTTTTTATTTTTCTTTTATTTACACATTTTTTGTTTATTTACATTTTTTTACATTCCCAGTTTAACGACTTAGAGGTCGATTGTTCCCAGTTTAATGACGTGGTGGTCGATTGTTTTCAGAGAAAGGCAGATGCCTGAGAGAATCAGTTTCACAAAGAACTTCGGTCTCCGTTTGTATAAAATTGGCGGTCGCAGCTTGACTGTTTACTAACACGCCTTTAGACAGTTCTATCTCTCCTGCCTTGTATTGCTTTTCGACCCGATCTTTGAAGACGAAGCAGTACTCAATGGCATGATCTATCACTCTGTGATAGGGGCAGTATTTGGGGTCGTCGGTCCTATTCGCTTCCTGCGGTCTTTTTGACTCTGGCAGTTGTAGACCGTTCTTCAGGGCGTCTTTGAATATTTTACGGATTTTGTCCCTTCTAAAGGAATAGACCTTATCCAGCTTCTCTTTCAGTGGAGATTCTCCTCCCTCTCCGAACATTGGCTTCCGAGGTTGGTTGGCGCTAGGCCCGCTCATCCCTTTCTTATTTCGGTTAGCCGAAGTGTTGAAGATTCAGAATCATCGGAGTTTCCGCCTTTGCGATTATCGTCCTTTCGGTTTCTCCAGGACCTATTGTTATTTTGGGAATCCGAGAAGGACTCCTATTTTGAGCGCTCCAGCATCTGAACTTTCCTGGTCATCTCTTGGAATGTTTTGAAACCCACGGTGCATAGAAATGGGGCCATCCAATTGTTGAGATTTCCGACAAGGAGACTGACAGATTGGTCCTGCTCTATCAGCGTTTCGCATTTGACGGAGAGATTGCGCCATCGGGTTATAAAATCCGTGCTACTTTCGTTGTTCTTGAGGTTGGTCCTTACGAGCTCGAAAATGGTGATCTTATCGCTGACGCTCATGAATCTTTGCCGAAACAAAGATTCTATTTGGACGAAAGTAGTAACAGAGCCATCAGGTATGCTCGCGTACCAGTCGAAAGCAATATCGGTCAAACTATTAACGAACTGGCGGAGGAGAAGCGCATCATTGCCCCCAGTATTCCCGCATAAGGCTTTGAAGTGGGCGATGTGTTGATTTGCATTTCCCGTCCCATCGAATCTTCCGAATTTGGGGATGACATAGCCGCTAGGAAATTCTACCAGATCATACTGAGCAGGATATGGTCTTCCACTACTGCTGATATCTTTTTGCGCTTCGGCTTCGGCCACCAATGTTTTGACTTTTCTGGCAACCAACTCCATGATTTGATCTTGAGTTAGTGGACTACTGTCATCAGTAGCCAAGACATTTCCTATGATAGGATGCGATACTTTCATGTGGTCCGCCCACCTTTGGATTTGAGGGAATAGGCACCGGCTGTCTCGGGACAACGTTTCCCGGTTCATGAGCAGAGCCCTGTGCTTGATTGGACGGCTGAGAGGAAAGTTGGGCCGTAAAACGACATTTGTCAAGTTGTCGATCTTTGGGTAGAGCTTGGCCATCTCCTTGTCTTTGCTTCTGAGCTGTTTTCGAAGATCTTGGAGAAGTTGCTGCTCCGCATTCTTAGGCTGGAAAGTTGGCTCATCTTCTCTTTCTGAGCCCGACTCCTCATGGACCGAAGGGTCTTTCCGCCTATCATCCTCATCGAGAAGGTTTTCATCACCCAGCGGGGGCGGCTGTTCTTGGGAAGCGGCAACCACATTCAAGCCAGATTGGATTTGAGATGTAGTGGCCCTGTCATTGCTCTTGCTGCGCATGCCCACCATGTAGACAGTGTGGACCACATACCCAGCCATTTCCCCATCTTCGTCGGGGTAACCCTGCTCTTCGAACCTCATGAGGTTCATCCTAGCAGGAGCCCTAGCCCTTTTGTTGGCTCTATATCTGAGCCTTTTCTGCCTTAACTTTTCAATTTTAAGGGCTCGGTGGGCATCCATTTCCTGGGAAGCCACCGTGAGTCGATTAGCGGGGAGCTTAGAGAAAACACCCGATCGAGCAGTTGTCAGGGGCACTACCGGAGCTTGCTCGAGAGGCCCTGTTGCTTTGTCGGTGTTGATGGCTTTGCCCCCAGCTGGGGCCAGAGAGAGTCGTTCAAACACCGATTTACGTATGAGTTGGGGCGCCTTCGAGACCACCATATTTGGCCTCTTGCCTTTCGAGACCGGTTTGTTTGTCACCGGGGCTTGAGGAGCTGGGACGGCGCCAACTGGCATGAACATAATAGAGCCAAATGGTAGCAGCGGCTCCTCCCATTATTGCCCGAGACTGGCCGGAAGGACCGTCTTGGAGTCTATCTTCATCGTGTAGGAGATGGGAGCTGAGTTCATCTTTGGAGACATTGTTGAAAGGTGATTGCTTGAAAACCTGTATGAAAAAGCATTATTTCAGTATAAATATAGGTATGTATATTGACTGAGTTCGCATGAATGCTTAACCCGAAATATGGGAGGAGAGATTGGTCCCACCGGGCGTGCCAGAATCTGTAGGGTGTTTTTCGTCACCCCATTGAGATGGGAATACGCGCGCGCTTGTCAGGCGTACTACAGATTCCCCCTGCCTAGGGTAGGGCGGGGTTTAATGATTGTGGGGATCCGAATCTCCGGCAGCCGCGGACTAAACTGCCGTTAATCACCCCTCCCCGTTGGAGCGAGGGAACCTCCGATTGATGGGTTAAACTGGTCATGCGAACTCAATGTGCAGTGTGCTTGTGATGTGTTTTGAAATGGGGTTTTGGATATGTCGGGAGCCACACAGAGTTTTTACGGGGGTCCCGCTACCCGGATAGCGGGCTGGGGGTCAAGGGGGCTAGCAGCCCCTTTACGGGGTGCGGGGCAGCGCCCCGGCCCAAAATATTTTTGGGAGGGAGAGTGTTGTAGAGTATGTGTGTGTGTATTTATATATACATATATATAAAAAAAAAAGGGAAAGGGCATCCAAAGGATGCGTGGGGTCAGCGCCTTGAGCGCTGTGCGCTTAGGTGCTGTGCGCTCAGGCGCTAGCGCGCCACGTGTCGGCATGTGGGCACTTTGCGCTTGAGCACAAGCGCACCACGTGTCGGCACGTGGGCGCTTTGTGCTCGAGCGCAGGGCGCTGGAGCGCAAGCGCGCCACGTGTCAGCACGTGGGCGCTTTACGCTCGAGCGCTGGGGACTGGAGCGCAAGCGCGCCACGTGTCGGCACGTGGGCGCTTTGCACTTGAGCGCAAGCGCGCCACGTATCGGCACATGGGTGCTTTGCGCTGGAGCGCAGGGCGCTGGAGCGCAAGCGCGCCACGTGTCGGCACGTGGACGCTTTGCGCTTGAGCACAGGGCGCCCGAGCGCCAGCGCGCCACGTGTCGGCACGTGGGCGCTCTGCGCACGAGCGCTAGCGCGCCACGTGTCGGCACGTGGGCGCTCGACGCTTGAGCGCCGGCGAAAAAGGGGGCTTTTAGTCCCAGAACCAGAAGCTATGCTTCAGACAGGAAATATTTATTATATATATATATATATGTATGGAGTTAAACTCCTAGGATGTTTTGAAGCTGATGAAGGGGGGTCTTCTTCTTCCTCCTGTTGTTTGGCCGAATCTTGAAGATCAAGAAGTAGGAGATTTTAAAAATCACTCCTTTTTGAGATCTGATGGGAGATCTGAGTTTCCCTTTGTGGGTTTTGTGGTGGAAAACTACTTAGTTTTGAAAAAAGAAAGAGTAAAACTCTTGATTTAATTCAAAATAAATGAGAAGGTTTAGAACCTTGGAGAAGGAGAAGGAGGCACAAAGAACCCTAGTTTTCTTGGAGAATGAAAAGTGTTACTTTATTCATCATCATGTTGCCTTTTATAGGCTTACATATTTACATATAGCCCCTTGGGCTTCACAAAATGGTATTTTGCCTATCCCATGGCTCATGTGCCATTTCATTTTTGCACATAAGTCATGAGCTTACAAAATATTGGCTGTATGCCCATTTTGCATACATTCATGTATAAAAAATTACATAAAAATTATTTATTACATGATTTTGTTGTTGGCATGGGGAGGCTAGCCACGGGCTCGACTTAGGCATGGGCCCGCTTGACCTGGGTAGCTTGGGGGTTGACCTTGACTTTGACTTGGTTAACTGGGGTGCAAATTTTTACCCCAACACGGCCGATATAGCAGACTTCGTCAGATTCCTCCTCATTTGAAGGGTTTTTTATTGTGGGGACGATGTTCCCTGTAGGCGCAAGCCCCTGCAGTTAATTACGCTACCGCATCGCGGTAACCACTTTCTCCTTTTCTAGATGGTCACTTCGTGTCGTGTTTTTTTTTGTTTGTGGTTGCCCGTGGATTGTATACGGAGACTAATTTATATTGTCGCCCGTAGGACGTGGATTAGACCAAATCCGTATTTTCTTAGATTTGGGTTTGGGGTTGGGTTTAAGGATACGTTAGTCTCATTTGGGACTAAGATTAACTTAAATATTTATTGAGGATGCGTTAGTCTAATTTTAGACTAAGATCTACTCAACAGGATCATTTAGATCTAATAAGAGAGCGTTTGGGTTCTATTGTTTAGTTTAAAGACATTGCGGTCGATGACCAGTTTAAGGACATGGTGGTCCAATGTTAGTTTAAGGACATCTCGGTCCATGTTAGTTTAAAGACATCACGGTCGAGGTTAGGGACATCATAGTACCTGAGTTTAAAGACCTCACAGTCAAGCTTAAGGACATCATAGTCCGTGAGTTTAAAGACCTCACAGTCAAGGTTAAGGACATCATAGTCCGTGAAATGTGTAGTTGTCAGGACCCGTCACCTCTCTGAAGAGGTTGAAGGATTACAACGACAAATATCATAGGAGTGAAGAGATGTACTCTCGAACCAAAGTGGATTAAGTGATCTGTAGTCCAATTTGGAACTAAGATCGATTAATTAGATTATGAGCACATTGGCTCAGTTAAGTTTGAATTGAGGACTTATGGCCAATTTGGACTAAGTCCAATTAAGTTTGAAATGTTGGCCCTTTGTTGGCCTGTTGAACATTTGTCTGGGTTCAGCCCCTCATTATTTAGCAATGCTAAACAAGAGTTTGAGGGCTTTGAGAACATTTTGTCTTTGGCTGAGCACTTAAACATTATAGTTCTGGATTTTAAGGCTCATTTGAAAGGGATATTTGCCCCTGGAAAACTTAGCCAATTTGGGCAAAGCTGGATTTTAGAATAGTGTTAAACACTAAAGGACATCTGGCGGTCACGTGTCCTCACGTGATGTATTTAAAACAGTGTTAAACACTGGAGACAAAATGCTCAAATTAGTGTTAAACACTAGAAAAGAAGAGGTCACGTGGGGTTACGTGAGGCGCCTGAATATGGGGCCAGACCTCCTTTATTTTATTATCAGAATATTCAAATAAGTGATAAACGCTTTTAGTCCTCAGGCCATCACGTGTTGGCACGTGATGGGTAGCCATGTATTGATTATTAAAGTATTTATTAAGGGGTCACGTGGGGACATGTGAGGGCGCCCAAAATCAGTACTGCCTTTGGCTTTGTTCTCTTCATTTTTGAGGGTCACGTGTGAGCACGTGAGGCATTGCCTCCAAGCTTTTTCCTTCTCATTTTAAGGGATCTGTCTTAGGAGTCACGTGGGGGCACGTGACCCAGTCTTGTTCTTTCTTTTCTGATTATTGAGGATGGGGGTCACGTATTACCACGTGACCAATTTCTTTACTTGCATGGAGAGCTTTAAGTCTCTTATTTTAAGAATTAGATTCTTTGTAGGGTTAAACCCTAATTCTGTTTTAGAGGAATTAAATTCCTATGTATGTGGAATAATTAAATTCTTATTTGGGAGAATTAAATTCTCATGTAGGGTTGAACCCTAGTTTTATTTTAAGAAATTAAATTCCTATGAATTTGGGGGAATTAAATTCCTTAAACTTAAATTCTCTCTCTAAGTTTTGGATCTGTATGGCAGAATCTCCCCGATGAGAATTAAATTCTCAACCTGTGGGGAGATCTGCTTCTGCAGATCTTCAACCAAAGGAAGAACTAAGTTCTTATTCAGAAGAGTTAAACTCTTAAATTGAGAATTAAATTCTCTTTTTTATTTTATGGAGTTTACATCTCTTTCCCCTTTCTCACCTAGAGTTTCTTTTCTCTTTTGAAGAAATTTTCTTTTCTCTCTTGAGAATTAAATTCTCCTCTTTTTTTCTCTCTTGAGAATTAAATTCTCCTCTCTTTGTTTCTCTCTGTTCTTCTCCCCCCCCCCAAAAAAGTAGATCCCCATTTTCTTTTCTTGGCTCCTATTTATAGGAGAAAGAAAAAAATCAATTTGTTTAGTGAATTTTTCATTGAAAGATTTTGGTTGTTTTTATAACCAACACGATCTTTTAGATCACTCAGTGAATTTTATTCACCATTGGATTTTTAATCCAAAAGATATTTTATCTGTTATTCCTGACAAATTTCAGGGAAATCTTTCCTCGTATGAAATCTTTCCATAAATTGGTGATTTTTAATTACCATTGGATTTTTAATCCAACGGTGCTCCTCTTTACAGAGCGCAATCTTTTTTTTTGGAAAGATCTAAAGAAATATTAGGGTTTTTGATGTCCCTTAATTTATAATTTAATTCTATTAGTTCAGAAGATTTAGATGCCTATCACGTGTGAGCACGTGACCCCACTGTTTAAGCTTTTAGCCAGAATATAATTCTGTTGTTTTTAAAGCACTCAGGAATTATCATGTGTCAGCACGTGACCCTTGGTCACGTGTGAGCACGTGATGCCCCATTGGGGTTTTTCTTTGTTATTTTATTATACTTTTAATTCTTTTTAGTTGGTTTAAAAGGCCCATCACGTGTTGACACGTGACTCCACTAATTGATTATTTAATTAGAATTTAATTCTATTGTTTCAGAGGGTTTAAGAACCCATCACTTGTTGGCACGTGAACCTATTTAATTATTTATTTTTTTCAGTGCCTACAGGCTTTGCCTGTAAATGGTCACGTGTGGGCACGTGATGCCCGCTCACGTGTGGGCACGTGATATCTCATAACTTTTGATCCCGGATGAATTATGAGGCCCATAATATATCAAATCGAAGGATTTTTCGAGACACTTTCGATACCATCAGAATTTAGCTGTTTCTCATTCGAGAGTTTGTCAAAATACAGCCCGGAAAATACTGGTTCGCATTTTCTTCCTTAGATTACACGTGCGTAGCACATTTGCTCATAACTTTTGATCCCGGATGAATTATGAGGCCCAAAATATATCAAATCGAAGGGTTTTTCGAGACGCTTTAAATATAATCAGAATTTAGCTATTTCTCATTCGGAAGTTTGTCAAAATACAGCCCGAAAAATACTGGTTCGCGTTTTCTTAAGCGTATTGCTGCCATTTGATACCTTGGGCTCTTTTGCGCAGAAATTTTTGGCAGGAACAAATGCCCCCCACTACTTTGCCCATGTAAGTATATACGTGGGTGAAGTAGTGCAGAGTATTTCGAAGCGTATGACCTGTTTCGGGTTGGTATATAATTTTCAGAGTCTTGATCTCAGAAGATAACGAGCGGACACAAGCGTCGTCATTTATCATTGACTCAAATCTCGACTCTTAAGGGATATAGTTCCAAACCCTCAGCTCCATGAGCCGCACCCTTCTATTTCTTTATGTTTTACTCTGGCGTGAAGTAGTTTATATGCTCACGAGTAACTTCTCCATTTCAGTGGCATGCAGCTTTGGCAAGTGTGGCCCATAGATGGTAGATAACAGTTCATCTTGAACTCTTTATAAGGTAGCGATGGTTTAGAAAACAGGGTTAGGATCTGTTGCCTAAGACTTTCCAACTTTATGAGCCGTAAGGGTCTCACAAAGGTTTTTCTCCCTACGGGTCGTGAGGATCTCGTAGGTGTCTTTTCTCCTTAGGAGTCGTGAGGACTCTTAAGTGCATTTTCTCTTGAGAATCGTAAGGATCCCATAAGAGAATTTTCTTTTTGCGTAGGGACACTAATTTCCCCGCAAGTTGAGACGAATCGAGAGATTCTCGCAAAGACTCTGATTTCCTTGCGGGTCGAAACGAATCGAGAAGTTCTTGCCAAGGACGCTGATTTCCCTGAATCAAGATAAGAAGCGATGGCTTAGAAAACAGGTTCAGATCTGCCACCTAAGACTTTTCAACTTTATGAACCGTGAGGATCTCATAAAGTCTTTTCTCCCTACGTGAGGATCTCGTAGGTGTCTTTTCTCCTTATGAGTCATGAGGACTCCTAAGTGCGTTTTTTCTTGAGAATCGTAAGGATCACACAAGAGAATTTTCTCCCTTACGAGTCGAGAGGACCCGTAAGTGATTGATGAGGTTGACATTATCCGCATTTCACGGGGTCAGGGGTTGACTTTATTCGCATGTCACGGAGTCAGGAGTTGACTTTATCCGTATTTCATGGAGTCAGGGGTTGACTATATCCGTGGTTCACGGAGTTAGGGGTTGACTCTCGATTGTCTGTGCACCGCCGAGTCATGGAACTGGGAATTGCCGCGGCTCCGCTTTGCTGACGTTGCGTCTGTTGTAATGGCACGAATGCCGAGGTGGTCTCTAGGTTGTCTGTGAACCGTCGAGACTTGGAACTAGGGACTCTGCCATGGCTCCGTTTGATGACGTCGTATATTCCTGCAGAGACACTGATTTCTCTGCGGGTCAATGCGAATCGAGATGCTCTCGTCAAGGACACTGATTTCCCTGAATCGAGATTTTTGCCAAGGACACTGATTTCCCTGGGGTTGAGACGAATCGAGGTGGTTTCTGCAAAGACGCTGATTTCCTTGCGGTTCGACGCGAATCGAGATGCTCTCGTCAAGGACGCTGATTTTCCTGAATCGAGGAGGTTGCCAAGGACACTGGTTTCCCTGAGGTTGAGACGAATCGATGTATTCCTGCAAAGACGCTGATTTCTCTGCGGGTCGACGCGAATCGAGATGCTCTCGTCAAGGACGCTGATTTCCCTGAATCGAGATATTTTGCCAAGGACACCGATTTCCCTGGGGTTGAGACGAATCGAGGTATTCCTGCAAAGACAATGATTTCCTCGCGGGTCGACGCGAATCGAGATGCTCTCATCAAGGACGCTGATTTCCCTGAATCGAGGTTTTTGTCAAGGACACTGATTTCCTCGGAGTTGAAACGAATCGAGGTATTCCTGCAAAGACACTGATTTCCTTGCGGGTCGACGCGAATCGAGGTGCTCTCGTCAAGGACGTTGATTTCCCTGAATCGATATATTTTGCCAAGGACACTGATTTCCTCGGAATTGAAACGAATCGAGGTATTCCTGCAAAGACACTGATTTCCTTGCGGGTCGACGCGAATCGAGATGCTTTCGTCAAGGACGCTGATTTCCCTGAATCGAGGTATTTGCCAAGAACACTGATTTCCTCAGAGTTGAAACGAATCGAGGTATTCCTGCAAAGACACTGATTTCTCTGCGGGTCGACGCGAATCGAGATGCTCTCGTCAAGGACGCTGATTTCCCTGAATCGAGGTTTTGAGTTGACTTGATTCCGAGACGGGGTCATTGGATGACGTGTTTCCGTGACGGGGTTATTGGATGACTCCAGGTTGTCTGCGAACCGTAGAGTCTTGGAACTAGGGACTTAGCCGTGGCTCCGATTGATGGTGTAGCATCTGTGTCCTGCTGGAATGAGGAGGCACACCGTTGTTAGTCTTTGGGCCGTAGATGTGGCCATTGAGATTTGGAACTAGGGAATTTGCCATGGCTCCGCTTCGTTGCGACTCTGAGTTCGGTTATTGACGTCACGCCTGCATCTGGTTGGAGTGAGGAGAAACGCCGTTGGTGATCTCTAGGCTGTCTGTGAACCATCGAGATTTGGAACTAGGGGACATTGCCATGGTTCCGTTGTTTTGACCCTGGGGTCGTTTGTTGACGTCGCATCTGCATCCTGCTGGAGTAGGGAGAAACGCCGTTGGTGATCTCTAGGCTGTCTGTGAACCGTCGAGATTTGGAACTAGGGGACTTTGCCGTGGCTCCGATTGGTGATGTCGCGCCTGAATCCTGATAGAATGAGGAGGAACGCCATTGTTGTTCTCTAGGTTGTAGACATGGCCGTCGAGATTTGGAACTAGGGACTTTGTCGTGGCTCCGAGATTGATTGTCGCGTCTAAATCCTGCTGGAATGAGGAGGAACGCTGTCATGGGTCTCCAGGCTGTAGATGTGGCCGTCGAGACTTGGCTCTCTTTCTGATGGAGCCTGGTGGGATGATATGGTTCCCTTTTTGTTTGTGCCCCTGGATTGTATACAGGGATCGATGTGATCTCACCTGTAGGGCAAAAAGTTTCATTCTTTCATTTTTTTAATTTCTTTCCGCGATACTCTATCATTTCAGTTTTTATATCGCGAAAGTCGCGATTGCCCAATCATTTCGGCTATTTTTCGCGGTGCCCAATCATTTCGACTATTTTTCTTTTACTCGCTGTTTTTTATTGCGAGTTGCCCAATCATTTCGGCTATTTTTTGCATGCATATATTTTACTTGCTGATTTTTTTGCAAGCTGCCCTATCATTTCGGCTATTTCATATGCATTTTTGGCTCGCTGGCTTTTCGCTGCGAGTTTGGGATTGGACACCGATTTCGGCATCAGCACCGCTACAACTGGGATATTGCCAAGAACGAATCATCATTTGCCTCTGTCGATGTCGAACAAAGGTGGCTTAGCAAACAGGGTTAAGATCCTGTCGACTAAGGCTTTTGACTTTATGAGCAGTAAGGGTCTCATAAAGGTATTTCTCCCTACGAGTCGTGAGGATCTCGTAGGTGCGTTTTCTCCTTAGGAATCGTGAGGATTCCCAAGTGTATGGCTTCTCGTAAGTCGTAAGGATCTTACAAGAGTGTTTTCTCCTTATAAGTTGAGAGGACTTGCAAGGGTTGTTCACTGTGTAAACATATTTCTAGTCGCGGGTGGGACTTTATTAGGAAAATGTTTATCCGCGCCCGTGGATTGTATACAAGGGTCGGCATTGATTCGCTTGTAGGGCAAAATCGGAGATTGTGATAGCATAAGAACAGGTTCAGATCCCTGTAGCTTAAGACTTTTGAATCCTATGAGCCGTGAGGGTCTCAAAAGAGAATTCTCCTTACGAGTCGTGGGGATCTCGTAAGTGTAATTTCTCCTTAAGAATCGTGGGGATCCCTAAGTGTGTCGCTCCTTTATGAATCGTAAGGATCTCACGCCGGATGTTTTCTCCTTACAAGGTTGAGAGGACCTTGCAAGTGTGCATGAATTTTTTACGAGTCTGCGCCCTTTCGGGTTTTCACAGACTCGCCGGTAGCCTTTCTGTTTTTACTCACGGAGTCCTTTCGGGTTTTCATCCGTGCCTATCTCGCTTGTGGACGTACCGCCTTTTTTTTTACCACGTCAGCCTGGGGACACCACGGTTTGTAGTAGTTTAACGACGTTTTGGTCAAGCGTTCATAGGTCCGAGCTTTTTCGGGCAACGTACGATTACGCAGCTAGATTTTCTCGCAAATCTTCACATCTTTTATGTCGGAGGTGGATTCCTTGAAGAGAGGGCTGAGGGCGATTTCTTCGTCAGAGTCTTGGCTCATCATTGCATCTTGCTGTCGCTTCCAAAGGTGATGACTTGCGATCCCTTGGTGTCGACTATGTGATAGTTGCCAGCGGCTCTTTTGCGCTCATCTGTCGTGCTTTTCTGTTCCCGACGAACCTTGCGCTTCACTCGTTGAACGTGTTGTCGGTGGGCAACATATCCTTGCCACCAGTTTTTAAAGGCTATGCACTCCTCGATAGGGTGTGCAATCCTCTGATGGTATAAGCAGAAGTTAGGATGTATCTCCGCTTTATCAAGATGTATACCGCTAGGAGAATTTCCTCTGAAAGAGGGCAACTTCATTCCTATTGACAGGGCCCTAGCGAATCGTTTCCTTACTTTAAGCTTGCTTTTGCTGGCGATAGGGATGCTTCGATCCGGTTGGGGTGCCTCGACCTTTTCATCCAGTCGTCGGCATTTGGCTTTTTCGAATATAGCCAGTTCGCGCTCTCGATTGGCTTTGATTTTCTGACGGGCTTCGTTCAGTAGAAAGTCGATCATCTCGTCAGACAGTTCCAAGGGTTTTGGCTTCGATCCTGCCCCCAGCTCCTCTACATTATCTTCTGATGACGAGTGAGTTTCTTTGTTATTTAGTGACGAATGAGAGATCATGTGGCAACATGCCACATAATCTTCTGGTTCCTGTGACGAGTTGTCTCCCTCATCATTGTCGCTATCTCCGACCTCCAGGATATGGTTGAGAAATTCTTGGAGTGTGACTGGGGTTCGCGCCTTTTGGTTGTATTCCTCCAGCGCGTCAATATGCTTTTGCAAGTCCGTGCGCTTGTCATCAGGCTTCACGGGCTTCATCTTCTTTTTTGAAGACTTTGACGGCTGGGCCTGAGTGTTTTGACCATCGCTACCAATTCTCGGTATCGGGCGCGGCTCTAGCGGGCTTTTCCATCTGATTGCCGGGCATGTGTGAAGATCCTTCAGCATTATTTTCGTCTTGGCTGAAAGAGCGACCTCTCATGGAGCTTCTTCTATAAAAGAGCATGATGCCCCCAGTGTGTCCACCCTTTTAGGAGTGTGCTGTTGTGGCGGGTTTACCTTCCAATTTTCGGACAGCGTGTACTTGCCCTGTTGATACTGGTCTTCAGCCCAATTTTTTAAAGACGTAGCAGTCTTCGATCGGATGGCCCAATACTCGGTGTTAGGGGAAGTAATTAGGATCGTTGACGTCATTCGGTCGCGTTGGGTGTCTCGACTCCCGTAGAGTGATGAGCCCATTGCGCACTGCCAGTTCAAACAGTTTCCTTATTTTATCTCGGGGAAACGAGTAAGGACGTCTCAACTTCTTATCGAGGGATTGCCGCTTGTTGCTTTGGCGAACAACCGGTCTCGGGCCACTCGTTTGTTGTTGAGCGTTGGCGACGAAGGTTGCTTTCCCTTTGCCCTTTTAGTCCAGGGCTCCGTCTTTGAAGAGGAAGGCCTATAGCTCATCCGGTCCATTTGGTCCAGCTTGTCAATCAAGGCCTGGAAGTGGGTCGGCTTGAAGAACATCATGAATTGGGATATGGTCGCCTGCGGATCGAGGGTTCCTACAAACATGCCCACTGCAGGAGCCTCTTCGATGCGCTGTTTGCACTTTGACCATAGATTTCGCCACCGTATCGCGTACTGGACCCAAGTTTCTCCCGGCTTCACCCTGGCATTGATCAGTGCCGTGATTGGGGTACGTTCGCTAGCGCTCGCAAAACGTTGGGTGAATAGCAGCTCCATCTCTGCAAATGTCTTGATAGAGTCATTCGGGAGTTCCGAATACCACTCGAATGCCATCTCCGATAAGCTGCCAACAAACTGACGGAGCAGTAGTTTATCGTCACCTCCAGTGTTGCCGCACAGAGCCCTGAATTGAGCAACATGCTGGTGTGGATTCCCCGTCCTCTTATATACGTGGAATTTGGGGATCGTGTATCCCGACGGGTACTTTATTTGGTCGTACCAACCTGGATATGGTCGTCCAGTCATAATAATTTGACCGCCCGCTTCGTTCACCTGATGAGCTCGTATCTGTTGAGCGATATAGTCATCCAGGGCGGCTTTGGAGATGGTCTCCTCTTTGGCTGCTAATAGAGTCGGAAGAGAGTTTGATGTCTCTCCTCTATCATCTTCAATTATTATTGGAGGATCTTCAGCTAGAGGGTCCGGCTGGATCATCATGCCCACCATATCTTGGAATATAAGGGCCATTTATTTTATATTGGCCGCTTGTTCCGCAGCCTCTTTGTCCTTCTTTTCGAGGATTCTGCGGAGGAACTCAGTATCAGTTTCTTATTCTTGACATTGCACCGATGACATTTCTGGGCTTTCTTTCGGTCCCGTAAGTGCGGCCATGGCTGTTAGCATCTCTTGGAGCTTTTGTTGTTGTTGCTCCTGAGCCTTAGTCACTGATCGCGTAAGCGGTCGATGACCTGTGAAGATACGGTTGTCCTATTTTCCGGATGTCATATAGACGGTATGCACCACCATGCCCCCAGCCTTAGGGCGTCTGGGCTCAGTGGTCTTGCGATTCGTCGCAGACGCAGGGATTTTCTCCAGCCTTCTCCTCTTGTGGGCGGTCGAAGTTGAGAGGGGCGTTGCAGTGGGCACCCAAGTAGATGTCGCCTTCTGTGGCTTGACAGGATGGTCATCTTCTCGTTGAACTTTCACCTTTTTTTGTCGGCGAGAGTAATCTTGATCAATCACCGAGTCTTGGACTTGACGCCAGACTTTGTAAATTTTAGAGGACGGCCGCTGAGGGGGCCGCTCTAGCTTCGCCTTTAGGGCATTCATCATGGGTGGAGGAGATCTCTTCAGCACGGCAGTTGGAGAGTTTTTACGCACTCTCCTTAGCGGTTCAAAGCTGTTCCCAGTTGGAACAGCAGCATCGACTTTCACCGTTGGAGACAGAGGAGTCAGTCCGGAAGGGGAATTGCCCCCGGCCTTCCTCACTCGGCGCCAGTGGCGACGTCGAGCGTGTCTTGCAGTTGGGATTTTCTCAGCTGTAGGGGTGACTTCTTCATGCCCCCTGTGTTGGTCATAAGTTGTCGTTGTCAGCCTATTGAAGACTGATGTCCGCTGAGTGGGGATAGCCAACTTATCGAAGGCAGACTTCCGAGCAGGGAAAGCAGCCTTGACGATTTCGGGAGCAGGAATGGCTATCCTTTTCGGGATAACCCTTTCTGGTATTGCAGGCTTCTTCATGGGCCCATATGAGTTTTGGCTCAACCTGTCAAAGACTGAGGCGCTTGGTTTGGGCGACCCGCTGAGAGGGGCCGCGGTAGTGATAAGCAGATCAAAGACCGACTTATTCGGGGCTTCTTGCAACGGCAGAGGGGCATTGAAGCTCATTGGTGGGAGCATGGTCCCAAAGAATAGCCCAGTGGTGGCCTGAGTTACCTGCTCCACTGGCATCTTGAAAAGGGAGGCCGCTTGAGGCCCGTAAGTCACTCCTGTCATGACCCGAAATAGCACGTGACTGGCCTTGAATCATATGAAATCTATAGAACCACATCTAATTCAAGTAAGCCAAAAGCCCAGAAATCTAAAACCATTTTTAAGGAGTAAATGACAAAAACTAGTTTTTAAGAAGGAAAATATGTTTTAAAAACAAGGTTTGTAAATAAGTAAGCCGAATATGCATTTTTAAAATCTAAAGTCTTTTCTGAAAATTTCGGCAGAGTTTCCTTTGTAAATACTGGCCCCAAACGGGGTACAACATGAATAGTATATATATACAATAATAAAAGGCATTCCCAAGCGGGAGCTAGCTCTTCGTCAATCGACGGTCACAACCACGCAAGCAGTATAATATACAACGCCGAATGGCGAGGATCAAAACTCAAAGGAAAACTCAAAATCAGCGTGAAAACCATAATACTACAACGCGCGACTCTAAGGTCGAAATAATACACAACTGGTTTTCTAAGTCTGAAACAATATACAAGTTTGGTTGATGGAATTTCTAGATACAACTGAATATACATGTACAATGGTGGTTCTAATGCAAAAAAACCCACCTACCAAAGCAAATCACCTGTAAGGGAAGCAGTGTGCCAGAAAAGCCGCAACGAAACCTGTACGGCAAAACCTGCAAGAACTGTGGCACAATGGGGGTGAGTTGCCAACTCGTGAGTAGAAAACATCACAGAGCAGAAATCGTATGTATGACGCAATCCTAGGTCAATACGATCAAATATATATATAAAGCTCAAATGAATAAGTCTGAAGCATGATAAGGTAGCAATGTAACATCTATACATGAGTGTAGTGCCAAGTACTCGTGCCAGTGCCTCAGGTAATAACATATCATAAATATGAGGTATGATCAATGTCGACTATATCATGAAGTCTATAAGTATGCGAAAATCGTCCACGTGTCACCCAATGACAACAAGCATCATGCATGTAAATATCATAAAGCATATGCATGGAAGTATGAGGATGTAAATCAACATGTGTCGCTCGCGACATATCAAATCATGGAACCTGAGTGTCAAGCTTCGACACTCGAAAACATCATGAAACCTGTGCCTAGCATCGGCACGGAAATCCTCATATATCGGGCTCCGTCAATCCGGATCGGCCCACAAGCTCCGTCAGTCCGGATCGGCCCATATCATCTCTCGACTCCGGTCGGTATCCTCCGGATATCCGCCGAGCCCAAATACTATCACCGGTAGGTAGTAGTCCCTCTGTCAGGCTCACCGTCTGCAACACAGCGATCCGTTCTCGCCCCGGGTACCATATCGGGTCCACCATATACCCGCAATCGGCCTCATCTAGCTCCTCGATTCGGGATCACATGTCACACGTCTCGGAACCGAGAAAACGCATGGTGGACGGACTGAAATATCTTATCAAGGAAAACCAGGTTTTTAAAACAATACATATTCTCTTTTGAAATACCCACGGTTCCCAAATTCAGAAATATCATGGAAACAACATATCTCAATGCGTATAATCATAAAGCATGATGTATGCGACATGTGCAGGAAATGTAAGCATATCAGTATATCCTGCAACATGGAATAATAATATGCACATATTGAAGGAAACCGCTCCTTTAAAGTGAATACAGTTTTAATATACATCTTGCGGTTCCCAAATCTCCAAAATCAAGACAGAATCGTCTATGTATGTGCAAGTATGTATGTGTACAGAATATGAGTGTACAGTATGTATGTGCATAAGTATGAGTATACAATATGTATGTGCACAAGTATGACATGCAAGGGGTCATATCCCGATGTAATAATCCTACTGTGTAGTGACATGGTAATTATCGATGATGAAGTGTGTGAGCCGGCAGGCAGGTGTACATGAAACATATGCATCATCGATAATGGTGCTGGTGTCCTAACAGTATGGTTCTGATATAACAATAACATATTTAACATGCAATGCGATGCAACAGCAAGAATATGCGGCAAATGAATAATAAGCACAACAGTGTAGAATCTACATCAATGTATCTATGTCATACTGTTTTGCCATTTGAAAGAAGACGAATCGGGGTTTTTAGGAAAATAAGGGCTACGGTGTTTTTTTAGAAAAGATACGTCTTTTGAAAATATCCGTAGAATCCCTTTGCCTGTCTTTAAAATACTCCCGATTCGTTAGTTTTTGAAATAGGTATGACATCGGTCTAGCCTAACATCTACTAGCAAGACTACGGCTCTAACTAACAAGTCAATCAGGAGGGGTATGAAAACCACCTAAATCTGAGTTGATATATGTATATAAAATATAATAGTCGGCGATCCCGCCTCAAGGTACCGCGTACGATACAATATCATATGATCACCTCGAGTCATGAGTGCGAATCTATCATCAATATAAAGCTCGTACAGTAATTCATCGTACGGCATCCCAAAAGCTGGGTACGGGTCAATATCACATTCATCTCATCAATTATCTGGTATCCTTATCATCATATCTCATGATCTGGGGTACTGATCTAAGTCTAGTACAAATCGATACCATCTATATAAATATAAATGCGTGTGTAAAACACACGTCCAAAGGCCCGCTAAAATCTCATGTCGTATCCTAAAAACGAATCACATTATATCACCGATCTCACGGCACTATGCCCAATCTCATCGACTCATCTCCAAATACCATCCACTATCCTCATCATCTAGGTATATGTATAGAAAATAAGCATGTGTGTGCGTGTGGGTGTAAACCTATTCTAGGGTTCGTATCTAGGAAACTATATATGTTTACATCTAAACCCTATTATATCCATAGTACACCTAATCACATCTGAAAATCCAAGTCACACATAACGCTATCATACATATATAGTATATATCTAGCATATTAAGCATCGAACTGCGGGGGTGCTATACGCCATCCACCCGACTTTCTCCGTAGATATAATCTACTCACCTTGCATCCTGCGTGTCGGTGTCGATGTCGCCTTCATCTACTTCATCGTATGAAGCCCTCACGAAGGTACCTACAAGATAACACAATCGCAAATGCACCTTAAAATGACATCGAGAAAACCAAACGACGCGCTAAAGCCTATAGGTTAGAACCTATGGACTACGCTTTCAAAACCATCAAACAATCCTCAATATCTTCGTACAAACGTCAAGTGATCGAGGTAAAACAAAATACTAGAATTCCAGAATTCAAAATACGCAAAAACGAAACCCGAATCAAAACAGCAACTTAGGAAAAAGGCTCCAGATTCTATCCTAGGTCAAATTGATCAATTTTGCAAATACCAGGGGTCTAATTTACTCGAGATGGGGCCATGGAAGAAACACGAACCCAAATGGGCCAGGTCTGGCCGCAAATTGTGGCCAGAAGGATTAAATCTGCAGCCGAGGAATGGAACCAGGGGCTGGGGTCTTGGGGTTAGTTTCCTGGGTGCCTGCACATCTCTCTGTGTTTGCCAAAAAATTTTTAGAGTCTCGGGGTGATAGCAGATTTCAATTAACCCATACATATTCTACAATTTCCCGATATCGGCTTTTCTAAATCCGTATTCCGGGTTTCTAGTCTCTGTTTTAGGCATGAATTCTAGCACTAGAGGATTTGTGTGGTCTCTACTGAGCTCGATTGCCCATCACAACTCTCAATTTCTACTAACCCTAACTAAAATTCTTCTAAGTCCACAAAACCACTCGATATCTGTTCTAATCTAACATGGGGGTAAAAGTAATGGAAACACTAAGCTTATGGTTCAGAAAATACCTTATTTGGCAACTCAAGAAAATTCTTAAGTTGCCCCAAGTGGCCAAAATCCTTGCTTTCTTGGTCCAAAGTGCTTCCCTTGAGCTTGTGCATCTTTTTCGTGAAATGGGGTTTGGGTTTTGAGTTTTTTTTGAAGATGAAATGGGGTGATTTGTAGAGGAGGAAGGAGGAGGCAGCAGCAGCAGCATGATGAAGAGGGGAGAGGAATGAGGGAAACAAATGATGAAGGGGATGGCTCAAGACCAAGTCAAACACAATCCCTCACCTTTCTCTCTCATGCCCATGCCTACATATTCTATTCTTTTCCTTTTCTTTTCTTTTTCCCAATAAATCAACAACCATGCTTAGAACATGAAGGAAAGCCATGGAAAATATGTAACAAGTGTAAAATGATATGGTGCATGTTTTGCACAAAATATGCTAAAAATCCGATTAGCGATTTTTAATCGCGATTAGCACTATATTAGCATATAATTAAACATAAAAACTTAAAAATTGCATAATTCACATAAAACACCCTCTTTTAATAATTTCTATAATTTTCCAATTTTTTCCCCATATATCGGTATTTAATTATACCGCCCTATTAAAATATTCAATATTTTATTATTAAATTATAAAAATTCCCAAAAATAATATTTTATTTTTTTGAAATGTTACAATTTTCCTCCCTTAAAGAAATTCGGTCCCCGAATTTAAATTTCAACCCCTCAAAATACTAAAACATTTCAGTAAAAGTCCAAGTCGTCGGGGCTCCGAAATCATTTATACATAAACGTATCATAGCGCAAGGCATGCGCATGAACAATGAGCAGATAACTCGAAAACAAAACTCCGTCAAGCATCTCGCAATCATTGGAGTCATGGTAAAGACACAATATCAAATCCAAAACAAAACCAATATGATATACATCAAAATTATACATGTAGACATCAATCTATGCATGTAATTAACTGAAAGAAATGCATGCCAAACCTTTTCATGTTGTTGTGCGATGCACATAACACTGCACAGTGGCGGACGTCTATTGTAAGAAAATAATCATATATGTATACTTATCCTTGTTTAATATATACGTCCCGTCGTTTTGAAAACAATTTAGAAGGGTTTCCTTATTTTAAACGTTTCGTGTCATATCAGACACGTAGGTAAATACTGAGACTATAGTTCGCTTTTTGGAAATCCCTTTGATAACTATCAATGCATGCAAAATATATCCAGGTACTGTCCTCTGACTAGTCCTGCTCAGTATGAAAACCAATAGCAAATATCATAAAAACGTGCTGCTCCATCAGAAATAAATCCCAAATGTATATGAGAATACCCTGTGCGTCTGGTGCGCACGGAATTCAAAATCCATATATATACCATACATGTGCACAGAACAACATCTAGGTGCAACGGGTGTGCACGAAACATCTGTCATAGGCAACGTGTGTGCCTGACAGCAAAATCGGGTGCATCTGACATACACGAAGAATCCCGATTTAGTGCATCTGGTGTGCACCAAAATCGTATCTCAAAACATGCGCTCAATACGCGAGAAAATCCAAATCAGGTGCATCCATCATGCACGAATAAAATCTAAATCCCGCGCATTCAACATGCACGAAATCACGAAATCCAATATCAAGCGTCGAATATGCTCAAAATCCAAATCAAATGCACGGAGTGCAAGAAATCAACATCAATAGTAGAATTGAAATCGACAGTATACAATACGACTCAATCAAAGTCAGGTATACCGTGGTACATAAGCTCACAACCATGTGCATCAGCGTGCACAAATCAAATCTAAGCACAAAGGTGCATGAAAACTATGCTGAAAGCATAAGTCAAATCGCATGCATAACATAGGCATGAAATCAAAATCCACATATCAATGCACTACAAGCACATATAAGTTATACCGAATGCATAAAAGCCAAATCGTGTGCATACCATGTGCACAAAATCAACCCAACGGTAAGAAATCCATGAAGTCATAAGCATGTCCAATCAAGGCACAAAAACGATATCAGGTGCAATAACTGTGCAAAAATATGAATATCCAGTAGGTGCAACCATGGTGCACGAAAACAGAAGTTGTGGAACTCAGCCATCAAGGCTAAATCATGCGAATAGATCGCCCAAAATACCGAAATCCAAGATGACGGATACGTGATAATCGAATCACAAAATCATAAATCATAAATATCGTCGCCGATATTTCCTCCTTCGAAGTCGAGAAGGTGTCGGTGCATCCAATGCTAACAGCGCAAGATATCTACTTGTCTCTTGCTCACGGTCTGGCGTCCTCTGTCTCTGGGTCCTTATCTTCTCTGTGGATTACCAATCCCGCGATCCACCGGCTCATCAGCCCTGTCAGGTGTGCTAACGGGGATGATTCCGTCCTGGCACTTGTCTGGTCATCTCTCGGTCAATCCTCACGACCACTCGTAAACCAGCACATCACTGGCGCCGACCTCTGGTCCTCCGAATACACATTACACATCTGATCCTGGGTGCAAATCTTATTGCAGCAGTGTCCTGGAAGGAATCCTGCTCAAGGTCTCTTCCAATCTCGCATAAGCCAAACTGTACGGAGGCTGGTACTCTGGCATAATCTTTTCTCGCTCTCTGGACATCTGCGTCCTCAGCACAGCATTTCCTCGAAAACTGGTCGCATCCCAACGCCTCTGTAGACATATCCGAACTTTAATCTTAACGGGGAGTAACAACAGCTCATCAGCATATCGCACGAACCTCTTGTTCCATTTGTCTGTATCATCGTCCATTTCGACGTCACGTCTCTATCTACGCACTGCAAATGTCCTCGGCTACGGTCAATCCGAAGTCTCTCATACGGACTCGAAATCACGAACTCGGTATCTCCATCACTCTGTGGAAGATATCTAGCCGAACATGTCCTCAGGAACTCGTCCTAATCTGCGGAGGTATACTCCATACTCGTCCCTTCTTGATCAACTCACAACGCATCTGGTTGAGGTCCTTATCCGAACCTGGTCAACTATCTCGTCGACGATGCCGGACTCTGGCCTGCTGGTGTGCGCAACATGACCACTCCTGGGTCCAAGTCTTCTCGTATAGTATTCCAGAAGGGTCCTGTCGAGGTCTCTCTCTAATCTCGTTTCTGCCGAATTGCCCGGAAGTTATCATCTTTTCTATATATGTTTCTTGTTCCGGAACGGCTCCATACTCATGGCAACTCCTTCTGGAAGGTATATCCATATACAACGCCTCTGCATGCGTATCGCATTTCTGATGTCAGCGGAGTAGAACGTCATCTCGTCGAAATCTCGTGCGAACTCTTTATTCCACTCTGTTCTAATGTCGACTGATTCGGACTCGTCTTCTCGTGGCTGCATGGACTGCGCTCCAACGGCTATACTCGTATCTGGAGTCTCCCAAGCAATGTGTCCCATCACATGAAATCCGAATGATGTCGAACCATATGATCGATTCGTCAGAACCTCATAATCCCCCAAGAGATCAACATCTTGAGTACAGTTTAATAGTATTCCAGTACATGCCACAGCACCTGTGGACCAACCGTAGAAGGGCAAACCCAAGCCTCACAAATGGCACCGCTAAACTGTCGCAAACCCTAAGGTTCGGAGGCGTTCCATGGTCATTGCGTCGAGTTAGGGTTTCATTCTTCTAGAGGGTCCATAGCATTACTTGCTTTGTCTTTCGAATACTTTAAACTTGGAAATGGGTTCCTGACATTCGATCGTCTCTATCGACTCTCAACGAATCTGCGTGAAGTCGTCTCTAGCTGGAATCAATCTATCTGATGACCTCGCATCGGGGTAAGCGAACGAACCACATGTCCTAGTCGTTCCTCCTCGGGCGACTAGCGACTTTCTATCATATCTCTGAGTATATGCTCAAGCTGCAGTAGCTCCAATCATCTGGACGATATATCGATGGTCATCACATCCTGGCTGGCCTCTAGTAGTAGCCTGATCCTCTGGTGCCGATCAGCACGTCCGAGAAATCTCGTGGAAGCGATCTGTCAAACGCTCATGGCGCGAATACACAATAAAACGACGCCTCTCTATGCAATCGTACGTCTCTGGAATCACGCCCTGGTCAGTCCTCATCCGTGACGAGCTCAAGCTGACGCAACTCTAGCCGTAGCTCTCTCCCTCTGCCCATGTAATCGTGGCAGCAAAATCATAACCAGTATCGATGAGGATAGATCATAGGAATGAATATAATGATGTGCAAAGAAATGTACATCCTAAGGTTTCTTAAGCGGGGTAGCATATCGTAAGGATGCCGCGGAACATACGTACAGTACGCCACTCTATTCAAGCTACCTACTCCATCAACCAAGGGTCATCCTACGCGACGAAAGTTCGGGTATAATACCCCCTCGACTAAGTCTAAGTTCCGTAAGGTCAAGCCTAAGTTCCGTATATATATAAACACTCTATGCTCCGCATAGTCAAACTTAGACTCGAACCAAGGTTAACCTAGCGCTCTGATACCAACTTTGTCACGCTCTGATACCAACTTTGTCACGACCCGAAATAGCACATGACTGGCCTTGAATCATATGAAGTCTATAGGACCCCATCTAATTCAAGTAAGCCAAAAGCCCAGAAATCTAAAACCATTTTTAAGGAGTAAATGACGAAAACTAGTTTTTAAGAAGTAAGGAAAACATATTTTAAAAACAAGGTTTTCAAATAAGTAAGTCGAATATGCATTTTTAAAATCTAAAGTCTTTTCTGAAAATTTCGGCAGAGTTTTCTTTGTAAATACTGGCCCCAAACGGGGTACAACATGAATAGTATATATATATACAATAATAAAAGGCATCCCCAAGCGGAAGCTAGTTCTTCGTCAATCGACGGTCACAACCATGCAAGCAGTATAATACACAACGCCGAATGGCGAGGATCAAAACTCAAAGGAAAACTCAAAATCAACGTGAAAACCATAATACTACAACGCGCGACTCTAAGGTCGAAATAATACACAACTGGTTTTCTAAGTCTGAAACAATATACAAGTTTGGTTGATGGAATTTCTAGATACAACTGAATATACATGTACAATGGTGGTTCTGATGCAAAAGAACCCACCTACCAAAGCAAATCACCTGTAAGGGGAGCAGTGTGCCAGAAAAGCCGCAATGAAACCTGTACGGCAAAGCCTGCAAGAACTGTGGCACAACGGGGGTGAGTTGCCAACTCGTGAGTAGAAAACATCATAGAGCAGAAATCGTATGTATAACACAATCCTAGGTCAATACGATCAAATATACATAAAAACCTCAAATGAATAAGTCTGAAGCATGATAAGGTGGCAATGTAACATCTATACATGAGTGTAGTGCCAAGTGCTCGTGCCAGTGCCTCAGGTAATAACATATCTTAAATATGAGGTATGATCAATGTCGACTATATCATAAACTCTATAAGTATATGGAAATCGTCCACGTGTCACCCAATGACAACAAGCGTCATGCATGTAAATATCATAAAGCATATGCATGGAAGTATGAGGATGTAAATCAACATGTGTCGCTCGCGACATATCAAATCATGGAACCTGAGTGTCAAGTATCGACACTCGAAAACATCATGAAACCTGTGCCTAGCATCGGCATATAAATCCTCATGTATCGGGCTCCGTCAGTCCGGATCGGCCCACGGGCTCTATCAGTCCGGATCGGCCCATATCATCTCTCGACTCCGGTCGGTATCCTCCGGATATCCGCCGAGCCCAAATACTATCACCGGTAGGTAGTAGTCCCTCTGTTAGGCTCACCGTCTGCAACACAGCGATCCGTTCTCTCCCCGGGGTACCATACCGGGTCCACCATGTACCCACAATCGGCCTCATCCAGCTCCTCGATTCTGGATCACATGTCACACGTCTCAGAACCGAGAAAACGCATGGTGGACGCACTGAAATATCATATCAAGGGAAACCGGGTTTTTAAAACAATACATATTCTCTTTTGAAATACCCACGGTTCCCAAATCCAGAAATATCATGGAAACAACATATCTCAATGCGTATAATCATAAAGCATGATGTATGCGACATGTGCAGGAAATGTAAGCATATCAGTATATCCTGCAACATGGAATAATAATATGCACATATTGAGGGAAACCGCTCCTTTAAAATGAATACAGTTTTAATATACATCTTGCGGTTCCCAAATCTCCAAAATCAAGACAGAATCGTCTATGTATGTGCAAGTATGTATGTGTACAGAATATGAGTGTACAGTATGTATGTGCACAAGTATGAGTATACAATATGTATGTGCACAAGTATGACATGCAAGGAGTCATATCCCGATGTAATAATCCTACTGTGTAGTGACATGGCAATTATCGATGATGAAGTGTGTGAGCCGGCAAGCAGGTGTACGTGAAACATATGCATCATCGATAATGGTGCTGGTGTCCTAACAGTATGGTTCTGATATAACAATAACATATTTAACATGCAATGCGATGCAACGGCAAGAATATGCGGCAAATGAATAATAAGCACAACAGTGCAGAATCTACATCAATGTATCTATGTCATACTGTTTTGCTATTTGAAAGAAAACGAATCGGGGTTTTTAGGAAAATAAGGGCTACGGTGTTTTTTTTAGAAAAGATACGTGTTTTGAAAATATCCGTAGAATCCCTTTATCTGTCTTTAAAATACTCCCGATTCGTTAGTTTTTGAAATAGGTATGACATCGGTCTAGCCTAACATCTACTAGCAAGACTATGGCTCAAACTATCAAGTCAATCAGGAGGGGTATGGAAACCACCTAAATCTGAGTCGATATATGTATATAAAATATAATAGTCGGCGATCCCGCCTCAAAGTACCGCGTACGATATAATATCATCTGACCTCCTCGAGTCATTAGTGTGAATCTATCATCAATATAAATCTCGTACGGTAATTCATCGTACGGCATCCCAAAAGCTGGGTACGGGTCAATATCACATTCATCTCATCAATTATCTGGTATCCTTATCATCATATTTCATGATCAGGGGTACTGATCTAAGTCTAGTACAAATCGATACCATATATATAAATATAAATGCGTGTGTAAAACACACGTCCAAAAGCCCGCTAAAATCTCATGTCGTATCCCAAATACAAATCACATTATATCACCGATCTCACGACACTATGCCCAATCTTATCGACTCATCTCCAAATATCATCCACTATCCTCATCATCCAGGTATATGTATAGCAAATAAGCATGTGTGTGCGTGTGGGTGTAAACCTATTCTAGGGTTCGTATCTAGGAAACTATATATGTTTACATCTAAACCCTATTATATCCATAGTACACCTAATCACATCTGAAAATCCAAGTCACACATAACGCTATCATACATATATAGTATATATCTAGCATACTAAGTATCGAACTGCGGGGGTGCTATACGCCATCCACCCGACTTCCCCCATAGATATAATCTACTCACCTTGCATCCTGCATGTTGGCGTCGATGTCGCCTTCATCTTCTTCATCGTATGAAGCCCTCGCGAAGGTACCTACAAGATAACACAATCGCAAATGCACCTTAAAATGACATCGAGAAAACCAAACGACGCGCTAAAGCCTATAGGTTAGAACCTATGGACTACGCTTTCAAAACCATCAAACAATCCTCGATATCGTCGTACAAACGTCAAGTGATCGAGGTAAAACAAAATACGAGAATTCCAGAATTCAAAATACGCAAAAACGAAACCCGAATCAAAACAGCAACTTAAGAAAAAGGCTCCAGATTCTACCCTAGATCAAATTGATCAATTTTGCAAATGTCAGGGGTCTAATTTACTGGAGATGGGGCCATGGAAGAAACACGAACCCAAATGGGCCAGTTAATTACGCTACCGCATCGCGGTAACCACTTTCTCCTTCTCCAGATGGTCACTTCGTGTCGTGTGTGTTTGTTTTGTTTGTGGTTGCCCGTGGATTGTATACGGAGACTAATTTATGTTTTCGTCCGTAGGACGTGGATTAGTCCAAATCCGTATTTTCTTAGATTTGGGTTTAGGGTTGGATTTAAGGATACGTTAGTCTCATTTGGGACTAAGATCAACTTCAAAATTTGTTGAGGATACGTCAGTCTAATTTTAGACTAAGATCTACTCAACGGGATCATTTAGATACAACAAGAGAGCGTTTGGGCTCTATTGTTTAGTTTAAAGACATTGCGGTCGATGACCAGTTTAAGGACATGGTGGTCCAATGTTGGTTTAAGGACATCTCGGTCCATGTTAGTTTAAAGACATCACGGTCGAGGTTAGGGACATCATAGTCCGTGAGTTTAAAGACCTCACAGTCAAGGTTAAGGACATCATAGTCCGTGAGTTTAAAGACCTCACAGTCAAGGTTAAGGAAATCATAGTCCGTGAGTTTAAAGACCTCACAGTCAAGGTTAAGGACATCATAGTCCGTGAAATGTGTGGTTGTCGGGGCCCGTAACCTCTCTGATGACGTTGAAGGATTACAACGAAAAATATCAGAGAAGTGAAGAGATGTGCCTTCGAACCAAAGTGGATTAAGTGATCTGTAGTCCAATTTGGAACTAAGATCGATTAATTAGATTATGAGCACATCGGCTCAGTTATGTTTGAATTGAGGACTTATGGCCAATTTGGGCTAAGTCCAATTAAGTTTGAAATATTGGCCCTTTGTTGGCCTGATGAACATTTGTCTGGGTTCAGCCCCTCATTATTTAGCAATGCTAAACAAGAGTTTGGGGGCTTTGAGAACATTTTGTCTTTGGCTGAGCACTTAAACATTATAGTTCTGGATTTTAACGCTCATTTGAAGGGGATATTTGCCTCTGGAAAACTTAGCCAATTTGGGCTAAGCTGGATTTTAGAATAGTGTTAAACACTAAAGGACATCTGGCGGTCACGTGTCCTCACGTGATGTATTTAAAACAGTGTTAAACACTGAAGACAAAATGCTCAAATTAGTGTTAAACACTAGAAAGGAAAGGGTCACGTGGGGTCACGTGAGGCGCCTGAAGATGGGGCCATACCTCCTTTATTTTATTATCAGAATATTCAAATAAGTGTTAAACACTTTTAGTCCTCAGGCCATCACGTGTTAGCACGTGATGGGTAGCCATGTATTGATTATTAAAGTATTTATTAAGGGGTCACGTGGGCACACGTGAGGGCGCCCAAAATCAGTACTGCCTTTGGCTTTGTTCTCTTCATTTTTGAGGGTCACGTATGAGCACGTGAGGCATTGCCTCCAAGCTTTTTCCTTCTCATTTTAAGGGATCTGTCTTAGGGGTCACGTGGGGGCACGTGACCCAGCCTTGTTCTTTCTTTTCTGATTATTGAGGATGGGGGTCACGTGTTACCACGTGACCAAGTTCTTTACTTGCATGGAGAGCTTTAAGTCTTTTATTTTAAGAATTAGATTATTTGTAGGGTTAAACCCTAATTCTGTTTTAGAGGAATTAAATTCCTATGTATGTGGAAGAATTAAATTCTTATTTGGGAGAATTAAATTCTCATGTAGGGTTGAACTCTAGTTTTATTTTGAGGAATTAAATTCCAATGAATTTGGGGGAATTAAATTCTCATGTAGGGTTGAAACCTAGTTTTATTTTGAGAAATTAAATTCCTATGAATTTGGGAGAATTAAATTCTCATGTAAGGTTAAACCCTAGTTTTATTTTGAGGAATTAAATTCCTTAAACTTAAATTCTCCCTCTAAGTTTTGGATCTGCATGGCAGAATCTCGCCGATGAGAATTAAATTCTCAACCTGTGGGGAGATCTGCAGATCTTCAACCAAAGGAAAAACTAAGTTCTTATTCAGAAGAGTTAAACTCTTAAATTGAGAATTAAATTCTCTTTTTTGTTTTATGGAGCTTAGATCTCTTTCCCCTTTCTCACCTAGAGTTTCTTTTCTCTTTTGAAGAAATTTTCTTTTCTCTCTTGAGAATTAAATTCTCCTCTTTTTTCTCTCTTGAGAATTAAATTCTCCTCCCTTTTTTTCTCTCTTGAGAATTAAATTCTCTTCTCTTTTTTTCTCTCTGTTCTTCTGCCCCCCAAAAAAGTAGATCCCCCTTTTCTTTACTTGGCTCCTATTTATAGAAGAAAGAAAAGAATCAATTTGTTTAGTAAATCTTTTATTGAAAGATTTTGGTAGTTTTTGTAACCAACATGATTTTTTAGATCACTCAGTGAATTTTATTCACCATTGGATTTTTAATCTAAAAGATATTTTATCTGTTATTCCTGACAAATTTCAGGGAAATCTTTCCTCGTATGAAATCTTTCCATAAATTGATGATTTTTAATTACCATTGGATTTTTAATCCAACGATGCTCCTCTTTACAGAGCGCAATCTTTTTGTTTGGAAAGATCTAAAGAAATATTAGGGTTTTTGATGTTCCTTAATTTAGAATTTAATTCTATTAGTTCAGAAGGTTTAGATGCCTATCACGTGTGAGCACGTGACCCCACAGTTTAAGCCTTTAGCCAGAATTTAATTCTGTTGTTTTTAAAGCACTCAGGAATTATCACGTGTCAGCACGTGACCCTTGGTCATGTGTGAGCACGTGATGCCCCATTAGGGTTTTTCTTTGTTATTTTATTATACTTTTAATTCTTTTTAGTTGGTTTAAAAGGCCCATCACGTGTTGACACGTGACTCCACTGATTGATTATTTAATTAGAATTTAATTCTATTGTTTCAGAGGGTTTAAGAGCCCATCACTTGTTGGCACATGACCTCATTTAATTATTTATTTTATTCAGTGCCTACAGGCTTTTCCTGTAAATGGTCACGTGTGGGCACGTGATGCCCGCTCACGTGTGGGCACGTGATGTCTCATAACTTTTGATCCCGGATGAATTATGAGGCCTATAATATATCAAATCGAAGGATTTTTCGAAACACTTTCGATACCATTAGAATTTAGCTGTTTATCATTCGGGAGTTTGTCAAAATACAGCCCGGAAAATACTGGTTCGCATTTCTTCCTTAGATTACACGTGCGTAGCACATTTGCTCATAACTTTTGATCCCGGATGAATTATGAGGCCCACAATATATCAAATCGAAAGGTTTTTCGAGACGCTTTCAATACCATCAGAATTTTGTTGTTTCTCATTCGGAGGTTTGTCAAAATACAGCCCGAAAAATACTGGTTCACGTTTTATTAAGCGTATTGCTGCCATTTGATACCTTGGGCTCTTTTGCGCAGAAATTTTTGGCGGGAACAGTAGCGTCTCTCGGATTTTCCTTTGAAATACATACGATTCGTCAGTTTTGAAAATAGGTATGACTCAAGACTAATCTAATATCTACCTAAGCGACTAAAGGACTAAACTAATGACCGAGTCAAAAGTAACAAGGAATTCGAAAGCATAACCGAATCGATATATCTATTAGTCGGCGATCCAGCCTCATAGCATCACGTACGGTAATATCCATCGTACAACATTCTCGAGTGAAGAGTGCGGATCAATCATCATATACATCTCGTACGGTAAAATCCGTCGTACGGCATCCTAAAAATCGAGGGTACGGGTCAAATATTATATATATATCATATAGTTCGTACGATATCAATCGTCATACAATATCACAATCAGGGATACGGATCTAAGGTCTCGTACAATCTATCATCTATCAAGTCACATGTTATCGCATGTTATCTAAACAATGCCCAACAATCTGCTAATATATCGCATCATAAACGATGTCTCATCCTGAATCATATACCAAATTATCCCTTGACATTCTGCTCGATCATATCGACTCAAGCCATATAGTACATCATATCCTCATCATACACGTGTATATATATATCACATACCTATATATGTACATATACACCTATATATGTACATATACACATATATATGTACATACATACATACATACATATACACACATATCATAACAAGTGTATGCGTGCGTGACAAAGTAAACCGACGACTCACGACTAAGGAAACTAAACTAAGAGTAAACTATCCTACAAGTACGCTTAATCTAACCTATAGTCTCTGTAACATTTCAGGAAATAAAATATTATTTTTGAGAACTTAAATAATTAAAATAATAAATTTCTGGAATATTATTAAGTACAAGGATTGGTTTTAATGAAAGGGTATAACTATATACCGATAGTTTGGAAAATTAATATAAATTATTAGTTTTAAAGGTATTTATGTGATTTGGGCATTTTTATGAGATATTAAACAATTATTTGTATATGGGTTATTCACTGAACTCGATTAGTGTTTCACTAAATTTCTGCATTTATCCGGTTTATATGCATGGCATGCAACAAAGCATGTCACAAATACTTGCTACATTTTTTTTATGCACCATGGTTCTTTGAATTTTTTTAATGATTTGTTTTGAGTTTAAAACAAAAGAAAAGAAAAGAAATAAAAAAGAAAGAGTATGTGTGTGATGGGACATATATCATGGTTGATGTGAGAGAGAGAAAAAGAGAGAGGGGTTTCTACCATGGCTCTAGATATTTCCTCACATCATTTTCATCATTTTCTTCATCTCTTCTCTTTTATCTTCATCTCCCTCCATCACCCTCACTACACCTCATTAAAACACCACCCAATCAAGGCCAAAACCTTATACTCATTTCACAAATTTGGTGCACAACCTCACTACAAACCTATTAGTGGGATCAAGCTAGGATTTTGAAGATTTTGAGCAACTCAAGAAAATTCTTGAGTTGCCAAATGAGGTAAATCCTACACTATTAGTTAAGTTATTTATTTTCCTAACATCCTATAGTAGTTTAGAGTTGTTCAAATGAAGTTTAGTGATCTTTGAAAATTTCAAAAGAAGGTTTAGGGTATAGTTTGATGTGTGAAGGTGTATGGAGGTGTAATTGGTGACTGCAACCCATCTAGTGTTAAAAATCCTGGACCAAGTGAATTTTGAAACCCCAAGACATGAATTTAGAAACTTTCCGTGTCGGTTTTGTGATATTTCTGGAGGTCTACAGGGAATCTGGAGCAACTCGGGACCTTTATAAAAAAAATTAAACTTATACATTAACCTAGTTAGATCAATAGGAGACCACCACGACAAGACGAGACCAAACTTAAAAAATTGGGCCGGCGGGGACGGTTATTGTAGCACTTTTGGTCGGCTAGAATTTGGCTGTTGATGTTGGGTTTTGTCCTGTAGCTCACACTCCTCATAACTTAGCCACTATATTTTTTGTTTTGTTCCAGATTACCGGAAGCAAAATCTGGGAGCGTTTGAGTTAATAATAGCAATGGTTTTCTGATTTCTAAAACATGGATTTTGGAATTTAATTGTGGATTTGGTCGTTGGATGTTTGTACGTCAACGACGAGAGTTCTATGATTATTTTTGCATTCGTAGGCTATAGGTTCTAACCTATGAGCACTTCGCGTGTCGTGTCGGTTTTTGAATCGGATTTTAATGCGATACGATGTATTTTGTGATATGTAGGCACCCTCACGTGGACATCGAACAACAAGGAAGAGCGTGGCGTCTTTGACTTTGGCAAGCGAGGATCAAGGTGAGTAGATGTATATCTACGGGAGGAAGTCGGGTGGATGGCGTATAGCACCCCCGCAATTTCGTAGGGTAGGATGCGAATATGATATATATACATATGTGTTATTGTGAGACGTAAATACTTAGCAAGAAAGGCTGTAGGAGACCATGGGTTGGATTTAGCGTAATTGGAAGAGAGTGCTTTTAGTTTAGTTTCTTAGTCGCGAAACCCTAGAGTAAAGGTTGATACACACACGCGCGCGCGCACGTGATATGATTTTGGGTGTATATGTTTATATGTGTGTGTGTGTGTATGTGTGTGTGTGTGTGTGGATGCGTTGGTATATATATATACATATATGTATACACGGATGATGAGCACAGTATATGATACTTGGAGATGAGTCGATATGATCGGGCATGATGTCGGGAGATTGTGATATGTGATTGAGTCGTGACATGATATACGACATGATATTATAATGGATCGTTGGGTGATGTGTATTCATACACACGAGGATATATGTTTGATTATATTGGAATGTACTAGACTTTAGAACGGTACCCCTAATTCATGATATTACGATTATGATACCATATGAATAATGAGGTATATGTGATATTTGACACGTACCCCGATTTTGGGATGTCGAACGATGGATCTTACCGTACGAGATATAGATAAGATGATTGATCCGTACTCTTGACTTGAGGATGTCGTACTATGTAATATACAGTACGTGACGTTATGAGGCTGGATCGCCGAGTACTGGGTATATCGACTCGGAATTTAGGTGGATTTCTTACCCATTCGACCAGTCTCTTAGTTTAGTGCTGTAGTTGATTTAGTAGATGTTAGACTAAACTCGATTCATACTTACTTTTCAAAACTAACGAATCGTGAGTATTTTTAAAGACAGGCCGAGAGATACTACGGATTTTTCAAAAGACGTATCTTTTCTCAAAAACCCCGTAGCCCCTATTTTTCTAAAACCACGATTCGTGCTATTTCAAACACCAAAAACTATATAACTCGTATATAAAAATGTATATTCTTCAATGTTGCGGTTACTACATCATTTTCCGTATATTCATGTTGTTCTCATCGCATTGCATGCTTATACATGTTTTTTCTTTAGTTATTATGAACCCCTGTTGTCAGGACACCAGCATCATTACCGATGATGCGTATGCTCCACGTACACTTACTTGCTGGCTCACACACATCATCATCGGTAATTTCCATGTCACGTACACGTTAGAAAACATTACTTCATTGGTATAATTTGCTAGGTGGTAGTTGTTACATTATTAGTATGCTTGTTTTCATATGCTAGTTTAGATATTGCACTCCATATTCAGATGTTGCATGCATTCATACTTATGATGTTCATACCCTGTTGAGGTGCTTTATACCGGGATTCATTACTCTCTTGTTGATTCATGATTTTAAGATTTCGAATATTTCATGAGATTTCTGGATTTGGGGGAAAACCGTAAAAACCTTTATAAACTCATTATCTTTTTAAAATGCAAGTTGCGGTTTTCTCGTGATATGATGTATGTGTTGTCCACCATGAGTTTTCCTGATTTCTGTTGGTTTTCGAGACCCGATTCGAGGGGTTGGATGAACCGTCTCGGGTACATGGTGGGCCCGGTAAGGTACCCCGGGGCAAGAAGCTCCAGTTGTAGACGATGAGCCTCGTAAGGGCAGACTACCTACCGGTGATGCCGGGCGCGGCGGATATCCGGAGGATACCGACATAATCGAGAGATTTGATGTGATGGGCCGATCTGGACTGACGGAGCCCATGGGCCGATCCGGACTGACGAAGCCCGAGATTTGAGTATTATGTGTCCACATCAGATACGGACTTCGTGATGTTTTGATTGTCGGTGCTGGGTACTTGGGTTTTATCATGACTTGTGTGTCATTACTGGACACACGTTGGATGGTGCATTAGTACATGTCACGCATCGATGTATTACTACTCATGACACGGACACGAATACCTTGATATCAAACTTATGGTATACTGTTACCCTGGTTGTAGTATTGAGTATTTTTATTGTATGACCTAGGAGATCGGCATACATGCGATTTCTACTCGGTGATGTCTTCTACTCACGAGTTGGCAACTCACCCCCGTTGTGCCACAGTTTCTTGCAGGTTTGCCGTACAGGTCCCTTGGCGGCTTTGCTGACACACCACTTCCTTCCGGGTGATTGCTTGGGTGGGTGGGTTCACTTGTATCGTGACCACCGTTGTACTTTTATTTATTTCAGTTGTATCTAGTAAGCTCCATCAACCAGACTTGTATTATTTGATAGACTTAGAAAACCAGTTGCTTATTCTTTCGACCTTAGAGTCGTGCACTTGTATTATTATGGTTCTTCTCTGGTTTTCTTGAGGATGTTGGTTTTTTTCTTCTGAGTTTTGATCCTCGCCCTTCGGCGTTGTATATTATATTGCTTGCATGGTTGTTTCCGTCAATTGGCGAAGAGCTAGCTCCCGCTTGGGGATGCCTTTATTCATTACTTATGTATATTCCTGTTTGTACCCGTTTGGGGCCAGTATTTACAAAGGAAACTCTGTCGAAATTTTTGGAAAAACTTGATGCTTTTAAAAAAATACTTTCAAAGTGATTTTATATGTTAAACTTTTAAATAAGTATTCCTTCACTCTATTTTCTTTAAATGGTTTAGATTTTTGGGCTTTGGCTTACTTAAATTACGTTACGCCTCTAAACGTTTCGTAATTTAAGTGCCAGTCACATTCCGTACCTTCGGGTCATGACAGTCTCCTAGTAACCCTATTTGCTAGGTAACCAAGTCTCGCTCAAACATATATAATATATATATACCATATTCTACGGTTGCGGGGGGTGCTATACGCCATTCACCCGACTTCCCCCATAGATATATATCTACTCACCTCGATTTTCGCTTGCCGAAGTCGATAACGCCTTGTTCTCCCTTGTCATCCCGAAGTCCATGCGAAGGTACCTACATATCACAACACACCGTATCGCATCAAAATCCTATTCGAAAACCGACACAATACGCGAAATGCTCATAGATTAGAACACATAGCCTACGCATGCAAAAACAACCAATTAACCCTCGTCGTTGACGTACAAACGTCCAACGACCAAATCCAAATTCAAATACCAAAAACCAAGTTTTAGAAATTGGAATAACATAGCCAAAACCAACTCAAAGTGTTCCCAGATTTTTGCTCAGGTATTTTGGGACAAAACTAACAATACAGGGGCTACGTTATAAGGTGTGTGAGTTATAGGCCAAAACCCAACACCAAACACTAACATTGGCCCGGCGAGAATTCTATTTTGACCGGTGTCACCGGGCCAACTAAAGAATGTGTTAGTTATATGTATGCCCTAGAGGCCATTACTATACATAGGATGTATATTGTAGTGGATGCTGGGACATATATAGGGAGGACTTTCTTGCTCGACATGATAGTATGCTATCTGGTTGATCTTTACCTTAACGTGTATACTGATTGTCTCCCTGTTACATGTTGGTAAAGCCCTTAGGATCTGTACTTGACTACCTGGACTATGATGCAGATCATACTAGTGGGGACAGGTAGTCCATAAGTACATCCTTCAAAGTCCCTAGTCGAGGGTGTATCGAGACGGGGCATCGATATACCAGAGTAGACTAGCGTGTACCTTCTCGACCCATACAGATGGGCGATGGATGATCCCATATCCATTGGTGTTTGACATCAGAGGAGATATACGGGTGCTCAGTAGAGACTGGGTACACTGGACGGACTCGCCGAGAACTCCCAGATGGTATTATACCTCACGTCAGATGGCAGTTCTCTGGTGACACTGGTACAGAGTAGTCTGTTGACCCGAGATCGTCATAGAGTCTTGTGTGGTTCCCACTGTGCTTTGATTTCCATCTTACCACGTCCAAGAGGGCGTGCAAAATGGTGGTTTTTGGGTACAGTCCCGAATCACATGGAGGCAATGAGCGATAGGAGGGGATTCGTCTCTCCCGGTATAGGGGGTTGATGTTGCGCTGTGTTCGATTGGCTATAACAGGAAATCCCTGGCCAGGGTTGCTGAGATTTACTGGTAAGTGTTACCAGTAGTTTCTTGAATTGTTATAGACCTCATATCGACACGACTTATCGAGCTATTGGGGTCTGACGTTTACCACCCCTAGGCGAGATATACGACATATCAGACGATCAGACCGGACTATACGGAAGTGTTACTGGTTGGATTCACAGGAGTGTGAGCGGGCTTGCTCGTCGATCTTCTGATCGCTCAATACCCGGGTGGCCGTTACGTTTAGCAGACCGCTTGCGGCTTGTGGGTGCTTGATATGATCATCACCTGCTGCCGGCGTATTGACGAGTCTTTAGAGTCCTACACAGAGGTTTCCTGGCTCAAGCGAAACGAAATAGGAGCGCATATGAGATATGTGCGGGACCGAGAATAATACGTGTATGTGATATCGTATTCCATTCTCGCGATGAATGTGTCGAATGGTTGTATGCGATATAACCTAGTTATCGAATCAAGGATTGATTCGATAAGTCGATACATTGTATACTAGTCGGTTGTGTGCGACATGACCGGATCATTGAATCAAGTGTTGATTTAATTATTTAATGCATAATTATATATTTGATATATTACTTTGCATTAACTAGTATCGGTTCACTTTAAATGGATTTTCTCACTCGGATGTGCGCATTGCATATGCGATATGATTTTGTGCACTTGCTTGTATCATGTTTGATGATGCATGCCTTTTGGTTAAGTGTAAAGAATTAAACCTTGGTTAATAAAATGGTTAGGGTTTACTATTTCCTTATTCATTTATTTATCTATTTATTCTTTTTGGAAAATGATTTGCATAAAGATTAAATGGTGGCTTTCTTTGGATGGATTATGAAGCTTCATGATACTTTGACTAAGTCACCATTTTGTCTTGATGCTTAACCCTAACCCTTCAATCTAACCATGATTTATTCTCTACACTAAACTATGGTTGGTTAATGATAAGTATTCATATTTTTCTTTTTTTACAAAAATAACTTATCATAACTTTCATCATCTTCTTCTTCTTCACTTCAAGAAGAAAGCTTACCTCATCAATGGTGATTGATGAATTAGAGTGAGAAATCCAATTCTAAAGTCTACCCACTTCCTATTTCTTCATCCTCTACCTCTTGCCAAGTAGTAGAGTGTGTTCTCTTCACAAGTTTTTGGACTTGGTGAAGTTGGAGCTTGATCTAGCGATGCCTCGACGTAGATCATCTTCGGCATCGTCGTCGATGACCTAGCCCGTCCATTCTCCGATGAAGCCGACGCTAGAGCCCGGGGTTCGACTTGGACAGCGAGGAGACCTCATTGCGGAGCTATGGAGGTGGAGCACCGGATCTACAAAGGTTGTATTTCCGTTATCTGATAGTTAAGTATTAACTAGTTTATTTTTCGCCTAGAAATCTAGCCAACGATCCGTAGTTTAGGGTTTCTCGGCACCTCAAATTTTGAAATTGGCATGGTTGATACCTTGTGAGACCTCATTAGGATGCCTAGGAACCCTACAGTGGTATCAGAGCCTAGCTAGAGCCTTAGGCGAAGTCTAGACGGAGTTTGAAGTCCGAACGACCCGAAAACCCAAACCTAAACATGCTCTCTGTCTTTTTTTCAAAAACGTGGTTTTTTCAACATTAAAAATGCTTAAAAAATTCAGCAGGGAAATATAAGAATTACGGCGCAAAAAGTTTCTGATGAACAGTACATATTGCGGCGGAACCGCGGCAGAAGCTTGGCTTCTGCGGCGGTTCCGCGGCAAAAAGGTGACATCATCAATTCCTGTTTGCACAGTAACTCCTATTTTATTATGCTGGATTTTCTGGGAATTTTTAATTTTTATTCCAGAGTTGAATTTTCTGGAGTTGTTTTGGGGATTCGGTGTTCGATCGGATTATCAAATTTTGTCTGTGTGGCTTTCCGGATAAATTTTAGAATATGTTAAAAAGTTCGACCGGATATAAATACCCAATTTTTCCCCTGTCGGGAAATTTCCAAGTGTTGGATTTTTCCGTAGTTTAACGACGTTCTAAGTAGTGCAAGTAACGCGATGGTCCCTCTAGAAGACAACAAACCTTAACTCGATTATGTGACCGTCTTGAACTGCCCTTTGAACCTTCGGGTTTGGGGCAGTACGGCGTGCCACATGTGAGGCGTTGGCTTGACCCTTCTACGGCTGGACCGTTGGTACTGAGGCACGAACTGAATGTTGTTAGACTTATTTCATGTGTTGATCTGTATCGGGAAAACTTGGGTGTTCGAATATTCAATCGGAAAGTTTAACATTTTCTAATTATCTGGAATGTGATACAATAATTGGAATTCACAAAAGTTATGAGATAACTGAATGAATGTTATAAACATAGCAGTTTAGTCTCACTTGATCGGTTGCCACGGAATTTTGATGTGATCAAAAGTCCGTCGCAATCACGTAGCATACGCGGATACTTGCCGGATAAACTTAATAGACAGCTACATCCCTTAGCCCCGACCAAGTGACTGTAGGAGAACCCCGTCGCCGAAAGCATCCGTTCGGGTGCTCGCGGTAGCGGTGTTCCGTCTTGGTGCACTTCGTTGACGGTATCGGGGGTGCGGCCGCCTACTAAAGTTTGCGACGAGCATTCGATCAGGATGTCGGGAATCTTGTTGAATTGCCCGACTTGATATTGAAAAGTGTTTTCGATAATGAGACTAAAATGCGGGGTTTATAATTGTTAGGCATGCGATGTCTAAGGAATTCATTTGGTCAGGCATGCGATGTCTGAGGTGGTTGCGGATTCCAACTGTTGTAGTTTTACACTTTCTTTTCTGTGACCGTAAGTGTAATATGTGATATCGCCGGTTTCGTTGCTATATGTCAACGACAATTGGGATGCGCATATTTACTTACGTTGATGACATGTGATGTTATGTGTTGCTGGATATGTTATATTGGATCGTCGTGTTTGAATAGCCGGGGGTTTTTATGTGAGATGAGTGTTTTTCATTTTCATTCATGTAAAAACTTGTATGTAATATTCTTTTATTGGGGCACTTCCAGGTTGCGGAAGTTGTCACCGTTGTTGTATATTATTTACTTTTCCGCACTAGGATAGACCCAAGGAGGAGGGCATAAGTAACCGGGTTCTGGAGTCCAGTGGGAGACCAACTCGAGGAGTCGAGTCCGGGTCTCCTAACTCCAGAATTGGTAGGGTTGCTTACCGCTCTCGTAGGGGTCTAGGGGTGTGGGTTTGGCTATTCATCACGACCGTGGAATCCGTGTTTTATACTGGCTCGTATTGAAAACACGGACGTCCTAGTATATCCAATATTTCATATGTTTCTTCTGCTGCGATATCTGTGATGTGATCATGTGATGTTTCTGTGATGGATATAGTATATAGTATATATGATATATTATATAGACGTTGCTTATGTTTTACACCCGCGCTAGCCCTGCCCTGCTCTGCCGTTAGTTACCTAACCTAACGGTGCACGAGGGGACATCGAGGCGAATGCGGATGGCATAAGTGTACGTCGTATTTATCTGTGATGTTTAGGTATACTTAAATGATGGGACTTCATTAATGTGATTAATGAAAGTAAAAGAAACCTAAGATGTTGTAGAATTGAATTTCAAAATAAAACAGGTAGCTACAGTTTTTGCTTTGCACAGCGGTATATGTGATATATCCTGCACCTTATTCGATGAGGAAAGGACCGAGATCCCTTCACCGGGAGTGACTCCTTTAGCAATAACTGGCAGATGCTACACACTCGGTTTGTCTTTTGATTGCTTTTAAGTGTTTTTTGCTTTGCACAGTGATATATATGATATATCCTGCACCTCATTCGACGAGGAAAGGACGGACGATCCCTTCACCGGGAGTGACTCCTTTAGCAAAACTAGAAAAGCCTCAAAAGCACTCCATTTTAAAATCATTTGATTCTACAACGATATCAAGTTCATTACGCAATAGGTTTTCAGAAAAACCTGTCGTAGCCCTCCGTCATTTCAGATAAGTAGTAGTTAGTATTCGTGCTACGTTTGTTGGCCTGCGTCAAGGCGTAGTGTGCGGTAGCTAACTGGTGCTTATCTGCATAAGCATATGATGTGATTGGATTAGGGTAGTCGTGCGACTTTGTTGGCCTGCGTCAAGGATCGTGCGGGTGGGTTTAATTCAATCAGGAAATGACGGGTTGAACTTGACTAGCGGACTATGGTTTGTTGGCCTGCATCAAGGTCATAGGACGCTAGGGGCAAAATTATCGGGAATTTCAAGTGTTGAAATTTGCAATGAGATTGCATACCTTCTATGAGATAGTTGGATCCCGATACCCGCTGCAAGTAAGAGTTACTCCTGGGAGAGTTTTACACATTACAATTAGCCGATCAAGTAGGTGTCTAGAAAGGTGTCAACGGGGTTACGCCTCTGGGAAAACGAGGTTTACATTAATTAGGTTCGTGCGAAAGCACGGGGGACCTCCCTCAAAGTACCGACACTGGCCTGGCTGAAAGATTGGCGAACTTGTAGTGTGTAATTAATCCCGGCTAGTCTTTCCTTTTAGGGTTTGAAGGAAGATTTGATAAAAAGCAGTGGGAGCCATCCTGATTAGATAAAATAATAACCAATCTATTCTTGCAAAAGCGCACGCTGAGTGTTTTCTTCTCTCTCTCTCCTGGTAGCGACCATATCACGCCTTAATCAAGATAATAATACGGAATATTGACCGAACCCGCTTGTTATACTGAGCTGGGGAACGTTGGTCCCGCTCCAACTTATAATTGTTATAAGACAGAGCAGAAAATTGGGGATTACCGGAATTCCCGTGCCGCCCAAACGAAAAGAGTGCATGCTGATGCATCATCTTCGGGTGTGTTCATTACAGAGAACTGTTTCTCAGTATCCTTTACGTCCTGGGTATGTGATACCAGATCAGGATCCCAGATATGTAATATGTTACATAGGGCTACAGAAAGGTAGAGAACTGAGAACGGGTGATAAGTTTCATGAGGCAGAAAACGGGGCAAGTGTTGCAGCCAAGTCTGTTGGTCACTGTCACCCTGTATTACCAATACATTGATTCTGAACGAATGTTGTTAGATACCGAACCTGATATACAAAATCATATCAGTCTCTTTATTAGTAAAGAAACGATAAAATTTTGTATTGTTGGATAATGTTTTGAACATTTCCTATATCAAAAGTTGATCGGTTCAGGCATGTTATCTAAAAGCATTGATGTTCTAAATCAAACTACAGTTCTTAGTATACAGAATACACACAAGAGGAAGAGTTCAGAAATGAACGAATCCTTCTTGAGGCATTGTAGACTAGGTCATATCAATGCGACCCGACTAGCTGAAGTTACATGAAGATGCATATTTAAATCAGTTTAAATCTACATCTTGTGAAACTTGCCAGTCATGTCACAAAGATATAATGACACCAGCTCTGTTTATTGGAAACAGAGAAAGAGTTAATGAACTCTTGGGACTGATACATGTTGATGTATGTAAGGTCCCCTGTCTACATATGCCAGGACTGGTTCTTTGTACTTCGTTACATTCTCTGATAATCTCTCAAGATTCAGACATATGTTCCTGTTGAAACACAAGTCTGAACCTTTTGAGATATTCACAGAATATAAGTTAGAAGTAGAGAACCAATGGGGTACAAGTATTATGTCCTTTGATGAGATCAAGGAGGAGAATACTTGAGCACGGAATTCCTGGATTATTCTAAAGGAGAATGAGATTCTTTCTCAGCATTACTCCTCCGTATACACCATTGTACGATGGTATGTCGGGACGGAGCAGATACACCCTATCTGATATGGTGTGCTCTATGATGAGTACTACTGAGTTACCTTTTTCCTTTGGGGAGTTATGCACTTATGAAGTTGCATACCTATTGAATAGGGTTCGAATCAAATCAGTTGCCTACCACTTCATATGTGATATGGAAAGGGAAGAGCCCATCTCTCAAGGTAGTTGAGATTTGGGGTTGTCCAGCCTATGTCTGAAAAGCAAAATCTGGACAAGCTCAAGACAAGGTCTGTAATGTAGAACTGGAAATGTTCCAGCTATACAAACTACGGCTGATGATTTGACAGAACCAAAGGATTCAATAGTTACCAACGAACCTCAGCCTCTCCGCCGATCTAGTAGGGTTCCTCACCCACCTGAGAGATATTTCGATTTCTCTATGACAGTGGGAGCGAGGATTGCATCATGAGATGATGACCCAACTAGTTTCGAGCTGGCCATCAGGAGTAAGACTCTATAAGAATGGCTGGATGCTTAGTGATCTGAGATGGAATCCTTATACACCAACAAAGTATGGACTTTGGTTGCTATATCTGAAGGGTTAAATCCCCATCAGGAGCAAGTATATCTTGAGAAGATTACTTGGTATACATGAAAAAGTTGAGACTTTCAAAGCTAGACTTGTTAAAGGTTTGCATCATTGACCAGGTGTGGATCATGATGAAACTTTTTCTAAGGATCTATGCTTAAGTCCATCCAGATCCTACTTGCCACGGCTACATACCATGACTACGATATCTGGTGGTTGGGTGTCATGACAGCTTTTCTAAATGATGTTTTAGAAGAGTGCGTCTATAAGTACACAGCCAGAGGGCTTCGTAGACAGTGGGAGCAGCGGAAACGTGTGCAAGATGCTTTATAGGATAAAGCAGGCATCGCGGAGTTGGAACATCTGTTTTGATGGATTAGTCAAAGAAGTTGACATCATCAAAATGGTAGATGAACCTTGTATAAACAAGAAGGTAGTAGGGAGTATGGTGACGATCCTCGTAGAGTACGTGGATGACATACTCTTGATAGGGAAGGAGTTTCCTATGCTACGCTCGATCAATCTCCGCTTATCACAATGATTCTCCATATAGGATAAAGGTGATACCTCCTAAATCCTAGGTTTTGGATCTATGAGATAGATCTAATTGGAAGTTAGGATTCTCACTAGTTGTAGTGAGATGGTATCAACCGATCCTGGGGAGAATCACTGGAAGGGTTCCAGGGTGATAAGGACGACTGAAAGTCAGTCACAGGCATTGTCTTTACCCTCAGTAAAGGGACGGTATGTTGGAAGAGTTCCAAGCTAGATACTGTGACATACTAGACGATAAAGGCAGGATACATCGCTACTTAAGATGCTACCCTAGAGGCTGTTTGGGTGTATATTGGTTCATGAGATGAACTACGTTCCAACCATTGTGAGACAATGGAGTTGTGGCTTATGCCAAGGAACGTCCGTCCCATCAGTGATCCAGACATATTCTAAGGCAGTGTCACCTGATCATGGAGATGGTTGATCTCCAGGGTGATCGAGGTAAGGAGAGTAGATTCTGAGGACAACACAGCGGATCCACTCACAAAGGCCTGTTCCCAGAGAGAGACTTTTATGGGATGGTTGAGTATGAGATACTACAACCACTGCTATCAGATGGCCCTAGTGCAAGTGGGAGATTGTTAGTTATATGTATGCCCTAGAGGCCATTACTATACATAGGATGTATATTGTAGTGGATGCTGGGACATATATAGGGAGGACTTTCTTGCTCGACATGATAGTATGCTATCTGGTTGATCTTTACCTTAACGTGTATACTGATTGTCTCCCTGTTACATGTTGGTAAAGCCCTTAGGATCTGTACTTGACTACTTGGACTATGATGCAGATCATACTAGTGGGGACAGGTAGTCCATAAGTACATCCTTCAAAGTCCCTAGTCGAGGGTGTATCGAGACGGGGCATCGATATACCAGAGTAGACTAGCGTGTACCTTCTCGACCCATACAGATGGGCGATGGATGATCCCATATCCATTGGTGTTTGACATCAGAGGAGATATACGGGTGCTCAGTAGAGACTGGGTACACTGGACGGACTCGCCGAGAACTCCCAGATGGTATTATACCTCACGTCAGATGGCAGTTCTCTGGTGACACTGGTACAGAGTAGTCTGTTGACCCGAGATCGTCATAGAGTCTTGTGTGGTTCCCACTGTGCTTTGATTTCCATCTTACCACGTCCAAGAGGGCGTGCAAAACGGTGGTTTTTGGGTACAGTCCCGAATCACATGGAGGCAATGAGCGATAGGAGGGGATTCGTCTCTCCCGGTATAGGGGGTTGATGTTGCGCTGTGTTCGATTGGCTATAACAGGAAATCCCTGGCCAGGGTTGCTGAGATTTACTGGTAAGTGTTACCAGTAGTTTCTCGAATTGTTATAGACCTCATATCGACACGACTTATCGAGCTATTGGGGTCTGACGTTTACCACCCCTAGGTGAGATATACGACATATCAGACGATCAGACCGGACTATACGGAAGTGTTACTGGTTGGATTCACAGGAGTGTGAGCGGGCTTGCTCGTCGATCTTCTGATCGCTCAATACCCGGGTGGCCGTTACGTTTAGCAGACCGCTTGCGGCTTGTGGGTGCTTGATATGATCATCACCTGCTGCCGGCGTATTGACGAGTCTTTAGAGTCCTACACAGAGGTTTCCTGGCTCAAGCGAAACGAAATAGGAGCGCATATGAGATATGTGCGGGACCGAGAATAATACGTGTATGTGATATCGTATTCCATTCTCGCGATGAATGTGTCGAATGGTTGTATGCGATATAACCTAGTTATCGAATCAAGGATTGATTCGATAAGTCGATACATTGTATACTAGTCGGTTGTGTGCGACATGACCGGATCATTGAATCAAGTGTTGATTTAATTATTTAATGCATAATTATATATTTGATATATTACTTTGCATTAACTAGTATCGGTTCACTTTAAATGGATTTTCTCACTCGGATGTGCGCATTGCATATGCGATATGATTTTGTGCACTTGCTTGTATCATGTTTGATGATGCATGCCTTTTGGTTAAGTGTAAAGAATTAAACCTTGGTTAATAAAATGGTTAGGGTTTACTATTTCCTTATTCATTTATTTATCTATTTATTCTTTTTGGAAAATGATTTGCATAAAGATTAAATGGTGGCTTTCTTTGGATGGATTATGAAGCTTCATGATACTTTGACTAAGTCACCATTTTGTCTTGATGCTTAACCCTAACCCTTCAATCTAACCATGATTTATTCTCTACACTAAACTATGGTTGGTTAATGATAAGTATTCATATTTTTCTTTTTTTACAAAAATAACTTATCATAACTTTCATCATCTTCTTCTTCTTCACTTCAAGAAGAAAGCTTACCTCATCAATGGTGATTGATGAATTAGAGTGAGAAATCCAATTCTAAAGTCTACCCACTTCCTATTTCTTCATCCTCTACCTCTTGCCAAGTAGTAGAGTGTGTTCTCTTCACAAGTTTTTGGACTTGGTGAAGTTGGAGCTTGATCTAGCGATGCCTCGACGTAGATCATCTTCGGCATCGTCGTCGATGACCTAGCCCGTCCGTTCTCCGATGAAGCCGACGCTAGAGCCCGGGGTTCGACTTGGACAGCGAGGAGACCTCATTGCGGAGCTATGGAGGTGGAGCACCGGATCTACAAAGGTTGTATTTCCGTTATCTGATAGTTAAGTGTTAACTAGTTTATTTTTCGCCTAGAAATCTAGCCAACGATCCGTAGTTTAGGGTTTCTCGGCACCTCAAATTTTGAAATTGGCATGGTTGATGCCTTGTGAGACCTCATTAGGATGCCTAGGAACCCTACAGAATGTTGGTCTCGAACTTCATTGGTGGTCTTCTAGCGGTCTATCTAGGTCAGATAAGTTGTTTGATTTTCTCAGAAACATCCCAAGTTGCTCCAGATTCCCTGTAGTCCTCAAAATTTCCACAAAACCGACATTGGAAAGATCTAAACTCAAGTCTTGGGGTTTAGTCTCTGGTTTGGTCCATAAGATCGACACTACAGGGGTTGTGGTCACTAATTATACTCAATTACACCATCACAACTCATAATATCACCTAAACCTCAACTTGGAATTTTCCGACATCACTAAACCATCTTAGTTTAACTCTAAATAACCATAGGATAATAGAAACACTAAAAACTTAACTAAAAATATAGGATTATATCTCTTTTGGCAACTCAAGAAAATTCTTGGGTTGCCTAAAGCCTTCAAAATCCCTACTTGATCATATTATGGTCTTTGTAGTGATGAAGGGAATATTTTTTGTGAAGGAATTAAGGTGTTTTGGGGTGGCCATGAGTGGTAGTAGGAGGTGGAGGATGAGGAAGGAGGTCAAGAAGAATGAAGAAGGGAAAATGAAGAAGAAAAAAAGAGCCATGGTGTAGAAATCTCTCTCTCTCTCTCTCACCCTCACTCTCACCATGCCTCATGGTCCCCTCAAGTCCCCTCTCTCTCTAAGCCATGCCATGTTTTCTTTTCTTTTCTTTTTATTTTAAAAACATAAATACAAAACCAAAAATATATGCACAAATGAAGAATTAAAGACATTGTTTCATAAAAATGTAACAAGTATTTGCAACATACTTTGTTGCATGCCATGCACATAAACATGATTAATGCATAATTAGTAAATATTAATCAAGTTTAGCATTAACATTATATACAAATAATTATTTAATAATCTATAAATGCTCAATTCACATAATTTCTTTCAAAATCAATATTTCTTATTAATTTCTAAATATCTTTCAAACTATCGGTATATAGTTATACCATATCATTAAAACTAATTCTCATACTTAATAATATTCATGAAATTTGTTATTTTAATTATTTAAATTCCCAAAAATAATATTTTTTTTTTGAAATATTACAGATTCTTTGCAAATATTGCTGCTAAAAATATTTTTGCGTGTTTTAGATTTTGGTTTGTTTTGCATATTTAAAACGGATTTTAAGGGGTAAGAAACCCAAATTCAGATTAGGTGAGGATTTCATCACCTTTCATAGGCCCCACAAATCACAAACGAGCATACGCATAACCCTACATTAATAAAAAAATATCTAGACCAAGCCTCTAAAGACAGTCGCGCTCAATTAGAATAAATGAAGGTCGTGGGTAATCTATTGCTTATCCGCATTTTTCTTATGGTGTCTAAGGTAAGTGTGACTAAGGAAAGTGGTTACTTAATTAGGCCCGCCATTTCAGTGATTCGTATAGCGGATATATCCCACTTACCTGGCTGCAAGATTGATAAGGAAGCGATAGAGAATTTATCCTACGTTTTGTCTTTTGGAAATCTATGAGCGGTCTAGTAATTTGAGCTAGGTGACCCTAGTTCTAGGTATTGCTTGTGCACGTTTGTGATTGGTTGAATCGAGTCGCTATTTCAAAGCAAAACAATTTCAAAAATTTAAAAAAGCCAGAAAAAATCCCAAGTTCCAAACCCACCAAGGGCGGCGGATCCGCGGTCAATCATGGGCTTGGGCGGCGGAACCGCGGTCAATTGTGGGCCGTTTGATCTGGAATTTTGGGGGCATGATCGTAACTTCGCCTAATCCAACATAGCATCTAGGGTTTGTACTTTCAGAGCCTATATAAAGGACCGAGAGCTGTGCATTCCAAAATCATCTCATCTAATCTATTCATCTACCTCAATATAGAGAGGGATCTACGAGCGAAACTAGAGTTCTTTTAATCTACTTTTGAAGGAGAAAAGTTGTAATGCAATAGTTTATTAATGAAGGTAGTTTTTGTTTTAATTTACTATACGCATTATTTTTCTGCACTTTTAATTATGGTTTCATTCATCTTCAACATCTCTTTTAAATTGCTACTAAGCATGAGCGAGTAATTTCTTACTTGTGTAGGATATGGTAGAATAATGGATAAAATATCGCTTAACTTCTTTTGACATTTTAATATTTATAAACCTTAGCAAAATAAATGTTAACCCTTTTATCGGGCGCGCTATCAATTAATGATAGTCACGACCACGATTTGAGATTAGTTAATACTTGTTTTGTTAAGGGCTTGAGATAAATAGAGATCAATGGAAGGGCAAAGGGCAGTAGTGGGAAACCCTAATTCCCTCCAAGAACCCTAATCCGTATCCATCGCTATCTCTTTAGATTTAAACAATTAAAAGATAAAAAGAATCATTTTTTACTTCATCCATTAACTACTAAATCCTATAAACCCTACAAGCCTTTCTATTATAAATTTTCTATCCATCTTAAAATAAAACAACAACCCCTCCTCTCTTTTATCAACTCGTCTAAAGCAAGAAAAGAAATTCACGTTTCTCTGCAGACGACCCGTACTCATCGCGGCTAGCTATTTGCGACACCTTTTTGATTGCGGTTATTTACAACATACACACATTTCCCCTACCAATCAGGTCCCCATACATCTGAGTGAATGTAATCGAGAAGTCCTTCAGACTTGTACACGGCTTGCTTGAAGCTGACCTTATGTTGCTTCCCCATCGTACAAAATTTGCAGAAATCTAACTTGCACGAGGTAATACATTTCAGCAACTCCCTTCTGTGCAACTCACGAAGCCCTCTCTCACTCATATGGCCAAGACGCACATGCCACAGTTTTGTGATATCCTCCACCTGTTTCTCCGGAGCTACGGCCGCACCACCAGTCACTGTGCTTCCGTACGATACAAATTCTTTAGTCCTTGTCCTTTTATGACCACTATGACACTCTTGACAACTTTTAGCACTCCATCTTGACCAACGAACTTGCATCCTGGTGCATCCAATGCTCCAAGAGAAATCAGGTTTTTCTTTAGTTTCGGAACGTGACACACGTTGATAAGCATTCGCACCACCCTATCAAATATGCGGACTTTGATGTTCTCTATGCCAATTGCCTTGCACGCCATATTGTTCCCCATGAGAACACTGATGTCATTGTACTCCTTATAGGTGTCGAATACTCCTTCTTCGGACACATATGGAATAAACATCCGGAATCAAGGATCCAAGCATCAGAATCTTCCTTCCCGATGTGTACAGTGAGTACATCACACAGATCTTATTCTGCTTCGGTCGCAACACTATCTTGATCCTAACCCTTTGTGCTGGCACCTTTACTCTTCTTCTCCAACCACTGTTTATATTTCTGACATTTCTTCTTTAGATGCCCTGACTGTTTGCAAAAGAAACACGGTCCGCTCTCTTTTCTGGATGATTTAGATTTTCCCCTTATGCTCTTGCCTCCATCTCTATTTCTCGACCTTCCCTTTTCACCGGCGAACAACCCTGATGACTATTTCGATGGATTTGATTTCTTCATGAACTCATCATTTAGAAGTGTCGTTGTAACATCTTCCATCTCGAGAATCTCCTTCCCATAAAGGATCGTTGTCACCAAGTGTTCATATGAATTCGGAAGCGAAGATAGGAGCAATAGCGCTTGATCCTCCTCCTCGAACTTGACTTCAAGGCATAGAAGGTCACTCACCATCTTATTGAAGCCGTTTAAGTGGTTGTGAATAAGAGTCCCTTCCTTCATGCGTAATCCGTAAAGTTGCTTCTTTAGGTACGGATTGTTTGACAACGACTTTTTGAATATAGTGCTTTCAAGGAAATTATTGTAATTGCAAGTATGCGATTATGATAATTGAAAGAGAATCTATACGGGTAGAACAGTCTTGCTAGAGATGATAGTATACTATCTGATTTGTCTTTATCATTATGTGTATACGTTTAACTTGTTATTACGTGTCGCTAATACATAATTTTAAAGTCCGTAGGATTCTTGCTTGACTACCAGCATTATGATGGTGATCATATACATGGGAGCTGGGTAATCCATAAGCACATCCTTAAATGTCCCTTGTCGAGAGAGTATCGAGACTGGGCATGATACTCTGGAGTAAACTAGTGTATACGTTTCTGTTGGAGATAGTGCCCTCAGAGTCAATTATTAGGTCACAGGTACGTGATTGTAATGATTGAGGGAGGACCTATCCCGGTAGGACAGTCTTACTCGAGATGATAGTATGCTATCTGGTTTACCTTTATCATCGTGTACTGCTTTAGGTGACCTGACACGTCGCTATTACACGTTGATAGAGCCCCTAGGATTCTTGCTTGACCACCAGCAGTATGAGGGCGATCATATAAGTGGGAGCTGGGGTCTATAAGCTTATCCTTAAAAGGTCCCTAGTCGTGGGAGTTTCGAGACTGGGCATCGATACTCCATTAGTAGACTAGTGTATACAGTCGAGACCCCGACGAGGGGCGGTGGCCGGTCTCACAAGCCACTGGTGTCAGTTGGATCACCTAAGATGTATACAGGTGCTCATTGGGTTATGAGTACACCGGACAGGACTCGCCGGGAACATGCTAGTTGGTCATATACCAGACGTCAGATGGCAGTTCCCTGGTGACATGTGTGCAGGTTAGTTCATCGACCTGGGGATCGTCATTTGTCTCGTGTGAGTTCCCACTGTACTTTGATTACTACCCTACCACGGCTCAAAGGAGTCGTGCAAACAGGTTTTAGTTGGGTACAGTCCCGAGCCATATGGAGGCAGTGAGCGAATCTTCAGGGGTTCGTCTCTCCCGGTATTGGGGGTGAGGTCGTGCTGTGTCTAGGAGAGCCATTACACAAAGTCCTTGGCCAAGGCAAGGAGATTTACTGGTAGGTATTCCAGTAGTATCTCAGGGTGTTCTGGGCTACACTCCGACACGACTTGTACCGCTTTTGGGGGTCTGACTTTTACCAACCCCCTAGGCCCGCCATGCGATACTCATAGACGAACGGACCGGACTGTACGGATATTGTCACTGACAGGCTCAGTAGGGTTGTCAGGCTGAGTTCACTCACAGACATCCCTTTTAGTCAGTACCTGGTAGCCCGTTACGTATTGGCTTATACCTCTGACGTGCTGGTGGTTAAATCCACAACCAAGGTGTTGATGAGTCTTTAGAGTCCCCCACATTTCAGTTACTCAGCTTTCGGGCGAAAGGTTGTAGAGGCCGTATGGAGATATGGCAAGGTCCGATCAGATACGTGCGGTATTGCACGGATCAGGATCGGACAGTTTGTACTATAGGCCGTATGGCAATATGGCAGGGTTCGATCAGATACGTGCGGTATTGCACGGATCAGGATCGAACGGATATTACTAGCCGGCTTTGGTTTAAGCCGGATCCTAGTATAGTACAGTGTAGATTTTGTCTCATTGCATTTGTATTTCGGTCGAAATACAGATGCGGGTGTGTATGCACAGTATCGGGGTTTTCCTGTAATTTATTACAGGACCAGTTTTCTGGAGTTGCCAGTTTGCTTTCCGTTTCGGCCAATTTCCATTGTTCCGTTCATTGGCCGAAGTTTGGTGGAGGAGGGTTTATTTGCATTGTTGCAAATAGGCATTTGTGGAGGGGTTCTTTGTTTTTTGTAGCATCATGATAGTCTTCATGATGGTGCACCATCCATTGACTTGCTTGACTTCATACTTCATGATGGCTTGACTTTGTTAGCATCATGGTTGTTGATGATGGTTGTGTGGAGTGTTGGCATTGCCTTGTGATCATTCCCTTTTGCATGATAGCTTTCCTCTCTCTCTCTTTGGGATTAGATGAGAATGGCTCCCTCTTTGGTTACACACTTGACTCTCTCATTCTCATTCTCTCCTCCCCCTCTAGTTATGGCCGGCCAAGCTTGGAGGAGGGGTTGCCCATTTTTGTAGTGGGGATTTTTGCTCTCTTGATGTTAGAAAAATCCCCAAGTTTCTCCACATTGTTCTTGTATCATCCCTCCACCTAAAATGGCATCTCCATGAACCCCAAAGTGAGACTTGAGGACTACATATTCTACAGCGAACCTTGGGCACGTCGAGTAGCCGGCTTCGTGCCCGAGTTGCCTCGGCATTGAGGTGGGAGCCCGTAAACAAAGTAGGCGATGTGGTGCACTTCCGGCGACAAGGAGGAGACGGGACTTTTCCGCAGGAGATCGGGACCATGACGAGAAGACCGGAGGACTTGGATCGTCGGTATATCTCTAACCCATCTTTTAGTTAGCTAGATCTAGTTTAATGGCCCGATCCGGGGTTTAGTGCGCGGTGGTGCCGGTTTGCTAAGTCCGCAAAATTTAAGTTTATCACCGCTTCCGATTTTGGCCGTCGGATTGACGGCCGGGCGCCGCCGTGCACTTACAGTGGTATCAGAGCCTCGCCATTAACATAGTCTAGCTTGGTGTAATGTGTTTTTCTGTTTCGATCGATCGAATGTTCCAAAACTGCATTTTAGTTCGCATCAGTTTCTGTTGAAAATTTTTGGTGTCGAAAAATTTTTCAGGTTGTAAAATATTGATGTACTGGAAAATCTAAGAGCTCTGTAAAAATTCGACGAAGTAACTCCACAGTTGGAGCGTGGAACCGCCGCGAAAACCCCCTTCCCGCCGCCCTTCCGCCGCACACTGTGGAGATCACTTCACCAATTTTTTACAGAGGCCTTCTGGGCTTAAAATATGGGTTTTGGAATATTAAAATTGGGCCCAGGATTTCTGTGAGTGCTACAGTTTTGATTGGGGGCCCACTTGTTAATTTTTGATCGATCGGATATTTTAAACACATTTTTCACAGTATTTACATTATATCTGCGACCGTGAATGTCACTTGATCGGTAAATCCGGTCTAACTGCTATAGCCCGGTTAGACGGATTTGCGAACGTGATTTTCACGTTGATGTTTTGTTTTTGCTGTGATGTTGCGGATCGGTCGTGGGGGATAGCCTGGATGCAATGCTAGTACTGTTGTGGTTGTATTATGTACATTTGATATTGCGGGGCGAGCGTCCGACATGTGGACTGCCGTCACTGCCTGATTGTATTATTCTTTTGGGGCACGACCTGGTTGCGGTCGATGTACCCGTTATATGTATATTTTACTTTCTGTACTAGGATTGCCCCGCGGAGGGGTGCACGGATAGCCGGGTTCTGGAGGGCAACAAGCCCGCATCTCATGGCATTGAGACGGAGGGGGCTTCACTCTAGGATTGGCGGGCTATTCGCCGCACTCGTAGGGGGTACAGGTTGACCCAGGAGGGGTGCCCAAGTTACCGGATTCCGTGAAGTGCTGGGTGGTCCATTCACGTTGCTGAAGGGGGCTGCCTCGCTTCAGGTTTTGGCGGGTAACTTGCCGCGCCCGTAGGGGTCTAGGATTTCATTGCACGGGCTATCCACACGACCAGGGGAACGTCGGGTTTCAGCGGCTCTGTGAAACCCGGGGATCCCAGATATCTGTATTATTTCTGTGATGCTGTACATTTCTGTGATGTTGCATTTTATTCACGCCTTGAGCGAAATACTATATATTGGTATATATATTAGTAGATGTCGTATATGTTTTGCATCCGCGCTAGTCCAGTCCCCGCTCTGTCGTTAGTAAGCTAACCTAACGGGTAATGACGGGACCCAGTGGCGAATGCGGATGGCATATACGTACATCAGTATATTTTCGTTCTTTTTGGTGTGATCAATTGATGGGACTGCATTGATTCGGATCAATGCAAGTTAAAAACAAACCTAATCTGATGTTGTTGGAACACTTTTCAAAAAGCTGTTATTGCAAGGACGTTTACTTTTGTTTTGCATCGAGGTATTCATTTAGAATATCCTGCTCCTCAGTCGACGAGGCAAGGGCCGAGATCCCTTCACCGGGAGTGACCCCTTGGACAATAAGTTTGCGTCAGGGCATTAACTTCACTATAGCCGATTACTTTTACTTTGCATCGTGGTATTCAGTTGGAATATCCTGCACCCCATTCTACGGGGAAAGAGCCGAGATCCCTTCACCGGGAGTGACCTCTTTAGCGGAAGTTTTCGTCACTATATTTTTAAAAAGCTATCCGTTCCTTCAACGATATCAAGTTCATTACGTTAAAGGTTTTCGCCAGAAACCATTCTTAGCCCTCCGTCGTTTCATATGGGTAGTCAATAGTATTCAAGCTGTGTTTGTTGGCCAAAGTCAAGGCACAGTGTTTGGTAGCTGTTGATTATTCATATGCAGCATAGATAGATGCGTTGGTTTGGAACAGTCGTATAGCCTTGTTGGCCAAAGTCAAAGGCTTGTACGGGTGGATTCGAATCAACCTGGAGAATGACGGGTGGAACTTGACATGTGACTTATGATTTGTTGGCCAAAGTCAAGGTCATAAGAGCATGGGGCAGAAATCACATCGGGAGTTTCAAAAGAACTGAAACTTGCCAGATATGCGCATACCTTCTGGAGTGTGATACCGTGAGCGGATTCCGTCACGTTATCATGCGATGATAGTTGGATCCCGATTCCCACTGATGAGTTAGTTTACTCCTCGGGTGATCCCGACTAATTCTTCTTTCAGGTTTGGAGGAGAATTTGAGGTACAGTGGGAGGATTCCAGATTAGATAAATTGGTAACCATTCTGATCTAGGTTAGAGTGCACGCTGAGTGTTTCTTTTCTCTCTCTCTCTGGCAGCGACCATTTGACCCGACCCTAAGACTTTGACTCAGTGACCAAGTTGACCGAACTTTCTTAAACACCGGCTTTTGGATTGTCAGAGTTGCAAACCTCATTGCCACTCCTACTTTTACCCTTTTCTCCAGAACACCCCGTTTTACTACGAACGTCCACTTCCATTGGACAAAACCATCGTATGGTTAGATACGAACTCGAAAGAATTTATTCGAGGATGGTTTCCGGTTCTGGAGAAAACGGATAGGATTATTCAGTTGTCTTTTCCTTTTACCCTCTCTCAGGTTACGAGTACTCCTTGGTTTAGGAGTAGTACACCTATTACGCAAATTGGATTGTCTTCTTCCAAACCTTAGGCTGGTGCCGACCGGTGGGGAATGAAGAAAACCAATTAGCATAACGATGGTGTGCAGAAGGTATTAAGTTAAGACAAAGCAAGGGATTAGTAAGAGGGCAAAGTAAATTGCAACAGATATTCACGACCAAACCAAATATTTCGTTACCACTCCCACATCACCTTTGTATTTCTCCAGGACACTCCGTATCACTACGAAGATCCACAGTTTATTTGGATACTCCATCGTATGGTTATATACGAACTCGAATGGAACTGGTTCCAGTTCGGGGATGGATTCTGGTTCAGGAGAAATAGGAATAAGGTTTATTCAGTTGTCTTTTATCTTCACCCTCTCTCATTGAGAGTGTTCCTAGGATTGGGACAGTACACCCATTATGCTTATTGGATAGTCTTCTTCCAAACCATAGGCTGGTGCCGAACGGTAGGGAAGGAAGAAAACCATTTGGCCTAAAGGGGTGTGCAGGAGGTAATGACTAAAGACAAATGAAGGGATTTGGAAAGGTGGCAAAGAACTATACGGTTACAGTCGTGAATCTGGAAGAGGCATTACTAGGAACACCAGAATACCCCATCGGAACATTTCAATGTTTCAGTTTCACTGTGTAATGTTAAAGGAAAACTGATTTCCCGATTAGATACTTACTCCAGGGTATGTATTTACCAGGTACGATTCTCACATCTGTATGGTTTTACAGATGATGAGTGGGAGTAAGTTATTGGGAATTGGGTGATTATCCTCATTATATCGGAATTCGTTGTAATCAGTGATATTTGAGGAAATCACCTGGTCTGTTTGCCGGTCGGCAAATATTTGGTTTTGAATAACCGCAGTTATGCACCAATTTCAAATTGATATATCTGTACGTCTATTTTCATAGAGTGAGATATACCTTTCTGAAATTATGTCTACGACATTTACCTATATCAGTGGATGGTTAGGTAAGGAGTATTAAACAGCGGTGTAATTCTTCTTAACCATAAGTACAGTTTTCAACCTACGACACACAGTGAAAGAGTTATCAGACTCAAGGGACTTATACAGAGTATTGTATGTTGTCCAGTGTCCATTAGGACAGAGGGGTTGGTCCTCGTACTATATTCGGTTTACTTATGACTTCTCTAGTTTTTAGACAGGTGTTTCGCGGAAACACAGGGTCCAAATTTTGAGAAGTTATAGGTATTTGAATAGAGTAGAGAACCAGGTATAGCAAGTATCGGGATTCTTCAAAGAGATCGAAGATGTAGATACTTGTGTATGGTATTCAGTTGATAGTAATGATAAAGAGATCTTGCTTCTCTTTCAGGTTACTCATAATTGGAAGTATTCCTAAGTTGAGTAACGCTGATCGGCCTCCTTCCATTTAGTTGACATGCGCTGGGGACAGCTGCATGATTTGAATCTGGTTCAATTAAATCAGTGCCTCTGTTTCTATATTGGATATAGAACAATTCATATCTTAACGATGTTAAGGTACGGGGAGTTGTCCGGTTTATGATTAAAACCAGACACTGGACAACTCAAGGCACGTTTCTGTAATGGCTGTTTGTGGGTTGACCCAGGCTATGACGAGGGTTGACTTTCTACCATCTGGATGAACAATAGCGATATTGTTCTAGACTCGCCACAGTTTTATTAAAGATGGATTTTTTCAGAAAACAGTAGTGGGAGTATGGTAGAACTGGAAGTGATTCCAGAACCACAAACGATTACTGAAGATTTGATAAGGAACCTAAAGATTCAATCTGGATTGACATTCCATTGGCCACTCCACAGATAAGGTGGGTAACTTCAGGCTCCCGAGAGGCACTACGGTAGCCTCAAGGACGGTGACAGGGAAGTTCTTGTTTACCCACAATTGCCATTGCTGTTGTTCCAGGTTACGAGACCCGGCGGGAGGATGAGTATAGCGTCGTTCTAAACCAGTTTTAGAAGTGTACGTCTATATGACTCTGCCAGAGGGTTGTCGTAGTCAGTGGGAGCAGCGGAAGCATTGGTGGACAGGTTGCTTATGTCTATTTATAGACTAGAGCAGATGTAGCGGAGATAGATCATCTATTTCTGACGTGACAGTCATGGGTTTGACTTCATCAGAATAGGGGATGGATCTGTTGAGAAGGTAGTAGGGTGTGATATCCTGGTATTTGGATGATATACACAGAGTAGGAAAAGAAACTCCTACACTACGATCGGTTATACTTTGGTCGTCACACAGTTGTTTCTCCACAAAGGAAATGGATTTTATATCAGACATACTGGTTACTAGATCTATGGTCTTAGATCTAGATTTGGGTGGTTTCCCAATTAGGGTACTTGACATCATTCTAAGAGTATTTAGGATGGACGACTCCTGGCACGGTAGTGTACCTGCAGGTAATAGAGTCACCCTCTCCAAAGGTGTCTTACAGACTAAAGGGGAGAGGGACGGGCATGATTGGCAGATCACTTGCTCAGGCAATTGAGTCAATCGTGAGATGTCAAGTACCACACCAGATGTTGTTCTTGCACTAGATGCAATAAGTTGACATTAATCCAATCCTGGAGAAACAGCCGGAAGCAGTTTTAGAACATAAGTGGATGTTCTAGGGAGATGATAACGACAGCCTCATTTAGGAGACAGTTATCATTCCAGGCTTCCAAGGTGACATGGACGACAAGGAGGTTGTCAGAGTTATAGTTTTCCTTCTGATGAGGGGCAGTATTTTGGACAGGTGGTCCAAGGCAATACTGAGGGAGGCATGGCGCGCAGGATACTGATTAAGTTCAGTTGACGATACAGTCTAAGAAGTTTGGATTTGGAGTTCATTTATGAGCTAGGTCCCATCAGACATCCAGACATATTCTGAGACAGGTATTGCTCTTTTCGGGAGATGGCTTTCTCCGCGAACTTGAGATATAGAGAGACATAGAAAGAAACAACTAAGCGGATCCACTCACTGAGGCTATTCCTCGAACGCAATAGTTCCGCAAACGAGCTTTGTGAGACTGACTAGTAGAGGAGTTGGATGTTCGGTATCACACGGGCTGTGAGTATGCGACATCGCAATAATTAGCCTTGAGTGCAAGTGGGAGATTGTTGGAGATAGTGCCCTCAGAGTCAATTATTAGGTCACAGGTACGTGATTGTAATGATTGAGGGAGAACCTATCCCGGTAGGACAGTCTTACTCGAGATGATAGTATGCTATCTGGTTTACCTTTATCATCGTGTACTGCTTTAGGTGACCTGACACGTCGCTATTACACGTTGATAGAGCCCCTAGGATTCTTGCTTGACCACCAGCAGTATGAGGGCGATCATATAAGTGGGAGCTGGGGTCTATAAGCTTATCCTTAAAAGGTCCCTAGTCGTGGGAGTTTCGAGACTGGGCATCGATACTCCATTAGTAGACTAGTGTATACAGTCGAGACCCCGACGAGGGGCGGTGGCCGGTCTCACAAGCCACTGGTGTCAGTTGGATCACCTAAGATGTATACAGGTGCTCATTGGGTTATGAGTACACCGGACAGGACTCGCCGGGAACATGCTAGTTGGTCATATACCAGACGTCAGATGGCAGTTCCCTGGTGACATGTGTGCAGGTTAGTTCATCGACCTGGGGATCGTCATTTGTCTCGTGTGAGTTCCCACTGTACTTTGATTACTACCCTACCACGGCTCAAAGGAGTCGTGCAAACAGGTTTTAGTTGGGTACAGTCCCGAGCCACATGGAGGCAGTGAGCGAATCTTCAGGGGTTCGTCTCTCCCGGTATTGGGGGTGAGGTCGTGCTGTGTCTAGGAGAGCCATTACACAAAGTCCTTGGCCAAGGCAAGGAGATTTACTGGTAGGTATTCCAGTAGTATCTCAGGGTGTTCTGGGCTACACTCCGACACGACTTGTACCGCTTTTGGGGGTCTGACTTTTACCAACCCCCTAGGCCCGCCATGCGATACTCATAGACGAACGGACCGGACTGTACGGATATTGTCACTGACAGGCTCAGTAGGGTTGTCAGGCTGAGTTCACTCACAGACATCCCTTTTAGTCAGTACCTGGTAGCCCGTTACGTATTGGCTTATACCTCTGACGTGCTGGTGGTTAAATCCACAACCAAGGTGTTGATGAGTCTTTAGAGTCCCCCACATTTCAGTTACTCAGCTTTCGGGCGAAAGGTTGTAGAGGCCGTATGGAGATATGGCAAGGTCCGATCAGATACGTGCGGTATTGCACGGATCAGGATCGGACAGTTTGTACTATAGGCCGTATGGCAATATGGCAGGGTTCGATCAGATACGTGCGGTATTGCACGGATCAGGATCGAACGGATATTACTAGCCGGCTTTGGTTTAAGCCGGATCCTAGTATAGTACAGTGTAGATTTTGTCTCATTGCATTTGTATTTCGGTCGAAATACAGATGCGGGTGTGTATGCACAGTATCGGGGTTTTCCTGTAATTTATTACAGGACCAGTTTTCTGGAGTTGCCAGTTTGCTTTCCGTTTCGGCCAATTTCCATTGTTCCGTTCATTGGCCGAAGTTTGGTGGAGGAGGGTTTATTTGCATTGTTGCAAATAGGCATTTGTGGAGGGGTTCTTTGTTTTTTGTAGCATCATGATAGTCTTCATGATGGTGCACCATCCATTGACTTGCTTGACTTCATACTTCATGATGGCTTGACTTTGTTAGCATCATGGTTGTTGATGATGGTTGTGTGGAGTGTTGGCATTGCCTTGTGATCATTCCCTTTTGCATGATAGCTTTCCTCTCTCTCTCTTTGGGATTAGATGAGAATGGCTCCCTCTTTGGTTACACACTTGACTCTCTCATTCTCATTCTCTCCTCCCCCTCTAGTTATGGCCGGCCAAGCTTGGAGGAGGGGTTGCCCATTTTTGTAGTGGGGATTTTTGCTCTCTTGATGTTAGAAAAATCCCCAAGTTTCTCCACATTGTTCTTGTATCATCCCTCCACCTAAAATGGCATCTCCATGAACCCCAAAGTGAGACTTGAGGACTACATATTCTACAGCGAACCTTGGGCACGTCGAGTAGCCGGCTTCGTGCCCGAGTTGCCTCGGCATTGAGGTGGGAGCCCGTAAACAAAGTAGGCGATGTGGTGCACTTCCGGCGACAAGGAGGAGACGGGACTTTTCCGCAGGAGATCGGGACCATGACGAGAAGACCGGAGGACTTGGATCGTCGGTATATCTCTAACCCATCTTTTAGTTAGCTAGATCTAGTTTAATGGCCCGATCCGGGGTTTAGTGCGCGGTGGTGCCGGTTTGCTAAGTCCGCAAAATTTAAGTTTATCACCGCTTCCGCTTTTGGCCGTCGGATTGACGGCCGGGGCGCCGCCGTGCACTTACAGTTTCTAGACCCCGACGAGGGGAGGTGTCTGGTCTCATAAATCATTGGTGTTTTAGCACCTAAGATATTATACAGGTGCTCACTGGAGTGAGCACACCGGACAAACTTGTCGAGAACTTCTAGATGGTATTATACCTATTGTTAGATAGAAGTTCTCTGGTGATATGAGTATAAGTAGTCTTTAGACCTGAGATCGTCATTTGTCTCGTGTAAGTTCCCATTGTACTTAGATTACTACCCTACCATGGCTCAAAGGAGTCGTGAAAATAGGTTTTAGTTGAGTACAGTCCCGAACCACATGGAGGCAGTGAACGATCAGAAGGAATTTGTCTCTCCCGGTATAGGGAGTTGATGTCGCGCTGTGTTCGGTTGGCAATCACCATAAATCCCTGACCAGGGTGGATGAGATTACTGATAGGAGATTAGTAGTTTCTCGGTAGGTGATGAGCTTGACATCGGCAAGAATTATCGAGTTATTAGGGGTCTGATGTTATCCACCCCCTAAACCCGGTATGTGATACTCTTAGACAAAGAGACCAGACTGTACGGAGATTGTCACTTACAGGCTCAGTAGGGTATGAATGGACTTGATTGTCTACCTCCATTTTGACAAATACTTGGGTAGCCGTTACGTACAGCTAGTTTCGTTGATGTGCTTGTGGTTATGAATTTATCCAGTAACTCACTGCCAGCGTATTGTCAAGTCTTTAGAGTCCCACACAGAGGGTTTTTCCCAGTTCAGGAGATATGATGTAGAGGCCGTATGTTGATGAGTGCAGGGGTCCGATTAAATACGTGTAGTGGATACACGGATTTTAATCGGACATTTGATAAAACTAGCCGGCTTAAGATTAAGCCGGATTATTAAATCAAGTATTGATTTATACTTGATTTAATAATATATATATATATTCTAGTATTATGTTCACTATTCATTTTCTCTCTCTTGAGTATTCGTATTTTTATACGGATATGTGTATATGTATTCGATACATATACCAGGATTGTATTCCGTATTTATACGGAATACTTTTAGAAGGAGGACACCTCATATGTGGGATTTTCTTTTTAGAAAATTAAATATGAGGTGGAAGGGTGAGATGTAAAAGAGAGCACGGTGAGAGTAATGGGTTCTCATTTGTTAAATGTAAAATTGGTATGACATATTTTTTTTGGTTGAAAATATATGAGAACACTCTCATTCATTTTTTATGACTCTCTCTCCTCTCATCCTCTCCTTCTTCCTCTTGAGCTTTGAAGCTCTCTTGAGTTTGTAAAATGAGAGCAAATGAAAGTGTAAAATCTCTCCATCCCTCACGCCTTACTCCTAGCAAGCCTAGGGTGTCAGATTCTTCACTTGTGTTCATATGTGAAGCTGGAGTTTGGATTGATTTCCCTCGGGTGGATCATCTTTGGTAAGGATAGTCGTCTCTCGAGCTCGTTCCCGACGGCCTACGGAGCTTAGAGGGGTCTTCCACGATTGGTTGGACACGTGTCAAAGGTTGTAATCCATAAACCTTATATGTTTTGATTCTAGTTTAGTGTTTGGAACGATCGCTATGAATTAGTTTCAAGTGCTCCCTCTTGAAATTTTTATTTTTCGATTCCGCATTGGCCATGGTTGTAGCGGCAAGAGCACTAAGAACTTTCACGACTTTGTCATATACAAACTCTTTGGTTTCAACCACATACTTGCCGCAAAAGTCTCCTTCATAACGTTATACATCATGTTATCTGCCAAACAAATTTCTATCGTGCATTGTGCTTTCGGATCCATCTCTACCCTTGCGTCATCTGTCATGGTGGTAGGTTTACTACCCCCAAATGTCTTAAACAGCCCTTCCTTTACCAGAAATGCTTTTACCCTTCTCTGCCACATCGAGAAGTTTTATTTCCCATTAAATTTCTCCAACTCAAATTTTATGTTATTTACCTTGTTATCCGTCATCCTTAATTCCAAAGAAAAAACCTTTCTCTCAGATCTTTACGAACTACTATTAATAGAATCACAATTTAAGAAGATAGGGAGCGAACATAAACGTCGTCACCCACCATAAACTTAAATTGCAAAACTACAGAACGTAGCTCTGATACCAATTGTTGTTACCACAAGACCAATCGGCGATCCAGCGAAAAACCTTACGGATCTATAAACCTAAATCTCTTTATAGACGAATAACAAATAACACCAGATGCAAACCGCAGAAATAAATAACACAAATAAATTGGGGGGAAACTGGGAGAACCTTTATTAGAATTTTAAGAGAAAAAATAAAACCTTACAAGACGATTATAAGTAACCCTCTCTTTGATCTCCAATGAGATCACCCTGCTCTCAATCTCTCTCTCGACAACTTCTCCTTAGTCGATATTCTTCGATCCCTTATGGAGGCGGCGGCGTCTCCCTTTAGACTTTATGATCAAAAAATATCCTTAATGGCCTTTGTCTTGATCCCTTAAATCTTATGATCAAGATCTCCGACACTTTAAATTTTAACCCAAAGATCTTATATATAGCCTATACAATTTATGTTATAATAAGATTAAAGAAATTACAAAAGTGCCACCAAATAACTGAATTTTCGAGATAATTCTCGACCTGAAATTCAGGTTATCTCTAAACAGACGCATGTCCCCTTGTGGGCAGACGTCTTCCTGCACTTTGGCAGAAAGCCAATAGCGCTGCCAAACGTCTGTCCCTCTGTGGGCAGACATCTGGCCCTTTAGCCGCGTCTGGCCAGAACTTGTCCAGACGTCTGCTGCCTACTGGGGCAGACGTCTGGTTTTTGCTCTGAATTCTAGACCTTAAATATGAGACGTTTGTTGCGTCTTGCTTCAGACGTTGGCCATTTTTTGGCTACACAGTTTTGATCAAATACGAGATATCTTCACAACATGAAATGCTAGTAATCTCTAATTGATACAGCAGTCTCCAACACATCGCTTCGAGATACAACAATCACGATCATCATCATTTGCTCTTTGTTTCTATACAAAGGAAAGGGCAAGACTCTATCCCATATCTTTTCTCTGCCTTTTTTTATGAGTACAATATTAAAATAGCCTTTGCTCGAGCAGCAGCAACACCTTCTCACTTGGTGGGAGGTTTTGGGTTCGAACCCCCTATTTATAGTGATAAGGGAGGATTTTTAACCAATTATGTAGAAATAGTTCCTATGAGGCTAGAGGTCCAACACCCCTTCCCCTCAAAGCTTTCGGGCCATTGCAAAAAATATAATTTTAAAATGTAGTATACTAAAAATAAAGTCATATATATAATGGTCCCTAAGAGTTGCATTTCATGGCGACATAAAGAGAGTATTTAGAGGTAAATAATGTGCCAATTAACTATGGTTAATTGCCACTGGCTATGCATGAATGGAATATCAATGATTTTAATAACCATAGTATTATAGCATTGGGTCTTGAAAGAGAACATGTGCTTTCAATGCTGTGGGATTCCATCCAAAAGACTTTAAGGTGAATTGGGGGTCGATGTCCTTGCTCGAGTTTGGGGCAAGTGCCCTGCCTCTCTCAAATTGGGATTGATTTTCTTTCTCAGCAACTTAAAAAACATAAATGCATATTTGGATAGTTTGGAATATAATTTTAGGGATTCCATTTTGGATAAATAAATGTTGGAAATCACATGCATTCCATTAAATGAAATTTCTAAGAATTTTTTTGACTTGTACATGTTTGGATAGTTTAGGATAAAAATATGCATTTAATGCTAATTTTTTCTTTTCATGCATGGTTAAGTTAAAATATTATTTTTTTGAAAGAAAGGGAAAGAGAGCAAAGCGGGTTTCAAAAAGATGGAGAGAGTGAAAAAGTTTGGGAAAAAAATAATTAGGTTTTAGCTATTTTTTTTATCTCATGGAATGGACCTATTTGAGGTATTTTTCCCTCCGGATTTACCCATGAAAATGACATCCAAACAACCATTTTTGAAGATTGCATCGATCTAGGAGAAGAATGGAATCTAGCATTTATCCTATGGATCGTGTGTATCCAAACATGCCCGAGAAATTATTTCATTTTGCACTACTACAGATGTGCCCAGCGGTAATGGGCACTTGGCCACGGTTAAACCCGTGACCAACTTTTTGTAATGATTTTATTATTTTGGTAACGGATTAAACTGTTACCAATTCCCATAAGTGACGGCCCCACAAACCTCGATCCATAAAACCCCAAATCCCCTCCCTCATCCCTTCGAACCCCTTCTTTTTCACTCCTAAAAAAATTTCCCTCCATCCCAAATTTTCATTTTTTTCCCCAAATTTTCTCCCCCCCCCACCAAAATTCTTCAGTCGCACTTCGATCGCCCACTGTGCTCAATCCCCTGCTACCTCGTCTCGCCTCCTAGCCGTCGCTACGCCTCCGTGGCCACCACGTCGTCTTCATCACCGCCGTTCAAGCTCGCCGACGGCGCCGCTGGTGCTCGTTGAAGGTCGTCATTGTTGGGAAGGGAGAGTCGATCCACGGAACAGTGCTCGCGACAAAACCCAAATCACGCAAAAGTACAATCACGCAATTAAACGACGAAAGACAATATAAATTAAAATGCAGGAATAAGAAAGTAATCAACCACAAACAAGATAGATTTGTTAACGAGGTTCACCCACCGTATGGCTAGTCTCCGGCAGAGCGGAATTTGCAAACGTCTACTATACTTGAATCAAGTTTGCAAACAAAAACAACCCTAGGAGATTTCTCTCAAATCTCTCTATACAAATCTCTCTTGGCCTTTGCCTCTTGTGATGGATACTTGTGATGGATACAAAATGCCTCATTCATAAGATGTGCTTTTATAGCACCTAGGACAATGTCACTATCTAACAAAGTCACCACCTTTCATTGTCACCACTTAACAATGTCATGCATGTCAAAAGTAGCACCTAACAAAGTCACCACTTTTCATTGTCACCACCTAACAATGTCATGCATGTCAAAAGTGGCACCTAACAAAGTCACCATCTATCATTGTCACCACCTAACAATATCATATATATCAAAGTAGCACCTAGCAAAGTCATCACCTAACATTATTACCACCTAACAATGTCATGCATGTCAAAAGGTGGCACCTAACCCTAGACTTTAATTTGCATCAATTTTCAACAAACTCCATATTGATACAAATTCATCACAATCTCGCATTGTCTCACTTGGAGTATTTTTTGGCTTGATTCTCAACACTAGTAAACTTCACACGATTCCGCTGCTGCTCTCTCCTCATCAAATTTCCATGGAGAGATTCACCATTCTGCAACAGAGATTCATCTTATCTCTGTCTATAATTTTGGTGAACATATCCGCCGGATTCTTTTCTCCCGCGATCTTCTGCAGTGTCAGCTCACCATCTTCTAACGCCATGCGTATGAAGTGGTACCGCACCTTGATATGCTTCATCCGAGAATGATATGCTGCATTCTTCGCCAAATGTATTGCACTTTGGCTGTCACTCCACAAGGTATTGAAGTCTTGCTTCTTACTCAACTCTTCGAGTAACCCTTTTAACCATATCATCTCTTTGCTGGCTTCCGTGATCGCCACGTACTCAGCTTCCGTAGTTGATAATGCTACCACTTTTTGCAGTTGAGATACCCAACTCACCGCTGTTCCCCCAACTATAAATATGTATCCTGTTGTGCTCTTCGCACTATCTCGATCACCCGAGTAGTCCGCATCAACGTAACCTTGCACTTTTATAGAGTCACCCCCGAAATATAAGCAGTGACTAGACGTACCTCTAAGATACCTCAAAATCCACTTCACCGCATTCAAATGCTCCTTCCCCGGGTTTTGCATATACCGGCTCACAACTCCCACTGCATGTGCAATATCTGGTCTCGTACTCACCATTGCATACATTAAACTCCCCACCACAGAAGCATAAGGCACTCTTGCCATCTCGTCTTTCTGCTCTTGAGTTGTCGGGCAAAACTCCTTCATGAGTTTGAAATGTTTTGCTAAAGGCGTACTCACCGGTTTTGACTTGTCCATATTGAACCGCTTCAAAACCTTCTTGATATAGTCCCTTTGCGATAACCACAGCTTCCGCTGCTTCCTATCTCGAACGATCTTCATGCCCAAAATTTGTTTGGCAGCTCCCAAATCTTTCATTGAAAACTTTTCAGCCATCATTTTCTTCAGACTTTGAATTTTCTCGAAATTCGGACCCGCTACCAACATATCATCTACATAGAGTGATAGAATGATATAGTCTCCATCCTCAAAAGTCTGAATATAGACACAGTGATCTGACTCATCATGCACAAATCCCGTCTCTAACATGAACTGATCGAATTTGAGATACCACTGTCTTGGAGCTTGCTTAAGGTCGTACAAGCTCTTTCGCAGTCTACACACCGTAGTTTCTTTTCCTTTCTCCTCATATCCCGGTGGCTGCATCATATAGATCTCCTCCACCAAATCTCCATGAAGGAACGCGGTCTTCACATCAAGCTTCTCCAAGTGCAGATCCTCCACCGCCACAATACTAAGGATCACTCGAATTGATGTCATTTTCACCACAGGGGAAAATATCTCTTGATAGTCAATTCCTTGCTTTTGCGCATATCCCTTGACTACCAAGCGAGCCTTGTACCGCTTCACACCATCGGCCTCATCTTTTATCCTGTACACCCATCTATTCAACAACACTTTTCGACCCTTGGGTAGCTTCACTAGGTCCCACGTGCGGTTCTTCTTCAAAGAATCTATCTTCTCGTCCATAGCAGCTCCCACTGCTTACTAGCACCATCTTGCGTCGCTTCTTCAAGAGAATCAGGCTCTCCCGGATCCGTGTACAAAATGAAGTCGGTCACAAGTCTTTCAGGTAGTCTCCTTTCTCTCGTAGATCTCCTCAAAACTGGTATATCTGGTTGCTGAACATGGTCGCCATCATGTTCTTGAACCTGATCCTGCACTGCAGCTTTCTCCATGTTTTGATCCCCACTTGTGGAGACCTAATTGTTCTCTTGAGTTCCGTCTAACTCCATGAACTCAGATACAACACCATCTTTGGCTTGCTTTTCTTCTCTATATAAGTGATGCTCATCAAAGACAACGTTCCGGCTTCGTATTACTTTCTTACTTGTGTAATCCCATAGCCGATATCCGAACTCGTCTCCACCATACCTGATGAAAGCACACTTCTTAGATTTGGAGTCAAGCTTACTCCTTTCTGCCTTATCAATCAAAGAATACACGATACAGCCAAATACTTTAAGGTGCGAATAGTTGACCGGTTTACCCGACCAAATTTCTTCTGGAATGCCTCCATCAAGCGCACTCGCCGGGCTTCTGTTGATCAGATACACAGTAACATCGATCGCTGCTGCCCATAAGAATTTTGGCAGATTCGCATCCAAGGTCATGCTTCGCACTCGCTCTAGGATTGTTCTGTTCATCCTTTCAGCGATACCATTTTGCTGTGGCGTCCCAGGTACCATCTTCAACCAACGAATAACTTTTTGCGAGAAAAACTCCTCGAACTCTTGGGTGCCAGTATTCCCCGCCATTATCGGACTTTAGGCATTTAACCTTCATCCCCGTTTGGTTCTCCACCTGCGCAATCCAATGTTTGAAGATGCCAAACACATCGGACTTTTTCTTCATCGCGTATACACATGTATTCTGACTTGTAACATCGATGAACGTCACGAAGTACCGATTTCCTCCATAAGACTCTACCGAGGCCGGACCCCACACGTCGGTATGCACCATCTCCAGTTTCTTGGTCTTTTTCGCTACGCCACCAATTTGAAAACTGAGCGCGTTTTGCTTCCCACAAACGCAGCTCTCGCAAAACCCGAACTCCACTTTTTTCAGCCCTGAAAGAACCCCCTTAGCTTGAAGAATTTTCATGTTCTTCTCGCTGAGGTGTCCCAATCTTTTATGCCACAACGAAGTCTTCGAATCTTTCTCCGAACTTACCGTCAATGCAACCGAGCCTTCGCTGCTCCCATTGAATGAGTACAACGAACCGCTCAGCTTGTCCCTTGCGACCACCAATGAACCATTGGAAATCTTCCATTGAGAATTCCCAAACGTTGTAATAAACCCTTCGTTGTCTAGCTGACTTGTGGAAATCAAGCTTTTCTTCAAATCCGGAATGTGGCGAGCATTCTTCAATTTGATTTGACCACCTCCTGACGGTTGCAAGATGATCGTCCCATTTCCAACGATCTTACACGATTGACCGTTTCCCACCGTCACATGTCCAAGATCGCCCCGAACATACTCGCTAAAATGATGTCTACCTGAAGTGCAATGAAAAGAAGCCCCTGAATCTAGGAACCAAGCATCCGCCTTTGTGTTCTTGCTCGCCGATAGACAAAGACCTTGTTCCCCTTGTTCTTGTATAGACACCACATTCGCTTCATTTTCATCCGTCTTCTCATCTGAGCCTTTCTTCGGAAGCCTGCATTCACTTCTTCTGTGGCCCTTCTTTCCGCAATTCCAACAAGCGCCCTGGATTTTTCCTTGAGATTTACCCCGGCTTTTAGACTTGCCCTTTTTCCACTTTCTCTTTTCTATTGTTCTACCACGATTCTCCACCGAAAGTGCAGAAGTTCCAGAACTCCCACTCACGGACTTTCTCCGCATCTCATCGTTTAATATGCAGCTTACCGCATCATTAAACGTGAGAATCCCCGAGATAGAGTTGCTAACCGCTATCGCTAGGTTCTCCCAACTCTCTGGCAACGAACATAGGAATAGTAGGGCTCAAATCCCGTCTTCAAAGATGATTAAAACGGACTCAAGTTGGCTTGTCACGCTGTTGAACTCGTTCAGGTGCTCTATCACCGAACCATTCTCTACCATCTTCATGTTGAAAAGTTTCTTCATCAAAAATATTTTATTTGATGTCGATGGCTTCTCATACAACTTCGCTAATGTCGTCATTAGCGCCTAAGTTGTTTTCTCCTTTGAGATATTAAAGGCCGCTTGCGGAGTCAACGACAATCTGATCGTCGCCAGGGCTTTCCTATCCAAAAGGTTCCATTCCTCATCGGTTGTCTTCTCGGGCTTTTCTCCTAGCAACGGAAGATATAGATCCTTTTGGTATAGACAGTCTTCCAACTGCATGCGCCACCAACCAAAATTGCGACCATTGAATTTCTCGATTCTTATCTTATCCTCCGCCATCTTTCGTCCGTATCGCAGCAAACTCGACTTCCCCTAGATCTGAACCAACGCCTTCAAAACTACAATCTAAGAAAGTGGGGAAGATGACATAAGCGTCGTTACCCACCGTTGACCTAGATTGTAGAATCGAAAAACCCTAGGTTCTCTTAACCTTGCTCTGATACCAGTTGTTGGGAAGGGAGAGTCGATCCACGGAACAGTGCTCGCAACAAAACCCAAATCACGCAAAAATACAATCACGCAATTAAACGACGAAAGACAATATAAATTAAAATGCAGGAATAAGAAAGTAATCAATCACAAACAAGATAGATTTGTTAACGAGGTTCACCCACCGTATGGCTAGTCCCCGGCAGAGCGGAATCTGCAAACGTCTACTATACTTGAATCAAGTTTGCAAACAAGAACAACCCTAGGAGATTTCTCTCAAATCTCTCTATACAAATCTCTCTTGGCCTTTGCCTCTTGTGATGGATACTTGTGATGGATACAAAATGCCTCACTCATAAGATGTGCTTTTATAGCACCTAGGACAATATCACTATCTAACAAAGTCACCACCTTTCATTATCACCACCTAACAATGTCATGCATGTCAAAAGTAGCACCTAACAAAGTCACCACTTTTCATTGTCACCACCTAACAATGTCATGCATGTCAAAAGTGGCACCTAATAAACTCACCATCTATCATTGTCACCACCTAACAATATAATGCATGTCAAAGTAGCACCTAACAAAGACATCACCTAACATTATTACCACCTGACAATGTCATGCATGTCAAAAGGTGGCACCTAACCCTAGACTTTAATTTGCATCAATTTTCAACAGTCATCTCCGTAGTCGAGCCCCCATCAAAGCCCTTTCCACCGGTCGTCAAGATGTAAGTATAATTTTAATTTTTTTGGTTTCGTTTTGCTCTTCAGATCTGTCACGCCCCGCTTCCCAAAATACGGAATACGTGGGGTAGACAAGGCCAGCCATGCTCCTACGGTCGAGGAAAAATCCTGCCGTAGTCACACTTCGGCTTCTAGCTTTATGTGGTAAACAGTAAATAATGCGCAGGTAATGAGAAATGCAGTAACTGAACAAAACAATATAAAGAACTAACCTGATGGGAAACAAAAGGTATAACCCTGGATAGCTAATCAAGATGTCCGTGATGTATGTCTAGTCCTGGTCCAGGCTAAATCTTCTCCTCACACTGAGCATGCATACTCAGGTCGTCAGAGCGACACAATAGCAATATAATATATAAATTCATGTGACAATTCTAACAGTGATAATAAATATATATAACAGTAAATCAATGACGGTATAGGTATGAACATGCAGTAATCAATGCAGTGGAACAGTAAAAACAGTAGAATAATATGCCACATATGTCAACACAGTAAGTATGTATATCGATGCCATCATCCCTATCAGTCTCTAAGTCTCACTGTACAGGTCACTAAGCCTATCGTCAGTCCAAGTGCGAGAGTCAAGCACTCGCGAGTGTCCTCCACCCAAGGGTAGAATCCAAGGGCAAGAGACCACGGGCCCAACATATAAATCACGGTAATAATCATGTACCCTGTAAATCTCCATATATCTCCATATATATAAGCCGGCAAGGGACTCCCGAGATTCTGTTGAACCCACACTCAAACTACCCCCACACCCCATGGTCTACATCAAACGCTAACCATAACCCTAAATACCAGTCGGTATGTGACAAGTCTGCGCGAGAACTGGAGGCAGGACCTCCATCAAGCACGTCCCGACTGATACCTAAGATAAATGGCAGTGTCTGGTGCCTTATCTGTGACACCCATGCAAGAGTTTCCATAAGTGTCCCATACCACTTATAGTTACACGTACACGCGTCCCACAGACGTCGACAATGCAATAGAATAATAAGGTTTACTGATTGTGTACAAGTACGTGTCACTTTCACTTAATCACTTATACACGAACACTAACGTACTTGCCACAATCATCACTAATACCTAACACTGGGTAATGCACGTTATCACTAAGTTATCAATGCAGTGACATATGTATAATATGATGCGTAAACAGTATGTAAAGTATGATTAGGATGTCATGAAACAGTATTCTACCACTTGCACGATTTATCATAAGTCATATGTTTACAGTTTAATGAAATAATGAATAGGGAATAAATAGTAGGTTCAGTTGTCTATTCAGCGAATTCTGTTTCATGCCAATCGGGTTCCAGGATCATTAATTATAGCCATTTCATTTTAAGCGTTCACGGCTGGAAATCCGGTTTCAGAATCGGAAGTCTGTTTCGGAACGCATTTTAATCCCAATTGGGATAAGATTTTAGCAACGCTACAGTTGAATAAAATCTATGGTTTTCAACGCAATAGACGGATCCTCAATAAAATCTGTATGTTGAGAGTTACACGCTGTTCAATACTAGTATGTCAATTCTGATTCTGTTGGGACTGTTATACGTCCCGATCTTTTAAATTATAGATAAAATAGAAAATGTTGATGAAACAGGGTGAAACCGCTTGTATTATCTAGCTAACAGATTCTCCTTTAATAAACAGCGGAGTTCCGCAACCTACGAGTTAAGGAAACATCGTGGTACCCATTACGGGACAGCATACAGTAAACAGAATCGCTCTGGACTGCAGTCCAGAGTCGTATTCCGATCCAAATATTATCACAGTTTAAGTACAGAAATATTTGGAAACTTGCATAGGGTTATAGTTCGTCGAGTCATCTTCGATTTGATCCCTCGAACGCATCATTCCAGTATGTACATAATTTATGATGATTTTAACGATTTTCAGATACCAGAAATTTTCAGTTTTACAGGCAAACTTGGGGGTAGTCGTTTTAGTCGTTAATAGTCGTATTATCCAGTGAAATTTATACAGGATCTTCATCACTACAAGGGCCACTATAAACAATCCAGTTCCGTCAAATTAGATAAGTATTCTCATTGAGATCATGTATCGAACAGGTACGTAGTATAATTTATTCAGAAATATAACTACATAATCTAAACGATTTTAATTTGTAACAAGCATAACTTAGCATGTAGTAAGTAGAGAACTTGCCTGGGAACGTCTCGGGGTTGTACGGCAGCAGCGGCGACGACCGAGACAGCAATGATCGACGATGTATGAAAAGTGCTCGATGAAATGCCAAAGCTTGAAGGTTGTGTGGTGATCTCGACTTGGCTTGTGGGGGTGATGGTGGTTGCAATGAGGTGGAGGTTGCTGGCGGGGGTTCAGGTGAGGTGCTCGGGATGTGGGTTCGAGAGAGGGAGCGGGGGAGAGAGGAGGGAGAGAGTGATGGGAGTGAGGGAGAGAGAAGGAGTGTGCAGGGAGAGAGAGACAGAGAGATTGAGGGAGAGAGAGAAAGGATTAGAGAGAGAGAGAAAGAGAGAGAGATTTGAGAGGAAGAGAGAGAAACAGAGAGAGAGAGAGAGAGAGAGAGAGAGGTTGCAGGGGAGTTAAGCAGGGTGCTCGGTCGACGAAGTGGAGTGGTGAGGGGGTGCAGATGAGGGTGCTCGGGGAGGAGGTGGCCGGTGACCGGAGCTGCAGATGGTGCTGATGGTGGGTTCGAGGGAGAGTGAGAGAGCACGAGAGAGAGAAAATTAAGGAGAGTGGGGAGAGGGTGTGAGGGAGATCGGGCGACGAGATTAGGGAGGGGAGTGCGAGGGGTAACGTCGCGAGAGCGTGGGCGTGGGGAGCGACGATGAGGGCGCAACGGGAGGATTTCGCGCGGGAAATCAGGAGAGCCGTTGGGGAAGAGAAGAGAGGGCGGGTCGGGTCGGAGGTTGAAGCGGGTCGGGTGTGGGCAGAAGTGAGTGGGCTTGGAGGGGCACTGGGCCGGGCCTGGGGATTAATATAAGGGAAAATCAAATGGGGAAATTAAGGGAGTGGGCCAGGGCCGAGAAAAATGGTGCTGGGCTCGATAATTTAATAGGAAATGAATTGGGAAAAATGAATGGAGTGGGCCGGTGCTGAGAAATAGTTGGGCTGGAAAAAGAAAAAGGAAACGAATTTAAAAGAATGGGCTTGGGGGTTTTGGTTTAGGATAAATAATTAGAATTAGGGTTTGGGTTCAGGGGCTGACTCTAGACGGAAAAATACATAAGATTTGTTTTGGGTTTAATTTCAATAAAAGGAAAACGGCTTAGGCCGGAAGGATGAAAGGTAAGGTCTGGGTTTAATGGGATTTTGAAAATAATTTAATAATTATAAATAACTTTTATATGTAAAGAGATATACGGATATAGGTGTATATAAAAGAACCGGGTATTATATCATACCACCCTTACAAAAATTTCGTCCTCGAAATTTAAAATAAACGATAAGTAATACAAACATAGGCGAAAGCTATTATATTGCAAACTAACACATACAGATTTACTTGAAATAGGCGGATGAAGAATTTGAAGGTCTATATATGTAAGAACAACTTACAAAAATATAGGTTTAAATAAGTATAAGACAGGAACAACCACAAAGGCAACCTATATGTATACGAGAATAGCAATAACAACAATAACGAACAATGATATTCGAGGCGTACTCGATAAAATCGAAACTCAAATATGTGCACGTATAAGTATATCAAAGGTAGCACGGCAGAAATAATGAGTATATGCCACAATCATTTATAATAGTAAACATAAGCACAACACCCAAAAATAAAGTAATGATAATAAAGTAGTGAAAGATTTGTCGGTATGTTAAAATATTTTAGGATAATGTATCGATCAAATAGTTTTAAAATAACTTAAGAAACTCATATAGTGAAAATAAGAACATGGAACAGAAATATGCGCAGTGTAAGGTTGCGTTACTGAAAATGAGAATAATAATAATATACTTAAAATACATAAAACGGAGTAATCAATAACACGCACTCTTTGATAAATACGAAATAATGAAAACTAAATTTTCGAATAACAGTGTCCCTAATTATAGTTAGGGTAACAGGAAAAAAATATATATAGGGCTAGCTAGGGTAGGAATTACAAAGAAGTGTGGCTCATTCAGAAGGTCGGAGGGTGGCGGCTTTAGGCTGAAGATCAAGAAGATTGGGGTCGGGTCAGCACAGGCAGTAAGGATGATCAGCAAAGGGCTACAAGGGAAAAATGTATGAGGAGGGTACGGTCGATACATTTTTCGAATCAGAAATTTCAAAGGGTCAGTTAACTTGGAAATTTTACTATCAATTTCCCTTCCCAGAAGGATCTCAAACGAGGCATAGACGAAGGATGAAGGGTGGACCTCTAAAAGATCGGGTGCGGTACTAGTTAATCTCAGTGAGGGTTAAGACAATGTAAGGAGTAGGGGTGGACAGAATCTCAGTAGGAAAAATAATTGTACTGGAGAAATAATCAGCAGCAAGTGAACTAAGAAGATCGAAGGATTAGCGAACTCAGCAATTTATTTCATTCCAGAAGGTTTTTAACAAAGCATTCTCAAAGATGAAAAGTGGCCCTAAACTATACATAGTTTTATTTGGCCAGATAAGACAACATCTAAAAGAAGTCCCGTCAGTCGCGGTTGTGGAGATTCAGCAGGTTGCGGTAGGCTCGCGCGCTCAGGTAGGGGCGTCCATTTCCATAGCGCCTCGCAGGGATCGCCATTGGGAGTTCTTCCACAGTAGGGTCTTGATCTTCTGGTCCTTCTTCCTCGGCTGGAGCTTCTTCATCGAGGTCTGATTCCATGTGATTCTCTTCTTCTGGATTCTCTTCCATGGGATTTTCCTCCACCGGATTTTCTTCTATCGGGTCTTCCTCGGGATCTTCCTCTATCGGGTTCTCTTCAGGGTCTCCTTCCTCTTCGTCGGAATCGTCAAACATGTCAAACTCTGGGGCGGCTGCTCCTTCGTCCTCTGAATCGCTGTTTCCGAAAATGACTTGGGGATCGTTGATCTCATCATCAGAACTCATCAGCGTGCCGTCTAAGGAAACGCATGACTGTGCATCCCCATCTAGATGCAACGCTGCTCCAGGGTGGGCCATGGCCTGAAAGAAAAGAGTCATGATTAGACAGTGAAATACATCAAGAGAATAGCTCAGGGTACGAAATATAGGAAAATATACGGTGGCAGGAACCGAAAAATTAGGATAATAATGCTGTGATAATGAATAGTATGAATAAGGGAAAAGACAAGAGAATGATACATATATTACGATTCGAAGTTTTTATTTCATTCAACTAAAAGTTCTACGGATACAAGATTTCAAACGGAAAAAAATGTTTATAGGAGAATGACAACATTACTACTGAAAGTAGAAAACATGAAAAATTCTTCTTTGATTACTAGACCGCTGCACTCTCGTCACGCGAGTTGAATCCTGGGTTGGGTCCACCTTATTCTCAAAGTTCGAACTACGCCATAATCATCACTTGGCAGAAGTGGGGAGTGTGGACGAGTCTCCTCCTTATAGCTCCTTCCTTTTTGGGCAACCGTTGATAAGATGTTCTCTGGATCCGCAAATCAGACATTTCCCTTGAGCGCGGTGACAATCCCTCTGAAGATGTCCTGGCCTCTTACAGTACCCACAACATGGGGTCTTCTGCTGCTTCTGTTGAGGGGAAACAAATTGGCGCTTCATCTTCTTTTCTATTCCATGTCTAACAGGGATCCCTTTACGATTTGAGACTCTCGCTGGTGCCTGATTCACCTGCCTTCTCAGTCCTTCAGCTAACAAATCGTTCGTTCGCTCCTGGGCTTCCTTCAGACCTTGCAGTACACTCAAAATCTCAATGGTCTGATTCTGGGGAGTGGAGATAGAGGAAGAGTCGTTGGAATACATGATCCTGAAACAATGATTTTGAGGATGATATAAGGCACACGCTATAAGAATCAAAATATAATATGGATTGGACAAAAATTCAAGAATATCAGATGTGATTAAATTCATTACAAATGGAAAAAATCAATTGTATGAATCTAAGTCACTTAAACAGAGTATGGTAGTGTAACCGTGATGTAGTTCACAATTACAACCACGAAACTTTGCAAAGTCACCCGAAACCCTAGCGAATGGATAGCGGAACACACAATGTGAATGTGGATCAAGGATATCAAGTTTACAATCTAGACTGAGGGATGTCTTAGATTGTCAAACTCTACACGGAAAACTGCAATCCCGATCGAAGCAAAACCTGGTCTCTGATACCAACTAAACCATGTCACGCCCCGCTTTCCAAAATACGGAATACGTGGGGTAGACAAGGCCAGCCATGCTCCTACGGTCGAGGAAAAATCCTGCCGTAGTCACACTTCGGCTTCTAGCTTTATGTGGTAAACAGTAAATAATGCGCAGGTAATGAGAAATGCAGTAACTGAACAAAACAATATAAAGAACTAACCTGATGGGAAACAAAAGGTATAACCCTGGATAGCTAATCAAGATGTCCGTGATGTACGTCTAGTCCTGGTCCAGGCTAAATCTTCTCCTCACACTGAGCATGCATACTCAGGTCGTCAGAGCGACATAATAGCAATATAATATATAAATTCATGTGACAATTCTAACAGTGATAATAAATATATATAACAGTAAATCAATGACGGTATAGGTATTAACATGCAGTAATCAATGCAGTGGAACAGTAAAAGCAGTAGAATGATATGCCACGTATGTCAACACAGTAAGTATGTATATCGATGCCATCATTCCTATCAGTCTCTAAGTCTCACTGTACAGGTCACTAAGCCTATCGTCAGTCCAAGTGTGAGAGTCAATCACTCGCGAGTGTCCTCCACCCAAGGGTAGAACCCAAGGGCAAAAGACCACGGGCCCAACATATAAATCACGGTAATAATCATGTACCCTGTAAATCTCCATATATCTCCATATATATAAGCCGGCAAGGGACTCCCGAGATTCTGTTGAACCCACACTCAAACTACCCCACACCCCGTGGTCTACATCAAACGCTAACCATAACCCTAAATACCAGTCGGTCTGTGACAAGTCTGCGCGAGAACTGGAGGCAGGACCTCCATCAAGCACGTCCCGGCTAATACCTAAGATAAATGGCAGTGTCTGGTGCCTTATCTGTGACACCCATGCAAGAGTTTCCATAAGTGTCCCATACCACTTATAGTTACACGTACACGTGTCCCACAGACGTCGACAATGCAATAGAATAATAAGGTTTACTGATTGTGTACAAGCACGTGTCACTTTCACTTAATCACTTATACACGAACACTAACGTACTTGCCATAATCATCACTAATACCTAACACTGGGTAATGCACGTTATCACTAAGTTATCAATGCAGTGACATATGTATAATATGATGCGTAAACAGTATGTAAAGTATGATTAGGATGTCATGAAACAGTATTCTACCACTTGCACGATTTATCATAAGTCATATGTTTACAGTTTAATGAAACAATGAATGGGGAATAAGTAGTAGGTTCAGTTGTCTATTCAGCGAATTCTGTTTTATGCCAATCGGGTTCCAGGATCATTAATTATAGCCATTTCATTTTAAGCGTTCACGGCTGGAAATCCGGTTTCAGAATCGGAAGTCCGTTTCGCAACGCATTTTAATCCCAATTGGGATTAGATTTTAGCGATGCTACAGTTGAATGAAATCTAGGGTTTTCAGTAAGGTTTTCAACGCAATAGACGGATCCTCAATTGCGTCTTTACGTTGAGAGTTACACGCTGTTCAGTACTAGTATGTCAATTCTGATTCTGTTGGGACTGTTATACGTCCCGATCTTTTAAATTATAGATAAAATAGAAAATGTTGAAGAAACAGGGTGAAACCACTTGTATTATCTATCTAACAGATTCTCCTTTAATAAACAGCGGAGTTCCGCAACCTACGAGTTAAGGAAACAGCGTGGTACCCATTACGGGACAGCATACAGTAAACAGAATCGCTCTGGACTGCAGTCCAGAGTCGCATTCCGATCCAAATATTATCACAGTTTAAGTACAGAAATATTTGGAAACTTGTATAGGGTTATAGTTCGTCGAGTCAGCTTCGATTTGAGCCCTCGAACGCATCATTCCAATATGTACATAATTTATGATGATTTTAACGATTTTCAGATACCAGAAATTTTCAGTTTTACAGGCAAACTTGGGGGTAGTCGTTTTAGTCGTTAATAGTCGTATTATCCAGTGAAATTTATACAGATCTTCATCACTACAAGGGCCACTATAAACAATCTAGTTCCGTCAAATTAGATAAGTATTCTCATTGAGATCATGTATCGAACAGGTACGTAGTATAATTTATTCAGAAATATAACTACAGAATCTACACGATTTTAATTTGTAACAAACATAACTTAGCATGTAGCAAGTAGAGAACTTGCCTGGGAATGTCTCGGGGTTGTACGGCAGCAGCGGCTACGACCGAGACAGCAGTGATCGACGACGTATGAAAAGTGCTCGATGAAATGCCAAAACTTGAAGGTTGTGTGGTGATCTCGACTCGGCTTGTGGGGGTGATGGTGGTTGCAATGAGGTGGAGGTTGCTGGCGGGGGTTCAGGTGAGGTGCTCGGGATGTGGGTTCGAGAGAGGGCACGGGGGAGAGAGGAGGGAGAGAGTGATGGGAGTGAGGGAGAGAGAAAGAGTGTGCAGGGAGAGAGAGACAAAGAGATTGAGGGAGAGAGAGAAAGGATTAGAGAGAGAGAGAAAGAGAGAGAGATTTGAGAGGAAGAGAGAGAAACAGAGAGAGAGAGAGAGAGGTTGCAGGGGAGTTAGGCAGGGTGTTCGGTCGACGAAGTGGAGTGGTGAGGGGGTGCAGATGAGGGTGCTCGGGGAGGAGGTGGCCGATGATCGGAGCTGCAGAGGGTGCTGATGGTGGGTTCGAGGGAGAGTGAGAGAGCACGAGAGAGAGAAAATTAGGGAGAGTGGGGAGAGGGTGTGAGGGAGATCGGGCGATGAGATTAGGGAGGGGAGTGCGAGGGGTAACGTCGCGAGAGCGTGGGCGTGGGGAGCGGCGACGAGGGCGCAACGGGAGGATTTCGCGCGGGAAATCAGGAGTGCCGTTGGGGAAGAGAAAAGAAGGCGGGTCGGGTCGGAGGTTGAAGCGGGTCGGGTGTGGGCAGAAGTGAGTGGGCTTGGAGGGGCACTGGGCCGGGCCTGGGGATTAATATAAGGGAAAATCAAATTGGGAAATTAAAGGAGTGGGCCGGGGCCGAGAAATATGGTGCTGGGCTCGATAATTTAATAGGAAATGAATTGGGAAAAATGAATGGAGTGGGCCGGGGCTGAGAAATAGTTGGGCTGGAAAAAGAAAAAGGAAACGAATTTAAAAGAATGGGCTTGGGGGTTTTGGTTTAGGATAAATAATTAGAATTAGGGTTTGGGTTCAGGGGCTGACTCTAGACGGAAAAATACATAAGATTTGTTTTGGGTTTAATTTCAATAAAAGGAAAACGGCTTAGGCCGGCGGGATGAAAGGTAAGGTCTGGGTTTAATGGGATTTTGAAAATAATTTAATAATTATAAATAACTTTTATATGTAAAGAGATATACGGATATAGGTGTATATAAAAGAACCGGGTATTACAAGATCCATTTCAGATCTCGATTCGAAAGCACGATGCTCTCGTAGAAGGACAAGGTCGTCGAAAAGCTCTCGCCTCCTCGCTGATTCGCCATCACCTCCTCCTCTCGATTCCCCGCCTGCTGCTCGATCCGAGGCTCATCATCAGGTAATTTTCTTTGTGTTTTTTTTTGTTGTGATTATATTTTAATTTATATATCGGCCGGGCAGGTGGTGTTTTTTTCTTGGGAGGGATATGAGGTTAGTTTGGGTGATCAAGGGGAGGAGTTGGTGGAGCTCTTTGGGGTTGGAGATGTAAGTCTACGATGCCCACCCCGGTGCTTACGGGGAGGCGAAATAGGGAAAAATTGAATTTTTAATACTAGGCAACATGGACTAGAAATGGTGGATCTTTGCTAAACAAAAACCTAGCAAACTACATGAGATGCTATCTACTATGCTAAAGAGATTATACCTCACGAAACCGGTCCTTCGGGTCTTCTCTCCGCTGTCCTCCTCGTCCATCTAAGCTCCGAGAATCGATCCGGATCTTGGTCACCTCCGCGGCCTCCTAGATTCGAAGACGATCCACCCGAGAGTTTGTGTTCCGAGCTCCACCTCAAGCGGAGGTAACTAGGGCAACAAGTGTGCTATGCTTGATGTCCTAGGTGGTGTAGAAGATGGTAGTGGATTTGTTTGTCTATTTAGATCCTTATTTTCTCAACACATGAGAGCAAAGGAAAAAACTACAGGAGGAAGAAGGAGGAGGAACCATGGGAGCTATCTTTTGATGAGAGAGAGAGCCAAAGAGATAATGATGCATAAAAAATATAATTACTAATCTTTTATCATGATAATGTTGATGGCTCCCCTTGATTTGACCATTATCATCTCAAAGCTAAATCCAAAACAATAAAAAGGATCTAGTGCTCTCAAAATATCCAGGTCAACAATAGTCAACTAGATCAAACGGTCAAGGAAGGTCAAATGGTCAAACCAACTAGCCATCACACAATTATCATTAAAAAGGATTAGTAAATAATTTCCCCGCCTCATAATGGTTTTGACCGAACCAACCTTCAAAACCCTAATGAGGCACCTCCTTCTTCTTCGCTCCTCACACCTGTGCATGCACACCCGCATCCGCATTCCGTAGAATGCGAATGCACAGAAGACAAAACTAATCCATCCATACAATACTAGGATCCGGCTTAAACCAAAGCCCACTAGCATTGTCTACCAGAACAGCATACGCGCACAAGTGCACGTAAGTGATCGTAGCCCTACCGTAAAACCATACGGCCTCTACACCTTTCGCCCAGTGCAGAGAAACTCTCTGTGTGGGACTCTAAAGACTCGACACTACGCTGGCAGTGGGTTTAACCACAGACCGCAAGCGGCACTAGCTGTACGTAACGGTCCCCAGGGAGATGTCGACAAGAAGGCCGATGAGGTAAACCCATCCGAACTCTTACTGAGCCGGAATGTGCCAATCTCCGTACAGTCCGGTCTGTTCGTCTAAGAATATCGCATGGCGGGCCTAGGGGGCGGTAAACGTCAGACCCCTAATAGCGGTACAAGTCGTGCCGGAGTGTAGCCCAGAACACGTTGAGAAACTACTGGAAACACTACCAGTAATTCTCGCTTGCCCTGTCCAGGGACTTTGTGTAATGGCTCTCCTAGACACAGCGCAATATCAACCCCCAATATTAGGAGAGACGAATCATGTCTAACCGTCACTGCCTCCAAGTGCTTTGGGAGTGCACCCAACTACTACCTGTTTGCACGACTCCTTTGAGCCATGGTAGGATAGTAATCAAAGAACAATGGGAACACATTCGAGGTGAAGTGACAGTGTCAAGTCAACGGACTAAGCTGTACTCATGTCACCTGGGAACTGTTATCTGACGATAGGTATAGTACCAACCAACAGTTCCTGACGAGTCCTGTCCAGTGTACTCGTAACCTAACGAGCACCCGCATACTATCTCTAGTACGATGTACTGATGGCTGTGGGACAGACCATCTCCCTTGATATATGGGCTCATATATTTAAGTTATGTAAGCTTTCACTGATATATGGGCTCTATAAGAAATGAATTGAAATGGTTAATAAAAAATAATATTGTCACAACATATCCATGTTGACTTATCAGGCTCATTGATATAATATAAAATATAAATAATTTACTTAGCTAAAATTTAAACTTCATAATTATATTTAAAATAAGATCTAGTTTTTAAAAAGGTATAAAACAATATTTGGTGTTGAAAAGATATCGAGAGTTTATTGACATTAATTTTTTTACCTGTCTGAGAGCAGACTCGGCATATGTATCCCAGTATGGGTGGTCGGTATCTGGACCAACAATTTTTCCTTCGACCAATCCAAGCCCATTGACCCGTAAACCGAGTAAGAGGCCAATATCCTGGAGTGTGATAGTGGCATCACCCCATCTTAGATGAAAAGTGTGGGTCTCTTTTCTCCAACGCTCAACAAGAGAGATAACGAGACTGTGGTCGATTTGGATATGACAAAGCAATGAAGCTTTATAAAATCCGGCCCTTCGAATCCGCTCGATTATTCGCTGGTCGGTAACTTGCCACATGTCAGAACTATGGCTGACGACTGTGAGATTATCTCAACCCTGCAAAATTAAATCATGTTATTTTCAACTATTAGAATTAAAAGAAATGGGGAATTTAAAAAATTGAATAATTTTTGAATTTTTCCTCCCCGTGTAATATATTGAAAGATCTATGTTCGTTTTGATCTACGAGCAGTGATTTGTCGAATGGTTGATTCTCTATTGAAATTATTTTGATATTTTAATCCCTGAAAGATTTAGATAAGAGGCAGAGGTTTAGAAGGGAATTTGGACACAGAGTTGCGAAAATCATACTAAAAAGGGCGGGTTTTTATAGGGAAAGGAGGGCGGGTTCTCTGAACCCGCCCTCATCTTTGCAAACAGAGTTGTCATGTTAAATCAATTTCTCATTCATGATTTATGTTTTTTAATGTATAGTGATTTGTTTTTTTCTAGTGTTGTCACATCATTTTTTTTCCTTAGTGTTAAGTCACTTCATGTTTTTTAATGTTTGTCAGAACCATACTTTCAATAATTTTGCTATTATAGTGAAGAGGGCGGGTTCTTAGAACGCGCCCCCTTCAATAATTTAATGAGGGCGTGTTCCAAGAACCTGCCCTCATCTTTTATTATTATTTTTTTTACAGTGTGTTGTTAAATCAAGCAGGACCAATAATTAAACTAGTGAAACGAAGAGGGCGGGTTCTTAGAACGCGCCCCCTTCAATAATTTAATGAGGGCGTGTTCCAAGAACCCGCCATCATCTTTTATTATTTTTCTCTTTTGTTTTTTTACCCTTTTGTTTTTTTACAGTGTGTTGTCAAATCAAGCAGGACCAATAATTAAACTAGTGAAACGAAGAGGGTGGGTTCTTAGAACGTGCCCCCTTCAATAATTTAATGCGGACGTGTCCTATAAATACACCCCTCTCTCCTCTCCGGCAACTCTCTATTCCGCTGAAAGTACCCTTATTCTGAAACTATAGCAAAAATTCTCTAAAAATTTCCAAGTCTGAGAGGAGTTAAAATAGTTAAGTGGGTGTTTTCTCAAGTTTTGTTTAGAACTCTTGAATTAATATAATTTGCTTTCTCTTTAATCTCTTGAGCTCTTGCCCCTTTGTCTTGACCTTGTAACTTCTTCATTGAACTTGCAAGCTTAAGGCTTAGATTCTTGACTTCAAGAATACTTGTAACTCATTTGAAATTCAATAAAAAGTTCTCATTTTATTACCATGTCTTGCTCTTTACATACTTGAACTTATGAAATCTTTGCTCTACTTTGATCTTGCAGCCTCTTAAGTGAGCTTGCAACCTTAAACTTTGGTATTTGGATTTCACATTACACCGGACTAAAGAACCCTTGAACATATTCGCTTTACTTGTTAAAGGTATAATACGGTTAGTTTGCGTTAGGAAATGTTTTGCTAAAGCCTTAAAAACCTTAACCTTGAAATTGAAACTCCGAGCAAACCACTCGCAATTCCGCTCTGTTAGACATCCCAATCCTACTACGATAGCGATGAATTCTAATCATGACCGGATTGCAAATGGTTTGCCGAAGGCTAAAGTCAAGAGACATCAACGGAAGGACAAGGGACAAGAAATACGGATTTAGTTTAAAACCACAAATACCGTATTTCAAGTTCCCTAATCCGCGTTGTTGCCTATTACCTAGCGTCAAAGTCAAGGTTGGGTCTATAAGGAACCGGAAAACATCATCCTAACACAAGCTAACCTAAAAATACCCTTAACAGGTCTTGTAATTGCACATATCCTAGTTACGACGCTTAGCATAAACCACAACTCAAAACACGGTATTAACTCGTTAAAACAAGCCTAAAAACCTAAAAATACCCTAAACAAGTCTTGTAATTGAACATTAGCCTAGAAATACCCTTAACAAGTCTTGAATATAATCATTATATAAGTTGTTAACGCTTTTTTTATTGTGTCGCGCCCCTCTTCCCAGAGTACGGGCAGAGGACGCGACTAGGCCGCTACGTATTTACTTTAGAATAAATAGCGGCCTAGTCGCGTCCTCTGCTATCACGCCCCGCTTCCCAGTATACGGGCGGAGGACGTGACGAGGCCGCATCGTATTTACTGTGAAGTAAATACACTAAGCGTATCTAAGCAATATAAAAGTAAATCCACAAGAGACAAAATATAATAAAACAACAACTTTATTTATTCACATTCTTTCTGTACAATGCATGAAAAAAATAAATGCATCTGATGAAAACAATGCCTAAACAATGGCATAACAGGAAAGGAAAAAGTACTGGAATGAAATGTGTACAATGAAACTAGAGCTCTGGGTCTTCAATAATCTGGTCCCAGTCCTCAATGCTGGGCTCTGTCTCCAGAAGGTCCGAAACACCTGACGACATTCAAAGAAGAAATAAAGAGAATGCCGTCAGCGAACAAATCGCTCGGTAAGTTCCAAAGATAAGGGAGAAGTAGAAAAGAAGAAAGAGAGAGTGTAGCTTTTAAAGTTGTATTATATTGTTATAGTGTTAATGCTGTTGTTATCGTAAGTTTAAGGGTGAATATCAACTAATCTTAAGAGTGTTCTCAAACCCAACAGGCCACAGTTCAGGGGTAGGGAACCACGGGCCCAAATGATATATTAGTAGCGGGACTTCGACCGTCGTCGAAGTATTCCAAACTCAACAGGCCACAGTCCAAAAGCATGGAAACACGGGCCCTCATGATTGCTTGCTTGTGTTAGTAGACATGGATTCATAATCTAGGGGGACTCTTGAGATTATGTTGGATTCACGAATGAACTACCCCAATACCCCGTGTATTTATTGTATTGATAGTATTGTGTTGCATTGTAATGTCTTGTAAATTGAATTGTATAATTGGATGACTTGCCGAAACCATGATATCAGTAAACGGATGTAAATGTAGAATCATGTATATAACTGGAGAATCATGTAAACTGGATGATCATGTAAATGGAATGTATATCTATGGTTCGGTTCGGTCAAGTTGTATAGATTGATAGATTGAATATATGGAATAATGGATTCATGGATTCGTGTTGAATTGTAATATTGTAGATTGTAGATTGTACTGGAATCATATTCAAGTCAGATTATAGAGAGACTCAATCTGAGTCAGACAATTAGAAAAGTAAATTGAAGTCCTGATTGTTTTGATATTATCGGTAACCGATGCACATGGACGGCAGGATTTGTGTCTTTTTCAAAAACGATTACCGTATTGATAACACCGTTGTTAAGTTGTCTACCTTAGATAGGCAAGCACCCACTTCTCTGGCTCCCTGAGGCTCAAGAGATTAGTCCCGCTTAAACCTATGTTTACTAGGGTCCTTAGGGTAATTTATAGAACTTGGGGTTTTATGTAAAAATACTTTTGTATAATTTTCAAAATACACCTCAAGTATTTAATTATCGTCTTTAGAGTTGTAATAAACGTAGATTTTATAATTGTGATATTTCTAGTGAAAATATCATAAATTCATAATAAAGGGTATTTATTTGTAATATTGACCTTGTGTGGAATTCATGGTATATTAATGTAAAGTGATTCTTGTAATTTTTGAAAAGAGTTGGAATATTATATTATTTCAAAATAGATATTTTAATGTTACATATATACATAATTATATAAAAATAAATTTATATATATATTTTATATTTCTAAAAATCTCATTTTCTTAAGATGTCGTATTTTAAATCTCTCGAGACCGAATGCTCCTTACGGAGGTCTGAATCTCGCACTACTAAGCCCGAGGATGTGCGATAATCCGCACCATCCCGAACGGGTTCCCCAAAGTGAGTTGTAGCGGCGCTTTGCAAAGATTTGTGTAAAATACTAATCTTTTAGAAAACGGTTTTAATAGTAATGGTATTTATTTGAAAATGTGTCGTTTTTCCGTATTCTATGTTCCCGAAAGGTATTGTGCTATATTGCATATGAGTGTGTGAGGAGGTAGGTCATTACCTCGTGATCTACTTAAAGGTATAGCAAGTTTATGATGGTTTAAATGTCGAAATGAAACTATATGGTATTTAAATGAAAAAATACGGTAAAATGGAAATAGCAATTTCTTTTGATATAGAACTTGTTTAATATGATTAGTTAGTGTTTAATAGTCAACATGTAATGGTTTAACAAGATTGTATTAAAGAAAGGTGAGAGTTTTAGAAAGAAACCGAATCGGAAATCGGATTTGCTCCGATTCCGTCGGGTTTTGTAATTCCGTATTTTCAGAAAGAGTAGAGAAGGGGGAAGTGGGACTTACTAACTTAGGACTTAGAGGAGAGGAAGAGGAGTCGGGAGGAGGCGCCGGTGCGTCGTTTCGTCGCCGGGATCTCCTAGGGTTGTCGCCGAAATTTTGCCGGAGCTTCGCCTCTTTGCTCACTTTCAAAACACACTAAGGTTCTAAGAATTTTCTTGAGAGTTGGCTCAGAATTTTAGAGTGAGTGGGTAGTGTGTAGGGGTAGTATTTATAAGATTAGGGTAGATGAAAAGCTTAAAATGAAAAATATGATAGAATGTAATAAAAACGTATTAAAAGTGGAGTAATTAGGGTTTTAAAAGAGCTCTGGAAATGGTCTGAGGATAAAATTTTGCAGGTGTACAGGGGAGATCAAAAGACACATTTTTTTGTGTTGGGGTCGTCGCCGGAATCGGCCGAATAGGCCGTGACTCGGTCGAAGGTCTGAGTCGGCCTAGTCGAGGCCGAGTTGGCCGATTTCAGGCCGAGTCAGGCGGCCGGAATCCCCCCGACGGTTCATCTATCCACTGGCAATGTTACATTTTTGGGTGTAGTGGGGTTTTTGTGAGATATGCACGTGCAAACCCTTGGTATTCTAAAGGTTTAAAAAAAATCAATATTAAAAATAATGTGGGGTATTGGATTTGAACTCTGGTGGCTTGGTTCAGCAATGCAAGGTATTACCAATGAGCTACAAGCTCCTTCTTGTAATTAATTAGCAAAACAAGTATTTAACTTATACTCAGGCAAAAGTACCCCTTTCTTTAAATTTTGAAAAATTTGCACAGAAAGTTATACAGGGAATTTAGGGTTGTTACATATTGTTGGCTTAATATTGTTTGATGCAGATTATGACAAGTTCAAGTTTATTTGTTGTATGTAAATACGATGGCCGAATTATCACAAGTGCACAAGGTCCCGAGTATATGGACGGGTCCGCAAGAATCATGCGATTAGAACTATCAACGACTTATAATGAAATCGAGAATAAAGTGTTTAAAATCACGAAATACGATTCCCGTGAAATTAAACTTAAGTTAAGTTGTATATGGCTTATATTTAGTGGATATGCATTGGTTGAAATTATAGACGATGCATCAATATCTTCGATGATAAACTTCGGTCTGGCAAACACCCATCATTCTTTTGAACTTTTGGTTCAGAAGGAACAATTGGAAGTATCAGATATCGCTCCAACGGGTAATTTTGATGGTAATGCTGGAGGTAGTTCCTGGGGGTACGGTCACATGGTTAACGATGATACCGTCAGTCTCAGTGGATATGACTATACACAACATTATTCAAACCTTCAAACTCAAGGGTAAATATTTTATAAATGCACCTTTTGTAATACCAAAATACTAATATATTTTATATATTGAATACAGGTTTTCTCAATCAACTGCTGCAGTTACATTCACCCCTGAAGAACAACAAGGATTACCATATACAACCTTCTAAAGGTAAATAAATCTGAAACAAGTGGTGATTATGTTTATATTCTTCGTAATACGAAAATATTAAGGAATAATTATATAAGAACAATTTATATACTAAACGCAGATTTTCTCATACCTCCGCACATTCCAACACGATCCAAGTAGCGTATTCCAAGCATGTCCGTCCATATCTTTCCGGTCTTTTCATCCCGAACCATCCACATTACACCGACCCCAACCATCATATATTGCACCCGAGCCTTATGTTGCTACGGGTGAAATTGATATGTGTGGTAGTGATGATGATGAAACTGGTGAAGGTCATCAAGGGAAGGATAGCGTGGAATATGCCGCTGGATTGAATGAAATAGCATTGTTTGATGATATGACTGCGAATAATAATTTTATCGAACTAGAAGATCCCGGCCTCGATCCCCTGGAAGATGATAGTTGGGTAGACTTAGCCGTGGCAGAAGTAAATACTGAACCCTATTTGGAAGCGACAGTAGCAAGCGAAGATTGCGTCACTGTTGGGGATATGTTTCAGGAAAAAGAAGATCTTATTTATAAGCTGAAGTCTTGGGCTATTCAAAAAAACGTTACATTTAAAACCGAAGAGTCAAATAAGACGTACTATACCGTGGTATGTACGAAGGCTCCTGAATGTAAGTAGAGATTGCATGCATATTGTTCCAAAAGAGCCAAAACTTGGAAGGTCACGAAATACAACCAAGAACATACTTGCATCAATTCTATTATGTTAAAAGATCACAGGAATTGCACTTCATCTTACATTTGCTCACTAATCATGCAACTAATCCGTAAAGATGTGGCGATGACTCCCCGAGAGATACGGCTCTACGTTAGCGCAGAGCACAAAATTCAGATTTCGTTTGTGAAGGCATGGGATGCTCATAGAAAGGCTTTATGTAAGATATTTGGAGATTGGGAAAGCTCGTACAACTTACTAGTTCCTTTTATGGAAGCCATGAAAGTATCAAATCCGGGATCCGTATACCAGTTAAAAACCACAGAAACAGATGTCGATGGCTGTGTCAGGTTTCAAAGAATTTTCTGGTGCTTCGCTCCTTGTGCGGCTGGTTTCACACACTGTCGGCCGGTATTATGCGTGGATGGGACGTATCTATATGGTAAGTACAGAGGTTGCATATTAATTGCTACAGGTGTTGATGCTAATAACGGTATATTTCTGTTGGGATTTTCTATTGTCGAGGGTGAAAATACATCATCCTGGTCATGGTTTTTCCGTCAACTCAAAAGTATCCCATCTGTTATTGATAAAACAGATTTATGTATCATATCTGATAGACAACTAGGAATACTGGCTGCAATGAGAGCTATATTTCCGACGACCCCACATAGGTTTTGCCTGCGGCACTTCAGGCAAAATTTTGATAGAAAATTTTAAAATTCAGATTTACATAAGCTTATGTACAAAGCCGATGAAGCGTCTGACCCTAATGTTCATAACATGTACATGACGAAAATTGGAGAGATGGGTCAAGCCGTGAAAGCATGGCTAGATGAGTATCCAGTACGCATGTGGTCACAAGCACATGATAATGGATGCAGATATCTACTAACGACCACTAATATGTCTGAAAGCTTCAACGGGGTCCTTAAAAGTGTTAGAGGCTTACCAATACAGGGGTTGATTGTTTGAACCTTTTTCCGAGTAAATACTTACTTTGTGCAAAGAAGAGAAATGTCCTTGGCGATGGAGACTCCACTCACCGCGTATTACGAAGATATATTCCGGAAGAGAGAGCGCAGAGCACAATACTATAGATCTAAAAGGATTGACACGACGAGTTTCAAGTTACGGGGAGTAATGGGAATCAATATACCGTAAATTTTAGAGATGAAGGGCTCTCTTCGTACACATGCGGTGTTTTTTAGCAACAACATTTACCTTTTGCTCACGCAATTGCTGCTGCAAGCAGCATGCATAACTCACATTACAATTTTGCTTCCCATTACTATACAGTTTCCAATTACCAATACGCATACGATCCAAAATTTCATCCTATACCAGACAGTCGTCATTGTCACTATTATACTGGGAACAGACAAACACCGACTGTATTACCGCCGGAAAAAAATATAGGGCCCGGAAGACCTAAGATGCGTCGAGATCGAATGACAATGGATGCTGATCCTCAGCAAAGGCATGCCAGATGTAGCCTATGCAAACAACCGGGTCATTATAAGACCAGATGTCCAGGACAGTCAACAGGGGCGGGACCTTCGAGATCGTGACAAGTGCACCAAAAGAAAATCGGTTAGCGCTTGTAAAGAAACTTGTACAATTTACATTTTACAAACAGATATGATTTTTTTGTATTATAAATTTGACGGATTCATTTTTTTATTAGAGTGTATACCAGATTCATATTTAAACAACACTAATATTATACAATTTTTATTCTTTTATTCAATATTTTTACCATTTTCTGTTTATTATTTAATTTTTTTTAAAAAAAATACGGCGGGTTCCCTGAACCCGTCCTCTTCAGAAAATAGGAGAGGGCAGGTTCTAGGAACCCGCCCTCTTCTATATATGGTAGGTACGGGTTCCTAGAACCCGCCTTCTAAACTGGGGGGTGGGGTCGGGCTCAAAACCGTCCTATTTCGCTAAATTTAAAAAAAATCATTTTACTTTAATAATTTAAATCCTATAATACCCTAAAAAAAATCTTCTTGAAAAGAATGAAGATGATGATGATGACGGGATGAGAGATGGTGTTGGAGGAGTGAAGGATTGAAGAGTGGAGAGCATTCGGGGGAATTATTTTTTTTCCGTTATGCATCAAATTGGTCACAGTTTTAACCGTGACCAAAATAACGATATGGTCACAGTTTTAACGTAACAAGGTTTATGGTAACGGGTCTATGACAACGGTTATGTCACAATTTAAACCGTGGCTATATATTGTTTTGGTCACGGTAATTTGAACCATAACCAAATCCCTATAATGTAGTAGTGTTGTGGAGAGGGGTAGATATATCTTTTGATTAGAGTTTGATGATGCTCGATGATGGAGGCCTCCAAAATCGCAACACGTGGCAGATGACGTGTCCCGGAGCTCAGAAGAAGGGGCCGACCAGACCATCCGTGTACCCGACCCGCAAGCTCTGGCTGGCTCTCCTCGGAGCCCCCTTTAAAAACTGTCATCCTCGACCTCTCAGCTAGTCCCGAGCTGCCACTGGTCCAAGACTTCTCGGCCTTCTTGCTCGCCTCCAGCCTCCCCAGCCGAGGCAATCTTCCTCGGTCCCTCCGATCGACCAACTCCACCACTCGCAGGCGTAACCGCCGCTCCGCGAATCCCGCCATGCGCAGATTCTCCGCCAGCAACATCCCACGTTCCACGCCATCACGATCACCATTAATGGGTGATCCGCTCTTTATGCAGGCGTGACGTCGGAAGACGTAACTGCCGGCGAGATCTTCGGGCCTGCTGCTGCGTGCTACCGCCACTATATAAACCCCCATCACAGAGGGGTCAAGTAAGCGATTCTTATTCCACTTGGCCGTTACTCTGCTCGGATCTAGTACTAACTTGATCGTCGGAGGGTCCTTAGTGGTACCAAACCATCCCGGGACTTCTTTGCAGGTACGCGGCGCTAAACTCCTCAAATCGCCAATCTCCTCAAACCCATTGAGACCCACACGCAACAGGAGATCACCTCTAAAATCCACCGGGAGATCGACGGAAGACAACATCTGACGGAGACCCCAAAAGGACCTCCATCAGAGTTAATTGCATGGGATCAGGTAGGTAACGGAATTAAAATACATGGATTATTGGGTAAAGGAAAAAAGCTCAAGTAAGTTTATAGAATTATATAACAGGTGCATACGTTCAGTCATAAGAGGGAAATAAAAAGAACTACGAACACACAAACCCACGGGTATTCAAAATATTCTATCTATCTCTCTTCGGTCCGAATGTATTGCATCGGCATACCATAATTTCTGACTGAAGTGGCAAGGATGCATGTGAAAAATGTCCACATTTTTTTTAAGAGAGAGAGAGTGAAAAATGCCATGTTAGTGATGGTTTAAAAAAACCAAAAAAATTGCTTTTATTAGTGTAAACGAAATCATAAACACATGAAATACTCTTTACAAAACAAAACCAAGAACACCTCCATTTATTGCAAAATCGCCTCTACAATCTTTCATAACTTATACTTCACAAATGAATACAAGTTTACATGGGGGGAAATGAATAGAATTGAATGAATAATTAAGAACAAATTGAATAGAAGAAGAAGAAATGAAGATTTGGCTCAAGAAAATCCAATTGTCTTTCCCAACACCCAAAGAAATAAACTATTCACAATCATAAAAACCATATGCAAACATCTCCTATCAAACATAAACCCCAAAACAGTAATCCCTGCCCCATTGTTCTCCAAATATGTCACTGCAAATACCAATAAAGAAAAGAAAAAGAAAAAGAAATCAAACCTCAATAAAAAAAAGATTAAGAATTTGCAAAAAATTCATGTCACATAATGAAAGATATAACTGATGCCTCACCTAATGCTTGCCTCTTTTGAAAGGAAACCGTGTTAGCATGAGCCTGTAAAATTTCGATACCCTCGACTTCATCCTCATGGGTAGCCTCATGTTCATCGGATTCTTCTTCCTCGTCAGTAATTATAGGGACAACGCAATTAGAAGGGAAACTAATTTCACAGCGATTTTCGGTGCAGTCGGTATCAAAAGAGTCGATAGTCGCACATACATGCCATTTTGCAGCATGACTTGTAATTGATTGAGCCTTGTGTGTGATCTTCGCGGCGCTACGTAAGCATATCAGTAGGCCAGTGACAAGCCCAATTGAGCATAGCTGCAAAAAAATTGATGGGAATATTTAATTACAATTCATTTGCAGACAATAAAAAGGCAACGATTTCGAATCCGGGCGACGAAATAAATAAACTTACAGCTAGCTCTCCCGTGTTAAACAAACTAACTTCAGCGTGAGGTCGCATTGTAAGAAAAAGCGCCGCGAATTGACTTCCGGTAACAAGAACCGTAGCCGCAACGATGAACTTGGAGAATCTATGACTGATGACCTTAAGATCTCTCCTTATCTTCGAATGCTCTTTGAGTATTGTGACAACATCTGATTCTTCTTGACAAAGCATGGCGAAATCCTGAAGCCTTAGAATCTGTAAATTGCAGGCGAGGCGGAAGAGAACGCAAGTGAGTAGAAATATCGATCTTCGATATGTCCATGACGCGAGTTCGAGCGTGCATGCTGCGATATCGCTTGCGATTGGATTTCCTAAGAAGGGGATTTTTCTGGCTCCTGCATAGTACCACCATGCCTTGTACCTGCACAAAATAAAGTATATTGTTAGGACTTTGAATGATTGTGATTTTGTAATCTAATTGGAATTGTAAAATACAAATTTAGACGAGAGAGATAGATGAGAAATTAGACGAGAGAGAGATAGATGAGAAATCTTTTGAAGTAAAATTATAATAAGAAGCATAATCATTCTCTAGATGGCTGCAAATTGGAGCTTTGATATTTTATCAAAGGCCTCTTTTGGCATTAAGCAGCAGGGAGAGGACATAAACAACTATTTTATGACGAGCACTAATTTTTAAATTAACGAATTACCCCATTTTAAAAGGCGATTTAACTAAACTATATATCAAGCGCCCTTGAGAAGTACCGACTAATTAGCAGATAAAAATTCTTTTGTGAAAAAAAGTTCTCTGTATAAACATACCCGCACTCGGCGGCCAAACAAGGCAGCATAATGGAAACCGTCATCCGAAACGATCGATCGATCTCTTCAACATATCCAACCCGAACCCTCCGACTCTCCCCACTCAACTTATCAAGAAACAAGAACCTCCTCAGCCTGTATCGACCGAAAAAGCCCGAAACGCAAAGGAAAGAAAGCGACGACGCGGCCGAAAGCGACGCCTGCACAACCGACTCGAAAGTGCGCCGGTGTTCCGAATAGGAGAGCACGAAATGAGAGACCAAAGGCACGGCCATCGACAACAGCAAATGAAGCGACCATGAGAGCAGAGATTTTAGCGTGCTTGATTGATCGATGCACAGCCACGGCAGGCATTTGCGGAAGCTCGAGAGCTCGTCGTCGAGGTCGGATACGCACCTGTCGAGCACGTGAGCTTTTGAAGGGAGCAGTGGCTCCCTGTTCACCATTTCTTTTCCCAAAGTCTTTTGAGTGAGAGATGATCAAATCGAGCTCGATGCATGTTGTATATAAAATGATGGTGGTTTTAATGCACGTGCTTGAATTGGGTGGTGACACAGTGGGACCCACGTGTGGGATTAAAATTTTATTTATTTGGGGGATTGGATTGGATTGACTGCGGGGGTCGTACATTGTTGGCTTGAGAATGATGTGAAGTTACTGGAGTAGCCTTTGGATGCATGAATTAGGACAATGGGATGAGGGGTGTTTTTGGCAATGCATGTTGTTGTGGAAGGTGAGCTCCTGGCTGCTTGCAATTTCCACGTACCATTTTGGCGGCACCAAGAAACTAGACAGAGATTTAAAAGAACAGAAGAAAAGGACGGCAAAGAAAAGATTTTAAAATAGGTATTTTTCTCTTTTGATTCAAGTGATTTGGGAAAAAGGAAAAAACAATTGGATTGTAGTATAGTCCAGCCCTTAATTTGTTTTCACGTGGTGGCGCTGAATCTGTCAAGAGCAGAAACTAACACCTGAGAGGATTTACTTAGAGTTTTAGTGATATACAAAAAAATAGGGATTACAATGATGACAGATCTTCTAGGGTATGGATGAGTTGCTGCCAAGTCTTGAGAAACAAATTGCTAAGAGCATGGGAAAACTTTCATGTAGCTCCTTCACGTTCCCCTTTCTTTCTCTTTCTTTTTTGTTCTCCTCATATCCTGGGTTGTATGTTTTCAGGTTTCATTTGGGTGTTTTGCTGCTTTGTTTGTTTTCTGCTTCATTTTTGCCTCAAAGGAGGTGGAACTATACTTTGTGCTTGTATTTTTGTTTCAATATAAGACGGGCTCCTTTTTGAGGAGCCCTTAACACCATTAGAACTAATAGTTGGGTGAATATATAAAAAGACGATTTTACTCCTCTATCAAATTGCGGAGAGTGAGCACCTTCGAAGGATGGTTGTAAAGACACTGAGAAGAACAAACTTAAATTGAGCGCGGAACTTAGGGTTTTGTACGGGAGAGTGGATACAAAGAGACGAGGATGACAAGAGCAATTTGGTCAATAAATTATCCATTTAACCATGGTTAACCCTGTTTAACAGATTAAACAAGCAAAAAGTCTTTTTAGTTAAGGAAAATATTTTCTTTTTCTATTATTAGCAAAATGAGGCGTTGATTTTACAAAATTGCTAGTCGCCAGAAGCTTCTAACCAAAAAAAACACCAAAATAATAAAAATAAAAAACATACAAAAAGGACAGCGCTTGAGAGTGGAGCCCATTTGCTGCCCAAAGATTCAGCAAAGCCTGCGGATGGGAATTTGTAGTAAATTAGAACATAATGGTGGCTACTTTCAGATGGTTGATGTTATTTTAGGATTTCTGGGGCGGGTAAAATAAATCTATGGAAAAATGCATCTAAGTCCCTATCTTTGAAAAGCAAACGATTTAGATCATTGGTCCAAAAGAAGTTATGAAAAACTCCCTCAAACTATTATATCTATTAAATTTGACCTATTTCAATATAAATGTAGTATTTTAAAAGATAACTATAGTACTTTAAAAAGTAAATGTACCAGTTTACCTAAAAGAGCAATGTCGTCGTAAAATGAAAGTAAATATACTATAGGAATTAAAACATAAGAATCTTTGAGTTTAGGAAGATTTTAACAACTTTTTTTGGCTCAGAGACCTAAACCTAACCTATTGATTTAGATCATTGGTCCAAAAGAAGTTATGAAAAACTCCCTCAAACTATTATATCTATTAAATTTGACCTATTTCAATATAAATGTAGTATTTTAAAAGATAACTATAGTACTTTAAAAAGTAAATGTACCAGTTTACCTAAAAGAGCAATGTCGTCGTAAAATGAAAGTAAATATACTATAGGAATTAAAACATAAGAATCTTTGAGTTTAGGAAGATTTTAACAACTTTTTTTGGCTCAGAGACCTAAACCTAACCTATTGCTTTTCAAAGGTAAGGACTTAAATCTTTTTTTTCCATAAATCTAACAATCTGTTTATTTTATTTTATTGTTATTTTCTTTGACACAAAATTCACTTTTACCTTCCTTAAGGAAATTCAGATGTATTCCTATCTCGATTCGCATTTTGACAAAAAAATTTATAAAGGATAAAAAGAGCATCTCAGACAAGCAAAGTCATCTAGAGAAGGATAGTTCTATCTATGGATTAAACTCAAAACTTTTATCTTTAAGCAAGAAAGACGGTGAAAAGAGCATCCCGTAGCATATTTGCCCAAAGACATTACAACGTAATTATGACATCAAATCTAAAACAGTCTCTTACAACATCAAATCATACATCACTTGCATTCAAAAAGACATGGAGCTCACAGATGATCCGACATGCCCAAGCACCCTCCGTTGAGAGGCATGAGAGCTTGAACATCCATATTGAAATCCCACAAATCAAGGCAATTTGCGCAGCTTCTAATTGATTTACAAGCTTAGAAGAACCGCTGGATCAACAGATTAGCTCAAGTGATTGGACAACTGAAAGAAACCGGATCCAAACTGAATGGTTACAAAAGCTTGAAAATCCAAAGGACAAATTCCTTTTGCGCCTATAAGAATTTTCAATGTTGGACTACTCCCACAGTTCAAATTAATTTCACAAACCATTATTTTAGATGCGAGGGAAACCATTCCCTCCTTAATAAAAGAAAGGCAAAAAACAATACTCAACTTCCTGTCAAAAGCTCATCGAAAAGCAGTATCAGCTGTATATTTTGAACCTCTAACACTGCTATTTTCATCAAATAATATATATCACAAATAATCGTACAAAAATTTACAAAAGGATACATGTGGAGTAAGGATGTCATTTTAACCTGGATAGACTAGCCCTGAATCCGAAGAGAGACTTGTGGGTATCATAGTAGAAAATCATGAATCTGGTGAAAATGAACTTTCTATCCTCCATAAACACTCCTTTCTTAGGGGTGAATCCGTGAATATTGCCTTGATAAAATTCTCTACCTGCATTAAAATAAAAATTAAAAATGCCATCATGATGAAAATATGAAGTAAAATTCCTAAAAACACTTTGCAAGCGAAGGCCTTGAAAAGCCCGTTTAATAACCGTTTGTACCCATGCAGTGAAACTTTCATCTCCAAAGTGAGGATTCTCCGGTTCTAGTCACATCTAAAATATATTTTTAAAACAAGAACATTTTCATTATTTTTTTTGGGAGGGGGGGGGGGGGGCCTTGCTCGTAAGCCTTATCCAAACGCACATCACAACCACGCATACAGCACACATGTGCATCCAAGGGACCCATGAGCTTGTCCCGAAAGCGTTCATTTGTGGTCACTTCCCCTGCACTCTCTCCAGGAGCGGAAGCACCATACCAACTGAGCTATTGCTCATTGGTTTTTCATTATCTTATGCTTGCTATGATTTAATAACGAGGAAAAAGAAAATTGGTGAATGACAAACTTTACTTTACAGTACATTTACTCATATGGCTTAAAAGACGAGAATCTATTTGATAGCTACAAACTATGTAGAATGGAAGCTTACATCCAGACGGATTTATTCAAAAACAACATAGAATGAGACTCCTATCATGAAGTCGTACATGTGCATGACGTTCCATGGACCCTTGTGTGTTCGACACTTTTCGAATGCATCATCCTTCTAATGATAAATTTATAATTTTTGGATACTTATTTGCTCACATATTTTTCACACTTCTCAAGTACTTCGACACCATATATATTACAAGTTTGTACATCATAGTTACTTCCTTGTACACATCAAGATTGTATTTAAAAAAGTGAAATTAGTGTGTTGTTGTGCATTAGCATGAATAAGCAACCAAGTATATGTCTACATATGTATATGATTTGCTTGTCCTCTTTTTATTATGGTTATTATTATTTACAATGTTCTAAACGGATTCAGAATTTGCTCGGTCAGTCGGCGAATAAAGAATATCTGGCTTGTTTGGTGAATATTCGATTTATTCGGATTATGCGGCCATAATATTTTCATACAAATATTACATAAAAAAATTCAATAAAATATATTTAAAAAAATAGAAAACTATTATACCCGCGGCCTAATGGTAAGGCGTCCGGACTAAATCGGAAGATTGTGAGTTCGAGAACGAGGAACGAGGAAAGAAAAATGAGGAGAGAGTGTTTATAAAATAATAAGTGTAGGTCACACTTATTTTTTTATTAAGTTGTGGATCACATATTTGTTTTATAGTTGTGGGTCTTGTTGTTTTGGATCTAATGGGCCAATTCGGTCGAATATTCGCGGTATTCGTTCGAATATACGGTTTGTGCAGCGAATATTCGGTTTAACCGCATATTTGACCGAATGTTGCAGAGTTTGTTTTATAACCGAATCCGAATATTCGGCCGAATATTCCGGTATTTTCAACACTGATTATTTATTCTTACCCGTATAGATTTGTAATTTCCAAGAGATTGTTGTGCCATTGTGCTCATGACTAACCGTGCCTAATAATCTTGTATCCCATCCATGTGGTTCTTAGGTTATAAATAAATATATAACACAAAACTAGGCTCCTTATGAAGCACGGATACCAGTAATTACCTCGTGAATCGTCCCATATCGTGAAGCAGAGCCGGCAACACAAGGAAATGTGACTTGGAAATATGATCTTAGGTATCCGAATTAAATAAATTGAAAGAATGTAAGGAAACTCCCCTATTAGCGTCCCTGATCGTGGATCGGGCCTGGCCAAGCAATTGGGATGTTTTTGGCACTTCAAATCGGGTTTGAATTCCAGACCAAACCCACTTTACTCAAATCCAATAACCCTACTCGCCCTAAACAGAGGTATCAATTGGGGGAAATATGGGGAGACCTAAGGCTTTCATCGTTCTCTCCCTCGTCTCGCCGGGGACGCCTTAACGGTGAAGCAAGCTTCGTAAAAGACCTGAATTGACGCCTCTTAAATCGATGCATCTATCCATCACCACCATTGATAATGTGAGCAGCGACACCATCGACATCAAGCAGCAGCCAAGATCTAAGACAAAAATCTTCAACCTTCATTTATATGCCTTTTCGTTCAATTTTCTCTCAAAGTTAGCATCTTTTCTAAAATTATCATTGAAAATCTTTAATCTTAGTGAGGTTTCCTCCAAATCAACTGAGACTCGTCTTTGTAGGGAAGCAGCTCGAGGAGGATTCCATATCAAGAGGTGTCTCTATGTGAGAGAGAGAACTAATATTGTAGGTCGGCCGAGGATGAACGACGGCAGCGGGTAACAAAGTCCAACGGACGATGACGAGCGGCGACAGCGGGTAACAAGGGTGATGGTCGGGAGCAGCGGTAGCCAGCAAGTGCAACGATCGGCGACATGCAACAACGGTAAGCAACAGAGGGTGACAACTACAGGGACGATGGCGAAGGCTGGCGACGATCAGCGACGGTGCAGACCGAAGACAACATGCGATTGACGGCAGAGACGGCTAGAGGGCAGCAACAGCAGCGGACAACAAAGAGCGAACGGCGACGACGGTTGATGATAGTTGTGGCACTGGTTGTGTTAAGAGTATTCTAATAGCTACTAGTTTGAATGTGAGTAAGATTCCCACGATTTGTGGGCATAATATTCTTAGGAATATTATTTGCATCAAAACAAGCATAGGGATTTTTCATGGGAATCTTGGATTCCATCCTATATTTCCATGTCTTAAGCGCCCCCTTCATCCTCTAGCACCCTTTCCTCTGTTTTTTATCTTAATTTCCAAGAAAAAGAAACTTTGTGCTTAAAGTGACATGACCATTTTACATCACGCCTTATGTTGCACGGATTCGTCGATGACGACATGTATCCGTATCAAATATGTATTTGATTCGTATCCATATCGTATTCTTTCGGATTCACCGAGAGCATATATAGAACTCTTTTTGGCACGTTTAAAGTTTTATGTTGTTATTTTAGACATATTGAGCATGTACAACAATCACACACCAACACTAACAAATTGGTTGTATTCTTAGTTCGGATTTTCTAAAATGACGATTTTTTGTGTTAACTTAAACATAATTAAACAACAAAAGATTGGCGTATCCCAACAAATCGTATTCGAGATTTTTGAGACATCGTGTAACAGCGAATTCGACTCGTATCATGCCTCATACCTATATTTCAATCAATATTCAATACTATTGATCTTACGCCCATGCACTACGCAGCAAAGTTACCTAAAACGTGATACGTGATGGTAAATACAACGAAAACAGGAACATGGTACACTAACCGTTATAAAATAATGTACCATAAGAGTAGGCTTTTCGGAAATGTTGAGCTAGAACAAAATATGATATATGATAAAAGGAATAGTTAATTCAAAGATTAAAACACCATTACCGGTTGTTTTCATATACTTCAGCAACTACTTTTTAATATTATGCTATGAGAATAGAATTAATTTCAAGAAACTACCCTCGAGTTTCCCTGTTTTTTAAGAAACTATCCTAAACTTTCTAAATCATCAACCACCCCCTATACTTTCAAGTGTTTTCAAAAAACTATCCTTTTTAACTGTCCCTCTTAACACCGTCAGAAAAAAGACACACTCATATTCTCTAAACACTAACCCTAACAACCTTCCCTGACCACTCCTCCGCCTCCCACACCCCTCCCCGTCCACGCACCCCCCTCCTCCCCCATCATTCCTCGACCTCCCCCTTTCGCCTCATCCCCGATCTCCCATGCACCTCCCCTTCGCCCACAACCTCCCTCCCCCTCGTCCCCCCATCGCCTCCCCCTCATCCCCAGCCTCCCTCCTCCATCATTCCCGACCCCCCCTCATTCCCCAACCTCCCCCGCAACTGCCCCCTACCCTGATCCTCCCATCTCCTCAACCCTTCATCTCTAACCCTAACCTAACCCCAACCCTAATTGCTGCCTCACCGCCGTCTCTCCACCGCGCCCCCATTGCCGTCTCGCCACCTAACCCCCTAACCTTAATTACTATAATGATTAATAATATTATTAATCATTATTAAATTAATTAATAATTATTAATATAAGGGCATAATGGTCATTAACATTTTTCGCGTTGACCGTTAAAGTGGGTAGTTTTTCATAATTTTAAAAATTTAGGAAAGTTGAGGATAATTTCTTGAAATTAAGCCATAGGAATAAGCTCATGCTGTAATTATTGGTATGTGAAATAGCCATTAAAGAGTAAATTGTTATTTTTGAAGTTAATATGAACTAGAAATATATCCATATTGTAAATGTAATTCAGAACACCAAATATATTGTTTTGGAACGAAACAGTTTCACGTTTTGAATCGAAAGCTCCAAATGGTAAATGTAAGGCTGAGCAAGCTAGGCCCGAGTCGACCCAACCGACCACAACCGACCCGACCTGCCGGTTTTGGGCGACTACGAGTTGAGCTCGGTCGGCATGGGCCCAATAATTGTAATAATAAGCTTAGGACGATCGAAGTCGGGTTTCAATTTACCAAACCCGACTAGACCCGCCCCGCCCGACTAGACCCATGTATATAGTGCAAAAAATAAAAAACACTAGAACTCTCTCACGCGCGCGAAGTCTACGTCGCCTCCCACTCACTCCTATTTTGATAATCCTTAATTTTCAATCATAAATTCAAAGAGCGATGGATTTTAGTCTTCTTGACTCAGCAAATCTCGATCAACCTAAATTTCTAAGGCTCTCATCAATCTAGTTGTCGGTGCCTTAGTGGTTATGGTGGTGTCATCGAATCGGGTTGTAGATGTGAGATCCATCACTGATTTGGTGATCTTATAGTTGGATTTAGGGATTTCTAATTTTCATTGACTTAGAATCAGATCTAATAGGTAAATACTTACAACTTGATTTTTTTACATTTAGTTTGGTATTTTTAAATCTCTTCACTGCTTTGGGATTTCTTATTTTTTGGTGAATATATGTTTTTTATTTTGGCTGCTAACGATACTCTTTGGGTTTTTTAAATTTTTTTCCTTAGGATTTTAAGGCTTGATGAAACCGACTTTCGACCCGAAACATCCCGACAATGGTCGGTTCAGTTGCATCTCGGTTTTGAGAGCTCATTGATATGTCGGTTGTCGATTTTCAGGGAGGTTGGTTTAGCACGCTCCTCTTTTTTGGCAAAAATCCGAACCAAGCCGACTGTTGTTCAACCCTAGAAAAATGTTAGGTTACACAGATTTTGGTAACTGCACTATAGTTATAGGGACCTTGCACCTCGTGTCTTGACAATGGTGATAAATGCCACCCTATATGCTGTTCTACTGAAGATGAAAGACTGAAAGCTTAACCAGGCATTCCAGATTTTGTTGTTCACATGTTGAACCCCACAACATGATATATGTTCCCATGGTTCAAGAACGGTTTCGGTCTCATAATTTTATTCGTGTTTCGCTGGGTTTCTGCTAGTTTCGCTAATCTCGGTTCGGGTTTCGGTTTCGACGGAAATACAATATACACAAGTGCATATATATTAAATACTTAAATTTATGGTTCTATATTACAAGACAATGATCTTAGCGTTTAAAAATCCTATCATGATGCAAAATATATTGAAAAATGTACTTACATAAGTATTAATATAGGATTTCGGTTTTTTTGCGGTTTTCCAACGAAGGCCTACAATGATCACAATGACAGTAAAAATGGTATTAAAAAATAAGTTTTTAAAGGTTTTGGCCGAAACAATATTGAATGGTTGGTTTCGTATCGGTTTCGGATTTCATACCGGTCTCCGCCGAAACCGATACGAAACCACCACGTTTCGGTGGTTTCGGCCGAAACCTCAAACCTTCTAATGTTCCAATGCAACAAAAGTTTATTAAAACGTTTCCTGCACATCCCTAAATAATTCAAGAGGTAAAGGGTCTAGTATAGAGTTGACCAACAACACATGCATTTTACTACTGATTTCTAATTGGTTTGAAGCTCAGCCAATTTCCCCAGATGCTAGCATGCATGTTCACCAGCATACAACAGCTTCACAGCAGCATTTATTAACCGGTGCAAATGAAATGTTATATTGCAAACACATTTGAAGCAGGTATTTCTTCACATAAATCTATTGCTGAAAAATTTAGTTCAATAGAGGTAATAAGAGCATGTTAAATAAAAGCCAAGTTTGTAAGAGAAACAAATGTCAACAATAATAGATGCCATCTGATTATGAGAAAAGCTTAGCATGAAGCAATTGGTTTACCATAATCAAACATATGAAACATACCTCAGAGGCCGTAAAACCACAACCTCGCAACTCACCGCTCTCCCATGTTGTTGTGATGGATTTCAAAGGCATGTCGAGCAAGTCTATCAGGATAAAGAAAAAACATTAAGTTCCTGACCAAAATGATAGATATATTTTTCTCTAAGTGTACTGTAGTTATTCTTGCTATGAAAGCACGCATTTGCATAATTATTATACATGCCTGCTAGTTTACGAACTTTGCATAGAGAAGGTAGATTCTCATCTAAACGATTCAATATTAATTCAAGGTAGTCATCTTCTTCATTCAAGCCATCAACAAGGGATACAAGCAATGAAGATAAGTTCTCCAGTGTCATATGAATCAATCTCTGGAGCTGAATGCAACGCAAATAAAATTTTATTTAAAGGGAAAAGTAGTCATTCAGACTGTAAACTTAGAGGACTTAATAATAGACAAAACCTGCAACGTCTCTTCAGCAGCCATATCATCCAAAAGAAGCAAGTCTTTTGTGATTCTAGAGAAGACAGAATCAAGAAGTATGTACATAGTTTTCTTGTAAATTGATGCTGGCATGAGTGGCTTCCATATGGCATGTACTTTATCCAGAATGAAAATTACCTAGGAACAAGAGCCAAATATTCAAGAAACTGATACGGTAAAAGAATGGAAGTGAAATTTATGTACTTTATCCAGAATGAAAATTACCTAGGAACAAGAGCCAAATATTCAAGAAACTGATACGGTAAAAGAATGGAAGTGAAATTTGACGGCAAATCATTTTTTCCCGAAGACGGTAACAAAAGAAATCATAATCACAAAACTAACAAATGAAGGCTGATTTCGGTTACCTTCTCAGGAGGAATAATAGTACGCTAACATATCAGAGAATTAAGAAGTAATGCATCAATTTTTTACTTGCGAAGACCTAAAAGTATAATAATGTGACGATGTCAAGCCATATATATATGTAGATGTATATCTATATATATGGGAGTGCTCCATTGCAAACCGGTCCGCGATTTTACAAAACGGGAACTCTCGATCTATGGCATATTTTAACGATCAGATCCGTTCAAGTTGATCGCCCTACCCTCAAATATGTGTATGAAAAATCAAAGAATTTGAAGACCTCTAACCAAATGCATCGGATGTAGTTTATGTCGCATTATCGAAAGACGTTCATTTTTGCACTCATCGATACATTTGGTCAGAGGTCTTCAAATCCTTTGATTTTTCATACACACTTGAAGGTAAGGTGATCAATTTGAACGGATCGGATTGTTAAAATATGCCGTAGATCCAGAGTTCCCGTTTTTAAAAAACGTGGACCGACTTGCAATGAAGAATTCCCATATATATATATATATATATATATATATATAATGAAGAAAAGAGGGCCTAGTTGGATTTTTCATTAGGTAGTGTCAAATATCTATATCCTCCATTATTTTATTCGACGATCGGCACGCATCTTTATCATCTAAGATGTGGAAACACCATATTTCATGTGATTCCACCATTTTTTCACCGTTGAATTAGCAGTATAAAAAGTTCGATTGTCGGTAAACCGTTAATTTTGAACCTACTAAATCAACAGTGAAGGAATCATATGAAATTTGGTGTATCCACATCTTAGATGATAAAGATGAAAATGATGGGTGCGGATTGTCGGAAAAAATCGTAAAGGGCGTATCTTTTCGACGCCGTAGGAGGAAATTCCCTCCTATGTCACCTTTCCTCCATTAAAAATACGCCCTCCATGATTTTTTCCCATCACTTGCATCTTTATCATCTAAGATGTGGATACACCAAATTACGGTGAAAAAGTTGTGGAATCACATGAAATTTGATGTTTCCACATCTTAGATGATAAAGATAACAATGATGAATGCCGATCGTCAAAAAAATTGAGGATATAGATATTCGACGCCACCTAACGAAAAAGCCTCATACTGCCTCTTTTCTTCATTATTCTCATATGTAAAGAAAGAATAATGGAAGCTTTTTCGTTAGATGGCGTCAAAAAACTACACCTTCCACCATTTCTTTTGACGATCGGCATCTTCTATCTTGATCTTCATCGTCTAATATGTCGATACACCAAATTCCATGTGATACTAACACTTTTTCACCGTTGATTTAGAAATGTAAAAAGTTCTATTGTCGGTAAACCGTTAATATTGCACCCGCTAAATCAACGGTGAAAAAGTGTTGCAATCACATGAAATTTGGTGTATGGACATATTACACGATGAAGATCAAGATGGCTGGTGCCGATTGTCGAATAAAATGGAGGGTGTACTTTTTGACACCACCTAATGAAAAAAACCTCCTAGGGGCTCTTTCCTATGTGTGTGTGAGAGAGCACTCCATTGCAAACCGGTGCTCGTTTTTTTAAAACAGGAACTTTCGATTCATGACATATTTGAACGATCCGAACCGTTCAAGTTGATCACCCTGCCTTCAAGTCTATGTGTATGAAAAATCAAAAGGTTTGAAAATCTCTAGACTATGCATCGGATGGAGTTTATGCTGCTGTATTGAAAGATGTTCATTTTGCACTCATTTGATGCACGAGTTAGAGGTCGTCAAACCCTTTGATTTTTCATACACATACATTTGAGGATAGGATGATCAATTTGAACGGTTCGGATTTCTAACACATAACCCAATGTGTTTTTCACAGATCTGTACCGTTTACTTCGATCTATATATTTTAGATAGGTTGTATACAAGATTTCATGAAATTTGAAGATCTCTAACGCAGCCATCAAGCGATCGCATTTTTCATTCACCGAAAAGCCGATGAATTTTTGGTACACTTGATGAATGTGTTAAAGGTCTCCAAATCTCATGAAATTTTACACGACCTATCTAAAACATGTAGAACAAAGTGAACGGTACAGATCGGTGAAAAACACGGCGGGTTGTGTGTTGGAAAGTTTGGCCTCAAAATAAGAAATGAGGTCCGGCCTCATGGGATCAACTTCTTCTGTGTGTGTGTGTAGGCTCAGCTTCATGTGGTTAAGAGAGTTCTTTTGATTCTCTTGTAAAGGCGACATTTGGCAGACCAATATTTCCTTCATATAGGCCCCTAGGAAGCTATTACATATATGTGACAAACCACACTCCTACTGCAGCAACTGATATACGCAAAGACAAATCCATTCTTCCAATAATTTTGGTCTGGTGATGCAGAGCACCTAATATGATCCGAAGGTCCAATAAATTCAATAATGAAAAATAGAACACCAAAAAATCTAGCAGGCCCATGAATTTCGCTACAAATCTCTAAGTTGTTGTTTGGAAAGATTTAATGAGAACTGCAGCATTTATATCATTCTTTAGATATCTTCTCCTTTAGTTAAAGAGTTCATATCCCCTTCTATTTTCTTCATAAACTTCTTCTCCACAGGATTTTGTGTGATCGTAACTTTCTGTTAAAATTGAAAGGGAAGTTTTATCGGAGCGCTATTCGGCCTGCCTTATTATATGGTACAGAATGCTAGGCTCCTAAGAAGCATCATACACAGAAAATGCACGTAGCGGAGATGCGTATGCTTCGTTGGATGTACGGTAACACTAGAAAAGATAAGGTACGAAATGAGGATATTCGTGCAAAAGTTGGTGTAGCACTTGTGGAGGAGAAGATGCGGGAAACCCGGCTAAGATGGTTTGGTCATGTACGACGCAGACTTATGGAAACACCGGTTCAACGAATAGATACTCTCGATATAGGCAATGGCAAAAGGGCAAAAGGGAGACCGAAGAAAACATGGATGGAGGTGATACGAAACGATATAGTTGCCAAAGGACTCAATGAAAGTAAATTGTTCGATAGGAATGAGTGAGGCGGAGGATTCATGTGCTGGACCCGGCGTGATTCTCATGTTGGTTCATGTAGCCTACCCCATATGCCGGGGATAAAAGGCTCAGTTGTTGTTGTTGTTGTTGTGTCGTCTCCTACTTGAATAGTTATTACTAGATATTTATATAGAAATGATAAAATTGATTACATAGAGCATTGGCACAACCTCGCAACCCTTACCTCTATATAAAGTTATAAACATTGGTACAATTGTACAGATGAATATGCAGTAAATACTTAAAGCACAGGCTGTTGTAGTACAGAAACTTGCTAAACAAAAATGATAAATCTAGAACTCCTAAGGTCCTAAGTATACCTTTTCCTATAACAAGTTGAATTTAAACCTCTTTTTATGCTTAATCTGCCAACTTTTCTATATTTATCCAAGAACCAAATGACAGCCCTTGTAAATTTTGACAGGTCGTGTATCAACGGTCCTAAGTTTGTTCTTTTATTTCTTTATGATCAAATTATACATCATGTTGACAACAGATTTTTATTTGACCTGCATTCAGGCCTCAAAGGTGAATGAAACTCCTTATAAATTATAATAAAGATCCCCCCCCCAAAATAAAAAATAAAAAATAAAAAATAATATATATATATATATATATATATATATATATATATATATATATATAAGGAATAACACTTTTCCAAGTCTAGGGCAGTTTTGGGTCGTTGTTTCTATGTTAGACAATTAAAAAACATGTCCAAGAACCGAGTGTTGCTGATATGAGAATGTTAAGATGAATTAGTAATACACGAAAAGATAGGATTTCGAAATGAATGTATGCGTAACAAGTTGGAGGTAGGTCCCATAGAGGACAAAATGAGAGAACCGATTGAGATGGTTTGGCCATGTACAACGGAGACCGATCAATGTGTCGGTTAAAAGAAGTGACAAAAATGTGGATAATGGCATAATAAGGGATATGTGTAGACCTAAACAAACATGGATAGTGGCGATTAAGAATGATATGTTAATTGTCAATTTAACTGAGAAGACGGTCCTTAACTGAGCATGATGGAAGGAAAGGACTCATATAACAGACCCAAAAAATTTGGGATAAGGGCTTGATGTTGTTGTTGCTGTTATTGTGATGCCAAGTTGGACATCATTAAACAACAATAACTAGAAATGGATGACTGTTGTGATTTATAGCAAGTCCCTTGTCCAAATTTTTTTGCCAGGAGTTCTTCACCAGCTTATTCAATTGATGTTAAATTGACAAACAACAGAATTTATTAATTTTCTTATGTAAAAGCCTTCGCAATATATAGCTGGATCCATGGCTGGCTCCATGTTGACGAGAAAAAGCTAAAATAATGATGACGATATTAACCATGACATGGTAAATTCCTAGAGAAATGTGATGCTAAATATTTACAAGTTCCCTCGAAACTCATTAAATACCAGAATTGAAGTATTGCAATAAAGAAATGCCGTCAGCAGAAATGAATTTAAAAGCTCTAGGATACTTTCAATAGGTATATAGCATGTAGATTACTATTATTTTGAATGTCTTCCAGTAGGAATGCAGCTCACATAAAGGAATATACCTTCAGATGAGGATTATTGAAAGTTAAAAACATAACAATTGAATAGTACATGGACTGATATTCCGTAAAACGGAATGGTAATTAACTAGTTATCAAGAAATAAATAAGGGATTAAGATATATAGGGACAACAAATTTATCACAACAGGAAAACTCTGGTTCCCACAACCTTGTATCAAGGGCAGAATATGTTAGACTAAAAATAGAGATATTTAGTACATATTATAAAAATACCTGTTCTATGCTAGCCTTTGCTGATTCGAATTGCTGAGGTTGATGTGTGTTCTGAAACCCATCAGCCCCATCTACAGCCTGCAAACATAAGATATTATATGGATAAGAAACTCAACTAAACATAATTATGAATTAACATGATGTGGTGTAAAGGGAATAAGCAAATACCTCCATTAAACTGTTCCCAACTAACTGAATTTGCTTCTGTATAATGCGCTCAGCCATTTGATAAAAGTTAGGTGCAATATCCGCAAACACCGCAATTTTCTTTAAGCCCCTTGGGAAATCTACACGATACTGAACGCAGAAAATAACTTTGTTTCTCAATTATGTTAATTGAAGCAGACATAAGGAGAGGCTGGCTTATCCAGATAGAAATAAAATTCACAATATCCTAAATTCATCAATTCTATGATTACCAAAGGCACGGTTTGCTCTAGATTACCAAAGGGCACTGGACTATGTCTAGATAGATCAAGGCTAGTATTCATGCTGAACTCAGTTTTGCTGAACCACAGTGGTTTACAAGACTTAGATGATAACTTTAAATTGCCATATTTCCATTAACATCTTGGATTTTATCACAAATTTATTTGATGGATTTTTATTGATCTGCCACAAGAGGTTACAACGCCTTGGTATCCGACGGTTCCGGGCCTCAAGGCATGACAGATGGTCTCCTTAGTTTAAGATTAGATCTATAGACCAACAAATTTGGGTTACATAAAATTTTAGTGATCTAAAACCTCAAATTATTTTCTATGTGTGCCTTTGTTCATATACGCAGATATTCATTCATCATATGCGTATGCAAGCAGCACATATATAGGCATGTATGTGACACTCAAATACTCATTCATGCTTCCAATGCATGCATAAACTCAGTGTCATGCGTGTAACAGTGTAAACTCAGGATGACCGTGCACATCACACGCACACACTCACACTTTCTCATGCATGCATGAGAAAGAAGCTAACATGGGGAGGCAAAAGTGTTCATGCAGACATACAAAAATAAACTAAAAAATCGACCTGTGATGGAGGCAAATGTTCAATAAAGCTCCCATGGCTGTACTTGCTTTAGTTTGCAGCAGTAATTGGAAGTCAAACATAACTTTCTGATCAAAATGCCAAGAATGTTTCCTCAACATTTTATTAACCACGGGCGGACCCAAGTGCCCCCTCTGAAATTTCAGCAAAAACACAGCTTAGTATTGATTGCAACTTTAACCCAATATTTTTAAATGTGTTTTATACATAAAACAACAACTGAGCCTTTTATCCCAAGCATATGTAGTAGGCTGCATGAACCAACATGAAAATCACGCCGGGGTAGCACATGGATCCTCCGCCTCCACTCACTCCTATCGAACAATAAACTTTCATTGAGGCCTTTGGCAAACATATCTTTTCGTATTACCTCCATCCACGTTTTTTTTGGCCTACCTTTCGCCCTTTTGACATTGCTTATATCGAAAATATCCATTTGTCGAACCGATACTTCCATAGGTCTGCGTCGCACATAACCAAACCATCTTAGACGGTTTTCATGCACCTTCTCCTCAACAGGTGTTGCATCAACTTTTGCACGAATATTCTCATTTTGCGTCTTATCTTTTCTGGTATTACCACACAACCAACGAAGCATGTGCATTTCCGCTACGTGTATTTTCTATGTATGATATTTCTTAGGAGCTTAGCATTCCATACCATATAATAAGACAAGCTGAATAGCGCTCCGATAAAACTTCCCTTTTAACATTAACGGAAAGTTACGATCAAGGTTTTAAATATCGGATATCGGCATTGTCTCGGATCAACGGTTTTCATATCGGATAGCGTATAGCGGACGATATATTGGCGGTACGAGTTCATATCGGATGTTCATATCGACTATCGGTATCGAGCATATCAACTATCGGTATCGGGGGTGTCGATATCGGAAATGTTTACATCATATTGGGTATATCGAATTGCAACATTATACAAACTTATTTTCATATATTCTATAAATATAAAATTTATGATAAAATCTATAAATATTATCTATAATTGACATATGTTGTAGTTTTAGCGACATGTGAAGAAGCGCAATGAAATAAATCATGCAGGAAAAATATTCACATAAGAAAACAAAATAACTAATATAACATGATTTTAAACTTATTAATTTATATACTTGCAACTTGAGAAACGAGATATATGAAAAATTGAATACCAAAGAAAAGAATACATACAACTTGAGCTTAAGATGCATATACTTGAATGATAAAAGCCCATTACAATAAAAATACCAAATATCCAAATTAATTAACTTAATGGACCGATTTGATTCGATAGCGGCCGATATACAGCCGATACCAGTAAGCCGATATCGTGCAAAAACGATACTATGTTAATAGGAGATGTATCAAAACAGAAGTCTTCCGATATGGCCGATATTTGATCATTGGTTACGATCGCACAAAATCCCCATTGCACTCCTCCATTTCAACCAACCAGCCTGGATCCTTTGGTTGACATTGCTATTGATCTTCCCATCCTTTTAGATGATGGAACCTAGATATCTAAACTAATCGCTCAAGGATTGCCCGTCCAGTGTTATACCACTGTAGTCTCGATTTCTCTATTTGCTAAATTTGCATTACATATATACTGTCTTGGACCTGCTCAATCTGAACCCTCGAGATTCCAGCGTTTGCCTCCATAACTCCAATTTGGCATTAACCCTTATTTTCGTCTCATTTACCAGAACAATATCATCAGCGAATAGCATACACCAAGGTACCTCATTCTGAATAGTTCGAGTAAGCCCATCCATCACGATGGTAAACAGGAATGGATTTAATACGGATCCTTGATGCAAGCCGATTGTAATTGGAAAATCACACGTTAGGCCGCCGCAAGTTCTGGTATTTGCCACTACTCTATCGTACATGTCCTTAATTATGTCAGTGTACTTGACTGGGACTACCTTCTTTATCATTGCCCCCCATAATAGCTCTCTTGGTATCTTGTCGTACGCTTTCTCTAAGTTAATAAATATCATATGCAAATCTGTTCTCCTCTCTCGAAAATGATCGACAAGTTGACGAAGCAAATGAATAACCTCTGTCGTCGATCGTCCAGCCATGAACCTAAACTAGTTTCTTAGCATCCTGTCTTAATATGTGTTCAATCACTCACTACCAAAGCATCATGGTGACATAAATTTTACCCCACGGTAATTTGAGCAACTTTGAATATTACCATTGTTCTTTTAAATAGATACAAGAATACTTTTTCTCCACTCATTTGGCATCTTTTTAGTTTGCCAAATCTTATTAAACAGATCTATCGGCCATCTAACGTCCATCTCTCTTAAGTATCTCCAAATCTCGATAGGAATCACGTCTAGACCAACCGCTTTTCTTGATTTCATTCTCTTCAAGGCCTTTTTAACCTCATGTATTCTTATTCTACACATGAAATCACGGATTATATCTTGAGATTGAATGACAAGTCCATCCAAACCCTTAGTAAAGCTCTCATTGAACAATTTATCAAAATAATATCTTCCCCTTTACTAGATATTCTCATCTCGAACTAAAACCTTATGATCTTCATCTTTGACATGCTTCACCGCGCATAAGTTTCTGGTCTTTTTTTCCCGCATTTAAGCAATCATGTATATATCATTTTCAGCCTCCTTAGTATCCAACTTCTCGCACATCTCCTTGCAGACCTTAACTTTAACTCTAGAATAATTTTCTTAACTTCCTTTTTAGCTATTTTATACTTCACAAATCTCTCTGTATCTCTACGTTTCTTCAAATCCCCATAATAGTCCCACTTGATTTTAATAGCAATATTTACTTCTTCGTTCAACCATGACATGTCCTTAGATGGTGGAGCGTCATCTCTCGACTCACCAAGTAGACCTCTAATTACCCTCTTGATACACCTAGCCATCTTGTTCCATATTGTATCTGAATCTATGTTACCCGGAACGCGGAACGTTTCGGTACGTGGAACGAAAACGGTAACGCAGAACATTACTTGTTATGGAACGTGGTACAATAGGGATAGTTTTCTTCGATACACTTACATAAAACGAAAAACGCAGCTCAAGAACATGGAGTGTTTTTTGGATTGTTTGTGTTTGTGTGTTTGTATGGATTATATACTAAATATATAATTTAATATCTTTGCTATAAATTTAAATTTTTTTAGTATAGGTATCAACATAGCCGGTTTTATGCCCATTTAAGTTAAGTTCTTAATGGGTTAGATCGGAATGATGATTCTTGCGATTTGGATAGCTGGTGTTCCCAATTTGAGAATGATCGTTCCAAATCATAGATCGCTAATAGTTTGGCGATTTATGGTAACACATGTTTGAATCATCTTCAAACTGTCAATCCGCATCTTGAACTACACGATCGATAAAGGCTTTTTGGTTACCTTCTTTCAGTCACCACCACTTAATTTTAGACTCTATCTTACATCTAATATTCCTAAGTCCTTTTCTAAATTGAACATCTACAACTAAAAGTCTATGTTGCGTGGTTACACTCACCTGGCACTACCTTACAATCGATGCAACAATCTATATTTTTCTTCTAATCAGAAAAAAATCTATTTGACTTGCACTCGATCCACTCATAAAAATGATAAAGTGACTCTTTTCTAAACCAGGTGTTTGCTAAAATCAAGTCATAAGACAAGGCAAAATTTAGAATCGAGCTACCTGCTTTATTTCTCTGTCCAAAACTAAAAGCTCCATGGATACCATCAAACCCACTATGACTAGTACCTACATGTCCATTGAGATTACCACCAATAAATAACTTCTCTCCACAAGGTATCATTTGCACCATCTCATCTAAATCCTCCCAAAATAGACGCTTACTAGCGTCATCAAGACCTATCTGTGGTGCATAAGTACTAATAGCATTAAGGATCTTTCCACTAGAATAAACTTAACCAGTAAAATCCTATCACCTTTTCTTCTAATCTCAACTACATTCTCAAGCAATCGTCTATCTATGATTACGCCTATCTCATTACAATTTTTAAATCTATTCGTATACCAAAAGTTATAACCCCAAGGCTCCATGACTCTACCCTTTTCACCTACTCGGTTTATATGTGTATATGTATATGTATATAAAGAATGCAATAAGAGCATATGGTTCGAGTGGTGATAAATTGTGTTTTAAAATTGGACGTCATGGGTTCGAATCCCATCACCGCCAATTTTAAAACACAATTTATCACCACTCGAGCTATTAGCTCTTATTATTATTATTATTATTATTATAAGAATGCAATAAGAGCATATAGCTCTCTAGTGGTGATAAATTGTGTTTTAAAATTGGAGGTCATGAGTTCGAATCCTATCACACTCATTATTTATTTTGGTTTTATTAAGTATATTTTAAGACGTGGAGATTAGCCCCACATTGAAAACATTGAGAATAACCAAAAACTTTTAGATGAAACCTTATTTTTCCATCCATGTTATAAATCCTAGAAAAGTAATATAATATTCTAAAAATTATTTATATTTATTTAAAATTTCGTTGTTTAGTTATTAAATTGTATGATGGCTTAAATACATAATGTATTTAAGCATCTTGAAGAAACTAAATTGCTTGTGGTTGCCGGTGTGCCCCTCTGATCAAAATTTCTGGATACGCCACTGTTGCTAACAAACTAATAAATCAATACAACTTTATGTCTTTGAAACTTAAAATAATGAAAGAGAACATGTAAGCAACCGTAGACAGTTCATTCACCGTATGTGCAATGACAAAGCCTAAGTCAGCCTAAAAGGTTCATTTTTTTCCATTTTGACCAAGACAAAGGCTTTTGTTCAAATATGTTAATGCTATATGACAAACCAACCATCAATCAGGACTACCTACAACAAAAAGTTGATATCAAAAGCAAGTCACATAATATCATGTCCACTTCTTTTAATTAATTGTTCTATCCAACTCACAAAGGGTTGACATCAATAGTGAAACTTAACTCGACCCCCTCATACGACCATTCTAGCCTGCACAGCCAATCTCATTTTATTGTGAAAAGGTTAAAGATATTAATGAAAGAAGGTGTAGGTTAAAAGGAAGGGAATGGAACATGCCCACTTCCAGCTGGCAAATGATTCGCTGCACTCACGACTACATATCAGTCACATTTAAACTAGTACTGTAATAGATTTTCCATATCACTTGTTCTATTTAGCAATTATTTTATCTAGAATATCTCTAAATTTAAGCAAGCATACCTAATTCCTGTACATATTTTTACGGCAGTAAAGCTAGGTAGAACAGTTATTAATGATCCACAACAAGATATGAGAAACTAAACAGCTACTATGGAATTATATATCATAAAATACCTCAAATGCAAGTCCAAGAATCTCCTGGGATAGGTAGTAACAATCATTGTGCATGATTGTCGCCAGTTGGTTGATATTATCCAACTGCTTCGCTAGCTTAATGCATGAATACACAAGGGAGACAGAAATCAGCATGAAAGGTATATGTATGGATTAAAGAAATCAAATTACACATTAAAACAAGCTAATGCCACGTTCAAGAGTTGGAAACTACAACTTCAAAAATTCTTTTCCCCCAAATGATTACATAACTAACAAGCATAAAACTTTATCAATATTACATCTGCAAGCGATTAAGAAGGCTGCATTAAGTCCAAGAAACAAGATTACGAACTATCCAATCATTATATGACACCTATTACAAATAGCATGTCATATGAATGAAACGTGTAAAATTGTGCTTACAATAATTTAGATTAAGAATTGGAACACCGGCCTTATATGAAAATGTCTAACCAAGATGTACTAAGAATGGGAAAAATTCTCGGTGTAAAGTTTATATTGAGGTAAATGCCAAAATAATGTAAATATCCTATGTGTGCCTGCGCAGGCCTGTATGTGTGTCAGAGAGAGAGAGAGAGAAAGATGTAGCCCAAGAATGGGAAAAATTCTCACTGTAAAGTTTATGTCCAGGTAAATGCCACAGGATCTAAAAATCCTATATGTGGTCCACACAAGGCAGGTATGTGTAGAGAGAGAGAGAGAGAGAGAGACGCACTTTTCTCCTAATGTGATTATGTGTGGCAAGGGAATGTGTTACTTTTCGTACCCCAGGACATCCATGTCTAGTGGTGCAAGATAATGTCAACTCCACTACTGCCCAACAATCAATCAAAGAACTATTCAATCCTGTAATGCTTTCTGAACTAAAAGACGGTGCTTCCTATACGAAATTATACAGTGCAAACTCTTCTAGCTCTAGGATTAAATGGGCAGCAAAGGCATCTAAAGAAAATAAACGGAGGTTGGTAGAAATGAAATATTGAGCTAAACTATAAAGCAAAACCATGAAGATGGGGGAAAATGTCACAGAAAGAATCTAAATATCCTGTGTGCGCCCCGTGCAGGCGTGTATGTGTGTGTTTTTGGTGGTGGGTGGGGTGGGGGTTGGGGGTGGGGGAGAGGGATGCACTTTTCTCCTAATGTGAGGCAAGGGAATCTCTTACTTTCTGTACCATAGGATGCTCGGATCTAGTGGTGCAAGATGATGTCAACTCCACTTCCATCCAACAACCAATCAAAGAACTATTCAATCCTGTGTTGCTTTCTGAATTAAAGATGGTGCTTCCTATGTGAAAAATATACAGTGGAAACTCTTCTGGCTCTAGGATTAAATGGGCAGCAAAGGTGCTTAATGAAAATAAACTGAGGATGGTAGAAATGAAATGTTGAGCTAAATTATAAAGCCATACCATGAAGCAATATGAGAAAAAGAAAAAGAATTTTATACTAGATGTCATGGTTGAAGAGAAGTCATTAATTGGCTTCAAGTTACTGGGATAAATGACCAGCATATCGCGATTCACAAGAATCATGCTCAAGATGAAATCAGGTTATTTTAATCTCCAAGGAGGATGCAAAGCGCATAGAGGAAAAAAAGGATTCGCAAAGGCCAGGGTCACAAAACATGTTGTCTTTATTAGGAAAAATTGGTAAAGATTGATCTATAATGCGCAGCATGGTGGTTTATGGTTAGTATATTTTTATAATATACAGAGAGATAGTTAGGAACTAGAAGGCTTACCATAATAAGAAAATTTGTGGATCTTATGCACTGCAAGTGCACAAATCTCTATTTATTTCACTTATATCCCAAACAAGCACCTATCTATCTATCCATCCATCCATACCTACATATTAAACCTGGGTTAGTGAAATAAATGACCTTTTCACTTAATTCCATCAGTGTCCTTTTGTGAGATGGGGTCAACCTCATCCCATTTCATATGGGCTCCACACAGTGTTCTAAAAAGAGGTCTAGGCTCCACACACTGTTTTAAAAACTCACCTGAGAGGTTGTCGGTTCAACTCCCATGTGTGAATTGTTTTTCAAAAAAAAAGACCATGACCTCACACCTTTAAACAAATCACTTTTATCATATAAGTAAACCTGGCAATCTTATTTCTAGCCATCTAAAATATTTCATCACTTCATATTTTAACACGTCATTTATGCTATTTCCTTTTTTTCTTGACAATTTTTACGGCTTCCTTGTGCAAGCACAGGGCTAGAAGCTAGTTAAAGCTTAAACTTGGATTGCCGGATAGCAAAGGCAAACTAAAGAGCACAATACAGCGCTCGCAAATTTTTTTTTTACATTTACTCAGTTATTGCATTGAGTACGTATATTGTGTGTATAAACGAGCAGGTTGAGTGAGAATAACTAAACACAATCTAGCTTCCCAAAGGATATGCTCTTCAATCTCTCTAGCATTCTACCCAACGATGGACTATGGGATCATGTAGAAGTACTAAAATAAGTAACATTATTAGTATAGCTCTTCAATCTCTTGCATTCCACCCAATGATGGACTACGGGTTTGCCCAGAAGTGCTAAAAGGGTAATAGTATTAGTATATCACTCAATGTTCTATTTTTCTTTTTCTTGTCGGGGAGGGAGGGAGGGAGGAAAATGGAAAATGACAAACATAATATTTTGCAAGATCGGTACACATACGAACCTTGATAGGTACAATTGCTTTGTACAGTAATAGAACATCTCTAGCAGCATGATAGAACTCCTTGGCCACTCTTGTAGAAGATAAACAAGCATCCTGCACTGGTTGTGCATAACTCAAAATTATGTCCAGCAAAATATTGTCAATTAATTGAAATTTACGAGAGCAATGGGTTACAATCATCATAACAGATTGCTCCATAATTGTTAGAATCCCTAAACCTAACTTCAAGCAACCATAAGGTGTTCCTTTAATAAAGCCCTAAGGCTGCTTTTAGAGGCCTGAACCCCACATGAGCCAGTTAAGACGGTTCCAAACTTGCTTCAATCAGCTTCAACTGGCTTTAGGGCTTGAAGCCCGCTTTATTAATGGGCCAAGGAGTAATTAAGTCCCAGTTTGCATCCTATATGTACTCTATTTGGGGTAATCTAACATAGTTAAGACCAAAGACGGCTTCACGTGAAAGAATATTCATTTACTTTCTACCGCTTTTCTTTCTATGGTTAGTTAGCAAATGCATTAATTACTAAAGACAATCACAAGAACCAAGACTCTTACATATCTTAAGAAGTTAATTTTTTAATTATTCGATAATCTTAGTGTATAGCTTTCTCTTGTTTCTTCTTTTATTGTTTCAGTTCTTCATTCAAGGCTACAGTTGAGTTAGATTAATATTAGTTCATTCATATTAAATAAACCTATGAGTTTTTCTAAAACATCTCTTATTTGACTACTTTTTTCTAAAATTTCGATTTCTCTTTTTTCTTTAACTAGGATCAATGTTATTTCTGAGTACAAAACTACATAATTTAAAATCTGTGTGTGTGTGTAAAGTGTCTAAGGACCTTGATAAGTGATTGTCATCCATTTGCCTGGAAATCAAACAATATTCTATCTAGGGAATATTATTTGTAATATGGATTAGTTAAAATTTCTGAATTTTAACACAAATCATTCTAAAAAAATTTAACCAGAAGTTATATTCAAAATTTTGAATGCAAAAACACAATCCCCACATAGTTGAATTATTATACAGATATAAAAATGGAAATAGAACATAAACATGATATGCAAAACAGCTATTTAAAAAATTAAGGTTTGCAAGCTAGAATTCTCCTTCTTGCTCTATCCACAACGAATGTCTTGATAACATAGGTTCCGATATTTGAAATTCTAAAATACAAAATAATAGCTAGCATACCTTAAGTGTTGCATGCACAAGTTCCATGAGTTGAGACACCGCTTTAGATACATAACACCTTTCAGATTGGAAAAGTAAATCAACTGCATGCTCAGAGAAACCTTCAACAAGACCAGAAGTCTTGGAAGAAGCTTTCGCAGGGTGTTCCTGTAAAATATATATGTTTATCATACAACGGTTCATCAGCACTATTGTCAAGGAAATTGCATTTGCATATACTCACAGAAGAATAGAAGTGATCAAATTGTAGAAGTATATTTCTTGCGTTAGCCAAAATCTCTAGCCTCTTCTTGGAGGCAAAATGAACTTCAATGTTGCGCGCATAATGGCTCAACCTCTCTTCCTTCCTTCCAGTCATTGAAATAAATTTTATTTCCTTCAGAGAAGTCTCAAACTCAGCAGCATCTTTTAAAACATTTTGGAATTCCACCATCTTTGATGCATCGTCAGGAACAGCCTAAATCAATAGTATTTCATATATCTAGCAACATGCATGGTTTTAAATAAGAGGCTACCAATTCTGACGGTTAACATATTGAACATTGAACCACTGCCATTATTGAGCAAGAGATTAACATAGATTGAACACTTTTGCCCTTATTAATCAGGTTTCACAGTTCACATAATATTCTAACAGACACTACAAGCCATGTTGAATTCAAAAGGTATAGAAAAAGAGTTATCAGCTTTTGAAGACTAATCATGAAAATCAAACTACATGCACATTACAAGGGATATGCATATATTTGTTTACAAAGAAAATATAGATAAGGTATCGAATATCTTAAGCTATATGGTCTAGGGGCATGTTAGGCGTAGGGTTTCTCTTGTGCCATTTCTTTTTTTTACTTTCCTGATACTCACGTAGAGTAATTAAATTTATTAGAAGATCGTATCTGCAGCCTTAGGGTAAGCAATGCCACCATTTGTGGGACTTTTCCATGTTTTGGTTCAACCTCTCTAATTCTAAAATCACCACGGCTAGCCTAGGCACAACCCCAAAATTGTGTTCTCCTACAAATGCATGAATTGCATTCATAATGCTTAGAAATCTTTTCTGACATTCTATTTTCTCATTCTCAAATAACAGAGAATATAATGTCATCCTTGAACGTCAAATTACCATGTGCATATAACTTTATATGTAGTTTTACACATGAGCTAAACTATAAAAAAAATAGTAAGCATGAATCATAAAGAATGTAAGGAGTGTGTCAAACAATGTATGCGGCTTCAACATTTAAATTTTTTTCCTTTTTATAAATGAGTGGTGAATTTTTGTAAGGTTGTTTATTTAGTTTTATTGGGAAGGAGGTAGAGGGAGAATTGCTGGGATTTGAACGGCACCTCTGAAAGAAAAAGATTGATAATCAGATCAGACGTCCTTGACCAAGTCAATCTGCCAAAACACTGAATCCATGCTTCATTCTCAAAGCAGATGAACTTGTAGATAAACTTTATAACTTCAATGAGCCTTCCATAAATAATGGGACCGTCAAGGCATTCCTGAAGAACCCAATTGAAATTAGAAGTGAATTAAGAGACTTAAAATTAGTAGTATTATTGTAACAGATAAAATATGCAAATAGATGCCACTGTAACGATATAGATATATATGGATGACCAACAAAATACAACCATGACAAGAATTCTTACCTCAGATGAAGTGAACCATACCCTTCATATTTGTGCGTTCATATTATAGGGGAGGGGGAGGGAGAGGGGGAGGGGGACTCAATGAGATAAAACATCTCAACCAGAAAACATTTCATTAAGGATGCCACATCATTGGGTTTAGCTGCCAGATATTTTTATTGCTTACAAGAAGCATGCTGCATGGTCCATCACGTATTTTTGAGCTGTAAAGAATTTTCCACTGACAGCTCATAAACCTTTTCTTTATACCTATTTCCAGAGCTAGAGAATTTGAATGAGATAAGAGAAATCAACACTCAACAGACAAAACATTTCATTAAGGATGCCAGCAGAAATTAGTAGCACTTACAAGTAGGAATCCACCATGGTCCATTACCCCATCTAGTGATTTTGAGACACTAAGAAAATCCATGCCGGCAGTTCATAACCCTCCTTATATATGTCGGTCTAAAGTTTTTTGGCAAGTCGCACAAGGTAATAGTTGAATAGATTAGCAATCCTTATCAATCAATAGATCAAGCCATGATAAATAATTTAAACCTTGAATTGATCATGATTAGAGAATAATAGTGTTAAATCATTCCTGCGGGAACACTTTATATTGATAGGAACTTTTAGTCCCTGTTTGGATTTGCCGTCTCAACTTAGGCCTTGTTTGGGACTGGAGTCAAGTTTTCTAAACTGGAGTTTCATAAAGTTAGCAAAACATAAGTCTAAAATGCTAATTTTGCCATGTTTGGCATCTATATTGGAGTTGAGATGACTGCGGTTATCTCAACTCCAATCTGATCTAAGTTCTTTAATGTCTAAACTGCATGTTTCCAAACAGGTCTCTTATAACATAATTAGAGTTTATTATTAAATGGAGTTTAGGGATAACAAACTATAGTTTGCATTCTGCCTCCACTTAAAAACTCCAGCTATCCTAACTCCATACCCAAATAGGGCCTTAAAGGTTGGGCTAACCTAGACTCCACCCTAACTTTGATTATCAGAACCACAAACAAAGGAAAGAAAACAACCTATATGGAGTTTAAGATAATTCCAAAAGCCAACAAAGGAAAGAAAACAACATATATGGAGTTTAAGATAATTCCAAAAGCCGTATAATGCATCAAAGTTATTTTTTAATGAAGGTAGAACATCACAAATTAGAGTTTGCATGACCGGACTCCTTTTAAAAATAACTATGGTTATCCTAACCCAAAGGCAAACAAGGCTTAATAGTGACGGTCTCAGTTCCAGAGAATAGAATGTCTCAACCCTTCTACATTGGCACATTTTGCTTATGATGAGAACATTTAGGAAAGATATTCTTGGTTCAATGAATTGAATGATTGGACTCACAACATCTGGTCTAGTTGTTGTGGCGGCGGCAATGTATTGGAAAGCGTAAAGCGTAGCGAAGCGGATGGGCGGGGTTTATGCTTTAACGGCAAAAGGCGCCAACATTTTTTTTCTATATAACAAATAAATATAATGATGGAAACATTAGATGAATACAAATATTTAGAAACAAAAAATATTAAAACATAGAGATGTCTTTTTATTATGATTTCTAAAGTACATACACGGTGATAATTATTCATTGACGTGTATGTCATAATATAAGACCTAGAAAGATTATCTTATAACTTAGAGACAACAATGACATTTAATTGTTCTATCATTAAATATGATTATTTGCTATTTTTTATAAAATATGGGCTTTATCCTATATTTAAAAAGCGGGACTAAGGTGGGTCTTGAAGCATAAAGGGAAGAAAGCGGGGCTTCAAGCCTCTAAAGAAGCATAAAAGCTTTATATGACTGCTTTATGCAAAAACACGGCGGCTTATGTCCACTTTCCGCTTTAGCGGTGCTTTATGGGGCTTTTTACAACAATGAGTGGTGGTTGGGTCGGTGGAGTGAGAGAGGAGAGGGGGTTAATTTGGTTTTCGACAGTATATCCTGCCGATTCATAATGGTAACATACATCGCTAAGAATATAGTTATGTTTGAGTACTTGTTAACTTTGCAAAATTATCAAGTCAGATATTGCATGGGCACCCAAAATCAAGTCACTAACCAGCTACTACTATAAAATTTAATCCGTCACCTACACAAACTTTAGGTCTGAATTTGGTGCCTTAGATAGAGAATCAATTCCAACAAATTCAATATTTAATCTAGATCGACCCCAGGTTTCCTTACAAAATGAAATATAATATTGAACTCTGCAAAAAACAATTTACTAAGTTTGTTTCCTTCTTGGCTGGATAGTTTCAAATATACCATACTCAACCTGGTTTTACTATAGGCAATTTACTAATTTGTCCCAAATCCTAACAAGCATGTCAGATCATATGACTATTTAAATATCAAAATTAGGTCCAATTATTAAGCCCAAATGGAAACACTATAATACCCAAGAAGCACAATGTGATGGATTGTTATTCACTATCTATCAAGGTTCAAGAACTCGGTTTCGATTTCGGTCTTTCATAATTTTATTAGTTTCGCTGGGTTTCGGCTAGTTTCGCTATTCTCCGTTCCGGTTTTGATTTCAACGGTAATACAACATGCAAAAGTGTAGATATATTAAATACTTAAATTTATGGTTCTATATTATAAGACAATGATCCTAGTGTTTAAAAATCCAGCCATGATGCAAAATATATTGAAAAGTGTACTTAAATAAGTATTAATATAGGGTTTGGGTTCACTTTTTTGCGGTTTTCTAACGAAGGCCTACAATGACCACAATGACAGTAAAAATGATATTAAAAAATAAGTTTTTTAAAGATTTCAGCCAAAACGATATTGTATGGTTGGTTTCATATCGGTCTCCACCGAAACCAATACGAAACCATCGCGTATCAATGGTTTCGGCCGAAACCTCGAGCCTTGCTATCTATCTATCTATTATATATAAAGACATACGATAGAATATTATATTATTATTATACATAAAGTTATATGGGGGAATATTTTTGGAATATTCCCTCTTCAAGCTTTTTTTTTGTCCTCATACATGGAAAATTTGGCTCCACCCCTTTAGTTGAAGTAAATCTGCATTTGGTCCCTTCTTGTGAGAAATTAATCCCCCACCTCCTATAATTTAAGTTAATATCCAGTTGGCTCATTCTATGTTTATCTTCATATTCACGTAATATATTTTCAGATGAATTATCCGTATTTATTTTCATACAATTTATCACTATTCAATCTAGATTGTAGTGTACGAACTATGCAAACCATTTTCTTCTTGGACGCATGTGGATGGTAAATTTAGATGAGGTCTTCGATACCTTTTGAAAATTGCAATCCGCCCATCTAATGTACATGCTTTGAAAATTAGATGAAGCTCGGATGTATTTTGAAAAATTGCAATCAACACTTTCATTGTTACTTTGTGTACGTTTTCATCAATCAGATATACACCCGTTCACTGTTACTCTACATGCGTACATGCATGGAAAATTATACGAGGCTCGGATGTCTTTTCAAAAATTGCAATCAACAATTTCACTATTACTTTTGTATACGTTCTACGGATCCGATGTAGATGTTACTATATTCGTAGTATGTGGTCATTGGCGAATGCAAATATGAATATGAATGGTTATAAGAAATGAAAATACGTATATTATAAATCGACTACCAATAAGGCTATGAAATGTATATTAAAGGTTATATACAATTTTGAAATATATATTAAAAGCAATTATTTGAATTATATAATATGAAAATTAGCGAGAGATGAGTACATGATGATGTGAATATAACCGTCGTCTGGAAGAGGACGGAGGTCGACAGTAATATAATGGCAAGAAGATTCCAGAGAAAATCTTTCCAAATTTCAAAAGCAATCAGTGATGATGGCAAGAATTTTCGAATGCAATTTATCATCCGTTGAATACATGCAATATATAAAAATGTGTAAAAACGAATACTTTTATGGAATTATTTTAAAAGAAAATGAAGAAATTTCTAAATTGTTTCGAGAGGATTTAGGTTAGCTTGAAAATTTTGCCTGCAATAAATTTAGCTATGATTCAGTCATCTATGCGATAGCATAATTTTTGGGCAGCTCCTCGGTCCCGTGCATGGCACAGGGGCAATTGCTATTAGTTTCAAATAGGGGTATAATCATACAAGTTTGCAAAATAAGAGAAACATGATTTTATAATCGATATGAGTTCTCAATGATGATTACCATTCATGCGGATCTCCACACCTTGAAATATATATAAATGAAGAAACCAAAGGAAGCTTTAACCAATGCCTCAAATGGATGCAAAATGAACATCTTCTCAATCATATAACACAAAATGCCAATAACAACCTCCAAATTCTCTAATTTTCATATATATATAGAGAGGGGGGGGAGAGAGAGAGTAATTGACAAAGGTCCTAAGAGAAAAACCCTCCCAAGGCATCAAGAAGTCATCTCTCTATCTTTTATTTACAACGATCGGCACCATCCATCTTTATCTTTATCATATAAGATGTAGACACAAAATTTCATTCGATTCTAACACTTTTTCGCCGTTGATCGAGTGTTGTAAAGTTACTAAAAATGATCTATTATTGGAAATCATTAATTTTGCATACACTAAATCAACGGTGAGAAGTGTTAGAATCACATTGGTGTATTTACATCTTAGACGATAAAAATGAAGATGATGGGCGTCGATTGTCAAAATAACTGAAGGGTTCGATTTTTATCGACGGCATAAAAGGAAACTATATATATATGGGTAGCGATATGGGATCCTTAAAGTGAGATGGAAAAATCCGACCATCATCCATCAATCAAAATGATGATCGGCTCCATAAATCTTGTTCTACATGACAATCAACATATGTGTACAAAAATTTAGATGATTTAGACATTTTAAGATATGGATATCACGGTCGCAAAATGGATGGTTGTTAAAGCATCGTAAAAGTTGCATACATTGCATACCCTTAATGCATGACTTACAAGCCTCCAAAGCATCTAATTTTTTATACACACATATTTTGACGTGTAGAACATGATGCAAAAATCCGATCGTCGATCCAACGGTCAGATTTTTCCATCCCACTTTAAGGATCCCATCTCACCATCTCACCCTACCGCAACCATGTGTGTGTGTTGAAATATGAAGATCGACATGAGCCGTATGAACAACGCAGATCATCTAAATCCTGAGTCGATCAAAGTTTGGTAATTAGCAAATGGAAATGGAATGAAACCTGAAGAAATGCAAACAAAAGTTTGATAAACAGATGGTTATTAATTTCATGCAATGGTTTCCTTCTAAGTGTGTAGCAAATTACTACACCTATTGGCTGAGAAAAAGCTATACATGTGGATGATATACAGTTGGAATATGCACATACCCGGTATTCCGATGATGGAAGTAGTTTAAGGATTGCTTCACACTTCTCACCCAAACTTTCATCAAGTTCTTCTACAAATATGTCCACAGATGCAGTGCTTATTGCAGGACTGATGACATGCTTGATCATTAAATCTGCTAATTTTCCCAGTCCATAGTCTAGCACCCCAACTATCTGTAAAGGAGTCACCGAGAAAGAATCTAAATAGAAGTTCAAAATATAAGTTCAAAATATCAAAAGTGTAAAGTTTGGCAGAGGACAGTTTTCAAGGAAAAGGGCATCTTGCACAATCTTATGTCAGATCAAGCAAATTAACCCACAGGAAAAATCATAGGAGCTATTATAACTGAATTGGACAACTTCGGTTAGAAGTACGATAAAAGCAAGCAAGTTTTGAAAAATGAACCATGTAATCGGTCATTATAAACACTAAAAGGGAAAAGATGAAATGAAATGCAAAAATGACACTGGCCTCATCTCTCCAAATATTTAATCTTAATCTATCTTGCCACATAGCTATGATATTAATCACAATTAAACTCAGGGCTAAATCATGAGCTCAAATCAGGAAAAGAAAAGGCAGTTGAAAGTACAACATTAAATGGAGCTCCAAAAAGTCGATGGTGATGTTGATGGTTATATGGTAACTTAGATATGATCATAAAAGAACATATGTGCATTAAAAAATCAGTTACATCACAAAAAATATTCATCAACACTATCAGTTTTCCTATCACGGCTTTGCATTACTTGAAAAGAAAAAACATCCCTTGCTAAAATGATAGCAAAAAAGTTTGACTTTGTTTGTTGAGTTTTCCTATCAAATTAAGGATTAGATTTTATCTGTTAGGGTTTTCCATATCAAATCATATGAAAGCAATGGATGCTGATTCAATATGACTCGATATTAATTATGAGTACAATCAGAACAATAAAGATTAGCTATGATTTGTTTCCATATCAAATCATAGAAGTAATCGAAACATAACTATATATGAAATATCATTCGAAAACTTACCCAGGTAGGCCACCTTTCGACATCATAACCCAAACCACCGTTTTGAAATCATGAAGGAATGAAAATATCGCATGAGATTTGATTCTGCTCTGTAAGAACTCAAGATCCAAAACTGATTTGCTTTTGGGACTATCTATATGGAAGAGAGTGGAGTGTTGAGAGAGATGAGAAGGAGAGGTGTGTTTAGGGTTTAGGGTTTTTAACATATTTCAATTTTTTGGTATTTGAGTGTATAATAAACTGTATTTCATTCTCAATCTAACTTCCACTTTAATGCAAACAGTGTCAAATCTCTCTCATGGTTACATGACATAAGTAATTCTAAACCGGTGCCTAGTCCCAAGTGAAACTATAGTTTACTTTTTGGGTCCCCTTTCTTCTCATGTTTTAGAATTCTACATCCACTCGTTTGTTTCAAAGGAGACTCTATTATGGTCTTTCCAATAATATCTCCGACAATTTCTTGTTCATCCTCCTACATCAAATACATCAAATAATCAAACACTTGGATATGTTTCGCATTCCTCACTTATAGATTAAATCGTATATATGCTTGACTAGAATTTCAAAAGCTAGGATTTATGCTAAATGCATATATTCAAAATCTTTCGTCAAATCTCATAACATTGATTTCAGATAGAATTTCTCTCCAATATCGCTCATGTGTGTTGCACGTTAATACATGATATTCTTATAAACATTAGTTAATTTTTAATGATATCTCAAAGTAGGTTTTTTCTTATAATCTAGAAAGCACAAAGTAGCTTGTTACCAAGCTCATATGGTTTCTGATACTTTGTTTTCCCCCCAATTAAAATGGAAATGGTTGTTACACTGATTATAATATTTAAGAAACCAGGTTCAAGCAACTGGCTTGAGTAAATGCTATTTTATACAGAAAATATAAAGTAGTTCCTTACCAAGCTCGTAATAATTCGAATATTCGACTTTGTTTTGTCTTAAGAAATGAAGTTGATGTTTATATAAAATAAATAAATAAATAAATAAAATAACAGGTCTAGATCAGTTGACCTTAGTAAAAGCAATGTCAACCTCAATCTCTTCTTACATTATATAATTGGTGCACAGAAAGTAAGGTCTCGCATGCGCCATATCACATAAATATAGATGATTCTAGTACAGAAATGATAACCCCTTAGATTGTGGATTGTCTATGAACGACAATATCATGTGATATATAATTTTGATTGTTAGACCCCTCATATTTAACTCATCTAGCGCGCGTGCGCGCACACGCACACACATATATAAGGCTAATTTACTCCAAGGGCATAACAAGCTTAGTTATGCACGGTTAGATAATTACTTCATTTGCCCTTCATTCATGATTATGTAAGGGTAGTTATTGTCATTTTCAAAAAGAGAGAGAAGGTAAAGAATCTTATAATTAATGAGGGAATTGATTAATAGTAGAGAAAATCTCATAGGATTTTTATAAGATCTACTCTCCTTGAAAATGACAAAAAATATCCCTACTTTATGCATGAATGAAGGACAAATGAAGTAATTATCCAAGGGCATAACTAAGTTGGTTATATTATGGGAGTAAATTAGCCTTATATATAGAGAGAGAGAGTTTTTGACTAAGATCCTATCGGAAAGATTTAGAAAGAAATCAGTCCCACGTTTTCACCATTAGATTAACTTTAAGATTTATGCATTCAATTATGTTATATTTGGTAATAAATGAAATCTTTTATTCATAATTGTTAGCACACATCCCAAAATTAATCTAATGGTGAAAATATGGAAAGGCTTTGTTTCCCTATCGAAAAGATGGATTCTTCCGATATGATCCTAGTCTCTCTCTCTCTCCATATATATATATATATATAGTGCTTCATTGCAAACCGGTCCGCGTTTTTAAAAACGGAAACTCTTGGTCTACGGCATATTTTAACGATCTGATCCGTTCAAGTTGATCATCATACTCTCAAATGTATGTATATGAAAAATCAAAGGATTTTAAGACCTCTAACCTATGCATCGATGGTTGCAAAAATGAACGTCTTTTTTCGTTAGGAGGCGTTAAAAAGCAAACCCTCCACCATTTTATTCGACGATCGGCACCATTCATCTTGATCTTCATCGTCTAATATGTCGATACACCAAATTTCATGTGATTCACACTTTTTCACCGTTGATTTAGTGGTGCAAAATTAATGGTTTACCGACAATAGAACTTTTTACATTGCTAAATAAACGGTGAAAAGATGTTAGAATCACATAAAATTTGGTGTATCGGCATATTAGACTATAAAAATCAAGATGGAAGATGCCAATCGTCGAATAAAATGGTGGAGGGTGTACTTCTTTGACGCCACCTAACGAAAAAGCCTCCTAGGGCCTCTTTCCTCCATTATTCTCATATATATATATATATATATATATATATATATATATGAACTGGTTTATTAGCATATGTCAGATGCCGCCTCTAAGTGACTCAATGTGCTAATCAATCTCCTCCAGTCCTCCTTTTAAGTCATTTCGAGGCTGATCCCTACGGGTCAATTATGGAAGATAAGTGCCAAATGAGATATATTAAGGGAGTCAGAGGCAAATCATATTTTATTCTTAGTTAGTACAAAGTTTTTCAATATGAAAGTATATAGCAGTAAGAAACATATGGAAATGAGAGAGAAACCTCCATTGCCACCAATGTGGTGTAAAGATCAGCACCACTCATCCCAGAAAATTTTGGTTTTGATTTTATTATCACTGTACCATCCTCCACCTCAACTTGAACGGCTTTTTCAACATTTTTCGCTAGGATCTCTTTTAACTGCAAGAAACAATGAACCTTTCTTATATTCAGATATCTGAAATGTAACAGGTTCTGCAGAAGTGCTTAGAAGTGATAGTAAGGTAGCATAATTTCAACTGATATTGATTTGTTTGAGAAAAGGGCAACATATAATGGTATCCAAGGTTGATAAAATGCTAGAATCACAAAATTTGGAAGTACACATAATACAGCTTTCAGATATGATTCCCATTTGAACTCATATTTCTTGCAAACGAACAACCACTAATTATTCTTTTTTGTTCAGCATTATATATGAACTTACCAAGAGGCCAGGACACACTTGATTCTATAGTATCTAGCACTCCAACAGCACCCTACTGTCCCAAATCACATACTTTCCATATAACATAATATTCAGATATCATTATTTAGAAACTAGCGCTATTAAAACCCCAACCTTCAAAAGTACATAATTTTAAATTAAAAATGACTGAGAGCAAACATTTATCCAAGATAGGGGGGAATTAATTCTGTACCATTCTGAAGCACGAATAAACCCTAAAATTGCCTCATGAAAGCAATTCATCCACTGATCCACTCCCATCAGAAACCTAAAGACTGGCAGCTCCCCAGAAAACCTGAACTAAAAAAACTAACCTTTCCAAATGCATAACTATACCTCCCCGTAGTAATGTTACATTGGAATTTAAATCCTTCAAATAATAAAAGTTTTTAGCTTTAAACTCAAGAAGCACTGGATAAATTCAAGGGTTATTTTCTCCAAAACAACACTATGGTGTAGACCACCCTCCAGTGCCCGCCCTATACTTAAACTGTAGTCCAGACCACCCTCACCCCTCATAGTTTAACTTTTGTTAGCCAATACCCACCTTGCCATTAGTTTTTATTATCAGAAACAACTTATATATGTCACATGACCTCTATTAGATTTTTCTTCTAAATTCGCCTCATCCAATATACCAGCAGTTTAGGGACACATTAGGGTTTAATTAGGGCTACATAATCGGGAGTAAACTAGAGGTAAATTTGGGGATAACACCTTAAAATTCCAATTTGGGTTTGTCATAGTTCAATCTTTTATTTAACTTCTTTTGTCACTTGTTTAGCAAGCTTGGCATATCCAAACAATGCTGTCTAAACCTTACAACAACTTAAACAAGCTTAGAATTGCTAGAAACTTTGCGTAAGAAAGGGGAGTGTTATAGGTGCCCTATATCAAATTAGGGTTCTTCGTAATGAACCCTAGCTCCGCAGATTGCTTAACTCCAAACAAACCCTAAAATTTACCTCATCGAAGCAATCCATCCACTCCTTCCTCAAGAACCCAAACACCGACGGCTCCTCCGCCGCCGCCTCCTCCTCTCCTCCATCTCCAACCCTCAACCCTTCCTTCAACTCCTTCATCATCACCGCCGCCTCCTTCACCCCCAACTCCTCTCCATCACCCAACCTCTCCTTCACAAACCCTAACCTCTCCACAAACCCATTGACCACCTCCACGACGCCCAGCGCCTCCCTCTTCTCCTCAAGCTCCCTCCTCTTCTCGCAGATCTCGCGGGCGATCCCGCAGATCTCGGCGTCGACTGGGCGGTCGGAGAGGAGCTGGAGCGCGGCGGCGAGGGAGGAGGCGAGGGAGGCGGAGGAGGCGGAGGAGGAGGCGGAGAGGGAGAAGATCCCGGCGAAGTCGTGGCGGTGGTTGAGGGCGTAGGAGCGGACGCTGGACTTGATGGAGATGGACCGGAGGTTGAGGCGGTCGATGAGGAGGCGGAGGTCGGGGGCGGAGAGGGGCGATGAGGCGTCGAGGTCGGCGGTCGAGAGGAGATCTCGGACGTCGATCGAGCCCAGAAGAACGTCCATTTTTGCCTTTGAGTCTGCCCCTGCTCTCGTTTAGGGTTTCGATTGTCGAGCGACGTCTTCGTCGTTCATCAAAGCTAAAAGGGTTAAATGGCAGTTTAATATATCATCAATATAGAATTTAATTTCGATGCGAGAAATTAATATAGAATTAAATGCCTAGCGATTAATCGGACATTTATTTAAATACCTACAAGTTTTACTTAACAAGCGCATGCATTGCATGTGTGTATATTTTGAACGATATGTATATATTGTTGGATATAAATGTCCTCAAGTCAATTATTTTAATTGAAGGAGAACTTATACAAAAAAGCAATTTTACTCGAGATGATAGTATGCAATCTGCTTTGTCTTAATCTTACATGTGATGTGTTTTATTCACTATCATTTATCGTTTATATGAGATGAATCTCTAGAATTTTACTTAACTATCAGAATGATGATGGAGATCATACTAGTGGGGTCTGGATAGTCGATAAGCACGTTCTTAAATGTCCCTAGTCGTAGGAATATCGAGATTGGGTATCGGTACTCCAGTTTAGACTAGTGTGTACGTTTCCGACCCGATTGGAGGGCGATAGCTGATTCTACAGCTATTTGTGTTTGACATCGAGAATTATATACAAATACTCATTAGATGTGTTATCTTGGACGGACTCACCGAGAGCTCCTAGTTAGTAATATACCAATGTCATACAGCAGTTCTCTTGTAACATATGTACAGGGTAGTCCGTAGGACCTGAGATCGCCATAGTGTCTCATGTATGTTACCACTATACTTAGACTTCTACCCTACCACAACTGAAAGGAGTCATGCAGATAGGTTTTTGTTGGGTATAGTCTCGAAGCACGTAGAGACAGTGAGCTGTCGAGGGGATTCTTCTCTCCCGGCATAGGAAGTTGATGTCGCGCTGTACAGGATATGACTGCAACCATAAATCGATGGCCATCGCATTGAAGATAAACTGATAAGTGTTATCAGTTATATCTCCGGTTGGTTATGTGTTCTCTGCCGCACGATTTATCGAGTTATTGGGTTCTGACGGATTCCAAACTCTAGACCCAATATGCGATACTCTTAGACGAAGAGACCGGATTGTATGGTGTTGTCACTGATAAACTTTGCAGGATTAGGATGAGCTTGCTCGTTGACCTTCTTTCGTTCAATACCTGGATAGTCGTTACGTGCAGCTAGTACCGCTGACGCGCTTGTGGGCTATGGATATGATCCTAGCCTACCGCCAGCGTATTGTCGAGTCTTTGGAGTCCCGCACAGAGATTTCTCAGTGCATGTGCAACGATGTAGGCCACGTATGTGGATGCGTGCAAGTTTTCGATTAAACACGTGTATTTGATACACGTATTTTAATCGGGTGTTTATTGATATTAGCCGGTATATATATGATATAGCCGGATTATTAAATCAAGTGTTGATTTAATAATTAAATGTATATTTATATATTGATATATTTATATATTAATATATTAACTAATATCATGATCACTTTATTATTTTCTTCTCTTTAATAATATTTATATTTGATATAAATATTGTATCATGTATGATGATATGAGTGCATGTGTGCTCCTTGCCATGTCAACTATGGTTATGCGGAATCAAAAACTTTAAATTTCTTGAGCACATAACATTAAAACCCCAGGATTTAAGCCCAAACACTAAACTAAGCTAACCCTGACTAGAGTTTTTAGCTACTCGGTTGAAATTACAACCTTTGTAGACAGTCCTTCGGGTCTTGAAGGTTGACTCCTCAAGCTCCTTGGGTTGATAGTACGAGCTCTCAAAGACGATCTTCCGTGTCAAAGACGATACACCCGAAGATGCCGATTCAGGTGATAGCTTCGTCGGAAGCAACTAAAAATCGAGCATTGCTAAGACAAGATACTTAGAGTGATATAGTTTATGAAAACAAGTGCTCTCTTTTAATCCTCACAACTCAAGAAAAAGATTTGAGGAAGAAAAAGATGATTGTTGCGACTAGAGAAAATCTCAAGTCAAGAAAATATGAACCATTGTTACAAAATATCTCACTCACTCTCACTTATCTATTCCTCACAAACAAAATAAGTGGCTGGGCTTGGTGACTCACTAGGGTGAGTCATAAGCCTACAACTTCTAGGTTAAGTGAGGAATAAAAGAAAGAGAGTGTGAAGCCATCTCACCAGATACACATATACAAACATTTATAACATAAATGTAAGTATATAAACAAGTATACACATACCCGTATAAACACGTATACCATATTTCTACTAAAATACGAATACCATATTTGTACCGAAAATACAAAATACGCGTATTCATATTTAGAAAGAAATATATGTATTTGTATGAAGGCACAAATACCCATATTTATACAAATACATGTGTTCATATAAATACCGTATTCGTGTTAAAATACAAATCCCAAAAGAGAGCAATATAATACCAGTATCAAAACTGGCTGTCTTTCAAACCTGCTAGTACTGCTAAACCGTAGAATTAAAGCACGTGCATAAATGCACGTGTTCAATCGAACACCCTTGCGTAAAACCATACGCAAACTACACCGTTTCATCTGAACCGGGAAACCCTCTGTGTGGGACTCTAAAGACTCGACAATACGCTGGCAGTGGATTTAACCACAAGCACGTTGGTGGCACTAGCTGTACGTAACAACTACCCAGGTATCTGTCGAAGGGAATATCGACACGATAACTCGTCCGAAAACCCTACCGAGCCTATAGGTGACATTCTCCGTACAGTCCGGTCTGTTCGTCTAAGAGTATCGCATATCGGGTCTAGCGGGTTGGTAAACATCAGACCCCTAACAGCGCAATAAGTCATGTCGGTGTAGAGCCCAAATGCACCCTGAGAAACTACTGGTGTACCCACCAGTAAATCTTGCTTGCCCTGGCCAGGGACTTTGTGTGATGGCTATCCGAACACAGCGCGATATCAACCCCCAATACCGGAAGAGACGAATCCTTTCTATCCACTACTGCCTCCAAGTGCTTCGGGACTGCACCCAACTACTACCTGTTTGCACGACTTATTTGAGCCGTGGTAGGGTAGTAATCTAAATACAGAGGGAGCACACTCGAGACGAATAGTGATGTCAAGTCAATGGACTAAACTGTACTCATGCCACCGGGAAACTACTAACTAACGATAGGTATAATACCAACCAGCAGTTCCCAGCGAGTTCGTCCAGTGTAACTCATAACCCAATGAGCACATGTATACTATCTTTGGTACCGTATATCAATGGCTGCGGGACAAGCCGCCTCCCCTGACGGGGATAAGAAGCGTATACACTAGTCTACTCTGGAGTATTGATGCCCAGTCTCGATAATCTTATGACTAGGGAAAAGTTTAAGGATGTGCTTATGGACTACCCAGCCCCTACGAGTGTGACTGTCACCACAACGCTGGTAGTCAAGCAAAGATCCTAAGGGCTCTACCAACATATATTAGTAATACGTTAAAAGAAACATATACACATGTTGAGGTAGAATCAAACCAGATAGCATGCTATCATGTTGAGCAAGACTGTTATTATATCTGTGTATATCCTAAGCTTCCAAAATGTAATATATAATCCAGTACTATACAATAATGGCCTCTAGGGCATATATCACTAACAGATGATACATAAGAGATGCGTGTACGAGACTTATATGGAAGATATGAACACTCTTATTTGATAACGAGTCATGAATTTAAGATGGTTATAGAATTGATGAAGTGTTTGTTTGATGACTCATTTTAGTGAGTCATTAAGTGATGACTCATTTTTATGTATGCATTATTCTCATCTTCATCTTCTTCTTCATCCCATCTCCACCATGGCTTTCTCTCTTGATTTTCTTCAAGTAAGGAATGGAAAAAGAAAAGAGAAAAATTAAGTGAGCTAATTATTTTACATCTCCTATTGATTATCTTTAGCAAGTTTAATTAGTGGGTTGCTTCATTTTGACGAGATCAATTTAAAACTAGAGCTTGTATTGGAGTTATCTCAAGATGGATCATTTTTGGCAAGGAGACCATCGAGCAAGCTTTTTCCAGACTTCGTGGAGACGAGCCGGAGTCCAAAGAGAGGTGGCTAACGCGCTACAAAAGTTGTAGCCCGCTAAACTCTTGTTATTAGCTTACTAGTTTAGTTACAAATTTAGCATTTTGGTTTGATTCTTGGGTTGGGGTGCTATTGCTCTTTAGAGTTTTTAAATTACCGCTTCCGCTGCATTTTAAAACCTTACTAGACGAGCCTAACATCCCTTCGGTGGTCTCAGAGCCATACCAAAAGACTACAACTTATTTTTGTGGCATTGGAATTCATGAAACCTAAATTTTTCAAAACTAGTTTAAATATTTGTATGAAAAACTCTCATTTTTGCTTGTGCTGGAGCTCCCGGATTCTTGGTTCAGACCAAAAATTTAGAGTAGGCCCACGATAACCCGAACCCATCCAATTTGAGCTCGATTCGGCCCCGAATCGGGGCCGAACCGAGGCCAATTCAGCCCCGCATCGGGGGCTGAATCAGCCACTGGATCCGCCATGATTTGGGGCTGATTCAGCTCTGATGCGGGGCTAATCCCGCCCGGGGCCGAATCAGGGCTCATATAGTGTGGGGTTTTATGGGGTTATCGGTGTTCGATTTCTCGCAAAAATGAGGGGAATTTCGTTGCCGGGATGAACTTGAAATTTAGTTTTTGGAATTTCAAGTTAGCAATCTCATGGTTTATGAATTCTAATGTCTTGGTTCGAATCGACTAAATCAAAGTGCTTGATTTAGTCAGCTCGAACACGGATATAATAAGGATATGCGTTGGTAAACGTCTCCTAATCGCTATATAATCAATTAGACGAGATTGCGCATTTATTATTGTGATTGTTGTTGACATATGTTGATATATAGCATTGTTGGAATGTGTTGGATTGTCGCGGGATGAATAGCCCCATGCGGAAGTGTGATGTTGCGATAAGTGTTAATTTCATTTATGCTTGTAGCTATCCTGTATATTCATTTATTTGGGACGAGCTCCAACTTGTGGCCGCCGTTTCCGCTATATGTATATTCTTTTTCGGGACGAGCGACCGACTTGTGGTCGTCGTTACCATGATGTATTATTATTTGTCGGGATACGATCAGGTTGCGATCGTTATCGCCGTTGTATAATACGGGTTTAGGATTACCCCACGGAGAAGCGCACGAGCAACCGAATTCTAGATTGCAGCGGGTGACTATCTCAAGGAGTTGAGATCGGGTCGCTCGAGTCTAGGATTAGCGGGTTGCTTGCCGTGCTTGTAGGGGGTATAGGATAGACTCGCGGAGGAGTGCTCAAGTCACCAGATTCGATAAAGTGTTGGATGGTCCCCTCATGATGATGATATTGGGTTGCCTGGTAGCTTGCTGCACTCGTAGGAGTCTGCTTTTGGCCGCGCACGGGCTGTTCACGCGACTGGGGTATCTCGTATTTCGTTTGTGGCTCAAACGAAAAGCGGGATTCCTAGATGATCCGGCCATTCCTATTCTATGATGTTCATTACTTGCTTGTGATATGTTTACCTGCCTGTGATGATATTTATCACTTAGCTGTAATGATGATTATCTGCCTGCGATATTTTATATGATGATATATTAATATATTGGATATATATATAAATGCTATATATGTTTTGCACCTGCGCTAGCCCTGCCCCCGCCCCCGCCTTGCCGTAAGTTAAGTAATCTTACGGAGAAGACCCGGGGCCCCGTGGCGAATGTGGATGGCATATATGTGCATTCTATTTTTCTTTTCATATCATGCTTTATCTGTAATAGTGTGAGGAGATGCTTGATAATGTAATTATGTATTTGATGGGATTGCATTGATTCAGATTAATGCGAAGATAATAACCTAAAACGCATTGAAGAAACCAAATATTAGATATTGTGGTGTTATAGTCGAATCTTTTGCTTTGTATCGAGGTATTCGGTTGGGAATATACTGCACCTCATTCGACGAGGAAAGAGCCTAGATCCCTTCACATGGAATGACCTCTTTGGCAAAACATTGTGTTACTATAAGATTGCAAATTGAATAGCCGTATCCTATTGCTTTCCACAGAGGTATTCGGTTAGGAATATCCTGCACCTCATTCAATGAAGTAAAAGCCATGATACCTTCACGGGGAATCCGCACATAAACAATAGTCTACGTAACTATAAATTTGCAAAATCACTCGGTTTCTTCAATAATATCAAATTCATTACGTTAAAGGTTTTCTTCAAAACTAGCAGTAGCCCTCTGTCATTTCAGGAAGAAGAGTACTTAGTATTTGTGCTATATTTAATGACTATGTTGTGGCGTAGTGTACGGTAGTTAAGTGATATTTTCCTGTTAGCATAATGATACGATTGGTTGGGACGGTTGTACGACTTTGTTGACTATGTTAAGGGTTGTGCGGGTGGATCTAATTTAATTACGAAATGACGGGTAGAACTTGACTTGTGACTTATGATTTGTTGATTATGTTAAGGTCATAAGCCGCTAGGGGTAAAAACTTATATCGAGAGTTTCAAGTGTTAAAACTTGCAATGAGATTGCATACTTTTTATGGTGTGGGGTGACTTGTTGACTATATCAGGGTTGCCACTTCATGATAGTTTGGATCCGGATTCCCACTGTGAGTAATAGTTACTCTAAGGAGATTTTCAGATGACCCCAGCTAATTCTTCTTTTAGGGTTTGAATGAGAATTTAATGAAACAGTGGGAGCCATCCTGATTAGATAAATATATCAATCTAATCTAGGTTAGAGTGCACGACGAGTATTTCTTCTCTCTCTCTCTCTCTCTGGGGCAGCGACCTAAGACTGGCCCTAAACTAAAAACTCATAAACCAAGTTAACCAAACATTTTTACAATCAATGGCTTTGAAATGTTATAATTGCCCTATTTCACGACATAGTCGCATATGTTCTTATCTCTTGTCACAACCCGAAAATGGCACGTGACCGGCATTTGGATTACGTGAAGTCTATAGGACCCCACCTTAACCCAAGTAAGCCGAAAACCCAGAAATCTAAACCATTTTAGTAAAATAGCGGAAGTGGAATTTTGAAAAGGGGGTTTAAATGAAGTCAAGTTCTCTTTTTAAAGTATATATATAAAGTTCGTTTGAAATGCAAGTGAATTATATACTATAATTTGAAAACATTTTCGTCATTTGAAATTGGGAAGCATCTCCTTTGTAAATTTTAATCCAAAACCAGCACATAACAAGAATAATATAGGCATCCCCAAGCGGGAGCTAGCTCTTCACCAATTGGCGGAATCACAACCACGTAATATGAAATATACAACGCCCAAGATGAAGATCAATCACAGAAAGAAAATAAAGAAAACCAAAACATAATCAAATCCAATATAAGAATATGCATATCTCAACTCTAAATCCAAAGAATATACAATGGGTACCTAACTCTACCAAATATACATAGTCTGGTTGATGGAGCTTTTAATTAGATACAATGAATATAAAAGTAAATAAGGGTGGTTACGCTCTGAACTGTAACCCATCTACCCAAGCAATCACCTGAAAGCATAGCCACATAATTCGCGAATTATTCGCCGAATTCGCGAATAATTCACGAATTTTTTATCAGCAGACTTAATCAGCGGGCCGAATAATTCGCGAATTATTCCCGAATTATGTGAAAAAACAACGAATAATTCAAAAAACAGCAAATAATTCACAAAATCAAAACCTAGCGTCTCATATATTAATTTCTTGCTCGAAATCCTTCCCGAACATTTCCCGAACACTTACCGAATCTTTCCCGAATACCTGCCGATTTTTTCCGAATAGTTCTCCGAATCCGAATTTTTGACCTCGCCGAATTATACCCGAACGACGAATTTGTGACTATGCCCGAAAGAAGCTGTGTGCTGGCAAGCCGCTACTGATCTGAGTGGTCGATCCTACAAGAAAACTATGGCATAACGGGGATGGGTTGCCAACTCGTGAGTAGAAGACATCAGCAGGTAGAAATCGAATATATGACGATCTCCTAGGTCATACAGTAATATAATTATAATGTCGTGTGGTAACGAGGGTGATCGTGTATACATAAGTATAATAATAATATCGTGCCTGTGTCGATATATGGTACCAAGTCATCTGTGTCATATATATGTATATACATGTATCATCCAACGTGTGTCCATCAACGATACATCAAATCATCATAAAACCTAAGTGTCCAACATCGACACTCGAAATTATCATAAAACCCATGTCAAGTATCGACACGTAAATCATCATATCTTAGTTGCTTTCTCATCGGATCGGTCCTCATATCCATCTGTCTTATATCACTCCGGTCGGTATCCTCCGAATATCCTCCGAGTTCAGTACTGTCACCGGTAGGTAGTGTTCCCCTGCCAGGCTCAACGCCTTTCTATACGATCTTCTTGCCCCGGAGTACCGTACCGGGTTCACCATGTACCCGCAGACGGTGACTCCTTATTAGGAATATGTATGCCCAAGAGGCCATTATTGTATATTATAGTGGATGCTTGGACATATATATAGAGGACTTTCTTGCTCGACATGATAGTATGCCATCCGGTTGCTCTTTATCTTAACATGTACACTAGTTTTAGTTTACTGTCTCTTTAATACATGTTGATAAAGCCCTTAGGATGTTGTCTTGACTACCAGGACTATGATGCAGATCATACTAGTGGAGCTTGTGTAGTCTATAAGCACATCCTTTAACAGTTTCTAGTCGAGAGAGTATCGAGACAGGGAATCGGTATTCCAGAGTAGACCAGTGTATACATTTCTTGATCCTGTATGGGGCGATGATTGATCCCATGACCATTGGTGTTTGACATCAAAGATTGTACACAGATGCTCATTGGAGAATGAGTAGATCGAATAGGACTCGCTGAGAACTCTTAGATGGTACCATGCCTATCGTCAGATAGCAGTTTTCTGGTGACACTTGTACATGTTAGTCTGTAGACCCGAGATCGCCATAGTGTCTTGTGTAGTCCCCATTGTGTTTTGATTTCCTCCCTACCACGACTCAAAGGAGTCATGCAAACAGGTGGATTTTGGGTACAGTCCCGAGTCACATGGAGGCAGTGAGCGATAGGAGGGATTTCGTCTTTCCCTGTATTTGGGAGTTGATGTTGCTGTCACGACCCAATTCAGAAACGTGACCGGCACTTAAATCACGCGACGTCAAAAGGCGTAACACAATTCAAGTAAGCTGAAAAACCCAGAAATCTAAACCGAGAAAAGAAGTAAAGTGATAAAACAGTAGTTAAAAACATTTAAAAATCTCAAGTTATAAAATCTCAACTTAAATTTATTTTCTTAAAAATTTTGGCAGCATCTCCTTTGTAAAAACTAGCCCCAAACGGGTACAAGCATAGAATAAATAAAAGGCATCCCCAAACGGGAGCAACTCATGCTAAAAGGAGGAACACAACTACAATAGGTATATATACGATGCCGTAGTGAAGAAATAAGCAAAAAGAAAGTAAAACAACATCACAACATGAAATAAAATCCGGCTCACACGAGTGCGACACCTAAAGTCACCAATAATACAATATCGATCCTCACAATCTCGTCTCTAAGTCAAATAAATGTAAGTGGTAGATGGAGAGTACTAGATACAAAATAAGATATACAATGGAATCATACAGATATTCGCAAAACCCACCTACGCCAAAATCACGACCAATAGTAGCAGTATCCGCAGAAGTAGATGTAATAAGGAGCCCTGCCACGACTACACTGAGGGTCAAGCTTGCAAAACACTGTGGCACAACAGGGGTGAGTTGCTAACTCATGAATAGTAAATAACATCATACAGATAATCGGAAGCATGCACGAAAAGCGATAATCTGAAATATGCAATCTAATGGCATAAGTATAACAATACGGATATGCAACAAATTATGCTCAAGGTACACCACCAGGGTACAACAACTACATGAAAAAGTGCATGTCATAATAAATCCTGAGTGTGCGATAAAAGATAATCCTTATCAATGAATTATCATCATCAAATCCGGTGTCCAACAACGACATCCAAAATACCAATATCTTAGGCGCCGTCACTCTGATCGGCCATCATATCCGTCAATCTTATGGAACCTGAGTGTCCAAGATAGACACTTGAAGCATCATGAAACCCGTGTCCAGTATCGACACGTAAATCCACATATCTCGGGCTCCGTCAGTCCGGATCGGCCCACAGGCTCCGTCAGTCCAGATCGGCCCACGGGCTCCGTCAGTTCGGATCGGCCCATATCCATCTCACGACTCTGGTTGGTATCCTCCGGATAACCGCCGGGTCCAAACTATCACCGGTAGGTAGTGCTCCCTCCTGCCAGTCTCATCGTCATCCCTACGATCTTCTTGCCTCGGGGTACCTTACTGGGTCCACCATGTACCCGCAGATGGTTCATCTAACTCCTCGAATCGGGTCTCGAAAATAAGCTCAGAACCGAAAAAACTCATGGTGGACGCCTCGAAATCACATCACGAGAAACCGCGTTTTTAAAACAATTTATAATTTCCTTTGAAATATATCCGCCGTTCTTAAATCCAGAAATCGCATGAAATCAGTATCTCAATGCATATATCCATGAAATACGATGTATGCAAATATTGAACAGTAATGTGAGCATATCAAGGGAAACCCGCTCTTTTTAAATGTATCAAGTTTCAAAGGTATATTGCGGTTTCCCAAATCCACGAAATCGAAATGCAACATCATATGAGAGTGTATATGTAACTATAGCAAAGTATGTATGTATATATGACGCAATTCATATGCGCAATAGAACAAGAATCAATGTCTAACTGTTAATAATAATGGAAGCGGTACAATATATTACCCGTGGCAATTTCTATAATGTGTGTGTCATGGCAATTACCAACGGTGTGTGTGGCATACAATTTGGTGCTCGTGCAATATGAACCGTTAGTAATGATGCAGTGTCCAATAATACTATGCCTATGTACAACAGATAATAGGATGTGCAAAATGGTACTCATGCACGATCAATATATATATATATATATATATATATATATACATGTAACCATATGGTTATATCACTGAATCTAGCCTTCGACGCATAACGCCATACAGGCGATTTCCCTGTAGATCTTAAATCTACTCACCGGACGATCTAGAGCTAGGTAAAACCAACCACCTCTTTCCCTTTTCTAGCAGCGTCCGAAATCCCCGCAATCGATCCTAATATCACACAAAATCATAACAGGTGTAATTAGAAACCTTCCGATAATACACGGAAACAACGCCTAAACCAACGCTTCAACTCTCACAAGCTATCAAGTGTTAGCTTAGTGGGCTAACGCGTGTAGCGACACCCTAAACCAAACCCAAGATTGCAAGCTACACGAAGCACTTAAACCAAGTCGGATTATCCGTATCGTACGTTGCCGAAACACTAGAAACTTGCTAAATGGTACTAGATTTTGCCTACAGACAATATAGGAAAAACAAAGTGTACCAAATACCAAGAATAACCTACAGATAGCTACCCTCAAATTCCCAACACCTAACTCTATAGGAAGACCGGTGGCGCTGGGAAAAATGCCATTCTCGCCGGGCCAATGGTGAGGGGTGGGGTCCAGGTTTCTAGGGTACACTCAGGGCTTTTGTATTAATCTACTGTATTGTTAGATTTTATAGTGGATCATCGTAATAACAACAGATCACAGAGACACAAATCTTATCACAAAATACGATATTTTGCACAAAACTATAACTTAAAGGTTTTAAACTGAAACTAATAATCAAAACAACTTCCTTAAAGCCTAGTTAACAGTTTGAGATCATTACCTCACCACAACTTGAATGAAACCCTAGCCATCAAGCTCCAAGTCATCACAATAGGGCTTTAGCATGAGTTGTAAAGGGTTTTAGTGAGGTTTGACAAGGGTTTAGGCTTAAGGTTTGTGAAGGAAAATGGACCAAGAGAGGAATTTTAGTGGAGGAGAAGGAGAAATGAGAGGGTGAGAGTTTGTGAGAAAATGAGAGAGAGAGAGAGAGAGAGAGAGAGAGAGTAAGGTAAAGAAATGAGAGAGTGAGAGTGTGAGGTGAGAATGAGAGCGAGTCATGCTCTCTCTTTCTCTTCATTTATTGCCTCCCATGCTATGTCCCATACCTCATCATTTCTCAAAATTTTCAACTCTTCTCTTTCTCTTATTTTTCAAAACAAATAAAACCCTTTTATAATTAAACTAGATATGAAAATGATTAGCATGGAATGCAAAATGGTTAAGTGTGCCATGGCTTGTAAAGCATGGTTAACACCTCCTTAACCCTAATTAATATGCACATGTGTATGCAAACACAAAAATAATTAAATAAAAGATGTGAAAACAATTATTGGTTAAATTTTATTAAAAACCCGCATTATATCTCTTAATTAATACTAATCGCATTCTAAAGTGTTACAATCTCCCCCTTAAAGAAATTCGGTCCCCGAATTTAAAAATCTTACCATGCGTACCTTTAAAGAGATGAGAGAATTTCTTCCGCATCTCGCTCTCGGATTCCTATGTGGCCTCTTCGCTATTCGGGCCATGCCAAAGAACTTTCACTGATGGTAAGACCTTTGACCGAAGTTTCTTCACCTGTCGATCCAATATAACTACCGGCTACTTGGTGAGCGAAAGATCATGCTCCAGTTGGACGGTCTGATGCTGAATCATGTGAGAAGGGTCATGAAGGTACTTGCGAAGTATCGATACATGAAATACGGGATGAACATCCAGAAAATTGGGCGGAAGTGCCAAACGATAGGCAACGGTACCAACTCGCTCAAGAATCTCAAAAGGACCCACAAATCTGGGACTAAGCTTCCCTTTCTTCCCAAATCTCATTATGCCTTTCATCGGAGAAATCCGTAGGAATACATGATCACCCACTGCGAAATCAAGTCTGCGACTATGACGGTTAGCATAAGACTTCTACCTGCACTGGGCTGCTCTCATTCTGCCCTAAATCAACTGGATCTTCTCCGTAGTCTCTTGAATTGGCCGTGGTCCCAAAATCCTGCTCTCGCTGAGTTCGGTCCAACAGACCGGCGATCGACATTTTCTCCCATACAAAGCCTCAAAAGGTGCCATCTGAATTGTCTCCTGGAAACTGTTATTGTAGGAGAACTCTATCAACAGCAAGTGACAATCCCAACTGCCACCAAAATCAAGCACCCACGCACGAAGCATATCCTCAAGAGTCTGTATAGTCCACTCTGACTGACCATCGGTCTGCGGATGGAAAGCGGTGCTAAAACTCAACCGGGTACCCAAAGCTTCATGAAGTTTCTGCCAAAGACGGCTGGTAAACCGGGAGCCTCTGTCGGATACAATGCATGAAAGAACGCCGTGCAAACGCATAATCTCATCAATGTACAACTATGCATACCGAGCATATCCGAAAGTGGTTTTCACTGTAAGGAAGTGAGCCGCTTTCGTCAACCGAGTCAACAATCACCCAAATGGAGTCATACCCTCGACTGGACCTGGGTAGATCCACAACGAAGTCCATAGAGATTTGCTCTAATTTCCACTCTAGAACGGGTAACGACTGCAACTCTTCCTGCCGGTCTCTGATGCTCAGCCTTGACTTGCTGGGCACCTCGAAACAAAATCCGAAATATCTCTCTTCATCCCTTTCCACCAGTAGACATCTCTCAAATCATGATACATCTTGGTAGAACCTGGATGAACACTGTATGCCGGCTGATGTGCCTGCTCTAGGATCTCGCATCTCAACCCCTCGGAATCTGGTACACATAGATGAGTCCCAAAACGTTGCACACCCTGGTCATCAATCACAAACTCCGAATCTCTACCCTGCCGAACATGCTCCAAAATCTCAGACAAACGAGCATCGTCGGGCTACGCTTCACAGATACGATCAAGTAAGAGTGGACAGGCAGCGGACATGAGAAAGCTGCCCTCCAGCAGAAGTAAACTCGAACTGTACTCTACTATCGCACAAGATCTGCTAATCTGTAGAAGACTGTCTCTGAACTGCGCTCAAATGGAACAAGTTGTCTCCAGGCCTACGACTCAAAACATCAGCGACCACATTTGCCTTGCCCGGATGATAAAGGATTTCACAATCATAATCCTTCATAAGTTCTATCCAACGGCGCTGCCTCAAATTCAGATCCCGATGTTGGAAGATGTACTTCAAGCTCTTGTAGTTCGTGAAGATCTGACACGACTTTCCATACAAGTAGTGTCTCCAAATCTTAAGCGCAAAGACCACCACGGCCATCTCAAGATCATGAGTGGGATAGTTCTGCTTGTGCTTCTTCAACTGCCGAGAAGCATAAGCGATAACTCTGTCATGCTGCATCAACACACAACCTAGCCTCACTTGAGAAGCATCACAATAAACGACATGGCTGTCTAATCCTGAAGGCAAAGATAGAACTGGTGCAGTCGTCAAACGAGTCTTCAACTGCTGGTAACTCTGCTCACATGTCTCAGTCCAAAGAAAAAGAACTCCCTTCCGGGTCAGTCCGGTCAGCGGTGCAACGATACTCGAGAAATCTTGCATGAAACGGCGGGTAATAACCGGCTAAGCCTAAGAAGCTGCGGACCTCTGCCACTGATACAGGTCTGGGCCAAAGCTGTATGCCTCGATCTTCTTTGGGTCCACTTGTATACCGTCTCCCATAATCACATGACCCAAGAAGTCAACACTATCAAGCCAGAATGCGCACTTCGAGAATTAGGAAAACAGCTGGTGCTCTCTCAATGTCTGCAAGGTAATCCTCAAGTGGTGCTCATGCTCCTCTCGACTTCTGGAATAGACCAGAATGTCGTCAATAAACACAATAATGAACTGGTCGAGGAACGACATGAAAATCCGGTTCATCAAATCCATGAACACTGCTGGGGCATTGGTGAGTCTGAACGACATCACCAAAAACTCATAATGCCCGTAGCACGTACGAAAAGCAGTCTTCGGAATGTCATCATTCCGCACCCGCAGCTGATGATAACCCGGCCTCAAATCAATCTTGAAAAAATATCCCATACCTTGGAGCTGATTAAACAAATCGTCAATGTGAGGTAAAGGATACCTATTCCGCATCATAACTCGGTTCAATTGACGATAATCAATGCACAGTCTCATACTGCTGTTCATCTTCTTGACGAACAGAACATGAGCTCCCCAAGACGAAACACTCGGACGAACAAGTCCCCTGTCAAGCAACTCTTACAACTGATCCTTAAGCTCTTTAAGCTCCGCCGGGGCCATCCGATAAGGCGGTATAGAAATCGGCCCCGTGCCGGGAATTAAATCAATGCAAAACTCGATATCGCACTCTGACGGCAATCCATGTAACTCATCAAGAAATACGCCGGGAAACTCTCTCACAATAGGAACTTGGTCCAACGGATCTGCTGTGGCTCCAGTATCACGAATAAAGGGTAAGAATCCCTGACATCCTTTCCTCAAGAGACGACTAGAGCAAAGGGCTGAAATCAAACTATAAGGGGGCGGCACTACGGTCCCCCTGCACAACAAGAACTGACTCGCCCGGAAAAAAAAACCTGACTGCCTTCTCACGGCAGTCCACAGATGCATAGCAAGTAGCTAACCAGTCCATGCCAAGGAGAACGTCAAAGTCCAACATATCAAGAAGGATCAAATCGACGAACAAATTTCTATCTCCAATACGAACGGCACACGACCGAAACACATGTCGCGCAATAAAAGACTCACCAACGGGAGTAATCACTACAAGTGGCTAATCTAATAAGGACGACTGTCGACCCAACCTCGGTACGAAATGTGTGGAAATGTACGAGTGCGTAGATCCTGGGTCGAACAATATGCGCGCATCGAAAGAACACGCTGGAAGAGTACCTGTCACTACTACATTCGACACCTGCGCATCCTGAGGAGTCAAAGAAAAACTTAGGCTTGCCCTCTACCGGCATCCGGCTGTCCTCCGCCTCTGCCACCTCGTCCTCTCTAAATAAGACCGCCACGGCCACGGCCTCTCTGAGCATAGGTCTGGCATGATGTAACAACGGGCGTAAGGGGCAATGCTCTCTGAGGTGGAGAAAGTGGTAAGGTAACATGTAGAATGGCTGCCTCGCCCTGACGTGCCTCAGTACAAATCTCTTAACACGCTTCTCTTCAGTATCCACCAAATATGGATCATAAACGGATAGCTGGGTGAACTGAATATCATACTCCACCACTGTCATACCAGGAGTCTGACGCAAAGACTCAAAGTTGTGAGCTCGAGCATCTCTGACGCTCTGCGGAAGAAAACGAGCAAGAAAAACCTTCGCGAACTCAACCCAGGTCATAGGAAGAAAACCTGTGGCTCGACCTCTCTTTAAAGATTCGCACCAAGTTTGGACAAGACCCTCCAGATGAAAACTAGCGAACTCTACCGATCTCGCATCGAGCATCTCAACGAATGACAGATCCTGGCCATTCGATCAAGGAACGACTGTGGATCCTCAGCTGCGTCGGTGCCGGTGAAAACCGGAGGCTTTAGCCTCATAAACTCTAAAAGGATACGGCGATAATCTCAGTAGCGATAGGTACGACTGTCTGAGCAGTAGGTACCATCACGGTCCCTATAATAGGTGGAACAACCTCCGATCATTATGCACTACTAGTCTCAACCAACGATCCCACCATCTGACGCAAATCCTGAATATTGCCCTCTAGCCTAGCAATACATCCTGGAGAAGGTGGATCAATCTGCTTTTGAGAAAAAGGTTTACCGCCCTGGTCAGTCCTCATCTCAGACGAGCCTGTCCTGACCTCGGCTCTAGCGACAGCTCTCTATGCTCTCGTAATCTTTGGCGGCATAATAGCTGGAATAAGAAAACAGGATTCGATAAGAACATATAAATCGAATCATAAGGATATATGGAATCAAGGAAGGAATTAAAAGGAAATATGTCCTAAGGTCACTTACGCGGAGTACCGTGTCGTAAGTATGCCACGGAATATACACACGCTATGTCATTCTGCTTAAAGCTACCTACTCCATCATACCAAGGGTCATCCTACACTCCGAACGGGAAAAATCGAGTGCTTTAATATCAACTTTGTCACGACCCATTTCAGGAATGCGACCGGTACTTAAATCACGCGACGTCAAAAGGCGTAACGCAATTCAAGTAAGCCGAAAAACCCAGAAATCTAAACCAAGAAAAGAAGTAAAGTGATAAAACAGTAGTTAAAAACATTTAAAAATCTCAAGTTATAAAATCTTAACTTAAATTTATTTTCTTAAAAATTTCGACAGCATCTCCTTTGTAAAAACTAGCCCCAAATGGGTACAAGTATAGAATAAATAAAAAGCATCCCCAAACGGAAGCAACTCACGCCAAAAGACGGAACAGAACCACAACAGGTATATATATGTCGCCGTAGTGAAGAAATAAGCAAAGAGGAAGTAAAACAACATCACAACATGAAATAAAATCCGGCTCACACGAGCGCGACATCCAGAGTCACCAATAATACAATATCGATCCTCACAATCTCGTCTCTAAGTTAAATACATGTAAGTGGTAGATGAAGAGTACTAGATACAAAATAAGATATACAATGGAATCATACGAATATCTGCAAAACCCACCTACGCCAAAATCACGACCAACAGTAGCGGTATCCGCAGAAGTAGATACAATAAGAAGCCCTGCCGTGACTATACTGAGGGTCAAGCCTGCAAAACACTGTGGCACAACGGGGTGAGTTGCCAACTCATGAATAGTAAATAACATCATACAGATAATTGCAAGCATGCACGAAAAGCGATAATCTGAAATATGCAATCTGATGGCATAAGTATAACAATACGGATATGCAACAAATCATGCACAAGGTACACCACCAGGGTGTTGGATATAGTGCCCTCAAAGTCAATTATTGGAACGCAGGTGCGTGATTGCAATGATTGAGGGAGGACCTATACCGGTAGGACAGTCTTGCTCGAGATGATAGTATGCTATTTGGTTTGTTTTTATCATCGTGTACATGCTTCAGTTCACTATTGCATGTTGATAGAGCCCATAGGATTCTTGCTTGACTGCCAGCAGTATGATGGCGATCATATACGTGGGAGCTGGGGTCTATAAGCACATCCTTAAAGTGTCCCTAGTCGTGGGAGTTTCGAGACAGGGCATCGATACTCCAGAATAGACTAGTGTATACAGTCGAGACCCCGACGAGGGACGGTGGCCGGTCTCACAAGCCATTGGTGTCAGTTGGTTCACCTAAGATGTATACAGGTGCTCATTGGGTTATGAGTACACCAGACAGGACTCGCCGGGAACATGCTAGTTGGTATTATACATATCGTCAGATAGCAGTTCTCAGGTGACATGTGTACAGGTTAGTCTGTCGACCTGAGATCGTCATTTGTCTCGTGTGAGTTCCCACTGTGCTTTGAGTACTACCCTACCACGGCTCAAAGGAGTCGTGCAAACAGGTTTTAGTTGGGTACAGTCTCAAGCCACATGGAGGCAGTGAGCGGATCGTCGGGGATTCGTCTCTCCCGGTATTGGGAGTGAGATCGCGCTGTGTTTAGGAGAGCCATTACACGAAATCCCTGGCCAGGGTAATCGAGATTTACTGGTAGGTATTCCAGTAGTATCTCAGGGTGTTCTGGGCTTTACTCCGACACGACTTATACCGCTATTGGGGGTCTGACGTTTACCAGCCCCCTAGGCCCTATATGCGATACTCATAGACGAACAGACCGGACTGTACGGATATTGTCACTGTCAGGCTCAGTAGGGTTTCTGGATGAGTTCGCTCGTCGGCTTCCCTTCCGTTCAATACATTTGCAACCGTTACGTACAGCTAGTACCACTGACGTGCTTGTGGTTATATCCAGTGCCGGTGTATTGATGAGTCATTAGAGTCCCCCACAGACAGTTTCTCAAGTTCGGGCGAAACGTTGTAGAGGCCGTATGGTTTTATGGCAGGGTTTGAACATGCACGTGCACTTTTGCACGTGCCATGCTTCGGACAGATAATACTAGTGGGCTTTGGTTTAAGCCGGATCTTAGTATTATATTTTGTAGGAATATTTTTGTCTCGTTGTATTCGTATTCAGTTGGAATACGGATGCAGGTATGTATATACGGACGAGGGGTTTTCTTGTGATCCGTTACAAGATTACTTTTTGAAGTTGCCATTTTCATTCCTTCCGATTTAAATATTCGGTTTAATATTTTTTATGTCGAAAATGTGAGTAATGGATATTTAGCGTGCATGGATATTTGTTAGCATTTTTTGGCCAAAATTGTTTTTATGTGCTGCCCATTTTCTTTTGGCTTTTATTGGGGTAGTCGACATTTCGAATGTCATGGGGGCAGCATGGGCTTTCATTAAATAGGCATGGGCAATTGGTGAGGGATGGGCACTTGATGTTTGAGGGGTGTGTTCTGTGGATTTGGTGGAGGGTTAATATTATTTGTGTTGATTTTTATGATATGGTCACCTTCTTCATACCTTGTGCTCACCACCCCTCTTGACAATTTCCAGTGAAGGTTTTTTCTTCATATAGTGGCCGACCCCCTTTAGAAATAAGATGCACAAATATTTCCAAAGAAATTTTAAAAGCTCATTCATCACAATTCCAACTGGCAACTTCAATTAAGCTCCACCCAATTCCTTGGGTTCCTTGAGACAAAATATTCCACACTCTCTCTACTTCAATTTTGGACATGTCGGCTAGCAAACTTCATGTCCGAGTTGCTTCGGTCTAAAGCGGGAGCCCGTATAAAGAATCCATGACGTGGTGCCACTTCGACGAGCGAGATCGGAGAGCAGACTTCGTCGGCGCAGCAGCGAGGAGTTTGGTGCAGATGTTGAAGACCGAAGGACACGGATCGATCGGTATAATCTTTCCAAACTCTTTTACAGTTTACTAGTTTACGGTTAATGGAACGATCCGGGTATTTGGTTGCGGTAGCGCCAGTTTTGTAAAAAGTTTTTTGTTCCGTATTTGGCGTCGATTTGACAGCCGGGGCGCTGTCGTACCCCAACATGGTATCAGAGTCTAACTATTAACCGTATTCTAGTTGCTTTAGACAATATTAAAGTATCGAATCCGGAACAAACCTAAACGATGCCACTGGAATCCTGTTCTCTGTTGTTTTAAAATGGTCAAGAAATTTTTTTTAAACATGTGCAGAAGACTACTCAGGAGGACACATGAACACACCTCAAACACGGACCCAAACCATCGGATTTTGGCCGATCCCCATAGCCCCATATCCGGCGTCGCCGGCCCTATATTGGGATTTTGTGTTGGTGTTTTGGGTGTGCTCTGGTCTCTGGGAAGTTGATCATGTGGTGTTGTTTAATTAGCCCAGTTTGGATAAAGTTTTATTAGTTTATTTGGGCTATTCGGGGGTTATTTCGGATTCGATATTTTCTAACATTATTTAAAGTTTTGCAGTGTATTACATTACTATCTGTGACCGTGAATGTCATTCGAGCGGTAAATCTTGTCTAATTGCTATAGCTCTTTTAGACGAAATTTACGAACGTGACATTCACGTTGATGTTCTGTGTTGTGCTGTGATGTTGCGGATTTGTCATGGTGGATAGCTTGTGTGCAATGGTAGTGCAGTTTGGATTTATTTGTACATTTGATATTGTGGGGAGAGCGTCCGACATGTGGACTGCCGTCACTGCCTGTTTGTATATTATTCTTTTGGGGCACGACCGGGTTGAGGTCGATGTACCCGTTGTATATATTTTATTTTCTGTACTAGGATTACCCCGCGGTGGGGTGCACGGATAGCCGGGTTCTAGAGGGCAACGGGCCTGCATCTCATGGCTTTGAGACGGAGGGGGCTTCACTCTAGAATTGGCGGGCTATTCGTCGCACTCGTAGGGGGTATAGGTTGACCCAAGGAGGGGTGCTCAAGTTATCAGATTCCGTGAAGTGCTGGGTGGTCCATTCACGTTGTTAAAGGGGGCTGTCTCGCTTCAGGTTTTGGCGGGTAACTTGCCGCGCTCGTAGGGGTCTAGATTTTCATTGCACAGGCTATCCACACGACCAGGGAAACGTCGGGTTTCACTTGTGGCTCAATGAAACCTGGGGATCTCAAGTTATCTGTATTGTTCTGTGATGCTTATTACTTTTCTGTGATGTTGCATTTATCATACCTGAAGCGATTATTATATATTGGTATATATACTAGTAGATGTTGTATATGTTTTGCACCCGCGCTAGTCCAGTCCCCGCTCTGTCGTTAGTTAAGTAACGTAACGGGTGATGACGGGACCCAATGGCGAATGCGGATGTCATATACGTATATTGTATTTTCGTTCTTTTCTGGTGTGATTAATTGATGGGAATGCATTGATTCTTATCAATGCAAGAATAAAACAAACCTATATATGATATTGTTGGAACAATTTTCAAAAAGCTGTTATTACTAGGGCGTTTTCTTTTGTTTTGCACAGTGGTATTCGGTTATGAATATACAACACCTCATTCGACGAGGCAAAGGCTGAGATCTCTTCATCGGGAGTGACCCCTTGGATAGAGGTTTGCGTCAGGGTAATAACTTCACTATAGTCGATTACTTTTTGCTTTGCATCGTGGTATTCAGTTTGGAATATCCTGCACCTCATTCGACGGGGAAAGAGCCGAGATCCCTTCACCGGGAGTGACCTCTTTAGCAAAGGTTTTCGCAACTATATATTTATAAAAGTTATCCGGTTCCTTCAACGATATCAAGTTCATTACGTTAAAGGTTTTTCGCTGAAAACCAGCCGTAGCCCTCCGTCATTTCGAATAAGTAATGCATAGTATTCGTGTGGTGTTTGTTGGCCAAAGTCAAGGCATCGTGTGCGGTAGCTGTGTGTTGCTTGTCCGTTGCATGGATATGCATTGGTTTAGGACAATCGTACCACTTTGTTGGCCAAAGTCAAGGGTGTGTGCGGGTGGGTCTAAATCAATCAGGACAATGACGAGAAGAACTTGACTTGCGGGTTATGATTTCTTGGCCAAAGTCAAGGTCATAAACAGCTTGGGGTAAAAATCATATCGGGAGATTCAAATATACAGGAAACTTACCGGGCATGCGCATACCTTCTGGAGTGTGATAACGTGAGTGGATTCCATCACGTTATCATACGATGATAGTTGGATCCCGATTCCCACTGATGAGTTGGACTACTCCTCGGGTGATCCAGACTAATTCTTCTTTCAGGTTTGGAGGAGAATTTGAGGATACAGTGGGAGGTTTCCTGATTGGATAAAGCGATTAACCATTCTGATTCAGGTTAGAGTGCACACAGAGTGTTTCCTTTCTCTCTCTCTCTTTGACTGCGACCATGACCAGACCCTAGACTATAACTCAGTGACCAAGTTAACCGAATTTTCTTAAAACCTTGGCTTTTGGATTGTCTGAGTTGCATACATCATTACCACTCCTTCTTTTACCCTTTGCATTTCTCCAGAACACCCCGTATTACTACGAATATCCACTTCCATTAGATAAATCCATCGTATGGTTATATACGAACTCGGAGGATTTTCTTCGAGGATGGATTCTGGTTCTGGAGAGATTGAATAGGACTATTCAGTTGTCTTTTCCTTTTACCTTCTCTCAGGTTCTGAGGGCTCCTAGGATTAGGAGAGGGTACACCTATTACGCTTATTAGATAGTTTTCTTCCAAACCATAGGCAGGTGCCGAAAGGTAGGGAATGAAGAAAACCAATTAGCCTAAGTTGGGTATACAGAAGGTAATAAGTAAAGACAAAATAAAGGGATTAGAAAGAGGGCAAAGTAAATTGCGACTGCTAAAATTCACGACCGAACCACATATTTCATCGCCACTCCTACTTCACCTTTGTATTTCTCCAGAACACCTCGTATCACTACGAACATCCACTTCCATTGGATAAATCCATCGTATAGTTATATACAAACTCGAAGGAACCTTTTCGAGGATGGATTCTGGTTCAGGAGAAATAGGAATAAGGTTTATTCAGTTGTCTTTTATCCTTACCTTCTCTCAGGTTGCGAGTGCTCCTAGGTGTAGGAGAGTACCCCTATTATGCTTTTTGGATAGTCTTCTTCCAAACCATAGGCTGGTGCCGAACGGTAGGGAATGAAGAAAACCATTAAGCCTAACGATGGTGTACAGAAGGTAAAGACTAAAGAAAAATAAAGGGAATTGGAGAGATGGCAAGGAAATATACGGCTACAGTCATGAATCTGATAATGGAAGAGGTATTACTAGGAATACCCGAATACCCCTTCAAAACATATTCATGTTTCAGTTTCACTATGCGTTGTTAATAGAAAACTGATTTCCCAATTAGATCCTTACTCCAGAGTATGTATTTACCATGTATGATTCTTACATCTGTATGGTTTTACAGATGATGAGTGGGAGTAAGTTATTAGGAATTAGGTGATCATCCTCATTATATCGGAATTCGTAGTAATTGGTGATATTTGAAGAAATCGCTTGGGTACAGTTTTCAACTTACGACGTACAGGGTTTGAGTTATTCAACTCAGAGGACTTATACAAAGTATTGTATGTTGTCCAGTGTCCATTAGGACAGAGGGGTTGGTCCTCGTACTATATTCTGTTTACTTATGACTTCTCTAGTTTTTAGACAAGTGTTTCGTAGAAATACAAGGTCCAAGTTTGAGAAGTTATAGGTACAGGAATAAAGTAGAGAACCATGTGTTGCAAGTATCAGGATTCAAGGTGATTGAAGATGTATATACTTGTGTATGGTATTCAGTTGATAGTAATGGTTTTAAGAAACTTATTTCTCTTTCAGGTTACTCATAATTGGATGCACTCCTAAGTTGAGTAATGCTGATCGTCCTCTCTCTATTTAGTTGACATGCACTGGAGACAGCTGCATGATTTGAATCTGGTTCCAATTAAATCAGTGTCTCTGTTTCTATATGGTATATAGAATGGTTCGTATCTTAACGATGTTAAGGTACGGGGAGTTGTCCGGCTTATGCTTAAAACCAGACTCTGGATAACTCAAGGCACATTTCTGTAATGGCTGTTTGTGGGTTAACCCGGGCTATGACGAGGGTTGACTTTCTACCATCTGGAAGATCAATAGTGATATTGTTCTTGACTCGCCACAGATTTAGTAAAATGGATTTTTTTTCTTCAGAAAACAGTAGTGGGAGTATGGTAGAACTGGAAGTGATTCCAGAACCACAAACGATTACGAAAAATTTAATAGGACCTAAAGATTCAATCAGGATTGACATTCTATTAGCTACTCCGCAGATATAGTGGGTAACCTCAGGCGCCCGAAAGGTACTTCGGTATTCTCATAGACGGTGACAGGGAGGTTCTTGTTTACCCAGACTTGATACTACTGTTGTTCCAGGCTATGAGACCCGGCAGGAGGATAAGTATAGCTTCGTTCTAAATTTTACTTTAGAAGTGCACGTATATATTATTCTGCCAGAGGGTTGTCGTAGTCAGTGGGAGCAGCGGAAGCGTAGTGGACAGGTAGCTTATGTCTATTTATAGACTAAAGCATATATAGCGGTGTTTCCTGATTTAAAATCAGGAAAGCCTACGGAAGGGGCTTCAGAAAAGGGCCACGTGCTCACACGTGACCAGCAGTCACGTGTTGGCACGTGACATCTAAAAGCATCGGCAAGGCAGATTCAGCTTCCCGACTACATCAAAGAAAAGTGCTTCAGAAAGGGTCACGTGCTCCCACGTGACCAGGGTCACGTGTTGGCACGTGACATTTAAAAGCGGCTTCAAAGACACATCGGTTCCCTGATCAAATCAAGGAAAAAGGCTCCAGAAGAGGTCACGTGCTCACACATGACCAGGGGTCACGTGTTGGCACGTAACATTTAAAAGCAGCAGACTCATTCCCCGGTTAAATCAAGAAAAAAGCTCCAGACGAGGGTCGCGTGCTCACACGTGACCAGGGGTCACGTAGTGGCACGTGACGGCTAAGCAGCGGCCAGAAGGCTGAGCGCAAAAAGAAGAAGAGGGCTCGTTCCAAGGGGGTCATGTGCCCACACGTGACCAAGGGTCACGTGGCCACACGTGACCGGCTTTCAAAGCCTATCTGTTAACAGAATTCAATTCTGAGAAAAGACCTCTCAAATCTTTCCAAAGGAACCGATTGAATTAAAATTTTAAAGATTCTTAAATATCACCTATCTATGGAAAAATTTTGAATTTGGAAAGATTTCCCCTTAAAATCTAACCGAAATAACAAAGGAAAATCTCTGGATTTAAAATCCAACGGTGAATAAAATTCACCTAACAATCCAAAGGTCCAAACGAATGGTGAATACAAATCAAATCTCTCGATGAAAGATTCATCAAAAAACTAATTGATTCGGTTGCTTCTCCTATAAATAGGAGCCAAGAGACACACAGAGAGAGGGATATATGCAGAGGGATCGATACACAAAGGAAATAAAAAGAGAGAGCCTTGATACTTTGGAGGAATTTGGATCTTCTGCAAAAGAAAACCCTAGGTAAGAAGGGGAAGGCTTTTTGAAAGAAAAGAGAATTTAATTCTCAATAGAGTTTAACTCTGATATAAAACAGAAGAATATAGTTCTCTCTTTAGTGGAGGATCTGTAAAGTGCACATCTCCCCTTGAATTGAGAATTTAATTCTCACAGAACTATAGGAATTTAATTCCTTTAAAATAAAATTAGGGTTTAACCCTATGTTATGGGAATTTAATTCCTTCAGAGTGAACAGAATCAGGGTTCAACCCTAGAAAAATAACAGGAATTTAATTCCTTTAAAAGAAAAAGGAAGAAATTAGGGTTTCACCCTATGACAGAATCTCATAATTCTCTAAAAGAGAGTGGGAATTTAATTCCTTAAAGCTGTTATTAGGGTTTAACCCTATGACAGAATACAGTTCTTCACATATATGAGGAATTTAATTCCTACAGAAAATTCAGAGTTCAACTCTATCCCAGAATATAAATCTTCAAAAGGAATAGGAATTTAATTCCTCTAAAATTATTGTTAGGGTTCAACCCTACTAAGAATTTAATTCTCGAAAGGGATTAACAGATTTTCTAAAAAACATGCATAGAGGCAGGGTCACGTGCCCCCACGTGACCCTTGAAAAGATCCCCTGCAAAGAACTTTGAAGCATCACCTCACGTGCTCCCACGTGACTCCCAAAACGCAGAAAGAAAAAGCAAAGGGAATGAAAGCTTTGGGCGCTCTCACGTGTTATCACGTGACCCCTCAGCAAATGCTTTAACATTCGGCGCACAGATCCCCATCACGTGCCAACACGTGATGCTCTAAAATAAAAATAAAAGTGTTTAACACTTATTCGCAGATTTGAGGATAAACCAAAAGGAGATCTGGCTCCACATTTAGGGCACCCTCACGTGTCCCCACGTGACCCCTAATGAATCCCTTTAATATCGAATGGATGGATGCCTATCACGTGCCCACACGTGATGGCCAGGAAATTAAAAGTGTTAAACACTTACCTGCAGAATAAAATAAGGGAAATCAGGGCGCTCTCACGTGTCCGCATGTGACCCCTCCCTCCTTAGTGTTTAACACTAATTGGAAAACTCTATCTGCAGTGTTTAACACTGATTTTCTTAGTTTTAAACACTAATTTGGAAAACTCTATTTGCAGTGTTTAACACTGATTTTCTTAGTGATTAACACTAATGTGAAAACTCTGTTCCCGGTGTTTAACACTGATTTGCTTTAGTGTCTAACACTAATTTGAAATCTATACTTCCAGTGTTCAACACTGTTGGTTTTTAGTGTTTAACACTAGCTTTAGCCCAATTGGCTAAGTTTCTAGAGGCAAAGCCTCTCCTTCAATGAGCCAACAAAGGGCCAATATTTCAAACATAATTGGACTTAGCCCAAACTGGCCATAAGTCCTCAAATCATCTTGAACTGAGCACATCTGCTCTTTCAACCAACTCATTGGTTCAAGGGTACATCTCTGAACTCCTCTGATATTTGTCGTTGTAATCCTTCAACGTCTTCAGAGAGGTGATGGGTCCCGACAGCCATACATTTTATTGGACCACCACGTCCCTAAACTGGCAATGGACCACCATGTCCTTAAACTGGCAATGGACCACCACGTCCCTAAACTGGAACAATAGAGCCCCAAATGCTCTTTTGTCGGATCTAAACGATCCTGTTTAAGTTGATATTAGTCTTAAAAATGGCTAACGTATCCTTAAACTTTCAAACAGACTCTAGTCCAAAATCGGACTATAAATCCCCTAATCAACTCTGGCTCAAGGGTACATCTCTGAACTCCTCTGACATCTGTCGTTGTAATCCTTCAACGTCGTCAGAGAGGTGATGGGTCCCGACGGCCATACATTTAACGGACCACTATGTCCCTAAACTGGAACAATAGAGCCCAAATGCTCTTTTGTCAGATCTAAACGATCCCGTTAAGTTGATCTTAGTCTCAAACTGGACTAACGTATCCTTAACAAACGTTTGAGTTGATCTTAACCTCAAATATGGCTAACGTATCCTCAAACCAAAACCCCAAATCCAAATCTAAGAAAATACGGATTTGGACTAATCCACGTCCTACGGGCGACGACATAACTCAGTCTCCGTATACAATCCACGGGCAACCACAAATAAAATAAACACCCGCGCCATGAAGTGACCATCTGGAGAAGGAGAAAGTTGTTACTGCGATGCGGTAGCGTAATTAACTGCAGGGGCTTGCGCCTGCAGGGAAGAGCATCCCCACAATCAAAAACCCCTCAAACGAGGGGGAATCTGACGAAGTCTGCTACATCGGACGCATCCGTTTAAACCTTCGATACATGGCGCCATAAATCAACTTGGCATCTTCGGAGAGGTAGACGGATAGCACCAATTAGCATTTGCCCCGAATTTCAGGCAAGACGTCAGTCTTGGCCGTCTTTCAGAGGGGAACAGATTCTGGCACGCCCGGTGGGACCTTTTCCTCTTTCCACTCCACACTTCGTGTGTCGTGATTTGCGAACCAATCGCGGTTCGCTAATGGTTGCCCTTGGGTTTCGAAGTACTAAGATTTGGTGTTTCGTTTGCTGTAGAAAGCAAAGAATCAATGGCCTCCACTTGTGCGACATGCTCGGACTGCGATTGCAACCAACGCTCTGCCTCGCCAGGAGGCATAGCCTATGGACCCCAAGCTGCTTCGCTATTCGCAATGCCCGTGGAACAAGTCACTCGAGCCACCACAGGATTGTTTTTTGGGACCATGCTCCCGCCGACAAGCTTCACCGCTCCGGTGCTGACAAAGGAAGCTCCCAAGAAGTCGGTCTTTGATCGTCTTACCCCTGCCGCGGTCCCTCTCAACGGGTCGCCCAACACCAGCGCCTCGGTCTTCTCTAGATTGGGCCAGAACTCCTGTGGACCCACAATGGGGCCTACAATCCCAGAGAAGGCTGCTTCTAAGAAAGTGACCGGTCCTGCTCCTGAAGTCGTCAAGGCGGCTTCCCCTGCCAAAAAGCCGGTCTTTACAAGATTGACGGCTCCAGCTCCCGCTCCTGCTACCCAAAGGACATCGGTCTTTGACAGGCTAACACCAGCAGCGACCCCCCACCTACATAGGGGGCAAGACGAAGCCATCCTCACCGCTGAACCAACGCCGTCCGCTTGACACGCTCGACGTCGCCACTGGCGCCGAGTAAGGAAGGCTGGGGGCAACTCCCCCTCTGGGCTAACTCCACCAGCCCTAATGGTGGAAGTTAATGCTGCTGTTCCAACTGGGAACCGTTTCGAGATGCTAAATAAGGTGCGAAGGAATTCTCCCACTGCGGTGCTAAAGAGGTCTCCCCCTCCACTAAAAAAGGTTGCGGAAATAGAGCCAGAACAGCCCCGATCCCCTCAACGGCTGTCTTCCAAAATCTATAAGGTTTGGCGGCAGACCCGAGGCTCGGTGATCGATCCAAATTTCTCACGCCAGCACAAGAAGCTGAAAATCCAACAGGAAGCCAGTCACCAGGCTAAGCCACGAAAAGCTGTCTGGGTGCCTACCTCAACGGCCCCCTCAACTTCCACTGCTCATAAAAAGAGGAGGCCGGAGAAGATCCCCGGGCCTGCAACGAGAGCTAAAAGCGCTGAACCCAGACGCCCTAAGGCTGGGGGCAGGATGGTCCACACTGTATACATGGCGTCGGGGAAGGAAGACAGTCGTGCGTCTACAGGCCATAGACCGCTTACACGTTCGGTGACCAAAGCTCAGGAGCAACAGCAAAAGCTCCAGGAAATGATGATCGCAATGGCCGCGCTTACTGGGCCGAAAGAAAGCCCCGAGGCTTCCTCAGATCAGCAACAAGAACAGGAAACCGACGCCGAGTTCCTCCGGAGGATGTTTGAAAAGAAGGATAAAGAGGCTGCGGAATAAGCAGCCAATATAAAGCAGATAGCCCACTTATTCCAAGACATGGTGGGAATGATGATCCAACAAGATCCTCCTGCTGAGGATCCTCCGATCGTCCCTGAAGACGACAGGGGAGAAACGTCAAATCCACCACCGTCTCTCTCAACGGCCAAGGAGGAGACAATCTCTAAGGCTGACTTGGACGATTATATAGCCCAGCAAATCCGGGTTCATCATGCGACTGAGGCAGCTGGTCAAGTCGTAAAAATGGGGCGGCCGTATCCAAGCTGGTACGACCAAATCAAATATCCGCCGGGTTATACAATACCAAAATTCCACGTGTATAAGGGGACCGGCAATCCCCATCAACATGTTGCCCAGTTCAGGGCCCTTTGCGGTAACACCGGCGGTGATGATAAACTGCTGCTTCGTCAGTTCGTGGGCAGCTTATCAGAAACAGCGTTCGAATGGTATTCGGAACTCCCGAACGATTCTATCAAGACGTTCGCTGAAATGGAGTTGCTATTCACTCAGCGGTTCGCGAGCGCCAGCGAACGCACTCTAATAACGGCGTTGATTAATGCCAGGGTGAAACAAGGCGAAACGTGGGTCCAGTATGCTATACGCTGGCGAAATTTATGGTCGAAATGCGAGCAACGCATTGAAGAAGCGTCCGCGGTGGGCATGTTCGTGGGAACCCTAGACCCTCACGCAACTATCTCCCAGTTTATGATGTTCTTTAAACCAACCACATTCCAGGCTCTAATCGACAAGTTGGCCCAGATGGACCAAATGGGTCATAGACCGTCTCCCCCGAAGCCCGAGCCTCGGGATGACAAGGGTAAAGGAAAGGCAACCTTCGTCGCGAATGCCCAGCAGCAACCCAATGCCCCAAAGTTGGCGGATCAATTGGAAGAAAGACGCCGCTATTATAATGAGAAGATGAAGCGTCCCTACTCGTTCCCACGAGACAAGACGAAACGGTTATTCGAGCTGGCAGTACGCAACAGACTTATAAACCTGCCAAATCCAAGACGACCGCCACAACCCACTGAGGTGAATAACCCTAACTACTGCCCTTACTATCAAACGGTAAGTCATCCGATTGAGGATTGCTTTGTCTTCAAAGGATGGATTGAAGATCAATACCTCCAGGGGAAGTTTGCGCTGTCTGAAAAGTGGAAGGTAAACCCACCACAGCCGCATGCTCCTAAGAAAGCAGATACACCGGGGGCAAGTTGTTCTTTTATTGAGGAAGCTCCATGGGAGGTCGTGCTGTCAACTAGAACCAAAAGAATGCTGAAGGACCTTCATGCGTGCCCGGCGGTCGAATGGAAGGACCCGCTGGAACCCCAGATCATTGAAGGAATGCTGAGGCCGCGCCCAACTACAAAAAGCGGTGGTGATGGCCCGAATACTCACGCCCTACCGTCAAAATCTTCGAAGAATAAGAAGAAGAAATCTAAGAAACTCGTGAAGCCTGGAGACAAGCGCACGAACTTGCAGAAGCAAATCGACGCGCTGGAAGAGTACAATCAAAAGGCGCGAACTCCTGTCACGTTGCAAGAGTTCCTCAACCACATCTTTCAAGAGGAAGATGATGGAGAGAGTTCGTCGGATGAATCCGAGGGATATGTGGCGAGTTGTAACGTAATCTCCCACTCGTTTACCGACGATGAAAAAATTCCTGGCACTAAGAAACTGGGGGCACAGCCTGAGCCAGAGCTTGTGTGGCCAACAGATGAAATGATCGACGCCTTTCTAGACGAGATTCGTCTGAAGAGTAAAGCGGATCAGGAGCGTGAGATGGCCGCATCGGAAGGAGCCAAATGCAGGCGACCAAACGAAAGAGTTGAAGTACTCCCGCCAGATCGAAAGGCATCCGAGGCAGACAAAAAGATATTCAAGACGAGGAAAAGGTTTACCAAAGCCATGTCAATGGGAATGAAGCTACCACCCTTGGAAGAAAACAAGCTCGATGGGGCGGAGATGCACCCTAATTATTGCGCATATCATCGGAAAGTTTCACACCCTACGGAGGAGTGAGACGCCTTTAGGATATGGTGGCAGGGATATGTTGCTCATCGGCAACATTTTAAGCGCGTGAAACGCAAGACTCGTCGGGAACGAAGAAGTACTGCCGACGGGCACAACAGAACTACTGGCAACTGTTACATGGTTAACGCCAGAGGGTCACAAGTTCTCACCTTTGGGAGCGACTCTGATGAAGAAATGGTTCTTGGCCCTCTCTTTAAAGAATCCGTCTTAGGGAAAGAGGAAGAACCAGAGGCCTGCGAAAACATTCAGCTGCGCAATCGTACGCTCCCGGAAAAGAATCTCGGGCCCGCAAATAGAAAAGATAAGGGAAAGGAAAAGGTCACCGAGGATATCACTTTAGATGACCAAGTCATGAAAGAGCTGACCACCAAGGACCCTCCCAGGAAGGGTAAGGTGGACTACAACATCCTAGCGCACCTAAGGAAGCTACCTTCTCAACTCAGCATTCTCGATACCCTCCTATTATCCAAAGAAGCGCGAGATTCATTAATCAAGGCGTTACAAGAGCCCGAGCAATTCCAAGCCTTCCTCGCCGCGGAAAGGATGAAGGATGAACTGGAAGAAGTGCATACGACCGACATCACTTTCGGTGACGAAGACCTTCTCCTCGGAACATGCGACCACAACCGTCCCCTATATGTCTCTGGATATTGCCATGATATCAAGATAGGCAAGATCCTGGTAGATAATGGATCCTCCGTCAATCTCCTTAACGTTCGGGTGTTAAAGGAAATTTGCATGAGTGTGCAGCACCTCGCTCGTGACAAAATTACCATTTCTGGTTTCGACTCCCAATCGTCACGGACTCTCGGATCCGTAATATTGACATTACGCTTCGGACTGCTCGTCACGGACATCAAGTTTCACGTCATTGACGCCAAGACCTGCTACAACGCCTTGCTCGGTCGCCCTTGGTTACACGAGTACAACATCATCCCTTCTACACAACATCAGTGTATGAAGTACTTCAAGGATGGTTTCGAATATACCGTAACAGGTGAGCTGAACCCATTCTCCGTGAACGAAGTCCGCAAGTACGAAGATGCGAAGTACTTTTTGCCAGACTTCGAGGATACAGAAAAGTGTCGCAAGCCGGAGAACAAAGCCGCCGCCACCATCCCTGTTTTCGGGAGCGATACCGAAGATGAAGAAGAGATAGTTTACGCTGGTCCGTCTCGGCGCAACAACCCGGGACCGTCCGCCCCCATGTTGGTCTTCGGAAGTGACTCGGAAGATGAGGTTAATGCCGTGTTCTCCAGTCGACCGTCAATACAAGCATCCCCTAGTGATAATCAGAGTTTGCAAATCACCATGGTGCCGCGGAAACACTACAAAGATCTCAACGCACTTCAAGCTCACAATATGCAGGACCTGCAGACGTTTTACGTCCCTCTCAGGCGAAAGGGTGAAAAGGTGATCCTATTCTACCAATCCACAGAAACGAGAGTGGAGAAAGAGATATGGCATGGTGCGGATGCTACACTCGACAGGCTCCAACCCATCCGTTTGCCCAGATATTACACAAATGGACTGAAGAGGCTATTGAAGCGCCAAGGAATACCCTTAAAACAGACTGTTCGACAAGCTCGGTTCTACAACAGGATTTGGGAGGTCTCTGGGACTCAGCGCAAATTGCCCAACGGGAGAATGGAAACGCTTGGGCTTGTATATGTGAGATCCGGGAAACGAGAGCGAGTCCACGGCAGCTACGCCATATATAACTTCGATGAGGAGGAAAACGCCCTGTCCAGCAATGCCGACCCTTCATCAAAACTAGATCCCGCAATCGAAGTGCCGAGTCCGTCATTTGAAGAACAAGTGGACAAGCTTATCAGGAAAGCAGGTCAAAAGGCTCGAGAAGACCACAACCGCGAGATGGCCATCTACGAGAAGGCCAGGACGCAACGTCTGTTTCAACAGGCTGCAAAAGACAAAGATGCTCCTCCCTGTCAACCTGTTGTACAAAAGGCCCGACGCAGAGGCAGAAATAAATCAAGAAGCGGAAAGAAGAGCCGACAACAATGACGCAGGATTAGAGAGTTACGTGATCGGGTATTGCGCGGCCCAGATTTGTCCCTCATGAAGAAGATGAGTCGAGCGTATTCCTTCCCCCGAGACAAGACGAAGAAGTTACTCGAGCTCGCTATAAAACATCAAATGATCGCACTTCCGGAGTCTAAGCACCCTGAGCAAGTTAACGAGGTTTCTTATCCGGGCTATTGCTCTTATCACCGAGCCATAGGACACCCTATCGAAGACCGCTTCACCTTCAAGAACTGGGTCGAAGACCAGTACCAACAAGGCAGATTTGCTTTATCCAGCTGCTGGAGGGTAACGCCGCCACAAAAGCACGAACCCAAAGCCGCAAAAGCAGAACCATATCCACCTCAGTCTTGGAAGCGGATTCGCACCTGTTACATGATTACGATATTAAAAGAAGAGCCCGAAGACATAGATGAGTTCCCTTGGTGCTTCGAAAACAATGACAATGAGGTAATCTCAGAATTTCCACCGGCTCCGAAAGAACTGGAAGATGGCATACATACTACTGCAGATAACCTCAAGAAGATTGAGTTGGGATCGGCAGATGATCCGCGACCGACATTCGTCAGTGAGCGGCTATCTGAAGAAAGGATGGCTGCATTAAAGGACGTGCTTCTACATCATAAAGATTGCTTCGCGTGGAACTATTCCGAGATGCCGGGATTAGATCCGGAGATTGCTGTGCATAAATTAGCAATATCCCCGGATATCAAGCCAGTCAAGCAGGCGCCGAGAAGGATGCGGCTCGAGCTTGAGATGAGCATCAACGCCGAAGTCAAGAAGCTGATCGATTCTGGATTTATCCAAGAAGTCCAATATCCTGACTGGATTGCCAACATCGTTCCTGTAATGAAGAAAAATGGGACGGTGCGCATATGCGTGGACTTCTGGGATCTCAATAAAGCCTGCCCGAAGGATGATTTCCCAGTACCAGTAACCGAGCTAATGATAGATAACACGTCCACTCATGAGGTTTTCTCCTTTATGGACGGTTCATCAGGGTACAATCAGATAAAGATGCACCCCGAAGACCAGAAGCACACCGCTTTCCGGACCCTTTTGGGTATATTCTGCTACAAGGTTATGCCCTTTGGTCTAAAGAACGCCGGTGCTACCTATCAAAGGGCCATGACAAAGATCTTCGATGATCTCATACACGACATCGTCGAGTGCTATATTGATGACCTCGTAGTGAAGAGCATGTCATACGAAGAGCATTTAGAGCATCTGAAGACTGTATTTCAACGTCTTCGGCAATATAATCTGAAGATGAATCCCCTCAAATGCGCGTTCGGGGTCTCCTCGGGTAAATTCATGGGATTCATCATCCGACACCGAGGTATCGAAATAGATCCATCTAAGATCAAGGCGATCATGGAAATGCCTCCGCCACGAACCCTCATACAGTTGTGGTCTCTCTAAGGGAAGCTCGCATACATCCGGCGGTTTATCGCCAATCTTTCAGGCAAGTGCCGTCCTTACAGCCACCTGATGAAGAAAGGAACTCCATTCGTTTGGGATCACAAATGCCAAGGCGCACTGGACGAGATCAAGCAGTACCTGCGGAACCCCCCAGTGTTGGCTGCGCCGGTCAAGGGAAAGCCTCTCATTCTTTATACAACTGCCCTAGAAGGTTCTTTAGGTGCATTATGGGCGCAAGAGAATGACCAGGGAAAAGAAAGGGCACTCTACTACTTAAGTCGAGTTCTGCTGGGGGCAGAAAGAAATTACTCTCCCACTGAAAAACACTGCCTGGCGTTGATCTTTGCGATAACAAAGCTCAGGCATTATGCATTGGCGCACGAAGTCCGTCTCATCTCGAAGGTGGACCCTCTTAAATATTTGATGTCAAAGGCTATATTGACGGGTCGACTCGCTAAATGGGCTCTACTCCTGATGGAGTTCTCGATAACGTATCGACCTCTCAAGGCAGTGAAAGGCCAGGCCATTGCCGACTTCCTTGCTGAGCATCCAGTACCTGCCGGTTCTCCTCTGAACTGCGATTTGCCGGACGAACATGCATTTGATGCGATCGGCGACGGTGATACCCGATGGGAACTCTATTTTGATGGGGCGTCTTCCATGAAGAAGCGCAAACAATGTACCCCCATAATCAAATCGGGAGTAGGCCTTATCTTCGTAACCCCACAAGGAGGGATAATGCGCTTTGCTTTCTCCTTAACGGAATCGAGGACGAACAATGAAGCCGAATACGAAGCTTTGATAGCGGGCCTCGAGATCGCCATTGACATGGGAATTGAAGACCTCCTTATATACGGGGATTCTCAACTGGTCGTTAGTCAAGTAAATGGTGACTACCAAACGTGCAAACCGGAGTTGGTGAAGTACGGCGAAAAGGTGCAACAACTATTGACCCAAATTCCCTCCTACACTTTGGAAAGCATACCACGTGCGGAAAATAGCAAAGCAGACGTGCTAGCTAAGCTCGCTAAAGAACTGGCTGACGAGAACCTTGACAACGTCAAAATCATGGTACAAAGCCGTCGAGTGCTCGCCCCAGCAGAAATATCTCCCGAGTCATACGAAGAAAAGGGCGCGACTGAGCAAACGACCCTACAAATAAAAGACCGTGAGAAGGCTGAGGTCTGGGGGGAGGTCTTTATAGACTACTTTAAGTCCCACCGAATCCCCGAAGAAGTGTCCTCAAGACATCAGCTCATGAAACGAGCTCTATCTTTCGCTTTCGTCAATGATACTCTGTATAAGAGGTCGTTTGATTCTCTGTGGCTGAGATGTTTAGGACCGGACGAAGCAGAAAGAGTCGTTCAAGAGGTTCATGACGGAATCTGTGGTTCTCATCAAGCAGGCCCGAAGATGAAGTTAAAAATTAAACGGATGGGTTACTACTGGCCCACGATGATCCAGGACTGCCTCGAGTATGCGAAGCAATGCCACTCGTGCCAAATCCATAGGGATTTCATCCACCAGCATCCGAATCCACTACATCCAACGGTGGCTAGCTGGCTATTCGAAATGTGGGGGACTGACATAGTCGGCCCCTTGAACCAGCATCGTCCAGGGGACATCGTTTCATCCTGGCGACGACTGATTACTTCTCCAAATGGGCGGAAGCAGTACCGTTGAGGGAAGTGAAGACGGAGAATATCCTTCACTTCTTCAAGACGCACGTCATCTATTCGTTTGGAACTCCACGGCGGATTATCTCCGATAACGGGCCAGCCTACAGAAGCCATAAGATTAGCCGCTTCGCGCAGCAGCACAATATAGACCGGAGATATTCTTCAGTTTACAATCCGCGAGCTAATGGTCTAGCTGAAGCCTTCAACAAGACCCTGACGAAGATCATAAAAAAGACGGTGTCCCGAAATAAGAAAGACTGGCACGAGAGGCTGCGAGAGGCCCTTTGGGCCTATCGAACTACGTTCAAGACGGCCACGAACACAACGCCATACGCGTTGGTATTTGGGACGGAAGCAGTGTTCCCCCTCGAGATAGAGTCACCCTCTCTACGAGTGGCAGTCCACTACGAGCTGACGGACGAAGAAAATGCTCACCTTCGGCTTGAGGAGCTTGATGCCCTCGATGAAACCCGGCTCATAGCGCAACAAAATCTAGAGGCCTATAAAGCAAAGATGACGCGCTCGTACGAAAGATTGACCAGGCCGAAGACATTCCGCCAAGGCGAACTCGTACTAGTGGTCAAAAGACCTATGATCCCCAATCGTGCCAAGCGGGGAAAATTTGAGCCGAACTATGAAGGCTCATACATCATAGACAAGGTCTACCAGGGTGGAGCCTATCTACTCATGGACATGCACGGTAAAAGGCCTTTCAGGCCAATAAACGGCCGCTTCCTAAAGAAATACTACGCTTAATAAGCCACAGCCTAGGTCAATGATAGATGACGACGACTACATCCGCTCGCTATCTTCCTAAACTCAGACTTTATAAGCAGTAGCCGGCCTTTCCCTGAATGGACCGAAACTAACGATGGACCGAAACGTCCTTAAACTAACAACGGACCGAAACGTCCTTAAACTAACGATGGACCGAAACGTCCTTAAACTAACGACTGACCGAAACGTCCTTAAACTACTACCGCAGTATCCTTAGGCTGACAAGAGGAATAAAAAAAAGAGAGAGAAAGAAAAAATATATAAATAAAAAAAAAACAAAAAAAAACGGTACGTCCATAAGCAAAATGGGCACGGATGAAAACCCGAAAGGGCTCCGTGAGTAAAAACAGCAGGGCTACCGGCAAGTGTTCGTGAAAACCCGAAAGGGCGCGACCTTGTTAAAAAAAAGGAGAAAAAGAATAAAAAAAAACGGTATGTCCATAAGCAAAAGGGGCACGGATGAAAACCCGAAAGGGCTCCGTGAGTAAAAACAGCAGGACTACCGGCGAGTGTTTGTGAAAACCCGAAAGGGCGCAACCTTGTTAAAAGACACTTACAAGATCCTCTCGACCTTGTAAGGAGAAACCACCCGCGTGGGATCCTTACGACTCACAAGGGAACGACACACTTAGGGATCCCCACGATTCCTAAGGAGAAAATACACTTGCGAGATCCCCACGACTCGTAAGGAGAATTCTCTTATGGGACCCTCACGGCTCATGAGATTTGAAAGTCTTAAGTTACAGAAACCTAAACCTGTTCTTAAGCAAATCCCCCACAACCTTCGATATTGCCCTACAAGCGGCTCCATACTGACCCTTGTATACAATCCACGGGCGCGAATAAACATTTCCCCAGCAAAGTCCCACCCGTGACTAGGGATATGTCCATATAATGAGCAACCCTTGTAGGTCCTCTCGACCTATAAGGAGAAAGCCCTCTTGTAGGATCCTTACGACTTGCAGAGGAACATACACTTAGGAATCCTCACGATTCCTAGGGAGAAAATACACCTACAAGATCCTCACGACTTGTAGGGAGAGATACCTTTGTGAGACCCTTACGGCTCATGAAGTCAAAAGCCTTGGTCGACAGGACCCTTAACCCTGTTTACTAAGCCACCTTTGTTCAACATCGACGAAGGCAAATGATGATTCGCTCCTGGCAACATCCCAGTTGTAGCGGTGCTGATACCGAAATCGGTGTCTAAAATCCAAGCTGGCGGTGAAAAAGCTAGCAAGCCACACATGCATACGAAATAGCCGAAATGATGGGGCAACTTGCAATAAAAAGCAGCAAGTAAAAATGTATGCATGAAAAATAGCCGAAATGATGGGGCAACTTGTAATAAAAAGCAGCAAGTAAAAATGTATGCATGAAAAATAGCCGAAATGATGGGGCAACTCGCAATAAAAAACAGCGAGTAGAGAATAAATAAATAGCCGAAATGATTGGGCACCGCGAAAAATAGCCGAAATGATAGGGCAATCGCGACCTCCGCGATATAAAAGCTGAAATAATAGAGCATCGCGGAAAAAGAAATAAAACATAAAAGAAAAAGTTTCAATTTATGCCCTACAGGTGATGTTCCATCACACCCTGTATACAATCCAAGAGCGTAAACAAAAAAGGGGATCATACTTCTCCTCCAAGTTTCGTCATGAGAAGAAGCGAAATCTCGACGGGCCGCGAATGACTTAGAGATCATCTCAGCACTCGTCTCGTAACAACGGACACAACTCTAAGCTAAGCGGAACAACGGCAACTCCCAGTTCCATAGCTCGGTGATATACATATCAACAACAGTCAAACCCCCATCCCGTGAAATGCGGATACGATCAGCAAAATTCCTAGTTACGTGGAACGCGGATAACGTCACTCTTTGACCCCGTGGAAAACGTCCAGAGCGGATGCTGGTCCTCGCAGAGCACGGCAGTGAACCCGTGTGAAGCATCCAGAGCGGAGCCTAGTCCTCGCCGAGCACGGCAGTGAACCCGTGTGAAGCATCTAGTGCAGAATTCCTGGTTACGTGGAACGCGGATAACGTTACTCTTTGACCCCGTGGAAAACGTCCAGAGCGGATCCTGGTCCTCGCAGAGTACGGCAGTGAACCCGTATGAAGCATCCAGAGCGGAGCCTAGTCCTCGCCGAGCACGGCAGTGAACCCGTGTGAAGCATCTAGTGTAGAATTCCTGGTTACGTGGAACGCGGATAACGTCACTCTTTGACCCCGTGGAAAACGTCCAGAGCGGATCTTGGTCCTCGCAGAGCATGGCAGTGAACCTGTGTGAAGCATCCAGAGCGGAGCCTAGTCCTTGCCGAGCACGGCGTGAACCCGTGTGAAGCATCTAGTGCAAAATTCCTGGTTACGTGGAACGCAGATAACATCACTCTTTGACCCCGTGGAAAACGTCCAGAGCGGATCCTGGTCCTCGCAGAGCACGGCAGTGAACCCGTGTGAAGCATCCAGAGCGGAGCCTAGTCCTCGCCGAGCACGGCAGTGAACCCGTGTGAAGCATCTAGTGCAGAATTCCTAGTTACGTGGAACGCGGATAATGTCACTCTTTGACCCCGTGGAAAACGTCCAGAGCGGATCCTGGTCCTCGCGGAGCACGGCAGTGAACCCGTGTGAAGCATCCAGAGCGGAGCCTAGTCCTCGCCAAGCACGGCAGTGAACCCGTGTGAGGCATCTAGTGCAAAATTCCTGGTTACGTGGAACGTGGATAACGTCACTCTTTGACCCCGCGGAAAACGCCCAGAGCTGAGCCTGGTCCTCGCCAAGCACGGCAGTGAACCCGTGTGAAGCACCCAGAGCAAACACCGGACTGTGGAGTCCTTAAAATCCATGAACTATGATGTCCTTAACCTTGACCGTAATGTCTTAAAACTAACGATCAACCACCCCGATTCCCTACGGATTCTACCTTGGTTTAAGGGTACATCTCTTCACTCCTTTGATACCTGGCGTTGTAATTCCTCAACGTCTTCAAAGAGGTGACGGGTCCCTGCAACCAAACATCGGACTGTGGAGTCCCTAAATCCACGGATTATGAGGTCCTTAACCTTGACCGTGATGTCTTAAAACTAACATCGGACTGTGGAGTCCCTAAATCCATGGACTATGAGGTCCTTAACCTTGACCGTGATGTCTTAAAACTAACATCGGACTGTGGAGTCCCTAAATCCACGGACTATGAGGTCTTTAACCTTGACCGTGATGTCTTAAAACTAACATCGGACTGCGGAGTCCTTAAATCCACGGACTATGAGGTCCTTAACCTTGACCGCGACGTCTTTAAACTATGATGTCTCGAGAAACCCTTGACTCCGTGAAACACGAATAAGAGTGACCACATCCAGCACTTGCAGGTCCTCACGACCTGCAAGGAAGAAAACTATCTTGTGAGATCCTTACGACTCTCAAGGGAAAACCCGCTTAAGAATCCTCACGATTCCTAAGAAGAACTTACACCTATGGGATCCTCTCGACCTGTAGGGAGAAAAAAACTCTTTATGAGACCCTCGTGGCTCATAAAGCGCAGAAGTCTTAGGAAGCAGACCTTAACCCTGAATCCTAAGCCATCGCTGCCCTGCAAGGAGATCAAGATAAATTGTCCGCAAACGCATTCAATGAAAAGAGACACGCCGTTGAGAAGAAAAATGTATCTTTTATTCATAAACCAAAATGGATACAAAGTACAATTCATGAAAGAAACAAAAAGAAGATACTCTCATCCATGAGTATGTACAAAAAAAAGGGAAAAGATACAAGTCCTCAAGCTGGCGGGCGGTGTAGTAATTTTACCAGCTCATCATTTTGTTGCTGAGCCACGACTTCATGATGCAAGATCTCCAGAAGACGAGCCTCCGCCTGAGCTTGCTGAGCCTGATACGAAGCAAAGCGAGCTTCAAGCTCTTTCTCGGTGGCTTTATGAGCCTCGACCCTTTCACGGGTGAACGCGGCAGCTTTGTCGAGAGCTACCACCTCTTTGATGGACTCCTAAAGCACCTGCCAGAGTTCATACGCTTTGTTGGCCTTGGCAGTAAGAGTGGCGCGAAGCTCGCTCAGCGCCTTGGAAGCTAGCTCCCTCTTCGAAAATTTGCGGCCAAGCCTCTTCTCGCATGACGTCATATTGGCCGCACATCGTGCTATCAGACCCCGCAACTCCGCTTTTGCAGCCACGGCTTCCAAGGAAAGGCAAGAACATTCAAGGGCGTGCAAGCGAGCCTCCACCTGCCGACAGAACTCCACCTAGACTCGCACCACTTCTTCGCTATGGTAGGTGGCAAGAAAAGGAAGAGAACCGTTAGCTTCGGCGGCAAACACTTCAGCGGTGGTCGCGCTGCCAGCACGGAGCTCCTCAATCAAAGATGATAAGGAGACAAGGCTTAATTGGGCCAAGCGTTCTGAAGCCCGCAAGGCATAAGGGCCGGGCGGCATCACGATGCGCGACTCCAACGCCGTGGAGACTGGCAGAGCTGTTCAAATTTAGAAGATGTCAGTAAAATTCTTAAGCAAAGAACGAATGAGAGTATGATGAAATGTCGCTTACCGACAGTCGTGCAAGTAGGAGCTGAAGGTTCCCCTGGCCCTTCGAGAACCTCGACCTCATCATCGGCCTCCAAAACTGTAGAAAACATCAATGTCAATACGCAAAATAACGGCGATGCTATGAGAAGTGATGGACGACACCAACCTTTCCCGGATGAGAGGACAATGCGTTGGGAGGATATCGCTTGTGGAGCTGCCATCTCCAGCAGACGCTGAAAGGATTGCCGGGGAGACAGATCGACAATAGAGGCCGCCAACTCGCGTAATTCTGAGAAAACAAAAGAGTTCAGACAACGGAAAGGCTGCTAATTTAAAATTCAGAAGGTTACCTTCAACACTCTTCCCATTCTGAGACGGGGGGATTGCGGCTTCAACGGCCTCCACCGTGACGTCGGGCTCCAACAAAGGGAGGGTAGTCCCGATTACCTCTCTCCCAGCCTCCGGGCCACCCCCGGGAAGAGTCATTGGGGCGGCAACCACCAAAGGAGCCTCCCCCAAAGGAGCAAGCGCTTCATGATCAGGAACTGCCACTGGAGGCTCTATTGCAAGAGGAGCAGCCTCATCAGTCCCCTCCACGTCGAGCAACGCTTCATCGGGAATTTCGACAGGCTGTAACTCCAACGAGCCCGTAGGGAGCTCCCCCAGCATCGAAGATTCTGCACAATTCACACAAGAATAAAGATACAGGCATGCAGGCGTAAACAATCTGAAATGCTATAAAGAAGTATAAAGGCATACCAATAGGTAAAGAAGCCCTCAATATGGCTTCTTCAAGCCGTTGCTCATTCTCAAGGAGGCGTGCTCGCCGGGGTTCGAGAGTAGACTCATGGTCGCCGGTCCATAAAGAGAGTGCGTCCGCCGCGTCCTCTGAGACAGCCTGCTTCAAGGCCCTTTCCCCCCATTCCTCCAAAGGGCCTATAAATCGCCGCTGAATCCACGAGGGGTCCTCGTAAAAGATTACAGCAGGATAGGGCTTCTTCGGAACCCTGGCGTTCTGAGACGCGTCTTTGGAATGCCTTATAGCCTCAGCCAACTGTGCAGCTTCCTCGGCGGCTGAACTGGGAAAAAGTAGTTCAGCGTTTGATTCCGGTAAGGCCAACGGCTCATCTTCAAGGATGGGCTCAGACTCCGTTAAAGAGTCGAGCAAATTAGTAGCCACCTTCCTTCGACGCTTGGACCCAGAACCAGTCGCCGAGGACGACCGTCTCTTTCCCTTTCGAAGCCTTAGTGCGGCGTTGGCCCACGTCGCCCTCAACACCCTCTCCCCGGGCCACAACTGGAGATGACACTGCCATCGTCGATGACACGGAGGGTGGTGCTGCCTCGGGTGGGGGTACTGTTACCGGAGCCCGTTTACCCCGCGACCGAGTACCCAGGGGCATACCAACTACTGGAGTAAGATCTATTCCTGACTCTCCAGGAATAATCGCAGTGCCGATATCCCTCAGGGGAAAGCGGACTAGGGCATGTGGTCGCAGCATGGCTCCCGGGGCCGGAACTTGAATAGGGGCGCCATGGCCAAGAAGCACCCTTCTCTCCTCAATAATAACCGGGTTCACCCGATGGAGATACCAGCCCGTAAACGACCCCACGCATCGGGGAATGTAGTCACCATCGGGGATCATGAACTGAGAACTGGTGTTCAGCCTCACAAAGTGGTGGGCGGCATCTCGGACGGCCTCGAGCGAAGGAACCGGCGCGATTATGAAAGCTTCAAACGGGACGCCCTGATCATAGCCAAACTGCCGGGCAAAGCGATGCGGATTGTACCGCATAAAGAGAGCCGCACTGTCCTGACGAAACACCAGGTAACCCGGTCTGATTGCATATAAGCGCGCGGCTTCCCGGGGCTTCAAAGTGGACGGATCATCTTTCGACCGGTCCCAAAGCGGCTGGGCCGAACCCGTGGAAGAAGATAAGATCCGATCATTAAATATTAATCTGCCGGCAGTAGCGTAAGGAGAAATCAACGCCCGAATAGCCTCGAATTGAGTTGGGTCAACGGCAGAAACATCCACCAATCGCATAAGCCGAGGGAAAGTGTAGGCGTCATAGAACGCAGGCCTCTGATGCATAGCGAAAGCCCCCAACACGTGCATTTCGATCCAGGACGTGAAATAATGAAGCGAAAAGTTTACCACATCCACGCCAGGAGTAGAGGTATTAGCTGCGGTGCCCAACCCATGATAAAGGTGCGCCAAGGCTGGGATGCCGATGGCCAACCGCGTCCCCTCAGCAATACGATAAGCCGGATAGATAATCAAAGCTCTCATAAAGCGACGATGCATGGGGATGACAAACCAACTGAGCCAGACGCTAACAAACCCCACGATGAATGTCTCCTCATCCATGCCGGGAGCTGCAATGGATTCGAAAGACGTCGGCGACATTATGGGAATGTAGTATTGCGGCAGATCCGATTCATTAGTTGGCAGTTTCTTCGGGCCAAACCCAAAGGGGTCTTTCATGTTTGCAAACTTCGGGGCTGTCTTCGATAAGGCGTCCTCGCGAAGGAAACGAGCAATGAAGCTCTTGAAAGTAACACCCTGCTCTTCGGATTCGGTGAATAATCGGTCGAAGATACCTAGAGCCTTGATTAAACTGGGACGCTTGTGGCGGACGACATTCTCAGCAGACAGGCCGTCAACCGGGGTGGGCTCGGGTTCAAAAATGTACTCGTCATAAGGCAGCAACTCCTCATACAGACTACCCCTGATTGGCAACCCCGAGATGTCATAGAATTCTGCCAGAGAGATCGAGACCTCGCGATCTCCTAGAATGAACGTGTTGGTGGGAAGATTCCATTGGTTCAAAAACGCCTTAACCCACCAGACATGCGGGGACTTATAATGGAAGAGTGACGCGTATATTGCCTGATAAAGCCCGACTTTCTGCAACCGCGCACGATGGACAGAAAGGATGTAGCGAGCCCAGAGAAGGTAGCCCGTAGGGTGTCGAGGAGTGAGCCCTATCTTATAAATTTGCCCCCACGGGTGGGCCTCACCCTGGCAAATACGCCGCCCCAAGATATCTATGGCCGGGATCGGATGGTTCGGAATACCGGTCGTCGAAGGCTCGAGCCTCCCCGTTGGAGTCCAGTTGGGCATTTCCACAGCAAAAACCGTTCTCGGAGGGTCCATCGGTAAGAATGGGAAAGTGGGCTCTGTCGGTACCGCGCAAAGGAAACTCCGGCGACCCTGGATAATATGACTATACCAAGATCCCCATTGAAGTAGGTTGGTGCAGTTCGGGTCATGGGCCCGGATCATCGCCATCGCTTCCTCATCAGATGGTGACTGAGGAAAAGCAGCCTCCGAGCGAGAAAAGGGAAAGCATGGAACATAAGCCATCGCACCTGAAATCCAATAAAAGAAGACCGTTAAAAGCAAAGTCAGCGATATATATCCATGCATGAACATGAAGACTAGCTAAAGAAAGCAACAGTAGATTTTTCTGGGACCATTGGCTACAAAACACATGGGCCCCACAGAATCAAGATGACGGCTCATTAATAATGAGACCAAGCAGTTATAATAAAACAGAGGGAATATCCTCATTAAATAAAGAATGAGATTCAAGTAACCCTACACATTCCCCCTAAAGGACAAATCTGTTTCGGGCTCTACAACAGATCCAACAGGATCAAAGGAATTAAATTCCCACAGAAGACATCATTACAAAGCCCCCGTTTCATTAATTGCAGAAGGACAACCTCGGGTCAAGAGACCCCAAGAAGCCTCCATGTGAAGAAATTGAGTTCTTCGTAGGAATTAAATTCCTTATTAAGAAAAAGGGAATTAAATTCCCAAAAACTCTTTTGGATAGGATTAAATTCCATAGATCTTAACCGTCACCATTATCTCCCTAAAGATCATATGAACCCTAAAAGGATCTACCGTTGAAAGTTCTATTCCATACTCCACTGGAAAAAACTTAAGGGAAAATGGGTTTATATTGAAAAGGGTAGAAACCCCTGTTTTGGATTTAAAATCCAGAGGAATGTGAGAGTTCTTCGTTCATATGAGAGCATTACCTAAAGAGAAAAGTCTCTTCGAACAGAGTTAAACTCTGGAAGATTTTCAAGGCAGAGAACTAAGCTCTAGGAAAAGAGAATTAAATTCTCAAGAGAAGAAAGTTTGTAAGGAAGAAGATGAGCAAAGTGGAGGCGTCTCTGAAAAGACCCCAATATTTATAGGAGGTGATGGAAACGTTTCATCTCCCCAAATCCCTAGAAGAATCCAACGGTCACAAAAGGTGACAGAGTTGCACTCACGTGCAGACACGTGAGAACAACGCTGTGGGGGTATTTGTTTCTTGATTTAAAATCAGGAAAGCTTACGGAAGGGGCTTCAGAAAAGGGTCACGTGCTCACACGTGACCAGCAGTCACGTGTTGGCACATGACATCTAAAAGCATCGGCAAGGCAGATTCAGCTTCCCGACTACATCAAAGAAAAGGGCTTCAGAAAGGGTCACGTGCTCCCACGTGACCAGAGTCACGTGTTGGCACGTGACATTTAAAAGCGGCTTCAAAGACACATCGGTTCCCTAATCAAATTAAGGAAAAGGCTCCAGAAGAGGTCACGTGTTGGCACGTGACATTTAAAAGCAGCAGACTCATTCCCCGGTTAAATCAAGAAAAAGGCTCCAGACGAGGGTCACGTGGTGGCACGTGACGGCTAAGCAGCGGCCAGAAGGCTGAGCGCAAAAAGAAGAAGATGGCTCGTTCCAAGGGGGTCACGTGGCCACACGTGACCGGCTTTCAAAGCCTATCTGTTAACAGAATTCAATTCTGAGAAAAGACCTCTCAAATCTTTCCAAAGGAACCGATTGAATTAAAAATTTAAAGATTCTTAAATATCACCTATCTATGGAAAAATTTTGAATTTGGAAAGATTTTCCCTTAAAATCTAATCGAAATAACAAAGGAAAATCTCTGGATTTAAAATCCAACGGTGAATAAAATTCACCTAACAATCCAAAGGTCCAAACGAATGGTGAATACAAATCAAATCTCTCGATGAAAGATTCATCAAAAAACTAATTGATTCGGTTGCTTCTCTTATAAATAGGAGCTAAGAGACACACAGAGAGAGGGATATATGCAGAGGGATCGATACACAAAGGAAATAAAAAGAGAGAGCATTGATACTTTGGAGGAATTTGGATCTTCTGCAAAAGAAAACCCTAGGTAAGAAGCGGAAGGCTTTTTGAAAGAAAAGAGAATTTAATTCTCAATAGAGTTTAACTCTGATATAAAACAGAAGAACATAGTTCTCTCTTTAGTGGAGGATCTGTAAAGTGCACATCTCCCCTTGAATTGAGAATTTAATTCTCACAGAACTATAGGAATTTAATTCCTTTAAAATAAAATTAGAGTTTAACCCTATGTTATGGGAATTTAATTCCTTCAGATTGAACAGAATCAGGGTTCAACCCTAGAAAAATAACAGTAATTTAATTCCTTTAAAAGAAAAAGGAAGAAATTAGGGTTTCACCCTATGACAGAATCTCATAATTCTCTAAAAGAGAGTGGGAATTTAATTCCTTAAAGCTGTTATTAGGGTTTAACCCTATGACAGAATGCAGTTCTTCACATATATGAGGAATTTAATTCCTACAGAAAATTCAGAGTTCAACTCTATCTCAGAATATAAATCTTCAAAAGGAAATAGGAATTTAATTCCTCTAAAATTATTGTTAGGGTTCAACCCTACTAAGAATTTAATTCTCGAAAGGGATTAACAGATTTTCTAAAAAACATGCATAGAGGCAGGGTCACGTGCCCCCACGTGACCCTTGAAAAGATCTCCTGCAAAGAACTTTGAAGCATCACCTCACGTGCTCCCACGTGACTCCCAAAACGCAGAAAGAAAAAGCAAAGGGAATGAAAGCTTTGGGCGCTCTCACGTGACCCTTCAGCAAATGCTTTAACAATCGGCGCACAGATCCTCATCACGTGCCAACACGTGATGCTCTAAAATAAAAATAAAAGTGTTTAACACTTATTCGCAGATTTGAGGATAAACCAAAAGGAGATCTGGCTCCACATTTAGGGCGTCCTCACTTGTCCCCACGTGACCCCTAACGAATCCCTTTAATATCGAATGGATGGATGCCTATCACGTGCCCACACGTGATGGCCAGGAAATTAAAAGTGTTAAACACTTACCTGCAGAATAAAATAAGGGAAATCGGGGCGCTCTTACGTGTCCGCACGTGACCCCTCCCTCCTTAGTGTTTAACACTAATTGGAAAACTCTATCTGCAGTGTTTAACACTGATTTTCTTAGTGTTAAACACTAATTTGGAAAACTCTATTTGCAGTGTTTAACACTGATTTTCTTAGTGATTAACACTAATGTGAAAACTCTGTTCCCGGTGTTTAACACTGATTTGCTTTAGTGTCCAACACTAATTTGAAATCTATACTTCCAGTGTTCAACACTGTTGGTCTTTAGTGTTTAACACTAGCTTTAGCCCAATTGGCTAAGTTTCTAAAGGCAAAGCCTCTCCTTCAATGAGCCAACAAAGGACCAATATTTAAAACATAATTGGACTTAGCCCAAACTGGCCATAAGTCCTCAAATCATCTTGAACTGAGCACATCTGCTCTTTCAACCAACTCATTGGTTCAAGGGTACATCTCTGAACTCCTCTGATATTTGTCGTTGTAATCCTTCAACGTCTTCAGAGAGGTGATGGGTCCCGACAGCCATACATTTTATTGGACCACCATGTCCCTAAACTGACAATGGACCACCATGTCCCTAAACTGGCAATGGACCACCACGTCCCTAAACTGGAACAATAGAGCCCCAAATGCTCTTTTGTCGGATCTAAACGATCTTGTTTAAGTTGATCTTAGCCTCAAAAATGGCTAACGTATCCTTAAACTTTCAAACAGACTCTAGTCCCAAATCGGACTATAAATCCCCTAATCAACTCTGGCTCAAGGGTACATCTCTGAACTCCTCTGACATCTGTCATTGTAATCCTTCAACGTCGTCAGAGAGGTGATAGGTGCCATACATTTAACGGACCACTATGTCCCTAAACTGGAACAATAGAGCCCAAATGGTCTTTTTTTGGATCTAAACGATCCCGTTAAGTTGATCTTAGTCTCAAACTGGACTAACGTATCCTTAACAAACGTTTGAGTTGATCTTAACCTCAAATATGGCTAACGTATCCTCAAACCAAAACCCCAAATCCAAATCTAAGAAAATACGGATTTGGACTAATCCACGTCCTACGGGTGACGACATAACTCAGTCTCCGTATACAATCCACGGGCAACCACAAACAAAACAAACACCCGCGCCATGAAGTGACCATCTGGAGAAAGAGAAAGTTGTTACCGCGATGCGGTAGCGTAATTAACTGCAGGGGCTTGCGCCTGCAGGGAAGAGCATCCCCACAATCAAAACCCCCTCAAACAAGGGGGAATCTGACGAAGTCTGCTACATCGGACGCATCCGTTTAAACCTTCGATACATGGCGCCATAAATCAACTTGGCATCTTCGGAGAGGTAGACGGATAGTACCAACTAGCATCTGCCCCGAATTTCAGGCAAGACGTCAGTCTTGGCCGTCTTTCGGAGGGGAACAAGCGGAGATAGATCATCTAATTTTGATGTGACAGTCATGGGCTTTGACTTCATCAGAATAGGGGATGGATCTGTTAAGAAGGTAGTAGGGTGTAATGTCCTGGTATTTCGATGACATACACAGAGTAGGAAGTGAAATTCTTATACTACGATCGGTTTTACTGTGGTTGTCACACAGTAGTTTCTCCATATAGGATATGGATATAATATCAGGCATTCTGGTTACTAGATCTATGTTTTTAGATCTAGATTTGGGAAGTGTCCCAATCTGGGTACTTTGACAGCATTCTAAAGGTATTTTAGAATGAACGACTCTTGGTATGGTGGTGCACCTGCAGGTGATGGAGTCACCCTCTCTAAAGGTGTCTTACAGACTAAAAGGGAGAGAGATGTGCATGATTGACATATCACTTGCTTAGGCAATTGAGTTGATCATGAGATGTCAAGTACCACACCAGATGTTGTTTTTGCACTAGATGCAATAAGTTGATATTAATCCAATCTTGGAGAAACGTTCGGAAGCAGTTTTAGAACATAAGTGGTTGTTCTAGGGATTTGATAACGACAGCCTCCTTCGGGAGACAGTTATCATTCCAGGCTTCCAAGGTGACCTGGATGACAGAGTGACTGTCAGAGTTATAGTTTTCCCTCTTATAAGGGGCAGTAGTTTGGACAGGTGGTCGAAGCGGATACTTAGGGAGGCATGGTGCATGATACTGATTAAATTCAGTTGACGATACAGTCTAAGAAGTTTGATGGATTTGGAGTTCATTTATGAACTGGGTCCCATCAGATATCCAGACATATTCAAAGACAGGTATTGCTCATTTTGGGAGATGGCTTTCTCAGCGAATTTGAGACAAAGAGAGACATAGAAAGAAACATCAGGGCGGATCCACTCACTGAGGCTATTTTTCGAAAGCAATAGTTTTGCAAACGAGCTTTGTGAAACTGATTAGCAGAGGAGTTGGATGTTCGGTATCACACGAGCTGTGAGTATGCGATATCGCAATAATTAGCCTTAAGTACAAGTGAGAGATTGTTGGATATAGTGCCCTCAAAGTCAATTATTGGAACACAGGTACGTGATTGCAATGATTGAGGGAGGACCTATACCGGTAGGACAGTCTTGCTCGAGATGATAGTATGCTATCTGGTTTGTCTTTATCATCGTGTACATGCTTTAGTTCACTATTGCATGTTGATAGAGCCCATAGGATTCTTGCTTGACTGCCAGCAGTATGATGGCGATCATATACGTGGGAGCTGGGGTCTATAAGCACATCCTTAAAGTGTCCCTAGTCGTGGGAGTTTCGAGACAGGGCATCGATACTCCAGAGTATACTAGTGTATACAGTCGAGACCCCGACGAGGGCGGTGGCCGGTCTCACAAGCCATTGGTGTCAGTTGGTTCACCTAAGATGTATATAGGTGCTCATTGGGTTATGAGTACACCGGACAGGACTCGCCGGGAACATGCCAGTTGGTATTATACATATCGTCAGATAGCAGTTCTCAGGTGACATGTGTACAGGTTAGTCTGTCGACCTGAGATCGTCATTTGTCTCGTGTGAGTTCCCACTGTGCTTTGATTACTACCCTACCACGGCTCAAAGGAGTCGTGCAAACAGGTTTTAGTTGGGTACAGTCTCGAGCCACATGGAGGCAGTGAGTGGATCGTCGGGGATTCGTCTCTCCCGATATTGGGAGTGAGATCGCGCTGTGTTTAGGAGAGCCATTACACGAAATCCCTGGCCAGGGTAATCGAGATTTACTGGTAGGTATTCCAGTAGTATCTCAGGGTGTTCTGGACTTTACTCCGACACGACTTATACCGCTATTGGGGGTCTGACGTTTACCAGCCCCCTAGGCCCTATATGCGATACTCATAGGCGAACAGACCAGACTGTACGGATATTGTCACTGTCAGGCTCAGTAGTGTTTCTGGATGAGTTCGCTCGTCGGCTTCCCTTCCGATCAATACACGGGCAACCGTTACGTACAGCTAGTACCACTGACGTGCTTGTGGTTATACCCAGTGCCGGTGTATTGATGAGTCATTAGAGTCCCTCACAGACAGTTTCCCAAGTATGGGCGAAACGTTGTAGAGGCCGTATGGTTTTATGGCAGGGTTCGAACATGCACGTGCACTTTTGCACATGCCATGCTTCGGACAGATAATACTAGTGGGCTTTGGTTTAAGCCGGATCCTAGTATTATATTTTGTAGGAATATTTTTGTCTCGTTTCCATTCGTATTCAGTTGGAATACGGATGCGGGTATGTATATACGGACGAGGGGTTTTCTTGTGATCCGTTACAAGATTACTTTTTGAAGTTGCCATTTTCATTCCTTCCGATTTAAATATTCGATTTAATATTTTTTATGTCGAAAATGTGAGTAATGGATATTTAGCATGCATGGATATTTGTTAGCATTTTTTGGCCAAAATTGTTTTTATGTGCTGCCCATTTTCTTTTGGCTTTTATTGGGGTAGTGGACATTTCGAATGTCATGGGGGCAGCATGGGCTTTCATTAAATAGGCATGGGCAATTGGTGAGGGATGGGCACTTGATGTTTGAGGGGTGTGTTCTGTGGATTTGGTGGAGGGTTAATATTATTTGTGTTGATTTTTATGATATGGTCACCATCTTCATACCTTGTGCTCACCACCCCCCTTGACAATTTCCAGTGAAGGTTTTTTCTTCATATAGTGGCCGGCCCCCTTAGAAATAAGATGCACAAATATTTCCAAAGAAATTTTAAAAGTTCATTCATCACAATTCCAACTGGCAACTTCAATTAAGCTCCACCCAATTCCTTGGGTTCCTTGAGACAAAATATTCCACACTCTCTCTACTTCAATCTTGGACATGTCGGCTAGCAAACTTCATGTCCGAGTTGCTTCGGTCTGAAGCGGGAGCCCGTATAAAGAATCCATGATGTGGTGCCACTTCGACGACCGAGATCGGAGAGCAGACTTCGTCGGCGCAGCAGCGAGGAGTTTGGTGCAGAGGTTGAAGACCGAAGGACACGGATCGATCGGTATAATCTTTCTAAACTCTTTTACAGTTTACTAGTTTACGGTTAATGGAACAATCCGGGTATTTGGTTGCGGTAGCGCCAGTTTTGTAAAAAGTTTTTTGTTCCGCATTTGGCGTCGGTTTGACAGCCGGGGTGCTGCCGTACCCCAATACAGGGTACAACAACTACATGAAAAAGTGTATGTCATAATAAATCCTGAATGTGGGATAAAACATAATTCTCATCAATGAATCATCATCACTAAATCCGGTGTCCAACAACGACACCCCAAATCCTAATATCTCAGGCGCCGTCATTCTGATCGGCCTTCATATTCGTCAATCTCATGGAACCTGAGTGTCTAATATCGACACTCGAAACATCATGAAACCCGTGTCCAGCATTGACACGTAAATCCACATATCTCGGGCTCCGTCATTCCGGATCGGCCCACGGGCTCCGTCAATCCGGATCGACCCATATCCATTTCATGACTCCGGTCGGTATCCTCTGGATAACCGCCGGGTCCAAACTATCACCGGTAGGTAGTGCTTCCTCCTGCCAGGATCATCGTCATCCCCACGATCTTCTTGCCTCGGGGTACCTTACCGGGTCTACCATGTACCCGCAGACGGTTCATCCAACTCCTCGAATCGGGTCTCGAAAACAAGCTCAGAACCGAGAAAACTCATGGTGGACGCCTCGAAATTACATCATGAGAAATCGCGTTTTTTAAACAATTTATAATTTCCTTTGAAATATATCCGCGGTTCTCAAATCCAGAAATCTCATGAAATCACTATCTCAATGCATATATCCATGAAATACAATGTATACAAATATAGAATAGTAATGTGAGCATATCAAGGGAAAACCGCTCTTTTTAAATGTATCAAGTTTCAAAGGTATCTTGCGGTTTCCCAAATCCATGAAATCGAAATGCAACGTCATATGAGAGTGTATATGTAACTATAACAAAGTATGTATGTATGCATGTATGTATGTATACATGTAAGTATGTACGTATGATGCAATTCATATGCGCAATAGAACAAGAATCAATGTCTACCTGTTAATAATAATGGAAGCGGTACAATGTATTTCCCGTGGTAATTTTTATAGTGTGCGTATCATGGCAATTACCAACGGTGTGTGTGTGGCATAAATTCGGTGCTTGTGCAACATGAACCGTTAGTAATGGTACAGTGTCCAATAATACTATGCCCATGTACAACAGGTAATAGGATGTGCAAAATGGTACTCATGCACGATCAATATATATACATGTAAGCATATGGTTATATCACTGAATCTAGCCTTCGACGCATAATGCCATACATGCGATTCCCCCGTAGATGTTAAATTTACTCACCGGACGATCTCGAGCTAGGTGAAGCCAATCACCTCTTTCCCTTTCCTAGCAGCGTCCGAAGTCCCCGTAATCAATCCTAATATCACACAAAATCAATAACAAGTGTAATTAGAAACCTTCCGATAACACACGGAAACAACGCCTAAACCAACGCTTCGACACTCACAAGCTATCAAGTGTTAGCTTCGCGGGCTAATGCGTGTAGCGACACCCTAAACCAAACCCAAGGCTGCAAGCTACATGAAGCACTTAAACCAAGTTGGATTATCCGTATCGTACGTTGTCGAAACACTAGAAACTAGCTAAATGGTTCCAGATTTTACCTACAAACAATATAAGAAAAACAAAGTGTGCCAAATACCAAGAATAACCTACAGACAGCTACCTTCAAATTCCCAACACCTAACTCCATAGGAAGACCGATGGCGCCGGGAAAAATGCTATTCTCGTCGGGCCAATGGTGAGGGGTGGGGTCCAAGTTTCTAGGGTACACTCAGGGCTCTTGTATCAATCTACTGTATTGTTATATTTTATAGTGGATCATCATAACAACAGCAGATCATAGAGACACAAATCTTATCACAAAATACGATATTTTGCACAAAACTATAACTTAAAGGTTTTAAACTGAAACTAATAATCAAAACAACTTCCTTAGAGCCTAGTTAACAGTTGGAGATCATTACCTCACTACAACTTGAATGAAACCCTAGCCATCAAGCTCCAAGTCATCACAATAGGGATTTAGCATGAGTTGTGAAGGGTTTTAGTAAGGTTTGACAAGGGTTTAGGTTTAAATGGATCAAGAGAGGAATTTTAGTGGAGGAGAAGGAGAAATGAGAGAGTGAGAGTTTGTGAGGAAATGAGAGAGAGAGAGAGTGAGGTAAAGAAATGAGAGAGTGAGAGTGTGAGGTGAGAATGAGAGTGAGCCATGCTCTCTCTCTCTTCATTAATATGGCTCACTCTCTCTTCATTAATTGCCTCCCATGCTATGTCCCATGCCTCATCATGTCTCAAAATTTTCAACTCTTCTCTTTCTCTTATTTTTCAAAACAAATAAAACCCTTTTATAATTAAACTAGATATGAAAATGGTTAGCATGGCATGGAAAATGGTTAAGTGTGCCATAGTTAGTAAAGTATGGTTAACACCTCCTTAACCCTAATTAACATGTACATGTGTGTGCAAGCACAAAAATAATTAAATAAAATATTAATTAATAATAATAAAATATGTGAAAACAATTATTGGTTAAATTTTATTAAAAACCCGCATTATATCGCTTAATTAACATTAATCGCATTCTAAGGTGTTACAGTGGCGCTATACTCGATTGGCTATAACAGCAAGTCCCTTGTCAGAGTTGATGAGATTTACTGATAAGTGTTATCAATAGTTTCTCGAAAGGTTATAGGCCATACATCAGCATGACTTATCAAGTTAGTGGGGTCTGACGATTCCACCCCCGGACTCGATATGTGACATATCAGACGAAGAGAGGCTCTATGAGAGTTTGGACAAGTTTGTTTGTTGATCTTCTATTCGTTCAATATTTGAGTAGCCGTTACGTACAGCTCGTACCGCTGACGGTTTATGGGTATCTGATATGATCATTACCTACTTCTAGCATATTGACGAGTCTTTAGAGGCCCACATAGAGGTTTTCTAGCTCAAGCGAAATGATTAGGGCACGTATGGAGATATGTGCGGGAGCTTGATTAAATACGAGTATATGATACTGTATTCTAATCTAGCGTTTTAGATATCAGCTGGTTATATATGATATAACCGGGTTATTGAATCAAATGTTGATTCAATGATTTGATTTATATATATGTTTATATATTTGATATTAGCCAGATTATATATGATATAACCGGATTATTGAATCAAGTATTGATTTAATAATTTGATATATATATATATATATTAACTAATATTGAATATTAGCCAGTTATATATGATATAACCGGATTATTGAATCAAGTGTTGATTTAATAATTTGATATGCATATATATATATATATTTGATATTAGCCGAGTTATATATGATATAACCGGATTATTGAATCAAGTGTTGATTTAATAATTTGATATATATTTATATATTTGATATATATAAGAAAATCTTAAATGAGCTTAATATTAGTTTATATATATATACATATATATATATTGTATCATGGTTGATGATGCATTATACATGGATGTATGAGAATCATATTTGAGAAGGATAATGATAAACATTTTAGAATTAAAAGAAATGGAGAATGAGTCATGGCTTGAGAAGCTTGGAGAAGCCATGACTCATTTTCAACTTGTTTTATTCTAAGATATTTATCATTCACAATCTCATCCCATCTTATCACTTTGAGCTCATGGTTCACACACAATCCATGTTCATCTTCTTCATCTCTTCACTAATTTTCTAGGATTGAAAAAAAAAAGAAAAGAGAATGAAATATTTCTAGCGAGCAAATTTACTACTTCATCAACCTACACTACTCTAGCCCATTAGTATAGGTTGTTAACTTCACTAATACTTTGATTAGTGAAGTGTGAGCTTGAGTGAGTGTTGCCTCAAGGTGGATCATCTTCGACGACGAAGACTACAAGCAAGCTCGATCTTTTCTTCAAGTGGAGTCAAGAAGAGTTCTAGGGACTACTACTTGGAGCTTTAGAAGTGAAGGACTAGAGTAAAAAGGTTGTAGACTCTCTTCACTTAGATTAAAACTTGTTTTCTTAACTTTAAAACCCTAATTCTCTAGTTCGATTCTTGTTTAGTATGCTTAGACCTCTAAATTTTAAAATTGCATACTTGATACTCATAGAAACATAGTAGAGGTGCTAGGACATACTATCATGGTATCAGAGCCAAGTTAGAGACTTTGGCGAAGTCTATACGACGTTAAAGTATTCAATCGACGTTTTAAACTCCGTGTTTTGCTAGTTTCTGTCAATTTTTTCAAACGTTGAGATTTTTGATATTAAAATGCTCAGAAAATCATGCAGGTAAAACTATGAAGGCACAAGAAAAACGAGGACCTAATTCCTCTAAGTGGCTGCGGAACCGCCGCTTAGACCATGTCTTGGCCGCGGTTCTACCGCTGACTTGAAGAATTAGGGCATCATTCTTCTTCTTCTTCTGCTTCATGTTGACATTTTTGATTTTCTGGATATTTTTAATGAGGCTCAAGCTGTTGAGGTCTCTGTGAATTGCTATTGTTTGAAACATCGATCAAAATATTTAACATCATCTAGATTGATTTGGATATGTGATACAATTTTTAGAATTCACATTGATTAGTTTTGTGAAAACTAGTTAACGATTTGTAAATCTCGCATTTTGGTCTCAAATGATGGATTACCACGGAGTTTGGATTTGGATCGAAACTCCGTCGTAATCTCGTATCGTACACGAATACTCACCGGGAGACACTAGTAGACAGCCACATCCCATAGCCCCGACCAAGTGACTATAGGAGAACCCAATGGCCAAAAGCATCCACTCGGGTGCTCGTGGCCACGGTGTTCCACCCAAGTGCACTTCATTGACGGCCCCAGGGTTGCGACCATCTACTAGAATTCCCAACGAGCCTTCGAATAATTAATTGGGAATTTTATTGAATTGCCCGACTTTATTTTTGAAAAGTGTTTTCAATTCGAGACTTAAATGCAAAGTTTACAGGGTTAGGCATGAAATTCGGAATATGTGATAATCCGGATTTATGATGTCTAAAGATGATGCGGATTCTAATTATTGTAGTTTTCATTTCTTTTCTGCGACCGTAAGTGTAATATGTGAAAGTATCACCGATCTCGTTACTATACGACAACGACATTAGGGATACGCATATTTACTTACGTTGATGACATGTGATGTTATTGTGTTGCTATTGATATGTTATATTGGATCGCCGTGATTGAATAGCCGGGGGTTTTACGTGAGATGAGAGATTTTTAATTTTCATTCATGTAAATATTTGTATGTAATATTCTTTTATTATGACACTTCCAGGTTGAGATTGTTGTCTCCATTAGATATATATTATTTACTTTTCCGCATTAGGATAGACCAAAGGCGGGAAGCACAAGTAACCGGGTTCTAGAATCCAGTGGGAGGTCATCTCGAGGAGTCGAGACCGGTCGCCTAACTCGAGAATTGGCAGGGTTGCTTGCCACTCTCGTAGGGGTCTAGGGGTGTAGGCTTGACTATTCATCATGACCATGGAATCTATGTTTTTCGTTACTGGCTTAATCTAAAACATGGACCTCCTACTATATCCTATATTTCATAATCTTCTTTTTCTGTTTCTGTGATGTGATCATATAACTACGTGAGACGAATGCTGCTTATATATATGATATATTAGTAGACACTATATATGTTTTGCATCCGCTCTAGTCCTGACCCCACAGTTCATCACCGAAAACTGCATTTTAATACTGCCCATTCATTATCAATTTTGTTATATATCGGTGCTATTAACCAGTGTCTGCTCAGTAATTACAGATTACAGGTATTCGTGATACAACACTGGAAACACACTCAATATCACGGATATAGCATTTGGGAGCCGACACTGCAATCAGAACAGAGAACCGACCGATATCCAAAGAGCACTTTTGCAAAAAACAAGCGTGCACACAATTTTTGGTCTAACACAATACATGTGTGACACTAGCTCTTTGGTATATGGACCATGGCGGGGCTGCCCTTGCACAATTCATGCAAGTGAGCACATGTGTGGTGTGATGGGTAATAAATGCAAAAAGCTTTTATGTGATATTGGCATCAAGTTTCCCTCCAATTATCTGCATGCATATCAGGTTATTTTAGACAAATCAAGCAGCACCATGATGATATTGGAGTTGACACAAGACCACCACATGAATACGAGCCTCAGTGCTCGGTTTTGGGCCGACCACACCCTCAATTTGTCCGAGCTCGCCGGCCCCCCTTGCCCAGTTTGCCCCCATCTTTTCCCTGTCCCTTCCTTGCAGTCACATCACATCACCTCATTCTTATTACTTATTTAATCTTTTTTGGTGCCTATAAAAGCTAGATCAGTGAGCAAGGGAAGAGTCCTCTCTCATACACTCTATCATCTCATATATATAGTTTTGTTTTAATTTGTTTTTGGTTTAGACTTGAGAGTGAGTGGGCTATCACTTGGTTTCTTCTTCTTCTTCCCTCTTGAAGCTTTCTCTTGAGAGCTTCATTATGGAGGTTGAACAAGTTACCAATATCTTGTACCTCTTCTTCAGGTGTTAATAATATTGTTGTTTCTTTTATTACTTGCTTCTTGTTCTTGCTTTTCTTTTCTTTTTATCATGCTTAACTAATCTCTTTGGTTGTGGTAATGGTAAGGAAGTGAGATGAAAGGCTTTGTCTCCTCCTCCTCTTATTAATGTTTAATATGCTTATATATATGATTCCAACTTAAAGATTGTTTATGTATTGATGCGATATGGTATTTTGAAACATGGTTACTTCGTAACCTCCTCATATACCATATTCACTCCCTTTCCCCATTTCAATTTTTAAGTTAAAAATCAATTTAGTGTTAAGGTTGTTAGGTTTAGATATGGTATTTTGTGATCAAGTGCTTGACAATTTCTTGGTTTCATATACGATATACTATCACAAACACTTAGCAAACTCAACACTAAAATCATTTGCTCTCATTAACTAATTTGTGTTTTTGATGTTGCGGTATGCTTACTAACACTTGTGTTTAGTTTTGATACCCCAAGTTTGGACATATAAACGGTAAGTGAACAAAACGGACTCATTTCGTGTTTTGCGAAGAATATCAGAATTTGATGATTTGTGCTTCGCAACCGCCTTGATAAATCATGCTTCATGCCGGGATCGATGTAAGGACGGACAACTCATGATCAAGAGAGCGTCGAAGGAATCGTCGCGATTCGATCTTCCGAGCCAAAGCCACAACCACTTCTTTCTTAACTTGTTTTCCTTGTTTTCGTATTCTTTCATTTTTAGTGTCAAAACCAACCATTCGTTATTTGTTGAACCTTAAATCACAGACCTAATACACAATTCCATGTGGATCGACCCGTATCTGCCGGCTTGCTACAACGCGCCGTGCACTTGTGGTTTATAAATTTTAAAACGAGAACGATCTCGCGTGCGTATTCCATTTCCTTAAAATCATATCCGTTTCCAAAACATACGCGTTTGCACGTGCGGGAGAGTTCCCAACAAGTTTTTGGCGCCGTTGCCGGGGACTTGGTAGTATTGGGTATTGTTATTTCTGGTTCTTACTAACAAAACTAACTTTTAACTCAATTTTTTCAAACTAACAAATTCTTTTCACTTTGTTCTCTGTCCTTGCAACCTGCTAGCACTCTATGATTCAACTAAAAAATCATGTTATACCATTAGAATACTAATATAGCCTGGAAGAGCCACACAAAATTCGAGCACAAACACTTTGCATTTGGCCAGCGACATCATCAAGAGATCCGAGCTCGTCGGCCCAATGAGTTTTTTTTTTGGATTTATTCTTTTTGTCTGATCTCCAGTATGTTGTCAGTACTCTAGTGGTATTGTTTGATTTTTATAATTTTGAGTTTGCAGGAATTGGGGAAGATATATCGCTTTTTGACACTAAATAGCGTATTTTTCCGACATTTCAGTTTTTAAGGAATTACGACTAGCGATCGTGCGGAGCGAGACTCAAATTCAATTGCAAAACGTTGGTGAAGTACAGTGCCAAAGATCCGGGTAGTTTGACCCGCGCAAGTGAATAATCAAAATCTCGGGATCACTTCAAAAAGGGGTTTTCTTAACCCAAATCGCATCGGTGCGTATTTCCTAACACATTCTTCTCGAATCCGACGCATTCCAATATTTCTATCTTATGCAGGATTCTTCGCACAGATTTGCCACCAATTGCACAGAGAACTAACCGTATTTTTTGCAGCGCTTAAATTTAAACGAAAAAGAATTGCTTAAATTACTTGATGTCTTGAATTCTTTTATTAATTGCGTATTTGCATCTTAATATGGATTTAAGGGCAAAAAGACCAAACAGGATACGGTAAAGGATTTCATCACCTTTTTCCGTAGCCCACAAATCACAAAACTGCATTCTTGTATACCCACAGTAATTTAAAATCAACTAGAACTTTGACTTTAAGGACTTCGCGCTCATTAGGAGAAGTTGACTTTGTTTAGAACACCGCTTAACGGTATATCGTTCATGGGGTGTCTTGGCAAGTGTTTAAAAGAAAGGATTATCTAATTAAGGAACTTCACGAAAGCGTTGGAAAACCTCCCCTTATCTTTTGCACTTATCTAGCTTCGTGATTCGTATATCTTGAGCACGTTTCTTAACACAGTTTTATTTCAACAATCAGGTTCTTGAGCAGGTCTAATTGACTAGCATACCATGGACTGCTAGTGGTGTGATATTCTTTGTTTTTGTGATATTTATGAATTCTTGTTGATATGGGTAATACACGATTTAATTCAACTTCTCACGATTCTTATTCTTTTGTTTATACTCATTCCCAATTCTTTTGTTCAAATTGCCACGATTCTTCCCACATTCATGACAATTGTCCTTTTCTAGGGGGCGACCAACCGTCCCAGAGTTTTGCTAATGGTCACCCACCTAACATTCTTTAACCCAATCTCACTTCAATTAGAGACCTAATGATTAAAGATTTAGAGAGAGAGATCGACAGATTGGCTGCTTTAGCATCACAACCGTTACAACCCTCTCTTCCTGAAACAACTGACACATCCTTAGGGAATGATGGTGAGATAGATACTAGGTTGACCGCTTTAGAGAAAGGTATTGAAGTGATGATTGCGGTCGAGAATCAAACAGCTGCAACGCTAGCCCTGTGTATACATCAGTCTGAGCAATTGTTTCACGCTCAAGCTCAATCTTTGGCTAGAATTGAAGATCATGTAGCTGTAGTGATTCTAAAGAGTGAACACAGTCAATTAGAACCACATAGTGTTGATATCTGTCATTTAAGAAGTCACCCAAGTAAGATAAACAATCAATTGAATTTTGATGATTTCATGGATGACGATGCAATTGAATCAACTAAATGTTATCAGGACACACAAGAAAGTCCACCGACTGATTTTTGCATTCCAATTTTAGAGGAGGAATCTTGTGATTTTGACGGGTATGGTTTGGATAGATTGTTAGAAGAGATCAATGATTATGAACCCACAATTTTTGTATCACCTAGTGATATTGTTTCGGAAGAAACGTTAGGGTGGGAACCTACCTTTTTAAATGACATGAACCTACCCAGAGATGAATGTGATGAAGAAAAACGTGTTTTGGGAATTGTGAGCTATAGTAATGAGTATAGGATTGTGCAGAATTATAGGGAGGAAGACAGCCTTGAAAACCAGTCTTTCATACAGAGTTTTGAAGAATTATTTGCGGATGAACTGGATATCCTCGGTGAGTTTGAGTCAGGATCAATTAGGGAACATCCCATGAACCTTTTCTTTTCCAAATTTTTTGCGGATGAAATCCAATTTTTAAACGAGATTGACTCCAAAACTCGACATGTGCTTTTTGAACATTCAGTTCATCCGGGCAACAATTCGTTGACCTCTTCAAAACTTCATTTTTACTTTCAACGTCTTCTGATCCCTACTCACACACACCCATGCCCTTTACTAACAATTAACATATTCTTTTTCTTTTTATTTTTTATATACATATTCTTTTACCAGCCACTACATTATATTGATAAATTTTTTTATGGCTGGTATTAATTTCTGGACTAACAATGTCATTTAGCTTGTGAATACTGTAATTAATCTTTGTTTTTTTTTATTTAAAAATAAGATCTCACCTGTTAGGGGGTGAGTGCTGAAGTTCGGGGACATCACTAATTTAACTTCTTGTTTGAGTAAAATTGTAATAAATGGGGTTTTCTTTTTATAGTTTTTTTTTATAAAATGTCCTTTATATAGTCAACATCCCTACCCGACCCCTTTATTCTCAGATCTCAAACAGCAATATCTCCTTTCTTTTCTGTTCCCGCACCTTCCTCCAAAACCCTAGCCTCTCTCCTCCAAATCCGACCGGCGAGCGCTTGCAAAATTCCGGCGAGGCCGGCCATACCTACTCCGATCGTCGTTTGGCTTTCTCAGAGCTGTAAGATTCTCTCTTCCCCCCTCTCCTGCACTGTTTAAATTTTCTGCAAATTTCACCAACCCATAGATCATGGCCCCTTTCGAATTAGAGCGAAATTTTGTCGATGTATTCACCCATGAGGTGTTCGGGAGCTATTTCCATGATGCTATCCGACAGTTGGGGTGGGAATTTTTGTTGTATGGGGAAGAGGGGTTGTGTGCCGCGAACACTTGGTTGATGAGTTCTATGACGCGCTTAGGAATGGTGAGATACTCCAGGATCGCATTAGATTTCACTTTCAGGGTAGACGGAGGGTATTTTTAGCTGATACGATATCCAACGTCACCAACATCCCTATCCGACCTGGTTTTCAAAGACCATTAGAGCTGGCCCAGTATAGAACGATTATGGGGGACAGGTGCGAGTTACGAGATGCTGGGCTAAATGCCTAGCAGATTAATAGAAACGTCTATACGGCATGCCACTGGGCTTACCGTAACGTTAGGGGGATCGCTCGAGTTTCATCTTTTCCAGCGATTGTAGGGCACATGGTTCATTGTTTAATGACCAAAGATTATCAATTTTGCATGGCGAGCATGCTATTTGCCACAGTCAAGGAAGTGTCGCCGCGCGCAAATCTTTACTTCCCGTCCTCGTTACCCAGATTTGTCGCAATTATATGGAGGACGATAATTTCGCGGCCTGCCTTATGATGTATGACACCGTCCCGGCGGAGATAGAGAGGATCTCACCAGGCTACACAGACCCCAGGAGTGAGCAGCAGATTTGGTCACCCACTGACCCTAGCGAGCATGCGGCACCCCAGACTTCCTCAGAGATTTACTTGGAAGAGGACGTTCCGACAGATCCCTATGAATTACACAGGATGGAGCTTCATGGCATCAAGACTTTGATCAGGCAGAATAAAGAAATAAAAGAACAGCTCAGCCAGATCTTAGCAAATCAAGAAGAAGCAAGCGGAAGCAGCAGAGCCAGGGGTAAAGCCAAGCGACGATGAGGACATCGTCATATTCTGTTTGGGGGTGGAGCTGTTTTGGTTGTATTTTGTATCTGCATATAGTTTCCATGTGCATATTTCCTGCATTTTAGCACTTACATTATGTATTTTTCTTTTCTTTTGCATGTAGTCACATTTCATATCTGCTTTTGTATTGCATTGTATTGAAAAACTTATAAAAATTGAAAAATTTCTTCAAAAATATATAAACTTTGTCATGTTAGCTAGCGGGGAAACTTTGATTGTAGGGATTCTATAGCACCACACTAGGTTTAGGATTGCATCACACATGCTATAAAAAAAATTTAAAGAGTGCTAAGCAATTCCAAACATGAATCGAATTAGAAAAATAGAGTAACAAGTTATAGCAACACATACTATAAAGTGTCTAACACTAAGTGAGGTGGAAATACAACCTTTGTAGACCTCCTCCTAGATTCCTTGGATCGTGTAGGGTTTGAGTCGGTTGGCTTGTATCCTTCCGCGTCCACGATGATCCACCACGAAGTCTCTTTGCACCAAGCTCCAAGCTTCACTTGATCAAGGATGAAGATGAAGCAAACACTCTACTCAAGTGGGCTAGACTAAAGTGGAATGGTGATGTGGGTTTGGATCTCACTACAAAACCTTTTCTTTTTAATCCTTTCTCTTTCTTTTAAAACCCTAGTGAGCTTTGAGGAGAGAGAGGAAGAAGAGATGGCTCAAGCTAAACTCAAGAGAGAGAATAATATGAGAATAATGAATAAACTATCCCTAAACCCAAAAGAGCAAAAGAAGTCATCCATGCTAAACCATAGTTACAAAATATCTAGATATTTTGTAACTTGAGTTTAAGCAAAACCATGGGTCAAAACCATGGGCAAAAGAAACCATTGACTTTGCCAACTCAAGAGAGTTGAATAGTCAACCATGGTTTTAATCTCATTTTGTTTTTCTCAAATAAACAAAATATCTAAATATGTAACCATGCGAGTCTTGCATTGCCACCACCAATGTATCATCAACCATGACACATGTATGCTTGCATGTGTGCATGCACATCAACATATACATACACTCATGCATGCATCATAAAGAAATAGGTTTTAATAAATGAGTTAATGGACTTAGTATTAAATCAACACTTGATTTAATATCCCGGTCATATCACATACGATCCGTCCAATAGTAAACGCTCGAATAAAATACGGTATCTAATACACACATTTAATCGAGCTCCCGCGCATATCACATATGCACCCCACATCTTTTCTCCTGAGCTAGGAGACTCCTTTGTGGGACTCTAAGACTCGTCAATACATTAGCAGTAGGCAGTGATCACATTACATGCCCATAAACCGTTAGTGGCACAAGCTATACGTAACGGCTCCCAGGTATTGAGCGATCAGAAGAAACACAAGCAAACCTACTAAAACTCCCGTCGAGCCAACTGGTAACACTTACCGTACAGTCCGGTCTCTTCATCAAAATAAGCTGCATATGTGAGTTTAGGGATGGTATCGTCGACCCCAATAACCCAATAAGTCATGCCGGTATATGGCTCATAACAGATCGAGAAACTACTGATAACACTTATCAGTAAATCTCAGCAGCCCTGGCCAGGGACTTCCTATTATAGCCAATCGTAAATGGTGCAACATCAACCCCCAATACCGGGAGAGACGAAACCCCTCCTATCGCTCATTGCCTCCATGTGCCTCGGGACTGTACCCAAAATCCACCTGTTTGCACGACTCAGTAGAGCCGTGGTAGGATGAAGATCAAAGTACAGTGGGAGACACACAAGACTCTATGACGATCTCGGGTCTACGGACTAACCTGTACCAGTGTCACCTGAGAACTGCTATCCGACGATAGATATAATACCACATTGGAGTTCTCGGCGAGTCCGTTCAGTGTACCCAGTCTCCACTGAGCACCCGTATACGATCTTTGGTGTCACCACACCAATGGATATGGGATCATCCATCGCCCATCATATAGGACAAGTAACGTATACGCTAGTCTACTCTGGTGATATCGATGCCCCGTCTCGATACACCCACGACTAGGAACATTTCAAGGATATGCTCATAGACTACACATGTCACACTAGTATGATCCGCATCATAATCTCAGTAGTCCTGCATCATCCTAAGGGCTATATCAACATGTACCGAATGAATGAAAGCATGATCAAATGAACATGTCAAGATAAAAGGTGCAACCAGATAGTATATTATCATGTCGAGCAAGAATATCCCCTGAATACACACACACACATACCGGTACATAGACTATCATATAATGGCCTCTAGGGTATACATATATCCAACATTGATTCGAAGTCTGAAGGTTCGGTTGATAAGTTGAAATAACTAAATCTTTATTGTGAGACCCACGACCCGAAAAATAACCCTCCTTTGTGTTTAACCATATAAGTCTTTTATAACACTAAACGCGTGTCGTATGTGTTTTGAGAATTAGATAAATATCTGATATGTCTGAAAAACTTTTGAAAATTGATAAACATCGTTAGGATCAAGCAGGTTTGTTCTGAGTTAAGCAAATATCAAGAATAGTTCATAAGTAAGGTGAATATGAAGGGTATTATTGAGGTTTTAATATGAAGCTATAAGTCTGAAAAATAACCCATCTGGAACCTTGTTGGAGTAATTACACACCTTATTCACATGTAACGTCTTCGGATTTAAAGAAACGCTGGCTATATCTACGTTTTCACTGAATTCAGAATATTATAAAATAAAATGAGTCTTTTGTTTTGTGGCCTTGGTAACTTGGGTAATTAAGTCCTTGGGGTGTCTCCACACTTAATGCCCTAAAACCATCTGGTTTGGGAGTCATTGACCCAAAGCTCGTTAAGTTTCCAATCGCTAAATAAAACAAGCTAAGCAAGTGTTCTCTCCAAGTTAAAAGTCCTCACGGTTCTTTATGCGAGAATAATCTTGGCGGAGACAAGTTTTCTATTAAAAACAGTTTTTTCGCGGAGATATGAAGGTATATTTATATAAGACGTTTTGCACGAACGAAGGGTGTGTATGAACAACAACAGGTGAAAGGTAGGAGTGAAAAATAAAACTTAGGTTCTCTATTAAAAACGATATAAATTCTGATTTGAAACCTAACTGGAGAATGAAACTTGAGAAAATCTTAAACTCCTTTCAAACTCGTGTGATCCTTTAGAAGTTTATCCCGGTCCATACTTATGACATGATGACCCTAATCAAAGTTCTTAAAACCTTATGGACACTATCCACACAATCACGTAAAGACGCGTATGAGCTTATGTTAAACAAATTGTGAGGAGTGAAAAATAAGGTTTAACGTTTCTGACTTAGATAATAGAACTTCTAACTTTGATTCTTAACCTTAAGATTAGAATCAACGGTTTCTCCGCAACGCTAACTTGACTGGATTTTGTGGGTGTAATCCGCTGAAATCTCTCAGGAGACAACACTCCTCCTACTAGGGACACTTAGAGGTTTAACGGCTTGTTGCACATGCTCAGTGCAATCGCGTTCCCTACGAAAGTGAGGCTATGATTTTTTTTTTACTTGAGACGAGCAAAAGATAAGTTTGGGGGTATTTGTTCATCACTGAAAACTGCATTTTAATACCGCTCATTCATTATCTATTTTGTTATATATCGGTGCTATTAACCAGTGTCTGCTCAGTAATTACAGATTACAGGTATTCGTAATACACCACTGGAAACACACTCAATATCATGAATATAGCATTTGGGAGCCAACACTGTAATCAGAACAGAGAACCGATCGATATCCAAATAGCTCTTTTGCAAAAAACAAGTGTGCACACAATTTTTAGTCCAACACAATACATGTGTGACACTAGCTCTTTGGTACATGGACCATGGTGGGGCTGCCCCTGCACAATTCATGCAAGTGAGCACATGTGTCGTGTGATGGATAATAAATGCAAAAAGCTTTTATGTGATATTGGCATCAAGTTTCCCTCCAATTCTTTGCATGCATATCAGGTTATTTTAGACAAATCAAGCAGCACCAGGATGATGTTGGAGTTGACACAAGACCACCACATGAATAAGAGCCTCAGTGCTCGGTTTTGGGCCGGCCACACCCTCAATTTGTCCGAGCTCGCCGGCCCCCCTTGCCCAGTTTGCCCGCATCTTTTCCCTGTCCCTTTCTTACAGTCACATCACCTCATTCTTATTACTTGTTTAATCTTTTTTGGTGCCTATAAAAGCTAGATCAGTGAGCAAGGGAAGGGTCCTCTCTCATACACTCTATCATCTCACATATATAGTTTTGTTTTAATTTGTTTTTGGTTTTGGCTTGAGAGTGAGTGGGCTATCACTTGGTTTCTTCTTCTTCTTCCCTCTTGAAGCTTTCTCTTGAGAGCTTCATTATGGAGGTTGAACAAGTTACCAATATCTTGTACCTCTTCTTCAAGTGTTAATAATATTGTTGTTTCTTTTATTACTTGCTTCTTGTTCTTGCTTTTCTTTTCTTTTTATCATGCTTAACTAATCTCTTTGGTTGTGGTAATGGTAAGGAAGTGAGATGAAAGGCTTTGCCTCCTCCTCGTCTTGTTAATGTTTAATTTGCTTATAAATATGATTCTAACTTAAAGATTGTTTATGTATTGATGCGATATGGTATTTTGAAACATGGTTACTTCGTAACCTCGTCATATACCATATTCACCCCCTTTCCCTATTTCAATGTTTAAGTTAAAAATCAATTTAGTGTTAAGATTGCTAGGTTTAGATATGGTATTTTGTGATCAAGTGCTTGACAATCTCTTGGTTTCATATACGATATACTATCACAAACACTTAGCAAACTCAACACTAAAATCATTTGCCCTCATTAACTAATTTGTGTTTTTGTTGTTGCGGTATGCCTGCTAACCCTTGTGTTTAGTGTTGATACCCCAAGATTGGACATACAAACGGTAAGTGAACAAAACGGACTCATTTCGTGTTTTGCGAAGAATATCAGAATTTGATGATTTGTGCTTCGCAACCGCCTTGACAAATCATGCTTCATGCCGGGATCGACGTAAGGACGGACAACTCATGATCAAGGGAGCGTCGAAGGAATCGTCGCGATTCGATCTTCCGAACCAAAGCCACAACCACTTCTTTCTTAACTTGTTTTCCTTGTTTTTCTTATTTTCGTATTCTTTCATTTTTAGTGACAAAACTAACCATTCATTATTTGTTGAACCTTAAATCATAAGACCTAATACACAATTCCCTGCGGATCGACCCGTACCTGCCGGCTTGCTACAACACGCCGTGCACTTGCGGTTTATAAATTTTAAAACGAGAACGATCTCGCGTGCGCAATCTATTTCCTTAAAATCATATCCGTTTCCAAAACATACGCGTTTGCGTGTGCGGGAGAGTTCCCAACACCCACCCTGCTGTAAGTTAAGTAACCTTACGGTGAAGACCTGGGTCCCTGTGGCGAATGCGGATGGTATATATGTGTGTTTTAGTTTCGTTTTTTTGTGATGCTTAGGAAACATAATTGATGGGACGTCATTAATAAGATTAATGAAAAGGAAAAAACCTAAAAGATGTCGCAGAATCAAATTATTTAGAAAGGCAGCTCTAGTTCTTGCTTTGTATAGCGGTATTCCATTATGAATATTCAGCCCCTCATTCGATGATGAAAGAGCCTAGATCCCTTCTCCGGGAATTTCCTCTTTAGCAAATACTAGCATATGCTACAACTCACTTGGTTTGTTTTGAAAACTACTCGATTTTTAAAGCGGAGCTTAAACCACTCCTGTCACGCCCCGCTTCCCGGTGTACGGATAAGGAGTCATGACAAAGCCCGCGACGTATTTACTCAGAAGTAAACACGTTAAGCATAAATAAGCAATATAATATAAATGTACACAAGAAAGACATGAGATTTAAATGAACAACAACTTTTTATTTATTAAACATTCTTTACAATACAACCGAAAAGTAAATACAACGCGGAAAGCAATGCCTAAGCAATGGCATGAACTGAAAGTAAAAGTATATACAAGTGAACTAGAGCTCCGGGTCTTCGATGAACTGCTCCAAATCTTCTGAGTTGGACTCGATCTCCAGAGAGTCGGATCCTCCTGACAACATTCCAAAAAAAGAATAGAAAAAGAATGTCGTCAGCGAACAATCGCTTGGTAAGTCCCAAAGAGATAAAGAAGAGTAGACAGAGAATAGAACAGGTAAAGTATATATATAGTTATGTTTGTTATGTTAACGTAGTTGTTTGTAGCTTACTACAGAATGCATCGGTGTATACGAAAAGAGTCCAACTTTCCTCGTGTACTAAGGTATACGGAGCACAAAGAACCGTTAACCCACGGAACAACAACGCGGTTATTCAGGTTAGGTGTATTATGGTTACAGTCTCGTACCACTTCTAATACATTCCGTACCAATCTACCCCGTTAAACCCCATAATGCATATTGTATTGATGTAATGAATTGTTGTATACGACTCGCCGAAACCATGATATAAATTGTTCATGTAAACGGATCGGATATAAACGGATAGTCATGTAATCAGATTCAAAGTATATCCATGGTTCGGTTCAGTCGGGTCAGGTTGATATTGTATAGCATTCTGGTATTCATGTTTCGAGTTACAGTATATGAATTCATGTTGTATTGGAGTTATATTTGAATTGTACTCATGTATAGTTTGTATTCAGATTGGACTGAGACTCAGATTGAGTCAGACACTTAAACAAAATTTGATTTCTGAATTAGTTTTGGTGTTATCGGTAACTGCTGCACATGGACGGCAGGATTTGTGTCTTTTTCCAAGATAATTACCATATTGATAACACCGTTTTAGTTGTCTACCTTAAATAAGCAAGCACCCACTTTCTTCGGCTCCCTGAGGCTTAAGAGAATTTGTCCCGCTTAAACCTATATTTATTAGGGTCCTTATTGTAAACTAATAAACTTGAGGTGGTTTTATGAAAAATAGTTTTGATAAACTTTCAAAATAAATCTCAAGCATTTATTTATCGTATTTAGGGTTTTTATGAATGTAAATTTTAAAAGTGAAGTATTCTAATGATTATAAACCTAGATTGAATAGTATATGGTATTTTTAGTGTAAATTGGAATTGTATGGATTTGTGATGGTATTTTCATGAAATTTGGGATTCTTTTGTTTAGAAAACATGAAATTTATTAAATATATATCAAATAGATAGTTTGATAATATTATATATAATTATTAGAAAATAAATTTATTTATTAAATAAAAATCACGTTTTCTTCAAATTGTATTAAAAATTCCATCGAGATCGTATGCTCCGTAAGGAGGTCTGCATCTCGTCCTACTAGTCCGATGGATGTGTGATAACCCATACCAACCAAATCAGATTCCCCAAAAGTGGGTTGTAGAGATATAATCGTAAGGAATTTGATTAAAACAATTTAAAGAATACCGTTTTTAATAAGTTAGGGTATTTTAATGTAAAATTGTATTAGCCTAAAAAATATGGTTTTTAAGCAATCGTGCTATGTCATGATGAGTGTTGCGATGAGGTAGGTCATTACCTCGTGAGATTTTTCTAAAGGTAATATGAGCAATTATGATAAAAGAATGTCGTAGGTAAAATTTGTGGTATTAAACTGTAAAAGTGCAATAAACATGGTTTTATATGGAGTTTTATAGTGAAATTGGTTTCTAAATTTTAGTTAATGTTTAATAAGCAAGGTATAACAATTTGGGTAATTGTTTCATAAGAAAAATGGTTATTTCAAAGAGAATAGAATCTATAATTCGGTTAACTCCACTAACCGACGTCATTTGAAAAGAAAACTTGTTTAATAGAGAAGAGAGGAGAAAAGAGGGGACTTACTGGATGAAAAGAGAGAGGGGAGGTATAAGAACAAGATGGAAGCTTTGTGGAGTTGCGGTGTCGCCGGAATTGTCTCGAATCGTCGCCGGAATGTGACCTTGGGCTAACTCCACTTGTACACTTATTTGACTTGGAAAAATTTGAGAGTTTTGACAATGGATTTCAGAATAGAATAGGTTAGGTATGAGATGGTATTTATAGGACAAAATTAGGGTTTAAAGAATTAAAAATGAGAATTAAAATGCATTAAAACATTGGTTTAATGGTGATTTTTAATCCTCTGGTTAATTGCATGAAAAACAAACAGAAGAGGGGTAGTGGGGGGAGGCCAAGGGGTTAGGGTTAAAAATTTAGGGGCATTCCCCATGGTTTCAACCGGCGGCGCCGGCCCAAAGGAGATCTTCGCTGGTCGTTTGTGGGGGGATGGGCTCTGGATTTGTGCCACGTGTCAAGGTCTGTTAATTTAACAATTTCCACATGTTAGTGACTTTTCATTTTTTACGCGTATTGCACGTGTAAACTTTTAGGCTTCCAAAAAGTTTAAAAGAAAAATCAATAAAAATAATATGTGGCTGATGGGATTCGAACACAGAGGTTACGTCACAGCATTGAAAGGCTTTACCAATGAGCTATAAGTTATTTCTTGTTGTTCTTAAACCAATTAAATACTTATAGCATACTCATGGTTCCAAATACTCCGTTTAGTACTTTAACTTTAAACAAATTTCTGTACATTAAAAACAGAGTCGTTACAACTCCTTTTTCAAATCACTAGATTCTACAACGATATCAAGTTCATTACGTTAAAGGTTTTCTTCTATCACGACCCGAAAGTGGCACGCGACCGGTACTTAAATCGCGTGACATCTAAAGACGTCGACGTGATCCAAGTAAACCAGAACCCAGAATCTAAACCTCTTTACGAAAATATTAGAGGTGAAGTTTAAAAATAGTCATTAGATGGAACCAGTTTAAAATAAACATTTAAGTCTAAATAAGCATGTTTGAAAAGCATCTATGACGTTTACAAATCGACAGCATGTCCTTTGTAAATATTGAATAAAACCTAATACAAGCACAATAATGTATAAAGTATCCCAGTGGGAGCTAGCTTTCATGCCCAAACGGTAGAGCAACCACGCATATAATATATGACGCCCAATGATAAAGAAAAGAAAAGCGAAACAAAACCAACAAGAACGAAAAGTCGACTCCAATGAGTGCGACGCCCACAAACACATAAACTCTAAGTCTCGCTTCTAAGTCCACAATTATAAAAGTTCTGGGTCGATGGAATTTTAACTAGATACAAAAGAATATATATATATATATATATACAAGTGTGGGTACGATACAACAGTAGCCCACCTACCAAAGCAATCACCGTAAAGAAGTGGGTGCCGCAAGCCGTTGATGATCCGAGCGGTATATCCTGTAAGAAACTGGGGCACAACGGGGGTGAGTTGCCAACTCAGTGAATAAAAATATATCACAAAGTAGAAATCGAAATGTACAATGATATCCTAGGTCATAAGTATAGTACTATCATAACCTGTACTAATATATATATATAATGCATAAGCACTGTAAATGCAATAATATCCATCATGTATACACCTATAAGGTAGCCGAAAATATGTATGTAAAAGCTCTTCTTAAAATAGCTACGGAATACGTATGTCACGGCATAAAAGCAGACGTAATAGTATGAAGTATAATAGGTATCTTATTTAAGATATGCGACTTTCTGTTTAGTAAGGAGTTTTAAGAGGTTTACAGTTTTGAAGATCTATGTATCATTCTAGAGTTGTCAAAATAATGAGACTATAGCTCGTTTAGAAACCCTTTTTATATGTATCAATCGGTAAAATGGTATTTATGCATGGTCCCCCGGATCAGTCCTGGTCGGCTACAATAATGCATAAACTATAACGGCGTATCTCGAATGATCGCAAAATATCAATATATGGGTGTCCAGCATCGACACCCGAAATCCTCATATCTCTCGTGTCCATCACCGACACGCAAATACAAATATCGTCGATACCGTCTCAACAGATCGGTCGCCCCTCGATCCAATAATCTAATACTAGGATCCGGCTTAAACCAAAGCCCACTAGTATTATTCGTCTGAATCATGATCCGTGCATAAGTACACGTATATGATCGAATCTTGCCGTAAAACCATACAGCCTCTACATCGTTTCGCCCGCAAAAGGGAAACCCTCTGTATGGGACTCTAAAGACTCGATAGTACGCTGGCAGTGGGTTTAACTATAAGCACGTCAGTGGTACTAGCTACACGTAACGGCTACCCATGTATCTGTCGATAAGAAGGCCGATGAGCAAACTCATCCGAACTCCTACTAAGCCAATATGTAACAATCTTCGTACAGTCAGGTCTGTTCGTCTAAGATACTCGCATATCGAGCTTAGGGGGTGGTAACCGTCAGACCCTTAACAGCGCAATAAGTCGTACCGGAGTAGAGCCCAAAACACCCTAAGAAACTACTGGAGTACCTACCAGAAAATATCGCTTGCCATGGATAGGGTCTTTGTGTAACGGCTTTCCAAACACAGTGCGATATCAACTCCCAATACCGGGAGAGAAGAATCCTATCTAACCACTATTGCCTCCCAGTGCTTCGGGACTGCAGCCAACCACTATCTGTTTGCACGACTCATTTGAGCCGTGGTAGAGTAGTGATCTAAGTACAATGGGAACACACTCGAGGCGAAGTGGTGATGTCAAGTCAACGGACTAACCTGTCACCTGGGAACTGCTACCTGATGACAGGTATAGTATCAACCAGCAGTTCCCTATGAGTCCGTCCAGTGTAACTCATAACCCAATGAACACCCGTATACCATCTCCAGTACGACGTACTAATGGCCGTGGGACAGACCATCTCCCATGCTGGGATGAGAAGCGTATACACTAGTCTACTCTGGAGTATCGATGCCCGTCTCGATAATCCTACGACTAGGGACCTGTATAAGGATGGGCTTATAGACTACCCAGCCCCCACTAGTGTGACTGCCATCACAACGCTGGTAGTTAAGCAAAGATCCTAAGGGCTCTATCAATATGTATTAGCGATACGTTAAAAGAAACATATACATATATTAAGATAGAATCAAACTAAGTAGCATACTACCATATTGAGCAAGACTGTTATTATATCCATGTATATCCCAAGCTTCCAAAATGTAATATACAAATAAGTACTATACAATAATGGTCTCTAGGGTATATATCACTAATAATCTCCCACTTGCACTAAGGCCATGTATTGGCATATCGCAGACCTATCATCTCGAATAGCCTCTCGAACCGCGTCTGAGGAATGGCCTTTGTGAGTGGATCTGCTGTGTTGTTCTTCGTGTCTACTCTCCGCACCTCGATCTCCTGGCGATCCACGATCTCCCAGATCAGGTGATACCGCCTCAAGATATGTCTGGACTTCTGATGGGACCTGGGTTCCTTCACTAAAGCTATAGCCTCGTTGTTTTCACAATACAGAGATATTGGATCAATAAAGGATGGAACCACTTGAAGTTCTCTTACGAACTTCCTCATCCAGACTGTTTCTTTTGCGGCATCACAAGCAGCAATATACTCTGCTTCCATCGTCGAATCAGCAACGGTGTCCTGGTTGGAGCTCTTCCAACAGACCGCCCCTCCATTGAGGGTAAAGACATAACCTGAAATGGACTTAGAGTCATCCTTGTCACTCTATTTTCTTGTGGACATACCTTTTTTTCTTTTTTCTTTTGATTCATTGCCGGTAGGACTTCAGATGTAGTCTCGCCGGCAGGACCTGGGAGACAGGGGTCATTTGCGCCCATGGATTGTATACGGTTTTATAGGATGTATGATCCAGACCGTAAGGCCTGTGTGCTCAATTCGTCTGCGACTTGGAGGATTCATGCATAGTTTCTTGAGATATTGGCCATTGATAGGTGGCATAGGCCTTTCTTCCTCGGCATTTATCAGCTGGTAGGATCCTCCATCAAACACTTTCTCGATGAAGTATGATCCTTTCCAGTTTGGCTCGAATTTTCTCTTGGCATGTCGATTGGGGATGATCGGCCTTTTAAGGACCAAAACCAATTCGCAGCACGGAGATGGGTCATCTTGTCATAGGCCCGTGACATTTGGGCTCGGTACTGTTAGTTGTATGTATGCCCTAGAGGCCAGTATTGTACAGATGATGTATATTATATTGGATGCTTGGACATATATAGAGAGGACTTTCTTGCTCGACATGATAGTATGCTATCTGGCTTCTCTTTATCTTAACATGTATACTTGTCTCTTGATACTGTCTTATAGTTACATGTCGGTAAAGCCCTTAGGATGTGTACTTGACTACCTGGACTATGATGCAGATCATACTAGTGGGGACATGGTAGTCCATAAGTACATCTTTCAAGGTCCTTAGTCATGGGTGTATCGAGACGGGGCATCAATATACCAGAGTAGACTAGCGTATAGCTTCTCGACCCATATAGATGGGCGATGGATGATCCCATATCCATTGGTGTTTGACATCAGAGATGATATATGGGTGCTCAGTAGAGACTGGGTACACTGGACGGACTCACCGAGAACTCCTAGATGGTATTATACCTCACGTCAGATGGCAGTTCTCTGGTGACACTTGTGCAGGTTAGCCTGTAGACCCGAGATCGTCATAGAGTCTTGTGTGATTCCCACTGTGCTTTGATTTCCACCTTACCACGTCCAAGAGGGCGTGCAAAAGGGTGGTTTTTGGGTACAGTCCCGAGTCACATGGAGGCAATGAGCGATAGGAGGGGTTTTGTCTCTCCCGGTATTGGGGGTTGATGTTGCGCTGTGCTCGATTGGCCATAACAGGGAAGTCCCTGGCCAGGGCTGATTTAGAGATTTACTGGTAAGAGTTACCGGTAGTTTCTCGATCCGTTATGAGCCTCACATCGGCACAACTTATCGGTTATTTGGGTCTGACGTTTACCACCCCTAGACTTGATATGCGACATATCAGACGAGAAGACCGGACTGTAAGAGAAGTGTTACCGTTTGGCTTTTACAGGAGTTGGAGCGGGCTTGCTTGCTGATCTTCTGATCGCTCAATACCTGGGTAGCCGTTACGTCCAGCTAGTACCGCTGACGGCTTGTGGGTGGTTGATGTGATCATCACCTACTGCTGGCATATTGACGAGTCTTTAGAGTCCTACATAGAGGTTTTACTGGCTCAGGCAAAACGAAATAGGAGCTCATATGTGATATGTGCGGGACCGAGAATAATGCGTGTATGTGATACCGTATTCTATTCTCGCGACTTTTTGTATCGGTCGGTTATATATGATATAGCCGGGTTATCGAATCAAGTGTTGATTCGATAAGTCGATACAATGGATGTTAGTCGGTTATATGAGATATGACCGGATTATTAAGTCAAGTGTTGATTTGATAATTTAGTGTATAATAGTATATTAGATATACTAGTTTACATTAACTAACACTTGTTCACTTAAGGATTTTTCTCACATGTGCACAACTTTAATATATATGTGATGTATATTAAAATGTGTTTTCTTTTTGTATCATAGTTGATGATACATCATTCATGGGTGTGCAATACATACACCATTCTATTTTAAATGGTGGTTAATATTTATTTAAGGTAATTACAAATTAGTGGAGTTTTTGTCATAAGCATGAAGCTTGTGGATGATTTGACAAAGTCCACTAACTTTGTTTTACTTTGGATTTTTATTAACCTAACCATTTAGAATTAGCCATGGTTATGTCTCTACATGAGTTAGTATATGATACTCACTCACCATGGTTAGCTCACTCACTTGATCATTATCCTCATCTTTTTCTTTTGTTCATCTTCTTCTTCTTTGAGCAAAAAGAAAAAGCTTGCTAGGGTTTTAAAAAGAGAGTGAAAGATTGTGAGAAATAAAATTCTAAAGAGAACCCACTTCCTATTTCTCCATCCTCTACTAGACTAGCACTTTAGTTTAGGGTGTTTGCTTCACTAATTCTTTAGTTAGTGAAGTAGTAGCTTGAGTTGGTATTCTCTCGACGTAGATCATCTTCGGCCTCGAAGACTTCAAGCAAGGACGCTTCTTTCACCTCGTGAAACCATGCAAGAGTCCGGGAGAACCACGATTGCAGCGAAGGGACTTCAACAAGGAGCTAATGAAGTGAAGGACCGATCTACAAAGGTTGTATTTCGTATTCACTTAGTCATAGATGCTATTTACTTGCATGTGAAACCCTAATTTTCTAGCAAAGATCTAGTTTAGGGTTGTTAGGCACGGCTAAAATTTTAATCGGGCATGGTTGATGCTTTCTTAACCCTTGTTAGAGTGCTTAGTAACGCTACAGTGGTATCAGAGCCTAGCTAGAGCATTAGGCGACGTGTATACGAAGTTAAAACTCCGAATGAACCCCGAAACGCCAAAATGAACCCCTCTCTGGACAAATTTTAAAAACTGTGATTTTTCTGAATTAAAAATGCCTAAAAAAATCAGCAGGGAAATATAAGAATTCCAGTGAAAAACGAGAGGATGATCCGTACAAACCGCCGCGGAACCGCGGCCGTACCGCTCTTGGGCCGCGGATCCGTGGCAGTAAAGAGGAATTATGCACTCAGTTTTGCACAGTAATTTCTATTTCTGTGATTTATATTTTCTGGGTATTTTTAATCTGACTCAAGTGTTGAGTGTTCTGGGGTTTATTTTGTAATCATTGATTCGATCGGAAAATTTAATTTCGTTATGTTTTCCGGATAATTTAGAAAGTATTAAAATGTTCGAACGGATATCATTAACTCAATTTTTCCCGGCACGAAAAACTTTCAAGTGTTGAATTTTTCTTGAGTTAAGATCTTTCGGAAAAACGTGCAAGTAACGCGATAGACCCTCTAGAAGAACACAACCCTTAACTCGATTATGTGACCGTCTAGAACTGCCTCTAAAGCTTAGGGTTTGGGGCAGTACGGCGTGCCATATGTGAGGCGTTGGCTTGACCCTTCTACGGCTGGACCGTTGCTACTGTGACGTATTCTGGAATTTTTGAACTCCGCTCAAGTGTTGAACTATTATGGAAATCTTGGGTATTTGATTATTCGATCGGAAAGTTTAATACTGTCTATTTATCTGGAATGTGATACAATATATGGAATTCATATAGTTAGGCATGAAATGCGAAGTATGTGATATTTCGGATTTACGATGTCTAAAGAGATTGTGAATTCCAAATGTTGTAGTTTTACACTTTCTTTTCTGCGACCGTAAGTGTAATATGTGATATCGCCGGTTTCGTTGCTATATGTCAACGACAATTGGGATGCACATATTTACTTATGTTGATGACATGTGATGTTATGTGTTGCTGGATATGTTATATTGGATCGTCGCGTTTTTGAATAGCCGGGGGTTTTATGTGAGATGAGGGTTTTTATTTTCATTCATGTAAAATTAAATGTATGTAATATTCTTTTATTGGGGCACTTCTGGGATGAGGTTGATGTCACCATTTATATATTATTTACTTTTCCGCACTAGGATAGACCCAAGGAGGAGAGCACAAGTAACCGGGTTCTAGGGTCTAGTGGGAGACCAACTCGAGGAGTCGAGTCCGGGTCTCCTAACTCTAGAATTGGTAGGGTTGCTTGCCGCTCTCGTAGGGGTCTAGGGGTGTGGGTTTGGCTATTCATCGCGACCGTAGAATCCGTGTTTTATAGAGGCTCAAAATAAAACACGGACGTCCTAGTATATCCAATATTTCATATGTTTCTTCTGTTGCGATATCTGTGATGTGATCATTTGATATGTTGTGATAGATACTGTATATAGTATATATGATATATTATATAGACGTTACTTATGTTTTACACCCGCGCTAGCCCTACCCCGCTCTGCCATTAGTTACCTAACCTAACGGTGCACGAGGGGACATCGAGGCTAATACGGATGGCATAAGTGTACGTCGTATTTATCTGTGATGTTTAGGTGACTTAAATGATGGGACTTCATTAATATGATTAATGAAGGAAAAAAAACCTAAAAGATGTTGTAGAATCAAATTTTCCAAAAGGGTAGCTACAGTTTTTGCTTTGCATAGAGATATATATGATATATCCTGCACCTTATTCGATAAGGAAAGAGCCGAGATCCCTTCACCGGGAGTGACCTCTTTAGCAAAACTGGCAGATGCTACAACACTCGGTTTGTTTTCGATTGCTTTTGGAGTTTTTGCTTTGCATAACGATATATATGATATATCCTGCACCTTATTCCATAAGGAAAGAGCCGAGATCCCTTCACCGGGAGTGACCTCTTTAGCAAAACTAATAAAAGCCTCAAAAACACTCCATTTCAAAATTCACTCGATTCTACAACGACATCAAGTTCATTACGCAATAGGTTTTCAGAAAAACCTGTCGTAGCCCTCCGTCATTTCAGATAAGTCCTACTTAGTATTCGTGCTACGTTTGTTGGCCTGCGTCAAGGCGTAGTGTGCGGTAGCTAACTAGTATTTATCTGCTTATGCATATGATGCAGATTGGATTAGGGTAGTCGTGCGACTTTGTTGGCCTGCGTCAAGGGTTGTGTGGGTGGGTTTAATTCAATCAAGAAATGACGGGTTGAACTTGACTAGCGCACTATGGTTTGTTGGCCTGCGTCAAGGTCATGGGACGCTAGGGGAAAAATATTATCGGGAATTTCAAGTGTTGAAATTTGCAATGAGATTGCATACCTTCTATGAGGTAGTTGGATCCCGATACCCACTGCGAGTAATTGTTACTCCTGGGAGAGTTTTACACAGGACAATTAGCCGATCAAGTAGGTGTCTAGAAAGGTGTCAACGGGGTTATGCCTCTGGGAAAACGAGGTTTACTTTAATTAGGTCCATACGAAAGCACGGGGAACCTCCCTCAAAGTACCGACACTGGCCTGGCTGAAAGATTGGCGAAATTGTAGGGTGTAATTAATTCCGGCTAGTCTTTCCTTTTACGGTTTGAAGGAAGATTTGATAAAAACAGTGGGAGCCATCCTGATTAGATAAAATAATAACCAATCTGATCTTGCAAGAGCATACGCTAAAGTGTTTTCTTCTCTCTCTCTCCAGGTAGTGACCATATCATGCCTTAATCAAGATAATAATATGGATGTATTGACCGAACCCGCATGTTATACTGTGCTGGGGAACGTTGGTTCCGTTCTTTCTTATAAAAGTTATAAGACTGAACAGGATATAGGGGAATACCAGGATTCCCATGCCACCTGAATGAAGAAAGTACATGTTGATGCATTTTCTTCGGGTGTGTTCGTTACAGAGAACTGTTTCTCCATTTGCTCTACGTCCTGGGTATTAGATACCGGGTCAGGATCCCATATATGTAATCAGTTACATGGGCTTAGGAAAGGTAGAGAACTTGGAGAAGGTGATAAAGACATAAGGGTTGGAAATAGTGCAATTGTTGCAGCTAAAGCCGTCGGGGAATATCACCTTGTATTGCCAACTGGTAATACATTGATTCTGAACGAATGCTATTACATGCCGAACCTGATATGCAACATTATATCGGTTTCTTTGTTGAGTAAAGAGGGATATAATTTTGTATTACAGGATAATGTTATGAACATTTTCCTAAACCAAAAGTTGGTTGGATCAGGCACGTTGTACAATGGCATTTATGTTCTAAATCAATCAACAGTTCTGAGCATAACAAACACACACAAGAGGAAGAGTTCAGAACTGAACGAATCCTTCTTGTGGTATTGTAGACTGGGTCACATCAATGCGACACGACTAGCTAAGTTGCATAAGGATGGATATTTAAATCTGTTTGAATTTTCATCTTATGATACTTGCCAGTCATGTCTCAAAGGAAAGATGACCAAAGCTCCATTTACGGGACACGGAGAAAGAGTTACGGAACTCTTGGGACTAGTACATAGTGATGTATGCGGTCCCATGTCTACACATGCCAGGAATGGTTCTTCGTACTTCATTACATTCACTGACGATCTCTGTAGGTTCGGATATGTGTTCCTGATGAAACACAAATCAGAAGCTTTTGAGAAATTTAGAGAATATAAACAAGAAGTGGAGAGCCAAACCGGAAAAAGTATTAAAATCCTTCGATCTGATCGAGGAGGTGAATACTTGAGCAATGAATTCCTGGACTTCCTAAAAGAGAATGGGATTCTCTCTCAGCTAACTCCTCCATATACACCACAGCACAACGGTGTATCGGAACGGAGGAACCGTGCCCTATTAGATATGGTGCGCTCTATGATGAGTACAGCTGAGTTACCTATTTCCTTCTGGGGGCATGCACTGGAAACAGCTGCAGACCTATTGAATATGGTTCCCACCAAATCTGTGCCAACCACTCCATATGAGATATGGAAAGGAAAGAGACCATGTCTTAATTATGTTAAGATATGGGGTTGTCCGGCCTATGTAAAAACGCAAAATCCGGACAAACTCGCGGCAAGGTCCATTCTGTGTAAGTTTATTGGATATCCCAAACATTCGCGCGGGTATATCATCTACCACACCGAGGAACAAAATGTGTTTGTTTCTCAACATGCCACCTTTTTAGAAAAGAAATTTCTTGAAAAAGAGATTAGTGGCAAGGAGGTAGAACTGGAAGAGGTTCCAGCAATACAGACTACGACATAAGATTTGGTGGAACCGGAGGATTCGGTAGTTCCCGATGAACCCCAGTCACTTCGCAGATCTAGTAGGGTTCCTCACCTACCTGAGAGATACTACGGTTTTCTCATGGATGGTGGGAACGAGGATTGCATCATGGTTGATGATGACCCAACTAGCTTAAAGCAGGCTATCACGAGTGGGGACTCAGTGAAATGGCTGGATGCAATGCGGTCCGAGATGGAATCCATGTACACCAACAAAGTATGGACTTTGGAAGATGCTCCTGAAGGGGTAAAACCTATTGGGAGAAAATGGATCTTCAAGAAAAAACTTGGTATAGATGGGAAAGTGGAGACTTTCAAAGCTAGACTTGTTGCAAAGGGTTTTCGTCAAAGACCAGGTGTGGACTATGACGAAACCTTTTCTCCAGTGGCTATGCTTAAATCCATCCGGATCATGCTTGCCATCGCTGCATATCATGACTACGAAATCTGGTAAATGGATGTTAAGACCGCTTTTCTAAACGGTGATTTAGAAGAGAGCGTGTACATGACTCAGCCAGAGGGTTTCGTAGCAAGTGGGAGCAGCGGGAAAGTGTGCAAGCTGCTTAAATCCATTTATGGATTAAAGAAAGTATCGCGGAGTTGGAACATCTGCTTTGACGTCGTTATCAAAGAGTTTGATTTCGTCAAAAACGTAGATGAACCTTGTATCTACAAGAAGGTGGCAGAGAGTAAGGTTGTCTTCCTCGTATTGTACGTGGACGACATACTCTTGATAGGAAATGACATTCCTATGCTGCAATTGGTCAAGCACTTCTTATCACAAAGATTCTCAATGAAAGATCTAGGTGATGCCTCCTGCATACTGGGAATTATGATCTATAGAGATAGATCTAAAAGGATATTGGGATTGTCCCAATCCAGGTACATTGACACCATACTAAAGAGGTTTAGTATGGAAGAATCCAAGCGTGGGAACTTACCTTCGATCTTTGGATTCACTCTCTCCAAAGAGATGTCTCCCAAGACTGATTTGGAGAGAGCTCGCATGCAAGGGATACCCTATGCTTCGGCTGTAGGCTCTATCATGTACGCGATACTATGTACCAGACCCGATGTAGCATACTCACTAAGTGTAGTGAGTAGGTATCAAGCTGATCCTGGAGAGAGTCACTGGACAGCTGTGAAGAGCATTCTCAAGTACTTATGAAGGACTAAAGAGATGCTCTTGGTGTATGGTAACGGAGAACTCCAAGTGGAGTCCTTTACCAATTCGAGCTTCCAGAGTGATAAGGACGACTCTAAGTCGCACTCGGGATTTGTCTTTACCCTTTACGGAGGGGCGGTTAGCTGGAAAAGTTCCAAGCAGGAAACCGTGGCAGACTTGACGATGGAGGCTGAATACATTGCTGCCAACGATGCTGCCAAAGACGCTGTCTGGATCAAGAAGTTCATTACTGAACTTGGAGTGGTTCCATCCATTGAGCATCCGATACCTTTGTATTGCGATAACAATGGAGCGGTGGCTTTGGCCAAGGAACCCAGGTCCCATCAACGATCCAGGCATATTTTGAGGCGGTATCACCTGATCCGGGAGATAGTAGATTGCCGGGAGATCGAGGTAAGGAGGGTTGACACGAAGAACAACACAGCGGATCCACTCACGAAGGCCATTCCCCAGATACAGTTTGAGAGACTCTTCGGGATGCTTGGTATGCGATACTACAACAGCTGGCCCTAGTGCAAGTGGGAGATTGTTAGTTGTATGTATGCCCAAGAGGCCAGTATTATACAGATGATGTATATTATATTGGATGCTTGGACATATATAGAGAGGACTTTCTTGCTCGACATGATAGTATGCTATCTGGTTGCTCTTTATCTTAACATGTATACTTGTCTCTTGATACTGTCTTATAGTTACATGTTGGTAAAGCCCTTAGGATGTGTACTTGACTACATAGACTATGATGCAGATCATACTAGTGGGGACATGGTAGTCCATAAGTACATCCTTCAAGGTCCCTAGTCGTGGGTGTATCGAGACGGGGCATCGATATACCAGAGTAGACTAGCGTATAACTTCTCAACCCATATAGATGGGCGATGGATGATCCCATATCCATTGGTGTTTGACATCAGAGATGATATACGGGTGCTCAGTGGAGACTGGGTACACTGGACGAACTCGCCGAGAACTCCCAGATGGTATTATACCTCACGTTCAGATGGCAGTTCTCTGGTGACACTTGTGCAGGTTAGTCTGTAGACCCGAGATCGTCATAGAGTCTTGTGTGATTCCCACTGTGCTTTGATTTCCACCTTACCACGTCCAAGAGGGCGTGCAAAAGGGTGGTTTTTGGGTACAGTCCCGAGTCACATGGAGGCAATGAGCGATAGGAGGGGTTTCGTCTCTCCCGGTATTGGGGGTTGATGTTGCGCTGTGCTCGATTGGCCATAACAGGGAAGTCCCTGGCCAGGGCTGATTTAGAGATTTACTGGTATGAGTTACCGGTAGTTTCTCGACCTGTTATGAGCCTCACATCGGCACGACTTATCGGTTATTGGGGTCTGACGTTTACCACCCCCAGACTTGATATGCGACATATCAGACGAGGAGACCGGACTGTACGGGAAGTGTTACCGTTTGGCTTTTACAGGAGTTGGAGCGGGCTTGCTTGCTGATCTTCTGATCGCTCAATACCCAGGTTGCCATTACGTCCAGCTAGTACCGCTGACGGCTTATGGGTGCTTGATGTGATCATCACCTACTGCCGGCGTATTGACGAGTCTTAAGAGTCCTACATAGAGGTTTTACTGGCTCAGGCAAAACGAAATAGGAGCGCATATATGATATGTGCGGGACCGAGAATAATGCATGTATGTGATACCGTATTCTATTCTCGCGACTTTTTGTATCGGTCGGTTATATATGATATAGCTGGGTTATCGAATCAAGTGTTGATTCAATAAGTCGATACAATGGATGTTAGTCGGTTATATGAGATATGACCGGATTATTAAGTCAAGTGTTGATTTAATAATTTAATGTATAATTGTATATTAGATATACTAGTTTACATTAACTAACACTTGTTCACTTAAGGATTTTTCTCACATATGCACAACTTTAATATATATGTGATATATATTAAAATGTGTTTTCTTTTTGTATCATAGTTGATGATACATCATTCATGGGTGTGCAAGACATACACCATTCTATTTTAAATGGCGGTTAATATTTATTTAAGGTAATTACAAATTAGTGGAGTTTTTGTCATAAGCATGAAACTTGTAGAAGCTTGTGGATGATTTGACAAAGTCTACTAACTTTGTTTTACTTTGGATTTTTATTAACCTAGCCATTTAGAATTAGCCATGGTTATGTCTCTACATGAGTTAGTATATGATACTCACTCACCATGGTTAGCTCACTCACTTGATCATTATCCTCATCTTTTTCTTTTGTTCATCTTCTTCTTCTTTGAGCAAAAAGAAAAAGCTTGCTAGGGTTTTAAAAAGAGAGTGAAAGATTGTAAGAAATAAAATTCTAAAGAAAACCCACTTCCTATTTTTCCATCCTCTACTAGACTAGCACTTTAGTTTAGGGTGTTTGCTTCACTAATTCTTTAGTTAGTGAAGTAGTAGCTTAAGTTGGTATTCCCTCGACGTAGATCATCTTCGGCCTCGAAGACTTCAAGCAAGGACTCTTCTTTCACCTCGTGAAACCATGCAAGAGTCCGGGAGAACTATGATCGCAGCGAAGAGACTTCAACAAGGAGCTAATGAAGTGAAGGACCGATCTACAAAGGTTGTATTTCGTATTCACTTAGTCATAGATGCTATTTACTTGCATGTGAAACCCTAATTTTCTAGCAAAGATCTAGTTTAGGGTTGTTAGGCACGACTAAAATTTTAATCGGGCATGGTTGATGCTTTCTTAACCCTTGTTAGAGTGCCTAGTAACCCTACAGGTACAACTCCAGATTTTTCTATACCGCGAGCCTCTTTTCTTCGAGGGCGTCGAGGTCTTCAATCCGAAGGAGGACGTTTTCTTCCTCCGTCAATTCGTGCTGGACGACCATTCTTAGGCTTGGAATTTCAACTTCGAGCGGTAAGATTGCTTCCACTCCGAAGAGTAGTGAGTATGGAGTGGACTTAATTGGAGTGTGGTGCGTGGTACGATATGCCGACAACACCTCGTGGAGCTTGAGATTCCTGTCTCTCTTGTTGGCTGAAGCATTTTTCCTCACGAGCTTGCATAGAGTTTTATTGAAGGTTTCAGTTAGCCTATTGGGTCTTGGATTATAGATAGAGGAATGTCTCTAGTCTATCTTGTGATGAGTAGCGAACCTTGAGACTTTAAAGCTCTTAAAAGAAGGTCTGTTGTCAGAAATGATTCTTCTTGGTGTATCGAAGCGGTATAGAATATTATGCCGAAAGAACGTCAGAATATCTTCTGTCTTGACTTCTTTTAGCGGGACAACTTCAGCCCATCTGGAGAAGTAGTCAGTTGCGGCCAATATGAACCAGTGGCCTTTGGCTGACGGAGGATCAATTGGACCAACTATGTCGGTGCCCCAAATTTCGAAGGGCCATAACGCCACCGTAGGATGCAGCAGATTGAGATGCTTGTGAATGAAGTTACCGTGAATTTGGCAGAGGTGACATTTCTTTGCATGCTCTTCGCAATCCCATATCATGGTAGGCTAGTAATATCCAAGCCGTTTGATTTGGAGCTGCATTTGGGGCCAGATTGGTGAGCTCCACAGACGCCCGAGTGAACTTCTTTCGTGACTTTTTGGGCTTCGGCCGATGATAGACACCTGAGCCAGAGTTGGTCATATGATTTTCGGTATAGAATATTATTTATAAACACATATCGGAGAGCTATCTTCTTCAGTTGAATCCTCACAGATTTTTCTTCGGACAGCTTGTCATATCGGAGGTACTCTATGAAGGGTTCTTTCCAATCGGGCACGTCTTGAATGATCAGAGCTTTTTCGTCAGGATTGTTCTCTTGTTCTATGCTTCCTTCTTCACGCAAAGAGACTGGAGGTAGAATTTGCCAGCTTCTGACAGTTATCAGAAATTGATCCATATCGGGATCAGCCAGCTCCTTGGCTAAGCAATCGAGTACGTCAGCTTTTCTATTCAACTCCCTAGGAGCTCTCATCAGTTCAATGTGGGTGAACTGTTTCATGAGTTCTACCACCCGGCTTCTGTATGGAGATAACTCGGGTTTATATATCTTATAGTCACCGCTTTCTTGGTTGAAGACAAGTTAGGAATCGCCGTAGATTCGTAGCCGAAGGATTTCCATTTCTATGGCGAGCTCCAGACCAGCTATCAGAGCTTCATACTCAGTCTCATTGTTTGTGCGAGGCTCGGCGAGAGCAAAAGAACGTCATAGGATTCCCATTGATGGCGTGATGAACACCAATCCAATCCTTGTTTTTATCTGTGGGACGCTTGATTTGCTGGAGATCTTAATTGATGAGGCTACGTCGAAGTAGAGCTCCCAACATGGCTCGTCATCCTCGAGGTGCAACACTTGTTCGTCGGGTAACTCGCAATTGAGTGGTGACCCTTCTGGTATGTGATGAGAAGCAAGGAAGTCGGCAAGGGGTTGCACTTTTACTGCTTTTTGAGGAGTATAGATTATGTCAAATTCAAGCAGCATGACAGCCCATCTTGCCATTCTACCGGCTAGGCTTACTTTGGTCATTAAGTGTTTGAGCGGGTTGACCTTGGAGATCAGCATAACCCGATGAGCGAGAAGATAGTGTCTTAGCTTTTTCATGGCAAATATCAGGGCCATGCACTGCTTTTCGATCGGGGAATAGTTATGTTTCGCCCCGACTAACGTTCGACTGAGGTGGTAGAGGGCATTCTTTTTTCCCTCCTCATTGTTCTGGGAGAGGAGTGCACCAAGTGACTCATCTAGCGTAGCAGTATAGAGAATCAACGGTTTATTTAGAATAGGGGTAGCAAGCACTGGAGGGTGCAACAGGTACTGTTTGATGCTTTCGAACGCTTTTTGACATTTGACATCCCAGACAAAGGGAGCTTCCTTCTTCATGAGTTTTGAGAAAGGCCGACATCTTTCCGATAGGTTCGAGATGAATCTTCGTATGTAAGAAAACTTTCCTTGAAAGGATCTTAGCTGTGTCAGATTCTTTGGAAGATGCATCTCTATAATAGCCTTTATTTTTGATGGGTCAATTTCGATCCCCCGATGTCGGATTATGAAGCCAAAGAATTTTCCCGATGACACGCCAAAAGCGCAATTTAGAGGATTCATCTTCAGATCGTGTTCCCTCAGTCGGGTGAAAACAGTCCTGAGATCTCGGATGTGGTCGGCCTTGGCTTTAGTCATAACGACAAAACATCAACATAACATTCGAAGACTTTATGGATTAAGCCATCAAAGATTTTGGTCATTGCCCTTTGATATGTTGCGCCCGTATTTTTCAGTCCGAATGGAATCACCTTGTAGCAGTATATCCCGATCGGGGTTCGAAATACTGTGTGTTTCTCATCCTCGAGCGACATCTTGATTTGATTATATCCAGACGAGCTATCCATGAAGGCGAACAGCTCGTAATTCGAGGTGTCGTCGACCATCATTTCCATGACCGGTAGCGGGAACTTGTCTTTAGAGCATGCTTTGTTCAGGTCTTTGAAGTCGACACAGACTCAGATCTGCCTATTCTTCTTTTTCACTGGGACGATGCATGAGATCCAATCTGCATATTTCTCTTCTTTGATGAAACCGGCATCGACGAGTTTCTTGGTTTCCTTGATGACCTTTTCTTCTAGCTCCTTTCTCATTCTTTGGGGAGCTTGTTTGACTGGCTTGACATCAGGAGAAATAGCCAGCTTATGCATGACCACTTCAGGGGAGAGACTAGGCATTTCTTTGTACATCCATGCGAAGCCGTAGGCGAACTCATGCAGCAGGGCTATTATCTGCTCTTTCATTTTTTCTGACAAGAGTGAGCTGATGTAGGTCGGCCTTGAATTATTGGGCATTCCCAAATCAATCTCGGTTAGCTCGTCTGTTGGATATAGTGCCCTCAAGGCAACTATTGTGATCGCAAGTAGGCGATTATGATAATTGAGGGAGGACCTATACAGGTATAACAGTCTTACTCAAGATGATAGTATGCTATCTGGTTTGTCTTCATTATTGATGAAGCCCGTAGGATTATTGCTTGACAACCAACATTATGATGGCGATCATATAGGTGGGAGATGGGTTGTCCATGTTAGTGATATATGCCCTAGAGGCCATTATTGTATCATACTGGTTTGTATATTACTTAATGGAAGCTTGGGATATACACGGATATAGTAACAGTCTTGCTCGAAATGGTAGTATGCTACCTGGTTTGTTTCTACCTCAATATGTGCATGTGTTTTTGCATATCGCTTATACATATTGTCAGAGCCCTTAGGATATTTTCTTGACTACCAGCGTTGTGATGTCAGTCACACTAGTGGAGGCTGGGTAGTCTATAAGCACATCCTTATACAGGTCCTTAGTCGTAGGATTATCGAGAAGGGCATCGATACTCCAGAGTAGACTAGTGTATACGCTTCTCATCCCAGCACGGGAGATGGTCTGTCCCACAGCCATTAGTATGTCGTACTGGAGATAGTATGTAGATGCTCATTGGGTTATGAGTACACTGGACATGACTCGTTGGGGACTGCTGGTGGGTATTATACTTATCGTCGGGTAGCAGTTCCCAGGTGACATGAGTACAGCTTAGTTCGTCGACTTGACACTGCTACTTCGCCTCAAGTGTGTTCCCACTGTTCTTTGATTACTACCCTACAACGGCTCAAAGGAGTCATGCAAACATGTAGTAGTTGGGTGCAGTCCCGAAGCACTTGGAGGCAGTGGTGGTTAGATATGATTCGTCTCTCCCGGTATTAAGGGTTGATATCGCGTTGTGTTCGGAAGGCCATTACACAAAGTCCTTGGCCAAGGCAAGCGAGATTTACTGGTCGGTACTCCAGTAGTTTCTCAGGGTGTTTTGGGCTACACTCCGACATGACTTATTGCGCTATTAGAAGTCTGACGATTACCACATCCCTAGGCCTGATATGCGATACTCTTAGACGAACAGACCGGACTGTACGGAGATTGTCACAGATAGGCTCAGTTGGAGTTCGAATGAGTTTTCTCATCGGCCTTCTTATCAACAGATACCTAGGTAGCTATTACGTGCAGCTAGTACCGCTTGCGGCTTATGGTTAAACCCACTGCCAGCATAGTGTCGAGTCTTTAGAGTCCCACACAGAGGGTTTACCTGCATCGGGCAAAAGATGTAGAGGTCGTATGGTTTTACGACAGGGTTCGATCACGTACGTGTACTTGTGCATGGATGATGATTCAGACAGATAATACTAGTGGGCTTTGGTTTAAGCCGGATCCTAGTATTATACTGATGGATTATTTTCGTCTCTTTTGTATTCGTATTTTTCGGCATACGGATACGGGTATGTATATACGGATGAGGGGCATTTTGTAATTTGTTCAAAGATGCTTCTAGAAGAAGTCACATTATATTATGTATTAACATGTTAGGTTAAATGATAAATACAATATGAGGTGGAGGAAATGAGGTAGAAGTTTGCATAATTTGGAGCATGGCTCTTAGTGACACATGGAGGGTTTTCAAGCCATGACTCACTAAGATGAGATATAAACCATACTTGATTTTTTATTGGTGTTATTCTATTGAAAATAGAGGATGGTTCAGATTTGCACAAGAGAGTTCATTCTCTTTGCTATGCAAACTCCTCACTAGCTTTTCCTCAAGCACTTCTTTTTCTATCTCTAGCCTTACTTGTCTCATGTGTTGAGAAACATAAGTCTATGAGAGACACACCATTCCATCTATATTCTCTACATCATTTAGGTCATCTAGTGTAGCGAACTAGGTGCCCTAGTTACTTCAGATTTAAGGTGGGAGCTCGATCTACAGACTCTCGGGTGGATCGTCTTTGACTCGAGGAGGCCGACGAGGAAGCGCTGATCCATTACGATCCTTGGAGCTTGTGACGAGGATGAGGACATCGACAAGAAGACCTGAAGAAATTGAAATCATGAGGTATAACATTCTATTGATGTAATTTACCACATAGTAGTTTGCTAGTTAGGGTTTGGTATCGAGCTTGGAGTCCGAGTCGGTGTTACGAAGCCCGTAAAAAGCGTTTTTTACATATTCCGCCTCCCCGCGAACCCGTAGGGTGCATAACATCGACTTACAGTCCATAAGCATATCCTTAAATGTCCCTAGTCGTAAGAATATCGAGACTGAGTATCGATATTTCGGAGTAGACTAGTGTATACGCTTCGAGACCCCGACGAGGGGTGGTGGCCGGTCTCATAAGCCATTGGTGTTGTGTCACCTAAGATAGTATATATATGCTCAATGGAGGTGAGTACACTAAACGGACTCGCCGAGAACTTCTAGATGGTATTATACCTATCGTCAGCTGGAAGTTCTCGGGTGGCATGAGTATAGGTTAGTCCTTTGACCTGAAGTCGTCATTTGTCTCATGTGAGTTCCCACTATACTTTGATTACTATCCTACCACGGCTCAAAGGTGTCGTGCAAACAGGTTTTAGCTGGATACAGTCCCAAGCCACATGGAGGTAGTGGTCAACTGTCAGGGATTCGTCTCTCCTGGTATTAGGAGTCGATGTCGCGTTATGTTGAGTTGACTATCACCAGAAATACGTAGCCACGGTTGGTGAGATTTACTGATAGTTGATCAGCAGTATCTCAGTTGGTGATGAGCTTGACTCAGACATGATTTATCGGGTTAGTAGGGGTCTGACGTTATCCACCCTCTAGATCCGATATGCGATACTCTTTGACGAAGAGACCGAACTGTACGTAGATTGTCATATTCAGGCTCAGTAAGGTAAGGACGCACTTGATTGTCGACCCCCCTTTCGACAAGTATATGGGTAGCCGTTACGTACAGCTAGTGCCGCTGACGTGCTTGTGGTTAAACCCACCACCAGCGTATTGTCGAGTCTTTAGAGTCCCACACAGAGCATTTTCCCGGTTCAGACGACAGATGCAGGAGCCGTATGGTGGTATGTGTAGGGGTCCAATTAAATACGTGTATGCGATACACGGACTTTAATCAGACGGTTGATAATACTAGCCGACTTAGGATTAAGCCATATTATTAAATCAGGTTTTGATTTAATAATTTATATATGTATTTTGATACATATATTTTAGTATTATTGTTCACTATTCGTTTTCTCTCTTTGGTGCTATCCGTATTTTTATACGGATACGCATATGTGTAGCGATACATATACCGGGTGAAGCATTTCATATTTATACGGGAATGCTTCTAGAATGACACCTCATATTTATTTTTCTATTTAGAAAAATAAAAGGGAAATGAGGAGTTATGAAGCATGGTGCAAACAATGTAGAGAGGTATGGCTTTGCTTTTAAAATGATTAAATCTGTCATGTCCCGAAAGTACGGAACATGACCGGCACTTAAATTACGAAACGTCTCGAGGCGTACGTAATCTAAGTAAACTGAAACCCAGAAATCCAATCCAAGAAAAGAAGTAGAGTGAAGGAAAACCAATTTAAAACAAGTAGTTTTAATAGCATAAGCCGAATTATGCGGTTTTTAAGAACATCAAAATTTACTGAAAATTTCGGCAGAGTCTCCTTTGTAAATACTGGCTCCCAAACGGGATACAACATGAATAGTATACGAAATCAATAAAAAGGCATCCCCAAGCGGGAGCTAGCTCTTCGTCAATCGACGGTCACAACCACACAAGCAATATAATATACAACGCCAACGGCGAGGATCAAAATTCAAAAGGAAATTCAAATCCACAAGAAAACCGCAGAAAAATAACGCGTGACTCTAAGGTCGAAGGAATAACATCACTGGTCTCTATCTCAAAATAAATACATGTTTGGTTGGTGGAATTTACTAGATACAACGGAATAATATTATACAAGGTAATATGATGGGTACGATACAAGAAAAACCCACCTACTAGCAAGTCACCCGAATGAAACTGAGCCCGCAAAGCCGTAATTAAACCTGTACGGTAAAACCTGCAAGAAACTGGGGCACAACGGGGGTGAGTTGCCAACTCGTGAATAGAAAAACATCTACGAATAGAAATCGCATGTATGACGCAATCCTAGGTCATACGATCAATATACATCCTCAAATATAAATAACCAGCAGCCTATAACAAGGCTAGGGTAAATATCTAACCCGAGTGTAATCTCATGTACCCGTGTCAGTGCCCAAGGGTAGCAATATATCATATGAATGAGGTATGAATGCATGAAAACAGAATACATGTAAATGAAGAACTGTTTCCATAATTTAGTGAGATTTCCTTTGTATTTTTAAAATGAGGTATCATAATGAAATCAGCATAAAACAGTGCCTAGCATCGGCACAAAACGTAATCCCAATATCCCGATATCTCTGTATCACAGTCTCTGTACCTCAATATCTCGAAATCTCAATGTCTCAATCACAATATCTAGGGCGCCGTCAGTCCAGACCGGCCCCTACCATCCATCTCAAGACCACGACGGTATCCTCCGGATATCCGACGCGTCGGGTAAAATCACCGGTAGGTAGTGCTCCCCTGCCAGGCTCACATCGTCATCATCACGCGCTTCTTGCCCCGGGGTACCTTACCGGGTCCACCATGTACCCGAAACGGTTCATCCGCCTCCTCGAATCGGGTCTCGAAATCCATCAGCAAACTCATGGTGGACGACTCATACAGCATGGGAAAACCGCACTTTTTATTTTAAAAAGAGAAAGAAGCTTATATAAGTTTTGCGGTTTTCCCCCAAAACCAGAAAATCTCATAGAAATCCGAATCCAATCCTCAATAGCATGTAAACAGTGCATATCGGCAAAAAAATCCATGAATGCGGCATAACAATGAATATTAACATGCATGAAGTAACAAGTAATATCTACAATGTCTAATCTAGCATATAAGGCGAGTACACTAATATCATGTCTAAATTATTAGCTAACAACCTATGTCAATGCAATAGTATTTCTAAAGTGTACGTGGCATGACAATTACCGATGAAGATGTGTGTGAGCCGGCAAGTAAGTGTACGTGGTACATACGCATCATTGGTAATGGTGCTGGTGTCCTAACAGCATGATATCAATAATGTAGTACGAAACATAATATAAGCATGCGATGCGAAGCGAACCACAATAATGAGCGGAAGCTGAAAACTAGACGCAACTATAACTAATCTGCATTAATCTAATATAAGTCCTACAAATGGTGCCTTTTAAAATAACACGAATCATGGGGTTTTGAAAATAGGGGCTACGGTGTTTTTATGAAAAGATACGTCTTTTGAAATCTCCGTAGGATCCCTTGAGTTGTCTTTTAAAATACCCACGATTCGTTAGTTTTTGAAATAGGTAAGAATCGAATCTAATCTAACAACTAAACTAAACTAAAGGGCTAAGCTAACCAGCTAGACTACAGGTAAGGAAACCGCCTAACATCTGAGTCGATGTATATACATACCTGTATATATATTAGTCGGTGATCCCGCCTCAATAATATCATATCCGATACCATATCTATAATCAGACATCCCAAGTCAAGAGTGCGGATCAATCATCAATATATAACTCGTACGTAAATCCGTCGTACGGCATCCCCAAATCTGGGTACGGGTCAAAGTCACATCAATCACACTATTCATTTGGTATCTTCTTTATCAAATATCATGATCCGAAATAATGTCCTACGTCTAGTACAATATTGATGCCATCTATGTATGCATGCGGGTGTAAGAATTACTACGTCAGAAGACCCGCTAAAACATCATGTCGTATCTCAATACGAACCAAATCACATCACCGATCTCCTGGCCTCAAGCCCAATCTCATCGACTCATCTCAAATTCCAAATACTATCCTCAAATCCAGTATATGAACACATAGTCCCATACCCATGTGAACACATAAATATATATTCCCATACACGCACATATGAAATAAAGAATGTATGCAAGTATGTATATGTGTGTATGTGTAAGTGTAGTGCACCCACTACCTAAGGTTTCGTAACCATGCACCAATCCAACACCAATATCCATCTAAAATCATCAATAATAAATCCTAACAACATATCATAAATTGTTGGTGTGTATACGCATCCGTATACATCACCACGGACTGCGGGGGTGCTATACGCCATCCACCCGACTTCTCCCCGTAGATATAAATCTACTCACCTGATCCTCGCTAGCCGGTGCCGATGTCGCCACGCGCTTGCTTGTCGTCTCGAAGTCCACATGGGGGTACCTACATATCATAACGCACCATATCGTATTAAAACTAAATTCGAAATCGAAACGGCATACGAAAATCAAATCGGCACGCGTATCACGCATAGGTCCAAACCCATCGCCTACGCATACAAGAATAGTCAAACCAACCCTCGATGTCGATGTACAAACGTCAAACCACCGAGAAAAATCCAATCACACTCATTTGCACATTCACGAACACTAATTTTAATATGAACTAGGTTAAAACTCACAAAAACCCCAATTTCACTTAAAAAGTTATTTTTCCGAAAATCTAGCAAGCACAATTCGCCGTTTTTGTACAAAACATGATGTTTAAATGAATGTAGCAGCCAATATACTTATTAAATATCTTAAATAAGTCATAGAAACAATTTCCGGAATTTAATCTCATTAAATTCCAAAAACCCTAATATTCTAGTTTACAAGATACCCTTTTTAACAATTTCTTAGCAAAAATGCACAAACTACAATTTAGGTTGGATTTCCATGAACTAAAGTGTTAAACTACACTTAATAAAGTTAATAATATGATAAAAATCCTAACCATATTTTTAATCTCATATTTCGAATTAAATAAAAAAAAAACTAGTTTGCAACAAAAACCTTAATTTGGACATTTTTCAAGTAACAACTTGTAATTAACAACTAGATTAGTTTTCTACAAAACTAAATATGTTAATCCACCTCACTAAACCATACACAATCAAACACAACTCATTTCCACAACAAACCCTAACTTGAAATCTTTAATCATGTAATTAAACTCACATAAACCAAATTAACACTTAATTAAATTAGCTTTAAGAAATTAGTAACAAATTAAGCAAAAATGTTTTAGAATTATACCCAAAAACATTTGAAGATCCACAAGCATCCATGGCCTCCCAAAATGCTCTCTTTTCATAAATATCCATGCTATACGGGCTAAGCTAAAATAGGTAGGAGTCGGATTTGGGTTTTGGGATTTTTTTGATGGATTTTGGGGCAATTTTTGATGATGTTTTGAAGAGAAAAGAGAAGGGAAATGGGGGGGGGGGGGGCTGTTGCTGCAGTAGGAGAGGGGGGCTGCTGGAATTGGAGTGGGAGAGGAGAGAAAGGGAGGTAGAGAAAGTGGGGGAAGAAGTCAAAGTAAATTCAAGGTCAAAGGTCTACCTCATTTCTCCATTTTCTTTTCTTTTCTTTCATTTCCTTCCTTTGAAATTTAAGTGGGGAAAATAAATGGGGGCTGCTGAATTCTTCAAGGGGAGAAGTAAATGGGAGTGTGTGGATGTGGGTACGGGTGTGGAGTGATGAAAAATGATAAATATAATACCCCAAACATCCATTTACGCTAAAAAAAAAGCCTTTTTTCTTCAAAAATTTCTAAACCGTTTTGGCAAATGATTTCGTTCCAAAAACCCCATGATAAAATTTTATTTAATGTTTTATGATGCACAAAATTTGTTTCAACTCATTCCAATTTGTAATTTTCCCTAATTAAATGTATTAGTGACGGCTTAAATAATAATAAAATAATATTTTTTTTCAGAAAATTTGAAATTTCACCGGCGGCTCAATAAACACCAAATAATAGCAATTACATAGCTAGAATATGTATATTTAATTTTTATAATAAGATATTTGTATTTTGACTTTTTACAGAAAACCCCCTTATTTTACCGATTTTTCGAAATTTCACCGAAACGATTTTCAAAACGTTACAAAATCATTTGGTTGCACTATTGATGCATGGTTGTAAAAGGAGGAAGCCATTCACTTTTCTACACTTGATCACTTGATGATTATTTTGTTGACTTGCTCATGCTCCATGGCTGATTCTTCTTTTTTCCTTCTTCTTCTTGCTCTCATTTTTTAGCATAGATTTAGAGAGAAAAAATTAGTGAAGTATTCCTACATCACTGACCATCCAAACTTAGCAAGTTTTGATCGTAGGTTAGAGCCTCCTTCGCATTCCCTCGGGTGGATCGTTTTCGGCAAGGGTGGTCGATTCTCAAGCGCGATACTAGCGACTACGAGCTTGGAGGGTTCTTCCACAATTGGGTGGACACGCGACAAAGGTTGTATTTTCTCAACTATTGCACTTGTAGATTAGCTAGTTTAGGTATATGGTTCGAATCCTGGGTTTTTACGGGAGTCTGGTGATCGTCAGAATTTTTGTTTTCGCTTCCGCCTCGGCCGCGGCTTCCACGGCACAGGCACCGGATCACAACATGGTATCAGAGCCTCCATAAACCTTTACTAGCTAGTTTGCACAAGTTTAAAGTCTCGATTGACGAATTTTTCTAGATCGCATTTCCATTTTACATGCTTGCTGTCTGAATTTGAAAGTTGTTCAAAAAATCATTTATATTGCTTTAAAATTATGCGCAGGCAAATTTAGTGACCAGGAATAATTTTGGGCACATAATTCCAAAATTTAGCAGTAGAACCGCCGCGAAACATGCCATTTGGCAGCGGTTCCGCGGTCAAATTTTGGCCGTTGTGCCTGAAAATTTTTCTGGTGTTCTATGGTATGGAAATGTGATTTTTGGGATGTATGGTTTTGGCCCAGATTTTTTTGAGTACTGGTTTGTACTTGGGCCAATGCGGAAAGTTTTGGTCGATCGAAATTTTGAATCCGTGTGTATCAGTGCGTATGTTAGTTTCTGCGACCGTGAATATCATAGAGTGGTACAATCCGACTGGGTTCTATATGTACAATCAAATGGATTTACGAACATGATATTCACTTTGATGTTCTGTGTTGCTATAATGTTATGGATAGATTGTCGGGATGGTTAGCCTTGTGAGCAATGCCAGATGTACAGTTCAGATTTATTTGTATATTGTTTATTGAGGGGCGAGCGTCTGACATGTGGACTGCCATTTCTGCCAGTTTGTATATTCTTTTATTGGGGCACGACCGGGTTGAGATCATTTTCACCATTGTATATATATTTTTCTTTTCTGTACTAGGATTACCCTACGGATGGGTGTTCGAATAGCCGGGTTCTAGAAGGCAAAGGGCCCGCATCTCATGGCATTGAGACAGGGGGCATTACTCTAGAATTGGCGGGCTATTCGCCGCACTCGTAAGAGGTATAGGTTGATCCGCGGAGGGGTGCTCAAGTTGCTGGATTCCATAAAGTGCTGGGTGGACCATTCACTTTGTTGATTAAGGTTGCCTCACTTCGGGGATTGGCAGGTAACTTGTCGCATGTTAGTTATATATATGCCCTAGAGGCCATTATTGTACATATGATGTATATTATAGTGGATGCTTGGATATATATAGAGAGGACTTTCTTGCTCGACATAATAGTATGCTATTTGGTTTCACTTTGTCTTAACATGTTGACTTGTATTAGTTTACTGTCTTACTCTCACATGTTGATAAAGCCCTTAGGATATGTACTCGACTACTGGGACTATGATGAGATCATACTAGTGGGGCCAGGGTAGTCAACGAGTACATCCTATAACTGTTCCTAGTCGAGGGTGTATCGAGACGGGGCATCGATACACCAGAGTAGACTAGCGTATACGCATATTGACCCATATGATGGGCGATGGATGATCCCATATCCATTGGCGTTTGACATCAGAGATGGTGTACGGGTGCTCAGTGGAGACTGGGTACACTGAAAGGACTCGCCGAGAACTCCCAGATGGTATTATACCTCATGTCAGATGGCAGTTCGCCGGTGACACTGGTACAGGTTAGTCTGTAGACCCGAGATTGTCACAGAGTCTTGTGTGATTCCCACCGTGCTTTGATTTCCACCTTACCACGTCCAAGAGGGCGTGCAAAACGGTGGCTTTTGGGTACAGTCCCGAATCACATGGAGGCAATGAGCGATATGAGGGGTTTCGTCTCTCCCGGTATAGGGAGTTGATGTTGTGCTGTGTTCGATTGGCTATAACTGGAAGTCCCTGGCCAGGGCTGATATAGAGTACTACTGGTAAGTGTTATCAGTAGGTTCCCGACCTGTTATAAGCCTCACATCGACACGACTTATCGGTTACTGGGGTCTGACGTTTACCACCCCTAGACTAGATATGCGACATATCAGACGAAGAGACCAGACCATACGGTAGTGTTACTGATTGGATTCACAGGAGAATGTACAGGCTTGCTTGTTGATTTTCTGATCGCTCAATACCTGGGTGGCTGTTACGTTTAGCTGACCGCTTGCAGCTTGTGGGTGTTTGATATGATCATCACCTACTGCCGGCGTATTGACAATTCTTTAGAGTCCTACATAGAGGTTTCTTGACTCAGGCAAAACGGAGTAGGAGCACATATGTGATATGTGCGGGACCGAGAATAATATGATATGAGATACCGTATTCTATTCTCGCGATATATGATATCGGCCGGGTATATGTGATATAGCCGGGTCATCGGATCAAGTGTTGATTCGATGAATCGATACATGATATATTAGTCGGTTATATACGATATAGTCGGATTGTCGGATCAAGTGTCGATTCGATAAATTAATGTATAATTATATATGTGATATATTACATTATATTATCTGATATAAGCTCACTTTATTGATTCATTTTCTCACCGGATAATACATTGATATATATGAGATATATGTTAATTGTATTATTTTCTTTTGTTACAAAAATATATTATATATGTGATATATAATATTGTAACAAGTTATGATTACAAATGCAACATGATTTATGGAGATTAAACATAGTTAGGGTTTGATTTGGGTTAGCTTTTTCATGAAGCTTCTAGAAGCTTTATTTTTGTTTTAAGCTTAGATATTTTTGTGAAGATATTTCTAACCCAACCCAAACCCTTTACCATGGTTGATTCTCTACAAAGGTTAAGCCTTTCATACTTAACCAAAGGTTGCAATTATAACCATAGCAATAATTCATTATTCATCACATATACTTTTCTTCTTCTTCTTTTTCCTTGAAAAGCTTGCTAGCTTTTTACATGTGATGATTTTGTGTGAGAAATTGATAATAAAAGAGAGCATAATTCCTACTTCATCATCCTTATCTATTCTAGCCACTTAGATTAGGGTGTTCACTTCATTAATACTTGATTAGAGAAGTGAGAGCTTGAGTTAAAGATTCTTCAAGGTAGATCATCTTCGAAAAGGAAGACTTCAATAAAACATGGATCGTTCGGCTTGTGGAGCTTCTCTAGAATTCTGAAGTTCATGGATCGCGACGAAGGGACTACTACTCGGAGGTTATGAAGCGAAGGAACAGACTACAAAGGATGTAATCCCTTTCTCTTAGATGTAAAGATGTTTACATGCTTCGTTTACCCTAATTATCTAGCAAAGATCCTCGCTTTAGGTTGTTCGGCACTTGAAAATTTTAAATACGGCATGGTTGATACCTTATAGACCCTTGTGAGAGTGCCTAGTAACCCTACAGTAATATCAGAGCCTAGCTAGAGCATTAGGCGACGTGTATACGAAGTTAAAAGTCCGATCGAACCCCGAAACGTCAAATTTGACCCCCTCTCTGGAAATTTTTTAAAAAGGTGGTTTTTTCTCTATTAAAAATACTCAGAAAATTAAGCAGGTGATTCTATGGATAACTGTGAAATACGAGCTCCTAACTCCCTTAAGTCGCCGTGGAACCGCGGCAATACCATACTTTGCACGGTGGTTCCGCGGCCGTACTTGGGTGTCAGGGAAAGTAATTTCTTGGGTTCATCCGTATGTATTACTACATGCTTCTGGGATTTTTTAATATTACTCAAGTGTTGAGTTTTCTGGAGATCTATAGAATTCGTTGATTCGATCGGAAAGTTTAACGTTGTTTAGTTTTTGGGGTAATTTAGAACGTGTTAAAAGATTCGAACGGATATCAATAACTCATTTTTTTCATGACGGGAAACTTTCAAGTGTTGAATTTTTCTCGTGTTTAAAACTTTCGGGAAATCATGCTAGCGTATCTGTGGACCCTCTAGAAGAACGTAACCTTAACTTGATTATGTGACCGTCAAAACTGCCACTGAACCCTAGGGTTTGTGGTAGTTTAGCGTTGCCACATGTGAGGCGTTGGTTTGACCCTTCTACGGCTGGTGCATTGGCACAGTGACATGTTCTGGGATTTTTGAACTCTGCTCAAGTGTTGAGCTATTTGGGAAATCTTGGGTGTTTGATTATTCGATCGGAAAGTTTAATTTTGTCTATTTATCTGGAATGTGATACAATATCTGGAATTCATATAGTTAGGCATGAAATGCGAAGTATGTGATATTTCAGATTTAAGATGTCTAAAGTGATTGTGGATTCCAAATGTTGTAGTTTTACACTTTCTTTTCTATGACCGTAAGCGTAGTATGTGGTGTATCGCCGGCTCCATTGCTATACATCAACGACAATCGGGATACGCATACTTTCTTACGTTGATGATATGAGATATTATGTGTTACTGTGATATGTTATATTGGATCATCGTGTTCTGAATAGCCGGTTTTTTTTATGTGAGATGAGGGTTTTTATTTTCATTCATGTAAAATTCATTGTATGTAATATTCTTTTATTGGGGCACTTCCGAGTTGAGGATGATGTCACCATTGTATATTATTTACTTTTCCGCATTAGGTAGACCCAAGGAGGGGAGCACAAGTAACCGGGTTCTAGGGTACAGTGGGAGGCCATCTCAAGGAGTCGAGACCGGGTCTTCTAACCCTAGAATTGGCAGAGTTGCTTGCCGCTCTCGTAGGGGTCTGGGGATGTGGGTTTAGCTATTCATCGCGACCGTGGAATCCGTGTTTTATACAGGCTCGAAATAAAACACGGACGTCCTGGTATATCCAATGTTTCATATGTTATCTTCTCTGCAATGTTCCGTGATAAGATCATATTACTGCCTGAGACGAATGCTTATACTATATATATATGTTGATATATAAATATTACTGCTTTCGTTTCTTCTGTGATGCTTAGGAAGCATAACTGATGGGATTTATTAATGAGATTAATAAAAGAAAAGAAACCTAAAAGATGTTGTAGAATCAAAACTTTATAAAAAGGGTAGCTACAGTCTTGCTTTGCACAGCGGTATATATGATATACCCTGCACCTTATTCAATGAGGAAAGAGCCGAGATCCCTTCACCGAGAGTGATCTCTTTAGTAAAACTGGCAGATGCTACAAACTCACGGTTTAGTTTTTTGATTGCTTATATAGTTCTTGCTTTGCACCGCGGTATATATGATATACCCTGCACCTTATTCGATGAGGAAAGAGCCGAGATCCCTTCACCGGGAGTGACCTCTTTAGCGAAACTATAAAAGCCTCAAAAACACTCCTTTTCAAAATCACTTGTTTCTACAATAATATCAAGTTCATTACGCTCATGGTTTTCTGAAAAACCTTCGTAGCCCTCCGTCATTTTAGATAAGTACTACTTAGTATTCGTGCTACGTTTTTGACTTAGTCAAGGCGTAGTGTACGGTAGCTAAATAGTGTTTATCTGCTAAAGCATGAGATGCGATTGGATTAGGCTAATCGTACGGCCTTGTTGACTTAGTCAAGGGTCGTACGGGTGGGTTTAATTCAATCGGGAAATGTACGGGTTGAACTTGACTTGCGATTTATGGTTTGTTGACTTAGTCAAGGTCATAGATCGCTAGGGGTAAAAAGCATTATCGGGAATTTCAAGTGTTGAAATTTGCAATGAGATTGCATACCTTCTATGAGATAGATGGATCCCGATACCCACTGCGAGTAGGAGTTACTCCTGGGAGAATTTTACACAGGACAATTAACCGATCAAGTAGGTGACTAGAAAGGTGTTTAAGGGGTTAAGCCTCTGGGAAAACGAGGTTTATTTTAATTAGGTCCGTGCGAAAGCACGGGGAACCTCCCTCAAAGTACCAACACTGGCTTGGCTGAAAGATTGGCGAACTTGTAAGGTGTAATTAATCCCGGCTAGTCTTACCTTTTAGGGTTTGAAGGAAGATTTGATAAAAACAGTGGGAGACATCCTGATTAGATAAGATAATAACCAATCTAATCTTGTAAGAGCATACGCTAAAGTGTTTTCTTCTCTCTCTCTCCAGAGAGCGACCAAGTCAGGCCTTAATCAAGATAATAATATGGATGTATTGACTGAACCCGCTTATTATACTGAGCAGGGGAACGTTGGTCCCGTTCTTTCTTATAAGTGTTATAAGACCGAGCAGGAAATAGAAGAATATCTGGATTCTCACACCGCCCAAACGAAGAACAACCATGCTGATGCATCTTCTTCGGAAGTGTTAGTTATCGAGAACTGTTTCTCAGTTCACTCTACGTCCTGGGTATTAGATACCGGATCGGGATCCCACATATGTAATATGTTACGTGGGCTACGTAAAGGTAGAGAACTGGTAATGGGTGATCATTCCGTAACAGTAGGGAATGGTGCAAATGTTGCAGCCAAAGCTGTTGGCGAATATTTTTACATTCCGACCCTGATATGCAATATTATATCAGTTTCTTTATTGAATAAAGAAGGATATAATTTTGTAATACAGGATAATATTATGAACATATTCCCGAATCAAAAGTTGATAGGATCAGGATCGTTAAATAATGGCATGTACGTTCTAAATCAAACTACAATTCTTAATGTACAGAACACAAACAAGAGGAAGAGTTCAGAACTGAACGAATCCTTCTTGTGGCATTGTAGACTAGGTCATATCAATACGACACGGCTAGTTAAATTACATAAGGATGGATATTTGAATCCGTTCGAATTATCATCTTATGATACTTGCCAGTCATGTCTCAAAGGCAAGATGACCAAAACTCCATTTAGTGGACACGTAGTAAGAGTTACAGAACTCTTGGGGCTGATACATAGTGATGTATGTGGACCCATGTCTACACATGCCAGGAACAGTTCTTCCTACTTCATTACATTCACTGACGATCTCTCAAGATACGGACATGTGTTCCTGATGAAACACAAATCTGAAGCTTTTGAGAAATTCAGGGAATATAAGCACGAAGTAGAGAACCAAACGGGCAAAAGTATTAAGATCCTTCGATTTGATCGAGGAGGAGAATACTTGAGCAATGAGTTCCTGGACTATCTAAAAGAGAATGGGATTCTCTCTCAGCTTACTCCTCCCTATACACCACAGCACAACGGTGTATCGGAGCGGAGGAATCGCACCCTATTAGATATGGTACGCTCTATGATGAGTAATGCTGAGTTGCCTATTTCTTTCTAGGGGTATGCGCTTGAGACAGCCATATACCTATTGAATCTAGTTCCATCTAAATCTGTACCCACCACACCATATAAGATATGGAGTAGGAAGAGACCATATTTTAAACGAGTTAAGATATGGGGTTGTCCGGCCTATGTCAAAAGGCAAAATCCGGACAAGCTCAAGGCACGATCAGTTCTTTGCAAGTTTGTGGGATATCCAAAGAATTCTCAAGGATATTTTTTCTACCACGCTGAGGAACAAAATGTGTTTGTTGCTCAACATGCCACCTTTTTGGAAAAGGAATTTCTTGCAAAAGAAATTAGTGGCAAAGAGGTAGAGCTGGAAGAAGTTCCAGCACCATAAACTACAACTGATGATTTATTGGAACCAGAGGATTCAGTAGTACCCAACGAACTCCAGCCTCTCCGTCGATCTAGTAGGGTTTCTCATCCACCTGAGAGATACTATGGTTTTCTCGTTGACGGTGGGAGTGAGGATTGCATCATGGAAGATGATGACCCGACTAGCTTTGAGCAGGCCATCACGAGTGGTGACACTGTGAAATGGCTGGATGCAATGCGATTTGAGATGGAATCCATGTACACCAACAAAGTATGGACTTTGGATGTTGCTCCTGAAGGGGTAAAACCCATTGGGAGCAAATGGATCTTTAAGAAGAAACTTGGTGTAGATGGAAAAGTTGAGACTTTCAAAACTAGACTTGTTGCAAAGGGTTTTCGTCAACGACCAGGTGTGGATTATGACGAAACCTTTTCTCCAGTGGCTATGCTTAAGTCCATCCGGATCTTACTTGCCATTACTGCATACCATGACTACGAAATCTGGCAAATGGATGTTAAGACCGCCTTTCTAAATGGTGATTTAGAGGAGTGCGTGTACATGACTCAGCCAGAGGGCTTCGTAGATAGTGGGAGCAGCGGAAATGTGTGCAAGCTGCTTAAATCCATCTACGGGTTAAAGCAGGCATCGCGGAGTTGGAACATCTGCTTTGATGTTGTAGTCAAAGTGTTTGACTTCATCAAAAATATAGATGAACCTTGTATATATAAAAAGGTTGCAGAGAGTAAGGTTGTCTTCCTCGTATTGTACGTCGATGACACACTCTTGATAGGAAATGATGTTCCTATGCTGCAATCGGTCAAGCTCTTCTTATCACAAAGATTCTCAATGAAAGATCTTGGTGATGCCTCCTGCATATTGGGAATTATGATCTATAGAGATAGATCTAAACGGATACTGGGATTGTCCCAATCCAGGTACATTGACACCATACTAAAGAGGTTTAGTATGGAAGAATCCAAGCGTGGTAACCAACCCACGATCTTTGGACTCACTCTCTCCAAAGAGATGTCTCCCAAGACTGATTTGGAAAGAGCTCGCATGCAAGGGATACCCTATGCTTAGGCAGTAGGCTCTATCATATATGCGATGCTATGTACCAGACCCGATGTAGCATACACAAAGTATAGTGAGTAGGTATCAAGCAGATCCTGGAGAGAGTCACTGGATAGCTGTGAAGAACATTCTCAAGTACTTGAGAAGGACTAAAGAGATGTTCTTGGTGTATGGTAACGGTGAACTCCAGGTGGAGTCCTTTACCGATTACAGCTTCCAGAGTGATAAGGACGACTCTAAATAGCACTCTGGATTTGTATTTACCCTTAATGGAGGGGCGGTGTGTTGGAAGAGTTCCAAACAGGAAACCGTTGCAGACTCGACGATGGAGGATGAATACATCGCTGCCAACGATGCTGCCAAAGAGGCTGTCTGGATAAAGAAGTTCATCACTGAACTTGGAGTGGTTCCGTCCATTGAGCATCCAATACCTTTATATTATGATAACAATGGAGCTGTGGCTTTGGCCAAGGAATCCATGTCCCATCAGAAGTCCAGACATATTCTGAGGCGGTATCACCTAATCCGGGATATAGTTGATCGCCGGGAGATCGAGGTCAGGAGAGTTGATACGAAGGACAACACTGCTGGATCCATTCACAAAGGCCATTCCCCAGATACATTTTGAGAGACTCTTTGGGATGTTAGGTATGAGATACTACAACAACTGGCCTTAGTGCAAGTGGGAGATTGTTAGTTATGTATATGCCCTAGAGGCCATTATTGTACATATGATGTATATTATAGTGGATGCTTGGATATATATAGAGAGGACTTTCTTGCTCGACATAATAGTATGCTATTTGGTTTCACTTTGTCTTAACATGTTGACTTGTATTAGTTTACTGTCTTACTCTCACATGTTGATAAAGCCCTTAGGATATGTACTCGACTACTGGGACTATGATGAGATCATACTAGTGGGGCCAGGGTAGTCAACGAGTACATCCTATAACTGTTCCTAGTCGAGGGTGTATCGAGACAAGGCATCGATACACCAGAGTAGACTAGCGTATACGCATCTTGACCTATATGATGGGCGATGGATGATCCCATATCCATTGGTGTTTGACATCAGAGATGGTGTACGGGTGCTGATTTAGAGAGATTTTTAGATCAAAAATATTTTTACCGCAATCAAGAACGGCATCGCTTGGTAGCTAGCCGGTGAATACGGGTCGGTCCACAGAGATGTTGTGTATTTCCTAATTGTTCTAACGAGTTAATTCCAAATGGTGTTTGGATCTTTATCTCTAAAAACTAAGTTGACTTAGACTAGGATTAGAAATCTTGCTAGGGTTAGGTTTAGATTAAGCTTGGAAAATTAAGATTTCCCACCGCTTTCAATGCCCTAAATTAGATCTCTTTAAGTGTTATGGTAATTATTAATAAAGGGGATTAGGACGATCGGGAAGAAACGATGTTTCTTCCTCTAGGTCCTTGTCCGTCCTTTCTTAATCCTTACCCTAACCTCCATGGAAAACATGCACATCCGGTCTTTTAGACTACGGTATCACCGTTACCTCGTGGGTAGGGTGCCGTAGGGAGCGGTATGTGTATGTATGCATGGAGTCCTAATATTCAATATGTGATGGGCAAAAAAGGGGTGAGAGATTTGCATCTCTTAAACCTTCTCTATTCCTAACCCTAACAAGCAAGGAACTACTCGCTCATTAGGGGATCTATAAAAGACATGATTTTTATTAGAGTTTTTGATTTAAGAGATTAATTATCTAACTACTGCAGATTAATAAAAAGTTCTAATCTAAATTAAACTAGGGCAGAGAATAAATTAAACTAGGGCAGAAATAAAACCTAAAACTAGGGCAAAATAAAAGAAACTACTTACAAAATTGATGCTCTCAAAACATGAAGGGAATTCTGAATTTTATTCAATGAAAAGAGGCATAACCTAAAACAAGTTTTAGGGCTTCTATTTATAGAGTATAGAAACCCTAGGTTTACAATCGACACACATCTGCTTTTATAAATATACCCTTAGGAAGACTAGTCAACGCGTCGCCAGCCGTCATAAAATTTTTGCACCGACACGGGTTCAACACGGCCGCGGAACCGCGGCCATAGGCCCTGTTTGGCCGCGGTTCCGCGGCCAAGTAGGGTGCTTGTGGGCTCAGTTTTTTGGTCTTCTGTCTGATTGACTTTTTCTTCTTGTTTCATCAGTTGGTTCTTCAGAATGTCTTTTAGTTCTTTCCCAGATCTCCACAGTGAATAATTGTAGTGGACTTTTACCGTTGCTTCGTGACGAAGTCTTGAACTTTGCGCTGCCTTTGTTCTTTGTGAAATTGTCCATTGATCTTCGTTGTTCCTTAAGATGTAGGCACGATCAAGATTCCATCATTTATCGGTCGTAGTCTCACTTTTGTATCATCTTTTCATCAATTTCACCGTTTTTGTTCCGAGAACCTGTAACCTGCAACTATGTAGCAGACATGGGTCAAAAGCACCTGTTTATTTGTAAAATGACTAAGAATGGGGAATATAATAATGCAAAATTATGATATGAATAGGTGCTCAGTGGAGACCGGGTACACTGAACGGACTCGCCGAGAACTCCCAGATGGTATTATACCTCACGTCAGATGGCAGTTATCCGGTGACACTGGTACAGGTTAGTCTGTAGACCCGAGATCGTCATAGAGTCTTGTGTGATTCCTACTGTGCTTTGATTTCCACCTTACCACGTCCAAGAGGGCATGCAAAACGGTGGCTTTTGGGTACAGTCCCGAATCACATGGAGGCAATGAGCGATAGGAGGGGTTTCGTCTCTCCCGGTATAGGGAGTTGATGTTGTGCTGTGTTTGATTGGCTATAACTTGAAGTCCCTGGCCAGGGCTGATATAGATTACTACTGGTAAGTGTTATCAGTAGGTTCTCGACCTGTTATAAGCCTCACATCGACACGACTTATCGGTTACCGGGGTCTGACGTTTACCACCCCTAGACTAGATATGCGACATATCAGACGAAGAGACCGGACCGTACGGTAGTGTTACTGATTGGATTCACAGGAGAATATACAGGCTTGCTTGTTGATCTTTTGATCGCTCAATACCTGGGTGGCTGTTACGTTTAGCTGACCGCTTACAGCTTGTGGGTGTTTGATATGATCATCACCTACTGCCGGCGTATTGACGATTCTTTAGAGTCCTACACAGAGGTTTCTTGACTCAGGCAAAACGGAGTAGGAGCACATATGTGATATGTGCAGGACCGAGAATAATACGATATGAGATACCGTATTCTATTCTCGCGATATATGGTATCGGCCGGGTATATGTGATATAGCTGGGTCATCGGATCAAGTGTTGATTCGATGAATCGGTACATGATATATTAGTCGGTTATATGCGATATATCTGGATTGTCGGATCAAGTATCGATTCGATAAATTAATGTATAATTATATATGTGATATATTACATTACATTATCTGATATAAGCTCACTTTATTGATTCATTTTCTCACCGGATAATACATTGATATATATGCGATATATGTTAATTGTATTATTTTCTTTTGTTACAAAAAAATATTATATATGTGATATATACTATTGTAACAAGTTATGATTACAAATGTAACATGATTTGTGGAGATTAAACATAGTTAGGGTTTGATTTGGGTTAGCTTTTTCATGAAGCTTCTAGAAGCTTTATTTTTGTTTTAAGCTTAGATATTTTTGTGAAGATATTTCTAACCCAACCCAAACCCTTTACCATGGTTGATTTTCTACAAAGGTTAAGCCCTTCATACTTAAACAAAGGTTGCAATTATAACTATAGCAATAATTCATTATTCATCACATATACTTTTCTTCTTCTTCTTCCTTCTTGAAAAGCTTGCTAGCTTTTTACATGTGATGATTTTGTGTGAGAAATTGATAATAAAAGAGAGCATAATTCCTACTTCATCATCCTTATCTATTATAGCCACTTAGATTAGGATGTTCACTTCATTAATACTTAATTAGAGAAGTGAGAGCTTGAGTTAAATATTCTTCAAGGTAGATCATCTTCGAAAAGGAAGACTTCAAGCAAACATGGATCGTTCGGCTTGTGGAGCTTCTCTAGAGTTCGGAAGTTCATGGATCGCGACGAAGGGACTACTACTCGGAGCTTATGAAGCGAAGGAATGGACTACAAAGGTTGTAATCCCTTTCTCTTAGATGTAAAGATGTTTACATGCTTCGTTTACCCTAATTATCTAGCAAAGATCCTCGCTTTAGGTTGTTCGGCACTTGAAAATTTTAAATACGGCATGGTTGATGCCTTATAGACCCTTGTGAGAGTGCCTAGTAACCCTACATCACACTCGTAAGGGTCTAGGATCTTTATTGCATTGGCTATCCATACAACTGGGGAACGTCGCGTCTCATTTATGGCTCAAATGAAACGCGGGGCTCCTAGATTATCTGCTGTTCTATATTATTGTTCGTATGCTTGTGATGATTTTTATTTACCTTTGATGATTATTAACTGCCTGCGATATTGATATATATATATATTATATTTAGTAGATACTTCTATATGTTTTGCTTCCGTGCTTGTCCAGCCCCCGCTCTACCGTTAGTTAAGCAATCTAACGGTGCATGACGGGGCCCCATGGCGAATGCGGATGGCATATAAAAAGCATGTTATTTTGGTTGTTTCATTTGTAGCTTAGAAATATAAAATGATGGGAATGAATTATCGAAATAATGTAAGGAAAAATAAACCTAAATGATATTGTCGGAACCAATTTTAAAACTACTCGATTTTCTTCAAAACTTATAGTCATATTCTTTTGCTTTGCATAGAGGTATTCGGTTAGGAATATCCCGCATCTCATTCTATGAGGGAAGAACCTTGATCCCTTCATTGGGAGTTCGCTCTTAAGCAAAATTTTATGTTACTAGTTTTAAAATGCGGAGCTTAAGCCACTCCATTTCAAAGCCACTTGAGTTCCTTCAACGATATCAAGTTCATTACGTTAAAGGGTTTTCGCCAAAAACTATATGTAGCCCTCCATCATTTCAGATTGGCATTATCTAGTATTCGTGCTGCATTTGTTGGCCTTTGTCAAGGCGTAGTGTTCGGTAGCTATGTAGTGCTTTTCTGTTGTATAGTAATGTGATTATCTAAGACAGTCGTATAGCCTTGTTGGCCTTTATTAAGGACTTATATGGGTGGGTTTAGAGTAATCCAGGATAATGACGGGTTGAACTTGACTAGTGGTTTATGGTTTGTTGGACTTTGTCAAGGTCATAAACCGCTAGGGGTAAAAACCATATCGGGAGTTTCAAACATACGGAAAACTTTCCAGGCATACGCATACATTCTGGAGTGTGGTGACTTGAGTGGATTCCGTCAAGTCATCACATGATAATAGTTGGGTCCCGATTCCCACTGATGAGTATGTATTACTCCTCTAGAGATTTCTTCACTTCGCAATTAGCCAACCTATTAGGTGTCTAGAAAGTGTTGACGAGGTTACGCCTCTGTGGAAATGACGTTATTAATTGAGTTCGTGCATTAGCATGGGGGACCTCCCTCGGAGTACCAACACTGGCTTGGTTGAACGGTTAGCGAACTTGTAAAGTGTAAATGATCCCGACTAGTTCTTCTTTTATGGTTTGGAGGAGAATTCGAGAAACAATGGGAGCCAACCTGTTCCAATAATGTGATAACCAATCTGATTTTGATAGAGTGCACACTGAGTGTTTCTTTTCTCTCTCTCTGGTACAACAACCCATGACTTACCTTAAAAACTCATGAACCAATTTGACCAAATATTTTTACACCCTTGGTTTTGTCTTATCTTGATTTGTGACAAAGTCGCATATATCCCTGCCACTCCTACTCCACCCTTTGAATTTCTTCAGAACATGTCATATCGCTATGATGATCTATATTGCTTGGAACAGCCATCACATAGTTACATACGAGCTCAAAAAAGTTACTTCAGTCGAGGATGGCCACAGTATCTGAAGAAATTAATAGAATTATTCGGTTGTTTCTTCCCTTTACCTTCTCTCAGGTTGCGAGAGATACTTGATTAGGAGAGTACACCTGTTACGCTTGTTGGATAGTCTTCTCCCAAACGTTAGGCTGGGGCCGAAAGGTAGGGAAGGAAGAAAATCAATTAGCCTAAGGACGGTGTACAGAAGATAAGAAGTTGAGACATATAAAGGGACTGAAATGAGGGCAAAGGAAAGTTCGCCTACTGTCATGAATCTGGATAATGGAAAAGGCATTATTAGGAATACCTGACCATCCCCTATGAAATATTTTCATATTTCAGTTTTTCCGTGTACATGTAATAGAGAACTGTTTCCCCAATCAATTCTGACTCCAGGATATATATTTACCAGTTTTGGATCTCACATGTGTATGGTGTTACAGATGATGAGTAGGAGTAGAATATTAAGAAATGAGCACTTTGATCATTAATATCGGAATTCGTTGTAATTGATGATATTAGATTAAATCGTCTGGTCTTGCTTGACGATAAATATTTGGTATCAAATAAACGTTGTTATGCACCAAATTTTAAAATGAAATATCTGTACCTTTATTTTTAAAAAGTGAGATATACATTTTGAAAATTGTGCTGTAAACATTTACCTTTATCAGTTGAGGATAGGGTAAGGTGCATTGAATAACGGTGTAAGACATTCTTAACTAAGATACAGTTTTCAGTTTACAAAACACAGAATTTGAGTTGGTATACTCTCGGGGCTTATACATGAAAATGTATGTTGTCCAGTGTCCTTTGAGACAAGGGGTTGGTACTCTTACTTCATTCAGGATTACCTATGAGTTCTCTGATTTTAGACACATATTCATAGTAATCCAAGGTCCAAAGATTTTGAGAAGTTTGTATGTATAAGAATAAAGTAGTGAACCATACGTTGGAAGTATCGAGATTCTTCGAGGTGATAAAAAATGTAGATAGTTATGCTAGGTATTCCATTATAGTAATATCGAGAACTTGATTCTCTCACAGGTTACTCTTCCGTGGACACATTTCATGATAAGTAATATTGTATTGGCCTTTTTCCATTAGGTAATATGCACTGGAAACAGATGCATGACTTTTGAATCTGGTTCCATCTAAATTAGTGTCTTGATTCTATATGGACATAAAATGGTTACATATCTTGAGGCCGTTAAGATATGGAGTTATCTGATTTCTGTTTAAAAGCAGAATCCAGACAAACTCGAGGCACGCTTCGGTAATGGCGGTTTGTGGTTATCCCGAACATTCGCTAGGATTTTGTTTCTACCATTTTCAAAGTCAATGATTACATTGTTCTTGACTCGCCACATTTTTATAAAAGGATCTCTTTCCAAAAGAAACTAGTAGGAGTATGGTAGAATTGGAAGTAATTCCAGAACCACAAACGGTTACCGAAAATTTAGTAGAATCTAAGAATTCAATTCGACTTGACAAACCGTTAGCCACTCCGCTGATTTTAGTAGGTGACCCCCAGTCACCCGAGAGATAATTCGGTTTTCTCGTATATGGTGACAGGGAGGTCAGCATCATGGTGATGATGACCCTAATAGTTATCAGTAGGTCATGGGAAGTGGTAACTTTCAGGTGACCAGATGTTTCATATCCAAGATGTACTCCACACACTTCAGCAAATCATGGATTTTGGATTTTGCTGGGTGCTCCTGAAGGGGTAAAACCTATTAGGAGTAAGCAGATTTTTCGAGCTCTGTGCAGGTGGAAAGGTACTGACCTAATAAGGCTAGACTTGTTGTAAAGAGTTTTCATCAAATACCCGTTGTGGATTGTGATGTGACTTTTACTTCAGTGTCTATGCTGAAGTCAATATGGATATGACTTGATACTGCTATTCCCCCTACCTGTTATCAGTAGATCATAGGAAGTGGTAACTTTCAGGTGATCAGTTTTTCTATACCCAAGATAGACTCCACGCACTTCAGCAAATCATAAATTTTAGACTTTACTGGGTGCTCCTGAAGGGGTAAAATCCACTAGGAGAAAGTAGATCTTTCGAGATCTGTGCAGGTAGAAAGGTGCCAACCTAATAAGGCTAGACTTGTTGTAAAGAGTTTTCATCAAATACCCGTTGTGGATTGTGATGTGATTTTTACTTCAGTGTCTATGCTGAAGTCCATATGGATATGTTTCGGCACTGATGCAATTCATGGCTATGATATCTGGCAGGTGGGTGACTATAACGTCTTTCCAAATGGGATTTTGGAAGTGCACGTGTATATGACTCTGCCAGAGGGTTATCGTAGTCAGTGGGAGCAGCGGAAGGTATGCAAGATACTTATGTCTATTCATAGACTGAAGCATGGATAGCGGAGACAGATTATCTATTTTGATGTGACAGTCAAAGTGGTTAATTTTATCAAAACAAAAGTTGGACCTAGTAAGAAGTATGTAGGGAGCACTGTCCATGATTTGGATGACATACTCCAGATAGGAAGTGATGTTCCTATTCTACAATCGGTCAGATTTTGGTTGTCATACAGTGTTTTCTCCACGTTGGATATGAATAGTATATCAGGAGTTCTGGTGACTAGATCTATGGTTTTAGATCTAGCTTTGGAAAGTTCCCCAATCAGGTACTTGGACAGCATTCTAAAAGTATTTTAGAATGGACGACTCCTGGTGTGGTAGTGTACCCGTAGGTGATTGAGTCACCCTCTCTGAATGAGATGTCTTCTAGACTGATGAAGAGAGGGGCTGGCATGAATGACATATCATTTGCTTAAGAGGCTGAGTCAATCATGCAATGTCTTATACAACACCAGATATTGATTTTGCACTAATTGCTATAAGCATATATTAATTCAATCCTCGAGAAACAAAAGAAAGCAGTGGAGAACATAAAAGGACGTTTTTGGTGTAGGATAACGGCAGCCTCCTCTGGGAGGCGGTTATCGGTTATGGTTTCCAAGGTGACCTGGATGACAGAGATGCTGTCAAGTTTTGAGTTTAGCCTCTTCTGAGGATCAGTATATTGGATAGTGTTCCAATAGAAACACTGAGGTAATCATGGTGCATGATGCCAGTTATAACTCAACAGAGGATACATCCTAAGAAGTTTGTTGGATAGGAGTTGTTCATTGATGAACTTGGTCCTATCAGGTATCTAGACAAATTCTTAAGGTGGGGTATCGCTCATTTTGGGAGATTGGTAATCTCCACAAAGTTGAGATATAGAGAGGTGAAGTTAGAACATTGTAGCGGATCCACTCACTGAGGCTATTTCTCGAACACGTTATATTTCACAAACATAGTTTGCGAAACTGATTAGTAGAGAAGTTGGGTATTTGGTAGCACACGAGCTGTGGGTACGCGATACTGCAATAATTGACCTTAAGTGCAAGTGGGAGATTGTTGGATATAGTGCCCTCAAGGCAATTATTGTGATCGCAAGTAGGCAATTATGACAATTGAAAGAGGACCTATACAGGTATAACAATCTTACTCGAGATGATAGTATACTATCTGGTTTGTCTTCATCATTGATAAAGCCCGTAGGATTGTTGCTTGACAACCAGCATTATGATAGCGATCATATAGGTAGGAGCTGGGTTGTCCATAAGCACATCCTTAAATGTCCCTAGTCGTGAGAGTATCGAGACTGGGGAATGATATTCCGAAGTAGACTAGTGTATACGCTTCGAGACCCCGACGAGGGGTGGTGGCCGGTCTCACAAGCTACTAGTGTTGTGTCACATAAGATAGTATACATGTGCTCACTGGAGGTGAGTACACTGGACGGACTCGCCGAGAACTTCTAGATGGTATTATACCTATCGTCAGATAAAAGTTCTCAGGTGGCATGAGTACAGGTTAGTCTTTTGACCTGAAGTCACCATTTGTATTATGTGAGTTCCCACTGTACTTTAATTACTACCCTACCACGGCTCAAAAGAGTCGTGCAAACAGGTTTTACTTGGATACAGTCTCGAGCCACATGGAGGCAGTGGTCAACTATCAGGGATTCGTCTCTCCTGGTATTAGGAGTCGATGTCGTGTCGTGTTCAGTCGACTATCACTAGAAATCCATGGCCACGGTAGGTGAGATTTATTAATAGTTGATCAGTAGTATCTCAGTTGGTGATGAGCTTGACTCAGACGCGACTTATCGGGTTAGTAGGGGTCTGATGTTATCCACCTTCTAGACTCGATATACGATACTCTTTGACGAAGAGACCGGACTGTATAGAGATTATCATATTCAGGCTCAGTATAATAAGGACGCACTTGAATGTCGACCCCCTTCCGACAAGTACCTGGATAGTCGTTACGTACAGCTAGTACCGCTGACGTGCTTGTGGTTAAACCCACCGCCAGCGTATTATTGAGTCTTTAGAGTCCCACACAGAAGGTTTTCCCGGTTCAGGCGACAGATGTAGGAGCCGTAGGTTGGTACGTGCAGAGGTCCGTTTAAATATGTGTACGCGATACACGAACTTTAATTAGACGGTTAATAATACTGGCCAACTTAGGATTAAGCCGTATTATTAAATCAGGTTTTGATTTAATAATTTATATATGTATTTTGATACATATATTTTAGTATTATTGTTCACTATTCATTTTCCCTCTTTGGTGCTATCTGTATTTTTATACGGATACGCGTATGTGTAGCGATACATATACCGGGTGAAGTATTCCGTATTTATACGGGAATGCTTCTAGAAGAAGGACACCTCATATTTATTTTTCTATTTAGAAAAATAAAAGGGAAATGGGCTGGAAATGAGGAGTTATGAAGCATGGTGCAAACAATGTAGAGAGGTATGGCTTTGCTTTTAAAATGATTAAATCATTTGGTTGCACTATTGATGCATGGTTGTAAAAAGAGGAAGCCATTCACTTTTCTACACTTGATCACTTGATGATTATTTTCTTGACTTGCTTATGCTCCATGGTTGCTTCTTCTTTTCTCCTTCTTCTTCTTGCTTTCATTTTTGAACATAGATTTAGAGAGAAAAATTTAGTGAGGTATTCGTACATCACCGACTATCCAAACCTAGAAAGTTTGGATCGTCGGTTAGAGCCTCTTCCGCATTCCTTCGGGTGGATCATTTTCGGCAAGAGTGGTCGATTCTAAAGTACGATCCCGGCGGCTACGAGCTTGTAGGGGTCTTCCACAATTGGGTGGACACGCGACAAATGTTGTATTTTCTCAACCATTGCACTTGTAGATTAGCTAGTTTAGGTATATGGTTCGAATCTTAGGTTTTTAAAGGAGTCCGGTGCTCGTCAGAATTTTTGTTTTCTCTTCCGCCTTGGCCGCGGCTTCCGCGGCGCGGGCACCGGATCACAACATCGTCGAAGGTTGCTTGTCCACCATCTTCGAGCTTTCGAGGGACTTCTTCTGGATCGGCTAGCTCGTTGTCATCATTTGATTTTTCACTAGCTTCACCAACATGGATCATAGAGCATGCTTTGGCATCAGGTTGAATAAAACCTATGCCTGTTCTATCTGGGATTCGTCCATCAATGAGTGCTCGGACCTGAGACGGATGCCACAACCCTCATAAAACTTCGCATCGAACTCCGTTTGATATAACCGACATCCGCACTTTTTGAAATATTCCCGCATCTCGGACGCATAGTATCTGGGATTGAGGACGACCCTTATACTTCTCTCATAGGGAAGGCATGTGGCAGGCAAATCGTCCGGGTGCACACCAGGATTTAACCCATAAAACAGGATGCCCTTCCGTCCACTTTTCCTTCCGGGAACGTAGAAAGTTTGCAGTTAGTTCACGGTAGAGACCGACAAAGCATCTAGCTCCTTGCACATCTATTCCGGCACCCTTGTGATAGCTAGGGATCCTTCTGTAATCTCGAAGGTTTCTTTTAACTCGCTTTTTGCATGAGGGCCCAATCCGCATAGCTGTTGCGAGGCGGGTCCTCTTCCACCGACTCTTTCGTGTCGCTGCCGAAATGAGAGCGGATTTTGCTGCCGGATGGGCCTTTAGTATCAGACTCGTCCGTATCGCTACCGAAACGAGGGTGAGTTTTACGGAAGGATGGACTTCCTGTTAGTTATGTATATGCCCTAGAGGCCGTTATTGTACATATGATGTATATTATAGTGGATGCTTGGATATATATAGAGAGGACTTTCTTGCTCGACATGATAGTATGCTATCTGGTTGCTCTTTGTCTTAACATGTTGACTTGCATTATAATACTGTCATGCTCTCATATGTTGATAAAGCCGTTAGGATTTGTACTTGACTACCAGAACTATGATGGAGATTGTTCTCCACCGAATACGGGAGACGGCACCGCGTAGGTTCGTCTTGCCTGAATTTGGAGGCAGATGCTCTTTGGTTTTATCCGTCCATCTCTCCGAAGATGCCAAGTTGATTTATGGCACTATGTATCGAAGGTTTAGACGGATGCGGCTGATATAGCAGACTTCGTCAGATTCCCCCTCTTTATGAGGGGTATTTGATTGTGAGGACACTCTTCCCTGCAGGCGCAAGCCCCTGCAGTTAATTATTCTACCGCATCGCAGTAACCACTTTCTCTTTCTCCAGATGATCACTTCGTGTCGTGTGTGTTTGTTTTATTTTTGGTTGCCCGTAGATTGTATACGGAGACTAATTTATGTTGTCGCCCGTAGGGCGTGGATTAGTCCAAATCCGTATTTTCTTAGATTTGGGTTTTGGTTTGGGTTTAAGGATCGTTAATCTCATTTGAGACTAAGATCAACTTAACGTTTGTTAAGGACACGTTAGTCTAATTTTAGACTAAGATCAACTTAACGGGATCATTTAGATCCAACAAAAGAGCATTTGGACTCTATTGTTTTAGTTTAGAGACTTTGCGGTCCAGTTTAAAGACATCATAGTCTGTAAAGTTTAAGGACATCATGGTCCATGAGTTTAAGGATCCCACAGTCCGTAGTAGTTTAGAGACGTCATAGCCTGTAAAGTTTAAGGACATTATAGTCCATGAGTTTAAGGACCCCACAGTCCATAGAATATCTGGTTGTCGGGACCTATCACCTCTCTGAAGACGTTGAAGGATTACAACGACAAATATCAAAGGAGTGAAGAAATGTACCCTTGAACCAATATTGGTTGGGAGATCTGTAGTCCAATTTGGGACGAAGATCAAAGATTCATAAGCATATGGGCTTAATTAATCTGAGGTAAGGTTCTGTGGCCACTTTGGTCTCGGCCCATTTAGTTAAAATGTTGAATATTTAACAATGCTGAGCATTGGTTTGGGCTTTGACGATCTTTTTGTCTTTTATTGAGTGTTGAGAACTTATCATAGCTCTGGGGCTTTATTATTTAAAGAGCGATTTATGTTCTCTCAGCGCACACGTGAGGAGCACGTGGCGCGTTTGGCGCTAAGCGCCAGATTCAGAGCGCTAAGGCGCTTTATGTGAGATAGCGCACACGTGAGAAGCATGTGGCGCGCTTAGCTCTGTGCGCCAGTCAATGAGAGCAGAGCGCTCTTATTTGAAAGAGCGCACATGTGAGGAACACGTGATGCGCTTGGCGCTGTATGCCAGTCAATGAGCGCAGAGCGCTTCTTTAAATTTGGAGCGCTAAGGCTCTGCAGCGCTTTGCGCTAAATTTGGAGCGCTAAGCGCTTCTTTTAATTGGAGCACTAGGGCTCTGCAGCGCTGTGCGCTAAATTTGGAGCGCTGAGGCACTTCTTTTAATTGGAGCACTAGGGCTCCGCAGCGCTGTGCGCTAAATTTGGAGCGCCGAGACGCTTCTTTTAATTGGAGCGCTAAGGCTCTGCAGCGCTGTGCGCTAGATTTGGAGCGCTGAGGCGCTTATTTTAATTGGAGCACTAAGGCTCTACAGCGCTATGCGCTAGATTTGGAGCGCTGAGGTGCTTCTTTTAATTGGAGCGCTGAGGTGCTTCTTTTAATTGGAGCGCTAAGGCTCTTTTAAGCAGCTCTTCCTTCTGAGAATTAAATTCTTCTTATAAGAGACTTTGTCTCATGGATTTAAGAACAAAGTTCTTATTTTATAGGAGATGTTTCAATCTCTTATATTTTTGGTGAAAGGCTTTGCCTTTATGGATCTGTGATCCTAAGAGAATTGAATTATTCTCCCCTTTTTTTATAATGAGATGTCATGATCTCATTTGTGAGAGACAGTTTGTTTTAAAGATCTATGATCTAGCATAAGAACTATGTTTTTTTTATGATGAGATGCTTTGATCTCTTTATTTTACCTTGAAGAAATTCTTCTTCTGCAAAGAGTTTTGCTCTTCTCTCTGAACTTTTTCAAAATTTATAGGGGGTTCCTCTATATGAGACTTGAAGTCTTGGGGCCTTTATATAGGGTAGGCTGATTTGTAGAATCAGTTGAAGAGATCTTTTCTCAAATTGATTTGGGGATTTCCCCACCGTTGGAGCTTTGATCCTGAGGCTTCTGTTTTACAGAAGGCAATCTTCTTGTTTTTTCTAACAAGATTGGGAAATCTTTTCCCATACAGAATTTATTCTGTATTTTGGTGATTTTTAATCACCATTGGATCATTGATCCAACGGTGCTATGATTTTCAGAGCATAATCTTTCCTGTTTGAAAAGATTCTGAGGAATGTTTCCTTAACAGAATTTTATTCTGGTCAATTAATGAATTTTAATCATGTTCGTTGGATCTTTGATCCAACGGTGGAGAACATTTAGTTCTGGCGCTTGGCGCTCTCATGCTTTGCACGTGAGCGCTGCCCCAGAGTCTTTGACTCTTAGCGCTTGGCGCTCAGCACTCTCGTGCTTTGCACGTGATGCGCTGCTTTAGAGTCTTTGACTCTTTAGCGCTGGCGCTCAGCACTCTCGTTCTTTGCACGTGAGGTGCTGCCTCAGAGTCTTTGACTCATGGCGCTGACGCTCAACGCTCTTGTGAGGCGCTGCCTCATTACTGAAGGTGTCTGTTCATATCAGTTTTTTTTGCATTTTTATACCAGCCAATTTTTATCATATTGCTTATCGGTAGATACTCTTGAGCCGTGTTTGCTAGTCAATTGCAGGATACAGGTTCTCGGCTCCAAACGGTGAAATTCATGGAAAAGCACGACAAATTCTGAATTTCTGCCAACCACAGATAAAACACGGGTCTCCGCTCTCTATCCGTATGTTGCCACACACCAGTTTAAGAAGACAAAAGGGCAAATCGATTGTCATCTTCATGCACAAAGCACAATGGCAACACAAAGTCCAAGAAATCTACGCGGAGCTCAAGAAAATCATGACAAAAAGATCCACATCCAATCACCTTTTGATCTACTAAAATTCTGGAAGAAATGTGAAAAGTTTCTGAGAAAAGACATATACCACTCAGCAGAAAACATCGAACCAGGGAATCCCACAAAATCCTATGGCCTAACTCCACTAAAGGTCCGTGGTTCCGCGGCATAAGCAGGCTTAGGCCGCGGAACCGCGGCCGTACGGTGTCGGCAGTTGACCTATTTTCAGGGGCAGATTGGTCATTTCATTTTTGTTCTGATTGTTGCCCTAGATTTCCAGTTCCCTGCCTATAAATAGTCCAGAACTTGCCAAAGCCAAGGGTGCTTATTCTTGTATTTAGATTTAGGTTATATGTTGTTGTTGTTCTTCCTCTTCTCATCTCTTCTCCATTAAAAACTTGTAGTGAGCTTTTGTGAGTGAAGGATGAATAAAGGAGTTCTTTTTGTTACCATGCTTGTCTTGTTATTTTGTTAACTATTATTGCTTGTAATTTTCATTTGCTAATTTAGTTGTTGTTATTTGTGTTTGTTTCTTTTTTGTTCTCCTTTTCTTTATCCTTAAACAACAATGATGCTTACGCTTGATCCTTGCCGAGGTGAGGTCGCAAATAGCTAGTTGTAATCTTCTAACCTTTTTCTTTCTATCTTTCTCCTTTGTTTTCTTTTCTTTTCTTTATAATGGGTGAGTAGTTTTCATACTTGTTAGGGTAGGATAAGGAAAGTTTGAGAGAAGGAAATCTCTCTTACTCTTTTCTTGCCCAACATCTTGATTCGGACTCCCGTTAATTGAACCACAATCCGCTCCCTACGGCACCCTATTCTACATGATAGCGGTGATTCCTTAGTGAGACCGGTTGTGGTTGAATTAACCGGAGGTTAAGGCTAAGAGCCAAGAACGGACGGACAAGCACCAAAAGGAAGAACTTATGCGTTGGAAAGCCTAGCTTATACTCGCAAGTTCCTTCCTAGTCGTGCTAATCCCCGTTGTTGCCGATAACCGTAACACCGATATTAAGAGTGGCAACGAAAGAAGTGAGCGACTCCTAACTCAAACTAACCTAATCGTAACCCTAACAAGCTCTCTTTATATATCATTTTAGCACATAAGTAATCTAAAAACAAACCTGGACATTTGGACTTAACTCGTTAAAGCACATAGAAAAAGATTCCCATCTCCCTACGGACGACCCGTACTCAACTGGCTAGCTACAAGCGAAACCGTCTTGATTGCGGTAATAAACTTAGCACGCAAAAACTCTACCAATCAAATGGCGCCGTTGCCGGGGAGACGGTAGTTTATTTCTTTGTGTAATTTCGGGTTAATTTGTGAATATAAATATAACCGAAAAACAAAACAAAAAAAGTATACATTGTAAAAAACCATCTTGTTATTTTTGATTAGTTTTTGTGCAAGTGTGCAGGATAAAAAGACGGTCGAGTTCAGTGCCAAAGACGTGGGAAGTTAGACCCATATCTCGCAGCTACACCGCGACGGATCAAGACGAAGCCAACGGTCTACTGTAAAAATCTGGAGCAGATACAGTGAGTAAATCAAGATTCAGGAAATCCAGACAAGCAGAGGACAACCAAGGAAGCACCGACAAGAAAAATCAAGCACCAAGGCCAACAAACCGCCGTGGAACCGCGGCCGTTTGGTGCCTTCAGGGTGCCAAATTCCCTGTGAGTGTTCCTTATCTCCTCCCCACTCCTCTGAACTCCACTGAACTGTGTTTTCTGCAGCATTCTTTGCGCAAATTATCTTCCCCCTTCCAATAAATTGTTTTTGTGCAGGATTCTTTGCGCCGCGCTAAAAAATAAAAAAATTGATTGCAGTTGATTATTACTGCTTTGCATTTATTAATACGGACTTTAAGGGGCTTGAAACCAATCCAGATTGGGTGGGGATTTCATCACCCTTCCCAGGACCCCAGAAATCACAAAAGCATATTCATTGACCATTGTTAATTAAAAAATACTAGACTCAGCCCTAAGGACTTCGCGCTCAATAGGACAGAGGACTAGTTACAGGCATCGGCCGTTTATCCTATCCTGACTTTGCGGTGTCTAGGCAAGTGTGTCCAAGGCAAGTGGTTACTTAATTAGGACCACTACTTACGTAGTGGGGAGCCTCCCACTTACCTGGCACTTACCTGGCCGCAATTGGCGGAGAAGAGGCGGTTTGAGGTCCTATTTCTAGCTCTTTAGAACAGTTAGGAGCTGTCTAGCTGACCTAGGTGACCCTAGATCTAGGTGTGATTGTGCATATCTTATTTGTGATTGCTTGAAGCCGTAAGCCCGTACATATTTCTGTAAAGCTCTTTCTAAAAAAAAAAAGAAAGAAAAAACACAAAACCAAAAACTTTTATAAAAACTTGCCCTTTGTCGCCAGAATCCATTTTTTCACCCACCACCCATCGTATTTCTCCATTGACGTTTTCTTACCCTCACCTTCTCCGCTTTGACTATACTAAATTCGTTTAGTGTATGTCCGCTTGGACTCGGGACACTAGCGCCCGCCGTAAGCCCGTACTTATTCGTTTACGTTAGTCGCTACCGACTACGCGATCGACTCAGACGTCGAAACTCCGTCCACACCTCTTTCATCCTTACCTTTGCCGGCCAACTCCGACGTTGACCGAAATTCTGTTCATACATTCTCACCTTCACCATCACCAACCTCTTCTTCCATGATGTCAGGATTTAATCCAAACATCTCTTTGACTCCCCCAGGATTGACTCCACCTCCTATGGAGGCGAATAACCCACCACCACCGCCTGTTGTAGCGCCGCAGCGAATCGCGCTCCAGGATCGTTTCTATCCCGCCCGTTCTGCACTTCCCACTTGTCTTTCCCTTCCACCGGCCAATGGGGATAATTTTGAAATTAAGCCCCACTTCATTAACATGCTTCCGAAATTTCATGGGCTTGAATATGAAGATGCCTATATCTTCATCAACAAGTTTCAAAAATGTCTGTGCCATGATGAAAACTACCCAGCTGTCGGACGATGCTATACGGCTACGGGTCATTCCGTTCACATTATGCGATCTTACTGAAAAATGGCTGTATAGCACCGCTTCCCACTCCATAACCAGTTGGGACGAGTTTGTGAAAGCGTTTCTCAAGAAATTCTATCCGAATCATAAAACCGCAAGGATCCGTAACGAAATCAACTAATTCTCTCAGCTTGCTTCTGAACCCTTCTGGAAGTGCTTTGACCGGTATAAAGACCTTCTTGTTCAGTGCCCTCACCACGGTATTGAGAAATGGCAACTTTGCCAAACATTATACGAGGGCCTGAACCCAGCAACCAAGCAGTTGTTGGAAACCATTTGTCAGGGCCACTTCCTATCGAAATCTGACGAGGAAGCGTGGAAATTCTTCGACGACCTTGCGGAACAAACGCTTCAATGGGAGAGCACTAGACTAACTTCTTCTTCTTCCTCCACTTCTACTGGTCAGTCTAGGGTAGGAATTCACCAACTCGATGTCTCTATTGCGATGAAAGCTGAAATGGCTGCAATAACGAGAAAACTTGAAGCGATAGAGAGCAAATTTTCATCTCCTGCTCCTGCCCCTGTTCTTCCCCTTCGTACCATTTGTGCTTGTTGTTCCGATCCTTCTCACTTAACCGAAGAGTGTCCTTACAATCTACCATCTCAAGGACAGGATCAGGTTAATGCTGCATTTCAGCAAAGACCGAGAAATGATCCATACTCTTCCACCTACAATCCCGGTTGGAGGAACCACCCCAATTTTGCCTGGAATCAGAATCAGCGTCAATTCCATGGCAACAATTTCCAGAGGCCTCCTCCTCAGCAACAACAAGCGCAACAACAAACTCAACAACAGTTTTAGCAGCCCTTCCAACCCCAACCTTTTCAAAATCAGACGAACAACTTTGCACCCAACAATTCTTTTCCACAAAACAACTTTGTTCCGTCAAACAACGATAAGGTTTTCTCGCTAGACCGATGTCTGGAGGCGTTCGTTAAACAATCGACACAATCCACCGGCAACATCCAGTCGTCTATTCAGTCTTTGATGCAACACACTGCTGCACACGGGCAAAGCATCAAGACCATCGAAGCCCAGATTGCACAGCTGAATGCGGCGTTAAGCGAGCGAGAAAATGGGAAGCTTCCATCTCAACCACTCCCAAATCCCGGTCACCCACATAATGTACATGTTGCTCTTGAACAACAGAACCATAATGTGAGTGCCATGACTACATTGAGATCGGGAAGGATGCTGCACAACAACATCGGCACAACAATTGAGGATAATGACACCCCGGCCGCTTCTTCTTCTTCTTCTTCTTCGTCTTCTGAGCCTATTCTCCATTCTTCGAAAGGCTTTTCTTCTTCTTCTTCTTCTTCTGCTCTGAACGGACCCACTTCTCACTCCACGAAAGCACCAGCTCTGGGATCCGTTCCAGCTCTACAATCTCCTCCACAAGCATTGGACTCAACCAATTTTAAAAACGTTCTATTTCCAAACCGGTTGAGGTCCAATAAACAAAATCCATAAATGGAGAAGATTCTGGAGTTGTTTAAGCAGGTTAACATCAACATTCCCCTTTTAGATGCTGTCCAACAAGTCCCGTCCTACGCGAAAATCTTAAAGGACTTGTGCACGAAAAAGAGGAAGTCTCAGGTACCCAAGAAAGTTTTCTTGGCTAGTGCTGTAAGTGATGCTCTTACCCAATCTTTACCGCAAAAACGGAAGGACCCTAGCTGTCCTACAATTTCTATTACTATTGGGGATAAGAACATCAACCGCGCATTATTAGATCTTGGTGCCAGTGTTAACCTGCTTCCGTACTCAGTATATGAGCAACTAGATGTAGGAGAGCTGAAACCCACACACTGCACTTTCCAAATGGCCGACCGATCGATCACCCATCCTAGGGGTGAGCTAGAGGATGTGTTAATCAAGGTTGGGGACTTCATATTCCCCGTTAACTTCATTGTATTAGACACACAACCTATAGCTAACCCCTGGAATCAAATTCCGGTGATACTCGGTCGCCCATTCCTTGCAACCTCAAATGCTGTGATCAATTGTCGAAATGGTTCGATGAACCTATCTTTTGGAAACATGACAATTGAACTTAACATTTTTAGGTTGGGGAATCAGCCCTCCGAACCTAATGCTCATATACTAGACGTTTGCTCAATCCAGGAGATCACCCCAGAAGAGTGTGAATTCGAGGAGTTTTTGTTCGATCACGATAACCTTAACGCCACTAGTGCGTTCCTCTTCGAACCTGCTGCTGTTTCTGCGCCCGACAATGACTACGAGTGTTTCACTTTCTCGAACGATCTTAGCCACTCACCACCCGAGTTTGAATCCTTCAAATTTCCGGATGAGTTACCTGAACCATCCAACTCGGTCGCTTACACTCGTTTTGAACCTTTGCTGGAATCCTTTGAGTTCGAGACCTTTTCACCAATCTTGCCTTCAATCGTTTCACCTCCAACGCTCGAACTCAAGCCTTTGCCATCTCACCTTAAGTATGCTTACTTGGGTGAGAATGAGACCCTCCCTGTTATCATCTCGGCTTCTCTAGCTCCAGAGCAAGAGAAAGATCTTCTTGCGGTCTTGCACAGCAATAGGCAAGCTTTTGGCTGGTCCATGGCGGACATCAAGGGGATTAGTCCCCTGATCATTGAACATCACATTCCTCTGATGGATGATGCCAAACCAGCCAGGGATCCACAAAGGCGACTCAACCCAGTCATGAAGGAGGCTGTGAAAAAGGAAATCATGAAGTGTCTGGATAGTGGTATCATTTACCCTATCTCTGATAGCCAGTGGGTTAGCCCCATTCACGTTGTCCCCAAGAAATCAGGCATAACGGTCATTACTAACGAGACGAATGAGTTAATCCCTACTCGCACCCAAACTGGGTGGCGAGTATGCATCGATTACAGAAAACTCAACGCCGCAACGCAGAAAGACCACTTTCCGCTACCTTTCATTGACCAAATGCTTGAACGATTGGCCAGACACGAGTACTACTGCTTTCTTGATGGCTACTCCGGTTATAATCAGATTCCCATCGCCGAAAAAGACCAGGACAAGACCACATTCACTTGTCCTTTCGGCACGTTCGCATATCGTCGCATGCCCTTTGGGTTATGCAATGCGCCCGCTACCTTCCAGCGGTGTATGATGGAAATCTTCTCAGACATGGTGGAGAAATTCCTGGAGATCTTCATCGACGATTTCTCCATCTCCGGCGATTCCTTTAACGAGTGTTTTCTGCATCTTGACGCTGTCCTTACCCGATGTAAGGACAAAAACCTCACTTTGAATTAGGAGAAATGCCACTTCATGGTACGCGAAAGTATTGTCTTAGGACATATCATCTCGCAAACTGGTATCGAGGTTGACAAAGCAAAGATTGAGGTCATTTCCAATCTCCCTCCTCCCAGATGCGTCAGAGACATCCGAGCCTTCCTTGGCCATGCCGGTTTCTATAGACGGTTCATCAAGGACTTTAGCAAGATTGCTAGGCCCTTGACGTTTCTACTGGCCAAGGACACGCCATTCGACTTCAACTCGAGCTGTGTGACTGCGTTTGATTCATTAAAATGCTCACTCACTTCTGCTCCCGTTCTTTCTTCACCTGACTGGACGCACCCATTTGAGATTATGTGCGATGCATCCGACTATGCCATTGGTGCTGTCCTTGGACAACACATCAACAAGATGCTGCACGTAATCTATTATGCTAGCCGAACCCTGAACGATGCCCAACTTAATTATACAACAACTGAGAAGGAATTCTTGGCTGTTGTATTTGCTTTAGAAAAGTTCAGGCCCTACCTCATCGGCTCTCCAGTCATTGTCTACACAGACCATTCTGCTCTGCGCCATCTTTTTGCGAAGAAAGATGCAAAATCTCGGTTAATACGTTGGATCCTCTTGCTTCAAGAGTTTGACCTTGTCATCAAGGACAAAAGAGGATGTGAAAACGTAGTCGCCGACCATCTCTCACGACTTCCTTCTTCGCCGTCGCCTCAACTTCCGATCAACGACGTTTTTCCGGATGAACAGCTCTTGACGGTATCTTGCGAACCCTGGTTCGCAGATATTGTGAATTATTTGGCCACAGGGTTACTACCGACTGAATGGTCAAGTCAGGACAGACTTCGATTCTTATCCCAAGTAAAACACTTTTACTGGGACAAACCCTATCTGTTCAAGTACTGTCCCGACCAGATTATTCGTCGGTGTGTCCCTGACGATGAATTCAAGAGTGTGCTGTCATTTTGCCACGATCAAGCATGTGGCGGGCATTTTGGCCCCAGAAAGACAGCTGAGAAGATCTTGCAGTGTGGTTTCTACTGGCCACAACTCTTCAAAGACGCTCATGACTACTGCAAGACTTGCTCCCGATGCCAATACTTGGGCCGGATATCCCGGAGGAACGAGATGCCGCTCCAACCAATCTTGGTTGTGGAGATTTTCGATGTTTGGGGGATAGACTTCATGGGGCCGTTTCCCAGCTCTTTTGGGAATTTGTACATCATTCTCGCTGTTGATTACGTCTCTAAATGGGTCGAGGCTGTGCCCAGTCGGACTAACGACAACAAGGTTGTCGTTAGGTTTCTTAAAGAAAACATTTTCTCCCAGTATGGGCACCCCCGAGCAATCATTAGCGAAAATGGAACTCATATCTGCAATAAGACTTTCGAGGCCTTGATGCGGAAATATTCCATTAATCATAAGCTATCTACGCCCTACCACCCCCAAACCTGTGGGCAAGCCGAAATTTCAAATCGGCAAATCATGCAGATACTGGAGAAGACGGTTTCCAAGAACCATAAGGATTGGTCGCTAAAACTTACTGATGCCCTTTGGGCATTTCGAACCGCTTATAAGACCGATCTTGGCATGTCTCCCTATCGGCTTGTGTACGGAAAGGCTTGCCACCTCCCTGTCGAAATAGAGTATCGCGCATTTTTAGCGATAAAAGAACTGAATCTATCTCTCGAAGATGCGGGCAGCCATCGGAAGCTGCAGTTGAACGAATTGAGCGAGCTTAGGGATGAGGCTTACGATAACGCGGTTGTCGTTAAGAACTGAACGAAGGTGTTTCACGATAAACACCTTTTGCGCAAAACTTTCGTACCTGGGCAACAGGTACTGCTTTACGACACCCGGCTACACTTCCATCCAGGAAAGCTCAGATCTCGCTGGAAAGGGCCATATTTTGTGCGGAATGTGTATCCGCATGGCGCTGTGGATTTGGAGAATCCAAAGGACGGTTCATTTTTCAAAGTAAACGGACACCGACTTAAGCCGTACCTTAGCGCCGAACCAACAGAGGAGCTCCTGGTCTTACAGGAGCCGGTTTACCCTGCATAATCTTCCTCTGCCTACCACCAAACTTCGGTTATCCAGCCAAGAACAGTGAACACTGTTCCAAATAAGTTTGGGGGTATGTTTATACCTTTTTGTATTTATTTGTGGATATTCTTTTCCATTTTTTACTATTTTTCTTTTCTCTAAAAAAAAAAAATTCTGTATATCTAACCGACAATTTTGACCCTTCAATGATCTCTTCATGCAATGACAGTGAGGACACTGTCCAGTTTAAGTTTGGGGGTACGCTCGGTACGCATTTCTAACCTTCGCATTCATATGTATATTTTGCATCTGCATACTAAAATCCATAAAATCCATAAAAATCAGAAAATTTTCTAAAAACATAAAAACTTTTCTGTCAAGTTAGCTAGTGGAAGAACTCTGATTCAACATTTCGACGGTTTTGTTTGATAAGATAAGAATAACTAAATCTTATTTTTAGATTTTGAAAACCTGAAAGATAACTCTCCTTTGAAGTTAACTATAGCTGATATACGTCTTTACATCACACTACACGTGTCGTGAGTTTTAGAAATTAGATGACAAGTCTATTATGTCTAAAAACTTTTAAATGGATAAATGATTTTCTGAGAATCAAATAGGTTTGTTCTGAAATAAGTAATATCAAGAATAGTTTATGAAGTGAAGTGAATATGAAGGAATGTTATTGATGCCTTAATTGGAACTAAGTCTGAAAAAATAACCCATCTGGAACTTGATTGGAATGATTACACACCGAACCCACTAAACACGTCTTTTATCCAAAAAAATAATTGAACGGCCGGTTATATCTCTGTTCGCATTGAATCATCATGATTTTCACGCTAAATTGTCTTTTGTTTTTGGGCCTAGGTAACTTGAGTAATTAAGTCCGCTGGGGTGTCTCGACACCTAATGCCCTAAAACCAACTGGTTTGGGTGCATTGGCCCAAAGCTCGTTAAGAAGCCTAGAAAGTCCAGATTAAAAGAAAGTCAAGCAAGTGTTCTCTCCGAGTTAAAATTCCCAACGGTTCTTTGTGTGAGAATAATCTTGACAAAAGACAGGTTTTTATAAAAAATATTTCTAGCGGAGATATGAAGGTTTTATTCTATGATAAAAACTATTGCACGTTCACAGAGGTGTGCATGAAATGAAAACAAGAAAAAGGTGGAGTGAAAAATAAGACCTAGTTTCCTGTTAGGGAAGATAGAAATTCTGAAGTTGAAACTTTACTGGAAAACGAAACTTGAAAAATGCTTAACTCTTTATAAAACTTATGTGATCCTTTTAAAATTTTTATCTGGGCTTTATTGTGTGACATGATGACTTTAACCGATCCTTCTGGAACTTAACGACACTATTTGCACTGCACGTAAAGACATATAAAATCTTAAGTTAAATAAGAAGCGAGGTGTAAAAAATAAAGGTTCGATAGTCTAGACTTAGGATAATAGAATTGTTATTTTCTGAAACAAAACCCAGGGTTTGGATCATAGTTATTTTGCAAAACTAGCTTGACCGGATTTTGTAGGTAGTATCCGCTGAAAACCTTCAGGAGACAACACTCCTCCTACTAGGAACACCTAGAGGTTTAACGGCTTGTTGCATATGCTCAGTGCAATCGTGTTCCCTGCGAAAGTGAGGTTAGGAATTTTTATGAATAAATTGGCTTTGCTCAGGATGAGCAAATAATAAGTTTGGGGGTATTTGTTCATATCAGTTTTTTGCATTTTTATACCACCCAATTTTTATCATATTGCTTATCGGTAGGTACTCTTGAGCCGTGTTTGCTAGTCAATTGCAGGATACAGGTTCTCGGCTCCAAACGGTGAAATTCATGGAAAAGCACGACAAATTCCGGATTTCTGCCAACCACAGATAAAACACGGGTCTCCGCTCTCTATCCGTATGTTGCCACACACCAGTTTAAGAAGACAAAAGGGCAAATCGATTGTCATCTTCATGCACAAAGCACAATGGCAACACAAAGTCCAAGAAATCTACGCGGAGCTCAAGAAAATCATGACATAAAGATCCACATCCAATCACCTTTTGATCTACTAAAATTCTGGAAGAAATGTGAAAAGTTTCTGAGAAAAGACATATACCACTCAGCAGAAAACATCAAACCAGGGAACCCCACAAAATCCTATGGCCTAACTCCACTAAAGGGCCGCGGTTCCGCGGCATAAGCAGGCTTAGGCCGCGGAACCGTGGCCGTACGGTGTCGGCAGTTGACCTATTTTCAGGGGCAGATTGGTCATTTCATTTTTGTTCTGATTGTTGCCCTAGATTTCCAGTTCCCTGCCTATAAATAGTCCAGAACTTGCCAAAGCCAAGGGTGCTTATTCTTGTATTTAGATTTAGGTTATATGTTGTTGTTGTTCTTCCTCTTCTCATCTCTTCTCTATTAAAAACTTGTAGTGAGCTTTTGTGAGTGAAGGATGTATAAAGGAGTTCTTTTCGTTACCATGCTTGTCTTGTTATTTTGTTAACTATTATTTCTTGTAATTTTCATTTGCTAATTTAGTTGTTGTTATTTGTATTTGTTTCTTTCTTGTTCTCTTTTTCTTTATCCTTAAACAACAATGATGCTTACGCTTGATCCTTGCCGAGGTGAGGTCGCAAATAGCTAGTTGTAATCTTCTAACCTCTTTCTTTTTATCTTTCTCCTTTGTTTTATTTTCTTTTCCTTATAATGGGTGAGTAGTTTTCATACTTGTTAGGGTAGGATAAGGAAAGTTTGAGAGAAGGAAATCTCTCTCACTCTTTTCTTGCCCAACATCTTGATTCGGACTGCCGTTAATTGAACCACAATCCGCTCCCTACGGCACCCTATCCTACATGATAGCGGTGATTCCTTAATGAGACCGGTTGTGGTTGAATTAACCGGAGGTTAAGGCTAAGAGCCAAGAACGGACGGACAAGCACCAAAAGGAAGAACTTATGCGTTGGAAAGCCTAGCTTATACTCGCAAGTTCCTTCCTAGTCGTGCTAATCCCCGTTGTTGCCGATTACCGTAACACCGATATTAAGAGTGGCAACGAAAGAAGTGAGCGACTCCTAACTCAAACTAACCTAATCCTAACCCTAACAAGCTCTCTTTATATATCCTTTTAGCACATAAGTAATCTAAAAACAAACCTGGACATTTGGACTTAACTCGTTAAAGCACATAGAAAAAGATTCCCATCTTCCTGCGGACGACCCGTACTCAACCGGCTAGCTACAAGCGAAACCGTCTTGATTGCAGTAATAAACTTAGCACGCAAAAACTCTACCAATCAGTGTCTTTTCACCTTCCTTCTCCACTTTTCCTGAGTCAAGCTTCTCTTTCCCAGAGCTTGGAAATAGTTCCATCATGCACAGAATTTTATGTGCCTATACTTAAATGTCTCCCTTCATAATCTGAAGCAATGTTTTTTTTTCCCTCTCATTTTTAGAGAATCGTTTTAACAGAGAAGAGCTATGGCTTGTAATCGCCCACATGCTCGCCGTCAGCCATGGAAGGTGCCCATTGAGGAAATTGTTCCTCGTTTTGCTGCGCGCTTGGCGAACCCTACTCTTACGTATGACCAATGCGACACGGTGCTGCATGAGCTCTTGACTCGTATAGGATCTCCTCTCCCCATCGGCTCCATTTGGCTCCAGATGGTTTTCTTGTCTGTGATCAATGACATTCCCCCTCCTCCGGTGGAGATGACTCCGGCAATGCTTGACGCCGCGGAAGACAAGATTGAGTGCTTCCACGAGGCACTTTTAATCACCACATCTCTGAGGGATTGCTCTGTCCGGCTGCTAAGTCAGATACGGGCTCAGCGGGTAGTCATGTCTGCCTTTGCTGATGGGTGCGGTGCTGACCGATGGGTAGCTACTCTTCGTGAAGATCTCCGCTTTGTCATGGTGGAGAAGGCAGAGAGGGAGTTAGATAATTTTATCCATAGTTTTGTGAATCCCTGTACTTTCGATCCCATGTTTGGTGATCTATTTCCTGTAGAATAAAATGTTCAATTAAATGCTTTGTTTTTGTCGTCGAACACCTGTTCTTCCTATGATGTGTGCATGTACGTATATGAATGAGCCTGGTTTCACACATGTCTGTAAACGAAACTTAAGCCGGCATAAACATGAACTAATAGCTCTTAGGCCGAAGATTTTGGCGGGAACAAATGCCCCCCACTACTTTGCCCACGTAAGTATATACGTGGGTGAAGTAGTGCAGAGTAATTCATAGCGTACGACCAGTTTCGGGTTTGTATATAACTTTCAGAATCTTGATCTGAGAAGATAACGAGCGGACACAAGCGTCGTCACTTATCATTGACTCAAATCTCAACTCATAAGGGATATAGTTCCAAACCCTCAGCCCCATGAGCCGCACCCTTCTATTTCTGTATGTCTTACTCTGGCATGAAGTAGTTTATATGTTCATGAGTAACTTCTCCATTTCAGTGGCATGTAGCTTTGGCAAGTGTGGCCCATAGATGGTAGATAACAGTTCATCTTGAACTCATTATAGGATGGCGATGGCTTTGGTAACAAGGTTAGGATCTGTTGCCTAAGACTTCTCGATTTTATGAGCCATGAGTGTCCCATAAAGATTTTTCTCCCTACGAGTCGAGAGGATCTCGTAGGTGTATTTTCTCCTTAGGAGTCATGAGGACTTCTAAGTGTGTTTTCTCTTGAGAGTCGTAAGGATCTCACAAGAGAATTTTCTTCCTTACAAGTCGAGAGGACTCGTAAGTGGTTAATGAGTTGACTTGTTCCCGAGTTGAAGCATTGCTTTACGACAGGGAGATCGGGGGTTGACATGTATCCGTGTCGAAGCGTTGCTTTACGACAAGAAGTCAGGAGTCGATATTGGCCGTTTTCCATGGGGTCAGGATTGACTTTAGCCGTGTTCCACGGGGTCAGGAGTTGACTTTGGCCATATGGGGTCAAGATTGACTTTAGCCATACGGGGTCAGGATTGACTTTAGCCGTACGGGGTCAAGATTGACTTTAGCCACACGGGGCCAGGATTGACTTTAGCCATATGGGGTCAAGGGTTTGACTCTAGGTTGTCTGTGCACCGCCGAGTCCTGGAACTGGGAACTTTGTCGCGGCTCCGCTTTGCTGACGTTGCGTCTACTGTAACGAGACGAATGTCGAGGTGATCTCTAGGTTGTCTGTGAACCGTCGAGATTTAGAACTAGGGACTTTGCCATGGCTCCGTTTTGCTGATGTCGTATATTCCTGCAGAGACACTGATTTCTCTGCGGGTCGATGCAAATCGAGATGCTCTTGCCAAGGACGCTGATTTCCCTGAATCGAGGTTTGGCCAAGGACACTGATTTCCCTGGAGGTCGAAACGAATCGAGAGATTCCTGCAAAGATACTGATTTCTCTATAGGTCGACGCGAATCGAGATGCTCTCGTCAAGGACGCTGATTTTCCTGAATCGAGGTTTTTGCCAAGGACACTGATTTCCTCGGAGTTGAGACGAATCGAGAGATTCCTAAAAAGACACTAATTTCCTTGCGGGTTGACGCGAATCGAGATGCTCTCGTCAAGGACGCTGATTTCCCTGAATCGAGGTTTTTTCCAAGGACACTGATTTCCTCGGAGTTGAGACGAATCGAGAGATTCCTGCAAAGACACTAATTTCCTTGCGGGTCGACACGAATTGAGATGCTCTAGTCAAGGATGCTGATTTCCCTGAATCGAGGTATTGTCAAGGACACTGATTTCCCTGAAGGTCGAAACGAATCGAAAGATTCCTGCAAAGACACTGATTTCTCTGCGGGTCGACACGAATCGAGACGCTCTCGTCAAGGACGCTGATTTCACTGAATCGAGGTATTTGCCAAGGATGCTGATTTCATCGGAGTTGAGACGAATCGAGGTATTCCAGCAAAGACACTGATTTCTCTGGGGGTCGACGCAAATCAAGACGCTCTCGTCAAGGACGCTGATTTCCCTGAATCGAGGTATTGTCAAGGACACTGATTTCCCTGAAGGTTGAAATGAATCGAGAGATTCCTGCAAAGACACTGATTTCTCTACGGGTCGATACGAATCTAGATGTTCTCGTCAAGGACGCTGATTTTCCTGAATCGAGGTTTCGCCAAGGACACTGATTTCCCTGGGGTCGAAACGAATCGAGGTATTCCTGCAAAGACACTGATTTCTCTGCGGGTCGACGCGAATCGAGATGTTCTCGTCAAGGACGCTGATTTTCCTGAATCGAGGCTTTGTCAAGGACGCTGATTTCCCTGAATCGAGGTTTTTGCCAAGGATACTGATTTCCTCGGAGTTGAGACGAATCGTGGTATTCCTGCAAAGACACTAATTTCCTTGCGGGTCGACGCGAATCGAGATGCTCTTGCCAAGGACGTTGATTTCCCTGAATCGAGGTATTTACCAAAGACACTGATTTCCCTGGGGGTTAAGACTAATCGAGGTATTCCTGCAAAGACACTGATTTCTCTGCGGGTCGACGCAAATCGAGATGCTCTCGTCAAGGACGCTGATTTCCCTGAATCGAGGTATTTTGCCAAGGACACTGATTTCCTAGGAGTTGAGATGAATCGAGATAATCCTGCAAAGACACTGATTTCTCTGCGGGTCGATGCGAATCGAGATGCTCTTGTCAAGGACGCTAATTTCCCTGAATCGAGGTATTTTGCCAAGGACACCGATTTCCTCGGAGTTGAGATGAATCGAGGTATTCCTGCAAAGACACTGATTTCTTTGCGGGTCGATACGAATCGATATGCTCTCGTCAAGGACGCTGATTTCCCTGAATCGAGGTATTTTGCCAAGAACACCGATTTCCTCGGAGTTGAGACGAATCGAGGTTTTCCTTCAAAGACACTGATTTCTCTGCGGGTCGATGTGAATCGAGATGCTCTCGTCAAGGACGCTGATTTCCCTGAATCGAGGTTTTTGCTAAGGATACTGATTTCCTCGGAGTTGAGACGAATCGAGGTATTCCTGCAAAGACACTGATTTCCTTGCAGGTCGACGCGAATCGAGATGCTCTTGCCAAGGACGCTGATTTCCCTGAATCGGGGTATTTACCAAGGAAACTGATTTCCCTGGGGGTTGAGACGAATTGAGGTATTCCTGCAAAGACACTGATTTCTCTGCGGGTCGATGCGAATCGAGATGCTCTCGTCAAGGACGCTGATTTCCCTGAATCGAGGTTTTTGCCAAGGACACTGATTTCCTCGGAGTTGAGACAAATCGAGGTATTCCTGCAAAGACACTGATTTCCTTGCGGGTCGATACGAATCGAGATGCTCTTGAGAAGGACGCTGATTTCCCTAAATCGAGGTATTTACCAAGGACACTGATTTCCCTGGGGGTTGAGACGAATTGAGGTATTCCTGCAAAGACACTGATTTCTCTGCGGGTCGACGCGAATCGAGATGCTCTTATCAAGGACGCTGATTTCCCTGAATCGAGGTATTTTGCCAAGGACACTGATTTTCTTGGAGTTGAGACAAATCGAGGTATTCCTGCAAAGACACCGATTTCTCTGCGGGTCGATGCGAATCGAGATGCTCTCGTCAAGGACGATGATTTCCCTCAATCGAGGTATTTTGCCAAGGACACTGATTTCCTCGGAGTTGAGACGAATCAAGGTATTCCTGCAAAGACACTGATTTCTCTGCGGGTCGATGCGAATCGAGATGCTCTCGTCAAGGACGCTGATTTCCCTGAATCGAGGTATTTTGCCAAGGACACTGATTTCCTCGGAGTTGAGACGAATCGAGGTATTCCTGCAAAGACACTGATTTCTCTGCGGGTTGACACGAATCGAGATGTTCTCATCAAGGACGCTGATTTCCCTGAATTGAGGTTTTGCCAAGGACACTGATTTCCCTAGGGTCAAAACGTATCGAGGTATTCCTGCAAAGACACTGATTTCTCTACGGGTCGACGCGAATCGAGATGTTCTCATCAAGGACGCTGATTTCCCTGAATCAAGGCTTTGTCAAGGACACTGATTTCCCTGAAGGTCGAAACGAATCGAGAGATTCCTGTAAAGACACTGATTTCCTTGCGGGTCGACGCGAGTCAAGAGGTTCTCGTCAAGGACGCTGATTTCCCTGAAATTTTGCCAAGGACACTGATTTCCCTGGGGTCGAAACGAATCGAGAGATTCCTGCAAAGACACTGATTTCCTTGCGGGTCGACCTGAATCGAGATGCTCTCATCAAGGATGCTGATTTCCCTGAATCGAGGTTTTTGGCTGACTTATTTCCGAGACGGAGCGTTGATCCAGCAGGGAGGTCATTGGTTCACTTGTTTCCGAGACGGAGCGTTGATCCTGAGGGGAGGACATTGGTCGACTTATTTCCGAGATGGAGCGTTGATCCGGTGGGGAGGTCATTGGTTGACTCTAGGTTGTCTGTGGACCGTAGAGTCTTGGAACTAGGGATTTTGCCGTGGCTCCGTTTGGTGATGTTGCATCTGAATCCTGTTGGAATGAGGAGGATCACCGTTGCTGATTTTTAGGCTGTAGATGTTGCCGTTAAGATTTAGAACTAGGGACTTTGCCATGGCTCCGTTTCGTTGTGTCGCTTCCATACACTGCTGGCATAAGAAGGAACGCCATTGTTGATCTTCTGGGATGCAGATGTTACTGTTGAGATCTGACTTTCCCTTTTGACAAGATCTGGTGGGGGCATGTGGTTCCTTTTTCGTTTATGCCCATGGATTGTATATAGGGGTCGGTATGGACTCGCCTGTAGGGCATAAATTTCATTTTTTTTTATTTCTTTCCGCGATGCTTTATCATTTCAGCTTTTTGTATCGCAAAAGTCACGATTGCCCAATCATTTTGGCTATTTTTTGCGGTGCCCAATCATTTCGGCTATTTTTTCTTTTTACTTGCTGTTTTTTATTGCGAGTTGCCCAATCATTTCGGCTATTTTGTATGCATATCATTTTACTTGCTGATTTTTTTGCAAGTTACCCCATCATTTCGGCTATTTCATATGCATTTTTGGCTCGCTGATTTTTTTATCGCGATTGTGGAACTTGGAATCTGGTGCCAATCTTAGCATCAGTATCGCTGCGACTGGAATATTTCCAGGAGCGAATCATCATTTGTCGTGAAAGGACTTGGGATTTGATACCGATTTAGGCATCAGCATCGCTACCACTAAACGTTGCCAGGAGCAAATCATCATTTGCCTCTGTCGATGTCGAACAAAGATGGCTTAGCAAACAGGGTTAGGATCTTGTTGACTAAGGCTTTTTGACTTTACGAGCTGTAAGGGTCTCAAAAAGGTATTTCTCCCTACGAGTCGTGAGGATCTCGTAGGTGTATTTTCTCCTTAGGAATCGTGAGGATTCCTAAGTGTGTATTCTCTTATAAGTCGTAAGGATCTTATAAGAGTATTTTCTCCTTATAAGTCGAGAGGACTTACAAGGGTTGTTCACCGTGTGAGCATATTCCTAGTCGCTGGTGGGACTTTGTTAGGGAAACGTTTATTTGTGCCCGTGGATTGTATACAATGGTCAATATTGAACCGCTTGTAGGGCAATCTGGGAAATGTGATGGCTTAAGAACAGGTTCAGATCCCTGTAGCTTAAGGCTTTTGAACCCTATGAGCCGTGAGGGTCTCAAAAGGGAATTCTCCTTACGAGTCATGAGGATCTCGTAAGTGTGTTTTCTCCTTAGGAATCGTGGGGATTCCTAAGTGTGTCACTCCCTTGTGAGTCGTAAGGATCTCACGCAGGTATTTTCTCCTTACAGGGTCAAGAGGACCTTGCAAGTGTCTTTTAACGAGATTGCGCCCTTTCGGGTATTCATAAACTCGCCGGTAGCCCTGCCGTTTTTACTCACGGAGCCCTCTCGTGTTTTCATCCGTGACCATTTTGCTTGTGGACGTACTGTTTTTTTTGCGTCAACCTTGGGATGCTGCGATCTGTAGTAGTTTATAGACGTCTCGGTCAATTGCAAGTTTTAGGACATTGCGGTCCATCGTTAGTTTAGGGACGTTTCGGTCCGTTGTTTATCCTGTATGCACGTGCATTTATCACGTGACGGGATACATGACTCTGATGTGGAATACACCCATTTAGGGTGTGATTTGATATGGTTGGAGTGTTTTGTGACCCATACCTATCACAGCTTCTCCAACTTGACGCCGACGCGTGGCCCCTTCGAATATGGCCATTTGGCGTTCTCGATCAGCTTTGCTCTTCTGACGGGCTTCGTTCAGTAGCATGTCGATCATCTCGTCTGACGGTTCCAAGAATTTTAGCATTGATCCTGCCCCCAGCTCTTCTACATTATCTTCTGATGCCGGGTGAGCTTCTTTGTTATTTAGCAACGAATGAGAGATCATGTGGCAACTTGCCACATAATCTTCTGGTTCATGTGATGAGTTGTCTCCTTCATCATCGTCGCTATCTCCGCCTTCCAGGATATGGTTGAGAAATTCTTAGAGTGTGACCGGGGTTCGCGCCTTTTGTTTGTATTCCTCCAGCGCGTCAATATGCTTTTGCAAGTTCGTGCGCTTGTCATCAGGCTTCACGGGCTTCTTCTTCTTCTTTGAAGACTTTGACGGCTGGGCCTGGGTGTTTTGCCCATTGCTACTAACTCCCGATGTTGGACATGGTTTCAGCATCCCATCGATGATCTCCGGTTCTTGTGGGCTTTTCCACCTGATCGCCGGGCATGCTTGAAGATTCTTCAGCATTCTTTTCATTTTTTCCGAAAGAACGACTTCCTATGGAGCTTCCTCTACAAATGAGCATGATGCCCCCGGCATGTCCATCTTTTTAGGAGTGTGCTGTCGTGGAGGGTTTACCTTCCAATTTTCAGACAACACGAATTTGCCTTGCTGGTACTAGTCTTCTACCCAGTTTTTGAAGATATAACAATTTTCGATTGGATGACTCACTACTCTGTGGTAGGGACAATTGTTAGGATGGTTGACGTCACCAGGTTGCGACGGATGTCTCGGATCTGGTAGGGTGATGAGCCCGTTGCGCAGCGCCAGTTTGAACAGTCTCCTTGTTTTATCCTGGGGAAATGAGTAAGGACGTCTCAACTTCTCCTCGAGGGATCGCAATTTGTTGCCTTGGCGAGCGGCCGGTTTTGGACCACTAGGCTGCTGTTGAGCATTGGCGACGAAGGTCGCTTTCCCCTTCCCTTTTTCGTTTCGAGGCTCCATTTTCGAGGAAGACGGTCTATGACCCATCTGATCCATTTGGGCCAGTTTGTCAATCAAGGCCTGGAAGGTAGTTGGCTTGAAAACATCATGAACTGAGATATGGTCGCCTGCGGATCAAGAGTTCCCAAAAACATGCCCACCGCAGGCGCTTCTTCGATGCGCTGCTCGCACTTAGACCATAGATTTTACCACCGTATCGTGTACTGAACCCATGTTTCGCCTGGTTTCACTCCGGTGTTAATCAATGCCGTGATTGGGGTGCGCTCGCTAGCGCTTGCGAAACGCTGGGTGAATAGCAACTCCATCTCCGTAAATGTCTTAACGGAGTCATTCGGGAGCTCGGAATACCACTCGAAAGCTGTCTCCGATAAGCTGCCAACGAATTGGCAAAGCAGTAACTTATCATCACCTCCGGTGTTGCCGCACAAAGCCCTGAATTGAGCGACATGTTGGTGTGGATTCTCCGTCCTATTATATACGTGGAATTTAGGAATTGTGTATCCTGGCGGGTACTTTATCTGATCGTACCATCCTGGATATGGTCGCCCAGTTCTGATGACTTGGCCGGTTGCTTCATTCGCTTGATGAGCTCGTATTTTCTGAGCTATATAATCATCGAGCATGGCTTTGGAGATGGTCTCCTCCTTGGCTGCTGACAGAGCCGGCAGAGGATTTGATGTCTCTCCTCTATCATCTTCAATTATTACTGGAAGATCTTCAGCTGGAGAGTCCGGCTGGATCATCAGGCCCACCATATCTTGGAATAAAAGGGCTATTTGTTTTATGTTGGCCGCTTGTTCCGCAGCCTCTTTGTCCTTCTTCTCAAGCATTCTCCGAAAGAATTCGGCATCCGTTTCCTGCTCATGACGCTGCTACGAAGATTTCTCTGGGCCTGCTTTTGGTCCAATGAGTGCAGCCATGGCTGTCAGCATTTCTTGGAGCTTTTGTTGTTGCTGCTCCTGAGCCTTAATCACAGACCGTGTAAGTGGCCGGTGACCCATAGAGATATGGCTATCCTCTTTTCCGGAAGCCATATAAACAGTATGCACCACCATGCCCCCAGACTTGGGGCGTTTAGATTCAGTGTCCTTGCGATTTGCCAAAGACGCATGGATCTTCTCCAGCCTCCTTCTTTTGTGGGCGGTCGAAGTTGAGGGAGCCGTTGCAGCGGGCACCCAAATAGATGACACCTTCTGTAGCTTGACAGGGTGATCCCCTTCTCGCCGAACTTTCATCTTTTTCTACCAGCGGGGGTAGTCTTGATCAATCACTGAGTCTTGGACCTGTCGCCAGACCTTGTGAATTTTGGAGGACAGCCGCTGAGGGGGATGCTCCATCTTCGCCTTTGTAGCGCTCTCCACAGATGGAGGAGATCACTTCAGCATGACCATCGGAGAGTTCTTGCGCACCCTCCTGAGTGGTTCAAAGCTGTTCCCAGTTGGAACAGCAGCAGCAATTTCTATCATTGGAGCTGGCGGTGTCAGTCCAGAAGGGGAACTGCCCCTAGCCTTCCTCAGTCGGCGCTAGTGGCGACGTCGAGCATGTCGTGCGGCCGGGGTCACCTCCGCTGTTGGATGAGCTTCCTCATGCCCCCTGCTTTGAGGAGAGGCTGTTATTGGCGCTAGCCTATCGAAGACTAACGTCCGTTGAGAGGAGATAGTCAGTCTTGCGAAAGCCGACTTTCGACCAGGGGAAGCAGTCTTAGCGATTTCGCTTGGAGCGGGAATCGGAACGACCAGTTTTGTGAAGACCGACCCCTTAACAGGAGAAGCCGTTTTGAGGACTTCAGGAGCAGGAATGGCTATCTGCTTTGGGATAACACCTTCTGGTATTGCAGGCTTTTTCACGGTCCCACCTGAGCTTTGGCCTAGTCTGTTGAAGACTGAGGCGCTGGATTTGGGCGACCCGTTGAGAGGGGCCACGGCAGTTGTAAGCCGATCAAAGACCGACTTCTTTGGAGCTTCTTGCAATGGCATTGGGGCATTGAAGCTCATGGGTGGGAGCATGGTCTCAAAGAACATCCCAGTGGTGGCTTGCGTCACCTGGTCCACCGGCATCGTGAAAAGGGAGGCCGCTTAAGGCCCATAGGTCACTCCTCCGACAGGGATGGAGCGGGAGTTGTTGTAATTATTGCAGCTGGAGCAGTTAGAAGCCATTAATCTTCTTTTTTCTGCACGGGGCAAGATACCAAACCTTAGTACCTCAAATCCAGGAGCAACCATAGCAAACCGCGATTCGTTCGCGAAACGCGACACACGAAGTGTGGCGTGGAAAGAGGAAAAGGTCCCACCGGGCGTGCCGGAATCTGTTCTCCACCGAATACGGGAGACGGAACCGCGTAGGTTCGTCTTGCCTGAATTTGGGGGTAGATGCTATTTTGTTTTATCCGTCTACATCTCCGAAGATGCCAAGTTGATTTATGACACTATGTATCGAAGGTTTAGACGGATGCGGCCGATGTAGCAGATTTCGTCAGATTCCCCCTCATTGTGAGGGGTTTTTGATTGTGGGGACGCTCTTCCATGTAGGCGCAAGTCCCTGCAGTTAATTACGCTACCGCATCACGGTAACCACTTTCTCCTTTTCCAGATGGTCACTTCGTGTCGTGTGTGTTTGTTTTATTTTTGGTTGCCCGTGGATTGTATACGGAGACTAATTTATGTTGTCGCCCGTAGGGCGTGGATTAGTCCAAATCCGTATTTTCTTAGATTTGGGTTTTGGTTTGGGTTTAAGGATCGTTAATCTCATTTGAGACTAAGATCAACTTAAACGTTTGTTAAGGATACGTTAGTCTAATTTTAGACTAAGATCAACTTAACGTTTGTTAAGGACACGTTAGTCTAATTTTAGACTAAGATCAACTTAACGGGATCATTTAGATCCAACAAAAGAGCATTTGGACTCTATTGTTTTAGTTTAGAGACTTTGCGGTCTAGTTTAAAGACATCATAGTCTGTAAAGTTTAAGGACATCATAGTCCATGAGTTTAAGGACCCCACAGTCCGTAGTAGTTTATAGACGTCATAGTCTGTAAAGTTTAAGGACATCATAGTCCATGAGTTTAAGGACCCCACAGTCCGTGGAATGTCTGGTTGTCGGGACTCGTCACCTCTCTGAAGACGTTGAAGGATTACAACGACAAATATCAAAGGAGTGAAGAGATGTACCCTTGAACCAATATTGGTTGGGAGATTTGTAGTCCAATATTGGTTGGAAGATCAAAGATTCATGAGCACATGGGCTCAATTAATCTGAGGTAGGGCTCTATGGCCACTTTGGGCTCGGCCCATTTAGTTAAAATGTTGAACATTTAACAATGCTGAGTATTGGTTTGGGCTTTGACGATCTTTTTTGTCTTTTATTAAGTGCTGAGAACTTATCATAGTTCTGGGGCTTTATTATTTAAAGAGCGATTTATGTTCTCTCAGCACACACGTGAGGAGCACGTGGCACGCTTGGCGCTAAGCGCCAGATTCAGAGCGCTAAGGCGCTTTATGTGAGATAGCGCACACGTGAGGAGCACGTGGCGCGCTTAGCGCTGTGCGCCAGTCAATGAGCGCAGAGCGCTCTTGTTTGAAAGAGCGCACACGCGAGGAACACGTGGTGTGCTTGGCGCTGTATGCCAGTCAATGAGCGCAGAGCGCTTCTTTAAATTTGGAGCGCTAAGGCTCTGCAGCGCTTTGCGCTAAATTTGGAGCGCTGAGCGCTTTTTTTAATTTGAGCACTAGGGCTCCGCAGCGTTGTGCGCTAAATTTGGAGCGCTGAGGTGCTTCTTTTAATTGGAGCACTAGGGCTCCGCAGCGCTGTGCGCTAGATTTGGAGCGCTGAGGCGCTTCTTTTAATTGGAGTACTAGGGCTCCACTGCGCTGTGCGCTAGATTTAGAGTGCTGTGGCACTTCTTTTAATTGGAGCGCTAAGGCTCTGCAGCGCTGTGCGCTAGATTTGGAGCGCTGAGCCGCTACTTTTAATTGGAGCGTTAAGGCTCTGCAGCGCTATGCGTTAGATTTGGAGCACTGAGACGCTTCTTTTAATTGGAGCGCTAAGGGTCTTTTAAGCAGCTCTTCCTTCTGAGAATTAAATTCTTTCTTAAAAGAGACTTTGTCTCATGGATCTAAGAAGAAAGTTCTAATTTTATAGGAGATGTTTCAATCTCTTATGTTTTTGATGAAATGCTTTGCCTTTATGGATCTGTGATCCTAAGCGAATTGAATTATTCTCCTCCTTTTTTTATAATGAGATGTCATGATCTCATTTGTGAGAGACAGTTTGTTTTAAAGATCTATGATCTAGCATAAGAACTAAGTTCTTTTTATGATGAGATGCTTTGATCTCTTTATTTTACCTTGAAGAAATTCTTCTTCTACTAAGAGTTTTGCTCCTCTCTGAACTTTCTCAAAATTTATGGGGGGAGGGTTCCTCTATATGAGACTTGAAGTCTTGGGGTCTTTATATAGGGTAGGCTGATTTGTTGAATCAGTTGAAGAGATCTTTTTTCTAATTGATTTGGGGATTTCCCCACCGTTGGATCTTTGATCCTAGGGCTTCTGTTTTACAGAAGGCAATCCTCTTGTTTTTTGTAACAAGATTGGGAAATATTTTCCCAAACAGAATTTATTCTGTATTTTGGTCATTTTTAATCACCATTGGATCATTGATCCAACGGTGCTCTGATTTTCAGAGCATAATCTTTCCTGTTTGGAAAGATTCTGAGGAATATTTCCTTAACAGAATTTTATTCTGGTCAATTGATGATTTTTAATCATGTTCGTTGGATCTTTGATCCAACGGTGGAGAACATTTAGTTCTGGCGCTTGGCGCGCTCGTGCTTTGCACGTGAGCGCTACCCCAGAGTCTTTGACTCTTAGCGCTTGGCGCTCAGCGCTCTTGTGCTTTGCACGTGATGCGCTGCTTCGGAGTCTTTGACTATTTAGCGCTGGCGCTCAGCGCTCTCTTGCTTTGCATGTGAGGCGCTGATCAGTCGAAAATATTGCATTTTTAACACATCAATTTCCCTACACTTTGCAATCATCTAAAGGTGTTTGGTATAAATATAGCACATATTAGCAATTTGTCTGCAAAATACCAAATAACATGTGTTATACATTATAACCAGCATTATGAGGGAAATTGTGTGTTTATTATTGCATGTAGGATCTTTGTATATCAAACACTTGTCTCGAGATTATGTGCAGGAAATTCTCCAGGTAAAAGAGTCGGAACTGCTAAAAGTGCTGATAAAATACGTCAAGTTAAAGACTTAAAATATAGCAGTGAACAAGAAAGTATAAAAATATTCCAGACATCAGGAAAGTGCCATAAAGCCAACATGAATCAACCTGGAAGTTTCATGCACTGAGTCCACCAAACGGCCGCGGATCCGCGGCTGAGTCAGGCCGATCCGCCGCGGATCCACGGCCGATCTGACTCATTGGTGGTTGGTCATGTTTGCAGAGGTCTCCTTTCAATAGCAAAACTTCTTCAAGACACTTCAATCCCTAGAGATCTCTAGAAGCTTCCCTTCTAACAGCCAAGCTTCTTGTGCAAGCTTAATACCTACTAAGCTTCTCATGCAAACCTCATAACCACCAAGCTACTCATGCAAGCTAGCTAACTACCTTAATCTAGAAACTTCTACATAACCACCTAGCTTCCTATACAAGCTTCATAACAACCAAGCTTCTAGGAGAAGCTAAAGGGAAAGCTATAAAAAGGGACCCAGGGCTTCATTACAAAGGTTGTTGTTCATTAGTTGTTGATTATTGAATATTGAGCCAAAATTCCGCAAGTTGACTGACACAAATTGCAACTCAAAACCCTAACCCAAATCTAATCCAAAGCCAAATCAAGATACATCGAGTACCAAATCATGCAAGCATTCAACGAGCCTTTGAAGCAACGCCGATCTTCATCCGAGCAAGAGATCCACGACGATCCGCGACTCACGACGATCGAGCCACGCAAAGATCGACGCCAAATTCCTTCTCAATTGAGTGAGCTACAGCTAGTCTTGTAAACTTGAGTGAGAGTTGTAATTTGAAGAAGATCTAAATAAATGTGAAAATCTCTATTCTTGCTTTCTATTCATTTGCGCATTATGATATTTTTAGTTCTTGATTTCTTCATAATGATGCATGAGTAAAATTCTCCGCTTGTATAGGAATCGAGAAAATAGGTAGATGATGATGATTAAATTCTTGAACGATTCTTAAATCTTATGAGTTTTGTAAACTTTAGGAAATTGAATTATCGAAAACCTAATTTGAGCGAGATCGCTTTCTTGAATGTTTTCGCTCCAAATTAGAGATCAACGATCGGTGATTTAATTTGCTAGAGGATAGAATTTGAATGATAATCAATGAAAGGACAAGGGATGATGATGAAGAAACCCTAGTTTCTTCAATAGATCCCTAATTCTCATTGATCGTCATCGATCTAGCTACAAATCTTCAATAGATAAGAATTTATAATAATTCGTATTCATCATCACTATCAATTGGATCGATTCCGACAAGCCTGTTTTCAAATCTTGATAATTCAATTGGTTTGGGACACTTCTTGATTCTTGATTCTAGATCTTTATTTTCTTTATAATTCTTGAAACTAAACTTCATAAATCTTGAATCAATTTTCTTTTATTTTTTAATTTTCAACTCAACTAAAACGATTTCGAACAAATCACACTTTTTCAGTGGACGATCCGTTCTCATTGACGAAACTACAATAGACACCGTCAATTGATTGCGGTACAAATTTCTTTGGTTGTGATAAACTTTTCCAAATACACACGAAGAATGATCAATCAAATGGCGCCGTTGCCGGGGATAGTGTGCTAATTTGTTCGTTTTTGTTAATTGAGTTGAAAAATTTATTATTCCATCAGAATTTTTAGATCAAAATTCACACAAGCCCTTAACGATTTGTTGTGATTTGTTGCAAGGAGATCTGGAATCTGTGGAGCAAGAGGAAAAATTTTCAGGACATCTCAAAAAGTCCAGAGAGGCAATTGGAACAGTTCCTGAAATTTTTATGCAGGGATCTCATCAGAAGACCGCGCTTCTGCGGCCAAAGAAGCATCTCGCGGCGGTTCCGCGGCTATTCAGCAGCTTCACTGATTCAAACTTCTCAGGTATACTTCTGTCTTTCTTATCTCCTCCATGCTCTGTTCATTAACCAATTTCTGCAGGTTTCTTTGCAAAAATTCGCAGTGCCGCAAAAGGAAAAATTGTGCGTGTTTGATCTTGGTTGTTTGCATTTTTAATACGGAAATTAAGGGGCAAAGACCAAATTCAGATTAGGTGGGGAGTTCATTACCCTTCCTAATCCCCAAAAATTACAAACTTACATCCGCATCACCCTCATTAACTAAAAAATATCTAGACAAGACTCTAAGGACTGTCGCGCTCACTTAGGACAGAAGGAGGTCGTGGGTAATCTATTGCTTATCCGCATTTCTTTTGTGGTGTCTAAGGCAAGTGTGTCTAAAGCAAGTGGTTACTTAATTAGGCCCACTACTTACGTAGTGGAGAACCTCCTACTTACCTGACACTTACCTGGCCATAGGAGGGGTAAAGAGGCAGTAGAGGATCTATCTTGCGACTTGTCTTCTGGAAGTCTAGGAGCGATCTAGAGACTTGACCTAGGTGACCACTAGAATTAGGGTTGCTTGTGCATTGTTTGTGTGATTTTTCAAAAAAATCCGTCCTTTTCAAAACAAACACCAACTCATCTTTTCCTTAATTATCACAACGCTGCCACTTGTGCTAAACCATTTAGTGCATGCTCGGCTGGAAACGGGATTTTAGTGCCCGTCTTGTCCGCGTTCCTCCTATCGACTCCGAAGTCGGTATTTCTACGTCTACTTTTTTTTTACCCACTACCACACCCACTTCAATGGACAATTCTCCATCGAACTTCTTTAACACTACTCTGCCACCGTCTGCAGGTGCGCAGAATCCGCCCCGCATCTCTCTCTAAGAGAGATGTTACCCTATTCGAGGTCCTCTTTCGACCTGTCTTACCATTCCACCAGCCAACGGGGACAATTTTGAAATCAAACCACAATACATCAATCTTCTACCAAAATATCACGGTCTCGAGTCTGAAGACACATATGTCTTTATTACCAAATTTTAAAATGTATGCGCTATGATGGGTACTTCACAGCTTTCTGTGGATGCTATGAGATTACGTCTTCTCCCATTCACTTTGTGCGATATAGCCGAGAAGTGGCTTTATAACACAACCGCACATTCTATTTTGAACTGGGGAGAATTCGTAACAGCTTTCCTAAAGAAATTCTATCCCAATCATAAAACAGCTCGAGTCCGTAGCGAAATAAATCAATTTACCCAGCTTCCAAATGAACCATTCTCGAAGTGTTTTGAACGCTTCAAGGATCTGTTAGTTCAATGTCCTCATCACGGAATTCCTAGATGGGATCTGTGCAGAATTGTATATGAGGGCATTAATCCTACAACAAAACAGAACCTTGAATCCATGTGTCAAGGCACCTTCATGAATAAAGATGATGTGAAGCCTGAAGATTTTTAGAAGATTTCGCTGAAAAATCTTTACAGTGGGAGAGTATAAACCAGTCATCGTCTAGGGGTGGAATTCACCAAATTGATGTTTCCATAAGAGTTAGAGCTGAAATGGCAGCAATGCAAAAGAAACTCGAAGCTATAGAACATAAATTTTTAGTAGCCTCCCTAAATCAGATGTCACTCCCCAAAACTGTCTGTGGATGCTGTTCTAATCCATCGTATCTTACGGAAGAATGTCCATTGAATTCTCCGTTTCAAGGTCAAGAGCATACCAATGCTGCTTTCCAACAAAGACCTAAAAACGATCCGTATTCTTCCACTTATAATCAGGGTTGGAGGAATCACCCTAACTTTGCTTGGAACCAACAACAAACTCAAAACACGGTTCCAAACCAAAACAATTTCCAAAGGGCTCTTTCACCACAACAGCAACCACTTCAACTGAGTCAGCACCCCTACCAATCACAAAACTTTCAAAACCCGATCAACACACCTGCACCGTATAATCCTTTGCAGTTGACCGGTTCTGATGAATCCTCTTCACTCATACAAACCATGAATTTGATTCTAAAAAATTTCATGCAAGTTTCGACCGAGATTCAGTCTTCTGTCGATGATATAAAGAAAAACTCCACCACCCAAGCTGAGAGTATAAAATTGATGGAAGCACAAATTGCAAAATTAAAAGCCGAAATGAGTGCGAGAGAGAAAGGGAAACTTCTGTCTCAACCCCTACCAAATCCTGGGCATTCACAATACGACAATGTGAATGCCATCACAACGTTGAGATCAGGAAGAGTGCTGAATAATCACGTTGGGGAAGAGATTGATGATAATGAAAAATCTATCAATAATACCCCAGCGGAGACTTTTCCTTCCACACACACTTCTACTTCTAATCCTACTTTGTCTACCCCACCACCTTCTTGTGTGCCTATTCTTCATTTTCCCTAAGGCTCGACACCTCAGCATACCTTTTCTAGTCCACCAAAGACGATCCCCACTCCTATTCTGGGATCACTTCCACACACATCACCTTCTCCAATGTTGGACCCAGCTCTTATTGCCAAAGCTCCTTATCCGAATCGGTTAAGGGGAAACAAATCTAGTCCACATATGGATAAGATTATGGAAATGTTTAAACAGGTTAACATCAACATCCCTCTCCTAGATGCTATTCAACAAGTCCCCTCTTATGCGAAAATTCTTAAAGACTTGTGCACTAGGAAGAGGAAGACTCAAGTGCCCAAAAAGGTCTTCATGACTAATAATATTAGCACTGCTTTTACCCCACAGTTACCAAAGAAACGTAAGGACCCAGGATGTCCTACGATATCGATTTCTATTGGGGGTAAAAACATTAATCGTGCTTTGCTTGACCTTGGCGCAAGTGTTAACCTGCTTCCATACTCTGTCTACGAGCAGTTAGGGATTGGAGAGTTGAAACCAGCTCATTGCACTCTCCAAATGGCAGACCGATCAATCACCAAACCTAGGGATGAACTGGAGGATGTGTTGATAAAAGTCGGGGAATTCATATTCCCTGTGGACTTTATTATTCTCGATACACAACCTGTAGCAAACCCACGGAACCAAATTCCGATGATTTTGGGTCGACCATTCCTTGCCACTTCCAATGCTGCCATGAATTGTCGAAACGGTTCAATGAACCTATCTTTTGGAAAAATGACAATTGAACTGAACATCTATAAAATTGGAAGTCAGCCATCTGAACCCTCTGCTCACATACTTGATGTCTGTTCTGTCCACGAGATTGCTCCCGAAAGTTGCGAAGTTGATGAACTTTGCCTTGAAAATCTCGATGACACTAGTACATCAAATTCCCTTTCATTGGTGAGATCGCGAGGTCATCCACGTGCTCCACGGCACGGGATAGACAGAGTTATATGCAGTTTGATCTTTCACATCTTAGTGAGGACATTTTTTCCACTCCTGAGTCTGACACCCTTGACTCATCACTTTCCGAGTCTGCATCTTTTGCAGGCTACGAGCTTCTTTGTGACTCTGAATATCATTCGATTACCCCACCTTCTATAGTTTCTCTGCCAGCATTAGATCTCAAACTTTTACCTTCTCATCTTAAATATGCATATTTAGGTGAGAATCAGTCTTTACCGGTGATCATATCCGCCTCTCTAGCCTCAGAGCAAGAAAATGCACTTTTGACGGTATTGAGATCTAATAGGCAGGTGTTTGGTTGGACTATGGCTGACATCAAAGGGATTAGTCCCTTGACTGTTGAACATCATATACATTTGATGGATGAAGCCAAGCCAACCCGAGAACCACAGAGACAGTTAAACCCCGTCATGAAGGATGCGGTAAAGAAAGAAATCGTCAAATGCCTTGACAATGGTATCATTTACCCAATCTCCGATAGCCAATGGGTAAGTCCAATTCATGTTGTCCCTAAGAAATCTGGCACCACGGTCATAACAAATGAGGCAAATGAGTTAATCCAGACACGCTCTCAAACTGGGTGGCGTGTATGTATTGATTATAGAAAACTCAATGCCGCAACGAGGAAAGACCACTTTCCTCTAGCTTTTATTGACTAGATGCTAGAACGCTTAGCTGTACGAGAATATTACTGCTTCATGGACGGATACTCTGGCTATAACCAGGCCCCTATTGCCAAAAAGGATCAAGACAAAACCACATTTACTTGTCCTTTTGGTACTTTTGCTTATAAACGCATGCCCTTTGGGTTATGCAATACTCCCGCTACATTTCAGCGGTGTATGATGGGGATATTCTCGGACATGGTCGAGAATTTTCTGAAGATTTTCATGGACGATTTCTCGATATTCGGAAATTCTTTTGCTGACTGCCTATCTCATCTTGACGCAGTTCTTACTCGTTGCAAGGAGAAGAACTTAACATTGAATTGGGAAAAATGCCATTTCATGATCTAAGAGGGAATTGTGCTTGGACATGTTATTTCATGAAAAGGCATCGAGGTTGACAAAGCCAAAATAGATGTCATTCAAAACCTTCCTCATCCCAAATGCGTCAAGGATATACGATCTTTTCTTGGCCATGCAGGCTTTTACAGGAGATTCATTAAGGATTTTAGCAAAATTGCTAGACCTTTAACTCTTCTCTTGGCCAAGGACACAACCTTTCACTTTGACTCGGATTGTGAAGCAGCATTTGACTCACTTAAACACTCTCTCACTACAGCCCCCATTTTATCATCTCCAGATTGGAACCACCCTTTTGAGCCTATGTGTGATGCATCAGATTTTGCAGTTGGTGCAGTCTTAGGACAGCACATTGAAAAGATGCCACACGTGATCTATTATGCAAGTAAGACTCTGAATGATACTCAAATTAACTATACAACTACCGAAAAAGAACTTTTGGCAGTTGTATTCGCATTAGAAAAATTCAGGCCTTACTTGATTGGCTCACCAATTGTTGTGTACACTGATCACTCCGCCTTGAAACATCTTTGGCGAAGAAGGATGCAAAGGTAGGCTAATACGTTGGATCCTTCTATTATAAGAATTTGATCTTGTTATTAACGATAAGAATGGATGTGAAAACGTTGTAGCCGACCATCTTTCGCGCATCTCTTCTTCACCTGTGACCCTACCGATCAATGATTCTTTTCCGGACGAACAACTCTTGAATGTATCCGACGAACCTTGGTTCAGGGATATTGTGAATTATCTTGTTACAGGACTTATTCCCCGCGAATGGTCGAAACAGGACAAACATCGATTTCTATCCCAAGTAAAACATTTTTTCTGGGATGAACCATATCTGTTTATGTATTGTCCTGACCAGATCATTCGCAGATGTGTCCCTAATGATGAATTCAAGAGTGTTCTGTCTTTCTGTCATGATCAGGCATGTGGGGGTCATTTCGGTCCTCGAAAGACGGCGGAAAAGGTTTTGCAATGTGGTTTTTATTGGCCGACTTTGTTCAAAGATGCATTTGATCATTGCAAAACCTGTTCACAGTGTCAACACACGGGTAGGATTTCCCGGAGAAATGAGATGCCACAGCAACCAATCTTAGTGGTTGAAATTTTTGACGTTTGGGGTATTGACTTTATGGGTCCTTTTCCCAACTCTTTTGGGAATCTGTACATATTGCTTGAGGTTGATTACGCTTCGAAATGGGTTGAAGCTATTCCTTGTCGCACTAATGACAAAAATGTTGTCATTAAGTTCTTAAAAGAAAACATCTTTTCGTGATTTGGACACCCACGCGCTATCATTAGCGATAACGGGACACATTTCTGCAATCGGTCTTTCGAGACTTTGATGCGGAAATATGCAATCAACCACAAACTTTCCACACCCTATCATCCCCAAACGAGCGGGCAAGATGAGGTTTCAAATAGACAAATCAAACAAATTTTGGAGAAAACAGTTTCTAAAAATCGAAAAAATTGGTCAACCAAATTGACGGATGCTCTTTGGGCGTTCCGAACTGCATATAAAACCGATCTAGGTATGTCTCCTTACAGACTAGTGTTTGGAAAGGCTTGTCATATTCCAGTCGAGATTGAGCACAAAGCAATGTGGGCTATTAGAGAACTCAACTTTGACTTAAATCAAGCCTGCATCTTTCAGAAGCTGCAATTAAACGAGCTAAGCGAACTCCGTGATGAAGCTTACGATAATACTGTAATTGTAAAGAACCGGACTAAGGTATTTCACGATAAAAATATTTTAAGAAAAACTTTTACACTTGGTCAACAAGTCCTTCTTTATGATTCACGACTCCATCTTCATGCGGGTAAGCTATGATCTCGGTGGAAAGGACCTTTTGTTGTGCGGTATGTATACCCGCACGGGCAGTTGAGGTTGAAAATGTTGAATTCAAAGTAAATAGACATAGATTAAAACCGTATTTTTCCACTGACCTCACGGAAGAGCTCCTGTTTTTACAGGAGCCGCTTTATCTTGATTAAAATTCCTCCGTCTCACTTCCATGTCTTGTAAAATACTGTATCATCTTTAGAATGGAGGTGAGTGAAATGAATAAGTTTGGGGGAGAGTTTCACGATTATATTTATTGCCCCCATTAATAAATTTCCTCTCAAGCTTACAGGTTTTTTGTGATCCAGCAGATGGCAACAGTAAGGACTGAAGGGTTTCCTACAGCACCACTACTAGGGTTTGGAGGCAACACACATGCCATATTTAAAATTTAGATGGTGCTAAAGAAACATTCTAAAGGATCATGCTAGAAAATTTAGGGCAACATAACTTTAACACAAACACAAGTAGAAAAAGCTAGGGTTTTGAGAGTACAACCTTTGTAGCTCCCTACACTAGACTCCTTGGCTATTTGAGGGTTGGAAAAAGGTCCGCTTGAGATCCTCTAGGTCCACGACGATCCACCCGGAGTCCTCTTTGTCCAAGCTTGAAGCTTCACAAGATCAAGAGAAGAAATGGAAGCTAACACTCTACACTAATGGGCAAGACTAGTGTAGAATGGTGTTGTGGTTGGTTTTCTCACTTCAAAATCCTAACTTGGTAACTCTTTTGCTCACTTGAGAAAACTAGAGCGCAAGAGAGAAAGGAGGAAGAAGATGATGGCTTTCTAAAACTCAAGATAATGATAAGATTATGAAAAAAAATGAGAAAAGAGAATATATATATTTTCTATCTCTCATTCTTAACCAAGGTTATAAAATATCTAGATATTTTAGTTTGTAACAAAAATGACCATAGAAATTAAATCATGGTTAAACAAAAGGGTTAATGAAAGAATAAAATATTCAACCATGAAACAATTTCCATTTTCATTTTTCTTTTCCAAAAATAATATCTATATATTTTATAAAGGGTGTGAGTCTTCTATTGCCACCATCCACTATATCAACAACCATGATAGAATGATGTATGCATGTATGTGTGCATGCACATCCATATGTGCATGAATAAGAATGAATGCATACATGCATGCATGCAACGAAAAAAACAAGAAAGGATTTCAAGTGAAAAACTATTGGTCAAATGATAAATCAACACTTGATTTAGCAAACCGGTCATATCGCATACGACCCGACCAAAAGCAAACCGCCCGATTAATATGCGGTATCTCATACGCGCATTTTAACCGGGTCCATGCGCATATCGCATATGCGCACCACAACGTTTCGCCTGGACTAGGTAACTCCATTGTGGGACTCTAAGACTAGTCAATACGCCGGCAGTGGGTGGTGATCATATCAAGCACCCCCAAGCCGCAAGCGGTCAGCTAAACGTAACGGCCACCCGGGTATTGAGCGATCAGAAGAAAACAAGCGAACCTGTTACAACTCCCGTCGAGCCAACCGGCAACACTACCGTACAGTCCGGTCTCTTCGTCAGATATGCTGCATATCAAGCCTAGGGATGGTAACGTCGACCCCAATAACTCAATAAGTCATGCCGATGAATGGTCTATAATAGATCGAGAAACTACTGATAACACTTATCAGTAAATCTCAACAGCCCTGGCCAGGGACTTACTGATATAGCCAGTCGAGCACAGCACAGCATCAACTCCCAATACCGGGAGAGACGAAACCACTCCTATCGCTCATCGCCTTCGTGTGTCTCGGGACTGTACCCAACGGCCACTTGTTTGCACGACTCAGTAGAGCCGTGGTAGGATGGTAATCAAAGTACAGTGGGGGAACACACAAGACTCTATGACGATCTCGGGTCTACAGACTAACCTGCACTAGTTTCACCTGAGAACTGCTATCCGACGATAGATATAATTTCATATAGGAGTTCTCGGTGAGTCCGTCCAGTGTACCCAGTCACCGCTGAGCACCCGTATATGATCTCGATGACAAACATCGATGAATGTAGGAACATCTATCGCCCATCATATGGGTCTAGTATCATATACGCTAGTCTACTCTGGTATATCGATGCCCCGTCTCGATAGACCTATGACTAAGGACATTTCAGGATATGCTTATAAACTACAGATGTCCCACTAGTATGATCTCCATCATAATCACAGTAGTCAAGCCTATATCCTCAGGGCTTTATCAACATGTGTGAATGAATAAAAGCATGATCAATTCAACATGTCAGATAAAGAAGAACCAGATAACATACTATCATGTCGAGCAAGAATGTACACTGAATATATATATATACATGTATAAATACATCCACTATCATATAATGGCCTCTAGAGCATACATATATCCAACAATCTCCCACTTGCACTAAGGCCGGTTATTGGCGTATCTCATACCCAACATCTCAAAAAGTCGCTCATGCTGCGGCTGAGGTAGGGCCTTGGTGAGTGGATCCGCGGCGTTATTCTTTGTGTCTACTCTCCTAATCTCGATCTCGCGGCGATCTACAATCTCCCGGATCAAATGAAAGCGCCTTAGGATGTGTCTGGACCGCTGATGGGACCTGGGCTCCTTGGCTAACGCCATAGCCCCATTATTATCACAATACAATGGTATTGGATCAATAATGGTTGGAACTACTCCTAGCTCCGAGACGAACTTCCTCATCCAGACGGCTTCCTTGGCGGCATCATTTGCAGCAATGTACTCAGCCTCCAACGTAGAGTCTGCAACGGTATCCTGTTTGGAACTCTTCCAACTTACCGCCCCTCCATTGAGGGTAAATACAAACCCAGAGATAGATTTGTTGTCGTCCTTATCGCTCTGGAAGCTTGAATCGGTAAAGGCCTCCATTTGGAGATCTCCATTACTATACACCAAGAATAATTCTTTAGTCCTTCGCAAGTACTTAAGAATGTTCTTCACAGCTATCCAGTGATTCTCCCCTGGGTTGGATTGATACCTGCTTACAACACTAAGTGCATAAGCTACATCTGAGTGTGTACATAACATCGCATACATTATAGATCCTACTGCCGAAGCATAGGGTATAATGCTCATGCGAGCTCTCTCTTCATCGGTCTTTAGGCAAGAGTCCTTAGAGAGAGTGACCCCATGGCAAGCGGGTAAGGCACCCCGCTTGGAGTCTTCCATACTAAACCTTTTTAGGATGGTGTTGATGTACCTGGTTTGGGACAATCCCAATAACCTCTTGGATCTATCCCTATAGATCCTAATGCCCAGAATGTATGTGGCATCACCCAGGTCCTTCATGGAGAACCTTAGTGATAAGAAAGATTTGACCGACTGTAGCATAGGAATATCATTTCCTATCAGAAGAATGTCATCCACGTACAATACGAGGAATGTGGCAGCTCTCCCTACAACCTTCTTATAAACACAAGGTTCATCTGGATTTTTGATGAAATCAAACTCTTTGATAACATCATCGAAACAGATGTTCCAACTCCGTGATGCCTGCTTTAACCCATATATGGATTTAAGCAATCTACATGCTTTCCCGCTGCTCCCACTGTCAATGAAGCCCTCCGGCTGATCCATATAAACGCATTCTTCTAAATCCCCATTTAGAAATGCCGTATTAACGTCCATCTGCCAGATTTCATAGTCGTAGTGAGCAGCAATAGCAAGTAGGATCCGAATGGATTTAAGCATGGCTACGGGCGAAAAAGTCTCGTCATAGTCCAAAGCTGGTCTTTAACGAAAACCCTTCGCCACAAGTCTTGCCTTATAGGTCTCTACCTGCCCATCTACACCAATCTTTCTTTTAAAGATCCATTTGCACCCTACAGGTTTTACCCCAGGGGGTACAACGTCCAAACTCCATACTTTGTTGGTGTACATAGACTCCATTTCGGATCTCATGGCATCCAGCCACTTCACAGAGTCTCCACTCGTGATAGCTTGCTGAAAACTGGTAGGATCATCATCCTCCATGATGCAGTCTTCTCTGTCACCATCAATGAGGAAACCGTAGTACCTTTCCGATGGGCGAGAAGTCCTACCAGACCTTTGGAGTGGCCGAGGTTCTTCTGTTTCTGTTGCAACAGCCGGTTCAACCAAGTCGTCATTGTAATTTGTGTCTCTAGAACCTCTTCTAGATCTACCACATTGCCATCAGTTTCATTTGTGAAAAACTCTTTTTCTAAGAATGTGGCATGCTGAGAAACAAACACCTTTTGTTCCTCCTTGTGGTAGAAAAGATATCCATAAGAATTCCTTGGATATCTCACAAAGTTACACATGACCGACCGTGTTTCGAGTTTGTCCGGATTCTGCTTTTTAACATAGGCCGGGCAACCCCAAATCTTAATTCTCTTAAGAGATGGTCTCTTCCCATGCCATATCTCATATGGCGTGGTAGACACGGTTTTGGTTGGGACCCTGTTTAGTAGAAACGCTGCAGTCTCCAATACATGCCCCCAAAATGAGACAGGTAACTCAGCATCACTCATCATGGAATGGACCATATCTAATAGGGTCCGATTCCGTCGTTCAGACACACCGTTGTGCTGTGGTGTGTAAGGAGGAGTGAGCTGAGAGAGAATCCCATTCTCTTTTAGGAAGTTTGCAAATTCTGTACTGAGGTACTCCCCACCTCGATCTGATCGAAGCATTTTGATACTCAAGCCGGTTTGTTTTCTACTTCGAGTTTATATTCAGTGAATTTCTCGAAAGCTTCGGATTTGTGCTTTAATAAAAATACATGACCGAATCTTGAGAAATCGTCAGTGAAAATAATGAAGTATGAAAAACCGCCTCTAGCCTGTGTAGACATTAGCCCACATACATCACTATGTATGAGGCCTAGGAGCTCGGTAGCTCTTTCTCCGTGTCCGGTAAACGGAGTTTTGGTCATTTTACCCTTGATACAAGACTGGCAAGTCGCATAAGATTTATATTCAAAAGGGTTTAAATATCCATCTTTGTGTAACTTGTTTAGTCTTGTTTCGTTAATATGACCAAGTCTACAGTGCCAAAGAAAAGCTTCATTTATTTCTGAAAGTTTTCTTTTATTAGTGTGTTGTATGCTGAAAACTGTGTGTTGATTTAGGACGTATATCCTGTTATTAAGCGTACCATACCCAACCAACATTTGATTCAGGTGAATGTTCATAACATTGTTCTGCAATACAAAATTATATCCTTCATTGTCTAACAAAGAAACGGATATTATATTACAAAGCATACTAGGTACAAACTAACATGGGTTCAAAACCAATATACACGCAGATGACAACCCCAAATGATACTCTCCCACTGCGACTGTATGTACATTGGAACCATTTCCAACGCGGAGAGTATGGTCACCTGTCTTCAAAACCTTGCTATTTCTCAGCCCCTGCATAGAATTGCAAATGTGAGAACCTGAACCGGTATCTAATACCCAGGAAGCAGAGTTTATTGAAAAACAGTTTTCTGTCACAAACACACCTGAAGCAGAAGCATCCCCATGCTTCTTCTTGAGATTTAAGTACTCTGTGCAGTTGTGCTTCCAATGTCCTGTTTTGTGGCAGTGATAACATTCCCCTTTCTCCGATTCTCCAGCTTTGGACTTGTCCTTCCCCTTAACCTTTTTAACTCCACCCCTAGGCTTGGTGGGCTTCTTCTTCATCTTTCCCTTGGCCTTAGCCTTTGGGCGAGAAGAAGAAGATTGCCCAACACTCAAAACGGGAGTTTTCACTGATTTCAGTGTGCTCTCTGCACTCCTTAACATATTAAGGAGTTCAAGCAGTTCCTTCTCCATCTTGTGCATGTTTAAGTTAACTATAAATTGAGCAAAGGTGGAGGGGAGGGACTGCAGAATAATATCCGTATATTGTTCATTGTCCATTGTCCATCCAAGGTCCTCAAGCTCTTCTATGAGAGCTATCATCTTCAGAACATGGTCACCTACTGGTGTGCCAGGGGCCATTCGCATCTGAAACAATTTCTTTGATGCTTCGTATCGTAATACGCGGGATTGCTCTCCATACAACTCCTTTGTATGGAGGAATATGGCGTGAATGTCCATATTCTCGTGCTGCTTTTGATGTGTGTTATCCATCGATGCAAGCGCGAGGCATTTGGCTGTGGCACAGTCAGCGTCCCATGTCTTGCGGACTTCAATATCCGCAACTGAGGATTTTGGACCTGGGACGGGCGGGGCTGAAGCCGTGAGGACATATGATACTTTATCATAAGTCAAGGCAATGTTCAGATTCCTCAGCCAGTCTTTATAATTGGTCCCATTCAGTTTATTTTTATCTAGTAGAAGCTTGAGTCCTGTCATTGGTATCTGCCATTAAGAGAGAGAAAAGAATACACTCAGCGAAAGCTCTTGCAAAGATCAGATTGGTTATTATCTTATCAAATCGATATCTCCCACTGCTTTAATCAAGTTTTTCTTTCAAACCTTAAAAAGAAAACTAGCCAGGATTAATTACAGTTTACAACTTCGCTAACCGTTCAGGCAGGCCAGTGTCGGTACTTGAGGGAGGTTCCCCGTGCTTTCGCACGGACCTAATTAAAGTAAACCTCGTCTTCCCAGAGGCGTAGCCCCGTTAACACCTTTCTAGACACCTAATGGGTTAGCTAATTGTAAACTGCAAAACTCTCCTGGGAGCAACTATCGCCCACAGTGGGATAGGGAACCAACCATCATATGGAAGGTATGCAATCTCATTGCAAATTTCAACTATTGAAATTCCCGATGTGGTTTTTACCCCTAGCACTTATGACCTTGGCTATGGTCAACAAATCACAAGCACTAGTCAAGTTCAACCCGTCATTTCTTGATTAATTAGACCCGTTCACATGACCCTTGGCTAAGGTCAACAAAGTCGCATGCCCGTCCCAATTAATCTGCATCATATGCATTGTAGGAAGACATCACTTAGGTACCGTACACTACGCCTTGGATAAGGTCAACAAACGTAGCACGAATACTAAGTACTTTACTTCCTAAAATGACGGAGGGTTGCAGATGATTTTTAAGAAAATCTTTAACGCTTTGAACTTGATATCGTCGTAGAATCAAATGGTTTTCAAAAGGAGTGGCTTGAGCTCCGCAGTTTTGAAATGTATCTTTTTCATAAAGAGCCGATGGTTTTCAAATCTGATTCTACAACATCTTTTTAGGTTTATTTTCTGTACATTAATCATATTAATGTAGCCCCATCATTTAAGTCCTTAAGCCAACCACAGAAAAGAAACGAAAATACAACGTACGCTTATACCATCCGCATTCGCCGCAATGTTCCGTTATGCACCGTTAGGTTACTTAACTAACGGCATACCGGGACGGGACTAGCGCGGGTGTAAAACATAAGCAACGTGTACTATATATCTCATATATAATATATCATTCGTCTCAGATATCACATCACAGAATACAGGCAGCAGAAACACACAAATGATAATACAGGATATACTAGGACGTCCGTATTTAGTATTTAGCCAATCAATAGAAAATACGGATTCCACAGTCGCGATGAATAGCCAAGCCCACACCCCTAGACCCCTACGAGAGCGGCAAGCGACCCTACCAATTCTGGAGTTTAGGAGACCCGGTCTCGACTCCTCGAGATGGCCTCCCACTGAACCCCAGAACCCGGTCACTTATGCTCCCCTCCTTGGGTCTATCCTAATGCGGAAAAGTAAATGATATACAACACTGGTGGCATCAACCTCAACCCGGAAGTTCCCCAAATAAAAGAATATTACATTACATTTGAATTTTACATGAATGAAAAGAAAACTCTCATCTCACATAAAAACCCCCCGGCTATTCAATCACGACAATCCTGCACATCATATCTCAGCAACACACAATATCATATATCATCAACGTAAGTAAGTATGCGTACCCCGATCGTCGTTGATGTATAGCAATGAAACCGGCGATATGCGACATACTACACTTACGGTCACAGAAAAGAAAGTGTATAACTACAACATTTGGAATCCACAATCACTTTAGACATCGTAAATCCGAAGTATCACATACTTCATATTTCATGTCTAACTATATGAATTCCACATATTGTATCACATTCTGTCACGACCCGAAAGAGCACGTGACTGGCCCTTGAACCATATGAAGTCTATAGGACCCCATCTGATCCAAGTAAGCCAAAAGCCCAGAAATCTAAAACCATTTTAAGGAGTAAATAAGGAAAACTGGTTTAAGAAGTAAAGAAATCATGTTTTGAAAATCAATGTTTTTAAATAACTAAGCCGAATATGCATTTTAAAAATGTGTAGTCTTTTCTGAAAATTTCGGCAGAGTTTCCTTTGTAAAAACTGGCCCCGAACGGGGTACAACAAGAAATATATATATGAAATGATAAAAGGCATCCCCAAGCGGGAGCTAGCCCTTCGTCAATCGACGGTCGCAACCACGCAAGCAATAATAATATACAACGCCAAAGGGCGAGGATCAAAGCCCAAAAAGAAACTCAAAACAGGCAGAAAACCATAATACTACAAGCGTGACTCTAAGGTCGAAATAATACATCACTGTCTCTAAGTCTGAAACAATATACAAGGTTTGGTTGATGGAATGACTAGATACAACTGAAAGTACATGTACAAGGGTGGTTCTGATGCAAAAGAACCCACCTACCAACGCAAGTCACCCTTAAGGAAGCAGTGTGCAAGAAATGCCACTATGGAATCTGTACGGCAAAAACCTGCAAGGACTGTGGCACAACGGGGGTGAGTTGCCAACTCGTGAATAGAAAATATCTAAAAGCAGAGATCGAATGTATGACCCATCCTAGGTCAATACGATCAGATATATATATAAACCTCAATATGAACAAGTCTGAAGCATGCTAAACTACCAATGTAATCTCTATACATGAGTGTAGTGCCAAGTGCTCGTGCCAGTGCCTCAGGTAATAGCATATCATAAATATGAGGTATGATCAATGAATCAATCTGCATGTACATGGATCCCGTCCACTCGTCACCCAATGACAATAACCATCATGCATGTAAATATCATCAGCATATGCATGGAAATATAAGGATATAAACCACCTGTGTCCCTCGCGACATGTCAAAATCATGGAACCGGAGTGCCCAGGATCGACACTCGAAAACATCATGAAAACTGTGCTCAGCATCGGCACGTAAATTCTCATATATCGGGCTCCATCTGCGGAATCGGCCCTCGGCCCCAGCTGTAAGTCTACGGTAGCGCCCCGGCCGTCTTTCTGACGCCAATTGCGGAACAAAAACTTTTAACACTGGCGCTATCGCATACTATAACCTGGATCTGCCATTAACGCTAAACTAACAATCTACAAAGAGGGAAGAAAGGTTATACTGAACGATCCGAGTCCTTCGTTCTTTAACCATCATCCCACGCTCCGTTGCGGCTGCTCCGATCTCGTCGATCTCCGATCTCCTCGTCCAGGTGGCACCACGTCATCGGATCTTTAAACGGGCTCCCGCCTCTGACTCGAGGCAACTCGGTCGTCAAGTTTGCTAAAAGAGACGACCAAGATTGATGTAGAGAATGAGTGTAATACTTTGTCTCGCTTCGTCCAAAACCATGGACGAACGGTTAATGAAGTTGCCATAGGAATCGGGTGATGGAATGAAATGAGCTGTGAAATTCCATACACCGAAAACTATCATCTTTTTTCCAAATGAATCAAATCAAGTGAGTGAAAAATCTCATGGGCACCAAGGAGGGGGCCGGCCAAAATATATAGAGGTGGGGGGGTGAGTGTAGGAGAGGGGGAGGTGACAATAAGAAAATATCTCTAGTGTGAACACAAAGTGTGAACACACTTAATGAAATGATGAATCATTAACCTAGTCATCAAGCATTAATGGAATCATTAAATGCAACCATGACTCACTAAACACCTCACCACTTCTAGAACCTTCTAGAAGCTTCCACACTCATCTCAAGAAAAGATAAATCCGTATTTAACCAAATGTTAAATACGGCTGATAGAAAATTGGAAACTGGCAACTTCCAAAAGTGATCCCGAAACGAATTTCAGGATAACCCCGTAACTGTATAAATATACCCGCATTTGTATTACGACCGAATACAAATGCACCTGAGACAAAGATATTATATCTACTCAATATAATACTCGGATCCGGCTTAAACCAAAGCTGACCAGTATTATCTGCCCGAAAAATAACTCGTGCGTAAACGCACGTGCATTTTCCGAACCCTGCCATAAAACCATACGGCCTCTACAACGTTTTGCCCGAACTTGGGAAACTGTCTGTGGGGGACTCTAATGACTCGTCAGTACCCTGGCAGTGGGTTTAACCACAAGCCGTCAGCGGCACTAGCTGTGCGTAACGGCTGCCCATGGACTGACCTCAAGGGAGGCTGATGAGCGAACTCATCCAGAAACCCTACTGAGCCTAACAGTGACAATGTATATACAGTCCGGTCCGTTCGTCTATGAGTATCGCATATCCGGCCTAGGGGGCTAGTAACGTCAGACCCCAATAGCTGTATAAGTCGTGTCGGAGACAAGCCCTGAACACCCTGAGATACTACTGGAGTACCTACCAGTAAATCTCACCTGCCTTGGCCAAGGACTTGGTGTAATGGCTTTCCTAGACACAGCACGACCTCCACCCCCAATACCGGGAGAGACGAATCCCCTGCCGATCCGCTCACGTGCCTCTATGTGGCTCAGGACTGTACCCAAAAACTACCTGTTTGCACGACTCCTTTGAGCCGTGGTAGGGTAGAAATCAAAGCACAGTGGGAACTCACACGAGACAAATGACGACCTTAGGTCGATGAACTAACATGTACACATGTCACCAGGGAACTGCTATCTGACGATATGCATAATACCAACTAGCAGGTTCCCGGCGAATCCTGTCCGGTGTACTCATAACCCAATGAGCACCTGTATACATCTTAGGCGATCCAACTGACACCAGTGGCTTGTGAGACCGGCCACCGCCCCTCGTCGGGGTCTCGACTGTATACACTAGTCTACTCCGGAGTATCGATGCCCTGTCTCGAAACTCCCACGACTCGGGACCACTATTAAGGATATGCTTATAGACCACCCAACTCTCACTTATATGATCGCCCTCATACTGTTGGTAGTCAAGCAAGATCCTAAGGGCTCTATCAAAGTGTAATCGAGATCAGTCACCTGAACCTATACACAACTGATAAAGGCAAACCAGATAGCATACTATCATCTCGAGTAAGAATGTCCTACCGGTATAGGTCCTCCGCAATCATTGCAATCACGTACCTGCGATCCAATAATTGACTTTGAGGGCACTATATCCAACAATCTCCCACTTGCACTTAAGGCTAATTATTGCGATGTCGCGTACTCACAGCCCGTATGAAACCAACACCCAACTCCCCTACTAATCAGTTTCACAAAGCCCGTTTGTAAAACTATTGTGTTCGAGAAATAGCCTCAGTGAGTGGATCCACCTTGATATTTCTTTCTATGTCTCTCTTAATCTCAAGTTCGCGGAGAAAGCCATCTCCCGAATTGAGTAATACCTGTCTTAGAATATGTCTGGATATCTGATGGGACCTAGTTCAAAAATGAACTCCAAATCCAAACTTCTTAGACTGTATCGATAACTGAACCTAATCAGTATCCAGCACCAAGCCTCCCACAGTATCCTCTTGGACCACCTGTCCATAATACTGCCCCTCTTCGTCAGAGGGAAAACTATAACTCTGACAATCTCTCTGTCATCTATGTCACCTTTGAAGCCTGGAATGATAACCGTCTCCCAAAGGAGGCTGCCGTTATCAAATCCGTAGAACATCCACTTATGTTCTAAAACTGCTTCCTTATGTTTCTCCAGGATTGGATTAATACAAACTTATCGCATCTAGTGCAAAAACAACATCCGGTGTGGTACTTGACATCTTATGATTGACTCAATTGCCTAAGCAAGTGATCTGCCAATCATGCACATCCCTCTCCCCTTTAGTCTATAAGACACCTTTAGAGAGGGTGACTCCATCACCTTCAGGTACACCACCATGCTAGAAGTCAACTATTCTAAAAACCATTAGAATACTGTCAAAGTACCTACATTGGGAAACTACCCAAATCCAGATCTAAAACTATAGATCTAGAAACCAGAATGTCAAATATTATATCCATATCCTGTCTGGAGAAACAACTGTATGACGACCACAGTACAACCGATCGCAGTATAGGAATTTTACTTCCTGCTCTGTATATGTCATCCAAATACTAGGACATCACACCCTACTACCTTCTTAACAGATCCATCCCCTATTCTGATGAAGTCAAACCCATGACTTTCACATCAAAATTAGATGATCAATCTCCGCTATAACTGCTCTAGTCTATAAATAGACATAAGCTACTTGCCCACTATACTTCCACTGCTCCCACTGACCACAACAACCCTCCTACCGGGTCTCATAACCTGGAACAACAGTAGTGTCAAGTCTGGGTAGATAAGAACCTCCCTGTCACCGTCCTTGAGGGTACCGAAGTACCTCTCGGGTGTCTGAGGTTACCCACCAAATCTGCGGAGTGGCTAATGGAATGTCAAACCTGATTGAATCTTTAGGTCCTATTAAATTTTCCGTAATCGTTTGCGGTTCTGGAATCACTTCCAGTTCTACCATACTCCCACTACTGTTTTCTGAAAAATTCCATTTTACTAAAACTGTGGCGAGTCAAGAACAATATCACTATTGATCTCCCAGATGGTAGAAAGTCAACCCTCGACATAGCCCGGGCCAACCCACAAACTGCCATTACAGAAACGTGCCCCTGAGTTATCCAGAGTCTGGTTTTAAGCATAATGTTGGATATATATGCCCTAGAGGCCTACATTGTATAGGATGCTTGGGATATGTATGTACATGACAGTCTTGCTTGATATGATAGTACGCTATTTGGTTTGACTTTGTCCTAACGTATGATATATTTTACTTGGTATTTATATATATATGTTGATAAAGCCCATAGGGTGTTTGTCTGACTACCGGCGTTGTGATGGCAGTCATACTAGTGGGAGCTGGATAGTCAATAGGCACACCTTTAGATGTCCCTGGTCGCAGGAGTATCGAGATTGGGCATCGATACTCCGGAGTAGACTAGTGTATACATATCTAGACCCTGACGAGGGGCGATGGATTGGTCCCGCAACCATTGGTGGTGTTCATCTAAGATTGTATACAGATGCTCACTGGGTGTGAGTACACCGGACAGGACTCGCCGAGAACTGACTGGATGGTATTATACCTAACGTCAGATAGCAGTTCTCAGGTGACATGTGTGAAGATAGTCCGTTGACTTAAGGCCATCATTTGTCTCATGTGAGTTCCCACTGTGCTTTGATTATTACCCTACCACGGCTCAAAGGAGTCGTGCAAACAGGTTTCAGTTGGGCACAGTCCCGAGCCACGTGGAGGCAGTGAGCGACTGTTAGGGATTCTTCTCTCCCGGTATAGGGAGTTGATATCGTACTGTGGTCGGTTGGTCATTACCATAAGTCCTTGGCCAGGGCTGATTGAGAATTACTGATGGAATGATCAGTAGATTCTCGGGTGGTCTTGAACCATACCGACACGACTTGTACGGTTATTAGGGGTCTGACGTCCACCACCTCCCTAGACCATACATGCGATACTCTTAGACGAACAGACCAGACTGCGCGGATATTGTCACAGACAGGCTCAGTAGGATTTCAGATGGGTTACCTCATCAGCTTTCTTATCGACAACTACCTGGGGACCGTTACGTACAGCTAGTGCCGCTTGCGGTCTGTGGTTAAACCCACTGCCAGCGTAGTAGTTGAGTCTTTAGAGTCCCACACAGAGATTTCCCAAACCCAGGCGAAAAGATATAGAGGTCGTATGGTTTTACGACAAAGGTTCGGACGCATACGTGTTTGAACGCACGTACGACATTCAGACAGTTTTTACTAGCCGGCTTTGGTTTAAGCCAGATTCTAGTATCAGGTTATTGGATTTATACAGTCTAAAGTTTTTCCGTGTTTTCACGGATGAGAGGGGCGTTCTCGTAATTTTCCGAGAAGCTTCTAGAAGGATGTGACATGGAAGGAGAGGTGGCATTTTCATTTAATGAATTAGTGACTCATTGTGAGTGATTCATCATGTCATTAATGCATTATTAAATGCTTAATGACTCACATAATGAATCACCCACTTGCATTAATGAAACATGATGAATAATCTCATATTATTCATTTCTTTTTAATTCATTATGTTTCATATATCTAGTGAGAAGCTTTTTCATTTTCATTATTATTATCATTATCATCTTCTCACTCTCTCTCTTCAAGCTCTCTCTCCTTCACCAAAGCCTAATCCTACCCCTCATGAGTTGAGAACAAGGATTAGGAAGGACTAATTACTCCATAACCTATCTCTACATCACCTTAGCTACTCTATTTAGCAACTAGAGAAACTAAGTAACCTCAAGTTTAGAGGTTATAGCTTGGATTAGGGTTCTCGGGTAGATCGTCTATCACGGAAGAAAGCCGAAGAGGACGTGGAGATCCAAAGACGCCGTAGATAACATTAAGACGAAGGACTAGAACCGTTTGGTATAATCTCTTAACATAGTAGTTTAGAACTCTATAGATTTTGTTAAAACTTGTTTAGCAAACGATTCATACGGTTATTCGATGTTTAATCATAGAACAAGATTGTTATTCATATTTCCGCCTCCCCATAAGTATTGGGGTGTTGCACATCGACTTGCAGATAAGCCAGACAACTCACCTATATCCAATATAGAAACTTTGACACTTATTTAATTGGAACCAGATTCTAATCATGCAGCTGTCTCCAGTGCATATTATCTTTAATGGAGAGAGGCTAATCAGCATTACTCAACTTAGGAATCCATCCAATTATGAGTAAATTTAAAGAGAAACAAGTTTCTCAAAACTTTTACTATCATCTGAATACCAATCATAAGTATCTACATCTTCGATCTCTTTGAAGAATCCCGATACTTATGACATCTGGTTCTCTACTTTATTCTTATACCCACAACTTCTCAAAACTTAGACCTTGTATTTCTATGAAACACTTGTCTAAAAACTAGAGAAGTCATAAGTAAACAGAACATAGTATGAGGACCTACCCCTATGTCCTAATGGACACTGGACAACATACAATACTCTGTATAAGTCCGCTGAGTTGAATAACTCAAAACCTATGCATCGTAGGTTGAAAATTGTACCCTGGCGATTTCCTCAAATATTACCAATTACAACGAATTCCGATATAATGAGGATGATCACCTAATTCCCAATAACTTCCTCCCACTCATCATCTGTAAAACCATACAAATATGAGAATGAAACCTGGTGAATACACACCCTGGAGTAAGTATCTAATCGAGAAAACAGTTTTCCATTAACAATGCACTGAAACATGAAAATGTTTCATAGGGGTATCCTGGTATTCATAGTAATGCCTCTTCCATAATCCAATTCATGACTCTAACCGTATATTTTTTTGCCATCTCTCTAAATCCCTTTATTTGTCTTTAGTCGTTACCTTCTGTACACCATCGTTAGGCTAAATGGTTTTCTTCCTTCCCTACCGTTCGGCACCAGCCTATGGTTTGGAAGAAGACTATCCAGTAAGCATAATAGGTGTACCCTCCTAAACCAAGGAGTACTCGCAACTGAGAGAAGGTGATGATAAAAGACAACTGAATAATACCTTATTCTTTTAAAGGTGAAATAGGAGTGGCGATGAAGTACGCGGTTTGGTCGTGAATGATAACAGTCGCAACTTACTTTGCCCTCTTTCTAATCCCTTTATTTTGTCTTTACATATTACCTTCTGTACACCCTACTTAGGCTAATTGGTTTTCTTCATTCCCTACCTTTCGGCACCTGCCTATAGTTTGGAAGAAGACTATCCAATAAGCGTAATAGGTGTACTCTCCTAAACCAAGGAGCACTCGCAACCTGAGAGAAGGTGATAATAAAAGACAACTGAATAAACAAATTCTATTTCTCCTGAACCTTGATCCATCCTCGAAGAAGTCCCTTCGAGTTCGTATATAACCATACGATAGATCTATCCAATGGAAGTGGATGTCCGTAGTAATACGGGTGTTCTGAGAAATGCAAAGGGTAAAAGAAGGAGCGGCAATGACTTATGCAACATAGACAATCCAAAAGCCAGTATTTTAAGAAGGTTCGGTGAACTTGGTCCCTGAGTCATAGTCTAGGGTCGGTCAAAGGTCGCTGCCAAAGAGAGAGAGAAAAGAAACACTCTGCGTGCACTCTAACCTAGATCAGAATGGTTATCACTTTATCTAATCCGGAAACCTCCCACTGTACTGTCAAATTCTCCCCCAAACCTGAAAGAAGAATCAATCGGGATCACCCGAAGTGTAAACCAACTCATCAGTGGGAATCGGGATCCAACTCTCATCGCATGATAACGTGACGGAATCCACTCACGTTATCACACTCCAGAAGGTATGCGCATGCCTGGAAAGTTTCAGTTTCTTTAGAAACTCCCGATGTGATTTTTACCCCATGTTCTTATGACCTTGACGAAAGCCAACAAATCATAAGTCACATGTCAAGTTCTTCCCGTCATATTCTTGTCAATTTGAACCCACCCGTACATACCCTTGACGAAAGCCAACAAGATAATACGACTGTCCCAAACCAACACATCTATCTATGCAACAAATGAATACCCCAGCAGCTACCAAACACTATGCCTTGACGAAAGCCAACAAACATAGCTTGAATACTACTGACCATCCATAAGACACGACGGAGGGCTACGGCTGGTTTTTGGCGAAAAACTATTAACGTAATGAACTTGATCTCGTTGAAGGAACCTGATAGCTTTTTATAAAAATATAGTGGCGAAAACCTTTTGCTAAAGAGGTCACTCCCGGTGAAGAGATCTCGGCTCTTTCCTCGTGGAATGAGGTGCAGGATATTCCACTGAATACCGCGATGCAAAGCAACTTGTAATCGACTATAGTGAAGTTATTACCCTGACGCAAACTTCTGCCCAAGGGGTCAGTCCCGGTGAAGGGATATCGGCCCTTGCCCCGTCGAATGAGGTGCAGGATATTCCAACCGAATATCACTGTGCAAAACAAAAGGAAACGTCTTTGTAATAACACTTTTTAAATTGTTCCAACAACATCCAAACAGGTTTGTTTTACTTTGCATTGATCAGAATCAACGCAGTCCCATCAATAATCACACCAGAAAAGAACGAAAATAAAATGTACGTATATGCCATCCGCATTCGTCACTCGGTCCCGTCATCACCCGTTAGGTTACTTAACTAACGATAGAGCGGGGACTGAACTAGCGCGGGTGTAAAACATATACAACATCTAATAGTATATAAACTAATATACATTAATCGCTCCAGGCGTGATAAAATGCAACATTACAGAAAAGTAATAAGCATCACAGAACAATACAGATAATCTGGGATCCCCGAGTTTCACAGAGCCGCTGCTGAAACCCGACGTTCCCCTGTCGTGTGGATAGCCTGTGCAATGAAACCTAGACCCTTACGGGTGCGGCAAGTTACCCGCAAAAACCTGAAGCGAGGCTGCCCCTTACAGCATAGTGAATGGACCACCCGGCACTTCACGGAATCCGGTAGCTTGAGCATCCCTCCTTGGGTCAACCTGTACCCCCTACGAGTGCGGCGAATAGTCTGCTAATTCTAGAGTGGGGCCCCTCCGCCTCTCAAAGCCATAAGATGTGGACCCATTGCCCCTCAGAACCCGGCTATCTGTGCACTCCGTCGTGGGGCAAAACCTAGTACAGAAATGAAAAATAGTACAACAGGTACATCGACCGCAACCTGGTCGTGCCCCAAAAGAATATTATACAACAGGCAGTGACGGCAGTCCACATGTTGGACGCTCGCCCCACAATATCAAATGTACAAATAAACTCAAACTGCACTACCATTGCACACTGCTATCTACCACGACAAATCCGCAACATCACAGCACAACACAGAACATCAACGCGAATGTCACGTTCGCAAACCTGTCTAAAAGAACTATAGCAATCAGACACGGTTTACCGATCAAATGACATTCCCGGTCGGAGATATAATGTAAGCACTGTAAACTAACATGTTTAAATTTCGATCGACTAAATATCCCGAGTGGGCCCCACGCAAATCTGCTGTACAGTAAAAAACACTGGGCCTAAATGAACAGTTCCAGAAACCACAATTTCCCAAGTAGAATCCACAGAAGAAAGATGGCCCACTGATTCACCTAGACGGCCGCGGTTCCGCGGCCAAATCATGGATTTGGCGGCGGTTCCGCGGCCCTATGGTCGGATCAGTGGGTCGAATTTCTTCTGTTTTCTTTAAAAACCCTGCTTGATTTTCTGGTATGGTCAAAATGATTTTTAGACCTGTTTGAAAATTAACAGAAACTTTAGACTTGAAAAAATGTAGTTTTTGAAAATCCGTCCGATCGATCTTTTAAACGCGTTAGCACAAATTAGTAAAGCTTAATGGCGTGGCTCTGATACCATGTAAGTCTACGGTAGCGCCCCGGCCGTCTTTCTGACGCCAATTGCGGAACAAAAACTTTTAACACTGGCGCTATCATATACTATAACCCGGATCTGCCATTAACGCTAAACTAACAATCTACAAAGAGGGAAGAAAGGTTATACCGAACGATCCGAGTCCTTCGTTCTTTAACCATCATCCCACGCTCCGTTGCGGCTGCTCCGATCTCGTCGATCTCTGATCTCCTCGTCCAGGTGGCACCACGTCATCGGATTTTTAAACGGGCTCCCGCCTCTGACTTGAGGCAATTCGGTCGTCAAGTTTGCTAAAAGAGACGACCAAGATTGATGTAGAGAATGAGTGGAATATTTTGTCTCGCTTCGTCCAAAACCATGGACGAACGGTTAATGAAGTTGCCATAGGAATCGGGTGATGGAATGAAATGAGCTGTGAAATTCCATACACCGAAAACTATCATCTTTTTTCCAAATGAATCAAATCAAGTGAGTGAAAAATCTCATGGGCACCAAGGAGGGGGCCGGCCACAATATATAGAGGTGGGGGGGTGAGTGTAGGAGAGGGGGAGGTGACAATAAGAAAATATCTCTAGTGTGAACACACTTAATGAAATGATGAATCATTAACCTAGTCATCAAGCATTAATGGAATCATTAAATGCAACCATGACTCACTAAACACCTCACCACTTCTAGAACCTTCTAGAAGCTTCCACACTCATCTCAAGAAAAGAAAAATCCATATTTAACCAAATATTAAATACGGCTGATAGAAAACTGGAAACTTCCAAAAGTGATCCCGAAACGAATTTCAGGATAACCCCGTAACTGTATAAATATACCCGCATTTGTATTACGACCGAATACAAATGCAACTGAGACAAAAATATTATATCTACTCAATATAATATTCGGATCCGGCTTAAACCAAAGCCGACCAGTATTATCTGCCCGAAAAATAACACGTGCGTAAACGCACGTGCATTTTCCGAATCCTGCCATAAAACCATACGGCCTCAACAACGTTTCGTCCGAACTTGGGAAACTGTCTGTGGGGGACTCTAATGACTCGTCAGTACCCTGGCAGTGGGTTTAACCACAAGCCGTCAGCGGCACTAGCTGTGCGTAACGGCTGCCCATGGACTGACCTCAAGGGAGGCTGATGAGCGAACTCATCCAGAAACCCTACTGAGCCTAACAGTGACAATGTATATACAGTCCGGTCCGTTCGTCTATGAGTATCGCATATCCGGCCTAGGGGGCTAGTAACGTCAGACCCCAATAGCTGTATAAGTCGTGTCGGAGACAAGCCCTGAATACCCTGAGATACTACTGGAGTACCTACCAGTAAATCTCACCTGCCTTGGCCAAGGACTTGGTGTAATGGCTTTCCTAGACACAGCACGACCTCCACCCCCAATACCGGGAGAGACGAATCCCCTGCCGATCCGCTCACGTGCCTCCATGTGGCTCGGGATTGTACCCAAAAACTACCTGTTTGCACGACTCCTTTGAGCCGTGGTAGGGTAGAAATCAAAGCACAGTGGGAACTCACACGAGACAAATGACGACCTCAGGTCGATGAACTAACCTGTACACATGTCACCAGGGAACTGATATCTGACGATATGCATAATACCAACTAGCAGGTTCCCGGCGAGTCCTGTCTGGTGTACTCATAACCCAATGAGCACCTGTATACATCATAAGTGATCCAACTGACACCAGTGGCTTGTGAGACCGACCACCGCCCCTCGTCGGGGTCTCGACTGTATACACTAGTCTACTCCGGAGTATCGATGCCCTGTCTCGAAACTCCCACGACTAGGGACCACTATTAAGGATATGCTTATAGACCACCCAACTCTCACTTATATGATCGCCCTCATACTGTTGGTAGTCAAGCAAGATCCTAAGGGTTCTATCAAAGTGTAATCGAGATCAGTCACCTGAACCTATACACGACTGATAAAGGCAAACCAGATAGCATACTATCATCTCGAGTATGACTGTCCTACCGGTATAGGTCCTCCGCAATCATTGCAATCACGTACCTGCGATCCAATAATTGACTTTGAGGGCACTATATCCAACACCAGCAGGACCCCCATATCCATCTATCGACTCTGGTCGGTATCCTCCGGATAACCGCCAGGTCCAACCAATCACCGGTAGGTACTCGCCCGCCTCCAGGCTCAATCAGCAAAATCATTCAATCATCTTGCCGATGGGAACCATACCGGGTCCACCATGTACCCGCAATCGACTCGTCCACTCCTCGAATCGGGTTTCACATGTCGCTCTCAGCACCGAGAAAACACATGGTGGACGCACTGAAATATCATATCAAGGGTAACCGGGTTTTTAAAGCAATGACATATTCTCTTTTGAAATACCCACGGTTCCCAAATCCAGAAATATCATGGAAATAGCAACTCTCAATGCGTATAATCAGAAAGCATGATGTATATGACATGTAAAAGAAATGTTGGCACATCAGTCTGTCATGCAAGAATCATATCCTGAATGCAATAGTACTACAGTGTAGTGACATGGCAATTATCGATGATGAAGTGTGTGAGCCGGCAACAAGTGTACGTGGAACATACGCATCATCGATAATGGTGCTGGTGTCCTAGCAGCATGACTGTAATATATCAATAAACACAAGCAATGCAATGCAAATAGCATGGGTATGCGGAATCGAATAATCAATGCAACAGTAAAGAATATATCTTAATAAATATATCATGCAGCCTTGCTTTTTGAAATAAGACGAATCAGGGTTTTTGGTAAAATAAGGGCTACGGTGTTTTAAAAAAAGATGTGTCGTTTGAAAATATCCGTAGAATCCCTTTTGCCTATCTTTAAAATATCCCCGATTCGTTAGTTTTGAAATAGGTATGACTCGGGTCTAGTCTAACGCCTACTATGCGAACTACGGACCCAACAATCAAGTCAATCGGGAGGGGTATGAAAACCACCTAAATCTGAGTCAATGTCACATTATCTCATCACATAACAGGTATCACTACCATCATATCACATCTCAAATACGAACTCTGTCATATCGCCGAGTCTCACGGCCTCAATCAAACCTCATCGACTCATCGTAATCCCACGTATCATCCTCAAATCCCGTATATGAACACATAGTCCCATACCCTTGTGTATATATACAAACCTCCAAATGCGCACAGATAAATGAAAGAATGTATGCAAGTATATGTGTACGTGTATGTGTGAGTGCAACCACTACTCTAGGGTTTCGCACTATACTAAACCAATACATCCTTATCATCAATAATTCCATTATTACCATCAATAATGCTAACAACACATAATAAATATATGTGTGTATACGTATTCGTATACATCACCACGGACTGCGGGGGTGCTATACGCCATCCACCCGACTTCTCCCCGTAGATATAAATCTACTCACCTTGCTTCTCGTGTACCGATGCCGATGTCGCCATCTTCATCTTCTTCGTCTCAACATTACGTAGGGTACCTACAAGTATATCACAAACGCTAAAGCACATGAAAATCACATCTGAAAACCAAAACAGCACACGCTACTCGCATAGGTAAAAACTTATCGTCTCGCATGTAAACACGTTCAATATCCACTTGTCGTTGATGTCCAAACGCCACCCGACAGGAATGAATCCCAAATACCAAAATCCATGCTAAAAAAGTCGTAAACCATGCGCCAACATAGGAAAATCAACCCAGATTTTACCCTAGATGGAATCAGACAAAATTGCACATGCCATGGGTCAAGACTACTGGAAATACGGCCATGCACCAAAAACGAGATGGTTTCCCCCTACTCTGGCCGCAAATTGCGGCCAAAAGGATTAAATCTGTGGCCTGGGGAAGGAGGTAGGGGCTAGGGTTTGGTGTGGTCATTCCAGGATGCCTGCACATCTCACTGTCAACTCAATTTTATTTTAGGGGTCTCGGGGTGATAGCAGATTCCTAAATACGATCACAGATTCACTGTTTTTCCCGATATCGTCTCATAAATCCGTATTCTGAGTTTTAGCTTCAGGTTTGGTTCAATCTATCATCACACCAGGGGTTCTAGGGTCACCACAAGCCTCAATTTCACTTTTGATTTCAGGTCTAACCCTAAACCCTAACTAGAATTCTCCAAAGTCCACAAACGACACCATATCGATATGAAACTAGTATTGATGCACAAGAAATGAAATACTACTCTAAGGTTGCAGAATTTACCTCCTTTGGCAACTCAAGAATTTTCTTGAGTTGCTCAAAGTCCTCAAGATCCACTCTTCCTTAGTCCAATGCGTTCCTCTCGAGCTTATGAGCATGTTTTGTGAAGAGGGAATGGGGTTTTGAGATGATTTTTGTGGTGTTTTGGGGGATTGAAGGTGAAGGAGGGAAAGGGAAGAGCAGGAGCAGCTGCAGCTCCAGAGAGGAGGGAGAGAGAAATGTGATGAAGAAATGAGAGGAAATGGCTAGGTCAACACCCTCACCTACCCTCTCTCTCACCATACCTATTTCTTTATTCAAAATCCTTTTCTTTTCTTTTCCAAAACCTTCTCATTCAAATAGTAGACACAAAGTAAAAGCCATGGTAAGAATAATGTAACACAAGTCCAAAATGATATGTGCATGTTTTGCACAAAAATGCCAAAAACCCGATTAGCGATTTTTAATCGCGATTAGCACTAAATTAGTGCCAAACTAATTATAAAAACTTTAAAATGGCATAATTTCATAAAATACCCTATTTTAGAATTTTCCATAATTTGTCCCCATTTATTTGTATTTAATTATACCGGAATATTAAAATATTCATTAAAATAATATTAAATTATAAAAATTCCCAAAAATAATATTTTATTATTTTGAAACGTTAAAATCTACCCCCCTTAAAGAAATTCGGTCCCTGAATTTAAATTTAAACCCCCAAATACTATAATATTTCGATATAAATTCCAAGTCGTCGGGGCTCCGAATCATCAATACATAAAACATCATAGCGCAATACATGCGCATGAGTAATGAGCAGATAACTCAAAAGCAAAACTCCGTCAAGCATCCCGCAATCATCGGAGTAATGGTAAAGACACAAATGTCTAATCCAAAACAAAACCAATATGATATAGATCAGAACTATACATGTAGACATCCAATCTATACATGTGAATAGCTGATGTAAATGCATGCAAATCTTTTTAAGTCGCTGTGCGATGCGCATAACACTGCACAGTGGCGGACGTATTTCATAAGAAAATAACCATATATGTATATATCTTTTGTTTACTATGTACGTTCCGCCGTTTTGAAAACAATTTAGAAGGGTTTCCTTGTTTTTAAAACGTTTCGTGTCATATCGGACACGTAGGTATATATGCTGAGACTATAGCTCGCTTTTTGGAAATCCCTTCGATAACTATCAATGCATGCAAAAATATATCCAGGTACTGTCCTCTGACTAGTCCTGCTCAGTACAAAATGAATATCAAATATCATAAAAATATACTGCTCCATAAGGGATAAATCCCAAAAATGCACATAACACCACCCTGTGCGTCTGGTGCGCACGGAAATCAAAATCCATATATGTGCCATACAGGTGCACAAAACAACATCTAGGTGCATCGGGTGTGCACGAAGTATCTGTCATAGGCAACGTGTGTGCCTGACAGCCAAATCAGGTGCATCTGACATGCACGAAGAATCTCGATTTAGTGCATCTGGTGTGCACCGAAATCGTATCTCAAAACATGCGCGAAAATCCAAATCGGTGCATCCATCGTGCACGAATGAAAGTCTAAACCCTGCGCACTCAACATGCACGGAATCACGAAATCCAATAGCAAACGCCGAACATGCGTAAGTCCAGTCAAAAGTACGGAGTGCAAGAATCAACATCAATATCAGAATCAAAATCGACATATCGAATGACATCAAATCAAAGTCATGTGCAACCGTAGTGCACAAAATATAAATCCGGTGCAACAAAGGCACGAAATATAAATCTGATGCGATAAACGCAAGAAACATAAAACTGGTGCGACAAACGCACGAAGTATAGAACTGGTGCATCCCATGCACAAATATCAAGCAATAACTCAAATGCGTAAGCAGAAACACCAAGTGTACCCAGGTATAAAGAAAATCATAAACATGTGCAACTGCGTGCACAAAACACATATCAATGCACTTCAAGCACATATAAGCTATACCGAGTGCAAAATCAACTCGTGTGCGTAACATATGCACAACATCAAATCAACCGTACGAAATCCATGAAGTCATAAGCAGGTGCAGCCAAGGCACGAAACGATATACAATGCGGATTAATCAAAATCAGGTGTACCGCAATGGAAAATCTCACAACCGCGTGCATCAGCATGCATAAATCAAATCAAAACACTAAAAGTACATGAAAACTATGCTGGAAGCGTAAATCAAATCACCCGCATAAAATAGGCATGAAATCACAATCAATACCTCAAGAGTAATAACTATGCATAAGATATACATACCCGGTAGGTGCAACCATGGTGCAAGAAAATAAATACCATGAAACTCAGTCATCAAAACTAAATCATGCGAATAGATCGCCCAAAATACCGAAATCCAAGGTGACGGATACGTGATAGTCAAATCACAAAATCACAAATCATAAATACCGCCATCGGTATATCCTCCTTCGAAGACGAGAAGGTGTCGGTACATCCAATGCTAGCGGCGCAAGATATCTACTTGCCTCTTGCTCGCGGCTGGCGTCCTCTGCCTCTGGTTCCTTATCTTCCCTGCGGATTACCAATCTCGCAATCCATCGGCTCATTGTCCCGGTCAGGTGTGCTAACAGGAACGATTCCGTTCTGGCACTTTTCTGGTCCTCTCTCGGTCAATCCTCACGACCGCTCGTAAAGCAGCACATCTCTGGCACCGACCTCGGGTCCTCTGAATGCACATCACACATCGGCTCCTGGTGCAAATCTTATTGCAGCAGTGTACTGGAAGGAATCCTGCTCAAAGTCTCTTCTGATCTCGCCTAAGCCAAACTGTACGGAGGCTGGTACTCTGGCGTAATCTTTTCTCGCTCTCTGGACATCTGCATTCTCAGTACAACATCTACTCGGAAGCTGGTCGCATCCTAGCGCCTCTGTATGCATATCCGACCTTTAATCTTAACGGGGTGCAATAACAGCCCGTCTGCATCTCGCACGAACTTCTTGTCCCGCTTGTCTGTATCATCGACCATTTCGACGTCGCGTCTCTATCTGCGCACTGCAATGCCCTCGACTACGGTCCATCCGAAGTCTCTCACACGGACTCGAAATCACGAACTCGGTATCTTCATCACTCAGTATAAGATAACTAGCCGATCACATCCTCAACGTGCGTATCGCATCTCTGATGTCAGCGGAGTGGAACGTCATCTCGTCGAAATCTCATGCGAACTCTTAACTCCACTCTGCTTCAATATCGACTAATCCGGACTCATCTCATCATGGCTACACAGACTGCGCTCCAACGGCTATACTCGTATCTGGAGTCTCCCAAGCAGTATCCCATCACATGATATCCGAAAGATGTCGAATCGTCCGATCGACTCGTCAGAACCTCATAATCCCCCAAGAGCTCAACACCTTGGGTACAGTTTAATAGTATCGAGTACATACCACAGCATCGGTGGTCCAGCCGTAGAAGGGCAAACCCAAGCCTCACTAATGGCGCCGTGGAACCGCCGCAAACCCTAAGGTTCAAAGGCTTTCACACGGTCATTATGTCGAGTTAGGGTTTCATTCTTCTAGAGGGTCCATAGAATTGCTTGCACGTCTTTCCGAGTACTTTAAACTTGGAAAATGGGTTCCTGACATTCGATCGTCTCAATCAACTCTCAACGAATCTGCGTGAAGTCGCCTCTAGCTGGAATCAATCTATCTGATGACCACGCATCGGGGTAAGCGAACGAATCACATGTCCTAGTCATTCATCTACTCACCATCATATCTCTAAGAATATTCTCAAGCTGCAGTAGCTCCAATCATCTGGGCGATATCTCATCATTCGCAGCAACAATTGGCTCATTCGTCCGTACGCTGAACAGCGCCTCAATTATCATGAAGAAGCGATATATCAATGGTCATCACATCCTGGCTTGCCTCTATCAGTGGCTCAATCCTCTGGTACCGATTGGTATGCCCGAGAAATCTCGCAAAAGCGATCAGTCCAACGCTCATTGCGCAAAAGCACAATAAGACGACGCCTCTATATGCAATCGTATGTCTCTGGAAACACGCCCTGTCAGTCCTCTTCCACGACGAGCTCATGCTGACACAACTCGAGCCGTAGCTCACTCTACCCGTGCAATCGTGGCAGCAAAACACAACTAGTATCGATGAGGATAGATCATAGGAATGAATATAATACTGTGCAAGGAAATGCACATCCTAAGGTTTCTTAAGCGGAGTGGCGTGTCGTAAGTATGCCGCGGAACATACGTACGGTACGTCCCTCTACTCAAGCTACCTACTCCATCAACTAAGGGTCATCCTATGCGACGAAAGTTCAGGTATAATACCCCCTCGACTAAGTCTAAGTTCCGTAAGGTCAAGCCTAAGTTCCGTATATAGATAACGCCCTAGGCTCCACATAGTCAAACTTAGACTCGAACCAAGGTCAACCTAGCGCTCTGATACTAACTTTGTCACGACCCGAAAGAGCACGTGACTGGCTCTTGAACCATATGAAGTCTATAGGACCCCATCTGATCCAAGTAAGCCAAAAGCCCAGAAATCTAAAACCATTTTAAGGAGTAAATAAGGAAAACTGGTTTAAGAAGTAAAGAAATCATGTTTTTAAATAACTAGGCCGAATATGCATTTTAAAAATGTGTAGTCTTTTCTGAAAATTTCGGCAGAGTTTCCTTTGTAAAAACTGGCCCCGAACGGGGTACAACAAGAAATATATATATGAAATGATAAAAGGCATCCCCAAACGGGAGCTACCTTTTCGTCAATCGACGGTCACAACCACGCAAGCAATAATAATATACAACGCCAAAGGACGAGGATCAAAGCCCAAAAAGAAACTCAAAACAGGCAGAAAACCATAATACTACAAGCGTGACTCTAAGGTCGAAATAATACATCACTGTCTCTAAGTCTGAAACAATATACGAGCTTTGGTTGATGGAATGACTAGATACAACTGAAAGTACATGTACAAGGGTGGTTCTGATGCAAAAGAACCCACCTACCAACGCAAGTCACCCATAAGGAAGCAGTGTGCCAGAAATGCCGCTATAGAATCTGTACGGCAAAAACCTGCAAGGACTATGGCACAACGAGGGTGAGTTGCCAACTCGTGAATAGAAAATATCTACAAGCAGAGATCGAATGTATGACCCATCCTAGGTCAATACGATCAGATATATATATATAAACCTCAATATGAACAAGTCTGAAGCATGCTAAACTAGCAATGTAATCTCTATACATGAGTGTAGTGCCAAGTGCTCGTGCCAGTGCCTCAGGTAATAGCATATCATAAATGTGAGGCATGATCAATGAATCAATCTGCATGTACGTGGATCCTGTCCACTCGTCACCCAATGACAATAACCATCATGCATTTAAATATCATCAGCATAAGCATGGAAATATGAGGATATAAACCACCTGTGTCTCTCGCGACACGTCAAAATCATGGAACCGGAGTGCCCAGCATCGACACTCGAAAACATCATGAAAACTGTGCCCAGCATCGGCACGTAAATCTTCATATATCGGGCTCCATCTGCGGAATCGGCCCTCGGCCCCAGCAGGACGCCCATATCCATCTATCGACTCTGGTCGGTATCCTCCGGATAACCGCCAGGTCTAACCAATCACCGGTAGGTACTCGTCCGCCTCCAGGCTCAATCGGCAAAATCCTTCGATCATCTTGCCGAGGGGAACCATACCGGGTCCACCATGTACCCGCAATCGGCTCGTCCACTTCTCGAATCGGGTTTCACATGTCGCTCTCAGCACCGAGAAAACACATGGTGGACGCACTGAAATATCATATCAAGGGTAACCGGGTTTTTAAAGCAATGACATATTCTCTTTTGAAATACCCACGGTTCCCAAATCCAGAAATATCATGGAAATAGCAACTCTCAGTGCGTATAATCAGAAAGCATGATGTATATGACATGTAAAAGAAATGTAGGCACATCAGTCTGTCATGCAAGAATCATATCCTGAATGCAATAGTACTACAGTGTAGTGACATGGCAATTATCGATGATGAAGTGTGTGAGCCGGCAACAAGTGTACGTGGAACATACGCATCATCGATAATGGTGCTGGTGTCCTAGCAGCATGACTGTAATATATCAATAAACACAAGCAATGCAATGCAAATAGCATGGGTATGCGGAATCGAATAATCAACGCAACAGTAAAGAATCTATCTCAATAAATATATCATGCAGCCTTGCCTTTTGATATAAGAAGAATCAGGTTTTTTGGTAAAATAAGGGCTACGGTGTTTTAAGAAAAGATGTGTCGTTTGAAAATATCCGTAGAATCCCTTTTGCCTATCTTTAAAATATCCCCGATTCGTTAGTTTTGAAATAGGTATGACTCGGGTCTAGTCTAACGCCTACTATGCGAACTACGGACCCAACAATCAAGTCAATCGGGAGGGGTATGAAAACCACCTAAATCTGAGTCAATGTCACATTATCTCATCACATAACAGGTATCACTACCATCATATCACATCTCAAATACGAACTCTGTCATATCGCCGAGTCTCACGGCCTCAATCAAACCTCATCGACTCATCGTAATCCCACGTATCATCCTCAAATCCCGTATATGAACACATAGTCCCATACCCATGTGTAGATATACAAACCTCCAAATGCGCACAGATAAATGAAAGAATGTATGCAAGTATATGTGTACGTGTATGTGTGAGTGCAACCACTACTCTAGGGTTTCGCACTATACTAAACCAATACATCCTTATCATCAATAATTCCATTATTACCATCAATAATGCTAACAACACATAATAAATATATGTGTGTATACGTATTCGTATACATCACCACGGACTGCGGGGGTGCTATACGCCATCCACCCGACTTCTCCCCGTAGATATAAATCTACTCACCTTGCTTCTCGTGTGCCGATGCCGATTTCGCCATCTTCATCTTCTTCACCTCACCATTACGTAGGGTACCTACAAGTATATCACAAACGCTACTCGCATATTGCGTTGATGTCCAAAAGCCAAAACAGCACACGCTACTCGCATAGGTAAAAACTTATCGTCTCGCATGTAAACACGTTCAATATCCACTTGTCGTTGATGTCCAAACGCCACCCGACAGGAATGAATCCCAAATACCAAAATCCATGCTAAAACAAGTCGTAAACCATGCGCCAACATAGGAAAATCAACCCAGATTTTGCCCTAGATGGAATCAGACAAAATTGCACATGCCATGGGTCAAGACTACTGGAAATAGGGCCATGCACCAAAAACGAGATGGTTTCCCCCTGCTCTGGCCGCAAATTGCGGCCAAAAGGATTAAATCTGCGGCCTGGGGAAGGAGGTAGGGGCTAGGATTTGGTGTGGTGGTTCCAGGATGCCTGCACATCTCACTGTCAACTCAATTTTATTTTAGGGGTCTCGAGGTGATAGCAGATTCCTAAATACGATCACAGATTCACTGTTTTTCGCGATATCGTCTTATAAATCCGTATTCTGGGTTTTAGCTTCAGGTTTGGTTCAATCTATCATCACACTAGGGGTTCTAGGGTCACCACAAGCCTCAATTTCACTTTTGATTTCAGGTCTAACCCTAAACCCTAACTAGAATTCTCCAAAGTCCACAAACGACACCATATCTATATGAAACTAGTATTGATGCACAAGAAATGAAATACTACTCTAAGGTTGCAGAATTTACCTCCTTTGGCAACTCAAGAATTTTCTTGAGTTGCTCAATGTCCTCAAGATCCACTCTTCTTTAGTTCAATGCGTTCCTCTCGAGCTTGTGAGCATGTTTTGTGAAGAGGGAATGGGGGTTTTGAGATGATTTTTGTGGTGTTTTGGGGGATTGAAGGTGAAGGAGGGAAAGGGAAGAGCAGGAGCAGCAGCAGCTCCAGAGAGGAGGGAGAGAGAAATGTGATGAAGAAATGAGAGGAAATGGCTAGGTCAACACCCTCACCTACCCTCTCTCTCACCATACCTATTTCTTTATTCAAAATCCTTTTCTTTTCTTTTCCAAAACCTTCTCATTCAAATAGTAGACACAAAGTTAAAGCCATGGTAAGAATAATGTAACACAAGTCCAAAATGATATATGCTTGTTTTGCACAAAAATGCCAAAAATCCGATTAGCGATTTTTAATCGTGATTAGCACTAAATTAGTGTCAAATTGATCATAAAAACTTTAAAATGGCATAATTCCATAAAATACCCTATTTTAGAATTTTCCACAATTTTCCCCATTTATTTGTATTTGATTATACCGGAATATTAAAATATTCATTAAAATAATATTAAATTATAAAAATTCCCAAAAATAATATTTTATTATTTTGAAACGTTACAAATTCCAGATAAATAGACAGTATTAAACTTTCCGATCGAATAATCAAATACCCAAGATTTCCTAAATAGCTCAACACTTGAGCGGAGTTCAAAAATCCCGGAACGTGTCACAGTAGCAGCGGTCCAGCCGTAGAAGGGTCAAGCCAACGCCTCACATGTGGCACGCCGTACTGCCCCAAACCCTAAGGTTTAGAGGCAGTTCAGACGGTCACATAATCGAGTTAAGGTTTGTGTTCTTCTAGAGGGTCCACCACATTACTTGCACGTATTTCCGAAAGATTTAAACTCGAGGAAAAATTCTACACTTGAAAGTTTTTCGTGCCGGGAAAAAGTGAGTTAATGATATCCGTTCGAACTTTTTAATACTTTCTAAATTACCCGAAAACAGCACGAAATTAAATATTCCGATCGAATCAACGAATCCAAAATAATCCCCAGAACACTCAACACTTGAGTCAGATTAAAAATACCCAAAAATATGTACAAGCAGACACTAACATTACTGTATAAAAACGAGGCTTTTTCTCTTCTGTACGGCCGCGGATTCGCGGCCCAAGCAAGGTCTGGCCGCGGTTCCGCGGCGATATGTACGACTTATTGCTTCGTTTTTTACAGAATTGCTTAGATTTCCCTGCTGAATTTTTTAAGTATTTTTAATTCTGAAAAAACATAGTTTTAAAAAATTGTCCAAAGAAGGGTTAAAATGCGTATTTTTTGGTTCGATCGGAGTTTTAACTTCGCCTAAACGTCGCCTAAGGTTCTAGCTTGGCTCTGATACCATGAAGGGTTTCCTACAGCACCACTACTAGGGTTTGGAGGCAACACACATGCCATATTTAAAATTTAGATGGTGCTAAAGATACATTCTAAAGGATCATGCTAGAAAATTTAGGGCAACATAACTTTAACACAAACACAAGTAGAAAAAGCTAGGGTTTTGAGAGTACAACCTTTGTAGCTCCCTACGCTAGACTCCTTGGCTACTTGAGGGTTGGAAAAAGGTCCGCTTGAGATCCTCTAGGTCCACGATGATCCACCCGGAGTCCTCTTTGTCCAAGCTTGAAGCTTCACAAGATCAAGAGAAGAAATGGAAGCTAACACTCTACACTAATGGGCAAGACTAGTGTAGAATGGTGTTGTGGTTGGTTTTCTCACTTCAAAATCCTAACTTGGTAACAATTTTGCTCACTTGAGAAAACTAGAGAGCAAGAGAGAAAGGAGGAAGAAGATGATGGCTTTCTAAAACTCAAGATAATGATAAGGTTATGAAAAAAATGAGAAAAGAGAATATATATATTTTCTATCTCTCATTCTTAACCAAGGTTATAAAATATCTAGATATTTTAGTTTGGAACAAAAATGACCATAGAAATTAAATCATGGTTAAACAAAAGGGTTAATGAAAGAATAAAATATTCAACCATGAAACAATTTCCATTTTCATTTTTCTTTTCCAAAAATAATATCCATATATTTTATAAAGGGTGTGAGTCTTATATTGCCACCATCCACTATATCAACAACCATGATAGAATGATGTATGCATGTATGTGTGCATGCACATCCATATGCGCATGAATAAGAATGAATGCATACATGCATGCATGCAACAAAAAAAACAAGAAAGGATTTCAAGTGAGAAACTAATGGTCAAATAATAAATCAACACTTGATTTAGCAAACCGGTCATATCGCCACCCGGGTATTGAGCGATCAGAAGAAAACAAGCGAACCTGTTACAACTCCCGTCGGGCCAACCGGCAACACTACCGTACAGTCCGGTCTCTTCGTCAGATATGCTGCATATCAAGCCTAGGGATGGTAACGTCGACCCCAATAACTCAATAAGTCATGCTGATGAATGGTCTATAACAAATCGAGAAACTACTGATAACACTTATCAGTAAATCTCAACAGCCCTGGCCAGGGACTTACTGATATAGCCAGTCGAGCACAGCACAGCATCAACTCCCAATACCGGGAGAGACGAAACCACTCCTATCGCTCATCGCCTTCGTGTGTCTCGGGACTGTACCCAACGGCCACCTGTTTGCACGACTCAGTAGAGCCGTGGTAGGGTGGTAATCAAAGTACACTGGGAGAACACACAAGACTTTATGACGATCTCGGGTCTACAGACTAACCTGCACCAGTGTCACCTGAGAACTGCTATCCGACGATAGATATAATTCCATATAGGAGTTCTCGGTGAGTCCGTCCAGTGTACCCAGTCACCACTGAGCATCCGTATGCGATCTCGATGACAAACATCGATGAATGTGGGAACATCCATCGCCCATCATATGGGTCTAGTATCATATACGCTAGTCTACTCTGGTATATCGATGCCCCATCTCGATAGACATACGACTAGGGACATTTCAGGATATGCTTATAAACTACAGATGTCCCACTAGTATGATCTTCGTCATAATCACAGTAGTCAAGCCTATATCCTCAGGGCTTTATCAACATGTGTGAATGAATAAAAGCATGATCAATTCAACATGTCAGATAAAGAAGAACCAGATAGCATACTATCATGTCGAGCAAGAATGTACACTGAATATATATATATATATATACATGTATAAATACATCCGCTATCATATAATGGCCATATATACATGTATAAATACATCCGCTATCATATAATGGCCTCTAGGGCATACATATATCCAACATGGACACTGTTGAAAACAAGTTTGGAGGAGGGTTGTGCTTATTTATGCATCACTTTGCATCGTACTTTGCATAAGCATAAAACATTTAAAACATATAAAATTAAAAAAAATTCAAAAGATAAAAATATTTAATATTTAATTTTATAATAAAAGATTAGATAGTAAAAAATTACATCCAAAAGATTAGAAAAATTTAAGAAAACTAAGAAAATTAGAAGTTTTCTTAAACGAACTAATAATAAGTAGTTATGAGCCGTTGTCCCAAGGGTTAGTAAGATGAAAGAAGTCACTAATCTGCGGATAAAAATAAGTCTGAAAAATAGTTCCTATTCTGGAAGCCAAACATTTGAATGTTGATACCCTACTATACGCACTTACACACGTCTTGAAGCTCGGGATAGTAGAGGATACCTTGAAATGCTCTTGTCTAAAAGCCAAAGCATGAAGGAAATAATAAATGAAGAAAATATAAAATGGTGTAAAGAAAAAATGAACACTGGTTTTGTTATCACCAAGGCAACAATAAAAAATATAGCGAGGGTGCTGTTCAGACCATAATATTGCATTTATCATTCCCCTATTCTTATCCTTTTTATAAATAAACAGGTACTCTTGACGCACGTTTGTTGCATATTACAGGATACAGGTTTCTGGAGCAAATACAGTGAAAAAGACACAAAACAACAGAAAATGGACTTTTGACCAACAATTAGACGAATCCTAGTCGAGCCCAGTTCACATAGGTGCAAGGCAACGAATGTCAATGTGAAACGGTTAAAAAGCCCAATACAAGTCTTCACTGAAGATCTGGAGAAGAGTGAGAAGCCAACAGAGAAAATACATATAAAAATACAGAGCCCCAGAACTCCTGAAGAAAGCCCAAAAGACTGGCGGCCCAAGACCACCAAAGGGCCGCGGATCCGCGGCCCAAGCCAGCATTTGCCGCGGATCCGCGGCCGTCTAATGCCCGGGTCGGTGGAGATTTCTTCTGTTGCCGCGACGTTGTGGGTGTTGGGATTTCCAGTGGGCAAATCAGTAATTGCGCATGTGCGAGACTCTGAAACCCTAATTCTCCTGTTTACTTATAAATTATAATCTAGATCTGTAAAAATGTATGCCTCTTTTCAATAAATAAAATTCAGAATTTCTGGGAGTGACATTCAGATCTATTCTGTCTTCTACTTGGAGGGAACCATCAAATCTGTAGGTAATTTATTTCCTTGCTTTTATTTTCTAGTATAATTTATCATCCCCTAATGAGCGAGTAGTCTCCTCGCTTGTTAGGGTTAGCCTTAGCGAAAGGGTTGAGAGATGAGATCTCTCACCCCTTTCAATGCCATCTTCACTTTAGAGTTAGAACTCCATGCATACGCACACATCCGCTCCCTACGGCACCCTACCCCTCGAGGTAACGGTGAACCGTAGTATAAAGGGCCGGTTGCGCGCGTTTTCCATGGGGGTTAGGGTAATTATCAACAAAGGAAGGATACAAGTCTAGAGGAAGAAACATCTTCCCAAAAGATTCGTATCCACTTTATTGATAATTAACGTAACATCTAATAGATCTAAAAAAGAAGGCATTGAAAGCGGTGAAGGAAACATTAATCTCCAAAACTTCCCCTAAGCCTAACCCTAGCAAGACTCTTAATTAGATTAATTAGATCTAGTTTTTATAGATTTTTATAAACCAATCAAAACGACAAATAGAATCAACTCGTTAAAACACATAAAAGGAATTTACCCGTCTCTGTGGATCGACCCGTACTCACCGGCTAGCTGCGAAGCGACGCCGTTTCTTGATTGCGGTAAATACAAGTTTTGACAATCAATCAAATGGCGCCGTTGCCGGGGACGGCGTAATATTTCATTTTGTGAATTTTCGGGTTGATATAAATTTAAAAAATTATAAAAATCTGAAAATATAAAAAAAATAAAAAAATTATCAACTTTGATCTGTTTGAAGGGTGTATCTTTTGAATCTTGCAGGAACAGCGAAGAATTGAGGATCTGGAAATTTACAGAGGGCAAAACAAAAATTGGTACATAAGAACAGAGAGGAACTATCAGTACAGAGCAGCACAAATTTTTCCAGAGCGCGATCCCACCAGACGACCGCGTTTCCGCCGCATTAGGGGCCTCCCGCCGCGGATCCGCGCTCTTCCTGCCACGTCAGCGCATCAATTTTGCTGGTTTGATTTCTCTTTTCTTCCCCTCTGCAACCTACAATATATCTCTCTGTAAAAAGTTTTCTGCAGGAATTCTTTGCGTAAAGAGTCTTTCTCCCCCTTCTCTATAACAGATTTTCTGCAGGTTTCTTTGCGCCGCGCTAAAATTGAATGCAAGTGAAATTTTATTTGTTTTGCATAATTTAACCGGACTCTAAGGGGCTAATTGACCAAACTCAGATTGGGTAGGGATTTCATCACCCTTCCCAGGACCCCAGAAAACACCTAAAGCATTTTGCATCGACCACCTTTAATTAAAAAAGATTAGACTCAGACCTAAGGACAGCGAGCTCAATAGGAAAAGGACTAGGGTAGGCATCGGCCGTCTATCCTAACCGACATTGCGGTGTTTAGGCTAGTGGTTATTAATTAGGCCCGCTGTAGTGGTGGTTCCTTCCTACTTACCTGGCCGTATTTGTCCGTGAAGAGGCGGTTTGAGGTCTATTTCTAGCCCTAGTTAGGAGCTGTCTAGTAGACCTAGGCGACCCTAGATCTAGACCTGATTGTGCATGTGTGGTTGATTCAGTTGTGTCACGAGTCCATTTTCTAAAACCTTATTGGAAAACTCTCCAATAAAAAAAAAATAAAGAAAAATCTTTTAAAAACATGCAAAAATTTTGTCGCTAAGAAATCCTTGCACTCTTCTATCATGGGTACCCCACATCATAAATCTCTTGCCGAATTTTGGTATCCCGAACCTAACTTTGCGTCGTTCGTCAATTGTTTCGGTCAATTTAAAAACGATCCCTCCTTGCCAAAAATTTTGTTGAAAGATCAAATAGAGGCGTCTAGGAGAAATAGTTTGACTTTTCAACCCACTTCGTGTCAACCGAGTCAACCTTTACAACCTACATATGTTGATACCACTTCTTCAAGTCCTTCTGTCACTCCTAGGCCGATGTCCATTGCTGAGCATATTGCTCAATCTCGCAGTCGATCTTTCACCCCTCTCCACTCATCTAGTTTTAGGGATCCGCACGATTATTCACCTTCTTATCCATATGTTGACCCTACTCCTGTCTTACCACCCACTTCCTACCAGTCATACCCGACCTTCCCACCTTCACTAGACGCTGTTTCGACACAGCCATTAGGGAGTTTCACATACCCAACTAATTTTGAATCTTTTACTGAAACCCCCTCACCACCTAAGTCTAGTTTGGAAGAGTCGTTGGAAGCATATATTGCTGCAACAAATAAAATGATGAGGAATGTGGAAGCATCCATGGCCGCCCTTATGCAGCCTAGTGAACCGGTAGCTAGTGTCCCGCTAGCTCCGAATTTTTCAATGTATAAGGCGGCAGTTGGACAGAGTGAGAATGAGAGAGGATTTTCAAATCAAACCTACCCTTACCCAATTGAAGCCCACAACTCCGGTTTTCCATCGATTGTTCCAAATGATTCACCAGTTGAAAATAAAAATGAGTTGTGCGATTTTGTAGTGTTTGATTTGCCAAATTGTGAGAAACCCCTTTCGAGTGAAACCGCACCTAATCCTTTCGATCTTTACACCTCCACTCTAGAACCTACATTGATAAATATCCATTCTGTGGATGAAGTGTCTAAAGAAATTGATTTTCACTTGATTGAGGATATAGACGCCGGGAATATTTCGGATGATGAACCTGTCGATTTAATAGAAATTTTATGTTCAAATCATCATCCTGAGTTATTAAATGTTTCCCCCGAATCTCATATGCGTCTAGATTTTGATGATAATGGCATAGATGGATTAAATATTGAGGAGAGTCTTGAGGATAATATCGAGGTTGAACCATTTTTAATTGATGTGTCGGATTTTCCAATTCAGCCTCCTGAACCTTTGACTGTTATATCACCCTCCCTCCTTCCTATTGTTCCGACCGAACAAATGACCGTTACGCTTTCATCTCCTATACCAAGTTCGGCATACCCATGTTTTCTTGCGAATCTTGAGGGATTTGACCCCATTGCACGACGAGTTGGTAGGTTAGCGCAATCGCTTTTAACACATCGGTCATCACAAATTGCGCTAATTTATTCACTCAATTTACACCCTCAAGATCGCACTCCACATCTTTCTTCTTTCCGTCTTTCTTCTCCCCCACCGAGACCAGATTCTACCATTCTTCTTTCCACACGGTCTCGCGTGCTTTTCATCTCTTTTCTTTCCATCCCATTCTTGCACCAACTCTACCATTACCATGATAAGATTTTTGAATGGTTGGTGCTAACATTTGGCTTGTGTAAGGCCAAGCTTAACTTTGGGGGGAATCTTGTTGTATATATGTATATATCCTTTTGTTTTCTTTTTCTATAAAAAAAAAAGAAAATTTTCAAAACATAAAAAAAATAAATTTATTATAAATAAATAAACAGGGGAGTATCGGTATTTTGACCCTCTTGGTTTAGCATGACAGTGAGGACACTGTCAAGTTCAAGTTTGGGGGTATGCTCGGTACGTCTTCTTCCTTCGCATTCATTTGTACATATTTTTGCATTTGCATACTTATTTGAAAACCCATAAAAATTTGAAAAATGTCAAAAATTATAAAAATAATTGTATTCAATTTTGGCTAATTGACTTGAGTTTGACTAATAGGTTAACTGGTTAGGAACAACTAGATCTTAGACTTAGTGAATTAAAAACCCTAAAAATAATCTTCCTTAAAGTTTAACAGTAGAAAGTATATGCCTTGTAGTTTATTTAGAAATAGGCAAATTTTGGGTTCACTTCTTGGGTTAAGTCAAAATAAAGGAAAAGTATTGATATTCTTATTAAAGTATAAGTTTGAAAAATAGTTCCGAGCTTAAGTCTAGATTCTGAAAATGTATACCCTACAATTTGCACTATCACGCACCTTGAAACTTGGAATAATAGAAGAGACCTTGAAATACTCTTGTCTAAAGTCCTTAGTACAATGAAAATAAAAGAAAAAAAATGTGAATAAAGAATAAAAAAATGGACACTGGTTTTTGTGATTACTTAAGGCTGTAAGAATAGAAAAATATTTAGCAAGGGTGCTTCATCACCTAGTGCCTTAGACCAACTGGTTTGGGAGTCACTGCTAAAGCCTTGGGTGTGCAAAAATTAGGAAGTACGCTTTTAAAGTGCAAACACATTTTGTAATCGATCGTTGGTACCTCAAGAAGTATTAACGGTCGCATGAAGGATGTGTAAGCAAAAATTCAATTAAAAATTCACGTATTAATAAGTACTTTGGACAATGGACAAGGTGCATGATTGCTTGAATTGAATTTCCAAGTGTAGGGGTGATCTATACACACACGTAGGGGTATGTGATTGGAATTTAGATAAGAGAGAGGAATGAAAGATAAAATTTGTATCTTTAATGGAGTTGATAGAAAATTCCTAAGTAGAGATGAAACCCTAGAAGGAAGACTTAAGAAATGCCGAAAGCTAAGTAAGTCTATAAGATATATATAATCTTAAGTTAAATGATGAGGAAGTGTGAAGAATATGGGTGGATAATTTACAAGTAGAAGATAATAGAATTCCTTATTAGAAAACCTAATTGGAAAACAAAAGTTAATGGGCCGAATTGATAGGATTTTGTGGGTGTAATCCGCTGAAAACCCTCAGGAGACAACACTCCTCCTACTAGGGACACCTAGAGGTTTAACGGCTTGTTGCACGTGCTCAGTGCAATCGCGTTTCCCTGCGGAATGCGGTTAGGATTTTAGTGAATAAAATAATAAGTTTGCTCGAGGACGAGCAAAAGGTAAGTTTGGGGGTATTTGTTCAGACCATAATATTGCATTTATCATTCCCCTATTCTTATCCTTTTTATAAATAAACAGGTACTCTTGACGCACGTTTGTTGCATATTACAGGATACAGGTTTCTGGAGCAAATACAGTGAAAAAGACATAAAACAACAGAAAAGGGACTTTTGACCAACAATTAGACGAATCCTAGTCGAGCCCAGTTCACATAGGTGCAAGGCAACGAATGTCAATGTGAAACGGTTAAAAAGCCCAATACAAGTCTTCACTGAAGATCTGGAGAAGAGTGAGAAGCCAACAGAGAAAATACATATAAAAATACAGAGCCCCAGAACTCCTGAAGAAAGCCCAAAAGACTGGCGGCCCAAGACCACCAAAGGGCCGCGGATCCGCGGCCCAAGCCAGCATTTGCCGCGGATCCGCGGCCGTCTAATGCCCGGGTCGGTGGAGATTTCTTCTGTTGCCGCGACGTTGTGGGTATTGGGATTTCCAGTGGGCAAATCAGTAATTGCGCATGTGCGAGACTCTGAAACCCTAATTCTCCTGTTTACTTATAAATTGTAATCTAGATCTGTAAAAATGTATGCCTCTTTTCAATAAATAAAATTCAGAATTTCTGGGAGTGACATTCAGATTTATTCTGTCTTCTACTTGGAGGGAACCATCAAATCTGTAGGTAATTTATTTCCTTGCTTTTATTTTCTAGTATAATTTATCATCCCCTAATGAGCGAGTAGTCTCCTCGCTTGTTAGGGTTAGCCTTAGCGAAAGGGTTGAGAGATGAGATCTCTCACCCCTTTCAATGCCATCTTCACTTTAGAGTTAGAACTCCATGCATACGCACACATCCGCTCCCTACGGCACCCTACCCCTCGAGGTAACGGTGAACCGTAGTATAAAGGGCCGGTTGCGCGCGTTTTCCATGGGGGTTAGGGTAATTATCAACAAAGGAAGGATACAAATCTAGAGGAAGAAACATCTTCCCAAAAGATTCGTATCCACTTTATTGATAATTAACGTAACATCTAATAGATCTAAAAAAGAAGGCATTGAAAGCGGTGAAGGAAACATTAATCTCCAAAACTTCCCCTAAGCCTAACCCTAGCAAGACTCTTAATTAGATTAATTAGATCTAGTTTTTATAGATTTTTATAAACCAATCAAAACGACAAATAGAATCAACTCGTTAAAACACATAAAAGGAATTTACCCGTCTCTGTGGATCGACCCGCACTCACCGGCTAGCTGCGAAGCGACGCCGTTTCTTGATTGCGGTAAATACAAGTTTTGACACCAATCAGGTGCTTCATCACCTAGTGCCTCAGACCAACTGGTCTGGGAGTCACTGCTAAGCCTCAGGTGGTGCAAGACAAGGAAAATGCTAATACACCTAATCAGCAAGCACATGAGTAATCGGTCGGTTAGTACCTCAAGAAGTATTAACGGTTGCATGAAAAATGTGTGAGCAAATCCATCTAAATATTCATCGATTAAAAAGTACAGAGGTCGATGGACAAGAGTATGATAGCTTGAATTGAATTCTCTGAGTGTAGGGATGTTCTATACATACACATAGGGTTATATGATCGATGTTTGGAAGAAAAATAGGAATGAAGAATAAAGGCGATGTTTTATTGAGGGATGATGTGATTTCTAACATTTTTTCATGACTATTAAGATAGGGCTCATGACAACCGAAAAGCTAGTGTAGTTGGAAACTCTAATTTTCAAAGTCTATTTTTTACAATTCTTATCTTTACGTGTAACTTTCACGGTCTTCCTTTTATTATAGGATTTTATGGGTGCAATCCGCTGAAAACCCTCAGGAGACAACACTCCTCCTCCTAGGGACACCTAGAGGTTTAAAGGCTTGTTGCACGTGCTCAGTGCAATCGTGTTGCCTATGAAAGTGTGCTAGTTAGTTTTTCTTTTTTCTTTATTTTCTCCTTCACCTGAATAAAACAAGTTTGCTCGAGACGACCAAAATTAAGTTTGGGGGAATTTGATCAGTCGAAAATATTGCATTTTTAACACATCAATTTCCCTACTCTTTGCAATCATCTAAAGGTGTTTGGGATAAATATAGCACATATTAGCAATTTGTCTGCAAAATACCAAATAACATGTGTTATACATTATAACCAGCATTATGAGGGAAATTGTGTGTTTATTATTGCATGCAGGATCTTTGTATATCAAACACTTTTCTCGAGATTGTGTGCAGGAAATTCTCCAGGTAAAAGAGCCGGAACTGCTAAAAGTGCTGATAAAATACGTCAAGTCAAAGACTTAAAATCTGGCAGTGAACAAGAAAGTATAAAAATATTCCAGACATCAGGAAAGTGCCATAAAGCCAACATGAAATCAACCTGGAAGTTTCATGCACTGAGTCCACCAAACGGCCGCGGATCCGCGGTCGAGTCAAGCCGATTCACCGCAGATCCGTGGCCGATCTGACTCATCGGTGGTTGGTCATGTTTGCAGAGGTCTCCTTTCAATAGCAAAACTTCTTCAAGACACTTCAGTCCCTAGAGATCTCCAGAAGCTTCCCTCCTAACAGCCAAGCTTCTTGTGCAAGCTTAATACCTACCAAGCTTCTCATGCAAGCCTCATAACCACCAAGCTTCTCATGCAAGCTAGCTAACTATCTTAATCTAGAAACTTCTACATAACCACCTAGCTTCCTATACAAGTTTCATAACAACCAAGCTTCCAAGGGAAGCTAGACCAAGCTTCTAGGAGAAGCTAAAGGGAAAGCTATAAAAAGAGACCCAGGGCTTCATTACAAAGGTTGTTGTTCATTAGTTGTTGATTATTGAATATAGAGGCAAAATTCCGCTAGTTGAGTGACACAACTTGCAACTCAAAACCCTAACCCAAATCCAATCCAAAGCCAAATCAAGATACATCGAGTACCAAATCAAGCAAGCATTCAACGAGCCTTTGAAGCAACGCCAATCTTCATTCGAGCAAGAGATCCACGACGATCCGCAACTCACGACGATCGAGCCATACAAAGATCGACGCAAAATTCCTTCTCAATTGAGTGAGCTAGAGCTAGTCTTGTAAACTTGAGTGAGAGTTGTAATTTGAAGAAGATCTAAATAAAGGTGAAAATCTCTATTCTTGCTTTCTATTCATTCACGCATTATGAAATTTTTAGTTCTTGATTGCTTCATAATGATGCGTGAGTAAAATTCTCCACTTGTATCGGAATCGAGAAAATAGGTAGATGATGATGATTAAATTCTTGAACGATTCTTAAATCTTATGTGTTTTGTAAAATTTAGAAAATTGAATCATCGAAAACCTAATTTGAGCGAGATCGCTTTCTTGAATGTTTTCGCTCCAAATTAGAGATCAACGATCGGTGATTTAATTTGTTAGAGGCTAGAATTTGAATAATAATCAATGAAAGGACAAGGGATGATGATGAAGAAACCCCAGTTTCTTTAATAGATCCCTAATTCTCATTGATCGTCATCGATCTAGCTACAAATCTTCAATAGATAATAATTTGTAACAATTCGTATTCATCATCACTATCAATTGGATCGATTCCGACAAGCCTCTTTTCAAATCTTGATAATTCAATTGGTTTGGGACACTTCTTGATTCTTGATTCTAGATCTTTATTTTCTTTATAATTCTTGAAACTAAACTTCATAAATCTTGAATCAATTTTCTTTTATCTTTTAATTTTCAACTCAATTAAAACGATTTCGAACAAATCACACTTTCTCAGTGGACGATCCGTTCTCATTGACGAAACTACAATAGACACCGTCAATTGATTGCGGTATAAATTTCTTTGGTTGTGATAAACTTTTCCAAATACACACGAAGAATGATCAATCAGGCGCTACCTCAGAGTCTTTAACTCATGGCGCTGGTGCTCAACGCTCTCGTGAGGCGCTGCCTCATTACTGAAGGTGTCTTTTCTCCTTCCTTCTCCACTTTTCCTGAGTCAAGCTTCTCTTTCCCAGAGCTTGGAAATAGTTCCATCATGCACAGCATTTTCTGTGCCTAGACTTAAATGTCTCCCTTCATAATCTGAAGCAATGCTTTTTTTTCCTCTCATTTTCAGAGAATCATTTTAACAGAGAAGAGCTATGGCTTGTAATCGCCCACATGCTCGCCGTCAGCCATGGAAGGTGCCCATTGAGGAAATTTTTCTTCGTTTTGCTACGCGCTTGGTGAAGCCTACTCTTACGGATGACCAATATGACACGGTGCTGCACGTGCTCTAGACTCGTATAGGATCACTTCTCCCCATCCGCTCCATTTGGCTCCGGATGGTTTTCTTGTCTGTGATCAACGTCATTCCCCCTCCTCCGACGGAGATGACTCTGGCAATGCTTGACGCCGTGGAATACAAGATCGAGTGCTTCCACGAGGCACTTTTAATCACCACAGCTCTGAGGGATCGCTTTGTCCGGCTGCTAAGTCAGATACGGGCTCAGCGGGTCGTCATGTCTGCCTTTGCTGATGGGTGCGGTGCTGACCGAAGGGTAGCTACTCTTCGTGAAGATCACCGCTTTGTCATGGTAGAGAAGGCAGAGAGGGAGTTAGATAATTTTATCCATAGTTTTTTGAATCTCTGTACTTTCGATCCCATGTTTGGTGATCTATTTCCTGTAGAATAAAATGTTCAATTAAATGCTTTGTTTTTGTCGTTGAATACCTGTTCTTCCTCTGATGTGTGCACGTGCGTATATGAATGAGCCTGGTTTCACACATGTCTGTAAACGAAACTTAAGCCGGCATAAACAAGAACTAATAGCTCTTGGGCCGAAGATTTTGGCGGGAACATAGACCATACTAGTGGGTCCAAGGGTAGTCCACAAGTACATCATATAATTGTTCTTAGTCGACGGTGTATCGAGACAGGGCATCGATATTCCAGAGTAGACCAGCATATACGTATCTTGACCCATATGATAGGCGATGGATGATTCCACATCCATTGGTGTTTGACATCAAAGATGGTATACGGGTACTCAGTGGAGACTGGGTATACTGAACGGATTCACCGAGAACTCCTAGTTGGTATTATACCTATCGTCAGATAGCAGTTCTCTGGTGACACTGGTACATGTTAGTCTGTACACCCAAGATCGTCATAGAGTCTTGTGTGATTCCTACTGTGCTTTGATTTCCACCTTACCACATTCAAGAGAACGTGCAAAACGGTGGCTTTTGGGTAAAGTCCCGAATCACATGAAGGCAATGAGCGATAGGAGAGGATTCGTCTCTCCCGATATTGGGGTTTGATGTTGCGCTATGCTCGATTGGCCATAACGATAAGTCCCTGGCCAGGGCTGATACGGAGATTTACTGATAAGTGTTATCAGTAGTTTCTCGACCCGTTATGAGCCTCACATCGGCACGACTTATCGGTTATTAGGGTCTGACGTTTACCACCCCTAGACTAGATATGCGACATATCAGACTGTCACGACCCGAAATTTGGCACGTGATGGCACTTAAACCACGTAACGTCTACAGGCGTAACACAATTCAAGTAAGTCGAAAACCCAGAAATTTAAACCATCAAAAGTAGTAAGTGATAAGAACATTGTTAAAAACTTTTGGGAATCTCAAGTAAAATTCCTTAACTTAAGTTTGCTTTCGTAAAATTTTGGCAGCAACGCCTTTGTAAAAACTAACCCCAAAAGGGTACAAACATAAGATATAAGTATAGCATCCCCAAACGGGAGCAAATCTCGCCCAAACGCGGAAACAACCACCATAAGCATATATACGACGCCGTAGCGAAGAAATATAAATGAAAACAGTATAAGGTGGTAAAACTTCATAAAAAGGCCGGCTCCCACGAGCACGGCACCCAGAATCACAAAATAATATACAATATCGTCCTCACATCTCGTCTCTAAGTCCATATATGAAGGTGGTAGATGGAGAGTAATAGATACAACAAGATATACAATGAGCATCATCGGATAACCGCAAAACCCACCTATAGCAAAGCTGCTCACGGTCAGCCCTAACGGTATCCGCTGCAAAAAATGATACGATAAGAGGAAGCCCTGGCGCGACTACTCTGAGGGACAACCTGCAAAACACTGTGTCACAACGGGGGTGAGTTGCCAACTCATGAATAGTAAATAACATCATGCAAGTAATCGCAGGTATGCACGTACTGCGATAATCTATCACATACAAACTGATAGTATAATATGGCAATATGTATATGCAACAATCATGAAATGTACTCTATCAGGTATTACTAAAACATGAAGCAATGCATATCAAATGAATGCCGAGTATGGGATAAAACATATCATCATCACGGAATCCTCATCGTGGAAAAACCACTATCCATCAACGACACTCCAAATCCCAATACCTCAGGCGCCGCATGCTCAGATCGGCCCTCATATCCTGTAAGTCTCATGGAACCTGAGTGTCTAATATCGACACTCGAAAACATCATGAAACCTAGTGTCCAGCATCGACATGTAAATACCCATATCATGGGCTCCGTCTGCGGGATCGGCCCGCGGGCTCCGGCAGAACGGTCGGTTCATATCCATCTCATAACTCCGGTCGGTATCCTTCAAATATCCTCCGAGTCTAAATACTATCACCAGTAAGGTAGTACTCTCATGCCTCGGGCTCAACGCCATCATCTACGATCTTCTTGCCCCGGGTACCTCCGGGCCCACCATGTACCCTCATACGGCCTCATCCAACTCCTCGCATCGGGTTTCTAACACAAGTCTCAGAACCGAGAAAACTCATGGTGGACGCACTGAAATATCATATCAAGAGAAACCGGGTTTTTTCAAACAATGCATAATTTCTTGAAATACCACGGTCCCCAAATCCATAAAATCACATCAAATCCATATCTCAATGCGTAAATCCATGAAATATAATATATGCAATATAAAACAGTAATATGAGCATAACAAGAGAAAACCGCTATTTAAATGCAGCAAGTTATTAAATACATCATGCGGTTCCAAATTTCTCCGAATTCTAATGCAACATCATATAAAGGTGAACTTGTAGCTTAAACAAGGTATATGTGTAAGCATGTAGGTATAGCAAGGTATATGTGTATGCTATATTTCATATGCACAATGGAATAAGAATCAATGTCTTAATTGTCCTTAACCAATACAATATCACATATGTATATGTGTTGTGCGTGTCATGGCAATTACCGACGGTGTGTGTGTAGCATACAAATTTGTGCTCATGCAACATGAACCGTCAATAATAGTATTGTGTCACATTAATACTATGTCCATATGCAATAGGAAAATGAGGTATGCAACAATGGTACACATGCACAATCAATTTCCATATACTTATAACTAATAATCATATCATTGAATCTAGTTCAGACGCATAACGCCATGCGGACGATTCCCCTGTAGATGTTAAATCTACTCACCGAAGATCTTGAGCTAAGTAAAGCCAACTACTTACTTTCCCTTCTTCGCAGCGTCCGAAGTCCTCGCCTGCGATCCTAAAATCATATTACCACATAACAAGTTCATATTAGAAATCGACCAATAACACGTACAAACTACGTTTGACTGACGCACCAACTCCAAACAAACTCTCAAGTGTTCGTCTAGTGGCTAATATGCGTAGCGACACTACGAAACCAACGCAAGAGCAACAGCTACACAAGAACACGAACCGTGTCGGATAACGTAACGCGCGTAGCCAAAACAATAGAAACAAGCAAAGTGATCCCAGATTTTTCTATACAAACAATTGGTGAAAGTTGCAAGTTCCACGAGACCACATACAACCCCAGAGACCCCTATACCAAGACTCAAGAACCCAGCCCCCATTCTGGCCGCAAATTGCGGCCAGAAGAAATAAAATTGTGGCCAAGTTGGAAGGGAATGGTCTCAGGTTTTTAGGGTAGCTTTTAGGTCACAAAACTAGGTCGCTGTGATGACAACTTTTCCAACAAATACCTGGTTTGGTAGTAGATTCATCCGAGACCCAAAACTACACCAAATACGATATGTGCACAAAAACTAAACCTTTAGTGTTCTAAACTGAAACTAATAAGCTACACAACATTAAAAACACCTAATTTACAGTTAGAGTGCACTACCTTCCCAAACTTGCTTAAAACCCTAGCTTTCCAAGCTCCAAGTGATCTCCATAGGCTCTAGATCAAGTTTAATAAAGGGTTTAGTGAGTTTTGTAAAGAGTAGCGAGGATTGGCTTGAGTTTGTGATGAACATGAAGAGGTTTCAGTTTGAGGGAAGAGAAGAAGAAGAATGATTGAGAATGAGAGAGAGTATGAGAGTGTGAGGTGTGATAAAGATGAGAGGGTGAGTGTAGGGTGAGTGTACCCTTACACTTACTCTCTCCCTCTCCATCATTAATGCAAGCATTAAAGCCCTCCATGACTCACCTAGCCATCTCTCCTCATTCCAAAACACAAGGATAACTCACACACAAATATCTCACACAAATATCTAAGTGCAAGTTAATCATGGCATGGATTTGTTTAGAGTGTCATGACCACTGAACAAGGTTAACACTAAACAACCCCTATGTTAACATGCACAAGTGTGTGCAAGACAAAACAAATAATAATAAAATAATAATTAATCTATATAAAATGCGAGAAAACTATTTTGGTAAATTTTTTACTGAAAACCCGCATTATCGCTTAATTAACACTAATCGTATTAAAAGGTGTTACAATCTCCCCCTCTTAAAGAAATTCATCCCCGAATTTAAAATTCTTACTATGCGTACCTTCAAAGAGATGAGAGAATTCTTTCGCATCCCGCTCGCAGCCTCTCAAGCGATCTCCTCACAAGACGGGCTACGCCAAAGAACCTTCACAGATGGCAAGACTTTTGACCGAAGTTTCTCCACCTGTCAATCCAATAACTATCGGCCGCTGGGTGAACGAAAGATCGCGTCCTAATTATATGGTCTGTTGCTAACTCATGTGAGAAGGGTCATGAAGGTATTTGCGAAGTATCGACATAAGGAATACGGGGTGAATATCCGAAATCTGGGTGGAAGTGCAAAACGATAGGCAATGGTACCAACTCGCTCAAAGATCTCAAAAGGACCTACAATCTGGGACCAAGTTTCCCTTCTTCCCAAAACTCCTCACGCCCTTCATCGGAAAAATCCGTAGGAATACATGATCTCCCACTGCGAACTCAAGTCTACAACGACGACGGTCGGCATAAGACTTCTGTCTGCACTGGGCTGCTCTCATCCTGTCCTGAATCAACTGGATCATCTCCGTAGTCTCTTGAACTAGGTAGGGTCCTAAAATCCTGCTCTCACGGAGTCGGTCAAACATACTGGCGATCGACACAATCTACCATACAAAGCCTAAAATGGTGCCGTCTGAATCGTCTCCTGATAACTGTTATTGTAGGAGAACTCCATCAATGGCAAGTGACGATCCCAACTGCCAACAAAATTTAAGTACGCACACACAAAGCATATCCTCCAGAGTCTGTATAGTTCGCTCTGACTGACCATCGGTCTATGGATGGAAAGCGGAGCTAAAGCTCAACCAGTACCCAAGGCTTCATGAAGCTTCTGCCAAAGACGGCTAGTGAACCGGGTGCCTTTATTGGATACAATGCATGAAGGAACTCCGTGCAAACGCACAAACTTATCGATGTACAACTGAGCAAACTGAGCATAACCGAAAGTGGTCTTCACTGGAAGAGAGTGAGCCGCTTTCGTTTACCCGACAACAAAATCACCCAAATAGAGGCATACCCTTGACTAAACCTAGGTAGACCCACAACGAAATTCATGGAGATCTGCTCCCATTCCCACTCCGGAACGGTTAAAGATTGCAACTCTCCTGCCGGTCTCAAATGCTCAACATTAGCTCGCAGACAAGTCAGACACCTCGAAACGAAATCTGAAATATCACTCTTCATCCCTGGCCACCTGTAACTATCTCTCAAGTCACGTTATATCTTGGTGGAACTTGGGTGAACACTAAAAGCTGACAGATGTGCATGCTCTAGGATCTCGCATCTCTACCCATCAGTATCAGTTACACACAAACGAGTCCCTAAACGTAGCACGCCCTGGTCATAAATCAAGAACTCCAAATCTCTACCCTACCGAATACGCTCAAGAATTTTAGACAAATGGGCATCGGCGGGCTGTGCCTCACGAAAACGATTAAGTAGAAGTGGACGGGTACGGACATAAGCAAGCTGTCCCCCAGTGTAGGTGAATGTTTCCCCCAATCAGAGCAAAGCTCTGTTTTAAAATTCAAAATTTAAAAATTGAAGCAACGCTTCAGATTCAGCGCTAGGCGCGTTGTGCGCCACGTGTCAAACACAGATGCGCTAGCGCTAGGTGCGCTGCGCCCTAAGCAGCGCACCCCCAATCAGAGAAAAACTCTGTTTTAAAATTCAAAATTTAAAAATTGAAGCAACGCTTCAGATTCGGCGCGCTGCGCTAGGCGCGCCACGTGTCAAACACGGGTACGCAAGCGCAGTTGCGCTGCGCGCCACGTGTCAAACAAGGTGCGCCAGCGCTGGAATTAAAAATTCCCCACCATCAGATCAAAAGATCTAATAATAATAAATTATTAATTAATCAGAATTAAAATTCTGTTATGGAAAGATTTTCTCAATCTTATTAAAACAAGAAGATTATCTTCTGTAAAACAGAAGCCCTATGATCAAAGATCCAACGGTGGGAAATATTCCCAAATCAATCAGAGAAAGATCTCTTAAACTGATTTAACAAATCAATTTGCCATATATAAAGGCCCTAAGACTTCAAATCTAAAATAGAGAAACCTCCCTACAAATTTTGAGAAAAACTCAAAGAGAAAGAAAAGCAAGCTTTTAGCGAAAGAAGATCATTTTCTTCAAGGTAAAGAACATGATTCTTGAACACAGAGATGAAATCATCTCATAAAAAGAAGAACTATCTTCTAAAAAAGATCATAGATCTAAAAAAGACCGAGGCCTTTGATATAAAAGAGATCAAAAGATCTTATTATTATAAAAAAAAGAAAAAAGAAGAAGTATTCACTTCATTCACAGATCATTGATCTACAAAGGTAATGCCTTTTTATAAATAAGAACTTTTGTTCTTGAACCTTGAGGCAAGGCCTCCTTTAAAAGAAGAAAATAAACTTGTTCTCTAATCACAAATTTGATCAAGTGCGCTTTGCGCTACTAGAAAGTGCCTTGCACTCATAAACTGCGCTTCTGCGCTCCTTAGACCGGCGCTCAGCGCCAAAACATGCCACGTGTCAACCACAGACACAGCTTGCGCTTTGCGCTTCTGAAATAGCGCACTGCGCTCATGGGCTGGCGCTTAGCGCCAAGCGCGCCACGTGTCACTCGCTGGTGCTCCACTAAACTAGCGCAACGCGCTTACAAATTAAAAGCGCAATGCGCTTATAAATTGGCGCTTAGCGCCAAGCGTGACACGTGTCCTTTTTGTGTGCGCTACTTGGCAGAAGAGCAATGCGCTCTTTAATTGGCGCAAAGCGTCTGGTGCACCACGTGGCGAGTTGTCAGAACACACATTGTTCTGATGAATGTTATGAATTCAATACAAGATAAAAGAATGTGTCAGGATTTAATGCTCAGCATTATTAAAAAAGGCAAGCCCAAATAAAGGCTCAATAGCTCAGAACAATAATGTAAGTCCATGTCACGCACCCTACGAACTTGCGGGGAAGCGGAATATATGAAAAACGATTATCAAAGCTTCGTAACACGGACTTGAGCGCATGAATCGTTTCTAAACCGTTACTAGCAAACTACGAAAGGTTTAACTACGCGGATTCAAAGTTATACCTCACGTTACTTGTCCTTCGGGTCTTCATCGCGGTCCTCCACTCCTCGTAGGCTCCTTGGAACATCGGCACCTCAACGACCTCCTTGAGTCAAAGACGATCCACCCGAGAGCTCCTACGCCAAGCTTTATCTCTAACTTGAGATAACTAGGTTACTCAAAGTGCTAATCTAAGCTACCTAGGGGATATAGAGTGAGGTTATGGATGTATTAGTCTAGCTAACCCTTGATCTCAACACATGAGAGGTTAGGGTTAGGGTTTGAAGAGTGAGTGAGCTTGAGGAGAGAGAAGGTGAAGATGATAATAATAATGAGATAATGATCTATCATAATATATATGAAGAATTATTATTTATCCAAAAATGAAATAAAAGATTTAACAACCATGCTTCATAAATACATATGAGTGATTCATCTCCATGAGTCATTAAGCATTTATGATGCATTAATGACATGGATGAATCACACAAATGAGTCACTAATCTCATTTAATGCAATGCCACCTTACCCCCCAAGTCACCACTCTTCTAGAAGCTTCCCGACAAATTACGAGAACGCCCCTCCAATCCGTGAAAATACGGAAAAACTTTAGACTGTATAAATCCAATAACCCGATACTAGAATCTGGCTTAAACCAAAGCCGGCTAGTAAAAACTGTCCAAAAAATCGTACGTGCGTAAACATACGTACGCGTCCGAACCCTTGTCGTAAAACCATACGACCTCTATATCGTTTCGCTTGGAGCAGGGAAACTCTCTGTGTGGGACTCTAAAGACTCGACACTACGCTGGCAGTGGGTTTAACCATAGACCGCAAGCGGCACTAGCTGTACGTAACGGTCCCCAGGTAGATGTCGATAAGAAGGCCGATGAGTAAACTCATCCGAACTCCCACTGAGCCTGATGTGACAATCTCCGTACAGTCCGGTCTGTTCGTCTAAGACTATCGCATATCAAGCCTAGGGGGCGGCAAGCGTCAGTCCCCTAATAGCTGTATAAGTCGTGTTGGAGCGAAGCCCATTACACCCTGAGAAGCTACTGGAACCTACCAGTATATCTCGCTTGCCCTGGCCAGGGACTTTGCGTAATGGCTCTCTGACACAGCGCGATATCAACTCCCAATACCGGGAGAGAGGAATCATGTCTAACCGCCACTGCCTCCAAGTGCTCGGGACTGCACCCAACTGCTACCTATTTGCACGACTCCTTTGAGCCGTGGTAGGGTAGCAATCTAAGAACAGTGGGACACACTCGAGGCGAAGTAGCAGTGTCAAGTCTGCGGACTATGCTGTACTCATGTCACCTGGGAACTGTTAACTGACGACGGGTATAATACCAACCAATCAGTTCCCCTGCGAGTCCTGTCCGGTGTACCCGTAACCTAACGACCACCTGTATACTATCTCCAGTACGACGTACTGATGGCTGTGGGACAGACCATCTCCCTAACTGGGATGAGAAGCGTACACACTTAGTCTACTCCGGAATATCGATGCCCTATCTCGATAATCCAACGACCAGGGACCTGTATAGGATGTTGCTTACAGACTACCCAGCCCCCACTAGTGTGACTGCCATCACAACGCTGGTAATCAAGCAAAGATCCTATGGGCTCTACTAATATGTATAAGTGATACGTTACAAGAAACATATGCACATATTAAAGTAGATATAAACCAAGTAGCATACTACTATTTTTAGCAAGACTGTATATACAACTGTGAATATCCTAAGCTTCCATTAAGTAATATACATACAAGTATGATACAATAATGGCCCCTAGGGCATATACACTAACAAATAAAATGTTAAACATTTTAATCTTATTGGACTTAGCCCAATATTGGCCATAAGTCCTCAACTTATATTGAACTGAGCCTATCTGCTCATGAATATTTAACAGATCTCAGTCCCAAACTGGACTATAGATCCTTCAACCAACCCACACCGGTTCGAGGGTACATCTCTTTACTCCTCTGATATCTGTCGTTGTAATCCTTCAACGTCTTCAGAGAGGTGACGGGTCCCGACAACCACACATTTCTACGGACTGTGGGGTCCTTAAACTCATGGACTACGATGTCCTTAAACCTTATGGACTATGATGTTTCTAAACCGGACTGTGGGGTCCTTAAACTCATGGACTACGATGTCCTTAAACCTTATGGACTATGATGTCTCTAAACCAGACTGCGATGTCCTTAAACCTTATAGACTACGATGTCTCTAAACCAGACTGTGAGGTCCTTAAACTCATGGACTACGATGTCCTTAAACCTTATAGACTACGATGTCTCTAAACCGGACTGTGGGGTCCTTAAACTCATGGACTACGATGTCCTTAAACTTTATAGACTACGATGTCTCTAAACCGGACTGTGGGGTCCTTAAACTCATAGATTACGATGTCCTTAAACCTTATAGACTACGATGTCTCTAAACCGGACTGTGGGGTCCTTAAACTCATGGACTACGATGTCCTTAAACCTTATAGACTACGATGTCTCTAAACCGGACTATGGGGTCCTTAAGCCCATGGACTATGATGTCCTTAACCTTGGACTGTGGGGTCCTTAAGCCCATGGACTACGATGTCCTTAACCTGGACCACCATGTCCTTAAACTGGTAATCAACTGCAATGTCTCTAAACTAAACAACAAAGGACACATGCTTTCTTGTTGGATCTAAACGATCCTGTTAAGTTGATCTTAGTCTAAACATTAGACTAACGTATGCTTAACTAACGTTTAAGTTGATCTTAGTCTCAAATGAGACTAACGTATCCTTAAACCCAAACCAAAACCCAAATCTAAGAAGATACGGATTTGGACTAATCCACGCCCTACGGGCAACAACATAAATTAGTCTCCGTATACAATCCACGGGTAACCACAAACAAAACAAACACCCACGACACGAAGTGACCATCTGGAGAAGGAGAAAGTGGTTACCGCGATGCGGTACCGTAATTAACTGCAGGGGCTTGCGCCTGCAGGGAAAAGCGTCCCCACAATAAAAAAAACCCCTCAAATGAGAGGGAATCTGACGAAGTCTGCTACATCGGCCGCATCCGTTTAAACCTTCGATATACGGTGCCATAAATCAACTTGGTATCTTCGGAGAGGTGGACGGATAGCACCAATTAGCATCTGCCCCCAGATTCATGCAAGAAGTTTTTTCTTCCCGGTTTCCGGCGGTAAACAGATTCTGGCACGCCCGGTGGGACCTTTTCCTCTTTCCACTCCACACTTTGTGTGTCGCGTTTGCGAACGAATCACGGTTTGTTAATGGTTGCCCTTGGGTTCGAGGTACTAAGATTTGGTGCTTGCTGGGTGCAGAAAACAATGGCGTCTACTTGCATGAAGTGTTCCAATTGCAACTGCAACTCACGCTCCGCCTCATCTGGAGGCATAGCTTATGGGCCCCAAGCGGCCTCCCTGTTCACGATACCGGTGGAACAGGTCACTCAGGCCACCACTGGATTGTTTTTCGGGACCATGCTCCCGCCAATGAGCTTCAGCACTCCTATACCAACATAAGAAGCTCCAAAGAAGTCAGTCTTTGATCGGCTTACAACTACCGCGGCCCCTTTCAACGGGTCGTCTAGCTCCAGTGCCTCAGTCTTCGCCAGATTGAGCCAAAGTTCATGTGGGCCCATGATGAAGCCTGCAGTTCCAGAAAAGGTTATTCCGAAGAGGATAGCCATCCCTGCTCCCGAAGTCATCAAGGCAGCTTCTCCTGCCAAAGGGCCAGTCTTTACAAGACTGACTGTTCCGGCTCCTACTCCGGCTCCCGTCCCTGCTCTAAAGTCTGTCTTTGATAGTTAGATACTGCTACTCAACGGGCATCAGTTTTCAAGAGGCTGACGCCGGCAACAGCCCTTCACCGGAAAAGGGGGCATGACAAAGCCATCCCCATCACCGAACCAACACCATCGGCTCGACACGCTCGACGTCGCCACTGGCGCCGAGTAAGGAAGGTTGGGGGCAACTCCTCCTCTGGGCTAACTCCACCCGCCCCAACGGTGGAAGTCGATGCTGCTGTTCCAACCGGGAACAACTTTGAATTGCTGAATAAGGTCCGCAGGAACTCTCCTACCGCCGTACTGAAAAGATCTCCTCCACCAGCGGAGAATGTTACAGAAATAAAGCCGGATCAGCCCCTTCAACGGTTGTCCTCCAAAGTTTAAAAATTCTGGCGACGGGTCCAGAAGTCAGTGATTGATCAAGACTATCCTCACCGACAGAAGAAGGTGAAAGTTCAGGAAGAAGAGAACCGTCCTGTCAAACCACAAAGGACGACAACTACCTGGGTGTCCGCTGCAACGGCCCCCTCAACGTCAACTGCTCAGAAGAGAAGGAAGCCAGAGAAAGCCCCTATGACTATGGCAGACCACAAAGACGCTGGGCCCAAACGCCCTAAGTCTGGGGGAATAATGGTGCATACTATTTATATGGCTTCCGGAAAAGAAGAAAGCCGCGCTTCTACGGGTCACCGACCGCTCACCCGATCCGTGACAAAAGCCCAGGAGGAGCAACAGAAGCTTCAGGAAATGCTAACGCAAATAGCCGCACTCACTGGGCCAAAAGAAAGCCCTGAGGCGTCATCGGAACAGCGTCACGAACAAGAAACTGATGCTGACTTCCTACGCAGAGTCCTAGAAAAGAAGGACAGAGAAGCGGCAGAAAAGGCAGCCAATATAAAATGAATGGCGCTTCTCTTCCAAGACATGTTAGGAATGATGTTACAGCAGGATCCTCCAGCTGAAGACCCTCCGATCATTATTGAAGACGACAGAGGGGAGACATCTAACCCTCTTCTGGCTCTTTCAACAGCCAAGGAGGAAACCATTTCCAAGGCTGCTCTGGATGACTATATTGCTCAGCAAATACGAGCTCACCAGGAAAATGAAGCGGCCAGCCAAGTCGTTAAAACTGGGCGACCATATCCAGGCTGGTATGACCAATAAAGTATCCGCCGGGATATACGATCCCTAAATTTCATGTATACAAAGGGACGGGCAATCCCCACCAGCATGTTGCCCAGTTCAGGGCTCTTTGCGGCAACACCGGGGGTGATGATAAACTTTTGCTCCGTCAGTTTGTTGGCAGCCTGTCGGAGACGGCGTTCGAGTGGTATTCTGAACTGCCAAACGATTCCGTCAAGACTTTTGCAGAAATGAAGTTGTTATTCACCCAGCGATTCGCAAGTGCTAGTGAACGCACCCTGATTACATCATTGATTAACGCTAGGGTGAAACCTAGAGAGACATGGGTTCAATATGCAATACGATGGCGGAATCTGTGGTCGAAATGCGAACAGCGCATCGAAGAAGCGCCAGCGGTGGGTATATTCGTGGGCACTTTGGACCCTCATGCAACTATTTCACAATTCATGATGTTCTTTAAGCAGACCACATTCCAAGCCTTGATCGACAAACTGGCCCAAATGGGTCATAGACCGTCTCCGCCAAAGCCAGACTCTCGAAATGAGAAGGGAAAAGGGAAAGCGATCGTTGTCGCCAATGCTCAACAGTATCCCGGTGGCCCAAGACCAGGTGATCGCCAAAATAACAGAACTCGATCTCTCGAAGGCAAAATGAGACGCCCTTACTCGTTCCCTCGAGACAAGACGAAGAGGTTATTCGATCTTGCACTGCGCAACAGGCTCATCAATCTGCCAGAGCCGAGACGCCCAGCGCAACCCGGCGACATTAGCAATCCTAACTATTGCCCTTATCACCGAATGTCGGGCCATCCGATTGAGGATTGTTACATTTTTAAAAGCTGGATAGAAGATCAGTACCAGCATGGCAAATTCGTATTATCTGAGAATTGGAAGGTGAACCCGCCTCGGCCACACACTCCCAAGAAGACGGATACACCGGGGGCATCATGCTCTTTTGTTGAAGAAGCTCCATGGGAGGTTGCTCTTTCAGCCAAGACGAAAAGAATGCTGAAGGATCTCCACACATGTCCGGCAATTAAGTGGAAGAATCCACTCGAACCCGAGATCATCAAAGGAATGTTAAAACCGCGTCCAACTCCAAAGATCAGTGGTGATAGCCAAAGCACTCACACCCAGCCGTCGAAATCTTCAAAGAAGAAGAAAAAATCCAAGAATCCCGTAAAGCCTGGTGACAGACGCACGGACCTGCAAAAGCAGATTGACACACTGGAAGAATATAATCAAAAGGCGCGGACCCCAGTCACACTCCAAGAATTTCTCAGCCACGTTCTTGAGGACGGAGATGATGACAATGGAGAAGACTCATCGGATGAGCCTGAAGATTATGTGGCAAGCTGCCATGTGATCTCGCACTCGTCAATAGACAATGAAGAAACTTCTTACGCAGAAAAACTGGGGGCAGATCCTGAGCCAGAACTTCTAAGACCATCAGACGAAATGATTGATGCGTTCCTGAACGAAGCCTGTCTTAAAGTAAAGCTGATCGAGAGCGTGAGATGACCATATTTGAAAAGGCCAAACGTCGATGACTGGAGGAAAGGGTCGAAACACTCCTACCAGATCAAAGTACATCCGCCCAAAATAAAAGCCGGATCAAGACAAGGAAACGGTTCGCTAGAGCCCTATTAAAGGGAATGAAGTTGCCCTCTTTTAGAGGAAATTCTCCCGGAGATATTCATCTTGATGAAGCGGACGCACATCCTAACTTCTGTTTATACCATCAGAGCATTACACATCCTACCGAAGAGTGCATGGCCTTTAAAAACCGGTGGGAGGGGTATGTTGCCCACCGACAACACGTGTTAGTTGTATGTATGCCCTAGAGGCCAGTATTGTACAGATGATGTATATTATATTGGATGCTTGGACATATATAGAGATGACTATCTTGCTCGATATGATAGTATGCTATCTGGTTGCCCTTTATCTTAACATGTACACTAGTCTCTTTAAACTGTTTTTTTAGTTACATGTTGGTAAAGCCCTTAGGATGTGTACTTGACTACCTGGACTATGATGCAGATCATACTAGTGGGGACATGGTAGTCCATAAGTACATCCTTCAAGGTCCCTAGTCGTGGGTGTATCGAGACGGGGCATCGATATACCAGTGTAGACTAGCGTATATGCTTCTCGACCCATGAGATGGGCGATGGATGATCCCATATCCATTGGTGTTCGACATCAGAGATGGTATACGGGTGCTCAGTGGAGACTGGGTACACTGGACGGACTCGCCGAGAACTCCCAGATGGTATTATACCTCATGTCAGATGGCAGTTCTCAGGTGACAATTGTACAGGTTAGTCTGTAGACCCGAGTGTAAGTGCACGGCGGCGCCCCGGTCGTCAATCTGACGGCCAAATGCGGAAACGGTGATAAACTTTAATTTTGCGAACTTAGCAAACCGGCACCACCGCGCACTAAACCCCGGATCGGGCCATTAAACTAGATCTAGCTAACAACAAGACGGGTTAGAGATATACCGAGTGATCCGAGTCCTCCGGTCTTCTCGTCGTCATCCCGATCTCTCACGGAAACTCCGGTCGTCGCCTCTTCGCCGGAAGGGCACCACATCGCCTGCATCTTTTACGGGCTCCCACCTCAATACCGAGGCAACTCGGGCATGAAGCCGGCAAGTCGACATGCCCAAGATATGCTGTAGAATGTGTAGTGTAGAGTGCATGTCTCACTTTGGGGTATTGGTTGCCTTTTGAAGATGGAGGAATGAAGGTATGAAAAATGGTGCTTTCATTTTTCCTTGTATCAAAAATGAGATGAATGAATTTTTGCCACACCACCAAAATCAAAGCTCTCATTTTCTCTCCTCTCTACAAGATGTGGCCGGCCATTCTCATGAGGAATGGTGGAGGGAAAACACAAACATAAGAGGGAGGTGAGTGTAGGAGATGAGAAGAGGTGACCACACCCAAAACATCATCATAACAAATGAACATCCAAACCATACCCTTTCTAATCTCATTTAATGCAAGAATGGTGCAACAAAAGAAAAGATGGAAAAGGAATCTAAAGATGCTATCATAATCAAAGTATTTGCAAGAAACCCCTCCACAATGTGTTATTTGCAAACTTGCAAATAACCCCCTCCATCGGAAAAGTCCGGCCGGGAAAGAACAAAGGAAAACCGGCCGGAACGGAATGCAAACTGGCAACTCCAGAAAACTGGTACCGTAATAAATTACAGGAAAACCCCGATACTGTGCATACACACCCGCATCTGTATTCCGTCCGGATACAACTGCAAAGAGACAAAATCTACACTGTACTAAACTAGGATCCGGCTTAAACCAAAGCCGGCTAGTAATATCCGTTCGATCCTGATCCGTGCAATACCGCACGTATCTGACCGAACCCTGCCATATATCTATACGGCCTCTAGTGCAAACCGTCCGATCCTGATCCGTGCAATACCGCACGTATCTGATCGGACCCTGCCATATCTCCATACGGCCTCTACAGCGTTTCGCCCGAAAGCTGAGTAACTGAAAGTGTGGTGGACTCTAAAGACTCATCAATACTATGGCTGTGGATTTAACCACTAGCACGTCAGAGGTATAAGCCAATACGTAACGGGCCACCAGCTATTGACCAAAAGGGACGTCGATGAGCGAACTCATCCTGACACCCTACTGAGCCTGTCAGTGACAATATCCGTACAGTCCGGTCCGTTCGTCTATGAGCATCGCATGTCGGGCCTAGGGGGTTGGTAAAAGTCAGACCCCCAAAAGCGGTACAAGTTGTGTCGGAGTGTAGCCCAGAACACCCTGAGATACTACTGGAATACCTACCAGTAAATCTCCTGCCTTAGCCAAGGACTTCGTGTAATGGCTCTCCTAGACACAGCGCGACCTCACCCCCAATACCGGGAGAGACGAATCCCTGAAGATCCGCTCACTGCCTCCATGTGGCTCGGGACTGTACCCAACTAAAACCTGTTTGCACGACTCCTTTGAGCCGTGGTAGGGTAGTAATCAAAGCACAGTGGGAACTCACACGAGACAAATGACGATCCCCAGGTCGATGAACTAACCTGTACACATGTCACCTGGGAACTGCTATCTGACGTCAGGTATAAGACCAACTAGCATGTTCCCGGCGAGTCCTGTCCGGTGTACTCATAACCCAATGAGCACCTGTATACATCTTAGGTGAACCAACTGACACCAGTGGCCTGTGAGACCGGCCACCGCCCCTCGTCGGGGTCTCGACTGTATACACTAGTCTACTCTGGAGAATCGATGCCCTGTCTCGAAACTCCCACGACTAGGGACCTTTTAAGGATGTGCTTATAGACTCCAGCTCTCACTTATATGATCGCCCTCATACTGCTGGCAGCCAAGCAAGAATCCTAGGGGCTCTATCAACGTGTAATAGCGACCTGTCAGGTCACCTAAAGCAGTACACGATGATAAAGGTAAACCAGATAGCATACTATCATCTCGAGTAAGACTGTCGTACCGGGATAGGTCCTCCCTCAATCATTGCAATCACGTGCCTGTGATCCAATAATTGACTCTGAGGGCACTATCTCCAACACCGAGATCGTCATAGAGTCTTGTGTGATTCCCACTGTGCTTTGATCTCCACCTTACCACGTCCATGAGGGCATACAAAACGGTGGTCTTTGGGTACAGTCCCGAGTCACATGGAGGCAATGAGCGATAGGAGGGGTTTCGTCTCTCCCGGTATTGGGGGTTGATGTTGCGCTGTGCTCGATTGGCCGTAACAGGGAAGTTCCTGGCCAGGGTTGATCAGAGATTTGCTGGTAAGTGTTACCAGTAGTTTCTCGACCCATTATGAGACTCACATCGGCACGACTTATCGGTTATTGGGGTCTGACGTTTACCACCCCTAGAATTGATATGCGACATATCAGACGAACAGACCGGACTGTACGGTAAGTGTTACTGGTTGGATTCACAGGAGTGTGAGCGGGCTGGCTCGTCGATCTTCTGATCGCTCAATACCCGGATGGTCGTTACGTTTAGCAGACCGCTTGCGGCTTGTGGGTGCTTGATATGATCATCATCTGCTGCCGGCGTATTGACGAGTCTTTAGAGTCCTATACAGAGGTTTCCTGGCTCAAGCGAAACGAAATAGGAGCGCATATGAGATATGTACAGGACTGAGAATAATGCATGTATGTGATACCGTATTCCATTCTCGCGATGAATGTATCGATTGGTTATATGCGATATACCTAGATATCGAATCAAGGATTGATTCGATAAGCCGATACATAAGATACTAGTCGGTTATATGCAATATGACCGGATCGTTAAATCAAGTGTTGATTTAATGATTTAATGTATAATTATATATTTGATATATTACTTTGCATTAACTAGTATTGGTTCACTTTAAAAGGATTTTCTCACTTGATGTTCACAAGTTGTATATGTGATATACTTTTGTGCACATGATTGTATCATGTTTGATGATGCATGTATTTTTTGGCTTTGTGTTAAGACTTATACCATGGTTAGGGTTTTGATTTATTCACTTATTTATTTATCCATTCTTTTTTGAGAAATAAATAAAAGAAAACAAAATGGTTTCATTCTAACATGAAGCTTGTTGAAGCTTCATGAAGGTTTGACTAATGTGACCATTTTGTCTTCATGCTTAACTCTAACCATTCCAAATAACCATGGTCTAATCTCTACACATAACCATAGTTAGAAGATTATAAGTATTCATTTTATTTTTTTTTAAAAAACACTCATCATATTCTATCTTGAGCTTCTTCTTCTTCTTCAAGAAAAAGCTTGCCATCATCAATGGCTTCTTGAGTAAATGTAACATTTTCAAAAGTATAAAATATTAATTTTGGGAATTTTTATAATTTAATATTATTTTATTGATTATTTTAATATTAAATCTATAATTAAATGCAAATAAATAGGAAAAATTTGAGAAAAATTATGGAAAATTCTAAAATAGGGTAAATTAGTGAATTATGACATTTTCAAGTTTTTGTGATTAGTTTGACACTAATTTAGTGCTAATCGCGATTAAAATCGCTAATCGGGTTTTTGGCAATTTTGTGCAAAACTTGCACATATCACCTTTTCTACACTTGTGCATTTTCTTGCCATGATTTATCATTGGGTTTACTATTGAGGTGAGAAGGTTTGAATTAGGGATTAAAAGAAGAGGAAAAGAAAAAGAAATAGGTATGGTGAGAGAGAGAGAGTAGGTGAGGACCATTGACTAAAACCTTAGCCTTTCCTCTTCATTCTCCTCCTCATTTCTCTCCCTCTCCCACCATTTGCTGCTGCTGCACCTGCACCTCATTCCCTCCCCTCTTCAAAGCCCAAAAACACCTCTAAAACTACACCAAAATCCAATGTCCGTTTCATTAAAAATGTGCACGAGCCCGAGACCTTCAAGATGGATCAAGAAAGCGTGGATTTTGACCACTAGGGGCAACTCAAGAAAATTCTTGAGTTGCCAAGTGAGGTAAATTCTGGACCTTTAGCTTAATTCTTGCATTTCCTATAACCCCTGGTATATATAGATTTGTATAAAGTGATCTAGGGTAAAATCTGGGACATAATTCATGAGTTGCTGTTTTGGATCTTAGTTTCCGTATTCCGTATTTTCATTTCTGCATTGGTGTATTGTGTTTTGCCTCGACTAATTGTCGTTTATATGACGATATAGAGGATTTATTGATGGTTTTGAAGGCGTGCCATAGGTTCTCACCTATAGGCCCCTTATCGTATCGTTTTGGATTTCATGCGCCGTTTTAGCTTGGATTTGGTTTTAATGCGCATATACGATATGTTGATGTGTAGGTACCTATGAGGACTTCGGAACGACAAGCAGATGCATGGTGATGTCCGCAAATGATGATGCAAGGTGAGTAGATTATATCTACAGGGGGAAGTCGGGTGGATGGCGTATAGCACCCCCGCAGTCCGTAGATAGATTATTATGTAGTTTATTGTGATAGTTAGGTGTATTATGGATAGTGTAGGGTTGAAGTGACTAGTGTAGTTCATAGTCGCGAACCCTAGGATAGAATTACACCTACACACACACCCTTACATATTACTTATACTCGCACTGTGTTTGATGATATGGGAGGACTTTGGAGATGAGTCGATGATGTGGGCTTGATGCCCTGAGATCGGTGATTCGATACGATTCATATGTGGGATATGACATGTGATTTCTTGCGGGCTTGGGATGTGTGTTTACCCCCGCATGCATACTTTATTGATGGTATCGATTTGTACTAGACATAGAGTAGTACCCCAGATTATATGATCTGATGATAGTGATACCTGTTATGTGATGAGATAGTGAGATGTTGACCCGTACCCAGCTATTGGGATGCCGTACGATGATTTACCGTACGAGCCGATATTGATGATAGATCCGCGCTCATGACTTGAGGATGTCATATGATATACTGTATCGTACGCGATACTATTGAGGCGGGATCACCGACTATTATATCTATATATATATCGACTCAGATTTAGGTGGTTTCCATACCCCTCCTGATTTACTTGATACTTAGATCTGTAGTTTGCATAGTAGATGTTAGACTAGACCGAGGCATACCTATTTCAAAAACGATGAATCAGGGGTATCTTAAAAGACAAACAAAGGGATTCTGCGAATACTTAAAAGGCTTATCCTTTCTTAAAAAACTTCACATCCCTTATTTTACTAAAACCCTGATTCATCTTATTTCAAAAGGCATCACTGCAAGACTTATAAATATTGATGTAATTTATTCACTGTAGTGTTGATTATTTGACTTCCGCATATTCATGCTATTCATATTTCCTGCATATGTTATTGCTATACTGATATCATGCTGTTAGGACACCAGCACCATTATCGATGATGCGTATGTTCCACGTACACTATTTGCCGGCTCACACACTTCATCATCGATAATTGCCATGCCACTACACTGTAGTACTGCTGCATTCATGATATGATTTCCGCATGGCATATTGTACACCTATACCGGCACACAAACATATATGATTCTGACTTGATTAGAGATTTGAGGGCCGCAAGGTATTCTTTAAGAACTGATTTAGTCTAAAGGAGCGGTTTCCCTCGACATATGCACATTATCATCTATATGTGACTTGACATGCTACTCATACTTGATGCTTATATCACATCTGATCATCATATTGTAGCTCATCTATATGTGACTTGACATGCTACTCATACTTGATGCTTATATCACATCTGATCATCATATTGTAGCTCATCTATATGTGACTTGACATGCTACTCATACTTGATGCTTATATCACATCTGATCATCATATTGTAGCTCATCTATATGTGACTTGACATGCTACTCATACTTGATGCTTATATCACATCTGATCATCATATTGTAGCTCATCTATATGTGACTTGACATGCTACTCATACTTGATGCATATATCACATCGGATCATTATGGTATAGCTTACCTTTATGTAACTTGACATGATATTTATATTTGGCGCACATATCATATCGGATCATTGACTTACATTTTGGTTTGGATTATATGTGACTTCTGGATTTGGGAACCGTGGCTATTTCAAATATGTAATCATTTAAAAACCCGGTTCCCTTGATATGATATTTCGGTGCGTCCACCATGTGTTTTCTCGGTGCCAGAGTGATATATGAAAACCCGAATCGAGGAGGCGGTTGAGGCCGATTACGGGTACATGGTGGACCCGGTATGGTACCCCGGGGCGAGAACGGTTTCGCTGTGTAGTAGACGGTGAGCCCGGCGGAGGGACTACTACCTACCGGTGATTGTATTTGAGCTCGGCGGATATCTAGAGGATACCGACCGGAGTTGAGAGATGGTTATGGGCTGACCCGTACTGCCGGGGCTGAGGGCCGATACCGCAGACGGAGCCCACAGATGGCATGGGTTGACCCGTACTGCCGGGGGCCGAGGGCCGATACCGCAGACGGAGCCCCATATGGACGAGGATTTACGTGTCGATGCTAGGCACGGGTTTCATGATGTTTTTCCATGATTTTGTTTATATCCTCATATTGCATACATGATGCTTATTGTCATTGGTTGACGGGTGGACGGGTTCCACGTTTATTGTCATTGGGTGACGGGTGGACGGGTTCCACATATATACTGACATAGATCATATACAGACATGGATCATATACAGACATGGATCATATACAGACATGGATCATATACAGACTGGATTTACACTGATCATACTTCATTTGTATATATAACAGGGTATGAGGGCGCTGTTATATATACCCTTACACCAATATTAGTGGTATGGGACGCTAATATATGTGTATTGATATCATTGATACTTCATCATATTTACTTCATGCAGACATACCTTATACTGATGACATGTTATTACCTGAGTACTTGGCACCACATACCTGTTTAGATGTTGATTTGCCACCTTATCATGTTTCAGTCTTATTCCTTGAGGTTTATTACTGATTGTTGACTTAGTTTTATGTCTTGCATTCGGTTTCTGCTTGTAGATGTTTCTATTCACGAGTTGGCAACTCACCCCCGTTGTGCCACAGTTCTTGCAGGTTCTGCCGTACAGGTTCCATTGCGGCATTTCTGGCACACTACCTTCTTGCGGGTGATTTGCTTTTGGTAGGTGGATTCTTTCGCATCAAGAACCACCATTGTATTTATTTATTTCATTGTATCTAGAATTTCCATCAACCAAAACTTGTATATTGTTTCAGACCTAGACTAGTGATGTATTATTCGACCTTAGAGTCGCGCTTAGTAGTATTGCGGTTTTCTTATTGCTTTTGAGCTTTCTTTTGGATTGATCCTCGCCACTTGGCGTTGTATATCATATCATTGTTGCTTATGTGGTTGTGACCGTCATTTGACGAAGAGCTAGCTCCCGCTTGGGGATGCCCTTATCATTGTATATATTGTTATCCTTGTTGTACCCCATTCGGGGCCAGTTTTACAAAAGAAACTCTGCCGAAATTTTTAGAAAAGACTGTACTGTTTTTAAAATGCATATTCGGCTTAGTTATTTAAAAACCTCGATTTCAAACATGTTTTTCTTCACTTCTTTAAACCAGTTCTTTACTTATTCTTAAAAATGGTTTTAGATTTCTGGGCTTTTGGCTTACTTGGATCAGATGGGGTCCTATAGACTTCGTATGGTTCAAGGACCAGTCACGTGCTCTTTCGGGTCGTGACAAAGTTGGTATCAGAGCGCTAGGTTGACCTTGGTTCGAGTCTAAGTTTGACTATGTGGAGCCTAGGGCGTCTATATATATACGGAACTTAGGCTTGACCTTACGGAACTTAGACTTGGTCGAGGGGGTATTAGACCCGAACTTTCGTCGTATTAGGATGACCCTTGGTTGATGGAATAGGTGACTAAAGTAGAGTGACGTACCGTTGGTATGTTCCGCGGCATACTTACGACACGCCACTCCGCTTAAGGAACCTTAGGATGTACATACTTTCGAGATCAGTGATTCTCTTCATATCCTGGATTATACATCCGTTTGAGATCCCCGATTCTATTAGTTTCATGATCATACCTTCATTGATGCTGTTCCTTCCTATGATCATGTATCCATTTTGGATCTGTTGTTTCCTTTCTTGCCATCGATGTGCTCTTTTTGATACTCGATTGAGGTTCCTGTCACCATGTTTGAGCGCAGTTTGGGCTGCTGCTAGGGTTACGGCCGGTGTGAGCTCGTTTGGTACGAGGGCCGACCATTGTGTTTTCTGGTGACATGGGAACGTCTCGAGTTAGTGTTAGTGATTGTGACCTCTAGTGGAGGCGAGTGCTTGGTCTTGCACCGGATGATCGGGCCATTGTTAGAGCTGCCAGTTGAGAGAGGACTGTTGATGTACAGCATACCTCAGAGATTGTGATGTCGCCTACCGTGCAGACAGACGGACCAGCTGTTGCTGAGATTGATAGGATGTCGCTTCCGAAGCTTACGAGCTGAGATTGCCGTAGCTTTCAGGCAGATATGAGACAGATGATAGCTAGTCTACCCGATTGAGAGACGAAGGTGATTCGTCCGATTTTGCGCCAGAGCGTGCCCAGTGAGTTGAAGATTTCCAGTGTGGAGAGTCTTACTCAGATCTAGAGCAGACCGATTCAGAGATGACCGCCACTGTGTCGCTTTTTCCTGGAGGATTGAGGCGCTGTTCGGCGTACAGGCGAATGAGCCAGTTGTTGCTGCAAATGATGAGATATCGCCCAGATGGTTGGAGCTACTGCAGCATGAGCATGTTCTTGGAGACGTGATAGTGAGTCGCTAGTCACATGAGGATAAATGACTAGGACATGTGGTTCGTTCGGTTACCGATGCGAGGTCATCAGATAGATTGTTTCCAGCTAGAGACGACTTCACGCAGGTTCGTTGAGAGTCGATTGAGATGATCGAATGTCAGGAGCCCATTTTCCAAGTTTAAAGTATACGGAAAGACATGCAGGTGATTCTATGGACCTTCTAGAAGAATGAAACCTTAACTCGACTTAATGACCGTGTGAAAGCCTTTGAACCTTAAGGTTTGCGGCAGTTCCGCGGCACCATTAGTGAGGCTTGGGTTTGCCCTTCTACGGCTGGACCACCGACGCTGTGGCATGTACTCGATACTATTAAACTGTACCCGAGATGTGAGCTCTTGGGGGATTATGAGGATCTGACGAGTCGATCGGATGGTTCGACATCTTTCGGATATCGTGATGGGACACTGCTTGGGAGACTCCAGATGCGAGCGTAGCCGTCGGAGCGCAGTTCGTGTAGCCACGATGAGATAAGTCCGAATCAGTCGACATTTGAGCAGAGTGAAGAAAAGAGTTCGTACGAGATTTCGACGAGATGACGTCCCACTCCGCTGACATCAGAGATGTTATACGCACCCAGAGGCGTGGTATATGGATATATCTTCCAGAAAGAAGCGCGATGAGTATGCAGCCATTCCGGAATAAGAATTAGCTTCAGCGTTGGATGATGACTTCCGGGCAATTCGGCAGGTATGAGATTTGAGAAAGGAACCTCGACAGGACCCTTCTGGAGTACGATATGAGAAGACCTAGACCCGGGAGTGGTCGTATTGCGCACACCCAGCAGGACAGAGTTCGGCATTGTCGACGAGGTAGTTGACCAGGTTCGGATAAAGGAACTTACCCAGATGCATTGCAAATTGATCAAGGACGGACGAGTGATGAGTATTCCTCCGATGGTTGGGACGTGTTCCCGAGGATCGGTTCGGCCTGACATCTTCTACAGAATGGTGAAGCTACAGAGTACGCGATTTCGAGTCCGTGCGAGAGACTTCAGATTGACCGTGGCCGAGAACAGTGCAGTGCATAGTAGCTTGGCGTGACGTCATAGTGGACGACGATAGAGACGGGTGGAACGAGAGGTTCGCGTGAGACACTGACGAGCTGCCATTACTTCCCGTCGAGACTAGAAATCTGATATGCTTACAGAGACGTTGGGATGTGACCAGTTTCCGAGAAAATATTGTGTTGAGGACACAGATGTCTCTCCAGTGTAAAGAGGTCATGTAAGAGGGCCAGCCTCTGTACAGATCGGCATAGGCATGGTTGGAAGAGACTCCCAGGATATTGCTGCAACGATGTTTGCACCCAGGATCAGATGTGTGACGTGCTTTCAGAAAGCCAGAGGCCGACGCCAGTGATATGCTACCTTACGAGTGGTCGTGAGGATTGACCGAGAGGTGACCAGAGAAGCGCCAGAACGGAATCGACCCCGTTAGCGCACCTGACAGGGCCGATGAGCCGATTGACCGCGAGATAGGAAATCCGCAAAGAAGATAAGGACCCAGAGTCAGAGGACGCCAGACCGTGAGCAAGAGGCAAGTAGATATCCTGCGCTGCTAGCAGTGGATTGCACCGACTCCTTTTCGACTTCGAAGGAGGAACTACCGACGACGGTATTTATGATTTGTGATTTTGTGATTCGATGATCACGTATCCGTCATTTTGGATTTCGGTATTTTTGGGCGTTCTGTTTGCATGATTTAGTTTTGATGACTGAGTTTCATGATATTGGTTTCATGCACCCACTGGATATTTATATATTTTGCGCTGAGTTATTACATTTGAGATATTGATTGAGATTTCATGCCTACTGTATTCAGTGATTTGATTTATACTTCCAGCATAGTTTTCATGCACCTTTAGTGTTTTGGTACACGATCCTGGTGCACACCAGATGCACTGAATCGGGATTCTTCGTGCATGTCACATGCACCTAATTTTTTCTGTCAGGCACACACGTTGCCTACGACAGATGTTTCGTGCACACCCGTTGCACCTAGATGTTGTTTTGTACACCTGTTTGACACATATATGGATTTTGATTCCTTGCGCACCAGACGCATAGGATATTCTTATGTATGCATTTTGGGGATTGATTTCTAGTAGAGCAGTACATTTTTTTTTTATGATATTCTCTATGTGTTGACGTTTTCGGAGCCCCGACAAAATGGATTGTACTGAAATTGTTTTAGTATTGGGGGTTTAAATTTAAATTCGGGGACCGAATTTCTTTAAGGGGGGTAGATTGTAACATTTTCAAAAGTATAAAATATTAATTTTGGGAATTTTTATAATTTAATATTATTTTATTGATTATTTTAATATTAAATCTATAATTAAATGCAAATAAATAGGAAAAATTTGAGAAAAATTATGGAAAATTCTAAAATAGGGTAAATTAGTGAATTATGACATTTTTAAGTTTTTGTGATTAGTTTGACACTAATTTAGTGCTAATCGCGATTAAAATCGGTAATCGGGTTTTTGGCAATTTTGTGCAAAACTTGCACATATCACCTTTTCTACACTTGTGCATTTTCTTGCCATGATTTATCATTGGGTTTACTATTGAGGTGAGAAGGTTTGAATTAGGGATTAAAAGAAGAGGAAAAGAAAAAGAAATAGGTATGGTGAGAGAGAGAGAGTAGGTGAGGACCATTGACTAAAACCTTAGCCTTTCCTTTTCATTCTCCTCCTCATTTCTCTCCCTCTCCCACCATTTGCTGCTGCTGCACCTGCACCTCATTCCCTCCCCTCTTCAAAGCCCAAAAACACCTCTAAAACTACACCAAAATCCAATGTCCGTTTCATTAAAAATGTGCACGAGCCCGAGACCTTCAAGATGGATCAAGAAAGCGTGGAATTTGACCACTAGGGGCAACTCAAGAAAATTCTTGAGTTGCCAAGTGAGGTAAATTCTGGACCTTTAGCTTAATTCTTGCATTTCCTATAACCCCTGGTATATATAGATTTGTATAAAGTGATCTAGGGTAAAATCTGGGACATAATTCATGAGTTGCTGTTTTGGATCTTAGTTTCCGTATTCCGTATTTTCATTTCTGCATTGGTGTATTGTGTTTTGCCTCGACTAATTGTCGTTTATACGACGATATAGAGGATTTATTGATGGTTTTGAAGGCGTGCCATAGGTTCTCACCTATAGGCCCCTTATCGTATCGTTTTGGATTTCATGCACCGTTTTAGCTTGGATTTGGTTTTAATGCGCATATACGATATGTTGATGTGTAGGTACCTATGAGGACTTCGGAACGACAAGCAGATGCATGGTGATGTCCGCAAATGATGATGCAAGGTGAGTAGATTATATCTACAGGGGAAAGTCGGGTGGATGGCGTATAGCACCCCCGCAGTCCGTAGATAGATTATTATGTAGTTTATTGTGATAGTTAGGTGTATTATGGATAGTGTAGGGTTGAAGTGACTAGTGTAGTTCATAGTCGCGAACCCTAGGATAGAATTACACCTACACACACACCCTTACATATTACTTATACTCGCACTGTGTTTGATGATATGGGACGACTTTGGAGATGAGTCGATGATGTGGGCTTGATGCCCTGAGATCGGTGATTCGATACGATTCATATGTGGGATATGACATGTGATTTCTTGCGGGCTTGGGATGTGTGTTTACCCCCGCATGCATACTTTATTGATGGTATCGATTTGTACTAGACATAGAGTAGTACCCCAGATTATATGATCTGATGATAGTGATACCTGTTATGTGATGAGATAGTGAGATGTTGACCCGTACCCAGCTATTGGGATGCCGTACGATGATTTACCGTACGAGCCGATATTGATGATAGATCCGCGCTCATGACTTGAGGATGTCATATGATATACTGTATCGTACGCGATACTATTGAGGCGGGATCACCGACTATTATATCTATATATATATCGACTCAGATTTAGGTGGTTTCCATACCCCTCCTGATTTACTTGATACTTAGATCTGTAGTTTGCATAGTAGATGTTAGACTAGACCGAGGCATACCTATTTCAAAAACGATGAATCAGGGGTATCTTAAAAGAAAAACAAAGGGATTCTGCGAATACTTAAAAGGCTTATCCTTTCTTAAAAAACTTCACATCCCTTATTTTACTAAAACCCTGATTCGTCTTATTTCAAAAGGCATCACTGCAAGACTTATAAATATTGATGTAATTTATTCACTGTAGTGTTGATTATTTGACTTCCGCATATTCATGCTATTCATATTTCCTGCATATGTTATTGCTATACTGATATCATGCTATTAGGACACCAGCACCATTATCGATGATGCGTATGTTCCACGTACACTATTTGCCGGCTCACACACTTCATCATCGATAATTGCCATGCCACTACACTGTAGTACTGCTGCATTCATGATATGATTTCCGCATGGCATATTGTACACCTATACCGGCACACAAACATATATGATTCTGACTTGATTAGAGATTTGAGGGCCGCAAGGTATTCTTTAAGAACTGATTTAGTCTAAAGGAGCGGTTTCCCTCGACATATGCACATTATCATCTATATATGACTTGACATGCTACTCATACTTGATGCTTATATCACATCTGATCATCATATTGTAGCTCATCTATATGTGACTTGACATGCTACTCATACTTGATGCTTATATCACATCTGATCATCATATTGTATCTCATCTATATGTGACTTGACATGCTACTCATACTTGATGCTTATATCACATCTGATCATCATATTGTAGCTCATCTATATGTGACTTGACATGCTACTCATACTTGATGCTTATATCACATCTGATCATCATATTGTAGCTCATCTATATGTGACTTGACATGCTACTCATACTTGATGCATATATCACATCGGATCATTATGGTATAGCTTACCTTTATGTAACTTGACATGATATTTATATTTGGCGCACATATCATATCGGATCATTGACTTACATTTTGGTTTGGATTATATGTGACTTCTGGATTTGGGAACCGTGGCTATTTCAAATATGTAATCATTTAAAAACCCGGTTCCCTTGATATGATATTTCGGTGCGTCCACCATGTGTTTTCTCGGTGCCAGAGTGATATATGAAAACCCGAATCGAGGAGGCGGTTGAGGCCGATTACGGGTACATGGTGGACCCGGTATGGTACCCCGGGGCGAGAACGGTTTCGCTGTGTAGTAGACGGTGAGCCCGGCGGAGGGACTACTACCTACCGGTGATTGTATTTGAGCTCGGCGGATATCTAGAGGATACCGACCGGAGTTGAGAGATGGTTATGGGCTGACCCGTACTGCCGGGGCCGAGGGCCGATACCGCAGACGGAGCCCAGAGATGGCATGGGTTGACCCGTACTGCCGGGGGCCGAGGGCCGATACCGCAGACGGAGCCCCATATGGACGAGGATTTACGTGTCGATGCTAGGCACGGGTTTCATGATGTTTTTCCATGATTTTGTTTATATCCTCATATTGCATACATGATGCTTATTGTCATTGGTTGACGGGTGGACGGGTTCCACGTTTATTGTCATTGGGTGACGGGTGGACGGGTTCCACGTATATACTGACATAGATCATATACAGACATGGATCATATACAGACATGGATCATATACAGACTGGATTTACACTGATCATACTTCATTTGTATATATAACAGGGTATGAGGGCGCTGTTATATATACCCTTACACCAATATTAGTGGTATGGGACGCTAATATATGTGTATTGATATCATTGATACTTCATCATATTTACTTCATGCAGACATACCTTATACTGATGACATGTTATTACCTGAGTACTTGGCACCACATACCTGTTTAGATGTTGATTTGCCACCTTATCATGTTTCAGGCTTATTCCTTGAGGTTTATTACTGATTGTTGACTTAGGTTTATGTCTTGCATTCGGTTTCTGCTTGTAGATGTTTCTATTCACGAGTTGGCAACTCACCCCCGTTGTGCCACAGTTCTTGCAGGTTCTGCCGTACAGGTTCCATTGCGGCATTTCTGGCACACTACCTTCTTGCGGGTGATTTGCTTTTGGTAGGTGGATTCTTTCGCATCAAGAACCACCATTGTATTTATTTATTTCATTGTATCTAGAATTTCCATCAACCAAAACTTGTATATTGTTTCAGACCTAGACTAGTGATGTATTATTCGACCTTAGAGTCGCGCTTAGTAGTATTGCGGTTTTCTTATTGCTTTTGAGCTTTCTTTTGGATTGATCCTCGCCACTTGGCGTTGTATATCATATCATTGTTGCTTATGTGGTTGTGACCGTCATTTGACGAAGAGCTAGCTCCCGCTTGGGGATGCCCTTATCATTGTATATATTGTTATCCTTGTTGTACCCCATTCGGGGCCAGTTTTACAAAAGAAACTCTGCCGAAATTTTTAGAAAAGACTGTACTGTTTTTAAAATGCATATTCGGCTTAGTTATTTAAAAACCTCGATTTCAAACATGTTTTTCTTCACTTCTTTAAACCAGTTCTTTACTTATTCATAAAAATGGTTTTAGATTTCTGGGCTTTTGGCTTACTTGGATCAGATGGGGTCCTATAGACTTCGTATGGTTGAAGGGCCAGTCACGTGCTCTTTCGGGTCGTGACAGTAAAAGTGTGAGAAATCCAATTCTAAAGTGAACCCACCTCCTATTTCTTCACCCTCTAACTCTTGCCAAGTAGTATAGGGTGTTTTCTTCACAAGTTCCACAACTTGGTGAAGTTGGAGCTTGATCTTGTGTAACCTCGACGTAGATCATCTTCGGCAACGTAGCCGACGACTGTTCCGCTCATTTCTCCGATGAAGCCGATGCGAGAGTCCGGGATTCGAGATGGACAGCGAGGGGACAACTACGTAGAGCTAAGGAAGTGGATAACCGGATCTACAAAGGTTGTAGTTTCCTACTTTTAGTTAAGATGTTAACTAGTTTCCTTCTTCGCCTAAAATTCTAGTTGACGATCCATATTAGGGTTTCTCGGCACTCATAAAATTTGAAATTGGCATGGTTGATGCCTTATGAGACCTCTATTGTGTGCCTAGGAACCCTACAACACGTTCAACGAGTAAAGCGCAAGGTTCGTCGGGAATAGAAAAGTACAACCGAGGAGCATATGAAAACTACTGGCAACTGTCACATGGCCGACGTCAGCAGATCACAAGTTCTCACCTTCGGGAGCGATTCTGATGAAGAAATAGCCCTCGGCCCTCTCTTCAAAGAACCCACCTCCGAGGCGAAAGAAATGAAGACCTGTGAGAACATTCAGCTGCGCAACCGTACGCTGCCTGAAAAGAATCTTGGGCACGCGAATAGTGGGTCAAATAGAAAAGATAAGGGAAAAGAAAAAGTCCCTGAGGATATCATCCTTGATGACCATGCCGTCGAAAAGCTGACAGCTAAGGACCCGCCAAAGAAAAGTAAGGTGGACTACAACGTTCTCGCGCACTTGAGGAAGCTACCCTCGCAGCTCAGCATTCTCGATGCCCTTCTGCTATCAAAAGAAGCGAGAGATTCTATGATCAAGGCGTTACAAGAACCTGACAAGTTTCAAGCTTTCCTCGCCGAAGAAAAGATGAAAGACGAATTGGAAGAAGTGCACACTGCTGACATCACTTTCAGCGATGAAGATCTTCTCCTCGGGACATATGAGCACAACCAGTCCCTTTATGTCTCCGGATACTGTCATGACATCAAGATAGGTAAAATCCTGGTCGACAATGGGTCCTCCGTCAATCTCCTCAATGTGAGAGTATTGAAGGAGATATGCATGAGCGTTCAGCACCTCGCTCGTGATAAAATCACCATCTCCGGATTTGACTCCCAGTCATCACGGACGCTTGGGTCTGTAATATTGACGCTGCGCTTTGGGCTACTAGTCACGGACATCAAGTTTCACGTCATTGACGCTAAGACTTGCTATAACGCTTTGCTCGGCCGGCCTTGATTACACGAGTACAACATTATCCCTTCTACACAACATCAGTGTATGAAGTATTTTAGGGATGGTCTTGAGTACACCGTAACAGGAGAGCTGAACCCATTCTCCGTGAATGAAGTCCGCAAGTACGAAGATGCAAAATACTTCTTACCAGATTTCGAGGACACGGAAAGATGTCACAAACCGAAGAACAAAGCTATCACCACCATTCCGGTCTTCGGGAGTGATACTGAGGAGGAAGAAGAGATAGTTTATTCAGGTCCGCCCCAGTACAACAAGCCGGGACTGTCCACTCCAATGTTGATCTTCGGCAGCGACTCGGAAGACGAGGTCAATGCCATATTCTCTGCTCGGCCATCCATACAAACCTTCGCTGATGAAAAGCAAAGTTTGCAGGTTGCCATGGTTCCGCCCAATCATCATAAAGAGCTAGACACGCTTGATACTTACAGTGTGGAAGAACTGCAGACATTCTATGTCCCTCCCATGTGAAAAGGTGAAAAGGCGATCCTATTCTACCGATCCTGGGAAACCAAAGTGGATAAAGAAATTTGGCATTGTGCGGATTCTACACTTGACAGGATCCAGCCCATCCGTCTACCTAGATATTACACGGAAGGCTTGAAAAGGCTATTGAAGTGCCAAGGGGTACCCTTCAGACAAACTGCGCGACAAGCACGGTTCTATAACAGGATCTGGAACGTTCCCGGAACTCAACGAAAGTTGCCCAATGGGAGAATGGAAACGACCGGGCTTGGGTATGTTCAATCCAAGAAACGGGAGCTACTCCGCGACTGCTGCGTCATACATGACTTTGATGAAGAGGGAGATGCTCTGTGGGAAGATGCTAACCCTGAACCAGAAAGAGCCACCGCCGTGAAAATGCCCAGTCCGTCGTTCGAAGAACAAATGGACAAGCTTATAAGGGAAGCGGGTCAAAAGGTTCGAGACGACCATAATCGCGAAATGGCCATCTACGAGACATCGAGGATGCAACGCCTCCTTCAACAGGCCGCGAAAAATGAAAATGCTCCTCCTTGTCAACCCGTTGTACAAAAAGCTCGACGCAGAGGCAAAAATAAACCAAAGAACGGGAAAAGTGTTCGACAGCGACAAAGTGGGTCCAAGAAGCCACGCGATCAGGAACCGAGTAACCAAGATTCGTCTCTTATAAAGAAGATGGGTCGAGCATACTCTTTTGCCCAAGACAAGACAAAGAAGATATTCGATCTTGTCATCAAACACCAGATGATGACACTCCCGGAGTCCAACCACCCCGAGCAAGCAGGCGAAGTCTCTCACCCGGACTATTGCTCTTATCACAGGGCAATAAGACATCCTCTCGAAGACTGCTTCACCTTCAAGAACTGGGTTGAAGATCAATATCAACAGGGCAGGTTCGCTCTATCCAGCAGCTGGAGGATAACCCCGCCGCAGAAGCATGAACCCAAAGCCGCGAGAGTAGAGCCAGATCATCATCGGTCTCGGAAGCGATCTCGTACTTGTTATATGATAACGTTGTCAGAAGAGCCCGAGAATATGGATGACCTTCCCCGGTGCTTCGACAACAATGATGATGAGGTAATCTCAGAATTTCCACCGGCACCAAAGGAGCTGGAAGATGGGATACATACTACTGCAGATAACCTCAAGAAAATTGATTTGGGGACAGCAAGTGACCCACGGCCGACGTTCGTCAGTGAACTGTTGTCTGAAGAAAGGGTGGCTACACTTAAAGACGTGCTTATGCAGTATAGAGACTGTTTCGCATGGAACTATTCCGAGATGCCAGGATTAAATCCAGAGATTGCTGTGCACAAATTGGCGATATCTCCGGACGTCAACCCGATCAAACAAGCTCCGAGAAGAATGCGGCTCGAGCTTGAGATGAGCATCAATGCCGAGGTCAAGAAACTAATCGACTCCGGTTTCATCCAAGAGGTTCAGTACCCTGACTGGATCGCCAACATCGTCCCGGTGATGAAGAAGAATGAGACGGTGCGCATATGTGTGGACTTTCGGGATCTCAATAAAGCCTTCCCGAAAGACGACTTCCTAGTACTAGTCACTGAGCTGATGATAGATAACACATCCACTCACGAAGTTTTCTCCTTCATGGACGGATCATCAGGATATAATCAGATAAAAATGCATCCCGAGGACCAGAAGCACACCGCTTTCCGGACCCCTCTGGGTATATTCTGCTACAAAGTGGTGCCTTTTGGTCTAAAGAACGCTGGTGCCACCTATCAGAGGGCCATGACAAAGATCTGCGATGACCTCATACATGAAATCGTCAAATGCTATATCGACGACCTCGTAGTAAAAAGCAAATCATACGAGGAACATTTAGAGCATCTGAAGACCATATTTCAACGCCTTCGGAAATACAACTTGAAGATGAACCCCCTCAAATGCGCGTTCGGAGTCTCCTCGGGCAAATTCCTGGGATTCATCGTCCGACACCGAGATATCGAAATAGACCCATCAAAGATCAAAGCGATCATGGAAATGCCTCCACCAAGGACTCTCAAACAATTATGGTCTCTCCAAGGAAAGCTCGTGTATATCCGGCGATTTATAGCCAATCTCTCAGGCAAGTGCCGTCCCTACAGTCACCTAATGAAGAAGGAAACCCCATTCGCCTGGGATCACAAATGCCAAAGCGTACTAGACGAAATCAAACAATACCTACAGAATCCGCCAGTACTGGCCGCTCCCATTAAGGGAAAACCTCTCGTCCTGTACACAACAGCCCTTGAAGGTTCGCTAGGCGCATTATGGGCACAAGAAAACGACCAAGGGAGGGAGAGAGCCCTATACTATTTGAGTCGAGTTCTCCTGGGGGCAGAAAGCAATTACTCTCCCATTGAAAAACACTGCCTGGCGTTGATCTTCACAATAACGAAGCTCGGACACTATGCGTTAGCACATGAGGTCCATCTCATATCAAAAGCGGATCCTCTCAAATACTTGATGTCGAAGGCCTTATTAACAGGACGACTCGCTAAATGGGCCCTGCTCTTGATGGAATTCTCGATAACTTATCGGCCTCTTAAAGCAGTGAAGGGCTAGGCCATCGCTGACTTCCTCGCCGAGCATCCGATACCTGCCGATTCTCCTTTGAATTGCGAACTGCCAGACGAACATGCGTTTGACACAATCGACAGGGGTGATACCCGGTGGGAACTTTATTTGATGGAGCGTCTTCCATGAAGAAGCGCAAACAAAGCACCCCTATAATCAAATCAGGGGTAGGCCCCATCTTCGTAACTCCACGAGGAGGGATAATGCGCTTCGCGTTCTTCTTGACAGAGCCGAGAACGAACAATAAGGCCGAATATGAAGCTTTGATAGCAGGTCTCGAAATCGCTATCGATATGGGAATTGAAAACCTCCTCATATACGGAGATTCCTAACTGATCGTTAGTCAAGTAAATGGCGACTATCAGACGTGCAAACCAGAGTTGGTAAAGTACGGCGAGAGGGTGCAGCAACTGTTGACCCAAATTCCTTCCTACACCCAGGAAAGCATACCGCACATGGAGAATAGCAAGGCAGATGCATTAGCCAAGCTCGCTAAAGAGCTGGCCGACGAGAACCTCGATGACGTGAGGATCGTTGTGCAAAGCCGTCGGATTCTTGCTCCAGCAGAAGTATCTCCAAAGTTGTCCGAAGAAAACGGAGCGACCGAGCGAATGACTCTGCAAATAAAAGATCAGGAAAAGGCCGCGGATTGGAGAGAAGTCTTTATAGATTACTTTAAATCCCGTCGAACACCTGAAGATGCGTCCTCAAAACATCAGCTTATGAAACGAGCTCTGTCTTTTGCTTTCGTCAATGATACTCTGTATAAAAGGTCATTTGATTCTCTGTGGCTAAGATGCCTGGGACCTGAAGAGGAAAAATGAGTCGTCCAAGAAACTCACGATGGACTCCGCGGTTCTCACCAAGCCAGGCCAAAGATGAAGCTGAAGATTAAAAGGATGGGTTATTATTGGCCCACGATGACCCAGGACTGCATCGAGTATGCGAAGCAACGCTATTCGTGCCAGATCCATGGGGGCTTTATCCACCAGCATCCAAATCCACTACATCCAACGGTGGCTAGCTGGCCGTTCGAAATATGGGGAACTGACATAATCGGCCCCATCGAACCAGCATCGTCCAGAGGACACCGATTCATTTTGGCGATAACTGATTAATTCTCCAAACGGGAAGAAGCAGTACCGCTGAGAGAAGTGAAGACGGAGAATATCCTCCATTTCTTCAAGACGCACGTCATTTACCGGTTCGGCACTCCGCGACGGATCATCTCCGATAACGGGACAGCTTACAGAAGCCACAAGATCAGCCGTTTTGCACAACAACATAACATAGACTGGAGATACTCTTCGGTCTACAATCCCCGAGCTAACGGTCTAGCTGAGGTTTTCAACAAGACTTTGACGAAGATCGTGAAAAAGACAGTGTCCCGAAATAAGAAAGACTGGCACGAGAGACTGCATGAAGCCCTTTGGGCGTATCGAACTACGTTCAAAACGGCCACGAACACAACGCCGTATGCAGTGGTATTCGGTACAGAGGCGGTACTCCCCCTCAAGATAGAGTTACCCTCTCTACGAGTGGCAGTTCATTACGAGCTAACAGACGAAGAGAATGCTCACCTTCGGCTTGAGGAGCTCGATGCCCTTGATGAAACCCGGCTCATAGCGCAACAAAATCTGGAGGCTTACAAAGCAAAGATGACGTGCTCATACGAGATATTGACTAGGCCGAGAACATTCTGCCAAGGCGAACTCGTGCTAGTGGTCAAAAGTCCTATGATCCCCAATCGTGCCAAACGGGGAAAATTCGAGCCGAACTATGAAGGCCCGTATATCATAGACAAGGTCTAATAGGGTGGGGCCTACCTACTTATCAACATGCATGGCGAAAGGCCCTTCAGGCCGATAAATGGTCGCTTCCTGAAAAAGTACTACGCCCGACGAGTCACGGCCTAGGTCAATGATAAATGACGACGCCTTTGTCCGCTCGCTATCTTCCTAAGCCTAAAACTCTGTAAGTAGTAGCCGGCTTCCTTTTCGTCAGACCGAAACATCGTTAAACTAACAATGGACCACTATGTCCTAAAACTGGATGCAGACCGAAACGTCGTTAAACTAACAATGGACCACTATGTCCTAAAACTGGATGCAGACCGAAACGTCGATAAACTACTGTGGGCTACAGCATCCCAAAGCTGATTAAAAAAACGGTATGTCCATAAGCAAAATGGGCACGGATGAAAACCCGAAAGGGCTCCGTGAGTAAAAACAGCAGGGCTACCAGCGAGTTTTGTGAAAACCCGAAAGGGCGTAAGCTCGTTAAAAGACACTTGCAAGGTCCTCTCGACCTTATGAGGAGAAACCACCTGCGTGAGATCCTTACTACTCACAAGGGAACAACACACTTAGGGGTCCCCACGATTCCTAAGGAGAAATTACACTTGCGAGATCCTCACGACTCGTAAGGAGAACCCTCTTATGAGACCCTCACGGCTCATAAGATTCAAAAGTCTTAAGCTATAGGGATCTGAACCTGTTCTTAAGCAGCCACCACAACCTTTGACACTGCCCTACAAGTGGTTCAATATTGACCCTTGTATACAATCCACAGGCGCGAATAAACATTTCCCTAACAAAGTCCCATCCGTGACTAGGGATATGTTGGCACAGTGAACAACCCTTGTAAGTCCTCTCGACTTATAAGAGAAAGCCCTCTTGTAAGATCCTTACGACTTATAAGAGAACATGCACTTAGGAATCCTCAAGATTCCTAGGGAGAAAATGCACCTACGAGATCCTCACGACTTGTGGGAGAAATACCTTTGTGAGACCCTTACGGCTCAAGAAGTCTAGGGATCGAAGAGATTATGGCATATTATGTTCACCAAGACCCGAAAATTGATCGTCTTTCTTCTCCGAACAAAGAAAATCGAAGAACCTAATAGATCAACTTATCCTTGGCTGCTACGAAACATATCGGCCTTGCGTTGCGCCGACAGGATCCTAACCCTGTTCGCTAAGCCACCTTTGTTCGACATCGACAGAGGCAAATGATGATTCGCTCCTGGCAATATCCCAGTTGTAGCGGTGCTGATGCCGAAATCGGTGTCTAATTCCAGGCTTGCAGCGAGAAGCTAGCGAGCCACACATGCATACGAAATAGCCGAAATGATGGGGAAACTTGCAACAAAATTAGCAAGTAAAAAATGTATGCATGCAAAATAGCCGAAATGATTGGGCAACTCGCAATAAATAGCAGCGAGTAAAAACAAAATAAATAGCCGAAATGATTGGGCACCGCGAAAAATAGTCGAAATGATTGGGCAATCGCGACCTTCGCGATATAAAAGCTGAAATGATAGAGCATCGCGGAAAGAAATAAAATGAAATGAAATTTATGCCCTACAGGTGATATCACATCAATCCCTGTATATAATCTATGGGCACAAACAAAGAAGGAATCACACCTTCTCTCCCCAGGCTCCATTAGAAAACGAAGCCAAATCTCGACGGTTCAGGGATAGCCTAGAGATCATCAACAGCGTTCTTCTCCATTCCACCATGATTCAGACGCTGCAATCAACCCTAGAGCTACGGCAAAGCCCCTACTCCAAATCTCGGTGGTTCCCAGACAACCTGGAGACCACTTCTATATTCGTCTCATTACAACAGACGCAACATCCAAATGACCCCGTTTGGAAATACGTCATCCACATGACCCCGTTCGGAAATACGTCATCCACATGACCCCGCTCAGAAATACGTCATCCACATGACCCCGCTCTCGGAAATACGTCATCCATATGACCCCGTCACGAAAATACGTCATCTACATGTCAATCTCATTAAACACTTACGGGTCCTCTCGATTCGTAAGAAAGAAAACTCTCTTATAAGATCCTTACGACTTATAAGGGAAAACACACTTAGGAATCCTTACGACTCCTAAGGAGAAAAGTCTTCATGAGACCCTCACGGCTCATGAAATTGAAAAGTCTTAGGCAGCAGATCTGAACCTGCTTTCTAAGCCATCACTACCTTTCGAAGAAGCCAAAACAATATGCTCACCTTATCATCTGTCGGCTATGTTTGCTAAGGTGACATGCTGATAACAAAAGAAAGAAGAAAGCAGAGAGATGATACAAGACATTGCGAAAGAAATGTATCTTTTATTCATGAATTCAATTGAGTACAAGCTACAACATCCGAAAGGATAATGGAAAATGAACATTTTATTCAAAATTTACAAATGGCGCAAAATGCAACTATTGGGAGGGAAGCGTCTTCAGTAGACCAATCAATTGCTCACGCACTCCCCTCAGCCTCTCGTCACGGTCAGCTGCCACGGCCAACTCCGTTTCAACCTGAGCCCGTTGCTGCAAATAAGACGAAAGTCGCTCATCAACGACCCGCCGAGCTGCCTCATGACTCTGCGCTTCCTGCTCGATGAGGTCGAGCTTCTGTCTTAGCGTTAGCCCATCAGAAATGCATCGTAAAAGGCCCTCAAAGATGGTTTTCAACTGCACAGCTTTGGCGTCAACCTGAGCATGCAGTCGAGCAAATTCGCTTGAAATCTCTTCACATTCCTTATGCTTTAAGGCCGCTTCTTGTTCAAGATGACGGAAGTAAGAAGTGCTCTGCTCGACCCACGCAGCCCGTTGAGAGTTCACAGCCAGGACCTCGGGAGCAGGACGTCTGACCTCAAGCTCATACAAACGAGCCTCGATTTTCCTGCAGTGGCTAACCCAGGACTCAACGACGCCCTCACTATGAAAGTTCACGAACGTCGTCAGCATAGGATTAACCTCGGTGGCAAAATCCGCAGCGAATGTGGGAGTCTCCACGTCAAGCTCCTCGATGGAGTCGCTCAACATACGCAGACTATTCACAGCGCCTTTGGAAGATGCCCGTCGAGAGAAGGGGCCCACTGGCATTATAACTTGAGATTCGAACGGAGTTGGAGTCGGTATCACCGCTGCAAAACAAATCACGGTCAAATGACGGTTCAAGAAATAGAGAATGTTTATAAACAATGAAGTTTACTATACCGGCTGAGGTAGATGGCAAGGTCGGGAATACTGGTAGAACAACTATTATTTCGTCTCCTCCTTCAATCTATAGTGCTGCAGTTGAAACAAAGAAGGATTAACAACGACTTGGCTACCCGTAAAAAGAAAAGAACAGGACATTAGCTAAAGGCGGTACTCACCAGCGCCACTGGATGAGGCAATCTCTGACTGGGAGGAGAAATGTGGGTGCAGCACCTGATACAGGTGATCAAAAAGGACTCCTGCAAGGACGCAGTGATGCAATATTAGTACATAAATTATACAGTCCAGAAATAAGACTAATGGGTCATAAATCCGCACCTTCCAACATCTGAGATGGTATGAGAGAAGGTAGAAGAGTGGTCACTGTCAAAGCGGTAGCTGATGGCGCTGCCTTGGGTAGCGCGACCTCAACGCTTGCCACACCTGCATTAGAAACAAGATAAATACTATCAGGAAAGATCGAGAAGGATTGCAGAATAAAAAAAAAGCAATGACCTAAAATCTACCTGACGAGTCGCCAGTCGGAACCATGACGAGAGCATCACTTGATACAGCAACTGCTTCGTCTTCTTCCATCAGGATGGTCTCACCTCCCGTCGCTTCATCCCTTGACTCTATGAGAGCCAGGAGATGGCAAGGAGCCACAGGCGGAAAGAGCAATGATCGGGGCGGTGCCCGACTCTTGAGAGGGAGCAGCCACCTCGGGCTCAGCAATTTTGGCTATTTCACCTATCGCCACCTCGGGCCCGACAATGGTGGTCACCTCATCTACCGCCATCTCAGGCTCGGAGATCGTGACTGTCTCACCTGCCGCTACCTCGAGTTCGGCGATCGCAGCCATCTCGTCTACCGCCGCCTCGGGTTCGGTAATCACGGCTACCTCCTTTACCGCTACCCTGGGCTCAGCAGTTGCCGCCACTTCTTCGGTAAGACTCGGCCCTGCAAGATAAGATATATGAGAGTTGGTAGTTATAACTTTGACAACGGAACCCCTAGTCACATTACCTTGAGTTGATCTTCCGTTTGCTTCCCGAGCCGCACGTGCTTCCCGTCTATAGGCAGTGGACAAGGCAGCCGGGGATTCCTCTGAAAGAGTAGGGGCAGGGGTAGCGGTGCTCGAACCCGCACCCGCGGCTAAGGCAGCACTACGCTCCCTTGCTGCGCGCATTCTGCACTTCCTTTCCACCCGGGCCGTGAGAGTCAATCTTCTCAAGACCTCCGTCAATGGGACGTCATCATCCACGCCAGGAGCTGCCTCTGGAGCCGTTACGGCGTCTGTCATCGGTTGCTTGAGTAAGGCCTCTTTTGGCAGTGCCGAAGAGGCCGGGACTCCGGTGGCTGGTCCAGGAAGAATCTCCGCATCAGCTTGCGGGATCGGCATTGTGGTCCCCGTGATAAGATAAAGCGGGGTCAGATCACTTATATAAAAAAACGGGAGCGGAGACACGATAAACCGAAGCATACCGATGCCTAAGGATACTCGAAGTCTTTCCTCTTCCTCAAAAGTCTTGAGAGAAGCTGCGAGAGCTTCTTCAGTGGAAATGCCTGTTAAAGAAGGAAAAGCGTCAGTCAAAACACGATAATAGAAGTATGATGCAATGGCAAAAAATACAGCTAATGATTACCTGATCGCGCGAGGATAGCCAATCCCTCTTCGCGGCTTGCCAATTGCTCAGAAGCTGCAATGGCAGCCGGCAGATCAGTATCATCTGGCGGCATGAATAAGCCCTCATTTGTCCCATACTCGCTCAAGCCCTTACTATAAGGAGCATGAGGCTCCTGACCAAATACGACATCGATAGAGAAGAGCGACTTCTTCCTCTTCTGCGAGCGAGCTCCGGTTGTCGCTAACACCAGCTTTCGCTTGGTGGGCACCTTGGGGCGACGAGTCCCGATATCTGAGCCCACGCCAGATTCGGGGGAAGCTACATTTACCGTCTCCACGGGAGCACGGGGCACCGATGGTACATCCACCGTCTCCACAGGAGCACGGGGTAACCCGCACGTAGGGCTTAGCACGCGTGGAGGCTCAACTGCAGCGACCTCTCTTAGCGGAGGGGGGACGGTGGCCCGTCGCTTCAAAGGGACGTTGCGATCGCCAGCAGGGGGCGCACTCTTGCGATCGAGCAGCAGCCGGCTCTCTTCCCTGATAACAGCACCCATTGCGTGTTGATACCAGGCCACGTGCACGTTGAGGGCCCTCGGGACACAACTCGGCTCACTGATAAAGAAGTGAGAGCCTGTATTCAAGCGCATGAAGTGATGTAGCGCATCCCGCATTCCCTCTCTGGTGGTAGCGGGTTCTACCAAGAAACCCTCCAGCGGGACCCCCTGATTGTAACTCAGCTGCTGGGAAAAATGATGGGTTTGTATCTCATGAATAGCGCCGCATCATTTTCCCTGAATACAAGAAAGCCCGGCCTGATGGAGTATAAATGGAGAATCTCCCGGGCTTTCAACACGGAGGCCCCGTCCTTAAAAACGTCGCGCAATGCCAGCACCGTCTTGGAAGTTTCCTGGCCGATCGTCAGGACTTTGTCCGTGAAAGACATACCATCTCCGACCGTGCGCGGACGAAGGAGCAAGCCCCTAGCTTCCCGCTGTGATGGACTCACGATGGAGGCGTCAACCAGCCGCATAATCCGAGGGAACTTGCATCTCTCGTAAAATGAAGATCTTTTGTGAATGCCGAAGACACCGAGCACGTGCATCTCCATCCATGACGTGAAGTAATGCATCGGGAAGTTGGCAGGATGCACCCCCGATTCAGTGGTATCCGCCGCTACGCTAAGACCGTGGTATAGGTGGGCTAACCCGGCGATCCCGATGGCCACTTGTATTCCGGCAACCATGCGATGCGCGGGGTAGAAGACGGAGGGCCTCATGTAACGAGGATGCATAGGGAGCGTGAACCAACTCAACCATAGCCCAAGAAACCCAAGAAAAAATGCCTCCTCATCAATACCCAAGGCGGCGATTTCTGACAAAGGGATGACCGCAGCGTCAGGAAGAAAGAAGCCCTTCTGATCAGTTTCTAGTACCGGCTGACGGTCCAAGCTAAAGCCGAAGGGATCATCGAGCTTGGCAAACTTTTTGCCTCGTTGCGACAAAATCTCCGGGCGAAGAAACCGGGCAATGAAGTCCGCAAAACTTACCCCGCGACCTCCGGATTCCAGGAAGAGGCTCTCGTACATGTTCAGCACCTTTATCAGACTGGGGAACTGGTGCTGAATAGCGTTCTCTGGCGTGAGGCCCATCACTACCGGCTTGGTGGCAAAAACGTATTCATCCGGAGGAAGCAGCTCCTCGTAGTGCTCCCCCCTGACCGGTAGACCAGAAACCTCGGCGAATTCTTCCAAGGAAATGGAGACCTCTCTGTCTAGTAGAAGGAAGGTATGAGTAGGGATGTTCCACTGCTCCAAGAACGCCTTAATCCACCATGTGGGAGGTGCAGAATACTGGAATAGCGAAGCGTAGACCGCAAGGTATAAGTCGAGCTTTAACAGCTGCGATTTCTTCGCCGACAAGATGTACCGGGCCCACTGCAAGGACCCGGCCGGATGACGGGTAGTCAGCCCGATGTTGTAGGGCTGTCCCCAAGGGCGTGACTCGCCCTGGCATATGCACCGCCCCAGGGTATCCAAAGCCGCCGGCGGCTGCATGGGTACGGCGGCGATCGAAGGTTGAAGAAGACCCTCCGAAGTCCAATTGACAACCTCCACGGCATAGTTCACCGGAGGTGCATCCGCATACGGGATCGACGAGATAGGTTCCGACGGCGTCGCGCAAGAGAAGCTTCGACGACCTCTAATAATCTGGTCGTACCATCTACCTCACAAGTGAAGATTTTTGTGTTCCGGGTCATGGTCTTTGATGAGCGCAAGAACCTCCCGGTCCACAGGCGCCTCAGGAAACCCGCCTTCTGAACGAAAAAACAGGAAAGAGAGATCGAAAGACATGTCGCCTGCAAAAAAAGGGGGACAGAAATCAACTGTCAGTGATATAATTTAATCTTAAATTCTGACACTCGGTACTTTTAAAGTTGTACCACATTGCAATACAGTGGAAAGGGGACCAAAAAGGGACCCACAAAATCTAGATGACAATTCATCAATTAATAATTAATAAAACAGCCTCATCATTTGATGAGATTGTTAATTAATGAGGAAATCCTCAAGAAAATTCTCATTGAATGAGAGATCCCTCGGGAAAAGAGAAAATCTCCCTTTGAGAGCGAAGCTCTATGACAGAGTGACACTTGTCAAACTCTGATCACGAAGGAATAAAATTCCTTAAAGAGCCTGGCTGTGTAATGATAATGGAAAAACCCATCAGAAAAAGAAAATTAAAATCAATTAATTTTTTTTTATGAATTAAAATTCTGGGATCTTCAAGATCCATGTAAAAAAAACTCTTAAGAGTTCTTCATCAAAGATTAGGAAATCTACACATGATTCAAAAGAGCAAGGCTCTGATTATTGGCTAAGAAACCTCAAAAGATCTCTTTAGATCTATGGGTTCATGAGAGCAAAGCTCTGCTAATGAAACCCTAAATGGGTTTTCTGTAGATCAAAGATCTATAAAGAGCAAGGCTCTGTTAATGGGTAAAACCCTAATTTATTAAAATTTATTAATTTTTTTTTAAACTTTACCTAAGTTTGGAAAGAGTTTTAACTCTTGAGAAGTTCTTAAACAGAAGAGCTTTGCTCTGAACAGAAATTCTCAAAGAAAGAAGATGATAATCATCTAAGGGACCAAAGGTCCTATTTATAGGTATTGAACAGCCTCTTCAACTTCTGAGTTAATCCAAGGGCTCAGATGCTGCCACCGCTGCACTCATGCGTGAACCACGTGAGCGCAACGGTGGGGGGGCATTTGTTTCCCCCAATTAGAGTGAAACTCTGTTTTAAAATTGAAAATTTAAAAATTGAAGCAACACTTCAGATTCAGCGCTAGGCGCGCTACGCGTCACTTGTCAAACAAAGATGCGCTAGCGCCATGTGCGCTGCGCCTTAGGCAGCGCACCCCTAATCAGAGCAAAGCTCTGTTTTAAAATTCAAAATTTAAAAATTGAAGCAACGCTTCAGATTCGGCGCTAGGCGCTAGGCGCGCCACGTGTCAAACACGGGTGCGCAAGCGCAGTTGCGCTGCGGTCTACGCTGCGTGCCATGTGTCAAACGTAGGCGCGCTCGCGCAAGGTGCGCCAGCGCTGGAATTAAAAATTCCCCACCATCAGATTAAAAGATCTAATAATAATAAATTATTAATTAATCAAAATTAAAATTCTGTTATGGAAAGATTTTCTCAATCTTATTAAAACAAGAAGATTATCTTCTGTAAAACAGAAGCCCTAGGATCAAAGATCCAACAGTGGGAAATATTCCCAAATCAATCAGAGAAAGATCTCTTAAACTGATTTAACAAATCAATTTGCCCTATATAAAGGCCCCAAGACTTCAAGTCTAAAATAGAGAAACCCCCTACAAACTTTGAGAAAAACTCAAAGAGAAAGAAAAGCAAGCTTTTAGCGAAAGAAGATCATTTTCTTCAAGGTAAAGAAAATGATTCTTGAACACAGAGATGAAATCATCTCATAAAAAGAAGAACTATCTTCTAAAAAAGATCATAGATCTACAAAAGACTGAGGTCTTTGATATAAAAGAGATCAAAAGATCTTATTATTATAAAAAAAAACAAAAAAGAAGAAGTATTCACTTCATTCACAGATCATTGATCTACAAAGGTAGTGCCTTTTTTATAAATAAGAACTTTTGTTCTTGAACCTTGAGGCAAGGCCTCCTTTAAAAGAAGAACATAAACTTGTTCTTTAATCACAAATTTGATCAAGTGCGCTTTGCGCTACTGGAAAGTGCCTTGCACTCATGAACTGCGCTTCTGCGCTCCTTGGACCAGCGCTCAACGCCAAAACATGCCACGTGTCAACCACAGACACAGCTTGTGCTTTGCACTTCTGAAACAGCGCACTGCGCTCATGGGCCGGCGCTTAGCGCCAAGCGTACCACGTGTCACTCGCTGGTGCACCACTAAACTAGCGCAACACGCTTACAAATTAAAAGCACAATGAGCTTATTAAATGGCGCTTAGCGCCAAGCGCGACACGTGTCCTTTTCGTATGCGCTACTTGGCAGCAGCGCAATGCCCTCTTTAATTGGCGCAAAGCGCCTAGTGCGCTACGTGGCGAGTTGTCAGAATACACATTGTTCTGATGAATGCTATGCATTCAATACATGACAAAAGAATGTGTCAGGATCTAATGCTCAGCATTATTAAAAGGGGCAAGCCCAAATAAAGGCTCAATAGCTCAGAACAATAAAATGTTAAAACATTTTAATCTTATTGGACAGCCCAATATTGGCCATAAGTCCTCAACTTATATTGAACTGAGCCCATCTGCTCATGAATATTTAACAGATCTCAGTCCCAAACTGGACTATAGATCCTTCAACCAACTCACACCGGTTCGAGGGTACATCTCTTTATTCCTCTGATATCTGTCGTTGTAATCCTTCAACGTCTTCAGAGAGGTGATGGGTCCCGACAACCAGACATTTCTATGGACTGTGGGGTTCTTAAACTCATGGACTACGATATCCTTAAACCTTATAGACTACGATGTCTTTAAACCGGACTGTGGGGTAAAACTCATGGACTACGATGTCCTTACACCTTATAGACTACGATGTCTCTAAACCGGACTGTGGGGTCCTTAAACTCATGGACTGCGATGTCCTTAAACCTTATAGACTACGATGTCTCTAAACAGGACTGTGGGGTCCTTAAACTCATGGACTACGATGTCCTTAAACCTTATAGACTACGATGTCTCAAAACCGGACTGTGGGGTCCTTAAACTCATGGACTACGATGTCCTTAAACCTTATAGACTACGATGTCTCTAAACCGGACTGTGGGGTCCTTAAACTCATGGACTACGATGTCCTTAAACCTTATAGACTACGATGTCTCTAAACCGGACTGTGAGGTCCTTAAACTCATGGACTACGATGTCCTTAAACCTTATAAACTACGATTTCTCTAAACCGGACTGTGGGGTCCTTAATCTCATGGACTATGATGTCCTTAAACCTTATAGACTACGATGTCTCTAAACCGGACTGTGGGGTCCTTAAACTCATGGACTACGATGTCCTTAAACCTTATAGACTACGATGTCTCTAAACCGGACTGTGGGGTCCATAAGCCCATGGACTATGATGTCCTTAACCTTGGACTGTGGGGTCCTTAAGCCCATGGACTATGATGTCCTTAACCTGGACCACCATGTCCTTAAACTGGTAATCGACCGCAATGTCTCTAAACTAAACAACAGAGGCCACATGCTTTCTTGTTGGATGTAAATGATCCTGTTAAGTTAATCTTAGTCTAAACATTAGACTAACGTATCCTTAACTAACGTTTAAGTTGATCTTAGTCTCAAATGAGACTAACGTATCCTTAAACCCAAACCAAAACCCAAATCTAAGAAGATACGGATTTGGACTAATCCACGCCCTACGGGCGACAACATAAATTAGTCCCCGTATACAATCCATGGGCAACCACAAACAAAACAAACACCCACGACACGAAGTGACCATCTAGAGAGGGAGAAAGTGGTTACCGCGATGCGGTAGCGTAATTAACTGCAGGGGCTTGCGCCTGTAGGGAAAAGCGCCCCCACAATCAAAAACCCCTCAAATGAGGGGGAATCTGACGAAGTCTGCTACATCGGCCGCATCCGTTTAAACCTTCGATATACGGTGCCATAAATCAACTTGGTATCTTCGGAGAGTGGACAGATAGCACCAATTAGCATCTTCCCGCAGATTCAGGCAAGACTTTTTGTCTTCCCGGTTTTCGGCGGTAAACAGTGAACTTAAACTGTACTCAGCTGTCACACAAGAACTGTAAATCTGCAGAAGACTGTCTCTGAACCGCGCTCAACTGGGACAAGCTAACCCTGGGCCTACGACTCAAAGTATCAGCTACCACATTCGCTTGCCCGGGTGATAAAGGATCTCACAATCATAATCCTTCATAAGCTCCATCCAACGGCGCTGTCTCAAAATTAGATCTCGTTGCAGGAAGATGTACATTAAGCTCTGGCGGTCCGTGAAAATCTGACACGACTCTCCATACAAGTAGTGTCTCCAAATCTTCAGCGCAAGACTACCGCGGCCATCTCAAGATCATGAGTGGGATAATTTTGCTCGTTCTCCTTCAACTGCCGGAAAGCATAAGCGATAACTCTATCATGCTGCATCAATACACAATCGAGCCCCACTCCCGAAACATCATAATAAACGACAAAGTCGCCCGATCCAGAAGGCAAAGATAGAATTGGTGCAGTCGTCAACCAAGTCTTCAACTGCTGAAAACTCAACTCGCATGCCCCAGTCCAAAGAAAAGGAACCCCTTCCTGGTCAGACCGGTCAACGGTGCGGCGATACTCGAGAAATCCTGTATGAAACGGTGGTAAAAACCGGCTAAGCCCAAAAGCTGCGGACCTCAGTCACTGATACAGGTCTGGGCCAAACCTGTATGGCCTCGATCTTCCTTGGGTCCATACGAATACCGTATCCCATAACCACATGACCTAGGAAGTCAACACAATCAAGCCAGAAGGAACACTTCGAGAATTTAGCAAACAGCTGGTGCTCTCTCAATGTCTGCAAAGCCATCCTCAAGTGCTGCTCATGTTCCTCTCGACTCTTAGAATATACCAGTATGTCATCAATAACACAATAATAAACCGGTCATGGAATGGCCTGAAAAATCTGGTTCATCAAATCCATGAACGCTGCTGGGGCATTGGTGAGTCCAAACGACACCACCAAAAATTCATAATGCCCGTAGCGCGTACTAAAAGCAGTCTTCGGAATGTCATCATTCCGAACCTGCAACTGATGATGACCTGATCTCAAATCAAACTTAGAAAAATGTTCCGCACCCTGGAGCTGATCAAACAAATCGTCAATGCGAGGTAAAGGATACCTATTTTACACCGTAACTCGGTTCAATTGACGAAAATCAATGCACAACCTCAATCTGCCGTCCTTTTTCTTGACGAACAGAACAGGAGCTCCCCAAGGCGAAACACTTGGACGTACAAGTCCCATAACAAGCAACTCTTGCAGCTGATCTTTAAGCTCCGCCGGCTCATCTGGAACAACGTCGGGAAACTCTCGCATGATAGGAACCCAGTCCAACAAATCTACTGTGGCTCCGGTATCATGAATGAAAGCTAAGAATCCTCGACATCCTCTCCTCAAAAGCCGACTAGCGAAAAAGGCTAAAATCAAACTGTGAGGGTCGGCACCACGGTCCCCCTGCACAATAAGAACTGACTCGCCGGGAAAACAAAACCTGACTGTCTTCTCGCGGCAGTACACAGACGCATAGCATGTAGCTAACCGGTTCGTGCTCAGGAGAACGTCAAAGTCCAACATATCTAGAAGGATCAAATCGACGGATGAATCTCTACCTCCTATCCGATTGGCACATGACCGAAACACGTGTCGCGTAATAAAAGAATCGCTAACAGGAGTAATCACAACAAACGGTCGATCTAGCATACACAACTCTTGGCCCAACCTCGGCACGAAGTGTGTAGAAACATACGAGTGCATAGATCCCGGATTAAACAAAACGTGTGCATCAAAAGAACATACGAAAAAGAATACCAGAAAACTCTGCATTGGATGCCTGCGTGTCCAGATGAGTCAAAGCAAAAGCTCGTGCCTACCCTCTACCTGCAACTGGTCGTCCTCCTCCTCCGCCATCCTGTTCTCTCTAAACAAACACTCCGCGGCCACGACCTCTTTGAACATAAGTCTGACGCGGATCAACAACAGGTGCAAAAGGCATGAGGTGAAGGAGGTAAGGTAACATATGGTACGGCTGCCTCTCTCTGGTGTATTTCAGTACAATCTCGAATGCGATGATAGAAACTCCTGCACCGGAAACATCCATACGATGACTGCTGACCCTCCTGGGGATAAGAACTAAACAACTGACCTCGTCCCAAACCTCTGCTACTCCCGCGACCTAAACGAAATATATCGCGGCGTCTAAACATCTGTCTCTGGGCTAATACACCTGTACGAGTCCTCCTTGGTCCCGAAACTTCCAAAGTCTAAGAAAGACGCTGCTCAACTAGTAGGGCCGCATCCACTGCGGCTGCATATGTGTCCCAATGCTGGGCACCGATAATAACAAACAAATGGGTGGTCAAGACTCGAACAAATCTCTCGATTCGTATCTCCTTCGGGTCCACCAAATATGGAGCATACACCGATAACTGGATAAACTGAACATCGTACTCTGCCACCATCATACCAAGAGTCTGGCATAGTGACTCGAAACTGCGCGCTCGAGCATCACTGACGCTCTGTGCTCGACTAACCTCAACCAATGATCCCATCATCTGGCGTAAATCCTGAGCCTAGCAATACGATCTATCGAAGGCGGATCAATCTGCTCCTGTACAGCGAGCGTACCATCCTGGTCAGTCTTTATCTCAGACGAGCTAACTCTGACCTCGGCTCTAGTTGGCTCTCCCTGTGCCCTCGTAGTTTTCGGCGGCATAATGGCTAGAAATGGAACAGGATTCGATAAGAACACGGAAAACGAATCACAAGGATGTATATAATCATGGAAGGAATTTTAAGCAATAAGTACAAAGGTCACTTAGGCGGAGTACCATGTTGTAAGTATGCCGCGGACATACACACGCTACGTCACTCGGCTTAAGGTACCTACTCCATCATACCAGGGTCATCCTACACTCCGAAAGGTAAAACCTAGCGCTCTGATACCAAGTTTGTCACGACCCGAAATTTGGCACGTGACGGCACTTAAACCACGTAACGTCTACAGGCGTAACGCAATTCAAGCCGAAAACCCAGAAATCTAAACCATCAAAAGTAGTAAGTGATAAAAACATTGTTAAAAACTTTTGGGAATCTCAAGTAAAAATCCTTAACTTAAGTTTGCTTTCGTAAAATTTTGGCAGCACCTCTTTTGTAAAAACTAGCCCCAAAAGGGTACAAACATAAGATATAAATATAGCATCACCAAACGGGAGCAAATCTCGCCCAAAGGCAGAAACAACCGCCACAAGCATATATACGACACCGTAGCGAAGAAATATAAATGAAAACAGCATAAGGAGGTAAAACTGTAAGTCAACGTTACACACCCCACAAGATGCGGGGAGGCGGAATAGGTAAAACAATCATTTTGTTTAATATAACATCTACTAACTATACGGATCTTTGCTAAACCCTAACTAACAACTATCTAGAAGTGCTAAACTACTATGATAGATGATTATACCTCAAGATACTAGTCATTCTTATTCTTGTTGTTCACCTCTTCGTCGGCCTCCTCGATGTAATAGAAGATCTACCCGAGAGTTCCTCCTTCAAGCTTTAACCTCTAATTTGAGGTAACTAAGTGGCTAGGATTGCTAATCCAAGTGACCTAGAAGATATAGAAGTGGATTAAGAATCTATTAGTCTTGCTAACTCTTGGGATCTCAACACATGAGAGGATTAGGGTTAGCTTTTAGAAGAGGAGAGCTTGAGGAGAGAGAGTGTGTTTGTTATAATGAATTGAACCCTTCTCACTTTGAATAATATGAAGCATAACAAAATATCTTGCACAAAATATCTTGCACAAATATCATCCATGCTTCATTTAATTCTTGAGATGAATCATCTCATGAGTCATGGTGCAATTAATGATAATAACACATAAGCTCTCCACCTCATTAAGTTTTAATTCACAAATGAATTAAACTAATGAGTCACCTTTCTTCTAGAAGCTTCTCGACTAATTACGAGAATGCCCCTCCCATCCGTATTTATGAAAAACACGGATATACTGAGACTGCATAAATCAAATAATCCAATATTAGAATCTGGCTTAAACCAAAGCCTGCTAGTATAAACTGTCCGAATATCATACGTGCATAAATACACGTATATGTCTGTAGGGTTCCTAGGCACTCTCAAGAGGTTCCACAAGGCATTAACCATGCTAAACAAAATTTTTTCGGTGCCAAGAAACCCTAATATAGATCGTTAACTAGAAGTAAAGGCGAAACTACAAGCAAGCAAACAACTTTGCTAATAAGTGAAAGGGATTACAACCTTTGTAGATCCGGTCCACCACTTATTTAGCTCCGTATTGACGTCCCTCCGCTGCGATCATCGGATCCCGGACTCTAGAAATGGTTTCGTCGGAGAAATGATCGGGCTAGGTCATTAACTTCGAGGCCGAAGATGATCTACGTCGGGGAGACTCAAACTCAAGCTATTCCTTCACTTGGTCAAAAACTTTCTGAAGAGAACACCCTATACTACATGGCAAGTAGTAGAGAATGAAGAAATAGAAAGTGGGTTCACTTTAGAATTGGATTTCTCACTCTTTTTACCATAGCACCATTGGAGCTCTCAAGCTTTTGTGAGCTTGATGAAGATGAAGAAGAAGAAAGAATCATATGAATAATATCCAAAATGAAACTTATCCAAATGAATAATAGCACCATGGTTGAGTTAAGCCCTCATGCTTAACTCATGTAGAGAATTAACCAAGGCTTTAGGTTAAAGGTTAGGTTAAAGAATATCAAAAGAAATGACAAAAGAGTGGACTTTGTCAAAGCTTCTCCAAGCTTCTTCAAGCTTGATAACTTTGACTAAGTTAAGCCCTTTGTTAAATCTTAAGGTGAAAAAATAACCCTAATCTTTACCCTAATCTTGGTATGAGTCTCATACACACATCTTGTATGTATCATCAAACATGATACAAACATATGCACACAAATATATATCATATATACACTTATGCACAAACTAGTGAGAAAACAAATCTTAAGTGAATCAATACTAGTTAATGTAAAGTAATATATCAAATATATAATTATACATTAAATCATTAAATCAACACTTGATTTAACGATCCGGTCATATCGCATATAACCGACTAATATCAAGTGTATCAATGTATCGAATCAACACTTGATTCGGTAACCCGATTATATCACATATAACCGACCGATGATACAAATCGCGAGAATAGAATACAGTATCACATACTGGTATTATTCTCGGTCCTGCACATATCTCATATGCGCTCCTATTTCGTTTCGCTTGAGCCAGGAAACCCCTGTGTAGGACTCTAAAGACTCGTCAATACGCCGGCAGTAGGTGATGATCATATCAAACACCCACAAGCCGCAAGCGGTCTGCTAAACGTAACGGCCATCCGGGTATTGAGCGATCAGAAGATCAATGAGCAAGCCCGCTCACACTCCTGTGAATCCAACGAGTAACACTACCGTACAGTCCGATCTGTTCGTCTGATATGTCGCATATCTCGTCTAGGGGTGGTAAACGTCAGACCCCAATAACTCGATAAGTCATGTCGATATGAGGCTCATAACGGGTCGAGAAACTACTGGTAACACTTACCAGTAAATCCCTAAAGCAGCCTTGGCCAAGGACTTCCTGTTATAGCCAATCGAGCACTGCGCAACATCAACTCCCTATACCGGGAGAGACGAAACCCCTCCTATCGCTCATTGCCTCCATGTGATTCGGGACTGTACCTAAAAGCCACCTTTTTGCACGCCCTCATGGACGTGGTATGATGGAAATCAAAGCATAGTGGGAATCACACAAGACTCTATGACGATCTCGGGTCTACAGACTAACCTGCACCAGTGTCACCAGAGAACTGCCATCTGATGTAAGGTATAATACCATCTGGGAGTTCTCGGCGAGTCCGTACAGTGTACCCAGTCTCCACTGAGCACCCGTATATCATCTCTGATTTCAAACACCAATGGATATGGGATCATTCATCGCCCATCTATATGGGTCGAGAAGCTACACGCTAGTCTACTCTAGTATATCGATGCCCCGTCTCGATACACCCACGACTAGGGACTTTGAAGGATGTACTTATGGACTACCATGTCCCCACTAGTATGATCCGCATCATAGTCCAGGTTGTCAAGTACACATCCTAAGGGCTTTACCAACATGTAACAGAGAGACAATCAGTGTACACGTTAAGGTAAAGAGTAACCAGATAGCATACTATCATATCGAGCAAGAAAGTCATCCCTATATATGTCCAAGCATCCACTACAATATACATCCTATGTATAGTAATGGCCTCTAGGGCATACATATAACTAACAATCTCCCACTTGCACTAGGGCTATCTGACAGCAGTGGTTGTAGTATCTCATACTCAACCATCCCATAAAAGTCTCTCTCTGGGAAAAGGCCTTTCGTGAGTGGATCCGCCGTGTTGTCCTCTGAGTCTACTCTCCTAACCTCGATCCCCTAGAGATCAACCATCTCCATGATCAGGTGATACTGCCTAAGAATATGTCTGGATCACTGATGGGACGGGCGTTCCTAGGCATAAGCCACAACTCCATTGTCACACAATGGGAAGAACGAAGTTCATTTCATGAACTAATATACACCGAGATTTCCTCTTTGGTAGCATCTTAAGTAGAGATGTATCCAGCCTTTATCGTCTAGTATGCCACGGTATCTAGCTTGGAACTCTTCCAACATACCGTCCCTTTTACTGAGGGTAAAGACAATGCCTGCGATTGACATTCAGTCGTCCTTATCACCCTGGAACCTTTCCAGTGTTTCTCCCCAGGATCAATTGATACCATCTCACTACAACTAGTGAGTATCCTAACACCCAATTAGATCTATCTCATAGATCCAAAACCCAGGATTTAGTAGGTATCACTTTGATCCTATCTGGAGAATCCTTGTGATAAGCGGAGATTGACCGAGCGTAGCATAGAAAACTCCTTCCCTATCAAGAGTATGTCATCCACGTACTCTACGAGTATCACCAGCATACTCCCTACTACCTTTTTGTATATTCAAGGTTCATCTACCATTTTGATGATGTCAAACTCTTTGACTAACTCATCAAAACAGATGTTCCAACTCCGCGATGCCTGCTTTATCACATAAAACATCTTGCACACGTTTCCGATGCTCCCACTGTCTACGAAGCCCTCTGACTGTGTACTTATAGACTCTGTCTTCTAAATCTTTATTTAGAAAAGCAGTCATGACACCCAACCGCCAGATATCATAGTCATGGTATGTAGCCGTGGCAAGTAGGATCTGGATGGACTTAAGCATAGGTACTTAGAAAAGGTTTCATCACAATCCATATCTGGTCAATGATGCAAACTTTTAACAAGTCTAGGTTTGAAAGTCTCAACTTTTCCATGTACACCAAGTAATCTTCTCAAGATATACTTGCTCCTGATGGGGATTTAACCCTTCAGATAAAGCAACCAAAGTCCATACTTTGTTGGTGTATAAGGATTCCATCTCAGATCGCTAAACATCCAGCCATTCTTACAGAGTCACACTCTTGATGGCCAGCTCGAAACTAGTTAGGTCATCATCCCATGATGCAATCCTCGCTCCCACTGTCATAGAGAAACCGGAGTATCTCTCAGGTGGGTGAGGAAACCTACTAGATCGACGGAGAGGTTGAGCTTCGTTAGTTTCTATTGAATCCTTTGGTTCTACCAAATCAGCAGCTGCAGTTTGTGTAGCTGGAACTCTTTCCAGTTCTACCTCATGTCCACTAATTTCTTCACAAGAAATTCCCTTTCACAAAGGTGGCATGCTGAGTAACAAAACATCTTTTGTTCCTCGATTAGGTAGAAAATATTCCCTTGCGTATGCCTGGGATATCCAACAAACTTCTACAGATCTGACTTTGCCTCGAGCTTGTCCGGATTTTGCTTTTAGACATAGGCCGGACAACCCCAAATCTTAACTGACTTAAGAGATGGGCTCTTCCCTTTCCATACCTCATATGAAATGGTAGGCATCTGATTTGATCGGAACCCTATTCAATAGGTATGCAACTTCATAAGTGCATAACTCCCTAAAAGGAAATAGGAAACTCAGTAGTACTCATCATAGAGCACACCATATCATATAGGGTATTATTGCTCCGCCCCGATATACCATCATGCTATGGTGTATACGGAGGAGTAATGCTGAGAGAGAATCTCATTCTCTTTTAGAATAATCCAGGAATTCCGTGCTCAAGTATTCTCCTCCTTGATCACATCAAAGGACATAATACTTTTACCCGTATTTTGGTTCTCTACTTCTAACTTATATTCTATGAATATCTCAAAAGGTTCGGACTTGTGTTTCAACAGGAACATATGTCTGAATCTTAAGAGATTATCAGAGAATGAAATGAAGTACAAAGAACCGGTCTTGGCATATATAGACAAGGGACCTTCATACATCAACATGTATCAATCCCAAGAGTTTACTAACTCTTTCTCTGTTTCCAATAAACAGAGCTATGGTCATCTAATCTTTGTGACATGACTGGCAAGTTTCACAAGATGTAAATTCAAACAGATTTAAATATGCATCTATGTGCAACTTAGCTAGTCGGGTCGTATTGATATGACCTAGTCTACAATACCTCAAGAAGGATCCGTTCATTTCTGAACTCTTCCTCCTGTATGTGTTGTATATACTAAGAACTGTAGTTTGATTTAGAACGTTAATGCTTTTAGATAACGTGCCTGAACCGATCAACTCTTGATTTAGGAAATGTTCAAAACATTATCCAACAATACAAAATTTTATCCTTCTTTATCTAAATAAAGAGACTGATATGATTTTGTATATCAGGTTCGGTATCTAATAACATTTGTTCAGAATCAATGTATTCTGGTAATACAGGGTGACAGTGACCAACAGACTTGGCTGCAACACTTACACCGTTTTCTGCCTCATGAAACTTATCATCCGTTCTCAGTTCTCTACCTTTCTGTAGCCCATGTAACAGATTACATATGCGGGATCCTGATCCGGTATCATATACCCAGGACGTAAAGGACATTTGAGAAACAGTTCTCTGTAATGAACACACCCGAAAATGATGCATCGGTATGCACTTTCTTCGTTTGGGCGGCACGGGAATTCTGGTAATCCCCAATTTCCTGCTCTGTCTTATAACAATTATAAGTTGAAGCGGGACCAACGTTCCCCAGCTCAGTATAACAAGCGGGTTCGGTCAAAATATCCGTTTTATTATCTTGATTAAGGCGTGACATGGTCGCTACCTGGGGAGAGAGAGAAGAAAACACTCAGCGTATGCTCTTGCAAGAATAGATTGGTTATTATTTTATCTAATCAGGATGGCTCCCACTGTTTTTATCAAATCTTCCTTCAAACTCTAAAAGGAAAGACTAGCCGGGATTAATTACACGCTACAAGTTCGCCAATCTTTCAACCAGGCCAGTGTCGGTACTTTGAGGGAGGTGCCCCGTGCTTTCACACGGACCTAATTAATGTAAACCTCGTTTTCCCAGAGGCGTAACCCCGTTGACATCTTTCTAGACACCTACTTGATCGGCTAATTGTAATGTGTAAATTTTTCCCAGGAGTAACAATTACTCGCAGTGGGTATCGGGATCCAACTATCTCATAGAAGGTATGCAATCTCATTGCAAATTTCAACACTTGAAACTCCCGATAGTGGTTTTTACCCCTAGCACTTATGACCTTGGCTAAGGTCAACAAATCATAAGCACTAGTCAAGTTCTACCCGTCATTTCGTGATTAATTAGACCCACCCACATGACCCTTGGCTAAGGTCAACAAAGCCACATGACTGTCCTAACTAATCGCATCATATGCGGTATAGGAAAACATCACTTAGCTACCGTACACTACGCCTCGGCTATGGTCGACAAACGTAGCACAAATACTAAGTACTCTACTTCCTAAAATGACGGAGGGTTGCGGATGGTTTTTAAGAAAACCTTTAACGCTTTGAACTTGATCTCGTTGCGGAATCAAATGTTTTTAAATGGAGTGTTTTTTAGGCTTTTCTAGTTTTGCTAAAGGGGTCACTCCCGGTGAAGGGATCGTCGGCCCTTTCCTCATCGAATAAGGTGCAGGATATATCATATATACCGCTGTGCAAAGCAGAAACTATAGAAGCAATCAAAAGACAAACCGAAGGATATAGAATCTGCCAGTTATTGCTAAAGGAGTCACTCCCGGTGAAGGGATCTCGGTACTTTCCTTATCGAATAAGGTGCAAGATGTTCTACAAGGAACACCGCGATGCAAAGCAAGAACTGTAGCTACTTGTTTTATTTTGAAATTCGATTCCACAACATCTTTTAGGTTTATTTTCTTTCATTAATCTCATTAATGAATGTCCCATCAATTAAATCACCTAAACATCACAGATAAATACGACGTACACTTATGCCATCCGCATTCGCCTCGATGTCCCCTCGTGCACCGTTAGGTTAGGTAACTAACGACAGAGCGGGGCAGGGCTAGCGCGAGTGAAAAACATAAGTAACATCTATATAATATATCATATATACTATATACAGTATTTATCACAGAACATCAAATGATCACATCACAGATATCGCAGCAGAAGAATCATATGAAATATTGGATATACTAGGACGTCCGTGTTTTCAATACGAGCCTGTATAAAACACGGATTCCACAGTCGTGATGAATAGCCAATCCCACACCCCTAGACCCCTACGAGAGCGGCAAGCAACCCTACCAATTCTAGAGTTAGGAGACCCGGACTCGACTCCTCGAGTTGGTCTCCCACTGGACTCCAGAACCCGGTTACTTGTGCCCTCCTCCTTGGGTCTATCCTAATGCGGAAAAGTAAATAATATACATCAACGGTGACATCTTCCGCAACCTGGAAGTGCCCCAATAAAAGAATGTTACATACAAGTTTTTACATGAATGAAAATGAAAAACACTCATCTCACATAAAAGCCCCCGGCTATTCAAACATGACGATCCAATATAATATATCCAGCAACACATAACATCACATGTCATCAACGTAAGTAAATATGCGCATCCCAATTGTCGTTGACATATAGCAACGAAACCGGCGATATCACATATTACACTTACGGTCACAGAAAAGAAAGTGTAAAACTACAACAGTTGGAGTCCGCAATCTCCTCAGACATCGCATGCCTGACCAAATGAATTTCTTAGACATCACATGCCTAACAATTATAAACCCCGCATTTTAGTCTCTATATTGAAAACACTTTTCAATATCTATTCGGGCAATTCAATAAGATTCCCGATAAACTGATCGAATGCTCGTCGCAAACTTTTAGAGACGGCCGCACCCCTAGATGCCGTCGACGAAGTGCACTAAGGCGGAACTCCGCTGCCGCGAGCACCCTGACGGATGCTTTTGGCGACGGGGTTCTCCTACAGTCACTTGGTCGGGGCTATGGGGCATGGCTATCTATTAAGTTTACCCGGCGAGTATCCGCGTACGCTACGTGATTGCGACGGACTTTTGATCACATCAAAATTCCGTGGCAACTGATCAATTGAGACTAAAGTGCTATGTTTATAACATTCATATTAGTTATCTCATAACTATTTGTGAATTCCAAATATTGTATCACATTCCAGATAAATAGAAAATGTTAAACTTTTCGATCGAACATTCAAACACCCAAGTTTTCCCGGAACAGCTCAACACTTGAAATAAGTTTAAAAACCATTCACTTCATGCCACAGTACCAATGGTCCAGCCGTAGAAGGGTCAAGCCAACGCCTCACATGTGGCACGCCGTACTGACCCAAACCCTAAGGTTTAAAGGGCAGTTCAAGACGGTCACATAATCGAGTTAAGGTTTGTTGTCTTCTAGAGGGTCCATCGAGTTACTTGCACTACTTAGAACGTTATTAAACCACGGAAAGATCCAACACTTGGAAATTTCCCGACAGGGGAAAAAGTGGGTATTTATATCCGGTCGAACTTTTTAACATATTCTAAAATTACCCTGAAAAACACATAGACAAAATTAGACAATCCGATCGAATCTACGAACTCCCAATACAACCCAGAAAACTCAACTCTTGAGTAAATATTAAAAATTCCCAGAAAAACCAGCACTACAATATAGGAATTACTGTGCAAAAATCATTGAAAGATGCTGCCGTACGACCGCGGAACCGCCGCATGAGCCATGCTTTTGCAGCGGTTACGCGGCGGTTTGATTGAATTGGGCTCTCGTTTTTCACAGTAACTCCTAGAAAGCCCTGCTGATTTTTCTGCTTATTTTTAATTCACAAAAATCCAAAATTCCAGAAAATGTCCGGAGAGTGGTTTGAGTTAGGGTTTCGGTGTTCGTTCGGATTTCTAACTTCGTCTACACTTCGCCTAAGGCTCTAGCTAGGCTCTGATACCACTGTAGGGTTCCTAGGCACTCTCAAGAGGTTCCACAAGGCATCAACCATGCCAAACAAAAAATTTTAGGTGCCGAGAAACCCTAATATAGATCGTTAACTAGAAGTAAAGGCGAAACTACAAGCAAGCAAACAACTTTGCTAATAAGTGAAAGGGATTACAACCTTTGTAGATCCGGTCCACCACTTCTTTAGCTCCGTGTTGACGTCCCTCCAGTGCGATCATCGGATCCCGGACTCTAGAAATGGTTTCGTCGGAGAAATGATCGGGCTAGGTCATTGACTTCGAGGCCGAAGATGATCTACGTCGGGGAGACTCAAACTCAAGCTATTCCTTCACTTGGTGAAAAACTTTGTGAAGATAACACCCTATACTACATGGAAAGTAGTAGAGAATGAAAAAATAGGAAGTGGGTTCACTTTAGAATTGGATTTCTCACTCTTTTTACCATGGCACCATTGGAGCTCTCAAGCTTTTGTGAGCTTGATGAAGATGAAGAAGAAGAAAGAATCATATGAATAATATCCAAAATGAAACTTATCCAAATGAATAATAGCACCATGGTTGAGTTAAGCCCTCATGCTTAACTCATGTAGAGAATTAACCAAGGCTTTAGATTAAAGGTTAGGTTAAAGAATATCAAAAGAAATGACAAAAGAGTGGACTTTGTCAAAGCTTCTCCAAGCTTCTTCAAGCTTGATAACTTTGACTAAGTTAAACCCTTTGTTAAATCTTAAGATGAAACAATAACCCTAATATTTACCCTAATCTTGGTATGAGTCTCATACACACATCTTGTATGTATCATCAAACATGATACAAACATATGCACACAAATATATATCATATATACACTTATGCACAAACTAGTGAGAAAACAAATCTTAAGTGAACCAATACTAGTTAATGTAAAGTAATATATCAAATATATAATTATACATTAAATCATTAAATCAACACTTGATTTAACGATCCGGTCATATCGCATATAACCGACTAATATCAAGTGTATCAATGTATCGAATCAACACTTGATTCGGTAACCCGATTATATCACATATAACCGACCGATGATACAAATCGTGAGAATAGAATACAGTATCACATACTGGTATTATTCTCGGTCCCGCACATATCTCATATGCGCTTCTATTTAGTTTCTCTTGAGCTAGGAAACCCCTGTGTAGGACTCAAAAGACTCGTCAATACGCCGGCAGTAGGTGATGATCATATCAAACACCCACAAGCCGCAAGCGGTCTGCTAAACGTAACGGCCACCCGGGTATTGAGCGATCAGAAGATCAACGAGCAATCCCGCTCACACTCCTGTGAATCCAACGAATAACACTACCGTACAGTCCGATCTGTTCGTCTGATATGTCGCATATCTCGTCTAGGGGTGGTAAACGTCAGACCCCAATAACTCGATAAGTCGTATCGATATGAGGCTCATAACGGGTCGAGAAACTACTGGTAACACTTACCAGTAAATCCCTAAAGCAACCTTGGCCAAGGACTTCCTGTTATAGCCAATTGAGCACTGCGCAACATCAACTCCCTATACCGGGAGAGACGAAACCCCTCCTATCGCTCATTGCCTCCATGTGATTCGGGACTGTACCTAAAAGCCACCTTTTTGCACGCCCTCATGGACGTGGTATGATGGAAATCAAAGCATAGTGGGAATCACACAAGACTCTATGACGATCTCGGGTCTACATACTAACTTGCACCAGTGTCACCAGAGAACTGCCATCTGACGTAAGGTATAATACCATCTGGGAGTTCTCGGCGAGTCCGTCCAGTGTACGCAGTCTCCACTGAGCACCCGTATATCATCTCTGATGTCAAACACCAATGGATATGGGATCATCCATCTCCCATCTATATGGGTCGAGAAGCTACACGCTAGTCTACTCTGGTATATCGATGCCCCGTCTCGATACACCCACGACTAGGGACTTTGAAGGATGTACTTATGGACTACCATGTCCCCACTAGTATGATCCACATCATAGTCCAGGTAGTCAAGTACACATCCTAAGGGCTTTACCAACATGCAACAGAGAGACAATCAGTGTACACGTTAAGGTAAAGAGTAACCAGATAGCATACTATCATATCGAGCAAGAAAGTCATCCCTATATATGTCCAAGCATCCACTACAATATACATCCTATGTATAGTAATGGCCTCTAGGGCATACATATAACTAACAATGTCCGAACCCTGTCGTAAAACCATACGACCTCTATATCGTTTCGCCTGAAGCAGGGAAACTCTCTGTGTGGGACTCTAAAGACTCGACACTACACTGGCAGTGGGTTTAACCACAGGCCGCAAGCGGTACTAGCTATACGTAACGGTCCCCAGGTAGATGTCGATAAGAAGGTCGATGAGGAAACCCATCTGAACTCCTACCGAGCCTGATGTGACAATCTCCGTACAGTCCGGTCTGTTCGTCTAAGACTATCGTATATCGGGCCTAGGGGGCGGCAAGCGTCAGTCCCCTAAAAGCGGTATAAGTCGTGTTGGAGTGAAGCCCATTACACCTTGAGAAACAACTGGATAACTTACCAGTAAATCTCGCTTGCCCTGGCCAGGGACCTTGCATAATGGCTCTCCAAACACAGCGCGATATCAACTCCCAATACCGGAAGAGACGAATCCTATCTAACCGCCACTGCCTCCAAGTGCTTCGGGACTGCACCCAACTGCTACCTGTTTGCACGACTCCTTTGAGCCGTGGTAGGGTAGCAATCTAAGAACAGTGGGAACACACTCGAGGCGAAGCAGCAGTGTCAAGTCTACGGACTATGTTGTACTCATGTCACCTGGGAACTGTTAATTGACGACGGGTATAATACCATCCAACAGTTCCCTGCGAGTCATGTCCGGTGTACCCGTAACCCAATGAGCACCTGTATACTATCTCCAGTACGACGTACTGATGGCTGTGGGACAGACCATCTCCCCAACTGGGAAGAGAAGCATACACACTAGTCTACTCCGGAGTATCTATGCCCTGTCTCGATAATCCTATGACTAGGGACCTGAAAAAAGATGTGCTTGTAGACTACCTAGCCCCCACTAGTGTGACTACCATCACAACGCTGGTAGTCAAGCAAGATCCTAAGGGCTCTATCAATATGTATTCGTGATATGCAAAAAGAAACATATACACATATTAAGATAGATATAAACCAAGTAGCATACTACTATGTTGAGCGAGACTGTTAATATAACTGTGAATATCCCAAGCTTCCATTAAGTAATATACAAGCTAGTATGATACATAATGGCCCCTACGGCATATACACTAACAATCTCCCATTTGCACTAGGGCCATGTACTGGCATATCGAAGACCTATCATCTCGAATAGCCTCCCGAACTGTGTCTGAGGTAAGGCCTTTATGAATGGATCTGCAGTGTTCTCCTCTGTAGCAACTCTCCAGACCTCGATCTCCCGACGATCAATGATCTCCTTGATAAGGTGATACCGCCTTAAGATGTGTCTGGACTTTTGATGCGACCTGGGTTCCTTCGCTAAAGCTATAGCGCCGTTGTTGTCACAATACAGAGGTATTGGATCAATACTGGGAGGAACCACCTGAAGTTCTGTTAGGAACTTCTTCATCCAGACTGCTTCTTTTGCGGCATCGCAAGCAGCTATATACCCCGCTTCCATCGTCGAGTCAGCAACGGTGTCTTGCTTGGAACTCTTCCAGCACACCGCCCCTCCATTAAGTATAAAGACATAACCTGACATGGACTTGGAGTCATCCTTGTCACTCTGGAAGCTGGAGTCAGCAAAAGCCTCGATCTGGAGGTCTTTTCCGCCGTAAACCAAGAACATATCTTTAGTCCTTCTTAGGTACTTGAGAATGTTCTTTACTGCTATCCAGTGCTTCTCCCCTGGGTCTGACTAATACCGGCTTACCACGTTCAGTGCGTAAGCTACATCTGGTCTGGTATACAACATCGCATACATTATAGAGCCTACCGCAGAAGCGTAGGGTATAACTGACATGCGATCCCTTTCCAAATCAGTCTTGGGAGACATCTCTTTGGAGAGGGTGATTCCGTGATAAGCCGGTAAATTACCGCGCTTAGAATCTTCCATACTGAATCTTTTCAGTATAGTGTTGATATACCTGGACTGCGAAAGTCCCAACATCCTCTTAGATCTATCACGATAAATCTGGATCCCCAGAATGTAAGAGGCATCACCCAGGTCTTTCATGGAGAACTTGTGTGACAAGAATCCTCTAACAGATTATAGCATATGAATGTCATTTCCTATCAAGAGAATGTCATCCATGTACAAGACGAGGAATACGATAGTTCGTGCTACAATTTTACTATGTATACATGGTTCATCTGGATTTTTGATAAAGTCATATTCTTTGACCGTTTCATCAAAATAGATGTTCCAACTCCACGATGCCTGCTTTAGTCCATAAATGGACTTAAGCAACTTGCACACTTTCCCGCTGCTCCCACACTGATTGAAACCTTCTAGCTGATCCATATAGACGCATTCGTCCAAATTTCCATTTAGAAAAGCCGTCTTTTCGTCCATCTGCCAGATCTCATAATCGTGGAAGGCAGCAATGGCAAGAAGGATCCGAATGGATTTGAGCATAGCCACTGGAGAAAAAGTTTCGTCATAGTCCAAGCCAGGCCTTTGACGAAAACCCTTTGCAACAAGTCTAGCCTTATAGGTTTCCACCTGTCCATCTACACCAATGTTCTTCCTGAAGATCCACTTGCATCCTATGGGTTTTACCCCATCTGGAGCAAAGTCCAAAGTCCATACTTTGTTGGTGTACATGGATTCCATCTCGGTCTGCATTGCATCCAGCCATCTTACTGAGTCGCCGCTCTGGATGGCCTGCTGGAAGCTAGTAGGTTCATCATTATCAATGACGCAATTCTCTTTATCCCCGTCTATGAGAAAACCGTAGTATCTCTCAGGCGGATGAGACGGCCTACTACTCCTACGGAGGGGTGCGGGAATGTCCTGTTCTTTTGGAACTACTGGTTCTACCAAACTTTCAGCAGTAGCTTGTGGTTCTGGAATTTCTTCCAATTCTATTGCGCTCCCACTTGTTTCCTTTTCTAAAAACTGCTGTTCTAGAAAATGGGCATTACGAGAAACAAAAACCTTTTGTTCCTCTGCGTAATAGAAAAAATACCCCTTGGAGTTCTTTGGATATCCCACAAATTTACACTGTACTGAGCGTGCCTCGAGTTTGTCCGCATGCTGCTTTTTAACAAAAGCCGAACATCCCCATATCTTCAGATACTGAAGATAGGGTTTCTTCCCACTCTACATCTGATATGGTGTGGTAGGCACAGTTTTGGTAGGAACCCTGTTCAGAAGATATGCAGCTGATTCTAGTGCATAACCCCAGAAAGATCACGGTAACTCAGTATTACTCATCATGGAACGTACCATATCCAATAGGGATCGGTTCCGTCTCTCCGATGCACCATTGTGTTGTGGAGTGTATGGAGGAGTAAGCTGAGAGAGAATTCCATTCTCATTTAGGTAACCCAGGAACTCGGCACTTAAGTATTCACCATCTCAATCAGATCTCAGTGTCTTGATACTTTTGCCGGTTTGGTTTTCTACTTCATTCTTATATTCTCAGAATTTCTCAAAAGCCTCGGATTTATGTTTCATCAAGAAAATGAATCCAAACCTAGAGTAATCATCCGTAAAAGTAATGAAATATGAAAAACCGCCTCTTGCATGTGTAGACATTGGACCACATACATCGCTGTGTATGAGTCCTAAGAGTTCGCTCGCTCTTACTCCATGTCCAGTGAATGGAGTCTTTGTCATCTTTCGTTTGAGACATGATTGACAAGTGGCATAAGATTGATATTCGAACGGATCCAAATATCCTTCTCTATGTAACTTAGTTAACCTTGTCTCATTGATGTGACCTAGTCTACAATGCCATGAGAAAGCCTGATTTATATCTGGAGACTTTCTTTTTAGTGTGTTCTAGACATTGAAAATCTGTAATTGGTTTAACACGTATATACCGTTATCTAGTGTACCGGACCCAATCAAACCATGATTAAGGTGGATGTTAACAACATCGCTTACAAACGTGAAATCATAACCTTCTTTTGATAACAACGATACTGATATGATATTACATGTTAAACTAGGTACACAAAAACAGTTGCGCAAAACCAAAATATGTCCACTCGTCAATCCAAGGTGATAATCCCCTACGGACACAGCATTCACGCTAGCTCCGTTAGCAACCTGGAGGGTCATATCACCATCCTTCAGAACTCTACAGTTTCTCAGTGCCTGCAATGAATTGCATATATGAGATCCTGATTCGGTATCCAATATCCAGGAAGTAGAGTTGATTGACAGACAATTTTCAATTACAAACACACCTGAAGCCGAAGCCACAACTTGCCTCAGGTCCTGGTTCTTGGCAATCCAAGATTTGCAATCCTTCTTCCAATGGCCTTTCCTGCGACAGTGGAAGCACTCGTCCTTTGACACTACTGGCACCGCAACCTTTGCCTTTCCCCTGGCTTCCACCTTACCAACACCTCCTCTCGGTTTGGTAGAGGCCTTCTTCTTCCTTCCTTTGGCTTTCGCCTTAGACCTGGAAGAGGAAGCACCACGAACAAACAGAGCGGGTGTTTCCCTTGCTTTCTGCAAGGTGCCCTCTGCACTCCTCAACATGTTAAGGAGTTCTGGAAGTTCAACTTCTTTACCTTGAATGTTGAAATTCAAGATAAACTGGGCGTAGGTGGAAGGAAGGGACTGGAGAATCAAGTCTGTATACAGCTCATTCTCTAATGTTGTCCCGAGGTCTGCGAGCTCTTCAATATAGCCAATCATCTTAAGGACATATTCCCCTACAGATGATCCGATGGCCAGCCTCGACTGAAACAAGTTCTTCGAGGTCTCGAATCTAGCTATACGAGATTGCTCTCAATACAATTCCTTGGTGTGGAGAAATATGGATTCAAGGTCCATATTCTCGTGCCTCCTCTGATGTTCATTATTCATAGAGGCAAGCACGATGCATTTGGCTTTCGCGCAGTCTAACTCCCAGGTCTTGCGGATTTCCTTGTCCGCGACACTGGATTCAGGACCTGGGACGGCAGAGGCCTTAGTAGTAAGGACATACCCCAATTTGTCATAGGTAATTGCCATCTTGACATTCCAGAACCAATCTTTATAGTTTGGCCCTGTCAAAATATTTTTATCTAATAATAACTTAAGGCCTGCCATGTTCTGGGTCGCTGCAATTAGGAGAGAGAGAGGAAACACTTTAGCATGATGCCCTTACAAGTTTAGAGTGGTTTTTAGTTTATCTAAACAGGATGGCTCCCACTGTTTCTCGAATCCTTCCTCAAACCAAAAAACAAGAACTACTCAGGACTATTCTCACCGTGCAATACTTACTTAACCGTTCAGCCAGGCAAGTGTCGGTACTTCAAGAGAGGTTTTACGACGCTTTCGCGAAGTTTCTTAATTAAATAACCTCTTTTCCCTCGGGGCGTAGCCCCGCTGACACCTTTCTCGACACCTACTTGGTTTATAGCATTGATCGTTTAAGTGAAAGAATCTCCCGATGAGTAGCAAATACTCACAGTAGGATAGGGATCCAAATATCATCGTGTGATAAAGCTGAAGGAATCCTACCAAAATTATCACACTCTAAATGGTATGCAACTCTAGCAAATTTCAGTTTCTTTAGAAATTCCCGATGTGGATTTTTGCCTCATGCTCTTATGACCTTGGCGTTGGTCAAAATGTCATAATTCATATGTAAAGTTCTACCCATCATTATCTTGTTAATTTGAACCCACCCGTACATACCCCTGACGTTGGTCAAATGGCAGTACGACTGTCCCAAACCAACTCATCTATCTATGCAACAGATGAATACACAGCAGCTACCAAACACTATGCCTTGGCGTTGGTCAAAATACATAGCTTGAATACTACTGAATACCCAAATGAAATGACGGAGGGCTACGAATGGTTTTAGCGAAACCGTGAACGTAGTGAACTTGATATGGTCGAAGGAACCTGATAGCTTTAAAAAGGAGTGGTTTAAGCTCCGCAATTAAAAATCTGTTGTTTTTAAAATAACCGAGTGGTTTCTTTTAAACTGTTCCAACGATTCAACTTTGGTTTATTTTCTTTTCATTAAAATAATGCGTCCCATCAATTAACCTATCATTGCAAAAAACAACGAAAATACAACGTCCTCTTATGCCATCCGCATTCGCCACTGGGCCCCGTCATTCACCCGTTAGGTTACTTAACTAACGACAGAGCGGGGGCTGGGGTAGTGCGGATGCAAAACATAAGTAACGTCTACTAGATATCATATATAAATATTGTACATTCGTTAGACGCAATAATAGGCATTCCAGATCACAGATGAACATATTGGATATACAAGCAATCCTCATTTCTTTTGAGCCTGCAATGAAAGACGGATTACACAGTCGCGATGAATAGCCAAAACCCCACCCTAGACCCCTACGGGTACGGCAAACTACCCGCCAAGTACCCGAAGTGAAGCGGTCTCCCTCAACGACATGAGTAGGCCACTAAGCACTTCAAAGTACTCGGTAGTTTGTGCACCCCACCTTGGGTCTATCCTAGGAGCAGAAAACAGTAAATGAAATAATACAACGGTGGCTACAACCTAAACCCGGATGTGCCCCGTAAAAGAATATTACAACAAATTACAATTTACATTTGAATGAAAGAAACACTCGTCTCACATCCCCGGCTATCCATTCACGACAATCCAACAAGTTTATATTCACAAACCAGTAAAAACCATTACAAAAATGTGCAACCCCCTGCTAACCGACATACTAGAAATTAGGGGAGGTTTACGAACACATTAAACACAACACAGATATAATCCAGTTAGCCAAAGTTCTTAGAATTTCGATCAAGCAACACATATGAATCTACTCCAAACAATTCTCTGTGCACATAAAACCTGAGCAGAAACAAAACATCCCAGAAAATACAACATCAACACAGAAGAATAACTGAGCAAATTTGGGTTGACTCGGTGTCAACTCGGCCGCGGATCCGCGGCGGATCGCTTGGATCGGCCGCGGTTCCGCGGTGGTTTGGATGAGTAACGATCCCAAATTTCTTCACAATTCTTAAAAAACCCTGCTTGTATTTTTAAGGGTCTCTGAAAAATTTTTAGACCCCAATTTAAAATCGGTAGAACCTAGGTGAAAACGTCGTTTTTTCGGGATTATTTTGCGATCGAATTTCTAAATACTTTGCTAACATGTTAGTTATGGTTTAGCTAGTCTCTGATACCACTGTAAGTCAACGTTACACACCCCACAAGATGCGGGGAGGCGGAATAGGTAAAAAAATCATTTTGTTTAAGGTAACATTGACTAACTATACGGATCTTTGCTAAATCCTAACTAACAACTATCTAGAAGTGCTAAACTACTATGATAGATGATTATACCTCAAGATACTAGCCCTTCTTGTTCTTGTTGTTCACCTCCTCGTCGGCCTCCTCGATGTAATAGAAGATCCACCCAAGAGTTCCTCCTTCAAGCTTTAACTTCTAACTTGAGGTAACTAAGTGGCTAGGATTTCTAATCCAAGTGACCTAGAAGATATAGAAGTGGATTAAGGATCTATTAGTATTGCTAACCCTTGGGATCTCAACACATGAGAGGATTAGGGTTAGGTTTTAGAAGATGAGAGCTTGAGGAGAGAGAGTGTGTTTGTTATAATGAATTGAACCCTTCTCACTTTGAATAATATGAAGCATAACAAAATATCTTGCACAAAATATCTTGCACAAATATCATCCATGCTTCATTTAATTCTTGAGATGAATCATCTCATGAGTCATGGTGCAATTAATGATAATAACACATAAGCTCTCCACCTTATTAAGTTTTAATTCACAAATGAATTAAAACTAATGAGTCACCTTTCTTCTAGAAGCTTCTCGAATAATTACGAGAATGCCCCTTCCATCCGTATTTACGAAAAACACGGAAATACCGAGACTGCATAAATCCAATAATCTAATACTAGAATCTGGCTTAAACCAAAGCCTGCTAGTATAAACTGTCCGAATATCATACGTGCATAAATACACGTATATGTCCGAACCCTGTCGTAAAACCATACGACCTCTATATCGTTTCGCCTGAAGCAGGGAAACTCTCTGTGTGGGGCTCTATAGACTCGACACTACGCTGGCAGTAGGTTTAACCACAGGCTACAAGCGGTACTAGCTGTACATAACAGTCCCCAGGTAGATGTCGATAAGCAGGTCGATGAGGAAACCCATTCGAACTCCTACTGAGCCTGATGTGACAATCTCCATACAGTCCGGTCTGTTCGTCTAAGACTATCGCATATCGGGCTTAGGGGGCGGCAAGCGTCAGTCCCCTAAAAGCGGTATAAGTCGTGCTAGAGTGAAGTCCATTACACCTTGAGAAACTACTGGAAAACTTACCGGTAAATCTCGCTTGCCCTGGCCAGGGACCTTGCGTAATGGCTCTCCAAACACAGCGCAATATCAACTCCATTATCGGGAGAGACGAATCCTATCTAACCGCCACTGCCTCCAAGTGCTTTGGGACTGCACCCAACTGCTACCTGTTTGCACGACTCCTTTGAGCCGTGGTAGGGTAGCAATCTAAGAACAGTGGGAACACACTCGAGGCAAAGCAGCAGTGTCAAGTCTACGGACTATGCTGTACTCATGTCACCTGGGAACTGTTAACTGACGACGGGTATAATACCAACCAACAGTTCCCTGCGAGTCATGTCCGGTGTACCCGTAACCCAACGAGCACCTGTATACTATCTCCAATACGACGTACTGATGGCTAAGGGACAGACCATCTCCCTAACTGGGATGAGAAGCGTACACACTAGTCTACTCTGGAGTATCGATGCCCTATCTCGATAATCCTACGACTAGGGACCTGAAAAAGGATGTGCTTGTAGACTACCCAGCCCCTACTAGTATGACTGCCATCACAACGCTGGTAGTCAAGCAAGATCCTAAGGGCTCTATCAATATGTATTCATGATATGCTAAAAGAAACATATACACATATTAAGATAAATATAAACCAAGTAGCATACTACTATGTTGAGCGAGACTGTTAATATAACTGTGAATATCCCAAACTTCCATTAAGTAATATACAAGCTAGTATGATACAATAATGGCCCCTAGGGCATATACACTAACAAAAACTTCATAATAAGGCCGGCTCCATCGAGCACGGCACCCAGAGTCAAAATAATATACAATATCGTTCTCACATCTTGTCTCTATGTCAATACATGAAGGTGCTAGATGGAGAGTACTAGATACAACAAAATATACAATGAGAATCATCGGATAACCGCAAAACCAACCTATAGCAAAACTGCTCACGGTCAGCCGTAGCGGTATCCTCTGCTGTCACGCCCCGCTTCCCAGTGTACGGGCAGAGACGCGACGAGGCCGCTACATATTTACTGTGAAGTAAATACGCTAAGCGTATCTAAGAAATATAAATAAAAATGCACAAGAGACAAAAAATATAATTGAACAGCAACTTTATTTATTCACATTCTTTTGTAAAATGCATGGAAAAGTAAATACATCTGAATGAAAGCAATGCCTAAACAATGGCATAACAGAAATGAAAAGTACTGAATAAAAAGGTGTAGAGTGAAGCTAGAGCTCTGGGTCGTAGGCAAGCTGGTCTAAGTTCTCACTAGTAGGCTCGATCTCCTGAGTGCCTATATCACCTGACAACATTCCAAAGAAGAAAGAGAAGGAATGTCTGTTCCCTGATAAAAATCAGGAAATACCTCAATGAGGTATCACGTGCTCACACGTGACTAAGGGTCACGTGTTGACACGTGATAGTTTCCTGTGATCTCTACTTTATAGAATTAAATTCTAAATCAAACAAAAATGTAACAAAACAGCTAAGGAAAGACCCCAATGGGGCATCACGTGCTCACACGTGACCAAGGGTCACGTGCTGACACGTGATGGTCCTATAGCTCTGTTAAAAAGCAGAATTAAATTCTGAATAAAAGAGGGTCACGCGCCAACACGTGACAAGTCCTTCGGCTCTTTAATTGATAGAATTAAATTCTATTTCAATGGTCAAACGTTGGGATCACGTGCCAACACGTGATGGGCTTTAAAAGCCTTATGAGTTAATATAATTAAATTCTAATAGAGGGAATCAAAAACCCTAACTGGAAAAATATTTCTCTAAATCTTTCCAAACAAAAAAGATGGTGCTCTGTAAAATGGAGCACCGTTGGATTAAAAATCCAACGGTGATTAAAAATCACCAATTTATGGAAAGATTTTATACAAGGAAAGATTTCCCTAAAATTCACCAAGAATAACAAACAGAATATCTTTTGGATTAAAAATCCAATGGTGAATAAAATTCACTGAGATCATGTTAGTTACAAAAACAAACAAAATCCTTTAATGAAAGATTTACTAAACAAATTGATTCTTTTCTTTCTCCTATAAATAGGAGCCAAGAAGAGGAAGGTGAGATAGAATTTTGGATCTTGGAATTTTCTGAAAGAAAATAACAGAGAGAAAAGAAAGGAGAATTTAATTCTCAAGAAAAGAAACCCTAGGTGAGAAAGGGGAAAGAGATCAAACCTTCATAAAACAAAAAGAGAATTTAATTCTCAATCTAAGAGTTTAACTCTTCTGCAAAAGAACTTAGTTCTTCCTCTGGTTGAAGATCTGCAGAAGCAAATCTCCCCACAGGTTGAGAATTTAATTCTCATCGGGGAGATTCTGTCATGCAGATCCAAAACTTAGAGGGAGAATTGAGTTTAGAGAATTTAATTCTCCCAAAGATAAAACTAGGGTTTAACCCTATATGAGAATTTAATTCTCCCAATTTCATGAGAATTTAATTCTCCCAAAGATAAAACTAGGGTTTAACCCTATATGAGAATTTAATTCTCCCAATTTCATAGGAATTTAATTCCTCCAAGATAAAACTAGGGTTTAACCCTATAAGAGAATTCAATTCTTCAAAACTCACAGGAATTTAATTCCTCCAAGACAGAATCAGGGTTTAACCCTATATGAGATTTAATTTTTCCACATACATAGGAATTTAATTCCTCTAAAACATAATTAGGGTTTAACCCTACAGAGAATTTAATTCCTAAAATAAAGAGACTTGAAAGATCTCTATGCACGTAAAGAACATTGGTCACGTGATGACACGTGACTCCAATCCGCAGTGATCAGAAAAGAAAGAATAAAACTAGGTCACGTGTCCCCACGTGACCCCTGAACAAATCCCCTAAAATGAGAAGGAAAGAGTTTGGAGGCAATGCCTCACGTGCTCCCACGTGACTTCCAAAATAAAGAAAAACAAAAGCAAAGGCAATGCTGGCTTTGGGCGCTCTCACGTGTCCTCACGTGACCCCTAAAAAACATTTTAATAAATTAATGCATGCGTACCCATCACGTGCCCACACGTGATGGCTATGAAAACTAAAAGTGTTTAACACTTATTTGCAATTCTGAGAACAAAACAAAGGAGGTCTGGCCCCACCTTTGGGTGCCCCCACGTGACCCCTTCTTTTCTAGTGTTTAACACTGTTTTAAGCATTTCGTCTCCAGTGTTTAACACTGTTTTAAATACATCACATGAGGACACGTGACCACCAGATATCCTTTAGTGCTTAACATTATTTTAAAGCCAATCTTAGCCAAATTGGCTAAGTTTTCCAGAGGCAAGCCTCTCCTTCAACTGAATCTCAAAATTGATCATTTCATATGACATGCAGAGTAAAACCCAGATCTATAATGTTTAATGCTCAGTCAAAGACAAAAATGTTATCAGAGCCCTCAAACTCTTGTTTAGCATTGCTAAATGATGAGGGGCTGAACCCAAACAAATGTCTAATGGTCCAACAAAGGGCCAATATTTCAAACTTAATTGGACTTAGCCCAAATTGGCCATAAGTCCTCAATTCTGATTTAACTGAGCCAATGTGCTCATAATTTAATTAATTGATCTTAGTTCCAAAATTGGACTATAGATCTCCCAATCAACTTTGGTTTAAGGGTACATCTCTTCACTCCTTTGATATTTGTCATTGTAATCCTTCAACGTCTTCAGAGAGGTGACGGGTCCCGACAACCACACATTTCACGGACTATGATGTCCTTAACCTTGACTGTGAGGTCTTTAAACTCACGGACTATGATGTCCTTAACCTTGACTGTGAGGTCTTTAAACTCATGGACTATGATGTCCTTAACCTCGACCGTGATGTCTTTAAACTAACAATGGACCGTAATGTCCTTAAACTAATCAACCGCAATGTCCCTAAACTAAACAACAGAGCCCAAATGCTCTCTTGTTGGATCTAAACGATCCCGTTAAGTTGATCTTAGCCTAAAGAGACTAACGTATCCTTAACAAACGTCTAAGTTGATCTTAGTCTCAAATAAGGCTAACGTATCCTTAAAGCCAACCCCCAAAACCCAAATCTAAGGAGATACGGATTTGGACTAATCCACACCCTACGGGCGACGACATAAATTAGTCTCCGTATACAATCCATGGGCAACCAAGAATAAAACAAACACCCACGACACGAAGTGACCATCTGGAGAAGGAGAAAGTTGTTACCGCGATGCGGTAGCGTAATTAACTGCAGGGGATTGCGCCTGCAGGGAAGAGCATCCCTACAATCAAAAACCCCTCAAACGAGGGGGAATCTGACGAAGTCTGCTACATCGGCCGCATCCGTTTAAACCTTCGATACATGGTGCCATAAATCAACTTGGCATCTTCGGAGAGATGGACGGATAGCACCAATTAGCATCTGCCACGAAATTCAGGCAGGACGAACCTACGCGGTCGCGTCTCCGTTATTCGGAGGGGAATAGATTCTGCCATGCCCGGTGGGACCTTTTCCTCTTTCCACTCCACACTTCGTGTGTCGTGTTCGCGAACGAATCGCGGTTTGCTAATGGTTGCCCTTGGGTTCGAGGTACTAAGATTTATTGTCTTACTTGGTGCAGAAAATGAAAGATCAATGGCGTCTACTTGCACGAAGTGTTCCAGCTGCAACTGCAACTCACGTTCCGCCTCATCTGGAGGTATAGCTTACGGGCCCCATGCGGCCTCCCTGTTCACAATGCCGATAGAGCAGGTGACGCAGGCTACCACCGGTTTGTTCTTCGGGACCATGCTCCCACCAGTGAGCGGTAACATCCCGCTGCCGCAAGAAGCGTAAAAGAAGTCGGTCTTTGATCGGCTCACTACCACCACGGCCCCTCTCAATGGGTCGTCCGATGTCAAGCCAACAGCATCAGTCTTCGATAGGCTGAGCCTGAGCTCCAATGGGCCTGTCAAGAAGCCCACGATACCTGAAGCGGCCACCCCAAAGCGGACAGCCATTCCAGCTCTCGAGGTCACCAAGAAAGCTTCTCCCGTTAAAGGATCGGTCTTTACGAGGCTGGCCACTCCGGCTCCCGTTCCTGCTCAAAGGTCTATCTTTGATAGATTGGATACTGCTGCTCAACGGACATCGGTCTTCAAGAGGCCGGTGCCAGCAGTGCCTTACCAGAACAGGGAGCATGACGAACTCACCCCTAAAGCTGAAACAATTCCAACGGCTCGACACGCTCGACGTCGCCACTGGTGTCGAGTAAGGAAGGCTGGGGGCAACTCCCCTTCCGGGCTAACTCTACCAGCCCCAAAGGTGGAAGTCAATGCTGCTGTTCCAACTGGGAACAGCTTCAAGCTGCTTAATAGGGTGCGCAGGAATTCACCCACCGCCATACTGAAAAGATCTCCTCCACCCGTGGAGAATGCACCGAAGGCGAAACTGGAACAACCCCCTCAGCGGCTCTCTTCCAAAATTTACAAAGTCTGGCGACAGGTCCAGGAATCGGTGATTGATCAAGATTACCCTCGCCGGCAGAAAAAAGTGAAAATTCAGCAAGAAGAGAACCATCCTGTCAGGCCACAAAAGGCAACAGCTGTTTGGGTGCCCACTGCAACGGCTCCCTCAACGTCAACTGCTCAAAAGAGAAGGAGGCCAGAGAAAGCCCCTGTGAACATGACAAACCATAAAGGCACTGAATCTAAACACCCAAAGTCTGGGGACATGATGGTGCATACTGTTTATATGGCTTCCGGAAAAGAGGAAAGCCGTGCTTCTACGGGTCATTGACCGCTTACTCGATTGATAACGAAGGCTCAGGAACAACAGCAGCAGAAACTTCAGGAGATGCTGACTGCAATGGCCGCACTCACTGGGCCAAAAGAAAATCCAGAGACCTCGGAGCAGCATAGGGAACAAGAAACTGATACCGAGTTCCTCCGAAGAATGCTTGAGAGGAAAGAAAAAGAGGCTGCGGAACAGGCAGCCAACATAAAGCGAATGGCTCTCTTGTTCCAAGACATGGCTGGGATGATGTTACAGTAGGAACCTCCAGCTGAAGACCCCCCGATCATCATTGAAGACGACAGAGGGGAGACATCGAACCCTCCTCCGGCTCTTTCAGCAGCCAAAGAGGAAACCATCTCCAAGGCAGCTCTGGATGACTACATTGCTCAGCAAATACGAGCTCACCAGGCGAATGAAGCGGCCGGCCAAATTGTTAAAACTGGGCGACCATATCCAGGCTGGTATGACCAAATAAAGTACCCGTCGGGATATACCATCCCTAAATTTCATGTATATAAAGGGACGGGAAATCCGCACCAGGATGTCACCCAGTTCAGGGCTCTATGTGGTAACACCGGAGGTGATGATAAACTGCTTCTTCACCAGTTCGTCGGCAGCTTGTCAGAGACGGCATTCGAATGGTATTCTGAACTTCCAAACGACTCTGTCAAGACATTTGCGGAAATGAAACTGTTGTTTACGCAAAGATTCGCGAGCGCTAGCAAGCGTACCCCGATTACCGCATTAATTAACGCCAGGGTAAAGCCAGGAGAAACTTGGGTATAATACGCAATACGGTGGCGAAATTTATGGTCAAAATATGAGCAGCGCATCGAGGAAGCGCCGGCAGTGGGTATGTTCGTGGGCACTCTGGACCCTCAGTCAACTATTTCCCAATTCATGATGTTCTTCAAGCCGACCACGTTCCAAGCCTTGATCGACAAGCTGGCCCAGATAGACCAGATGGGTTATAGACCGTCTCCTCCGAAGCCGGAGCCGCGGAACGAAAAGGGTAAAGGGAAGGCGACATTCGTTGCGAATACTCAACAACAGCCCAATGCCCCAAAACTAACGGATCAACCGGAAGAGAGACGGCGCTACTATAACGAGAAAATGAAGCGTCCTTATTCGTTCCCTCGGGACAAAACGAAGAGACTATTCGAACTGGCGATGCGCAACAGGCTCATCAATCTGCCGAATCCAAAGCGACCACTGCAACCCGGCGAGACTAATAGTCTCAATTATTGCCCTTACCATCAAACGGTAAGCCATCCTATTGAAGATTGCTTCATCTTTAAGGGTTGGATCGAGGACCAATACCAACAAGGCAAGTTTGTGTTGTCTGAGAAGTAGAAAGTAAGCCCACCACAACCGCACACTCCTAAGAAGACGGACACACCGGGGGCATCGTGCTCTTTTGTTGAAGAAGCTCCGTGGGAAATCACTCTTTCAGCCAAAACAAAAAGAATGCTGAAGGATCTCCATACATGCCTGGCAATCAAATGGAAAAATCCACTGGAACCCGAGATTATTAAGGGAATGCTGAAACCGCGCCCAACTCCAAAAATTGCTGGTGATAGTCAAAGTGCACACACCCAGCCGTCAAAATCTTCGAAGAAAAAGAAGAAATCCAAGAAGCTCGTGAAGCCTGGTGACAGGCGCACGAACCTGCAAAAGCAGATTGACTCGCTGGAAGAGTATAACCAGAAGGATCAGACTCCAGTCACACTTCAAGAGTTTCTCAGCCACGTACTTGAGGACGGAGATGATGACAATGGAGAAGACTCGTCGGATGAATCTGAAGATTATGTAGCAAGTTGCCATGTGATCTCTCACTCATCAATAAACGATGAAGAAGCTTCTTACACAGAGAAACTGGGGGCAACTCCTGAACCGGAACTTCTAGGGCCATCAGACGAAATGATTGATGCATTCCTGGATGAAGCTCTTCTTAAAAGTAAAGTTGCTCGAGAGCGTGAGATGGCCATATTTAAAAAAGCCAAACGCCGGTGACTGGACGAAAGGGTTGAAACACTCCCGCCAGATCAAAGTGCATCCATCACGAATAAAAACAGGTTCAAGACAAGGAAGAGGTTCGCTAAAGCCATATCAATGGGAATGAAGCTGCCACCCTCCGGAAGAAATATTCTTGGTGAAGCGGAAACACATCCTAGCTACTGCTTATATCATCGAAAGATTGCGCACCCTACCAAAGAGTGCAACGCTTTTAAAATATGGTGGCAGGGATATGTTGCTCACCGGCAACATTTTAAGCGGATGAAACGCAAAACTCGTCGGGAGCAAAGAAGTACGACCGAGGATCTTAGAAGAACTACCGGCAACTGTCGCATGGTTAACGCCGGGGGATCGCAAGTTCTCACTTTCGGGAGCGACTCTGACGAAGAAATGACTCTTTGCCCTCTCTTCAAAGAATCCACCTCGGGAAAAGAGGAAGAACCGAAGACCTATGAAAATATTCAGCTGGGCAATCGTACGCTGCCCGAAAAGAATCTCGGGCCCTTGAACAGTGGGTCAAATAGAAAAGATAAGGGGAAAGAAAAGTTCCCTGAGGATATCATCCTTGATGACCAAGCCGTCGAAAATCTGACAGCCAAGGACCCGCCAAAGGGAAGTAAGGCGGACTACAACATTCTGGCACACTTGAGGAAGTTACCTTCGCAGCTAAGCATTCTCGATGCCCTCTTGTTATCAAAAGAAGCAAGAGATTCTTTGATCAAGGCGCTACAAGAGCCAGAGCAATTCCAAGCTTTTCTCGCCGAAGAAAAGATGAAGGACAAGCTGGAAGAAGTGCACACAGCCGATATCACCTTCGGCAATGTAGATCTCCTCCTTGGGACGTGCGAGCACAACCGACCCCTTTATGTCTCCGGATACTGTCACGATATCAAGATAGGCAAAATCCTCGTTGACAATGGGTCTTCCGTCAATCTCCTCAACGTGCGAGTGTTGAAAGAAATCTGCATGAGCGTTCAGTACCTCGCTCGTGATAAAATCACCATCTCCGATTTTGACTCTCAGTCATCACGAATGCTTGGGTCTGTGATACTGACGCTGCGCTTCGGGCTACTCGTCACGGATATTAAATTTCACGTCATTGACGCCAAGACTTGCTACAATGCTTTACTCAGTCGGCCTTGGTTACACGAGTACAACATCATCCCTTATACACAACACCGGTGTATGAAGTATTTCAAAGATGGTCTCGAGTACACTGTGACGAGGGAGTTGAACCCATTCTCCATGAACGAAGTCCGAAAGTACGAAGATGCAAAATACTTCTTACCAGATTTTGAGGACACGGAAAGATGTCACAAACCGAAGAACAAAGCTATCACCACTATTCTGGTCTTCGGGTGTGATACCGAGGAGGAAGAAGAGATAGTTTATTCAGGGTCACCCCAACGCAACAACTCGGGACCGTCCGCCCCTACGTTGATCTTCGGCAGTGACTCGGAAGATGAGGTTAATGCTATATTTTCCGCTCGGCTATCAATACAAGCCTTCGCTGGTGATAATCAGAGTTTGCAAATTACCATGGTTCCACAATAACATTACAAAGATCTCGATGCACTTGAAGCTTATAGTGTGCAGGAACTGCAGACATTTTACGTCCCTCCCAGGCGAAAGGGTGATGAGGCGATCCTATTCCACCGATCTGGGGAAACCAAAGTGGAGAAAGAAATCTAGCACGGTGCCGATTCTACGCTCGACAGGCTCCAGCCCATCCGTCTGCCTAGATATTACACGGAAGGCTTGAAAAGGCTATTAAAGTGCCAAGGGGTACCCTTGAGACAGACTACTCGACAAGCTCGATTCTACAATAGGATTTGGGACGTCCCCGGAACTCAGCGAAAGTCGCCTAACGGGAGAATGGAAACGGTCGGGCTTGGATATGTCTAATCCAAGAAACGGGAACGAATCCATGGTAGCTACGTCATACATGGCTTCGATGAAGAAGGAGACGCCCTGTTAGAAAATGCTGACCCTGAACCAAAACGAGATCCTACCATCAAAATGCCGAGTCCGTCGTTTGAAGAACGAATGGACGAGCTCATAAAGGAAGCGGGTCGAAAGGTCCGGGATGACCATAACCGTGAAATGTCCATTTACGAGAAAGCCAGGACGCAGCGCCTCCTTCAGCAGGCCGCGGAGAATGACAATGCTCTTCCTTATCAACCCGTCATACAAAAGGCCCGACGCAGAGGCAAAAATGAATCGAAGAGCGGGAAAGGCGTTCAACAGCAGCCAAGCGGGTCTAAGAAGCCACGCGAGCTAGAGTCGAGCAGCCGGGATCCGTCCCTTATAAAGAAGATGGGTCGGGAATATTCTTTTCCCCAAGACAAGACAAGGAAGATATTTGATCTCGTCATAAAGTATCAGATGATGACACTCCCGGAATCCAAACATCCCGAGCAAGCCAATGAGATCTCCCACCCAGACTATTGCTCCTATCACTGAGCAATAGGACATCCTCTCGAAGACTGCTTCACCTTCAAGAACTGGGTTGAAGACCAATATCAACAAGGCAGGTTCGCTCTATCCAGCAACTGGAAGGTAAGCCCACCACAGAAGCATGAACCGAAAGCAACGCGTATGGCGAGAGTAGAACCAGATCAACATCGATCTTGGAAACGATCTCGTACCTGTCACGCGATAACGCTGTCAAAAGAAGAGCCCGAGAATACGAATGACCTCCCCTGGTTCTTCGAAAACGATGATGACGAGGTGATCTCAGAATTTCCACCGGCACCGAAAGAGCTGGAAGATGGGATACATACCACTACAGATAACCTCAAGAAAATTGATTTGGGGACGGCAAGTGACCCGCGACCGACATTCGTCAGTGAACTGTTGTCTGAAGAAAGGGTGGCTGCGCTAAAGGACGCGCTTATGCAGTATAGAGATTGCTTCGCATGGAACTATTCCGAGATGCCAGGACTAGATCTGGAGTTGTTGTACATAAATTGGCAATATCTCCAGACATCAAGCCGGTCAAACAAGCACCAAGAAGAATGCGGCTCGAGCTTGAGATGAGCATCAATGTCGAGGTCAAGAAACTAATCAACTCCGGTTTTATCCAAGAGGTTCAGTACCCCAACTGGATCGCCAACATTGTTCCAGTAATGAAGAAAAATAGGACGGTGCGCATATATGTGGACTTCCGGGATCTCAACAAAGCTTGTCCAAAAGAAAACTTTCCAGTACCGGTCACTGAGCTGATGATAGATAACACGTCCGCTCACGAAGTCTTCTCCTTCATGAATGGATCATCAGGATACAATCAGATAAAGATGCATCCAGAGGACCAGAAGTACACCGCTTTCCGGACCCCTCTGGGTATATTCTGCTACAAGGTGATGCCTTTCGGTCTAGAGAACGCCGGTGCCACCTATCAGAGGACCATGACAAAGATTTTCGACGACCTCATACATGAAATCGTCTAATGCTATATCGACGACCTCGTAGTTAGAAGCAAATCATATGAGGAACATTTAGAACATCTGAAGATCGTGTTTCAGCGCCTTCGGAAATATAATTTGAAGATGAACCCTCTCAAATGCGCGTTCGGAGTGTCCTCAGGCAAGTTCCTAGGGTTCATCATCCGACACCGAGGCATCGAGATAGATCCGTCAAAGATCAAGGCGATTATGGAAATGCCTCCGCCGAAGACTCTCAAGCAACTGCGGTCTCTCCAAGAAAAGCTCGCGTATATCCAGCGATTCATAGCCAATCTCTCCGGCAAGTGTCGTCCTTATAGTCACCTAATGAAGAAAGGGACCCCTTTCGTTTAGGATCACAAATGCCAAGGCGCACTGGGCGAAATTAAGCAATACCTGCAGAATCCGCCGGTGCTGACAGCTCCGGTCAAGAGAAAGCCTCTCATTCTGTATACAACAGCTCTCGAAGGTTCTTTAGGCGTGCTATGGGCACAAGAAAACGACCAAGGGAAAGAAAGAGCCCTTTATTATTTGAGTCGAGTTCTACTGGGGGAAGAAAGCAAGTATTCTCCCATCGAAAAACACTGCCTGGTGTTGATCTTCGCGATAACGAAGCTCAGACACTACGCGTTGGTGCATGAGGTTCATCTCATATCAAAAGTGGATCCTCTCAAGTACATTATGTCCAAAGCCATATTAACGGGGCGTCTCGCTAAATGGGCCCTACTCTTGATGGAATTCTCGATAATTTATCGGCCTCTTAAGGCAGTAAAAGGCCAGGCTATCGCCGACTTCCTCGCTGAGCACCCGATACCCGCAGATTCTCCTTTGAACTGCGAATTGCCAGACGAACATGCGTTTGACACGATCGACGGGAATGATACCCGATGGGAACTCTATTTTGATGGAGCCTCTTCCATGAAGAAGCGCAAACAAAGTATCCCTATAATCAAATCAGGGGTAGGCCTCATCTTCGTGACTCCACAAGGAGGGATAATGTGCTTTGCCTTCTCCTTAACAGAGCCGAGGACAAACAATGAAGCCGAATATGAATCTTTGATAGCAGGTCTCGAGATCACTATCGACATGGGAATTGAAAACCTCCTTATATACGGAGACTCCCAACTGGTCGTTAGTCAAATAAACGGCGACTATCAAACGTGCAAGCCAGAGTTGGTGAAGTACGGCGAGAGAGTACAGCAACTACTGATTCAAATTCCTTCCTACACTTTGGAAAGTATACCGCGTGCGGAAAATAGCAAAGCGGATGTATTAGCCAAGCTCGCTAAAGAACTGGCCGACGAGAACCTCGATGACGTAAGGATCGTCGTACAAAGCCGTCGGGTTCTTACACCGGCAGAAATATCTCCGGAATCGTCCGAAGAAAAGGGAGCAACCGAGCAAATGGTTCTGCAAGTAAAAGACCAAGCAAAGGTTGAGGATTGGAGAGAAGTCTTTATAGACTACTTCAAATCCCGTCGAACACCTGACGATACGTCCTCAAAACATCTACTCATGATGCGAGCTCTATCTTTTGCTTTCGTCAATGATACCCTGTATAAAAGATCATTTGGTTCTTTGTGGCTAAGATGCCTTGGACCTGAAGAGGCAAAGAGAGTCGTCCAAGAAGTTCACGACGGACTCTGCGGTTCTCACTAAGCCGGGCCGAAGATGAAGCTGAAGATTAAAAGGATGGGCTACTATTGGCCCACGATGATTCAGGACTGCCTCGAGTATGCGAAGCAATGCCACTCGTGCTAGATCCATGGGGACTTTATCCACCAGCATCCAAATCCGCTACATCCGACAGTGGCTAGCTGGCCGTTCGAAATGTGGGGGACTGTCATAATCGGCCCCATCGAACCAGCATCGTCCAGGGGACATCGATTCATTTTGGCAACAACTGATTACTTCTCCAAATGGGTAGAAGCAGTACCGCTGAGGGAAGTAAAGACGGAGAATATCCTCCATTTCTTCAAGACACGCGTCATTTATTGGTTTGGCACTCCGCGACGGATTATCTCCGATAATGGGCCAGCCTACAGAAGCCACAAGATCAGCCGCTTCGCACAACAGCATAACATAGAATGGAGATACTACTCAGTCTATAATCCCCAAGCTAATGGTTTAGCTGAAGCTTTTAACAAGACCTTGACAAAGATCGTGAAAAAGACGGTGTCTCGAAATAAGAAGGACTGGCATGAGAGACTGCATGAAGCTCTCTGGGCGTATCGAACTACGTTCAAAACGGCTACAAACACAACGCCGTACGCGTTGGTATTCGGCACAGAAGCGGTACTCCCCCTCGAGATAGAGTTACCCTCTCTACGAGTGGCAGTTCATTACGAGCTAACAGATGAAGAAAATGCTCACCTTCGGCTTGAGGAGCTCGATGCCCTTGATGAAACCCGGCTCATAGCGTAACAAAATCTAGAGGCTTATAAAACAAAGATGACGCGCTCATATGAAAGATTGACTAGGCCGAGAACATTCCGCCAAGGCGAACTCGTGTTAGTGGTTAAAAAACCTATGATCCCCAATCGCGCCAAGCGGGTGAAATTCGAGCTGAACTATGAAGGCCCGTATATCATAGACAAAGTCTACCAGGGTGGAGCTTATCTACTTATGGACATGCATGGTGAAAGACCTTTCAGGCCAATAAACGGTCGCTTCCTGAAAAAATACTACGCTTGATGAGTCACGGCCTAGGTCAACGATAGATGACGACGCCTATGTCCGCTCGCTATCTTCCTAAGCCCAAACTCTATAAGTAGTAACCGGCCATGAACCAAAACGTCCTTAAACTAACCATGGACTGAAACGTCCTTAAACTAACGATGGACCACTATGTCCTAAAGCTGGTTGTTGACCGAGACGTCGATAAACTACTATGGATTGCAGCATCCTAAGGCTTATAAAAAAATGAATAAAAGAATAAAAAAAGGGAAAGAAGAAAAAAGAAAACAGTATGTCCATAAGCAAAATGGGCACGGATGAAAACCCGAAAGGGCTCCGTGAGTAAAAACAGCAGGGCTACCGACGAGTTTTGTGAAAACCCGAAAGGGCGCAACCTCGTTAAAAGACACTTGCAAGGTCCTCTCGACCTTGTGAGGAGAAACCACCTGTGTGAGATCCTTACGACTCACAAGGGAGAAACACACTTAGGGATCCCCACGATTACTAAGGAGAAATTAGACTTGCGAGATCCTCACGACTCGTAAGGAGAACCCTTTTATGAGACCCTCACGGCTCATAAGATTCAAAAGTCTTAAGCTACAGGGATCTGAACTTGTTCTTAAGCGCCCGCCACAACCTCCAATACTGCCCTACAAGTGGCTCGATACTGACTCTTGTATACAATCCACGGGCGCGATTAAACATTTCCCTAACAAAGTCCCATCCGCGACTAGGGATATGTCTACATGGTGAGCAGCCCTTGTAAGTCCTCTCAACTTAGAAGGAGAAAATACTCTTGTAAGATCCTTACGACTTACGAGAAGCCATACACTTAGGAGTCCTCACGACTCCTAAGGAGAAAACACACTTATGAGATCCTCACGACTTGTAGGAAGAAATACCTTTATGAGACCCTTACGTCTCATAAAGTCAAAAGCCTTAGTCGACAGAATCCTAACCTTGTCTACTAAGCCACCTTTGTTCGACATCGACAAAGGCAAATGATGATTCGCTCCTGGCAATATCCTAGTTGTAGCGGTGCTGATGCCGAAATCAGTGTCTAATTCCACGCTTGCAGCGAAAAAAGCTAGCAAACCACACATGCATATGAAATAGCCGAAATGATGGGGCAACTTGTAAACAAAATCAGCAAGTAAAAATATATGCATGCAAAATAGCCGAAATGATTTGGCAACTCGCAATAAAAAGCAGCGAGTAAAAATAAAACAAGTAGCCGAAATGATTGGACACCGCGAAAAAATAGCCGAAATGATTGGGCAATCGCGACCTTCGCGATATAAAAGCTGAAATGATAGAGCATCGCGGAAAGAAATAAAAAAAATAAAATTTTTGCCCTACAGGTGATATCGCATCAATCCCTATACACAATCCAGGGGCGCAAACAAAGAAGGAATCACACCTTTCCTCCCCAGGCTTCATCAGAAGAAGAAGCCAAATCTCAACGGTTCACAGATAGCCTGGAGATCATCTCAACATTCGTATCATTACAACAGACACAATATCAAGCAAACCGGAACAGCAGCAACTCCCAGTTCCATGACTCGGCGGTGCACAGATGACCGAGAGTCAAATCCCGACTCCGTGAAATGCGGATGAAGTCAACCCTTCCTGGTCATGTGGAACGCGGATTAAGTCAATCCTGACCCCGTGGGAAGCATCCAGAGCGGAGCCTGGTCCTCGCAGAACACAGCTATGACCCCGTGGGAAGCATCTAGAGCAAAATTCATGGTCATCGCAGAGCACGGCAATGACCCCGTGTGAAGCATCCAGAGCGAAGCATGGTCCTCCCAGAACACGGCTATGACCCCGTGGGAAGCATCCAGAGCAAAATTCCTGGTCACGGGGAACGCGGATTAAGTCAATCCTGACCCTATGGGAAACGTCCAGAGCGGATCCTGGTCCTCGCAGAACACGGCAATGACCCCGTGGGAAGCATCCAGAGCGGAGCCTGGTCTTCGCAGAACACGGCTATGACCTCGTGGGAAACATCCAGAGCAAAATTCCTGGTCCTCGCAGAGCACGGCAATGACCCCATATGAAGCATCCAGAGTAAAATTCCTGGTCATGTGGAACGCAGATTAAGTCTATCCTGACCCCGTGGGAAACGTCCAGAGCGGATCCTGGTCCTCGCAGAACACGGCAATGACCCCGTAGGAAGCATCCAGAGCGGAGCCTGGTCCTCGCAGAACATGGCTATGACCCCGTGGGAAGCATCCAGAGAAAAATTCCTGGTCACGTGGAACGCGACTTATGTCAATCCTGACCCCGTGGGAAACGTCCAGAGCGGAACCTGGTCCTCGCAGAACACGGCTATGACCCCGTGGGAAGCATCCAGAGCAAAACTCATGGTCATGTGGAATGCGGCTTATGTCAATCCTGACCCCATGGGAAACGTCCAGAGCGGAGCCTAGTCCTCGCAGAACACGGCTATGACCCCGTGAGAAGCATCCAGAGCAAAATTCCTGGTCACGTGGAACGCGGCTTATATCAATCCTGACCCCGTGGGAAACATCCAGAGCGGAGCCTGGTCCTCTCAGAACACAGCTATGACCCCGTGGGAAGCATCCAGAGAAAAATTCCTGGTCACATGGAACGCGGCTTATGTCAATCCTGACCCCGTGGGAAACGTCCAGAGCGGAGCCTGGTCCTCGCAGAACACGGCTATAACCCCGTGGGAAGCATCCAGAGCAAAATTCCTGGTCACATGGAACGCGGCTTATGTCAATCTTGACCCCGTGGGAAACGTCCAGAGCGGATCCTGGTCCTCGCAGAGCACGACAATGACCCCATGTGAAGCATCCAGAGCGGAGCCTGGTCCTCGCAGAACACGGCTATGACCCCGTGGGAAGCATCCAGAGCAAAATTCCTGGTCACGTGGAACGCGGATTATGTCAATCCTGACCCAGTGGGAAACGTCCAGAGCGGATCCCGGTCCTCGCAGAACATGGCAATGACCCCGTGGGAAGCATCCAGAGCGGAGCCTGGTCCTCGCAGAACACGGCTATGACCCCGTGGGAAGCACTCAGAGCAAAATTCCTGGTTACGTGGAACGCGGCTTATGTCAATCCTGACCCCGTAGGAAACGTCCAGAGCAGAGCTTGGTCCTCGCAGAATACGGCTATGACCCCGTGGGAAGCATCCAGAGCAACTCCTGACTCCGCGAAATGCGGATAATGGTAACCTCACCCATCACTTACGGGTCCTCACGACTCGTAAGGGAGCAAACTCTCTTGTGAGATCCTTACGACTTTCAAGAGAAAACACACTTAGGAATCCTCACAATTCTTAATGAGAAATTACACCTACGGGATCCTCTCGACCCGTAGGGAGAAAATTCTTTATGAGACCCTCATGGCTCATAAAGTTGAAAAGTCTTAGGAGGAAGATCTTAACCCTGAATCCTAAGCCATCATTGTCCTGCAAAGAAATCGAAATAGGCTATCTGCAGAATACACTTGCTAAAAGGGACACACCATCATGAAGAAAAAATATATCTTTTATTCATGAATCAAAATGAATACAAAGTAAAATTCATGAAAGAACAAAAAAAAATATATACTCTCATTCAGGAGTATGTACAAAAGAAGAATGAAAAAATATGTATACACAATTCTTCAAGTCGGCGGGCGATTTAGTAGATTTTCCAGTTCATCCTTTTTTCGCTGGGCCTCGCCTTCATGATTTAGTATCGTCAAAAGACGGGCCTCCGCTTGAGCATGTTGGGCCTGGTATGAGGCAAGCCAGCCTTCAAGCTCTTTTTCAGTGACCTTATGGGCTTTGACCATTTCACGAGTAAACACGGCAGCCTTATCAATGCCTACCACCTCCTTGATAGCCTCTTGAAGCACTCGCCAAAGTTCATATGCTTTAGTGGTCATGGTCGTAAGGCTGGCTTGAAGCTCCCCCAGCGCTTTGGAAGCCAGCTCCCTCTCCAAAAACTTGCGGCTGAGCCTTTTCTCACATGATATCATGTTCGCAGCACACCGCTTAATCAGCCCCTGTAATCTCGCCTTCGTGGTCACAACCTCTGAAGGAAGGCGTGTACATTCAAGAACATGCAAGCAAGCCTCCACCTGCTGACAAAACTCAATCCAGACTTGCACCAATGCTTCACTATGGTAGGTGGCAAGAAAGGGAAGAGAGCCGTTAGCTTCAGCGGCAAACGCTTCGGCCATGATCAGACTGCCAGCGCGAAGGTCTTCAATCATAAGGAGTGAAGGCTTAGCTTTGCCATCCGTTCCGAGGCATGCAGAGCATAGGGGTCGGGTGGCATGGCGATGCGAGACTCCAGCGTGGTGAGAAATGGCAGAGCTGTTCAAATTTATAAACAGTCAGCGAGACTTGTAAGCAAAGAACAAATGAAACGACGTTGAGACTTTACTTACCCACAGTCATGCAAGAGGGATCTGAAGGCTCCCCAGGCCCGTCAAGAATCTCAATCTCGTCGTCGGCTTCCAGAACTGTAAAAGACATCAATGTCATTATATGAAATAGTGGCAATGCTGTGAGAAGAGGGCAAACGACACTAACCTTTCCCGGATGAGAGGACGATGCATTGAGGAGATATCGCCTGCGGAGCAGCCATCTCCAACAGGCGCTGAAAAGACTGCCTGGGAGACAGATCAGCGATAGATGCTGCCAATCTGCATAATTCTGAAAAGACAGAAGGGTTCAGATAATGGAGAGATTATTAATGTAAAATATAGAAGGCTACCTTCGATGCTCTTCCCATTCTGGGCTGGAGGGATAGCAGCTTCGGCAGCCTCCTCCATGACCTCAGGCACATCATCGGGGACGTAGACCAGTGTAGCAACTTCCGAGCGAGGAGCAGCGGCTGCCACTGCAGGCTCCAACGGAAGGACGGTAGCCTCGACTACCTGTACCCTAATCTTTGGGTCGCCCTCAGGAAGATCCATTGGATCGGCGACCGACAAAGATGCCTCCCCCGAGGGAGCAAGAGCTTTGGGAGCGGGAATCACCAAGGGAGACTCCGTCGCAGGAGCAACGGTTGCATCGACCCCCTCTACACTGATTGGTGTTTCACTGGGGATATCAGCAGAATCTACGGTCAAAGCGCGACTCAGAGCCTCCGCCGCCGCTGATGTCCCTGCAAAGTTTATACGAGGATAAGGATACATATATATGTATACAAGCAATACAAAATATTACAAAGAGATACATGAACATACCGATGCGCAAGGGAGCTTCTAGTATGGCTTGTTCAAACCGACGCTCTTTCCTGAGGAGGTATGCTCGCTGAGGTTCGAAAGTAGACTAGTAGCCACCGGTCCACAATAAAAGTGCATCCTCGGCGTCGGCTGAGACGGCCTGCTTAAGAGCCCTTTCGCCCCATTCTTCCAAAGGGCCTATGAATAGCCACCGTATCCACGGAGGGTCTTTGTAAAAGATGATGGCGGGGTAAGGCCTCTTCGAAATCCTTACATTCTCGGATTCATCTTGTGAGAGTCTTATAGCCTCAGCCAATTGTGCGGCTTCCTCGGCAGATGAACCCGGGAAAAGTAGGCCACCATCCGATTCTTGCATGGCTAGTGGTTCATCCTGAAGAATAGGCTCGGACTCTATTAAAGAGTCGGGCAGATTGGTGACCGTCTTCCTCCGCCTCTTGGGCCCATAACTAACCGCCGAAGACGATCGTTTCCTTCCCCGTGGAGCTTTGGTACGGCGTTGACCCACTTCGCCTTCAATGTCCTCGCTCGGCGGTGCTACCGAGGACGACACGGCCATTGTTGACGCCACGGACGATGACACTGCTACCGGCACCCTATTAGCCCTTGATTGAGCCCGAGTACGCAGTGGCATACCAGCTGTGGGAGTTAAGTACACTTTCGCCGCTTCCGGAATAAGCACGACACTGGAATCCCTCAAGGAAGGGCGAACCATTGCACGCAGTTGCGGCGGAACTCCCGTAGCTTGAATCGGAACGGGAGCGCTGTATCCGAGAAGCACCCTCTTCTCCTCGGCAATAATTGGACTGACCCGGTGGAGGTACCAGCCCGTAAAAGACCCCACACATCGAGGAATATGATTAGCTTCAGGAATCATGAAGCGAGAACCAGTGTTCAGCCGCATGAAGTGATGAGCGGCGTCACGAACAACTTCAGGCGATGGGCTAGGCGCCACTGTAAATGCTTCGAAGGGGACGCCCTGATCATATCCAAGTTGCCGGGCAAAGCAGTGAGGGTTGTACCGCATAAAAAGGGCCGCACCGTTCTGACGAAATACCATATAACCTGGTCTGATCGCGTATAGGTGCATGGCTTCCCTGGGCTTCAGAGAAGGTACCCCCCTCTTTCGACAAGTCGCAGAGCTGTTGAATCGGTCCTAGGGAGCAGATAGGACTCGATCGATGAATACCATTCCACCCGTATTAGCATAGGGAGCGATCAGCACACGAATAGCCCCAGACTGAGTCGGGTCAGGAGCAGAAGCGTCCACCAGCCGCATGAGTCGCAGAAAAGTGTAGGCGTCATAAAATTTGGGTCTTTGGTGCGCAGCAAAGGCCCCCAGCACGTGCATCTCAATCCAGGACGTGAAGTAATCAAGAGAGAAATTTACCACATCTACACCTGGAGTTGAGGTATTAGCCGCAGCGCCTAACCCATGATATAGATGTGCCAGCCCTGGAATGCCCACACTGTTAGTCTACGGTAGCGCCCCGGCCGTCTACAGACGCCAAATGCGGAACAAAAACTTTTTAACTGGCGCTATCGTATGCTATAACCCGGATCTGCCATTATTGCTAAACTAACATACTGTAAAGAGTGTAAAAAGGTTATACCGAATGATCCGAGTCCTTCGTTCTTTAACCATCATCCCACGCTCCGTTGCGGCTGCTCCGATCTCTTCGATCTCCGATCTGCTCGTCCAGGTGGCACCACGTCACTGATTCTTTAAACGGGCTCCCGCCTCTGACTCGAGGCAACTCGGTCGTCAAGTTTGCTAAAAGAGATGACCAAGAATGATGTAGAGAATGAGTAGAAGACTTTTTCTCGTTCCTTCCAAAACTATGGACGAACGGTTAATGAAGTTGCCAATGGAAATGAAATGGAACGAGAAATGAACTATGAAATTTCCATGTATCCAAAACTTTAGTCTTTTCTTTTTAACAACCATAATTTTCTCAAGTGAGTAAGTGGAGGAGGAGAGGGGGCCGGCCACTATTTAACCAAGAGGGAGGTGAGTGTAGGAGGGAGGAGGTGACCACAAGAAGAAAAGATCAAGAGAAAAAATCTATGGCAAAACAAAAACACATTAATGAAATGAATGACTCACTAAACCTAGTCATCCATTCATTAATGCAAACTTAAGGTTCATGAACCTAGTCACCATCCTTGTCATCCTCTCTAGAACCTTCTAGAAGCATGACACACCCTCATCCAAGAAAAGATAAATCCGTCTTTAACCGAATGTTAAAAGACGGCTGATAGAAAACTGGAAACTGGCAACTTCCAAAAGTGATCCTGAAACGACTTTCAGGATAACCCCGTAACTGTATAAATATACCCGCATTTGTATTACGACCGAATACAAATGCAACTGAGACAAACATATTATATCTACTCAATAAAATACTCGGATCCGGCTTAAACCAAAGCCGACCAGTATCAGCTGCCCGAAAAATAACACGTGCGTAAACGCACGTGCATTTTCCGAACCCTGCCATAAAACCATACGGCCTCTACAACGTTTCACCCGAACTTGGGAAACTGTCTGTGGGGGACTCTAATGACTCGTCAGTACCCTGGCAGTGGGTTTAACCACAAACCGTCAGCGGCACTAGCTATGCGTAACGGCTGCCCATGGACTGACCTCAAGGGAGGCCGATGAGCGAACTCATCCGGAAACCCTACTGAGCCTAACAGTGACAATGTATATACAGTCCGGTCCGTTCGTCTATGAGTATCGCATATCTGCCTAGGGGGCTAGTAACGTCAGACCCCAATAGCAGTATAAGTCGTGTCGGAGTATAGCCCAATAACACCCTGAGATACTACTGGAGTACCTACCAGTAAATCTCCTGCCACGGTCGTGGGCTATATGTAATGGCTCTCCTAGACACAGCACGATCTCGCCCCCAATACCGGGAGAGACGAATCCCCTGCCGATCCGCTCACGTGCCTCCATATGGCTCGGGACTATACCCAAAAACTACCTGTTTGCACGCCTCCTTTGAGCCGTGGTAGGGTAGAAATCAAAGCACAGTGGGAACTCACACGAGACAAATGACGACCTCAGGTCGATGAACTAACCTGTACACATGTCACCAGGGAACTGCTATCTGACGATATGTATAATACCAACTAGCAGATTCCCGGCGAGTCCTGTCCGGTGTACTCATAACCCAATGAGCACCTGTATACATCATAGGTGATCCAACTGACACCAGTGGCTTGTGAGACCGGCCACCGCTCCTCGTCGGGGTCTCGACTGTATACACTAGTCTACTCCGGAGTATCGATGCCCTGTCTCGAAACTCCCACGACTAGGGACCACAATTAAGGATATGCATATAAACTACCCAACTCTCACGTATATGATCGCCATCATACTGTTGGTAGTAAAGCAAGATCCTAAGGGCTCTATCAAAGTGTAACATGTAATCAGTCACCTGAACATGTACACGACTGATAAAGGCAAACCAGATAGCATACTATCATCTTGAGTAAGACTGTCCTACCGGTATAGGTCCTCTGCAATCATTACAATCACGTACCTGCGATCCAATAATTGACTCTGAGGGCACTATCTCCAACAATCTCCCACTTGCACTCAAGGCTAATTATTGCGATGTCGACTACTCACAGCCCGTGTGAAACCGAACATCCAACTCCTCTACTAATCAGTTTCACAAAACCCGTTTGTAAAACTATTGTGTTCGAGAAATAGCCTCAGTGAGTGGATCCGCCTAGATGTTTCTTTCTATATCTCTCTTAATCTCAAATTCGCGGAGAAAGCCATCTCCCGAATTGAGTAATACCTGTCTTAGAATATGTCTGGATATCTGATGGGACCTAGTTCATAAATGAACTCCAAATCCAAACTTCTTAGACTGTATCGATCACTGAACCTAATCAGTATCGTGCACCAAGCCTCCCACAGTATCCTCTTGGACCACCTGTCCACAATACTGTCCCTCATCAGAGGGAAAACTATAACTCTGACAATCACTCTGTCAACCATGTCACCTTTGAAGCCTGGAATGATAATCGTCTCCCGAAGGAGGCTGCCGTCATCAAATCCGTAGAACATGCACCTATGTTCTATAACTGCTTCCTTATGTTTCTCCAAGATTGGATTAATACAAACTTATTGCAACTAGTGCAAAAACAACATCTGGTGTGGTACTTGACATCTCACGATTAACTCAATTGCTTAAGCAAGTGATCTGCCAATCATGCACTTCCCTCTCCCCTTTAGTCTGTAAGACACCTTTAGAGAGGGTGACTCCATTACCTGCAGGTATACCACCATGCCAGGAGTCAGCTATTCTAAAAACCATTAGAATACTGTCAAAATACCCACATTGGGAAACTACCCAAATCCGGATCTAAAACCATAGATCTAGAAACCAGAATGTCAAATATTATATCCATATCCTGTCTGGAGAAACAACTGTGTGACGACCACAGTACAACCGATCGTAGTATAGGAATTTTACTTCCTACTCTGTGTATGTCATCCAAAAAACCATGACATCACACCCTACTACCTTCTTAACAGATCCATCCCCTTTTCTAATTGAAGTCAAACCCATGACTGTCACATCAAAAATAGATGATCTATCTCCGCTAAAACTGCTCAAGTCTATAAATAGACATAAGCATCTTGCCCACTATGCTTCTACTGCTCCCACTGACTACGATAACCCTCCTACTGGGTTTCATAGCCTGGAACAACAGTAGTGTCAAGTCTGGATAGATAAGAACCTCTCTGTCACCGTCCTTGAGGCTACCGAAGTACCTCTCGGGTGTCTGAGGTTACCCACCATATCTGCGGAGTGGCTATTGGAATGTCAAACCTGATTGAATATATAGGTCCTATTAAATTTTCCGTAATCGTTTGCGGTTCTGGAATCGCTTCCAGTTCTACCATACTCCCACTACTGTTTTCTGAAAAAGTCCATATTACTAAAACTGTGGCGAGTCAAGAACAATATCACTATTGATCTTCCAAATGATAGAATATCAACCCTCGTCATAGCCAGGGTCAACCCACAAACAGCCATTACAGAAACGTACCCTGAGTTGTCCAGAGTCTGGTTTTAAGCATAAGCTGGACAACTCCCCGTACCTTAACATCTTTTAAGGTACGAACTATTCTATATCCAATATAGAAACTTTGGCACTTTATTTAATTGGAACCAGATTCAAATCGTGCAGCTGTCTCCAGTGCATATCACCTTAATGGAAAGAGGCTAATCAGCTTTACTCAACTAAGGAATCCTTCCAACTATGAGTAACCTGAAAGAGAAATAAGTTTCTCAAAATCATTACTATCATCTGAATACCAATCACAAGAATCTACATCTTCGATCTCTTTGAAGAATCCCGATATTTGTGACACCTGGTTCTCTACTTTATTCTTATACCCACAACTTCTCAAAACTTAGACCTTGTATTTCTACGAAACACTTGTCTAAAAACTAGAGAAGTCATAAGTAAACAGAACATAGTACGAGGACTTACCCCTTTGTCCTGATGAATACTTGGACAACATACAATACTCTGTATAAGTCCGCTGAGTTAAACAACTCAAAATCTTTGCGTCGTAGGTTGAAAACTGTACCCTGGCGATTTCCTCAAATATCACCAATTACAACGAATTCCGATATAATGAGGATGATCACCTAATTCCCAATAACTTACTCCCACTCATTATCTGTAAAACCATACAGATATGAGAATGAAACCTGGCAAATACATACCCTTGGAGTAAGTATCTAATCGGGAAAACAGTTTTCCTTTAACAATGTACTGAAACATGAAAATGTTTCGTAGGGGTATCCTGGTATTCCTAGTAATGCCTCTTCCATAATCCAATTCATGACTTTAACCGTATATTTTATTGCCATCTCTCCAAATCCTTTTATTTGTCTTTAGTCGTTACCTCATGTACACCTTCGTTAGGCTAAATGGTTTTCTTCCTTCCCTACCGTTCGGCACCAGCCTATGGTTTGGAAGAAGACTATCCAGTAAGCATAATAGGTGTACCCTCCTAAACCAAGGAGTACTCGCATCTTGAGAGAAGGTGATGATAAAAGACAACTGAATAATACATTATTCCTATAAAGGTGAAATAGGAGTGGCGATGAAGTACGCGGTTTGGTCGTGAATAATAACAGTCGCAATTTACTTTGCCCTCTTTCTAATCCCTTTATTTTGTCTTTACATATTACCTTCTGCACACCCTACTTAGGCTAATTGGTTTTCTTCATTCCCTACCTTTCGGCACCTGCCTATGGTTTGGAATAAGACTATCCAATAAGCGTAATAGGTGTACTCTCCTAAACCAAGGAGCCCTCGCAACCTGAGAGAAGGTGATAATAAAAGACAACTGAATAAACCAATTCTATTTCTTCTGAACCTGGATCCATCCTCGAAGAAGTCCCTTCGAGTTCGTATATAACCATACGATGGATCTATCCAATAGAAGTGGATGTCCGTAGAAATACGGGGTGTTCTGAGAAATACAAAGGGTAAAAGAAGGAGTGGCAATGACTTATGTAACTCAGACAATCCAAAAGCTAGTATTTCAAGAAGGTTCGGTTAACTTGGTCACTGAGTCATAGTCTAGGGTCGGTCAAAGGTTGCTGCCAAAGAGAGAGAGAAAAGAAACACTCTGCGTGCACTCTAACCTAGATCAGAATGGTTATCACTTTATCTAATCCGGAAACCACCCACTGTCCTGTCAAATTCTCCTCCAAACCTGAAAGAAGAATCAATCGGGATCACCCGAAGAGTAAACCAACTCATCAGTGGGAATCGGGATCCAACTCTCATCGCATGATAACGTGATGGAATACATCCACGTTACTCATACTCCAGAAGGTATGCGCATACTTGGCAAGTTTCAGTTTCTTTAGAAACTCCCGATATGATTTTTGCCCCATGCTCTTATAACCTTGGCGTTAGGTCAAAATGTCATAAGTCACATGCCAAGTTCTACCCGTCACTATCTTGTTAATTTGAACCCACCCGCACATGCCCTTGGCGTTAGGTCAAAATGGCAGAACGGCTGTCCCAAACCAACTCATCTATCTATGCAACAATTGAATACCCAGCAGCTACCAAACACTATGCCTTGGCGTTAGGTCAAAATACATAGCTTGAATACTACTGAATACCCAAAAGAAGTGACGGAGGGCTACGGCTGGTTTTTGGCGAAAAACCTTTAACGTAGTGAACTTGATATCGCTGAAGGAACCTGATAGCTTTTTAAAATGTAGTGGCGAAAACCTTTTGCTAAAGAGGTCACTCCCGGTGAAGGGATCTCGGCTCTTTCCTCATGGAATGAGGTGCAGGATATCCACTGAATATCGCGGTGCAAAGCAACATGTAATCGACTACAGTGAAGTTATTACCCTGACGCAAACTTCTGCCCAAGGGGTCAGTCCCGGTGAAGGGATATCGGCCCTTGCCCCGTCGAATGAGGTGCAGGATATTCCACTGAATACCGCTATGCATAACAAAAGGAAACGTCTTTGCAATAACACTTTTTTAAATTGTTCCAACAACTGCCAAATAGGTTTGCTTTCCTTTGCATTGATCAGAATCAACGCAGTCCCATCAATCAATCACACCAGAAAAGAACGAAAATAAAATGTACGTATATGCCATCCGCATTCGTCACTGGGCCCCGTCATCACCCGTTAGGTTACTTAACTAACGACAGAGCGGGGACTGAACTAGCGCGGGTGCAAAACATATACAACATCTAATAGTATATAAACCAATATACAATAATCGCTCCAGGCGTGATAATATGCAACATTACAAAAAAGTAATAAGCATCACAGAATAATACAGATAATCTGGGATCCCCGGGTTTCACAGAGCCACTGCTGAAACCCGACGTTCCCCTGTCGTGTGGATAGACTGTGTAATGAAACCTAGACCCATACGAGTGCGGCAAGTTACCCGCCAAAACCTGAAGCGAGGCAGCCTCCTACAGCAAAGTGAATGGACCACCCTGCACTTCACGGAATCCGGTAATCTTGGGCACCCCTCCTTGGGTCAACCTGTACCCCCTACGAGTGCGGTGAATAGTCTGCCAATTCTAGAGTGGGGCCCCTCTGCCTCTCAAAGCCATGAGATGCGGACCCGTTGCCCCTCAGAACCCGGCTATCCGTGCACTCCGTCACGGGGTAAAACCTAGTACAGTAATGAAAAATAGTACAACAGGTACATCGACCGCAACCTGGTCGTGCCTCAAAAGAATATTATACAACAGGCAGTGACGGCAGTCCACAAGTTGGATGCTCGCCCCGCAATATCAAATGTACAAATAAACTCAAACAGCACTATCATTGCACACTGCTATCCACCACGACAAATCCGCAACATCACAGCACAACACAGAACATCAACGCGAATGTCACGTTCGCAAACCCGTCTAAAAGAACTATAGCAATCAGACGTGGTTTACCGATCAAATGACATTCCCGGTCGGAGATATTGTTAGTTAAATGTATGCCCTAGAGGCCATTACTATACATAGGATGTATATTGTAGTGGATGCTGGGACATATATAGGGAGGACTTTCTTGCTCGACATGATAGTATGCTATCTGGTTGATCTTTACCTTAACGTGTACACTGATTGTCTCTCTGTTACATGTTGGTAAAGCCCTTAGGATGTGTACTTGACTACCTGGACTATGATGCGGATCATACTAGTGGGGACATGGTAGTCCATAAGTACATCCTTTAAAGTCCCTAGTCGTGGGTATATCGAGACGGGGCATCGATATGCCAGAGTAGACTAGCGTATACCTTCTCGACCCATACAGATGAGCGATGGATGATCCCATATCCATTGGTGTTTGACATCAGAGTTGATATACGGGTGCTCAGTGGAGACTGGGTACACTGGACGGACTCGCCGAGAACTCCCAGATGGTATTATACCTTACGTCAGATGGCAGTTCTCTGGTGACACTGGTACAGAGTAGTCTGTTGACCCGAGATCGTCATAGAGTCTTGTGTGGTTCCCACTGTGCTTTGATTTCCACCTTACCACGTCCAAGAGGGCGTGCAAAATGGTGGTTTTTAGGTACAGTCCCGAATCACATGGAGGCAATGAGCGATAGGAGGGGATTCGTCTCTCCCGGTATAGGGAGTTGATGTTGCGCTGTGTTCGATTGGCTATAACAGGAAATCCCTGGCCAGGGTTGCTGAGATTTACTGGTAAGTGTTACCAGTAGTTTCTCGAATTGTTATAGACCTCATATCGACACGACTTATCGAGCTATTGGGGTCTGACGTTTACCACCCCTAGGCGAGATATGCGACAGATCAGACGATCAGACCGGACTGTACGGTAAGTGTTACTGGTTGGATTCACAGGAGTGTGAGCGGGCTTGCTCGTCGATCTTCTGATCGCTCAATACCCGGGTGGCCGTTACGTTTAGCAGACCGCTTGCGGCTTGTGGGTGTTTGATATGATCATCACCTGCTGCCGGCGTATTGACGAGTCTTTAGAGTCCTACACAGAGGTTTCCTGGCTCAAGCGAAACGAAATAGGAGCGCATATGAGATATGTGCGGGACCGAGAATAATGCGTGTATGTGATACCGTATTTCATTCTCGCGATGAATGTATCGATATGGTTGTATGCGATATAACCTAGTTATCGAATCAAGGATTGATTCGATAAATCGATACATTGTATATTAGTCGGTTATATGCGATATGACCGGATCGTTAAATCAAGTGTTGATTTAATGATTTAATGCATAATTATATATTTGATATATTACTTTGCATTAACTAGTATTGGTTCACTTTAAATGGATTTTCTCACTTGGATTGTGCACATTGTATATGTGATATAGTTTTATGCACTTGTATGTATCATGTTTGATGATACATGTATACTTGTGTTTGTGTAAAAATTGAACCATGGTTATTCAAATGGTTAGGGTTTTGATTTTCATACTTATTTATTTATTTATTTATTTTGGAAAAGATAAGATATGAATGGTGGCTATGTTTGTTTTTAGTTGAAGATTCATGAAGCATTGACTAAGTCACCATTCTTGTCTCATGCTTAACCCTAACCATTTAAACTAACCCTAGTTCATTCTCTACACTTAACCAAGGGTTAGTATATAATAAGTATGATTTTCTTTTCTATTAATAATTAACTTATCATATTCTTTCTTCTTCTTCTTCATCAAAAACATTGAAGCAAGCTTGCCTCCATCAATGGCAACTTGTGAAAATGAGTGAGAAATCCAAATCCAAAGTGAACCCACTTCCTATTTTTTCATCCTCTACCTCTTTCCAAGTAGTAGAGTGTGTTTCCTTCACAAGTTTTCATGGCTTGGTGAAGGTGGAGCTTGATCTAGTGATGCCTCGACGTAGATCATCTTCGGCATCGTCGTCGATGACCTAGCCCGCTTTTTCTCCGATGAAGCCGATGCAAGAGTCATGGATTCGATTTGGACAGCGAGGAGACATCAACACGGAGCTATGGAGGTGGAGAACCAGATCTACAAAGGTTGTATTTCCGTCACTTCTTAGTAAAGTAGTTTACTAGTTGTAGTTATCGCCTATATTTCTAGCCAACGATCTTGTTAGGGTTTCTCGGCACCTATAAAATTAGAAATTGGCATGGTTGATGCCTTGTGAGACCTCATTAGAGTGCCTAGGAACCCTACAGTGGTATCAGAGCCTAGCTAGAGCCTTAGGCGATGCCTAGACGACGTTTGAAACCCGATCGAACATCGAAACCCTAATACAATATGCTCTCTGGACTTTTTTCAATTTCTGGGATTTTTCCAAATTAAAAATATGCAGAAAATTCAGCAGGGAATTGTAAGAATTACTGTGAAGCCCGTACCCATGATTCCCTCATTGCGCGGCGGAACCGCGGCACAAGCATCGCTTGTGTGACGATTCCGCGGCCAAATTGTCATGTCATCCAACAATTTTTGCACAGTAATTCATGTTTTCAGGTACTGGATTTTCTGGGAATTTTTAATATTTATTCAAGAGTTGAATATTCTGAGTTGTTTTGGGGATTCGTTTATTCGATCGGATTGTCGGACTTTGTCTATATGTTTTCCGGGTAAATTTTAGAATATGTTAAAAAGTTCGACCGGATATAAATACCCAACTTTTCCCCTGTCGGGAAATTTCCAAGTGTTGGATTTTTCCGTGGTTTAAAGACGTTCTAAGTAGTGCAAGTAACGCGATGGTCCCTCTAGAAGACAACAAACCTTAACTCGATTATGTGACCGTCTTGAACTGCCCTTTGAACCTTCGGGTTTGGGGCAGTACGGTGATTGAAAGAATTAAAGTTAACCGCAATCAAGACGGTGTCGCTATGCAGCTAGCCGGTTGAGCACGGGTCGATCCACAGGGAGATGGTTGTATTTCCGTTCTTGTCTTAGATGAGTCAATAAAGAATTTGTGTATGTTTGTTCGAGACTATCCTATGTGTAATATTTGCAAGTATAAAGTTGTTAAGAAAAAGATACGAGATTATAAGCTAAAGAAATCCGTACTCAAAACCTTTGAGCCGAGTCTTGACCAATTGAAGCTAGAGCAATCGGCAACAACGTGGATTAGGGGATTTAAGCGCGGTATTCGTGGAATCCGGCTTATTTACCCTTGTCCTTCCGTTCTTGTCTCTTGCTTTTCGCCTCCGGCCAAACCGAACGCAACCGGTCGCGGTTAGGAATCACCGTTACCTTGTCAGGGTACGGTGCCTAACGGAGCGCTTGCGTATTGTTTGGGTGGAGTTCAATGGAAAATAACGGGAAAAGGAAATGGGCAAAGAAACTTTAACTTAGAATACCGTATTTCTTCTTAACAACAATAATTACAACCATTCACAAAATGAACAAAAGAGAGCAAAAGAAAAGAACAAAGAAAAGAAAAGATTACAAGTATTAAGTGCATGAATAAAATTGCAAGTAATAAAAGACAAGAATGAAAAATGCAAGAAAGAATAAAAAGCAAGTAATAAATAAGCAAGAAAGAAATAAGCAAGAAAGTAATTACAAGAACATAGAACTCAAGACAAGCATGGGATCAATAGCCAACCCTTAAACTTGCAAGCTCAATCAAGAGGTTGCAAGATCAAGAGAAGGGTAAAGAACGCATGTGAAATGAAGAGCTAATTCCATAAGAAAATACGACCTTTGAGATCAATAACTAACCCTTAACCATTCAAGCTCAATGAAGAGGTTGAATGATCAAGAGAAAGCAAGAATCTCAAGGGAAAGTTAAACAAAAGAGAATGATACAAAAGCCCTCATCTTCATTGATCTTCCACTCAAAAAGCTCTCACTACAATCTTCATGGAGACAAGATGAAGAAGAAGAAGAAAAAAAACTAAATCCTAACAAAAAGAAGAACAAAGAATGAATATGAAAATTGGACCCTTGGCTTAGCTCAATTCTGGAGTATTTATAGGCAGAGGGTTGAAGACCTAGGGCAAGAATCTGCCACTATATGAAGTCTCCAAACTACCCCCAAAAAACGACACATCAAGGAGTCAGTACGGCCGCGGATCCGCGGCCAATACCCTCTATTGGCCGCGGATCCGCGGCCATGTGGAGGAATTAGGGGGTCGGGTTTCTTTGGTGGTCCTGTGTTGCTGTTTTCTTCTTTTAAACATGTACAAATTTTCAATATTCTTCTATGATTGCTTCAGGTTCCAATAGTCAACAATGATGGCTTCATTTTTCAACACATTTGACTTTATCTCCCTCGAGCTCCGCGCACCCATTGATTCTTGTGTAGCCTCCTTCGTGCTCTGTGCTTGTCCCAGACACGAATGACCACTGTCATATGTCTTGTCTCAGGAACAGGTACTCGGCACTAGACGAATATGGATGACCGGAACCCGGCTTTTATCTGCTGTCAACAGATGTTCTGCTTTTGGCGTAACTGTGGAGATTTTGTCATGATTTGCAATATTTGGACTAGAAACCTGTACTCTGTAAATATGCAACAAACACGGATTACAAGCACCTACCTATAAACACACGAGCATAAGAATGGGCGGTAAAAAATGCAATATTCTGGTATGAACAAATACTCCCAAACTTAACTTTTGCTCGTCCCGAGCAAAACCAATTATTCACAAAAATAAAATGATAACCGCACTTTCGCAGGGAACGCGATTGCACTGAGCACGTGCAACAAGCCGTTAAACCTCTAGGTGTCCCTAGTAGGAGGAGTGTTGTCTCCTGAGGGTTTTCAGCGGATACTACCCATAAAATCCCGTCAAGCTAGTGTCATAAGTTAACATTGATTCTACTCCTACAGTTTAGTATTTACGTTAGAAACTCTATCATCCTAAGTTAGAAATATCCAACCCTTATTTTTCACACCTCCTATCTATTTAACCTTGGTTCATATACGTTCCAAAAAAGTTTAGAAAGATGTTGGTTCTCCTGAGTTTTCCTTCTAAAGTGCGGCCTCAAATCAGGGATTTTTATCAACTTTACAGAAAACACAAGTCTTATTCTTTATTTCTATCTTTTGTCCAAACATCGATCGTATACCCCTACGTGTGTGTATATTTGCACCCCTACACTCAAGAATTCAATTCAAGCTATAATACCCTTGCCCTAATACCAAATACTACTTCTTTTCATTAAGGATGGACGGATTTGCTCACACACCTTTCATGCGACTATTAATGCTTCTTGAGGCACTAACGACCGATTACTGAATGTGTGAACTTTAAAGCGTAAATAGCAGTTTCCAGGTCTTGACTTTATTCTATTTTTTTTTCTTTTTCTTTTTCAAGACCGGATATATTTTTCAACATGCCCTTTTGGTGTTTAGCTTTAAATACCGTTTTTTCTTTCATACTAGGCTTTCAGGCAAGAGTATTTCAAGGTATCCTCTACTATCCCAAGTTTCAAGGTGCGTGTAAGTGCAGTTTGTAGGGTATATACTTTCTAAATTTGAACTCGAGAAAAGAAACTATTTTTCAGACTTATCCTTCAGTAAAACATCAATACTTTCCCTTTATCTTGACTTAACTCAAGAACTGAACTCAAGATTACCTATTTCTCAAAAAAAACTGTAAGGACGTATACTTACCAAAGTTAGACAGAATGAGGGTTATTTTTAGGGTTTTCAAATCCTAAGCCTAGAATTTAGTTATTTCTATCATATCAACTAAACTTTCGGAATAAAGATCTAAGTTACCCTATTAGCTAACTTGACGACAAAGTTTTTATATTTTTTGGAATTTTTTTTGATTTTTATGGGTTTTTAAATAAGGTATGCAAATGCAAAATATACAAATGAATGTGAAGGAAGAAAGCTTACCGAGCACACCCCCAAACTTAAACTTGACAGTGCCCTCACTGTCAGGCTACACCAAGAGGGTCAAAATTGTCGGCGCTCCCTAGAAACAAATTATATACAAAACAAAAAGGAAAACAAAAAATATATACAAAAAAGGAGTCCCCCCCAAACTTAAGTAAAACAGTGTTTCCACTGTTAAGCGTTGAAATTCAGGATTAGGGGGGAAAGAGAACAGTATCAAGCTATACAAGGCCTTACACAGGCCAAAAGTTAACACCAACCATTCAAAGATTTTATCGCTATAATGTACCGGTTGGTGGAAGAAGGCGTAGAGGAAAGAGATGGAGAATACGCGAGACCATATGCGGAGAGAAGCGGGATATGGTCTCGGTATATGAGAGGAAGAAGAATGGCGGACGGGAAAAAGAAGTGGAATACGAACTTGAGGGTGCAAATGGAGTAAATAGATTAGCACAATTTGGGATGACTGATGTGTGAAAAGCGATTGTGCTAATATATTTATCCGTCGAGAAATGGGGTCAAATCCCTCAAGATTCGTGAGAAACCATGGGTACGCCGAACTCGGTAAACCAGACACAGGAAGTGAAAATGGTACGGGTTCTTACAAGGTCGGAACGATGGAAAGGATGGAGGGAAGTGGTTGAGGAAGGGTATCGGTTAAGGGTTCTGGAGGGTGTACACAGTCAGTGAAAGGAACAGGATGAATTGGAAAATCCGACTCATCATCTAGAACTGTTTCATCCTCAAAAATATCCTCAAAATTCTCCTCAAAGTTAAGCTCATCCATGCATATTTCATCAAAGTCCAGACGCATATGGGGTTCTGAAAAAACATTTAATGACTCGGGATGATGATTTAAAGAGAAAAACTCAGCCAAATCTATGGGTTCATCATCCAAAATATTCCCAGCGTCGATATCCTCAATCAAGTGAAAATCAATATTCTCAGACACCTCAACAAAAGCATGGATTTCAATCGATTCAGGTTCTAGAGTGGAGGTGTAGAGGTCAAAAGGATTGGGATTGGTTTCACTTGGAAAGGACCCTTCACAATCAGGTAAATCAAACACTACAAAGTCGCACAACTCATTAATCATTCTATCTTCAATTGATAAAGCATGTGGGACACTCGATAGACTTTCAAAACAAGAGTTGTGGGATTCAACTTGGGACGGGTAGGTTTGATTTGGAAGGGGGTACATCTCACTCTCTCCACTCAAATTCACAGCCTGTCCTACCGCCTCTTCATACATTGGAAAATTTGGAGCTAGTTGAAAACTAGCTACCGGGTCACTAGGTTGTATGAGGGCGGCCATGGACGCATTCAAATCCATCATCTGTTGGCTTGACGCTACCCTAAAGTCTTCCAAGGACTGTTCTAGACTAGACATTGGTTGTGAAGGGGTTTCAGTAAAAGATTCAAAGTTGTTTGGATACTGAAAATTCCCAAATGGCGGTTCAAAAACAATGTCTAGGGAAGGTGAAAAAGTCGGGTAGGACTGGTAGGAATTGAATGGCTGGACAGGAGCAGGATCAACATTCGGATAAGAAGGTGAATGGAATTGTCGATCCCAAGAATCTGTAGCGGTGAAAGGCGTGAAAGATCGGCTACGGGATTGTTCAATACGTTCAGCAATAGACATTGGTCTTGTGGCTACAACTGGACTTTCAAAAGGGGTATCAACGCAAGAAGGGATGAATGTTTGAAACGGTTGATACGAAGTGGATTGCGGGGTCCAGTTGTTCGTCCTAGACGCGTCTATCCGATCTTTCAAAGAAATTTTTGGCATGGAGGGGTCGTTCGATGTTCGGCCAAAGCAAGAACCATAGGAGGTGATGTCTGGTTGTGGGTACCAAAGTTCGGCAAGAGTTTTTCGAGGTGGGGTACCCATGATATGAAGAGAGAGAGAGAAAGGTAGAGAAAAGGAGGGGAAAAAAGAATGTGATATTTTTTTTTAGATAGATATTAACAAAAGAATGAAATATACAAAAAAAAATCTGGACAAAAACAATCACGACACAAAAATACCACACACCTAATCGGTCTAGGGTTCACCTAGGTCAACTAGACCTGCTCCAGAACTTGATTGTCGAAGTAAAACTGTGTCGAGAAATGGGCTCAAGATACACTGATCACGAGGCCAGGTAAGTGCAGAGATAAGGGGAGGTTTTCCAACGCTTTCGCGAAGTTCCTTAATTAAATAACCCTTTCTCTTTTGGCGGTTTCGCCGTTAACACTTTCCTAGACATCCCGTAAACAATATACCGTTAAGCAAGGTTCTAAACACAGTTAACTTCTCCTAGTGAGCGCGAAGTCCTTAAGGCTTAAAGTCTAGTTTCTTTTAAATTTTGTGCGGGTAAACGTTATGCTCAAGTTCGTGATTTGTGGGCCACGGAAAAGGTGATGAAATCCTTTACCGTATGTTGTGGGGTTCGCTTGCCCTTAAATCCGTATTAATGTATGCAATGCGCAATTCAATAAAAATTCTATAAAGAATCAAACAATTGTTTTTTTTTTATTTTAAGCGCGGCACTGCAACAAATACGGGTTAGTCAATTTTTAGCGTTTGCTAGCGAACTTGCAAAGAATCCTGCAAAGAATAGTATATTGGATGCGTCGGATTTGAGAAGAAGGTGTTAGTAAAGTACGTACCGTTAAGTTTTGGGTTAGGAAACCCCCGTTGAATCAAATCCGGTAAGCTTGAAAAGTTCGCTTGCACGGGTCAAACTACCCGGATCTTTGGCACTGTACTTTGCAATCACCGTAGCCTTGAATGTACACTTTGCTCCCCACAATCGCAGTTTGCATATTTGCAAAAATCTGCACTCTTGCCCACAAAATTGATCAAAAAAAACAAAAAGAATATTTTTCTTTTTTTCTTTTTTTTTTATAAATATATACAAAAAGAATATTAACCCGAATAACAAGAAAGAAAATACGCTACCGTCTCCCCGGCAACGGCGCCATTTGATTGAAAGAATTAAAGTTAACCGCAATCAAGACGGTGTCGCTATGCAGCTAGCCGGTTGAGCACGGGTCGATCCACAGGGAGATGGTTGTATTTCCGTTCTTGTCTTAGACGAGTCAATAAAGAATTTGTGTATGTTTGTTCGAGACTATCCTATGTGTAATATTTGCAAGTATAAAGTTGTTAAGAAAAAGATACGAGATTATAAGCTAAAGAAATCCGTACTCAAAACCTTTGAGCCAAGTCTTAACCAATTGAAACTAGAGCAATCGGCAACAACGTGGATTAGGGGATTTAAGCGCGGTATTCGTGGAATCCAGCTTATTTACCCTTGTCCTTCCGTTCTTGTCTCTTGCTTTTCGCCTCCGGCCAAACCGAACGCAACCGGTCGCGGTTAGGAATCACCGTTACCTTGTCAGGGTACGGTGCCTAACGGAGCGCTTGCGTATTGTTTGGGCGGAGCTCAATGGAAAATAACGGGAAAAGGAAATGGGCAAACAAACGTTAACTTAGAATACCGCATTTCTTCTTAACAACAATAATTACAACCATTCACAAAATGAACAAAAGAGAGCAAAAGAAAAGAACAAAGAAAAGAAAAGATTACAAGTATTAAGTGCATGAATAAAATTGCAAGTAATAAAAGACAAGAATGAAAAATGCAAGAAAGAATAAAAAGCAAGTAATAAATAAGCAAGAAAGAAATAAGCAAGAAAGTAATTACAAGAACATAGAACTCAAGACAAGCATGGGATCAATAGCCAACCCTTAAACTTGCAAGCTCAATCAAGAGGTTGCAAGATCAAGAGAAGGGTAAAGAACGCATGTGAAATGAAGAGCTAATTCCATAAGAAAATACGACCTTTGAGATCAATAACTAACCCTTAACCATTCAAGCTCAATGAAGAGGTTGAATGATCAAGAGAAAGCAAGAATCTCAAGGGAAAGTTAAACAAAAGAGAATGATACAAAAGCCCTCATCTTCATTGATCTTCCACTCAAAAAGCTCTCACTACAATCTTCATGGAGACAAGATGAAGAAGAAGAAGAAAAAAAACTAAATCCTAACAAAAAGAAGAAGAAAGAATGAACATGAAAATTGGACCCTTGGCTTAGCTCAATTCTGGAGTATTTATAGGCAGAGGGTTGAAGACCTAGGGCAAGAATCTGCCACTATATGAAGTCCCCAAACTACCCCCAAAAAACGACACATCAAGGAGTCAGTACGGCCGCGGATCCGCGGCCAATACCCCCTATTGGCCGCGGATCCGCGGCCATGTGGAGGAATTAGGGTGTCGGGTTTCTTTGGTGGTCCTGTGTTGCTGTTTTCTTCTTTTAAACATGTACAGATTTTCAATATTCTTCTATGATTGCTTCAGGTTCCAATAGTCAACAATGATGGCTTCATTTTTCAACACATTTGACTTTATCTCCCTCGAGCTCCGCGCACCCATTGATTCTTGTGTAGCCTCCCTCGTGCTCTGTGCTTGTCCCAGACACGAATGACCACTGTCATATGTCTTGTCTCAGGAACAGGTACTCGGCACTGGACGGATATGGATGACCGGAACCCGGCTTTTATCTGCTGTCAACAGATGTTCTGCTTTTGGCGTAACTGTGGAGATTTTGTCATGATTTGCAATATTTGGACTAGAAACCTGTACTCTGTAAATATGCAACAAACACGGATTACAAGCACCTACCTATAAACACACGAGCATAAGAATGGGTGGTAAAAAATGCAATATTCTGGTATGAACATACGGCGTGCCACATGTGAGGCGTTGGCTTGACCCTTCTACGGCTGGACCGTTGGTACTGAGGCACGAAGTGAATGTCTTTGAACTTATTTCATGAGCTGAGCTGTTTCGGGAAAACTTGGGTGTTCGATTATTCGATCGGAAAGTTTAACATTTTCTATCTTATTCGGAATGGGATACAATAATTGGAATTCATAAGAAGTTATGAGATAACTGAATGAATGTTATAAACATAGCTCCTCACTTGATCGGTTGCCACGGAATTTTGATGTGATCAAAAGTCCGTCGCAATCACGTAGCGTACGCGGATACTCGCCGGGTAAACTTAATAGACAGCCTCACTCCATAGCCCCGACCAAGTGACTGAAAGAGAACCCCGTCGCCGAAAGCATCCGTTCGGGTGCTCGCGGCAGCGGTGTTCCGCCTTGGTACACTTCGTCGACGGCGTCGGGGGTGCGGCCGCCTACTAAAGTTTGCGACGAGCATTCGATCAGGATGTCGGGAATCTTGTTGAATTGCCCGACTTGATATTGAAAAGAGTTTTCGATTTTGAGACTAAAATGCGGGGTTTATAATTGTTAGGCATGTGATGTCTAAGTAATTCATTTGATTAGGCATGCGATGTCTAAAGAGGTTGCGGATTCCAACTGTTGTAGTTTTACACTTTCTTTTCTGTGACCGTAAGTGTAATATGTGATATCGCCGATTTCGTTGCTATATGTCAACGACAATTGGGATGCGCATATTTACTTACGTTGATGACATGTGATGTTATGTGTTGCTGGATATGTTATATTGGATCGTCGTGTTTGAATAGCCGGGGGTTTTTATGTGAGATGAGTGTTTTTCATTTTCATTCATGTAAAAACTTGTATGTAATATTCTTTTATTGGGGCACTTCCAGGTAGCGGAAGATGTCACCCTTTGTATATTATTTACTTTTCCGCACTAGGATAGACCTAAGGAGGGGAGCACAAGTAACCGGGTTCTGGAGTCCAGTAGGAGACCAACTCGAGGAGTCGAGTCCGGGTCTCCTAACTCTAGAATTGGTAGGGTTGCTTGCGGCTCTTGTAGGGGTCTAGGGGTGTGGGTTTGGCTATTCATCACGACCGTGGAATCCGTGTTTTATACTGGCTCGTATTGAAAACACGGACGTCCTAGTATATCCAATATTTCATATGTTTCTTCTGCTGCGATATCTGTGATGTGATCATGTGATGTTCTGTGATAGATACAGTATATAGTATATATGATATATTATATAGACGTTACTTATGTTTTACACCCGCGCTAGCCCTGCCCTGCTCTGCCGTTAGTTACCTAACCTAACGGTGCACGAGGGGACATCGAGGCGAATGCGGATGGCATAAGTGTACGTCGTATTTATCTGTGATGTTTAGGTACTTAAATGATGGGACTTCATTAATGTGATTAATGAAAGTAAAAAAGAAACCTAAGATGTTGTAGAATCGAATTTCAAAAATAAAACAGGTAGCTACAGTTCTTGCTTTGCATAGCGGTATATGAGATATATCCTGCACCTTATTCGATGAGGAAAGGACCGAGATCCCTTCACCGAGAGTGACTCCTTTAGCAATAACTGGCAGATGCTACACACTCGGTTTGTCTTTTGATTGATTTTAAGAGTTTTTTCTTTGCACAGCGGTATATGTGATATATCCTGCACCTTATTCGATGAGGAAAGGACCGACGATCCCTTCACCGGGAGTGACTCCTTTAGCAAAACTAGAAAAGCCTCAAAAGCACTCCATTTTTAAAAATCATTTGATTCTACAACGATATCAAGTTCATTACGCAATAGGTTTTCAGAAAAACCTGTCGTAGCCCTCTGTCATTTCAGATAAGTACTAGTTAGTATTCGTGCTACGTTTGTTGACTATGTTAAGGCGTAGTGTGCGGTAGCTAATTAGTGCTTATCTGCATAAGCATATGATGCGATTGGATTAGGGTAGTCGTGCCACTTTGTTGACTATGTTAAGGGTCGTGCGGGTGGGTTTAATTCAATCGGGAAATGACGGGTTGAACTTGACTAGCACTTATGATTTGTTGACTATGTTAAGGTCATATAGCTGCTAGGGGCAAAATATTATCGGGAATTTCAAGTGTTGAAATTTGCAATGAGATTGCATACCTTCTATGAGATAGTTGGATCCCGATACCCGCTGCGAGTAAGAGTTACTCCTGGGAGAATTTTACACATTATAATTAGCCGATCAAGTAGGTGTCTAGAAAGGTGTCAACGAGATTACGCCTCTGGGAAAACGAGGTTTACATTAATTAGGTTCGTGCGAAAGCACGGGGGACCTACCTTAAAGTACCGACACTGGCCTGGCTGAAAGATTGGCGAACTTGTAGTGTGTAATTAATCCCGGCTAGTCTTTCCTTTTAGGGTTTGAAGGAAGATTTGATAGAAAGCAGTGGGAGCCATCCTGATTAGATAAAATAATAACCAATCTATTCTTGCAAGAGCGCACGCTGAGTGTTTTCTTCTCTCTCTCTCCAGGTAGCGACCATATCATGCCTTAATCAAGATAATAATACGGAATATTGACCGAACCCGCTTGTTATACTAAGCTGGGGAACGTTGGTCCCGCTCCAACTTATAATTGTTATAAGACAGAGCAGGAAATTGGGGATTACCAGATTTCCCGTACCGCCCAAACGAAGAGAGTGCATGCTAATGCATCATCTTCGGGTATGTTCATTATACAGAACTGTTTCTCAATATTCTCTACGTCCTGGGTATTTGATACCGGATCAGGATCCCTGATATGTAATCTGTTACATAGGGCTATAGAGAGGTAGAGAACTGAGAACGGGTGATAAGTTTCATGAGGCAGAAAACGGGGCAAGTGTTGCAGCCAAGTCTGTTGGTCACTGTCACCCTGTATTACCAATACATTGATTCTGAACGAATGTTATTAGATACCGAACCTGATATACAAAATCATATCAGTCTCTTTATTAGTAAAGAAATGATAAAATTCTGTATTGTTGGATAATGTTTTGAACATTTCCTATATCAAAAGTTGATCGGATCAGGCACGTTATCTAAAAGCGTTGATGTTCTAAATCAAACTACAGTTCTTAGTATACAGAACACACACAAGAGGAAGAGTTCAGAATTGAACGATTCCTTCTTGAGGTATTATAGACTAGGTCAAATCAATGTGACCCGACTAGCTAGAGTTACATAAAGATGCATATTTAAATTAGTTTGAATTTACATCTTGTGAAACTCGCCAGTCATGTCACAAAGATAAGATGACCATAGCCCTGTTTATTGGAAACAGAGAAAGAGTTAATGAACTCTTGGGACTGATACATGATGATGTATGTAATGTCTCCTGTCTACACATGCCAGGACTGGTTCTTTATACTTCATTACGTTCTCTGATAATCTCTCAAGATTCAGACATATGTTCCTGTTGAAACACAAGTCCGAACCTTTTGAGATATTCACAGAATATAAGTTAGAAGTAGAGAACCAATACGGGTATAAGTATTATGTCCTTTGATGAGATCAAGGAGGAGAATACTTGAGCACGGAATTCTTGGACTTTTCTAAAGGAGAATGAGAATCTCTCTCAGCATTACTCCTCCGTATACACCATAGCACGATGGTATATCGGGGCGGAGCAATAACACCCTATGTGATAAGGTGTGCTCTATGATGAGTATTACTGAGTTTCCTATTTCCTTTTGGGAGTTATGCGCTTGAGAAGCTGCATACCTATTGAATAGGGTTCGAATCAGATCATTACCTACCACTTCATATGTGATATGGAAAGGGAAGAGCCCATGTCTTAAGCTAGTTAAGATTTAGGGTTGTCCGGCCTATGTCTAAAAGCAAAATCCGGACAAGCTCGAGGTAAGGTAAGTTATGTAGAACTGGAAGTGTTTCAGCTATACAAACTACAGCAAATGATTTGGTAGAACCGAAGGATTCAATAGTAACCAACGAACCTCAGCCTCTCCGCCGATCTAGTAGGGTTCCTCACCCACCTGAGAGATACTTCGGTTTCTCTATGACAGTGGGAGCGAGGATTGCATCATGGGATGATGACCCAAATAGTTTCGAGCTGGCCATCAGGAGTGGGACTCTGTAAGAATGGCTGGATGCTTAGTGATCTGAGATGGAATCCATGTACACCAACAAAGTATGGACTTTGGTTGCTATATCTGAAGGGTTAAATCCCCATCAGGAGCGAGTATATCTTGAGAAGATTACATGGTGTAGATGGAAAAGTTGAGACTTTCAAAGCTAGACTTGTTAAAGCTTTTCGTCATCGACCAGGCGTGGATAATGATGAAACCTTTTCAAGTGGCTATGCTTAAGTCCATCCAGATCCTACTTGCCACGGCTACATACCATGACTACGATATCTGGCGGTTGGGTGCCATGACTGCTTTTCTAAATGATGTTTTAGAAGAGAACGTCTATAAGTACACAGCCAGAGGGCTTCGTAGACAGTGGGAGCAGCGGAAATGTGTACAAGATGCTTTATAGGATAAAGCAGGTATCGCGGAGTTGGAACATCTGTTTTGATGTGGTAGTCAAAGAGTTTGACTTCATCAAAATGGTAGATGAACCTTGTATAAACAAAAAGGTAGTAGGGAGTATGGTGATGATCTTCGTAGAGTACGTGGATGACATACTCATGATAGGGAAGGAGTTTCCTATGCTACGCTCGTTCAATCTCCGCTTATCACCATGATTCTCCATATAGGATCAAAAGTGATACCTACTAAATCCTGGGTTTTGGATCTATAAGATAGATCTAATTGGATGTTAGGATTCTCACTAGTTGTAGTGAGATGGTGTCAACCGATCCTGGGGAGAATCACTGGAAGGGTTCCAGAGTGATAAGGACGACTGAATGTCAGTCGCAGGCATTGTCTTTGCCCTCAGTAAAGGGACGGTATGTTGGAAGAGTTCCAAGTTAGATACCGTGGCATACTAGACGATAAAGGCTCGATACATCGCTACTTAAGATGCTACCAAAGAGGCAGTCTGGATATATATTTGTTCATGAGATGAACTTAGTTCCTCCCATTGTGTGACAATGGAGTTGTGGCTTATGCCAAGGAACGCCGGTCCCATCAGTGATCCAGACATATTCTGAGGCAGCATCACCTGATCATGGAGATAGTTGATCTCCAGGGTGATCGAGGTTAGGAGAGTAGACTCAGAGGGCAACACGGCGGATCCACTCACAAAGGCCTTTTCCCAGAGAGAGACTTTTATGGGATGGTTCAGTATGAGATACTGCAACCACTGCTATCAGATGGCCCTAGTGCAAGTGGGAGATTGTTAGTTATATGTATGCCCTAGAGGCCATTACTATACATAGGATGTATATTGTAGTGGATGCTGGGACATATATAGGGAGGACTTTCTTGCTCGACATGATAGTATGCTATCTGGTTGATCTTTACCTTAACGTGTACACTGATTGTCTCTCTGTTAGATGTTGGTAAAGCCCTTAGGATGTGTACTTGACTACCTGGACTATGATGCGGATCATACTAGTGGGGACATGGTAGTCCATAAGTACATCCTTCAAAGTCCCTAGTCGTGGGTATATCGAGACGGGGCATCGATATGCCAGAGTAGACTAGCGTATACCTTCTCGACCCATACAGATGGGCGATGGATGATCCCATATCCATTGGTGTTTGACATCAGAGTTGATATACGGGTGCTCAGTGGAGACTGGGTATACTGGACGGACTCGCCGAGAACTCCCAGATGGTATTATACCTTACGTCAGATGGCAGTTCTCTGGTGACACTGGTACAGAGTAGTCTGTTGACCCGAGATCGTCATAGAGTCTTGTGTGGTTCCCACTGTGCTTTGATTTCCACCTTACCACGTCCAAGAGGGCGTGCAAAACGGTGGTTTTTGGGTACAGTCCCGAATCACATGGAGGCAATAAGCGATAGGAGGGGATTCGTCTCTCCCGGTATAGGGAGTTGATGTTGCGCTGTGTTCGATTGGCTATAACAGGAAATCCCTGGCCAGGGTTGCTGAGATTTACTGGTAAGTGTTACCAGTAGTTTCTCGAATTGTTATAAACCTCATATCGACACGACTTATCGAGCTATTGGGGTCTGACGTTTACCACCCCTAGGCGAGATATGCGACAGATCAGACGATCAGACCGGACTGTACGGTAAGTGTTACTGGTTGGAGTCACAGGAGTGTGAGCGGGCTTGCTCGTCGATCTTCTGATCGCTCAATACCCGGGTGGCCGTTACGTTTAGCAGACCGCTTGCGGCTTGTGGGTGTTTGATATGATCATCACCTGCTGCCGGCGTATTGACGAGTCTTTAGAGTCCTACACAGAGGTTTCCTGGCTCAAGCGAAACAAAATAGGAGCGCATATGAGATATGTGCGGGACTGAGAATAATGCGTGTATGTGATACCGTATTTCATTCTCGCGATGAATGTATCAATATGGTTGTATGCGATATAACCTAGTTATCGAATCAAGGATTGATTCGATAAATCGATACATTGTATATTAGTCGGTTATATGCGATATGACAGGATCGTTAAATCAAGTGTTGATTTAATGATTTAATGCATAATTATATATTTGATATATTACTTTTCATTAACTAGTATTGGTTCACTTTAAATGGATTTTCTCACTTGGATTGTGCACATTGTATATGTGATATAGTTTTGTGCACTTGTATGTATCATGTTTAATGATACATGTATACTTGTGTTTTTGTAAATATTGAACCATGGTTATTCAAATGGTTAGGGTTTTGATTTTCATACTTATTTATTTATTTATTTATTTTTGGAAAAGATAAGATATGAATGGTGGCTATGTTTGTTTTTAGTTGAAGATTCATGAAGCATTGACTAAGTCACCATTCTTGTCTCATGCTTAACCCTAACCATTTAAACTAACCCTAGTTCATTCTCTACACTTAACTAAGGGTTAGTATATGATAAGTATGATTTTCTTTTCTATTAATAATTAACTTATCATATTCTTTCTTCTTCTTCTTCTTCATCAAAAACATTGAAGCAAGCTTGCCTCCATCAATGGAAACTTGTGAAAATGAGTGAGAAATCCAAATCCAAAGTGAACCCACTTCCTATTTCTTCATCCTCTACCTCTTGCCAAGTAGTAGAGTGTGTTTCCTTCACAAGTTTTCATGGCTTGGTGAAGGTGGAGCTTGATCTAGTGATGCCTCGACGTAGATCATCTTCGGCATCGTCGTCGATGACCTAGCCCGCTTTTTCTCCGATGAAGCCGATGCAAGAGTCATGGATTTGATTTGGACAGCGAGGAGACATCAACACGGAGCTATGGAGGTGGAGAACCGGATCTACAAAGGTTGTATTTCCGTCACTTCTTAGTAAAGTCGTTTACTAGTTGTAGTTATCGCCTATATTTCTAGCCAACGATCTTGTTAGGGTTTCTCGGCACCTATAAAATTAGAAATTGGCATGGTTGATGCCTTGTGAGACCTCATTAGAGTGCCTAGGAACCCTACAAATATAATGTAAGCACTGTAAACTAACATGTTTAAATTTCGATCGACTAAATATCACAAAGTGGGCCCCACGAACAACTGGTGAACAGTAACAAAATCTGGGCCCAAAAGATATATACCAAAAACCCCAAATTCTAACGGAGAAGACACTGTGCAAATTTGGTGCACTGATTCAATAGAACGGCCGCGGATGCGCGGCCAAACCATGGGTTTGGCCTCGATTCCGCGGCAGTGTTGTCGATTCATGAGCCCAAATTTGTACGGTGTTCTAATAAAACCCTGCTGAATTTTCTGTGATATGTAAAATTAATTTTGGAACCCTTTTAAAATCGACAGAAACTCAGAATTAGAATTTTGCGGTTTTCGATATCCGGTTCGATCGATGTTTTAAACGCGTTAGCACAAGTTAGTATAGCAAAATGGTGAGGCTCTGATACCACTGTTAGTCTACGGTAGCGCCCCGGCCGTCTACAGACGCCAAATGCGGAACAAAAACTTTTTAACTGGCGCTATCGTATGCTATAACCCGGATCTTCCATTATTGCTAAACTAACATACTGTAAAGAGTGTAGAAAGGTTATACCGAACGATCCGAGTCCTTCGTTCTTTAACCATCATCACACGCTCCGTTGCGGCTGCTCCGATCTCTTCGATCTCCGATCTGCTCGTCCAGGTGGCACCACGTCACTGATTCTTTAAACGGGCTCCCGCCTCTGACTCGAGGCAACTCGGTCGTCAAGTTTGCTAAAAGAGACGAACAAGAATAATGTAGAGAATGAGTAGAAGACTTTGTCTCGTTCCGTCCAAAACTATGGACGAACGGTTAATGAAGTTGCCAATGGAAATGAAATGGAACGAGAAATGAACTATGAAATTTCCATGTATCCAAAACTTTAGTCTTTTCTTTTTAACAACCATAATTTTCTCAAGTGAGTAAGTGGAAGAGGAGAGGGGGCCGGCCACTATTTAACCAAGAGGGAGGTGAGTGTAGGAGGAAGGAGGTGACCACAAGAAGAAAAGATCAAGAGAAAAAATCTATGGCAAAACAAAAACACATTAATGAAATGAATGACTCACTAAACCTAGTCATCCATTCATTAATGCATACTTAAGGTTCATGAACCTAGTCACCATCCTTGTCATCCTCTCTAGAACCTTCTAGAAGCATGACACACCCTCATCCAAGAAAAGATAAATCCGTCTTTAACCGAATGTTAAAAGAAGGCTGATAGAAAACTGGAAACTGGCAACTTCCAAAAGTGATCCTGAAACGACTTTCAGGATAACCCCGTAACTATATAAATATACCCGCATTTGTATTACGACCGAATACAAATGCAACTGAGACAAACATATTATATCTACTCAATAAAATACTCGGATCCGGCTTAAACCAAAGCCGACCAGTATCAGCTGCCCGAAAAATAACACGTGCGTAAACGCACGTGCATTTTCCGAACCCTGCCATAAAACCATACGGCCTCTACAACGTTTCGCCCGAACTTGGGAAACTGTCTGTGGGGGACTCTAATGACTCGTCAGTACCCTGGCAGTGGGTTTAACCACAAACCGTCAGCGGCACTAGCTATGCGTAACGGCTGCCCATGGACTGACCTCAAGGGAGGCCGATGAGCGAACTCATCCGGAAACCCTACTGAGCCTAACAGTGACAATGTATATACAGTCTGGTCCGTTCGTCTATGAGTATCGCATATCTGCTTAGGGGGCTAGTAACGTCAGACCCCAATAGCAGTATAAGTTGTGTCGGAGTATAGCCCAATAACACCCTGAGATACTACTGGAGTACCTACCAGTAAATCTCCTGCCACGGCCGTGGGCTATGTGTAATGGCTCTCCTAGACACAGCACGATCTCGCCCCCAATACCGGGAGAGACGAATCCCCTGCCGATCCGCTCACGTGCCTCCATATGGCTCGGGACTGTACCCAAAAACTACCTGTTTGCACGCCTCCTTTGAGCCGTGGTAGGGTAGAAATCAAAGCACAGTGGGAACTCACACGAGACAAATGACGACCTCAGGTCGATGAACTAACCTGTACACATGTCACCAGGGAACTGCTATCTGACGATATGTATAATACCAACTAGCAGATTCCCGGCGAGTCCTGTCCGGTGTACTCATAACCCAATGAGCACCTGTATACATCATAGGTGATCCAACTGACACCAATGGCTTGTGAGACCGGCCACCGCCCCTCGTCGGGGTCTCGACTGTATACACTAGTCTACTCCGGAGTATCGATGCCCTGTCTCGAAACTCCCACGACTAGGGACCACAATTAAGGATATGCATATAAACTACCCAACTCTCACGTATATGATCGCCATCATACTGTTGGTAGTAAAGCAAGATCCTAAGGGCTCTATCAAAGTGTAACATGTAATCAGTCACCTGAACATGTACACGACTAATAAAGGCAAACCAGATAGCATGCTATCATCTTGAGTAAGACTGTCCTACCGGTATAGGTCCTCTGCAATCATTACAATCACGTACCTGCGATCCAATAATTGACTCTGAGGGCACTATCTCCAACATACACCTAGTCGCGTTCCCTCAGCAATGAGATGAGTGGGGTAAATAACCGAGGCTCTCATAAAACGGCGATGCATGGGAATGACGAACCAACTAAGCCAAACGCTGATGAAGCCCACAAAGATAGTCTCCTCATCCATACCAGAAGCTGCAATCGACTCGAAAGATACCACCGACATGATGGAAATGTAATACTGCGGCAAGTCCTCTTCTTTAGTCGGCCTCTTGTTTAAACCAAACCCAAAGGGGTCGTTAATGTTTGCGAACTTCGGAACCGTCTTTGATAGGACATCTTCGCGAAGGAAGCGAGCGATAAAACTTTTAAAAGTGACGCCCTGCTCCTCTGACTCTGTGAACAGTTTGTCAAAAATACTCAGGGTCTTGATCAAACTTGGGCGCTTGTGGCGAACGGCGTTCTCGGTAGACAGGTCGTCAAGCATGGCAGGCTCAGTTTTGAAGACATACTCATCGGGAGGCAGTAATTCTTCATAAAGTGTCCCTCTGACCGGCAGCCCTGAGATCTCGCGAAATTCTTCCAGAGAAATTGAAACTTCGCGGTCCCCTAGCAGGAAGGTGTTGGTGGGAAGATTCCATTTGTTCAAGAAGGCCTTAACCCACCAGACATAGGGAGATTGGTAGTGGAAAAGGGATGCATATATCGCCTGATAGAGTCCAACCCTCTGCAGTCGCATGCGATGGGCGGACAGGATATAACGGGCCCAGAGAAGGTAGCCCGTGGGGTGTCGAGGGGTAAGCCCTATCTTATAAATCTGTCCCCATGGCTGGGATTCGCCCTAAAATATCTATAGCCGACAATGGATGGTTCGGAATACCAGTTGTTGAAGGCTCAACCCGTCCCATAGGGGTCCAATTCGGCATCTCCACAGCAAGGGAAGTCCGTGGAGGATCCATCGGCAGGAATGGATAGGTAGGCTCCGTCGGTATCTCGCAAAGAAAACTGCGGCGACCGCGGATGATGTGACCGTACCAGGTCCCCCATAAAAGTAAATTGGTGCGATTTGGGTCATGGGCCCTGATCATCGCCATCACTTCCTCGTCAGACGGTGACTGAGGAAAGGCAGCCTCCGAGCGAGTGAATGGGAAGTATGGAACAAAAGTCATTGTGCCTGAAATAAAAAAAGGGGAAACTATTAAGCAAAGCCAACACCTGTATATATATATATATATATATATATATATATATTTGTAAATGCATATATAAAAAGACAGTGGAAGAAAGCGACAAAGGACTTATTTTATGGGATCATTGGTTACAAAACGCATGGGTCGCACAAAATCAAGATGGCGGCTTACTAATGATGAGGCAAAGCAATCACTATGAGAACAAAAGGAAGATTCTCAATAAATGAACAATGGATTTCAAATGACCCTACACATTCCCCAAAAAGAGATCCATCTTGGACTTTGCAAAAATCAAGCAGAACAAGAGAATTAAATTCCCAGAAAAACCCTACTGCAAATATTTTCTTTTGTTGCAAAGAAACAACTCAGGGCAAGAAAACCCTAAGAAGTTCTCTGGGAAGAACTAAGTTCTTCAGAGGAATTAAATTCCGTTTGAACAAGGGAATTAAATTCCCAGAAATATTTTTTCAGAGCCAAAGCTCTTTGAAATGGAATTAAATTCCAGAGAAAAGACAAGCATCGCCATCGATCCCTGAAGATCAGAGAAACCCTAAAAGGTCTATTGTTTAAAGATTGAATGGTTTTCTTTTTAAAGAACTTTAAAAAAAATGGGTTCTTGTTAAAGGGAAAAACCCTTGGTATGGATTTAAAATCCAACGAAGATTTCTGCAAAAGTTCTTCAGCCGTTCAAGATCATTACCTAAGAAAAGGGAATCTTTTAACAGAGTTAAACTCTGGAAATTTTCGAAACAGAGAACTAAGCTCTGAGAAAGAGAATTAAATTCTCAAAGGAAAAAGTAAGCAAAGAAAAAGATGAGCAAAGTGGAGGCGCTTCTGAAGGGACGCTGGCATTTATAGGATGTGATGGGAAACGTTTCATCTCCCCTATTCCCTAGACAGATCCAACGGTCACAAAAGTGACAGCGTTGCACTCACGTGCAGACACGTGAGAACAACGCTGTGGGGGCATTTGTTCCCTGATACAAATCAGGAAATACCTCGATGAGGTATCACGTGCTCACACGTGACCAAGGGTCACGTGTTGACACATGATAGTTTCCTGTGATCTCTACTTTATAGAATTAAATTCTAAATCAAACAAAAATGTAACAAAACAGCTAAGGAAAGACCCCAATGGTGCATCACGTGCTCACACGTGATCAAGGGTCACGTGCTGACACATGATGGTCCTATAGCTCTGTTAAAAAGCAGAATTAAATTCTGAATAAAAGAGGGTCACGTGCCAACACGTGAAAAGTCCCTCGGCTTTTTAATTGATAGAATTAAATTCTATTTCAATGGTCAAACGTTGGGATCACGTGCCAACACGTGATGGGCTTTAAAAGCCTTATGAGTTAATAGAATTAAATTCTAATAGAGGGAATCAAAAACCCTAACTGGAAAAATATTTCTCTAAATCTTTCCAAACAAAAAAGATGGTGCTCTGTAAAATGGAGCACCGTTGGATTAAAAATCCAACGGTGATTAAAAATCACCAATTTATGGAAAGATTTTATACAAGGAAAGATTTTCCTAAAATTCACCAAGAATAACAAACAGAATATCTTTTGGATTAAAAATCCAATGGTGAATAAAATTCACTGAGATCATGTTAGTTACAAAAACAAACAAAATCCTTGAATGAAAGATTTACTAAACAAATTGATTCTTTTCTTTCACCTATAAATAGGAGCCAAGAAGTGGAAGGTGAGATAGAATTTTGGATCTTGAAATTTTCTGAAAGAAAATAACAGAGAGAAAAGAAAGGAGAATTTAATTCTCAAGAAAAGAAACCCTAGATGAGAAAGGGGAAAGAGATCAAAGCTTCATAAAACAAAAAGAGAATTTAATTCTCAATATAAGAGTTTAACTCTTCTGCAAAAGAACTTAGTTCTTCCTCTGGTTGAAGATCTGCAGAAGCAAATCTCCCCACAGGTTGAGAATTTAATTCTCATCGGGGAGATTCTGCCATGTAGATCCAAAACTTAGAGGGAGGACTGAGTTTAGAGAATTTAATTATCCCAAAGATAAAACTAGGGATTAACCCTATACGAGAATTTAATTCTCCCAATTTCATGAGAATTTAATTCTCCCAAAAATAAAACTAGGGTTTAACCCTATATGAGAATTTAATTCTCCCAATTTCATAGGAATTTAATTCCTCCAAGATAAAACTAGGGTTTAACCCTATTTGAGAATTCAATTCTCCCAAACTCACAGGAATTTAATTCCTCCAAAACAGAATCAGGGTTTAACCCAACATAAGATTTAATTCTTCCACATACATAGGAATTTAATTTCTCTAAAACATAATTAGGGTTTAACCCTACAGAGAATTTAATTCCTAAAATAAAGAGACTTGAAAGATCTCCATGCACGTAAAGAACATTGGTCACGTGATGACACTTGACTCCAATCCGCAGTGATCAGAAAAGAAAGAATAAAGCTAGGTCACATGCCCCCACGTGACCCCTGAACAAATCCCCCAAAATGAGAAGGAAAAAGCTTGGAGGCAATGCCTCACGTGCTCCACGTGACTTCCAAAATAAAGAAAAACAAAAGCAAAGGCAATGCTGGCTTTGGGCGCTCTCACGTGTCCTCACGTGACCCCTAATAAACATTTTAATAAATCAATGCATGCGTACCCATCACGTGCCCACACGTGATGGCTATGAAAACTAAAAGTGTTTAACACTTATTTGCAATTCTGAGAACAAAACAAAGGAGGTCTGGCCCCACCTTTGGGTGCCCTTACGTGCCCCCACGTGACCCCTTCCTTTCTAGTGTTTAACACTGTTTTAAGCATTTCGTCTCCAGTGTTTAACACTATTTTAAATACATCACGTGAGGACACGTGACCACCACATATCCTTTAGTGCATAACATTATTTTAAAGCCAATCTTAGCCAAATTGGATAAGTTTTCCAGAGGCAAGCCTCTTCTTCAACTGACTCTCAAAATTGATCATTTCATATGACATGCAGAGTAAAACCCAGAGCTATAATGTTTAATGCTCAGTCAAAGAAAAAAATGTTATCAGAGCCCTCAAACTCTTGTTTAGCATTGCTAAATAATGAGGGGCTGAACCCAGACAAATGTCTAATGGTCCAACAAAGGGCCAATATTTCAAACTTAATTGGACTTAGCTCAAATTGGCCATAAGTCCTCAATTCAGATTTAACTAAGCCAATGTGCTCATAATTTAATTAATTGATCTTAGTTCCAAAATTGGACTATAGATATCCTAATCAACTTTGGTTCAAGGGTACATCTCTTCACTCCTTTGATATTTGTCGTTGTAATCCTTCAACGTCTTCAGAGAGGTGACGGGTTCCGCCAACCATACATTTCACGGACTATGATGTCCTTAACCTTGACTGTGAGGTCTTTAAACTCACGGACTATGATGTCCTTAACCTTGACTATGAGGTCTTTAAACTCACGGACTATGATGTCCTTAACCTCGACCGTGATGTCTTTAAACTAGCAATGGACTGTAATATTGTAACGTTTTGAAAATCGTTTCGGTGAAATTTCGAAAAATCGGTAAAATAAGGGGGTTTTCTGTAAAAAGTCAAAATACAAATATCTTATTATAAAAATTAAATATACATATTCTAGCTATGTAATTGCTGTTATTTGGTGTTTATTGAGCCGCTGGTGAAATTTCAAATTTTCTGAAAAAAAATTATTTTATTATTATTTAAGCCGTCACTAATACATTTAATTAGGGAAAATTACAAATTGGAATGAGTTGAAACAAATTTTGTGCATCATAAAACATTAAATAAAATTTTATCATGTGGTTTTTGGAACAAAATCATTTGCCAAAACGTTTTAGAAATTATTGAAGAAAAAAGGCTTTTTTTTAGCGTAAATGGATGTTTGGGGTATTGTATTTATCATTTTTCTGCACCCCACACCCGTACCCACACCCACACACACCCATTCACTTCTCCCCTTGGCTGAATTCAGCAGCCCCCACCTTTTTCCCCACTTGAATTTCAAAGGAAAAGAAATGAAAGAAAAGAAAAGAAAATGGATAAATTAGTTAGACTTTTGACTTTGGTTGGACTTTGACTTTCTCCCCCCACTTTCTCTACCTCCCTCTCTCTCCTCTCCCCTTCCCATTCCAGCCGACCCCCCCTCTCCTACGGCAGCAACAGCCCCCCCCCCATTTATCTTCTCTTTTCTCTTCAAAACTTCATCAAAAATTGCCCCAAAATCCATCAAAAAAATCCCAAAACCCAAATCCGACTCCTACCCATTTTAGCTTAGCCCGTATAGCATGGATCCCTGTGAAAAGAGAGCATTTTGGAGGTCCATGGATGCTTGTGGATCTTCAAATATTTTTGGGTATAATTCTAAACTTTTTTTTGCTTAGTTTGTTACTTAATTTCTTAAAGCTAAGTTAATTAAGTGTTAATTTGGGTTATGTGAGTTTAATTGCATGATTAAAGATTTCAAGTTAGGGTTTGTTGTGGAAATGAGTTGTGTTTGATTGTGTATGGTTTAGTGAGGTGGATTAACATATTTAGTTTTGTAGAAAACTAATCTAGTTGTTAATTACAAGTTGTTACTTGAAAAATGTCCAAATTAAGCTTTTTGTTGCAAACTACTTTTTTTGATTTAATTCGAAATATGAGATTAAAAATATGGTTAGGGTTTTTATCATATTATTAACTTTATTAAGTGTAGTTTAACACTTTAGCTCATGGAAATCCAACCTAAATTGTAGTTTGTGCATTTTTGCTATAAAATTGTTAAAAAGGGTATTTTGTAAACTAGAATATTAGGGTTTTTGGAATTTAATGAGATTAAATTCCGGAAATTGTTTCTATGACTTATTTAAGATATTTAATAAGTATATTGGCCGCTACATTCATTTAAACATCATGTTTTGTACAAAAACGGCGAATTGTGCTTGCTAGATTTTCGGAAAAATGACTTTTTAAGTGAAATTGGGGTTTTTGGGAATTGTAAGCTATTTTATATTATAATTAGTGTTTGTAATTGTGCAAATGAGTGTGATTGGATTTTTCTCAATGGTTTGACGTTTGTACATCGACATCGAGGGTTGGTTTGACTATTCTTGCATGCGTAGGCGATAGGTTTGGACCTACGCGTGATACGCGTGCCGATTTGATTTTCGTATGCCGTTTCGATTTCGAATTTAGTTTTAATGCGATACGGTGCGTTATGATATGTAGGTACCCCATGTGGACGTCGAGACGACAAGCAAGCGCGTGGCGACGTCGGCACCGGCTAGCGAGGACCAGGTGAGTAGATTTATATCTACGGGGAGAAGTCGGGTGGATGGCGTATAGCACCCCCGCAGTCCGTGGTGGTGTATACGGATGCGTATACACACCAACAATTATTATATGTTATTTGGGATTAATAACGATGCTGAGGATGGATATTGGTGTGTTGGATTATTTTAGCGTTGCGAACCCTAGGGTAGTGTTGCACTACACATACACACATACATACTTGCATACATTCCTATTGATATGTGCTCATGGGATTCTTTATAGTTATGGGTTCACATGGGTATGGGACTATGTGTTCACATACGGATTTGAGGATGATACTTGGGATTGAGCTGAGTCGATGAGATTTGATTTGAGGCCGTGAGATCGGTGATATAGCAGGGTTCGTATTTGAGATAAGACATGACGTTGTAGCGGGTCCTTGACGTAGTGTTTCACACACGTCCATGCATACGTAGGCGGTATCAGTATGGTACTAGACGTAGATCAGTACCGCGATCATGATATTTGATACAGAGGATACCAGGTGAATAGTATGATGAATGTGATATTGACCCGTACCCAGATTTGGGATGCCGTACGACGGATTTACGTACGAGCTATATTTTGATGATTGATCCGCACTCTTGACTTGGGATGTCTGATTATAGATATGGTATCGGATATGATATTATTGAGGCGGGATCACCGACTATACATACAAGTAGGTATATGTATCGACTCAGATGATAGGCGGTTTCCTTACCTGTAGTTCAGCTTGTTAGTTCAGCCGTATAGTTTAGTGTAGTTGTTAGATTAGATTAGACTCCTACCTATTTCAAAATCTAACGAATCGTGGGTATTTTAAAAGACAGCCTAAGGGATCCTACGGATATTTCAAAAGACTTATCTTTTCATAAAAACATCGTAGCCCCTATTTTCAAAACCCCATGATTCGTGTTATTTCAAAAGGCACCATTTGTAGGACTTATATTAGATTAATGCAGATTAGTTATAGTTGCGTCTAGTTTTCAGCTCCCGCTCTTCTTTTGTGGTCCGCTTCGCATCGCATGCTTATTTTATGTTTCATACTCCATTATTGATATCATGCTGTTAGGACACCAGCACCATTACCGATGATGCGTATGTACCACGTACACTTATTTGCCGGCTCACACACATCTTCATCGGTAATTGCCATGTCACGTACACCTTAGAAAATATTATTGCTTGACATAGCCTGTTAGCTAATAGTTAGATATGATATTAGTGTACTTGCCTTATATGTTAGTTTAGACATTGTAGTTATTACCTGCTACTTCATGCATACTGTTATTCATTGTTATGCCGCATTCATGGATTCTCATGCATATATTCACCATTTTACGTGTTATTGAGGTTTTGGATTCGGATTTCCATGGAATTTTCTGGATTTGGAGGAAAACCGCAAAAACATAAATAAACCTTTTTCCTCTTTTAAAATAAAAAGTGCGGTTTTCCCATGATGTATGAGTCGTCCACCATGAGTTTGCTGATGGATTTCGAGACCCGATTCGAGGAGACGGATGAACCGTTTCGGGTACATGGTGGACCCGGTAAGGTACACCGGGGCAAGAAGGGCGTGATGATGACGATGTGAGCCTGGCAGGGGAGCACTACCTACCGGTGATTTTACCCGACGCGTCGGATATCCGGAGGATACCGTCGTGGTCTTGAGATGGATGGTAGGGGCCGGTCTGGACTGACGGCTGTAAGTCCATGCTACCTCTCCCGGTACTTTCGGGAATGCGGAATTTGGTAAAAAACGATTTTTACGGAGATGGTAACATGGACCTAAAACCCGGATCTTGGTTAAACATCTATCTAACAACCTAACTATGAGTTTCTAGCTACTCGGTTAGGGGGTTATACCTTGCTTGTCTTGAACTCCTTCGTCTTCAAGCTCCGATGGTGGTCCGAATTGGCTTCTTCTCGTCGTCTCCGTACGCCGAAGATAGATCCACCTGAAAGCTCCAACCTTTAGCTCCTTCTTCGTTCTTTGAAGAAACTAGTTCACTTGGTTTGCTAAACCTAGTGAAGTAGAATGAGTAGAGAATACTTTGTGTGGGATTTTATCTATGGTTCTTGATTCTCAACTCATGAGACAAGAGAACCATAGATTAAAGAGAGGGAGCAAGAGCAAAAGGGTGAGAGCAAAAGGAGAGCTCAAGAACAAGAGAGAGAATGAGCAAGAAAGAATGAGGCTCTCTTTTGTCTTTCACCCTCTCATAATCCAAAGTCATGATAACTCATCATACTAAAAAAAGTCTTATGTGATGGTTTGAAGCAACCATAACCATATCATTTCATGCACTCATTTTACACAAATGAGCAAGCAAGAAAAAGTCTTTGCCATGAAATGATGGCTATGGTTATCATGATGTCAACTAGTCAAGCCTAGTCAACCGGTCAACAAAGTCAACAAGTCAACAAAAGTCAACAAGTCAACAAAGTCAACAAGTCAACAAAAGTCAACAAGTCAACAAAGTCAACAACCATATCACCATAATACTTAATTAATATAATAGTTAATCACATATCATATTCTCATTAGGGTTGAGCAAAAAGTCAAATAGTCAACGGTCAACTGTCAACAACCCTAATGAGAATCCGCTGCCTCTGCCTCCCTGTCAACTGTGCATACACACCCGCATCCGCGTTCCGAGGAACACGAATGCACACTGGATAAATCCAATCCCAAAAGGTACACTAGGATCTGGCTTAAACCAAAGCCCGCTAGTGTAAACTGTCCGGACACTATACGTGCACAAGTGCACGGATGTGACCGAACCCTGTCGCAAAACCATGCGACCTGTCGCAATACCATGCGACCTCTACTCTTTTGCCTAAAGGCGAAAAGCTTTCTGTGTGGGACTCTAAAGACTCGACACTACGCTGGCAGTGGGTTTAACCACAGACCGCAAGCGGCACTAGCTGTGCGTAACGGTCCCCAGGTAGTGCCGACAAGAAGACCGACGAGGCGAAACCCATCTGAACTCCTACTGAGCCTGAGTGTGACATTCTCCGTACAGTCCGGTCTGTTAGTCTGATACATCGCATGGCGGGCCTAGGGGGCGGTAAACGTCAGTCCCCCAATAGCGGTACAAGTCGTGCCGGAGCGAAGCCCAAAACACCCTGAGATAACACTGGAAACCTACCAGTATATCTCGTTTGCCCTGGCCAGGGACTACTCGTGTAATGGCTCTCCTAGACACAGCGCGATGTCAACCCCCAATACCGGGAGAGACGAATCCTGTCTAACCGTCACTGCCTCCAAGTGCTTCGGGACTGCACCCAACCACTACCTGTTTGCACGACTCCTTTGAGCCGTGGTAGGGTAGTGATCAAAGTACAGTGGGAACACACTCGAGGCGGAGTGACAGTGTCAAGTCAGCGGACTAAGCTGTACTCATGTCACCTGGGAACTGATAACTGACGATAGGTATAATACCAACTAGTCAGTTCCCGACGAGTCCTGTCCAGTGTACCCGTAACCTAACGAGCACCCGCATACTATCTCAAGTACGACGTACTGACGGCTGTGGGACAGACCGTCTCCCACACTGGGATGAGAAGCGCATGCGCTGGTCTACTCCGGAGTATCGATGCCCTGTCTCGATAGTCCTGCGACCAGGGACCTGCATAAGGATGTGCTTATAGATTACCCAGCCCCACTAGTGTGACGGCCATCACATCGCTGGTAATCAAGCAAAGATCCTAAGGGCTCCACTAATGTGTATAGGCGATATACAAAATATAAACACATGTACACATTGAAGTAGAAACAAACCAAGTAGCATACTACTATTTTGAGCAAGATTGTATATACAAGGTGAATACCCAAGCATCCATTAAGTAATATACAAACTAGTATGATACAGTAATGGCCTCTACGGCATATACACTAACAACGGCGCCCTAGATATTGAGACTGTGATATTGAGATTTCGAGATATTGAGGTACAGAGACTGTGATACAGAGATATCGAGATATTGGGATTATGTTTTGTGCCGATGCTAGGCACTGTTTTATGCTGATTTCATTATGATACCTCATTTTAAAAATACAAAGGAAATCTCACTAATTTATGAAAACAGTTCTTCATTTACATGTATTCTGTTTTCATGCATTCATACCTCATTCATATGATATATTGCTACCTGAGGCACTGACACGGGCACATGAGTTTACACTCGGGTTAGATACTACCCTAGCCATTGTTATAGGCTGCATGTTATATACATTTTTGAGGATATATTATGATCATTGACCTAGGATTGCGTTATTTATGCGATTTCTGTGCGTAGATGTTTTTCTATTCACGAGTTGGCAACTCACCCCCGTTGTGCCCCAGTTTCTTGCAGGTTTTGCCGTACAGGTTTAATTACGGCTTTGCGGCATAGTTTCGTCCGGGTGATTTGGTAGTAGGTGGGTTTACTTGTATCGTACCCCCATTATATATCTTGTATATCATTATTCTGTTGTATCTAGAAGTTCCATCAACCAAACATGTATTTATTTTGAGATAGAGACCAGTGATGTTATTCCTTCGACCTTAGAGTCGCGCGTTATTTTCCTGCGGTTTTCTTGTGGATTTGAGTTTCCTTTTGAATTTTGATCCTCGCCGTTGGCGTTGTATATTATATTGCTTCTGTGGTTGTGACCGTCGATTGACGAAGAGCTAGCTCCCGCTTGGGGATGCATTTTTATTGATTTCGTATACTATTCATGTTGTATCCCGTTTGGGAGCCAGTATTTACAAAGGAGACTCTGCCGAAATTTTCAGTAAATTTTGATGTTCTTAAAAACCGCATAACTCGGCTTATGCTATTAAAACTACTTGTTTTAAATTGGTTTTCCTTCACTCTACTTCTTTTCTTGGTTTGGATTTCTGGGTTTTCAGTTTACTTAGATTACGTACGCCTCGAGACGTTTCGTAGTTTAAGTGCCGGTCATGTTCCGTACTTTCGGGACGTGACAAAGTTGGTATCAGAGCGTTAGGTTTTAACCTTCGGAGCGTAGGATAACCCTTGGTTGATGGAATAGGTGACTAAAGTAGAGTGACGTACCGTTGGTATGTTCCGCGGCATATTTACGACACGCCACTCCACTTATGAAGCCTTAAGATGTACATCTCCTTGTTCAGTATTATATTCCTTCCTGATCTAGCCTCATCGGTACCAGTTTGGTTTTGCTGCTACGGTTACGGGCAGGGAGAGCTACGGCTAGAGTTGCGGTCAGCACAAGTTCGTCACGAACGAGGAATGACCAGGGCGAAATTCCGGCGACACACGATTGCAGAGATGTGTCTTTTTACTGTGTTTCCGCGCCACGAGCGTTTGGCGGATCGCCTTTATGAGGTTACTCGGAGGTGCTGATCGACACTAGAGAATTGAGCCAATGATGGAGGCCAGCCAGATTTTGATGACCGTTGGTGTGTTGCTTACTCCTGATGATTGAGGCACGGTTCAGCATGCAGACGAGTGAGCCAGTTATTGCTGCGAACGACGAGATATCGCCCCAGATGTTGGAGCTATTGCAGTATAAGTTGTACTAAGAGATGATAGAAGGTCGCTAGTCATCGAGGATGAATGACTAGGACATGTGGATCGTTCGCCTACCCCGATGCGAGGTCATCAGATAGATTGATTCCAGCTAGAAACGACTTCAAGCGGAGACGTTGGGAGTCGACAGAAACGATCGAATGTCAGAAACCTATTATTCCAAGTTTAAGGTAGTCGGAAAGACATGCAGGCAATTCTATGGTCCCTCTAGAAGAATGAAACCCTAACTCGACTTAATGACCGTGTGAAAGCCTTTGAACCTTAGGGTTTGCGGCTGTTCTGCGGCGCCATTAGTGAGGCTTGGGTTTGCTCTTCTACGGCTGGACCACCGATGCTGTGGTATGTACTCGATACTATTAAACTGTACCCAAGATGTTGAGCTCTTGGGGGATTATGAGGTTTTGACGAATCGATTGGATGGCTCGACTTAATTCGGATGCTAGGTGGTGAGATGCATTCTTGGGAGACTCCAGATACGAGGATAGTCATTGGAGCTCAGTCCATGCGGCCGCGACGAGACGAGTCCAAAGCAGACGACATTAGAGAAAAATGGAGTAAGAGGTTCGTACCAGATCTAGATGAGATGACGTTCCACTCCGCCGACATCAGAGATGCGATGCGCATGCCGAGGCATGGTACTTGGACTTACCTTCCAGAAGGAGTCGCGATGAGTATGCAGTCGTTCCAGAGCAAGATGCAGATATAGGAAAGGACAACGACTTCCGGACAGTTGGCAGAGACGAGACATGGAAGAGACCGTGAGCAGGATTCCTTCCAGGACACTGCTGCAATGATACTTGCACCCAGGATCAGATGTGTCACGTACATTCAGAGAGCCAGAGGCCGACGCCAGTGATATGCTGTCTCACGAGTGGTCGCGATGATTGACCGGGAGATGACAAGAGGCGTGCCAGAACGGGATCATCCCCGTTAGCACACCTGACAAGGCCGATGAGCCGAGGGACTGAGAGATTTTTAATTCCCAATGAAGACCTTGACCCAGGAGTGGTCATTATTACGCACACCAGCAGGCCAGGGTTCATGATCATCGACGAGACGTCCCATTAGTGACTGCGCCAGTTGGCCCGAGATTCTTATAGGATGCGCTTGAGCGGTACTATGCCGCCATTATTGATTTCGATGTTTTGGGTGATTTATTCGAATGATCTGATTTTGATGATTGAGGATTTATGATCTTTGCACAGTGTTGCACTTGATATCGTTTTCGTGCTTGGGTTTCACATGTTTGTGATTTTACGGTTTTAGACATTTGAGTTGATTTTGTGCGTATGTACGCATACGAATTGGTTTTTGCACTCAGTATAGTTCACATATGCTTGCAGTGCAGTGATACGCATTTTGTGCACTTAGATGCACTGGACTTCGATTTCGATTGTGATACTCGATGTTTGTTTTATGCACCTTGTGCACCTGATTTGATTTTACGCATGTTCGGCGCTTGATATTGGATTTCATGATTTCGTGCATGATGGATGCCCCTGGTTTTGGGTTTTCTCGCATGATTGAGCGCAGGTTTTGAGATACGATTTTGGTGCACACCAGATGCACTAAATCGAGATTCTTCGTGCATGTTATATGCACCTGATTTTGCTGTCAGGCACACATGTTGCCTACGACAGATGTTTCGTGCACACCCGATGCACTTAGATGTTGTTTCTGTGCGCATGTATGGCACATTCATGGATTTTGATTTCCGTGCGCACCAGACGCACGTAGCATTCATGTGCATATTTTGGGATTGATTTCGTATAGAGCAGTACGTTTTTATGATATTGATATGTGTTTTCGTACTGAGCAGGACTAGTCAGAGGACAGTACCTGAATATATTTTTGCATGCATTGATAGTTATTGAAGGGATTTCCAAAAAGCGAGCTATAGCCTCAGTATTTACCTACGTGTCTGATATGACACGAAATGTTTAAAACAAGGAGACCCTTCTAAATTGTTTCCAAAACGGCGGAACGTACATTTCAAACAAAGGTATATATGTATATAGTTATTTTCTTATGATAGACGTCTGCCACTGTGCAGTGTTATACGCGTTGCACAGCGACTTAAAGAGATTTGGCATGCATTTACTTCAGATACTTACAGATATAGATTCGATATTTACATGTATAGTTTCGAGTTATGTCATATTGGTTTTGATTTGGATTTGGCATTGATGTCTTCTCCATGACTCCGATGATTGCGGGATGCTTGACGGAGTTTTGATTTGAGTTATATACTCATTTTTCAAGCGCATGCGCTGCGCTACGAATTGTTTTATATAGTTACAATTTCGGAGCCCCGACGACTTGATAGTTTTTCTTAGATGTTTTAGTATTTGGGGGAGTTTGAATTTAAATTCGGGGACCGAATTTCTTTAAGGGGGGAAGATTGTAACGTTTTGAAAATCGTTTCGGTGAAATTTCGAAAAATCGGTAAAATAAGGGGGTTTTCTGTAAAAAGTCAAAATACAAATATCTTATTATAAAAATTAAATATACATATTCTAGCTATGTAATTGCTATTATTTGGTGTTTATTGAGCCGCTGGTGAAATTTCAAATTTTCTGAAAAAAATATTATTTTATTATTATTTAAGCCGTCACTAATACATTTAATTAGGGAAAATTACAAATTGGAATGAGTTGAAACAAATTTTGTGCATCATAAAACATTAAATAAAATTTTATCATGTGGTTTTTGGAACGAAATCATTTGCCAAAACGGTTTAGAAATTATTAAAGAAAAAAGGCTTTTTTTTAGCGTAAATGGATGTTTGGGGTATTGTATTTATCATTTTTCAGCACCCCACACCCGTACACACACCCACACACACCCATTCACTTCTCCCCTTGGCTGAATTCAGCAGCCCCCATCTTTTTCCCCACTTGAATTTCAAAGGAAAAGAAATGAAAGAAAAGAAAAGAAAATGGATAAATTAGTTAGACTTTTGACTTTGGTTGGACTTTGACTTTCTCCCCCCACTTTCACTACCTCCCTCTCTCTCCTCTCCCCCTCCCATTCCAGCTGACCCCCCCTCTCCTACTGCAGCAACAGCCCCCCCTCCATTTCCCTTCTCTTTTCTCTTCAAAACTTCATCAAAAATTGCCCCAAAATCCATCAAAAAAATCCCAAAACCCAAATCCGACTCCTACCCATTTTAGCTTAGCCCGTATAGCATGGATCCTTGTGAAAAGAGAGCATTTTGGAGGGCCATGGATGTTTGTGGATCTTCAAATGTTTTTGGGTATAATTCTAAACTTTTTTTTGCTTAGTTTGTTACTTAATTTCTTAAAGCTAAGTTAATTAAGTGTTAATTTGGGTTATGTGAGTTTAATTGCATGATTAAAGATTTCAAGTTAGGGTTTGTTGTGTAAATGAGTTGTGTTTGATTGTGTATGGTTTAGTGAGGTGGATTAACATATTTAGTTTTGTAGAAAACTAATCTAGTTGTTAATTACAAGTTGTTACTTGAAAAATGTCCAAATTAAGCTTTTTGTTGCAAACTAGTTTTTTTGATTTAATTCGAAATATGAGATTAAAAATATGGTTAGGGTTTTTATCATATTATTAACTTTATTAAGTGTAGTTTAACACTTTAATTCATGGAAATCCAACCTAAATTGTAGTTTGTGCATTTTTGCTATGAAATTGTTAAAAAGGGTATTTTGTAAACTAGAATATTAGGGTTTTTGGAATTTAATGAGATTAAATTCCGGAAATTATTTCTATGACTTATTTAAGATATTTAATAAGTATATTGGCCGCTACATTCATTTAAGCATCATGTTTTGTACAAAAACGGCGAATTGTGCTTGCTAGATTTTTGGAAAAATGACTTTTTAAGTGAAATTGGGGTTTTTGGGAATTGTAAGCTATTTTATATTATAATTAGTGCTTGTAATTGTGCAAATGAGTGTGATTGGATTTTTCTCGATGGTTTGACGTTTGTACATCGACATCGAGGGTTGGTTTAACTATTCTTGCATGCGTAGGCGATAGGTTTGGACCTACGCGTGATACGCATGCCGATTTGATTTTCGTATGCCGTTTCGATTTCGAATTTAGTTTTAATGCGATACGGTGCGTTATGATATGTAGGTACCCCATGTGGACTTCGAGACGACAAGCAAGCGCGTGGCGACGTCGGCACCGGCTAGCGAGGACCAGGTGAGTAGATTTATATCTACGGGGAGAAGTCGGGTGGATGGCGTATAGCACCCCCGCAGTCCGTGGTGGTGTATACGGATGCGTATACACACCAACAATTATTATATGTTATTTGGGATTAATAACGATGCTGAGGATGGATATTGGTGTGTTGGATTATTTTAGCGTTGCGAACCCTATGGTAGTGTTGCACTACACATACACACATACATACTTGCATACATTCCTATTGATATGTGCTCATGGGATTCTTTATAGTTATGGGTTCACATGGGTATGGGACTATGTGTTCACATACGGATTTGAGGATGATACTTGGGATTGAGCTGAGTCGATGAGATTTGATTTGAGGCCGTGAGATCGGTGATATAGCAGGGTTCGTATTTGAGATACGACATGACGTTGTAGCGGGTCCTTGACGTAGTGTTTCACACACGTCCATACATACGTAGACGGTATCAGTATGGTACTAGACGTAGATCAGTACCGCGATCATGATATTTGATAAAGAGGATACCAGGTGAATAGTATGATGAATGTGATATTGACCCGTACCCAGATTTGGGATGCCGTACGACGGATTTACGTACGAGCTATATTTTGATGATTGATCCGCACTCTTGACTTGGGATGTCTGATTATAGATATGGTATCGGATATGATATTATTGAGGCGGGATCACCGACTATACATATACAAGTAGGTATATGTATCGACTCAGATGATAGGCGGTTTCCTTACCTGTAGTTCAGCTTGTTAGTTCAGCCGTATAGTTTAGTGTAGTTGTTAGATTAGATTAGACTCCTACCTATTTCAAAAACTAACGAATCGTGGGTATTTTAAAAGACAGCCCAAGGGATCCTACGGATATTTCAAAAGACTTATCTTTTCATAAAAACACCGTAGCCCCTATTTTCAAAACCCCATGATTCGTGTTATTTCAAAAGGCACCATTTGTAGGACTTATATTAGATTAATGCAGATTAGTTATAGTTGCGTCTAGTTTTCAGCTCCCGCTCTTCTTTTGTGGTCCGCTTCGCATCGCATGCTTATTTTATGTTTCATACTCCATTATTGATATCATGCTGTTAGGACACCAGCACCATTACCGATGATGCGTATGTACCACGTACACTTATTTGCCGGCTCACACACATCTTCATCGGTAATTGCTATGTCACGTACACCTTAGAAAATATTATTGCTTGACATGGCCTGTTAGCTAATAGTTAGACATGATATTAGTGTACTTACCTTATATGTTAGTTTAGACATTGTTGTTATTACCTGCTACTTCATGCATACTGTTATTCATTGTTATGCCGCATTCATGGATTCTCATGCATATATTCACCATTTTACGTGTTATTGAGGTTTTGGATTCGGATTTCCATGAGATTTTCTGGATTTGGAGGAAAACCGCAAAAACATAAATAAACCTTTTTCCTCTTTTAAAATAAAAAGTGCGGTTTTCCCATGATGTATGAGTCGTCCACCATGAGTTTGCTGATGGATTTCGAGACCCGATTCGAGGAGACGGATGAACCGTTTCGGGTACATGGTGGACCCGGTAAGGTACCCCGGGGCAAGAAGGGCGTGATGATGACGATGTGAGCCTGGCAGGGGAGCACTACCTACCGGTGATTTTACCCGACGCGTCGGATATCCGGAGGATACCGTCGTGGTCTTGAGATGGATGGTAGGGGCCGGTCTGGACTGACGGCGCCCTAGATATTGAGACTGTGATATTGAGATTTCGAGATATTGAGGTACAGAGACTGTGATACAGAGATATCGAGATATTGGGATTATGTTTTGTGCCGATGCTAGGCACTGTTTTATACTGATTTCATTATGATACCTCATTTTAAAAATACAAAGGAAATCTCACTAATTTATGAAAACAGTTCTTCATTTACATGTATTCTGTTTTCATGCATTCATACCTCATTCATATGATATATTGCTACCTGAGGCACTGACACGGGCACATGAGTTTACACTCGGGTTAGATACTACCCTAGCCATTGTTATAGGTTGCATGTTATATACATTTTTGAGGATATATTATGATCATTGACCTAGGATTGCGTTATTTATGCGATTTCTGTGCGTAGATGTTTTTCTATTCACAAGTTGGCAACTCACCCCCGTTGTGCCCCAGTTTCTTGCAGGTTTGCCGTACAGGTTTAATTACGGCTTTGCGGCATATTTCGTTCGGGTGATTTGGTAGTAGGTGGGTTTACTTGTATCGTACCCCCATTATATATCTTGTATATCATTATTCTGTTGTATCTAGAAGTTCCATCAACCAAACATGTATTTATTTTGAGATAGAGACCAGTGATGTTATTCCTTCGACCTTAGAGTCGCGCGTTATTTTCCTGCGGTTTTCTTGTGGATTTGAGTTTCCTTTTGAATTTTGATCCTCGTCGTTGGCGTTGTATATTATATTGCTTGTGTGGTTGTGACCGTCGATTGACGAAGAGCTAGCTCCCGCTTGGGGATGCCTTTTTATTGATTTCGTATACTATTCATGTTGTATCCCGTTTGGGAGCCAGTATTTACAAAGGAGACTCTGCCGAAATTTTCAGTAAATTTTGATGTTCTTAAAAACCACATAACTCGGCTTATGCTATTAAAACTACTTGTTTTAAATTGGTTTTCCTTCACTCTACTTCTTTTCTTGGTTTGGATTTCTGGGTTTTCAGTTTACTTAGATTACGTACGCCTCGAGACGTTTCGTAGTTTAAGTGCCGGTCATGTTCCGTACTTTCGGGACGTGACAAAGTTGGTATCAGAGCGTTAGGTTTTAACCTTCGGAGCGTAGGATAACCCTTGGTTGATGGAATAGGTGACTAAAGTAGAGTGACATACCGTTGGTATGTTCCGCGGCATATTTACGACACGCCAATCCACTTATGAAGCCTTAGGATGTACATTTCCTTGTTCAGTATTATATTCCTTCCTGATCTAGCCTCATCGGTACCAGTTTGGTTTTGCTGCTACGGTTACGGGCAGGGAGAGCTACGGCTAGAGTTGCGGTCAGCACAAGCTCGTCACGAACGAGGACTGACCAGGGCGAAATTCCGGCGACACACGATTGCAGAGATGTGTCTTTTTACTGTGTTTCCGCGCCACGAGCGTTTGGCGGATCGCCTTTATGAGGTTACTCGGAGGTGCTGATCGACACTAGAGAATTGAGCCAATGATGGAGGCCAGCCAGATTTTGATGACCGTTGGTGTGTTGCTTACTCCTGATGATTGAGGCACGGTTCAGCATGCAGACGAGTGAGCCAGTTATTGCTGCGAACGACGAGATATCGCCCCAGATGTTGGAGCTATTGCAGTATAAGTTGTACTAAGAGATGATAGAAGGTCGCTAGTCATCGAGGATGAATGACTAGGACATGTGGATCGTTCGCCTACCCCGATACGAGGTCATCACATAGATTGATTCCAGCTAGAGACGACTTCACGCGGAGACGTTGGGAGTCGACAGAGACGATCGAATGTCAGAAACCTATTATTCCAAGTTTAAGGTAGTCGGAAAGACATGCAGGCAATTCTATGGTCCCTCTAGAAGAATGAAACCCTAACTCGACTTAATGACCGTGTGAAAGCCTTTGAACCTTAGGGTTTGCGGCAGTTCTGCGGCGCCATTAACTCGACTTAATGACCGTGTGAAAGCCTTTGAACCTTAGGGGTTTGCGCCTGCAGGGAAGAACGTCCCCACAATCAAAAACCCCTCAAACGAGGAGGAATCTGACGAAGCCTTCGGCCGCATCCATTTAAAGCTTCGATACATGGTGCCATAAATCAACTTGGCATCTTCGGAGAGATGGACGGATAGCACCAATTAGCATCTGCCCCGAAATTCAGGCAGGACGAACCTACGCGGTCGCGTCTCTGTATTCGGAGGGGAACAATGTCGTCAGTGAACAATCGCTCGGTAAGTCCCAAAGATGAGGGAGAAATAGAATAGACAGAGAGAGTAAGTAACTTTTAAAGTTGTATTATATGAGTATTTGGTGTTAACGCTGTTGTTTGTAGCTTGGTACAGAAGCATACAAGTGTATACGAGAAGAGTCTCACTTGCCCCGGAGACTAAGGTATCAGGAACTCAAGGAACCGTTTATGCCACGGTACAACAGCAACGGAATATAGGTTAGGTGTCTTATGGTTGCAGTCCCGTGTCACTTCTAACACCTTCCGTACCAATTTACCTCTTAAACCCCGCGAAGTATTGTATTGTATTGTTTGTGTTGTATTGTAAGTTGTATTGTCTTGTAATATAGATTGTATAATTGGATGACTTACCGAAACCATGATATCAGTAAATGGATGTTGTAGGGTTCCTAGGCACTCTAATGAGGTCTCACAAGGCATCAACCATGCCAATTTCAAATTTTACGGGTGCCGAGAAACCCTAATACGGATCGTTAACTAGAAGCCTAGGCGAAACAAAAACAAGTAAACGACTTTACTCTAAGTGAACGGAAATACAACCTTTGTAGATCCGGTGCTCCACCTCCATAGCTCCGCAATGAAGTCTCCTCGCTGTCCAAATCGAATCCCGGGCTCTAGCGTCGGCTTCATCGGAGAAATGGGCGGGCAAGGTCGTCGGCTTCGTGCCGAAGATGATCTACGTCGAGGCATCGCTAGATCAAGCTCCCACTTCACCAAGTCATGAAACTTGTGAAGAGAACACCCTATACTACTTGGCAAGAGGTAGAGGATGAAGAAATAGGAGGTGGGTTCACTTTAGAATTGGATTTCTCACTCTTTTTCATCAATCACCATTGATGGTCAAGCTTTTTCTTCTTTGAAGAAGATGAAGAAGAAGAAGAAAGAATATTATGATAAGTTTTTGAATAGAATAGAAAAATCAATTCTTATCATAATTTTAACTATAGTTATGTGTAGAGAATTGACCAAGGTTAAAGGAATGGTTAGGGTTAAGGAGATGAAGACAAAATGGTTACATTGGTCAAAGCTTCATGAAGCTTCAACAAGCTTCATGAAGAAAAGCAACCTTTTGTTTTCATTTCTCATTCATTTAATCCAAAAATAAATAGATAAATGAATGAATAATCAAATAAAAACCCTAACCATTTATTTAACCAAGGTTTAATTCTTTACACAAACCCTAGCAATCATGTATCATCAAATATGATACAATCAAATGCACAAAAATATATCACATATACAATGTGCACATCAAGTGAGAAAATCCATTTAAAGTGAACCGATACTAGTTAATGCAAAGTAATATATCAAATATATAATTATGCATTAAATCATTAAATCAACACTTGATTTAATGATCCGGTCATATCGCATATAACCGACTAATATCAACAGTAACAACTTATCGAATCAACACTTGATCCGATAACCCGGCTATATCGCATATAACCGATCAATGTCACAAATCGCGAGAATCGAATACAGTATCACATACTGGTATCATTCTCGGTCCCGCACATATCTCATATGCGCTCCTATTTCGTTTTGCTTGAGCCAGGAAACCTCTGTGTAGGACTCTAAAGACTCGTCAATACGCCGGCAGCAGGTGATGATCATATCAAACACCCACAAGCCGCAAGCGGTCTGCTAAACGTAACGGCCACCCGGGTATTGAGCGATCAGAAGATCGACGAGCAAGCCCGCTCACACTCCTGTGAATCCAACCAGTAACACTCACCGTACAGTCTGGTCTGATCGTCTGATATGTCGCATATCTCGCCTAGGGGTGGTAAACGTCAGACCCCAATAGCTTGATAAGTCGTGTCGATATGAGGCCTATAACAGTTCAAGAAACTACTGGTAACACTTACCAGTAAATCTCAGCAACCCTGGCCAGGGATTTCCGGTTATAGCCAATCGAACACAGCGCAACATCAACCCCCTATACCGGGAGAGACGAATCCCCTCATATCGCTCATTGCCTCCATGTGATTCGGGACTGTATCCAAAAACCACCGTTTTGCACGCCCTCTTGGACGTGGTAAGGTGGAAATCAAAGCACAGTGGGAACCACACAAGACTCTATGACGATCTCGAGTCAACAGACTACTCTGTACCAGTGTCACCAGAGAACTGCCATCTGACTTAAGGTATAATACCATCTGGGAGTTCTCGGCGAGTCCGTCCAGTGTACCCAGCCTCCACTGAGCACCCGTATATCATCTCCGATGTCAAACACTAATGGATATGGGATCATCCATCGCCCATCTGTATGGGTCGAGAAGGTATACGCTAGTCTACTCTGGTATATCGATGCCCCGTCTCGATATACCCTCGACTAGGGACCTTGAAGGATGTACTTATGGACTACCCTGTCCCCACTAGTATGATCCGCATCATAGTCCAGGTAGTCAAGTACACATCCTAAGGGCTTTACCAACATGTAACAGAGAGACAATCAGTGTACACGTTAAGGTAAAGTGCAACCAGATAGCATACTATCATGTCGAGCAAGAAAGTCCTCCCTATATATGTCCCAGCATCCACTACAATATACATCCAATATACAGTAATGGCCTCTAGGGCATACATATAACTAACAGATGTAACTGGAGTATCATGGATGTAACTGGAGAATCATGTAAATGGAAGTATATCCATGGTTCGGTTCGGTCAATATAGATTGAATAGTTTGATCCGATTGATTATATGGATTCATGGATTCATATTGAATTGTAATATTGTAGATTGTACTTGAATCATATTCAAGTCAGATTATAATAATGAGACTCAATCTGAGTCAGAACAATTAGAAAAGAAATTTAAGTCCTGATTGTTTTGATGTTATCGGTAACCGCTGCACATGGGCGGCAGGATTTGTGTCTTTTTCAAAGACGATTACCGTGTTGATAATACCGTTGTTAAGTTTTCTACCTTAAATAGGCAAGCACCTACTTCTTCGGCTCCCTGAGGCTCAAGAGATTGGTCCCGCTTAAACCTATACTTAGTAGGGTCCTTAGGGTAATTTATAGAACTTGAGGGGGTTTTATGTAAAAATAATTTGTATACTTTTCAAATTACACCTCAAGTATTTATTTATCGTCTTTAGAGTTTTCATAGTTGTAGATTTTATATTTCTGACATTTCTAGTGAATAAACCTATTTTTCATAATACATGGTATTTAATTGTAATATTGAACTTGTATGGAATTCATGGTATTTTAATATAAAGTGATTCTTGTGATTTTAGAAGAAGTTAGAATATTTATATTATCACAAAATAGATATTTTTAATGATACATATATATATATATATATATATTTATATAAAAATAATTTTAATATATATATTATATTTCGAGAATTCTCATTTTCTTAAGATATTCGTATTTTAAATCTTTGAGATCGAATGCTCCTTGCGGAGGTCTGAATCTCGCACTACTAAGCCCGAGAATGTGCGATAATCTGTACCATACCAAACGGGTTCCCCAAAATGGGTTGTAGCAGCGCTTTGCAAAGATTTGTAATAAATACGTATCTTGTAGAAAACGGTTTTAATAGTGAAAGGTATTAATATGTAAAGTTTCGTTTTCCCGTATTCTATGTTCCCGAAAGGTATTGTGCTATGTTTCATATGAGTGTGTGAGGAGGTAGGTCATTACCTTGTGATCTACTTAAAGGTATAGCAAGATTTTGATGTTTTAAATGTCGGAATTAAACTATATGGTATTTTAGTGAAAAAGTACGATAACAATTGAAATAGAAATCTTTTTGATATGTAACTAGTTCAATATGACTTGTTAATGTTTAATAGTCAACATGTAAGGGTTTAGTATGATTGTATTTAAGAAAAAGTGAGATTTTAGGAAGAACTGAATCGGACATCGGATTAACTCCGATTCCGTCGGTATTTAGAAATACGTGTTTTTTAGAAAAGAATAGAGAAGAGAGAGGTAGGACTTACGGGTTTTCAGATTAGAGGAGAGGAAGAGGGAACGGTAGGAGGCGCCGGTGCGTCGCTTCGTCGCCGGGAGCTCCTAGGGTTGTCATCGGAATTTCGCCGGAGCTTTCGCCTTTTGCTAACTTCAATTGCATACTAAACTTCTAGAGATTTTCTTGAGAGTTTTGATCAGAATTTTAGAGTGAGGGGTGTGTGTCTAGGGGTGGTATTTATAGGGTAAGGCTAGAGTTTAGGGTAAGTGAAAGGGTGAATTAAAAATTGTATTAAAATGTATTAAAAATGTCTTTAAATAGAGTAAATAGGGTTTTAAAGGGGCTCTGTTACTGTGCAGGACAATTAAAGTATACAGGGGTACAGGGGAGGCCAAGAGGCAAACTTTTCATGTTGGGGACTCGGCGATCCGGTCGAGTCCGGCAGGCGGCGGAGGGCCGAGTCGGCCGATTCGCCGGCCAATTCCAGCCGAGTCCGGGGTGCTCCGAGCTCCTCGACGGTTGGTGTAGCCCCTGGGACCGTTAGTTTTACATGTGTAGTGGGGTTTTTACGAGTTATGCACATGTAGAACCTTGGACTTCTAAAGATTCAAAATAAAACAATATTAAAAATAATGTGGAGGATGGGATTTGAACTCTGGTGGCTTGGTTCAGTAGTGCAAGGTCTTACCAATGAGCTACAAGCTCCTTCTTGCTATTTGTCACGACCCAAAATTTGGCCCGTAACCAGCACTTAAACTACGTAACGTCTACAGGCGTACGCAACTCAAGTAAGCCGAAACCAGAAATCTAAACCACCCAAATCTGGATCAATGGAGAAAAACATAGTTTAAACATTTGGAAAATCACAAGTAAAATCTCTAACTCTAGTTTTCTTTCTTGAAAATTTCGGCAGCACCTCTTTTGTAAAAACTAGCCCCGAAAACGGTACAACACAGATAATATATAGCATCCCAAACGGGAGCAAAATCACGCCCAACGGCGGAGACAATCACCACAACAAGTATACGACACCGAAGCAAAGAATATAAAGGAAAACTGCATAAAGAGGCAAAACTTTCCAACATAACCGGCTCCCACGAGCACGGCACCCAAAGTCACCAAAATATACAACACAGAATCCTCACAAGTCGTCTCTAAGTCATATACAAACAGTGGTAGATGGAGAATACTAGATCCAACAAAAAGATATACAATGTACAAGCAGACAACCGCAAACCCACCTAAAAGCAAAGGCCTCACTGCCTAACGTAGCGATATCCGCAAAAGTGGAAATGATAAGACGCCCTGCCGCGACTACTCTTAGGGTAAGTCCTGCAAAACACTGTGGCACAATGGGGGTGAGTTGCCAACTCATGAATAGTAATCAATATCATACTGTAATCGCAAGTATGCACGAATAGCGATTTATCTATCACATGTAATCCGATAGCATAAGTATGATAAGTGAATATGCAACAATCATGTAAAGGTACATCATCAGGGTACTACAGCTACATGAAGCAATGCATAACAACAAAATCCTGAGTGTGGGATGATATAATATAAAATCTCATGCAAAAATCATCAGCATGGAAAACACCAGTGTCCCTCACTGACACATTAAATCCCAAATCCTCAGGCACCGCATCCTCAGATCGGCCCTCACATATAAGTCTCATGGAACCTGAGTGTCTAACATCGACACCCGAAACATCATGAAAAACCCGTGTCTAGCATCGACATGTAAATCCCCATAACTCAGACGCCGTCACCACGACTGGCCCTGACGATATGTCATACCTCACTCCGGTCGGTATCCCCATGATAACCGCCGAGTCCAAATACTATCACTGGTAGGTAGTGGTCCTACTGCCAGGCTTATCGTCTACACCACGAAATCACCACTCGCCCCGGGTACCATACCGGGTCCACCGTGTACCCGCAGACGGTGCCTCCCGTTCCTTGAATCGGGTATCACAAGCCAAATCTCAGAACCGAGAAATCACATGGTGGACGCACTGAAATATCATATCAAGAGAAACCGGGTTTTCAAACAATACATAGTTTTCTTGAAATACCCCCATGGTTCTCAAATCCATAAATCATATGAAATCCATATCTCAATGCGTAAATCCATGAAAACTGATATATGCATCATAAAACAACAATATGAGTATATCAAGGGAAAGCCGCTCTTTTAAATGAATCTTTTTTTAAAAACGTATCTTGCGGTTCCCAAATCCTCCGAAAAACAAGTGCAGTATCATATGAAGAGTACATGTAAGTGTAGCAAGGTTTAAGTATCTACATGTAAGCAAGTATGTATGATGTATTTCATAAGCGCAATGATCAACAACTCAATATCACATATCAAAACAATACCACTTGGGGTACATACAACTATAGCGAAAATATGCGGATGTACATGTCAATATGTGTGCATGATATACATGTAGCTGTAATAGACTATGTGGGTGTACATGTCAATATGTATGCAAGATGTACAAGTAGCTATAGTAAGGTATACGTGAAATGGATTAAGAGTTACTATCTTAAGTATCCATGTCAAACACAATAACACGTACGTAGGTGTCAACAATATCTCATATGAACAAAGGAATAAGAATTTCTACCTCCACTATCCCTATCCACTACCATATCACGTATGTATGTGGTTTGTGCATGTCATGGCAATTACTGACGATGTGGGTGTAGCATACAATTTAGTGCTCATGCAATATGAACCGTCAGTAATGTGTTATATCTAAAGGTACAACAGATACTACTATGCAATGACATTCATATGAAATTAACTAATATGCAATAACATGCAGCTATCCTATCATATCAGCCCCGACGCATAACGCCATACGGGTGATTTCCCCGTAGATGTTAAATCTACTCACCAATGGTCTCCAGCTATGAAAATCCGACCACCTGCTTCCCCCTGTTCGCAGCGTCCGAAGTCCCCGCTTGCGACGCTAAAATTTCACAAACACACAAATAGTGCAAACATCTCAGAATCGACTAATATAACGTAAAACTACACTTTAAACGACGCACCAACACTAAACTAACTCACAAGTCTCCGTCTAGTGGCTAACGTGTATTGCGACACTACTAAACCAAACTGAGTACAGCAGCTGCATCAGATCACGATTCGTGTCGGATTACGTAACACGCGGGTTCAAAACACTATATTATAGGTAAACGATTCCAGATTTTGCATACTGTAAATACTAAAAAAGTAAACAGTACCAAACACCCCTAACCAACAGCAGACAACTACCCACAAAAGCCAAACCCCAGCACCATCCTACAAAACCAGCGTCGCCGGAAATCGCCAAAGGGGTCGCCGGCCCCGGCCGGTGGGGTGGTCCCCGTGTCTCAGGTGGTGCTCTAGGGTCACTAGTACATCACTATAAATTTGTTTGATTTTTCTGTAAAAATCCCAGGTCACAGCAGTTCACAGAGGCTCTCAAAGACACTAAAAATACGATATTGCACCAATCTATATTTAAAGTGTTCTAAACCAAAATCAACGAGCTATACAACATAAAAACTCCTATTTAACAGTGTAGGGACTATACCTATCAACTTTAGCTCACAAGATCCAAGCTTTCCTAGTTTCCAAGTGATCAAAGAGCAAGAACAAGGACTTGGTGTATTTTTGGGATTTATTTGGGAATTTTGAGGATTTATTGTGCTAGAATTGATGCAAGAATGGAGAGGAATTGTTCAAGAGCAGTAGAGAGAGGGAGGGATTCGGCCAAGTGAGGAAGGGGAGAGTTTTGTGTGGAATTTCCTAGAAATTTCTAGCATTAAATGCAATAAATGCATTCACACAACACATGCACACATGCATGCACCTCATTTCTTTTCTTTTCCTTTAATCTAAATTCTAATTCCAAACAAATATCTAGATAAAGTGAGAAGGTTTTGGTTTAACTCAAACTTAAATTTGATGAAAAGATCGCTTTAGAGAAATTTCCCAAAATGTGAATACCGCATTAAAATAATATTAAAATTGAGAAAAATTCTAATTGAACCAAAACATCCCATATACGCCCAAAGCTTGCGCACTAGCTTTATTTTAGCTAAACTAGGTGCTGGAAAGTCTATATGGTCGTTTGAACACAGTCGGGTTAAAACGGAAAATACCGACAATTTAACCCTAAAACGGAAAAATTCGCATAACGATTTCTAAAACGTTACAATCTCCCCCTTATAGAAATTCGGTCTCCGGATTAAAATTTCATACTAAGCGTACCTTCAAAGAGATGAGGGAATTTCTTCCGCATCTCACTCTCGGCCTCCCAAGTGATCTCCTTACTAGTAGGGCTACGCCAAAGAACCTTCACAAATGGCAAGACCTTTGACCGAAGTTTCTTCACCTGCCGATCCAAAATAACTACCGGCTGCTCGGTAAACGAAAGATCGCGCTCAAGCTGAACGGTCTCGTGGTGAATCATGTGAGACGGATCATGAAGGTATCTACGAAGCATCGACACATGAAAAACGGGGTGAACATCCAAACGATAAGCAACAGAACCCACTCGCTCAAAGATCTCGAAAAGACCAACAAATCTGGGACTGAGCCTCCCCCTCTTCCCAAATCGCATGACGCCCTTCATCGGAGAAATCCTCAGGAATACATGATCCCCCACTGCGAACTCAAGTCTGCGACGACGACGGTCGGCATAAGACTTCTGCCTGCACTGGGCTGCTCTCATCCTGTCCTGAATCAGCTGGATCTTCTCCGTAGTCTCTTGAACTAGCTAGGGTCCCAAAACCAGACTCTCACTAAGTTCGGTCCAACAGACTGGCGATCAACACTTCCTACCATATAAAGCCTCAAAAGGTGCCATCTGAATAGTCTCCTGAAAGCTGTTGTTGTAGGAGAACTCAATCAACGGCAAGTGACGATCCCAACTGCCACTAAAATCAAGCACACATGCACGGAGCATATCCTCCAGAGTCTGAATAGTCCGCTCCGACTGACCATCGGTCTGTGGATGAAAAGCGGTGCTAAAACTCAACCGGGTACCCAAAGCTTCCTGAAGCTTCTGCCAAAGACGGCTAGTAAACTGGGTGCCTCTGTCGGATACTATGCATGTGGGAACACCGTGCAAACGCAAAATCTCATCTATATACAAATGCGCATACTGAGCATACCCGAAAGTGGCCTTCACTGGAAGGAAGTGAGCCGCTTTCGTCAACCGGTCAACAATCACCCAAATAGAGTCATACCCCCTACTGATCTTGGGTAGACCCACAATGAAGTCCATGGAAATCTGCTCCCATTTCCACTCCGGAATGGGTAAAGGTTGCAACTCTCCAGCCGGTCTCTGATGCTCAGCCTTGACTTGCTGACAAGTCAGGCACCTCGAAACGAAGTCCGAAATATTGCGTTTCATCCCTTCCCACCAGTAAAAGTCTCTCAAGTCACGGTACATCTTGGTGGAACCTGGATGAACGCTAAAGGCCGACTGATGTGCCTACTCTAGGATCTCGCGTCTCAACTCATCAGCATCTGGTACACACAAGCGAGTCCCGCATCATAGCACACCCTGGTCATCAATCATGAACTCCAAAACTGTACCATGTCGAACAAGCTCAAGAATCTCAGACAAACGGGCATCACTGGGTTGCGCCTCACGGATACGATTAAATAGTAGTGGACAGGCGCGGACATGAGCAAACTATCCCCCAGTGGAAGTGAACTCGAACTGCACTCTACCATCACACAAGAGCTGCCAATCTACAGACGACTGGCGCTGAACTACGCTCAACTGGGACAAGCTACCCCCAGGCCTACGACTCAAAGCATCAGCTACCACATTCGCCTTGCCCGGGTGATAAAGGATCTCACAATCATAATCCTTCACTAGCTCCATCCATCGGCACTGTCTCAGGTTCAGATCCCGCTGCTGGAAGATATACTCCAAGCTCTTGTGATCCGTAAAGATCTGACATGACTCCCCGTACAAGTAGTGTCTCCAAATCTTCAACGCAAAGACCACCGCGGCCATCTCAAGATCGTGAGTGGGGTAATTCTGCTCATGCTTCTTCAGCTGCTTAGAAGCGTAAGCAATCACTCTATCGTGCTGCATCAATACACAGCCGAGCCCCACTCGAGAAGCATCACAATAAACAACATAGCCGCCCGATCCAGAAGGTAAAGAAAGAACTGGTGCTGTCGTCAACCGAGTCTTCAACTGCTGAAAACTCTGCTCGCACGCATCAGTCCAAAAAAAAGGAACTCCCTTCCGGGTCAGTCCCGTCAGCGGTGCAGCGATACTCGAGAAATCCTGCACAAAACGGCGATAATAACCAGCTAAGCCCAAGAAGCTACGAACCTCAGTCACCGATACAGGTCTGGGCCAAAGCTGTACAGCCTCGATCTTCCTCGGGTCCACAAGAATACCATCACCAGTCACCACATGACCCAGGAAGTCAACTCTATCAAGCCAAAATGCGCACTTTGAGAATTTAGCATACTGCCGGTGCTCTCTCAATATCTGCAAAGCAATTCTCAAGTGCTGCTCATGCTCCTCACGACTCCTAGAGTACACCAGTATGTCATTAATAAACACAATAATAAACTGATCGAGGAATGGCCTGAAAATCCGGTTCATCAGATCCATGAACGCTGCTGGCGCATTGGTGAGTCCGAACGACATCACCAAAAACTCATAATGCCCATAGCGCGTACGAAAAGCAGTCGTCGGAATGTCATCATTCCGAACCCGCAACTGATGATAACCCGAACGCAAATCAATTTTAGAAAAATGTTTCGCACCCAGGAGCTGATCAAATAAATCGTCAATGCGAGGTAAAGGATACCTGTTCCGCACCGTAACTCGGTTCAATTGACGATAATCCACACACAGCCTCAAACTACCATCCTTCTTCTTGACGAACAGAACAGGAGCTCCCCACGGCGAAACACTCGGACGCACAAGTCCCAAATCAAGCAACTCTTTCAATTGATCTTTAAGCTCTCTAAGCTCTTCCGGAGCCATCCGATAAGGCGGTACAGAAATAGGCTCCATGCCAGGAATCAGATCAATGCAAAACTCAATATCGCGCTCTGGCGGCAACCCAAGTAACTCATCGGGAAAGACATCGGGAAACTCTCGCACGGTAGAAACCTGGTCTAACGACTCTACTGTGGCTCCAGTATTATGAATGAAAGCCAAGAATCCCCGACATCCCCTCCTCAAAAGCCGACTAGCGCATAGGACAGAAATCAAACTGTGAGGGGCGGCACCACGGTCCCCCTGCACAACAAACACTGACTCGCCGGGAAAACAAAATCTAACTGTCTTCTCTCGGCAGTCCACGGACGCGTAGCAAGTAGCCAACCAATCCATGCCCAACAGAACGTCGAAGTCCAACATCTCAAGAAGGATCAAGTCGACGGACAGATCTCTGACTCCTATACGGACAGCACACGATCGGAACACGTGTCGCGCAACAAACGACTCTCCCACAGGAGTAGTCACGACAAGTGACTACTCAAGCAAACACGACTCTCAGCCTAACCTTGGCAGAAGTGCGTAGAAACATACGAATTCGTAGATCCCGGATCAAAAAGAACACGAGCATCATAAGAACATACAGAAAGGGTACCTGAAACCACAGCATTTGACGCCTGAGCGTCCTGGTGAGTCAAGGAAAAAACCCGTGCCTGCCCTCTACCGGCTACTGGATGTCCTCTGCCTCCGCCACCTCGTCCTCTCGGCATAAAACCCCCGTGACCACGACCTCTCTGAACAGGAGTCTGACGCGGCGCAACAACAGGAATAAGAGGCAACGCTCTCTGAGGCGGAGAAGGTGGTAAGGTAACCTGGGGTACTGCTGGCCCTCTCTGACGCACCACGGTACAATCCCAAACAAGGTGATGTATACTGCCACACCCGAAGCACCCATAAGACGGTCGTCGGCCCTCCTGGAAATAAGAACTGAATAACTGGCCCCGTCCCATGTCTCTGCTACTCCCCGAGTCTGAAGGAACTCTGCCTCGGCGTGCAAACCTCTGTCTCCGTGCTGGTACATCCGTACGAGTCCTCTTCGGTTCCGTAACAACCGATGACTCAGCTAGACGCTCCTCCACCAATAGGGCTGCATCGACAGCTGCCGTATACATGTCGCAATGCTGAATGCTGATGGCTAGAAACAACTGGGTAAGCAGGCCTCGAACGAACCTATTCACCCTCATCTCTTCAGTCGCCACCAAGTACGGAGCATACACAGACAACTCGGTAAACAGCACATCATACTCAGACACCGTCATCCCCGGAGTCTGACGTAACGACTCAAATTTGCGCGCTCACGCATCCCTGACGCTCGGTGGAAGAAAACGGGTGAGAAACACAGTCACAAACTCAGCCCAGGTCCTAGGAGCAAGACCTGAGGCTCTGCCCCTCTCCAACGACTCACACCACTTCTGGGCCAGACCCTCCAGCCGGAAACTCGCAAACTCTACCCATCTCTCATCGGAGCATCTGAGCGAACGACAATCCTGGCCATCCGGTCGATAAATGACTGCGGATCCTCAGTAACATCTGTGCCAGTAAACACCGGAGGTCTCAGCCTCATAAAATCTGTCAGTGACACAGTAATTGTTGGGGTAAAAATTTACACCCCGGTTGACCAAGTCAAAATCAAAGTCAACCCCAAGCCAAGTGGGCCCAAGCCCAGATCCAGTGGGCCCATGCCAGGGTCGAGCCCGAACATGAAGCGGCCGGCCTCCCCCCATGCCAAGATAAAAATTTTGTAATTAATAATTTTGTTGCATTTCTTTTATTTTATGGATAAATGTAAGAAAAATAGGCATGAAGCCAAATTTTTGTAAAGCCCATGGCTTATGTGCAAAAAGAAATGGCACATGAGCCATGGGATAGGCAAAATGCCATTTTGTGAAGCCCAAGGGGCTATGTGTAAAGTGTATAGCCTATAAAGGCAAAGATAATGAAAATATCTCACAACTTTTCTCTCTCTCAAAATTTTTTCAGATCTGAGAACTTTCCTCCCTCTTCAAGGTTCCAAAACCTTCTTTTTTCTCTTGAATTAAATCAAGAGTTTTACTCTTCTTTTTATAAAACAAATTAGTTTTTCACCACAAAACCCATAAAGGGGAACTCAGATCTTCCATTAGATCTCAAAAAAGAAGAGATTTTTAAAAATCCCATATCTCTTGATCTTTAAGATCCAGCTAACAGAGGAGGAAGAAGAAGAACGTCGTTCACTAAACCCAAAAAAAAAAACACACACACACTCAGGAGTCCAACTCCTCTCTGATTTCTCTTCTGAGAAATCTTTTTTAGGCTAAAAGCCTATTTTTCTCGCCGGCGCTCAAGCGCAGAGCGCCCGCGTGCCGACACGTGGCGCGCTTGCGCTCGAGCGCAGAGCGCCCGCGTGTCGACACGTGGCGTGCTTGCGCTCAAGCGCAAGCACGCGAGCGCAAGTCGCCCCGGTACCGACACGTGGCGCGCTTGCGCTCAAGCGCAAGCGCTCGAGCACAAGTCGCTCCCGTGCCGACACGTGGTGCACTTGCGCTCAAGCGCAGAGCGCCCACGTGCCGACACGTGGCACTCTAGCGCCTGAGCGCACAGCACCTAGGCGCACAGCGCCCAAGGTGCTGCTCCATGCATCCTTTGGATGTCTTTTTCCCCCTTTATTTATATATACATGTATATATATACATATGTATACATATGTACACATACACATACTCCACGACACTGTCCCTGTTAGAAAAAAATTTCTAACGGGGCGCTGCCCCGCACCCCGCAAGGGGGCTGCTAGCCCCCTTGACCCTCAGCCCGCTATCCGGGTAGCGGGACCCCCGTAAAAACTCTGCGTGGCTCCCGATATATTTAAACCCTCCCTCCAAAACAAAACACACGTACACTGCACATTAAGTTCGCATGACCAGTTTAACCCGTCAATCGGAGGTTCCCTGCCCCAAAGGCGGGGGGTAATTAACGGCAGCTTAGTCCGCGGCTGCCGGAGATTCGGATCCCCACAATCAATAAACCCCGGCCTACCCTAGGCAGGGGGAATCTGTAGTACGCCTGACAAGCGCGCGCGTATTCCCATCTCAATGGGGTGACTAAAAACACCCTACAGATTTTGGCACGCCCGGTGGGACCCTTCTCTCCTCCTATATTTCGGGTTAAACGTTCATGCGAACTCAATCAATATACACATCGATTGCCTATACTGAAATGATGTTTTCTTTTCGTGCAGCAATCAACTTTCAACGACAATGTCTCCCAAGACGAATTCAACTTCTAAAGCGACCCCGATTCCGTACGTGGTCAAGATCAACGCTCGTGTGGTTCTCCCCGCAAGCCTCAGTCGACAGTGGGAGGAACCGCCCTGCCAGTTTGGCTCCGTCATCATCTACCCTGCCGGAAGCGCTCATCTGGCGGAGATCCCGGCGGAACAGGTGGCCAAGCCGGTCTCAAGGGGCAAGAGGCCAAATGTCGTGATCGCCAAGGCACCACAACCAAAACTTAAGACGGTGTCTGAACGATTCTCTGGTGCTCCAGCAGGGGGCAAGAACTCCGGTACAAAGGGCAACATCAAATGTCGCGGACGAGCTCAGGCGATGACTCCAACAAATGCGCAATTGAGCGTATCTCCAAGGCCCTCCATCGCCCGGTCTGCGGCGTCTACCCAAAGAGCCGAAGTCTGCCAGGCGCTTAGAACAGAAAAGTTAAGGCAGACGCGGCTCAGGTATCGAGCCAACAAGAGGGCCAGGGCTTCAGCCAAATGGAATCGTATGAAATTCCAAGTGCAGGGTTGCCCTGCGACGATGGCTGAGTCGGACGTAAGAATCAGCAATTCCTTCGAGCCTCTGAAGTGGGTTCAGAAAAATGCCATGACCGCCAGAATCAAGAAGATAGCGGTCCGAACAGTGCTACAAAGAGACGTGTCCCGGGCCCAACAGAAAAAGTATGACACTGTCTCTTCAAGGGTCTATCAGGCGCTCTATGCCGCACGAAAGCAGCGGGGCAAATCCAGAAAAGAAGCGCCAGCACCATTCAAGAACCTGGTTAGGCCAGCCGCCTTCAATCGACTACCAGCTACCGAAGCAAGGGGGTCAAGACAGCGATCCGTGAAATCAGCCACTAATGATAGAAAGACGGCCGGATATATCATCCATACGGTATATATGGCAGTAGGGCACCCCAGCGACAACCTTCGCAGCAAAAGCAAGGATGGGGCCACCACATCCCAAGCCCAATCTAGCCTGAATGTGGTTGCCGCCGCCCAAGAACAGCCGCCCCCGCTGGATGAAGAAAACCCTCTCGATGAGGATGATAGGCAGAAAGACCTCTCGGTCCATGCAGAGTCAAGCTCGGAAAGCGAGGAAGAGCCAACTTTCCGCCCCAGGACTGCGAAGCAAGAGCTGCTTCAAGAGCTTCGAAAACAGCTCAGGAGCAAAGATAAAGAGATGGCCAAGCTCTATTCGAAGATTGACGACTTAACGAACGTGGTGATGCGGCTTACGGCTCAAATTGCTCGAGCGCCTCCCAATCAGGCACAAGCCGCTACTAATCAGCCGGGTGATGACAATCCGAGGCAGCCAATGCCTGTTCCTTTGGGACCAAGACTGGTCGAGCCGCATGAAAGCCGACCACATTCCGCTTCTGGGGACGCCTTGGCCCCAGATAGCACTATCCCGCTAACACAGGATCGGATAATGGATTTGGTCACCAGCAAGGTTAAAACATTGGTGGCTGAAGCTGAAGCTCAGAAAGAAATCGGCAATAGTGGGCGGCCATATCCCGCGCAGTACGATCTGATCGAGTTCCCAAGCGGCTACGTCATTCCTAAGTTCGGAAGATTTGATGGAACGGGGAATGCAAATCAGCACGTCGCCCACTTTAAAGCATCGTGCGGAAATACAGGGGCAATGATGCGCTCCTTCTTCGTCAGTTTGTCAACAGCCTAACCGGTGTCGCTTTTGACTGGTACGCGAGTATACCAGACGGGTCCGTCATTACCTTTGCCCAAATGGAGTCTCTGTTTCGGCAAAGGTTCATGAGCGTCAGTGATAAAATCTCCATAGCCGATCTTGTGAGGACCAAGCCGGGGAAGAATGAAAGCAACACTGACTTTATCGCCCGATGGCGTAATCTCACGGTCAAGTGCGAACCGCTTCTGGAGCAGGACCAGTCCGTCAGCCTTCTCATTGGGAACCTCAGCAATTGGATGGTCCCATTCTTGTGTACAGCGGGCCTCAAGACATTTCAGGAGCTAACCAAGAAAGTCCAAATGCTGGAACGCTCGAAGCAAAAGTCCCCGCTGGATTCTCAGAGAGAGAAAACTTGGAAAAGCAAGCAGGACGACAACCGTAGAAGCGGGAGTTCCAGCAGTACCAATGTCTTCAATGCGTCCGACAATAAAGAAAAGCGAAGGGCGGCCGAATCCAAAACTAACCGGTCTCGAAAGCCATTGCTGGGAGGAGATGGTCCTTCCCTAGAGGAGAAAAAGAACAAGGTTTAATCTCTCAGAAGGGACAAGGTCCGCAAGATATTTAAAGATGCCTTGAACAGCGGCCTACAATTGCCGGAGTCGAAAAGACCCCAAGAAGCAAAAATGATCGACAATCCCCTGTATTGCCCGTACCACCGAGTAGTGAGCCATGCGATCGAGGATTGTTATATCTTCAAAGACTGGGTCGAGAAGCAGTACAAGGCTGGAGAGATCGAGCTGTCCAAAAGTGTGTTGGTAAACAACCAAGTTGCAACCACCAACTTTATACAGACAGAAGCTGAAGCCTTCTGGGAGCAGACAGCCGAACCCGCTGCCCTAAGAAATGAGACCGACCCGCCGCAGCCTCCTTGGAGTAAGCACATATCTAATAAGACGAAGAAGATGATAAATCTACTTTGGAAAGAGCCCAGGACGGAATGGGGAGGGCAGAAGAAGCCTACCAGTCCAGCTGCCAATGCGGCTCCATCAGGCTCAAAATCCAAAAAGCTTAAGAAGAAGAAAAGCGCAGCTCGGCGCGAAAAGGAGTCTGCATGGAGATCGACCATTCAAAAATATATCGATTCCCTCGAAGAATATGAACAGAAGGAAAGAACTCTGATTCAGTTGAAGGAGTTCCTCCCTGTACGAGCGGCTGAAATTCTGGAGGAGTTAGAAGAAGACTCCAATGAAGAGATCCCCATAGTGACCTGCTACGCCATCCATCTGGGCAGTGACTCTGAGGAGGATCTCTGTTTTCCCGAAGAGGATGAGGAGCTCGCCACAAAGGCCAATCAAATCCAGCTCAGAAGCGGCAGGGCTCTACCGCCAAATCAGGGCAACGCCCCAAAAGGGAAGGAAAAACAGGTAGCTAATAAGGAAGATGGCAGAGAACCGGCTAATGAAAACATAAGTCCTTCCTCGGTGGACTATAATGTCTTGGCCCATCTCCGGAAGCTTCCGTCTCTCCTGAGCATCTACGACGCCTTGATCCTATCTAAGGAGCTTAGAGATGTTCTCATTCATGCTCTACAAAACCCCGAGCGGTATCAGGCTCACTTTGTGAAAATTAATATGAAAGAAGCCCAGCACGCTTTGCATGCCGCCGCAGTCACATTTAAGGATGAAGACTTGCTACTGGGAACGGCTGAGCATAATCGGCCACTTTACGTGACCGGGTACAGCGACGGAGATCGAATTAATTGCATATTGATTGATCCGGGGTCCTCAGTGAACATCATGAACTTGCGAACTCTGAAGAGTTTGTCAATGGACGTCCGACACCTGTCAAGGGAAAGGATTGTCATTCAAGGCTTCAACCAAAATTGCCAGCAAGTTCTGGGGTCTATGGCTTTGCCAATCAAATTCGGGGATCTGCAAACTGAAGCTAAGATATACGTGATCGACGCCGACACGTCTTATAAGATTCTCTTAGGGCGGCCGTGGCTCCACGATTACGGCATCATTCCGTCAACTCTCCATCAATGCATGAAGTATACTAAAAATGGCGAAGAAAGACGCATTGACGGAGACATCCAGCCGTTCGGTGTGCATGAAGTCCGATATGAAGATTCTCGGTACTTTATGAACCACCAAAATGCTAAGCCACAACTGACTAAGGATAGACCGGACCCAAGACTCAAAAGCAAATCTGCGCCGGCTGTCACTTTCAAAAGCAAAAATGCCCAAGTGTGCCCGCATTTCGGTAGCGACACTGATGAGTCAGACGCTGGAAGCCCGTCCTTCCGTAAAACTCGCCCTCGTTTCGGCAGCGATACGGACGAATCTGTTACTGAAGGCCCATCTAGCAGCAAAGTCCGCCCTCATCTTAGCAGTGACACTGAAGAGTCAGAAGAAGAGGACATGCCGTGCAACAGCTGTGCAAATTGGCCCCTCATGCAGCAGGAGAAACTACGAGAGACCTTCGAAGTCGCAGAAGGGTCCCTGGCCATCACAAGGGTGCCGGGACGGATATGCAAAGAGCTCGACACATTGTCAGTCTCTACCGTGGACCAGCTGAAAACTTTCTACGTGCCCGGGAGGAAAAATGGACAGAAGGGCATCCTGTTTTATGGGTCAAACCCCGTTGTGTACCCGGACGATTTGTCTGTCGCGTGCCTTCCATATGAGAGAGGCATAAGAGCCGTCCTCAATCCCAGATACTATGCGCCCGAGATGCGGGAATACTTTAAAAAGTGCGGATGCCGGTTATATCAAACGGAGTCCGAAGCAAAGTTTTACGAAGGGCTATGGTATCCACCTCAGGTCCGAGCACTCATCGATGGACGAATTCCAGATAGGCGGGGCATAGGCTACGTTCAACCTGATTCCAAAGCGTGCTACATGATCCATGTTGGTGAGGCTAGCGAAAGATCAAATGATGATGACGAAATAGCCGAGCCAGAAGAAGCTCCTCAAGAGCTCGAAGATGGAGGACAAGCAACTTTTGATGAGCTAACCGAGATTGACTTAGGAACGCCCGATAATCCAAGACCGACCTACATCAGCTCACTCTTGTTGGAGGAAATGAAAGAGCAGATAATTGCCCTGCTGCATGAGTTCGTCGACTGCTTCGCGTGGACATATAAAGAAATGCCAGGCCTTTCCCCTAAAGTGGTCGTGCATAAGCTGGCTATATCTCCTGATGCTAAGCCAGTCAAACAAGCTCCTCGAAGAATGAGAAGGGAATTGGAAGAAAAGGTCATCGAGGAAACCAAGAAACTCATCGATGCCGGCTTCATCAGGGAAGAGAAATATGCGGACTGGATCGCATGCATAGTCCCAGTGAAGAAGAAAAATGGGCAGATCCGAGTTTGTATCGATTTCAGGGACCTCAACAAGGCATGTCCTAAAGACGACTTCCCGCTACCGGTCATGGAAATGATGGTCGATGACACCTCAAATTACGAGCTGTTCACCTTTATGGATGGCTCGTCTGGATATAATCAGATCAAGATGTCGCCTGAGGATGAGAAGCACACAGCATTCCGAACCCCGATCGGAATATACTGCTACAAGGTGATGCCGTTCGGACTGAAGAACGCAAGTGCTACGTACCAAAGGGCAATGACCAATATCTTTGATGACCTAATTCATAAAGTCGTCGAATGCTATGTTGATGATCTGGTCATCAAGACTAAAACCAAGGCCGATCATATCCAAGATCTTAGGACCGTTCTCACCAGACTGAGGGAATACGATCTGAAGATGAATCCTATGAAATGCGCTTTTGGCGTGTCATCGGGAAAATTCCTGGGCTTCATAGTCCGACATCGAGGGATCGAGGTTGACCCATCAAAGATAAAGGCCATCATGGAGATGCCCCCTCCGAAGAGTCTGACGCAGCTAAAATCTTTTCAAGGCAAGCTTGCTTATATACGGAGGTTTATCTCAAATTTATCGGGGAGATGTAGGCCCTTCTCAAAGCTCAAGAAGAAAGGAGCTCCTTTTATCTGGGATGCCGAATGTCAAGCAGCGTTCGAAAGCATCAAACAATACTTGTTGCACCCTCCAGTGCTGGCCGCTCCCATTCCAAATAAACCGCTGATTCTCTACACTGCCGCGCTGGATGAGTCACTCGGTGCGCTCCTTGCCCAGAATAACGAGGAGGGAAAAGAAAATGCCCTCTACTACCTCAGTCGAACTCTAGTCGGGGCGGAACACAACTATTCCCCAATCGAAAAGCAATGCCTGGCTCTGATATTTGCAGTGAAGAAGCTGAGGCACTATCTGCTTGCTCATCGGGTTATGCTGATCTCCAAGGTCGACCCACTCAAACACTTGATGACCAGAGCGAGCCTAGCCAGCAGAATGGCAAGATGGGCTGTCATGTTACTTGAGTTTGACATAGTTTATACTCCTGAGAAAGCAGTGAAAGGGCAAGCTCTTGCAGACTTCCTCGCCGCTCATCCTATACCAGAAGGGTCGCCACTAAATTGTGAATTACCCGACGAACAAGTGCTGCACCTCGAGGGAGATGAGCCATGTTGGGAGCTCTACTTCGATGGGGCCTCATCGATAAGGACCTCCAGTAAATCAAGCGTCCCGGAGATAAAAGCAGGGATAGGATTGGTGTTCATCACACCATCAATGGGAACCCTACGGCGTTCTTTCGCTCTCACCGAGCCTCGGACAAACAATGAAGCTGAGTATGAAGCTCTGATAGCTGGTTTGGAGCTCGCCATAGAAATGGAAATCCGTCGGCTACAAGTTTACGGTGACTCCCAGCTCGTCGTCAACCAAGTAAGCGGTGATTATAAAATATACAAACCCGAGTTATCTCGGTACAGAGGCCGAGTGGTGGAACTCATGAAACAGTTCACTCACATTGAACTAATGAGAGTCCCTAGAGCATTGAATGGAAAGGCTGACGTACTTGCTCGCTTAGCCAAGGAGCTGGCCGATCCTGACATGGACGAAATTCTGATCACAGTCAGGAGCCGACAAATTCTACCCCCAGTCTCTCTACGAGAAGAGGAAAGCACGGAACAGAAGAGCAGTCCTACCGAAGAAGCTTCGATCATCCAAGACGAGCCCGATTGGAGAGAACCCTTTATAGAGTACCTCCGATACGACAAGATGCCTGAAGAAAAATCTGCGAGGATTCAGCTGAAGAAAAGAGCTCTCCGATACGTGTTTGTAAATGACACATTATACCGCAGGTCATATGACCAACTCTGGCTCAGGTGTCTGTCGTTGGCCAAAGCCCAAAAGGTCATGAAAGATGTTCACTCGGGCGTTTGCGGTGCTCACCAATCTGGCCCCAAGATGCGATTTCAAATCAAACGGCTTGGGTATTATTGGCCCACCATGATACGGGTTTGCGGAGAACATGCAAAGAAATTTCAGATCTGCCAAATCCATGGTGATTTCATTCACAAGCATCCCAATCCGTTGCATCCTACGGTGGCGTCGTGGCCCTTCGAAGTTTGGGGCACCGACATTGTTGGCCCAATTGATCCTCCGTCATCTAAAGGTCACCGGTTCATACTGGCCGCGACAGATTACTTCTCCAGATGGGCTGAAGCTGTCCCGCTAAAAGAAGTCAAGACAAAAGATATTCTGACATTCTTCCAGCATAATATTCTATACCGCTTCGGTACACCAAGAAGAATCATTTCTGACAACGGGCCCTCTTTCAAGAGCTTCAATGTCTCAAGGTTCGCTACTCAGCACAAGATAGACTGGAGATATTCCTCCATCTATAATCCAAGAGCCAATGAGCTAGCCGAAGCCTTCAATATGACTCTATGCAAACTCCTGAGGAAAAATGCTTCAGCCAACAAGAGAGACTGGAATCTCAAACTTCACGAGGCGTTGTGGGCATATCGTACCACGCACCGTACTCCAACTCAGTCCACTCCATACTCATTGCTCTTCAGAGTGGAGGCGGTCCTCCCCTTCGAAGTCGAAGTTCCAAGCTTAAGAATGGCCGTTCAGCACGAGTTGACGGAGGAGAAAAATGTGCTCCTTCGACTTGAAGAGCTCGATGCCCTCGAAGAAAAGAGGCTCACGGTGCAGCAAAATCTGGAGCTATACCGAGCCCAAATGTCACGGGCCTATAACAAGATAACCCGTCTCCGTGCTTTCAAGAAAGGTGAATTGGTGTTGGTCCTCAAAAGACCGATCATCCCCAATCGACATGCCAAGGGAAAATTCGAGCCAAACTGGGAAGGACCATACGTCATCGAGAAAGTGTTCGACGGAGGATCCTACCAACTAATAAGTGCCGAGGGAGAAAGGCCCATGCCACCCATCAATAGCCGATATCTCAAGAAATACTACACGTGAATGCTCCAAGTCACAGGCGAATTGAGCACATCAGCTCTACGGTCTGGATCATACATCCTGCAAAACCGTATACAATCCACGGGCGTAAATGACCCCTATCTCTCCCAAATCCTGCCGGTGAGACTACTTTTAAAGTCCCGCCAGGGGCAAAAAAAAAGAGAAAAAAATAAAAAAATAAAAGAAATAAAAAAATAAAAGAAATAAAAGAAATAAAAAACGGGCACGGATGAAAACCCGAAAGGGCTCCGTGAGTAAGAACAGCAGGACTGCCGGCGAGTCTGTGAAAACCCGAAAGGGCGCAAACTCGTGAAAAGAGATGAAATACACTCGCAAAGTCCTCTCGACCTTATGAGGAGAAAACCCCTGCGTGAGATCCTTACGACTCACAAAGGAGCAACACACTTAGGAATCCTCACGATTCCTAAGGAGAAAATAAACCTGCGGGATCCTTACGACTCGTAGGGAGAAAATGCTTTTATGGGACCCTCACGGCCCATAAAATTGAAAAGCCTTAGGTGATAGAGACCCAAACCTGTCTCCTAAGCCATCGTTCCCCAATGGGTAACGGCAAATAATGAGTCGCTCCTGGCATTTCGCTTCAGTGTTAGCGGTGCTGATGCCGACCAAAAACCCAAATCCAAGTCCTCCCGGGGCAAATGATGAGTTGCTCCTGGCATTATTCCAGTGCAGCAATACTGATGCCAAACAAGATCCAAATTCCAAGTCCCCAAGTGGCGAATGATGAGTCGCTCCTGGTACCATATTCCAGTATAGCGATGCAGACGCCAACCAAATTCCAACCCCCATACCCAACGGCGAATGATGAGTCGCTCCTGGCACCATATTCCGGTGCAGCGATGCAGACGCCAACCAAATTCCAACTCACATACCCCAATGGTGAATGATGATTCGCTCCTGGTACCATATTCCAGTGCAGCGATGCAGACGCCAACAAAATCTTGAAATTCCTCCGGCCCTACGGTCTGGATCATACATTCTGCAAAACCGTATACAATCCACGGGCGTAAAACAATCCCAATCTCTCCCAAGTCCTGCCGGTGAGACTACTTTTAAAGTCCCACCAACGGCAAAAAAAAGAGAAAAAGAGAAAAAATAAAAAAATAAAAAATAAACGGTATGTCTACAAGCAAAACGGGCACGGATGAAAACCCGAAAGGGCTCCGTGAGTAAAAACAGCAGGACTGCCGGCGAGTTTGTGAAAACCCGAAAGGGCGCAAACTCGTGAAAAAGAGATGAAATGTACTCTCAAAGTCCTCTTGACGTTGAGAGGAGAAAATTCCCGCGTGAGGTTTTTACGACTCACAAAGGAGCAACACACTTAGGAGTATCCACGACTCCTAAGGAGAAAATACACCTACGAGATCCTTTCGACTCGTAGGGAGAAAGTACTTTTATGGGACCCTTACGGCCCATAAAATTGAAAAGCCTTAGGTGATAGGGATCTAAACCTGTCTCCTAAGCCATCAATTCCCAAATCCTTTCAGGGCAAATGATGAGTTGCTCCTGGCATTATTCCAGTGCAGCAATGCAGATGCCAAACGAAAAAAAACCAATCCCCAAATCCTCTCAAAGACAGATGATGATTTGCTCCTGGTACTATATTCCAGTGTAGCGGTGCTGATGTCAACCCAAATCACATCAAATCAGCAAAACGACCAATGACCTCCCTGGCAGAATCAAATTCCACCTCGGAATTTAGTCAACTTCATCCCTGACACCGCAAGAAGCGGAGCAAGTCAAATCCAGCACCGACCGTCCAAGTCGCAAAAAGGGCAGAATGACCGTCCAAGTCACAAAAAGGGCAGAACCGACCGTCCAAGTCGCAAAAAGGGCAGAACCGACCGTCCACGTCGCTAAAAGGGCAGTACCGACCGTCCAAGTAGCAAAAAGGGCAGAACCGACCGTCCAAGTCGCAAAAAGGGCAGAACCGACCGTCCACGTCGCAAAAAGGGCAGAACCGACCGTCCAAGTCGCAAAAAGGGCAGAACCGACCGTCCACGTCGCTAAAAGGGCAGTACCGACCGTTCAAGTCGCAAAAAGGGCAGAACCGATCGTCCAAGTCGCAAAAAGGGCAGAACCGACCGTCCACGTCGCTAAAATGGCAGCACCGACCGTCCACATCGCTAAAATGGCAGCATCGACCGTCCAAGTCGCAAAAAGGGCAGCATCGACCGTCCACGTCGCTAAAATGGCAGCACCGACCGTCCACGTCGCTAAAATGGCGGTATCGACCGTCCAAGTCGCAAAAAGGGCAGAATCGACCGTCCACGTCGCTAAAATGGCAGTATCGACCGTCTACGTCGCTAAAAGGGCAGCACCGACCGTCCAAGTCGCAAAAAGGGCAGCATCGACCGTCCAAGTCGCTAAAAGGGCAGCATCGACCGTCCATGACGTAAAAAGGGCAGCGCAGGATTCCTACAAAGCGGGAACCAGATTACTCCGAGCCAGGGAAACGTCTATCACGGACACACCATCTCGGAGACATGTCAAGCAATGACCGTCCATGTCGTAAAAAAGGGGCAGTGCCAGCTCCCCAAAAAGCGGGAACCAAATCAGGTCGCCTCCAAGTAAAAGAAGATCCATCAATTTCATGCACACGACCGACATATGTGGTGTGCATTTATTGATGGGGGCAATTTGTTGGGGTAAAAATTTACACCCCGGTTGACCAAGTCAAAATCAAAGTCAACCCCAAGCCAAGTGGGCCCAAGCCCAGATCCAGTGGGCCCATGCCCGGGTCGAGCCCGAATATGAAGCGGCCGGCCTCCCCCCATGCCAAGATAAAAATTTTGTAATAAATAATTTTGTTGCATTTCTTTTATTTTATTTTATGGATAAATGTAAGAAAAATAGGCATAAAGCCAAATTTTTGTAAAGCCCATGGCTTATGTGCAAAAAGAAATGGCACATGAGCCATGGGATAGGCAAAATGCCATTTTGTGAAGCCCAAGGGGCTATGTGTAAAGTGTATAGCCTATAAAGGCAAAGATAATGAAAATATCTCACAACTTTTCTCTCTCTCAAAATTTTTTCAGATCTGAGAACTTTCCTCCCTCTTCAAGGTTCCAAAACCTTCTTTTTTCTCTTGAATTAAATCAAGAGTTTTACTCTTCTTTTTATAAAATAAATTAGTTTTTCACCACAAAACCCATAAAGGGGAACTCAGATCTTCCATTAGATCTTAAACAAGAAGAGATTTTTAAAAATCCCATATCTCTTGATCTTCAAGATCCAGCTAACAGAGGAGGAAGAAGAAGAACGTCGTTCACTAAACCCAAAAAAAAAACACACACACACACACTCAGGAGTCCAACTCCTCTCTGATTTTTCTTCTGAGAAATTTTTTTTAGGCTAAAAGCCTATTTTTCTCACCGGCGCTCGAGCGCAGAGCGCCCGCGTGCCGACACGTGGCGCGCTTGCGCTCCAGCGCAAGCGCTCGAGCTCAAGTCGCCCCGGTGCCGACACATGGCGCGCTTGCGCTCCAGCGCAAGTCGCCCCCGTGCCGACGCGTGGCGCGCTTGCGCTCAAGCGCAAGCACTCGAGCGCAAGTCGCCCCCGTGCCGACACGTAGCGCACTTGCGCTCAAGCGCAGAGCGCCCACGTGCCGACACGTGGCGCACTTGCGCTCAAGCGCAGAGCGCCCACGTGCCGACACGTGGCACTCTAGCGTATGAGCGCACAGCACCTAGGCGCACAGCGCCCAAGGTGCTGCTCCACGCATCCTTTGGATATCTTTTTCCCCCTTTATTTATATATACATGTATATATATACATATGTATACATATGTACACATACACATACTCCACGACACTGTCCCTGTTAGAAAAAAATTTCTAACAGGGCGCTGCCCCGCACCCCGCAAGGGGGCTGCTAGCCCCCTTGACCCCCAGCCCGCTATCCGGGTAGCGGGACCCCCGTAAAAACTCTGCGTGGCTCCCGATATATTTAAACCCTCCCTCCAAAACAAAATACACGTACACTGCACATTGAGTTCGCATGACCAGTTTAACCCGTCAATCGGAGGTTCCCTCGCCCCAAAGGCGGGGGGTAATTAACGGCAGCTTAGTCCGCGGCTGCCGGAGATTCGGATCCCCACAATCAATAAACCCCGGCCTACCCTAGGCAGGGGGAATCTGTAGTACGCCTGACAAGCGCGCGCGTATTCCCATCTCAATGGGGTGACTAAAAACACCCTACAGTAATAACCTCCAGAGCTGCAACTGCAGCTGCCGGAACTGTAGGTACCATCGTGGTCCCTGCAATGGGTGGGACAACTGCCGACCCCTGCGCTCGAATGGCCTCTACTAAAGTCCCCATCGTCTGGCGCAGGTCCTGCATACCAGCCCCAAACATAGCAATATGCTCCGGTACAACAGGCGTACCGCCCTGGTCGGTCCTCGCCTCAGACGAGTCAACTCTGACCTCGGCCCTCGCGGCTGCTCTCTGTGCCCTCGTAGTCTTCGGCAGCATATAAGCTGGAAATTGAAACAAGATTCGATAAGGAAACAGGAATCGAATTACAAGGATGTATATCATCACGGAGGAAAATCAATCAATAACTCCTAAGGTCACTTAGGCGGAGTACCATGTCGTAAGTATGCCGCGGAACATACACACGCTACGTCACTCTGCTTAAGCTACCTACTCCATCATACCAAGGTCATCCTACACTCCGAAAGGTAAAACCTAGCGCTCTGATACCAACTTTGTCACGACCCAAAATTTGGCCCGTAACCGGCACTTAAACTACGTAACGTCTACAGGCGTACGCAGCTCAAGTAAGCCGAAACCCAGAAATCTAAACCACCCAAATCTGGATCAACAGAGAAAAACATAGTTTAAACATTTAGAAAATCACAAGTAAAATCTCTAACTCTAGTTTTCTTTCTTGAAAATTTCGGCAGCACCTCCTTTGTAAAAACTAGCCCCAAAAATGGTACAACACAGATAATATATAAAGCATCCCAAACGGGAGCAAAATCACGCCTAACGGCGGAGACAGTCACCACAACAAGTATACGACGCCGAAGCGAAGAATATAAAGGAAAACTGCATAAAGAGGTAAAACTTCCTAACATAACCGGCTCCCACGAGCACGGCACCCAAAGTCACCAAAATATACAACACAGAATCCTCACAAGTCGTCTCTAAGTCATATACAAACAGTGGTAGATGGAGAATACTAGATCCAACAAAAAGATATACAATGTACAAGCAGATAACCGCAAACCTACCTAAAAGCAAAGGCCTCACTGCCTAACGTAGCGGTATCCGCAAAAGTGGAAATGATAAGACGCCCTGCCACGACTACTCTGAGGATAAGTCCTGCAAAACACTGTGGCACAACGGGGGTGAGTTGCCAACTCGTGAATAGTAATCAATATCATACTGTAATCGCAAGTATGCACGAATAGCGATTTATCTATCACATGTAATCCGATAGCATAAGTATGATAAGTGAATATGCAACAATCATGTAAAGGTACATCATCAGGGTACTACAGCTACATGAAGCAATGCATAACAACAAAATCCTGAGTGTGGGATGATATAATATAAAATCTCATGCAAAAATCATCAGCATGGAAAACACCAGTGTCCCTCACTGACACATCAAATCCCAAATTCTCAGGCACCGCATCCTCAGATCGGCCCTCACATGTAAGTCTCATGGAACCTGAGTGTCTAACATCGACACCCGAAACATCATGAAAAACCCGTGTCTAGCATCGACACGTAAATCCCCATAACTCATACGCCGTCACCACGACTGGCCCTGACGATATGTCATACCTCACTCCGGTCGGTATCCCCACGATAACCGCCGAGTCCAAATACTATCACCGGTAGGTAGTGGTCCCACCGCCAGGCTTATCGTCTACACTACGAAATCACCACTCGCCCCGGGGTACCATACCGGGTCCACCATGTACCCGCAGACAGTGCCTCCCGCTCCTCGAATCGAGTATCACAAGCCAAATCTCAGAACCGAGAAATCACATGGTGGACGCACTGAAATATCATATCAAGAGAAACCGGGTTTTCAAACAATACATAGTTTTCTTGAAATACCCCCACGGTTCTCAAATCCATAAATCATATGAAATCCATATCTCAATGCGTAAATCCATGAAAACTGATATATGCAACATAAAACAACAATATGAGTATATCAAGGGAAAGCCGCTCTTTTAAATGAATCTTCCTTTAAAAATGTATCTTGCGGTTCCCAAATCCTCCGAAAAACAAGTGCAGTATCATATGAAGAGTACATGTAAGTGTAGCAAGGTTTAAGTATCTACATGTAAGTAAGTATGTATGATGCATTTCATAAGCGCAATGATCAACAACTCAATATCACATATCAAAACAATACCACTTGGGGTACATACAACTATAGCGAAAATATGCGGATGTACATGTCAATACGTGTGCATGATATACATGTAGCTGTAATAGACTATGTGGGTGTACATGTCAATATATATGCAAGATGTACAAGTAGCTATAGTAAGGTATACGTGAAATGGATTAAGAGTTACTATCTTAAGTATCCATGTCAAACACAATAACACGTACGTAGGTGTCAACAATATCTCATATGCACAAAGCAATAAGAATTTCTACCTCCACTATCCCTATCCACTACCATATCACGTATGTAGGTGGTTTGTGCGTGTCATGGCAATTACTGACGATGTGGGTGTAGCATACAATTTAGTGCTCGTGCAACATGAACCGTCAGTAATGTGTTATATCTAAAGGTAAAACAGATACTACTATGCAATAACATTCATATGAAATTAACCAATATGCAATAACATGCAGCTATCCTATCATATCAGCCCCGATGCATAACACTATATGGGCGATTTCCCCGTAGATGTTAAATCTACTCACCAATGGTCTCCAGCTATGAAAATCCGACCACCTGCTTCCCTTTGTTCGCAGCGTCCGAAGTCCCCGCTTGCGACGCTAAAATTTCACAAACACACAAATAGTGCAAACATCTCAGAATCGACTAATATAACTTAAAACTACACTTTAAACGACGCACCAAGACTAAACTAACTCACAAGTCTTCGTCTAGTGGCTAACGTGCGTTGCGACACTACTAAACCAAACTGAATACAGCAGCTGCATCAGATCACGATTCGTGTTGGATTACGTAACACGCGGGTTCAAAACACAATATTATAGGTAAACGACTCCAGATTTTGCATACTGTAAGTACTAAAAAAATAAACAGTACCAAACACCCCTAACCAACAGCAGACAACTACCCACAAAAGCCAAACCCCAGCACCATCCTACAAAACCGGCGTCGCCGGAAATCGCAAAAGGGGTCGCCGGCCCCGGCCGGTGGGGTGGTCCTCGTGTCTCAGGTGGTACTTCAGGATCACTAGTACATCACTATAAATTTTTTTGATTTTTCTGTAAAAATCCCAGGTCACAGCAGTTCACAGAGGCTCTAAAAGACACTAAAAAATACGATATTGCACCAATCGATATTTAAAGTGTTCTAAACCAAAATCAACAAGCTATACAACATAAAAACTCCTATTTAACAGTTTAGGGACTATACCTATCAACTTTAGCTCACAAGATCCAAGCTTTCCTAGTTTCCAAGTGATCAAAGAGCAAGATCAAGGACTTGGTGTATTTTTGGGATTTATTTGGGAATTTTGAGGATTTATTGTGCTAGAATTGATGCAAGAATGGAGAGGAATTGTTCAAGAGCAGTAGAGAGAGGGAGGGATTCGGCCAAGTGAGGAAGGGGAGAGTTTTGTGTGGAATTTCCTAGAAATTTCTAGCATTAAATGCAATAAATGCATTCACACAACACATGCACACATGCATGCACCTCATTTCTTTTCTTTTCCTTTAATCTAAATTCTAATTCCAAACAAATATCTAGATAAAGTGAGAAGGTTTTGGTTTAACTCAAACTTAAATTTGATGAAAAGATCGCTTTAGAGAAATTTCCCAAAATATGAATACCGCATTAAAATAATATTAAAATTGAGAAAAATTTTAATTGAACCAAAACGTCCCATATACCCCCAAAGCTTGCGCACTAGCTTTATTTTAGCTAAACTAGGTGCTGACAAGTCTATATGGTCGTTTGAACACAGTCGGGTTAAAACAGAAAGTACCGACAATTTAACCCTAAAACGGAAAAATTCGCATAACGATTTCTAAAACGTTACACTATTAAAATGCAAAACAAACTTATATCTTGTGCTCAGGTAAAAATACCCCTTTCTGTATTTTTTGAAAAATTTGTACAAGAAATTTAGGGTTGTTACAGCTGCAAAAGATGATACGATAAGAGGAATCCCTGCCGCGACTGCTTTGAGGGACAACCTGCAAAACACTATGGCACAACGGGAGTGAGTTGCCAACTCGTGAATAGTAAATAACATCATGCAGGTAATCACAGGTATGCACGTACTGCGATAATCTATCACATGCAAACTGATAGTATAATATGGCAATATGTATATGCAACAATCATGAAAGGTACTCTATCAGGTACTACTGAAATATGAAGCAATGCTTATCAAATGAATACTGAGTATGGGATAAAACATATCAGCATCACGGAATCCTCATCATGGAAAAACCAGTGTCCATCAACGACACTCCAAATCCTAATACCTCAGGCACCGCATCCTCAGATCGGCCCTCATATCCTGTAAGTCTCATGGAACCTGAGTGTCCAATATCGACACTAGAAAACATCATGAAAACTAGTGTCCAGCATCGACACGTAAATACTCATATCATGGGCTCCGTCTGCGGGATCGGCCCGCGGGCTCCAGCAGAACAGTCGGTCCATGTCCATCTCATAACTCCGGTCGGTATCCTCCAGATATCCGCCGAGTCCAAATACTATCACCGATAAGGTAGTACTCCCCTGCCTCAGGCTCAACGCCATCATCTGTGATCTTCTTGTCCCGGGGTACCTTCGGGACCACCATGTACCCACACACGGCCTCATCCAACTCCTCGCATCGGGTTTCTAACAGAAGTCTTAGAACTGAGAAAACTCATGGTGGACGCACTGAAATATCATATCAAGAGAAACCGGGTTTTTCAAACAATGCATAATTTCTTGAAATACCACGGTCCCCAAATCCATAAAATCACATCAAATCAATCTCTCAATACGTAAATCCATGAAATATAATATATGCAACATAAAAAATTAATATAAGCATAACAAGGGAAAACCACTATTTAAATGCAGCAAGTTATTAAATATAACATGCGGTTCTAAATTTCTCCGAAATCTAATGCAACATCATATAAAGGTGAACATATAGCTCTAACAAGGTATATGTGTAAGCATGTAGGTATAGCAAGATATATGTGTATGCTATATTTCATATGCACAATAGAATAAGAATCAATGTCTCAATTGTCCTTAACCAATACAATATCACATATGTATATGTGTTGTGCGTGTCATGGGAATTACCGACGGTGTGTGTGTAGTATACAAATTTGCTTCCGTGCAACATGAACCATCAATAATAGTGTTGTCTCATTAATACTATGTCTATATGCAATAGGAAAATGAGGTATGCAACAATGGTACACATGCACAATCAATGTCCATATACTTATAACTAATAATCATATCATTGAATCTAGCCCAGACGCATAACGCCATGCGGGCGATTCCCCTGTAGATGTTAAATCTACTCACCGAAGATCTTGAGCTAAGTAAAGCCAACTACTTGCTTTCCCTTCTTCGCAGCGTCCGAAGTCCCCGCCTGCGATCCTAAAATCATATAACAACATAACAAGTTCATATTAGAAATCGACCAATAACACGTACAAACTACGTTTGACCGACGCACCAACTCCAAACAAACTCTCAAGTGTTCGTCTAGTGGCTAATATGCGTAGCGACTCTACGAAACCAACCTAAGAGCAACAACTACATAAGAACACGAACCGTGTCGGATAACATAACGCGCATAGTCAAAACACTAGAAACAAGGAAAGTGATCCCAGATTTTTCTAAACAAACAATTGGTGAAAGTTGCAAGTTCCACGAGACCACATACAACCCCAGAGACCCCTAGACCAAGACTCAAGAACCCAACCCCCATTCTGGCCGCAAATTGCGACCAGAAGCAACAAAATTGCGGCCAAGTTGGAAGGGAATGGTCTCAGGTTTTTAGGGTAGCTTCTAGGTCACAAAACTAGGTCACTGTGATGGCAACTTTTCCAACAAACACCTGGTTTGGTAGTAGATTCATCCGAGACCCAAAACTACACCAAAATACGATATGTGCACAAAAACTAAACCTTTAGTGTTCTAAACTAAAACTAATAAGCTACACAACATTGAAAACACCTACTTTACAGTTAGAGAGCACTACCTTCCCAAATTTGCTCAAAACCCTAGCTTTCTAAGCTCCAAGTGATCTCCATAGGCACTAGATCAAGTTTAATAAAGGTTTTAGTGAGTTTTGTGAAGAGTAGTGAGGATTGGCTTGAGTTTGTGATGAACATGAAGAGGTTTCAGTTTGAGGGAAGAGAAGAAGAAGAATGATTGAGAATGAGAGAGGGTATGAGAGTGTGAGGTGTGATAAAGACGAGAGGGTGAGTGTACCCTTACACTTACTCTCTCCCTCTCCATCATTAATGCAAGTATTAAATCCCTCCATGACTCACCTAGCCACCTCTCCGCATTCCAAAACACAAGGATAACTCACACACAAATATCTCACACAAATATCTAAGTGCAAATTAATCATGGCATGGATTTGTTTAAAGTGTCATGGCCACTAAACAAGATTAACACTAAACAACCCCCATGTTAACATGCAGAAGTGTGTGCAAGCCAAAAGAAATAATAATAAAATATTAATTAATCTATATAAAATGCGAGAAAACTATTTTGGTAAACTTTTTACTAAAAACCCGCATTATCTCTTAATTAACACTAATCGCATTCTAAGGTGTTACACAGACGAAGAGACCGGACTGTACGGTAGTGTTACTGACAGGCTTTACAGGAGCTAGAGCGGGCTTGCTTGTTGATCTTCTGATCGCTCAATACCCGGGTAGCCGTTACGTCTAGCTAGTACAGCTGACGGCTTGTAGGTGTTTGATGTGATCATCACCTACTGCCGGCGTATTGACGAGTCTTTAGAGTCCTACACAGAGGTTTACTGGCTCAGGAAAAACGTAGTAGGAGCGCATATGTGATATGTGCGGGACCAAGATTAATACGAGTATGTGATACCGTATTCTATTCTCGCAATTTTTAGTATCGGTCGGTTATATGTGATATAGCCGGGTTATCGAATCAAGTGTTGATTCGATAAGTTGATACATATAATATTAGTCTGTTATATGTGATATAGCCGGATTATTAAATCAAGTGTTGATTTGATAATTTAGTGTATAATTGTATATTCGATATACTAGTTTACATTAACTAATATTAGCTCACTTAAATGTTTCTTTTTCTCACTTGTGTGCATAAATATATATATGATATATATTAATGTACATTTTTAGTGTCATGCTTGATGATACACACTACATGGGTGTATGAGACTTGCACCATACTTATGATAATTGTGAGGATTATTTGTTTTAAGTAAATCCAAAATTAGTTGGAAATTAGTCACATGCATGAAGCTTGTGGAAGCTTGTAAATGCATTGACTTAGTCCACTTATTTTGTTTTACTTAAGATATTTATTAACCTAACCATTATCACTTAGCCATGATTATGTCTCTGCATGAGTTAGTATATAATACAAACTCACCCATGGTTGCTATTCACTCTCTCATCTATTATTTGCTTCATCTTCTTCAACCTCAAGAAAAAGCTCTCTAGGTTTTTGAGAGAAGAAGAAAAAGAGTGAGAAAATTAATTCTAAAATGAGCAAAAATCCTACTTCATCATCCTCTACTAGATTAGCCATTTAGTTTAGGGTGTTAGCTTCACTAATCCCACATTAGTGAAGAGGTAGCTTGGGTTAGTGCCTCCTCGACGTAGATCATCTTCGGCCTCGAAGACTTCGTGCAAGCTCGTTCCTTTCTTCTTGTGAAGCCATGCTAGAGTCCGGAAGATCACTACTTTGAGCGAAGGGACAACTACACGGAGCTATTGAAGTGAAGGACCGGTCTACAAAGGTTGTATTCTTAGTTCACTAAGTTGTAAAGTTGTTTATACTATGTTTCATATGATTCTTTAGTTAAAGATTCTAGGTTAGGGTTCTTTTAGCATGGCAAAATTTAAAATTGGCATGGACGATGCCATCCGAAACCTTGTTGTCGTGCTAAAAACCCCTACAGTGGTATCAGAGCCAAGCTAGAGAATTACACGATATTTGTTAGATTATGAAACCGAAACGACTCCGAAACTTAAAACTATATAACCTAGTTTCTGTCGATTTTCAAATGGTGCCAAAAAATTATTTTAGCAACTGCAGAATGTTATATGTGATATAACATGAACACCACCAAAATTTGGAGCATTTTTGCATGAATCTAGACGGCCACAATGGTGTTTTTCCTGAGCTCACCGGTTTGATTTTGGAGTTTTGGCTTCAAATTTTCAAGGTGTTCCAGTTTCTGGGTTTTGGGGTTACAGGTGTTGCTAGTTTTTGCTAAATTTGCATGTGATGTTAACTTTCTGCAAAGGAAATTCGGAGTGTTTCGTAGTCGTAATTAACATGTTTTTGGGTTATTTAGACGGTGTTAAAAAGTTCGAACGGATATCAAATACCCATTTTAACCCTCGACGGAAAATTTTCCAAGTGTTGGATTTTTTCCAAGTTAAAGAACATTCAAAAATTATGCAAGTAATTCGATGGACCCTCTACAAGAACGAAACCCTAACTCGATTCTATGACCGTAAGAACCGCCGCCAAACCCTAGGGTTTGCGGTAGTTCTGCGGCGCCATAGGTGGGGCAAGGGTTGACCCTTCTACGGTTGGTCCATAGGTACTGTGGCATGTTCTGAATATTTTAAAACCGCGCTCAAGTGTTGAGCTTCTTGGGAAATTTTGGGTGTTTTTTTATTCGATCGGAATGTTTAACGTCGTCTAGCTATTTGTGGAATGTGATACAATATGTGGAATTCATATAGTTAGGCATGAAATCCGAAGTATATGATATTTCGGGTTTATGATGTCTAAGGTGATTGTGGATTCCAAATGTTGTACTTTGACATTTTCTTTTCTGCGACCGTAAGTGTAATATGTGGTGTATCGCCGATTTCGTTACTATATGTCAACGACAATTGGGATACGCATATTTACTTACGTTGATGACATGTGATGTTATGTGTTGATGTGATATGTTATATTGGATCATCGTGTTTTGAATAGCCAGGGTTTTATGTGAGATGAGAGTTTTTCATTTTCATTCATGTAAAATTCAATGTATGTAATATTCTTTTATTGGGGCACTTCCGGGTTGAGGATGATGTCACTATTGTTGTATATTATTTACTTTTTCGCATTAGGATAGACCCAAGAAGGAGAGCACAAGTAACCGGGTTCTAGGGTCCAGTGGGAGACCATCTCAAGGAGTCGAGTCTGGGTCTCTTAACTCTAGAATTGGTAGGGTTGGTTGCCGCTCTCGTAGGGGTCTAGGGATATGGGTTTGGCTATTCATCGCGACCGTGTAATCTGTGTTTTATACAGGTTTAAAATAAAACACGGACCTCCTAGTAAATACAATATTTCATATGTTATCTTCTGTTGCTGATATTCTGTGATGTGACCACTTTATATGCGTGAGACGATTGCTTTATTATTATATATATGATATAAAATAAACGTTGTTTATGTTTTGCACCCGCGCTAGTCCCGCCCCGCTATGCCGTTAGTTAAGTAACCTAACGGTGCATAATAAGACACTGTGGCGAATGTGGATGGCATAAGCGTACGTTGTATTTTCGTTTCTTCTGTGATGCTTAGGAAGAATAAATGATAAGACTTTATTAATGAGATTAATGAAAGAAAAAGAAACCTAAAATATGTTGTAGAATCAAATTTTCAAAAAGGGTAGCTCTAGTTTTTGCTTTGCATAGCGGTATTCCTTGTAGAATATCCAGCACCTTATTCGATAAGGAAAGAGCCGAGATCCCTTCACCGGGAGTGACCTCTTTAGCAAAACTAGCAGATACTACAACTCACTCGGTTTTGTTTTTGACAGCTTCTATAGTTCTTACTTTGCATAGTGGTATTTGTGAAATATCTCGCACCTTATTCGATAAGGAAAGAGCCGAGATCCCTTCACTGGGAGTGACCTCTTTAGCGAAACTAGTAAAAGCCTCAAAAACACTCCTTTTCAAAATCACTTGTTTTTACAACGATATCAAGTTCATTACGCAAAAGGTTTTCTTAAATACCTGTCGTAGCCCTCCGTCATTTCAGATAAGTACTACTTAGTATTCATGCTACGTTTGTTGACTATGTTAAGGCGTAGTGTGCGGTAGCTAATTAGTGTTTATCTGCTAAAGCATGAGATGCGATTGGATTAGGGTAGTCGTACGACTTTGTTGACTATATTAAGGGTCGTGCGGGTGGGTTTAATTCAATCAGGAAATGACGGGTTGAACTTGGCTAGCGCTTATGATTTGTTGACTATATTAAGGTCATAAGTTGCTAAGGGCAAAATATTATCGGAAATTTCAAGTGTTGAAATTTGCAATGAGATTGCATACCTTCTATGAGATAGTTGGATCCCGATACCCACTGCAAGTAAGTGTTACTTCTGGGAGAGTTTTACACATCACAATTAACCGATCAAGTAGGTGTCTAAAAAAGTGTTAATGGGCTTACGCCCCTGGGAAAATGAGGTTTATTTTAATTAGGTCCGTGCAAAAACATGAGGAACCTCCCTCAAAGTACCAACACTGGCCTGGCTGAAAGATTAGCGAATTTGTAAGGTGTAATTAATCCCGGCTAATCTTACCTTTTAGGGTTTGAAGGAAGATTTGATAAAAATAGTGGGAGCCATCCTGATTAGATAAGATAATAAACCAATCTAATCTTGCTAGAGCATACGCTAAAGTGTTTTCTTCTCTCTCTCTCCAGGTAGCGACCATGTCAGGCCTTAATCAAGATAATAATATGGATGTATTGACCGAACCTGCTTGTTATACTGAGCAGGGGAACGTTGGTTCCATTCTTTCTTATAATTATTATAAGACTGAGCAGGAAATAGGGGAATATCCGGATTCCCACGCCGCCCAAACGAAGAATAAGCATGTTGATGCAGCTTCTTCGGGTGTGTTAGTTATCTAGAACTGTTTTTCAGTGCACTCTACGTTCTGAGTATTAGATACCGGATCGGGATCCTACATATGTAATATGTTACATGGGCTAAGGAAAGGTAGAGAACTGGGAATGGGTGATCATTCCGTAAGAGTAGGGAATGGTGCAAATGTTGCAGCCAAAGCAGTTGGTGAATATCACTTTGTATTACCAAATGGTAATACATTGATTCTGAACGAATGCTATTACATACCGACCCTGATATGCAATCTTATATCAGTTTCTTATTAAGTAAAGAAGGATATAATTTTGTAGTGCAGGATAATGTTATGAACATCTTCCTGAATCAAAAGTTGATTGGATCAGGCTCGTTAAATAATGGCATATACGTTCTGGATCAAACCACAGTTCTTAATGTACAAAACACACACAAGAGGAAGAGTTCAGAAATGAACGAATCCTTCTTGTGGTATTGTAGACTAGCTCATATCAATGCGACACGACTAGCTAAGTTACATAAGGATGGATATTTGAATTCGTTTGAATTTACATATTATGAAACTTGCCAGTTATATCTCAAAGGAAAAATGACCAAAACTCCGTTTACAGGACACAGAGAAAGAGTTACGGAACTCTTGGGACTGATACATAGTGATGTATGTGGTCCCATGTCTACACATGCCAGGAATGGTTCCTCGTACTTCATTACATTCACTGACGATCTCTCAAGATACGGACATGTGTTCCTGATGAAACACAAGTTTGAAGCTTTTGAGAAATTCAAAGAATATAAGCACTAAGTCGAGAACCAAATGGGTAAAAGTATTAAAATACTTCGATCCGATCGAGGAGGAGAATACTTGAGCAATGAGTTCCTGGACTATCTAAAAGAGAATGGGATTCTCTATCAGCTTACTCCTCCGTATATACCACAGCACAATGGTGTATCGGAATGGAGGAACCGCACCCTATTGGATATGGTGCGCTCTATGATGAGCACCGCTGAGTTGCCTATTTCCTTTTGGGGTTATGCGCTTAAGACAGCTGCATGCCTATTGAATCAAGTTCCATTTAAATCTGTACCTACCACGCCATATGAGATATGGAGTGGGAAGAAACCATATTTTAAATGAGTTAAGATATGGGGTTGTCCGGCCTATGTCAAGAGGCAAAATCCGGACAAACTCGAGGCACGATCTGTTCTTTGCAAGTTTGTGGGATATCCAAAGAAATCACAAGGATATATTTTCTACCACGCTGAGGAACAAAAAGTGTTTATTTCTCAATACGCCACCTTTTTGTAAAATGAATTTCTTGTAAAAGAAATTAGTGGAAAAGAGGTAGAGCTAGAAGAAGTTCCAGCAGCACAAACTGCAACTGAAGATTTAGTGGAACCAGAGGATTCGATAGCTCCCAACGAACCTCAGCCTCTCCGCCGATCTAGTAGGGTTCCTCATCCACCTGAGAGTTACTACGGTTTTCTCATTGATGGTGGGAGCGAGGCTTGCATCATGGAAGATGATGACCCAACTAGCTTCGAGCAGGCCATCATAAGTGGGGACTCTGTGAAATGGCTGGATGCAATGCGATCTGAGATGGAATCCATGTACACCAACAAAATATGGACTTTGAAAGTTGCTCCTGAAGGGGTAAAACCATTCGGGAGAAAATGGATCTTTAAGAAGAAACTTGGTGTAGATGAAAAGTTGAGACTTTCGAAACTAGACTTGTTGCAAAAGGTTTTCGTCAACGACCAGGTATGGACTTTGATGAAACCTTTTCTTCGGTGGCTATGCTTAAGTCCATCCCGATCCTACTTTCCATTGTTGTATACCATGACTACGAAATCTGGCAAATGGATATTAAGAGTGCCTTTCTAAATGGTGATTTAGAAGAGAGCGTGTACATGACTCAGTTAGAGGGTTTCGTGGAAACTGGGAGCAATGGGAAGGTATGCAAGCTGCTTAAATCCATTTACGGGTTAAAGCAGGCATCGCAGAGTTGGAACATCTATTTTGATGTCGTAGTCAAAGAGTTTGACTTCGTCAAAAATATAGATGAACCTTGTATATACAAGAAGGTGGCAGAGAGTAAGGTGGTCTTCCTCATATTGTACGTGGATGCCATACTCTTGATAGGAAATGATATTTCTATGCTGCACTCGGTCAAACTCTTTTTATCACATAGATTCTCAATGAAAGATCTAGGTGATGCCTCCTACATCTTGGGGATTAAGATCTATAGAGATAAATCTAAACGGATACTGGGATTGTCCCAATCCAGGTACATTGACACCATAATAAAGAGGTTTAGTATGGAAGAATCCAAGCATAAGAATTTACCCACGATCTTAGGACTCACTCTCTCCAAATAGATGTCTCCCAAGACTGATTTGGAGAGAGCCCGCATGCAAGGGATGCCCTATGCTTCGGCAGTAGGCTCTATCATGTACGCGATGCTATGTACCAAACCCGATATAGCATACTCACTAAGTGTAGTGAGTAGGTATCAAGCAGATCCAGGAGAGGGTCACTGGACAGCTGTGAAGAACATTCTTAAATACTTGAGATGGACTAAAGAGATATTCTTGGTGTATGGTAACAGAGAACTCTATGTGGAGTCCTTTACCGATTCGAGCTTCCAGAGTGATAAGGACGATTCTAAGTCGGTCTCGGGATTTGTTTTTACCCTCAATGGATGGGCGGTATGCTGGAAAAGTTCCAAGCAGGAAACCGTGGCAGACTCAATGATGGAGGCTGAATACATCGCTGCCAACGATACTGCTAAAGAGACTATCTGGATGAAGAAGTTCATAAACGAACTTGGAGTGGTTCCGTCCATCGATCATCCAATATTTTTGTATTGCGATAACAATGGAGCAGTGTCTTTGGACAAAGAACCCAGGTCCCATCAGCGATCCAGGCATATTCTGAGGCGGTATCACCTGATCCGGGAGATAGTTGATCGCCGGGAGATCGAGATCAGGAGAGTTGACATGAAGATTAACACAGTGGATCCACTCACCAAGGCCATACCCAAGATACAATTTGAGAGACTCTTCGGGATGTTGAGTATGAGATACTACAACAACTGGCCTTAGTGCAAGTGAGAGATTGTTAGTTATGTATATGCCCTAGAGGCCATTATTGTGCATATGATGTATATTATAGTGGATGGTTGGATATATATAGAGAGGACTTTCTTGCTCGACATGATAGTATGCTATCTGGTTGCTCTTTGTCTTAACATGTTGACTTGTATTGTGATACTGTCATGCTCTCACATGTTGATAAAGCCTTTAGGATTTGTACTTGATTACCAGGACTATGATGGAGATCATACTAGTGGGACCAAGAGTAGTCCACAAGTACATCCTATAATTGTTCCTAGTTGAGGTTGTATCGAAATAGGGCATCGATATTCCAGAGTAGACTAGCGTATACGCATCTTGACCCATATGATGGGCGATAGATGATCCCGCATCCATTGGTTTTTGACATCAAAAATGGTATACGGGTGCTCAGTGGTGACTGGGTATACTGAACGGACTCGCTGAGAACTCCTAGTTGGTATTATACCTATCGTCAGATAGCAGTTCTCTGGTGACACCGGTACAGGTTAGTCTGTAGACTCGAGATCGTCATAGAGTCTTGTGTGATTCCCACTGTGCTTTGATTTCCACCTTACCACGTTCAAGAGAACATGCAAAACGGTGGCTTTTGGGTACAGTCCCGAATCACATGGAGGCAATGAGCGATAGGAGGGGATTCGTCTCTCCTGGTATTGGGGGTTGATGTTGCGCTGTCCTCGATTGGCCATAACGATAAGTCCCTGTCCAGGGCTGATACGGAGATTTACTGATAAGTGTTATCGGTAGTTTCTCGACCCGTTATGAGCCTCACATCGGCACGACTTATCGGTTATTTGGGTCACACGTTTACCACCTATAGACTAGATATGCGACATATCAGACGAAGAGACCGAACTGTACGGTAGTGTTACTGATAAGCTTTACAGGAGCTAGAGCGGGATTGCTTGTTGATCTTCTGATCGCTCAATACCCGGGTAGCCGTTACGTCCAGCTAGTACCGCTGACGGCTTGTGGGTGTTTGATGTGATCATCACCTACTGCCGGCGTATTGACGAGTCTTTAGAGTCCTACACAGACGTTTACTGGCTCAGGCAAAACGTAGTAGGGGCGCATATGTGATATGTGCAGGACCGAGATTAATACGAGTATGTGATACCGTATTCTATTCTCGCGATTTTTAGTATCGGTCGGTTATATGTGATATAGCCGGGTTATCGAATCAAGTGTTGATTCTATAAATTGATATATATAATATTAGTCGGTTATATGTGATATAGCCGGATTATTAAATAAAGTGTTGATTTGATAATTTAGTGTATAATTGTATATTTGATATACTTTTACATTAACTAATATTAGCTCACTTAAATGTCTCTTTTTCTCACTTGTGTGCATAAGTATATATGTGACATATATTAATGTACATTTTTAGTGTCATGCTTGATGATACACACTACATAGGTGTATGCGACTTACACCATGCTTATGATAATTGTGAGGATTATTTGTTTTAAGTAAATCCAAAATTAGTTGGAAATTAGTCACATGCATGAAGCTTGTGGAAGCTTGTAGATGCATTGACTTAGTCCACTTATTTTGTTTTACTTAAGATATTTATTAACCTAACCATTATCACTTAGCCATGGTTAGGTCTCTACATGAGTTAGTGATTGATCTGTTTTTTTAGAGTTATGTTTGTAGAATAACCGCAATCAATAACGGTGTCGCGTGTAGCTAGACCGAGATGAGTACGAGTCGTCCTCTGGGAAACGTTGAATCTTTTAATCTTACTTTAGGCGTGTTGAGAAAGAAAGCAGGAAGAATCAAGAATGGTGAAGAATGGTTTTAGGTTCTAGATCTACGTCAAACACGGATGCAGAATATAGATCTAGATTAACTACGGATGTAGGTTTTATAGTAGAAGGGGACTTATAGAGTTCTTTAAGATTTAGTAGTCATGGATGATTATATAAAAATTACTCTTTTTATCCTTTAATAGATTTAAAACTAGATCGACAATGATGCATGTAGATTAGGGTTTCTGGAGGGAATAAGGTTCCCACTCTTAACCCCTATCTTGGCATGGATCTCCGTTCATGTCTAGTCTTTATCAAAGCAATTGTTAATCTAATCTCTAATCGTGATCGTGACTATCAATGAATTGATAGCGCGCCTGATTAGGATGTTAACTATTCTTTTGATAAAATTTATAAACTTTATAGGATTTAAAAAGAGTTTAAGAATCTTCATCATCCATTAATCTACCCTAATCCTACGAACCCTAACAAGCGGAGAATTACTCGCGCATGTTGGGAAAAGAAAAGATAGAGAGGGAAAACATAATGTAAAATACAGAAAAATAAAATGATATAAGAAAACAACTACCTTTATTAATCAACAAGATCTAGTACACTTTGTTTCCTTAGAAAATGATTACAAAACCCTAGTTTGCTTCTCGATCTCTTCTAAGGAAGTAGATGAACTGTTGATGATCAGCCTGGATGTGTGAGCCGTCTTGGACTTTGTGATCGCGTCGGTTTGATGATTTTTCCAAGAGGCTCTCGGTCCTTATTTATAGTCATAGAGCCAGAACCCTAGTTTCCTAATATGATAACTAGTTGTTAGGATCCCAACCTGAAAATCCAAAATCCCAACTCCTCAATATTGCGGCGGAACCGCGACCATTGGGTGGGTTTGGCCGTGGATCAGTGGTGGGGTAGAGGGATCTTGGATTCATTTCTCAGGTAGCCTCTTCTGGTGACACCTGTAGACCATTTTGATATCTGGAATCTGAAAATCTTCTCTAAATCTCTGCCAGAATTGATTTCTTCGATTTACATTATGATTTCTGCAGATTTGATCTCGATAACTCGGATTTCCTTGATTTCAGTCCTGATATAATTTCTGCACAATATCTCAATAAATAATGTTAATAGAATTTGTTTTGATTGAGATATTATCATAACCATTTGATGTGATATTATTATTTTAAGAGAATTGGTTAATAATATTTGATAAGGTAAGCATATGTAAATGGACTAAATATTATATAGATATTATATGCTTACATTTTCCTTCAAAATGTTAATTATAATATATAAACACATGAAAATAGTATTTTTACAGATAAACCCAAATATGTGTCATATTTATAATAAACACCTTTTATTATATAGAAATAGTAAAAAATTGATTCCAGTTTAGTAGTGAACCGAGGAAAATGTCATATCAAATGCACAATATTTTCGACTGGACAAATACCCCCAAACTTAACTTTGATCGTCCCGAGCAAACTAGTTATTCAAGAGAAGGAGAAAAAGAAAAATAAAAAGCAAAGTAGCACACTTTCGTAGGCAACACGATTTCACTGAGCACGTGCAACAAGCCGTTAAACCTCTAGGTGTCCCTAATAGGAGGAGCGTTGTCTCCTGAGGGTTTTCAACGGATTACACCCACAAAATCCTATTGTTTCCTGATTTAAAATCAGGAAAGCTTACGGAAAAGGCTTCAGAAAAGGGTCACATGCTTACACGTGACCAGCAGTCACGTGTTGGCACGTGACATCTAAAAGCATCGGCAAGGGAAATTCAGCTTCCCGACTACATCAAAGAAAAGGGCTTCAGAAAGGGTCACGTGCTCCCACGTGACCTGGGTCACGTATTGGCACGTGACAATTACAAACGGCTTCAAAGGCAAACCGGTTCCCTGATCAAACCAAAGAAAAGGTTTCAGAAGAGTTCACGTGCTCCCACGTGACCAGGGTCACGTGTTGGCACGTGATAATCAAAAGCAGCAGATTCGTTCTCCGGTTAAACCAAGAGAAAGGCTCCAAACGAGGGTCAAGTGCTCACACGTCACCAGGGGTCACGTGGTGGCACGTGACAGCTAAGCAGCTACCAGAAAGCAGAGCGCAGAAAGAAAGAAGAGGGCTCGTTCCAAGGGGGTCACGTGCCCACACGTGACCAAGGGTCACGTGGCCACACGTGACCAGCTTTCAAAGCCTATCTGTTAACAGAATTAAATTCTGAGAAAAGACCTCTTAAATCTTTCCAAAGAAACCGATTGAATTAAAGATTTAAAGGTGATTAAATATCATCTATCTATGGGAAAATCCTGAACTTGGAAAGATTTCCCCTTAAAATCCAACCGAAATAACAAAGGAGGATCTCTGGGTTTAAAATCCAACGGTGGATAAAATTCACCCAATAATCCAAAGGTCCAGATGAATGATGGATGCAAATCAAATCTCTCAATGAAAGATTCACCAAAAACCAATTGATTCGGTTGCTTCTCCTATAAATAGGAGCCAAGAGACACGCAAAAGAAAGAGAGAGGCAGAAGGAAGAAAATGGAGAGAGCCTTGATACTTTGAGGAATTTGGATTTTCTGCAAAAGAAAACCCTGGGTAAGAAAGGGAAGGCTTCTTGAAAGAGAAGAGAATTTAATTCTCAACAGAGTTTAACTCTGATATAAAACAGAAGGACATATTTCTTCTCTCTTTGATGGAGAATCTGTAAAGTGCACATCTCCCCTTGAGTTGAGAATTTAATTCTCAATGGGTTGAGATCCTGCCATGCAGATCCAAAGCATAGAGAGGGAATGGAAGCACGAGAATTTAATTCTCACAGAACTATAGGAATTTAATTCCTTTAAAATAAAATTAGGGTTTGACCCTGTGTTATGGGAATTTAATTCCTTCAGAATGAAAAGAAACAGGGTTTAACCCTGATTAAGAACTTAGTTCTGTTGAAACAACGGGAGTTTAATTCCCTTAATCATAATTCTTTAATAGAGAATGGGAGTTTAGTTCCTTAAAGCCTTCATTAGGGTTTAACCCTATTCGGTTCTTCATGTATATGAAGAATTTAATTCCTACAGAAAATTCAGAGTTCAACTCTATTCCAGAATATAAATCTTCAAAAGGAAGTAGGAATTTAATTCCTCTGGAATTTAAAGCTTTTATTAGGGTTGAACCCTACGAGGAGAAAGATTAACAGATCTTCTAAACAACATACAAAGAGGCAGGGTCACGTGTCACCACGTGACCCTCCCCCCCAAAAGATCTACAGAAAGCCCTCTGGAGGCAATGCCTCACGTGACTCACGTGACCCTTGACAGAAGCTTTAACACACAAGCGCTTGAATCCCCGTCACGTGATGGCACGTGATGCTCTAAAAAGATGCATAGTCTCAGAAGAACAAGTGAAGGGAGGGCGCTCTCACGTGTTACCACGTGACCCCTCTTTCCTTAGTGTTTAACACTAAAACGGAACCCCTGAATTCAGTGATAAAACATTGTTTGGCCTTAGTGTAACGCTAAGCACAGAACTATATTTGCAGTGTTCAACACTGATTACCGTAGTGTTCAACACTAGTTTGGGACTCTTGTTGACAGTGTTTAACACTGGTCTCTTCTAGTGTTGAAACACTAACTTATCAATCCTATTCCCAGTGTTCAACACTGATTCGTCTTTAGTGTTTAACACTAGACACCGGCCCAATTGGCCGAATGGATAGAGGCAAAGCCTCTCCTTCAAGGAACCAACAGGAAGCCCATATTCCAGACATAAGTGGACTTAGCCCAAGATGGCCATAAGTCCTCAATTCGTAATTGAATGGGCTAATAGGCTCATAACATAATTAATTGGTCTTGATCCCAAATTGGGCCAAAGACTATTTAATCCACTCCGGTTCCAGGGTACATCTCTTCACTCCTTTGATACTTGGCGTTGTAATCCCTCAACGTCTTCAAAGAGGTGACGGGTCCCGGTGACCACGCATTGATATGGACTGTGGGGTCCTTAAACCCATGGACTACGGCGTCCTTAACCTTGACCGAGATGTCTTAAAACTAACAATGGACTGTGGGGTCCTTAAACCCATGGACTACGACGTCCTTAACATTGACCAAGATGTCCTAAAACTAACAATGGACTGTGGGGTCCTTAAACCCATGGACTACGACGTCCTTAACCTCGACCGAGATGTCTTAAAACTAACAATGGACCGCAATGTCCTTAAACTACCCATGGACCGCAATGTCCTTAAACTAGCGATGGACCACTATGTCCCTAAACTGGAACAATAGAGCCAATCGCTCTTTTGTTGGATCTAAACGATCCCGTTTAAGTTGATCTTAGCCTTAAATATGGCTAACGTATCCTTAAACCTTTCAAACAGACTTTAGTCTCAAACTGGACTATAGATTCCCCCAATCAACTTTGGCTCAAGGGTACATCTCTGAACTCCTCTGACATTTGTCGTTGTAATCCTTCAACGTCGTCAGAGAGGTGACGGGTCCCGACGGCCATATATTCAATAGACCACTATGTCCCTAAACTGAAACAATAGAGCCCCCAAATGCTCTTTTGTCGGATCTAAACGATCCCATTAAGTTGATCTTAGTCTCAAGTTAGACTAACGTATCCTTAACAAACGTTTGAGTTGATCTTAGACTCAAATATGGCTAACGTATCCTCAAACCAAACCCCCAAACCCAAATCTAAGATAATACGGATTTGGACTAGTCCACGTCCTACGGGCGACGACATAAATTAGTCTCCGTATACAATCCACGGGAAACCAAAAACAAAACAAACACCCACGACACGAAGTGACCATCTGGAGAAGGAGAAAGTTGTTACCGCGATGCGGTAGCGTAATTAACTGCAGGGGCTTGCGCCTGCAGGGAAAAGCGTCCCCACAATCAAAAACCCCTCGTGCGAGGGGGAATCTGACGAAGTCTGCTACATCGGACGCATCCGTTTAAACCTTCGATACATGGTGCCATAAATCAACTTGGCATCTTCGGAGAGGTGGACGGATAGCACCAATTAGCATCTGCCCCGAACCTCAGGCATAGACGTCCCCGCGTCTCGGCCGCCGTTCGGAGGGGAACAGATTCTGGCACGCCCGGTGGGACCTTTTCCTCTTTCCACTCCACACTTCGTGTGTCGTAATTCACGAACCAATCGCGGTTCGCTAATGGTTGCCTTTGGGTTTCAAGATACTAAGAATTGGCGTCTCGCTTATTGCAGAAAGTAAAGGATCGATGGCTTCTACTTCCGTGAAATTCTCCAACTGCTCAGACTGCAATTGCGACCAACGCTTTGCCTCGCAAGGAGGTATAGCCTACGGACCCCAAGCTGCTTCGTTATTCACAATGCCGGTGGACCAGGTGACTCAGGCCACTACCGGATTGTTCTTCGGGACTATACTCCCACCAACAAGCTTCACGGCACCGGTGCTGACAAAGAAAGCTCTCAAGAAGTCGGTCTTTGATCGCCTTACCCCTGATGCGGCTCCTCTCAACGGGTCGCCCAACATCAGCGCCTCGGTCTTCTCTAGATTGGGCCAGAAATCCGGTGGACCCATCATGGGGCCTACAATCCCAGAGAAGGCTGCTTCTAAGAAAGTGGCCGCTCCTGCTCCCGAAATCGCCAAAGCGACTTCTCCGGCGAAAAAGTCGATCTTTACAAGATTGACGGCTTCAGCTCCCGCTCCTGCTACCCAAAGGACGTCGGTCTTTGACAGACTAACACCAGCAACGACCCCCCATCTACACAGGGGGCAAGACGAAACCATTCTTACCGCTGAACCAACGCCGTCCGCTCGACATGCTCGACGTCGCCATTGGCGCCGAGTAAGGAAGGCTGGGGGCAACTCCCCCTCTGGGTTAACTCCATCAGCCCCGATGGCAGAAGTTAATGCTGCTATTCCAACTGGGAACAGCTTCGAGATGCTAAATAAGGTGCGAAGGAATTCTCCTACTGCAGTGCTAAAGGGGTCCCCTCCCCCATTAAAAAAGGTTGTGGAAATAAAATCAGAACAGCCCCGATCCCCTCAACGGCTGTCTTCCAAAATCTATAAGGTGTGGCGGCAGGCCCGAGATTCGATCATCGATCCAAACTTCTCCCGCCAGCACAAGAAGCTGAAAATCCAACCGGAAGCTGGTCACCAGGCTAAACCCCGAAAGGCTGTCTGGACGCCCACCTCAATGGCCCCTTCAACCTCCATGGCTCATAAAAGGAGGAAGCCAGAGAAGATCCCCCAGCCTGCAACGACAGCTAATAGCACTGAGCCCAGACGCCCTAAGTCTGGGGGCATGATGGTCCACACCGTATACATGGCATCAGGAAAAGAAGACAGCCGTGCGTCCACGGGTCATAGACCGCTTACACGGTCTGTGACCAAAGCTCAGGAGCAACAGCAAAAGCTCTAAGAAATGATGAATGCTATGGCCGCACTTACCGGGACAAAAGAAAACCCAGAAACGTCCTCAGACGCACGCCAGGAGGAAGAAACTGACGCTGAATTCCTTCGCCGGATACTGGAGAAAAAGGACAAAGAGGCTGCCGAACAAGCAACCAACATACAGCGTATGGGCCTTCTCTTCCAAGACATGATAAGAATGATGATCCAGCAGGACCCACCCGCCGAGGATCCCCCAATCGTTCTTGAAGACGACCGAGGAGAAACGTCAAATCCACTGCCGGCCCTCTCAACGGCCAAAGAGGAGGCAATCTCTAAAGCTGATTTGGTTGACTATATAGCCCAGCAAATCAGGGTTCATCATGCGGCTGAGGCAGCTGGTCAAGTCGTAAAGACGGGCCGGCCGTATCCAAGCTGGTACGACCAAATCAAATACCCGCCGGGCTATACGATACCAAAATTCCACGTGTATAAGGGGACCGGCAATCCCCATCAACATGTTGCCCAGTTCCGGGCCCTCTGCGGTAACACCGGCGGTGATGATAAACTGTTGCTTCGCCAGTTCATGGGCAGCTTATCAGAAACAGCGTTCGAATGGTATTCGGAACTCCCAAACGATTCTATCAAGACGTTCGCTGAAATGGAGTTGTTATTCACTCAGCGATTCGCAAGTGCCAGCGAACGCACTCCAATAACAGCACTGATTAACGCCAGGGTAAAACCAGGCGAAACCTGGGTCCAGTATGCTATACGCTGGCGGAATTTGTGGTCGAGATGCGAACAACGCATTGAGGAAGCACCCGCAGTGGGCATGTTCGTGGGAACCCTAGACCCCCACGCAACTATCTCCCAGTTTATGATGTTCTTTAAGCCAACCACATTCCAGGCTTTAATCGACAAGTTGGCCAGATGAACCAGATGGGTCATAGACCACCTCCCCCGAAGTCGGAGCCTCGGAATGACAAGGGTAAAGGAAGGGCAACCTTCGTCGCGAATGCCCAACAGCAACCTAACGCCCCAAAGCTGACGGATCAACTGGAAGAAAGACGCCGGTATTATAATGAGAAGATGAAGCGTCCCTACTCGTTCCCACGGGACAAGACAAGACGGCTATTCGAGCTGGCAGTACGCAACAGACTTATAAACCTGCCAAATCCAAGGCGACCGCCACAACCCACTGAGGTGAACAACCCCAACTATTGCCTTTACCATCAAACGGTAAGCCATCCGATTGAGGATTGCTTCATCTTCAAAGGATGGATTGAAGATCAATACCTCCAGGGAAAGTTTGCGCTGTCCGAAAAGTGGAAGGTGAACCCGCCGCAGCCGCATACTCCTAAGAAGACGGACGCACCGGGGGCGACTTGTTCCTTTATTGAAGAAGCTCCATGGGAAATCGTGCTATCAGCTAAAACCAAAAGGATGCTGAGTGACCTTCATGCGTGCCCAGCGGTTGAATGGAAGAACCCGCTTGAACCTCAAATCATCGAAGGGATGTTGAAGCCGCGCCCAACTACAAAGATTCGTGGTGATGGCCCAAGTACTCACACCCAACCGTCAAAATCTTCGAAGAAAAAGAAGAGGAAATCCAAAAAGCCCGTGAAGCCTGGAAACAAGCGCACGGATTTGCAGAAACAGATTGACGCGCTAGAGGAGTACAATCAAAAGGCACGGACTCCCGTCACACTGCAAGAGTTCCTCAACCACGTCTTTCAGAAAGAAGATGAGGAAGAGAGCTTATCGGATGAATCCGAGGGATATGTGGAGAGCTGTCGTGTGATTTCCCACTCGGAAGATGAGAAAACTCCTGGCACCGAGAAACTGGGGGCACACCCTGAGCCAGGACTTGTGTGGCCAACAGATGAAATGATCGACGCCTTTCTGGACGAGATTCGTCTAAAGAGTAAAGCTGATCAGGAGCGTGAGATGGCCGCATCGGAAGGAGCCGAACGCAGGCGACTAAACGAAAGAGTTGAAGTACTCCTGCCAGATCGAAAGGCATCCGAGGCAGACAAGAAGATATTCAAGACGAGGAAACGGTTTGCTAAAGCCATGTCGATAGGAATGAAGCTACCACCCTCAGAAGAAAACACGCTCAATGGGGTGGAGAGACACCCTGATTATTGCGCATATCATCGGAAAATTTCACACCCCACGGAGGAGTGCTACGCCTTTAAGATATGGTGGCAAGGATATGTTGCTCATCGGCAACATTTTAAGCGCGTGAAACGCAAGACTCGTCGAGAACAAAGAAGTACTGCCGACGAGCACAACGGGACCACTGGCAACTGTTACATGGTTAACGCCGGGGGGTCACAAGTTCTCACTTTTGGGAGCGACTCTGATGAAGAAATGGCTCTGGGCCCTCTCTTTAAAGAATCCGTTTTAGGGAAAGAGGAGAGATCAAAGGCCTGCGAGAACATTCAGCTGCGCAATCGCACACTCCCAGAAAAGAATCTCGGGCCCGCGAGTAGAAAAGATAAGGGAAAGGAAAAGGTCACTGAAGATATCACTTTAGATGACCAAGTCATGAAAGAGCTGGCTGCCAAAGACCCTCCTAGGAAGGGTAAGGTGGACTATAACATCCTAGCGCATCTAAGGAAGCTACCTTCTCAGCTTAGTATTCTCGATACCCTCCTATTATCAAAAGAAGCGCGAGATTCACTAATTAAGGCGTTACAAGAACCCGAGCAATTCCAAGCCTTCCTCGCCACGGAAAGGATGAAGGATGAACTGGAGGAAGTGCATACGGCCGACATCACTTTCGGGGATGAAGACCTCCTTCTCGGGACGTGCGACCACAACCGTCCCCTATATGTCTCCGGATACTACCATGATATCAAGATAGGCAAGATCCTGGTGGATAATGGATCCTCCGTTAATCTCCTTAATGTTCGGGTGTTGTGTGCAACACCTCGCTCGTGACAAAATTACTATCTCCGGTTTCGATTCACAATCGTCACGGACTCTCGGATCCGTGATACTAACATTACGCTTTGGACTCCTCGTCACAGACATCAAATTCCATGTCATTGACGCCAAGACCTGCTACAACGCCTTGCTCGGTCGTCCTTGGCTACACGAGTACAACATCATCCCTTCTACACAACATCAGTGTATGAAGTACTTTAAGGATGGTTTCGAGTATACCGTAACAGGTGAGTTGAACCCATTTTCCGTGAACGAAGTCCGCAAATACGAAGATGCGAAGTACTTTTTGCCAGATTTCGAGGATACAGAAAGGTGTCGCAACCCGAAGAACAAAGTCGCCGCCACCATCCCTGTTTTCGGGAGCGATGCCGAAGAAGAAGAAGAGATAGTTTATGCCGGGCCATCTCAACGCAACAACCCGGAGACGTCCGCCCCCATGTTGGTCTTCGGAAGTGACTCGGAAGATGAGGTTAATGCCGTATTATCCAATCGGCTGTCAATACAAGCACCCCCTAGCGATGATCAGAGTTTGCAAATCACCATGGTGTCGCGGGAACATTACAAGGATCTCGACACACTTCAAGCTCACAATGTGCAGGACCTGCAAACATTTTACGTCCCTCCCAGGCAAAGGGGTGAGAAGTTAATTCTATTCTACCGATCCTCAGAGTCGAGGGCAGAGAAAGAGATCTGGCATGGCACGGATGTTACACTCGACAGGCTCCAACCTATCCGTTTGCCCAGATACTACACAAATGGACTAAAGAGGCTATTGAAGCGCCAAGGAGTACCCTTAAAACAGACTATTCGACAAGCTCGGTTCTACAACAGGATTTGGGATGTCCCTGGGACCCAACGCAAATTGCCCAACGGGAAAATGGAAACACTTGGGCTTGGATACGCGAGAACCGGAAAACGGGAACGGGCCCACAGTAGCTACGCCATATATACTTTTGATGAAGAAGAGGACGCCCCGTTAGGAAATGCCAACCCCTCATCAAAACTAGATCCCGCGATTGAAATGCCGAGTCCGTCGTTTGAAGAACGAATGGACAAGCCTATCAGGAAAGTGGGTCAGAAAGCTCGGGAAGACTACAACCGCGAGATGGCCATCTACGAGAAGGCCAGGACGCAACGCCTATTTCAACAGGCTACAAAAGACAAAGATGTTCGTCTTTGTCAACCCGTTGTACGAAAGGCCCGACGCAGAGACAGAAATAAATCAAGAAGCGGAAAAAGGAGCCGACAACAACGACGCAGGATTACAGAGTTACGTGATTGGGTATTGCACGGCTCAGATTTGTCCCTCATAAAGAAGATGAGTCGAGAGTACTCCTTCCCCCGAGACAAGACGGAGAGGTTACTCAAGCTCGCTTTAAAACATCAAATGATCACGCTTCCAGAGTCTAGACGCCCTGAGCAAGCTAACAAGGCATCTCATCTGAACTATTGCTCTTATCACCAAGCCATAGGACATCCTACCGAAGACTGCTTCACCTTCAAGAACTGGGTCGAGGACCAGTACCAACGGGGCAGATTCGCTTTATCCGACGGCTGGAGGGTAACGCCGCCACAAAAGCACGAACCCAAGGCCGCAAGAGCAGAACCGAATCTACCTCAGTCCTGGGAGTGGATTCGCACCTGTTATACGATTACAATATTAAAAGAAGAGCCCGAGAACATGGATGACCTTCCCCGGTGCTTTGAGAACAGCGATGATGAGGTGATCTCAGAATTTCCGCCAGCTCCGAAAGAACTGGAAGATGGTATACATACTACTGCAGATAACCTCAAGAAGATTGAGTTGGGATCGGCAGATGACCCGCGACCGACATTTGTCAGCGAGCTGCTATCTGAAGAAAGGGTGGCTGCGTTAAAGAAAGTGCTTCTACGACATAAAGACTGCTTCGCGTGGAACTATTCCGAGATGCCGGGATTAGATCCGGAGATTGCTGTGCATAAATTAACAATATCCCCGGATATCAAGCCGGTCAAGCAGGCGCCAAGAAGGATGCGGCTCGAGCTTGAGATGAGCATCAACGCCGAAGTCAAGAAGCTGATCGATTCTGGATTTATCCAAGAAGTCCAATATCCCGACTGGATCGCCAACATCGTCCCGGTAATGAAGAAGAATGGGACGGTACGCATATGCGTGGATTTCAGGGATCTCAATAAAGCCTGTCCAAAGGACGATTTCCCGGTACCGGTAACCGAGCTAATGATAGATAACGCGTCCACTCACGAGGTTTTTTCTTTTATGGACGGTTCATCAGGATACAATCAGATAAAGATGCATCCCGAAGACCAGAAGCACACCGCTTTCCGGACCCCTTTGGGTATATTCTGCTACAGGGTTATGCCCTTTGGTCTAAAGAACGCCGGCGCTACCTATCAAAGGGCCATGACAAAGATCTTCGACGATCTTATACATGATATCGTCGAGTGCTATATCGATGACCTTGTAGTGAAGAGCATGTCATACGAAGAGCATTTAAAGCATCTGGAGACTGTATTTCAACGCCTTCGGCAATATAATTTGAAAATGAATCCCCTCAAATGCGCGTTTGGAGTCTCCTCGGGCAAATTCCTAGGATTCATCGTTCGACACCGAGGTATTGAAATAGATCCGTCAAAGATTAAAGCGATCATGGAAATGCCTCCGCCAAGAACCCCCAAACAGTTGCGGTCTCTCCAAGGGAAACTCGCATACATCCAGCGGTTTATCGCCAATCTTTCAGGCAAATGCCGTCCCTACAGCCACCTGATGAAAAAGGGAACTCCATTCGTTTGGGATCACAAATGCCAAGGTGCACTAGACGAGATCAAGCAGTACCTGCAGAACCCTCCGGTGTCGGCTGCGCCGGTCAAGGGAAAACCCCTCATTCTTTATACAACCGCCCTCGAAGGTTCCTTAGGCGCATTATGGGCACAAGAGAACGATCAAGGGAAAGAGAGAGCACTCTACTACTTAAGTCGAGTTCTACTGGGGGCGGAAAGCAACTACTCTCCCATTGAAAAATATTGCTTGGCGTTAATCTTCGCGATAACAAAGCTCAGGCACTATGCGTTGGCACACGAAGTCCGTCTCATCTCGAAGGTGGACCCCCTTAAATACTTGATGTCAAAAGCCATATTGACGGGACGACTCGCTAAATGGGCCCTGCTCTTGATGGAGTTCTCGATAACGTATCAACCTCTCAAGGCGGTGAAAGGCTAGGCCATTGCCGATTTCCTCGCTGAGCACCCGATACCGGCCGATTCTCCTCTGAACTGCGATTTGCCGGACGAGCATGCATTTGATGCGATTGGCGGCGGTAGTACCCGATGGGAACTCTATTTCGATGGAGCGTCCTCCATAAAGAAACGGAAACAAGGTATCCCAATGGTCAAATCGGGGGTAGGCCTCATCTTCGTAAGTCCACAAGGAGGGATAATGCGCTTCGCCTTCTCCTTAACAGAGCCGAGGACGAACAATGAAGCTGAGTACGAAGCTCTGATAGCAGGCCTCGAGATCGCCATCGACATGGGAATTGAAGACCTCCTTATGTACGGGGATTCTCAATTGGTCATTAGTCAAGTAAATGGTGACTACCAAACGTGCAAACCGGAGTTGGTGAAGTACGGCGAAAAGGTGCAACGACTATTGACCCAAATTCCCTCCTATACTTTGGAGAACATACCGCGCGCGGAAAACAGCAAGGCAGACGCGTTGGCCAAACTTGCTAAAGAGCTGGCTGACGAAAACCTCGATGATGTAAGAATCGTGGTACAAAGCCGTCGGGTGCTCGCCCCAACGGAAATACCTCCAGAATCATATGAGGAGAAGGGAGAGACTGAGCAGGCGACTCTACAAATAAAAGACCATGAGGAGGCCGAGGACTGGAGGGAAGTCTTCATAGACTACTTTAAGTCCCACCGAATGCCCGAAGAAGCATCCTCAAGACATCAGCTCATGAAACGAGCCCTGTCTTTCGCTTTCGTCAACGATACCCTATACAAGAGATCGTTTGATTCTCTATGGCTGAGATGCTTAGGACCTGACGAGGCAGAAAGAGTCGTTCAGGAAGTTCACGACAGACTTTGCGGTTCTCACCAAGCAGGCCCAAAGATGAAGTTAAAAATTAAACGGATGGGTTACTATTGGCCCACGATGACCCAGTACTGCCTCGAGTATGCGAAGCAATGCCACTCGTGCCAGATTCATGGAGACTTTATCCACCAACATCCGAACCCACTACACCCAACGGTGGCTAGCTGTCCATTCGAAATGTGGGGGACTGACATAGTTGGCCCTATCGAGCCAGCATCGTCCCGGGGACATCGTTTCATCCTAGCGACAACTGATTACTTCTCCAAATGGGCAGAAGCAGTACCGCTGAGGGAAGTGAAGACAGAGAATATCCTCCACTTCTTCAAGATGCACGTCATCTATCGGTTTGGAACCCCACGGCGGATTATCTCCGATAATGGGCCAGCCTACAATAGCCATAAGATTAGCCGCTTCGCACAGCAGCACAATATAGACTGGAGATATTCTTCAGTTTACAATCCACGAGCTAACGGTCTGGCCGAGGCCTTCAATAAGACCTTGATGAAGATCATAAAAAAGACGGTGTCCCGAAATAAGAAAGACTGGCACGAGAGGCTGCAAGAGGCCCTTTGGGCTTATTGAACTATATTCAAGACGGCCACGAACACAACGCCGTACGTGTTGGTATTTGGGACGGAAGCAGTGCTCCCCCTCGAGATAGAGTTACCCTCTCTACGAGTGGCAGTCCACCACGAGCTGACAGACGAAAAAAATGCTCACCTTCGGCTTGAGGAGCTCGATGCCCTCGACGAAACCCGACTAATAGCGCAACAACATCTAGAAGCCTACAAGGCAAAGATGACGCGCTCGTATGAAAGATTGACCAGGCCGAGGACATTCCGCCAAGGCGAACTCGAACTAGTGGTCAAAAGACCTATGATCCCCAATCGTGCCGAGCGGGGAAAATTTGAGCCAAACTATGAAGGCCCGTATATCATAGACAAGGTCTATCAGGGTGGAGCCTATCTACTCATGGACATGCACGGTGAAAGGCCTTTCAGGCCAATAAACAGCCGCTTCTTAAAGAAGTACTATGCTTAATGAGCCACAGCCTGGGTCAATGATAGATGACGACGACTATGTCCGCTCGCTATCTTCCTAAGCTCAGACTTTACAAGCAGTAGCTGGCCCTCCCCTGAACAACGGACCGAAATGTCCTTAAACTAACAACGGACCGAAATGTCCTTAAACTAACAACGGACCGAAACGTCCTTAAACTAACAACGGACCGAAACGTCCTTAAACTAACAACGGACCGAAACGTCCTTAAACTATCGATGGACCGAAACGTCCTTAAACTAACGACGGACCGAAACGTCCTTAAACTAACGGCGGACCGAAATGTCCCTAAACTACTACCGCGGCATCCTTAGGCTGACGAGATAAAAAAAAAGGAGAAAAAGAAAAAAAAATGATGAAAAAACGGTATGTCCATGAGCAAAATGGGCACGGATGAAAACCCAAAAAGGCTCCGTGAGTAAAAACAGCAGGGCTACCGTCGAGTGTTCGTGAAAACCCGAAAGGGCGCGACCTTGTAAAAAAAAAGAGAAAAAGAATAAAAAAAAAACGGTATGTCCATGAGCAAAATGGGCACGGATGAAAACCCAAAAGGGCTCCGTGAGTAAAAACAGCGGGACTACCGGCGAGTGTTTGTGAAAACCCGAAAGGGCGCAACCTCGTTAAAAGACACTTATAGGGTCCTCTCGACCTTGTAAGGAGAAACCACCTGCGTGAGATCCTTACGACTCACAAAGGAGCAACACACTTAGGGATCCTCACGATTCCTAAGGAGAAAATACACTTACGAGATCCTCACGACTCGCAAGGAGAACTCTCTTATGGGACCCTCACGGCTCGTAAGATTTGAAAGTCTTAAGTTACAGAGACCTAAACCTGTGCTTAAGCAATCCTCCACAACCTTCGATATTGCCCTACAAGTATTCCAATATTGACCCTTGTATACAATCCACGGGCGCGAATAAGCATTTCCCTAACTAAGTCCCATCCGAGACTAGGGATATGTTTGGATGGTAAACAACCCTTGTAAATCCTCTCGACTTACAAGGCGAAAACCCTCCTGTAGGATCCTTACGACTTACAAAGGAACAATACACTTAGGAACCCTCACGATTCCTAAGGAGAAAATACACCTATAAGATCCTCACGACTTGTAGGGAGAAATACCTTTGTGAGACCCTTACGGCTCATGAAGTCAAAAGCCTTAGTCGACAGGACCTTAACCCTGTTTGCTAAGCCACCTTTGTTCAACATCGACAGAGGCAAATGATGATTCGCTCCTGGCAATATTCCAGTTGCAGCGATGCTGATGCCTAAACCGGTATCAAATCCCAAGTTCTTTCATGGCAAATGATGATTCGCTCCTGGAAATATTCTGGTCGCAGTGATGCTGATGCTAAGATTGGTATCAGATCCCAAGTTCCACACTCGCGATATATAAAAAATCAGCGAGCCAAAAATGCATATGAAATAGCCGAAATGATGGGGCAACTTGCAATAAAAAAAACAGCAAGTAAAAATGTATGCATGAAAAATAGCCGAAATGATGGGGCAACTCGCAATAAAAAGCAGCGAGTAAAAATGAAATAAATAGCCGAAATGATTGGGCACCGCGAAAAAATAGCCGAAATGATAGGGCAATCGCGACCTTCGCGATATAAAAGCTGAAATGATAAAGCATCGCGGACAAAGAAATAAAATAAGAATAAAATTTATGCCCTACAGGTGATGTTACATCAACCCCTGTATACAATCCAGGGGCACGAACAAAAAAGAAAGAAAGGGAACATACCTCCCCCAGGTTTCATCATAAGAAGAAGCAAAATCTCGACGGGCCGCAAGCGACCTAGAGATCATCCCAGCACTCGTCTCGTAACGACGGACACAACTTCAAGCTAAACGGAACAGCGGCAACTCCCAGTTCCATGGCTCGGCGGTATACATATCGCCAACAGTCAAACCTCCATCCCGTGAAATGCGGATACAATCGACAAAATTCCTGGTTATGTGGAACGCGTATAACGTCACTCTTTGACCCCGTGGAAAACGTCCAGAGCAGATCCTGGTCCTCGCAGAGCACGGCAGTGAACCCGTGCGAAGCATCCAGAGCGGAGCCTAGTCCTCGCCTAACGCGGCAGTGAACCCGTGTGAAGCATCTAGTGCAAAATTCCTGGTCACGTGGAACGCGGATAACGTCACTCTTTGACCCCGTGGAAAACGTCCAGAGCGGATCCTGGTCCTCGCAGAGCACGGCAGTGAACCCGTGCGAAGCATCCAGAGCGGAGCCTAGTCCTCGCCGAGCACGGCAGTGAACCCGTGTGAAGCATCTAGTGCAAAATTCCTGGTCACGTGGAACGCGGATAACGTCACTCTTTGACCCCGTGGAAAACGCCCAGAGCGGATCCTGGTCCTCGCAGAGCATGGCAATGAACCCATGCGAAGCATCCAGAGCGGAGCCTAGTCCTCGCCTAACGCGGCAGTGAACCCGTGTGAAGCATCTAGTGCAAAATTCCTGGTCACGTGGAACGCGGATAACGTCACTCTTTGACCCCGTGGAAAGCGTCCAGAGCGGATCCTGGTCCTCGCAGAGCACGGCAGTGAACCCGTGCGAAGCATCCAGAGCGGAGCCTAGTCCTCGCCTAACGCGGCAGTGAACCCGTGTGAAGCATCTAGTGCAAAATTCCTGGTCACGTGGAACGCGGATAACGTCACTCTTTGACCCCGTGGAAAACGTCCAGAGCGGATCCTGGTCCTCGCAGAGCATGGCAGTGAACCCGTGCGAAGCATCCAGAGCGGAGACTAGTCCTCGCCTAACGCGGCAGTGAACCCGTGTGAAGCATCTAGTGCAAAATTCCTGGTCACGTGGAACGCGGATAACGTCACTCTTTGACCCCGTGGAAAACATCCAGAGCGGATCCTGGTCCTCGCAGAGCATGGCAGTGAACCCGTGCGAAGCATCCAGAGCGGAGCCTAGTCCTCGCCTAACGCGGCAGTGAACCCGTGTGAAGCATCTAGTGCAAAATTCCTGGTTACGTGGAACGCGGATAACGTCACTCTTTGACCCCGTGGAAAACGTCCAGAGCGGATCCTGGTCCTCGCAGAGCACGGCAGTGAACCCGTGCGAAGCATCCAGAGTGGAGCCTAGTCCTCGCCTAACACGGCAGTGAACCCGTGTGAAGCATCTAGTGCAAAATTCCTGGTTACGTGGAACGCGGATAACGTCACTCTTTGACCCCGTGGAAAACGTCTAGAGCGGATCCTGGTCCGCGCAGAGCACGGCAGTGAACCCGTGTGAAGTATCCAGAGCGGAGCCTAGTCCTCGCCGAGCGCAGCAGTAAACCCGTATGAAGCATCTAGTGCAAAATTCCTGGTTACGTGGAACGCGGATAATGTCACTCTTTGACCCCGTGTGAAGCATCCAGAGCGGAGCCTAGTCCTCGCCGAGCACGGCAGTGAACCCGTGTGAAGCATCTAGTGCAAAATTCCTGGTTACGTGGAACGCGGATAACGTCACTCTTTGACCCCGTGGAAAACGTCCAGAGCGGATCCTGGTCCTCGCAGAGCACGGCAGTGAACCCGTGTGAAGCATCCAGAGCGGAGCCTAGTCCTCGCCGAGCACGGCAGTGAACCCGTGTGAAGCATCTAGTGCAAAATTCTTGGTTACGTGGAACGCGGATAACGTCACTCTTTGACCCCGCGGAAAACGCCCAGAGCGGAGCCTGGTCCTCGCCAAGCACGGCAGTGAACCCGTGTGAAGCATCCAGAGCAAATATCGGACTGTGGAGTCCTTAAAATCCACAGACTATGATGTCCTTAACCTCGACCGCAATGTCTTAAAACTAACGATCAACCACCCCGATTCCCTATGGATTCTTCCTTGGTTTAAGGGTACATCTCTTCACTCCTTTGATACCTGGCGTTGTAATTCCTCAACGTCTTCAAAGAGGTGACGGGTCCCTGCAACCAAACATCGGACTGTGGAGTCCCTAAATCCACGGACTATGAGGTCCTTAACCTTGACCGTGATGTCTTAAAACTAACATCAGACTGTGGAGTCCCTAAATCCACGGACTATGAGGTCCTTAACCTTGACCGTGATGTCTTAAAACTAACATCGGACTGTGGAGTCCTTAAATCCACGGACTATGAGGTCCTTAACCTTGACCGCGACGTCTTTAAACTACAATATCTAAAGAAACCCCCGATTCCGTAAAACACGGACAAGGGTGACCGCATCCAACACTTACAAGTCCTCACGACCTGTAAGGAAGAAAACTCTCTTGTGAGATCCTTACGACTTTCAAGGGAAAACCCACTTAAGAACCTTCACGATTCTTAAGAAGGACTTACACCTATGGGATCCTCTCGACCTGTAGGGAGAAAAGTTCTTTATGAGACCCTTGTGGCTCTTAAAATGCAAAAGTCTTAGGAAGCAGATCTTAACCCTGAGTCCTAAGCCATCGCTGTCCTGCAAGGAGATCAAGATAGAATATCCGCAGAATACATTCAATAGAAAGGGGACACACCATTGAAGAGAAGAATATGTCTTCATTTATAAACCTCCCTTCGACAACAATACTCGATCTAAAGCCAGCACGAACCACCCGATACGGGAGATAACGTGGCAAGTTTCTGATCTGTATCCTATCAAGCACGCATTTGCAACTGTACGAATGTTTAAAAGGAAATGTTGCCCGAGGCACTGATGTGCATGCAACGTAACGATGGTGCTCGTAATTAAAGAAAAACAGACAGCTCATTTACGCAAGCAAGACACACGTACGACTATCTGACAAGCATGAAAATTCAGCAGAAAGCATGCAAACCACCAATGATTAAAGGAGTACATTGATTCAAACATACTACATTGGTGGGAAAAGATCACCAAACAAGGGATCAGAAATACAAGGGTTAACAAAGCAAAATGCAAAATTCTCCAACTCCCTCTCCGCCTTCTCCAGCACGTCAAAACGGCGGTTTTCGCGAGGAGTCGCTCCCCACCGGTTGGAGCCGTGCTCATCAGCGAAAGCAGACATGACGGCCCGACGAGCTCTTATCTGACTCAGTAAATGAACTGAGTGATCCTTCAGAGCTTGAGTGATTAGACAAGCCTCATGAAAGCACTCAAGCTTGTCCTCCGCCGAGTCAAGGATCGCCGAAGTCATCTCCGTCGGATGAGGGGGTATATCGGCAAGCACAGACAGAAGGATCATCCGGAGCCAAATGGAGCCCATGGGAAGAGGAGAGCCCCGACGGGTCAGTAGCTCGTACATCACCGTGTCACATTGAGCGTCGGTGAGAAGGGGATCCGCCAGCCGCTCAGCGAAGCGAGGAATTATCTCCTCAAGGGGCACCTCCCATGGTTGCCGACGAGCATGGGGACGATTGCAAGCCATGGTGATTGATCGGGTTCTCAAAGATGACCACCTTAAGGTATGAACGGGTTTCTCTGTGAAGAAAAGAAGTAAGGCATAGGGTTCAGGTTATAAAGGGGAGCATTTAATGCTATACACAAAAAATGTTGTGCATGGTGGGACTATTCTCAAAGCCCGGAAAGAAGGGGAGAGCGTTGGAAATGAAATCCAACGACGCATTGGAATTAGGTTAGGGAAATGAAACCTCCCCATCAAGCAGATCCCTGCATACGCAACACGTGAGCACTAGCCTTTGATTGGAAAATGAGGCGGCACTGCACAGACACAACAGAGAACTAAGCTCTGAGAACGAGAATCAAATTCTTAAAAGAAAGGTTTGAAAGGAAGGACATGAAAAAGTGAAGGCGCTTCTAAAAGGACGTTTCATCTACTCTACTCCCCAAAGCAGTTCCAGCGGACACAAAAGTGACAGCGTTGCACTCACATGCAGACACGTGAGAACAACGCTGTGGGGGCATTTGTTTCCTGATTTAAAATCAGGAAAGCTTACGGAAAAGGCTTCAGAAAAGGGTCACGTGCTTACACGTGACCAGCAGTCACGTGTTGGCACGTGACATCTAAAAGCATCGGCAAGGGAAATTCAGCTTCCCGACTACATCAAAGAAAAGGGCTTCAGAAAGGGTCACGTGCTCCCACGTGACCTGGGTCACGTGTTGGCACGTGACAATTACAAACGGCTTCAAAGGCAAACCGGTTCCCTGATCAAACCAAAGAAAAGGTTTCAGAAAAGGTCACGTGCTCCCACGTGACCAGGGTCACGTGTTGGCACGTGATAATCAAAAGCAGCAGATTCGTTCTCCGGTTAAACCAAGAGAAAGACTCCAGACGAGGGTCACGTGCTCACACGTGACCAGGGGTCACGTGGTGGCACGTGACAGCTAAGCAGCGACCAGAAAGCAGAGCGCAGAAAGAAAGAAGTGGGCTCGTTCCAAGGGGGTCACGTGCCCATACGTGACCAAGGGTCACGTGGCCACACGTGACCAGCTTTCAAAGCCTATCTGTTAACAGAATTAAATTCTGAGAAAAGACCTCTTAAATCTTTCCAAAGCAACCGATTGAATTAAAGATTTAAAGGTGATTAAATATCATCTATCTATGGGAAAATCCTGAACTTGGAAAGATTTCCCCTTAAAATCCAACCGAAATAACAAAGGAGGATCTATGGGTTTAAAATCCAACGGTGGATAAAATTCACCCAATAATCCAAAGGTCCAGAAGAATGATGGATGCAAATCAAATCTCTCAATGAAAGATTCATCAAAAACCAATTGATTCGGTTGCTTCTCCTATAAATAGGAGCCAAGAGACACGCAAAAGAAAGAGAGAGGCAGAAGGAAGAAAAAGGAGAGAGCCTTGATACTTTGAGGAATTTGGATTTTCTGCAAAAGAAAACCCTGGGTAAGAAAGGGAAGGCTTCTTGAAAGAGAAGAGAATTTAATTCTCAACAGAGTTTAACTCTGATATAAAACAGAAGGACATATTTCTTCTCTCTTTGATGGAGAATCTATAAAGTGCACATCTCCCCTTGAGTTGAGAATTTAATTCTCAATGGGTTGAGATCCTGCCATGCAGATCCAAAGCATAGAGAGGGAATGGAAGCACGAGAATTTAATTCTCACAGAACTATAGGAATTTAATTCCTTTAAAATAAAATTAGGGTTTGACCCTGTGTTATGGGAATTTAATTCCTTCAGAATGAAAAGAAACAGGGTTTAACCCTGATTAAGAACTTAGTTCTGTTGAAACAACGGGAGTTTAATTCCCTTAATCATAATTCTTTAATAGAGAATGGGAGTTTAGTTCCTTAAAGCCTTCATTAGGGTTTAACCCTATTCGGTTCTTCATGTATATGAGGAATTTAATTCCTACAGAAAATTAGAGTTCAACTCTATTCCAGAATATAAATCTTCAAAAGGAAGTAGGAATTTAATTCCTCTGGAATTTAAAGCTTTTATTAGGGTTGAACCCTACGAGGAGAAAGATTAACAGATCTTCTAAACAACATACATAGAGGCAGGGTCATGTGCCACCACATGACCCTCCCCCTCAAAAGATCTACAGAAAGCCCTCTGGAGGCAGTGCCTCACGTGACTCACGTGACCCTTGACAGAAGCTTTAACACACAAGCGCTTGAATCCCCGTCACGTGATGGCATGTGATGCTCTAAAAAGATGCATAGTCTCAGAAGAACAAGTGAAGGGAGGGCGCTCTCACATGTTACCACGTGACCCCTCTTTCCTTAGTGTTTAACACTAAAACGGAACCCCTGAATTCAGTGATAAAACAATGTTCGGCCTTAGTGTAACGCTAAGCACAGAACTATATTTGCAGTGTTCAACACTGATTACCGTAGTGTTCAACACTAGTTTGGGACTCCTGTTGACAGTGTTTAACACTGGTCTCTTCTAGTGTTGAAACACTAACTTATCAATCCTATTCCCAGTGTTCAACACTGATTCGTCTTTAGTGTTTAACACTAGACACCGACCCAATTGGCCGAATGGATAGAGGCAAAGCCTCTCCTTTAAGGAACCAACAGAAAGCCCATATTCCAGACATAAGTGGACTTAGCCCAAGATGGTCATAAGTCCTCAATTCGTAATTGAATGGGCTAATGGGCTCATAACATAATTAATTGGTCTTGATCCCAAATTGGGCCAAAGACTATTTAATCCATTCCGGTTCCAAGGTACATCTCTTCACTCCTTTGATACTTGGCGTTGTAATCCCTCAACGTCTTCAAAGAGGTGACGGGTCCCGGTGACCACGCATTGATATGGACTGTGGGGTCCTTAAACCCATGGACTACGACGTCCTTAACCTTGACCGAGATGTCTTAAAACTAACAATGGACTGTGGGGTCCTTAAACCCATGGACTACGACGTCCTTAACCTTGACCGAGATGTCTTAAAACTAACAATGGACTGTGGGGTCCTTAAACCCATGGACTACGACGTCCTTAACCTCGACCGAGATGTCTTAAAACTAACAATGGACCGCAATGTCCTTAAACTACCCATGGACCGCAATGTCCTTAAACTAGCGATGGACCACTATGTCCCTAAACTGGAACAATAGAGCCAATCGCTCTTTTGTTGGATCTAAACGATCCCGTTTAAGTTGATCTTAGCCTTAAATATGGCTAACGTATCCTTAAATCTTTCAAACAGACTTTAGTCTCAAACTGGACTATAGATTCCCCCAATCAACTTTGGCTCAAGGTTACATCTCTGAACTCCTCTGACATTTGTCGTTGTAATCCTTCAACGTCGTCAAAGAGGTGATGGGTCCCGACGGCCATACATTCAATGGACCACTATGTCCCTAAACTGAAACAATAGAGCCCCCAAATGCTCTTTTGTCGGATCTAAACGATCCCGTTAAGTTGATCTTAGTCTCAAGTTAGACTAACGTATCCTTAACAAACGTTTGAGTTGATCTTAGCCTCAAATATGGCTAACGTATCCTCAAACCAAACCCCCAAACCCAAATCTAAGATAATACGGATTTGGACTAGTCCACGTCCTACGGGCGACGACATAAATTAGTCTCCGTATACAATCCACGGGCAACCAAAAACAAAACAAACACCCACGACACGAAGTGACCATCTGGAGAAGGAGAAAGTTGTTACCGCGATGCGGTAGCGTAATTAACTGCAGGGGCTTGCGCCTGCAGGGAAGAGCGTCCCCACAATCAAAAACCCCTCGTGCGAGGGGGAATCTGACGAAGTCTGCTACATCGGACACATCCGTTTAAACCTTCGATACATGGTGCCATAAATCAACTTGGCATCTTCGGAGAGGTGGACGGATAGCACCAATTAGCATCTGCCCCGAACCTCAGGCATAGACGTCCCCGCGTCTCGGCCGCCGTTCGGAGGGGAACACCTATAATAAAAGAAAGATGGTGAAAGTTACATATAAAGATAAGAACTTATAAAAGAAAGAATTTGAAAATAAGAGTTTCCAACTACACTAGCTTTTCAGTTGCTATGAGCCCTATCTTAATGGTCATGAAAAAATATTAGAAATCACATCATCTCTCAATAAAACATCGCCTTTATTCTTCCTCCCTATCTTTCTTCCAAATATTGATCATATACCCCTACGTGTGTGTAAAAGACATCCCTACGCTTAGAGAATTCAATTCAAGCCATCATACTCTTGTCCATCTTCCAAAGTACTTTATAGTTGGTGAATGCAATAGATAAAATTGCTCACACAATTTTCATGCGACCGTTAATACTTTTTGAGATACTAACCGACCGATTACAAAATGTGCTTACGCATTTAGGCGTAATTCCTCGTTTCGCAACACCCAAGGCTTAGCAGTGGCTCCCAAACCAGTTGGTCTAAGGCACTAGGTGATAAAGCACCCTCGCTATATTTTTTTATGCTGCCTTGGTAATTACAAAAGCAGTGTTCCTTTTTTTCCTTCACCATTTATACTCTTCTTTTTTTCCCTTTCATACTAAGGCTTTTAGACAAGAGCATTTCAAGGTATCCTCAACTATCCCAAGTTTCAAGATATGTGTAAGTGTGTATAGTAGGGTATCAACGTTCAGATGTTTGGCTTCAAGAATAGGGACTATTTTTCAGACTTATTTTTTTCCTCAGATTAGTAATTTCCTTCATTTTACTAACCCTTAGGACAATGGCTCAAAACTACTTATTACTAGTTTTTTTTAAGAAAACATCTAATTTTCGTGCATTTCTCAAACTATTCCTATCTTTCATATGTAAATTTTCACTTTCAAACTTTTATTATCAAATTTTTTTTTGTGCTTTATATATAGTATAATGCAAAGTAACGCGTGAATAAGCACAAATCTCCCCCAAACCTGTTTACAGCAGTGTTCTCACTGTTGTCATCTTTTAAATCTCAAAATCTGTAGACTTGGGAGGAAAAGTTATCAAAGGGGACAAGAAATAGTGAAATTCTCCCCCCAAACTTATTTTTGGCTCACAATTTTGTAAAAACCATTTTCTATCAAGAGCCAAAATATTTCCCCCACCCCAAAACTTGAGTAAAATAGTATTAAGCATTTAAAATTATTGGGGGGTTAAAGTTATTTGTCAAAGTAAAGCCTTGCAAAGTCCAAAAGTCAACACCAACCATTCGAATAATTTATCGATGAAACGCACCGGTTGGTGGAAAATCAGAGATTTGAAGAAGTGGGGAGATAGGAGGCGGTATGGTTTACGTCTCGGTTGATAGAGACGAAACAGTAATGGGGAACGGAAACGAGAATGTGGATGATTAGGAATGGAAAGAATGGTCACATTTTCGTATAGGATAAGAAGAAATGGTGGTGGTTCAACTTTTTCAGGTGGAGGTTGATTAATCACAAAATCCGGGTCATTTAGGAATGCGAGTTCGTCGGCGAAAATATCATCGAAACTTTCATCGATGGTCCGATTGAACGTTTCAATGTCAATAAGTGTTGCACCAGAATTCAACACACTTGATTTGTCAAAAATTATGGAGGTAGGAGACTCGAAAAGCTCATCGACCTCATTCTCAAAAGAATCTAAATCAAGCTGTCTTTCTAGAATTATCGAACCCGAAATATCATATTATGATTCATCAACACTCGCTATCATTAAAGGAAGATTAGAAGAAGAACCAGAGAAAGTGGGAGATAAAATGGGTAAACAAATTGGTGTGTCGAGTATTGCTGAACCAGATGAAGGAGATGAATGCAGAATTTCGGTCTGCTGTTCGGTTATACAATTATTATCAACTTCAAGACACATTTGGAGCTCGAGAAGAATAATTAAATGCTCGAGATGATGATTACAAAGAAGTGAAAGGACCTGATGAATTGGTGGAACAAACTCATCCAAAATTTCGGGTTCATCATTCAATATATCCCCAACATCAATCTCCTCATTCAAGTGAAGGTTAGAATTCTCAAACACCTCATTAAAAGTATGGTTTTCAATCAATTTTGGTTCTAGAGTGGAGGTGTAGAGATCACAAGGGTTGGGTGTGGCTTCACTTGAAATGGACCTTTCACAATCGGGTAAATCAAACACTACAAAGTCACACAACTCATCAGGCATTCCATCTTCAATTGGTGAATCATTTGTGTACTCGATGAATCTGTGAAACCGGAGTTGTGGATTTCAATTTGGAATGGGGAGGTTTGATTAGGATGGGTGTACAGTTCTGTCTCACTACCCAAATTCTCACTTTGTCCCATGACCGTATCGTATACTAAAAAATTTTGGGCTGATTTGAAATTATTAGCTTGCATCCACTCTGTTGTTTCCTTTCTAATTTGGTGCGACATTTCCACATATTTTTCTAACGTCCGCTCAAGACTAGACTTGGGTTGATAAGGGGTTTCAGTATAAGATTGAAATTCTTGTGGATAATTAAAACTCCCAAATGACTGATTAGAAGGACTGTCTAGAGAAGGTGTAAAAGTCGGATAGGATTGATAGGAATAGAGTGGTTGCAAACATTGGGCAGGAGTAGGATCAACATTATGATAAGAAGAATACTGATATTGGTTGGTTGGTTGGCTATTCTCAATAGACATCATATATGCCACAAACCGATTATGAAATTCTTCTTTAGAAAGTGGTGGTGATGGTTGATATTGGTCCGGATTGAAACTTTGACCATTAGCCCTTACTATATGCTCAGCAATGGACATGCGTCTAGGGGATTCCTCACTCGGAGTATCAATTGAAACAGATGTAGAATTAGGATACAGTTGATAAGACCTGGACTGAGGTAGCCAACTGTTTCTATCCACTTGTTCTATCCGATCTCTTAAAGATATGGGAGAGTCGGATGGTATACCGAAGCGATTATGAAGATAAGAAATATCTGGTTGTGGATAGCAAAGCTCGGCAAGAGTTCGTTTGTTTTGGTTACCCATTATAAGAAGAAAAGAGGGGAGAAGGGTAAAAAGGAAAGGAAAAAAATTGGATTGTTTTGCTTTAAAAGTGGACTTGGGGGTTGACTCACAAAATCATAAAAAATGCACAAACAACCCTAGAACTATGGTTACCTTGGACAAGCTCTAGACCGCTCCTAGACTTCCAAAGGACAAGCCGCAGAATCAATCCTCTACCACCTCTTTATAACTCTTGTGGCCAGGTAAGTGCCAGGTAAGTGGGAGGTATCCGCTATACGAATCACCGAAAATAGCATGCCTAATTAAGTAACCATTTGCCTTAGACACACTTGCCTAGACACCACAAAAGTAATGCGGATAAGCGATAGATTACCCACGACCTTCCTCTGTCCTTATTGAGCGCGACAGTCCTTAGAGTCTTGTCTGGATATTTTTTAATTAATGTAGGGTTGATGCGGATGCTCGTTTTGTGATTTGTGGGGCCTAGGAAGGGTGATAAAATCCCCACCTAATCTGAATTTTGGCCTTGCCCCTTAATGTCCGTATTAAAATATGCAAAAACAAACCGCAAAACAAAACTTGCAAAAAGATTTTTGCACAGCGATACTTTGCAAAGAATCCTGCAGGAAAGATATTTTATTGGATTTCAGAGGCGAGAGAAAGAGTTGAGAAATTTACCAGAGAAGTTTGGAACCCTAATCTCTCAAATCCGTTGTGCTTCCGCCGCACTTTTGCTTATTTGTCGCAGTTCCGCCGCGAAGTGGAGGGATCTCGTGATGATTTTTTCTACGTGTCCTCCTGTGCTCCTCTGGATCTTAATGAATGTCTCTGGCTCTCTGTTTCCTCAATTCTGTGACTCCAGATTCCCTCGCAAAAATCGCACACTAATTGTTAAATATGCAAGATACAGTTTGTTTTGTTTTATGATATAGATCGAATAAGAATTCAACACAAATAGTAAGAATAAAAAATTACGCACGTATCCCCGGCAACGGCGCCATTTGATTGATCTATTTTTTTAGAGTTGTGTTTGTAGAATAACCGCAATCAATAACGGTGTCATGTGTAGCTAGACCGAGATGAGTACGGGTCGTCCTCTGGGAAACGTTGAATCTTTTAATCTTACTTTAGGCATGTTGAGAAAGAAAGGAGGAAAAATCAAGAATGGTGAAGAATGGTTGTAGGTTCTAGATCTACGTCAAACACGGATGCAGAATATAGATCTAGATTAACTACGGATATAGGTTTTATAGTAGAAGGGGGCTTGTAGGGTTCTTTAAGATTTAGTGGTCATAGATAATTACATAAAGATTACTCTTTTTATCCTTTAATAGATTTAAAACTAGATCGACAGTGATGCATATAGATTAGGGTTTCTGCAGGGAATAGGGTTTCCACTCTTAACCCCTATCTTGGCATGGATCTTCGTTCATGTCTAGCCTTTATCAAAGCAATTGTTAATCTAATCTCTAATCGTGGTCGTGACTATCAATGAATTGATAGCGCGCCCGATTAGGATGTTAACTATTCTTTTGATAAAATTTATAAACTTTATAGGATTTAAAAAGAGTTTAAGGATCTTCATCATCCATTAATCTACCATAATCCTACGAACTCTAACAAGCGGAGAATTACTCGTGCATGTTGGGAAAAGAAAAGATAGAGAGGGAAAACATAATGTAAAACGCAGAAAAATAAAATGATATAAGAAAACAACTATTTTTATTAATCAACAAGATCAAGTACACTTTGTTTCCTTAGAAAATGATTACAAAACCCTAGTTTGCTTCTCGATCTCTTCTAAGGAAGTAGATGAACTGTTGATGATCAGCCTAGATGCGTGAGCCATCTTTGACTTCGTGATCGCATCGGTTTGATAATTTTTCCAAGAGGCTCTCGGTCCTTATTTATAGTCATAGAGCCAGAACCCTAGTTTCCTAATATGGTAACTAGTTGTTAGGATCACAACCTGAAAATCCAAAATCCCAACTCCTTAATATTGCGGCAAAACCGTGGCCATTGGGTGGGTTTGGCCGCGGATCAGCGGTGGGGTAGAGGGATCTTGGGTTCATTTCTCTGGTGGCCTCGTCTGGTGACACCTGTAGACCATTTTGATATTTGGAATCTGAAAATCTTCTCTAAGTCTCTGTCAGAATTGATTTCTTCGATTTACTTTAAGATTTCTTTAGATTTGATCTCGATAACTCAGATTTCCTTGATTTCAGTCCTGATATAATTTCTGCACAATATCTCAATAAATAATGTTAGTAGAATTTGTTTTGATTGAGATATTATCTTAACCATTTGATGTGATATTATTGTTTTAAGAGAATTGGTTAATGATATCTGATAAAGTAAGCATATTTAAATAGACTATATATTATATAGATATTATATGCTTACATTTTCCTTCATAATGTTAATTATAATATATAAACACATGAAAATAGTATTTTTACAGATAAACCCAAATATGTGTCATATTTATAATAAACACCTTTTATTATATAGAAATAGTAAGGAAAATGTCATATCAAATGCACAATATTTTCGACTGAACAGTTAGTATATGATACAAACTCACCCATGGTTGTCATTCACTCTCTCATCTATTATTTGCTTCATCTTCTTCAACCTCAAGAAAAAGCTTTCTAGGTTTTTGAGAGAAGAAGAAAAAGAGTGAGAAAATTAATTCCAAAGTGAGCAAAAATCCTACTTCATCATTCTCTACTAGATTAGCCATTTAGTTTAGGGTGTTAGCTTCACTAATCCCACATTAGTGAAGAGGTAGCTTGGGTTAGTGCCTCCTCGACGTAGATCATTTTCGGCCTCGAAAACTTCGTGCAAGCTCATTCCTTTCTTCTTGTGAAGCCATGCTAGAGTCCGGAAGATCACTACGTGGAGCGAAGGGATTACTACACGGAGCTATTGAAGTGAGGGACCGGTCTACAAAGGTTGTATACCTAGTTCACTAAGTTGTAAAGTTGTTTATACTATGTTTCGTATGATTCTCTAGTTAAAGATTCTAGGTTAGGGTTCTTTTAGCATGGCAAAATTTAAAATTGGCATGGACGATGCCACTCGAAACCTTGCTATCATGCTAAGGAACCCTACACTTCCAGTGTCGGACTCATCAGTGTCACTACCGAAACGCGGGCACACTTGGGGGTTTTTACTTTTGAAAGGGACAGCCGGCTCATATTTGCTTTTGAGTTTCGAGGCCGCTCCATCCTCGGTCAATTGTGTCTTAGCATTTTAGGGGTTCACAAAGTACCGGGAATCTTCATATCGGACTTCATGCACACCGAACGGCTGGATGTCTCCGTTAATGCGTCTTTCTTCACCATTTTTAGTATACTTCATGCATTTATGGAGAGTTGATGGAACAATGCCATAATCGTGGAGCCACGGTCGCCCTAGGAGGATCTTATAGGACGTGTCAGCGTCGATCACGTATATCTTGGCTTCGGTTTGTAGGTCCCTGAACCTGATCGGCAGAGCTATGGATCCCAGAACTTGCTGGCAATTTTGATTGAAGCCTTGAATGGCAATCCTTTCCCTTGATGGGTGTCGGACGTCCATTGGCAAACTCTTCAGAGTCTGCAAGTTCATGATGTTCACTGAGGATCCCGGATCAATCAATATGCGATTAATCCGATCCCCGTCGCTATACCTGGTCACATAAAACGACCGGTTATGCTCAGCTGTTCCCAATAGCAGGTCTTCATCCTTAAACGTGACCACGGCGGCATGCAGAGTGTAATGGGGTTCTTTCATATTAATTTCCGCAAAGCGAGCCTGGTACCGCTCGAGATTTTGTAAAGCGTGAATGAGAACATCTCTAAGCTCCTTAGATAGGACCAAGGTATCGTAGATGCTCAGGAGAGATGGAAGCTTCCGGTGATAGGACAAGACATTATAGTCCACTAAGGAAGGACTCGAGTTTTCATGAGCCGGCTCTCTGCCATCTTCTTCATTAGTGACTTATTTTTCCTTTTCTTTTGGGGCGTTGCCCTGATTTAGCGGTAGAGCCCTGCCGCTTCTGAGCTGGATTTGGTTAGCCTTTGTGGCGAGCTCCTCGTCCTCTTCGGGAAAACATAGCTCTTCCTCAGATTCGCTAGCAAGGTGGACGACGTAGCAGGTCACAATAGAGATCTCATCATTGGAGTCTTCTTCTAGCTCCTATAGAATCTCAACCGCTTCTACGGGGACAAACTCCTTCAATTGAATCAAAGTTCTTTCCTTTTGTTCATAGTCTTCGAGAGAATCGATGTACTTTTGAATGGTCGATCTCCCCACAGACTCTTTTTCGCGTCGAGCCGCACCTTTCCTTTTCTTCTTGAGCATTTTGGATTTTGGGCCTGATTGAGCCGAAGTGGTAGCTGGAATGGTGGGCTCCTTCTGCCCCTCCTATTCTATTCTGGTCTCTTTCTGAAGTAGCTTTATCATCTTCTTTGTCTTATTAAATATGTGCATACTCCACGGAGGCTGTGGTGAGTCAGTTTCATTCCGCAGGGCAGCGAGTTTAGCTGTCTGCTCCCAGAAGGCTTCAGCTTGTGTCTGTATAAAGTTAGTGTTTGCAGCTTGATTGTTCACCAACACACTCTTGGACAACTCGATCTCCCCAGTCTTGTACTGCTTTTCGACCCAGTCTTTGAAAATATAGCAATCCTCAATCACATGGTACACTACTCAGTGGTACGGGCAATATAGAGGATTGTCGGTCATTTTTGCTTCGTGGGGTCTTTTTGACTCTGGCAATTGTAGACCGTTGTTCAAGGAATCTTTGAATATCTTGCGGACCTTGTCCCTTCTGAAAGAGTAAATCTTGTTCTTCTTCTCCTTTAGGGAAGGCCCTTCTCTTCCCAGCACTGGCTTTTGAGACTGGTTGGTTTTAGATTCGCCTGCATTTCGATTGTCTTCATTGTCGGACGCATTGAAGACATTAGTATTGGTAGAATTCCCGCTTCTACGGTTGTCGTCCTTCTTGCTTTTCCAAGTCTTGTCTCTTTGAGTGTCCGGGGTAGACTCTTGCTTTGAGCGTTCCAGCATTTGGACTTTCTTGGTCAGCTCTTGAAACGTATTAAGGCCTGCTAAACATAAGAATGGGACCATCCAATTGCCGAGGTTCCTAATGAGAAGGCTGACGGACTGGTCCTGTTCCAGCGGCGGTTTGCACTTGACCGTGAGATTATGTCATCAGGTGATAAAGTCTGTGTTGCTTTCATTCTTCCCCAGCTTGATCCTCATAAGGTCAACAATGGAGATTTTATCATTGACACTCATGAACCTTTGCCGGAACAGAGACTCCATTTGGGAAAAAGTAGTGACGGACCCGTCTGGCATGCTCGCGTACCAGTTGAAAGCGACACCGGTCAGGCTATTGACAAACCGATGAAGAAGAAATGCATCATTGCCCCCTGTATTTCTGCACGACGCTTTAAAGTGGGCAACGTGTTGATTTGCATTTCCCGTCCCATCAAATCTTCCAAACTTAGGAATGACATAGCCATTGGGGAACTCGATCAGATCGTACTGTGCGGGATATGGCCACCCACTACTGCCAATTTCTTTCTGAGCTTCGGCTTCGGCCACCAATGTTTTAACCTTGCTGGTGACCAAATCCATTATCCGATATTGTGTTAGCGGGATGGTGCCATCTTGGGCTAAGGTATCCCTAGAAGTAGAATGTGGCTGGCTTTCGCATGGCTCGCCTATACTCGGACCTAAAGGGATAGGCATTGGTTGCTTGGGTCATTATCACCCGGCTCATGAGTGGAAACTTGTGCTTGATTGGATAGCATCCGGGCAATTTGAGCCATGAGCTGCATTACGACATTCGTCAAGTCGTCAATTTTAGAGTAAAGCTTGACCATCTAATTATGTCACGCCCCGCTTCTCGGTGTACAGAGAAGGGGACACGACAAGGCCGCTGCGTATTTACCCTGAAGTAAATACGCTAAGCGTATCTAAGCAATATAAATATAAAATGCACAAGAGACGGTAGATATAACTGAACAGTCACTTTATTTATTAACTTTCTTTTATACAATGCATGGAAAAGTAAATACATCTGAATGAAAGCAATGCCTGAACAGTGGCATAACAGAAATGAAAAGTACTGGAATAAAAATGTGTACAATGAAGCTAGAGCTCTGGGTCGTAGGTAAGCTGATCCAAGTCCTCACTAGTAGGCTCGATCTCCTGAGTGTCCAGATCACCTGACAACATTCCAAAAAAGAAAGAGAAGGAATGTCGTCAGCGAACAATCGCTCAGTAAGTCCCAAAGATAAGGGAGAAGTAGAAAAGACAGAAAGAGAGAGAGTGTATCTTTTAAAGTTGTATTATATTGTTATAATGTTGTATTTAGTGTTAACGCTGTTGTTTGTAGCTTGGTACAGAAGGATGCCAGTGTATACGAGAGGAGTCTCTATATGCCAGAGACTAATGCAAATGGAAGTACAAGGCTCCGTCGATAATACCACGGAACAACGGCATGGATGTAATTACGTCTTATGGTTGCTGTCTCGTGCCACTTCTAACACCTTCCGTACCAATCTACCCCTTAAACCCCACGATGTCTTGTTTGTATTGTTTGTATTGTATTGCAACTTGTATTGTCTTAATATATAGATTGTTCAATTGGATGACTTGCCGAAACTATGATATCAGTAAATGGATGTAACTGGAGAATCATGGATGTAACTGGAGAATCATGTAAATGGAAGTATATCCATGGTTCGGTTCAGTCAATATAGATTGAATATATTGAATATATGTATTCATGGATTCATGTTGAATTGTAGTTTTGTAGATTGTACTTGAATCATATTTAAGTCAGATTATTTATAATGAGACTCAGTCTGAGTCAGAACAATTAGAAAAGAAATTGAAGTCCTGATTGTTTTGATGTTATCGGTAACCGCTGCACATGGACGGCAGGATTTGTGTCTTTTTCAAAGACGATTACCGTATTGATAACACCGTTGTTAAGTTGTCTACCTTAAATAGGCAAGCACCCACTTCTCTGGCTCTCTGGGGCTCAAGAGATTGGTCCCGCTTAAACCTATATTTACTAGGATCCTTAGGGTAATTTATAGAACTTGAGGGGGTTTTATGTAAAAATACTTTTGTATAATTTTTAAAATACACCCTAAGTATTTAATTATCATCTTTAGAGTTGTCATAAATGTAGATTTTATATTTATGATATTTCTAGTGAAAATAACCTAATTTCATAATATAGGGTATTTAATTGTAATATTGAACTTGTATGGAATTTCATGGTATTTTAATGTAAAGTGATTCTTGTGATTTTAGAAAAAGTTGGAATATTTATATTACCACAAAAATAGATATTTTAATGATACATATATATATATATATATATATATATATAAATTTTAATATATATTATATTTCTAGAAATCTCATTTTCATAAGATATTCGTATTTTAAATATCTCGAGACTGAATGCTCCTTGCGGATGTCTGCATCTCGCACTACTAAGCCCAGGGATGTGCAATAATCTGCACCATCCCAGTTGGGTTCCCCAAAATAGGTTGTAGCGGAGCTTTGCAAAGATTGTAAAAATACGTAATCTTATAGAAAACGGTTTTAATAGTTAGTGGTATTTATATGTGAAGTTTCGTTTTCCCGTATTCTATGTTCCCGAAAGGTACATATGAGTGTTGTGGGGAGGTTGGTCATTACCTCATGATCTACTTAAAGGTATAGCAAGATTGTGATGTTTTAAATGTCGAAATTAAACTACATGGTATTTTAGTGAAAAAATACGATAGAAATTGAAATAGAAATCCTTTTGATATGGAACTTGTTCAATATGACTTGTTAATGTTTAATAGTTAACATGTAAGGGTTTAGTATGGTTTTATTTAAGAAAAAGTGAAATTTTTAGGAAGAACCGAATCAGACATCGGATTAACTCCGATTCCGTCGGGTTTTAGAAATACATGTTTTTAGAAAAGAATAGAGAAGAGGCTAGTGGTACTTATAGGTTTAGAGGTTAGGGATGAGGAAGAGGAAGCAGTAGGAGGCGCCGGTGCGTCGTTTCGTCGTCGGGAGCTCCTAGGATCGTCGTCGGAAGATCGCCGAACTTTCGCCCTTTGCTAACTTTAATTGCACACTAAAATTTCTAGAGGGATTTCTTAAGAGTTTGGACAGAATTATGAGTGAGGGGGGTGTCTAGGGGTGGTATTTATAGGGTAAAGCTAGGGTTAGGGTTAGGTGAAGGGGTGTATTGAAAATTGTATTAATTTGTAATAAAAATAGGGTTTAATGGGATTTTAAAGAGCTCTGGAACCGATCCAAGGAATTTAAGTATGCAGGAGTGATGGGGAGGCCAAGAGGCACGACTTTTGTATTGACGACTCGGCGGTCCGGCCGAGTCTGGCCGGCGGCGGAGGCCGAGTCGGCCGAGTCGCCGGCCGATCCGGGCCGAGTCAGGTCGGGGTCGGTCGCCGTCGGTCCGTCGTCGCTTGGTCTTCCCCCGGTCCAGTTTGTTTTTCATGTGTAGTGGGGGTTTTACGAGTTATGCACGTGTAGACCCTTGGACTTCTAAAAATTCAAAACAAAACAATATAAAAAATAATGTGGGGGATGGGATTTGAACTCTGGTGCTTTAGTTCAGCAGTGCAAGGTCTTACCAATGAGCTACAAGCTCCTTCTTGCTATTAAAAAGCAAAATAAACTTATATCTTGTGCTCAGGCAAAAATACCCCTTTCTGTATTTTTGAAAAAATTGTACAGAAAGTTGTACAGAAAATTTAGGGTTGTTACAAATTATCTTTGCTCCTGAGCTGTTTTCGAAGCTCTTGAAGCAGCTCTTGCTTTGCGGTCCTGGGGCGGAAAGTTGAATCTTCTTTGCTGTCCGAGCTTGATTCCACATGGACTAAGGGGTCGTTCTACCTATCGGCCTCATCGAGAGGGTTTTCATTGTCCAGCGGAGGCGGCTGATCTTGGGAAGTGGCAACCATATTTAAGCCAGATTGGGCTTGGGATGTGGTGGCCCCATCTTTGCTTTTTCTGCGCAAGTTGTCGCTGGGCCGCCCGCCCGCCATATAGACTGTGTGGATAATATATCCGGCCTTCTTTTCATTATTGGCAGCTGATTTCATGGACCGTTGTCGTGGCCCTTCTGTTTCGGCAACGGACAATCGATTAAAGACAGCTGGCCTGACTTGATTCTTGAGTGGTGCTGGCACTTCTTTTCTGAATTTGACCTACTGCTTTCACGCGGCACAGAGCGCCTGATAGACTCTTGAAAAGACGGTGTCATGCTTTCTCTGTTGGGGCTGGGACATGTCTCGTTGTAGCATTGTTCGGACTGTTGTCTTCTTGATTCTGGCGGTCATGGCGTTTTTATGAACCCACTTCAGAGATTTGAAGGAATTGCTGACTTTTACAGCCGACCCAGCCGTCATCACGGGGTAACCTGCTCTTGGAACCTCACAAGATCCAACTTGGCCGGAGTCTTGGCCCTCTTATTGGCTCGATAGCTAAGCCGCTTCTGCCTTAACCTTTCTGTTGTGAGCACTTGGCAGACTTCGGCTCTTCGAGAAGCCGCCGTAGACCGAGCAATGTAGTGCTTGGGAGATACGCCTGATTGTGTGATTGTCATGGGCACCATTTGAGCTTGTGGGAGATGCTTCATAACTTCATCGGTGTCTACGGCCTTGCCCCCAGTCGGAACAGTGGAGAGCCGTTCGAATACGGATTTTCATTTGGGGTGGGATGCTTTAGTGATCACAACGTTCGGCCTCCTGCCCCTTGAGGTCGGTTTGGCCGCTTGGTTTGCCGGGATTTCTGCCAGATGAGCGCTTCCGGCAGGGTAGATGATGACGGAACTGAATTGCCTGGGTAGCTCCTCCCATTGCCGGCTGAGACTTGCAGGAAGAATCACGCGAGCATTGATCTTGACCATGTATGGGATCGGGGTCGCGTCGGAAGCTGAATTCATCTTAGGATACATCGTCGTTGAAAGTTGATTGCTGCACGGAAAAGCATTATTTCAGTACAAACATCGGTATATATGTTAAATAAGTTCGCATGAATACTTGACCCGAGATATAGGAGGAGAAAAAGGTCCCACAGAGCATGCCAGATCCTGTAGGGTGTTTTTCGTCACCCTATTGAGATGGGAAATACGCATTGCTGGTCAGGCATATACAGATTCCCTCTGCCTAGAGTAGGCTGGGGTTTATTAATTGTGGGGATCCGAACCTCCGGCCTCCGCGGACTAAGCTGCCGTTAATTATCCCTCACCTTTGAAGCGAAGGAACTTCCGATTGACGGGTCAAACTAGTCATGCGAACTCAATGTGCAGTGTGCGTATGTATGTGTCTTGAAGGGTTTTGGGTATATCGGGGCCTCGCAAAGTTTACGGGGGTCCCGCTACCCGGATAGCGGGGTGGGGTTCAAGGAGGCTAGCAGGCCCCTTACAGAGTGCGGGGCAGCTCCCTGTTAGAAATTTTTTTAGCGGGGGACGTGTTTTGAGTGTGGAGTGTATGAAAAAAAGAAAGAAGAAAAGAAAAAAATGGTGAGTAACGTCCTAAGAAAGTGTGGGCGTCGGGCACCAGCGCCTTACACGCTCAGCATGTGGGTGCCGGGCACCGGCACCTCACGCGCCCGGCACGTAGGGGCCGGGCGTCTGCAGAAAGAAAGGGCTTAGCCTCGGAATTAAGAGTTGAACTCCTGAAAAGGATTTTTATCTATGGAGTTAAGCTCCAAAAGATTTTTATTTATGGAGTTAAATTCCAAAAGATTTTGAATGGAGAAAGGGTTTTATTTGTGGAGTTAAACTCCAAAAGATCTTGACAAATGGAGTTGAACTCTCAGAAATCTTTGGAGATGATCAAAGGGGACCCCATTCTTCACCCCTTTAGCCCTGGATCTTCTTTTGAGACTTGGATCTTCTCGAAGTGGGGTTTTTAGAGATGGGTCTTCTTCTTCCTCCTCTCTGTTGGCTGGATCTTGAAGAAAAAGGGGTGAGACTTAAATCTCCCCTTTTGGGGATTTGATGGAAGATCCGAGCTCCCCTTCAGGGTTTTATGGTGAAAAACGGTTTCCTTTTGGAAAAAGAAGAGTTAAACTCTTGATTTAATTCAAAAAAGGAAGAAGCTTTAGAACCTTGAGGAAGAAGAAGGAGGCACAGAACCCTAATTTTTGAGAGAGTGAAAAGGTTCTTCTTTATTTCATCATCATGTTGCATTTATAGGCTACACACTTTACATATAGCCCTTGGGCTTTACCAAATGGCACTTTTGCCACCACATGCCTTATATGCTTATTTCTTTTTGCACATAAGCCATGGGGTTTACAAAATTTTGGCTTTCTACCCATTTTTCATACATTTATTTCTAAAAAATTGCATTAAACTAATTTATTGCTTCATTCTTGGTATGGAGCCGGACCCTTCCATGCTTGGTCCTGACTTGGGCTTAGGCCCACTTGGTTTGGGGGTTAATTGACTTTGACTTGGCCAATTAGGGTGTAACTTTGACCCCAACAGGGTTTTTCACCCATCTGAGAGATACTGCAGTTTTCTCATAGACGGTGGGAGCAAGGATTGTATCATGGAAGATGATGACCCCACTAGTTTCGAGCAGGCCATCACAAGTGGGGACTCTATGAAATGGCTGAATACTATGCGATCTGAGATGGAATCCATGTACACCAACAAAGTATGGACTTTGGAAGTTGCTCCTAAAGAGATAAAACCCATTGGGAGCAAGTGGATCTTCAAGAAGAAAATTGGTGTAGATGGAAAGGTCGAGACCTTCAAAGATAGACTTGTAGAAAAAAGTTTTCGTCAACGACCAGGTGCCGACTATGATGAGACATTTTCTCCAGTGACTATGCTTAAGTCCATCAGGATCCTACTTGCCATTGCTGCATACCATGACTATGAAATCTGGCAGATGGACGTCAAAACCGCTTTTCTAAATGGTGATTTAGAAGAGAGCGTGTATATTACACAGCTAGAGGTCTTCGTAGACAGTGGGAGTAGCGAAAAAGTGTGCAAACTGCTTAAATCAATTTACGGATTAAAGCAAGCGTCACAGAGTTGGAACATCTATTTTAATGTAGTAGTCAAAGTGTTTGACTTCACTAAAAACGTAGATGAACCATGTATATATAAAAAGGTTGTAGAGAGTAAGGCCATATTTCTCGTATTGTACGTAGATGACATACTTTTGATGGGAAATGATGTTCCTATGCTGCACTCGGTCAAACTCTTCCTATCACAAAAATTCTCCATGAAAGATCTGGGTGATGCCTCCTACATCCTGGGGATAAAGATCTATAGGGATAGATCTAAAAGGATGTTGGGATTGTCCCAATTCAGGTACATAGACACCATACTAAAGAGCTTTAGTATGGAAGATTCTAAACGTAGTAATTTACCTGCTTGTTCAGGAATCACTCCCTCTAAAGAGATGTCTCCAAAAACTGATTTGGAGAGGGCTCGCATGAACGTGATAACCTATGCTTCTGCAGTTGGGTCTATCATGTACGCGATGTTATACACCAGACCGGATGTAGCTTTTGCACTTAGTGTGGTAAGTAGGTATCAATCAGACCTAGGGGAGAAGCACTGAATAGCTGTGAATAACATTCTTAAGTACTTGAGAAGGGCTAAAGAGATGTTCTTAGTGTATGCTAACGGAGAACTCCAAGTGGAGTCCTTTACCGATTCGAGCTTCCAGAGTGATAAGGATGACAGTAAGTCTGTCTCGGGCTTTGTCTTCACTCTCAATGGAGGGGCGGTATGTTGGAAGAGTTCCAAGTAACATACCGTTGCAGACTAGACGATAGAGGCTGCATACATCACTGCCAACGATGCTGCCAAAGAGGTTGTCTGGATGAAGAAATTCATTATTGAACTTGGTGTAGTTCCATCCATTTTGAATCCAATACCATTTTATTGTGATAACAATAGAGCTGTGGCTTTTGCCAAGGAACCTCGGTCCCATCAGTGATCCAGACATATTCTGAGGTGGTATCATCTGATCCAGGAGATAGTTGATCGCCGCAAGATCGAGATCAGAAGAGTAGACACGAAGGATAATACAGCGGATCCACTCACGAAGGCCTTCCCTTAGACGCGGTTTGAGCGACTTTTTGGGATGTTAAGCATGCGATACTAAAATGACTGGTCTTAGTGCAAGTGGGAGATTGCTAGGAATATGTATGCCCTAGAGGCTATTATTGTATATTAAAGTAGATGCTTGGACATATATATAGAGGAATTTCTTGCTCGACATTATAGTATGCTATCTGGTTACTCTTTATCTTAACATGTACACTTGTTTTAGTTTACCGTCTCTTTGATACATGTTGATAAAGCCCTTAGGATGTTGGATTGACTACCAAGACTATGATGCAGATCATACTAGTGGGGCTTGTGTCGTCCATAAGCACATCCTTTAACAGTTCTTAGTCGAGCGAGTATCGAGACAGGGTATCGATATTCCAGAGTAGACTAGTTTGTACATTTCTTGACCCTGTATAGGGCGATGGTTGATCCCATAACCATTGCTGTTTGACATCAAAGATTGTACACAGGTTCTCATTGGAGAATGGGTACACCGAACAGGACTCGCCAAGAACTCCTAGATGGTACCATACCTATCGTCAGATAATAGTTCTCTGGTGATACTTGTACTGGTTAGTCTGTAGAACCGAGATTGCCATAGTGTCTTGTGTGGTTCCCACTGTGCTTTGATTTCCTCCCTACCACGGCTCAAAGGAGTCATGCAAACATGTGGATTTTGGGTACAGTCCGAGTCACATAGAGGCAGTGAGCGATAGGAGGGGTTTCGTCTCTCCCGGTATTGGGAGTTGATGTTGCGCTATGCTCGATTGGCTATAACAACAAGTCCCCGGCTAAGGCTGATGAGATTTATTGATTAGTGTTATCAGTAGTTTCTTGAAAGTTTATAGGCCACACATCGGCATAACTCATCAAGTTAGTGGGGTGTAACGATTCCATCCTCCAGACTCGATATGCGACATATCATAGGAAGAGACCGGACTGTATGGTAAGTGTTGCTTATAGGCTCTATGGGAGTTTGGAAAAGTTTGCTTCTTGATTTTCTATTTGTTCAATACCTGGGTAGCCGTTACATCCAACTAGTACCACTGACGGCTTATGAGTATCTGATATGATCATTACCTACTGCTGGCGTATTGATGAATCTTTAGAGTCCCGCATAGAGATTTCCTAGCTCAAGCGAAACGAAGTAGGGCACGTATGGAGATATGTGCGGGAGCTTGATTAAATACGAGTATATGATACTGTATTCTAATATAGCGTTTTAGATATCAGCTGGTTATATATGATATAACCGGATTATTGAATCAAGTGTTGATAGAATAATTTGATTTATATATATGTTTATATATTTGATATTAGCCGGATTATATATGATATAACCGGATTATTGAATCAAGTGTTGATTTAATAATTTGATATATATATATATGATATATATATATGATATATATATATATATATTAACTAATATTGAATATTAGCCGTTTATATATGATATAACCGGATTATTGAATCAAGTGTTGATTTAATAATTTGATTTACATACATATATTTGATATTAGCCGGGTTATATATGATATAACCGGATTATTGAATCAAGTGTTGATTTAATGATTTGATATATATTTATATATTTGATATATATATATATATATATATATATAGAGAGAGAGAGAGAGTGATGGAGGAAAGAGGCCATATGAGAGGATTTCCTCCTATGGCGTTGAAAAAATACAACCTCCACCATTTTTTCCGACGGTCGGCATCCATCATCATCATAGTTATCATCTAAGATGTGCATATACCAAATTTCATGGGATTCCACCACTTTTTCACCGTTGAATTAGCAGTGTAAAAAGTTCTATTGTCGGTAAACCATTAATTTTGCACCAACTAAATCAACGGTAAAAAAATAATATAATCATATGAAATCTGGTGTATCCACATCTTAGATGATAAAGATGGAGGTGATGTATGTCAATCGTCGAAAAAAATCATGGAGGGTGCATTTTTCCGACGCCATAGGAGGAAATTCCTCATATGGTACCTTTCCTCCATTAACCTCATTTATATATATATATATATATATATAAACTAATATCAAGCTCACTTAAGATTTTCTTCTATTTATATATATATATATATATATATATATATATATATATATATATATATATATATATATATATTGTATCATGGTTGATGATACATTATATATGGATGTATGAGAATCACATTTTAGAAGGATAATGATAAACATTTTAGAATTAAAAGAAATGGAGAATGAGTCGTGGCTTGAGAAGCTTGGAGAAGCCATGACTCGTCTTCAATGTTTGTTTTATTCTAAGATATTTTTCACTCACAGTCTCATCTCATCTTATCACTTTGAGCTCATGGTTCACACACAATCCATGTTCATCATCTTCATCTCTTCACTAATTTTCTAGGGTTGAAAAAAAAAGAAAAGAGAAAGAAATATTTATAGTGAGCAAAATTCCTACATTATCAACCTACACTACTGCACTCTATTAGTATAGATTGTTAACTTCACTAATACCTTGATTAGTGAAGTGTGAGTTTAACTGAGTGTTGCCTCAAGGTGGATCATCTTCAACAACGAAGACTACAAGTAAGCTCGATATTTTCTTCAAGTGGAGTCAAAGAAGAGTTCTAGGGACTACTACTTGGAGCTTTAGAAGTGGAGGACTAGACTGCAAAGGTCGTAGACTCTCTTCACTTAGATTAAAACTTGTTTGCTTAACTTTAAAACCCTATTTCTCTAGTTCGATTCTTATTTAGTATACTTAGAGCTCTAAAATTTTAAAATTGCATACTTGATGCTCATAGAAACATAGTAGAAGTGCTAAGACATACTTTCACTCCTCACTCCTCGAATCGGGTAATCATCATAGCTCAGCACTGAGAAATCTCATGGTGGACGTCAAAATATCATATCAAGAAAAATCGCGTTTTAAAAAAATCATAATTTTTAAATAATATTTGTGGTTTCTTAAATTCATAAATCTCATGAAAACATAATCTTATAAAAGTATGGCAGTAATGAAATAATATGCACAGGAACAAAACAACACGTAATACATAGTAAGCGTGTTCATATGAGCGTATCATGTAGTAAGGTAAAGAAAATACAATATCTACAATAATATGTGGTACGGAACAGCAACTAAATTGCTAACAAATTATAAGGTGATACGGCGACGTAGCGATTTCTAATGTGTATGTGGCATGATAATTACCGATGATATGTGTGTGAGCCAGCGATTAGGTGTACGCGCAATATGTGCATCATCGGTAATGGTGCTTGTGACTTAGTAAACGAAATCACGTACAGATACGGGTATGAAACGTAGTCTATGTATATCGTAAATAAAAATAATGTGAGTGCATGCAGAAATAAGAAATCGTAACGTGAACAGTATAAAAGACGCAACTACGTAAGAGCCATACAGTTATAGTTTAGAATAGTACAAATCGTTGTTTTTGGAAAAATAGGAGCTACGATATTTTTGAAAAAGATACCATTTAAAAAGTCGTAGCGGCCCTAGAAGTTATCATTTGAATGTGCATAACGATTCGTTAGTTTTGAAAATAAGTATGGCTCTGAATATATCGTAATATCTACTTAAGGATTTTAATCAATATTTCTTGAGTCGATATATATAAGCTGGCGATCCATCCTCATCATATCACGTACGGTATAATCCATCGTACGATATCATCAATCAAATAGTACGAATCTAGAGTCACGTACATCATCTCATCTCATCTCATGTCTGTTAGTTATATGTATGCCCTAGAGGCCATTACTGTACATAGGATATATATTGTAGTGGATGCTGGGACATATATAGGGAGGACTTTCTTGCTCGACATGATAGTATGCTATCTGGTTGAACTTTACCTTAACGTGTATACTGATTGTCTCTCTGTTACATGTTGGTAAAGCCCTTAGGATCTGTACTTGACTACCTGGACTATGATGCGGATCATACTAGTGGGGACATGGTAGTCCATAAGTACATCCTTCAAAGTCCCTAGTCGTGGGTGTATCGAGACGGGGCATCGATATACCAGAGTAGACTAGCGTGTACCTTCTCGACCCATACAGATGGGCGATGGATGATCCCATATCCATTGGTGTTTGACATCGGAGATGATATACGGGTGCTCAGTAGAGACTGGGTACACTGGACGGACTCGCCGAGAACTCCCAGATGGTATTATACCTCACGTCAGATGGCAGTTCTCTGGTGACACTGGTACAGAGTAGTCTGTTGACCCGAGATCGTCATAGAGTCTTGTGTGGTTCCCACTGTGCTTTGATTTCCATCTTACCACGTCCAAGAGGGCGTGCAAAACGGTGGTTTTTGGGTACAGTCCCGAGTCACATGGAGGCAATGAGCGATAGGAGGGGATTCGTCTCTCCCGGTATAGGGAGTTGATGTTGCACTGTGTTTGATTGGCTATAACAGGAAGTCCCTGGCCAGGGCTGATCAGAGAATTGCTGGTAAGTGTTACCAGTAGTTTCTCGACCCGTTATGAGCCTCATATCGACACGACTTATCGAGCTATTGGGGTCTAACGTTTACCACCCCTAGGCAAGATATGCGACATATCAGACGATCAGACCGGACTGTACGGTAGTGTTACTGGTCGGATTCACTGGAGTGTGAGCGGGCTTGCTCGTCGATCTTCAGATCGCTCAATACCCGGGTGGCCGTTACGTTTAGCAGACCGCTTGCGGCTTGTGGGTGTTTGATATGATCATCGCCTGCTGCCGGCGTATTGACGAGTCTTTAGAGTCCTACACAGAGGTTTCCTGGCTCAAGCGAAACGAAATAGGAGCGCATATGAGATATGTGCGGGACCGAGAATAATACGTGTATGTGATACCGTATTTCATTCTCGCGATGAATGTATCGATTAGGTTATATGCGATATACCCTAATTATCGAATCAAGGGTTGATTCGATAAACCGATGCATTGAATACTAGTCGGTTGTATGCGACATGACCGGATCATTGAATCAAGTGTTGATTTAATGATTTAATGCATGATAATATATTTGATATATTACTTTGCGTTAACTAGTATTGGTTCACTTTATATGGATTTTCTCACTTGTATTGTGCACATTGTATATGTGATATACATTTGTACATTTGCTTGTATCATGTTTGATGATGCATGATTGTTTAAGTGTATGTTAAGAATAAACCATGGTTATTTATATGATTAGGGTTTTATTTCCTTTTCTTATTTATTTATCTATTTATTCATTTTGGAAAATGTAAAGCAAATGAGAAAATGGTGGCTTCTTTTGTTTTGTTCATGAAGCTTCATGAAGACTTTGACCAAGTTACCATTTTGTCTCATGCTTAACCCTAACCATCCCACTAACCATGATTTACTCTCTACACTTGACCATGGTTCAAGTTATGATAAGGATTAGATTTCTTTTTTTTTTTTGATTTATTCTTATCATAACATTTCTTCTTCTTCTTCCTTGAACTTCAAGAAGAAAGCTTACCTCATCAATGGTGATTGATGAATTAGAGTGAGAAATCCAATTCTAAAGTTAACCCAACTCCTATTTCTTCATCCTCTACCTCTTGCCAAGTAGTAGAGTGTGTTTCCTTCACAAGTTTTAGGGCTTGGTGAAGGTGGAGCTTGATTTAGCGATGCCTCGACGTAGATCATCTTCGGCATGGACATCGACGACCTAGCTCGCTTTTTCTCCGACGAAGCCGACTCTAGAGCCCGGATTTGATTTGGACAGCGGAGAGGACCTCGTTGCGGAGCTATGGAGGTGGAGCACCGGATCTACAAAGGTTGTATTTCCGTTAAACTTTTAGTTAAGTGTTAACTAGTTAGTTTTTCGCCTAGACATCTAGCCGACGATCCGTAGTTTAGGGTTTGTAGGCACCGTAAAATTTGAAATTGGCATGTTCGATGCCTTGTGAGGCCTCACTAGGGTGCCTAGGAACCCTACAATGTCATCAAACCATCTCATGTCATATCATGTCATGCCATATCATATTATATCATATCATATATATCGCCCCGTATCATCGTATCAAATCATATCGCCTCAAATCATCAAATCGGATCATATCCTCATCGTATCGTGTCATATTGTAAAATATATGTATTTATATACTTCAATAGTAGATATAATTCATAAGTTAAAGAATAGCACTACGGGTATGTCATTCTACCAGTATACTACTATCGCATATAATATTCTAGAAACCCTATTAGCTAGGTATTCATATCCTAATTATATATATACATATATACCCTAATACTACGGTTGCGGGGGTGCTATACGCCATCCACCCGACTTCCCCCGTAGATATACATCTACTCACCTATAACGCCTCGCTTTAGTCGATCCCAATGGATGCCTTGCCCTCCTTCGTCGTCCCGAGAGTCTACGTGCTTGTACCTACAATCAAAGCATATCGTATAGCATAAAAATAAAAATCGAAAACCGATACGATAAGCGAAGGGCATATAGGTTAGAACCTATGGTCCATTCGGGCTAGAACAACAAAACAACCCCTGATGTTGACGTATGAATGTCAAACGACCGAGTAAAAACTCAAATATCAAAAACTAAGTTTTCAAAAGTCGCAAAACATAAGTAGAAACTTAGTAAAATGCTCCCAAATTTTTCTTAAGTGAAATTAGCCTTTTTTGCATATAGGATAGGCCTAGTTATCTAGTGATTGAGTTACAAAACAAAAACCATACCTAAACTCCATACTAGACCCGCAAATTGCGATTAATTTGATTAAATTGGCAGCCAAAACTTAGGGGTTTGGGCTCGGGCTTTTAGAGTGGCTTCCTATAGGTTTGCACTGTAAGTCGACGTTAGACACCCCACATGATGCGGGGAGGCGGAATAGGTAAAACAATCATTTTGTTTAAACTAATATCGACTAACTTTACGGATCTTTGCTAAACCCTAACTAACAACTATATAGAAGTGATTAGCTACTATGATAGATGATTATACCTAATGAATCAAGTCCTTCTTATTCTTGTTGATCACCTCCTCGTCGGCCTCCTCGATGTGATAGAAGATCCACCCGAGAGCTACTTCTCCAAGCTTTAACCTCTCACTTGAGGTAACTAGGTGACTATGAGTGCTAATCAAAGCAACCTAGAGGATATAGAAGAGAATTAGGGATCTATTAGTCTTGCTAACCCTTGGATCTCAACACATGAGAGGTTAGGGTTAGTTCTTTGAAGAGAGAAAGCTTGAGGAGAGAGAAGGTGTGAGTGAGAATGATAATGAATTATAACTCATTTGTGAATATATATGAAGCATGATAATTATTAAATGAATAACATAATAATAATATCAACCATGCTTCATTAACTCTCTTTGGGTGAATCATCTCATGAGTCATTAAGCAATAAATGCTTCATTAATTCATTTGGATGAATCACACCATAAGTCACTAATCCATTTAATGCAAATTCCACCTAAGCCTCCAACTCATCAATCTTCTAGAAGCTTCTCGACTAATTACGAGAATACCCCTCCCATCCGTGAAAACATGAAAATACTGAGACTGTATAAATCCAATAATCCAATACTAGAATCCGGCTTAAACCAAAGCCTGCTAGTATAAACTGTCCGAACATCGTACGTGTGTAAAAACACGTATGTGTCCGAACCCTGTCGTAAAACCATACGACCTCTATATCGTTTTGCCTGAAGCAGGGAAACTCTCTGTGTGGGACTCTAAAGACTCGACACTACGCTGGCAGTGGGTTTAACCACAGGCCGCAAGCAGTACTAGTTGTACGTAATGATCCCCAGGTAGATGTCGATAGGAAGGCCGATGAGGAAACCATCTGAACTCCTACTGAGCCTGATGTGACAATCTCCGTACAGTCCGGTCTGTTCGTCTAATACTATCGGATATCGGTCCTAGGGGCGGCAATCGTCAGTCCTCTAAAAGCGGTATAAGTCATGTCGGAGTGAAGCCCATTACACCTTGAGAAGCTACTGGAAAACCTACCAGTAAATCTCGTTTGCCCTGGCCAGGGACTTTGCGTAATGGCTCTCCAAACACAGCGCGATATCAACTCCCAATACCGGGAGAGACGAATCCTATCTAACTGCCACTGCCTCCAAGTGCTTCGGGACTGCACCCAACTGCTACCTGTTTGCATGCCTCCTTTGAGCCGTGGTAGGGTAGCAATCTAAGAACAGTGGGAACACGCTCGAGATGAAGCAGCAGTGTCAAGTCTGCGGACTATGCTGTACTCATGTCATCTGGGAACTGTTAACTGACGACGGATATAATACCAACTAACAGTTCCCTGCGAGTCATGTCCGATGTACCCGTAACCCAACGAGCACCTGTATATTATCTCCAATACAACATACTAATGGCTGTGGGACAGACCATTTCCCCTGCTGGGATGAGAAGCGTACATACTAGTCTACTCCGGAGTATCGATGCCCTGTCTCGATAATCCTACGACTAGGGACCTGAAAAAAGGATGTGCTTGTAGACTACCCAGCCCCCACTAGTGTGACTGCCATCACAACGCTGGTAATCAAGCAAAGATCCAAAGGGCTCTACTAATATGTATAAGCGATATGTTAAAAGAAACACATGCACATATTAAAGTAGAAACAAACCAAGTAGCATACTACCATTTTTAGCAAGACAGTTAATACAACTGTGAATATCCCAAGCTTCCATTAAGTAATATACAAACTAGTATGATACAGTAATGGCCTCTAGGGCATAATCACTAACAATCTCCCACTTGCACTAGGGCCATGTACTGGCATATCGCAGACCTATCATCTCGAATAGCCTCTCGAACTGCATCTGAGGAATAGCCTTTGTGAATAGATCAGCAGTGTTATTCTCCGTATCTACTCTCTTCACCTCGATCTCCCGGCTGTTAGTTATGTATATGCCCTAGAGGCCATTGTTGTACATTTGATGTATATTATAATGGATGCTTGGATATATACAGAGAGGACTTTCTTGCTCGTCATGATAGTATGCTATTTGGTTTCACTTTATCGTAACATGTTGACTTGTATTAGTTTACTGTCTTGCTCTCACATGTTGATAAAGCCCTTAGGATCTGTACTCGACTACTGGGATTATGATGAGATCATACTAGTGGGGCCACGGTAGTCGATGAGTACATCCTATAAATGTTCCTAGTCGAGGGTATATAGAGACGGGGCATCGATACACCAGAGTAGACTAGCGTATACGCATCTTGACCCATATGATGGGCGATGGATGATCCCATATCCATCGGTGTTTGACATCAAGGATGGTGTACGGGTGCTCAGTGGATACTGGGTACACTGGACGGACTCGCCGAGAACTCCCAGATGGTGATATACCACACGTCAGATGGCAGTTCTCCGGTGACACTGGTACAGGGTAGTCTGTAGACCCGAGATCGTCATAGAGTCTTGTGTGATTCCCACTGTGCTTTGATTTCTACCTTACCACGTCCAAGAGGGCGTGCAAAACGGTGGCTTTTGGGTACAGTCCCGAATCATATGGAGGCAATGAGCGATAGGAGGGGATTCGTCTCTTCCGGTATAGGGAGTTGATGTTGTGCTGTGTTCGATTGGCTATAACTGGAAGTCCCTGGCCAGGGATGATATAGAGATATACTGGTAAGTGTTACCAGTAGTTTCTCGACCTGTTATGAGCCTCACATCGACACGACTTATCGGTTACTAGGGTCTGACGTATACCACCCCTAGACTTGATATGCGACATATCAGACGAACAGACCGGACTGTACGGGAGTGTTACTGATTGGATTCACAGGAGAACGAACAGGCTAGCTTGTTGATCTTCTGATCGCTCAATACCTGGGCAGCTGTTACGTTTAGCTGACCGCTTGCAGCTTGTGGGTGTTTGATATGATCATCACCTGCTACCGGCGTATTGACGATTCTTTAGAGTCCTACACAGAGGTTTCTTGGCTCAGGCAAAACGGAGTAGAGGCACATATGTGATATGTGCAGGACCGAGGATAATGCGATATGAGATACTGTATTATATTCTTGCGATATTTAGATATGAACCGGGACATCGGATCAAATGTTGATTCGATGAATCGGTACATGATATATTAGTCGGTTATATTCGATATAGCCGGATCGTCGGATCAAGTGTTGATTCGATGATTTAATGTATAATGATATATATAATATATTGTATTACATTATCTAATATTGGCTCGCTTTATTATTTCATTTTCTCACTGGATTAATACATTGATATATATGCGATATATGTTAATTGTATTATTTTCTTTTGTTGCAAATATATAATATATATGTGATATATATTATTGTGACATGATATAATTTATTATGAAACATGTTTAAGGATGATAAAAAGGGATTAGGGTTTGATTAGGGTTAGCTCCTTCTTGTTCATTCTAGAAGGATTCTCTTTTGTCTTGGTTAAGATATTATGGTTGATACTTATCCTTGACTCATACTTAACCTAACCAAACCCTAGCTCTAGTTTATTCTCTACAAAGGTTTAGCCTCTCATCCTTGACCATGGTTCCATAATCAATCATATACTCTTATCTACTATTCATCACAAAAGGATGATTCTCATTATTCTTCATCTTCTTCTCTCTTGAGTTTGAGAGAGAGTTCACTTGTTATTTCTTTTGTGATGAGTTCTTGTGAGAAAATGATATAAAAAGAAAGCATAAATACTACTCCATCATTCTCATCTAATCTAGCCCATTAGATTAGGGTGTTCACCTCATTAAAGTGAGAAAGCTTGGGTTATAGCAACTTCGACGTAGATCATCGGAGAAGCGGAACACTACAAGCTAGCATGGATCGTTCGAGTCGTGGAGCCTCTCTTGAGTCCGGGAGATCGTGGATCGTGGCGAAGGGACTTCTACTCGGAGCTTTTGAAGCGAAGGAGCGGACTACAAAGGTTGTAATCCCTCACACTTAGGTTTAAAGATATTATCTTGCATGTTAAACCCTAATAATCTAGCAAAGATCCCGGCTTTAGGTTGTTCGGCACATCTAAAATTTTATTTGGGCATGTTTGATGCTTTATGAACCTTCACAAGAGTGCCTAGGAACCCAACAGTAGTATCAGAGCCTAGCTAGAGCATTAGGCGGCGTGTTAACGAAGTTAAAACTCCGAACGAATCCGAATACATCATTTTAAACCCCTCTCTGGACAATTTTTTAAATCTGGGATTTTTCTGAATTAAAAATACCTTAAAAAATCAGCAGGGAAACATAAACACTTTTATGAAAAACGAGCCCATGTTCCGTACAAACTACCGCGGAACCGTGGCCGTACCTCGCTTGGGCCGCGGAACCGCGGCAATATTGAGGAATCAAGGACTAATTTTTGCACAGTTATTTCTCTTTCTGTGATTTAATTTTTATGGGTATTTTTAATCTGACTCAAGTGTTGAGAATTCTGGGGTTTATTTTGTAATCGTAGATTCGATCGGAATGTTTAAATTCGTTATTTTTCCGGATATTTAGAAACTCTTAAAAAGTTCGAACGGATATCATTAACTCACTCTTTCCCGACACGAAAAATTTTCAAGTGTTGAATCTTTTCTCGAGTTTAAATCTTTCGGAAATGCGTGCAAGTTTTGTGGTGGACCCTCTAGAAGACAACAAACCTTAACTCGATTATGTGACCGTCTTGAACTGCCTTTTGAACCTTCGGGTTTGGGGCAGTACGGCGTGCCACATGTGAGGCGTTGGCTTGACCCTTCTACGGCTGGACCGCTACTACTGTGACACATTCCGGATTATTTGAACTCCGCTCAAGTGTTGAGCAATTTGGGAAATTTTGGGTATTTGATTATCTGTTCGAAAAGTTTAATACTGTCTATTTATCTGGAATGTGATACAATATGTGGAATTCATTGAGTTAGGCATGAAATGCGAAGTATGTGATATTTCGGATTTACGATGTCTAAAGTGATTGTGGATTCCAAATATTGTACTTTTACAATTTTTTTCTGTGACCGTAAGTGTAGTATGTAGTTGTATTGCCGGTTTTCGTTGCTATACGACAACGACGATCGGTGTATGCATACTTACTTACGTTGATGATATGTGATATTATGTGTTGATGTGATATGTTATATTGGATCGTCGTGTTCTGAATAGCCGGGGGTTTTATGTGAGATGAGGGTTTTTATTTTCATTCATATAAAATTCAATTGTATGTAATATTCTTTTATTGGGGCACTTCCGGGATGAGGTTGATGTCACCATTGTATATTATTTACTTTTCCGCATTAGGTAGACCCAAGAAGGGGAGCATAAGTAACCGGGTTCTAGGGTCCAGTGGGAGGCCATCTCGAGGAGTCGAGACCGGGTCTCCTAACCCTAGAATTGGCAGTGTTACTTGCCGCTTTCGTAGGGGTCTTGGGATGTGGGTTTGGCTATTCATCGCGACCGTGGAATCCGTGTTTTATACCGGCTCGTATTGAAAACACGGACGTCCTAGTATATCCAATATTTCATATATGTTCTTCTGCTGCAATGTTCTGTGATGAGATCATATTACTGCCTGAGACGAATGCTTATACTATATATATATATATATATGCTGATATATAAATATTACTGCTTTCGTTTCTTCTGTGATGCTTAGGAAGCATAAGCTGATGGGATTTTTTATTAATGAGATTAATAAAAAGAAAAGAAACCTAAAAGATGTTGTAGAATCAAAACTTTATAAAAAAGGGTAGCTACAGTTTTGCTTTGCACAGTGGTATATATGATATACCCTGCACCTTATTCGATGAGGAAAGAGCCGAGATCCCTTCACCGGGAGTGACCTCTTTAGCGAAACTGGCAGATGCTACAAAACTCGGTTTGTCTTTTGATTGCTTTTAGAGTTTTGCTTTGCACAGTGATATATATGATATGTCATGCACCTTATTCGATGAGGAAAGAGCCGAGATCCCTTCACCGGGAGTGACCTCTTTAGCAAAACTAATGAAAGCCTCAAAAATACTCCATTTCAAAATTTCACTTGATTCTACGACGATATCAAGTTCATTACGCAATAGGTTTTCAGAAAAACCTGTCGTAGCCCTCCGTCATTTCAGATAAAGACTATTTAGTATTCGTGCTGCGTTTGTTGACCTCTGTCAAGGCGTAGTGTGCGGTAGCTGACTAGTAATTATCTGTAAAGCATGTGATGTGATTGGATTAGGGTAGTCGTACGACCTTGTTGACCTCTGTCAAGGGTCGTGCGAGTGGGTTTGATTCAATCAAGAAATGACGGGTTGAACTTGACTAGTGCACTATGGTTTGTTGACCTCTGTCAAGGTCATAGCACACTAGGGGCAAAATATTATCGGGAATTTCAAGTGTTGAAATTTGCAATGAGATTGCATACCTCCTATGAGATAGTTGGATCCCGATACCCACTGCGAGTAAGTGTTACTCCTGGAAGAGTTTTACACAGGACAATTAGCCGATCAAGTAGGTGTCTAGAAAAGTGTTAACGGGGTTACGCCTCTGGGAAAATGAGGTTTACTTTAATTAGGTCCGTGCGAAAGCACGAGGAACCTCCCTCAAGTACCGACACTGATCTGGCTGAAAGATTGACGAAATTGTAGGGTGTAATTAATCCCTGCTAATCTTACCTTTTAGGGTTTGAAGGTAGATTTGATAAAAACAGTGGGAGACATCCTGATTAGATAAGATAATAACCAATCTAATCTTGCATGAGCATACGCTAAAGTGTTTTCTTCTCTCTCTCCAGGTAGCGACCATGTCAGGCCATAATCAAGATAATAATATGGATGTATTGACTGAACCCGCTTATTATACTGAGCAGGGGAACGTTGGACCCGTTCTTTCTTATAAGAGTTATAAGACTGAACAGGGAATAGGAGAATATCTGGATTCTCAAGCCGCCCAAAAGAACATGCATGTTGATGCATCTTCTTCAGGTGTGTTAGTTATTGAGAACTGTTTCTCAGTTCACCCTACGTCCTGGGTATTAGATACCGGATCAGGATCCCACATATGTAAATTGTTACATGGGCTACGTAAAGGTAAAGAACTGGGAAAAGGTGATCATTCCGTTCAAGTAGGGAACGGTGCAAGTATTGCAGCCAAAGCAATTGGCGAATATCACCTAGTATTGCCAAGTCATAATACACTGATTCTAAATGAGTGCTATTATATACCGAACATGATGTGCAACATTATATCAGTTTCTTTATTAAGTAAAGAAAGATATAATTTTGTAGTAAAGGATAATGTTATGAACATATTCCTAGATCAAAAGTTGATTGCATCAGGCTCGTTACATAATGGCATATTCATTCTAAATCAGAATACAGTCCTCAATATACAAAACACACACAAGAGGAAAAGTTCAGAAATGAACGAATCCTTCTTGTGGCATTGTAGACTTGGTCATATCAATGCGACACGACTGGCTAAGTTACATAAGGATGATTATTTGAATCCATTCGAATTATCATCTTATGATACTTGCCATTCATGTCTCAAAGGAAAAATGACCAAAGCTCCGTTTAGTGGACACGGAGAAAGAGTTACTGAACTCTTAGGACTGGTACATAGTGATGTATGCGGTCCTATGTCTACGCATGTCAGGAACGGTTCTTCCTACTTCATTACATTCACTGACGATCTCTCTAGATTCGGACATGTGTTCCTGATGAAACACAAGTCTGAAGCTTTTGAGAAATTCAGAGAATATAAGCACGAAGTAGAAAAACAAACGGGCAAAAGTATTAAGATCCTTCGATCTGATCGAGGAGGAGAATACTTAAGCAATCAGTTCCTAGATTATCTAAAAGAGAATGGGATTCTCTCTCAGCTTACTCCTCCTTATACACCACAGCACAACGGTGTATCGGAGCGGAGGAATCGCACCCTATTAGATATGGTGCGCTCTATGATGAGTACAGCTGAGTTACCTATTTCCTTCTGGGGGTATGCGCTTGAGACAGTAGCATACCTATTGAATCAAGTTCCAACTAAATCTGTACCTACCACACCATATGAGATATGGAGTGGGAAGAGACCATGTCTTAAACGAGTTAAGATATGGGGTTGTCTGGCCTATGTCAAAAGGCAAAATCCAGACAAACTCGAAGCACGGTCAATTCTATGTAAGTTTGTGGGATATCCTAAACATTCAAATGGATATTTTTTCTACCACAGTGAACAACAAAAGGTGTTTATTGCTCAGCATGCCATCTTTTTAGAAAAGGAATTTCTTGCAAAAGAGATTAGTGGCTCTGAGGTAGAACTGGAAGAAGTTCCAGCAACACAAACTGTAACTGAAGATTTAGTGGAACCAGAGGATTCGGTAGTACCCGACGAACCCTAGCCTCTCCGCCAATCTAGTAGGGTTTCTCGTCCACATGAGAGATACTACGGTTTTCTCATTGATGGTGGAAGCGAGGATTGCATCATGGAAGATGATGACCCGACTAGTTTCGAGCAGGCCATCACGAGTGGTGACTCTGTGAAATGGCTGGATGCAATGCGATCTGAGATGGAATCCATGTACACCAATAAAATATGGACTTTGGAAAATGCTCCTGAAGGGGTAAAACCCATTGGGAGCAAGTGGATTTTTAAAAAGAAATTTGGTGTAGATGGAAAAGTTGAGACTTTCAAAGCTAGACTTGTAGCAAAAGGTTTTCGTCAACGACCAGGTGTGGATTATGACGAAACCTTTTCTCCAGTGGCTATGCTTAAGTCCATCCGAATCTTACTTGCCATTGCTGCATACCATGACCACGAAATCTGGCAAATGGATGTTAAGACCGCCTTTCTAAATGGTGATTTAGAAGAGTGCGTGTACATGACTCAGCCAGAGGGCTTCGTAGATAGTGGGAGCAGCGGAAAGGTGTGCAAACTGCTTAAATCCATTTATGGGTTAAAGCAAGTATCGCCGAGTTGGAACATCTGTTTTGATGTTGTAGTCAAAGAGTTTGACTTCATCAAAAATATAGATGAACCTTGTATCTATAAAAAGGTAGCAGAGAGTAAGGTTGTCTTCCTCGTATTGTACGTGGATGACATACTCTTGATAGGGAATGATATTCCTATGCTGCAATCAGTCAAGCTCTTCTTATCACAAAGATTCTCAATGAAAGATCTAGGTGATGCCTCCTGCATATTAGGGATTAGGATCTATAGAGATAGATCCAAAAGGATACTGGGATTGTCCCAATCCAGGTACATTGACACCATACTAAAGAGGTTTAGTATGGAAGAATCCAAGCGTGGGAACCAACCCATGATCTCTGGACTCACTCTCTCCAAAGAGATATCTCCCAAGACTGATTTGGAGAGAGCTCGCATGCAAGGGATACCCTATGCTTCGGCAGTAGGCTCTATCATGTATGCGATGCTATATACCAGACCCGATGTAGCATACTCACTAAGTGTAGTGAGTCAGTATCAAGCAGATCCTGGAGAGAGTCACTGGACAGCTGTGAAGAACATTCTTAAGTACTTGCGAAGGACTAGAGACATGTTCTTGGTGTATGGTAACGGAGAACTCCGGGTGGAGTCCTTTACCGATTCCAGCTTCCAAAGTGATAAGGACGACTCTAAGTCGCACTCGGGATTTGTCTTTACCCTCAATGGAAGGGCGGTATGTTGGAAGAGTTCCAAACAGGATACCGTTGCAGACTCGACGATGGAAGCTGAATACATCGCTGCCAACGATGTTGCCAAAGAGGCTGTCTGGGTTAAGAAGTTCATTAGTGAACTTGGTGTGGTTTCATCCATTGAGCATCCAATACCTTTATATTGTGAAAACAATGGAGCTGTGGGTTTGGCCAAGGAACCCAGATCCCATCAGAAGTCCAGACATATTCTGAGGCGGTATCACCTGATCAGGGAGATAGTTGATCGCCGGGAGATCGAGGTCAGGAGAGTAGATACGAAGGATAACACTGCGGATCCACTCACGAAGGCCATTCCCCAGATACAGTTTGAGAGATTATTCGGGATGCTAGGTATGAGATACTACAGCAGCTGGCCTTAGTGCAAGTGGGAGATTGTTAGTTATGTATATGCCCTAGAGGCCATTGTTGTACATTTGATGTATATTATAATGGATGCTTGGATAAATACAGAGAGGACTTTCTTGCTCGTCATGATAGTATGCTATTTGGTTTCACTTTATCTTAACATGTTGACTTGTATTGGTTTACTGTCTTGCTCTCATATGTTGATAAAGCCCTTAGGATCTCTACTCGACTACTGGGATTATGATGAGATCATACTAGTAGGGCCACGATAGTCGATGAGTACATCCTATAAATATTCCTAGTCGAGGGTATATCGAGACGGGGCATCGATACACCAGAGTAGACTAGCGTATACGCATCTTGACCCATATGATGGGCGATGGATGATCCCATATCCAACGGTGTTTGACATCAAGGATGGTGTACAGGTGCTCAGTGGAGACTGGGTACACTGGACGGACTCACCGAGAACTCCCAGATGGTGATATACCACACGTCAGATGGCAGTTCTCCGGTAACACTGGTATAGGGTAGTCTGTAGACCCGAGATCATCATAGAGTCTTGTGTGATTCCCACTGTGCTTTGATTTCCACCTTACCATGTCCAAGAGGGCGTGAAAAACGGTGGATTTTGGGTACAGTCCTGAATCACATGGAGTCAATGAGCGATAGGAGGGGATTCGTCTCTCCCGGTATAGGGAGTTGATGTTGTGCTGTGTTCGATTAGCTATAACTGGAAGTCCCTGGCCAGGGCTGATATAGAGATATACTGGTAAGTGTTACCAGTAGTTTCTCGACCTGTTATGAGCCTCACATCGACACGACTTATCGGTTACTGGGGTCTGACGTATACCACTCCTAGACTTGATATGCGACATATCAGACGAACAGAACGGACTGTACGGGAGTGTTACTGATTGGATTCACAGGAGAACGAACAGGCTAGCTTGTTGATCTTCTGATCGCTCAATACCTGGGTGGCTGTTACGTTTAGCTGACCGCTTGCAGCTTGTGGGTGTTTGATATGATCATCACCTGCTACCGGCGTATTGACGATTCTTTAGAGTCTTACACAGAGGTTTCTTGGCTCAGGCAAAACGGAGTAGAGGCACATATGTGATATGTGCAGGACCGAGGATAATGCGATATGAGATACCGTATTATATTCTCGCGATATTTAGATATGAACCGGGACATCGGATCAAGTGTTGATTCGATGAATCGGTACAAGATATATTAGTCGGTTATATTCGATATAGCCGGATCGTCGGATCAAGTGTTGATTCGATGATTTAATGTATAATGATATATATGATATATTGTATTACATTATCTAATATTGGCTCGCTTTATTATTTCATTTTCTCACCGGATTAATACATTGATATATATGCGATATATGTTAATTGTATTATTTTCTTTTGTTGCAAATTTATAATATATATATGTGATATATATTATTGTGATATGATATGATTTATTATGAAACATGTTTAGGATGATAAAAAGGGATTAGGGTTTGATTAGGGTTAGCTCCTTCTTGCTCATTCTAGAAGGATTCTCTTTTGTCTTGGTTAAGATATTATGGTTGATACTTATCCTTGACTCATACTTAACCTAACCAAACCCTAGCTCTAGTTTATTCTCTACAAAGGTTTAGCCTCTCATCCTTGACCATGGTTCCATAATCAATCATATACTCTTATCTACTATTCATCACAAAAGGATGATTCTCATTATTCTTCATCTTCTTCTCTCTTGAGTTTGAGAGAGAATACACTTGTGATTTCTTTTGTGATGAGTTCTTATGAGAAAATGATATAAAAAGAAAGCATAAATACTACTCCATCATCCTCATCTAATCTAGCCCATTAGATTAGGGTGTTCACCTCATTAGAGTGAGAAAGCTTGGGTTATAGCAACTTCGACGTAGATCATCGGAGAAGCGGAACACTACAAGCTAGCATGGATCGTTCGAGTCGTGGAGCCTCTCTTGAGTCCGGGAGATCGTGGATCGCGGCGAAGGGACTTCTACTCGGAACTTGTGAAGCGAAGGAGCGGACTACAAAGGTTGTAATCCCTCACACTTAGGTTTAAAGATATTATCTTGCATGTTAAACCCTAATAATCTAGCAAAGATCCCGGCTTTGGGTTGTTCGGCACATCTAAAATTTTATTTGGGCATGTTTGATGCTTTATGAACCTTCACAAGAGTGCCTAGGAACCCAACATCGGCGATCTACGATCTCCCTGATCAGGTGATACCGCCTTAAGATGTGTCTGGACTTCTGATGGGACCTGGGTTCCTTCGCTAAAGCTATAGAGCCGTTGTTGTCGCAATACAGAGGTATTGGATCAACACAGGTAGGAACCACCTGAAGTTCTGTTAGGAACTTCTTCATCCAGACAACTTCTTTTGCGGCATCGCAAGCAGCTATATACTCCGCTTCCATCGTCGAGTCAGCAACGGTGTCCTGCTTGGAACTCTTCCAGCACATCGCCCCTCCATTGAGGGTAAAGTCATAACCTGACATGGACTTGGAGTCATCCTTGTCACTCTGGAAGCTGGAGTCAGCAAAGGCCTCGATCTGGAGGTCATTTCCGCCATACACCAAGAACATCTCCTTAGTCCTTCTCAGGTACTTGAGAATGTTCTTTACTGCTATCCAGTGCTTCTCCCCTGGGTTTGCCTGATACCGGCTTACAACGCTCAATGCGTATGCTACATATGGTCTGGTACATAATATCGCATACATTATAGAGCCTACCACAGAAGCGTAGGGTATAGTCGACATGCGAGCTCTTTCCAAATCAATCTTGTGAGACATCTCTTTGGAGAGGGTGATTCCGTGACAAGCCAGCAGGTTACCGCTCTTAGAATCTTCCATACTGAATCTTTTCAATATGGTGTCTATGTACCTAGACTGTGAAAGTCCTAACATCCTTTTTGATCTATCACGATAGATCTGGATCCCCAGAATGTAGGTGGCATCACCCAGGTCCTTTATGGAGAACTTCTGTGACAAGAATCCTTTGACTGACTGTAGTATAGGAATATCATTTCCTATTAGGAGAATGTCATCTACGTACAAGACGAGGAATACTACAGCTCTCCCTACAATCTTACTGTATATGCATGGTTCATCTGGATTCTTGATAAAGTCGAATTCTTTAACAGTATCATCAAAACAGATGTTCCAACTCCGTGATGCCTGCTTTAGTCCATAAATGGACTTAAGAAACTTGCACACTTTACCGCTGCTCCCACTCTGAATGAATCCCTCTGGCTGATTCATATAGACGCACTCTTCCAAATTTCCATTTAGAAAATCGTCTTTACGTCTATCTGCCAGATCTCATAATCGTGGAAGGCAGCAATGGCAAGAAGGATCCGAATGGATTTGAGCATAGCCACTGGAGAAAAAGTTTTATCATAGTCCAAACCAGGTCTTTGACGAAAACCCTTTGCAACAAGTCTAGCCTTATAGGTTTCCACCTGTCCATCTACATCAATCTTCTTCTTAAAGATCCATTTGCATCCTACGGGTTTTACCCCATCTGGAGCAATGTCCAAAGTCCATACTTTGTTAGTGTACATGGACTCCATTTCGGTCAGCATTGCATCCAGCCATCTTACTGAGTCGCCGCTCTGGATAGCCTGCTGGAAGCTAGTAGGGTCATCATTGTCAACGATGCAATCCTCTCAATCCCCGTCTATGAGAAAACCGTAGTATCTCTCGGGCGGATGAGACTGCCTACTACTTTTGCGGATAGGCGCCGGGATGTCCCTTTCTTCTGAAACTTCTGGTTCTACCATACTTTCAGTAACAGCTTGTGGTTCTGGAATTTCTTCCAGTTCCATTGCGCTCCCACTCTTCTGATTTTCTAAAAATTCAGCTTCCAAGAAGTGGGCATGACGAGAAAAAAAACCTTTTGTTCCTCTGTGTAATAGAAATAATACCCCTTGAAGTTCTTTGGATATCCCACAAACTTACACTGTACTGAGTGTGCCTCAAGCTTGTCCGCATGCTGCTTTTTAACAAAAGCTGGACATCCCCATGTCCTAAAGTGTTTAAGATAGGGTTTCTTCCCACTCCACATCTGATATGGTGTGGTAGGCACGGTCTTGGTTGGAACCTGGTTCAAAAGATATGCAGCTGATTCTAGTACATAACCCCAGAAAGATTGCGGTAACTCAGCCTTACTCATCATGGAACGTACCATATCCAATAGGGTTCGGTTCTGTCTTTCCGATACACCGTTATGTTGTGGAGTGTATGGAGGAGTAAGCTGAGAGAGAATTCATTTCTCTTTTAGGTAACTCAGGAACTCGGCACTTAAGTATTCACCACCTCGATCAGATCTCAGTGTCTTGATACTTTTGCCTGTCTGGTTTTCCACTTCATTCTTGTATTCTCGGAATTTCTCAAAGGCATCGGATTTATGCTTCATCAAGAAGATATGTCCATACCTAGAGAAATCATCCGTAAAAGTAATGAAATAGGAATAACCACCTCTTGCATGTGTAGACATTGGACCGCACATGTCACTGTGTACGAGTCCCAAGAGCTCGCTCGCTCTTACTCCGTGTCCAGTAAACGGAGTCTTTGTCATTTTTCCCAAGAGACAAGATTCACAAGTAGCATAAGATTGATATTCGAACGGATTCAAATATCCTTCTCTATGTAACTTAGTTAACTGTGTTTCATTGATGTGACCTAGTATACAATGCCATAAGAAAGCCTGATTTATTTCCGGAGACTTTCTTTTAAGTGTGTTCTGGACATTGAAAACCTGAGCTTGATTTAATACGTATATACCGTCATCTAATGTACCGGACCCAATCAGAACTTGATTTAGGTGGATGTTTACTACATCGCTTACGAATGTAAAATCATATCCCTCTCTCTAAAGTGAGGACACTGATATGATATAACAAGTCAAACTAGGTACATACAAACAGTAACGTAGAATCAATATCTGCCCACTTGTCAAACCTAGGCGATATTCTCCCATGGATTCAGCGTCCACGCTCATTCCGTTCGCAACTCTAATAGACAAATCGCCTACCCTAATAACTCTATGGTTTCTCAAAGCATGTAATGAATTACAGATATGAGATCCTGCTCCGGTATCTAGTACCCAGGAAGTAGAGTTAATTGACAAACAGTTCTCAATTACAAACATACCCGAGGCCGAACCCACAACATGCTTCGAATCCTGGCTACTGGCTTCCAAAGCCCTGCAATCTTTCTGCCAATGTCCATTCCCATAACAATAGGGATATCCCTCCTTCCCTACACCAAGTTCCAAAACTTTTGCTCTTCCCTTTCCTTCTACTTTACTGTCACCGTATATCGGCTTTGTGGAGGTCTTCTTCTTTTCACCCTTTGCTTTTGCCCTGGATGTAGAAGAAGAAGGTCCCCCATTAAGCAGAGCGGGTGTCTCCCTGGTTTCTTTCAGGGTGTAAGTAGAGGGTAGGGACTGTTGAAATAAGTCAGTACATGACTCGTTTCCCAATGTGGTCTCCAGGTCCGTGAGCTCATCAATATAGCTAGTCATCGTAAGGACGTCGTCCCCTATAGATGACTCAACAGCCAACCTCGCTTGAAACAATTCGTTCGAGGTCTCATATCTTGCGATACGAGATTGCTCTCCATATAAATCTTTGTTATGGAGGAAGATGGAAACTAAGTCCATCTTCTCATGCTGCTTCTGGTATACACCATCAACTGAAGCCAACACGAGGCACTTGGCACTCACACTGTCATTTTCCCTTGTCTGACGGATATTCATATCCGCGACGGTGGGAACTAGACCTGGGACGGCGGGGGCTTGAGTAGTAATAGGGTGGTCCAGCTTGTCATAGGTAATGGACATCTGGACAGACCTTTGCCAGTCATAAAAGTTAGATTCAGTCAACTTGTTATCTAGATGTAACCTAGTCATGGTCACAAGGTCGCTTCAAAGAGAGAGAGAGGGAACACTTTAGCATGATGCTCTTGCAAGTTTAGAGTGGTTTTTAGTTTATCTAAACAGCATGGCTCCCACTGTTTCTCGAATCCTTCCTCAAACCAAAAAGGAAGAACTAGTCAGGACTATTCTCACCGTACAATACTTGCTTAACCGTTCAGCCAGGCCGGTGTCGGTACTTCGAGGGAGGTTTTACAACGCTTTCGCGAAGTTCCTTAATTAAATAATCTCTTTTCTCTTGGAGCGTAGCCCCGCTGACACCTTTCTCGATACCTACTTGGTTTATAGCATTGATCGTTAAGTGACGAATCTCCCGATAAGTAGCGTATACTCACAGTAGGATCGGGATCCAAATATCATCGTGTGATAATGCTGAAGGAATCCAACCAACATTATCAAACTCCAAATGGTATGCAACACTAGCAAGTTTCAGTTTCTTTAGAAACTCCCGATATGGATTTTTGCCCCATGCTCTTATGACCTTGACTAACAGCCAACAAATCATAAGTCACATGTCAAGTTCTATCCATCATTATCTTGTTAATTTGAACCCACCCATATATACTCTTGACTAAGGGCCAAACAAAGTAATACGACTGTCCCAAACCAACGCATCTATCTATGCTACATGTGAACACCCCAGCAGCTACCAATCACTATGTCTTGACTAAGGGCCAAACAAACATAGCTTGAATACTACTGACCATTCATATGAAATGACGGAGGGCTACGACTGGTTTTAGCGAAACCCTGAACATAGTGAACTTGATATAACCGAAGGAACCTGATAGCTTTTTAAAAGGAGTGGTTAAAGCTCCGCAATTAAAAATTCTGCTCTTTTTAAAATAACCGAGTGGTTTCTTTTAAACTGTTCCAACGATTCAATTTTGGTTTATTTTCTTTGCATTAATATAATACTTCCCATCAATTAACCTATCATTGCAGAAAACAACGAAAATACAACGTGCTCTTATGCCATCCGCATTCGCCACTGGGCCCCGTCATTCACCCGTTAGGTTACTTAACTAACGACAGAGCGGGGGCTGGGCTAGCGCGGGTGCAAAACATAAGTGACGCCTAATAGATATCATATATAGATATTTTACATTCGTCAGACGCAATAATAGGCATTCCAGATCACAGATGAACATATTGGATTTTCTACGAATCCGCATTCCTTTTGAGCCTATAAAGAAAGACGGATTACACAGTCGCGATGAATAGACAAAACCCTACCCTAGACCCCTACGGGTACGGCAAACTACCCGCCAAGTACCCGAAGTGAAGCGGTCTCCCTCAACATCATGAGTAGGCCACTAAACACTTCAAAGTACCCGGTAGTTTGTGCACCCCATCTTGGGTCTATCCTAGGAGCAGAAAACAGTAAATGAAATAATACAATGGTGGCTACAACCTCTACCCGGATGTGCCCCGCAAAAGAATATTACAACAATTTACAAATTACATTTGAATGAAAGAAACACTCGTCTCACATCCCCGGATATCCATTCACGACAATCCAACAAGTCCACAATCACAAACCAGTAAAACCATTACAGAAATGTGCAACCCCCTGCTAATCGACATACTAGCAGTTAGGGGAGGTTTACGAACACATTAAACACAACACAGATATAATCAAGTTAGCCAAACATCTTAGAATTTCGATCAAGCAAACACAAATGAATCTACTCCAAATAATTCTCTGTGCACCTGAAACCTGAGCAGAAACAAAACATCCCAGAAAATACAAAATTAACACAGAAGAATAACTGAGCAAATTTGGGTTGACTCGGAGTCAACTCGGCCGCGGATCCGCGGTGGATCACTTAGATCAGCGGCGGTTTCACGGTACTTTGGTCGAGTCACAGTCCCAAATTTCTTCACAATTCTTAAAATTCCCTGCTTGTATTTTTAAGGGTCCCTGAAAAATTTTTAGACCCCGTTTTAAAATCGGCAGAAACATGGTGAAAACGTCGTATTTTCGGGTTCGTTTTGCGATCGAATTTCTAACGACTTTGCTAACAAGTTAGTTATGGTTTAGCGAGGCTCTGATACCACTGTAAGTCGACGTTAGACACCCCACATAATGCGGGGAGGCGGAATAGGTAAAACAATCATTTTGTTTAAACTAACATCGACTAACTTTACGGATCTTTGCTAAACCCTAACTAACAACTATATAGAAGTGATTAGCTACTATGATAGATGATTATACCTAATGAATCAAGTCTTTCTTGTTCTTGTTGATCACCTCCTCGTCGGCCTCCTCGATGTGATAGAAGATCCACCCGAGAGCTACTTCTCCAAGGTTTAACCTCTCACTTGAGGTAACTAGGTGACTATGAGTGCTAATCAAAGCAACCTAGAGGATATAGAAGAGAATTAGGGATCTATTAGTCTTGCTAACCCTTGGATCTCAACACATGAGAGGTTAGGGTTAGTTCTTTGAAGAGAGAAAGCTTGAGGAGAGAGAAGGTGTGAGTGAGAATGATAATGAATTATAACTCATTTGTGAATATATATGAAGGATGATAATTATTAAATGAATAACATAATAATAATATCAACCATGCTTCATTAACTCTCTTTGAGTGAATCATCTCATGAGTCATTAAGCAATAAATGCTTCATTAACTCATTTGGATGAATCACACCATGAGTCACTAATCCATTTAATGCAAATTCCACCTAAGCCTCCAACTCATCAATCTTCTAGAACCTTCTTGACTAATTACGAGAATGCCCCTCCCATCCGTGAAAACACGAAAATACTGAGACTGTATAAATCCAATAATCCAATACTAGAATCTGGCTTAAACCAAAGCCTGCTAGTATAAACTGTCCGAATATCGTACGTGCGTAAAAACACGTATGTGTCCGAACCCTGTCGTAAAACCATACGACCTCTATATCGTTTCGCCTGAAGCAGGAAAACTCTCTGTGTGGGACTCTAAAGACTCGACACTACGCTGGCAGTGGGTTTAACCACAGGCAGCAAGCGGCACTAGCTGTACGTAACGGTCCCTAAGTAGATGTCGATAGGAAGGCCGATGAGGAAACCCATCTGAACTCCTACTGAGCCTGATGTGACAATCTCCGTACAGTCCGGTCTGTTCGTCTAATACTATCGTATATCGGGCCTAGGGGGCGGCAAGTGTCAGTCCCCTAAAAGCGGTATAAGTCGTGTTGGAGTGAAGCCCGTTACACCTTGAGAAGCTACTGGAAAACCTACCAGTAAATCTCGTTTGCCCTGGCCAGGGACTTTGCGTAATGGCTCTCCAAACACAGGGTGATATCAACTCCCAATACCGGGAGAGACGAATCCTATCTAACTGCCACTGCCTCCAAGTGCTTCGGGACTGCACTGCTACATGTTTGCACGACTCCTTTGAGCCGTGGTAGGGTAGCAATCTAAGAACAGTGGGAACACGCTCGAGACGAAACAGCAGTGTCAAGTCTGCGGACTATGCTGTACTCATGTCACCTGGGAACTGTTAACTGACGACGGGTATAATACCAACCAACAGTTCCCTGTGAGTCATGTCCGGTGTACCCGTAACCCAACGAGCACCTGTATACTATCTCCAGTACAACGTACTAATGGCTGTGGGACAGACTATTTCCCCTGCTGAGATAAGAAGCGTACACACTAGTCTACTCCGGAGTATCGATGCCCTGTCTCGATAATCCTACGACTAGGGACCTGAAAAAAGGATGTGCTTGTAGACTACCCAGCCCCCACTAGTGTGACTGCCATCACAACGCTGGTAATCAAGCAAAGATCCAAAGGGCTCTACTAATATGTATAAGCGATATGTTAAAAGAAACACATGCACATATTAAAGTAGAAACAAACCAAGTAGCATACTACCATTTTTAGCAAGACTGTTAATACAACTGTGAATATCCCAAGCTTCCATTAAGTAATATACAAACTAGTATGATACAGTAATGGCCTCTAGGGCATAATCACTAACATGCACATCTCACATTATCCGCTATTTAATTTTCAAAGTTCTCGAGTCATCCCAGATTCTAATTGATCACCAAATCTCAATGAAATTCGATATCAGAAAAATTCTAAACTCGTGTTTGAAACTTCAAAACTCATTTTGGTTAAGGATTCTATCATTAATAGGGTTGTGGTCACTAACTAAGCCTCAATTATATCACCACTACTCATATCATCTACTGAAGATCACCCTAGAAAATTCCAAGTACATAAAAGCTAAACTTTTTAATTCTAAACTAATACATGAGGTTAGGAAACCTAAAAACTTGAAGAAAGGTGAAAGTTTTATCTCAAACAGCAACTCAAGAAATTCCTAGGTGGCCAAAGTTGCTCAAAACTAGAACTTGATCCCATCATGATATGTAGGATGGGCTTGTGAACATTTTTTGTGAAGGTTGTATATGGTTTTGAGTAAATTTTTGTGGTAGTGCATGGTGGTAGAAGAGGTGGAGGGAAATGAAGAAAGAAGAGGAGAAAGAAGATGAAGCATGAATGGTTGTAGTGACCATGTTCTTCTCTCTCTCTCTCTCTCACTCACTCTCTCTTACCCATGCCTCCATGTCATCTTGTCCTCCTCTCTCATCATTTTCTTTTTCCTTTACTTTTTATTTGTTTTTATTTTTATTTAAGTAAAACATAGAAATCATGACAAATAAAGAAAGAAAAACATGCAAATAACATGTTATGTACACAAGTATGGTTAACAATTTAAAACATAATTTAGTGTAGTAATTAGTAAAGTACTAATCAAGTTAACATTCAACTTGTATGTAAATAAATATATATTAATTTGTAAAATGCCCAAATCAAATAAATACTTTCATAATTAATAATTTATTTTAAATTCCAATTATTTTCCAAAAAAATATTTTATATTTTCTGAAATATTACACCTCTCCCACTTTCTATTTTGCTTCCTCCAGAATACTCTGTATCTGATACATAGATCCATATAGGTTGGAAGGCCATCGTATAGTTAGATATGAACTCGAAGAAATTGTTTTAGTCGAGAATGACCGCAGCTTATGGAGAAAGTGAATTGTATATGATACAATTCATTTGTCTCTTCTCTGCACCTTATCTCAAGATTGAGAGCTCCTTAAATAAGGAGAACATACCAGTTACACTTGTTCGATAGTCTTCTCCTAATCTCGATGCTGAAACTGAAATGAAGGGTAAGAAGAAAACCAACTAGCATAAGTCCAGTATAAATAAGGTAAGAAAGAAAAACAACAATAGGGGACGAAGTGAGCGGAAAGGAAAATGCAACTACTGTTATGACCCTGAGCAATGAAAGAGTCATTACTTAGAATACCAGGTCATCCCTTGAAACATTTTGATATTTCATGTTTTTCTATGTGATTGTAATCGAAAACTATTTTCTAATTAATTCTGACTCCTGGGTATATAGATACCGGATTAATATCCCACATCTGTAAGTTGTTACAGATGCTGAGAAGAATAGAATATTGGAAAAGGTGATTTGATCCTCAATGTCAGAAATCGGAGCAATTGTTGTTATGGGGAAAATCACCTAGTTTTTCCTTTCGGCAAACTTTTGGTTTTGAATATATGTTATTATGCACTAACTTTTAAAAACTCATATATCCATCTCTTTATATGATAAAGTGTGATATAAATTTTAAAAAATTATGTTATGAATATTTGCCTTTATCATTTGATGATTGGGTAAGGTGCATTGAATAACGGGATATACATTCTTAACCAAAATACAGTTTTCAATTACAACACTCGGAGTATGAGTTAGTGAACTCATAGGGCTTATACATAATGATGTATGTTGTCCAATTTCCGCCTGGACAAGGGATTGGTACTCATATTTCGTTCCGTTTTACTATGAGTTCTATGGTTTTACACACGCATTCTTGTTGAAATGCAAAGTCCAAAGATTTTGAGAAGTTCATAAGATATAGAAATAAAGTAGAGAACCAAATGTTGGAAGTATCAAGATTTTTTAAAGTGTTCGAAGATGTGGATACTTTTGCTAGGTATTTCGTAGTAATATAATAAAGAATTTTATTCTCTCTCAAATTGCTTATTTGTGGGTGCGCTCCATGTTGAGAAATGCTGAATCACCTTTTTCGATTAAGTGATACACTAGAAATATATGCATATCAATTGATACTAGTTCCACCTAAATCAGTGCCTCATATTCTATATTGGATATAGAATGGGTTATCATCTTAAGATTGTTAAGATATTGAGTTGCCCGGCTTATATTTAAAACCAGAATCCGGATAAACTCAAGGCGTGTTTCAGTAATAGCAATTTGTGGGTTATCCCGGGTATTGATGAGAGATTAACTTTCTACTATTTTCAGGATCAAAAGTTGTTTTGTTCTCGATATGCCACCTTTTTAGAAAAGGAATTTCTTGTAAAAGAAATTAGTGGGAGTTTAGTAGAACCGGAAGTGATTCTAGAACCACAAATGGTTACTAAAGATTTAGAAGAACCTGAAGATTCAATTGACCTTGACGAACATAGCCACTCCGTAGATTTGGTAAGCGACCTAAGCCACCTGAGAGGTACTGCGGTTTCCTCGTTAAACGATGACAAAAAGGCTTGCATCATATGATGATGACTCTACTAGTTATCAGCAGGCCATGGAAAATGATGACTTCCGCTTGATGGCTGGATGCCAAGTTATCTAAGTTAGATTCCATGCGCTGCAACAAAGTGTAGACTTTATTGGGTGCTCCTGAAGAGATAAAATCTATTGGGAGTAAATAGATATTTCGAGATCGGTGCAAATGGAAAGGTACCGACCTAATAAGGCTAGACTTATAGCAAACAGTTTTCATCAAATACCTGTTGTGGATTGTGATGAAACTATTATTTCAGTGTTTGTGCTGAAGTCCATACGGATATAACTTGCCATTATTGTTTTTATGACTGTGATATCTGGCAGATGGATGACTATAACGTCTTTCTAAATTGGATTTAGAAGCATACGTGTATATGACTCTGCCAGAGGGTTATCTTAGTCAGTGGGAGCAGCGGTAAGTGTGCAAGTTGCTTAAATCTATCTTTAGATTAAAGCAGGCATAGCAGAAATGGATCATCTATTTTGATATTATGGTCGAAATGTTTGACTTCATCAAAATGAGAGATGAACCTGGTATTTGTAAAAAAGTAGTAGGGAGTGTTGTCAAATTCCTCATATGGTATGTGGATGACATACTCAAAATAGGAAGTGATATTCCTATACTGCAAATCGGTAAAATAATGGTGGTCATATGTGTTTCTCTATATACGATATGGATATCAGTCCAATCTTGGAGAAATGTAGGATAGCAATGAAGATCATTTGATATTCTTAGTGTTTGGTAATGACAGCCATCTAAAAGAGGAGGTTATCGATTCTAGCTTTCCATAGGAGATAGAGCGTCTGTTGTGAGTTATAAGTTTACCCTCTTTTGAGGAGAAGTATATTGGAAAGAGTTTCAAGTGGGATACTGAGGTAGTCATGGCGCTAGATATTGATTGTGAATCAACAAAGGATACTGCTTGAGAATTCGCTCGATAAAATTTTTCATTTATGAATATGATCCTATCGTCTGTCCAGGCAAATACTATGGCAGGTATCGCTCTGTTCGGGAGATATTTGATCTCCGCGAAGTTGAGATTCAGGAAGAAACAGAGAAAAGCGCTGTGTCAGGTCCACTCATTGAGGCTAGTTCTCGAACACGGTTTGCAAAACTGCTAGTACAGAAATTGGGTATGCGATACCGGAATAATTGGCTTTATGTGCAAGTGGGAGATTGTTGGATATAGGTGCCCTCAAGTCAATTATTGTAATTGAAGGAGGACCTGTACGAGAGAGCAATTTTACTCGAGATGATAGTATGCTATCTGGTTTGTCTTTATCTTACACATGATACGTTTTTTTCATTATCACGTATTGTTTAGATATGAGATAAACCTTTAGGATTTTGCTTGACTATCAGAACTATGATGGAGATCATACTAGTAGGGCCTGGGTAGTCAATAAGCACATCCTTAAATGTCCATAGTCATAGAAGTATCGAGACTGGGCATTGATTGATCGTTTCTTCATGTGTATTTAGAAATATTTCACAATCAAAGAAATTTATACCGCAATCAATTAACGGTATCGATGTAGCGCGTTAATGAATACAGATCGTCCACTGAGATGTATATTTTGATCGATCTTGTTTTAGATGAGTCGAAATGAAAAGATAAAAGAAATTGCAAGAAAATTGATTCAAGATTTAAAAGATTTGATTTCAAGAAACATAAAGAAAATAGATCTAAAATCAAGAATTAATAATGTTCAAGAAGATGTCCAAATTGAATGAATTATCAAGATTTGTAAAGAGCCTTGTAGGAATCGATCCAATCGATAGTGATGATGAAGAATTATTATTACAAATTCTTATCTATTGATGATTTGTTGCTAGATCGATGACGATCAACGAGAATTAGGGATCTATTAAAGAAACTAAGGTTTCTCCTTCTATCCCTTGTCCTTTCGTTGATTAGCATTCAAATTCTAGCCTTTAGGAAATTCAATCATCGATCGTTGATCTCTAATTTGGAGCGAAAATATTCAAGAAAGCATCTCGCTCAAATTAGGTTGTCGATAATTCAATTTCCTAAAGTTTACAAAACTCATAAGACTTAAGAATCTTTCAAGAATTTAATCATCATCATCTATCTATTTTCTCAATTCCTCCACAAGCGGAGTTTTCACTCAAATATTATGAAAAAGAAAATAATCAAGAATTGACAACTCATCATAATGCTCAAATGTAATGAAAAGCAAGATCAAGAATTTTCACCTTTTATAAATCAACGTTTCGTTACAATTCGCTCAAAGATTACAAGATTTTGAGGAGAGAACTCAATCGTCGAAACTAGCTTCGCATCGTCTTCTTGAGTCGCGGATCGTCGTGGATCTCTTGCTCGGATGAAGATCAGCGTCGCTTCAAAAAGCTCGTTGAAGGCTTGCTTTGGCTCGGTACTCGGTGGATCTTGATTTGGATCAAATTGTGTCACTCAATTTGATTTAGAAATGATTTGGATCTACAATTTTCACCACTCAAAATGATTTCCCTCCAAATTCAACAACCTCCAAACCCTAGATCTAGATCCATTTTTATAACCACTCATTTGAATCTTCCCTCCAAAGCTAGGTTGTTAGAGAGAGTCTTCTAGAAGAAATTTGTTGGAGGGAATATTCTAGAATAAGCTTGTTGGAGGGAATATTCTAGAGGAAGGTTGTTACAAGGAATATTCTAGAGTGAGTTTGTTATGCAGAGCCTTCTGGAAGAAGCCACGTGGTCTTTGAGAGTCTTCTGGAAGCTTGGCCGTTACAAGAAGGACACGTGTGCAGATTTAAGTTTCCAAGGAGCTGGATAGACCGCGGATCCGCAGCAACTCGGCTAACTCGGCCGCGGATCCGCGGCCTTCTTGGTGAGTCGCTACATGAAGTTTCTGGGCTGTTATGTGTTGGCTTTTTGGCACTTCATGGGATGCTTAGAATCTTTTTATTCTTTCTTGTTTACTGCCGGATCACAAGTCTTGGACTTGGTGTATTTTTATCAGCACTTTTAGTAGTTCCGACTCTTTTACCTGGAGAATTTCCTACACACAATCTCGAGACAAGTGTTTGATATACAAAAGATCATGCGTGCAATAATAAACACTCAATTTCCCTCAAAATGCCGGTTATAATGTATAACACATGTTATTTGGTATTTTGGCAGACAAATTGCTAATATGTGTTATATTTATACCAAACACCTTCAGATGATTGTAAAGAGTAGGGAAATTGATGTGTTAAAAATGCAATATTTTCGACTGATCAAATTCCCCCAAACTTAATTTTGGTCATCTCAAGCAAACTTGTTTTATTAGAAAGAAGGAGAAAATAAAGAAAAAGAAAAACTAACTAGCACACTTTCATAGGCAACACGATTGCACTGAGCACGTGCAACAAGCCTTTAAACCTCTATGTGTCCCTAGTAGGAGGAGTGTTGTCTCCTGAGGGTTTTCAGCGGATTGCACCCACAAAATCCCATAATAAAAGAAAGACCGTGAAAGTTACATATAAAGATAAGAATTGTAAAAGAAAAACTTTGAAAGTTAGAGTTTCCAACTATACTAGCTTTTCGGTTGTCATGAGCCCTATCTTAATAGTCATGAAAAGATGTTAGAAGTCACATCATCCCTCAATAAAACACCGTCTTTATTCTTCATTCCTACCTTTCTTCCAAACACTGATCATATACCCCTACGTATGTGTAAAAGACATCCCTACGCTCGGAGAATTCAATTCAAGCTATCATACTCTTGCCCATCACCTCAGTACTTTTTAATCAATGAATATTTAGATGGATTTGCTCACACATTTTTTCATGCGATCGTTAATACTTCTTGAGGTACTAACCGACCGATTACTCATGTGCTTGCTTATTAGGTATATTAGTATTTTCATCGTCTTGCACCACCTAAGGCTTAGCAGTGACTCCCAAACCAGTTGGTCTAAAGCACTAGGTGATGAAGCACCCTCGCTATATTTTTTTTATTGCTGCCTTGGTGATAACAAAACTAGTGTTCATTTTTCTACACCATTTTATATTTTCTTCATTTATTATTTCCTTCATACTTTGGCTTTTAGACAAGAGCATTTCAAGGTATCCTCTACTATCCCGAGTTTCAAGACGTGTGTAAGTGCGTATAGTAGGATATCAACATTCAAATGTTTGGCTTCCAGAATAAGAACTATTTTTCAGACTTATTTTTATTCTCAGATTAGTGACTTCTTTCATCTTACTAACCCTTGGGACAACGGCTCATAACTACTTATTACTAGTTTCGTTTAAGAAAACTTCTAATTTTCTTGGTTTTCTTAAACTTTTTCTAATCTTTTGGATGTAATTTTTCACTATCTGATCTTTTATTATCTTATTTATGTACAAATTTTTTTTTATATGTTTTGTGCTTATGCATGATGCAAAGTGATGTGTAAATAAGCACAAACCTCCCCCAAACTTGTTTTCAACAGTGTCTTCAATGTTGTCTTCTGCTAAGCCTCAAAAAACCTGTAAGCTTGGGAGGACATTTATTAACGGGGGCAAAATATATTAAAGTGAAAATCCTCCCCCAAACTTATTTTTGGCTCACAATATTGATGACAACAGTTATTTTCAAGAGCCAAAAATACACCCCCCCAAACTTGAGTTAAACAATGTGAAGCTTTGAAAATCACAAGAGGGGGTCAAAGTTACTGGTCAATGCAAAGCCTTACAAAGACCAAAAGTCAACACCAACCATTCGAAGATTCTATCAGTGTAGTGCACCGGTTGGTGGAAGAACAAGTTGAAAAGAGCCAAGAAAGTGGGGAAAAGATAAGTGGTGTGAAGGATAGAGTTTGCGTCTCGTTTTGGAGAGACGACACAGTGATTGTGATGGATTACTCGCATTCTCGTGATTGTCAAGAAGAAGGGGTGTAGGTTCAATTTCTTCGTTGTGGAGATGATTCATCTCAACACCCGTGTTTGCTAAGAATGCAAGTCTATCAGCGAACATTTCCTTGAAGCTTTCATCAATATCCTGAAGAATATTCTCATTTAAAAGAACAAGATGATACTCAGACTCCGGAAAAGGTTCATAATCGACGTTAGATGTTGACCCGGACAACTCGAAAGAAGGGTCCGTATGTATATGATACATATCTGGGTCAAACAACAACATATAAAGGAAGTCTGGATCTGTATCGTGAAGCTGATCAAATTCACTACTGTCGACATCCATTAATTCGACAGAACATACTCGAGCATGAGGATCGGAGGGTTGACTTCCCAATTTGTAAATGTTGAGCTCAATTGACCTATTCCCGAAAGATAGGTTCATAGAGCCATTTCTACAGTTGATTACAGCGTTGGAAGTAGCGAAAAAGGGACGACCTAGAATCACCGGAATTTGGTTCCGTGGGTTCACTACAGGCTGTGTATCAAGAACAATAAAATCCACAGAGAATACAAATTCCCCGATTTTTATCAACACATCCTCAAGTTCACCCCTAGGTTTGGTGATTGATCGGTCGGCCATCTGAAGAGTTATGTTCGAGGGCTTTAACACTCCGATACCTAGTTGCTCATAGACTGAATATGGAAGCAAGTTAACACTAGCGCCAAGGTCAAGTAAAGCACGGTTAATGTGTTTATCCCCAATAGAAATAGAAATAGTAGGACAGCCAGGGTCCTTACGTTTCCTTGGTAATTGTTGGGGAAAAGCTGTGTCTACAGTACTCGACATGAACACTTTTTTCGGCACTTGAGTCTTCCTCTTCCTAGTGCACAAGTTCTTAAGAATTTTCGCATAAGACGGAACTTGTTGGATAGCATCTAGGAGAGGGATGTTGATGTTAACTTACTTAAACATTTCCACAAGCTTCTCCATTTGGGCATTGGGTTTGTTGGGCCTCAACCTTTCCGGAAACGGAGCTCTATCAATAAGTGTTGGGTCCCATATTTATAGAGAAGGTTATGGGGGTGGAAAGGATGAATTGGGTGGAGGGTTCGAGCCTTTGGGAAAATGGAGAATAGGCTCGGAAGAAGAAGGTAAATTAGACGAAATAGGGTAAGAAGTAGAAGTGGGAGTGGAAGTGGAAGTGGAAACCTGGGGTTCAATTGATTCCTCAACATCAATCTGTTCACCCACATGATTGTCTAGCACTCTTCCAGATCTCAACGTGGTAAGTGCATTCACATTTGTGTCATGTGAAGGTCCAGGATCAGGTAGAGATTGAGATGGAAGATTCCCTTTCTCTCCAGCACTCATTTTGACAGTCAGTTGTGCAATTTGTGCTTCTATCGATTTGATACTCTCACCGTGGGAGACAGTGTTTTGCATTAACGTTTGGATAGAAGACGTTAAAATGTCATTTGTTTTCATGAACTGTGTAATGAACATGTCGAGTGCAGAGGGTGTAGAAGTACCGACAGAAGAAGGATCAAAGTTGTTGGCCGGGTTTTAAAAATTTTGTGGTTGGTAAGGGTGCTGACTCATTTGTGGTGGTTGCTGTTGTGGTGGAGGGACCTATTGAAAGTTATTATGGTTTGGATCCGTGTATTGAGTTTGGTATTGGATCCAAGAAAGATCAGGGTGATTCCTCCAATCTTGATTATATGAGGAAGAAGAAGGATCGTTTCCAAGTCTTTGCTGAAATGCAGCATTAGTATGACCTTAAAACGGTACATTCAAAGGACATTCTTCCGTCAAATGTGATGGATTTGAACAACAACCACACACGGTTTTGGGAAGTGTGTATTGGTTTAGGGAGGCTGAAGAGAACTTGTTTTCTAGAGCGTCGAGTTTCCTTTGTATTGCGGCCATTTCGGCTCTCATTGTGACGGAAACATCGAGCTGATTGATATCTTCCCTAGGTGATGGTGGTCTAACACTTTCCCATTGTAATGTGTTTTGGGCTAAATCTTCTAGATATTTCCAAGTTTCACCATCATCTTTAGATAGGAATTGGCAATGACACATGATTTCAAGCATCTGTTTAGTCGTGAAATCAATACCCTCATAGATAATTCGACACAGATCCCATCTATGGATTCCGTGATGAGGACATTGGATAAGAAGATTCTTGAACCGTTCAAAGCATTTCCAAAATGGTTCATTGGGAAGTTAGGTAAATTTGAAGATTTCGCTCCGAACATGGCTGGTCTTGTGATTGGGATAAAATTTCTTAAGGAATGCTGTAACAAATTCATCCCATTTTGAAATAGAATGTGCGGTTGTATTATAAAGCCACTTCTCGGCCAAATCGCACAAAGTGAATGGGAGAAAACGTAAACGCAGAGCATCCAAAGACAGTTGTGACGTTCCACTCATTACGCAAACATTTTCAAATCTGGATATAAAAACGTACGCGTCTTCAGACTCAAGACCGTGAAATTTGGGTAACAGTTTGATAAATTGGGGGTTGATTTCAAAATTTTCCCCGTTGGCAGGTGGTATAGAAAGACAGGTGGAAAGGAGAACACATGTAGGATAGCATCTCTCTTGGAGAGAAATGCGAGGAGGGTTCTGCGCACCTGCGGGCGGTGGCAGAGTGGTGTTAAAGTGTGATGGAAATTCGTCCATCACGGTCGTGGTGGGTGGTGGGAAAAAGAAAATGTAGAAATCCCGACTTTGGGGTCGATGGGGGAAACGCAGACAAGACGGGCACTAGAATCCCGTGTCCAGCCGAGCTTGCACTAAAGGGTTTAGCACAAGTGGCAGTATTGTGATAATTAAGGGAAAAGTTGGTTGGTGTTTGTTTTGAAAAATACAGTTTTTGAAAAATCAAATCACAAAAAATGCACACACCACCCTAGATCTAGTGGTCACCTAGGTCAAGTCACTAGACCGCTCCTAGACTTTCAGAAGACAAATCGCAGGATAAATCCTCTACTGCCTCTTTACCCCTTCTATGGCCAGGTAAGTGGGAGGTTCTCCACTACGTAAGTAGTGGGCCTAATTAAGTAACCACTTGCCTTAGACACACTTGCCTTAGACACCACAAAAGAAACGCGGATAAGCAATAGATTACCCACGACCTCCTTCTGTCCTAAGTGAGTGCGACGGTCCTTAGAGTCATATCTAGATCTTTTTTAGTTAGTGAGGGTGATGCGGATGCAAGTTTGTGATTTTTGGGGCTTAGGAAGGGTAATGAACTCCCCACCTAATCTGAATTTGGTCTTTGCCCCTTAATTTCCGTATTAAAATATGCAAACAACCAAGATCAAACACGCAACAATTTTTCTTTTTGCGGCGCTGCGAATTTTTGTAAAGAACCCTGCAGAAAATGGTTATTGGAGAAGATCAGAGAGAAGATAAGAAAGTTAGAGATATACCTGAGAAATTTGGAGCACTGAATCGCCTAAACGGCGGCAGAACGCCCGCAAAAACCTACTATTGACCGCAGATCTGCGGTGGGAAGGAGGAGTTAGGGTTTCAAAATTTTCCTGTAGCTTCTGGTACTCCTCTGGAATTTTCAGAACTTCTCTGAATCTTGATTGCACTGCTACAATAATTCCAGATTCCCTCGCAAAAATTCACAACTAATCGTTAAGCACTTGATGCGAATTTGATCTAAAAATTCTGATGGAATAATAATTTTTAACTCAAATAACAAAAACGAACAAAATAGCACGCATCCCCGGCAACGGCGCCATTTGATTGATCATCTTCGTGTGTATTTGAAATGTTTCACAACCAAAGAAATTTATACCGCAATCAATTAACGGTGTCGGTGTAGCGCGTTAATAAATACAGATCATCCATTAAGATGTGTGTTTTGATCGATCTTGTTTTAGATGAGTCGAAATGAAAAGATAAAAGAAATTGCAAGAAAATTGATTCAAGATTTGTGAGTTTTCATTTCAAGAAACATGAAGAAAATAAAGATCTAGAATCAAGAATCAAGAAATGTCCCAATCGTTTAAATTATCAAGATTTGTAGAATAGCTTGTAGGAATCGATCGAATTGGTAGCAATGATGAATCTAATAATGACTAATCTTATCTATGGATAATTTGTAGCTAGATCGATGGCGATGAATGAAGATTAGGGATCTATTGAAGAAACTGGGGTTTCTTCTTCTCTATCCCTTGTTTTTTCATTGATCATCATTCGGATCTAGCCTCTAGCAAAGAGATTCATCAATCATTTGATCCCTAATTTGCAACGAAATTATCAAGAATGTGATCTCGATCCAAATTAGGTCATTGATGATTCTTTTTCCTAAAATTCACAAATCTCATAAGACTTAAAATTAGTATTAGGATTTTATTATCACTAGATCTACCAAATCTCTCGATTCCGTAACAAGCGGAGATTTCACTCAAACATCATGAAAATTAATAAATCAAAGATCAAGAAGTTTCATAACGCAAGAATATAAAGAAAGCAAGAATTTCAATTATCACCTTTATTAAATCGACGACTAATTACACATTTCCTCAATTCGAGATTACAAGATATTGCTCTCGATCGTTCCTTTTGAAAAGGTAACTAGATCCGTCAAAGTTCGCTCCGCTCGATCTCCGTGAGTTGCGGATCGTCGTGGATCTCTTACTCGGATGAAGATTGGCTTCGCGGATAAAGGATCGATGGTTGCTTGCTTGATTTGGTACTCGATGAATCTTGATTTTGCTTTGGAATTGGATTTGTGCTAGGTTTTTTTTTGGTATCAAGTTGTGTCACTCAACTTGAATTTGAATTGTGGCTCTCAATTTCCCCCCCCCCCTCCCAAAATTGAACTAATGAACCACCTCCACCCTAGATCTAGATCCATTTTTATAACCACTCATTTGAATCTTCCCTCCAAAACTAGGTTGTTAGAGAAAGTCTTCTAGAAGAAGTTTGTTGGAGGGAATATTCTAGAATAAGCTTGTTGGAGGGAATATTCTAGAGAAAAGTTGTTACAAGGAATATTCTAGAGTGAGTTTGTTATGCAGAGCCTTCTGGAAGAAGCCACGTGGTCTTTGAGAGTCTTCTGGAAGCTTGGTCGTTACAAGAAGGACACGTGTGCAGATTTAAGTTTCTAAGGAGCTGGATAGACCGCGGATCCACGGCCTTCTTGGTGAGTCACTGCATGAAGTTTCTGGGCTGTTATGTGTTGGCTTTTTGGCACTTCATGGGATGCTTGGAATCTTTTTATTCTTTCTTGTTTACTGCCAGATCACAAGTTTTGGACTTGGTGTATTTTTATCAGCACTTTTAGCAGTTCCGGCTCTTTTACCTGGAGAATTTCCTGCACACAATCTCGAGACAAGTGTTTGATATACAAAAGATCATGCGTGCAATAATAAACACTCAATTTCCCTCAAAATGCCGGTTATAATGTATAACACATGTTATTTGGTATTTTGGCAGACAAATTGCTAATATATGCTATATTTATACCAAACACCTTTAGATGATTGCAAAGAGCAGGGAAATTGATGTGTTAAAAATGCAATATTTTCAACTGATCAGGCATCAATACTCCAATTTAGACTAGTGTATAGTGTGTACGTTTTCTGATCCGGTTGGAGGGCGATACCTGATCCTACATCTATTGGTGTTTGACATTGAGAATTGTATACAGGTGCTTATTAGATGAGTTACACTGGACGGACTCACCGAGAACTCCTAGTTGGTAATCTACCAATGTCAGATAGCGGTTCTTTTGTGGCACATGGTAGTCCCTAGGACCTGAGACCGCCATAGTGTCTCATGTGTGTTCCCACTGTACTTAGACTTCTACCCTACCATGATTCAAAGGAGTCATGCAAATAGGTTTTTGTTGGGTATAGTCCCGAAGCACGTGGAGGCAGTGAGCGGTCGAGAGGATTCTTCTCTCCCGGTATAAAGAGTTGATGTCGCGCTGTGCAGGACATGACTACAACCATAAGTCGATGGCCATCGCAATGGAGATAAGCTGATAAATGTTATCAGTTGTATCTCTGGTTGGTTATGAGTTCTCCGTCGCATGACTTATCGAGTTATTGGGGTTTGATAGATTCCAAACGCTAGACCCGATATGCAATACTCTTAGATGAAGAGACCAGACTGTACGGTGATATCACTAATAAACTTTACAGGGTTCGGATGAGCTTGTTCGTTGACCTTCTTTCGTTCAATACTTGTGTAGCCGTTATGTGCAACTAGTACCACCGACGTACTTGTGGGCTATGGATATTATCCTAATCTATTGCCAGCGTATTGTTGAGTTTTTAGAGTCTCACATAAAGGTTTTCTAGCACATGTGAAACGATGTAGGGCACGTATAGGGATACGTGCAGGCGTTCGATTAAACACATGTATTTGATACACGTATTTTAATCAGGTATTTATTGTTATTAGCCAGTATATATATGATATAGCCAAATTATTAAATCAAGTGCTAATTTAATAATTAAATGTTTATTTATATATTGATATATTGATATATTAACTAATATCATACTCACTTTATTATTTTCTTCTCTTTAATAATATTTATATTTGATATAAACATTGTCATATATGATGATACATAGGAGATGGGTGTATGAGACTTATATGGAAGATATGAACACTTTTATATGAGAACGAGTCATAAATTTAAAATGGTTGTAGAATGAATTTGGTGTTTGTTTGATGACTCATTTTAGTGAGTCATTAAGTGATGACTCATTTTCATATATGCATTATTCTCATCTTCATTTTCTTCTTCTTCATCTCATCTCCCCATGGCTTCCTCTCTTAATTTTCTTCAAGTAAGGAATGGAAAAGGAAAAAGGAAAAAGTAAGTGAGCTAATTATTCTACATTTTCTACTAATCATCCTTAATAAGTTTAATTAGTGTATTGCTTCATTTTGATGAGATCAATTTAAAACTAGAGCTTGTGTTAAAGTTACTCAAGCTGGATGATCTTCGGCGAGGAGATCATCGAGCTAGCAAGCTTGTTCCGGGTTTCATGGAAACTAGCCGAAGTCCAAGGAGAGATGGCTAACGCGCTACAAAGGTTGTAGCCCGCTAAACTCTTATTATTAGCTTACTAGTTTAGTTACAAATTTAGCATTTAGTTTGATTCTTAGGTTGGGATGCTATTGCTCTCTACATTTTCTAAATTACCGTTTCCGCCGCATTTTAAGACCCTACTAGACGAGCCTAGCATCCCTTCATACATCGCACTGAAAGTGTGTACGGTTTTTTTATCCTAAACATTACATGAAAGTTTCTTAAGATATGTATAATTTTTAAGATGAAAAAATTCTTCTTTTGTTAACGAATACGTTGTTCCGTGTTATAATTTTTTTAATAAATTATTTTCTTCAATCGGTTGTCTAGACGTTACCTCCATGGTTGAATGATTGCGCTAGTAATTTATACTTAGAAAATAGAAAAAATTATGTTATGTATACTCTTAAGCATTAGAAAAATTTATTAAGAAAATATGAAAGATTGGATGTTATTTTGACTTAAGATGTGTGTGTGTAAGAGAGAGAGAGAGAGGAATTAAGAGTTCTAGTGTCTTTTTTCTAGGGAGGTGTGAGAGAGATATGGATTGGATATTCCTTCGTCATTTTCTAACGATGATGTAGGTAAGCCTATGGTGAAACATGAGACAATAGCTTTTTCTTCTTTTTTTGAATTTATCTTTTAATAAATGATGCAATAAATAATAGGTTATTTTTCTATTAGCCCCCCTTATACTTCAATATTTTTCTCTGTCCCCCCTATAGTTACTATTTATCTATAACCCCCTATACTTATAAGATACTTCTGCAGCCTGCTACTTTACTTTTGAAAATTATTCCTCCTCCCCGGCAGCCGCCGTCCTCACCGCCACCGTCTTCTTCTTCCTCTTCTTCAACTCATCGTCTCCTTGTTGCTCCTTCTTTTCAACGCCACCGTCATCATCACCACCACCATCTTCCTCCTTCTCCTCTTCCATCCATCGCCTCCTTCTTCTTCCTCTTCTTTCTCAACACCACCGCCACCATCACCACGACCTTCTTCTTCCTCTTCAACCCACAACCGCCGCCGCCGCCATCCTTCTTCCTCCAAAAATGACGGCGGCGGCGGTTGTGGATTGAAGTGGTGCTGATGATGTTGATGATGGTGACACCGGCGTTGAATAGATGGATGAAGAAGTTGGTGATGATGGGTTGAAGAAGAAGAGGGAAGGGAAAGGAGGAAGATGGTGATGGTGGTGGTGTTGACAGTGACGGTGTTGAAGAGGAGGAGAAAGAAGATGACAGTGGTGGAGACGGCGGCGATGGCGGAGGAGAAGGAATAATTTTTAAAAGTGAAATAAGGAGGTTGTGGGTGTAACTTATAAGTATATGGGGGGCTAGAGGTATATACTAACTACAGGAAGAGACAGAAAAAAATATTGAAGTATGGGGGGGCTAACAGAAAAAAAAAACCCTAAATAATAACATCACACCCTTGGGCTAGCAGGAAAAAAAACCCTAAATAATAACATCACAGCCTTGGGTTATAATTGTGAAAGATGACACTTTACCACCTACCATTATTCCAACAGCATATATATTCTCTTTTACATTTCCAACAACAAAAAATGCTAAAAAATATAATATGAGTAGTGAATGGAAATTTAAAATCAAATATACATGTTTTTGGAATAACAGAAGTTAGTATAGTACCACAAAGCAAGACTTTTGGTTTTAACTCCAGATTTAAAATTAGGTATTTAAATGCTATTTTAGTGAAACATTGGGTATTAAATTGTCATTTAGCCAAGTTAGGAAGGAGTGAATTTTACAAAGAAGTAGTTATATGAAAAGCCAGATGTATTTGCACTGATGTTTTGCATGCGCGATGACATAAGAAAACTTGTAAAATAAGATAAAAAATAACATGTGAAATTATTTTTGAGAAAATGGTTGATATCTGAACAACAACAGTGCAACACACACAACAACATCAGATCCTGAGCTTAAGTGCATGGGGTCTCACCCCACGCTGTTGAGTGTGTTGCGTCGTTGCGTTGAGGAGGGGTGGCAACCCTTTCCCCATCATTTTCATTTGAGAGTTTTAACTAGCTATCTAAAAAGCGGCCTTTTAGAGTGTATATAAAAGGAATAACTTGATGTCATTCATTATGAAGATGTTATTATTACTGTTGTTGTTTTTAGAACTGTGTTGTGTGTGAGAGAGAAAGAGAGAGAATTACAAAAGCCCAAAAAAGTATTGATGATGTCTTAATGCTAGGACCGATCGGACCAATATCGGGGGAATTTTCTTTTTTCTTTTTTGTATATAAGAAAAGAGTATATCTATACAAAACACAAGATTAATTTGGGGGCTCAAAGAGGTTTGCAGTTGAGATTCTAACATCATGTCTCAAATTAAAATTCCAATTTTTTAATTTTATTTTTGGGGAATATAACTTTAATCTTTTCTAAATCAAGCAACTCAAATTTTGCAAAATACACAAAATGCTGCAAAAATAAGCAAGAATTTTCGGAACTTCCCAATGGCTAACTTCTTGTCAGTTAGAACCGTCTCCCCCCAGAAGCTTGCTACCATGACACCTGTGCAAAAATGTAGGCTATATTTTATCAAACGCATCAAATCCTCAGGTCTTGGAAAGAAAAGCTATACCGTTTTGCAAAGAAAAGCTATACCGTGCGAACCATACCCAATTGATAATGCTTATTATCCTCTAATTTGTATAGAGAAAACAATACGGCAGCATTCGGTACATGGCTATATATTATGATCTCAATTTTGTAATTAGAGAATGAAATTTTGGGCGTGCATTATTATAGCAGAAGTTGATATAAATCTCAACATATTTACTGCAACTTAATTTACGAGAGTGACATTCGTAGCAATAAGATAATGAGTTGTGAATAAGATACAGAGACGGAAATTGCTCAGTACAGTTAATTTATTTATAGCTATTTCATTTTAGAAATCAATATAACGACCTGTTTCAAAAATGGCTACAGAAATTGCTATAAACCTACACTTATGCTCAGTACAGTTAATTTATGTAAATATAGAATAGAACAGGAAGCATAAATGCAGATCATATTTTCAATGATAAAAGATTTAATAGCCAATACAAAGATGATTTGCCCGTTGCAGTAAAATTATCACAAGCACAAAGCGATCACTATTGAGATATCCTGCATGTCTATACCTTCAGACAGCCTGCATAAATATTAACACATTTTAGAAATATTAGATTCTTATAATAATTATAGAAAAAATGAGGGCCTACACTGATATTTGAACATAACAATCGATCAAAGTTCATCATAATAAATTGAAAATCGAGATTAGTAAAGAACTAAAGATGGGTAAATGATAAATCAACACCCACAAGCTAATCTGTGACTAAATCGCAAGGCCCTCAAGAAAAATCACATGCAGTGTAAATCAAAACTACAAGCGATGAAATGACACAAAATACATATACTGCATATATTAAGAGCATTTTACGCTACTGAGCCACTGATACTGTAATCTTTTCGATGTCGTTGATAGATATTTGCATGGATTAGTTATAAAAGCAGATATATCACCAGAAACTATAGCAACCCCACATATAGACCAACGACTACTTCTCAGTGTTCTAAATTTCGGATGTCGATGTCGTGTCGGCCCAACGATTTTGATGTCGGATATCGGATATCGTGAAATGTCGGGTGGATTTTATTAAATACCAGGTTCTACATTTTTGTTTTGTAATATAAACATCAATTATATAATATTTTTTCAATATTAACTTATGCAGATTTTTTGTTTTATTAAATTTATATTTTTCTCAATAGCTCAGCGGTTGATCAGTCGCCTATTATTTACTGAAATGTTGAAAGCCTAAAGCCCAAAACCGGAAAGAAAATTACGAAAAAAAATTTCTCCGCATCTCAGAAAATGTCAGGTAAAACGGCGTCATCAAGAAATATCGGCCGACATTTACCGAATGTCGGTAACCGAAATAATTTTGCAAATATGTGTCGTTTTTTTCCCAAAACCGATATGTCGCCGACGTCGGTCGACATTTAGAACACCGCTGCTTATCCAATTAAACAATACTGTAGCATTTTTGCTGCTAGTTTTACGGTGGAGTTTTCCAATGGCCAAATGACTCCATTAGTCACAAGGTATGTTCATATAAATCAATATTTCTATATCTAAAGCAAATACCCCCAAAAGGCTCAATGATTGATTTAATCTCAAGAGAAACCAGAATAACCACGTGGACCTCATATCATATGCTAAGAAAAGGAATAGAAAAGATGGGCCTATTTCAAGTAAACGCGCTATGGAGTAATTACAGAAGGGGCCTGCGTTTGGGCAGGGAGCCCAGATCTTCGACCATCCCGTCCTATGCAAATAATAGGAATTTTCAAAAAATATTTTATGGTGCGTAATTTTACATATATACCCAATTAATCTTATGAAATATGTTTCATTTTACTCTTGGCTATATTTGTTCCTTAGAGTTGAACATAATATTCATATTAAAAACATATGATCTTTTCCCTTCTTTCTGACTTCTCCGACTTTGTTTGGAAATGGAGTTAAGTTTTATAAACTGCAGTTTTATAAAGTTAGCAAAACCTAACTCCGAAATGCTAACTTTACCATATTTGGCATCCATTATGGAGTTGAGATAACTGATGTTATCTTGGCCTAAGACTTGAGATTACTGCAGTTTATCTCAACTCCAATATGACCAAAGTTTTATAAACTGCATTTTTGGAGTTTGAGACTTGCAAACCACAATTTGCATCCTCTTTACCTCCACTTAAAAATAAACCACAATTATCCTAACTCCAAATCCAAACAGAACCTCTATAGTCTATGAGAATTTGGAGAATACTAACTGGCTATATAGGACTTTGAAAGGCCTTCTCTTATCAATTTTCCTGAACAAAGAATTAGACACTTATTTGAGGATTGGCGTCAAGTTGACAGCCGGTCGAAAAACTGTTGGGCAAATATTTATTGGAGCTTTGGTTCACAGCCGACCCCATTTTGATGGGAAAGGGCTTAGATGATGATGATGCCCCCCATAATCTAGCTTTTAATAGAAAGAATTTGAAGGTTGATTTCATATGCACTCTTTAAAATTGGAAAATTTTGCATGTGTGCACACAAATTAGGACAGATTTCCATCGACTTGAACCCAGACTGTAATTGTATCATATGTCAAAATTTGAAGAAAAAAAAAATTGTTATCTTTCGTGAAGTTTTGTAATATACATGTGCATTGTATGTGCTCAAAATCTAGTTAGGTAATGCTAGCATGATATTAAAATCTTAAAGGTCAAAAACAGCACCCGATAATGCATAATTATTCAAATAATCAATCTAAGCTGTGCAGCTAACCGATTGAATAGATTGAACGTTGAAAGGTGAAAATACTCAGGAAGAAGATGGCACCACCGCTATTCCGGAGAAACTGTAAACTGAAGTCATGTGGCATCTTAAAGTGTTTTATCCATCAGCATATACTAGACTGCATTCATGCTAGCACTTGTCTCATAATAGTGGGCCGCAAAGAGTTGAAAAGCATACAAATGAGGTGGAAATAGCAAAAGTTAAATTTCTGCTGTTGCTATTTTAAAAAAATATTCTGCTTGTGTTTACACAAATAAGCCTAAAATATCTTAATTTAAGTTTAAAAAGACTCAAGTGGTCAAGCTGTTGGTATACATAGCTTCTTTCCATTGAATTTGGTTGAAGGACAACACATGCATGAACTCTCAGTGATGTCCAAGCTGCAGAATAGTTTATGCTAGAATTGCTCATTGCTATCCTATGTAACCTGTTTGTGAATCCTGTATGCATGTTGCCTGATTTTAATAAGGACAATTATAGTTATTTGTTAAAATTTTAAGGTGTTTGGTTGTTCCACTGATCAGCATGCTTGATATTGTTGGTTTCCACTTAAAGTACTCAAAATTTGTGATTTCAAACCAAAAGATGGCTCTCTGCAAACATGATTTGTTTTGCTGAGAATTCAATTATAATAAAGAGTGTTGCATGGTAAAGTGATAAAAAGGCCTAGGGAACTTGGGCTGGGATAGAGTAAGGACATCGTCCCTAGTACCTGGTGTCCTATGGATGTTTTCTAAAAAGGTTCACAAGTCTACCATTTTAGGGAATATGAGCATTTATTCTAAAGAATATGTTCGAAAAGGGTTAACATATATTTTAAAGGTGTGTGCAAAATTCTGTCTAACATGAGCCAAGATTTGCTTCTGATTGCCCTCTTTAAAACCTTCGTAACAGGAAGATTGCATATCGTAAATTATAAGCATGAATAGAGAATCCCGCAGATAAATATAAGTATTCCGAATTTTGAAACTAATCCTTATCAATCAATGGTCAGTAGAGTCAATACTCGAGATTCAATATGAGTGGCAATGATTTATTCTGAGTAATGATACTCTTTGTCAAAAAATCCCTAATAACTGAAATCACACTTGAGCCAATTCACCATTACCTCGGTAGGAGTAGCATCGACTCAAAATGTTATCGTTATGCTTTTTAACAAATAAGATTCCACAATAAGACACCAAATCCCTCATACACACAAAACAATATGGCATTTCTCTACCACTTATCATTTAATCTAGTAACTCATCATTATTGTCTTCACCAAGATTATGTGGATTACAACTCAGAGTTGAGAAAGCTGCATAATATATTAACCAACATATAGGTTCAGGCATAAACCTTCTGTCATCTCTCCCCCTCTCTATAACTGGTGTAGAATTCCTTGCATAAAGATTTTGTAAAAATAGTGGTCGGCTATCAACGATTATGGTGGCTTATCTTCTTTTACCATGCAGTCAAGTTCTAGATACAAAGGAAGTGGGAACAAGCTTGGGTAGTGCCCTAGACCTAGAAAGAGCCCAGAAGAGGAAGGGAACACATTTCCTATTGCAAAAACTTCGTAAGCTAATTGCCAACATGTCTGGTCAAGTCTAACAGCATGTTTGTGGGGGAATATCTAATATTTATACTTGTTATACCTACCAGGAGGTCCAGGATACTATCATGAAACACTAGTGCGGTACTACCTAACTTCCATAAATTTGACATAATGATCCCAGTGTTTTATCGGATATATTGACAGTTGTGGAAGTTTGTGAAATATGTGAACTGTCCTACATCAATCCCCTATAACAAATAAGTACAACTTATAAATTGTCAAAAGGAGACTAACGCTAGACTAATTGTTCCAGGTATAGGCAATCTGGTCTTTACTTTTCTTAATTATAATGGGGAAAAAATAGAGAAAAAGGACTTGTCAGATCCCTCTATCAACCGAATCAAAATTTGCCGTGATCTTAAAAGTTTGACCAGAGCCTTCCGCCAAATAATTTTCACCAGAAGCAAAGTTTGAGAAGTGTACTTACACCTGCCTTATTATATGGTACGAAGTTCCGGGCTCCTAAGAAACATCATGCACAAAAGATGCATGTAGCAGGTATGCACATGCTTCGTTGGATGTGTGGTAATACTAGAAAAGATAAGGTGCAAAATGAGGATATTCATGCAAAGGTTGGTGTAGCACTCTTGGAGAAGGAAATGCGGGAAAACCGTTTAAGATAGTTTGGTTATGTGCGACGCAGAAGTACGGAAGCACCGGTTCTATGAATGGAAATTCTCAATTTACACCAAGTCAAAAGAGCGCAAAGAAGACCGAAACGCGGATGGAGGCAATATGAAAAGATATGGATGCCAGAGGACTTAATGAAAGTATATTGTTCGATAGGAGTGAGTGGAGGCGGATGATTCATGTGATCGACCCAGGTTGATTCTCATGTTGGTTCATGTAGCCTACGCTATATGCTTGGGATAAAAGGCTTTGATGTTGTTGTATTTACACAATAACGATATTATGCAAATGTAGTAATCCTTAACTTTTATTATATGCCACACATAGGGGGTACATGAATTAGATTATTCTTAAATAATTAGTGATTGAATGCCTGGTAAAGTGTGAAGGAATTTTAGAGTCACGCTACGAAATAAAGCACCTAGGAGATTCTGCTAATTTGGTAATAAAAAGATGGCAACTTCAGACTTTAGATGATCAATAGGCAGTGTTCATGTCGTAAGTTTTTTCTTCCGAATCAATAAAAGGGAATTTTAGAGGCTTGTTTAATAACAATGCATGAGCTTCACTATGTAAAACATTACGTAATTAATCCAATTTATCACCAGAAAGCCTTCTAGATTGTGACCTTAGCAGAACTTATCATGAAGACAAAAGGTTCACATCACGTTGTTTGACAAGTAATTTGGTTAATCAGTAATTAATTAAAGTTTTCTGAACTGATTCCATCTTGATGCACAACGTTTGGCGACAATGAGGATGGCATGTATAATCCCTAAAAGGCAATCTTACATAAAATATCAACAATGTATAAAAGCACATTTCCTTGTTTATTATTTGAAGTCTACAAGAAAAGCGTCCAAGGTCAAGGGATTTATTGGCATCCCTTGTGCGACAGCATCGATCAATAACCAATCATGTGTAATCAAAGCAAACAACCATGAAAAACACACAAAAATGGTCACCTTTGCATCATGGAGCAGAGGAAATCACATCTTCAGAGACGACTCAGCTGCTGAAGGAGGTGAATGGCTAATGACAATTGGAGGGCGCAGAGCTTTATGTTCCTCATCCTTCTGCTTCCGTGCATTATACATGGCCTCCGTCTCCACCACAACCAGCCTTTTTACCTAAACACCAAAAATTAATGCCATACAAACAAGGATCAATTAGGAATCTCAAGAATATATGTGTGTGCGCGTGTGTATTGGGGAGTGATCCATTGCAAACCGATCCGTGTTTTTTAAAAACGGGAACTCTCGGTTTTCAACATATTTAAACGATCCGATCCGATCAAGTTGATCACCCTACCCTCAAATATACGCATATGAAAAATCAATAGAATCAAAAACCTCTACCATATGCATCGGATGAAATTTATGTTGCATTATCGAAAGAAGTTCATTTTTGCACCCATCGATGTATATGTTAGAGGTCTTTTAATTCCTTTGATTTTTCATACACATACATTTGAGAGTAGGGTGATCAACTTGAACAGATCGGATCGTTCAAATATGTCGTAGACCGAGTTCCCGTTTTTAAAAAAATGCTGACCGGTTTGCAATGGATCACTCCCCTACAAACACAGAAAAAGGAATAAGAGGTGGCGACCCCTTTTCAAAAAGGCGCCCCCGCCCCAACACACACATACCCCGTGTATTTTACCGATCCAAACTGGTCAATTTAATCTACGTGTTATGAAACCTCTATATACAAAAAATCTTGAGATTTTAAGACCACTAGCATGTCCATCAAGCGACCGTATTTTTCCTATACCGATAAACCGTTAATTTTTCTATTCATTTAATGAATGCGTTAAAGGTTTTTAAATCTCAAGATTTTTTTGTATGTAAAGGTTTCATCATATGTAGATCAAGATGGCCGGTTTGGATTGGTGAAAAATATACAGGATATGTGTGTTTGAGGCGAGGACCCCTTTTTGAAAAAGGGGTCGCCGCCTCATATCCCTTTCCCCCCTCTCTCTCTATATAAAGAAAGGACAATTTTTTTATATTAAACCATATTAAAATAAATTTTTAAAAAACCACTTTAAAAAATAATTACAAAAAAAGACCACTTTCTGTCTCGTAGGCGCCATGTCAGCGTCAGCTCAGCGCTGACATCAAATAAATTTATTTTAGGGACGACATTTGAAACTGCGTTCTTTACATTTGTATGGGACACGGTTTGAAACTGTGTCCAATACATTTGTAATGGGTGCCGTTTGAAACTGCGCTTTTAACATTTGTATGGGACGTAGTTTAAAACTGCGCTTCATAAAAATGTAATGGGCGCATTTTCAAATCGCGTCCATATGTTTAAATCCAAAATAATGTGGCGCACTTTCAAAGTGCGTCCATCCCCCTACTTAAATCAATCATACGCTAACTTTCCTCATCTCTCGCTTCACTCTCTCTCATCTCTCTCCAATGCTCTCCCCCTCTCGATCTTTCTCTTTCTGCTCTGTCCCTCTCTTCCCCTCGACCCTCCTCCGAGCCTCCTCTGCTCTCACTCTCTCATCCCCCTTACCTCACTCAGCTCTCTCGATCTCACGGTCTCTCACTTATGCAGATTTAGGTGAAAATTTACGGACGAACAATCACCTTTATTCTCGCCATCGTCATCACCACTGTGAGCATCTCGAAAGTTAGCTAAACCCTAATTTTATTTAAAAATAATTCAAAAAAAATTGGTTAAAATTTCGTATTGGGTAAGCAATTCGAACATATTAGAGTATATATTAAGGGTTTTCCCGATTTTACTTGTGATGGATCAATGAATAGGATACAAGTTCTTACAACTTGTTATATTTTATAAATATGAATTTTATTGTAATTTTATGTAATTAGTTAACTATAATTGTGAAGATAAATGAGTAGGTTGTTTGATGAGAACTCTCGAATTGTGTCAATATTTCTGTCAGGTGGAAAAATGACGGATAATTACATCCATCTAGTTTGCTATTTCGGTGGCCAATTAACAATTGGAAAAAATAATATTCCTGTATGTCGGTGGAAAAACTAAGATGACTGGAGTCAAGAAGTCTCACACATACAACGAGCTGTGCTAAGTAGTGTATAAAATTACCAAAATCAATCCGTTAAAGTTCAATATCTCCTTAATATACAAATGGCCGACGAAGCATAAATATACCGCCATTGAAGTATCCGATGATGAGCATACACAAGTCATGCTTGCATCGGAAAAAATCGATTGAGCTGTTTGTGAAGAAGAAGATATTGGCGTCCGTTCAACTGCTCGAACCTCATTCTGAAGTGCTTTATCCTTCTTTCCGAGCATCCGAGCAATACCCGTAAGGAGAAATGACATGCATACTCAATATGGATACTGATTCTACCGGATTTATGTCTCCCACCAATGTTGAATAGTATATAAATCAAAGTTACGTAGATGAAGACACATCAAGCGGGACGCCGGTTGATTGGCAGTTTACAAAATAAGTAATATCTTTGCATATCTTTATACCGCGTATACATTTAGCGGATTACTATTTATTGATAATAGAGGTATGCTATAGTTACTAAGTATTCAAAAATTTGTGTGCAGTTCTTATGTACCGCCGTCCGATTATAATTGCATGTCACCGCCAAGTTTCGGTTTTAATTGCATGCCAACGCTAAGCTTCGGTTTCAATATTATGCCCCAAAATACCGAGCACATGCAGTCATACAATACGGGATGGACATCGTTTATAGACGATAGGTTGGGATTTCGTCGATATGAAACCGGAATATTAAGTACCATGCAAGTCCCCAATGTTAGTTCCGCATATCCAACCAATATATCTGCTACCGATCCAGCGGTATTAGAATATAATGGAGATGAAAGTGATAATGATGATGCTAGTGATGAGGACGGGATTCAAGCACAAGATAACATGCAAATTGCATATGTCTTTGTTGATGAGAATGATAGGCAGTGGATTACTAATTCATATGTTAACAATGATTTCGTTGAGTTTGAAGATACACTTGCCGATGACATGACATATGCTCACATGTTATCTACATCGGCAATGAAGAATGTCAACTTTCGTGCAGATAGATTTTCGGCAGTCGATATTGAAAGTGGGTTGAAGGTCGGCAATTTGTTCGAGAATAAGGAAAAGTTAATTCAGACAGTCAGTGTTTGGTCAATTAAACACGGAGTTTCTTTTAAACCAATCAAGACTAACAAGACTAAATACACCGTCGTTTGTAAAACAAACGTGAACTACCCATAGAGGCTTCATGCATATATCTCAAAGAAATCCCCGACAAGATTCTGGCAGATAAAGAAGTATGCGGGTAATCATACTTGTGTGAAACCTGTAGTGAATTCAAATCATAAACATGTCACTTCTACATTCATATGTAACAAGATATTGCCTTTTATGAAAGCGGATGTCGATTTGACCCCAAAACGATTCAAGAGCTTATAAAAGATACATATTCATTGAAATAAATTATATGAAAGCATGGAATGCGTTGGACAGGGCCTTGACTAAAATATACGGAGATTGGGAAGATTCGTATAAACATTTGCCACGATATCTTACCGCCATCAAATCTACTAATCACGGGACTGTCTTCAAGATAACCGACGTTTCAACAACAGAAAGAATGGGAAAATTTACCGGTGTATTTTGGGCATTCGGACCGGCCATGATGGTTTCGCTTATTGTTGTCCCGTTCTCAGTATTGATGAGACCTACTTATACAGCAGATACAAAAGGAGTTTGCTCATTGCTACCGGTGCCGATACAAATGATGGCCTTTATCCTCTTGGCATATGTTGTAGTTGGAGGTGAAACCATTGAAAATTGGGAGTGGTTCATTACTTGCATTCATCTCTACATTCCATCCGTACGGGGAAGGCACAATACTTTCATATCTTACCGGATAAAAAGGATTCTGACTACACTACGAAAATCATGGCCAGAACCTCATAGTCATCGTTATTGTATGCGACATATCAGAGCCAACTTCTCAACTGCTGGATTTAGCGGCAAAATCTTGCAGAGTTCTCTCAGATTGCATATGCACCAGATGATCTAACCTATACAGAGCTGAGAGAGGAACTTAAACGTATATGTCTAAGATCAATGCTTGGATTGAAAGTAGTCTAAAAATTGAAGAAAAAAGATGGGCTCTTTCGAAAGATGGTGGTAGGTGATTTTGCATAATGACTACGAATACTTCAAAAAACTTTAACAGAGTCTTAAAAAGATCTCGATCTTTGCCTATTCAGGTCTTAGTAGGACGGGCTTTTTACAGGGTGAACAAATACTTCTTTGCATGACGTCAGGAAGGACAAGAGTGGACGACAAAATTATGTCCTAAATTCAAACAATTAATAACAAAAAGGGTTACTGATGCTAGGCATGCTCGGATCGTGAGGTTTAGCTTAGTCCGAATGGCAGGTGACCGACAAAGATGAAAAAAATTATTACGTAGTCATCGACGGTAAGAACTGCAGTTGTACGTGCAATATTTCTAAGTTGTAAAAGTTGCCTTATTCATATGTAATTTCAGCATGCACACAAGCAGAGGGTGGGGGAACATTGCACATCACGATCTTATTTCGAAATGGTATTATGTCCCCAAATACAAAACTGCTTATGCGCCGTTGTTCCATCATGTACCCGATAACTGATATTGGGAGACATACAACGGTCTAATTATATTACCACCTATCGGTAGGAGAAGAGGACGATCACGTTCTACTCGTATCAAAGGTATGATGGATAATTCACGAGAAAGACATAGGCAAAATAGATGCAGCATATGCAATGAGTATGGTCATAACAAGGCACGATACAAAAATCCTTCAGCCCCACGTCGCTATTGGTAATCATCGCCTATATTTTGAAATACACACATGCATATACACACACATACACATCCAAACACAAAAAAACATATATCTACACACATACACACACATATGTTCTTTGTTATATATGCTAATTTTTTCAAAGATAATATAACTCGATTTTTCATTATGTAGATATACATATGGACCTTGGCCCTATAGATACGCGTGTTCTGTACTTGCAGGCTGACAACACGTCGGCCAACACCGCAGCAGTACAGGTAAAACTTTGTAATTTTATTTTCTTTAATTACATATGTTATTTATATGTTACTGATACAAGTCCTCCTTTTGTAATTAGTAGAGTGATCAGGTGATTATATGTGTTAACCACCCAGTCCAGAGCAGCCGGATCCTAGCTGGAGATGCTCGTGTGCAGGCTGAGCTGCAACGGGCAGGCTTTCATTTTTTATTAAGATTAGAGTATATACGTCTGAATAGAACCTTGGTTACGGTTTTGGTAGATAGATGGAGACCAGAGACATGCACATTTCATTTTAGAGTTGGTGAGATGACTATCACCCTTCATGACGCCGTTGTGCTGCTTGGTCTGCCTATAGACGGAGAGGTGATTGCTGTGGAGTATAACCACGATTGGTCAAACATGTGTCCTAGCTTGTTGGGTTGGAGTCTGCCTGTTGGGCAGAGGAGAAGCAGTAGCATTAACTTGATTTGGCTGTGGAGGCGTTTAGTGCTAAGCCTGCCATGGATGCTACCCCGCGGTGATGGAGTAGCACGCACGAGCCAATATTTTACATCAGATAGATGTTCGCTTGTTCCCGGATAGGAGCAAGAGCAGAGTTAGTCTTGCCTGGCTGCCTTTTTTAGCTGATCTCAACCAGTGTGCCACTTTATCGTGGGGAGGTGCAGTTCTGTCATTCCTTTACAGCGAGCTGAGAATAGCTGCATTGATGGAGCAGAAGAGTTTTGGAGGCTATTTGACGCTTCTTCAAGTATACAATGCTTAAAACAGCAAACTACTAATTTTGCGTAATTAAATTGATATTCAATGTAAAACGTAATTCTATTGTATTGTATTTCAGATATGATCATGGATATATCTCTCTATTGGTTGTTCGACCACTACGACACGGTTCGCTTTAGATGCCCAAAGGCCATATGGATGCCAGTAAGTAATTGTAACTATATGCATATTTCAAATTTCAGGGTTTTTTGGAATATTAACTTGTGTGTAATTTCTATGCAGGTGGAATGTGCCCAGGTTATGGGATGTGACACCGGATCGCAGTTTCCGTTTCTACCGCAATGAGTTCGATGTCATGGAGGAGACAGCGGTTACATGGACACCGTACACACATGACCTGATGAGCACTCTGTATCCATTATACTTGGTAGACGCCGGCTTCTGGCGTGCGTGGACACTGATCGTCTGCAACAATGTTATTCAGATGCACGTGCCAGACCATGTCCTTCGCCAGTTCGGTTTGAGGCAGCACATACTAGACGCGGTGGAGCACTAGTTGGGGATGCTTGGCTCGTGGAGTATCAAATTTGGATTGGTCGATGGTACAATCGGATACACCACATAGCCGATGAGATACAACCAGGTATGCCGATAAATCAGTACTTTTCCTGATATTGGATGATTACCCGCAGATTTGTCATCACAGCCGTCCCTCCGCCCACCTCATATACACCTTGAGAACCGACTGAGAGAGATTTGGTAAGTTTATATCAAACTTTTTAAAACTAAAATCTTCTTTTTATGAAATTCATTTTCTTATTTACCATCAATATAGGTTCAAACCATTTACGCGTTAGAGAATATAGCTAATGAGGGTATTAATGGCACCAGAGACTCAGCGAGCTGCTTTATGAATATCAAGTCCCTGATCAGGAGTGTGATGACGAGGCACAGATTCATAAGTCCACCGGCCGTGCCTGCACCGCCCGTGCCTCCGCCACCCGTCCCTGCACCGCCCGTGCCTCCACCACCCGTCCCTGCACCAGCTGTGTTTGCACCTACCATTCCTATCACGTATGCACGACGTAAACGGGCACAGCCAGAGCCATCTCAGCATCCCGATGAGTACTAGCATGGACCATCACAGTCAGAGCCATCTTAGCTACCTGCTGCCGATGAAGCCGGACCGTCAGAGCCTCAACGTCCTGTAGCGGAGAGGACACCAGGAATGGTGCGACAACTTCGTTAGATTGCAGGAAGTGTTTGTGTTGTATTATGTTGCGATGAATTCGTTATTTATTTTACATTGTTTATTATTTTCAGCTAATTGTTCTTCGCCGTTTGGACGTCGTATATTGTGCGTAGATTGTGTCACCACCGTTTGGGCATTGAGTCTCTGTCGTTTGGGCGTTGCGTTAGCTCCGTCTGTCGATGCTATTATTTTACTATGCTTGTACATGAATTTAGTCAAAATTTACGAAGGACGCGCTGTCCGATTTTCCCCAATTATTTCTTTACAAAACAACACTTTAATTCATTTTAATTTAAACGTTGATTCTCTCTCACACAAACATGTGTTCATACACGATATATTATACACTCATGGTACACACATCCACAACATACACGAGAATGATACAAACAAAATAGATAGCAAGAACAATAACACCATAATTTATCACTAAAATTTCAGAAATAAATTATCTACGTTACTTAGCTCCACAGCAACAGAATTAATCCGCTCTGTACATGCATCAATGACCTCATCACCTACTGTGGAATTTCGAGTGAGTTCAAGGTGGTTTAAAATCCGACGGTGTATAAAGATGAGGTAGAGAGAGCTTGCAGAGTACTCGATATTGCGACCTGAAAGAAGACCCATAGAATGAAAGAAGTGGAGACGACGATTTGCTTCTCCATGGTGGTCATGGGTTACTTCTTTAGGGGGAGACGAGAGCGCATCCAATACGGCTAAGTGCAAGAGCCGCATGATTTCACGATCGATCTTCATCGGCTAGTTCATACCCTCTCGTAATTGATAAAGAATGCCTTCGTAAACAGAGTAGCCTATCATCGTATATACATATTTTACCACGGTGTAAAAGATGCACCTCTTAATTTTATCGATTGATGGCAATTATGCAGATGAAGATCCCGACGTTGAGAAAAAGCAAGACTAAGAACTGAAAGGGAGAAAGACAGAGAATATGATGGCGATGAGATCTAAACAGTGTGAGAAAGCTCGGCACAACGAGTGAGATTCGAGATTCGAGATTGAGAGAAAGAGATTGGACTCTTAATATAATGAACACAATCATGCACGGGTATGTGTTTTTCTGGAACGCAGTTTGCACTGCGCCCCAGAAAAATACATACCCGTGAATAACTGTGTTTCCTTTTGGGGCGCACTTTCAAACCGCGCCATAGAAAAAACACAGACCTGTGAATGAGTATGTTTCTTTTTTGGGAGAAAAACACATCCATGAATAATTGTGTTTCTTTTTGGGACGTACCTTCAAACTGCGCCATAAAAAAACACAGATCCATGAATGAGTGTTTCTTTTTAGGACGCGGTTTGCAACTGCACCAAAAAAAAAAAAAACAAAGTCCCACCAATGACAATGATTCATATTATTTTGCTTTTTTTAGGAGCGTGGTTTGAAATTGTGCCCACTACATTTTTATGGAACGCGGTTTGAAACTGTGCCCAAAACATTTGTAATGAGCGTATTTTCAAACTGCGCCCATTTACATTTGTATGAGGCGCGGTTTGAAAATGCGCCCCATACAAATATAAATGGATGCAGTTTCAAACTGCGCCCTGTACATTTGTATGAGGCGCAGTTTAAAATCACGCCCCAAACAAATGTAGTGGGTGCGGTTTCAAACTAGGCCCCTAAATATTTTTATTTGACACCGGTGCGCTGAGCGGGCGCTGACGTGGCGCCTACGAGGGACATGGCGCCTACGAGGCATAAAATGGTCTACTTTTGTAATTATTTTTGAAAGTGTTTTTTTTTTAAAAAAAATTATTTAAATTGGTTTACTAAAAAAAAATTGTCCATAAAGAAAAGAAGAAGCTACATTGTGATATGTTTCTCTCAACTTTGTAAGCCCTTGCAAGGAAACGGAGCTGCATGCAGTGTTTGATGCAAAAAAAAAAAACATTTCCGATGTTTGATCATCAGCATTTTAACAAAAGATTTGAAAATACAGTTTGCAAAACGCAACAGATATTTTATTGAAGTCACAGCCTCCCATTTACTTGTACTTCAATCTGCAACAATTAATGCTACATTTCTATTCTATTTTATTCAACCGAACACAAAAAGCGCTTTGAATTTGGAAATGACGAATGCAACAAAACGCTTCGTTTTCGATTGCAGCAAACGAAACAGCCCCTTAGAGTTTAATTCATTTCCCTTTTTAAAAAAAATTGAATCTTGGATGAATCGAGGGGATGATGATGATGATTGAAGTCAAGATTGCGACTTGGGATGAATCGAGGGAACCTGCCTGATTGAGCATTCCGAGGAGGGAGGGGGTGGTCCGGTGAGCGACGGTGCGGTGGCAGCGGCGGAGGCGCATGGCGCTGAGGGTGCGGCGGTGGAGCTTGCGGGTCCCAGGGAGGCCGCGGACGAGGGTTATGTACAGCTTCGAGCTCCATTCCACCGGCACGCTCGACTTGAACGCGTTGAACGCGCTGCCGCTCATCGGAAGAGAGAGATTAGGGTTTCTTGTTGCTGCGGAGAGATCAGAGTTTCTCGTTGCCGCGAAGAGATGCGGTAGTGGAAGCTGAAAGCTGGCCCGTTCGGCCTATTAAGTAAATTAGGCCTTTGGTCAGGGCCTTTAATTAAGAACTGGGATGGGTCTTGCTTCCTCCTTTAACCCTCATTTCTTGTGCATGCATGTTATAGTTTCCCACCGTTCTAAATTGCATATTTTCCTAATTTCTAAGAAATTGTCTCAAACGAGCCATTCGTAGTTTTTCTTCTGTCGTTTGCTCCTACTTACCCAGATCAAAAAAACCTGACAAGCGAGTAGCTGCATAACTGACAGACGGCCCGCTAATCACATGGAGAAAAACGACATTTTAGACGAGGAAAAGGGGATGTTGGGTCTCGATGAATTTTCTTTTTGATATTCATTTATTTGGAAGGCATCGGATAGGCAACTAGAAGGTTGCTTCCCATGCCAGCTGCATTTGTCAGCTGTGTTCCTTGACCCTGATGCTCCCCTTGAGGGAGATTTGAAATTCAATAAAAAGACACGAGAAATACCCCCACTTGTTTCTCAAGAAAAGATGAGAAACATGCTTGATATTGTTTGATTGGATGGTTGTCTCAGCTCCTTATTGTTTGAAGAAACCCTCCGTCCTTTTTCGTTTGTTAACATCAATGAATAGATAAGATTGGCTAAACCTATAAAGAAAAAAATAACATAACAGCTCCTCTTTTGTTAGGTCATCGATCAAACAGAAGTAGAAGCATAGGTATGAGCAGTATCTCTTTTGACATTTTTTGCCGTAAAATTCTTAGTCATACAAAGATTGTTTCTAGAAACCTTTTGGGAGCATGGGCAGGGAGCAGTATCCTCAATCTTGAGTTATTTCCTAACCATTTTTTTAATCTTTAAGCAGAGTTGAGGTCATAACTTACCCGACAAATAATTTCGCTACCTTAGGACTGCTATAGTTACAGTTGTTGTTCATTAGGGTTCGGTCGCCGATGTTTACCCTTTTTAAGACCTCTTATGAAATGTACATTCAAAATAGATAAAGTTTAAACAAAACTGATTTGTTTATTAAAGATTAACCAGAATGTTCTGAAGTTCGAGACTTCCGATAGCGCAAGTACATATCGTTAATTACATCCTATACTATCAAGCAAAGCTTAGACATGATACCATACTAGCTTAGGTTAAATCATATCAAATTAATAGATATTGAAAAACATTCAGACATTTGCAAATAAGAGAAAGGCAAAATGGATAGTGTTTTATTCACAATGTTCATATTTGTATACAGCAAAATGGATAGTGTTTTATTCACAATGTTCATATTTGTATACAGGTTCAATGTAAATTACATCAATTTTGCATAAGAAAATGTAAATACATGTGTAAGCTTTGATTTGGAGCCTAAAGTTACATTTGGTAGTATTTAAATGTCGATATGCATGGGTACTACCCTATCATTACTATAATAAAGGGTTGTCCCTACGGATAAAGGCATCCGTAGGGACAACATTTTATTGCCCCTATGGATTACTCCGTAGATCCCCATGGTTGTCCCTACGGTACCCTATATTTTAATTTAAAAATATTAAAACGTAATTTGCCCTGCGGAGCCGCAAATGAAGGCCCTACGGTTAAGTCCGTAGGGGCATATATATGGGTTATTAATAATAAAAAAAAACACAGAAAAGTCCTCGTTACCAAAAATTCCTCTCTCTCACTCGATCCCCCGCGCGCGCCTCTCGTCGCCACCTATCCCGCGCCTCGTCGCCACCGCCCTCCGCCCGCGGCCCGCCACCGCCCTCGATCTCCCAAAACTTCCTCGTCGCCACCGCCCACGACTCGTCGCCGATTGCGTTGTCGACCACCGGTCTCCTCCATCGTCGGCCTAGCTACAGGTTAGTAAATCTCAAATTTTTACTTCTAATAATGCTTTTATTTATAATTTTGATGATTAATGGGTTGCTACTTGGGCTAGGGTTCAGGGTTCAGGGTTCGGTTAGGGTGAGAGTTAGGGTTAGTGTTCAGTTTAGGATAGGGTTAGGGTTCGATTCAGTTAGGGGTAGGGTTAGGGGTAGGGTTCAGTTCAGTTAGGGTTAGGGTTATGGTTAATTAGTTGAGGTTGGGGTTAGGGTCAATTAGTTGGGGTTAGGGTTAGGGTTAGGGTAATTAAGGTTAGGGTTAGGGTTAATTAGTTGGGGTTGGGGTTAGGGTTAGGGTTAATTAGTTGGGGTTAAGGTTGGGTTAATTAGTTGGGGTTAGGGTTAGGGTCAGGGTCAGGGTATGGTTAGGGTTAGGGTTCAGTGTATGGTTAGGGTTAGGGTTTGGTTCAGCTTTAGGGTTAGAGGCTAGGGTTAATTTGGGTTAATTATAGGGTAGGGTTAATTTGGGTTAATTAGTGATAATTTGAAAGGATTAGGGTGTTGATTAGGGTTAATTTGGGTAAATTGGGTTAAGTTTGGGTTGATTAGGGTTAATTAGGTTAATTTGGGTTAAGTTTGGGTTAATTAGGGATAATTTGTGTTAGGGTAATGATTATGGTTAATTGTGGTTAATTAGGTTTATTTGGGTTAGGGTTTATGGTGCACTAGTTCATTCAGTAGGATACTCGATAATAACGTAAACGTACAACTTTATCGTAAACGCAAGAAAAATTTACCCTAAACTTGAAATTTCGAACCCTTAATAACGAAACGTAAACATAAAACCTATTCATGTTAAATGTTCAAGTTAAAACCAATATATGATACTCGATGATAATATGAAACTTTCATATTCTCATCGATACTCATATATGAAACTCAAAGCGCCACTTAGTTCTCGTCTATCGGTTAACATACGTTCGATATTCGTCGTGACATAGAACTATACGAAGTTTGTTAAATATCGGACGGTATAGCTCGGTACTAACAACCGTCATGTAGTCTATGTGACGAGAAGATTCAATCGTATGATAACCGATAGATTTGTCCCGTATGAACAAGTTAGGAATGTATAAAGCAAACACCTGCATTCACTTGTGTTTTCATCCGTTTCGAGTTATTTCGTCGGTACTTTTCCGCTGGTTTTCTATGTACAAAGATAGATTAGATGTTCATTCCAACGTTGTTTCACAGCTTTGAAATGATTATCTATTCTATTACAGTGTGCGAGGAGGTGCTGCCGAAATTTACTCGAAACGGTTGAAAGCACAAGCGAACGGGTGTCTGCTCTATACATTCTTAATGGGATAGAAACTTTACCCCCGACAGCCGAAACACACACATACAATACGAATACACAACAAACACACACACAACACATACACACTAACAACCTTACACTTAAGCGAAATCATAAATTGAAACACACATATATAGAATACAACTCATACATGGGTATCATCAAATCTAACTTTGATTATCGATAATTTATTTTTTTCAACGAAAAACGCACACACAAAGCATATACACGGATTTTCTCCTTTGTCAGTAACCATCCCGTTCTTAGATTTCTCAATATAGTCATCATAACCTACAATTTATATGTTATACAGTCTAACATGGCCCATGAGTACATCAGAGTTAAGGACTGGATGTATGTGGATTGGCAACAACGTATGCAACCAAAGTTTGTCGCAGGAGTTGCTGCTTTTATTGAATTTGCACGCGCACATAATAAGATCGTGATAGAGAAGATTCTCTGCCTGTGCGATAGATGTGGGAATAAGTACCGGCAGAAGGTAAATTTGCAGAGCTTCATATCGTTAAACATGGTTTTACTAGACTTTATACAACTTGGCTATATCACGGGGAAAGAGAAGAACATAGTAATGCAGCAGCAGAAGAAGAAGAAGACGGTAATGCGGAAGAAGTAGAAGACGGTAATTTCTTTTCAGGAGAAGAAATGGAGGATATGGTAGAGGCCGTCTTAGGTGAATCTATTTGTACCGAAGATGACATTCCTTCTGGTCAAGGACCGCGTGCGGATAAGTATGAAAATTTCATGAATGATGCTAGAAAACTAATTTATGAGAATGCAAAGTATTCCATGTAAGTCCACGGTAGCACCCCGGCCGTCTAACAGATGCCAAATGCGGAACAAAAACTTTTACAACTGGCGCTTTCGTGTACTATAATCCGGATCTGCCATTAAAGCTAAACTAACAAACTACAAAGTGGGTAGAAATGTTATACCGAACGATCCGAGTCCTTCGGTCTTCAACCATCATCCCACATTTTGTTGCGACTGCTCCGATCTCCTCGATCTCCAGTCTTCTCGTCCAGGTGGCACCATGTCGACGGATCTTTAAACGGGCTCCCGCCTCTGAACCGAAGCAACTCGATCATCAAGTTTGCTAAAAGAGATAACCAAGATTGATGTAGAGAATGAGTAGAACACTTTGCCTCGTTACGTCCAAAGCTATGAACGAACGGTTAATAAAGTTGCCTTTTGGATCGAAATGAAATGAGAAACTTTTCTATCTAATTTCCATGAACCAAATATCTATCATGTTTTCCCAAATTAACAACCCTCTTCATTTGTGAAGAGGGGCCGGCCACTTAAGGAGAGGGGGGAGGTGAGTGTAGGAGGGGGAAGGTGACCACAAGCATGAATCCCTATCACTTCATTAAAGGAAAGATGAATCACTAATGACACCTTGCATAACATTAAATGCAAGAATGAGTCATTAATCTAGTCATCCATTCAATTAATGCAAGTGAATGATTCATGAACCTAGTCACCATTCTAGAACCTTCTAGAAACACGACTCACCTCATGACTCACCCAAGTGACGAAAAGATAAATCCGCATTTAACCGAATGTCAAATACGGGTGATAGAAAACTGGAAACTGGCAACTTCCAAAAGTGATCCCGAAACGAATTTCAGGATAACCCCGTAATGGTATAAACATACCCGCATTTGTATTACGACCGAATACAAATGCAACTGAGATAAAGATATTATATCTACACAGTATAATACTCGGATCCGGCTTAAACCAAAGCCCACCAGTATTATCTGCCCGAAATATGACACGTGCGTAAACGCACGTGCATTTTCCGAACCCTGCCATAAAACCATACGGCTTCTACAACGTGTCGCCCGAACTTGGGAAAACGGTTTGTGGGGGACTCTAATGACTCATCAACACACTGGCACTAGGTATAACCACTAGCACGTCAGAGGTACAAGCTGTACGTAACGGTTGCCTATATATTGATTGGAAGGGAAGCTGACGAGCTAACTCATCCAGAAACCCTATTGAGCCTGACAGTGACAATATACATACAGTCCGGTCCGTTCGTCTATGAGTATCGCATATCTGCCTAGAGGGCTGGTAACGTCAAACCCCCATTAGCAGTATAAGTCGTGTCAGAGAGTAGCCCAGAACACCCTGAGATACTACTGGAGTACCTACCAGTAAATCTCCTGCCTCGGCCGAGGGCTTTGTGTAATGGCTCTCTTAGACACAGCGCGATCTCACCCCCAATACCGGGAGAGACGAATCCCCTGCCGATCCGCTCACTTGCCTCCATGTGGCTCGGGACTGTACCCAAAAAAGACCTGTTTGCATGACTCTTTTGAGCTGTGGTAGGGTAGAAATCAAAGCACAGTGGGAACTCACACGAGATAAATGACGACCTCAGGTCGATGAACTAACCTGTACACATGTCACTAGGGAACTGCTATCTGACGCTAGGTATAATACCAACTAGCAGATTCCCGGCGAGTCCTGTCCGGTGTACTCATAACCCAATGAGCACCTGTATACATCTTGGGTGAACCAACTGACACCAATGGCTTATGAGACCGGCCGCCGCCTCTCGTCGGGGTTTCAACTGTATACACTAGTCTACTCTGGAGTATCGATGCCCTGTCTCGAAACTCCCACGACTAGGGACACTTTAAGGATGTGCTTACAAATCCCAGCTCCTACGTATATGATCGCCATCATACTGCTGGTAGTCAAGCAAGAATCATATGGGCTCTATCATCATGCAATAGTGAACTAAAGCATGTATACGATGATAAAGACAAACCAGATAGCATACTATCATCTCGAGCAAGACTGTCATATCGGTATAGGTCCTGCCTCAATCATTGCAATCACGTACCTGCGATCCAATAATTGACTTTGAGGGCACTATATCCAACAATCTCCCACTTACACTTAAGGCTAATTATTGCGATGTCGCATACTCACAGCCCGTGTGATACCGAACACCCAACTCCTCTACTAATCAATTTCACAAAGCTAGTTTGTAAAACTTTTGTGTTCGAGAAATAGCCTCAGTGAGTGGATCCGCCCTGATGTTTCTTTCTATGTCTCTCTTAATCTCAAGTTCGCGGAGAAAACCATCTCCCGAATCGAGTAATACCTGTCTTAGAATATGTCTGGATATCTGATGGGACCTAGTTCATAAATGAACTCCTTATCCAAACTTCTTAGACTGTATCAATCACTGAAACCAATCAGTGTCCAGCACCATGCCTACCACAGTATCCTCTTGGACCACCTGTCCATAATACTGTCCCTCGTCAGAGGGAAAACTAAAACTCTGACAATCGCTCTGTCATTCATGTCACCTTTAAAGCCTGGAATGATAACCGTCTCCCGAAGGAGGCTGCAGTCATCAAATCCGTAGAACATTCACTTATGTTCTAAAACTGCTTCCTTATGTTTCTCCAGGATTGGATTAATATTAACTTATCACATGTAGTGCAAAAATAACATCTGGTGTGGTACTTGACTTTTCACGATTGACTCAATTGCCTAAGCAAACGATCTGCCAATCATGCACATCCCTCTCCCCTTTAGTCTGTAAGACACCTTTAGAGAGGATGACTCCATCAGCTGCAGGTACACTACCATGCCAGGAGTCATCTATTCTAAAATACTATTAGAATACTGTCAAAGTACCCATATTGGGAAACTACCCAAATCTAAATCTAAAACCATAGATCTAGTAACCAGAATGTCTGATATTATATCCATATCCTGTGTGAAGAAACAACTGTGTGACGACCACAGCACAACCGATCGTAGTATATGAATTTTACTTCCTACTCTGTGTATGTTATCCAAATACCAGGACATCTCTCCCTACTACCTTCTTAACAGATCCACCCCCTATTCTGATGAAGTCAAACCCATGAATGTCACATCAAAAATTAGATGATCTATCTCCACTATATGTGCTCTAGTCTATAAATAGACATAAGGTACTTGCCCACTATGCTTTCACTGCTCCCACTGACTACGACAACCCTCTGGCAGAATAATATCTACGTACACTTCTAAAACTAGTTTAGAACGACGTTATACTTATCCTCTTGCCGGGTCTCATAGTCTGGAGCAACAGTAGTGTCAAGTCTGGGTAAACAAAAACCTCCCTGTCACCGTCCTTGAGGCTACCGGAGTACCTCTCGGGTGTCTGAGGTTACCCACCATATCTGTGGAGTGGCTATTGGAATGTCAAATCTGATTGAATATATAGGTCCTATTAAATTTTCCGTAACCGTTTGCGGTTCTGGAATCACTTCCAGTTCTACCATACTCCCACTATTGTTTTCTGAAAAAATCCATTTTACTAAAACTGTGGCGAGTCAAGAACAATATCACTATTGATCTTCCAGATGGTAGAAAATCAACCCTCGACATAGCCCGGGTCAACCCACAAACTGCCATTATAGAAACGTGCCTTGAGTTATCCAGTGTCTGGTTTTAAGCATAAGCTGGACAACTCCCCGTACCTTAACATCGTTAAGATATGAACCATTCTATATCCAATATAGAAACCTTGGCACTTATTTAATTGGAACTAAATTCTAATCATGCAGCTGTCTCTAGTGCATATCAAATTAATGGAGAGTGGCTAATCAGTATTACTCAACTTAGGAATACATCCAATTATGAGTAATCTGAAAGAGAAACAAGTTTCTCAAAACCATTACTATCATCTGAATACCAATCATAAGAATCTACATCTTCGATCTCTTTGAAGAATCCCGATACTTATGACACCTGGTTCTCTACTTTATTCTTATACCCACAACTTCTCAAAACTTAGACCTTGTATTTCTACGAAACACTTGTCTAAATAAACTAGAGAAGTCATAAGTAAACAGAATATAGTACGAGGACCTACCCCTTTGTCCTGATGGACACTGGACAATATACATACTCTGTATAAGTCCGCCGAGTTGAATAACTCAAAACCTGTGCGTCGTAGGTTGAAAACTGTACTTATAGTTAAGAACCACTCCGTTGTTCAATGCTCCTTACCCAATCGTATCTGATATAGGTAAATGTCACGGACATAATCTCAAAAAGTTATATCTCGCTTTATAAAAATAAACGTACAGATATATCATTTTGAAATTGGTGCACAACAACGGATATTCAAAACCAAATACATGCCGTCTGGCAAAAACTCAGGCGACTTCCTCAAATATCACCAATTACAACGAATTCCGATATAATGAGGATGATCACCTTATTCCCAATAACCTACTCCCACTCATCATCTGTAAAACAATACAGATGTGAGAATAAAACCTGGTAAATACATAGCTCGGAGTAAGTATCTAATTGGAAAATCGGTTTCCTTTAACAATGCACTGAAACATGAAAATGTTTCGTAGGGGTATCCTGGTATTCATAGTAATGCCTCTTCCATAATCCAATTCATGATTATAACCGTATATTTCTTTGCCATCTCTGTAAATCCCTTTATTTTGTCTTTATTCATTACCTTCTGTATACCATCGTTAGGTTAAATGATTTTCTTCCTTCCCTACCGTTAGGCACCAGCCTATGGTTTGGAAGAAGACTATCCAGTAAGCATAATAGGTGTACTCTCCTAAACCAAGGAGTACCCGTAACTTGAGAGAAAGTGATGATAAAAGACAACTGAATAATTCCTTATTCTATTTCTCCCGAACTGGGGAAAAAAGCAAAGGTGAAATAGGAGTGGCGATGAAGTACGCGGTTTGGTCATGAATGATAGCAGTCGCAATTTACTTTGCCCTCTTTCTAATCCCTTTATTTTGTCTTTACATATTACCTTCTGTACACCCTACTTAGGCTAATTGGTTTTCTTCATTCCCTACCTTTCGGCACCTGCCTATGGTTTGGAAGAAGACTATCCAATAAGCGTAATAGGTGTACTCTCCTAAACCAAGGAGCCCTCGCAACCTGAGAGAAGGTGATAATAAAAGACAACTGAATAAACCAATTCTATTTCTCCTGAACCTGGATCCATCCTCGAAGAAGTCCCTTCAAGTTCGTATATAACCATACGATGGATCTATCCAATGGAAGTGGATGTCCGTAGTAATACGGGGTGTTCTGAGAAATGCAAAGGGTAAAAGAAGGAGCGGCAATGACTTATGCAACTTAGACAATCCAAAAGCCAGTATTTTAAGAAGGTTCGGTCAACTTGGTCACTGAGTCATAGTCTAGGGTCGGTCAATGGTCGCTGCCAAAGAGAGAGAGAAAAGAAACACTCTGTGTGCACTCTAACCTAGATCAGAATGGTTATCACTTTATATAATCAGGAAACCTCCCACTGTTTTCTCAAATTCTCCTCCAAACCTGAAAGAAGAATTAGTCGGGATCACCCGAAGAGTAAACCAACTCATCAGTGAGAATTGGGATCCAACTATCATCGCATGATAACTTGAGTGCATGATAACTTGATGGAAGCCACTCAAGTTATCACACTCCAGAAGGTATGCGCATGCCTGGCAAGTTTCATGTATATTTGAAACTCCCGATGTGATTTTTACCTCATGCTCTTATGACCTTGACTTTGGCCAACAAATCATAAGTCACATGTCAAGTTCTACCCGTCATTATCCAGGTTAATTTGAACCCACCCGTACATACCCTTGACTTTGGCCAACAAGGTAATACGACTGTCCCAAACCAACGCATCTATCTATGCAACAGATGAATATTCAGCAACTACCAAACACCATGCCTTGACTTTGGCCAACAAACATAGCTTGAATACTACTGACTATCCATAAGAAATGACGGAGGGCTACGGCTGGTTTTTGGCGAAAAACCTTTAACGTAATGAACTTGATCTCGTTGAAGGAAACTGATAGCTTTTTATAAAAATATAGTGACGAAAACCTTTTGCTAAAGAGGTCACTCCCGGTGAAGGGATCTCGGCTCTTTCCTCATGGAATGAGGTGCAGGATATTCTAACTGAATACCGGTATGCAAAGCAACTTGTAATCGATTATAGTAAAGTTATTACCCTGACGTAAACTTCTGCCTAAGGGGTCACTCCTGGTGAAGGGATCTCGGCCCTTGTCTCGTCGAATGAGGTGCAGGATATTCCAACTGAATACCGCTATGCAAAACAAAAAGAAATATCTTTGTAATAACACCTTTTAAAACTGTTCCAACAACATCAAATATAGGTTTGTTTTATCCTTGCATTGATAAGAATCAATGCAGTCCCATCAATCAATCACACCAGAAAAGAACGAAATATAATGTACGTATATGCCATCCGCATTCGTCACTGGGTCCCGTCATCACCCGTTAGGTTACTTAACTAACGACAGAGCGGGGACTGAACTAGCGCGGGTGTAAAACATATACAACATCTAATAGTATATATACCAATATACAATAATCGCTCCAGGCGTGATAATATGCAACATTACAGAAAAGTAATAAGCATCACAGAACAATACAGATAATCTGGGATCCCCGGGTTTCACAGAGCCGCTGCTGAAACCCGACGTTCCCCTGGTCGTGTGGATAGCCTGTGCAATGAAACCCACACCCCTACGGGTGCGGCAAGTTACCCGCCAAAACCTGAAGCGAGGCAGCCCCCTACAGTAAAATGAATGGACCACCCGACACTTCACGGAATCCGGTAACTTGAGCACCCCTCCTTGGGTCAACCTGTACCCCCTACGAGTGCGACGAATAGTCTGCCAATTCTAGAGTAAGGCCCCACTGCCTCTCAAATCCATGAGATACGGACCCGTTGCCCTCCAGAACCCGGCTATTCGTGCACTCCTTCGCGGGATAAACCTAGTACAGAAATAAAAATATGTACAACGGGTACATCGACCTCAGCCCGGTCGTGCCCCAAAAGAATATTATAAAAACAGACAGTGACGACAGTCCACATGTTGGACGCTTGCCCCGCAATATCAAATGTACAAATAATCCAAACAACACTACCATTGCATACTGCTATCCACCACGACATATCCGCAACATCACAGCACAACACAGAACATCAACGCGAATGTCATGTTCCCAAATCCATCTAAAAGAACTATAGCAATTAGACGCAATTTACCGCTCGAATGACATTCCCGGTCGGAGATATAATGTAAATACTGCATACTAACAAGTTTAAAATTTCGATCGACAAAACTTCCCGATGTGGGCTCCACGTACCTGTGCTGTACAGTAACAAAATCTGGGCCCATAAGAAATATACCAAAAACCACAATTTCACATGAAGAACACACTGGAAAAATTTGGTCCACTGTTGCCACATACTGGCCGCGGTTCCGCGGTCAAACCCAAGCTTTGACCGTGGATCCACGGCGGTATAGTGGTAACACGTGTCCAAATTTCACCGTAACTCTTCAAAAACCCTGCTCAATTTTCTGTGATATGCAAAATAATATTTAGATCCTTTTAAAAATCAACAGAAAGTTTGAACAGAAAAAGTGTAGTTTTTGAAAATCGGTTCGATCGATATTTTAAACGTGTTAGCACAAGTTAGTAAAGCTTAATGGTGAGCCTCTGATACCATTGTAAGTCCACGGTAGCACCACGGCCGTCTAACAGACGCCAAGTGCGGAACAAAAACTTTTACAACTGGCGCTATCGTATACTATAACCCGGATATGCCATTAAAGCTAAACTAACAAACTACAAAGTGGGTAGAAATGTTATACCGAACGATCTGAGTCCTTCGGTCTTCAACCATCATCCCACGCTTTGTTGCGGCTGCTCCGATCTCCTCGATCTCCAGTCTTCTCGTCCAGGTGGCACCACGTCGACGAATCTTTAAACGGGCTCCCGCCTCTGAACCGAGGCAACTCGATCATCAAGTTTGCTAAAAGAGATGACCAAGATTGATGTAAAGAATGAGTAGAACACTTTATCTCGTTACGTCCAAAGTTATGGACGAACGGTTAATGAAGTTGCCTTTTGGATCGAAATGAAATGAGAAACTTTTCTATCTAATTTCCATGAACCAAATATCTATCATGTTTTCCCAAATTAACAACCCTCTTCATTTGTGAAGAGGGGCCGGCCACTTAAGGAGAGGGGGGAGGTAAGTGTAGGAGGGGGAAGGTGACCACAAGCATGAATCCTTATCACTTCATTAAAGGAAAGATGAATCACTAATGACACCTTGCATAACATTAAATGCAAGAATGAGTCATTAATCTAGTCATCCATTCAATTAATGCAAGTGAATGATTCATGAACCTAGTCACCATTCTAGAACCTTCTAGAAACACGACTCACCTCATGACTCACCCGAGTGACGAAAAGATAAATCCGCATTTAACCGAATTTCAAATACGGGTGATAGAAAAATGGAAACTGGCAACTTCCAAAAGTGATCCCGAAACGAATTTCAGGATAACCCCGTAATGGTATAAACATACCCACATTTGTATTAAGACCGAATACAAATGCAACTGAGATAAAGATATTATATCTACACAGTATAATACTCAGATCCGGCTTAAACCAAAGCCCACCAGTATTATCTGCCCGAAATATGACACGTGCGTAAACGCACGTGCATTTTCCGAACCCTGCCATAAAACCATACGGCTTCTACAACGTTTCGCCCGAACTTGGGAAAACGGTCTGTGGGGGACTCTAATGACTCATCAACACACTGGCACTAGGTATAACCACTAGCACGTCAGAGGTACAAGCTGTACGTAACGGTTGCCTATATATTGATTGGAAGGGAAGCTGACGAGCTAACTCATCCAGAAACCCTATTGAGCCTGACAGTGACAATATACATACAGTCCTGTCCGTTCGTCTATGAGTATCGCATATCTGCCTAGGGGGCTGGTAACGTCAGACCCCCATTAGCGGTATAAGTCGTGTCAGAGAGTAGCCCAGAACACCCTGAGATACTACTGGAGTACCTACCAGTAAATCTCCTGCCTCGGCCGAGAGCTTTGTGTAATGGCTCTCCTAGACACAGCGCGATCTCACCCCCAATACCGGGAGAGACGAATCCCCTGCCGATCCGCTCACTTGCCTCCATGTGGCTCGGGACTGTACCCAAAAAAGACCTGTTTGCACGACTCCTTTGAGCCGTGGTAGGGTAGAAATCAAAGCACAGTGGGAACTCACACGAGACAAATGACGACCTCAGGTCGATGAACTAACCCGTACACATGTCACCAGGGAACTGCTATCTGACGCTAGGTATAATACCAACTAGCAGGTTCCTGGCGAGTCCTGTCCGGTGTACTCATAACCCAATGAGCACATGTATACATCTTAAGTGAACCAACTGACACCAATGGCTTGTGAGACCGGCCACCGCCCCTCGTCGGGGTCTCGACTGTATACACTAGTCTACTCTGGAGTATCGATGCCCTGTCTCGAAACTCCCACGACTAGGGACACTTTAAGGATGTGCTTACAAACCCCAGCTCCCACGTATATGATCGCCATCATACTGCTGGTAGTCAAGCAAGAATCCTATGGGCTCTATCATCATGCAATAGTGAACTAAAGCATGTATACGATGATAAAGACAAACCAGATAGCATACTATCATCTCGAGCAAGACTGTCATATCGGTATAGGTCCTGCCTCAATCATTGCAATCACGTACCTGCGATCCAATAATTGACTTTGAGGGCACTATATCTAACATTTCACCCTCTCATGGTTCGTCCAACTTTTCCAGATTAAGTGCCTAAATGGATGAAGCAACAAGTCATTCACAATACTTCTTTCGTTCTTGAAAGATTCTATCATGCAAGGTTATTTTCTAGATGAAGCAACCACATTTTGTTCCTGCTATCTGGACGAGAACATTGAGACGAGACTTAACCGGCCTCGAAGAATTCAGGACGGGCCATATGATAAAGCCGATTATAAGCGGGTTGACACTATGTTTATCAACAAGATATACCGGTTTATCCTCCTCAATAGCGCATGTCTTGAAAAAACTAGAGAGTAAGTTTTTTTGGATTAATTGTTATATTTTTGTTTGTGTGTGTATGAAATGATATAATATTAATGTCATAATTTATTGTCGAGAACAGAATTCATTTTAACGAGGTACGTGAGGGGCATCCTGATTGGAACGATGAACGATTGGAAAAATATCATCAGGATAATTTTTGCGATTGGGTTGCAGATCATGTAAGTTATTCGAATAACATGTTATTGCTATCAGTTTTAATCTAAACTTATATCATTATGTATTTGTCATAAAATTTGTTTTGTTAGATCCACGATCCGAACTTGTCTGCATCATTAGAGAGTGATTCAAGATGTTTAACTCAGTTTCCTAGTATGGAGGTTGCATATTATAAAGGATTCGGTGTTATTGGATACAAATTCGAAGTTAAGGACATAGAAACATCTAGAACCACTCAGAATTGTGGGATTGCGATGGTAGGATCGGATGGTGTGATTTATTATGGATACTTAAATTGTATACTTGGCATCTAATATCCCGGACGATCAGAACCGTTTTATATATTTCAGTGTACTTGGTACGATACATGAACCGATACGGATAAGTGGAGAAGCAATCTCAGGACTTGGAAAGATGAATATGGATTGACCAGTGTGAACACACTTTGATTTTACGGTCAGGAAGATCCGTTTATCTTTCCGAACCAAGCGTTCCAAGTATATTACTCACAGTGTTTGAAGCATCCGGGATGGAGTGTCGTATGCCGTTGGAAACCCAGGGATGTTTACGATGTCCCAGAATTCGAGGACAGCGATGAGGATGAAGAAGAGAGAAGACTTAGAGTGCTCCGACCGTCTGTTTCGAAAGACGAGTTGTCTTCGGCTGATCATGAAGTTACGTGGGTTAGAAATGATATCGATGATGAAATCCAAGTAGATATGTCTAATGCGTCCACGAAATGAAAAAGGTTATCAGTAATGTTATATTATTACTTCACATTTTACGATCTATACATATATAGCATGCATATGTAATGATTGTCTAATGCGTCCACGAATCGTTTTATCTAGATTTGATGACGATGACGGGAGCAGCGAGGGGCGGCGGGAGCTCCAGGAGAGGCAGAGCGGTTCTGCCGCCCGGAGAGCTGTGTAGGGAGCTTCAGAGGGCCAGTCTTGCACCCCGATCGGAGACCCCTTCGGATGCCTCCTTCCGTGTGGACTTTGCCACACCTCCAGATATATTGCACGCATATTAATTTTGAATGTAATATTATAGATATACATGTATATTCATATCAAAATTACTTACATAGTCAATGTTTGATTGTCTAGCTGTTGGTGGTGCGTCCACATCAGGGACAGAGGCCACTCCCGCACCTTCAGGTATGTTGCACACATATTCATTTTGAATGGAATATTATAGATATACATGCATATTCATGTCAAAATTACTTACATAGTCAATGTTTGATTGTCTAGCTGTTGGTGGTGCATCCACATCAGGGACAGATGCCACTCCCGCACCTCCAGGTATGTTTATATATTATATAGTGCATGTATATTGATTTAGAATGCTATATCATAAATATACATACATTCTTTTTGCTTTTACGTACTTACATCTCGGGATGTAGGTAGTGCCTCCACATCTCGGGCAGAGGCCACCACCGTACCTGTGGGTATGTTTATATATCCTATAGTGTAAACATGTTGATTTAGAATGTTATATTATTGATATACACATTCTTTTTGAAATTACTTATATAGTCAATGTTTGATTGTCTAATTATAGGTGGTGCGTTCACATCTGGTGCAGGGGTCACTCCCGTCACTTCCATACCCTCCGCTCAGTCTGCAGGTTTGTATGAATAAATATAAAATATTTATTCATTTTATATATTCTTTAAGAATAAACATGAACTTCATGTAATTTTATCGATGTTTATTTTCTAGTTGGAGATGCGTCCATGTCCGGGTCACCGGCTGTTCCTCACCGGAGGAACTATCGTCCCGTTCGTGCTGCTGTCCGGGCCCAGGCTCATGCTTCTATCGCCGGAGGTATATATCACACTTCAATTTTCGTTAAACCTTGAATTCTTAATACCACTTTATCTTAATATTGATTGTCTTGATATTTCTTGTAGATGCAGGGCATCCCCATCCCGAGAAGGGGACTCGAGGCCCGAATCAGTCCCACAGGCTGAGGCCCGACAGAGCTAGGAGGGAGGCAACATTCCCTCTCTTCTTTACCCCTGATTATCGCTATACCGGCGATTATGTCGAGAGGTTCGGCCGGTATATGGGGGATGAGAGCCGCCTCATGAAGAAGTATCCACTTTACGTTGAGTGGGGCGACCAGCACTGGAGCTCATTTGCCCTCTTCTGGGATCAGGCTCGGGTATTAATATATAGTTTCATTCGACTTACCCAATATATTTATTATTATTTAACACTTGCAATTTAATAACATTGTTTTTTTTTGTATTTGCAGTTGGATTATGACTTTCAGCCTGTACCCGACCCTGATCACCCCGAAAGAGTGCTCGATCTTCACACTCTGTACCATGGCCTGATGAAGAACATGCAATCAAAGGTCCGATACAATAGGAACGAGCTGAAGATCGACTGCTATTTGTTAGTTATATGTATGCCCTAGAGGCCATTACTGTACATAGGATGTATATTGTAGTGGATGCTGGGACGTATATAAGGAGGACTTTCTTGCTCGACATGATAGTATGCTATCTGGTTGAACTTTACCTTAACGTGTATGCTGATTGTCTCTCTGTTACATGTTGGTAAAGCCCTTAGGATGTGTGCTTGACTACCTGGACTATGATGCGGATCATACTAGTGGGGACATGGTAGTCCATAAGTACATCCTTCAAAGTCCCTAGTCGTGGGTGTATCGAGACGGGGCATCGATATACCAGAGTAGACTAGCGTATACCTTCTCGACCCATACAGATGGGCGATGGATGATCCCATATCCATTGGTGTTTGACATCAGAGATGATATACGGGTGCTCAGTAGAGACTGGGTACACTGGACGGACTCACCGAGAACTCCCAGATGGTATTATACCTCACGTCAGATGGCAGTTCTCTGGTGACACTGGTACAGAGTAGTCTGTTGACCCGAGATCGTCATAGAGTCTTGTGTGGTTCCCACTGTGCTTTGATTTCCATCTTACCACGTCCAAGAGGGCGTGTAAAACGGTGGTTTTTGGGTACAGTCCCGAGTCACATGGAGGCAATGAGCGATAGGAGGGGATTCGTCTCTCCCGGTATAGGGGGTTGATGTTGCGCTGTGTTCGATTGGCTATAACAGGAAATCCCTGGCCAGGGTTGCTGAGATTTACTGGTAAGTGTTACCAGTAGTTTCTCGAATTGTTATAAACCTCATATCGACACGACTTATCGAGCTATTGGGGTCTGACGTTTACCACCCCTAGGCGAGATATGCGACATATCAGACGATCAGACCGGACTGTACGGTAGTGTTACTGGTTGGATTCACTGGAGTGTGAGCGAGCTTGCTCGTCGATCTTCTGATCGCTCAATACCCGGGTGGCCGTTACGTTTAGCAGACCGCTTGCGGCTTGTGGGTGTTTGATATGATCATCACCTGCTGCCGGCGTATTGACGAGTCTTTAGAGTCCTACACAGAGGTTTCCTGGTTCAAGCGAAACGAAATAGGAGCGCATATGAGATATGTGCGGGACCGAGAATAATGCGTGTATGTGATACCGTATTTCATTCTCGCGATGAATGTATCAATTAGGTTATATGCGATATACCCTAGTTATCGAATCAAGGATTGATTCGATAAACCGATACATTGGATACTAGTCGGTTATATACGATATGACCGGATCGTTAAATCAAGTGTTGATTTAATGATTTAATGCATAATTATATATTTGATATATTACTTTGCATTAACTAGTGTCGGTTCACTTTAATTGGATTTTCTCGCTCGGATGTGCACATTGTATATTCGATATAGTTTTGTGCACATGATTGTATCATGTTTGATGATACATGCCTTTTGGTTAAGTGTAAAGTATCAAACTATAGTTAAGTGGATGATTAGGGTTTTTTATTTCCTTATTTATATATTAATCTTTTTCTTTTTGGAAAAAGAATAAGCAAATGCAAAATGGTGGCTTTATTTGGAAGCTTGTTGAAGCTTCATGAAAACTTTGACTTTGTCACCATTTTGTCTCATGCTTAACCCTAACCACTCATCTAAGCTTGGTCAACTCTCTACAACAAACCATGGTTTGATTATGATAAGATTATTATTCTTTTCTATTTTTCTAATAACTTATCATAACTTTTTCATCATCTTCTTCTTCTTCCTCACAAGAAGAAAGCTCTCTTCATCAATGGTGATTGATGAGAATGAGTGAGAAATCCAATTCTAAAGTCTACCCACTTTCTATTTCTTCATCCTCTACCTCTTGCCAAGTAGTAGAGTGTGTTTCCTTCACAAGTTTTCATAGCTTGGTGAAGGTGGAGCTTGATCTAGCGATGCCTCGACGTAGATCATCTTCGGCATGGACATCGACGACCTAGCTCGCTTATTCTCCGATGAAGTCGACGCTAGAGCCCGGATTCTTTTTGGACAGCGGAGAGGACCTCATCTCGGAGCCGTGGAGGTGGAGGACCGGATCTACAAAGGTTGTATTTCCGTTTTCTCATTAGTTAAGTGTTAACTAGATTGTTTTTCGCCTAGATTTCTAGCAAACGGTCCGTAGTTTAGGGTTTCTCGGCACCGTAAAATTTTAAATTGGCATGGTTGATGCCTTGTGAGACCTCATTAGGGTGCCTAGGAACCCTACAGTGGTATCAGAGCCTAGCTAGAGCCTTAGGCGAAGTCTAGACGCTATTTGAAGTCCGAACGAACCCGAAACCCAATTCTTTACTTGCTCTCTGTCCTTTTTTCAAAAACTGGGATTTTTCAAGATTAAAAATTGCTAAAAAAATCAGCAGGAAAATCTAAGGGTTACGGTGAATTTTGATGACGTAACTCCATAGTCAAGGCGCGGATCCGCGGCACGAGCATGGCTCGTGCGGCGGATCCGCGGCGGTTTTGTCCTATTGTTCATCAAAATTTGCACCATAATCAATAATAGTCAATGCTGGTTTTTCTGGGAATTTTTAATATTTAATACAGAGTTGAATTTTCTGGAGTTGTTTTGGGGATTCGGTGTTTCGATCGGGGTATCAAATTTTGTCTATTTGGCTTTCCGGATAAATTTTAGAATATGTTAAAAAGTTCGACCGGATATAAATACCCAATTTTTCCCCTGTCGGGAAATTTCCAAGTGTTGGATTTTTCCGTAGTTTAACGACGTTCTAAGTAGTGCAAGTAACGCGATGGACCCTCTAGAAGACAACAAACCTTAACTCGATTATGTGACCGTCTTGAACTGCCCTTTGAACCTTCGGGTTTGGGGCAGTACGGCGTGCCACATGTGAGGCGTTGGCTTGACCCTTCTACGGCTGGACCGTTGGTACTGAGGCACGAACTGAATGTTGTTAGACTTATTTCATGTGTTGATCTGTATCGGGAAAACTTGGGTGTTCGATTGTTCGATCGGAAAGTTTAACATTTTCTATTTATCTGGAATGGGATACAATAATTAGAATTCACAAAAAGTTATGAGATAACTGAATGAATATTATAAACATAGCAGTTTAGTCTCACTTGATCGGTTGCCACGGAATTTTGATGTGATCAAAAGTCCGTCGCAATCACGTAGCGTACGCGGATACTCGCCGGGTAAACTTAATAGACAGCCTCACGCCATTGCCCCGACCAAGTGACTGTAGGAGAACCCCGTCGCCGAAAGCATCCGTTCGGGTGCTCGCGGTAGCGGTGTTCCTCCTTGGTGCACTTCGTCGACGGTATCGGGGGTGCGGCCGCCTACTGAAGTTTGCGACGAGTATTCGATCAGGATGTCGGGAATCTTGTTGAATTGCCCGACTTGATATTGAAAAGAGTTTTCGATTTTGAGACTAAAATGCGGGGTTTATAATTGTTAGGCATGCGATGTCTAAGGAATTCATTTGGTCAGGCATGCGATGTCTGAGGTGGTTGCGGATTCCAACTGTTGTAGTTTTACACTTTCTTTTCTGTGACCGAAAGTGTAATATGTGATATCGCCGGTTTCGTTGCTATATGCCAACGACAATTGGGATGCGCATATTTACTTACGTTGATGACATGTGATGTTATGTGTTGCTGGATATGTTATATTGGATCGTCGTGTTTGAATAGCCGGGGGTTTTTATATGAGATGAGTGTTTTTCATTTTCATTCATGTAAAAACTTGTATGTAATATTCTTTTATTGGGGCGCTTTCAGGTTGCGGAAGTTGTCACCTCTTGTATATTATTTACTTTTCCGCACTAGGAAGACCCAAGGAGGGGAGCACAAGTAACCGGGTTCTGGAGTCCAGTGGGAGACCAACTCGAGGAGTCGAGTCCAGGTTTCCTAACTCTAGAATTGGTAGGGTTGCTTGCCGCTCTCGTAGGGGTCTAGGGGTGTGGGTTTGGCTATTCATCACGACCGTGGAATCCGTGTTTTATACTTGCTCGTATTGAAAACACGGACGTCCTAGTATATCCAATATTTCATATGATTCTTCTGCTGCGATATCTGTGATGTGATCATGTGATGTTCTGTGATAGATACAGTATATAGTATATATGATATATTATATGGACGTTACTTATGTTTTACACCCGCGCTAGCCCTGCCCTGCTCTGCCGTTAGTTACCTAACCTAACGGTGCACGAGGGGACATCGAGGCGAATGCGGATGGCATAAGTGTACGTCGTATTTATCTGTGATGTTTAGGTAATTAAATGATGGGACTTCATTAATGTGATTAATGAAATAAAAAGAAACCTAAGATGTTGTAGAATCGAATTTCAAAATAAAACAGGTAGCTACAGTTCTTGCTTTACACAGCGATATATGTGATATATCCTGCACCTTATTCGATGAGGAAAGGACCGAGATCCCTTCACCGGGAGTGACTCCTTTAGAAATAACTGGCAGATGCTACACACTCGGTTTGTCTTTTGATAGCTTTTAAGAGTTTTTGCTTTGCACAGCGATATATATGATATATCCCGCACCTCATTCGACGAGGAAAGGACCGACGATCCCTTCACCGGGAGTGACTCCTTTAGCAAAACTAGAAAAGCCTCAAAAGCACTCCATTTTAAAATCATTTGATTCTACAACGATATCAAGTTCATTACGCAATAGGTTTTCAGAAAAACCTGTCGTAGCCCTCCGTCATTTCAGATATGTACTAGTTAGTATTTGTGCTGCGGTAGTTTGGCATTCGTCAAGGCGTAGTGTACGGTAGCTAACTAGTATTTATCTGCTTGAGCATATAATGCGATTGGATTAGGGTATTCGTACGGCGTTGTTTGGCATTCGTCAAGGGTCGTGCGGGTGGGTTTAATTCGATCAAGAAATGTACGGGTTGAACTTGACTAGTGGACTATGGGTTGTTTGGCATTCGTCAAGGTCATAGCGAGCTAGGGGCAAAATATTATCGGGAATTTCAAGTGTTGAAATTTGCAATGAGATTGCATACCTTCTATGAGATAGTTGGATCCCGATACCCGCTGCGAGTAAGTGTTACTCCTGGAAGAGTTTTATACATTACAATTAGCCGATCGAGTAGGTGTCTAGAAAGGTGTTAACGGGGTTACGCCTCTGGGAAAACGAGGTTTACATTAATTAGGTTCGTGCGAAAGCACGGGGGACCTCCCTCAAAGTACCGACACCGGCCTGGCTGAAAGATTGGCGAACTTGTAGTGTGTAATTAATCCCGGCTAGTCTTTCCTTTTAGGGTTTGAAGGAAGATTTGATAAAAAGTAGTGGGAGCCATCCTGATTAGATAAAATAATAACCAATCTATTCTTGACAGAGCGCACGCTGAGTGTTTTCTTCTCTCTCTCTCCAGGTAGCGACCATATCATGCCTTAATCAAGATAATAAAACGGAATATTGACCGAACCCGCTTGTTATACTGAGCTGGGGAACGTTGGTCCCGCTCCAACTTATAATTGTTATAAGACAGAGCAGGAAATTGGGGAATACCAGATTTCCCGTGCCGCCCAAACGAAGAGAGTGCATGTTGATGCATCATCTTCGGGTGTGTTCATTACAAGAATTGTTTCTCAGTATTCTTTACGTCCTGGGTATGTGATACCAGATCAGGATCCCAGATATGTAATCTGTTACATAGGGCTACAGAAAGGTAGAAAACTGAGAACGGGTGATAAGTTTCATGAGGCAGAAAACGGGGCAAGTGTTGCAGCCAAGTCTGTTGGTCACTGTCACCCTGTATTATGAATACATTGATTCTGAACAAATGTTATTAGATACCGAACCTGATATACAAAATCATATCTATCTCTTTATCAGTAAAGAAATGATAAAATTTTGTATAGTTGGATAATGTTTTGAACATTTCCTATATCAAAAGTTGATCGGTTCAGGCACGTTATCTAAAAGCATTGACGTTCTAAATCAAACTACAGTTCTTTAGTATACAGAACACACACAAGAGGAAGAGTTCAGAAATGAACGAATCTTTCTTGAGGTATTGTAGACTAGGTCATATCAATGTGACCCGACTGGCTGAGTTACATTTAGATGCATATTTAAATCAGTTTGAATTTACATCTTGTGAAACTCGCCAGTCATGTCACAAAGATAAGATGACCATAGCTCCGTTTCCTGGAAACAGAGAAAGAGTTGGTAAACTCTTGGGATGATACATGTTGATGTATAAAGGTCCCCTATCTATACATACCAGGACCGGTTCTTTGTACTTCATTACATTCTCTGATAATCTCTCAAGATTCAGACATATGTTCCTGTTGAAACACAAGTCCGAACCTTTTGAGATATTCATAGAATATAAGTAAGAAGTAGAGAACCGAAATACGGGTATAAGTATTATGTCCTTTGATGAGATCAAGGAGGAGAATACTTGAGCACGGAATTCCAGGACTATTCTAAAGGAGAATGAGATTCTCTCTCAGCATTACTCCTCCGTATACACCATAGCACGATGGTATATCGGGGCGGAGCTGATACACCCTATTTGATATGGTGTGCTCTATGATGAGTAATACTGAGTTACCTTTTTCCTTTTGGGAGTTATGCACTTACGAAGTTGCATACCTATTGAATAAGATTCCAATCAAATCAATTGCCTACCACTTCATATGTGATATGGAAAGGGAAGAGCCCATATCTTAAGTTAGTTAAGATTTGGGGTTGTCCGGCCTATGTCTAAAAGGCAAAATCCGGACAAGCTCGAGGCAAAGTCTGTAATGTAGAACTGGAAATGTTCCAGCTATACAAACTGCAGCTGATGATTTGAAAGAACCAAAGGATTCAATAGTTACCAATGAACCTCAGCCTCTCCGCCGATCTAGTAGGGTTCCTCACCCACCTGAGAGATAATTCGGTTTCTCTATGACAGTGGGAGCGAGGACTGCATCATGAGATGATGACCCAACTAGTTTCGAGCTGGCCATCAGGAGTAAGACTCTGTAAGAATGGCTGGATGCTTAGTGATCTGAGATGGAATCCATATACACCAACAAAGTATGGACTTTGGTTGCTATATCCGAAGGGTTAAATCCCCATCAGGGGCAAGTATATCTTGAGAAGATTACTTGGTGTACATGGAAAAGTTGAGACTTTCAAAGCTAGACTTGTTAAAGGTTTTCGTCATTGACCAGGCGTGGATAATGATGAAACCTTTTCAAGTAGCTATGCTTAAGTCCATCCGGATCCTACTTACCACGGCTACATACCATGACTACGATATCTGGTGGTTGGGTGTCATGACTGCTTTTCTAAATGATATTTTGGAAGAGAGCGTCTATAAGTACACAGCCAGAGGGCTTCGTAGACAGCGGGAGCAGCGGAAACGTGTGCAAGATGCTTTATAGGATAAAGCAGGCATCGCGGAGTTGGAACATCTGTTTTGATGAAGTAGTCAAAGAGTTTGACATCATCAAAATGGTAGATGAACCTTGTATAAACAAAAAGGTAGTAGGGAGTATAGTGACGATCCTCGTAGAGTACGTGGATGACATACTCTTGATAGGGAAGGAGTTTCCTATGCTGCGCTCGATCAATCTCCGCTTATCACAATGATTCTCCATATAGGATCAAAGTGATACCTCCTAAATCCTGGGTTTTGGATCTATGAGATAGATCTAATTGGATGTTAGGATTCTCACTAGTTGTAGTGAGATGGTATCAATCGACCCTGGGGAGAATCACTGGAATAGTTCCAGGGTGATAAAGACGACTGAATGTCAGTCACAGGCATTGTCTTTACCCTCAGAAAAGGGACGGTATGTTGGAAGAGTTCCAAGCTAGATACCGTGACATACTAGACGATAAAGGCACGATACATCGCTACTTAAGATGCTACCAAAGAGGCTGTTTGGGTGTATATTAGTTCATAAGATGAACTATGTTCCTCCCATTGTGTGACAATGGAGTTGTGGCTTATGCCAAGGAACGCCGGTCCCATCAGTGATCCAGACATATTCTAAGGCAGTATCACTTGATCATGGAGATGGTTGATCTCCAGGGAGATCGAGGTTAGGAGAGTAGACTCAGAGGACAACACAGCGGATCCACTCACAAAGGCCTGTTCCCAGAGAGAGACTTTTATGGGATGGTTGAGTATGAGATACTGCAACCACTGCTATCAGATGGCCCTAGTGCAAGTGGGAGATTGTTAGTTATATGTATGCCGTAGAGGCCATTACTGTACATAGGATGTATATTGTAGTGGATGCTGGGACGTATATAAGGAGGACTTTCTTGCTCGACATGATAGTATGCTATCTGGTTGAACTTTACCTTAACGTGTATGCTGATTGTCTCTCTGTTACATGTTGGTAAAGCCCTTAGGATGTGTGCTTGACTACCTGGACTATGATGCGGATCATACTAGTGGGGACATGGTAGTCCATAAGTACATCCTTCAAAGTCCCTAGTCGTGGGTGTATCGAGACGGGGCATCGATATACCAGAGTAGACTAGCGTATACCTTCTCGACCCATACAGATGGGCGATGGATGATCCCATATCCATTGGTGTTTGACATCAGAGATGATATACGGGTGCTCAGTAGAGACTGGGTACACTGGACGGACTCGCCGAGAACTCCCAGATGGTATTATACCTCACGTCAGATGGCAGTTCTCTGGTGACACTGGTACAGAGTAGTCTGTTGACCCGAGATCGTCATAGAGTCTTGTGTGGTTCCCACTGTGCTTTGATTTCCATCTTACCACGTCCAAGAGGGCGTGCAAAACGGTGGTTTTTGGGTACAGTCCCGAGTCACATGGAGGCAATGAGCGATAGGAGGGGATTCGTCTCTCCCGGTATAGGGGGTTGATGTTGTGCTGTGTTCGATTGGCTATAACAGGAAATCCCTGGCCAGGGTTGCTGAGATTTATTGGTAAGTGTTACTAGTAGTTTCTCGAATTGTTATAGACCTCATATCGACACGACTTATCGAGCTATTGGGGTCTGACGTTTACCACCCCTAGACGAGATATGCGACATATCAGACGATCAGACCGGACTGTACGGTAGTGTTACTGGTTGGATTCACTGGAGTGTGAGCGGGCTTGCTCGTCGATCTTCTGATCGCTCAATACCCGGGTGGCCGTTACGTTTAGCAGACCGCTTGCGGCTTGTGGGTGTTTGATATGATCATCACCTGCTGCCGGTATTGACGAGTCTTTAGAGTCCTACACAGAGGTTTCCTGGTTCAAGCGAAACGAAATAGGAGCGCATATGAGATATGTGCGGGACCGAGAATAATGCGTGTATGTGATACCGTATTTCATTCTCGCGATGAATGTATCGATTAGGTTATATGCGATATACCCTAGTTATCGAATCAAGGATTGATTCGATAAACCGATACATTGGATACTAGTCGGTTATATACGATATGACCGGATCGTTAAATCAAGTGTTGATTTAATGATTTAATGCATAATTATATATTTGATATATTACTTTGCATTAACTAGTGTCGGTTCACTTTAATTGGATTTTCTCGCTCGGATGTGCACATTGTATATTCGATATAGTTTTGTGCACATGATTGTATCATGTTTGATGATACATGCCTTTTGGTTAAGTGTAAAGTATCAAACTATAGTTAAGTGGATGATTAGGGTTTTTTATTTCCTTATTTATATATTAATCTTTTTCTTTTTGGAAAAAGAATAAGCAAATGCAAAATGGTGGCTTTATTTGGAAGCTTGTTGAAGCTTCATGAAAACTTTGACTTTGTCACCATTTTGTCTCATGCTTAACCCTAACCACTCATCTAACCTTGGTCAACTCTCTACAACAAACCATGGTTTGATTATGATAAGATTATTATTCTTTTCTATTTTTCTAATAACTTATCATAACTTTTTCATCTTCTTCTTCTTCTTCCTCACAAGAAGAAAGCTCTCTTCATCAATGGTGATTGATGAGAATGAGTGAGAAATCCAATTCTAAAGTCTACCCACTTCCTATTTCTTCATCCTCTACCTCTTGCCAAGCAGTAGAGTGTGTTTCCTTCACAAGTTTTCATAGCTTGGTGAAGGTGGAGCTTGATCTAGCGATGCCTCGACGTAGATCATCTTCGGCATGGACATCGACGACCTAGCTTGCTTATTCTCCGATGAAGTCGACGCTAGAGCCCGGATTCTTTTTGGACAGCGGAGAGGACCTCATCTCGGAGCCGTGGAGGTGGAGGACCGGATCTACAAAGGTTGTATTTCCGTTTTCTCATTAGTTAAGTGTTAACTAGATTGTTTTTCGCCTAGATTTCTAGCAAACGGTCCGTAGTTTAGGGTTTCTCGGCACCATAAAATTTTAAATTGGCATGGTTGATGCCTTGTGAGACCTCATTAGGGTGCCTAGGAACCCTACACTATTCCCTATGGATGACGACCCCCGAGGCAGAGAGAGCGGCTCTACTACATACTTCGACCTTTGCGAGAGTCGACGTAGATACATGGCCTCTCTTGTGCCAATATTTCGACTCTCAGCGCAAACATATTTGTATTTTAAATGTAATTCATTATTTAGTATATAATTTATTTTTTTGTGTTGCTTAATTAGAAAACTAAATCTGAATGTGTTGTGCAGAAACAAGCCGATCAAAATAAAGAGAATAGGAAGTCGGCGAAGAGGGGTCGCTCCACTTATACAGGTGGCTCGAGGAATATTACTCGTGCCATGGAGTTATCGGTAAATTACAATAGACCTACTGTGATATAATGTAATATTAAGAGTTATTTTATAATATATGTAAATTTTTCGCGAATTGCAGAGAGCTCAGACCCTGGCGCAGGGTGGTACACCGAGCGTGCTGTCCGCGTATCTTGCCGTCCACGGCACCTCGACAGATCCTTCCACGGGCGAGCTTCGATTCCCCGACACCGCTACCCAGGAGTATTGCGTAAGTGTTAATATTTATTCTAACAGGTTTGAAATTTTTGTTTTGAAAAGTTCAAATTTAAATGATATATTTATATTTTAATGGTTAATGTGGGTGTAGGAGCGGGTGGTGGAGCAGGCGGAGGCATCGGAGATCGATTTTACTGGACAAAACGATCCGATGCTGCTGACCCCAGTTCTAGACGCCGCACACGGAGGGCACCACGGAGGTTGGGAGAGAGGCTAGGGACTGGGTCCTAACAGGGCCCATATGAGGTTGGACTCTACTCCGGCGGTTACTTCCCTTACCCCCCATGAGCGACGTCTAGAGTAAGATGTTGCCACCTTGAAGACCACCATCCAGGAGTTGAAGGAGATAATGATATGTATACTACTTAATAGTAAAATATTATATCATATTATAGATAGTAACATATCCAATATTAGTAGCCTCAGCTTATTTGGTTGTAGACTTAATTTTGATTAATCTTAGATTGGGGTTTCGCAATAACCTGATAATGAAACTAATTCGACTAATACATAGTTCTTACTCGTTTATTACACACAAAATTGAACAGATGTGATAGGGTACTTCGGCTGTTGATCCACATGCATCTCCTTCGGCTGCGGCTCCGCATGCCACTACCTCGGCTGCGGTTGCGCAGACCACTCCTGCAGCTCCACAGCCCGCTCAGATTCCTGCACAGTCCGCTCCTTCATTGGTTGAGTTTTTGACGACTCAGGGCTGCACCGACGAGCAGATGCGCCAGATTACGTCGATTATCAGAGGTGGAGGAGCTGGACCGAGCTAGGGTAGCTTTATTTATATTTTTGAGAATGTATATACTTATCTGATACATATTGTATAAATTTTGCACGATAATGGTTGGTGGTTGTTTATGAACGATGATTTATCCTGATATCGTATTCTGTGTGTCTATTTCTATTATATATTATGTGTGACATGGTTGATTATGAATATTTATGTATTATGTCTATTTCTATTATATTTATCTTGATATCGTATGATGTATATATTATTGTGCACAGGGCAGGTTAAAAACAGAAAGCCCTTTTTAAAAAAAACCCTGATATTATGTCCCTACGGATTAAGCTGTAGGGCCATAAGTAGTACTTACAGATTAATCCATAGGTCCAATGTTTGTCCTTACATATTTATCCGTAGGGACAAAATATCAGGATAACTGATATTTTGCCCCTATGGACTCAGTAACAGGAGTTACACACTTGCCCCTACGGATACACCCGTAGGGGCTTATATGTAGACCTACGGCTAACTCCGTAGGGGCTGGAAGATGCCCCTACGGATAGCACCAGAGGGGCAAGTATTTTATTTTATAAACCACTAAATTAAATAAATATTTTGTCTCTACGGAATACACCGTAGGTACACAGTCCCCTACGCATGAAACCGTAAGGGCAACTTTTACTCCGTAGGGGCATGTTCAGGGCGAAGACTGTAAGTCCGCGGCGGCGCCCCGGCCGTCGATCCGACGCCGGAAACGCGGAAACAAAAACTTTGCAAACTAGCAAACCGGCACCACCGCGCACTTTTTACCCGGATCGGGCCATTAACCTAGCTACTAGCAAACATAAAGATGGGTGAAGAGAGATATACCGAGCGATCCGTGTCCTCCGGTCTTCTCGCCGTCGTCCCGATCTCCCGCGGAATGTCCGGTCTCCACCTCCTCGCCGGAAAGGCACCACGTCGCCGGCTTCTTTTACGGGATCCCGCCTCTATACCGAGGCAACTCGGGCACGAAGTTGGCGAGTCGACGTGCCCAAGATTTGCTGTAGAATGTAGTGTGGAACTTGTATCTCATTTGGGGTTTATAGAAGTTGCCCTTTGGTGGAGGTAATGAAGTAGTGGAGATGAATGATTTTGTAGCAAGCAAAAGGAAAAATGTGATGAACAATTTTCCCATCTCAAATGAAAAATCCCTCACTTCCCACAATGTGTGGCCGGCCTCTTCAAGGTGGTGGTGAGAATGGAGTGAAAGTCAAGGAAAGTCAAGGGAGTGGGGGAGCTATTATACAAGCATGAATAAAGAGTGATGATTAAAACAATATCATCATAAACAAAAACCAACACTCCAAATCAACCATCATGAACCTAAAGTCAATCAATGATGAAGGAAGAAGTCAAATGGTCAAAGGATGGTGCAACCATCATGATCCAACAAAATGCAAAGAACACCCTCCACAAATGCTTATTTGCACAAATGCAGATAAGCCCTCCTCCACCAATCTTTGGCCATTGAAAGATACAAATGAAAATGGCCGAAACGGAAAGCATACTGGCAACTCCAGAAAACTGGTCCCGTAATAAATTACAGGAAAAACCCCGATACTGTGTATACACACCCGCATTTGTATTCCGACCGAAATACAAATGCAATGAGACAAAATCTATACTGTACTATACTAGGATCCGGCTTAAACCAAAGCCCGCTAGTATAAACCCGTCCGATCATGATCCGTGCAATGCCGCACGTATCTGATCGAATCCTGCCATATCTCCATACGGCCTCTACAGCGTTTCGCCCGAAAACTTGAGTAACTGAATGTGGGGGACTCTAAAGACTCGTCAATACTATGGCTGTGGATTTAACCACTAGCATGTCAGAGGTATTAGCCATACGTGACGGGCTACCAGTTATTGACCAAAAGGGACGTCGATGAGCGAACTCATCCTGACACCCTACTGAGCCTGTCAGTGACAATATCCGTATAGTCCGGTCCGTTCGTCTATGAGCATCGCATGGCGGGCCTAGAGGGTTGGTAAAAGTCAGACCCCCAAAAGCGGTACAAGTCGTGTCAGAGTATAGCCCAGAACACTCTGAGATACTACTGGAATACCTACCAGTAAATCTCCTGCCTTGGCCAAGGACTTTTCATGTTCTGGCTCTCCTAGACACAGCGCGACCTCGCCCCCAATACCGGGAGAGACGAACCCCTGAAGATCCGCTCACTGCCTCCATGTGGCTCGGGACTGTACCCAACTAAAACCTGTTTGCACGTCTCCTTTGAGCGTGGTAGGGTAGTAATCAAAGTACAGTGGGAACTCACACGAGACAAATGACGATCCTCAGATCGATGAACTAACCTGTACACATGTCACCAGGGAACTGCTATCTGACGTCAGGTATAAGACCAACTAGAATGTTCCTGGCGAGTCCTGTCCGGTGTACTTATAACCCAATGAGCACCTGTATACATCTTAGGTGAACCAACTAACACCAGTGGCTTATGAGACTGGCCACCGCCCCTCGTCGGGGTCTCGACTGTATACACTAGTCTACTCTGGAGTATCGATGCCCTGTCTCGAAACTCCTACGACTAGGGACCTTTTAAGGATGTGCTTATAGACTACCAGCTCCCACGTATATGATCGCCCTCATACTGCTGGCAGTCAAGCAAGAATCCTAGGGGCTCTATCAACGTGTAATAGCGACCTGTCTGGTCACCTAAAGCAGTACACGATGATAAAGATAAACCAGATAGTATACTATCATCTTGAGTAAGACTGTCCTACCGGGATAGGTCCTCCCTCAATCATTGCAATCACGTGCCTGTGATCCAATAATTGACTCTGAGGGCACTATCTCCAACAATCTCCCACTTGTACTCAAGGCTAATTATTGCGATGTCGCATACTCACAGCCCGTGTGATACCGAACACCCAACTCCTCTACTAGTCAGTCTCACAAATCCCGTTTGCGAAACTATTGCGTTCGAGGAATAGCCTCAGTGAGTGGATCCGCTTTGATGTTTCTTTCTATGTCTCTCTATATCTCATGTTCGCGGAGAAACCCATCTCCCGAAATGAGCAATACCTGTCTTAGAATGTGTCTGGATGTCTGATGGGACCTAGCTCATAAATGAACTCCAAATCCAAACTTCTTAGACTGTATCGTCAACTGAACTTAATCAGTATCCTGCGCCATGCCTCCCTCAGTATTGCCTTGGACCACCTGTCCAAAATACTGCCCCTCGTCAGAAGGAAAACTATAACTCTGACAACCTCCTTGTCGTCCAGGTCACCTTGGAAGCCTGGAATGATAACTGTCTCCCGCATGAGGCTGTCGTTATCATATCCCTAGAACATCCACTTATGTTCTAAAACTGCTTCTGACTGCTTCTCTAGGATAGGATCAATGTCAACTTATTGCATCTAGTGTAAGAACAACATCTGGTGTGGTACTTGACATCTCATGATTGACTCAATTGCCTTAGCAAGTGATCTGCCAATCATGCATATCCCTCTCCCCTTTAGTCTGTAAGACACCTTTAGAGAGGGTGACTCCATCACCTGCAGGTACACTACCGTGCCAGGAGTCGTCCATTCTAAATACTCTTAGAATGCTGTCTGAGTACCCTGATTGGGAAACCACCCAAATCTAGATCTAAAACCATAGATCTAGTAACCAGTATGTCTGATATAATGTCCAAGTCCCATGTGGAGAAAACCACTGTATGACGACCAAAGTATAACCGATCATAGTATAGGAATATCACTTCCTACTCTGTGTATGTCATCCAAACACCATGACATCACACCCTACTACCTTCTCAACAGATCCATCCCCTATTCTGATGAAGTCAAACCTATGACTGTCACGTCAGAAATAGATGATCTATCTCCGCTATATCTGCTTTAGTCTATAAATAGACATAAGCCACCTGTCCACCAATGCCTCCGCTGCTCCCACTGACTACGACAACCCTCTGGCAGAGTCATATACACGTACACTTCTAAAACTAGTTTAGAACGACGCTATACTCATCCTCCTGTCGGGTCTTGGCAAATCTGGGTAAACAAGAACCTCCCTGTCACCGTCCTTGAGGCTACCGGAGTGCCTCTCGGATGCCTGAGGTTACCCACCTTATCTGCGGAGTGGCCAATGGAATGTCAAACCAGATTGAATTTTTAGGTTCCTATCAAAACTTCAGTAATCGTTTGTGGTTCTGGAATCACTTCCAGTTCTACCATACTCCCACTACTGTTTTCTGAAAAAATCCATTTTTTATTAAAACTGTGGCGAGTCTAGAACAATATCACTATTGATCTTCCAGATGGTAGAAAGTCAACCCTCGTCATAATCTGGGTCAACCCACAAACAGCCATTACAGAAACGTGCCTTGAGTTATCCAGAGTCTGGTTTTAAGCATAGGCCGGACAACTCCCCGTACCTTAACATCGTTAAGATATGAACTGTTCTATATCCAATATAGAACCTGAGGCACTGTTTTAATTGAACCAGATTCAAATCATGCAGCTGTCTCCAGTGCATGTCAACTAAATGGAAGGAGGCCGATCAGCGTTACTCAACTTAGGAATACTTCCAATTATGAGTAACCTGAAAGAGAAGCAAGTTCTCTTAATCACTACTATCAACTGATTACCATACTCAAGTATCTACATCTCCGATCACTTTGAAGAATCCCGATACTTGCAATATCTGGTTCTCTACTTTATTCAAATACCTATAACTTCTCAAAATTCGGACCCTGTATTTCCATGAAACACCTGTCTAAAAACTAGAGAAGTCATAAGTAAACCGAATATAGTATGAGAACCAACCCCTCCGTCCTCATTGACGCTGGACAACATACAATACTCTGTATAAGTCTCTTGAATCTGATAACTCATTCACTGTGTGTCGTAAGTTGAAAACTGTACTGTGGTTATGAAGAATTACACCGCTGTTTAATGCTCCTTACCTAACCATCCACTGATATAGGTAAATGTCACAGACATAATTTCAAAAAGATATGTCTCACTCTATAAAAATAGACGTACAGATATATCAATTTGAAATTGGTGCATAACAGCGGATATTCAAAACCAAATATTTGCCGACCGGCAAACAGTCCAGGTGACTTCCTCAAATATCACCGATTACAACGAATCCCGATATAATGAGGATGATCACCCAATTCCCAATAACTTACTTCCACTCATCATCTGTAAAACCATACAGATGTGAGAATCATACCTGGTAAATACATACCCTGGAGTAAGGACTAATTGGGAAATCAGTTTTCTTTTAACAGTACACAGTGAAACTGAAACATTGAAATGTCTCGATGGGGTATCCCGGTATTCCTAGTAATGCCTCTTCCAGATTCACGACTGTAACCGTATAATCTTTGCCACCTCTCCAAATCCCTTTATATGTCTTTAGTCATTACCTTCTGCACACCCCTTAGGCCAAATGGTTTTCTTCCTTCCCTACCGTTCGGCATCAGCCTATGGTTTGGAAGAAGACTATCCAATAAGCATAATGGGTGTACTGTCCTAATCCTAGGAGCACTCGCAATGCGAGAGAAGGTGAAGATAAAAGACAACCGAATAAACCTTATTCGTATTTCTCCTGAACTAGAATCCATCCCCGAACTGGAACGAGTTCCTTTCGAGTTCGTATATAACCATACGATGGAGTATCCAATAAACTGTGGATCTTCGTAGTGATACGGAGTGTCCCGGAGAAATACAAAGGTGAAGTGGGAGTGGTAATGAAATACCTGGTTTGGTCGTGAATATCAGTTGCAATTTACTTTGCCCTCTTACTAATCCCTTACTTTGTCTTAACTTAATACCTTCTGTACACCATCGTTAGGCTAATTGGTTTTCTTCATTCCCTACCGGTCGGCACCTGCCTATGGTTTGGAAGAAAACTATCCAATTTGCGTAATAGGTGTACTATCTCCTAAACCAAGGAGTACTCGCAACCTGAGAGAAGGTAAAATGAAAAGACAACTGAATAGTCCTATCCGTTTTCTCCAGAACCGGAAACCATCCTCGAATAAATTCTTTCGAGTTCGTATATAACCATACGATGGTTTTGTCCAATGGAAGTGGACGTTCGTAGTAGTACGAGGTGTCTTGGAGAAAAGGGTAAAAGTAGGAGTGGCAATGAAGTTTGCAACTCTGACAATCCAAAAGCCAGTGTTAAGAAGGTTCGGTTAATTTTGGTCACTGAGTCATAGTCTTAGGGTCGGGTCAATGGTCGCTGCCAAAGAGAGAGAGAAAAGAAACACTCAGCGTGCACTCTAACCTAGATCAGAATGGTTACCAATTTATCTAATCCGAAAACCTCCCACTGTCACCTTAAATTCTCCTCCAAACCTGAAAGAAGAATTAGTCGGGGTCACCCGAGGAGTAAACCAACTCATCAGTGGGAATCGGGATCCAACTATCATCGCATGATAACGTGACGGAATCCTCTCACGTTATTATGCTCCAGAAGGTATGCGCATATCTGGCAAGTTTCAGTTTCTTTAGAAACTCCCGATGTGATTTTTGCCCCATGCTCTTATGACCTTGACGAAGGCCAACAAATCATAAGTCACATGTCAAGTTCTACCCGTCATTGTCCAGATTAATTTGAACCCACCCGTACAAGCCCTTGATGAAGGCCAACAAGGCTATACGACTATCCCAAACCAACGCATCTATCTATGCAGCAGAAAGGTAACAAGCAGCTAACATACACTATGCCTTGATGAAGGCCAACAAACATAGCATGAATACTACGTGCTACCCATCTGAAACGACGGAGGGCTACGAATGGTTTCTGGCGAAAACCTTTAACGTAATGAACTTGATATCGTTGAAGGAACTGGATAGCTTTTTAGAAAAATATAGTGACGAAAACTTTTGCTAAAAAGGTCACTGGTGAAGGGATCTCGGCTCTTTCCCCGTAGAATGAGGTGCAGGATATTCCAACTGAATACCACGGTGCAAAGCAAAAGTAATCGGCTATAGTGAAGTTATTGCCCTGACGCAAACTTTTGTCCAAGGGGTCACTCCCGGTGAAGGGATCTCGGCCCTTGCCTCGTCGACTGAGGAGCAGGATATTCCAACTGAATACCACGATGCAAAACAAAAGAGAACGTCCTTGCAATAACAGCTTTTTGAAAAGTGTTCCAACAACATCAGATTAGGTTTGTTTTTAACTTGCATTGATCCGAATCAACGCAGTCCTATCAATTGATCACACCAAAAAGAACGAAAATATACTGATGTACGTATATGCCATCCGCATTCGCCACTGGGTCCCGTCATTACCCGTTAGGTTAGCTAACTAACGACAGAGCAGGGACTGGACTAGCGCGGATGCAAAACATATACAACATCTACTAGTATATATACCAATATATAATATTTCGCTCAAGGCGTGATAAAATGCAACATCACAGAAATGTACAGCATCACAGAACAATACAGATATCTGGGATCCCCGGGTTTCACAGAGCCACTACTGAAACCCGACGTTCCCCTGGTCGCGTGGATAGCCTGTGTAATGAAATCCTAGACCCCTACGGGCACGGCAAGTTACCCGCCAAAACCTGAAGCGAGTCAGCCCCCTTCAGCAACGTGAATGGACCACCCGGCACTTCACAGAATCCGGTAACTTGGGCACCCCTCCTGGGTCAACCTGTACCCCCTACGAGTGTGGCGAATAGCCCGCCAATTCTAGAGTAAAGCCCCCTCCGTCTCAATGCCATGAGATGCGGGCTTGTTGCCCTCTAGAACCCGGCTATCCGTGCACCCGTCCGCGGGGTAATCCTAGTACAGAAAGTAAAATATACATACAATGGGTACAACGACCGCAACCTGGTCGTGCCCCAAAATAATAATATACAGGCAGACAGTGACGGCAATCCACATGTCGGATGCTCGTCCCGCAATATCAAATGTACATAATACAACAAAAACTGTACTAGCATTGCATCCAGGCTATCCCCCACGACCAATCCGCAACATCACAGCAATACACAGAACATCAACGTGAAGGTCACGTTCGCAAATCCGTCTAACCGGGCTATAGCAGTTAGACAGGATTTACCGATCAAGTGACATTCACGGTCGCAGATATAATGTAAATACTATAAAATAATGTGTTTAAAATATCCGATCGATTAAAATTTACCAAGTGGGCCCCCAAGTACTACTGTAGCACATCAAGAAATTCTGGGCCCAAAATATAACATTCCAGAAAACCTATTTTCCACTCAGGAGCATTCTGTAAAATTTTGGGGAACTGAACAGTTCAAGTCGCGGCTGAACCGCGGCCTAAGCATGGGTTTGGCCGCGGTTCCGCGGTGGTTTGGACTGTTCACGAGCCCAAATTTTCACAGAACTCTTAAAATTCCCTGCACATCAATCTGTGACACCCTGAAAAATTTTTCGAGCCAGAAAAAAATCGACAGAAAACTGATGCAAAGAAAACGCGGATTTTGGAATTTTTTTTGTTCGATCGGAAATGTAAACACATTAGACAAAGCTAGACTATATTAATGGCGAGGCTCTGATACCAGTGTAAGTCCGCGGCAGCGCCCCGGCCGTCGATCCGACGCCGGAAACGCGGAAACAAAAACTTTGCAAACTAGCAAACCGGTACCACCGCGCACTTTTCACCCGGATCGGGCCATTAACCTAGCTACTAGCAAACATAAAGATGGGTGAAGAGAGATATACCGAGCGATCCGTGTCCTCCAGTCTTCTCGCCGTCGTCCCGATCTCCCGCGGAATGTCCGGTCTCCACCTCCTCGCCGGAAAGGCACCATGTCTCCGGCTTCTTTTACGGGCTCCCGCCTCTATACCGAGGCAACTCGGGCATGAAGTTGGCGAGTCGACGTGCCCAAGATTTGCTGTAGAATGTAGTGTGGAACTTGTATCTCATTTGGGGTTTATAGAAGTTGCCCTATGGTGGAGGTAATGAAGTAGTGGAGATGAATGATTTTGTAGCAAGCAAAAGGAAAAATGTGATGAACAATTTTCCCATCTCAAATGAAAAATCCCTCACTTCCCACAATGTGTGGCCGGCCTCTTCAAGGTGGTGGTGAGAATGGAGTGAAAGTCAAGGAAAGTCAAGGGAGTGGGGGAGCTATCATGCAAGCATGAATAAAGAGTGATGATTAAAACAATATCATCACAAACAAAAACCAATACTCCAAATCAACCATCATGAACCCCAAGTCAATCAATGATGAAGGAAGAAGTCAAATGGTCAAAGGATGGTGCAACCATCATGATCCAACAAAATGCAAAGAACACCCTCCACAAATGCTTATTTGCACAAATGCAAATAAGCCCTCCTCCACCAATCTTCGGCCATTGAAAGATACAAATGAAACTGTCAACTCCAGAAAACTGGTCCCGTAATAAATTACAGGAAAAACCCTGATACTGTGTATACACACCCGCATTTATATTCCGACCGAAATACAAATGCAATGAGACAAAATCTACACTGTACTATACTAGGATCCGGCTTAAACCAAAGCCCGCTAGTATAAACCCGTCCGATCATGTTCCGTGCAATGCCACACGTATCTGATCGAACCCTGCCATATCTCCATACGGCCTCTACAGCGTTTCGCCCGAAAACTTGAGTAACAGAATGTGGGGGACTCTAAAGACTCGTCAATACTATGGCTGTGGATTTAACCACTAGCATGTCAGAGGTATTAGCCATACGTGACAGGCTACCAGCTATTGACCAAAAGGGACGTCGATGAGCGAACTCATCCTGACACCCTACTGAGCCTGTCAGTGACAATATCCGTACAGTCCGGTCCGTTCGTTTATGAGCATCGCATGGCAGGCCTAGGGGGTTGGTAAAAGTCAGACCCCCAAAAGCGGTACAAGTCGTGTCAGAGTACAGCCCAGAACACCCTGAGATACTACTGGAATACCTACCAGTAAATCTCCTACCTTGGCCAAGGACTTTTCATGTTCTGGCTCTCTTAGACACAGCGCGACCTCACCCCCAATACCGGGAGAGACGAACCCCTGAAGATCCGTTCACTGCCTCCATATGGCTCGGGACTGTACCCAACTAAAACCTGTTTGCACGTCTCCTTTGAGCGTGGTAGGGTAGTAATCAAAGTACAGTGGGAACTCACACGAGACAAATGATGATCCTCAGGTCGATGAACTAACCTGTACACATGTCACCAGGGAACTGCTATCTGACGTCAGGTATAAGACCAACTAGCATGTTCCCGGCGAGTCCTGTCCGGTGTACTCATAACCCAATGAGCACCTGTATACATCTTAGGTGAACCAACTAACACCAGTGGCTTGTGAGACCGGCCACCGCCCCTCGTCGGGGTCTCGACTGTATACACTAGTCTACTCTGGAGTATCGATGCCCTGTCTCGAAACTCCTACGACTAGGGACCTTTTAAGGATGTGCTTATAGACTACCAGCTCCCACGTATATGATCGCCCTCATACTGCTGGCAGTCAAGCAAGAATCCTAGGGGCTCTATCAACATGTAATAGCGACCTGTCTGGTCATATAAAGCAGTACACGATGATAAAGATAAACCAGATAGCATACTATCATCTTGAGTAAGACTGTCCTACCGGGATAGGTCCTCCCTCAATCATTGCAATCACGTGCCTGTGATCCAATAATTGACTCTGAGGGCACTATCTCCAACAAAGACTTGCACCTGCGGTGATTGCACCTACGGATAATTTTCTAGCCCCTACGGAGATATCCGTAGGGGCAGTGCTTTGCCCCTACGGATAAAGACGTAGGGGCAACCCCAAATTTGAATTAGTGTATGGGGGGCTACATCATAGTAGAAGTGACAAAAATGGGGCCATCTAAGTGGAGGCCACCATTCATATAGAACAAACATAGATTATGCATGTTTGTGCATGAATTAGGGACCTCCTGACATCGGAAGGGGTCCTGATGGCTCGAGAAGGGGTTCCGATGGTATACAGAGAGCCGAATATGGCTCTTGTTGGCTTGTTTTAGGTAAAAAGAATGAAGTCTTTTTATGAAACTTCATCAAATATGGAAATTCATATATTGAATTCCACGCACAACATAATAAATGAAGCATTTTCATCATTTTTATAATTTGGTGTGCAATATGAACACATATTTTTATGTTCAAGGCAGAACAACCTTATTGTTTGCGAACGTTGTTTGCACTTTTTGTACTGTTTTTGCCTCTATTTCGAGATTTTCCCATTTCGCGAGGACATACAGCGGGCCGGAGATGAAGAGCATTATAGTCTTCCTTTTTCGCCGATTGCTGATGGAGGCGCTGCGTCCTTGCCTTTTCATAAATAGCCATTTCACGGCTGTGATTGTCTCGGCTCTTTTGATAAGCTTCTTTTATTAGCTTGTCTATTTGTTCTTCGAGCGACGGACTTAACTTTCTTAGAGCAGGATTTCGCTCTGTTTCAACGTCACGACCATTTAGAAGAGTGTTTTCCTCTTCGCTGAAGCTGTTTATGACACGGCAGCTGTGGAACTGCTCCCGTTTTTTGGACTGAATGTATCCAAGCCTGGTTGTTTCCATCTTCCCGTTGGGCATCTTTCGCTGGGTTTCAGGGATATCCCAAATCTTTTTATAGAATTGGGCTTGCCGAACAGTTTGATCGAGGGGTACACCTTGGCACTTTAACAACCTTTTCAATTCCTTCGCATAGTATCTTGGCAGACGGATTGGTTGAAGCCCGTCGAGTACAAAATCGGCACCGTGCCGACTTCTTTCTTTACTCTAGTCTCCGTAGATTGGTAAAAGAGGATCGCCTTTTCTCCTCTTCGTCTGGGAGGGACGTAGAAAGTATGTAGTTCTTGGACGCTGTATGTATCGAGCGCATCAAGTTCCTTATAATGCCGAGGCGGAGCCATTGTGATTTGCAGACTCTGATCGGCTCCGGCGAGGGTTTGCACTGACGGGCGGATTGAGAACACTGTGTTGGCATCGTCCACAGAATCACTGCCAAAGACTATAATATGGGTAGATGGTCCGGGCCTGTCGTTTTCTTTCTGGAGTTGCCCCGAGTAGACTATTTCTTCATCTTCCTCGGAATCGCTCCCAAAGATCGGGATAGTGGCGGTGGACTTTTATTTATCCTTTGGCTTATGACACCTTTCTGTATCTTCAAAGTCTGGTAGGAAGTACTTTGCGTCTTCATATTTCCGGACCTCGTTTACGGAGAACGGATTTAGCTCCCATGTGATGGTACCTTCCAAGCCATCCTTGAAATACTTCATACACTGATGTTGTATAGAAGGGATGTCGTTGTACTCATGCAACCAGGGCCTGCCGAGCAAAGCGTTATAGCAAGTCTTGGCGTCAATGACATGAAATTTGATGTCAGTGAAAAGCAACCCAAAGCATAACGTCAGTATTACGGACCCAAGCATCCGTGACGACTGTGAGTCGAACCTGGAGATTATAATTTTATCTCGGGCCAAGTGCTGAACGTTCATGCAAATCTCCTTTAGCACTCTCACGTTGAGAAGGTTGATGGAGGATCCGTTGTCGACAAGAATTTTCCCTATCTTGATGTCGTGGCAGTACCCGATGACTTATAACGGGCGATTATGTTCGCACGTACCGAGGAGGAGATCTTCATCGCTGAATGTAATGTCAGCCGTATGGACCTCTGCCAGCTCATCTTTCATCTTCTCTTCTGCGAGGAAAGCTTGGAACTGATCAGGCTCATGTAATGCCTTGATCAGAGAATCTCATGCCTCTTTGGACAGGAGGAAAGCATCCAATATGCTCAGTTGTGAGGGTATTTTCCTCAGATGTGTTAGGACATTGTAATCCACCCTATTTTTCTTAAGTGGGTCCCTGGCCGCGAGCTCTTTGACAACTCCATCGTCGAATGCAATTTTCTTAGGGATTTTTTCTTTCCCTTTGTCATTTTTGCTCGAACCTTTGTTTGCAGGTCCGAGATTCTTCTCAGGTAGCATGCGGGTACGCAGCTGAATGTTCTCACAGCTCTTCTCCTCCTCTTCTTTTTCGGAGGTGGAGTCTTTGAAGAGAGGGCTAAGGGGTATTTCGTCCTCAGAATCGCTCCCGAAAGTAAGGACTTGGGACTTTTCCCCTTCTGAACTGGTATCAACCATATGACAGTTGCCAATCGTTTTTTCATGCGCATTTGTCGCACTCTTTTGCTGTCGACGAGCTTCACGCTTTATCCTCTTGAAGTGTTTTTATAGGCAACGTTTCCTTTCCATCACTTCTTGAAGGCATTGCATTCCTCGGTGGGGTAGGTAACCCTCCGATGATATAGGCAGTAATTTGGATGTGAATCCTCTCCGTTGAGGTATATGACCTCGGGAGTTTTCCTACTAGAGGTAGCAGTTTCATTCTCATTGACAGGGCTTTGGCGAACCGCTTCTCTGCCTTGATCCTGCTCTTATTTGTCGCAGGTATACTTTGGTTTGGTTGGAGTACTTTACGACTCCTCTTTGCTGCGGCTTCTTCATCCTGACGCTGATACTTAGCCTTTTTTGTATATGGCTGTTTCGCGTTCTCGGTCAGCTTTACTTTTTCGAAAGGATTCATTTAACAGCCTATCGATCGGGTCTTCTGGCCGTTCTGAGGATTTTAGCACTGGTCCTACCCCCAGTCCCTCCGCGTTATTTTCTGACGCTGAGGAGTTTCTTCGTCATTTAACAACGAATGGGAGACCATGTGGCAACTTGCTACATAGTCTTCGGTTTCTTCTGATGAGTCATTTTTCTCATCGTTGTCACTATCTTCGTTCTCAAGAATATGCTTGAGGAACTCTTCGAGCGTGACCAGTTTCTATGCCTTCTGGTTGTATTCTTTCAGCGCGTCGATGTACTTTTGTAAGTCCGTGCGCTTGTTGTCATACTTTACAGGCTGCACAGGTTTCTTGGTCTTCTTCTTTTTCTTTGAAGACTTTGAAGGCTTGACTTGGGGATTTTGCCCTTTGTCAACAATCTCCGGTACGGGACGCTGTTTTAGCATCCCTTCGATGATTTCGGGTTCAAGTGGGCTTTTCCACCTGACTGCCGGATATGCCTGTAGATCTTTCAGCATTCTTTTGGTTTTAGCTGAAAGAACGACTTTCCATGGAGTTTCTTCCACGAGCGAGCATGATGCCCCCGGCGCATCCACTTTTTTGGGAGTGTGCTTCTGTGGTGGGTTCACCCTCTAGTTCTCAGACAGCGCAAACTTCCCCTGTTGATACTGGTCCTAAACTTAGTTCTTGAAGACGTAACAATCCTCAATTGGGTGGCTCACCATTCTGTGATAGGAGCAATAGTTGGGATTGTTGACGTCGCCGGATTGCGGTGGACGCCATGGGTCTAGCAATGTGATGAGTTTGTTACGCATTGCCAACTCAAATAGTCTCCTCGTCATATCATGAGGAAACGAGTAAGCGCGCCCTAGCCTTTCTTCCAGGGATAGGCGTGGACGTGCGTTGTTTTGGCGAGCAGCCGGTTTTGGGCCACTCGGTTATTGTTGAGTGTTAGCAACGAATGCCACTTTCCCTTTACCTTTGGCATTTCGAGGGTCCTTACTTTAGGAGGAAGGCCTGTGGCCCATCTGGTCCATTTGGGCCAGTTTATCGATCAGAGCCTGAAAGGTTGTTGGTTTGAAGAACGTCATGAACTGGGACACAGTCATTTGAGGATCAAGGGTCCCGATGAATATGCCCACGACGGGGGATTCTTCGATGCGTTATTCGCACTTTGACCATAAGTTCCGCCACCAGATCTCATATTGGACCCAGGTTTCTGTAACATTTCAGAAAATATAAATATTATTTTTGGAATTTAATATTAAAATATTATATTTCGCGAAAACTACCCGATTTGCGAAATTGGGGTTTTCGTAAAAAGGTTTAAATATATACAAAAAATTGTAAAATAATTGGAGATTTAAAATGATTTATTCATTTAAAAATATATTTATCGTATTTGGCATTTTTAAAAGTTTATCATATGCAGTTTGGATAAAACCCGATTAGTGCACTGCTAATCGCGATTAGGCCAAATCCGTGTTTCTACAGTTTTCCATGGCTAGTGCACCATGTCATGTTACGTTTGGGTTACATGTTGTTTCCTTGTGTTGTTTTAGGGTATTATGTGTTTTGGTTTTAATAAGACAAAGAAAAGAAAATGAGAAAGGGTATAAGAGTGAGAGGGTGTGTGTGTGAGAATAAGAGACTGAGAGAGAGGGGGCTTCCTTATATCCTCATCCCCCATTTGTTTCTCTTTTTTTCTCATCTCCTTCTTCCTCAAGCTTCCCTCCACCTTCACCCCATGAATTCATCTCAAATTCTTCATCCAAACCCTATACCCCCTTCACAAAAGATGATCTCCACTCCATCCTCTACACTTTGGACCAAGAAAAGTTTGATTTTGATGACTTGGAGAAGCTAGGGTTTTTCTTGGGTTGCCCAATTGAGGTAAAATTCCCTTCACTTAGTTTAGTTTATGTTTTCCTAGCATTCTAGTTTAGTTAGAAGTTGATTTGGTTAAGTTATGTGTTGTGTAGAAAATCCTAAAGAAGGGTTTGGGTAATTATGAGGAATTGATGATGTATAGTGGCTATTAACAAGACTTGATTGGTGTTTTACTGACCTAGAATAGAAAATAGAACCCAAACACGAAATTAGAACTTTCCGACATTGGTAAATTTGACGGTTTGTGAGTGTATTTTGAGATCTGGGATGACCCGGGACCTTTGTAAATAAAGTTCCCTTGACCATGAGACGTGCAGGCAACCATGAATCACCCCTGAAACCTGAGCCCCTACCCCCACTTTCTGGCCGCAGATTTATTCGTATGGGTCGCAATTTGCGGCCATGTTGGGAGGAAATGCATTGAATTTTGGTTGGTGAGTCCCTTAGGTGATATCTAGAGCAACCCTATATGAAAAAATTCCCTAGTTTGGCCTAGGGTGAAATCTGGGAGCACATTGGGGTGTTTTGGGTTACGTTTTTCGTATTTTGGAATGCTTGGTTTTGATATTTGGATCTATATTTGGTTGTTGGGCGTTTGTACGTACAACAAGGATTTGTTTGGTTGTTTTGCATGCGAGACTATAGGTTCTAACCTATAAACGCACCGTGTGCCGTACTGGTTTTCCGAACTCGATTTAATAGCATTTGTGATATGTGTTGATATTGTAGGTACCTTCGCGTGGATTCCGAGATGATGGAGCATGGCGTCATCGACTTCGGTGAGCAAGGATCAAGGTGAGTAGATCTATATCTACGGGGGAAGTCTGGTGGATGGCGTATAGCACCCCCGCAAATATTAAATGGAAACTGATCTATAGGATACAGTCGTAGAAACCTAGATTAGGAAACTAGGGATATAGTTTAAAAGAAAGTTAGTGATAATATTAGTGATTGAATATATATATTGAGATATAAGAAAGTTTTAGGGATATGAAAAGTGAAAGCAAATTATGACTTATAGATAGGTATTTACACTAGAATAAGCATTGAGTTTAGCGTAACATGAAACTAGATTAATAAAGTAGAATGTATATATAGAATTTGACTTAATGTGATGAAAAGAAAATACGATGTGATATGATAACTTGATGATATGTTGGTATACGGATACGAGTCGATATATGATAATTGATACCTTTGCCGGTCCCATGATCTGAGATTGATAGGATGGGACATGAGAGATAGGTATATATATATATATATATATATATATATATATATATATATATATATATATATATATATATATATATATATATATGGATAATGTTGTGAATCTTGTGAGTTAAGCCGTACGAGACGTGAGGTCCATACCCTCCTTATCACATAGGTTGTTAGGATCCTAAATTTTTTTATGACGCCGTACGATGAGTTACCGTACGTGATGAGTTTATTGATGATTGATCCATACCCTTGACTTGAGGAGGCCGATAGATAGATTCACCGACCCGGTCATGTTAGATACGTATACTTTTTACCTTTTAGCTGCCGATTTATTTTATGCTACGTTCATGTCATTACTATTGCATTTCATATACCTGTGCTAGTACACCTGCACCATTATCGATGATGCGTATGTCACACTTACACATATTGGCCGGCTCACACACTTCATCATCAATAATTGCCATGTCACTACACAGTAGAATTGCTGCATCATGATATGACTCTTTGCATAACTTACTTGCTATAGTTACATATACACCTTTATACGATGTTGCATTTGACCTTGGAGAAATTGGGAACCGCAGGATATATTTTAAAACTGGATTCATTTTAAAGAGCGGTTTTCCCTTGATATATACATATTACTGTTCCATGTTGCATGATTTACGGATATGCTTACATTCTGTTATATGTCGCATACATCATGCTTTACGATTTTTACGCATTGAGATATGCCGTTTTCATGAGATTATTGGATTTGAGAACCGTGGTTATTTCAAAGAAAAGTATGTATTTTTTTAAAAAACTCGGTTTCTCTTGATATGATATTTCAGTGCGTCCACCATGCGTTTTCTCGGTTCTGAGATTGGCATGTGACACCCGATTTGAGGAGGAGGAGGATTCGTCTGCGGGTGCATGGTGGACCCGGTGAGGTATCCCGGGGCAAGATGGTCGTAGATGATGGTGTTGAGCCCGGCAGGGGAACACTACCTACCGGTGATAGTATTTTGGACCTGGCGGTTATCCGGAGGATACCGACCGGAGTCATGAGATGGATACAGGTCAGTCCGGATAGCCGGAGCCTGAGATATGAGGATTTACGTGTCGATACTGGACACGGGTTTCATGATATTTTCGAGTGTCGATGCTGGACACTCAGGTTCCATGATTTGTTGTGTCATTGATAGACACACATTCCTTGATATCCTCATACATATACATGCATATGCTTTAACGATGTTTCGAGTGGATGAGATCCACATGCATACTGGCATTGATTATATTATTGGATGATATCCACTTGCATACCGGCATTTATTTATATCATTGGCACATATTTACCTATACGGTCACCCTAAATATCATAGTATTAACTTTATGATATAGTTGACCTAGGAAATCGTTATTTTATTCGATTTCTAACTGTTGATGTTTTCTACTCACGAGTTGGTAACTCACCCCCGTTGTGCCACAGTTATTGCAGGTTGACCGCATGGATCGGTAGCTGCATCTTTGGCGTACAGTTGCATTCGGGTGATTTGCTTTGGTAGGTGGTACACATCGGATTGTGCCACTATTGTATTTTTTATTCCTGTTGTATCTAGTCAACTCCATCAATCAAACTAGTATTTGTATAAGTAATGAGACTTAGCAAGACCCGTAGTTGCGAGATTTGAGTGATGGGCTTTATATTCTCTTTTTAGGTTGATGTCTTGCTTTATTTATTACCTTTTGTGTCGATCTTCGCCGATTGGGCGTCGTATACTTGTTTTATTACTTGCGTGGTTGTGAATCCCCCGTTTGGCAAAGAGCTAGCTCCCGCTTGGAGATGCCTTTTATATATTCATGTATTTGTGGTTTTGGATCAAAAAACAAGGGAGGTACTGCCCAAATTTTTAAAAGACGAACATGTTTTACAACAAGTAGATTAAACTTGCATTTTTCATGTTCCCTTTTCTATGCATTTAAGAAAACACTTTTCTTCATTATACCTTATTTCAAAACTGCACCTCTTTTATTTCTTTAAAATGTTTAAATTTCTGGGTTTCAGCTTACTTGGATTTCATTGCGCTTTTAGACGTTGCGTGATTTAAGTGCTGGTCACGAGCTAGTATTTCAGATCGTGACAAAGTTGGTATCAGAGCGTTAGATTTAACCTTTGTTTGAGTTTAGGTTTGACTATGTGGAGTCTAGGGCGTTTATATATATTCAGAACCTAGGCTTGACCTTACGAAACTTAGACTTGGACAGGTGGGTATTAGACCCGAACTTTCGTTACATAGGCTAGCCCTGATTGATGGAGTAGGTAGCTTGAGTAGAGTGACGTACCGTACGTATGTTCCGCGGCATATTTACGATACGATACTCCACTTAAGAAACCTTAGGATGTATATATATTGACATCTTTGATTCTATTTGTTTCCATGATCATACTCTTATTGATTCCGTTCCTCCTTATGATCATGCATCCATTTTAGGATCTGTTGATTCCATTCATTCTATTGATTTGGTTTCATCGATACATGCTTGAGGTTCCTGTCACCATGGTTTGAGCGCAGATTGAGCTGCTGCTAGTGATGCGGTCAGGACGAGCTCGTCATGGACGAGGACCGACCATCGTGTTTTCTGGTGACACGAGAACGTCTCGATTTTGTATTGGTGTTGTGACTTCTCGTTTGAGGCGAGTGTTCGGCGTTGCACCGTATGATCGGGACGTTGATAGAGGCTGCCAGTTGTGAGAGGACTGTTGATGTACAACATACCTCAGAGATTTTGATGTCTTCTACCGTGTGGACAGATGACCCAGCTGTTGCCGAGATTGATGTGACGTCGCTTCCAGAGCTTACGAGCTGAGATCGCTGGAGCTTTCAGTAAGAGATTCGACAGATGATAGCTAGTCTATCTTGAGTTGAGAGACGAAGGGTATTCACATGTTGTCTAGGCGAAGTTAAAAGTTCGAACGAATCTCAGGAACCCCTTTTTCTAAGTTTACGGTATTTGGAGGAACATGCAAGTAATTCTGTGGACCATCTAGAAGAATGAAACCCTAACTCGACATGATGACCATGGAACCGCTTTTGAACCTTAGGGTTTGCGGCAGTTTAGCGGTGCCATCAGTGAGGCTTGGGTTTGCCCTTCTACGGTTGGTCCATAGGTACTGTGGCGTGTACTAGATATTATTAAACTATGCTCAAAGTTGAGCTTTCAGGGAATTATGGGATTTTGACAAATCAAACGAAAGGTTTAACGTCGTCCGGATATCATGTGATAGAAGACCAGTGAGTAGACCAGCTTCAGATAGAGGACCTCACCCAGATGCGTGGTGAGTTGATCGAGAACGGACGAGCATTGAGTATTCCTCCGATGGTATGGACGAGTTCCTAAGGACGTGTTCGGCTAGAGATCTTCTACAGAGTGATGAAGATACCGAGTTCGTGATTTCGAGTCCGTGTGAGAGACTCCGGATTGACGGTAGCCAAGACAATTGCAGTATGCAGATAGCATGACGTGACGTCAAAGCAGACGATAATAAAGACGAGTGGAACAAGAGGTTCGTGCGGGATGTCAACGAGCTATTGCCACTCCCCGTTAAGATTAGAGATCTGATATGTATACAGAGGCGTGAGATACGACCAGTTCCCGAGGAAAAGCTGTGCTGAGAGCACTTATGTCCAGAAAGCGAGAAAAGATTAGGCAAGAGTACCGGCCTCCGTATAGTTCGGTATAGGCAAGATCGGAAGAGACCCTAAGCAGGTTCCTTCCAGGACACTGCTGCAATAAGATTTGCACTGATGATCAGACGTGTGATGAGTATTCAGAGGACCAGAGGCCGATGCCAGTGACGTGCTGCTTTATGAGTGGTCATACTAATTGGCCAAGAGATGACCAGAGAAGTGCCAGAGCGGAATCGTTTCCGTTAGCACACCGGACGGACCGAAGAGCCGGTGGATTGCGAGATTGGTAATCCATAGAGAAATGAGGACCCAGAGACAGAGGACGCCAGACCGTGAGCAGGAGGAAAGCGGATGTTCTTGCTCTGCCAGTTTTGGGCGCACCAATATTATTTTTCGACATTGTAGGAGGTGTACCTCAATGTCATTTGCTGCGATTTGCGTTGTGATCCGAGTATCACGCTTATATCGCTTGGATTTGAGTTTTGATGATGAGTTTTATGATATTGATTTCGTGCACTATTGCACCTACTGGGTATTTAAATTTTTGTGCATAGTTATCGCACTTGATATATGATTTACATACTGTTGTATTGGTTTATGAATTGTGCATATCTATTGCACTTGATATTGATTTTGTGCCTTGGTTGCACATGTTTATGATTTCCTGGATTTCATACAGTTGATTTGATTTTGTGCGTGTGGCATGCACTTGATTTGATCTTGTACTCGGTATAGCTTATATATGCTTGCAGTGCATTGATACGTGTTTTGTGCACGTAGTTGCACACGTTTATGATTTTATACACCTTGGTACACTCGGTGTTGCTTTTTATGCACTTGAGTTATTGATTGGTATTTTGTGCATTTGTTGCACCAGATTTGTATTTTGTGCATTTGTTACACCAGACTTATATTTTCGTACATGCTATTGCACTAGAAGCTTTTTATGGACCTGACACGTTTGATTTGGAATTTGCGCATATTAGGCGCTTGGTTTTGGGGTTTCGTGCATAATAGATGCACCAGATATTGTTGTCGTGCACACCCGTTGCACTGGACAGATGCTTTCGTGCACACCCGTTGCACTTAGTTTTGCTTTGTGCGTATTGTGGCACTTGTGTTGGATTTGATTTTTGTGCGCACCAGACGCACGTGATTGTTGGATACGCCTTTTGAGGCTGATTTTACTTTTGAGCACCTTGTTTTCATGTTGGGCACTATATTGTGTAGTAGCCAAACATGACTGATCTGAGGACAGTACCTGAGTATTTTGCATGCATTAAAAAGTTAACAAGAGGTTTTCAAATAAAAAGGAGCTATAGTCTCATTATTTCCTACGTGTCTGTGAGCGACACGAACGTTATAAAGGAAAACCTTTTGGGATATTTTAAAAATGGCGGAACGTATAATTTGAGCAAGAACATATATAAGTATATTTACTTGGGAATCGTATATCCCGGCGGGTATTTAATTTGGTCATACCAGCCTGGATACGGTCGCCCAGTTCTGACGATTTGGCCTGCGGCTTTATTAGCTTGATGAGCTCGTCTTTGTTGAGCGATATAATCATCAAGAGCAGCATTGGAGATTGTTTCCTCGTTGGCTGCCGATAAGTCCGGAAGAGGATTTGATGTTTCTCCTTTGTCATCCTCGATGATTATCGACTGATCCTCGGCCGGGGGTTCTGGCTGGATCATCATCCCAACCATATCTTGGAACAAGAGAGCTATTTGCTTTATATTAACAGCCTGCTCAGCAGCTTCATTGTCCTTTCTTTCAAGCACCATTCGTAGGAACTCTGTATCGGTCTCCCGCTCCTGGCGCTATTCGGCTATTGTGTCCGGGCTTTCTTTTTGCCAGGTAAGTGCTGCAATTTTGGTCAGCAAATCCTGGAGCTTTTGTTGTTACTCCTGAGCTTTTGTCAGCGACCGAGTTTGCGGCCGGTGACCTACGGAAGCACGACTTTCTTCTTTCCCGGAAGCCATGTAGAACGTATGTACAATCATGCCCCCAGACTTGGGGCGTTTGGGTCCATCGCCTTTGGAATTTGCCGCCGGTGGTGAGATTTTCTCTGGCCTCATCCTTCTGTGGAAGGTCAGAGTTGAAGGAGCCGTTGTAACAGGCACCTGTGCAGAAGAAGTCCCTCGCTGTATGACGGAGGGACAGTCTTTCTCTTGCCGAGCCTTTGATTTCTTCAGTCGACGAGAGTAGTTTTGATCAATCACAGAGTCCTGAACTTTTCGCCAGACCCTGTGAATTTGTGAGGAGAGCCATTCATGGGAGCGCTCCGGCTTTGCCTGCACTGTGGTTTCTGCAGGCGGGGACGATTTCTTTAGCACCGCCGTTGGAGAGTTCTTGCGTACCCTCCTGAGTAGATCAAAGTTGTTCCCGGTTGGAACAGCAGCGTCAACTTCCACCATTGGAGCTGGTGGGGTAAGTCCAGAGGGAGAGTTACCCCCAGCTTTCCTCACTCGGCGCTAGTGATGACGTCGAGCGTGTCTTGCAGACGGGGCCGCCTCAGATTTGGAAGCGGCTTCTTCATGCCCCTGGCTTTGCTGAGGGGCTGCTGTTGGCATCAACCTGTTGAAGACTGACGTCCTGATTTAAGTTTGGGGAGGGCCGGCCAATCTTTCGAAGACCGACTTTCTGGTAGGGGAAGCACCTTTGACGACTTCATCCGTAGCAGGAGTTAGGAGGGCTATCCGTTTTGGGGCAACCCCTTCTGGTATCACGAGCCTCTTTGCGGGCCCGTTCGAGTCCTTGCTCAACCTGTTGAAGACTGAGACGCTAGCTTTGGACGACCCGTTGAGAGGGGCCGTTGTGGTCGCCGGTCGATCGAAGACCGACCTTTTGGGAGCTTCCTCTTGCGGCGTCGAGGCACCGAAATTCACTGGTGGGAGCATGGTCCTGAAGAACAACCCAGTAGTGACTTACGTTACTTGCCCCACCGGCATTGAAAAGATAGAGGTCGCGTTGGGCCCATAGGTTACTCCGCCAGCTGGAGTGGAGCGAGTGTTACTGTTGCAAGAAGTGCATTGGGAAGCCATCGATTTCTCTTCTTTTGCACAGGAGCAAGACACCAAATTTTAGTACCTCGGATCTAAGGGCAACCATAGCGAACCGCGATTTCATTCGCGAAAACACGACACACGAAGTGTGGAGTGGAAACAGGAAAATGTCTCACTGGGCGTGCTAGAATCTGTTTACCGCCAAAAACAGAAACGAACTGGGATAGATCGTCTTGCCTGAATTTAGGGGCAGATGCTATTTGGATTTATCCATCACCTCTCCGAAAATACCAAGTTGATTTATGTCACCATATATTGGAGGTTTGGACAGACGCGACCGTTGTAGCAGACTTTATCAGATTCTTCTTCATTTTATGAGGGGTTTTTGATTGTGGGGACACTCTTCCCTGCAGGCACAAGCCCCTACAGTTAATTATGTTACCGCATTGCGATTACCACTTTCTTCTGCTTCGGAAGTTCACTTCGTGTCGTGTGTGTTTTTGTTTGTTTTGGTTGCCCGTGGATTGTATACGAAGACTAGTTTATGTCGTCGCCCGTAGGGCGTGGATTAGTACAAATCCGTATATTTTAGATTTAGACTTAGGTTTATTTAAGGGCCGTTAATCTGATTTGAGATTAAGATCAACTTAAATGTGTGAGTATTTGGGCTTAATTTGTTCTTGCTAAGGATGCGTTAGTCTAATTTGAGACTAAGACCAACTTAACAAAATTTTAAGGATCATTTTTATTTAAGATCCAGCAAAAGAGCATTTGGGCTCAGCTGCAAGAAAATTTCAGAGACTTAGCCAATTTGGGCTAAGTCTACTTAGCCTTTTTCTTTTCAAAAGTGCTAAGCACTTATTTGGGCTCTGTTTGTTCAGCACTTTTCTTTTCATGTAAAAGTGCTAAGTACTTATTTGAGTTCTGACACTCACATGTATGTCATGTGAAGCGTTCAGTCATGGGTGCTACCCAATAAATGTTGAACACTTTTAGTCATTTTTAATAAATGTGAAGTGCTAAGCACTTTTTATGGCTTCCACATGAGGTGCACGTGAGACACTGGGTGTTGCCCAATCAGTGCTAAGTACTCAGCCGTTTTAGCTGCATATGAAGTGCTAAGCACTTTTGTATGGCGCTCACGTGAGGAGCACGTGCGGCGTTGGGCGCTGCCCAATCAGTGCTAAGCACTTAGCTGTCTTCGGCTGCATAGGGAGTGCTGAGTATTTTTATTCAGTGCCCACGTGTGTTTCACGTGAGGTGCCGGCCTTCTGTTTTGGACGCCCGCGTGTTTCACGTGAGGCGCTAGGCGCTATTAAAAGTGTGCGTCCACGTGAGGAGCACGTGAGGCGCTGGTCTTTTTTTAAAGATTAAATCTCTCTTAGTGGCATTTTGATCACCAAGATCTTCGTTTTTTGAAGATCCGGGATCAGGTTTTTCTTTAAGAACTAAGTTCTTTTTCCTTTTGTTTTTCTTTTAGACCTAATTCTTTTCTGAATCTTTGATTCTCAAGAACAAGATCCTCCCGATGAGAATTAAATTCTCAACTTGTGGAAGACTTGTCTTATGGATCTCTGATCCAGAGAAAGAACTAAGTTCTTATGAAGGGTTAAACCCTTATATAGGTAAAAATAGATATTTTGATCTCTGTGTTTTTTTACCTAGGGTTTTTGAGGAGGAGAATCTTCTTCTTTGAGAATTAAATTCTTTGTTCTTTCAAGAGCTCACTGTATTTTTTTTGCAGAAGCTTATCGGGGGGTTTTCTCAATCTCCTTCGGTCTCTCTCTGTATTGTGGTCTTCTCCCCTTCTGTTTTTTGTGAGACTTGAAGTCTCAGGTCCTTTATATAGTGAATGCAAGTTCGTTATTTAATTCTGAGAAAGTCTCTCATTGAGAGATTCCAATTGATTTAATTAGACTCAAAATTGAGTTGGGAAATTTTACCCACCATTGGATTTTTGATCCAAGAACTTCTGTTTTTACAGAATATGATTTTTGTTTTTAACGAGATTGGGGAAATATTTTCCCCTATACAGAATTTATTCTGTAAAACGGTGATTTTTTAATCACCATTGGATTTTTAATCCAAGAGTTCTCTGTTTTACAGAGAGCAATCTTTATTATTTAGAAAAATTGAGGGAATATATTCCAAAATAGAATTTTATTCTATAATTGAATTTTTGATCCAACCGAGAGTATCTTTCTTATTTTAGAAAGATTTGGGAAATATTTTCTCCCAACATAATTTAATTCTGTATTTTGATGATTTATCATCTCCATTTGATCTTTGATCTAATAGCTCTGTTTAACAGGGAGTATTGTAGAATTTTAATTTTACCTAGGCGCCGGCACTCACGTGTTATGCACGTGGGCGCTACTTAAGAATTTAATTCTTATAATGGGTATTTATGTGCTTTGCACATTGGCCCCCGCGTGAGGAGTACGTGCGGCGCCATCTAAGAGTCTAACTCTTATGTAATGAACTTTTCTGTGCTTTCCACATTGGCACCCGTGTGAGGAGCACGTGCGGCGCCATCTAAGAGTTAACTCTTATGTAATGAATTCTTCTGTGCTTTGCACATTGGCGCCCGCGTGAGGAGCACGTGAGGCGCCACCATAGGATTTAATCTTATAAGATTGGCTCTGGCGCTGGCGCCCTCGTGGAGAGCACGTGAGGCGTTGCTTCCTTAATGAAGGTTTCTTTTCACCTTCTTTCTCTGCTTTTCCTGAGTCAAACTTTCTTTTCCAATGCCTTCTTTTGTCAGAGTTTGGAATTAGTTTCACCATGCACAACATTTTCTGTGCCGAGACTTAAATGCCTCCCTTTATAATCTAAGCAATGCTCCTCTTCTCTCTCACTTTCAGAGAATCATTTTAACAGAGAAGAGTCATGGCTTGCAATCGTCCGCGTGCTAATCAGCAACCATGGGAGGTGCCTATTGAGGAAATTGTTCCTCGCTTTGTTGCACGCTTGGTGAATCCCGCTCTCACGGATGACCAATGTGATACGGCGCTGCACGAGCTCTTGACTCGTAGTGGATCTCCTCTCCCATCGGCTCTATTTGGCTCCGGATGATCTTCTTGTCCATGCTTGCTGACATCCTCCCTCATCCAGCGGAGATGACTCCGGCAATGCTCGACACAGCGTAGGACAAGATCGAGTGCTTTCATGAGGCACTTTTGATTACCAAGCCTCTAAGAGATCGTTATGTTCAGCTGCTGAGCCAGATACGGGCTCAGCGGGTTATCAAGTCTGCCTTCGCCGATGGGCATGGTGCTAACCGATGGGGAGCAACTCCTCACGAAGATAGCCGCTTTGACATGGTGGAGAAGGCTGAGAGGGTTTTAGAAAACTTTATTCATAGTTTTGTAAACCCTTGTACTTTTGATCCCGTGTTTGGTGATCTATTTCCTGTAGCATAAAATGTTTATTTAAATGCTTTCCTTTGTCGTTGACCACCGAGTGCTTCGTTTCTAACACATTTTCTTCCTCTGATCGTATTATTAAAATATATGTGCAACATACATATGCGCACGTGCACTTTACCCTTAGGGATTTTTGCTAAGCGCAAACGCCACTGATGTGCTCATGTTATGCACTAACCCTCCACACATGTATATGAATGAGCCTGTTTTCACACATATCTGTAAACGAAATTTAAACCGGTGTAAACAGGTATCACAGCTACTAGGCAAGGATGCCGACCCATGGGGGGTTCTCACTGTGGTTATAGTAGCGGCGAAGCATAGGCTCTTACCCTCATGGTGCCGCGTGCGGTTATATGGTCCGGCGGGTTGTAGTCCGTCGCGAGAGGATTACGTAAAAAGTAGCTGCTGTGGGACCTATGGGCACCACGGCCAGTTTCCGCTGTGCTGACTGACTCAACATGGTATCAGAGCCATCCCATAAACCTTTACTAGCTAGTTTGCACAAGGTTAAAATATCGATCGACCAAATTTTCCGAATCACAATTCCATTTTAATATGCTTGCTGTCGATTTTGAAAGTTGTTCAAATTTTTGTTCTGGTTGTAGTAAAATTATGTGCAGGTAAAACTAGAGCTAAGAAAAAAATTTGGGCACCTAATCCTAAAAAAAACGACTGTGGAACAGAAGTAAAATGGCACATTTTGCAGTTGAACCGCCGCCGTTTTTGGGCTACAGCGTCCCAAATTTTTTCTGGAGCTTTAGTTCATGGAAATATGATTTTTGGGATGTATGTTTTTAGCCCAGATTTGTTTGAGTACTGGTTTGTACTTGGGGACAATATGAAAAGTATTAGTCGATCGAAATTTTGAATACGTGTTTATCAGTGCATATGTTAATATCTGCGACCGTGAATATCATTGAGCGGTACAACCCGATTAGTTGCTATATGTTAAACTAGACGGGTTTGCAAACGCGATATTCACATTGATGTTCTATGTTGTGCTGATATTGTGGATGGATTGTCGTAGTGGATAGCCTATAGTACAGTGGTAGTAGTACAGTTCAGATTCATTTGTATATTTAGTATTGCAGGGCGAGCGTCCGACATGTGGACAGTCATCTCTGCCAGATTGTATATTCTTTTATTGAGGCACAACCGGGTTGAGGTCGATGTCGCCATTGTATATATACTTTTCTTATCTGTACTAGGATTACCCTGCGGTGGAGTGCTCGAGTAGCCGGGTTCTAGAGAGCAACGGGCCTGCATCATAAGGCGTTGAGACAGAGGGGGGCTTACTCTAGAATTGGCGGGCTATTTGCCGCACTCGTAGGGGGTATAGGATGACTCACGTGGAGTGCTCAAGTTACCGAATTCCGTGAAGTCTGGTAGCCCATTCACTTTGTTGATTGGGGTTGCTTTACTTCTGGGATTGGCGGGTAACTTGCAGCACTCGTAGGGGTCTTCGTTATACATTGCACAGGCCATCCACACGACCGAGGAACGTCGGGTTTCATTTGCGGCTCAAAGGAAACCCAGGGCTCCTAGATTATCCGTTATTCCGTGTTGCTTATCGATTTTTTGTGATGTTGCTTATATCATGCCTGGGACGAATGTTATATATATTTATATATATACTAGTAGATATTGTATATGTTTTGCATCCGCGCTAGTCCAGTCCCCGCTCAGCCGTTAGTTAAGTAACCTAACGGTACATGACGGGGCCCCGTGGCGAATGTGGATGGCATATACGTACATTGTATTTTCGTTCTTTTCTGGTATGATATGGATTAATTGATGGGACTGCGTTAATTTTGATTAATGCACGGAAAAATAAACCTAAATGATGTTGTTGGAACTTATTTTTTAAAACTGTTATTACAGACGTTTCTTTTTGCTTTGCACAGCGATATTCGGTCATGAATATCCAGCACGTCATTCGACGAGGCAAGAGCCGAGATCCTTTCATGGGGAGTGACCTCTTGGGCAAAAGTTTGCGTCTTTGTAATAACTTCACTATAGTTGTATTCTTTTGTTTTGCATAGTGGTGTTCATTCAGGAACATCCAGCACCTCATTCTAGGAGGCAAGAGCCTAGATCCCTTCACGGGGAGTGACCTATTAAGAAAAACTTTATGATACTGTAGATTACTCGGTTTTCTTCAAAAACACCAGTTTTTAAAAGGCGGAGCCTAAAACACTCCTTTTCAAAACTACTCGGTTCCTTCAACGATATCAAGTTCATTACATTAAAGGTTTTTCGCCAAAAACCAGTTGTAGCCCTCCGTCATTTCCTACGAGTAGTGCTTAGTATTCGTGCTACGTATGTTGGCATTGTCAAGGCGTAGTGTGCGGTAGCTGAGTATTGCTTGTTTGTAGCATTAGATGTGATTGGTTTGTTGGATATGTATGCCCTAGAGGCCTTCATTGTATAGGATGCTAGGGATATATATGTACAGGACAATCTTGCTTGATATGATAGTATGCTATTTGGTTTGTCTTTATCTTAACATGTGATGTGTTTTACTTTGTATTTCATATCTTATATACATGTTGATAAAGCCCGTAAGATCTTTGCCTGACTACCTGCGTTGTGATGGCAATCATACTTGTGGGAGCTGGGTAGTCAAAAGGCACATCCTTAAAAGCGTCCCTAGTCGTAGGAGTATCGAGACTAGGCATCGTTTCTCCAGAGTAGACTAGTGTATACATATCTAGACCCTGACGAGGGGCGATGGATTGGTCCCGCAACCATTGGTGAGATGCATCTAAGATTGTATACATGTGCTTACTGGGTGTGAGTACACCGGACAGGACTCGCCGAGAACTGACTAGTTGGTATTATACCCAGCGTCAGATAGCAGTTCTTGTAAGTCGATGTGCAACACCCCAATACTTATGGGGAGACGGAAATATGAATAACAATCTTGTTCTATGATTAAACATCGAATAACCGTATGAATCGTTTGCTAAACAAGTTTTAACAAAATCTATAGAGTTCTAAACTACTATGTTAAGAGATTATACCAAACGGTTCTAGTCCTTCGTCTTAATGTTATCTACGGCCTCTTTGGATCTCCACGTCCTCTTCGGCTTTCTTCCGTGATAGACGATCCACCTGAGAACCCTAATCCAAGCTATAACCTCTAAACTTGAGGTTACTTAGTTTCTCTAGTTGCTAAATAGAGTAGCTAAGGTGATGTAGAGATAGCTTATGGAGTAATTAGTCCTTCCTAATCCTTGTTCTCAACTCATGAGGGGTAGGATTAGGCTTTGGTGAAGGAGAGAGAGCTTGAAGAGAGAGAGTGAGAAGATGATAATGATAATAATAATGAAAATGAAAAAGCTTCTCACTAGATATATGAAACATAATGAATTAAAAAGAAAAGAATTATATGAGATTATTCATCATGTTTCATTAATGCAAGTGTGTGATTCATTATGTGAGTCATTAAGCATTTAATAATGCATTAATGACATGATGAATCACTCACAATGAGTCACTAATTCATTAAATGAAAATGCCACCTCTCCCTCCATGTCACATCCTTCTAGAAGCTTCTCGGAAAATTACGAGAACGCCCCTCTCATCCGTGAAAACACGGAAAAACTTTAGACTGTATAAATCCAATAACCTGATACTAGAATCTGGCTTAAACCAAAGCCGGCTAGTAAAAACTGTCCGAATGTCGTACGTGCGTTCAAACACGTATGCGTCCGAACCTTTGTCGTAAAACCATACGACCTCTATATCTTTTCGCCTGGGTTTGGGAAATCTCTGTGTGGGACTCTAAAGACTCAACTACTACGCTGGCAGTGGGTTTAACCACAGACCGCAAGCGGCACTAGCTGTACGTAACGGTCCCCAGGTAGTTGTCGATAAGAAAGCTGATGAGGTAACCCATCTGAAATCCTACTGAGCCTGTCTGTGACAATATCCGCGCAGTCCGGTCTGTTCGTCTAAGAGTATCGCATGTATGGTCTAGGGAGGTGGTGGACGTCAGACCCCTAATAACCGTACAAGTCGTGTCGGTATGGTTCAAGACCACCCGAGAATCTACTGATCATTCCATCAGTAATTCTCAATCAGCCCTGGCCAGGGACTTATGGTAATGACCAACCGACCACAGTGCGATATCAACTCCCTATACCGGGAGAGACGAATCCCTAACAGTCGCTCACTTCCTCCACGTGGCTCGGGACTGTGCCCAACTGAAACCTGTTTGCACGACTCCTTTGAGCCGTGGTAGGGTAATAATCAAAGCACAGTGGGAACTCACATGAGACAAATGATGACCTTAAGTCAACGGACTATCTGCACACATGTCACCTGAGAACTGCTATCTGACGTTAGGTATAATACCATCCAGTCAGTTCTCGGCGAGTCCTGTCCGGTGTACTCACACCCAGTGAGCATCTGTATACAATCTTAGGTGAACACCACCAATGGTTGCTGGACCAATCCATCGCCCCTCGTCAGGGTCTAGATATGTATACACTAGTCTACTCCGGAGTATCGATGCCCAATCTCGATACTCCTGCGACCAGGGACATCTAAAGGTGTGCCTATTGACTATCCAGCTCCCACTAGTATGACTGCCATCACAACGCCGGTAGTCAGACAAACACCCTATGGGCTTTAAACATCTTACGACACGAGCTGATGACAGAACATATATATATAAATACCAAGTAAAATATATCATACGTTAAGACAAAGTCAAACCAAATAGCGTACTATCATATCAAGCAAGACTGTCATGTACATACATATCCCAAGCATCCTATACAATGTAGGCCTCTAGGGCATATATATCCAACAATCTCCCACTTGCACTAAGGCCTATAATTGCTGCAATGAGTACCCACTGTCTCTACCAGATCCAGTTGCTGGCGTACCGCATGCCCAACATCTCAAATAACCTCTCGAACTGTACTTGAGGAATGGCCTTGGTGAATGGATCTGCCGTGTTGTCTTTTGTGTCCACTCTCCGTATCTCGATCTCCCGACGATCCACGATCTCCCTGATAAGGTGAAACCGCCTTAAGATATGCCTGGATTTCTGATGGGACCTTGGTTCCTTCGCTAATGCTACGGCCCCATTGTTATCACAATACAAAGGTGTTGGATTGGCAATGGACGGAACCACATGAAGTTCAGAGATGAACTTCCTTATCCAGACAGCCTCTTTTGCGGCTTCACTAGCAGCTATATACTCAGCCTCCATAGTTGAGTCTGCGACGGTATCCTGTTTGGAACTCTTCCAATATACCGCCCCTCCATTGAGGGTAAACACAAAACCCGAAATCGATTTAGAATCATCTGTCACTTTGGAAGCCGGAGTCGGTAAAAGCCTCTACCTGGAGGTCCCCATTACAGTAAATCAAGAACATCTCCTTAGTCCTTCTTAGGTACTTGAGAATGTTATTCACCGCTCTCCAATGTTTCTCACCTGGATCAGACTGATACCTGCTTACCACACTAAGTGCGTAAGCTACATCCGGTCTGGTACATAACATCGCATACATTATTGATCCTATCGCCGAAGCGTAGGGTATAATGCCCATGCGAGCCCTCTCTTCATCAGTCTTTGGAGACATCTTTTTGGAGAGGGTGATTCCGTGACAAGCGGGCATATTGCCGCGCTTGGAATCTTCCATACTAAATCTCTTTAGTATAGTGTCTATATACCCGGACTGTGAAAGTCTCAATGTTCTATTAGATCTATCACGATAGATCTTAATGCCCAGAATGTATGATGCATCTCCTAAGTCTTTCATGGAGAATTTTTGTGATAAGAAGAGCTTTACTGATTGTAGTATAGGGATATCATTCCCTATCAGTAGTATGTCGTCGACGTATAAAACGAGGAAGACTACTGCTCCTTCTACAATCTTCCTATAAATACATGGTTCATCTACATTTTTGATAAAGTCAAATTCCTTGACTGTTTCATCAAAGCAGATGTTCCAACTCCGCGATGCTTGCTTTAACCCATAAATGGATTTAAGCAATTTGCACACTCTTCCGCTGCTCCCACTGTCTAAGAAACCTTCTGGTTGATCCATGTAAACATTCTCTTCTAGATGTCCATTTAGAAAAGCTGTTTTTACATCCATTTGCCAGATTTCATAGTCATGGAAGGCAGCAATGGCAAGCATGATCCGAATGGATTTAAGCATAGCTACTGGTGAAAAAGTTTCATCATAGTCCAATTCTGGTCTTTGACGAAAACCTTTTGCTACTAGTCTAGCTTTGTAGGTTTCCACTTGTCCAAATGTACCAATCTTCTTTTTGAAGATCCATTTGCACCCAACTGGTTTTACCCCAGGAGGAGCAACTTCTAAAGTCCATACTTTATTGGTGTACATGGATTCCATTTCGGATCTTATTGCATCCAGCCACTTCACTGAGTCGCCACTCGTGATAGCCTGCTGAAAACTAGTAGGCTCATCATCATCGATGATGCAATCCTCTCGATACCTATCAAGAAGAAAACCATAGTATCTTTCAGGAGGATGAGAAAGCCTACTAGATCTGCGGAGTGGCGTTGGTTCGTCATGTTCTATTGAAATCTGAGATTCTTCTAAGTCTTCGGTTGCAGTTTGAGGTTCTGGAATTTCTTCCAGTTCTACCGTGCTCCCACTAATTTCTTTTGCAAGAAATTCGCTTTCTAAGAAGACAATGTGACGAGCGACAAACACCTTTTGTTCTTCAGTGTGGTAGACCATGTACCCCCTTGAATGCTTAGGGTATCCTACAAACTTGCATAAAACCGATCGTGCTTCGAGCTTGTCCGGATTATGCTTTTTAACATATACCGGACACCCCCATATCTCGATATACTTGAGATATGGTCTCTTCCCACACCACATTTCATATGGAGTGGTAGGTACAGACTTAGTTGGAACTCTATTCAATAGGTATGCGGCTGATTCTAGAGCAAATCCCCAGAAGGAAAGTGGCAACTCAGCAATACTCATCATTGAACGCACCATATCTAATAGTGTGCGATTCCTCCTTTCTGATACAACATTATGCTGAGGTGTATAAGGCGGAGTAAGCTGAGAGAGAATTCCATTCTCTTTTAAGTATTCAAGGAAACTGGTACTTAAGTATTCTCCACCTCGATCAGATCGAAGTGTCTTGATGCTTTTACCAGTCTGTTTCTCTACTTCATTTTTATACTCCTTAAACTTCTCAAAGGCCTCGGATTTATGTTTCATTAAGAATATATGTCCATACCTAGAGAAGTCATCAGTAAAAGTTATGAAGTAGGAGTGACCGCTTCGTGCATGCGTAGACATCGGACCACATACATCACTGTGTACTAGTCCCAAGAGTTCAGTGGCTCTTTCTCCGTGTCCGGTGAACGGAGATTTGGTCATTTTTCCTTTGATACATGATTGACAAGTTGCATATGATAAATATTCAAACGGATCTAGATATCCATCTTTATGTAACTTAGTCAACCTTGTTTCATTTATATGACCAAGTCTACAATGCCATAGGAAGGCTTGATTCGAATCTGGAGCCTTTCTTTTACGCGTGTTTTGAATATTGAAAATTTGAGGTTGATTAAGTATGTATATGCCGTTTTCCAGTGTGCCAAACCCAATCAGTTCTTGATTTAGGAGAATGTTCATGACATTTCTTTCAAGCACAAAATTATATCCTTTACTAGACAACAAAGATACTGATATAATATTACACAACATACTGGGAATACAAAAATAGCTGTACAATACCAAAATGTGTCCACTATTCAACCCTAGGTGATATTCTCCTATTGCAACTGCATCTACATGCATTCCATTGCCCATCCGGAGAGTCATATCACTTTCCCCCAGTACTCTACTATTTCTCAGATCCTGCAAAGAATTACAGATGTGAGAAGCAGAACCGGTATCAAGTACCCATGAAGTAGAGTTTACTGAAAGACAATTTTCGATTACGAACACACCTGAAGCAGAAGCAACAGCTTGCTTCATGTCCTTAGCTTTAAAGGCCATACAGTCCTTCTTCCAGTGCCCTTGCTTGTGACAATAGAAGCGCTCATTCTTTTCTGCCTTCACCCTTCCTGCCTTGTTCGTTCCCTGCACCTTCTTGACCCCACCCTTCGGTTTGGTGGCTTTCATCTTCTTCTTCCCTTTAGCTTTCGCTTTAGATTTAGAAGAAGATGATTGGCCAACATACAGAACAGGGGTCTTCTCCTTTTTCAAGGAGGTCTCTGCTACCCTCAACATATTGAGGAGTTTTGGAAGATCCGCTTCCATTTCGTGCATGTTGAAGTTCAGCACAAACTGAGAGAAGGTGTGGGGAAGGGACTGCAAAATCAAGTCGATATACAAATCATTCTCTAGCACGCATCCCAGGTTTGCGAGTTTCTCAATGAGGGTGATCATTTTGAGGACGTGCTCTCCAACAGGCGATCCTGGAGCTAGCCTCATCTGGAAGAGTTTCCTTGAGGTTTCGTACCTCGCGATACGGGAGTGTTCACCATACAATTCCTTGCAATGGAGGAATATGGATATAATATCCATACTCTCGTGCTGTTTCTGGAGTTCATTGTTCATGGACGCCAGCACGATACACTTAGCTCGCTCACAGTCTAGATCCCAGGTTTTACGAACTTCCTTGTCCGCAACTGAGGAATCTGGTCCTGGGATAAGGGGAGGAACATCGGTGGTAACATATGCAACTTTGTCATAAGTCAGCGCAATATTGACGTTCCTTAGCCAATCTTTATAGTTCTGCCCGGTCAGTATATTCTTTTCAAGTAATAGTTTTAGTCCAGTCATGGTAGCTGCCAGAAAGAGAGAAAAGAAAACACTCAGCATATGCTCTTGCAAGTTTAGATTGGTTATTATTTTATCTAAACAGGATGGCTCCCACTGTTTCCTCAAATCCTTCTTCAAAACCTAAAAGAAGAACTAGTCAGGATTTAATCACACGTTACAATTCTTGCTTAACCTTTCAGCCAGGCTGGTGTTGGTACTTCGAGGGAGGTTTTCCAACGCTTTCGCGAAGTTCCTTAATTAAAGAACCTTTTTTCCCTGGAGGCGTAGCCCCTCTAACACCTTTCTAGGCACCTACTTGGTTTATAGCATTGATTGTTAAGTAAGAGAAATTCCCGAGAGTAATCCTACTCATCAGTGGGATCGGGATCCAACTATCATTGCATGATGCCCTAGATGGAAGCCACTCTAGTTACCACACTCCAGAAGGTAAGCTAAATCTGCAAGTTTCCTTTATGTTTGAAACTCCCGATGTGATTTTTACCCCAAGCTCTTATAGACCTTGACGTAGGCCAACAAGTCATAAGACGCAAGTCAAGTTCTACCCGTCGTTGTCCTGATTAATTTAAATACATCGTACAAGCCCTTGACGTAGGCCAACAAGGTGTACGTCTGTATTAAACTAATACATCTATCTATGCAACAAATAGGCACACACACTGCTACCATACACTATGCCTTGACGTAGGCCAACAAGCATAGCATGAATACGATGTGCTGTCTATCTGAAACGACGGAGGGTTACGGCTGGTTTTTTGGCAAAAACCCGTTAACGTAGTGAACTTGATTTGATCGAAGGAACTAAGATGCTTTTATTAAAAGGAGTGGTTTAAGCTCCGCATTTAAAATTTGCTTTTTCAAGAAAACCGAGTGGTTTTTAGAAATTGTTCCAACGATTCAGTTTAGGTTTTATTTTCTTTGCATTAATAATAATGCATCCCATCTTTAACCTATCATTACAGATAACAACGAAAATACAACGTTCTCTTATGCCATCCGCATTCGCCACAGGGTCCCGTCATCACCCGTTAGGTTACTTAACTAACGACAGAGCGGGGGCTGGGCTAGCGCGGGTGTAAAACATAAGCGACGTCTAAATAGCTATCATATATAGATATTGTACATTCGTCAGACGCAATAATAGGCATTCCAGATCACAGATAAACAATATTGGATTTGCAAGCAATCCGCATTTCGTTTGAGCCTGCAATGAAAGACGGATTACACAGTTGTGATGAATAGCCATTTTCCCACCCCAGACCCCTACGGGTACGACAAACTACCCGCCAAGTACCAGAAGTGAAGCGGTCTGCCCCAACACTTCAAAATACCCGGTAGTTTGTGCACCCCACCTTGGGTCTATCCTAGGAGCAAAAACAGTAAAAAGAAATAATACAACGGTGGCTACAACCGCAACCTGGATGTGCCCCGCAAAATAATATTACAACTTATTACATTTACATCAATTGAATTAATACAAAAACCCATCACAAAACCCGGCCAAACACCACAACAGTCCAATACAGTTTATATACACAAACAATTATATATAACATCACAGATATGTGCAACCCCCTGCCAACCGACATACTAGCAGTTAGGGGAGGTTTACGAACACATAAACCATTTCACAGATATAATCAAACAAGCAAATACCATATAATTTCGATCGATTAAACACATTTAATTTTGCTCCAATACTTCTCTGTAAATATGAAACCTGAGCAAAAATAAAAATTACCAGAAAACACCAAATAACACAGAGAAACAACACAAGAAACTTGGGATGATGAATCGTCCAAAGCGCGGCGGAATCGCGGCGGATCGGTAGGATCGGCCGCGGTTCCGCGGCGCTATGGCCGATTCATGAGCCCAATTTTCTTGGGTGTTCTAATACATTCATTTAGGTCATTCTGAAGGTCCCTGAAAAATTTTTGGACCTCATTTAAAATTCGACAGAAAGTACATGATATCGGGGATTTTCCGGTTTGTTTTTCCGTTCGAAATTCATACAAATTTGCAAGTGTGTTAAATACTGTTTAGCTAGGCTCTGATACCACTGTAAGTCGATGTGCAACACCCTAATACTTATGGGGAGGCGGAAATATGAATAACAATCTTGTTTTATGATTAAACATCGAATAACCGTATGAATCGTTTGCTAAACAAGTTTTAACAAAATCTATAGAGTTCTAAACTACTATGTTAAGAGATTATACCAAACGGTTCTAGTCCTTCGTCTTAATGTTATCTACGGCCTCTTTGGATCTCCACGTCCTTTTCGGCTTTCTTCCGTGATAGACGATCCACCCGAGAACCCTAATCCAAGCTATAACCTCTAAACTTGAGCTTACTTAGTTTCTCTAGTTGCTAAATAGAGTAGCTAAGGTGATGTAGAGATAGGTTATGGAGTAATTAATCCTTCCTAATCCTTGTTCTCAACTCATGAGGGGTAGGATTAGGCTTTGGTGAAGGAGAGAGAGCTTGAAGAGAGAGAGAGTGAGAAGATGATAATGATAATAATAATGAAAATGAAAAAGCTTCTCACTAGATATATGAAACATAATGAATTAAAAAGAAATGAATAATATGAGATTATTCATCATGTTTCATTAATGCAAGTGGGTGATTCATTATGTGAGTCATTAAGCATTTAATAATGCATTAATGACATGATGAATCACTCACAATGCGTCACTAATTCATTAAATGAAAATGCCACATCTCCTTCCATGTCACATCCTTCTAGAAGCTTCTCGGAAAATTACGAGAACGCCCCTCTCATCCGTGAAAACACGGAAAAACTTTAGACTGTATAAATCCAATAACCTGATACTAGAATCTGGCTTAAACCAAAGCCGGCTAGTAAAAACTGTCCGAATGTCGTACGTGCGTTCAAACACGTATGCGTCCGAACCTTTGTCGTAAAACCATACGACCTCTATATCTTTTTGCCTGGATTTGGGAAATCTCTGTGTGGGACTCTAAAGACTCAACTACTATGCTGGCAGTGGGTTTAACCACAGACCGCAAGCGGCACTAGCTGTACGTAACGGTCCCCAGGTAGTTGTTGTTCAGACCATAATATTGCATTATTCATTCCCCTATTCTTATTCTTTTTATGAATAAACAGGTACTCTTGATGCACGTTTGTTGCATGTTACAGGATACAGGGCTTGGACGCGAATACAGTGAAAAAGACGAAAGTTGATACAGAAAAAGGAATTTTGACCAACAAGTAGACGGATCCGAGTTAAGTCTAGTTGAAGAACAGTGCAAGGTCCAAAATGTCAAGTGAACGGTTAAAAGATTGCTACAAGTTTTCACTGAAAGATCTGGAGAAGAATAAGAAGCCAAACAGAGAAAAATATTGAAGAATAAACAAGCCCAAATATCCTGAATGAAGCCCAGAAAGTTTGGTGAGCCAAGCCCACCAAAGGGCCGCAGAACTGCGGCCCACGAGCCTTATTGCCGCGGTTCCGCGGCCGCTTAGTGCCCGTGTCGGTGCAACTTTCCTGTGTCGGTGCGTCGGTGCAGGGGTTTGGATTTTCCGTGGGCAAATCTGTATTTTCACATGTGCGAGAGTCTGTAACCCTAGTTTCCCTCTTTTCTTATAAATTGTAGTCAAAAATTGTAAAAACCCATGCCTCTTTTCAATCAATAAAAATTCAGAATTTCTGGGAGTTATATTCAGATCTGGTCTATATTGCTTGGAGGGAGCCGTCACCTTTAGTAAGTAATTTTATTTCTGTTCCTTTAATTAAAATGTTTTCTCATCCCCTAATGAGCGAGTAATCTCCTCGCTTGTTAGGGTTAGCCTTAGGGAAAGGGTTGAGAGATGAGATCTCTCACCCCTTTCAATGCCACCTTCACCTAATGAATTAGAACTCTATGCATACGCGCACAACCGCTCCCTGCGGCATCCTACCCCTCGAGGTAACGATGAACCGTAGTATAAAGGGCCGGTTGCACGCGTTTTCCATGGGGGTTAGGGTAATTATCAACAAAGGAAGGATACGAATCTAGAGGAAGAACATCTTCCCAAAAGATTCGGATCCACTTTATTGATAATTACCGTAACATCTAATAGATCAAAAAAAAGAAGGCATTGAAAGCGGTGAGGAAAACGTTAATCTCCAAAACTTCCCCTAAGCCTAGCCCTAGCAAGACTCTTAATTAGATTAATTAGATCTAGTTTTTATAGATTTTTATAAACCAACCAAAACGACACTCTGAATCAACTCGTTAAAACATATAAAAGAAATTTACCCGTCTCTGTGGATCGACCCGTACTCACCGGCTAGCTGCAAAGCGACGCCATTTCTGATTGCGGTAAACTCATATTTTTGACAATAATCAAATGGCGCCGTTGCCGGGGATGGTGTAATTTTCTCTTTTTGTATGATTTCGGGTTGATATAAATTTTGAAAAATTATAAAAATCAGAAAATACAAAATACAAAAATTATCTTTTCATTATTTTTATCTGTTTGAAGGGTTTCTCGTTGGAATCTTGCAGGAACAGTAAAGACTTTTGGATCTGGAATTTTACAGAAGGTCAAAACAGGAAAGGGAACATAGGAACAGAGAGGAATCACAAGTACAGAGCTACACAAATTTTTGCAGAGCTTGATCTCATCACCAGACCGCGGAACCGCGGCCAAGGAGCACCCCAGACCGCGGAACCGCGGCCATTCAGCCTCTTCACTGTTTGAAAATTGCAAGGTTAGCTCTCTTTTCTTCCCCTCTGCAACCTCCATATCTCCACTGTAAAAATTTTCTGCAGGTTTCTTTGCGCTAAAAAAAAGTCTTTCTCCCCCTTCTAAATAACAGATTTCTGCAGGTTTCTTTGCGCCGCGCTAAAAATTGATTGCAAGTGAAATTTTGTTGTTTTGCATAATTTAACCGGACTCTAAGGGGCTAATTGACCAAACTCAGATTGGGTGGGGATTTCATCACCCTTCCCAGGACCCCAGAAAACACCTAAAGCATTTTGCATCGACCACAATTAATTAAAAAAAAAGACTAGACTCAGACCTAAGGATATCGAGCTCAATAGGAAAAGGACTAGTATAGGCATCGACCGTTTATCCTAACCGACATTGCGGTGTCTAGGCTAGTGGTTATTAATTAGGCCCACTGTAGTGGTGGTTCCTTCCCACTTACCTGGCCGTACTTGTCCGTGAAGAGGCGGTTTGAGGTCCTATTTCTAACCCTAGTTAGGAGCTGTCTAGCAGACCTAGGCAACCGTAGATCTAGGCCTGATTGTGCATGTGTGGTTGATACATTTTGTGTCACGAGTCCCTTTCCAAAAACCTTTTTTGCAAAACTCTCACATAAATAAAAAAAATAAAAGAAGAATCTTTTCAAAACTTGCAACTTGCCGCTAAGAAAACTTGCAACTCACTTCCACTCACTTCTTCTCATTGATGTTATCTTACCCCCACATTCTTTCTTTCTTTTTTCTGACTACACTACCCTTTTTAGTGTATGTCATTTTGGACTAGGGATACTAACGCCCGATTAGTCCGTGTTTCGTTGGTACCGACCGACGAACCCTTCGACGAACCCTTCGTCGACATTCCGTCCATTTCCTTACCTCCACCTTCAAATTCTTCTTTCGAAGGTATGTCGGGACATGACCCCAACGATACCTTACCGACGGGAATGATTCCACCTCCGCCAGATGCGAATAACCCGAATCTTCCGCCTGTTGTAGCGCCCGCACGAGTTGCGCTCCAGGATCTCTTCTACCCCGTCCGCACTTCTTTACCCACATGTCTTTCACCCCCACCGGCAAATGGGGATAATTTTGAAATAAAACCACATTTCATCAATATGCTGCCAAAATTTCATGGTTTGGAATCTGAAGATGCGTATATTTTTATTAATAAATTCCAAAATGTGTGCGCTATGATGAAGACAACCCAATTGAGTGATGACGCTATAAGGCTAAGGGTCATTCCTTTTACCTTATGTGACCTAGCCGAGAAGTGGCTATACAGCACGGCATCACATTCTATTAGAAATTGGGACGAGTTTGTAAGAGCTTTTCTGAAAAAGTTCTATCCTCATCACAAAACTGCTAGAATCCGTAATGAGATTATACAATTTTCACAGCTTCCTTCCGAACCATTTTGGAAGTGCTTCGAGAGATTTAAAGACCTACTCGTTCAATGCCCTCATCATGGGATTGAAAGTTGGCAACTTTGCCAAACATTATACGAGGGATTGAACGCAGCAACGAAGCAGTTGCTAGAAACAATATGTCAAGGTCATTTTCTCTCCAAGTCTAGTGATGAAGCATGGCAGTTTCTTGAGGACCTTAGTGAGCAAACAATTCAGTGGGAGAGTACCAAGACCATATCATGTTCTTCTGTTGGTCAATCTAGGGCAGGCATACATCAAGTAGATATGTCGATTGCTATGAAGGCCGAGATGGCCTCACTTATGAAAAAGCTAGAAGCCATTGAGACCAAAATCTCATCGTCTTCTCCTGCCCCTACTCTACCCACACGAACTGTTTGTGCTTGTTGTTCGAATCCATCACATCTAACCGAAGAGTGTCCTTATAATGCACCTATTCAAGGACAGGATCAAGTCAATGCTGCATTTCAGCAACGACAAAGAAATGAACCGTACTCTTCGACATACAATCCGGGGTGGAGGAGTCACCCGAATTTCGCTTGGAACCAAAATCAACAAGTCCAAGGAAATAATAATTTTCAAAGACCTCCTCCTCCACAACAACAACAAGCACCTTTACAAACTCAAAACTAGCAACCTTTCCAACAACAACCTTATACAAATCAAACGAACAATTTGGTTCAACCTAATGATGATAAGGTTATCTCGCTCGAGAAGAGTCTAGAAGCATTTCTCAAGCAATCTACAGAATCCGCAGCAAGATTTGAAAGTTATGTTCAATCTTTAATGAATAACAATGCCTCACACGATCAAAGTATCAAATCTATTGAGGCACAAATTGCACAATTAACTGCTGCGTTGAGCGAGAGAGAAAAGGGAAAGCTTCCATCTCAACCATTGCCAAATCCCTGTCACCCACAAAACGCATATCACAATCACAATGTGAATGCGGTGACCACGTTGAGATCCGGAAGAGTGTTGCAAAATAATGTGGGAACTAATGATGACATCCCCGCCGGTGGTTCTTCTTCTTCTTCTTCTCCATCGTCACCTTCCCCTTCTTCATTTTCTTCACTTTCTTCTTCACCTTTTTCATTAGAGCCTATTCTCCACCCTTCACACGGCTCTACTTCTTCTAGCTCTAACGGACCCATTTCTCACAACACGAACACATCTACACCGGGATCCGTTCCTAATCCACGGTCTACTCCACAGACATTTGACTCGACTAATTTTCAAAACGCACCATTTCCAAACAGGTTGAGCCCTAATAAACCAACTGCACAAGTGGAAAAGATTGTGGAGTTATTTAAGCAGGTTAGCATAAATATACCTCTCTTGGATGCAATCCAACAAGTCCCTTCATACGCGAAAATTTTAAAGGGATTATGCACCTCGAAGAGAAAGGCATCTCAAGTACCCAAGAAAGTGCTAGTGGCTAGTGCAGTGAGCAATGCTATTAACCACCATCAAACCTTACCCCAAAAACGAAAGGACCCCGGCTGTCCTACGATTTCAATCACAATCGGGGATAAGAAAATTAATCGAGCACTTTTAGATCTTGGGTCTAGTGTTAACCTGATTCCCTACTCCGTCTACGAACAATTAGGGGTTGGAGAGTTGAAACCTACTCGTTGTACTCTCCAAATGGCTGATCGATCAATCACCCATCCAAGGGGTCAGCTAGAGGATGTGTTGATCAAAGTTGGGGAGTTCATATTCCCCGTTGATTTTATTGTTATGGATACACAACCTGTTGCTAACCCAAGAAACCAAATTCCGGTGATCCTCGGTCGACCATTTTTGGCCACTTCCAATGCTGTAATAAATTGTCGCAATGGCTCCATGACTTTATCCTTTGGGAAGATGTCTAGTGAGTTCAATATTTATAAGATGGGAAGTCTGCCCCCCGTGCCTAAAACTAGTACACGAGAAGTTTTCTCTATTCACGAAATCACGCAGGAGAACTGCGAGCTTGAAAGATTTCTATTTGATGAAAACAGTTTTGACGCCACTAGTGCGTCCCTCCTTGAGCCTACCACCGTTGACACAACCGATATTGATTATGAATGTTTCACTTTTTCGGATGATGACGACTCACAGCCCGAATATGAGTCTTTTGAATTTGTGGATGAGTTAGTTGAGCCATCCGAATCGGTTGTTTGCAGTGATTTCGAACCTGTGTTGGAGTCCTTTGAGTTCGAGGTAGATTCCGAAATGATTCTTTCGCCTCCGAAACTCAAACTCACGCCCTTGCCGTCTCACCTTAGATTTGCTTACATAGGTGAGAATGAGACCTTTCCCATTATCATATCGGCCTCTCTAGCCCTCGAGCAAGAGAACGCCCTCTTAATGGTCTTACAAGATAGGCGGCAAGTTTTCGATTGGACTACGGCGGACATCGAGGAGATAAGTTCCCTCATAATTGAATATCATATACAATTGATGGATGATGCCGAGTCAATAGAGGACCCACAGGAACATCTTGGGGATATTGTGGTGAGTCAACCTCCTTTAGAAGTTGAAATACCCCCATTTCTTTTAATAAGCTACGAGAATGCCAACATTCCACTGATTGCTGATCAGTTACATTCTCGTTTTGATGCATCACCACCGCCTGTATATTTACCTCCACACCTCCCATACCACCACTTCTATCTTCCCCAATTCTTTGTAGACCGCTACAATTTATTCTTCCACCAACCAATACTCTTTACCGATAAAATTTTCAACTGGTTGGTGTCGGTCTATGCAAAGTTTGGCAGTAATGTCTAACATAGTTTAAATGAAGTTTGGGGGAGGGCCTTTCTGTATATATTTTTGTTTTCCTTAACAATAAAAAATTTATAAATAAATAAACAGGGAAGTGCCGGTATTTTGACCCTCTTGGTTTAGCATGACAGTGAGGACACTGTCAAGTTCAAGTTTGGGGGTATGCTCGGTACGTTTTCTTCCTTCGCATTCATTTGTACATATTTTTGCATTTGCATATTTATTTGAAAACCCATAAAAATTTGAAAAATTTCAAAAATTATAAAAATAGTGTATTCAATTTTGGCCATATTTGATTTGAGTTTGATAGATAGGTTAACTGGCTAGGAACAACTAGATCTTAGACTTAGTAAATTAAAAACCCTAAAAATAACCTTTCTTAAAGTTTAACGGTAGAAAGTATATGCCTTGTAGTTTATTTAGAAATAGGCAAATTTTGGGTTCACTTCTTAGGTTAAGTCGAAACAAGGGAAGAGTATTGACATTCTTATTAGAATATAAGTTTGAAAAATAGTTCCTAGCTTAAGTCTAAATTCTGAAAATGTATACCCTACAATTTGCACAATCACGCACCTTGAAACTTGGAATAGTAGAAGAGACCTTGAAATGCTCTTGTCTAAAGTCCTTAGTACAATGAAAATAAAAGAAAAAAAAAGTGAATAAAGAAAAAAATGGACACTGGTTTTTTGTGATTACTTAAGGCTGTAAAAATAGAAAAATCTTTAGCGAGGGTGCTTTATCACCTAGTGCCTTAGACCAACTGGTTTGGGAGTCATTGCTAAAAGCCTTGGGTGTTGCAAAACTAGGAAGTACGCTTTAAAATGCTAACGCATCTTGTAATCGGGTGTTGGTACCTCAAGAAGTATTAACAGTCGCATGAAGGATGTGTAAGCGAAATTCAAAATTCACGAATTAATAAGTGCTTTGGACAATGGACGAGAGTATGATTGCTTGATTTGAATTTCCAAGTGTAGTGGTGATCTATACACACACGTAGGGATATGTGATTAGAGTTTAGATGAGAGAAAGTAATGAAAGATAAAACTTGTATCTTTAATAGAGTTGATAGAAATTCCTAAGTGGAGATTAAACTCTAGAAGGAAGACTTAAGAGATGCCGAAAGCTAAGTAGGTCTACATAACATATATAATCTTAAGTTAAATAATGAGGAAGTGTGAAGAATGTGGGTGGATAATTTGCGAGTCAAAAGATAGTAGAATTCCTTGTTAGAAAACCTAATTGGAGAACAAAAGTTAATGGGCCGAGTTGATAGGATTTTGTGGGTAGTATCCGCTGAAAACCCTCAGGAGACAACACTCCTCCTACTAGGGACACCTAGAGGTTTAACGGCTTGTTGCACGTGCTCAGTGCAATCGCGTTCCCTGCGAAAGTGTGGTTAGGATTTTAGTTAATAAAATAATAAGTTTGCTCGAGGACGAGCAAAAGGTAAGTTTGGGGGTATTTGTTCAGACCATAATATTGCATTATTCATTCCCCTATTCTTATTCTTTTTATGAATAAACAGGTACTCTTGACGCACGTTTGTTGCATGTTACAGGATACAGGGCTTGGACGCGAATACAGTGAAAAAGACGAAAGTTGATACAGAAAAAGGAATTTTGACCAACAAGTAGACGGATCCTAGTCAAGTCTAGTTGAAGAACAGTGCAAGGTCCAAAATGTCAAGTGAACGGTTAAAAGATTGCTACAAGTTTTCACTGAAATATCTGGAGAAGAATAAGAAGCCAAACAGAGAAAAATAGTGAAGAATAAACAAGCCCAAATATCCTGAATGAAGCCCAGAAAGTTTGGTGAGCCAAGCCCACCAAAGGGCCGCGGAACCGCGGCCCACGAGCCTTATTGCCGCGGTTCCGCGGCCGCTTAGTGCCCGTGTCGGTGCAACTTTCCTGTGTCGGTGCGTCGGTGCAGGGGTTTGGATTTTCCGTGGGCAAATCTGTATTTTCACATGTGCGAGAGTCTGTAACCCTAGTTTCCCTCTTTTCTTATAAATTGTAGTCAAAAATTGTAAAAACCCATGCCTCTTTTCAATCAATAAAAATTCAGAATTTTTGGGAGTTATATTCAGATCTGGTCTATATTGCTTGGAGGGAGCCGTCACCTTTAGTAAGTAATTTTATTTCTGTTCTTTTAATTAAAATGTTTTCTCATCCCCTAATGAGCGAGTAATCTCCTCGCTTGTTAGGGTTAGCCTTAGGGAAAGGGTTGAGAGATGAGATCTCTCACCCCTTTCAATGCCACCTTCACCTAATGAATTAGAACTCCATGCATACGCGCACAACCGCTCCCTGCGGCATCCTACCCCTCAAGGTAACGATGAACCGTAGTATAAAGGGCCGGTTGCACGCGTTTTCCATGGGGGTTAGGGTAATTATCAACAAAGGAAGGATACGAATCTAGAGGAAGAACATCTTCCCAAAAGATTCGGATCCACTTTATTGATAATTACCGTAACATCTAATAGATCAAAAAAAAAGAAGGCATTGAAAGCGGTGAGGAAAACGTTAATCTCCAAAACTTCCCCTAAGTCTAGCCCTAGCAAGACTCTTAATTAGATTAATTAGATCTAGTTTTTATAGATTTTTATAAACCAACCAAAACGACACTCTGAATCAATTCGTTAAAACATATAAAAGAAATTTACCCGTCTCTGTGGATCGACCCGTACTCACCGGCTAGCTGCAAAGCGACGCCGTTTCTGATTGCGGTAAACTCATATTTTTGATAATAATCAGTTGTCGATAAGAAAGCTGATGAGGTAATCCATCTGAAATCCTACTGAGCCTGTCTGTGACAATATCCGCGCAGTCCGGTCTGTTCGTCTAAGAGTATCGCATGTATGGTCTAGGGAGGTGGTGGACGTTAGACCCCTAATAACCGTACAAGTCGTGTCGGTATGGTTCAAGACCACCCGAGAATCTACTGATCATTCCATCAGTAATTCTCAATCAGCCCTGGCCAGGGACTTATGGTAATGACCAACCGACCACAGTGCGATATCAACTCCCTATACCGGGAGAGACGAATCCCTAACAGTCGCTCACTTCCTCCACGTGGCTCGGGACTGTGCCCAACTGAAACCTGTTTGCACGACTCCTTTGAGCCATGGTAGGGTAATAATCAAAGCACAGTGGGAACTCACATGAGACAAATGATGACCTTAAGTCAACGGACTATCTGCACACATGTCACCTGAGAACTGCTATCTGACGTTAGGTATAATACCATCCAGTCAGTTCTCGGCGAGTCCTGTCCGGTGTACTCACACCCAGTGAGCATCTGTATACAATCTTAGGTGAACACCACCAATGGTTGCGGGACCAATCCATCGCCCCTCGTCAGGGTCTAGATATGTATACACTAGTCTACTCCGGAGTATCGATGCCCAATCTCGATACTCCTGCGACCAGGGACATCTAAAGGTGTGCCTATTGACTATCCAGCTCCCACTAGTATGACTGCCATCACAACGCCGGTAGTCAGACAAACACCCTATGGGCTTTATCAACATATATATATAAATACCAAGTAAAATATATCATACGTTAAGACAAAGTCAAACCAAATAGCGTACTCTCATATCAAGCAAGACTGTCATGTACATACATATCCCAAGCATCCTATACAATGTAGGCCTCTAGGGCATATATATCCAACAGTTCTCTGGTGACATGAGTGCAGATAGTCTGTCGACCTGAGGTCATCATTTGTCTCGTGTGAGTTCCTACTGTGCTTTGATTACTACCCTACCATGGCTCAAAGGAGTCATGCAAACAGGTTTTAGTTGGTTACAGTCCCGAGCCACATGGAGGCAGTGGGCGACTGTTGGGGATTCGTCTCTCCTGGTTTAGGGAGTCAATATCGCGATGTGATCGGTTGGTCATTACCATAAGTCTCTGGCTAGGGCTGATTGAGAATCACTGGTGGTCGGACTAGTAGATTCTCGGATGGTCTTGAGCCACACTGACACGACTTGTTTGGTTATTAGGGGTCTGACGTTTTCCTCCCTCCTAGACCTTACATGCGATGCTCTCAGACGAATAGACCGGACTGCATGGAGATTGTCACGAATAGGCTTAGTAAGGGTTTCGGATGATTTCGCTCGTTGGCCTCCTTTTCAACATATACCTGGGTTGTCGTTATGTACAGCTAGTGCCACTGACGGACTTGTGGTTAAACCCACTGCTAGCATACTGTCGAGTCTTTAGAGTCCCACACAGAGGGTTTCCCTGGATCAGGTGAGACGATATAGAGGCCGTATGGTCTTACGGCAGGGTTTCGATCACATACGTATACTGGCTATACGTATGATGTTCGGATGGACAATACTAGTGGGCTTTGGTTTAAGCCGGATCCTAGTATTGTATTATTAGATTTTTTATCGTCTCAGTGTATCCGTTTTTTTCGGAATACGGATACGGGTATGTATATACGGTGAGAGCATTCTTGTAATTTCACAAGAATGAGCTTCTAGAAGGAGACACCTCATTATTGATTTATCCTTTTTTGATAAAGGATTAATGAGGTGGAAATTAGGAGACACTTGAGGAATAGGTTGAAAGCATGACTTTGTTAATTGTTTATTCATTTGGAGTTCCTATTCAAGCATGGTTGATTATTTTGAGACTAAAATAATCCATGCTTGAATTATTGTCACAAGACTTAGCCATTCTCTCATCTCATTCTCTACATCATTATCATATTCTCATTCTCTCTCCTAGGTTTTGCTCTCCTTCTCCCTCAAGCTCATCCCCTCACATGTGTTGTGATCCATTAAGCTTTGAGACCAAATAATTCATAGATCACACTCTAAATCTACTTAGTAATCTCATCTAGCACATTAGATCACTAAGTTACATCTCTTGAGGTTGGATCTTGGACATAAGCCCTCGGGTGGATCTTCTATCACCTAAAGGAGACCGGCAACCGAGTTCGTTGGAAGCTTCGGAGGAGCCAAAGAAAGGATTTCAAACTTGAAGCTCGATCCAAGGAGCAAAGAACCACTTGAAGACCCGAAGGACTTGACACGAGGGTATAACACTTTAACCGAGTAGTTAACGCCCTCTTGTAGTATAGATTTTGCTAGTTAAAGTTTAATCAAGATCCTAAAGTGGATAAAGTCTATGTTGCAAAGCAAAACATGATCTTTTGATGTGAGAAAAATTGTTTTTGATGTATTCCGCCTCCCCGCGAACACGTAGGGTGTGCTACATAGACTTACACTGGTATCAGAGCCTCTTTTAAACCTTAAATAGCTTGTAGCGATGTTAGAAATCCGTCGTTTCTGTCGCGCAAAAACTGCCGACAAAAACAGTTTCCAAAATTAAAGTTTTGAGTTGTTTGCACACCCCGCGGGCTCACGGTTTGAACCGAGAAGCCGCGGGGTGGAGCGTACGCAACCCGGGGGGGACCAAAGGCTAGACCCACACCCTAAGACCACCACAAGGTGGCCTTGGGGGTGGGTGACCCGAGAGCACCTCAACTGGGTACTCTCGAGCCTGCCTTACCTTAGGGGCCACTTCGAGGTGGCCTCCATGGGTGGGTACCCCCCCGAGGCCCCCCCATTCGATAGTTAATTTTGGTATCTTCGCCTCCGCTAAGATTTGGACGGATTTCGAGTTCGTTTCGACTCCCGGATTGGCTTAAAACAATCGGTTTTGGAACTTTAGCTCACTGGATTTTTCATGTCTTGGAAAAATTGGTTTAGTTTGCTAATTGCGTGCGAAATTCTAATGTCGCAGTTACTTTACAAGCTTTGTGATGTGTATATGTGTTTGGAAACGTTGACTAATTGCTATACGTCGATTAGTCGGGGTTGCACATATCTATGATGATGTTATGTTGGTTTGTGTATATGAACTTTATTGGATCGTCGATGATGAATAGCTGGGGGATGTGAGATGAGTGTTTTCTTTTCTTTCATTCAATGTAATTTGTAAAAGTGATGTAATATTATTTTACGGGGCACATCCGTGTTGAGGTTGTAGCCACCGCTGTACTATTTTCTTTTACTGTTTTTGCTCCTAGGATAGACCCAAGGTGGGGTTCTTTGAAGTGCCGAGTGGCCTACTCACTTTGTTGAGAGAGGTTGCTTCACTTCGGGAATTTGGCGGGTAGTTTGCCGTACCCGTAGGGGTCTAGGGTGGGTTTTGGCTATTCATCATGACCGTGGAATCCGTCTTTCGTTATGGGCTTAAACGAAGCGCGGAATTCCTAGTACATCCAATATGTTCATCTGTGATCTGGATGCCTATTATTGCATGAGACGAATGTATATATCTATATATGATATTTAGTAGGCATTGCTTATATTTTGCACCCGCGCTAGTCCAGCCCCCGCTCTGTTGTTAGTTAAGTAACCTAATGGGTGATGACGGGGCCCCGTGGTGAATGCGGATGGCATAAGCATACGTTGTATTTTCGTTTTCTTTTGCTGCAATGATAAGGTTAATTGATGGGACCGCATTAATTCTAATTAATGCAAGAAAATAAACCTAAAATCTGATGTCGTTGGAACAATTATTAAACCACTCGGTTTTCTTCAAAAAGCATTTTAAAAGCGGGACTTAACCACTCCTTTACAAAAGCTATCAGGTTCCTTAGACCATATCATGTTCAACACGTTAACGGTTTTTTCACCAGAAAACCAGCCGTAGCCCTCCGTCATTTCAGATAGGTATCTACTAGTATTCATGCAATGTGTTTTGACCTCACCAAGGCATAGTGTTTGGTAGCTAGTAGGTGCTTATCTGTGGCATAGATATATGCATTAATCTAGGACAGGCGTACAGCTGTTTTGACCTTCGTCAAGGGCTTGTACGAATGAGTATAGATTAATCTGGATAATGACGGGTAGAACTTGACTTGCGACTTATAATGTTTTGGCCTTCGTCAAGGTTATAAGCGCACGGGGCAAAAATCACATCGGGAGTTTCAAACATAAAGAAAACTTGCTAGTTTTGCATACCTTCTTGAGTGTGGTGTTTTTGGTAGGCTTCCTTCAGATTCATCACACAACTTCAGATTCATCACACAATGATAGTTGGGTCCTGATCCTACTGTGAGTATCCGCTACTCTTCGAGAAACAATTTCACTTAACAATCAATACTATAAACCAAGTAGGTGTCTAGAACGGTGTTAGTGGGGCTAAGCCTCCAGGGAAAAGAGGTTATATAATTAAGGACCTCCGCGAAAGCATTGGAAAACCTCCTTCGAAGTACTGACACTAGCCTGGCCGAAAGGTTAAGCAAGTATTATGACGTGCGATTAATCCTGACTAATTCTTCTTTTAGGGTTTGGAGAAGAATTCGAGGAAACAGTGGGAGCCATCCTGTTTAGATAAACTAAAAACCAATCTAAACTTGCAAGAGCATATGCTGAGTGTTTCTTTTCTCCTCTCTTAAATTGTAGCGACCATGATGGGACTTAAGCTCATATTAGATAAAAATAAACTCGCTAGGCCAAACTATAAAGACTGGCTTAGGAATGTCTATATGGCCCTTACTTATGATAAGGTTGCATACGTCCTCACGGCAAAAGCTCCCCTGTTCCCGGTCCAGCATCCTCGGTCGCGGACATTGAGGTCCGTAAGACATGGGATTTTGATTGCGTGAAGGCCAAGTGCCTCGTGCTGGCCTCCATGGACAATGAACATCAGAGGCGGTACGAGAAGATGGACCTTGCTTCCATCTTCCTCCATACCAAAGAGTTATATGGAGAGCAATCTCGTATCGCAAGATACGGGACCTCGAAGAAGATTTTTCAAGCGAGGTTGGCCATCAGATCATCTGTCGGGGACCACGTCCTGAAGATGATTTCTCTCATCGAAGAGCTCGCGGACCTGGGAACCACGTTGGAAAATGAGTTGTACACCGACTTGATCCTCCAGTCCCTTCCCTCCACCTATGCCCAGTTCATATTGAACTTCAATATGAACAATATGGAAGTTACACTTCCTGAGCTCCTCAACATGTTGAGGATAGCAGAGGGCACCTTCAAAAAGGACAAGGAACACCCGCTCTGATTGTTGAAGGATATTTTTCTTCTAGATCAAAGGCCAAGGCCATGGGGAAGAAGAAGAATGCCCCTACCAAACCGAGAGGAGGTGTGCAGAAGGTGGCGGGAAAGGAAAAGGAAAAGATGGGCGGGGCAGCCACAAAGGATGAGTGCTTCTATTGTAAGAAGAAGGGTCATTGGAAGAAGGACTGCAGGGCCCTAAAGGCCGAGAATCAGGACACGAAACAGGTTGTTGCTTCGGCTTCATGTGTGTTCGTGATTGAAAACTACTTTTCTATAAACTCTATTTCTTGGGTATTGGATACCGGATCAGGATCTCACATATGTAATTCTTTGCAGGCGCTGAGAAGCTATAGGGTTTTGAGGAAAGGTGATATGACCCTCAGGATTGGCAATAGAGCCAGTGTGGACGCAGTTGCAGTAGGGGAATATCACCTTGGATTGGCGAGTGGACATATTTTGTTGTTACATTACTGTTTTTGTGTACCCAGTATAGTGTGTAATATTATATCAGTATCTTTATTATCAAATGAAGGATATAATTTTGCACTTGTAAGCTATGTTATCAACATTCACCTGAATCATGAAATGGTTGGGTCGGGTACACTAAGCAACGGAATATACATTCTCAATCAACATCAAGTTTTCAACATACAAAATACACTAAAAAGAAAAACTCCGGAATCAAACCAAGCTTTTTTATGGCATTATAGACTCGATCATATCAATGAAACACGACTGACTAAGTTACATAAAGAAGGATATTTGGATCCTAGGGGTAATAACCACATCGGGAGTTTTCAAACATAAAGGAAAGTTGCCAGGCATGCGCATACCTTCTGGAGTATGGTGACTTGAGTGGCTTCCATCAAGTTATCATGCGATAATAGTTGGGTCCCGATTCCCACTGATGAGTAGGTGTTACTTCTCGGGTGATTTTCAGATGATCCCGACTAATTCTCCTTTTAGGGTTTGAAGAAGAATTTGAGAAAACAGTGGGAGCAATCCTGATTAGATAAAATGATTAACCAATATAATCTAGGTTAGAGTGCACGCTGAGTGTTTCTTTTCTCTCTCTCTTTGACAGCGACCATGACCCGATTCTAAACTAAAACTCATGAACCAAGTTAACCGAACCTTCTTAACCACTTTGGCTTTTGGATTGTCATTAAGTCGCATATATCCCTTCCACTCCTACTTTCCCTTTGCATTTTTCCAGAACACTCCGTATCACTACGAAGATCCATATTATTTGGATAATCTATCGTATAGTTACATACGAACTCGAAGAAACTTGTTTCAGTTCAAGAATGGTTTCCGGTTCTGGAGAAATTGAATATGATTATTCGGTTGCCTTCTCTCTTTACCTTCTTTCAGGTTGTGAGAGCTCCAAGTATTAGGAGAGTACACTTATTACGCTTATTGGATAGTCTTCTTCCAACCCATAGGCAGTTGCCGAAAGGTAGGGAAGGAAGAAAACCAATTAGCCTAAGTATGGTGTACAGAAGGTAATAAGTGAAGACATATAAAGGGATTAGAATGAGGGCAAAGGAAATTGCGACTACTATCATTCACGACGAAGCCACGTATATCCCTGCCACTTCTACTTCCCCTTTGCATTTCTCCAGAACACTCCGTATCATTACGAAGATCCATATTGCTTGGGTATGCCATCGTATAGTTACATACGAACTCAAAGAAACTTGTTTTTGTTCGAGGATGGATTTCGGTTCTGGAGAAATTGAATAGGATTATTCGTTTGTCTTTTCTCTATGGTTGCGAGGGCTCCTAGTATTAGGAGAGTACACCTATTACGCTTATTGGATAGTCTTCTTCCAAACCATAGGTAGGTGCCAAAAGGTACGGAAGGAAGAAAACCAATTAGCCTAAGTGTGGTGTACATATTGTAAGAAGTAAAGACATATAAAGGGATTGGAGTGAGGGCAAGGAAATATACGGTTACCATCATGAATCTGGATAGTGGAAGAGGCATTGCTAGGAATACCTGGCTATCCTTTCGAAACATTTTCATGTTTCAGTTTCACTGTGCAGTGTTAATTGAAAACTGTTTTCCCAATTAGATTTTGACTCCAGGGTATGTATTTGCCGGACTTGATTCTCATATCTGTATGGCATTACAGATGCTGAGTGGGAGTAAGATATTGGGAATTTGGTGATTAGATCCTCAATATATCGGAATTCTTTGTAATTGGTGATATTTGAGGAAATCACTTGGGTTTTACCTAACGACAAATATTTGGTTTTGAATATCCATTGTTATGCACCAATTTCAAACTGATATATCTGTACGTTTATTTATAAAGTGAGATATAACTTTTTGAAATTATGTTTATGACATTTACCTATATCAGTTGATGGTTAAGTAAGGTGTATTCAACAACGGTGTAATTCTTTTTAACCATAGCACAGTTTTCAACCTACGATGCACAGGGTTTGAGTTATCAAACTCAGAGGACTTATACAAAGTATTGTATGTTGTCTGATGTCCATTAGGACAAAGGGGTTGGTACTCGTACTATATTCTGCTTACTTATGATTTCTCTGGTTTTAGACAAGTATTTCGTTGTAATACAATGTCCAAATTTTGAGAAGTTATAGGTATAAGAATAAAGTAGAGAACCATATGTTGCAAGTATCAGAATTCTTCGAGGTGATCGAAAATGTAGATACTTATGCTAGGTATTCCGTTGTAAGTAATATATTTGAGAACTTGTTTCTCTCTCAGGTTACTCATCCGTGAGTACGCTCTTTGATGAGTAATGCTGCTTGGCTTTCTTCCATTTAGTCGACATGCACTGGAAACGGCTGCATGTATTTTGAATCTGGTTCCAATTAATTTAGTGCCTTTGTTTCTATATTGGATATAGAATGGATTCATATCTTAACGATGTTAAGGTATATGGAGTAGTCTAGCTTATGACTTAAACCAGAATCTGGATAAACTCAAGGCACGTTTCAGTAATGGAAGTTTGTGGGATATCCCGGGCTTTGACGAGGTTAACATTCTACCATTTGGAGGATTAATAGTTATATTGTTCTTGACTCACCACCTCTTTTGTAAAATGAATTCTTTTCAGAAAACATTTTTGGGAGTATGGTAGAACTGGAAGTGATTCCAGAACCACAAACGATTACTGAAAATTTAATAGGACCTAAAGATTCAATTGGATTCAACAATCCATTAGCCACTCCACAGATTTGGTGGGTAACCTCAGCCACCCGAGAGGTACTTCGGTCTCCTCAAAGACGATGACAGGAAGGTTTTTGATGACCCAAGCTTGCCACTACTGCTGTCCCAGACTATGAAATCTGGCAGGTGGATGAATATAACGTCGTTCTAAATTAGCTTTAGAAGTGCACATGTATATGACTCTGCCAGAAGGTTGTTGTAGTCAGTGGGAGCAGCGGAAGCATGGTGGGCAAGTAGCTTATGTCTATTTATAGACTAAAGAAAGTACAGCGGAGATAGATCATCTATTTTGATGTGACAGTCATAGAGTTTGACTTCATAAAAATAACAGATGAACCTGGTAAGAAGGTAGTAGGGAGTGATGTCCTGGTATTTGGATGACATGCTCTTGATAGGAAGTGATCTTCCTATACTACGATCGGTTATACTGTGGTTGTCACAAGGTGTTTTCTTCACATAGGATCTAGATAAAATATCAGGGATTCTGGTGACTAGATCTATGATTTTAGATCTAGATTTGGGAAGTGTCCCAATTCGGGTACTTTGACACTATTCTAAAGTGTTTTAGAATGGACGACTTCTGGCATGGTGGTGTACCCGCAGGTGAGGGAGTCACCCTCTCTAAAGAGATGTTTTCTAGACTGATAAGGATAGGGATTTCCATGATTGACATATCACTTTGTCACGACCCAAAATTTTGCACTTGACCGACACTTAAACCACGTAACGTTTACAGGCGTAACGCAATTTAAGTAAGCCGAAAACCCAGAAATCTAAACCATCAAAAATAGCAAGTGATAAAAATATTGTTAAAAACATTTGGAAATCTCTAGTAAAAATCTTTAAACCTTAAATTTTATTTTCTTAAAAATTTCGGCAGCACCTCCTTTGTAAAAACTAGCCCTGAAACGGGTACAAATATAAGATATAAATAAAACAACATATGATATAAATAAAGTATCCCCAAACGGGAGCAAATCACGCCCAAAGGCGGAAACAACCACCACAAGCATATATACGACATCGTAGTGAAGAAATGGACAATATAAGTGAAAAACAACATAAAAGATAAAACTGCATAATGAAAGCTGGCTCACACGAGCTCGACACCCAGAGTCATAAAATAATATACAATATCGTCCTCACATCTCATTTCCAAGTCAATACATGAAGTGGTAGATGGAGAGTACTAGATACAATGAGATATACAATGAATATAAACGGATAACCGCAAAACCTACCTATGGCAAAACGGCTCACAGCCAACCGTAGTGGTATCCGCTGCCAAAAATATATAATAAGAAGGAGCCCTGCCGCGACTACTCTGATGGTCAACTTACAAAACACTGTGGCACAACGGAGGTGAGTTGCCAACTCGTGAATAGTAAATAACATCATACAGATAATCGCAGGTATGCACGTACTGTGATACTCTATCACAAGCAATCTGATAGTATCAATGCGGTAATATGGATATGCAACAATCATAAAAGGTACTCTATCAGGTACTACAAATACATGAAGCAATGCATATCAGTGAATGCTGAGTGTGGGATAAAACATATCATCGCCATGAATCATCATCGTGGAAAAACCCGGTGTCCATCAACGACACCCCAAATCCCAATAACTCCGGCGACGTCACTCAAATCGGCCCTCATATCCTTTAAATCTCATGGAACCTGAGTGCCCAACATCGGCACTCGAAAACATCATGAAATACTCGTGTCCATCATCAACACGCAAATCTACATGTATCGGGCTCCATCAGTCCGGATCGGCCCACGGGCTCCGTCTGTCGGGATCGGCCCTCAGGCTCCGGCAGTACAAATCGGTCCATATCCATCTCTCGACTCCGGTTGGTATCCTCCGGATAACCGCCAGGTCCAACCAATCACCGGTAGGTAGCAGTCCCTCTGCCAAGCTCATCGTCTACTGCGCGACATCCCTTTCTTGCCCCGGGGCACCATACCGGGTCCACCATGAACCCGCAAACGGATCATCCAGCTCCTCGAATCGTGTTTCTATCACACGTCTCAGAACCGAGAAAATGCATGGTGGATGCACTGAAATATCATATCAAGAGAACCGAGTTTTCAAAACAATGCATACTTTCTTGAAATAATACCACGGTTCTCAAATCCATAAATCACATGAAATCTGTATCTCAATGCATAAATCCATACAATATGATATATGCAACATAAAACCTTTATATTAGCATATCAAGGGAAAACCGCTCTTTTAAATGAATCCAGTTTTTAAAATATATCATGCGGTTCCCAATTTCTCCAAAATCAAATCCAACATCATATAAAGGTGTACATGTAGCTATAGCAAGTATGGGTGTATACATGAAAGTATGTATGCACGATGTATCTCATATGCGCAATAGAACAATAATTCATGTGTCAATATCAATAACAATTACAATACTACAGATGTGTATAGGTTGTGCGTGTTATGGCAATTACTGACGGTGTGGGTGTAGCATACAATTTAGTGCTCGTGCAACATGAACCGTCAGTAATGGTGCAGTGTCCACTAGGTACTAAGTCAAGGCACAACAAGTAATGATATGTATGATGTTCATGCACAATTAACATATATGAATATAAACATGCGGCTATAATATCCTATCAATCCCTGACACATAACGCCATACGGGCGATTTCCCCGTAGATGTTAAATCTACTCACCTGTGATCTCGAGCTAACTATATCCAACCACCTGCTTTTCCTTCTTCGCGGTGTCCGAAGTCCCCGCCTGCGATTCTAAAATCATACAACAACACAACAAGTGCACATTAGAAACTTTTCGATAACACACGCAAACAACGGCAACAACAAACCGACTCCCATAAGCTCCCAAGTGTTCTCTTAGCGGGCTAAACGCGTGCAACAACTTCCTAGACCAGCCCTACGGCTACGCATCGTACAAAACTTAAACAAATATCGGATAATCCACATCGCACGTTGCCGAAACGCTTGAATTTTAGCTAAAAGGTCCCAGATTTTTCTGTACAAGGAATTGGTGAAAGTTGCAAGTTCCACGAGACCACAAACAACCCCAGAGAACCCATGACCAAGACTTAAGACACCAAACCCTAATCTGGCCGCATATTGCGGCTAGAACCTATTAATTTGCGGCCACGGATGCAGGGAATGGGCTCAGGTTTTCATGGTGGGTTCTAGGCCTCTAAACCGGGTCTCTGTGATGGTAACTTCTCCAACAAATTCCTGGTTCGAAAGAAGATTCACCCGAGACACAATACTATACCTGTTGGGTTTACCTAGCACCTCACAAGGGTTTGTAATGCATCAAACATGCTACAATTTAATTTTTTAGGGTGCTAAGCAAACTAACCTAGGATCAAACTAGAAATTTAAAGTAATATATGAAGTAATATCACATACTACAAGTAATAAAACACAAAGTAAAGAGAATACAACCTTTGTAGTTCTCTTTGCTCGACTTCTTGGCTACTTGAGAGTTTGAACGGGCTTGCTAGTGATCTTCCGAGTCCATGATGATCCACCCGGAGTCCTCTTTGTCCAAGCTCCAAGCTCCACTTGATCAAAAGATGAAGATGAAGCTAACACTCTAAACTAATTGGCTAGACTAGTGTAGAATGATGATATGGTTTGTTTTCTCACTTCAAAACCCTATCTTTATCATTATCTCACTCACTAACAAAGTCAAGAAAGCAAGAGAGAGAGGAGGAAGAAGATGATGGCAAGCTAGAGCTCAAAGAGATAATGATCAATCCTTTTAATAAAAATGAGAATAGAAATTATATAATTTCCATTCTCATCCTAAACCATGGGTTAATAAATGTCTAGATATTTACTTTGGAGAAAAGAGAGCCATAGAAAATTAACTCATGGTTAATGCAAGGTTAAGTGTAGAGAATGAAGGATAAATGTCAACCATGAATTAATTCTATTTACATTAACTCAAAATAAATATTTAGATAAATACTTCCATGTGAGTCTTGCATTACCACCACTAGTGTATCAACAACCATGATACATACAAGTGTATGCATGTATGTGTGCATGCACATCAACATGTGCATCAACATAAACATATGCATACATGCAAGCATACAATAAAGAAAAGGGTTTAAACAAAGTGAGCAATAAAGTCAATGTTAAATCAACTCTTGATTTAACAAACCAGCCATATCACATACGACCCGACTAATAGTAAATCGCCCGATTAATATACGGTATCACATACGCGCATTTAATCGGGTCCCCGCGCATATCTCATATGCACACCACATCGTTTTGCCTGGGCTAGGAAACTCCTCTGTGGGACTCTAAGACTCGTCAATACGCCGGCAGTGGGTGATGATCATATCAAGCACCTCCAAGCCGCAAGAGATCAGCTAAACGTAGAGGCCACCCGGGTATTGAGCGATCAGAAGAAAACAAGCGAACCTGTCAAAACTCCCGTCGAGCCAACTGGAAACACTATCGTACAGTCCGGTCTCTTCGTCAGATATGCTGCATATCAAGTCTAGGGATGGCATTGTCGACCCCAATAACTCAATAAGTCATGCCAATGTATGGCCTATAATCAAGCCGAGAAACTACCGATAACACTTATCAGTAAATCTCAACAGCCCTGGCCAGGGACTTACTGATATAGCCAATCGAGCACAGCACAACATCAACCCCCAATACCGGGAGAGACGAAACCCCTCCTATCGCTCATTGCCTCCACATGTCTCAGGACTGTACCCAAAAGCCACCTGTTTGCACGACTCAGCAGAGCCGTGGTAGGGTGGAAATCAAAGCACAGTGGGAGAACACATGAGACTCTATGACGATCTCGGATCTACAGACTAATCTGTACCAGTGTCACCTGAGAACTGCTATCCGACGATAGATATAATACCATATAGGAGTTCTCGGCGAGTCCGTCCAGTGTACCCAGTCTCCACTGAGCACCCGCATACGATCTTGATGTCAAACATCAATGGATATGGGAACATCCATCGCCCATCATATGGGTCTAGTATCATATACGCTAGTCTACTCTGGAATATCGATGCCTCGTCTCGATACACCCACGACTAGGGACATTTCAGGATATGCTTATAAACTACACATGTCCCACTAGTATGATCTACATCATAATCATAGTAGTAAAGCAAATATTCTCAGGGCTTTATCAACATGTACAAATGAATAAAAGCATGATCAAGTGAACATGTCAGATAAAGAGTAACCAGATAGCATACTATCATGTCGAGAAAGAATGTCCTCTGCATATATATACATGTATAAATACATCCACTATCAAATAATGGCCTCTAGGGCATACATATATCCAACAATACCAAAATACGACATTTGCAAAAAAACTGTAATTTTAGTGTTCTAAACGATAACTACTAAGCAACACTGCAAAATAACCACCTAATTAATAGTTAGGGCCATTACCTCACCAAACTTAGGAAAACCCCTTACTTTCCATGCTCCAAGTCATCTCCATAGACTTTAGATCAACTTTAATGAAGGGTGTAGTGAGTTTTGTGAAGATTTGTGTGGGTTTGTGAGGATTTGGGTTAGGGTTTAGTGAAGAACAAGGTGAGTGTTCAGTTGAGGGAATGAGGGTGATGAAATGAGGTGAAGAAAAATGAAGAGGAGAAAATGATAAGTGAATGAGAGTTATGAATGAGGGTCAGGGTGAATGAGGGTCAGGGTGTATGTGTGAGTGAGGGTGAGGAAATGAGGGGTGAGTTTAGAGGAGCCATGCCTCCCTCTCTCTCTCTTCATTTAATGCATGGCATGCTTGCCATGCCTCATGATGCCTTCTCTCTCTCTCTTCCCCTCTCTCTCAAGTCAACCTATTTTCAACCCATAAAAAAAACTAGATGATTTAATTAAATACATATTGCAACTTAATGAAATGGGGTTAGATGCTATGGCTACTTAAGCATGGTTAACCCCTAATTAACCCTAGGTTAACATGCACATGTGTGTGCAAGCCTAAAATAAATATTAATAAAATATTATTTAATTTTTATAAAATATTTGAAAACTATTTTGGTAAACTTTTTATTAAAAACCCGCATTATTAATTAACACTAATCGCAAATCTAAGGTGTTACACACTTGCTTAGGCAATTGAGTCAATCACGAAATGTCAAGTACTACACTAGATATTGCTTTTGCACTAGCTGCAATAAGCGTATATATTAATCCAATCCTGGAGAAACATTAGGAAGCGGTTATGAACATAAGTGGATGTTCTTGGTATATGGTAATGGCAGCCTCCTTCAGGAGGCGGTTATCATTTCTGGCTTCCAAGGTGACCTGGATGACAGAGTGACTGTCAGAGTTATAGTTTTTCCTCTTTTGAGGGGCAGTATGTTGGACAGGTGGTCCAAATGGATACTAAAGAAGGCATGGCGCAGGATACTGATTAAATTCAGTAGATGATACGGTCTAAGAAATTTGTTGGATTTGGATTTCATTTGTGAACTGGGTCCCATCAAATATCCAGACAAATTCTAAGACATGTATCGCTCATTTCGGAAGATAGTCTTTCTCCGCGAAGTTGAGATATAGAGAGATACAGATAGAAACATTGGAGCGGATGCACTCACTGAGGCTATTTCTCGAACGCAATAGTTTCGCAAACGGGCTTTGCGAGTCTGATTAGTAAAGAAGTTGGGTGTTCAGTATCACACGGGCTGTGAGTATGCGACACCGCAATAATTAGCCTTAAGTGCAAGTGGGAGATTGTTGTCTATAGTGCCCTCAAGTCAATTATTGTAATCGCAGGCACGCGATTGTGATGATTGAGGGAGGACCTATACGGGTATAATAGTCTTACTCGAGATGATAGTATGTTATCTGGTTTGTCTATATCATCATGTACATGCATTATGTGGTATTACAAATCACTATTACATGTTGATAGAGCCCATAGGATTCTTGCTTGACTACCAGCATTATGATAGCAATTATATACGTGAGAGCTGGGTGGTCTATAAGCACATCCTTAAATGTCCCTAGTCGAGGGAGTATCGAGACTGAGTATCGATACTCTGGAGTAGACTAGCGTATACTTTTCGAGACCCCGACGAGGGGCGGTTTCCGGTCTCACAAGCCATTGGTGTCAGTTAGTCACCTAAGATAGTATACAGGTGCTCATTTGGTTATGAGTACACTGGACGGACTCGGCGGAAACATGCTAGATGGTATTATACCTATTATCAGATAGCAGTTCCCTGGTGACATATGTACAGGTTCGTCTGTCAACCTGAGATCGTCATTTGTCTCGTGTGAGTTCCCACTGTGCTTTGATTACTACCCTACCACGGCTCAAAGGAGTCATGCAAACAGGTTTTAGTTGGGTACAGTCCCGAGCCACATGGAGGCAGTGAGCGGATCGTCGGGGATTCGTCTCTCTTGGTATTGGGGGTTGATGTCGTGCTGTGCACGGGTGGCCATCACCAGAAATCCTTGGCCAAGGTAGACGAGAATTACTGATTTGGATCAGTAGTTTCTCAGTGGGTGATGGGCTTCACACCGACATGAAATATTGTGTTATTAGGGGTCTGACTTTATCCACCCCCTAGACCCAATATGCGATACTCTTAGACGAACAGACCGGACTGTATGAAGATTGTCACAGACAGACTCAATAGGGGTTCGGATGAGTATGCTCGTCGGCCTTCCTTTCGCTTAATACCTGGGTAGCCGTTACGTACAGCTAGTACCGCTGACGTGCTTGTGGTTAAACCCACTACCAGCGTATTGACGAGTCTTTAGAGTCCCACAAAACATGGTTTCCCTGGGTCAGGCGAAATGATGTAGTAGCCGTATTTTAATACGTGTAGGGCTCCGATCGAATGACTGTACTTGTTACCCGGACTTTCGATTGGACGGTTGATACTACTAGCCAGCTTGGGCTTGAGCCGGATTATTAAATAAGGCATTGATTTAATAATTTACGTATATATATTTCGATATGTATATTCTAGTATTATGTTCTTTATGTTATTCTATCTCTTTGGGTATTCGTATTTTGGTATGATTACAGGTATATATATACAGTTGAGTGTAATCCGTATTTATACGGAAAATATTCTAGAAGGTAGACACCTCATTTTGGTTTATCCATTTATTAAATTAAATGGAAATGATGTGTAAAGGTAAATGAAGAGAGAATGGTGAGAACCATGCTTGAATAGTGTTGACAAATGAATTGTTAATTCATTTGTGCAAACTATTCAAGTATGGTTGCATTATGTTTATTGAAAAAATGGTTTTACAAAACCTTACTTCATATTTTCTCTCACTTGATGGATGGTCATTTTTGAAAAACACTCTCACCATTTGCTTCTGTTAGTGTATATGCCCTAGGGGCCACTAATGTATCATACTAGTTTGTATATTACTTAATGGAAGCTTGGGATATTCACTGTTGTATTAACAGTCTTGCTCAACATAGTAGTATGCTACTTGGTTTATATTTATCTTAATATGTGTATATGTTTCTTTTAGCATATCGCGAATACATATTGATAGAGCCCTTAGGATCTTGCTTGACTACCAGCGTTGTGATGGCAGTCACACTAGTGGGAGCTGGGTAGTCTACAAGCACATCCTTTTTCAGGTCCTTAGTCGTAGGATTATCGAAACAGGGTATCGATACTCCGGAGTAGACTAGTGTGTACGCTTCTCATCCCAGTTGGGGAAATGGTCTGTCCCACAGCCATTAGTACGTTGTACTAAAGATAGTATGCAGGTGCTCGTTGGGTTACGGGTACACCGGACAAGACTCGCAGGGAACTGTTGGTTGGTATTATACCCGTCGTCAGTTAACAGTTCCCAGGTGACATGAGTCCAGCATAGTCCGTAGAATTGACACTGCCGCTTCGTCTCGAGTGTGTTCCCACTGTTCTTAGATTGCTACCCTACCACGGCTCAAAGGAGTCGTGCAAACAGGTAGCAGTTGGGTGCAGTCCCGAAGCACTTGGAGGCAATGGCGTTTAGATAGGATTCGTCTCTCCCGGTATTGGGAGTTGATATCGCACTGTGTTTGGAGAGCCATTACGCAAAGTCCCTAGCCAGGGTAAACGAGATTTGCTGGTAGGATTTCCAGTAGCTTCTCAAGGTGTAATGGGCTTCACTCCGACACGACTTATACTGCTTTTAGAGGACTGACGCTTGCCGCCCCCTAGGCCCGATATGCGATAGTCTTAGACGAACAGACCAGACTGTACGGAGATTGTCGCATCAGGCTCAGTAGGAGTTCGGATGGGTTTCCTCATCGGCCTTCTTATCGACATCTACCTGGGGACCGTTACGTACAGCTAGTACCGCTTGCGGCCTGTGGTTAAACCCACTGCCAGCGTAGTGTCGAGTCTTTAGAGTCCCATACAGAGAGTTTCCCTGCTTCAGGCGAAACGATATAGAGGTCGTATGGTTTTACGACAGGGTTCAGACATATACGTGTACTTGTACAGTATGATGTTCGGACAGTTTATACTAGCGGGCTTTAGTTTAAGCCAGATTCTAGTATTGGATTATTGGATTTATGCATGTTAGTTATATGTATGCCCTAGAGGCCATTACTGTACATTGGATGTATATTGTAGTGGATGCTGGGTCATATATAGGTAGGACTTTCTTGCTCGACATGATAGTACGCTATCTGGTTGCTCTTTATCTTAACAGGTATACTTTCTGTCTCTCTGTTACTTGTTGATAAAGCCCTTAGGATGTGTACTCGACTTCCAGGACTATGATGCAGATCATACTAGTGGGGCCTGGATAGTCCATGAGTACATCCTTTAATGGTCCTAGTCGTGGGAATATCGATACGGGGCATTGATATTCCAGAGTAGACTAGCGTATATCTTCTCGACCCATGTGATGGGCGATGGATGATCCCATATCCATTGGTGTTTGACATCAGAGATGGTATGCGGGTGCTCAGTGGAGACTGGGTACACTGAACGGACTCGCCGAGAACTCCCAGATGCTATTATACCTCACGTCAGATGGCAGTTCTCTGATGACACTGGTACAGCTTAGTCTGTTGACCCGAGATCGTCATAGAGTCTTCTGTGTCTCCCACTGTACTTTGATTTCCACCCTACCACGGCTCTACTGAGTCATGCAAACAGGAGGTTTTTGGGTACTGTCCCGATTCACATGGAGGCAATGAGCGATAGGAGGGGATTCGTCTCTCCCGGTATTGGGGGTTGATGTTGCGCTATGCACGATTGGCCATAACAGGAAATCCCTGGCCAGGGTTGTAGTGATATACTGGTAAGAGTTATCAGTAGTTTCACGAATGTTATGGACCTTATGTCGGCATGACTTATCAAGCTACTGGGGTCTGACGTTTACCACCCCTAGGCGAGATATGCGACATATCAGACGAACAGACCGGACTGTACGGTAAGTGTTACTGGTTGGATTCACAGGAGTGTGAGCGGGCTTGCTCGTCGATCTTCTGATCGCTCAATACCCGGGTGGCCGTTACGTTTAGCAGACCGCTTGCGGCTTGTGGGTGATTGATATGATCATCATCTACTGCCGGCGTATTGACGAGTCTTTAGAATCCTACACAGAGGTTTCCTGGCTCAAGCGAAACGAAATAGGAGCGCATATGAGATATGTGCGGGACCGAGAATAATGCGTGTATGGCCTATACATCTAGTTAACGATCCGTATTAGGGTTTGTAGGCACATGAAAATTTTGAATTGGCCATATTTGATCATTTGTGAGACTTCATTAGTGTGCCTAGGAACCCTACAGTGGTATCAGAGCCTAGCTAGAGCCTTAGGCGATGCGTAGACGGAGTTAGAAGTCCGATCGAACCGAAACCCTAACTCAAGAATGCTCTCTGTACAATTTTTGAAATCGGGGATTTTTGAGAATTAAAAATATGCAGAAAAACCAGCAGGAGATTCTAAGAATTACTGAGAAGCTCGTACTCCTGAGTCCATAAAAGTGCGGCGGAACCGCGGCATTAGCGTGGCTAATGCGGCGGTTCCGCGGCCGTTTAGTCTCATCTTGCATTGAATTTTGCACAGTAATTCCTATTTTGCAGTGCTGGTTTTCCTGGGAATTTTTAATCTGAACTCAAGAGTTGAGTTTTCTGGGTTGCATTGGGAGTTCGTAAATTCGATCGGATTATCAAATTTTGTCTATGTGTTTTTCCCGGTAATTTTAGAATATGTTAAAAAGTTCGACCGGATATAAATACCCATTTTTTCCCCTGCCGGGAAATTTCCAATTGTTGGATTTTTCCGTGTTTTAAAGACGTTCTAAGTAGTGCAAGTAACGCGATGGACCTTCTAGAAGACAACAAACCTTAACTCGATTATGTGACCGTCTTGAACTGCCCTTTGAACCTTCGGGTTTGGGGCGGTACGGCATGCCACATGTGAGGCGTTGGCTTGACCCTTCTACGGCTGGACCGTTGGTACTGAGGCATGAACTGAATGTTTTTAGACTTATTTCATGTGTTGAGCTGTATCGGGAAAACTTGGGTGTTCGATTGTTCGATCGGAAAGTTTAACATTTTCTATTTATCCGGAATGTGATACAACATTTGGAATTCACAAGTAGTTATGAGATAACTGAATGAATGTTATAAACATAGCAATTTGGTCTCACTTGATCGGTTTCCACGAAATTTTGATGCGATCAAAAGTCCGTCGCAATCACATAGCGTACGCGGATACTCGCCGGGTAAACTTAATAGACAGCCTCACTCCATAGCCCCGACCAAGTGACTATAGGAGAACCCCGTCGCCGAAAGCATCCGTTCGGGTGCTCGCGGCAGCGGTGTTCCTCCTTGGTGCACTTCGTCGACGGTATCGGGGGTGCAGCTGCCTACTAAAGTTTACGACGAGCATTCGATCAGAATGTCGGGAATCCTGTTGAATTGCCCGACTTTATATTAAAAAGTGTTTTCAATTTTGAGACTAAAATGCGGGGTTTATAATTGTTAGGCATGCGATGTTTAAGTATTTCATTTGATTAGGCATGCGATGTCTAAAGAGGATGCGGATTCCAACTGTTGTAGTTTTACACTTTCTTTTCTGTGACCGTAAGTGTAATATGTGATATCACCGGTTTCGTTGCTATATATCAACGACAATTGGGATGCGCATATTTACTTACGTTGATGACATGTGATGTTATGTGTTGTTGGATATGTTATATTGGATCGTCGTGTTTGAATAGCCGGGGGTTTTTATATGAGATGAGTGTTTTTCATTTTCATTCATGTAAAAACTTGTATGTAATATTCTTTTATTGGGGCACTTCCAGGTTGCGGATGATGTCACCATTTGTATATTATTTACTTTTCTGCACTAGGATAGACCCAAGGAGGAGGGCACAAGTAACCGGGTTCTAGGGTCCAGTGGGAGACCAACTCGAGGAGTCGAGTCCGGGTCTCCTAACCCTAAAATTGGTAGGGTTGCTTGCCGCTCTCGTAGGGGTCTAGGGGTGTGGGATTGGCTATTCATCACGACCGTGGAATCCGTGTTTTATACTGGCTCGTATTGAAAACACGGACGTCCTAGTATATCCAATGTTTCATATGATATTTTCTGCTGCGTTATCTGTGATGTGATCATGTGATTTGTTCAGATAGATATAGTATATAGTATATATAGTATATTATATAGACGTTGCTTATGTTTTACACCCGCGCTAGCCCTGCCTCGTTCTGGCGTTAGTTACCTAACCTAACGGTGCAGACGGGACATCGAGGCGAATGCGGATGGCATAAGCGTACGTTATATTTATCTGTGATGTTTAGGTGGACTTAAATGATGGGATATTCATTAATGAGATTAATGAAAGAAAATAAACCTAATTGATGTTGTGGAATCGAATTTCAAAAATAAAACAGGTAGCTACAGTTCTTGCTTTGCATCGTGGTGTTCATTATAGAACATCCTGCACCTTATTCGATGAGGAAAGGACCGAGATCCCTTCACCGGGAGTGACTCCTTTAGCAATAACTGGCAGATGCTACAACCCTCGGTTTGTCTTTTGATCGCTTCTATAGTTTCTGCTTTGCACAGTGATATATATGATATATCCCGCACCTCATTCGACGAGGAAAGGGCCGACGATCCCTTCACCGGGAGTGACCCCTTTAGCAAAACTAGAAAAGCCTCAAAAACATTCCATTTAAAAACCATTTGATTCCGCAACGAGATCAAGTTCAAAGCGTTAAAGGTTTTCTTAAAAACCATTCGCAACCCTCCGTCATTTTAGGAAGTAGAGTACTTAGTATTCGTGCTACGTTTGTCGACCATAGCCGAGGCGTAGTGTGCGGTAGCTAAGTGATGTCTTCCTATACAGCATATGATGCGATTAGTTAGGACAGTCATGTGGCTTTGTTGACCTTAGCCAAGGGTCATGTGGGTGGGTCTAATTAATCATGAAATGACGGGTAGAACTTGACTAGTACCTATGATTTGTTGACCTTAGCCAAGGTCATAGGTGCTAGGGGTAAAAACCATTATCGGGAGTTTCAAGTGTTGAAATTTGCAATGAGATTGCATACCTTCTATGTGATAGTTGGATCCCGATACCCACTGCGAGTAATTGTTACTCCTGGGAGAGTTTTGCACTTTACAATTAGCCGATCAAGTAGGTGTCTAGAAAGGTGTCAACGGGGTTACGCCTATGGGAAAACAAGGTTTACTGTAATTAGGTCCGTGCGAAAGCACGGGGAACCTCCCTCAAAGTGTTGGAGATAGTGCCCTCAGAGTCAATTATTGGATCACAGGTACGTGATTGCAATGATTGAGGGAGGACCTATCCCGGTAGGACAGTCTTACTCGAGATGATAGTATGCTATCTGGTTTACCTTTATCATCGTGTACTGTTTAAGTGACCTGACACGTCGCTATTACACGTTGATAGAGCCCCTAGGATTCTTGCTTGACCACCATCAGTATGAGGGCGATCATATAAGTGGGAGCTGGGGGTCTATAAGCATATCCTTAAATAGTCCCTAGTCGTGAGAGTTTCGAGACAGGGCATCGATTCTCCATAGTAGACTAGTGTATACAGTCGAGACCCCGACGAGGGGCGGTGGCCGGTCTCACAAGCCACTGGTGTCAGTTGGATCACCTAAGATGTATACAGGTGCTCATTGGGTTATGAGTACACCGGACAGGATTCGCCGGGAACATGCTAGTTGGTCATATACCAGACGTCAGATGGCAGTTCCCTGGTGACATGTGTGCAGGTTAGTTCATCGACCTGGGGATCGTCATTTGTCTCGTGTGAGTTCCCACTGTACTTTGATTACTACCCTACCACGGCTCAAAGGAGTCGTGCAAACAGGTTTTAGTTGGGTACAGTCCCGAGCCACATGGAGGCAGTGAGCGTATCTTCAGGGGTTCGTCTCTCCCGGTTTTGGGGGTGAGGTCGTGCTGTGTCTAGGAGAGCCATTACACAAAGCCCTCGGCCGAGGCAAGGAGATTTACTGGTAGGTATTCCGGTAGTATCTCAGGGTGTTCTGGGCTACACTCCGACACGACTTGTACCGCTTTTGGGGGTCTGACTTTTACCAACCCCCTAGGCCCGCCATGCGATGCTCATAGACGAACGGACCGGACTGTACGGATATTGTCACTGACAGGCTCAGTAGGGTGTCAGGCTGAGTTCGCTCACAGACGTCCCTTTTAGTCAGTACCTGGTAGCCCGTTACGTATTGGCTTATACCTCTGACGTGCTAGTGGTTAAATCCACAACCAAGGTGTTGATGAGTCTTTAGAGTCCCCCACATTTCAGTTACTCAGCTTTCGGGCGAAAGGTTGTAGAGGCCGTATGGAGATATGGCAAGGTCCGATCAGATACGTGCGGTATTGCACGGATCAGGATCGGACAGTCTGTACTATAGGCCGTATGGTTATATGGCAGGGTTCGATCAGATACGTGCGGTATTGCACGGATCAGGATCGAACAGATATTACTAGCCGGTTTTGGTATAAGCCGGATTCTAGTATAGTACAGTGTAGATTTTGTCTCATTGCATTTGTATTTCGGTCGAAATACAGATGCATGTGTGTATGCACAGTATCGGGGTTTTCCTGTAATTTATTACGGGACCTGTTTTCTGGAGTTGCCAGTTTGCTTTCCGTTTCGGCCAATTTCCATTGTTCCGTTCATTGGCCGAAGATTGGTGGAGGAGGGCTTATTTGCATTGTTGCAAATAAGTATTTGTGAAGGGGGCTTTTGCTTTTTGTTGCATCATGATAGCCATTCTTTGACCTTGACTTCTTGTCTTCATAATGACTTGACTTTTGTTTTCATGATGGATGTTGATGATGGTAGGTTTGAGTGTTGGACTTTGTGAGGTAATGATGGTGGTTTTGCTTATGATCATATTCTTTCATGATTCCCTTTTTGCATTATTGTTATGGTTGCACCACTCATTCCTTGACTCTCTCTCTCATTCTCTCCCTTCACCTTGCATTGGCCGGCCATTCTTTTTGAGGGGGGGCTGTCCAAAATTGGTTGTGGGGATATGTTGTTCATTTGATGCTCCAAAATACCCCAAGCTCCTCCACATTTTGTTCTTGTTTCATCCCTCCACCAAATGGCACCTCCTTAACCCCAAAATGAGACATGGATCTCTACACTACATTCTACAGCAAACCTTGGGCACGTCGAGTAGCCGGCTTCGTGCCCGAGTTGCCTCGGCATTGAGGTGGGAGCCCGTAAACAAAGTAGGCGATGTGGTGCACTTCCGGCGACGAGGAGGAGACGGGACATTCCGCAGGAGATCGGGAGGATGACGAGAAGACCGGAGGACTTGGATCGTCGGTATATCTATTCCCTTTCTTGTAGTTAGCTAGGACTAATTAATGGTTCGATCCGGGTTTTAGTGCGCGGCGGTTTGCCAGTCCAAGAAAATTTAAAGTTTATCACCGCTTCCGCATTTGGCCGTCGGATTGACGGCCGGGACGCCGCCGTGCACTTACAGTGGTATCAGAGCCTCGCCATTAACTTAGTCTAGCTTCGTTTGATGTGTTTTTCAGTTCCGATTGATCGAAATGTCCAAAAACCCGTATTTGCTCACGACAGTTTTCTGTTGAAATTTTTTGGTGTCCAAAAATTTTTCAGGTTGTATAAAAGTACTGTGCAGGAAATTCTAAGACTACTGGAAAAATTCGACACAGTCAGTCGACCAATGTAGCGCGGATCCGCGGCCAAACCCCCCATTGGGCCGCGGATCCGCCGCACATTGGTGTCGTGACTGCATCAATTTTTTCCAGTGGGCTTCTGGGCTTAAAATAGGGGTTTTGGAATATTAAAATTGGGCCAATTATTTTTGTGAGTGCTACAGTATTCCTTTGGGGCCCACTTGTTAATTTTTGATCGATCGGATATTTTAAACACATATTTCACAGTATTTACATTATATCTGCGACCGTGAATGTCACTTGATCGGTAAATCCGGTCTAACTGCTATAGCCCGGTTAGACGGATTTGCGAACGTGACTTTCACGTTGATGTTCTGTTTTTGCTGTGATGTTGCGGATCGGTCGTGGGGGATAGCCTGGATGCAATGCTAGTACAGTTGTGGTTGTATTATGTACATTTGATATTGCGGGGCGAGCGTCCGACATGTGGACTGCCGTCACTGCCTGATTGTATTATTCTTTTGGGGCACGACCTGGTTGCGGTCGATGTACCCGTTGTATGTATATTTTACTTTCTGTACTAGGATTGCCCCGCGGAGGGGTGCACGGATAGCCGGATTCTAGAGGGCAACAAGCCCGCATCTCATGGCATTGAGACGGAGGGGGCTTCACTCTAGGATTGGCGGGATATTCGCCACACTCGTAGGGGGTACAGGTTGACCCAGGAGGGGTGCCCAAGTTACCGGATTCCGTGAAGTGCTGGGTGGTCCATTCACGTTGCTGAAGGGGGCTGCCTCGCTTCAGGTTTTGGCGGGTGACTTGCCGCGCCCGTAAGGGTCTAGGTTTTCATTGCACAGGCTATCCACACGACCAGGGGAACGTCGGGTTTCAGCGGCTCTGTGAAACCCGGGGATCCCAGATATCTGTATTGTTTCTGTGATGCTGTACATTTCTGTGATGTTGCATTTTATTCACGCCTTGAGCGAAATATAATATATTGGTATATATATTAGTAGATGTTGTATATGTTTTGCATCCGTGCTAGTCCAGTCCCCGCTCTGTCGTTAGTTAGCTAACCTAACGGGTAATGACGGGACCCAGTGGCGAATGCGGATGGCATATACGTACATCAGTATATTTTCGTTCTTTGTGGTGTGATCAATTGATGGGACTGCATTGATTCGGATCAATGCAAGTTAAAACAAACCTAATCTGATGTTGTTGGAACACTTTTCAAAAAGCTGTTATTGCAAGGACGTTCACTTTTGTTTTGCATCGCGGTATTCATTTAGAATATCCTGCTCCTCAGTCGACGAGGCAAGGGCCGAGATCCCTTCACCGGGAGTGACCCCTTGGACAAAAAGTTTGCGTCAGGGCAATGACTTCACTATAGCCGATTACTTTTGCTTTGCACCGTGGTATTTAGTTGGAATATCCTGCACCCCATTCTACGGGGAAAGAGCCGAGATCCCTTCACCGGGAGTGACCTCTTTAGCGGAAGTTGTCGTCACTATATTTCTAAAAAGCTATCCGTTCCTTCGACGATATCAAGTTCATTACGTTAAAGGTTTTCGCCAGAAACCATTCGTAGCCCTCCGTCGTTTCATATGGATAGTCAATAGTATTCAAGCTGTGTTTGTTGGCCATAGTCAAGGCACAGTGTTTGGTAGCTGTTGGGTGTTCATATGTAGCATAGATAGATGCGTTGGTTTGGGACAGTCGTATAGCCTTGTTGGCCCTAGTCAAGGGCTTGTACGGGTGGGTTCAAATCAACCTGGACAATGACGGGTAGAACTTGACATGTGACTTATGATTTGTTGGCCTTAGTCAAGGTCATAAGAGCATGGGGTAAAAATCACATCGGGAGTTTCAAAAGAACTGAAACTTGCCAGATATGCGCATACCCTCTGGAGTGTGATGACGTGAGCGGATTCCGTCACGTTATCATGCGATGATAGTTGGATCCTGATTCCCACTGATGAGTTAGTTTACTCCTCGGGTAACCCCGACTAATTCTTCTTTCAGGTTTGGAGGAGAATTTGAGGTACAGTGGGAGGATTCCAGATTAGATAAATTGGTAACCATTCTGATCTAGGTTAGAGTGCACGCTGAGTGTTTCTTTTCTCTCTCTCTTTGGCAGCGACCATTGACCTGACCCTAAGACTTTGTAGCGTCTTGAAAAGTCGTTTTGGTGAAATCCTGAAATTCGGTGAAAATTCGGTATTTTTCCGAAAACCGTCTTTCTCGATATTTTGCAGTTTAGGGCTAATTATACCTAAAAAGGATAAGTAATTTCTTGTTTTTAGTAGCTAATGAGTTATTTATGAAATTTTGGTCATTTAAAAATTTTTCCCTATTTTTCAATTTTTTAATATTATTTTAAGCCGGTAAGAAAATACATTAAATAAGCGATAAATACAAATTTTTCCGGGCTAATTTTAATCTCTAAAATTATGATAATTATAATCTAGTGATAACATGAATTTTTAGTAATTTATTTTGATTTTTAACAAATTTTTATGATTTGAAACGAATTTATTGAATTTTGAGCTAAAACTTGCAATTTTTGAGTTGTAGGGGGCCTTTTTACATAAAATTTCTTTTGTAAAACCCCTCTCTCTTTTTCCTCAGCCCTAGGACAGCCCCACCTTGTGTGAGACCACAAATTTCTGGCCTCTCTCTTCTTGGTTTCTTTCTTGAGTTAATTTGATAGTTTATGGTATTATTTTAATTAAAATGGATAATGTATGATACATTGACTTTTGTGGACTTGACCATGACTTTCCCCACTTGCCCACACCCTCCCCCATACCTCATTCTGGCCGAAATTCCTGCACACCCTCTTCTTCCTCTCTTTTCTTTTCATTTTTCTTCAATTTCTTCAAGAAATACATCAAAATCCATGATTTAATTCAAAAATCCAAATAAAAATCCTTATGCTATCATTATCCTTAGCCATTCTTGCTTGAATCTTGGAGCTAGGAAGCCATTCCTTGGAGCAAATTCTCTTGCTTGATCCATTGATCAAGAGGTATAATTCTCATCAAGTTGCTTTCTTTTGCTAAAAATTCCTTTAATTGTATGGTTAGTGTTAAAAGTTAGCTTATTTCTAATCTAGTTTAAAAGAGTAGTTTGTTTAAATTAGGGTTTTGAAGCCATGATAATTAATTAAGTTGTTTATTAGTTAATCTAGTTGTTAGTGAACTAATCTATATGGTTACCTTGTTATGTAGTCTTTAATTATGCTAATTTAGGTAATTTTAGAAGTTGATTTTAGTTGTAAATTGTTGTTTTAAATTTTCAAGAGAAGGTTTTTGTATGGAATTGATATTTGAAACTTGATTAGTGAGTTGATTAAGTTTTAGAAAGCATTACTTAATTGATTTAAACCTAATTTGCTATCTAGTGTTTTGCTAACCTTAATCTAAGAGGTGAACTTGCTAATTGGGGTTGAAATTAGTGTTTATTAAGTTTTTCAAGTATGGTTTTTGATTTGCAATTGCTATTTATAAAAATCAAGAAAGGGTTTGGTTGTGGAATATAGGTTTTGGAGCATGGTTAATGTGTTGTAATTAGTGTTTGTAGATTGCTTGTAGTGTGCTTGGGTAATTATGCTTTATTGTAGTCGTTTTGTCGCAAATCGGCGATTGTTGCACCGATTTTTGGAATGTATATGCTTACTAGATTTTTATATAAATTATGTGATGGATTAATTGTGACATCTTGATGATTGTGTTGGCTTGTCCTACGACTTTTAGGATGCGTGAGTGCGGTTTTTGGGTAGTCGGGTTTTAGTTTTGCCGGGCGACCCAAATCGGCGTTTTTGGCAGTTTTTGCGATTTTCGCGTGTGTTCCGCGCACTTTGTGCACGTTGTACCTAGCTAGCGAACTTTAGTAGTTTCGTTGGGGTTTGCGTCGTTCTTGATATGTAACCTTATAATTGGTAATGATGTAAATTCCAGGTTCGGTCGCGGAAACGTCAGACGCGGCGCGAAAGGGAAAGGCGGTGATTGGACACAGCTAGCCAGGGATTCCGGTGAGTAGATTTAACATCTACGGGGGACGATCGTTTGGATGGCGCAAGTCGCCCGATAGATTTAGTAAACTGAAAATAAAATAGTAAACTGGATAACCACTTGTGACATTAGAATAATAATACTGGCATGATAATTGCTGCAATTAGATCAATATGTTATACCCATATACGCAAACTCAATTGTAGGACACATGCACCATTACCAGGTTTTTATATGCAGCACGAGCACTATTCATGTTTACACACACACCCTGGTAATTTCCATGCCACCATACTAGATAACTTTTAAATTGAAATCTTTTACTAATTGATACTTAAACTGATACTATTGCCTTTAATTCCTTAAAAATGAAACCGTAGTATTGCTATTCATGTGCATGTACTTCATCATATTAATTGTTCATGCTTAATACATTAATCACACATCGCACCTTGATTATTGATATCATACGCATTCATTATCATTGATATATGCACTTATGAGTATTTCTTGAGATTTTATGATATTGCTGGATTTCGGGGGAAAGCCGCAAAAATTTCTAAACTTATTATATTTTTAAAATATGTAAATTGCGGTTTTCTAGTGATGTAAGTGTCGTCCACCATGAGTTTGCTGTGGATTTGGAAATCCGTGTCGAGGAGTGGAGGAACCGGCACGGGTACATGGTGGGCCCGGTAAGGTACCCCGGGGCAAGAGGAATGTGGTGATGACGTTGAGCCTGGCAGGGGACGGATTACCTACCGGTGACTGTTTGGGACGGCGGATATCCAGAGGATACCGACCGTGGCCGCTAGATGATGATATATTGATATTTGAGATGGGTCAGCCGGACGGCTGAAGCCAGAGATACATTTATGAGATTTGAGACAGCTTTTAGGTGTTGTTGCTGGACACCGATTTTCGTCGATTCATTGACATTTGCTGGCATTCTAAAAGAGTTTCAAAAACAAAAAAGAGATAAAATATTTTTATATATAAACCTATTGAGACCTCAGATATTCATGCTGCATACATATTCGTACACTGATGTTGTATACACACCTGCTAGCATATCCATATTGCATACATACTCGCCATTATGTCCTGCCTTACCTGTATATAGATGCTAGGATGCTTGTGTGCATGCATTCGATAGCCTGTGTAGATGTTATTTATTACTCACGAGTTGGCAACTCACCCCCGTTGTGCCATAGCCTGTTGCAGGTCCGCTCCGTCAGTTCAGTAGCGGCGGGTGCGCTCGCTTCTTTTGCCTCTTTTGCCTGGACTCGAGATTTGCTCATAGGTGGGTTATGTTATCATTTTTGTACCACCTTGTATATTCTTTGTATCTAGTGTACTCCATCTACTGTTTCTACCAGATTATTGTATATTGACCTAGAGATGAGACTGTGAGGTTTGTGGATTTTATGCTGTATTTTGGGGTCGAGCTCACTTGAGCCGACATGTTACTTTTTCATGCTTCCTTATGATTATTATGCTTATTGTCATTTACATTGCGTGGGATTTTGTGACCGCCTTATGGCGAAGAGCTAGCTCCCGCTTGGGGATGCCCTATTTTGTTGGATTCATGTATATATTTTGTTGTACCCATTTTTGGGGGCCAGTATTTACAAAGGAGACTCTGCCGAAATTTTCGGGAAAAATTGGTATTGTTTTTAAAAAGGGTTTTACATGACTTATTTGATAACTCGCTTTCAATTGATTGGGTTTTCTTCACTCTTTTGCTTAATTGGTTTTGTTTTCTGGGCTTTGGCTTACTTATTTTACGGACGCCTTTAGACGTTTCGTAAACTTAAGTGCCAGTCACGTTCCGTACCCTGCGGGTCGTGACAAAGTTGGTATCAGAGCGATAGGTTTTACCTTTGTGAGTGTAGGATGACCCTTGGTAGATGGAGTAAGTGACTTAAGCAGGGTAACGTAGCGTGCGTATGTCCGCGGCATACTTACGATACGGTACTCCGCCTAAGTGACTTTAGGATATACTTGCTTGAAAATTCCGTCTTCAATTCCGTGTATCCTATGATCCTATTGCACTGTTCTTATTATCCTTTTCCTGTACCAGCCAATATGCCGCCGAAGGCTACGAGGGCACAGAGGGCTGCCGTCAGAGACGAGATTCGAGCTGGCTCGTCCGAGACTAGGACTGAGCAGGGTGGTATGCCTACGCCGCAGAGACAGACTGATCCGCATTCCCCAGGTCGCATGGATAGGCTTGAGTCCGGTATGGAGGAGCTGCGACAGATGATGGGAGGCATGCAGGAGTTACGACAGATGGTGGAATCATTAGTAGAGGTCAATCGAGCACAGAGATCGGATATTACTCCCCCTGCAGTCGTTTCGAGACCGAGTCGGATTCGCACTGATATGTTAGCACCTAGGAGGGTTCGCAGAGGCTGTGGTGGATTCTTTAAGGGCCAGTTATATCGCCTTCACCCATATGGTCAGCAACCATGGTTAGGATGTTTTTGGTGTGGTAGCCTGCATCATCGTATCAGAGACTGTCCGGTGAGACGACAGGGAGCAGTGACAGTTCCGCATGTGACCCTACCACCATCACCACCCCCTCCTCAGAGAGCCCTACTTTCTACCCCAGGCGATGCTCCACGCCAGTTAGGTGTACCGAGAGGCCGAGGACGTGGCGGTCCTGTTCAGAGAGGACGAGGAGGCAGAGGCCGAGGTCGAGGTCAGCCCGCTATCGGTGGAGGACAGGCCCGAGTTTTTGCTTTGACACCGCAGGATGCGCAGGCATCCAATGCCGTCGTGACAGGTACCTTGCCAGTTTGTTCTTTCGACGCACGGGTATTATTCGACCCAGGTTCCACACATTCGTAAGTCTCTACACACTTTGCACCGATGTTGGGCCGTGAGTCGTCGTCGTTGGATCAGCCGCTTGTTGTTGTTACTCCGGTAGGCGAGTCGTTTGTCACTCGGTTTGTATTTCGTTTGTGTTTCGTTCGTATCGGGGAGAGGGATTCATCAGTTGATTTGATACTCCTCGATATGTTGGACTTTGATGTGCTTCTGGGCATGGATTGGCTAGCCACTTGTTATGCTTCGGTGGACTGCCGTGAGAAGGCAGTCAGATTTAGCTTTCCGGGAGAGCCAGTCCTTGTTATTCAGGGAGACCGCAGTGTCGCCCTTCCCAGTTTAATTTCGTCTCTTCGCGCTGGTCAGCTCTTGCGGAAGGGATGTCAGGGATTCTTAGCGTTTGTTTGTGATACTCGAGCTGCAGATGTTCCGTTGGACCGGGTCCCGGTAGTTTGTGAGTTCCCTGATGTTTTTCCTGATGAGCTACCTGGGCTACCGCCTGAGCGCGATGTTGAGTTCTGCATTGATTTGATTCCCGGTTCGGGGCCTATTTCTATACCGCCTTATCGGATGGCCCCGGCAGAGCTTCGAGAGCTGAAGGATCAGTTGCAGGATTTGTTGGACAAGGGGCTTATTCGACCGAGTGTTTCTCCGTGGGGTGCTCCGGTCCTGTTTGTCAAGAAGAAGGATGGAAGTTGCGCTTATGTATCGACTACCGCCAGCTGAACAAAGTTACCGTTCGGAACAGATATCCGTTGCCGCGCATTAATGAATTGTTCGACCAGCTTCAGGGTGCGGGGTATTTTTCGAGGATCGACTTGCGATCAGGATACCATCAGCTGCGAGTTCGACAGGAGGATATACCGAGGACAGCTTTCCGCACGCGCTACGGCCACTACGAGTTTTTGGTGATGTCGTTCGGACTCACCAACGCCCCAGCTACATTTATGGATTCGATGAACCGTACATTCAGGCCGTATCTTGACTTGTTCATCATCGTGTTTATCGACGATATCTTGGTCTACTCCCGGAGCAGAGAGGAGCACGAGCAGCACTTGCGGATTACGTTACAGACTCTGAGGGAGCACCAGCTGTTCGCGAAGTTCTCCAAGTGTGCATTCTGGCTGGACAGCGTCGGATTCTTAGGTCACGTGGTTACGAGAGACGGCATTTGTGTGGACCCGAAGAAGATTGAGGCTGTTCAGCAGTGGCCCCGACCTACATCGGTTACTGAGATCCGTAGTTTTCTAGGCCTGGAGGGCTACTACATGCGTTTTGTTCAGGACTTCTCCCGTATAGCTGCACCATTGACCGGTTTGACCCGGAAGGGAGTTCCTTTCGTTTGGACAGAGGAGTGCGAGCGCAGTTTTCAGCAGCTACGGACCTGTTTGACTACGGCACCGGTATTATCTTTGCCTTCGGGATCAGGCGGATTTGTTGTCTACTGTGATGCTTCGCGAGTGGGATTAGGATGCGTATTGATGCAGCATGGCCGGATGATCGCTTATGCTTCTCGGCAGTTGAAGAAGCATGAACAGAACTACCCCACTCATGATTTGGAGATGGCTGCCGTGGTCTTTGCACTGAAGATTTGGCGACATTACCTGTACGGCGAGTCGTGTCAGATATTCACCGATCACAAGAGCTTAAAGTATATATTTCAGCAGCGAGACCTGAACCTCAGACAGCGTCGTTGGATGGAGTTGGTGAAAGACTACGACTGCGAGATCTTATATCACCCAGGCAAGGCGAATGTGGTGGCAGATGCGTTGAGTAGGAGGCCCGGGGGTAGTCTATCCTTTTGCGCGCAGTGCAGAGGCAGTCGTCAGCAGATTGGCAGATGTTATGCGACAGCCGAGTTGAGCTCGAGTTCACTCAGACAGGGGGACAGCTCGCGTATGTTCGTGCACGCCCACAGTTGCTTGACCGTATATATGAGGCACAGCGTAGTAACGACCGTTGCTCAGAGATCATGGCACAGATGGGACAGGGCAGATTTTCCGAGTTCATGGTTGACGATCAGGGGATTTTACGATATGGATCTAGACTGTGCGTACCAGATGCTGATGGATTGCGGCGCGACATTCTTGAGGAGGCACACCGATCAGTGTATAGTGTCCACCCCGGTTCCACCAAGATGTACCATGATATGAGAGAGACCTACTGGTGGGACGGGATGAAGAGGGACATTACGGAGTTCGTTTCGAGATGCCTGACTTGTCAGCAAGTCAAGGCCGAGCACCAGAGGCCCGCAGGAGAGCTACAGCCGTTACCCATTCCAGAGTGGAAATGGGAACAGATTTCGATGGATTTCGTTGTGGGTCTACCCAGGACCAGTCGAGGGTACGACTCCATCTGGGTGATCGTGGATAGATTGACGAAAGCGGCTCACTTTCTTTCGGTGAAGACGACTTTCAGCTTCGCTCAGTATGCTCAGCTCTATATTGACGAGATCGTGCGACTACATGGCGTACCGACTTGTATCATGTCAGATCGAGGCACTCAGTGCACCAACCGACTTTGGCAGAGACTTCAGGAGGCTTTGGGCACTCGTTTGAGCTTCAGCACAGCGTTTCATCCGCAGACAGACGGACAGTCAGAGCGGACCTTTCAGACTCTCGAGGATATGCTCAGAGCGTGCGTTTTAGACTTTGGTGGTAGCTGGGATCGTCATTTACCTCTAGTGGAGTTCTCCTACAACAATAGCTTCCAGGATACTATTCAGATGGCACCTTTCGAGGCATTGTATGGGAGGAGATGCAGATCGCCCGTTAGTTGGACAGAGCTCAGCGAGAGCAGCATTTTGGGGCCGCAGCTTGTTGAGGAGACGACATCGAAGATCCAGTTGATCCGAGACCGGATGAGAGCGGCTCAGAGCAGGCAGAAATCCTATGCAGACAGACACCGTCGCAGATTAGAGTTCGCAGTTGGCGACCATGTTTTTCTGAAAGTCTCTCCGATGAAGGGCGTGATGCGTTTTGGGCGAAAGGGGAAGCTTAGCCCTAGATTCGTAGGTCCCTTCGAGATCCTCGAGCGTGTTGGCGCTGTTGCATATCGTTTGGCTCTTCCACCCAGCTTTCCCGATGTTCACCCCGTTTTTCATGTTTCGATGCTCCGCAAGTACCTTCACGACCCTTCGCATGCGATTCAGCACCCGACAGTCCAGCTAGAGCGCGACCTTTCCTTTGCAGAGCAGCCGGTGGCCATCCTGGATCGGCAGGTGAAGAAGTTGAGGTCGAAGGTTATACCAACCGTCAAGGTCCTTTGGCGTAGCCCAAGCAGCGAGGAGGTTACCTGGGAGACCGAGGGCGAGATGAGGAAGAAATATCCCCATCTCTTCGAAGGTACGCGTAGATATATTTTTAAATTCGGGGACCGAATTTCTTTAAGGGGGGAAGATTGTAGCGTCTTGAAAAGTCGTTTTGGTGAAATCCTGAAATTCGGTGAAAATTCGGTATTTTTCCGAAAACCGTCTTTCTCGATATTTTGCAGTTTAGGGCTAATTATACCTAAAAAGGATAAGTAATTTCTTGTTTTTAGTAGCTAATGAGTTATTTATGAAATTTTGGTCATTTAAAAATTTTTCCCTATTTTTCAATTTTTTAATATTATTTTAAGCCGGTAAGAAAATACATTAAATAAGCGATAAATACAAATTTTTCCGGGCTAATTTTAATCTCTAAAATTATGATAATTATAATCTAGTGATAACATGAATTTTTAGTAATTTATTTTGATTTTTAACAAATTTTTATGATTTGAAACGAATTTATTGAATTTTGAGCTAAAACTTGCAATTTTTGAGTTGTAGGGGGCCTTTTTACATAAAATTTCTTTTGTAAAACCCCTCTCTCTTTTTCCTCAGCCCTAGGACAGCCCCACCTTGTGTGAGACCACAAATTTCTGGACTCTCTCTTCTTGGTTTCTTTCTTGAGTTAATTTGATAGTTTATGGTATTATTTTAATTAAAATGGATAATGTATGATACATTGACTTTTGTGGACTTGACCATGACTTTCCCCACTTGCCCACACCCTCCCCCATACCTCATTCTGGCCGAAATTCCTGCACACCCTCTTCTTCCTCTCTTTTCTTTTCATTTTTCTTCAATTTCTTCAAGAAATACATCAAAATCCATGATTTAATTCAAAAATCCAAATAAAAATCCTTATGCTATCATTATCCTTAGCCATTCTTGCTTGAATCTTGGAGCTAGGAAGCCATTCCTTGGAGCAAATTCTCTTGCTTGATCCATTGATCAAGAGGTATAATTCTCATCAAGTTGCTTTCTTTTGCTAAAAATTCCTTTAATTGTATGGTTAGTGTTAAAAGTTAGCTTATTTCTAATCTAGTTTAAAAGAGTAGTTTGTTTAAATTAGGGTTTTGAAGCCATGATAATTAATTAAGTTGTTTATTAGTTAATCTAGTTGTTAGTGAACTAATCTATATGGTTACCTTGTTATGTAGTCTTTAATTATGCTAATTTAGGTAATTTTAGAAGTTGATTTTAGTTGTAAATTGTTGTTTTAAATTTTCAAGAGAAGGTTTTTGTATGGAATTGATATTTGAAACTTGATTAGTGAGTTGATTAAGTTTTAGAAAGCATTACTTAATTGATTTAAACCTAATTTGCTATCTAGTGTTTTGCTAACCTTAATCTAAGAGGTGAACTTGCTAATTGGGGTTGAAATTAGTGTTTATTAAGTTTTTCAAGTATGGTTTTTGATTTGCAATTGCTATTTATAAAAATCAAGAAAGAGTTTGGTTGTGGAATATAGGTTTTGGAGCATGGTTAATGTGTTGTAATTAGTGTTTGTAGATTGCTTGTAGTGTGCTTGGGTAATTATGCTTTATTGTAGTCGTTTTGTCGCAAATCGGCGATTGTTGCACCGATTTTTGGAATGTATATGCTTACTAGATTTTTATATAAATTATGTGATGGATTAATTGTGACATCTTGATGATTGTGTTGGCTTGTCCTACGACTTTTAGGATGCGTGAGTGCGGTTTTTGGGTAGTCGGGTTTTAGTTTTGCCGGGCGACCCAAATCGGCGTTTTTGGCAGTTTTTGCGATTTTCGCGTGTGTTCCGCGCACTTTGTGCACGTTGTACCTAGCTAGCGAACTTTAGTAGTTTCGTTGGGGTTTGCGTCGTTCTTGATATGTAACCTTATAATTGGTAATGATGTAAATTCCAGGTTCGGTCGCGGAAACGTCAGACGCGGCGCGAAAGGGAAAGGCGGTGATTGGACACAGCTAGCCAGGGATTCCGGTGAGTAGATTTAACATCTACGGGGGACGATCGTTTGGATGGCGCAAGTCGCCCGATAGATTTAGTAAACTGAAAAATAAAATAGTAAACTGGATAACCACTTGTGACATTAGAATAATAATACTGGCATGATAATTGCTGCAATTAGATCAATATGTTATACCCATATACGCAAACTCAATTGTAGGACACATGCACCATTACCAGGTTTTTATATGCAGCACGAGCACTATTCATGTTTACACACACACCCTGGTAATTTCCATGCCACCATACTAGATAACTTTTAAATTGAAATCTTTTACTAATTGATACTTAAACTGATACTATTGCCTTTAATTCCTTAAAAATGAAACCGTAGTATTGCTATTCATGTGCATGTACTTCATCATATTAATTGTTCATGCTTAATACATTAATCACACATCGCACCTTGATTATTGATATCATACGCATTCATTATCATTGATATATGCACTTATGAGTATTTCTTGAGATTTTATGATATTGCTGGATTTCGGGGGAAAGCCGCAAAAATTTCTAAACTTATTATATTTTTAAAATATGTAAATTGCGGTTTTCTAGTGATGTAAGTGTCGTCCACCATGAGTTTGCTGTGGATTTGGAAATCCGTGTCGAGGAGTGGAGGAACCGGCACGGGTACATGGTGGGCCCGGTAAGGTACCCCGGGGCAAGAGGAATGTGGTGATGACGTTGAGCCTGGCAGGGGACGGATTACCTACCGGTGACTGTTTGGGACGGCGGATATCCAGAGGATACCGACCGTGGCCGCTAGATGATGATATATTGATATTTGAGATGGGTCAGCCGGACGGCTGAAGCCAGAGATACATTTATGAGATTTGAGACAGCTTTTAGGTGTTGTTGCTGGACACCGATTTTCGTCGATTCATTGACATTTGCTGGCATTCTAAAAGAGTTTCAAAAACAAAAAAGAGATAAAATATTTTTATATATAAACCTATTGAGACCTCAGATATTCATGCTGCATACATATTCGTACACTGATGTTGTATACACACCTGCTAGCATATCCATATTGCATACATACTCGCCATTATGTCCTGCCTTACCTGTATATAGATGCTAGGATGCTTGTGTGCATGCATTCGATAGCCTGTGTAGATGTTATTTATTACTCACGAGTTGGCAACTCACCCCCGTTGTGCCATAGCCTGTTGCAGGTCCGCTCCGTCAGTTCAGTAGCGGCGGGTGCGCTCGCTTCTTTTGCCTCTTTTGCCTGGACTCGAGATTTGCTCATAGGTGGGTTATGTTATCATTTTTGTACCACCTTGTATATTCTTTGTATCTAGTGTACTCCATCTACTGTTTCTACCAGATTATTGTATATTGACCTAGAGATGAGACTGTGAGGTTTGTGGATTTTATGCTGTATTTTGGGGTCGAGCTCACTTGAGCCGACATGTTACTTTTTCATGCTTCCTTATGATTATTATGCTTATTGTCATTTACATTGCGTGGGATTTTGTGACCGCCTTATGGCGAAGAGCTAGCTCCCGCTTGGGGATGCCCTATTTTGTTGGATTCATGTATATATTTTGTTGTACCCATTTTTGGGGGCCAGTATTTACAAAGGAGACTCTGCCGAAATTTTCGGGAAAAATTGGTATTGTTTTTAAAAAGGGTTTTACATGACTTATTTGATAACTCGCTTTCAATTGATTGGGTTTTCTTCACTCTTTTGCTTAATTGGTTTTGTTTTCTGGGCTTTGGCTTACTTATTTTACGGACGCCTTTAGACGTTTCGTAAACTTAAGTGCCAGTCACGTTCCGTACCCTGCGGGTCGTGACAGACTTTGACTCAGAGACTAAGTTGACCGAACCTTCTTAACACTGGCTTTTGGATTGTCAGAGTTGCAAACCTCATTGCCACTCCTACTTTTACCCTTTTCTCCAGGACACCCCGTATTACTACGAACATCCACTTCCATTGGACAAAACCATCGTATGGTTAGATACGAACTCGAAGGAATTTATTCGAGGATGGTTTCAGGTTCTGGAGAAAACAGATAGGATTATTCAGTTGTCTTTTCCTTTTACCTTCTCTCAGGTTGCGAGTACTCCTTGGTTTAGGAGATAGTACACCTATTACGCAAATTGGATAGTCTTCTTTCAAACCTTAGGCTGGTGCCGACCGGTAGGGAATGAAGAAAACCAATTAGCCTAACGATGGTGTACAGAAGGCATTAAGTTCAGACAAAGCAAGGGATTAGTAAGAGGGCAAAGTAAATTGCAACAGATATTCACGACCAAACCAAATATTTCGTTACCACTCCCACATCACCTTTGTATTTCTCCAGGACACTCCGTATCACTACGAAGATCCACAGTTTATTTGGGTACTCCATCGTATGGTTATATACGAACTCGAATGGAACTTGTTCCAGTTCGGGGATGGATTATGGTCCAGGAGAAATAGGAATAAGGTTTATTCGGTTGTCTTTTATCTTCACCCTCTCTCATTGCGAGTGTTCGTAGGATTGGGACAGTACACCCATTATGCTTATTGGATAGTCTTCTTCCAAACCATAGGCTGGTGCCGAACGGTAGGGAAGGAAGAAAACCATTTGGCCTAAAGGGGTGTGCAGAAGGTAAAGACTAAAGACATATGAAGGGATTTGGAGAGGTGGCAAAGAATTATACGGTTACAGTCGTGAATCTGGAAGAGGCATTACTAGGAATACCAGGATACCCCATCGGAACATTTCAATGTTTCAGTTTCACTGTGTAATGTTAAAGGAAAACTGATTTCCAGATTAGATACTTACTCCAGGGTATGTATTTACCAGGTACGATTCTCACATCTGTATGGCTTTACAGATGATGAGTGGGAGTAAGTTATTGGGAATTGGGTGATTATCCTCATTATATCGGGATTCGTTGTAATCGGTGATGTTTGAGGAAATCACCTGGGCTGTTTGCCGGTCGGCAAATATTTGGTTTTGAATATCCGCTGTTATGCATCAATTTCAAATTGATATATCTGTACGTCTATTTTCATAGAGTGAGATATACCTTTCTGAAATTATGTCTACGACATTTACCTATATCAGTGGATGGTTAGGTAAGGAGCATTAAACAGCGGTGTAATTCTTCTTAACCACAAGTACAGTTTTCAACCTACGACACACAGTGAATGAGTTATCAGACTCAAGGGACTTATACAGAGTATTGTATGTTGTCCAGCGTCCATCAGGACAGAGGGGTAGGTCCTCGTACTATATTCGGTTTACTTATGACTTCTCTAGTTTTTAGACAGGTGTTTCGTGGAAACACAGGGTCCGAATTTTGAGAAGTTATAGGTATTTGAATAGAGTAGAGAACCAAGTGTAGCAAGTATCGGGATTCTTCAAAGAGATCGAAGATGTAGATACTTGTGTACGGTATTCAGTTGATAGTAATGATTTAAGAGATCTTGCTTCTCTTTCAGGTTACTCATGATTGGAAGCATTCCTAAGTTGAGTAACGCTGATAAGGCCTCCTTCCATTTAGTTGACATGCACTGGAGACAGTTGCATGATTTGGATCTGGTTCAGTTAAATCAGTGCCTCTGGTCCTATATGGGATATAGAACAGTTCGTATCTTAACGTTGTTAAGGTACGGGGAGTTGTCCGGCTTATGCTTAAAACCAGACACTGGACAACTCAAGGCACGTTTCTGTAATGGCTGTTTGTGGGTTAACCCAGGCTATGACGCGGGTTAATTTTCTACCATCTGGATGAACAATAGCAATATTGTTCTAGACTCGCCACAGTTTTAATAAAAATGGATTTTTTCAGAAAACAGTAGTGGGAGTATGGTAGAACTGGAAGTGATTCCAGAACCACAAACGATTACTGAAGATTTGATAAGGAACCTAAAGATTCATTCTGGATTGACATTCCATTGGCCACTCCGCAGATACGGTGGGTAACTTCAGGCACCCGAGGGGTACTCCGGTAGCCTCAAGGACGGTGACAGGGAAGTTCTTGTTTACCCACAATTACCATTGCTGTTGTTCCAGGCTGCGAGACCCGGCGGGAGGATGAGTATAGCGTCGTTCTAAACTAGTTTTAGAAGTGTACGTGTATATGACTCTGCCAGAGGGTTGTCGTAGTCAGTGGGAGCAGTGGAAGCATTGGTGGACAGGTAGCTTATGTCTATTTATAGACTGAAGCACCAGTAGCGGAGATAGATCATCTATTTCTGACGTGACAGTCATAGGTTTGACTTCATCAGAATAGGGGATGGATCTGTTGAGAAGGTAGTAGGGTGTTATGTCATGGTATTTGGATGACATACACAGAGTAGGAAAAGAAACTCCTATACTACAATCGGTTATACTTTGGTCGTCACACAGTGGTTTCTCCACACAGGACTTGGACATTATATCAGACATACTGGTTACTGGATCTATGGTATTAGATCTAGATTTGGGTGGTTTCCCAATCAGGGTACTTAGACAGCATTCTAAGGGTATTTAGAATGGTTGACTCCTGGCACGGTAGTGTACCTGCAGGTAATGGAGTCACCCTCTCTAAAGGTGTCTTACAGACTAAAGGGGAGAGGGATGTGCATGATTGGCAGATCACTTGCTTAGGCAATTGAGTCAATCATGAGATGTCAAGTACCACACCAGATATTGTTCTTGCACTAGATGCAATAAGTTGATATTGATCCAATCCTGGAGAAGCAGTCGGAAGCAGTTTTAGAACATAAGTGGATGTTCTAGGGATATGATAACGACAGCCTCATTCGGGAGACAGTTATCATTCCAGGCTTCCAAGGTGACATGGACGACAGGGAGGTTGTCAGAGTTATAGTTTTCCTTCTGATGAGGGGCAGTATTTTGGACAGGTGGTCCAAGGCAATACTGAGGGAGGCATGGCGCAGGATACTGATTAAGTTCAGTTGACGATACAGTCTAAGAAGTTTGGATTTGGAGTTCATTTATGAGCTATGTCCCATCAGACATCCAGACACATTCTAAGACAGGTATTGCTCATTTCGGGAGATGGGTTTCTCCGCGAACTTGAGATATAGAGAGACATAGAAAGAAACATCAAAGCGGATCCACTCACTGAGGCTATTCCTCGAACGCAATAGTTTCGCAAACGAGCTTTGTGAGACTGACTAGTAGAGGAGTTGGGTGTTCGGTATCACACGGGCTGTGAGTATGCGACATCGCAATAATTAGCCTTGAGTGCAAGTGGGAGATTGTTGGAGATAGTGCCCTCAGAGTCAATTATTGGATCACAGGTACGTGATTGCAATGATTGAGGGTGGACCTATCCCGGTAGGACAGTCTTACTCGAGATGATAGTATGCTATCTGGTTTACCTTTATCATCGTGTACTGTTTAAGTGACCTGACACGTCGCTATTACACGTTGATAGAGCCCCTAGGATTCTTGCTTGACCACCAGCAGTATGAGGGCGATCATATAAGTGGGAGCTGGGGGTCTATAAGCATATCCTTAAATAGTCCCTAGTCGTGAGAGTTTCGAGACAGGGCATCGATTCTCCATAGTAGACTAGTGTATACAGTCGAGACCCCGACGAGGGGCGGTGGCCGGTCTCACAAGCCACTGGTGTCAGTTGGATCACCTAAGATGTATACAGGTGCTCATTGGGTTATGAGTACACCGGACAGGATTCGCCGGGAACATGCTAGTTGGTCATATACCAGACGTCAGATGGCAGTTCCCTGGTGACATGTATGCAGGTTAGTTCATCGACCTGGGGATCGTCATTTGTCTCGTGTGAGTTCCCACTGTACTTTGATTACTACCCTACCACGGCTCCAAGGAGTCGTGCAAACAGGTTTTAGTTGGGTACAGTCCCGAGCCACATGGAGGCAGTGAGCGTATCTTCAGGGGTTCGTCTCTCCCGGTTTTGGGGGTGAGGTCGTGCTGTGTCTAGGAGAGCCATTACACAAAGCCCTCGGCCGAGGCAAGGAGATTTACTGGTAGGTATTCCGGTAGTATCTCAGGGTGTTCTGGGCTACACTCCGACACGACTTGTACCGCTTTTGGGGGTCTGACTTTTACCAACCCCCTAGGCCCGCCATGCGATGCTCATAGACGAACGGACCGGACTGTACGGATATTGTCACTGACAGGCTCAGTAGGGTGTCAGGCTGAGTTCGCTCACAGACGTCCCTTTTAGTCAGTACCTGGTAGCCCGTTACGTATTGGCTTATACCTCTGACGTGCTAGTGGTTAAATCCACAACCAAGGTGTTGATGAGTCTTTAGAGTCCCCCACATTTCAGTTACTCAGCTTTCGGGCGAAAGGTTGTAGAGGCCGTATGGAGATATGGCAAGGTCCGATCAGATACGTGCGGTATTGCACGGATCAGGATCGGACAGTCTGTACTATAGGCCGTATGGTTATATGGCAGGGTTCGATCAGATACGTGCGGTATTGCACGGATCAGGATCGAACAGATATTACTAGCCGGTTTTGGTATAAGCCGGATTCTAGTATAGTACAGTGTAGATTTTGTCTCATTGCATTTGTATTTCGGTCGAAATACAGATGCATGTGTGTATGCACAGTATCGGGGTTTTCCTGTAATTTATTACGGGACCCGTTTTCTGGAGTTGCCAGTTTGCTTTCCGTTTCGGCCAATTTCCATTGTTCCGTTCATTGGCCGAAGATTGGTGGAGGAGGGCTTATTTGCATTGTTGCAAATAAGTATTTGTGAAGGGGGCTTTTGCTTTTTGTTGCATCATGATAGCCATTCTTTGACCTTGACTTCTTGTCTTCATCATGACTTGACTTTTGTTTTCATGATGGATGTTGATGATGGTAGGTTTGAGTGTTGGACTTTGTGAGGTAATGATGGTGGTTTTGCTTATGATCATATTCTTTCATGATTCCTTTTTTGCATTATTGTTATGGTTGCACCACTCATTCCTTGACTCTCTCTCTCATTCTCTCCCTTCACCTTGCATTGGCCGGCCATTCTTTTTGAGGGGGGGCTGTCCAAAATTGGTTGTGGGGATATGTTGTTCATTTGATGCTCCAAAATACCCCAAGCTCCTCCACATTTTGTTCTTGTTTCATCCCTCCACCAAATGGCACCTCCTTAACCCCAAAATGAGACATGGATCTCTACACTACATTCTACAGCAAACCTTGGGCACGTCGAGTAGCCGGCTTCGTGCCCGAGTTGCCTCGGCATTGAGGTGGGAGCCCGTAAACAAAGTAGGCGATGTGGTGCACTTCCGGCGACGAGGAGGAGACGGGACATTCCGCAGGAGATCGGGAGGATGACGAGAAGACCGGAGGACTTGGATCGTCGGTATATCTATTCCCTTTCTTGTAGTTAGTTAGGACTAATTAATGGTTCGATCCGGGTTTTAGTGCGCGGCGGTTTGCCAGTCCAAGAAAATTTAAAGTTTATCACCGCTTCCGCATTTGGCCGTCGGATTGACGGCCGGGGCGCCGCCGTGCACTTACACAAAGTACCGACACTGGCCTGGCTGAAAGATTGGCGAACTTGTAGAGTGTAATTAATCCCGGCTACTCTTTCCTTTTAAGGTTTGAAGGAAGATTTGATAAAAACAGTGGGAGCCATCCTGATTAGATAAAATATATAACCAATCTAATCTTGCAAGAGCGCACGCAGAGCGTTTTCTTCTCTCTCTCTCCAGGTAGCGACCATATCACGCCTTAATCAAGATAATAATATGGATGTATTGACCGAACCCGCTTGTTATACTGGGCTGGGGAACGTTGGTCCAGCTCCAACTTATAATTGTTTTAAGGCAGAGCAGGAAATAGGGGAATACCATAATTCCTATGCCGCCCAAACGAAGAAAGTGCATATGATGCATATCCTTCGGGTGTGTTCATTACAAAGAACTATTTCTCAGTATCCTCTGCATCCTGGGTATTTGATACCGGATCAGGATCCCAGACATGTAATCTGTTACATAGGGCTACAAAAAGGTAGAAAACTGAGAACGGGTGATAAGTTTCATGAGACAGAAAACGGGGAAAGTGTTGCAACCAAGTCTGTTGGTCACTGTCACCCTGTATTACCAATACATTGATTCTGAACAAATGCTATTAGATACCGAACCTAATATACAAAATCATATCAATCTCTTTATTAGTAAAGAAATGATAAATTTTTGTATTGATGGATAATGTTTTGAACATTTCCTATATCAAAAGTTGATCGTTTCAGGCACGTTATCTAAAAGTATTGACGTTCTAAATCAAACTACAGTTCCTAGTATACAGAACACACACAAGAGGAAGAGTTCAAAAATGAACGAATCCTTCTTGAGGCATTGTAGACTAGGTCATATCAATGCGACCCGACTGGCTGAAGTTACATTTTAGATGCATATTTAAATCAGTTTGAATTTACATCTTGTAAAACTTACCAGTCATGTCACAAAGATTAGATGACCATAACTCTGTTTATTGGAAACAGAGAAAGAGTTAGTAAACTCTTGGGACTGATATATGATGATGTATGTAAACTCCCCTGTCTACACGTGCCAGGACCGGTTCTTTGTATTTCATTATATTCTCTGATAATCTCTCAAGATTCAGTCATATGTTCTTGTTGAAACACAAGTCCGAACCTTTTGAGATATTCACAGAATATAAGCTAGAAGTAGGGAACCAATACGGGTATAAGTATTATGTCCTTTGATGTGATCAGGGAGGAGAATACTTGTGCATAGAATTCCTGGACTATTCTAAAGGAGAATGAGATTCTCTCTCAGCATTACTCCTTCGTATACACCATAGCACGATGGTATATCGAGACGGAGCAATTGCACCCTATATGATATGGTGCGCTCTATGATGAGTACTACTGAGTTTCCTATTTCCTTTTAGGGAGTTATGCACTTATGAAGTTGCATACCCATTGAATAGGGTTCGAATTAAATCAGTGCCTACCACTCCATATAAGTTATAGTATGGGAAGAGCCTATCTCTTAAGTAAGTTAAGATTTGGGATTGTCCGGCCTGTGTCAAAAGCAAGATCCGGACAAGATCGAGGCAATATCAGTTCTGTAGAACTGGAAAGGTTCCAGCTATACAAAACTGCAGCTGATGATTTGACAGAACCAAAGGATTCAATAGTTCCCGACGAACTTCAGCCTCTCCGCCGATCTGGTAGGGTTCCTCATCCGTCTGAGTGATACCTTGGTTTCTCGATGACAGTGGGAGCGAGGACTGCATCATGAGATGATGACCTAACTAGATTCGAACAGGTCATCAAGAGTAGGGACTCTGTAAGAATGGCTGGATGCTTAGCGATCTGAGATGGAATCCATGTACACCAGCAAAGTATGGACTTTGCTTGCTATATCTGAAGGGTTAAATCCCCATCAGGAGCAAGTATATCTAGAGAAGATTATTTGGTGTAGATGGAAAAGTTGAGACTTTCAAATCTAGACTTGTTAAAGGTTTTCGTCATCGACCAGGCGTGGATAATGATGAAATCTTTTCCAGGGACTATACTTAAGTCCATCCAGATCCTACTTGCTATTGCTACATACCATGACTACGATATCTGGTGGTTGGGTGCCGTGACTACTTTTCTAAATAATGATTTAGAAGAGAACGTCTATAAGAACACAGCTAGAGGGCTTCGTAAACAATGGGAGCAGCGGAAACGTGTGCAAGTTGCTTTACATGATAAAGCAGGCACCACGGAGTTGGAACGTCTGTTTTGATGTGGTAGTCAAAGAGTTTGACTTCATCAAAATGGTAGACGAACCATGTATATACAAAAAAGGTAGTAGAGAGTAAGGTAGTCATCCTCGTATTGTACGTGGACAACATACTCTTGATAGGAAAGGGGTTTTCTATACTACGCTCGGTCAATCTCCGCTTATCACAAGGATTCTCCAATAGGATCAAAGTGATACCTCCTAAATCCTGAGTTTTCATCTATGAGATAGATGTAATTGGATGCTAGGATTCTCACTAGATGTAGTGAGATAGTATCAATCGATCCTAGGGAGAATCACTGGAAGGGTTCCAGGGTGATAAAGAAGACTGAATGTCAGTCACAGGCATTGTCTTTACCCTCAGTAAAGGGACGGTATGTTGGAAGAGTTCCGAGCTAGATACCGTGGCAAACTAGACGATAAAGGCTGGTAACATCGCTATTAAAGATACTACCAAAGAGGCAGTTTGGGTGTATATTGGTTCATAAGATGAACTAGGTTTCTACCATTGTATGACAATGGAAGTGTGGCTTTGGCCAAGGAACCATGATCCCATCAGTGACCCAGACATATTCTGAGGCAGCATCACCTGATCATGGAGATAGTTGATCTCCAGGGTGATCGAGGTTAAGAGAGTAGACTCAGAGGACAATACGGCGGATCCACTCACGAAGGCCTTTTCCCAAAGAGAGACTTTTAGGGGATGGTTGAGTATTAGATACTACAACTACTGCTACAGATGGCCCTAGTGCAAGTGGGAGATTGTTAGTTATATGTATGCCCTAGAGGCCATTACTGTACATTGGATGTATATTGTAGTGGATGCTGGGTCATATATAGGTAGGACTTTCTTGCTCGACATGATAGTACGCTATCTGGTTGCTCTTTATCTTAACAGGTATACTTTCTGTCTCTCTGTTACTTGTTGATAAAGCCCTTAGGATGTGTACTCGACTTCCAGGACTATGATGCAGATCATACTAGTGGGGCCTGGATGGTCCATGAGTACATCCTTCAATGTTCCTAGTCGTGGGAATATCGATACAGGGCATTGATATTCCAGAGTAGACTAGCGTATATCTTCTCGACCCATGTGATGGGCGATGGATGATCCCATATCCATTGGTGTTTGACATCAGAGATGGTATGCGGGTGCTCAGTGGAGACTGGGTACACTGAACGGACTCGCCGAGAACTCCCAGATGGTATTATACCTCACGTCAGATGGCAGTTCTCTGGTGACACTGGTACAGCTTAGTCTGTTGACCCGAGATCGTCATAGAGTCTTGTGTGTCTCCCACTGTGCTTTGATTTCCACCCTACCACGGCTCTACTGAGTCGTGCAAACAGGTGGTTTTTGGGTACAGTCCCGATTCACATGGAGGCAATGAGCGATAGGAGGGGATTCGTCTCTCCCGGTATTGGGGGTTGATGTTGCGCTATGCACGACTGGCCATAACAGGAAATCCCTGGCCAGGGTTGCAGTGATATACTGGTAAGAGTTATCAGTAGTTTCACGAATGTTATGGACCTTACGTCGGCATGACTTATCAAGCTACTGGGGTCTGACGTTTACCACCCCTATGCGAGATATGCGACATATCAGACGAACAGACCGGACTGTACGGTAAGTGTTACTGGTTGGATTCACAGGAGTGTGAGCGGGCTTGCTCGTCGATCTTCTGATCGCTCAATACCTGGGTGGCCGTTACGTTTAGCAGACCGCTTGCGGCTTGTGGGTGATCGATATGATCATCATCTGCTGCCGGCGTATTGACGAGTCTTTAGAGTCCTACACAGAGGTTTCCTGGCTCAAGCGAAACGAAATAGGAGCGCATATGAGATATGTGCGCGACCGAGAATAATGCGTGTATGTGATACCATATTCTATTCTCGCGATGAATGTATCGAATGGTTGTATGCGATATAACCTAGTTATCGAATCAAGGATTGATTCGATAAGTCGATACATCGGATACTAGTCGGTTATATGCGACATGACCGGATCATTGAATCAAGTGTTGATTTAATGATTTAATGTATAATTATATATTTGATATATTACTTTGCATTAACTAGTATTGGTTCACTTTAAAAGGATTTTCTCACTTGATGTGCACATTGTATATGTGATATATTTTTTGTGTGCACTTGATTGTATCATGTTTGATGATACATGCTAACTTGAGTTTGTGTAAAGATTAAACCATGGTTGTGTAATGGTTAGGGTTTTGATTTTATTAACTATTTATTTTTTTCATTTTGGCTTAAGATAAAAATGGTGGCTTTCTTTGGATTTTGTTGAAGCTTCATGAAGCTTTGAACAAGTCCACCATTTTTGTCTCATGCTTAACCCTAACCATTCATCCTAACCATAGTTCATTCTCTACACCTAATCATGGTTGGTATATGATAAGTATTCATATTATTTTCTATTTTTAATAGACTTATCATATTCTTTCTTCTTCTTCTTCATCTTCAACAATGAAGAAAGCTTGCCTCCATCAATGGCAACTAGTGAAAATGAGTGAGAAATCCAATTCTAAAGTGAACCCACTTCCTATTTCTTCATCCTCTACCTCTTGCCAAGTAGTATAGGGTGTTTTCTTCACAAGTTTCATGACTTGGTGAAGTTGGAGCTTGATCTTGTGTTGCCTCGACATAGATCATCTTCGGCATCGAAGTCGACGACCTAGCCCGCCCATATCTCCGATGAAGCCGATGCTAGAGTCCGGGATCCGATATGGACAGCGGAGGGACGTCATCGCGGAGCTAGAGAGGTGGAGGACCGGATCTACAAAGGTTGTAATCACTTTCCTCTTAGTTAAAGTAGTTAACTCGCATTGCATCGCCTATACATCTAGTTAACGATCCGTATTAGGGTTTGTAGGCACATGAAAAATTTGAATTGGCCATGTTTGATCACTTGTGAGACTTCATTAGTGTGCCTAGCAACCCTACAATGCAGTCTCAGTATATCCATGTTTTACGGATGGGAGGGGCATTCTCGTAATTAGTCGAGAAGCTTCTAGAAGAAAGGTGACTCATTTAGATTTAATTCATTTATGAATTAAACTAAATGAGGTGGAGAGCTTATGTGTAATTTGCATTAAATGAATTAGTGACTCATGAGATGATTCATCTAAGTGAGTTAATGAAGCATTAATTGTTTTAATGACTCATGAGATAATTCATTCATTGTATTAAATGAAGCATAGTTGTAATTATCTTATATGATATATTTGATAATCATTATGCTTCATATAATATAGAAATGAGTTATTTTTCATTAAATTCTCACATACACACTCTCTCTCCTCAAGCTCTCCTCTTCTTCAACCTAACCCTAATCCTCTCATGTGTTGAGATCCCAATGGTTAGCAAGACTAATAGATCCTTAACCCATTTCTATATCTTCTAGGTCACTTGGATTAGCAATTCTAGCCACTTAGTTATCTCAAGTTAGAGGTTAAAGTTTGAAGGAGGAACTCTCGGGTGGATCTTTTATTACATCGAGGATGCCGACGAGGAGGTGTACAACAAGAACAAGAAGGACTAGTATCTTGAGGTATAATCATTGTTGGGGTAAAAATTTGCACCCCGGTTGACCGAGTCAAAGTCAAGGTCAACCCCCAAGCTAGGTGGGCCCAAGCCCAGGTCAAGCGGGCCCATGCCTAAGTCGAGCCCACGGCCAGCCTCCCCATGCCAACAACAAGATCATGTAATAAATAATTTTTATGTAATTGTTTATACATGAATGTATGCAAAATGGGCATAAAGCCAATATTTTGTAAGCCCATGGCTTATGTGCAAAAATGAAATGGCACATGAGCCATGGGATAGGCAAAATGCCATTTTGTGAAGCCCAAGGGGCTATATGTAAATATGTAAGCCTATATAAGGCAAAATGATGATGAATAAAATAGACACTTTTCATTCTCTCCACAAAAATTTTAGATCTGAGATCTTTTGTGTCTCCAGCTCCTTCTCCAAGGTTCTAAACCTTCTCATTTTTTTTGAATTAAATCAAGAGTTTTACTCTTTCTTTTCAAAAACTAAGAAGTCTTCCACCACAAAACCCACAAAGGGAAACTTGGATCTACCATTAGATCTCAGAAAGGAGAGATTTTTAGATCTCACATCTCTTGATCATCAAGATCCAGCCAACAGAGGAGGAAGAGGAAGAACCCCTTTCATCAACCAAAACATTTTAGGAGTTTAACTCCATATATTTACATATATATATATATATATAATAAATATTTCCTTTCTGAAGCATAGCTTCTGGTTCTCGGACTAAAAGTCCCTTTGTCTCGCCAGTGCCCAGCGCTCGAGCGCAAAATGCCCACGTGCCGACACGTGGCGCGCTTGCGCTCAGGCGCACTGCGCTCGAGCGCAAAGCGCCCACGTGCCGACACGTGGCGCGCTTGCGCTCAGGCGCACTGCGCTCGAGCGCAAAGCGCCCATATACCGACACGTGGCGCACTTGCGCTTAGGCCCACTACGCTCTAGCGCAAAGTGCACACGTGCCGACACGTGGTGCGCTTCGCACAGGCGCACTGCGCTCGAGCGCAAAGCGCCCACGTGCCGACACGTGGCGCGCTTGCGCTCAAGCGCACTGCGCTCAAGCGCAAAACGCCCACGTGCCGACACGTGGCGCGCTTGCGCCTGAGCGCACAACACCTAAGCGCACAGCGCTCAAGACGCTGGCCCCACGCATCCTTTGGATGCCTTTTCCCCCTCTTTCTTTTATATATATATATACAAATATACATATATACACACATATGCATACATATGTGCACACACACATACACCACGACACTGTCCCAGTTAGAAAAAAATTTCTAACGGGGCGCTGTCCCGCACCCCGCAAGGGGGGTGCTAGCCCCCTTGACCCCCAGCCCGCTATCCGGGTAGCGGGACCCCCGTGAAAACTCTGTGGGGCCCCCGATATATCCAAAACCCCTTCAAAACACAACACTGCACATTGAGTTCGCATGACCAGTTTAACCCGTCAATCGGAGGTTCTCTCGCTCTAAAGGCGAGGGGTAATTAACGGCAGCTTAGTCCGCGGCTGCCGGAGATTCGGATCCCCACAATCATTAAACCCCGGCCTACCCTAGGCAGGGGGAATCTGTAATGCGCCTGACAAACACGCGCTTACTCCCATCTCAATGGGGTGACGAAAAACACCCTACAGATTCTGGCACGCCCGGTGGGACCAATCTCTCCTCCCATATTTCGGGTTAAGTGTTCATGCGAACTCAATTAATATACATACCTGTATTTATACTAAAACTAATGCTTTTTCATGCAGATTTTCAAGCAATCACCTTCCGACGATGTTTTCGATGATGAACTCAGCTCCCGTCTCCTACACTATGAGGATAGACTCTGGGACGGTCCTTCCGGCCAGTCTTGGGCGATAATGGGAGGAGCCGCTGCTACCATTCGGCTCTATTATGTTCATGCCAGTTGGCGCCATCCCAGCTCCTCAAGCCCCGGTGGCAGACAAACCGGTCTCGAAAGGCAGGAGACCAAATGTGGTGATCTTAAGGGCGTCCCAACCCAAACGCAAGTCGGTGTCTGAACGACTTTCCTTGGCCCCAGCTGGGGGCAAGGCCATCAACACCAACAAAGCTACAACGCGTCCCGAGCAAGCTCCAGCGGTGCTCCTGACAACTGCTCGATCGGGTGTTTTCTCTAAGCTCCCCGCTAATCAACTCACGGTGGCTTCCCAGGAAATGGATGCCCGCCGAGCCCTTAAAATTGAAAAGTTGAGGCAGAAAAGGCTCAGATATAGAGCCAACAAAAGGGCTAGGGCTCCTGCTAGGCTGAACCTCATGAGGTTCGAAGAACTGGGTTACCCCGACGAAGATGGGGAAATGGCTGGGTATATGGTCCACACTGTCTACATGGTGGGCACGCGCAGCAAGAGCAAGGACGGGGCCACCACATCTCAAATCCAATCTGGCTTGAATATGGTTGCCGCTTCCCAAGAACAGCCGCCCCCGCTGGGTGATGAAAACCTTCTCGATGAGGATGATAGGCGGAAAGACCCTTCGGTCCATAAGGAGTCGGGCTCGGAAAGCGAAGATGAGCCAACTTTCCATCCTAAGAATGCGGAGCAACAACTTCTCCAAGAGCTCCGAAAACAGCTAAGAAGCAAAGACAAGGAGATGCCCAAGCTCTACTCAAAGATCGACGACTTGACAAATGTCGTCTTACGGCTTACGGCCCAACTTGCCTCTCAGCCGCCCAATCAAGCACAGGGCCCTGCTCATGAACCGGAAAACGGTGTCCCAACGCAGCCGATGCCTATTCCCTCAAATCCAAAAGTGGGCGAACCGCATGAAAATCAGTCGCATCCTATCTCAGGAAATGTCTTGGCTACCGATGACAGTAGCCCACTAACTCAAGATAAAATCATGGATTTGGTTGCCAGCAAAGTCAAAACACTGGCAGCCGAAGCTGAAGCGCAAAAAGATGTTAGCAGTAGCGGGAGACCATATCCTGCTCAATATGATTTGGTAGAATTTCCTAGCGGCTATGTCATCCCCAAATTCGGAAGGTTCGATGGGACGGGAAATGCGAATCAGCACATCGCCCACTTGAAAGCCTCATGCGGGAATACTGGGGGCAATGATGCGCTTCTCCTCCGCCAGTTCGTTAATAGCTTGACCAATGTTGCTTTCGACTGGTACGCGAGCATACCGGATGGCTCCGTCATAACTTTTGTCCAAATGGAGTCTCTTTTCGGCAGAGGTTCATAAGCGTCAGCGATAAGATTACCATTGCCGAGCTCGTAAGGACCAAGCCCAAGAGCGACGAAAGCACCACGGATTTTATAACCCGATGGCGCAATCTCTCCGTCAAATGCGAACCGCCGATAGAGCAGGACCAATCTGTCAGTCTCCTCGTCGGAAATCTCAATTGGATGGCCCCATTTCTATGCACCGCGGGTCTCAAAACATTCCAAGAGCTGACCAGGAAAGTCCAGATGCTGGAGCGCTCAAAGTAGGAGTCCTCTTCGGATTCCCAAAATAACAATAGGTCCTGGAGAAACCGAAAGGACGATAATCGCAAAGTCGGAAACTCCGATGATTCTGGATCTTTCAACATTTCGGCTAACCGAAATAAGCAAGGGATGAGCGGGCCTAGCGCCAACCAGCCTCGGAAGCCAGTGTTCGGAGAGGGAGGAGAATCTCCACTCAAAGAGAAGCTAGATAAGGTCTATTCCTTCAGAAGGGACAAAATCCGTAAAATATTCAAAGACGCCCTGAAGAACGGTCTACAACTGCCAGAGTCAAAAAGACCGCAGGAAGCGAATATGACCGACGACCCCAAATACTGCCCCTATCATAGAGTGATAGGTCATGCCATTGAGGACTGCTTCGTCTTCAAAGATTGGGTCGAAAAGCAATACAAGGCAGGAGAGATAGAACTGTCTAAAGGCGTGTTAACGAACAGTCCAGCCGCGACCGCCAATTTCATACAAACGGAGACCGAAGTTCATCATGAAACTGATTCTCTTAGACATCTGCCTTTTTCTGAAAACAATCGACCACCACGTCATTAAACTGGGAATAATCGACCTCTAAGTCGTTAAACTGGGAATGTAAAAAAAAATGTGTGTATATAAAAAAAATGTGTAAATAAAAGAAAAATAAAGAAAAGCCGAAATGATGGGGCAACTCGCAATAAAAACCAGCGAGTAAAAATGAAAATGAAAATAAAGCCGAAATGATGGGGCAACCGCGAATAAAAGCCGAAATGATAGGGCAATCGCGATTTTCGTGATAAGAAAAGCTGAAATGATAGAGCAATCGCGGTAAAAAAAAAAAAACAACAAAACAACAAAAAAACAGTGGCGAATGATGAGTCGCTCCTGGTACCATATTCCAGTACAGCGATGCAGACGCCAACTAAATTCCAAATCCCATACCCCAACGGCGAATGATGAGTCGCTCCTGGTACCATATTCCAGTGCAGCGATGTAGACGCCAACTAAATTCCAAATCCCATACCCGAACGGCGAATGATGAGTTGCTCTTGGTACCATATTCCAGTGCAGCGATGCAGACGCCAACAAAATTCCAAATCCCATACCCCAACGGTGAATGATGAGTCGCTCATGGTACCATATTCCAGTGCAGCGATGCAGACGCCAACAAAGTCCCAAAAGTTTATTGCCCTACGGTCTGGATCATACATCCTGCAAAACCGTATACAATCCACGGGCGTAAAACAATCCCAATCTCTCCAAAAAAAAAAATAAAATAAAAATAAAAAAAGGTATGTCCACAAGAAAAATGGGCACGGATGAAAACCCGAAAGGGCTCCGTGAGTAAAAACAGCAGGACTGCTGGCGAGTTTGTGAAAACCCGAAAGGGCGCAAACTCGTGAAAAAGAGATGAAATGCACTCACAAAGTCCTCTCGACTTTGTGAGGAGAAAATTCCCACGTTAGATCCTTACGACTCACAAAGAAGCAACACACTTAGGAGTCCCCACAACTCCTAAAGAGAAAATACACCTACGGGATCCTTACGACCCGTAGGGAGAAAATGCTTTGTGAGACTTTTACGGCTCACAAAATTGAAAAGTCTTAGGTGATAGGGACCTAAAACTTGTCTCCTAAGCCATCGCTTTCTGATAAACAAGCGCAAATGATGATTCACTCCTGGTACCATATTCCAGTGTAGCGATACTGATGCCAAGCAAAAACCAATTTCCAAGCCCTCCCGGGGCAAATGATGAGTTGCTCCTGGCATTATTCCAGTGCAGCAATGCAGATGCCAAACCAAAGCCAAATTCTCAAATCCACTCATGGCAAATGATGATTCGCTCCGGGTACCATACTCCAGTGTTGCGATGCTGATGTCAACTCAAATCAAATCAAACCAACAACCTCTGCGGCGGAATCATGTTTCGTCCAAGAATTTACCCCGTGTCGAAATCATGCTTCGCATCGGGATATCTACCTTCCCTGCCGGAATTATGCTCCGCCTCAGAATCAAATCAACCAACAAGCTCTGCGTCGGAATTATGCTTCGTCTCAGAATGTGCACCCCGTGTTGAAATCATGCTTCGCCTTGGTGTATCTGTCTTCCTTGCCGAAATTATGCTCCGCCTCGGAATCAAATCAACCAACAAGCTCTGCGTCAGAATCATGCTTCGTCTCAGAATGTGCACCCCTTGTCGAAATCATGCTTCGCCTTGGTGTATCTGCCTTCCCTGTCGGAATTATGCTTCGGATCGGAATCAACCAACGACCTCCTCGTCGGAATTATGCTCTGCCTCGGAATCAAGTCAACCAGCAAGCTCTGCGTCAGAATTATGCTTCGTCTCAGAATGCACCCCATGTCGAAATGATGCTTCGCCTCGGTGTATCTGTCTTCCCTGTCGGAATTATGCTTCGGCTCGGAATCAACCAACGATCTCCTCGTCGGAATTATGCTCGGCCTCGGAATCAAGTCAACCAGCAAGCTCTGCGTTGGAATTATACTTCGTCTCAGAATGCACCCCGTGTCGAAATGATGCTTCGCCTCGGTGTACCTGCCTTCCCTGTCGAAATTATGCTTCGTCTCGGAATCAAGTCAGCTAACAAGCTCTGCGCCGGAATCATGCTCCGTCTCAGAATATATCCCGTGTCGAAATCAATGCTTCGCCTCGGAATATTTACCTTCCTTGTTGGAATTATACTTCGCCTAGGAATCTACCTCTGCATCGAAATCATGCTTCGGTCAGAATGTTTGCCGCTCTTCGGAATCATGCTCCGATCCGTGGAATGATGCTCCGCTCATTGGAATGATGCTCTGATCCTTGGAATCATGCTCTGCTCTTCGAAATGATGCTCCAAATCCTGGAATCATGCTCCGCTCTTCGGAATGATGCTCCGAACCCTGGAATCATGCTCCACTCATCGGAATGATGCTCCGATCCCCTGGAATCATGCTCTGCTCTTCAGAATGATGCTCCGATCTCTGGAATCATGCTCCGCTTATCGGAATGATGCTCCGATCCCTGGAATCATGCTCTACTCTTTGGAATGATGCTTCGACCTTGGAATTATGCTCCACAAATCGGAATGATGCTCCGATTCCCGGGAATCACGCTCCCCGAGGGATACTCCGAACCCTGAAATTATGCTCCGATCTCTGGAATTATGCTCCGCCCATCGGAACGATGCTCCGATCTCTGGAATTATGCTCCGCTTTTCGGAAAGATGCTCCGAACTCTAGAATCATGCTCCGCCCTTCGGAACGATGCTTCGAACCTTGGAATTATGCTCCGCCCTTCGGAACGATGCTCCGATCTCTGGAATTATGCTCCGCCCTTCGGAATGATGCTCCGCCCTTCGGAATGATGCTCCGAATCCTGAAATCATGCTCCGATCATCGGAATGATGCTCCGATCTCTGGAATTATGCTCCGCCCTTCGGAATGATGCTCCGAACTCTAGAATCATGCTCCGCCCTTCGGAATGATGCTCCAAATCCTTGAATTATGCTCCGCGCTTCGGAATGATACTCCGATCCTTGGAATTATGCTCCGCTCATCGGAATGATGCTCCGATCCCTGGAATGATGCTCTGCTCTTCGGAATGATACTCCGATCCTTGGAATCATGCCTCTACTCTTCGGAATTATGCTTCGACTCTTCGGAATGATGCTCCGATGTTGGAATTATGCTCCGCGAATCGGAATGATGCTCCGATCCCCAGGAATCATGCTCCCCGGGATGATACTCCGCCCCCGGAATGATGTTCCACCTCGATGTTCAGCTTCAAGATCCATCAATTTCATGCACACAACTCAAATGTGCGGTGTGCATTTATTGATGGGGGGCAATTTGTTGGGGTAAAAATTTGCACCCCGGTTGACCGAGTCAAAGTCAAGGTCAACCCCCAAGCTAGGTGGGCCCAAGCCCAGGTCAAGCGGTCCCATGCCCAAGTCGAGCCCGCGGCCAGCCTCCCCATGCCAACAACAAGATCATGTAATAAATAATTTTTATGTAATTGTTTATACATTAATGTATGCAAAATGGGCATAAAGCCACTATTTTGTAAGCCCATGGCTTATGTGCAAAAATGAAATGGCACATGAGCCATGGGATAGGCAAAATGCCATTTTGTGAAGCCCAAGGGGCTATATGTAAATATGTAAGCCTATATAAGGCAAAATGATGATGAATAAAATAGACACTTTTCATTCTCTCTACAAAAATTTTAGATCTGAGATCTTTTGTGTCTCCAGCTCCTTCTCCAAGGTTCTAAACCTTCTCATTTCTTTTGAATTAAATCAAGAGTTTTACTCTTTCTTTTCAAAAACTAAGAAGTCTTCCACCACAAAACCCATAAAGGGGAACTTGGATCTACCATTAGATCTCAGAAAGGAGAGATTTTTAGATCTCACATCTCTTGATCATCAAGATCCAGCCAACAGAGGAGGAAGAGGAAGAACCCCTTTCATCAACCAAAACATTTTAGGAGTTTAACTCCATATATTTACATATATATATATATATATATAATAAATATTTCCTTTCTGAAGCATAGTTTCTGGTTCTCGGACTAAAAGTCCCTTTGTCTCGCCAGTGCCTAGCGCTCGAGCGCAAAATGCCCACGTGCCGACACGTGGCGCGCTTGCGCTCAGGCGCACTGCGCTCGAGCGCAAAGCGCCCACGTGCCGACACGTGGCGCGCTTGCGCTCAGGAGCACTGCGCTCGAGCGCAAAGCGCCCACGTACCGACACGTGGCACACTTGTGCTCAGGCGCACTACGCTCGAGCGCAAAGCGCACACGTGCCGATACATGGCGCGCTGCGCTCGAGCGCAAAGCACACACGTGCCGACACGTGGCGCGCTTCGCACAGGCGCGCTGCGCTCGAGCGCAAAGCGCCCACGTGCCGACACGTGGCGCGCTTGCGCTCAAGCGCGCTGCGCTCAAGCGCAAAACGCCCACGTGCCGACACGTGGCGCGCTTGCGCCTGAGCGCACAGCACCTAAGCGCACAACGCTCAAGACGCTGGCTCCACGCATCCTTTGGATGCCTTTCCCCCCTCTTTCTTTTATATATATATATATACATATATACATATATATATATATACACACACATATGCATACATATGTGCACACACACATACACCACGACACTGTCCCAGTTAGGAAAACTCTGCGGGGCCCCCGATATATCCAAAACCCCTTCAAAACACAATACTGCACATTGAGTTCGCATGACCAATTTAACCCGTTAATCGGAGGTTCCCTCGCTCTAAAGGCGAGGGGTAATTAACGGCAGCTTAGTCCGCGGCTGCTGGAGATTCGGATCCCCACAATCATTAAACCCCGGCCTACCCTAGGCAGGGGGAATCTGTAATGCGCCTGACAAGCGCGCGCTTACTCCCATCTCAATGGGGTGACGAAAAACACCCTACAATCATCTATCATAGTAGTTTAACACTTCTAGATAGTTGTTAGTTAGGGTTTAGCAAAGATCCGTAATGTTAGTCGATGTTACCTTAAACAAAATGATTGTTTTACCTATTCCGCCTCCCCGCATCTTATGGGGTGTCTAACGTCGACTTACAGTGGTATCAGAGCCTAGCTAAACCATAACTAACATGTTAGCAAAGTCTTTAGAAATTCGATCGCAAAATCATCCCTAAAAAATGATGTTTTCACTAAGTTTCTGTCGATTTTAAAATGGGGTCTAAAATTTTTTCAGGGACCCCTAAAAATACAAGCAGGGTTTTTTAAGAATTGTGAAGAAATTTGGGATCGTGACTCGTCCAAACTGCCACGGAACCACGACCGATCCAAGCGATCCGCCGTGGATCCGCGGCCGAGTTGACGCCGAGTCAACCCAAATTTGCTCAGTTATTCTTCTGTGTTGATGTTGTGTTTTCTGGGATGTTTTGTTTCTGCTCAGGTTTTATGTGCACAGAGAATTGTTTGGAGTAGATTCATATGTGTTGCTTGATCGAAATTCTAAGAACTTTGGATAACTGGATTATATCTGTGTTATGTTTAATGTGTTCGTAAACCTCCCCTAATTGCTAGTATGTCGGTTAGTAGGGGGTTGCACATTTCTGTAATGGTTTTTATTGATTTATGAAAATGAACTTGTTGGATTGTCATGAATGGATAGCCGGGGATGTGAGACGAGTGTTTCTTTCATTCAAATGTAAATTGTAATTTGTTGTAATATTATTTTGTGGGGCACATCCGGGTTGAGCTTGTAGCCACCGTTGTATTATTTCATTTACTGTTTTCTGATCCTAGGATAGACCCAAGGTGGGGTGCAAAAACTACCGGGTACTTTGAAGTGTTTAGTGGCCTACTCACGTCGTTGAGGGAGACCGCTTCACTTCGGGTACTTGGCGGGTAGTTTGCCGTACCCGTAGGGGTCTAGGGTGGGGGTTTAGCTATTCATCGCGACTGTGTAATCCGTCTTTCATTACATGCTCAAAAGAAATGCGGATTGCTTGTATATCCAATATGTTCATCTGTGATCTGGAATGCCTATTATTGCGTTTGAAGAATTGTCACGCCCCGCTTCCCGGTGTACGGCGAAGTGGACGCGACGAGGTCCGCTATGTATATACTTAGAAGTACATACGCTAAGCGTATCTAAGCAATATAAAAGTAAATCACAAGAGAAAAGAGATATAGAAATAACATCAACTTTATTAATAACATTCTTTTGTACAATGCATGAAAAGTAAATACAACTGGAATGAAAAGCGATGCCTAAATAATGGCATAACAGGAAATGAAAGTACTGAATAGAACAAGGTACAATATCTAGAGCTCGGGGTCTTCGTGAAACTGCTCTAAGTCTTCACCGGTGGGCTCGATCTCTGCTGTGTCCAAAGCACCTGACGACATTCAAAGAAGAAAGAAATAGAATGTCGTCAGCGAACATGTCGCTCGGTAAGTCCTAAAGATAAGGGAGAAATAGACAAAGAGTAGGAGAGAGAGAGAGTAGCTTTTAATGTTGTGTTGTATTGTATTGTTGTAATGTTGTATTAACGCTGTTGTTTGTAGCTTGGTACAGAAGAATGCCAGTGTATACGAGAGGGGTCTCTATATGCTAGAGACCATGGCAAACGGAATATAGAGTACAAGGCTCCGTTAGAAGGCCCGGAACAACGGCAATTGGATTCATGTTAGGTTTCTTAAGTCTGGCCGTCTCGTGCCACTTTTAATATCTTCCGTACCAATCTACCCCTTAAACCCCGTAGTGTTTTGATTGTATTGTTGTATTGTATTGTGTAAGTTGTATGACTGACCAAAACCATGATACCAGTAACAGAGTGTAACTGTAAAAGGTATAACGGGATAATGGATGTATATCCATGGTTTGATTCAGTCAAGTTATATAGATTGACAACTGGATTCTGGAATTCATGTGTTTATATTGAGTTGGAATATTAAAGAATATAGATTGACTTGAATCATATTCAAGTCAGAAATAATCAGACTCAAACCCGAGTCAGACTAAAAGAAATGTAAGTCGAAGTTCTATATTTGTTAGGGTCATTATTGTAATTTATAAAACTTGAGGTGGTTTTATGTAAAAATACTTTTGTACAGTTTTCAAGATACAACTCAAGTATTTATTATTCGTCTTTATAGTTATAATGAGTGTAATTTTATTTTGTGATATTTCTTAGTGAAAATATTCTAATTCCAAAAAAATAAAGGTATTTATCTGTAATATTGATTTAGTTGAAATTCATGGTATTTTAATATAACTTTTAATCTTGTAATTTTTAGGAAAAGGTGGAAACTTTATCTTATAATAAAATAGGTGTTTAAATGATAAATATACATATGTTTATACAAGAATAATTTTTAATAAATATTTTATTTTCAAAAAATCTCCTTTTTCTTAAATGTCGTATTTTAAACCTTTCGAGACCGAATGCTCCTTGCGGAGGTCTGAATCTCGTACTACTAAGCCCGAGGGTGCACGGTAAACCGTACTATCCCTAACGAGTTCCCCAAAGATGGGTTGTAGTGGCGCTTTGAAAAGATTTAATAAATACTAATCATTTAGAAAACGGTTTTATAAAGATAAGGTATTTATTTGTAAAAGGTGTAAATTTCCGTATTTTAGATTCTAGGGTTTCCTAAGCCAACTAGCCTATTTCTAAATGGTCTAAACGACAAGTCATTAGAAACCTCAAATCGTCTCTTCACCGTCAATTGCGGCCAGGTAAGTGCCAGGTGAGTGGGAGGCTCTCCACTACAAGTAGTGGCCCTAATTAAGTAACCACTCGCCTTAAACACACTTGCCTAGACACCACAAAGTCAGGTTTAGATAAACGATCGATATCCACAACTTATCGTATTTTTCCTATTAAAGATATTGGTTTAAGAATGTATTAACCTAAAACTTTTAGAAAGAAAATGGTATTTTAATGTAAAATCTTGTTTTATCGTATTCTAAGTTTTCAAGATAGCGTGTTATGATTTCATATGAGTGTGTGTGGAGGTAGGTCATTACCTCATGATCTACGTTAATGTATAGTAAAGTTTAGGGGTTAAATGTGAAAACTAAACATTATGGTATTTAAGTGAAAAAATACGATATATTGCAAAAGCTATCATTTCATGTGTGAAAACTTGTTCAAATTGATTTTTAAGTGATCAGTAGTTAACATGAATATGTTTAAGCATTATAGAATTAGTGATAAGTGAGTTTTGATAGAAAACCGAATCGGAAATCGGTTTGTTCCGATTTCCGTCGGGTTTGAAAAGTCGTATTTTTATGAAAGAATAGAAAGGTAGAAAAGAGGGACTTACGGGTTTGGACAACGCTAGAGAGTGAGAGGGAGGTAGAGGATTTTCCAGCGCGTCGAAATGTCGTCGAGAGCTCCTAGCACGATCACCGGAAAGTCGCCGTCGATTTCGTCAGCGTTTCGTCTTTCGCTCGTTTTCCGACGTACCAAGTTCTCTTGGAATTTTGGGAGAGTGGACTTAGAAAAAGTGATGAGAGGGTAGAGGGTAGGGGTGTTTATATAGGGTTAGGCTAAGGTTAGGGTTTTAATTAAAAAAAATATAAAAAATATATAAAAATCATTAAAAGTCATTAAACCTAGGATTAGAAGGGATTTATTGGCCAAATGATAACCGATCCAAGCAATTAAAGTGTGCAGGGGGGTGGACCAAGTCAATAGGAGACTTTTCTCTGTTGGTGACTCGGCCATCCAGCCAAGTCTGGCCGGCGGCGCCGGACCGAGTCGGCCGAGTCGCCGGCCGACGGCGCCGAGTCGGGACGAATCACACCACCAGAGGTCGGGGAAACTTCGGGGGTACAATTTGGTATATATACTTTTTGTTGTCCAGTACATATTTTGGGAGTTATGGCCTTTTGACCGTTGACTTCCAAAAGAAATTAAAACAAAATAAATACAAAAATAATGTGGGGCATGGGATTTGAACTATGGTGGCTTGGTTTAGCAGTGCAAGGTGTTATCAATGAGCTACAAGCTCCTTCTTGTAATTATTGTGGGAAAATAACTATTTAAAGTGGTAACAGCAACAATAAATACCCCAAGTATTACTTTAATTTTAAAACAATTTTATGTACACTAAAAATGGAGTTATTTAAAAACAAAATAATTACTTATATATATATTGTGCTCAGGTTAAAATAATCCTTTATGGATTTTTAAAAATTTTAAAAAAATTTGTATAGAAAAGTGTATAGAAAAATTAGGGTTGTTACATTCTACCCTTCTTAAAAAATTTCGTCCTCGAAATTTGAAAAAGAAAAGTGTAATAAATCCAAGAAAAGTTTGGTGCTAGTGTACTGACAGGGTTTTAAAAATGTAAAGATTGTGTGAAGGAATGAAAGAATGCGAAGGTTTTGGTAAAATTGTAAAAGAGGTTAGGGAATTTTGTGTTAGGATAAATTCAAAGTATATGATTTAAGAAATATGAAATGATGGGATTCAAGGAACATAATTGTAAAGAATGTTTTAGTTGCCGGTTCTTGTGTTATATTGCTTAGGTTGTTCACGCAGACCAGAACTGCATGATAGGGATTCATACAGCTTTGACCTGCATGGGCCACCAACAAAACCTGTCACGCCCCGCTTCCCGGTGTACGGCGAAGGGGACGCGACGAGGTCCGCTATGTATATACTTAGAAGTACATACGCTAAGCGTATCTAAGCAAAATAAAAGTAAATCACAAGAGACAAGAGATATAGAAATAACAGTAACTTTATTAATAACATTCTTTTGTACAATGCATGAAAAGTAAATACAACTGGAATGAAAAGCGATGCCTAAACAATGGCATAACAGGAAATGAAAGTACTGAATAGAATAAGGTACAATGTCTAGAGCTCGGGGTCTTCGTAAAACTGCTCCAAGTCTTCACCGGTGGGCTCGATCTCTGCTGTGTCCAAAGCACCTGACGACATTCAAAAAAGAAAGAAATAGAATGTCGTCAGCGAACAGGTCGCTCGGTAAGTCCTAAAGATAAGGGAGAAATAGACAAAGAGTAGGAGAGAGAGAGTAGCTTTTAATGTTGTATTGTATTGTTGTAATATTGTGTTAACGCTGTTGTTTGTAGCTTGGTACAGAAGAATGCCAGTGTATACGAGAGGGGTCTCTATATGCTAGAGACCATGGCAAACAGAATATAGAGGACAAGGCTCCGTTAGAAGGCCCGGAACAACGACAATTGGATTCATGTTAGGTGTCTTAAGTCTGACCGTCTCGTGCCACTTTTAACATCTTCCGTACCAATCTACCCCTTAAACCCCGTAGTGTTTTGATTGTATTGTTGTATTGTATTGTGTAAGTTGGACGACTGACCAAAACCATGATATCAGTAACAGAGTGTAACTGCATAAACAGGTAAAAGGTATAACGGGATAATGGATGTATATCCATGGTTTGATTCAGTCAAGTTATATAGATTGACAACTGGATTCTGGAATTCATGTGTTCATATTGAGTTGGAATATTAAAGAATATAGATTGACTTGAATCATATTCAAGTCAGAAATAATCAGACTCAAACCCGAGTCAGACTAAAAAAAATGTAAGTCGAAGTTCTATATTTGTTAGGGTCATTATTGTAATTTATAAAACTTGAGGTGGTTTTATGTAAAAATACTTTTGTATAGTTTTCAAGATACACCTCAAGTATTTATTATTCGTCTTTATAGTTATAATGAGTGTAATTTTATTTTGTGATATTTCTTAGTGAAAATATTCTAATTCCCAAAAAATAAAGGTATTTATCTGTAATATTGATTTAGTTGAAATTCATGGTATTTTAATGTAACTTTTAATCTTGTAATTTTTAGGAAAATGTGGAAACTTTATCTTATAATAAAATAGTTGTTTAAATAATAAATATACATATGTTTATACAAGAATAATTTTTAATAAATATTTTATTTTCAAAAAATCTCCTTTTTCTTAAATGTCGTATTTTAAACCTTTCGAGACCGAATGCTCCTTGCGGAGGTCTGAATCTCGCACTACTAAGCCCGAGGGTGCACTTTAAACCGTACTATCCTTAACGAGTTCCCCAAAGGTGGGTTGTAGTGGCGCTTTGCAAAGATTTAATGAATACTAATCATTTAGAAAACGGTTTTATAAAGATATGGTATTTATTTGTAAAATGTGTAAATTTCCGTATTTTAGATTCTAGGGTTTCCTAAACCAACTAGCCTATTTCTAAATGGTCTAAACGACAAGTCATTAGAAGCCTCAAATCGCCTCTTCACCGTCAATTGCGGCCAGGTAAGTATCTGGTGAGTGGGAGGCTCTCCACTACAAGTAGTGACCCTAATTAAGTAACCACTCGCCTTAGACACACTTGCTTAGACACCACAAAGTCAGGTTTAGATAAACGATCGATGTCCACAACTTATCTTATTTTTCCTATTAAAGATATTGGTTTAAGAATGTATTAACCTAAAACTTTTAGAAAAGGTTTTATAAAGAAAATGGTATTTTAATGTAAAATCTTGTTTTATCGTATTCTAAGTTTTCAAGGTAGCGTGTTATGATTTCATATGAGTGTGTGTGGAGGTAGGTCATTACCTCGTGATCTACGTTAATGTATAGTAAAGTTTAGGGGTTAAATGTGAAAACTAAACATTATGGTATTTAAGTGAAAGAATATGATATATTGCAAAAGCTATCATTTCATGTGTGAAAACTTGTTCAAATTGATTTTTAAGTGATTAGTAGTCAACATAAATATATTTAAGCATTATGGAATTAGTGATAAGTGAGTTTTGATAGAAAACCGAATCGGAATTTGGTTTGTTCCGATTTCCGTCGGGTTTGAAAAGTCGTATTTTTATTAAAGAATAGAAAGGTAGAAAAGAGGGACTTATGGGTTTGGACAACGCTAGAGAGTGAGAGGGAGATAGAGGGTTTTCCGGCGCGTCGAAACGTCGTCTAGAGCTCCTAGCACGATCACCGGAAAGTCGCCGTCGATTTCGTCAGCGCTTCGTCTTTCGCTCGTTTTCCGACGTACCAAGTTCTCTTGGAATTTTGGAAGAGTGGACTTAGAAAACGTGATGAGAGGGTAGAGGGTAGGGATGTTTATATAGGGTTAGGCTAGGGTTAGGGTTTTAATTAAAAAAATATATATAAAATATATAAAAATCATTAAACCTAGGATTAAAAAGGATTTATTGGCCAAATGATAACCGATCCAAGCAATTAAAGTGTGCAGGGGGGTGGACCAAGTCAAGAGGAGACTTTTCTCTGTTGGTGACTCAGCCGTCCGGCCAAGTCCGGCCGGCGGCGCCAGACCGAGTCGGCCGAGTTGCCGGCCGGCGGCGCCGAGTCGGGCCGAGTCACACCACCAGAGGCCAGGGAAACTTCGGGGGTACAATTTGGTATATTTACTTTTTGTTGTCCAGTACATATTTTGGGAGTTATGGCCTTTTGACCGTTGACTTCCAAAAGAAATTAAAACAAAATAAATACAAAAATAATGTGGGGCATGGGATTTGAACTATGGTGCCTTGGTTCAGCAGTGCAAGGTGTTACCAATGAGCTACAAGCTCCTTCTTGTAATTATTGTGGGAAAATAACTACTTAAAATGGTAACAGCAACACTAAATACCCCAAGTATTACTTTAATTTTAAAACAATTTTATGTACACTAAACATGGAGTTATTTAAAAACAAAATAATTACTTATATATATATTGTGCTCAGGTTAAAATACTCCTTTATGGATTTTTAAAAATTTTAAAAAAATTTGTATAGAAAAGTGTATAGGAAAATTAGGGTTGTTACAAGAATGTACAATATCTATATATGATATCTAGTAGGTGTTACTTATGTTTTGCATCCGCGCTAGCCCAGCCCCCGCTTTGTCGTTAGTTAAGTAACCTAACGGGTGAATGACGGGGCCCAATGGCGAATGCGGATGGCATAAGAGGACGTTGTATTTTCGTTGTTTTCTGCAATGATAGGTTAATTGATGGGACGCATTATTTTAAAGCAAAGAAAATAAACCAAAGTTGAATCATTGGAACAGTTTAAAAGAAACCACTCGGTTATTTTAAAAACAGCAGATTTTTAATTGCGGAGCTTAAACCACTCCTTTTTTTTTAAAAGCTATCAGGTTCCTTCGATCATATCAAGTTCACTACATTCACGGTTTCGCCAAAACCATTCGTAGCCCTCCGTCATTTCATTTGGGTGTTCAGTAGTATTCAAGCTATGTATTTTGACCAACGCTAAGGCATAGTGTAACACCCGGTCCCTTATATACCGAAGTCCGTATTTTATTACTTTAGAATTCTATTTATTCTATTTACAATTTTATGTGTTTTATTTAGAAAATTATTTATTTATTAAAACCCTTTCTTTAAACCCACATCCTATTTTCTAACCTATTTTTCCCCTCAGCCACTACCCATTTTCTTACCTAGTGTTATAAAGGACTAAGCCCCGGCCCATTTCTATCTTTTCCCTAATAGATTTCTTTTCTTTTCCCTCTGGCCTAGAATCCCCAAGCCCAGCAAATATTTTCTCAGCCATTTCTTTAGTGAGCCTTTCCTCACTTATTAGATATAAGGTTCCCTATTATTCTTAAAACCCAAACCCTATATTATCTCATTTATTTTCATCTAAAATTTTCCTTAATTTCCCTAGCCAAACTTGCCTCAGGCCAGCTCCCATTTTTCCAATTAATTTTTCTTTTCTTTTAAATCCTTTGTTTTATTTTAAGCCCACTGCCATTTTCCTTTCTTCTTTCTTTAATTTTTCCCATTTAATTCTCTCAGCCTTTCCACACAAGCCCGGCCCGCCTCCTTAATCTCCCTTTAATTACTTTTATATTTGTGCCCAGCTCTTCAGTCCAGCAATTCCCAGCCCAATCCCATAAATTTCTGCTATTAATTTTTAGTCTGCAGCCTTGGCCCGGCCCCCTCGCAACTCCACTATTTTATTATTCTTTTTTTATAACAACTTGGCCCGGCCCACTCCCCTACAGCAGCTCACCAACACCCGACCCGGCCCAATCCCTGTGCATCTCCCTCGTCTCCAACGGTAACAATCCCTCATTCCCGCTCGCGATCCCCTTTCCCCGCCGCCTCCTTCGCCCGCGCTTGCGCCACGTCGTCGCGACGTTACCCCACGACGCGCACCCCCTCTCTAACCCCCGTCGCCTCCTTTCCCTCTCGTCGCTCGTTCTCTTTCCTCCTTCCTCTCTCCTCCCTCCAAAACCCCGAGCCCTCCTCTTCGTCCCATCTCCTCACCGCCGGAGCTGTAGTGCTCGTTGCCATCACCTCGAGCCACACTCCAACGAGCCGTGCCTACCTCCACGCTTTCCACCTCCGGCGCCCTTTCTTCTTCCTCGATCACCCGAATCCCTATCTCTTTCTCACCCTCGACCCGAGACCCCATCACCCATCACCTCCCTCACCGTTTTCCTCTACCCTCGAGATCCTACACCTTCTCCCAAAACTCGACCACCTCCTCTCACCGTGCCGCCGACCTCCTAGCTCCTCACCAACCACCATCACCTTCTCCGACGAACCCACCTCTCTCTTCCACCAACACCACCTTCGCTACTGCTCCTGAGGTCACCCCACTTCTACCTCAAACTCCCAAACTCCATCACCGCCTCACACCACCGTTCACCACCTCACCGTCGACCCATCGCCGTCAACCCCTCTGAACTGCCGGCGACTTTGTCAACAACACCGTTCCCGCTCTACGCCGGCAACCGACGCCTACACCATGAGTGACTCCGCCTCCTCCTCTTCATAAACTCAAGCCCTGAGCTCCACCCTCTTCTCCTTCATTTAGCAACTCCTCATCAAGCACTTACAACCCAACTCCAAACACCAGCACATGTGCCACCTCCGCATCATGCCCAAACCACGTACCATGCCCGTATCGTGCACGCACCATTGGCCACCCAAGATCCTCCTCTCAGATCAAGCACCCTACTGCCTTGCCGTCGCTGCCCCGTGCTGTCGCTGTCGTCGACGTTTTCATCACAATCATCGCCGTCACATCCACTGAACTGTCGAATCCAAGAGCCCGAGCACGAGCCAAGACCGCGAACCTTGCACGCGTCACTCATCGCGCGTTCACGCCGTTACCACTTCCGTGCATCGCCAAGACGCCTCCAGGCAAGTTTTTACTTGCTTTCATGCTATTCTATATATGTTACAAATCAACATCGTATATATATCCCATGTTTGCCTTATGTTAAATATTGCAACACGACTGTTCGATACTTGTTCTCTAAGGAAATCTTTCCCTAATTTGGCGGAACTAAACGGTATTGGTTGGCCCGTAGGGCTGTGAACATAGTGTGTGAATTTTGTTGGATGACGTAATCGATAATGACTAAAACAACTACCCCCAAGTTTAATCGTAAAACCGTAATCCTGTTGTATCTGAAAATCGTTAAATTCACCATAAATCATACACATATTAGAATGGTGCGTTCGAGGGATCAAATCGAAGATAACTCGACGAACTTTAATCCTATACCAGTTTCCAGACATTTCTGTATTTAAACTATGATGATATTCGGATCGGAGTGCGACTCTGGACTGCAGTCCAGAGTGACTCCAGTCTTTGCTTGCTGTTTCGTATTGGATACCATAGAATTTCCTTAACTCGTAAGTTGCGGAACTCCACTGTTTATTATAGATAAATCTGTTATCTAGACAACACAATTGATTTCATCCTCTTTCGTTACCGTTTGTTATTTAAACTGTAATTTAGAAGATCGGGACGCATAACAGTCCCAACAAAATCAGAACTGACATATTAGTGTTAAATAGATTGTAACTCCTAACATACAGACGCGATTGAAGATCCGTTTCTTGCGTTAAAAACTTTACTGAAAACCCTAGAATTCATCCAACTGCAGCGTCGGTAAATTATGATCCCAACAGGGGTTAAAATGCGTTGCGAAATGGATTCCTGATTCTGAAACCGGATTTCCAGCCGCGTGCGCTTAAAATGAAACAGTTATAACTAATGATCCTGAAACCCGATTGGCTCAAAACCAAATTAGATGGATAGATAACTGAACATATTAATTACTACCTGTTTGTCATTTCGCCAAATTATAAACATATGTTTCATGATAAATCGTGCAAGTGAAAGAATGCGGTTTCATAACATCCTCATCATGTTTATATACTTGTTCACGCATCATATCATACCCATATCATTGTATTGATAACCTAGTGACATCGTGCATTTACCCAGTGTTAGATTTTAGTGTTGATTGTGGCAAGTACGCCAGTGTTCGTGTATTCGTGATTAAGTGAAAGTGATACGTACTTGTGCACAATCAGTGTCCCTTTTATTCTATTGCATTGTCGACGTCTGTGGGATGCGTGTACGTGTGACTATAAGTGGTATGGGACACTTATGGAAGCGCTTGCACGGATGTCACAGATAAGGCATCCGACACTGCCATTTATCTTAGGTATTAGTCGGGACGTGCTTGATGGAGGTCCTGCCTCCAGTTCTCGCACAGACTTGTCACGGATCGATTAGTATTTAGGGTTATGGTTAGCATTTGATGTAGACCACGGGGTGTGGGGTAGTTTAAGTGTGAGTTCAACAGAATCTCGGGAGTCCCGTGCCGGCTTATATTTAGGGAGTTATATGGAGATTTACAGGGTACGTGATATATACACCGTGATACATTCGTTACATGTTGGGCCCGTGGTCCCTTGCCCTTGGGTTCTACCCTTGGGTGGAGGACACTCGCGAGTGGTTGACTCTCACACTTGGACTGACGATAGGCTTAGTGACCTGTACAGTGAGACTTAGAGACTGATAGGGATACTGGCATTTTTATTCCTTATATACTGTGTGGCATACATGACATATCGTTATACTGATTTACTGTTCCGCTGCATTGATTACTGCATATCCATATTCATGCTGTTTTACCGTTATTCACATCTTTTACCATTGCTAGAACTGTCACTTAATTTTATACATATTATATTGCTTTTGTGTCGCGCTGACGACCTGAGTATGCATGCTCAGTGTGAGGAGAAGATTTAGCCTGGATCAGAACTAGACGTGCATCACAGACTACTTGACTTGCTATTCCGAGTTACATTCGTTTGTTCCACTTCAGGTCAGTCTTTACATTGTTCCTTTCAGTTACTGCATTTCTCATTACCTGTGCATCGTTTACTGTTTACCATGATAAACTAGAAGCCGAAGTGTGACTACGGCAGGACTTTTCCTTGACCGTAGGAGCATGGCTGGCCTTGTCTACCCCTCGTATTCCGTATTTTGGGAAGCGGGGCGTGACATGGTTTAGTTGGTATCAGAGCCAGGTTTTGCATCGATTGGGATTGCAGTTTTCCGTGTATAGCTTGACAATCTAAGACATCACTCGGTCTAGATTGTAAACTTGTCCTTCTTGATCCATATTCATATCGTGTGTTCAGCTATCCATTCGCTATGGTTTCGGGTGACTTGACAAGGTTACGCGGTTTGCAATGGCACTACCGTATTCTATTCAGGTGACTTAAAGTCATACAGATGATTCCCCACTTGTAATAAATTCATCACCTCTGATATTCTTGAATCTTTGTCCTATCCATATTACATTTTGATTCGTTCAGCTTGTGGCTTATATCATCCTCAAAATCATTATTCCAGGATCATATCTTACAACGACTCTTCGTCTATATCCGCTCCCCAAAATCAGACTGTTGAGATCCTTAGTGTACTGCAAGGATTAAAGGAAGCCCAGGAACGAACGAACGACTTGTTGGCTAAAGGACTGAGAAGACAGGTGAGTCAGACCCCGGCGGGAGTCTCCTATCATAAAGGGATCCCTATTAGACGAGGGAAAGAGAAGATGATGAAGCGTCAGTTTGTTCCCCAGCGACAAAAGCGGCAGAAGACCCCATGCTGTGGATACCGTAAGAGGCCAGGACATCTTCAGAAGAATTGTCGCCGCGCCCAAGAGAAATGTTTGTTATGCGGGTCCAATAAACATCTTATCAACGGTTGCCCTGAAAGGAAGGAGCTAAAAGGAGGAGACTCGTCCACACTCTCCACTGATGCCAAGTGAGGATTGCTGCGTAGTTCGAATTTCGAGGTTAAAGCGGACCCAACCCAAGATTCAACTCGCATGACGATGATGCAGCGTTCTGGCAATCAAAGAAGAATGTTATGTTTTCCAATTTCAGTATAAAATTGTCACCTTTTTATGAATATTTCTTTCCATTTGAAATCTTGTATCCGCTGAACTTTAATTGAATGCAATAAAATTTGAATCATAATATATGTATCATTCTCTTGTTTTCTCCTTATTCGTATTATTCGTGATCACAGCGTTTCTATACTGATTTTCAGTTCCTGCAACCGCACATCTTTCTATACTTCGTATACTTGACTATTCTCCTTGATGTATTCCGTTGTTTAATCATGACTTTCCTTTCCATAACATGGCCCACCCGGGAGCAGCGCCGCATTTGGATGAAGATGCGCAATCCTGTGTTTCCTTAGACCGCACGCTGATGAGTTCTGACAACGAGATAAACGGTCCACAGGTCAACTTCGAAAACAATGATTCAGAGAACGAAGGAGCAGCCGCCCTAGAGTTCGACATGATGGCTGATCCTGACGAAGAAGAAGGAGATCCTGAAGAGAACCCTATAGAGGAAGACCCCGAGGAAGAACCGATAGAAGAAAATCCAGCGGAAGAAAACCCCGTGGGAGAAAATCTAGAAGAAGAAAATCACATGGAATCAGATCTCGATGAAGAAGCTCTATCCGAGGAAGAAGGATCAGAAGATCAAGACCCTGTGGTGGAAGGACTTCCAATAGAGGTACCTGCGAAGCGCTATGGAAATGGACGCCCCTACCTGAGTGCGCGCGCCTACCGCAACCTGCTGAATCTCCACAACCGCGATTGACGGAATTCCTTTTTGATGTTGTTTTTCTGGCCAAATAAAATGTGTTTAGTTTAGGGCCACTTCTAGTATTGGATAATGCCTTGTTTCAAATTTTCTTGAATGAAATAAATCTTTTGAATTCGTCAACCTTTTTGATAATTGGTTTGCTTGATGTTTGTTTATTGCTTATATCCATTTATTTTCGGCTGAGATCCCTGACTGTCCACCCCTACTCGTGGTATAGTTTTCACCCTCGTTTCGATTGGAAAGTACCGCACTCTGATCCTTGGAATGAGCCACCATTCATCCTTCGTCTGCGCCCGTTTGAGATCCTGCCGGGAGGAGAACAGTTCCTGTGAAACTTCCGAGTTCACTAACTCTTCAAATTTTGATTCGTGTGTCGTATCGACTGTTGTTTCCTCCACACTTTTTCTTTTGTATTCCTTTGTTGCTCTTCCTTATTTCCTGTGCTGACCCGATCCCAATCTCCTTGATCTTCAGCCTAAAACCGACACACTCCAACCTTCTGATTGAGCCACATTTCCTTATAATCATTACCCTATCTAGCCCCGTACCTATTGGTGTTCTTCCTATTATCCTAATTATATTTAATGATGCTGTTATTCAAAAATCTAGTTTCAGTATTTTGAATTTATCGAAGAGAATGTGTTATTGATTACCCTGTTTCATGTATTTTAAGTACACTATTAGTATTCCCTTTTTCAGTAGCGCACCCGTACACCGCGCAAATTTTGTTCCATGTTTCTTAGATTCACTATACAAGTTTTCAAAAATCATTTTAAACCTATTTTCGATACATTTTCCTAAAATGTTTTAACCTACTGACTGGTTTTCACTATATTATTGTCGTTACTTTATTTTCGGGTTTGTACTTATGTTTACTATATAAATAGCTGAGCTTTATACTTTTCTGCTTGTTTTACTAAACTTAAATGTGCACATATATGGTTTCGACTTTTATCGAACACACTTTGATTATTATTGTTCGTTATTGTTACCTATGTCCTCGGGTACTTATAGTTCGCCCTTATAGTTTTCCTGTATTATACCTTGTAAGCCTATTTTTGTATGTGGTTCTTATACATATGTATGTACTTTCAAAACTTTGTCCACCCGATTTTAAGTAATTCAGCATGTATTAGTGTTCGATATGATAATTCTTCGCTTATTATTTATATCTAGTTGTTTCTTCTAAATTTCGAGGACGAAATTTTTGTAAGGGTGGTATGATGTAACACCCGGTCCCTTTTATACCGAAGTCCGTATTTTATTACTTTAGAATTCTATTTATTCTATTTACAATTTTATGTGTTTTATTTAGAAAATTATTTATTTATTAAAACCCTTTCTTTAAACCCACATCCTATTTTCTAACCTATTTTTCCCCTCAGCCACTACCCATTTTCTTACCTAGTGTTATAAAGGACTAAGCCCCGGCCCATTTCTATCTTTTCCCTAATAGATTTCTTTTCTTTTCCCTCTGGCCTAGAATCCCCAAGCCCAACAAATATTTTCTCAGCCATTTCTTTAGTGAGCCTTTCCTCACTTATTAGATATAAGGTTCCCTATTATTCTTAAAACCCAAACCCTATATTATCTCATTTATTTTCATCTAAAATTTTCCTTAATTTCCCTAGCCAAACTTGCCTCAGGCCAGCTCCCATTTTTCCAATTAATTTTTCTTTTCTTTTAAATCCTTTGTTTTATTTTAAGCCCACTGCCATTTTCCTTTCTTCTTTCTTTAATTTTTCCCATTTAATTCTCTCAGCCTTTCCACACAAGCCCGGCCCGCCTCCTTAATCTCCCTTTAATTACTTTTATATTTGTGCCCAGCTCTTCAGTCCAGCAATTCCCAGCCCAATCCCATAAATTTCTGCTATTAATTTTTAGTCTGCAGCCTTGGCCCGGCCCCCTCTCAACTCCACTATTTTATTATTCTTTTTTTATAACAACTTGGCCCGGCCCACTCCCCTACAGCAGCTCACCAACACCCGACCCGGCCCAATCCCTGTGCATCTCCCTCGTCTCCAACGGTAACAATCCCTCATTCCCGCTCGCGATCCCCTTTCCCCGCCGCCTCCTTCGCCCGCGCTTGCGCCACGTCGTCGCGACGTTACCCCACGACGCGCACCCCCTCTCTAACCCCCGTCGCCTCCTTTCCCTCTCGTCGCTCGTTCTCTTTCCTCCTTCCTCTCTCCTCCCTCCAAAACCCCGAGCCCTCCTCTTCGTCCCATCTCCTCACCGCCGGAGCTGTAGTGCTCGTTGCCATCACCTCGAGCCACACTCCAACGAGCCGTGCCTACCTCCACGCTTTCCACCTCCGGCGCCCCTTCTTCTTCCTCGATCACCCGAATCCCTATCTCTTTCTCACCCTCGACCCGAGACCCCATCACCCATCACCTCCCTCACCGTTTTCCTCTACCCTCGAGATCCTACACCTTCTCCCAAAACTCGACCACCTCCTCTCACCGTGCCGCCGACCTCCTAGCTCCTCACCAACCACCATCACCTTCTCCGACGAACCCACCTCTCTCTTCCACCAACACCACCTCCGCTACTGCTCCTGAGGTCACCCCACTTCTACCTCAAACTCCCAAACTCCATCACCGCCTCACACCACCGTTCACCACCTCACCGTCGACCCATCGCCGTCAACCCCTCTGAACTGCCGGCGACTTTGTCAACAACACCGTTCCCGCTCTACGCCGGCAACCGACGCCTACACCATGAGTGACTCCGCCTCCTCCTCTTCATAAACTCAAGCCCTGAGCTCCACCCTCTTCTCCTTCATTTAGCAACTCCTCATCAAGCACTTACAACCCAACTCCAAACACCAGCACATGTGCCACCTCCGCATCATGCCCAAACCACGTACCATGCCCGTATCGTGCACGCACCATTGGCCACCCAAGATCCTCTTCTCAGATCAAGCACCCTGCTGCCTTGCCGTTGCTGCCCCGTGCTGTCGCTGTCGTCGACGTTTTCATCACAATCATCGCCGTCACATCCACTGAACTGTCGAATCCAAGAGCCCGAGCACGAGCCAAGACCGCGAACCTTGCACGCGTCATTCATCGCGCGTTCACGCCGTTACCACTGCAGTGCATCGCCAAGACGCCTCCAGGCAAGTTTTTACTTGCTTTCATGCTATTCTATATATGTTACAAATCAACATCGTATATATATCCCATGTTTGCCTTATGTTAAATATTGCAACACGACTGTTCGATACTTGTTCTCTAAGGAAATCTTTCCCTAATTTGGCGGAACTAAACGGTATTGGTTGGCCCGTAGGGCTGTGAACATAGTGTGTGAATTTTGTTGGATGACGTAATCGATAATGACTAAAACAACTACCCCCAAGTTTAATCGTAAAACCGTAATCCTGTTGTATCTGAAAATTGTTAAATTCACCATAAATCATACACATATTAGAATGGTGCGTTCGTGGGCTCAAATCGAAGATAACTCGACGAACTTTAATCCTATACCAGTTTCCAGACATTTCTGTATTTAAACTATGATGATATTCGGATCGGAGTGCGACTCTAGACTGCAGTCCAGAGTGACTCCAGTCTTTGCTTGCTGTTTCGTATTGGATACCATAGAATTTCCTTAACTCGTAAGTTGCGGAACTCCACTGTTTATTATAGATAAATCTGTTATCTAGACAACACAATTGATTTCATCCTGTTTCGTTACCGTTTGATATTTAAACTGTAATTTAGAAGATCGGGACGCATAACAGTCCCAACAAAATCAGAACTGACATATTAGTGTTAAATAGATTGTAACTCCTAACGTACAGATGCGATTGAAGATCCGTTTGTTGCGTTGAAAACTTTACTGAAAACCCTAGAATTCATCCAACTGCAGTGTCGCTAAATTATGATCCCAACAGGGGTTAAAATGCGTTGCGAAATGGATTCCTGATTCTGAAACCGGATTTCCAGCCGCGTGCGCTTAAAATGAAACAGTTATAACTAATGATCCTGAAACCCGATTGGCTCGAAACCAAATTAGATGGATAGATAACTGAACATATTAATTACTACCTGTTTGTCATTTCGCCAAATTATATACATATGTTTCATGATAAATCGTGCAAGTGAAAGAATGCGGTTTCATAACATCCTCATCATGTTTATATACTTGTTCACGCATCATATCATACCCATATCATTGTATTGATAACCTAGTGACATCGTGCATTTACCCAGTGTTAGATTTTAGTGTTGATTGTGGCAAGTACGCCAGTGTTCGTGTATTCGTGATTAAGTGAAAGTGATACGTACTTGTGCACAATCAGTGTCCCTTTTATTCTATTGCATTGTCGACGTCTGTGGGATGCGTGTACGTGTGACTATAAGTGGTATGGGATACTTATGGAAGCGCTTGCACGGATGTCACAGATAAGGCATCCGACACTGCCATTTATCTTAGGTATTAGTCGGGACGTGCTTGATGGAGGTCCTGCCTCCAGTTCTCGCGCAGACTTGTCACGGATCGATTAGTATTTAGGGTTATGGTTAGCATTTGATGTAGACCATGGGGTGTGGGGTAGTTTAAGTGTGAGTTCAACAGAATCTCGGGAGTCCCGTGCCGGCTTATATTTAGGGAGTTATATGGAGATTTACAGGGTACGTGATATATACACCGTGATACATTCGTTACATGTTGGGCCCGTGGTCCCTTGCCCTTGGGTTCTACCCTTGGGTGGAGGACACTCGCGAGTGGTTGACTCTCACACTTGGACTGACGATAGGCTTAGTGACCTGTACAGTGAGACTTAGAGACTGATAGGGATACTGGCATTTTTGTTCCTTATATACTGTGTGGCATACATGACATATCGTTATACTGATTTACTGTTCCGCTGCATTGATTACTGCATATCCATATTCATGCTGTTTTACCGTTATTCACATCTTTTACCATTGCTAGAACTGTCACTTAATTTTATACATATTATATTGCTTTTGTGTCGCGCTGACGACCTGAGTATGCATGCTCAGTGTGAGGAGAAGATTTAGCCTGGATCAGAACTAGACGTGCATCACAGACTACTTGACTTGCTATTCCGAGTTACATTCGTTTGTTCCACTTCAGGTCAGTCTTTACATTGTTCCTTTCAGTTACTGCATTTCTCATTACCTGTGCATCGTTTACTGTTTACCATGATAAACTAGAAGCCGAAGTGTGACTACGGCAGGACTTTTCCTTGACCGTAGGAGCATGGCTGGCCTTGTCTACCCCTCGTATTCCGTATTTTGGGAAGCGGGGCGTGACATGGTTTAGTTGGTATCAGAGCCAGGTTTTGCATCGATTGGGATTGCAGTTTTCCGTGTATAGCTTGATAATCTAAGACATCACTCGGTCTAGATTGTAAACTTGTCCTTCTTGATCCATATTCATATCGTGTGCTCAGCTATCCATTCGCTATGGTTTCGGGTGACTTGACAAGGTTACGCGGTTTGCAATGGCACTACCGTATTCTATTCAGGTGACTTAAAGTCATACAGATGATTCCCCACTTGTAATAAATTCATCACCTCTGATATTCTTGAATCTTTGTCCTATCCATATTATATTTTGATTCGTTCAGCTTGTGGCTTATATCATCCTCGAAATCATTATTCCAGGATCATGTCTTACAACGACTCTTCGTCTATATCCGCTCCCCAAAATCAGACTGTTGAGATCCTTAGTGTACTGCAAGGATTAAAGGAAGCCCAGGAACGAACGAATGACTTGTTGGCTGAAGGACTGAGAAGACAGGTGAGTCAGACCCCGGCGGGAGTCTCCTATCATAAAGGGATCCCTATTAGACGAGGGAAAGAGAAGATGATGAAGCGTCAGTTTGTTCCCCAGCGACAAAAGCGGCAGAAGACCCCATGCTGTGGATACCGTAAGAGGCCAGGACATCTTCAGAAGGATTGTCGCCGCGCCCAAGGGAAATGTTTGTTATGCGGGTCCAATAAACATCTTATCAACGGTTGCCCTGAAAGGAAGGAGCTAAAAGGAGGAGACTCGTCCACACTCTCCACTGATGCCAAGTGAGGATTGCTGCGTAGTTCGAATTTCGAGGTTAAAGTGGACCCAACCCAAGATTCAACTCGCATGACGATGATGCAGCGTTCTGGCAATCAAAGAAGAATGTTATGTTTTCCAATTTCAGTATAAAATTGTCACCTTTTTATGAATATTTCTTTCCATTTGAAATCTTGTATCCGCTGAACTTTAATTGAATGCAATAAAATTTGAATCATAATATATGTATCATTCTCTTGTTTTCTCCTTATTCGTATTATTCGTGATCACAGCATTTCTATACTGATTTTCAGTTCCTGCAACCGCACATCTTTCTATACTTCGTATACTTGACTATTCTCCTTGATGTATTCCGTTGTTTAATCATGACTTTCCTTTCCATAACATGGCCCACCCGGGAGCAGCGCCGCATTTGGATGAAGATGCGCAATCCTGTGTTTCCTTAGACCGCACGCTGATGAGTTCTGACGACGAGATAAACGGTCCACAGGTCAACTTCGAAAACAATGATTCAGAGAACGAAGGAGCAGCCGCCCCAGAGTTCGACATGATGGCTGATCCTGACGAAGAAGAAGGAGATCCTGAAGAGAACCCTATAGAGGAAGACCCCGAGGAAGAACCGATAGAAGAAAATCCAGCGGAAGAAAACCCCGTGGGAGAAAATCTAGAAGAAGAAAATCACATGGAATCAGATCTCGATGAAGAAGCTCTATCCGAGGAAGAAGGATCAGAAGATCAAGACCTTGTGGTGGAAGGACTTCCAATAGAGGTACCTGCGAAGCGCTATGGAAATGGACGCCCCTACCTGAGTGCGCGCGCCTACCGCAACCTGCTGAATCTCCACAACCGCGATTGACGGAATTCCTTTTTGATGTTGTTTTTCTGGCCAAATAAAATGTGTTTAGTTTAGGGCCACTTCTAGTATTGGATAATGCCTTGTTTCAAATTTTCTTGAATGAAATAAATCTTTTGAATTCGTCAACCTTTTTGATAATTGGTTTGCTTGATGTTTGTTTATTGCTTATATCCATTTATTTTCGGCTGAGATCCCTGACTGTCCACCCCTACTCGTGGTATAGTTTTCACCCTCGTTTCGATTGGAAAGTACCGCACTCTGATCCTTGGAATGAGCCACCATTCATCCTTCGTCTGCGCCCGTTTGAGATCCTGCCGGGAGGAGAACAGTTCCTGTGAAACTTCCGAGTTCACTAACTCTTCAAATTTTGATTCGTGTGTCGTATCGACTGTTGTTTCCTCCACACTTTTTCTTTTGTATTCCTTTGTTGCTCTTCCTTATTTCCTGTGCTGACCCGATCCCAATCTCCTTGATCTTCAGCCTAAAACCGACACACTCCAACCTTCTGATTGAGCCACATTTCCTTATAATCATTACCCTATCTAGCCCCGTACCTATTGGTGTTCTTCCTATTACCCTAATTATATTTAATGATGCTGTTATTCAAAAATCTAGTTTCAGTATTTTGAATTTATCGAAGAGAATGTGTTATTGATTACCCTGTTTCATGTATTTTAAGTACACTATTAGTATTCCCTTTTTCAGTAGCGCACCCGTACACCGCGCAAATTTTGTTCCATGTTTCTTAGATTCACTATACAAGTTTTTAAAAATCATTTTAAACCTATTTTCGATACATTTTCCTAAAATGTTTTAACCTACTGACTGGTTTTCACTATATTATTGTCGTTACTTTATTTTCGGGTTTGTACTTATGTTTACTATATAAATAGCTGAGCTTTATACTTTTCTGCTTGTTTTACTAAACTTAAATGTGCACATATATGGTTTCGACTTTTATCGAACACACTTTGATTATTATTGTTCGTTATTGTTACCTATGTCCTCGGGTACTTATAGTTCGCCCTTATAGTTTTCCTGTATTATACCTTGTAAGCCTATTTTTGTATGTGGTTCTTATACATATGTATGTACTTTCAAAACTTTGTCCACCCGTTTTTAAGTAATTCAGCATGTATTAGTGTTCGATATGATAATTCTTCGCTTATTATTTATATCTAGTTGTTTCTTCTAAATTTCGAGGACGAAATTTTTGTAAGGGTGGTATGATGTAACACCCGGTCCCTTTTATACCGAAGTCCGTATTTTATTACTTTAGAATTCTATTTATTCTATTTACAATTTTATGTGTTTTATTTAGAAAATTATTTATTTATTAAAACCCTTTCTTTAAACCCACATCCTATTTTCTAACCTATTTTTCCCCTCAGCCACTACCCATTTTCTTACCTAGTGTTATAAAGGACTAAGCCCTGGCCCATTTCTATCTTTTCCCTAATAGATTTCTTTTCTTTTCCCTCTGGCCTAGAATCCCCAAGCCCAGCAAATATTTTCTCAGCCATTTCTTTAGTGAGCCTTTCCTCACTTATTAGATATAAGGTTCCCTATTATTCTTAAAACCCAAACCCTATATTATCTCATTTATTTTCATCTAAAATTTTCCTTAATTTCCCTAGCCAAACTTGCCTCAGGCCAGCTCCCATTTTTCCAATTAATTTTTCTTTTCTTTTAAATCCTTTGTTTTATTTTAAGCCCACTGCCATTTTCCTTTCTTCTTTCTTTAATTTTTCCCATTTAATTCTCTCAGCCTTTCCACACAAGCCCGGCCCGCCTCCTTAATCTCCCTTTAATTACTTTTATATTTGTGCCCAGCTCTTCAGTCCAGCAATTCCCAGCACAATCCCATAAATTTCTGCTATTAATTTTTAGTCTGCAGCCTTGGCCCGGCCCCCTCTCAACTCCACTATTTTATTATTCTTTTTTTATAACAACTTGGCCCGGCCCACTCCCCTACAGCAGCTCACCAACACCCGACCCAGCCCAATCCCTGTGCATCTCCCTCGTCTCCAACGGTAACAATCCCTCATTCCCGCTCTCGATCCCCTTTCCCCGCCGCCTCCTTCGCCCGCGCTTGCGCCACGTCGTCGCGACGTTACCCCACGACGCGCACCCCCTCTCTAACCCCCGTCGCCTCCTTTCCCTCTCGTCGCTCGTTCTCTTTCCTCCTTCCTCTCTCCTCCCTCCAAAACCCCGAGCCCTCCTCTTCGTCCCATCTCCTCACCGCCGGAGCTGTAGTGCTCGTTGCCATCACCTCGAGCCACACTCCAACGAGCCGTGCCTACCTCCACGCTTTCCACCTCCGGCGCCCCTTCTTCTTCCTCGATCACCCGAATCCCTATCTCTTTCTCACCCTCGACCCGAGACCCCATCACCCATCACCTCCCTCACCGTTTTCCTCTACCCTCGAGATCCTACACCTTCTCCCAAAACTCGACCACCTCCTCTAACCGTGCCGCCGACCTCCTAGCTCCTCACCAACCACCATCACCTTCTCCGACGAACCCACCTCTCTCTTCCACCAACACCACCTCCGCTACTGCTCCTGAGGTCACCCCACTTCTACCTCAAACTCCCAAACTCCATCACCGCCTCACACCACCATTCACCACCTCACCGTCGACCCATCGCCGTCAACCCCTCTGAACTGCCGACGACTTTGTCAACAACACCGTTCCCGCTCTACGCCGGCAACCGACGCCTACACCATGAGTGACTCCGCCTCCTCCTCTTCATAAACTCAAGCCCTGAGCTCCACCCTCTTCTCCTTCATTTAGCAACTCCTCATCAAGCACTTACAACCCAACTCCAAACACCAGCACATGTGCCACCTCCGCATCATGCCCAAACCACGTACCATGCCCGTATCGTGCACGCACCATTGGCCACCCAAGATCCTCCTCTCAGATCAAGCACCCTGCTGCCTTGCCGTCGCTGCCCCGTGCTGTCGCTGTCGTCGACGTTTTCATCACAATCATCGCCGTCACATCCACTGAACTGTCGAATCCAAGAGCCCGAGCACGAGCCAAGACCGCGAACCTTGCATGCGTCACTCATCGCGCGTTCACGCCGTTACCACTGCCGTGCATCGCCAAGACGCCTCCAGACAAGTTTTTACTTGCTTTCATGCTATTCTATATATGTTACAAATCAACATCGTATATATATCCCATGTTTGCCTTATGTTAAATATTGCAACACGACTGTTCGATACTTGTTCTCTAAGGAAATCTTTCCCTAATTTGGCGGAACTAAACGGTATTGGTTGGCCCGTAGGGCTGTGAACATAGTGTGTGAATTTTGTTGGATGACGTAATCGATAATGACTAAAACAACTACCCCCAAGTTTAATCGTAAAACCGTAATCCTGTTGTATCTGAAAATCGTTAAATTCACAATAAATCATACACATATTAGAATGGTGCTTTCGAGGGCTCAAATCGAAGATAACTCGACGAACTTTAATCCTATACCAGTTTCCAGACATTTCTGTATTTAAACTATGATGATATTCGGATCGGAGTACGACTCTGGACTGCAGTCCAGAGTGACTCCAGTCTTTGCTTTCTGTTTCGTATTGGATACCATAGAATTTGCTTAACTCGTAAGTTGTGGAACTCCACTTTTTATTATAGATAAATCTGTTATCTAGACAACACAATTGATTTCATCCTGTTTCGTTACCGTTTGATATTTAAACTGTAATTTAGAAGATCGGGACGCATAACAGTCCCAACAAAATCAGAACTGACATATTAGTGTTAAATAGATTGTAACTCCTAACGTACAGACGCGATTGAAGATCCGTTTGTTGCGTTGAAAAATTTACTGAAAACCATAGAATTCATCCAACTATAGCGTCGCTAATATATGATCCCAACAGGGGTTAAAATGCGTTGCGAAATGGATTCCTGATTCTGAAACCGGATTTCCAGCCGCGTGCGCTTAAAATGAAACAGTTATAACTAATGATCCTGAAACCCGATTGGCTCGAAACCAAATTAGATGGATAGATAACTGAACATATTAATTACTACCTGTTTGTCATTTCGCCAAATTATATACATATGTTTCATGATAAATCGTGCAAGTGAAAGAATGCGGTTTCATAACATCCTCATCATGTTTATATACTTGTTCACGCATCATATCATACCCATATCATTGTATTGATAACCTAGTGACATCGTGCATTTATCCAGTGTTAGATTTTAGTGTTGATTGTGGCAAGTACGTCAGTGTTCGTGTATTCGTGATTAAGTGAAAGTGATACGTACTTGTGCACAATCAGTGTCCCTTTTATTCTATTGCATTGTCGACGTCTGTGGGATGCGTGTACGTGTGACTATAAGTGGTATGGGACACTTATGGAAGCGCTTGCACGGATGTCACAGATAAGGCATCCGACACTGCCATTTATCTTAGGTATTAGTCGGGACGTGCTTGATGGAGGTCCTGCCTCCAGTTCTCGTGCAGACTTGTCACGGATCGATTAGTATTTAGGGTTATGGTTAGCATTTGATGTAGACCACGGGGTGTGGGGTAGTTTAAGTGTGAGTTCAACAGAATCTCGGGAGTCCCGTGCCGGCTTATATTTAGGGAGTTATATGGAGATTTACAGGGTACGTGATATATACACCGTGATACATTCGTTACATGTTGGGCCCGTGGTCCCTTGCCCTTGGGTTCTACCCTTGGGTGGAGGACACTCGCGAGTGGTTGACTCTCACACTTGGACTGACGATAGGCTTAGTGACCTGTACAGTGAGACTTAGAGACTGATAGGGATACTGGCATTTTTATTCCTTATATACTGTGTGGCATACATAACATATCGTTATACTGATTTACTGTTCCGCTGCATTGATTGCTGCATATCCATATTCATGCTGTTTTACCGTTATTCACATCTTTTACCATTGCTAGAACTGTCACTTAATTTTATACATATTATATTGCTTTTGTGTCGCGCTGACGACCTGAGTATGCATGCTCAGTGTGAGGAGAAGATTTAGCCTGGATCAGAACTAGACGTGCATCACAGACTACTTGACTTGCTATTCCGAGTTACATTCGTTTGTTCCACTTCAGGTCAGTCTTTACATTGTTCCTTTCAGTTACTGCATTTCTCATTACCTGTGCATCGTTTACTGTTTACCATGATAAACTAGAAGCCGAAGTGTGACTACGGCAGGACTTTTCCTTGACCGTAGGAGCATGGCTGGCCTTGTCTACCCCTCGTATTCCGTATTTTGGGAAGCGGGGCGTGACACATAGTGTTTGGTAGCTACTGGGTATTCATCTGTTGCATAGATAGATGAGTTGGTTTGGGACAGTCGTACTGCCATTTGGCCAACGTCAGGGGTATGTACGGGTGGGTTTAAATTAACAAGATAATGATGGGTAGAACTTGACATGTGACTTATGACATTTTGACCAGCGCCAAGGTCATAAGAGCATGGGGCAAAAATCCACATCGGGAATTTCTAAAGAAACTGAAATTTGCTAGAGTTGCATACCATTTGGAGTGTGATAATTTTCGTAGGATTCCTTCAGCTTTATCATACAATGATATTTGGATCCCGATCCTACTGTGAGTATATGCTACTCATCAGGAGATTCTTTTTACTTAACGATCAATGCTATAAACCAAGTAGGTGTCGAGAAAGGTATCAGAGGGGCAACGCCCCCAGGGAGAAGAGGTTATTTAATTAAGGAACTTCGCGAAAGCGTCGTAAAACCCCCTCGAAGTACCGACACTTGCCTGGCTGAACGGTTAAGCAAGTATTGTATAGTAAGAATAGTCCCGATTAGTTCTTCCTTTTTGGTTTGAGGAGGGATTCGAGAAACAGTGGGAGCCATCCTGTTTAGATAAACTAAAAACCACTCTAAACTTGTAAGAGCATCATGCTAAAGTGTTTCCTCTCTCTCTCCTAATTGCAGCGACCCAGAACATGAAAGGCGTTAAGTTATTATTAGATAAAAATATTTTGACAGGGCCAAACTATAAAGATTGGTTCCGGAATGTTAAGATGGCCATTACCTATGACAAAATGGGTTATGTCCTTACTACTAAGGCCCCTGCCGTCCTAGATCCTGAATCCAGTGTCGCGGATAAGGAAATCTGCAAGACCTGGGAGTTAGACTGCGCGAAGGCCAAATGCATCGTGCTTGCCTCTATGAATAATGAACATCAGAGGAGGCACGAGAATATGGATCTAGAATCCATATTTCTCCACACCAAGGAACTGTATGGAGAGCAATCTCGTATAGCTGGATACGAGACCTCGAAGAACTTGTTTCAGTTGAGGATGGCCGTCGGATCATCTGTAGGGGAACATGTCCTTAAGATGATTGGCTATATTGAAGAGCTCGCAGACCTCGGGACAACATTAGAGAACGAGCTGTATACAGACTTGATTCTCCAGTCCCTTCCTTCCACCTATGCCCAGTTTATCTTGAATTTCAACATTCAAGGTAAAGAAGTTGAACTTTCAGAACTCCTTAACATGTTGAGGAGTGCAGAGGGCACCTTGCAGAAGGCAAGGGAAACACCCACTATGTTTGTTCGTAGTGCTTCCTCTTTCAGGTCCAAGGCAAGGGCCAAAGGAAGGAAGAAGAAGGCCGCTACCAAACCAAGAGGTGGTGTTGGTAAGGTGGAAGCCAAGAGATAGGCAAAGGTTACGGTGCCAGTAGTGGCAAAGGACGAGTGCTTCCACTGTCGCAGGAAAGGCCATTGGAAGAAGGATTGCAAAGCTTGTATTGCCAAGAACCAGGACCCGAGGCAAGTTGTGGCTTCGGCTTCAGGTGTGTTTGTAATTGAGAATTGTCTGTCAATCAACTCTACTTCCTGGGTATTGGATACTGGATCAGGATCTCATATATGCAATTCATTGCAGGCACTGAGAAACCGTAGAGTGCTGAAGGTTGGTGATATGACCCTCCAGGTTGCTAACGGAGCTAGCGTGAATGCTGTGTCTGTAGGGGATTATCACCTTGGATTGACGAGTGGACATATTTTGGTTTTGCGCAACTGTTTTTGTGTACCTAGTTTAACGTGTAATATCATATAAGTATCGTTGTTATCAAAAGAAGGTTATGATTTCACGTTTGTAAGCGATGTTGTTAAAATCCACCTTAATCATGGTTTGATTGGGTCCGGTACACTAAATAATGGTATATACGTATTAAACCAATTACAGATTTTCAATGTCCAGAACACACTAAAAAGAAAGTCTCCAGATATAAATCAGGCTTTCTTATGGCATTACAGACTAGGTCACATCAATGAGACAAGGTTAACTAAGTTACATAGAGAAGGATATTTGGATCCATTCGTATATCAATCTTATGCCACTTGTCAATCATGTCTCAAAGGAAAGATGACAAAAACTCCATTCACTGGACATGGAGTAAGAGCGAGCGAACTCTTAGGACTCATACACAACGATGTATGTGGTCAAATGTCTACACATGCAAGAGGCGGTTTTTCATATTTCATTACTTTTACGGATGATTACTCTAGGTATGGATTCATTTTCTTAATGAAGCATAAACCCGAGGCCTTTGAGAAATTCCGAGAATATAAGAATGAAGTAGAAAACCAAACCGGCAAAAGTATCAAGACACTGAGATCTAATCGAGGTGGTGAATACTTAAGTGCCGAGTTCCTGGGTTACTTAAAAGAGAATGGAATTCTCTCTCAGCCTACTCCTCCATACACTCTACAACATAACGGTGTATCGGAGAGACGGAACCGAACCCTATTGGATATGGTACGTTCCATGATGAGTAATGCTGAGTTACCGCGATCTTTCTGGGGTTATGCACTAGAATCAGCTGCATATCTTCTGAACAGAGTTCCTACCAAGACTGTGCCTACCACACCATATCAGATGTGGAGTGGGAAGAAAGCCTATCTTCAGTATCAGAAGATATGGGGATGTCTAGCTTTTGTTAAAAAGCAGCATGCGGACAAACTCGAGGCACGCTCAGTACAGTGTAAGTTTGTGGGATATCCAAAGAACTCCAAGGGGCATTTTTTCTCTTACACAGAGGAACAAAAGGTTTTTGTTTCTCGTAATGCCCATTTTCTAGAACAGCAGTTTTTAGAAAAGGAAACAAGTGGGAGCATAATAGAACTGGAAGAAATTCCAGAACAACAAGCTACTACTGAAAGTTTGGTAGAACCAGTAGTTCCAGAAGAACAGGACATTCTCGCACCCCTCCACAGGAGTAGTAGGCCATCTCATCTGCCTGAGAGATACTACGGTTTTCTCATTGACGGGGATAGAGAAGATTGCGTCATTGATAATGATGAACCTACTAGCTTCCAGCAGGCCATCCAGAGCGGCGACTCAGTAAGATGGCTGGATGAAATGCGGACCGAGATGGAGTCCATGTACACCAACAAAGTATGGACTTTGGACTTTGCTCCAGATGGGGTAAAACCCATAGGATGCAAGTGGATCTTCAGAAAGAAGATTGGTGTAGATGGACAGGTGGAAACCTATAAGGCTAGACTTGTTGCAAAGGGTTTTCGTCAAAGGCCTGGCTTGGACTATGACGAAACTTTTTCTCCAGTGGCTATGCTCAAATCCATTCGGATCCTTCTTGCCATTGCTGCCTTCCACGATTATGAGATCTGGCAGATGGACGTAAAGACGGCTTTTCTAAATGGAAATTTGGACGAGTGCGTCTATATGGATCAGCCAGAAGGTTTCAATCAGAGTGGGAGCAGCGGGAAAGTGTGCAAGTTGCTTAAGTCCATTTATGGACTAAAGCAAGCATCGCGGAGTTGGAACATCTGTTTTGATGAAACGGTCAAAGAATACGACTTTATCAAAAATCCAGATGAACCATATATATATAGTAAAATTGTAGCACGAACTGTCGTATTCCTCGTCTTGTACGTGGATGACATTCTCTTGATAGGAAATGACATTCCTATGCTACAATCTGTCAAAGGATTCTTGTCACACAGGTTCTCCATGAAAGACCTGGGTGATGCCTCTTACATACTGGGGATCCAGATCTATCGTGATAGATCTAAGAGGATGTTGGGACTTTCGCAGTCCAGGTATATCAATACTATACTGAAAAGATTCAGTATGGAAGATTCTAAGCGCGGTAATTTACCGGCTTGTCACGGAATCACCCTATCCAAAGAGATGTCTCCCAAGACTGATTTGGAAAGGGATCGCATGTCAATTATACCCTACGCTTCTGCGGTAGGCTCTATAATGTATGCGATGTTGTGTACCAGACCAGATGTAGCTTACGCACCGAGCATGGTAAGCCGTTATCAGTCAGACCCAGGGGAGAAGCACTGAATAGCAGTAAAGAACATTCTCAAGTACCTGAGAAGGACTAAGGATATGTTCTTGGTTTACGGCTGAAAAGACCTCCAGATCGAGGCTTTTGCTGATTCCAGCTTCCAGAGTGACAAGGATGACTCCAAGTCCATGTCAGGTTATGTATTTACCCTCAATGGAGGGGTGGTGTGCTGGAAGAGTTCTAAGCAGGACACCGTTGCCGACTCGACGATGGAAGCGGAGTATATAGCTGCTTGCGATGCCGCAAAAGAAGCAGTTTGGATGAAGAAGTTCCTAACAGAACTTCAGGTGATTCCTACCATTGTTAATCCAATACTACTGTATTGTGACAACAACGACGCTATAGCTTTAGCGAAGGAACCCAGGTCCCATCAGAAGTTCAGACACATCTTAAGGCGGTATCACCTGATCAGGGAGATCAAAGATCGCCGGGAGATCGAGGTCCGGAGAGTTGTTACAGAGGAGAACATTGCAGATCCATTCACAAAGGCCATACCTCAGACACAGTTCGAGAGACTATTCGAGATAATAGGTCTTCGATATGCCAGTACGTGACCCTAGTGCAAGTAGGAGATTGTTAGTGTATATGCCCTAGGGGCCATTAATGTATCATACTAGTTTGTATATTACTTAATGGAAGCTTGGGATATTCACAGGTTTATTAACAGTCTTGCTCAACATAGTAGTATGCTACTTGGTTTATATTTATATTAATATGTGTATATGTTTCTTTTAGCATATCGCGAATACATATTGATAGAGCCCTTAGGATCTTGCTTGACTCCCAGCGTTGTGATGGTAGTCACACTAGTGGGAGATGGGTGGTCTACAAGCACATCCTTTTTCAGGTCCCTAGTCGTAGGATTATCGAGACAGGGCATCGATACTCCGGAGTAGACTAGTGTGTACGCTTCTCATCCCAGTTGGGGAAATGGTCTGTCCCACAGCCATTAGTATGTTGTACTGGAGATAGTATGCAGGTGCTCGTTGGGTTACGGGTACACCGGACAGGACTCGTAGGGAACTGTTGGTTGGTATTATACCTGTCAGTTAACAGTTCCCAGGTGATATGAGTACAGCATAGTCCGTAGACTTGACACTGCTACTTCGTCTCGAGTGTGTTCCTACTGTTCTTAGATTGCTACCCTACCACGGCTCAAAGGAGTCGTGCAAACAGGTAGCAGTTGGGTGCAGTCCCAAAGCACTTGAAGGCAGTGGCGTTTAGATAGGATTCGTCTCTCCCGGTATTGGGAGTTGATATTGCACTGTGTTTGGAGAGCTTTTACGCAAAGTTCCTGGCCAGGGCAAACAAGATTTGCTGGTAGGATTTCCATTAGCTTCTCAAGGTGTAATGGGCTTCACTCCGACACGACTTATACCGCTTTTAGGGGACTGACACTTGCCGCCCCCTAGGCCCGATATGCAATAGTCTTAGACGAACAGACCGGACTGTACGGAGATTGTCACATCTGGCTCAGTAGGAGTTCGGATGGGTTTCCTCATCGGCCTTCTTATCGACATCTACCTGGGGACCGTTACGTACAGCTAGTACCGCTTACGGCCTGTGGTTAAACCCACTGCCAGCGTAGTGTCGAGTCTTTAGAGTCCCACACAGAGAGTTTCCCTGCTTCAGGCGAAACGATATAGAGGTCGTATGGTTTTACGACAGGGTTCGGACATATACGTGTACTTGTACAGTATGATGTTCGGACAGTTTATACTAGCGGGCTTTAGTTTAAGCCAGATTCTAGTATTGGATTATTGGATTTATGCAGTCTCAGTATATCCGTGTTTTAGGATGGGAGGGGCATTCTCGTAATTAGTCGAGAAGCTTCTAGAAGAAAGGTGACTCATTTAGATTTAATTCATTTATGAATTAAACTAAATGAGGTAGAGAGCTTATGTGTAATTTGCATTAAATGAATTAGTGACTCATGAGATGATTCATCCAAGTGAGTTAATGAAGCATTAATTGCTTTAATGACTCATGAGAGGACTCATTCATTGTATTAAATGAAGCATGGTTGTAATTATCTTATATGATATATTTGATAATCATTATGCTTCATATAATATAGAAATGAGTTATTTTTCATTAAATTCTCACATACACACTCTCTCTCCTCAAGCTCTCCTCTTCTTCAACCTAAACCTAATCCTCTCATGTGTTGAGATCCCAAGGGTTAGCAAGACTAATAGATCCTTAACCCATTTCTATATCTTCTAGGTCACTTGGATTAGCAATCCTAGCCACTTAGTTACCTCAAGTTAGAGATTAAAGCTTGAAGGAGGAACTCTCGGGTGGATCTTCTATTACATCGAGGAGGCCGACGAGGAGGTGAACAACAAGAACAAGAAGGACTAGTATCTTGAGGTATAATCATCTATCATAGTAGTTTAGCACTTCTAGATAGTTGTTAGTTAGGGTTTAGCAAAGATCCGTAATGTTAGTCGATGTTACCTTAAACAAAATGATTGTTTTACCTATTCCTCCTCCCCGCATCTTGTGGGGTGTCTAACGTCGACTTACAGCTTCTTCTCACTTCACTACCTTTCTTGAGCTCCTCCTCCTTCATCTTCGTCTTCTACCCTACCATCTCATGCATTGAGAATCAAGGGTAGAAGAGAGATAGATACACACTTAGAGCAACACACTACATCCTTAGGCACTCTAGATTAGCAACCTAGAGTCTCTAGTTGCTTCACTAGATTCTTAGTATGGAGCTAGAGCCATGATCTACATCTTTTGGGTGGATCATTTTCGACGGAGGAAGACCGGCGACCAAGTTCAATTGAGGACATCTCAAGGAGCCAAAGAAGAGGGTAGAAGACCGAAGGACACGAATCATTCGGTATAACACTTCTATCTTTTGTAGCTAGTTTTAGATTTATGGTTCGATTCTAGGACGGGTGTAACAACCTAGTTCATTTATACCAATTCCAGTTCCCGTATTTACTTATCTTTGGTATTTTCTTGATTTATCGTGTTTTGGGTGCGAATGGTATTTTACATTTTACTTTGTATTCGACCCGACCCGCTTGCTTGAACCTGTTTGATTCATATTTATGAATTACCATGACTTGTTACGTAGACTGTGCATTTTCATGTTTAGTACATACTGGCATTTTATCTGGCATTGCATCTTTTACCATATAACATTTTAAGTCACGTAAAATAATTTAAAATTACATAACATGGCTTGCATGATACCCCTAACCCCGTGGTAGCATCCGCGCATCTTGTTCTCGTCCCGTTCAGAGAAACGGACGTGTTTGGATGGCTACGCGCACGTACGTGCATCCGTTCTTGGGGGTATGCATTTTCGTTACCTGAGCATTCATTTTGAAATTTGGACGTCGCATATATTTTTCATATTTTAAATCTGAATTTTTAGACCCGACACGTGCGTATTTTAGAATATTTTGTATACCGCCAAAATTCAAATTAATTAATTTAATATCACTATATATTTTAATCGACAGATTAAAATTTACATAACAAAATAAAATCTTTTAATTTAAAAAATCTTAATCCTAACTAAAACCCTGCTCACCCCCAGCTCTCTCTCGCTGGCTCGTGGCCCCACTCCCTCTCTCTTTCTTTTTCTTTTTCTCTCTCCTCCCTCTCTCTTTCCCCGCACTCAGTCTTTCTCTCTCCCTCGCTACGCGACGATTTTCTTTCTCCTCACTGTTCGTTACCTCTCTCTCTTTCTCTCCTCTCTCTCTCCTCTCTCTCTCCTCTCGATCTCATATTATCTCTCTCTCTCCCTATATATATTATAAATTTTCTTCCTTCTTCTCATTTTCTTTTTCTGCGCGAACCCTAGCCGTCGCCTCCCTCGTGCTCACCTCGCCGTCGACCTCTCCCTCTCTCCACCACCTCATCTTCCTCCTCTTCTCTCTCACCTTCCTCCCACTCCTCTTTTCTCTCTCCCCTTCTCCGAGCCAAGAAACCGAGCCCTGCACACACCAAGAAACTCAAACCTTCACCCCGGCACACCCGTTCCACCGCCGGCATAGATCGCCGCAGTCGATCTCGTCGTCGCCCCCTCGTTCCCTAACTCCAGTGCAACCCAGTGAGCTTTCTTCTTACCCTTTTTCTTTCTTTCTTTCTTTCTTCTTTTTCTTTCTTTCTTTCCTTAAACAAAATTGTTCCCTGTTTGCTTAGATCACCGGAGCCGGACGTGACATTGACGATCCAGACGATCCAGCGAACGTACCTGACTTGTGTGATCACCCTTGTGCGTTGTTTAGAACCGTTCCGTGTACCATGCGCGCGTCGCGACTTTTCACCGACGTGAAATGTCCCGTATACATCTGTTTCTTGATCTGTCGAGGCAAGTTAATCTTGCTACATGCTATATAACTCATTATATACCTATTTAAATAAATATCATACCTGTATTTTAAATCTAGTAGCCCATGTTTCATATTATAGCTTTTCGATGTTCCGTTTGCATCCATTTCATTTCTAGGTCATGAAAACCTATCTTGTGACATTCTAGATTACATTATACTGTATCCATATGAATATTTATATCACATATTGCTTAGTTGTACATCCCACATTACCATTTTATAGTTTTATAACTTTTCGAATACCCGTTTGCATCCATCCCATTTAGAATATATATAACTGCATCCATAGATCATATTAATACATAATACTGCGATATTAACACCCCACATTTAATAAAGTGCATCCTAATTAGTATTGGAACTATAAATGTAACCTTAATCGATAACTGTGCATCCATATCTTTGAATTTATATCTATTGGCATACCACATCACATTATTCCATTTTATTGTTATATTAGTACTCCATACTTGTTTTTGTGTACCCATACTTATTACAGTTTGATTATGAGCACCCACTTGATACTTGTACATCCCCTAACATGACTTGATACACTACTACTTGACACGACTTGATACATGTGCACTACTTGACATGATTGGATCCATGTACACCACCTGACATGATCTGATATACCACAGCTTGACATGTTACCTGATCCTGTTACTAATGCCGACAATCCTGACCTGTTGTCCCTACGGACATTTCCTGTTGTCTATACAGACAAACCTGTACCTGCTTGATCCTGTGTTGGCATTAGTCTCAGATTTATCAATACCTGACTTACACACATAACCTTGGGGGTATGGGTAAATCAAGAATGTATTCGAACGTAACTCAAAGGGCTATTACATCTTGTTACCGTAGTCCCGTGGGGTTGAACGGGACATAGTGTAACACTTTGATTTTTCCGTTAGAATGTTTTTGTGATAATTAGTATTTGTGCAAGTTATTATATTAGTGTTCATAGGATTATTAGTTATTTAGTCGTGATTAGCAAATTGAAAGATTTTCCTTTGTAGTGTACACTTGCACACTTAGCCATTTTTGTGACTTAGGGTTTTGGTGACTTGTTAACCATTCTTTTGTGCATGGTTCATTTTAATTCCCCACCATGTTAATCAAACAAAACCCTTTTTCATAATTCAAATCCTAATAAACAATTGAGGGCATGGTGTTAGGTAAAGAGGTTGACTTTTGACCCCATTTCCTTCTCTTCCCTCTCTCTCTTCTCCTCACTTCAGAAATTCTGGAGAATTCAGCAGAAAAACCTTGGTTTTCCTTCATCCTTTCCTCTCTTTTTCACTTCTCCTTGATTCCCAAACAAATCCTACATAAAAACAACACATTTTCATCACAAAACCTTAGGAAAAGTGAGCTTTTTGAGGTGTTTGAAGCAAAATCTGCATACTTGAGGGAAAAGCTGGAACTTTTGGTTTTTCTAGGGTCTTTTGAAGGTATAAATCTCACTCCTAGCACCCTATCTCCTTAACTTGCATGTTTAGTTTCAAAATATCACATTTTTATGCAATTTTAGTGCTATTGAAGGGATTTAGTGTTAATATGTTAAAGTTTATGTTGTTGTGGCTTGATTAGCTTGTTAATGAGTTATTAGTGTGGGTTTAGACTTAGGTTTGTTTCAGTTTGCACAGAAATACCATAAAGTTTGATTTTAGTGCAAAGTGTGGATTTTAACTAGAAATAAGGCTCTGTAGGATCTGCTGCTACCCGAGATATTTCAGAGTGAAACTAGATGTTACTGTAGCATGTATGGGGGGTATAGAGTGCACACACCAAACCTGGGAGCCCAATTCCCAAGTGAGGCCGCCGAAATAAGCATTCTGGACGCAATTTGCGGCCAGATGGGGGTGTTTTGGGTTGGGGTTTGGAGTGGTGGTGTCTGCTGCTATGTGGGTTGTTTTGGTATATGTAGTTTTACAATATCTTTTCTGTATCAAAATCTGGAGGTGATTACCTATTTTCCCGTATTTTTAATCTTCGCGACACGCGTGATACGTGTGTATGGGTTTTGGATTTCTGCGTATCGCGACGCGTCGGAGTGGCTTAGGGCGCGTAATCACACGTTTTAGCGTATCGCGCACACGCGCGCTTGGTTCACGACACGAGTTACTAGTTCGGCCTTAATGTCGTGTTTGTGTGACTTCAAGCTTATGTATGATGTATTGTGTAATTCTAGGTTCCTAGGCAAGTACGGCGGACGCTGCGCAGAAGGGGAAACAAGTTGTTGGCTATACCTAGCGAGAGACTTCGGTGAGTAGATTTAACATCTACGGGGATATCGCCCGCATGGCGTTCTACGTCAGGGCTGATAGGACCTTATAGCTATATTCACATACATTGACTGTTCATGGCTACTATTTAGTGCATACTGCATTCCCTGCTATATGGTTATAAACTAGAATTGATAGAACACCGCACCATTACTAACGGTCCATGTTGCACGAGCACTATCCTGCATGTTACACACACACCGTTAGTAATTGCCATGACACTCACACTGTAGAATTTACATCGGATCATTATATTGTAGCCTATCTATATGTGACATGACTTGATATTCATACTTGATGCATATATCACATCGGATCATTATATTGTAGCTCATCTATCTGTGACTTGACATGATATTTATATTTGATGCACATATCATATCGGATCATTGACTTGCATATTGATTTGGATTGCATGTGATTTATGGATTTGGGAACCGTGGCTATTTCAAATATGTAATCATTTAAAAACCCGGTTCCCTTGATATGATATTTCGATGCGTCCACCATCTGTTTCCTCGGTGCTAGAGTGATATATGTGTGAACCCGAATCGAGGAGCTGGTTGAGGCCGATTACGGGTACATGGTGGACCCAGTATGGTACCCCGGGGCGAGAACGGTTTTGCTGTGTAGTAGACGGTGAGCCTGGCAGAGGGACTACTACCTACCGGTGATTGGTTGGACCTGACAGTTATCCGGAGGATACTGATCAGAGTCGATAGATGGATGCGGGGTGATCCATACTGCCGGGGCCGAGGGCCGATACCGCAGACGGAGCTCGTGGGCTGACCCGGACTGACGGGGCCCGATGGATGAGGATTTGCGTGTCGATGCTGGACACGAGTATTTATGATATTTGGCTGCCGATGTTGGGCACTCAGGATTCTCAGAGATTTACAGGATTTGAGGGCCGATGAGGATGCCGGCGCCTGAGCTATTTGGGGGATCTGGGTGCATTGATGGATACCGATTATATATTCCACGTTGACATTCCGTGTAGATGTTATACTGCCCATGCTCAGCATTTATTATTGTACCCCATCCTGTAGTTATATTACCTGATAGAGCACTTGCATGATTATTGCACATACTGCTTATCACACATTGATATCATCTGTTGGCATATGATAGAGTAGCGCAGTACGTGCATACTCGCGATTACCTTTATATGTTATCTCTATTCACGAGTTGGCAACTCACCCCCGTTGTGCCACAGTGTTTGCAGGTTGCCCTTCGGAGTAGTCGCGGCAGGCTGCGTTTGCATCTTTTGACACAGATACCCCTATAGTTGGTGTACTAGCTCTTTGCTGATAGGTGGGTTTGTGCGGTATCTGTTTATCTTTCAGTTATGTACATTGTTGTATCTAGTATTCTCCATCTACCATGTATGTATTTGACTTAGAGACAGTGTGAGGACGGTGATGTATCCTATTTGTATTTCTGGTGTCGAGCTCGTTGTGAGCCGACTTTCTTATGCAGTTTTATTCTATCTGTGATGTTCCCACTTGTGGATCTTGATCTTCGCTACGGCGTCGTATATTGCTATCTTGGTGATTGTTTACTTAGATTTCTTAATATGTTAGTAAGTGCTTTCATTTTAAACTTGTAACACTCTATACTTTTACTGGTTTGATTTCTGGGTTTTCGGTTCGCTTAGTCGCGTTACGCCTGTAGACGTTACATGGTTAAGTGCCGGTCACGGGCCAAACTTTGGGTCATGACAAAGTTGGTATCAGAGCGTAGGTTTTACCTTTCGGAGTGTAGGATGACCCTGATATGATAGAGTAGGTAGCTGCAGCAGGGTAGCGTAGCGTGTGTATGTTCCGCGGCATACTCACGACATGGTACTCCGCCTACGCGACCTTAGGACTTGTTGATTTAAATTCCTTCTTGAGTATATACATTCTTGCGATTCGATTTCCGTATCCTTATCGAATCCTATTGTTCCTTTCAGCCATTATGCCGCCAAAGACTACGAGGGCGCAGAGAGCGGCCGCGAGGGCCGAGAATCGAGTTGACTCGTCGGAGACGAGGACTGATCTGGGTAGTACACCGGTTGTGCCCGAGCAGGCTGTTCCTGCCGTGACAGATCAGATTGCTATGTTCGGAGCTGGTGTGCAGGAGATACGCCAGACGATGGGATCCAGTATGTAGGAGATGCGCCAGATGATGGGATCTCTAGTTGAGACACTTCGAGCGCAGCGACCAGAGGTAGTTCCACCCGTTGTAGAGACCGCGGTGGTACCCACAGTTCAGGCAGTTGCACCTGCGACTACAGAGGTTATTACAGTATCGCTGTCAGAGTTTATAAGGCTGAAGCCTCCGATCTTCACAGGCACCGATGTGGCTGAGGATCCACAGTCTTTCATTGATAGGATGGCGTGGATATGTCGTTCACTTAGATGCGCAGATGCGAGATGGGTTGAGTTCGCGAGCTTTCGCCTGGAAGGTCTTGCGCAGAAATGGTGCGAATCAGTCGAGAAGGGTAGAGCAGCAGGTCTTCCTCCTATGACCTGGACAGAGTTCGTGGCGCTATTCCTTGCCCGCTTTCTTCCCCTGAGTGTCAGAGATGATAGAGCACGCAGGTTCGAGTCCTTACGCCAGACGCCAAAGATGTCAGTGGCAGAGTATGACGTGCTATTCACCGAGCTATCGGTTTATGCTCCGTACTTAGTGGCTACCGAGGAGTTGCGAGTCAAGAGATTTGTCCGAGGCTTGCTTACACCACTATTCCTTGCTATCAGCGCGCAGCATTACGAGACATACACGGCAGCAGTAGATGCATCATTATTAGTTGAGGAGCGCCTTGCTGAGACTTCGGCAGTCCCAGAGCCGAAGAGAGTTCGTGCAAATACGTCAGTGCAGAGACGGCCTTTTCGGCGTCGTGACAGGCACCTTGCAGGTGGCAGAGATCCGAGGCGAGGCCGGTTATTTAGCTCCTATCCCCAGGAGGGTCAGCGACCATTATCGGGATGTTACCGTTGCGGGAGTTCTTATCATCGTGTGCGAGATTGTCCTGAGGTACCCCGGAGTGAGGCGGCAGCACCGCATGTTACATTACAACCTTCACCACCCCAGACGGCATTGCCGATAGTACCTACTGTTACTCCGCGTCAGACGCATGCACAGAGAGGTCGTGGTCGCGGAGGATTTGTTTATAGAGGATGAGGTGACCGAGGCAGAGGGCAGCCAACGGCCGGCAGGGGACAGTTAGTTGCAGGTGGAGGACAGGCGTTAGTTTTTGCTTTGACGCATCAGGACGCGCAGGCGTCCAATGCGGTGGTCTCAGGTATCCTTCCTGTATGTTCGGTTGATGCACACGTGTTATTCGATCCCGGATCCACGCACTCGTACGTATCCACACACTTTGTGCTGAGTTTGGGTAGAGAGTCCGGTTTGCTTGACCAGCCGCTTGTTGTGACTACTCCTGTGGGAGAGCCTTTTGTTGCTAGGCACGTGTTCCGATCCTGTACCGTCCGTATTGGCGAGAGAGAGTTGCCGGTCGATTTTATCCTTCTTGAGATGTTGGACTTCGACGTTCTTTTGGGCATGGATTGGTTACCCACGTGCTATGCTTCTGTTGACTGCCGCGAGAAGACAGTTCGATTTTGTTTTCCTGGAGAGTCGGTTGTTGTTGTGTTGGGGGACCGTGGTGCCACCCCTCACAGTGTGATTTCTTCTTTTCGCGCTGGACAGCTTTTGCGGAAGGGATGTCAGGGATTTCTCGCCTATATTTGCGATACTAGAGCTACAGAGGTTCCGATGGATCAGGTTCCGGTCGTTAGCGAGTTCCCTGATGTGTTCCCTGACGAGCTTCCTGGGCTACCGCCCGAGCGTGATATTTCATTCTGTATTGATTTGGTTCCTGGTGCGGGGCCTATTTCTGTATCGCCTTATCGGATGGCCCCGGCGGAACTTAGAGAATTGAAGGGTCAGTTGCAAGATTTGCTGGATAAGGGACTCATTCGACCTAGTGTTTCTCCTTGGGGTGCTCCAGTCCTGTTCGTCAAGAAGAAGGACGGCAGTATGCGTTTGTGTATTGACTACCGCCAGCTGAACAGGGTGACAGTGCGGAACAGGTATCCTTTGCCACGTATCGACGATTTGTTCGACCAGCTTTAGGGGGCAGGATACTTTTCGAGGATCGATTTGCGATCAGGCTACCATCAGCTGCGGGTTCGACAGGAGGACATTTCCAGGACAGCTTTCCGCACACGCTACGGCCATTATGAGTTTTTGGTGATGTCGTTCGGACTCACCAACGCGCCAACAACATTTATGGACTTGATGAACCGCATTTTCCGGCCGTATCTTGATCTGTTCATCATAGTGTTCATTGACGATATCTTGGTGTACTCTCGGAGTAGAGAAGTGTTAGGTTTGCCTAGCACCCTATAATGAGTTTGGAAGCATCACATGTCACAAAGTTCAAGTTTTTATGGTGCTAAGCAAGCATGCAATGGAATCGATCCTAGAAAATTAGGGTTTCGGAAAATTAAAGCGAACTAAACTAGGGTTTCGAGACTACAACCTTTGTAGCTCCCTTTCGCTGGACTCTTTGGTCTCTTGGGTGTTGAATGGAGGTCCTCTTGAAGTCCTCTCGCGTCCACGACGATCCACCACGGAGTTCTCCGTCCAAGCTCGCAACTTCGTAAAACCGAAGAGAACACTCTAAACAAGTCGGCTAAACTTGTGTAGAATGAAGTTGTGGTTAAGGTTCTCACTTCAAAAACCTTTCTTTAAGTGTGTATTACTCACTAGAAAAAACTAGAGAGCAAAAGGAAGAAGGAGGATGAAGATGGAGGCTTTCTTTGAACAAGGGTTAATATGATAACCATAGAAAAGAAATGAAATATATCTTTATATATTTTATTTCTTCTCATGTCCAACCATGGTTAAGTGATGGAGAGTTTATTTAACTTGAGTTTTAAATGATAAAGAGAAGGATAACCCAAGGTTAGAGGTAGGTGAGCTTGGTTAGGTTAAATGAAGAGTGTAGAAGCTAGAAATGATTATCCTTTTCTTTTCATTATGTTTTAAATCCAAAATTAAATAAAAAACCATCACTTAATCTATGGTGTGAGTCTTATATTGCCACCATTTCCATGTGCTAACAACCATGATAGATGGGTGTATGTGTGTATGCATGTATGCACATCCACATGTGCATGAAACTAGATAGAAAGAAAGAAACATATACACACATGCATACATCCATCATGTCCATGAAAGGTTTTAAGTGAGAAAACTAATGGTTAAATGATAAATCAACACTTGATTTATCAATCCGGTCATATCTCATATGACCCCACAAAAAGAAGGCCGCCCGATCAATGTCCGATATTATATACGCACATTTTAATCGGGTGCATGCGCATATCGCATACGCGCACCACAACGTTTCGCCTGGACTGGGTAACTCCTTTGTGGGACTCTAAGACTCGTCAATACGCCGGCAGAAGGTAATGATCATATCAAGTCCCCCAAGCCGCAAACGGTCAGCTAAACGTAACGGCTACCCGGGTATTGAGCGATCAGAAGAAAACAAGCGAACCTGCTACAACTCCCGTCGAGCCAACCGGCAACACTACCGTACAGTCCGGTCTCTTCGTCAGATATACTGCATATCGAGCCTAGGGATGGTCACGTCGACCCTAATAACTCAATAAGTCGTGCCGGTGAATGGTCTATAACAGATCGAGAAACTACTGATAACACTTATCAGCAATTCTCAGCAGCCCTGGCCAGGGACTTACTGATATAACCAGTCGGGCACAGCACAGCATCAACTCCCAATACCGAGAGAGACGAAAACCCTTCCTATCGCTCATTGCCTTCGTGTGTCTCGGGACTGTACCCAACGGCCACCTGTTTGCATGACTCAGTAGAGCCGTGGTAGGGTGACAATCAAAGTACAGTGGGAGAACACACAAGACTCTATGACGATCTCGGGTCTACAGACTAACCTGTACCAGTGTCACCTGAGAACTGCTATTCGACGATAGATATAATTCCATATAGGAGTTCTCGGTGAGTCCATTCAGTGTACCCAGTCACCACTGAGCACCCGTATATGATCTTGATGTCAAACATCGATGAATGTGGGAACATTCATTGCCCATCGTATGGGTCTAGTATCATATACGCTAGTCTACTCTGGTATATCAATGCCCTATCTCGATATACCTACGATGAGGGACGTTCCAGGATATGCTTATAGACTACAGATGTCCCACTAGTATGATCTCCATCATAATCAGAGTAGTCAAGCCGATATCCTCAGGGCTTTATCAGCATGTATGAATGAATAAAAGCATGATCAAATCAACATGTCAGATAAAGAATAACCAGATAGCATACTATCATGTCGAGCAAGAATGCATACTGAATATATATATATACATGTATAGATACATCCACTATCATATAATGGCCTCTAGGGCATACATATATCCAACAATCTCCCACTTGCACTAAGGCCAGTTATTGGCGTATCTCATACCCAACATCTCAAAAAGTCGCTCATGCTGCGGCTGAGGGAGGGCCTTGGTGAATGGATCCGCGGCGTTATTCTTTGTGTCTACCCTCCTAATCTCGATCTCGCGGCGATCTACAATCTCCCGGATCAAATGAAAACGCCTCAGGATATGTCTGGACCGCTGATGGGATCTGGGCTCCTTGGCTAACGCCATAGCCCCATTATTGTCACAATACAAAGGTATTGGATCAATAATGGTTGGAACTACTCCTAGCTCCGAGACAGACTTCTTCATCCAGACGGCTTCCTTGGCGGCATCATTTGCAGCAATGTACTCAGCTTCCATCATAGAGTCTGCAACGGTATCTTGTTTGGAACTCTTCCAACTCACCGCCCCTCCATTGAGGGTAAATACAAACCCAGAGATAGATTTACTGTCGTCCTTATCACTCTGGAAGCTCAAATCGGTAAAGGCCTCCATTTGGAGATCTCCATTACCATACACCAAGAACAATTCTTTAGTCCTTCGCAAGTACTTAAGAATGTTCTTCACAGCTGTCCAGTGATTCTCCCCTGGGTTGGATTGATACCTGCTTACTACACTAAGTGCATAAGCTACATCTGGGCGTGTACATAACATCGCATACATTATAGATCCTACTGCCGAAGCATAGAGTATAATACTCATGCGAGCTCTCTCTTCATCGGTCTTTGGACAAGAATCCTTGGAGAGAGTGACCCATGGCAAGCGGGTAAGGCATCCCGCTTGGAGTCTTCCATACTAAACCTTTTTAGGATGGTGTCAATGTACTTGGTTTGGGACAATCCCAATAACCTTTTGGATCTATCCCTATAGATCCTTATGCCCAGAATGTACGTGGCATCACCCAGGTCCTTCATGGAGAACCTCAGTGATAAGAAAGATTTGACCGACTGTAGCATAGGAATATCATTTCCTATCAGAAGAATGTCGTCCACGTACAATACGAGGAATGTGACAGCTCTCCCTACAGCCTTCTTATAAACACAAGGTTCATCTGGATTTTTGATGAAATCAAACTCTTTGATAACATCATCGAAACAGATGTTCTAACTCCGTGATGCCTGCTTTAACCCATATATGGATTTAAGCAATTTACATGCTTTCCCGCTGCTCCCACTATCAATGAAGCCCTCTGGCTGATCCATATAAACGCATTCTTCCAAATTTCCATTTAGAAATGCGGTTTTAACGTCCATCTGCCAGATTTCATAGTCGTAGTGAGCAGCAATAGCAAGTAGGATCCGAATGGATTTAAGCATGGCTACGGGAGAAAAAGTCTCGTCATAGTCCAAACCTGGTCTTTGACGAAAACCCTTCGCCACAAGTCTTGCCTTATAGGTCTCCACCTGCCCATCTACACCAATCTTTCTTTTAAAGATCCATTTGCACCCTACAGGTTTTACCCCAGGGGGTACAACGTCCAAAGTCCACACTTTGTTGGTGTACATAGACTCCATTTCGGATCTCATGGCATCCAGCCACTTCACAGAGTCTTTACTCGTGATAGCTTGCTGAAAACTGGTAGGATCATCATCATCCATGATACAATCTTCTCCGTTACCATCAATGAGGAAACCGTAGTACCTCTCCGGTGGGCGAGAAGTCCTACCAGACCTACGGAGTGGCCGAGGTTCTTCAGTTTCTGTTGCAACAGCTGGTTCAACCAAATCGTCATTTGTAGTTTGTGTCTCTAGAACCTCTTCTAGATCTACCACCTCGCCATTATCTTTATCTGTGAAAAACTCTTTTTCCAAGAATGTGGCATACTGAGAAACAAACACTTTTTGTTCCTCTTTGTGGTAGAATAGATATCCATAAGAATTCTTTGGATGTCCCACAAAGTTACATAAGACTGACCGTGTCTCGAGTTTGTCCGGATTCTGCTTTTTAACATAGGCCGGGCAACCCCAAATCTTAATTCTCTTAAGAGATGGTCTCTTCCCATGCCATATCTCATATGGTGTAGTAGACACGGCTTTGGTTGGAACCCTATTTAGTAGAAACACTGCAGTCTCCAATGCATGCCCCCAAAACGAGACGGTTAACTCAGCGTCACTCATCATGGACCGGACCATATCTAATAGGGTCCTATTCCGTCGTTCTGACACACCGTTGTGCTGTGGTGTGTAAGGAGGAGTGAGCTGAGAGAGAATCCCATTCTCTTTTAGGAAGTGTGCAAATTCTGTACTGAGATACTCACCACCTCGATCTGATCGAAGCATCTTGATACTCAAGCCGGTTTGTTTTTCTACTTCTTGTTTATATTCAATGAATTTCTCGAAAGCTTCGGACTTGTGCTTTAATAAAAATACATGACCGAATCTTGAGAAATCGTCAGTGAACGTAATGAAGTATGAAAAACCGCCTCTAGCCTGTGTAGACATTGGCCCACATACATCACTATGTATGAGGCCCAGGAGCTGAGTAGCTCTTTCTCCGTGTCCGGTAAACGGAGTTTTGGTCATTTTACCCTTGATACAAGACTGGCAAGTCGCATAAGATTTATATTCAAAAGAGTTTAAATATCCATCTTTGTGTAACTTGTTTAGTCTTGTTTCGTTAATATGACCAAGTCTACAGTGCCAAAGAAAAGCTTCATTTAATTCTGAAAATTTTCTTTTATTAGTGTGTTGTATACTGAAAACTATGTGTTGATTTAGGACATATATTCCGTTGTTTAGTGTACCATACCCAACCAACTTTTGATTCAGGTTAATGTTCATAACATTGTTCTGCAATACAAAATTATACCCTTCATTGTCCAACAAAGAAACGGATATTATATTACATAGCATACTTGGTACAAAATAACATGGATTTAAAACCAAAATACATCCAGATGGCAACCCCAAGTGATACTCTCCCACTGCGACTGTATGTACATTGGAACCATTTCCAACGCGGAGAGTATGGTCGTCTGTCCTCAAAACCTTGCTATTTCTTAGCCCCTGCATAGAATTGCAAATGTGAGAACCTGAACCGGTATCCAATACCCAGGAAGCAGAGTTTACAGAAAAACAGTTTTCAGTCACAAACGCACCTGAAGCAGAAGCATCACCATGCTTCTTCTTGAGACTTAAGTACTCCGTGCAATTGCGCTTCCAATGTCCTGTCTTGTGGCAATGAAAACATTCGCCCTTCCCCGAGTCTCCAGCCTTAGACTTTCCCTTTCCCTTCACCTTTTTAACTCCGCCCTTAGGATTAGTGGGTTTCTTCTTTTTCTTTCCCTTGGCCTTGGCTTTCGGGCGAGAAGATGAAGACTGTCCAATAGTCATAACGGGAGTTTTTGCTAACTTCATAGTGCTCTCTGCACTCCTTAACATGTTAAGGAGTTCAGGGAGGTCCTTCTCCATGCCATGCATGTTGAAGTTCACTATGAACTGAGCAAAGGTGGAGGGGAGGGACTGCAGAATAATATCTATATATTGTTCATTGTCTATCGTCCATCCAAGGTCCTCAAGCTCTTCTATAAGAGCTATCATCTTCAGAACATGGTCTCCTACTGGTGTGCCAGGGGCCATTCGCATCTGAAACAATTTCTTTGATGCTTCGTATCGTAATACGCGGGATTGCTCCCCATACAACTCCTTTGTATGGAGCAATATACCGTGAATGTCCATGTCTTCGTGCTGCTTTTGATGTGTGTTATCCATCGATGCAAGCGCGAGGCATGTGGCCGTGGCACAGTCAGCGTCCCACGTCTTGCGGACTTCAATGTCCGCAACTGAGGATTTTGGACCAGGGACGGGCGGGGCTGAAGCCGTGAGGACATATGATACTTTATCATAAGTCAAGGCGATTTTCAGATTCCTCAGCCAGTCTTTATAGTTGGTCCCATTCAGTTTGTTTTTATCTAGTAAAAGCTTGAGTCCAGTCATGGGTATCTGCCATTAAGAGAGAGAAAAGAATACACTCAGCGAAAGCTCTTGCATAGATCAGATTGGTTATTATCTTGTCTAATCGATGTTTCCCACTGCTTTTATCGAGTATTTCTTTCAAACCTTAAAAAGAAAAACTAGCCAGGATTAATTACAGTCTACAACTTCGCTAACCGTTCAGCCAGGCCAGTGTCGGTACTTGAGGGAGGTTCCCCGTGCTTTCGCACGGACCTAATTAGAGTAAACCTCGTTTTCCCAGAGGCGGAGCCCCGTTAACACCTTTCTAGACACCTAATGAGTTAGCTAATTGTAAACTGTAAAACTCTCCTAGGGGCAACTATTGCCCACAGTGGGATCGGGATCCAACCATCACATGGAAGTTATGCAATCTCATTGCGAATTTCAACTCTTGAAATTCCCGATGTAGTTTTTACCCCTAGTACCTATGACCTTAACTAAGGTCAACAAATCATAAGTACCAGTCAAGCTCTACCCGTCATTTCTTGATTAATTAGACCCACTCATATGACCCTTAACTATGGTCAACAAAGTCATAAGAATGTCCTAATTAATCTGCATCATATGCATTGTAGGAAGACATCACTTAGCTACCGTATACTACGCCTTAACTATAGTCAACAAACGTAGCACGAATACTAAGTACTCTACTTCCTAAAATGACGGAGGGTTGCGGATGATTTTTAAGAAAATCTTTAACGCTTTGAGCTTGATATCGTTGTAGAATCAAATGGTTTTCAAAAGGAGTGGCTTAAGCTCCGCAGTTTTGAAATATAGCTTTTTCATAAATAGCCGAGTGGTTTTCAAATCCGATTCTACAACATCTTTTTAGGTTTATTTTCTTTACATTAATCACATTAATGTAATCCCATCATTTAAGTCCTTAAGCCAATCACAGAAAAAGAAACGAAAATAACACGTACGCTTATGCCATCCGCATTCGCCGCAATGTTCCGTTATGCACCGTTAGGTTACTTAACTAACGGCATACCGGGATGGGACTAGCGCGGGTGTAAAACATAAGCAACGTCTACTATATATCATATATATAATATGTCATTCGTCTCAGATATCACAGAACACAGGCAGCAGAAACATAGATATAACGTGGGATATACAAGGACGTCCGTATTTAGTATTTAGCCAGAATAGAAAATACGGATTCCACAGTCGTGATGAATAGCCAAGCCCACACCCGGGACCCCTACGAGAGCGGCAAGTGACCCTGCCAATTCTGGAGTTTAGGAGACCCGGTCTCGACTCCTCGAGATGGCCTCCCACTGAACCCCAGAACCCGGTCACTTGTGCTCCCCACCTTGGGTCAATCCTAATGCGGAAAAGTAAATAATATACAACACTGGTAACACAACCTCAACCCGGAAGTGCCCCAAATAAAAGAATATTACATTACATTTGAATTTACATGAATGAAAATATAAAACTCTCATCTCACATGAAAACCCCCGGCTATTCAATCGCGACAATCCTGCACATCATATCTCAGCAACACATAATATCACATAGCATCAACGTAAGTAAGTATGCATACCCCAATTGTCGTTGACGTATAGCAACGAAACCGGCGATATCGAACATACTACACTTACGGTCACAGAAAAGAAAGTGTAAAACTACAATATTTGGAATCCAGATTCTCTTTAGACATCATAAATGCGAAATATCACATATTTCGTATTTCATGCCTAAACTATATGAATTCCACATATTGTATCACATTCCAGATAAACAGACAGTATTAAATTTTTCGAACGAACGATCAAGTACCCAAGATTCACTAAAGCTCAACACTTGAGCAGGGTTCAAAAAATCCGAAGTGTGACACAGTAGTAGCGGTCCAGCCGTAGAAGGGTCAAGCCAACGCCTCACATGTGGCACGCCGTACTGCCCCAAACCCTAAGGTTCAAAGGGCAGTTCAAGACGGTCACATAATCGAGTTAAGGTTTGTTGTCTTCTAGAGGGACCACCACAAAAAGACTTGCACGTATCTCCAAAGCATTTGAACCCCGTGAATAGTGAGTAAATGATACTCGTTCAAACACTTCAACACTTTCTAATTTACCCGGAAAAGCTACGAAATGAAAATACCGATCAAAACTACGCGTCCAAAACCATCTCCAGAAAATACAGTACTATATTCAGATTAAACATACCTAAAACAGTATACTAGCAGAACTAGGAATTATGGTGCAATTTTTATAGCAAGATGCCACTGTACGGCCGCGGATCCGCGGCCTAAGCAAGTAATTGCCGCGGTTCCGCGGTCATATGAACAGTTCACTTGATCGTATTTCACCATTATTCTTAGTTTTTCCTGCTGTATTTTTTAAGTATTTTTAATTCTGAAAAATGTCAGATTTTAAAATTTGTCCAGAGAGGGTCCAAAAAATCGTATTTTTTGTCCGATCGGGATTTTTACTTCGTAAAAGCGTCGCCTAATGTTCTAGGTCGGCTCTGATACCAATGTTAGGTTTGCCTAGCACCCTATAATGAGTTTGGAAGCATCACATGTCACAAAGTTCAAGTTTTTATGGTGCTAAGCAAGCATGCAATGGAATCGATCCTAGAAAATTAGGGTTTCGGAAAATTAAAGCGAACTAAACTAGGGTTTCGAGACTACAACCTTTGTAGCTCCCTTTCGCTGGACTCTTTGGTCTCTTGGGTGTTGAATGGAGGTCCTCTTGAAGTCCTCTCGCGTCCACGACGATCCACCACGGAGTTCTCCGTCCAAGCTCGCAACTTCGTAAAACCGAAGAGAACACTCTAAACAAGTCGGCTAAACTTGTGTAGAATGAAGTTATGGTTAAGGTTCTCACTTCAAAAACCTTTCTTTAAGTGTGTATTACTCACTAGAAAAAACTAGAGAGCAAAAGGAAGAAGGAGGATGAAGATGGAGGCTTTCTTTGAACAAGGGTTAATATGATAACCATAGAAAAGAAATGAAATATATCTTTATATATTTTATTTCTTCTCATGTCCAACCATGGTTAAGTGATGGAGAGTTTATTTAACTTGAGTTTTAAATGATAAAGAGAAGGATAACCCAAGGTTAGAGGTAGGTGAGCTTGGTTAGGTTAAATGAAGAGTGTAGAAGCTAGAAATGATTATCCTTTTCTTTTCATTATGTTTTAAATCCAAAATTAAATAAAAAACCATCACTTAATCTATGGTGTGAGTCTTATATTGCCACCATTTCCATGTGCTAACAACCATGATAGATGGGTGTATGTGTGTATGCATGTATGCACATCTACATGTGCATGAAACTAGATAGAAAGAAAGAAACATATACACACATGCATACATCCATCATGTCCATGAAAGGTTTTAAGTGAGAAAAATAATGGTTAAATGATAAATCAACACTTGATTTATCAATCCGGTCATATCTCATATGACCCCACTAAAAGAAGGCCGCCCGATCAATGTCCGATATCATATACGCACATTTTAATCGGGTGCATGCGCATATCGCATACGCGCACCACAACGTTTCGCCTGAACTGGGTAACTCCTTTGTGGGACTCTAAGACTCGTCAATACGCCGGCAGAGGGTAATGATCATATCAAGTCCCCCAAGCCGCAAGTGGTCAGCTAAACGTAACGGCTACCCGGGTATTGAGCGATCAGAAGAAAACAAGCGAACCTGCTACAACTCCCATCGAGCCAACCAGCAACACTACCGTACAGTCCGGTCTCTTCGTCAGATATGCTGCATATCGAGCCTAGGGATGGTCACGTCGACCCTAATAACTCAATAAGTTGTGCCGGTGAATGGTCTATAACAGATCGAGAAACTACTGATAACACTTATCAGCAATTCTCAGCAGCCCTGGCCAGGGACTTACTGATATAACCAGTCGGGCACAGCACAGCATCAACTCCCAATACCGGGAGAGATGAAAAACCTTCCTATCGCTCATTGCCTTCGTGTGTCTCGGGACTGTACCCAACGGCCACCTGTTTGCACGACTCAGTAGAGCCGTGGTAGGGTGACAATCAAAGTACAGTGGGAGAACACACAAGACTCTATGACGATCTCGGGTCTACAGACTAACCTGTACCAGTGTCACCTGAGAACTGCTATTCGACGATAGATATAATTCCATATAGGAGTTCTCGGTGAGTCCGTTCAGTGTACCCAGTCACCACTGAGCACCCGTATATGATCTTGATGTCAAACATCGATGAATGTGGGAACATTCATCGCCCATCGTATGGGTCTAGTATCATATACGCTAGTCTACTCTGGTATATCAATGCCCCGTCTCGATATACCTACGACTAGGGATGTTCCAGGATATGCTTATAGACTACAGATGTCCCACTAGTATGATCTCCATCATAATCAGAGTATTCAAGCCGATATCCTCAGGGCTTTATCAGCATGTATGAATGAATAAAAGCATGATCAAATCAACATGTCAGATAAAGAATAACCAGATAGCATACTATCATGTCGAGCAAGAATGCATACTGAATATATATATATATATATATACATGTATAGATACATCCACTATCATATAATGGCCTCTAGGGCATACATATATCCAACAAGAAGAGCACGAGCAGCACCTGCAGATTACACTGCAGACCTTGAGGGAGCATCAGCTTTTCGCCAAATTCTCCAAGTGTGCTTTCTGGCTAGACAGCGTAGACTTCTCGGGGCACGTGATTACACGAGATGGTATATGTGTCGACCCGAGGAAGATCGAGGAAGTTCGGAGTTGGCCTAGACCCACGTCAGTGATGGAGGTTCGCAGCTTTCTAGGGCTGGCAGGTTATTACAGGCGATTTGTGCAGGACTTCTCTCGCATTGCTACACCTTTGACCGGGTTGACCCGGAAGGGAGTTCGCTTCAATTGGACAGAGGAGTGTGAGCACAGTTTCCAGCAGCTACGGGCTCTACTGACTACTACACCAGTGCTATCGTTGCCTTCAGGATCAGGCGGATTTGTGGTCTACTGTGACGCTTCACGAGTGGGGCTAGGGTGTGTTTTGATGCAGCATGACCGGGTGATTGCGTATGCTTCGCGGCAATTAAAGAAACATGAACAGAATTACCCCACTCATGATCTGGAGATGGCTGCAGTGTTCTTTGCACTTAAGATCTGGCGACATTATTTGTATGGAGAGTCGTGCCAGATATTCACTGACCACAAGAGCTTAAAGTATATATTTCAGCAGCGGGACCTGAACCTTAGACAGCGCCGATGGATGGAGTTGGTGAAGGACTACTATTGTGAGATCTTGTATCACCCGGGCAGGGCGAATGTAGTGGCGGATGGTTTGAGCAGGAGGCCTGGGGGTAGTCTATCCTGCTTGAGCGCAGTGCAGAAGAAGTCGTCGGCGGATTGGCAGATCTTATATGACAGCCGGGTACAGTTCGAGTTTACGCCGATCGGAGGACAGATTGCGCTTGTTCGTGCACACCCACAGTTGCTTGACCGTATACATGAGGCACAACACAGTGATGACCGTTGTTCAGAGATCAGGACACAGATGGGACAGGGCAGATTTTCCGAGTTCGTGATCGATGATCAGGGGATACTACGATTTGGAGCTAGACTGTGCGTACCAGATGCTGAGGGATTGCGGCGCGAGATTCTTGAGGAGGCACATCAGTCGGTATATAGTGTTCATCCCGGTTCCACCAAGATGTACCATGACTTGAGAGATGTTTACTGGTGGGACGGAATGAAGAAAGACATTGCAGATTTTGTGTCGAGATGCCTGACTTGTCTGCAAGTCAAGGCTGAGCACCAGAGGCCTGCGGGAGAGCTACAGCCGTTACCCATTCCGGAGTGGAAATGGGAACAGATCTCTATGGATTTCATTGTGGGTCTACCCAGGAGTAGTCGAGGGTATGACTCCATCTGGGTGATCGTGGATCGTTTGACGAAAGCGGCTCACTTCCTACCGGTGAAGACGACTTTCGGGTTTGCTCAGTATGCCCAGATTTACATTGATGAGATTGTACGACTGCACGGAGTTCCGACATGTATCGTGTCCGATAGAGGCACCCAGTTTACCAGCCGACTATGGCAGAGGCTTCAGGAGGCTTTGGGCACTCGTTTGAGTTTTAGCACAGCATTCCATCCGCAGAACGACGGACAGTCAGAGCGGACTATTCAGACTCTCGAGGACATGCTCAGAGCATGCGTATTGGATTTCGGAGGTAGCTGGGATCATCATTTGCCCTTAGTAGAGTTCTCCTACAACAACAGCTACCAGAAGACCATTCAGATGGCACCATTTGAGGCTCTTTATGGGAGGAGATGCAGATCGCCCACCTGTTGGACGGAGCTCAGTGAGAACAGTATCTTAGGGCCGCAGATTGTGGAGGAGACGAGCGCGAAGATCCAGTTGATTCGCGATAGGATGAGAGCAGCCCAGAGTAGGCAGAGGTCTTATGCGGACCGTCGTCGGCGCAGACTTGAGTTTTCTGTTGGTGGCCATGTTTTCTTGAGGGTCGCCCCAATGAAAGGTGTGATGAGATTTGGGAAGAAAGGGAAGCTTAGTCCCAGATATGTGGGCCCCTTCGAGATCCTCGAGCGTGTTGGTGCGGTTGCGTATCGATTAGCCCTTCCGCCCAGTTTTCCAGACGTGCACCCCGTATTTCACGTTTCGATACTCCGCAAATATCTTCATGATCCTTCGCATGCGATTCAGCACCCGACGATCCAGCTTGAGCGTGACCTTTCCTATGCAGAGCAGCCGGTGATGATCTTGGATCGACAAGTGAAGAAATTGAGGTCGAAAGAGATACCGTCCGTCAAGGTACTTTGGCGTGGCCAGAGCGGCGAGGAAGTAACTTGGGAGACCGAGAGCGAGATGAGGAAGAAGTATCCCCATCTTTTTGAAGGTGCGTATAGTTAAATTTTTTAAATTCGGGGACCGAATTTCTTTAAGGGGGGTAGATTGTAACAATTTGATTTTTCCGTTAGAATGTTTTTGTGATAATTAGTATTTGTGCATGTTATTATATTAGTGTTCATAGGATTATTAGTTATTTAGTCGTGATTAGCAAATTGAAAGATTTTCCTTTGTAGTGTACACTTGCACACTTAGCCATTTTTGTGACTTAGGGTTTTGGTGACCTGTTAACCATTCTTTTGTGCATGGTTCATTTTAATTCCCCACCATTTTAATCAAACAAAACCCTTTTTCATAATTCAAATCCTAATAAACAATTGAGGGCATGGCGTTAGGTAAAGAGGTTAACTTTTGACCCCATTTCCTTCTCTTCCCTCTCTCTTCTCCTCACTTCAGAAATTCTAGAGAATTCAGCAGAAAAACCTTGATTTTCCTTCATTATTTCCTCTCTTTTTCACTTCTCCTTGATTCCCAAACAAATCCTACATAAAAACAACACATTTTCATCACAAAACCTTAGGAAAAGTGAGCTTTTTGAGGTGTTTGAAGCAAAATCTGCATACTTGAGGGAAAAGCTGGAACTTTTGGTTTTTCTAGGGTCTTTTGAAGGTATAAATCTCACTCCTAGCACCCTATCTCCTTAACTTGCATGTTTAGTTTCAAAATATCACCTTTTTGTGCAATTTTAGTGCTATTGAAGGGATTTAGTGTTAATATGTTAAAGTTTATGTTGTTGTGGCTTGATTAGCTTGTTAATGAGTTATTAGTGTGGGTTTAGACTTAGGTTTGTTTCAGTTTGCACAGAAATACCATAAAGTTTGATTTTAGTGCAAAGTGTGGATTTTAACTAGAAATAAGGCTCTGTAGGATCTGCTGCTACCCGAGATATTTCAGAGTGAAACTAGATGTTACTGTAGCATGTATGGGGGGTATAGAGTGTACACACCAAACCTGGGAGCCCAATTCCTAAGTGAGGCCGCCGAAATAAGCATTCTGGCCGCAATTTGCGGCCAGATGGGGGTGTTTTGGGTTGGGGTTTGGGGTGGTGGTGTCTGCTGCTATGTGGGTTGTTTTGGTATATGTAGTTTTAAAATATCTTTTCTGTATCAAAATCTGGAGGTGGTTACCTATTTTCCCGTATTTTTAATCTTCGCGACACGCGTGATATGTGTGTATGGGTTTTGGATTTCTGCGTATCGTGACGCGTCGGAGTGTCTTAGGGCGCGTAATCACACTTTTTAGCGTATCGCGCACACGCGCGCTTGGTTCACGACACGAGTTACTAGTTCGGCCTTAATGTCGTGTTTGTGTGACTTCAAGCTTATGTATGATGTATTGTGTAATTCTAGGTTCGCAGGCGAGTACGGCGGACGCTGCGCAGAAGGGGAAACAAGTTGTTGGCTATACCCAGCGAGAGACTTCGGTGAGTAGATTTAACATCTACGGGGATATCGCCTGCATGGCGTTCTATGTCAGGGCTGATAGGACCTTATAGCTATATTCACATACATTGACTGTTCATGGCTACTATTTAGTGCATACTGCATTCCCTGCTATATGGTTATAAACTAGAATTGATAGAACACCGCACCATTACTAACGGTCCATGTTGCACGAGCACTATCCTGCATGTCACACACACACCGTTAGTAATTTCCATGACACTCACACTGTAGAATTTATATCGGATCATTATATTGTAGCCCATCTATATGTGACATGACTTGATATTCATACTTGATGCATATATCATATCGGATCATTATATTGTAGCTCATCTATCTGTGACTTGACATGATATTTATATTTGATGCACATATCATATCGGATCATTGACTTGCATATTGATTTGGATTGCATGTGATTTCTGGATTTGGGAACCGTGGCTATTTCAAATATGTAATCATTTAAAAACCCGGTTCCCTTGATATGATATTTCTATGCATCCACCATGTGTTTCCTCGGTGCTAGAGTGATATATGTGTGAACCCGAATCGAGGAGCTGGTTGAGGCCGATTACGGGTACATGGTAGACCCGGTATGGTACCCCGGGGCGAGAACGGTTTCGCTGTGTAGTAGACGGTGAGCCTGGCAGAGGGACTACTACCTACCGGTGATTGGTTGGACCTGACAGTTATCCGGAGGATACTGATCAGAGTCGATAGATGAATGCGGGGTGATCCGTACTGCCGGGGCCGAGGGCCGATACCGCAGACGGAGCCCGTGGGCTGACCCGGACTGACGGGGCCCGATGGATGAGGATTTGCGTGTCGATACTGGACATGAGTATTTATGACATTTGGGTGCCGATGTTGGGCACTCAGGATTCTCAGAGATTTACAGGATTTGAGGGCCGATGAGGATGCCGGCGCCTGAGCTATTTGGGGGATCTGGGTGCATCGATGGATACCGATTGTATATTCCACGTTGACATTCCGTGTAGATGTTATACTGCCCATGCTCAGCATTTATTATTGTACCTCATCCTGTAGTTATATTACCTGATAGAGCACTTGCATGATTATTGCACATACTGCTTATCACACATTGATATCATCTGTTGGCATATGATAGAGTAGCGCAGTACGTGCATGCTCGCGATTACCTTTATATGTTATCTCTATTCACGAGTTAGAACCTCACCCCCGTTGTGCCACAGTGTTTGCAGGTTGCCCTTCGGAGTAGTCGCGGCAGGCTGCGTTTGCATCTTTTGACACAGATATCCCTATAGTTGGTGTACTAGCTTTTTGCTGATAGGTAGGTTTGTGCGGTATCTGTTTATCTTTCAGTTATGTACATTGTTGTATCTAGTATTCTCCATCTACCATGTATGTATTTGACTTAGAGACAGTGTGAGGACGGTGATGTATCCTATTTGTATTTCTGGTGTCGAGCTCGTTGTGAGCCGACTTTCTTATGCAGTTTTATTCTATCTGTGATGTTCCCACTTGTGGATCTTGATCTTCGCTACGGCGTCGTATATTGCTATCTTGGTGATTGTTTATTTAGATTTCTTAACATGTTAGTAAGTGCTTTCATTTTAAACTTGTAACACTCTATACTTTTACTGGTTTGATTTCTGGGTTTTCGGTTCATTTAGTCGCGTGACGCCTGTAGACGTTATGTGGTTAAGTGCCGGTCATGGGCCAAACTTTGGGTCATGACACATAGACACTCAGTCTATTACATCATGTTACCGTGGTCCCGTGGGGTTGAACGGGACATAGACTTACAGTCTACCGTATCGTGTTACCGTGGTCCCGTGGGGTTGAACGGGGCATAGACTGATGGGTTACGATGAGGATTACATTAATTGATTTCGAATAACTTTAGAGTAGATAACCTTATAGCACAGTTTAGACTACTCACTGCACTTCACCTATTTGTATCCTGTTCACTGATCTATACTCATGTTTCAGTTTACTTGTTACTGATGACTTGTTACTGTTCATACTTCATGCCTGCATATTTCATTACATCCTGCTTGCTTAGAATTATTGATATTATGACGCACTGACGTCTGGGTTTTGCCTGGCCCAGATCCCTTGTCCTTATCGCAGGCTGTCCAGGAGTACTTTGATCAACAGGCCGAGCGGTGATGACCTGTTACTAGTTTAGTTTAGTTTCCTTTCAGTATTTTCATTCCTGATGTGAGCCGGCATTATGGGACGTACATTCCAGTTTATTATTGTATTGGATCATTTTGCTTCCGCATTATTTTATTCTTGACTCGTTATTCTGGCTCATGGACATGTTGTTAGTGTATATGCCCTAGAGGCCATTACTGTATCATACTAGTTTGTATATTACTTAATGGAAGTTTGGGATATTGACAGTTGTATAGACAATATTGCTCAAAATGGTAGTATGCCACTTGGTTTGTTTCTACTTTAATATGTGCATGTGTTTCTTTTAGCATATCGCTTATACATATTAGTGGATCCCTTAGGATCTTTGCTTGATTACCAGCGTTGTGATGGCATCCACACTTGTGGGGGCTGGGTAATCTATAAGCACATCCTTATATAGGTCCCTAGTCGTAGGATTATCGAGACAGGGCATCGATACTCCGGAGTAGACTAGCGCATGCGCTTCTCATCCCAGCAGGGGAGATGGTCTGTCCCACAGCCATCAGTACGTCGTACTGGGGATAGTATGCGGGTGCTCGTTAGGTTACGAGTACACTGAACAGGACTCGTCGAGAACTGTTGGTTGGTACTATACCTATCGTCAGTTATCAGTTCCCAGGTGACATGAGTACAGCTTAGTCCGCTGACTTGACACCGTCACTTCGCCTCGAGTGTATTCCCACTGTTCTTTGATTACTACCCTATCACGTCTCAAAGGAGTCGTGCAAACAGTTAGTAGTTGGGTGCAGTCCCGAAGCACTTGGAGGCAGTGACGGTTAGACATGATTCGTCTCTCCCGGTATTGGGGGTTGATATCGCGCTGTGTCTAGGAGAGCCATTACACAAATTCCCTGGCCAGGGCAAGCGAGATATACTGGTAGGTTTTCCAGTGTTATCTCAGGGTGTTCTGGGCTACACTCCGACACGACTTGTACCGCTATTAGGGGACTGATGTTTACCTCCCCCCTAGGCCCGCCATGCAATATTCTCAGACGAACAGACCGGACTGTACGGAGATTTTCACATTCAGGCTCAGTAGGAGTTCGGTTGGGTTTACCTCATCGGCCTTCTTATCGACATCTACCTGGGGACCGTTACGTACAGCTAGTGCCGCTTGTGGTCTGTGGTTAAACCCACTGCCAGCGTAGTGTCGAGTCTTTAGAGTCCCACACAGAGAGTTTTCCTGCACTGGGCAAAAGGTGTAGAGGCCGTATGGTTCTACGGCAGGGCTACGATCACTTACGTGCACTTGTGCGCGTATGCTGTTTGGGCAGACAATGCTAGTGGGCTTTGGTTTAAGCCGGATCTTAGTATTGTATGGATGGATTAGTTTTTTCTTCTGTGCATTCGCATTCTACGGAATGCGGATGCGGGTGTGTATGCACAGTTATGAGGAGCGAAGAAGAAGGAGGTGCCTCATTAGTGTTTTTGACAGTTGGTTCAGTCAAAACCATTATGAGGCGGGGACATTATTTACTAATCTTTTTTTTAATGATGATTATGTTATGGCTAATTGCTTTGACCATTTGACCATACTTGATCTTGTTGACAATTTGACCATTGTTGACTAGGATCTTTCATGTGAGATCTAGAGTCTTCTTTTTTTGTTTTGGTTTTATTTTGAGGTGATAATGGTCAAATCAAAGTATCCATCAACATTATCATGATAAAAGATTACTAAATATTTTTTCTAGCATCATTATCTCTTTGGCATTCTCTCTCTTGAAAGAGAGAGCTCCCATGGTTCCTCCTCCTTCTTCCTCCTCTTGATTTTTCTATAGCTCTCATGTGTTGAGAAAAATAGAAAGAAAATAGACAAACAAATCCACCACCATCTTCTACATCACCTCGGATATGAAGCATAGCACACTTGTTGCCCTAGTTACCTCGGCTTGAGGTGGAGCTCGGAACACAAACTCTCGGGTGGATCGTCTTCGACTCTAGGAGGCCGCGGAGGTGACCAAGATCCGGATCGATCCTTGGAGCTAGCATGGACGAGGAGGAAAGCAGAAAGAAGACCCGAAGGACTCGGTTCGTGAGGTATAATCTCTTGAGCATAGTATGTAAGTCCACGGTAGCGCCCCGGCCGTCTAACAGACGCCAATATGCGGAACAAAACTTTTACAACTGGCGCTATCGCGTACTATAACCCGGATCTGCTATTAAAGCTAAACTAACAAACTACAAAGTGGGTAGAAATGTTATACCGAACGATCCGAGTCCTTCGGTCTTCAACCATCATCCCACGCTTTGTTGCGGCGGTTTCGATCTTCTGAAACTCCAGTCTCGTCGTCCAGGTGGCACCACGTCGACGGATCTTTAAACGGGCTCCCGCCTCTGAACCGAGGCAACTCGATCATCAAGTTTGCTAAAAGAGATGACCAAGATTGATGTAGAGAATGAGTAGAACACTTTGTCTCGTTATGTCCAAGGCTGTGGACGAACGGTTAATGAAGTTGCCATTTGGAATCGGGTAAATGGAAATTGAACTATCAAGTTTCCATACTCTAAACTATCATAATCTTTTCAAAGGAAAAATAACAATGTCCATTCCCACAAGAGGGGCCGACCATATAAAGGAGAGGGAGAGTGAGTGTAGAGAAGGGAGGTGACTACAAGAATAAATGAGATGAATGATTCACCTTAACACCTAGTATGAACACATTAATGAACAAATGAATCATCATGATCTAGTCATCAAAACATTAATTGAAAACCAATGAGTCATAAGCCAAGTCATCATCCATTAATGCAAATGAGTGACTCACAAATCCTAGTCACCAAATCTAGAACTTTCCACACTCATCTCAAGAAAAGATAAATCCGTCTTTAACCAAATGTTAAAGACGGGCGATAGAAAACTGGAAACTGGCAACTTCCAAAAGTGATCCTGAAAATTTCAGGATAACCCCGTAATGGTATAAACATACCCGCATTTGTATTACGACCGAATACAAATGCAACTGAGACAAAGATATTATATCTACACAGTATAATACTCGGATCCGGCTTAAACCAAAGCCTACCAGTATTATCTGCCCGAAAAATGACACGTGCGAAAACGCACGTGCATTTTCCGAACCCTGCCATAAATCCATACGGCATCTACAACGTTTCGCCCGAACTTGGGAAAGTGTCTGTGGGGGACTCTAATGACTCATCAACACACTGGCACTGGGTATAACCACTAGCACGTCAGAGGTACTAGCTGTACGTAACGGTTGCCTATGTATTGATTGGAAGGGAAGCTGACGAGCGAACTCATCCAGAAATCCTACTGAGCTTGACAGTGGCAATATCTGTACAGTCCGGTCCATTCGTCTATGAGTATCGCATATACGGCCTAGGGGGCCGGTAAACGTCAGACCCCCAATATCTGTATAAGTCGTGTCAGAGAGCAGCCCAGAACACCCTGAGATACTACTGGAATACCTTCCAGTAAATCTTGATTACCCTGGCCAGGGATTTCGTGTAATGGCTCTCCTAAACACAGCGCGATCTCACCCCCAATACCGGGAGAGACGAATCCCCGACGATCTGCTCACTGCTTCTATGTGGCTCGGGACTGTACCCAAAATATACCTGTTTGCACGACTCCTTTGACCCGTGGTAGGGTATAAATCAAAGTACAGTGGGAACTCACACGAGACAAATGACGACCTCAGGTCGATGAACTAACCTGTACACATGTCACCAGGGAACTGCTATCTGACGCTAGGTATAATACCAACCAGCAAGTTCCCGGCGAGTCCTGTCCGGTGTACACATAACCCAATGAGCACCTGTATACATCTTAGGTGAATCAACTAACACCAATGGCTTGTGAGACCAGCCACCGCCCCTCGTCGGGGTCTCGAATGTATACACTAGTCTACTCTGGAGTATCGATGCCCTGTCTCGAAACTCCCACGACTAGGGACACTTTAAGGATGTGCTTATAGACCCCAGCTCCCACATATATGATCGCCATCATACTGCTGGCAGTCAAGCAAGAATCCTATGGGCTCTATCAAAGTGTAACAATGATAAAGACAAACCAAATAGTATAATATCATCTCGAGTAAGACTGTTCTATCGGTATAGGTCCTCCCTCAATCATTGCAATCACGTACCTGCGATCCAATAATTGACTTAGAGGGCACTATATCCAACATAGTAGATAGAACCTCTTCTAGTTTTGTTAGTTTTTGTTTAGCAAAAATCCTCCATTTCTAGTCCATGCTGCCTAGTGTTAAAAATTTGATTTTTACCTATTCCGCCACCCCGTAAGCACCGGGGTGGGTAACGTGGACTTACAGTGGTATCAGAGCCTACCTAAACAACAACTAGCATGTTAGCAAAGTGATTAGAACTTCGATCCGGAAAAAAATCGCGAAACATGTCAAAAACCCACACTTTCTGCCGATTTTTAAAACTGCTCTAAAAATAATTCCACATATCTTAAAAATCAGTGCAGGGTTTTTTAGAAACAACCAGCAAAAACGAGCCCACGACTCGGTCAAAGCGCCGCGGATCCGCGGCCGAGTTGACTCGGCCGCGACTCGGGTTTGCTGCAGTTTCTTCAGTGTTCTGTTTTGTGATTTTTAAAGTATTTTGTTTCTGACCAGTATTTCCAGAGAACAAAGTTGTGTTTGGGGAAGTTACAAATTGGTGTTTTGATCGAAGTTCTATAAACTGTTGCTAAATGGTTATATCTGTAATGTGATATATGCACTGAACGTCAACTAATCGCTATACGTCGATTAGTGGGGGTTGTGCATATCAGTGATCTGTAATGTTGTTGGATTGTGTATGAACTTGTTGGATTGTCGCGGATGAATAGCCGGGGTTTGTGAGATGAGAGTTTCTTTATTTTTCATTCGATGTAATATGTAAATTGATATAATATTATTTTTATGGCCGCACATCCAGGATGAGGTTGTAGCCGCCATTGTATATTATTTCTTTTACTGTTTTTGCTCCTAGGATAGACCCAAGAAGGGGTGCACAAACTACCGGGTACTTTGAAGTGCCAAGTGGCCTACTCACGTTGTTAAGGGAGGTTGCTTCACTTTGGGTAATTGACGGGTAGTTTGCCGCACCCGTAGGGGTCTAGGGTGGGATTTGGCTATTCATCGCGACCGTGTAATCCGTCTTTCGTTGCAGGCTCGAACGAAACGCGGATTCTTAGTATATCCAATGTGTTCATATGTGATCTGGAATGGCTATCATTGCATTTGAAAAATGTATATATCTATATATGATATCTAGTAGGCGTTGCTTATGTTTTGCATCCGTGCTAGTCCAGCCCCGGCTCTGTCGTTAGTTAAGTAACCTAACGGGTGATGATGGGGCCCCGTGGCGAATGTGGATGGCATAAACGTACGTCATATTTTCGTTGTTTTCTGCAATGGTAGGATTAATTGATGGGACGCATTAAATTAATGCAAGAAAATAAACCAAAGTTAAAATCGTTGGAACAATTTCAAAACCACTCGGTTTCTTTTCAAAACAGAAAACTTTTAAAAAACGCGGAGCTTAAACCACTCCTTTTAAAAGCTATCAGGTTCCTTCGATTATATCAAGTTCACTACGTTCACGGTTTCGCCAAAACCATTCATAGCCCTCCGTCATTTCAGTTAAATATTCAGTAGTATTCAAGCTATGTATTTGACCTTCGCCAAGGCATAGTGATTGGTAGCTGCTGGATATTTATCTGTAGCATAGATAGATGCGTTGGTTTAGGACAATCGTACTACTATTTTGGCCTTCGTCAAGGGTATGTACGGGTGGGTTCAAATTAACCTGGATAATGACGGGTAGAACTTGACATGTGACTTATGATATGTTGGCCTTCGTCAAGGTCATAAGAGCATGGGGCAAAAATCCACATCGGGAGTTTCTAAAGAAACTGAAACTTGCTAGTGTTGCATACCATTTGGAGTTTGATTATGTTGGTAGGATTCCTTCAGCATTATCTCACAATGATATTTGGATCCCGATCCTACTGTGAGTATCCGCTACTCCTCGGGAAACTTTTCACTTAACGATCAATGCTATAAACCAAGTAGGTGTCTAGAAAGGTGTTAGCGGGGCTACGCCCACAGGGAAAAGAGGTTATTTAATTAAGGAACTTCGCGAAAGCGTCGTAAAACCTCCCTCGAAGTACCGACACTGGCCTGGCTGAACGGTTAAGCAAGTATTGTATGGTGAGATTGATCCCGACTAATTCTTCTTTTATGGTTTGAGGAAGGATTCGAGAAACAGTGGGAGCCATCCTGTTTAGATAAACTAAAAACCAATCTAAACTTGCAAGAGCATCATGCTAAGTGTTTTCTTCTCTCTCTCTTAATTGCAGCGACCTAGTGACCAGACATAGGTTACATCTAGATAATAGAATGACTGAATCTGACTGTTATTACTGGCAAAGGTCTGTCCAGATGTCCAGTACCCATGACAAGCTGGGACACCTCCTAACTAATCAAACCCCTGCCATCTCAGGACCAGTTTCCCCTGTCACGGATATTGACATCCATAAGACATCGGAAAAATACTGTGCGAATGCCAAGTGCCTCGTGTTGGCCTCAGTTGATGGTGCATACCAGAGGCAGCACGAGAAGATGGACTTAGTTTCTATCTTCCTCCATAACAAAGATTTATATGGAGAGCAATCTCGTATCGCAAGATATGAGACCTTGAACGAATTGCTTCAAGCGAGGTTGGCTTTCGGGTCATCTGTAGGGGACAATGTCCTTACAGAGACTAGCTATTTTGATCAGCTCACGGACCTGAAGACCACGTTGAAGAACGGGTCGAGTACTGACTTGATTCTACAGTCTCTGCCCTCTACTTATACCCTGAAGGAAACCAGGGAAGAAAGGGGAAAGGGAAGGGCAAAAGTTTCGGGACTAGATGTAGTATAGGAGGGATGTTCCTATTGTTACGGGAATGAACATTAGCAGAAGAATTGCAGGGCTAGCAAAGCCAGTGGCCAGGATTCAAAGCATATTGTGGCTTCGGCTTCGGGTGTGTTTGTAATTGAAAACTGTATGTCAATTAACCCTACTTCCTGGGTATTAGATACCGGATCAGGATCTCACATCTGTAATTCATTACAGGCTCTGAGAAACCGTAGAGTTATCAGGATAGGTGATATGACTCTCAGGGTTGCCAACAGAATGAGCGTGGACGCTGAATCCGTAGGGGAATATCATCTTGGATTGACAAGTGGGCAGATATTAATTCTGCATAACTGTTTGTTTGTACCTAGTATAGCTTGTAATATCATATCTGTATCCTTACTTTCTAAGGAAGGATATGATTTTACTTTTGTAAGCGATGTGGTCCACATCCACCTAAATCAAGTTCTGATTGGGTCAGGTACATTAGAAAACGGAATATACGTACTGAATCAAGCTCAGGTTTTCAATGTGCAGAACACACTTAAAAGAAAGTCTCTGGAATTAAATCAGGCTTTCTTATGGCATTGTAGACTGGGTCACATTAATGAGACACAATTAACAAAGTTACATAAAGAGGGATACTTGAATCCGTTCGAGTATCAGTCTTATGCTACTTGTGAATCTTGTCTCATGGGAAAGATGACAAAGATTCCGTTTACTGGACACGGAGTAAGAGCGAGCGAGCTCTTAGGACTCATACATAGTGACGTGTGTGGTCCAATGTCTACACATGCGCGAAGTGGTTATTCATACTTCATTACTTTTACGGATGATTTCTCTAGGTATGGACATGTCTTTCTGATGAAGCATAAATTCGAGGCCTTTGAGAAATTTCGGGAATACAAGAATGAAGTTGAAAAACAAACAGGCAAGAGTATCAAGACACTGAGATCTAATCGAGGTGGTGAATACTTGAGTGCCGAGTTTCTGGACTACTTAAAAGAGAATGGAATTCTCTCTCAGCTTACTCCTCCATACACACCACAACACAACGGTGTATCGGAAAGGCGGAATCGAACTCTATTGGATATGGTTCGTTCCATGATGAGTAAGGCTGAGTTACCGCGATCTTTCTGGGGTTATGCACTAGAATCAGCTGCATATCTTTTGAACAAGGTTCCCTCCAAGACTGTGCCTACCACACCATATCAGATGTGGTGTGGGAAGAAACCCCATCTTCAATATCTGAAGATATGGGGATGTCCAGCTTTTGTTAAAAAGCAGCATGCAGACAAACTCGAAGCACGCTCAGTACTGTGTAAGTTTGTGGGATACCCAAAGAACTCCAGGGGGTATCTTTTCTATTACGCATAGGAACAAAATGTTTTTGTTTCTCATCATGCCCACTTTCTGGAACATCAGTTTTTAGAAAAAGAAACAAGTGGGAGCGCAATAGAACTGAAAGAAATTCCAAAACCACAAGCTATTACTAAAAGCTTGGTAGAACCAGAAGTTTCAGGAGAACCGGACATCCTAGCGCCACTCCGCAGAAGTAGTAGGCAGTCTCATCCGCCTGAGAGATACTACGGTTTTCTCATAGACGGGGATCGAGAGGATTGCGTCATTGAAAATGATGAGCCTACTAGCTTCCAGCAAGCCATTCAGAGCGGTGACTCAATAAAATGGCTGAATGCAATGCGGACCGAGATGGAGTCCATGTACACCAACAAAGTTTGGACTTTGGACATTGCTCCAGAAGGGGTAAAACCCGTAGGCTACAAATGGATCTTCAGAAAGAAGATTAGTGTAGATAGGCAGGTTGAAACTTATAAAGCTAGACTTGTTGCCAAGGGTTTTCGTCAAAGACCTGGTTTGGACTATGACGAGGCCTTTTCTCCAGTGGCTATGCTCAAATTCATTCGGATCCTTTTTGCCATTGCTGCCTTCCACGATTATGAGATCTGGCAGATGGACGTAAAGACGGCTTTCCTAAATGGAAATTTGGAAGAGTGTGTCTATATGGATCAGCCGGAGGGTTTCATTCAGAGTGGGAGCAGTGGTAAAGTGTGCAAGTTGCTTAAGTCCATTTGTGGACTGAAGCAGGCATCTCGGAGTTGGAACATCTGCTTTGATGATACTGTCAAAGAATTCGACTTTATCAAAAATCCGGATGAACCATGCATTTACAGTAAGATTGTAGGGAGAACTGTGGTATTCCTGGTCTTATACGTGGATGACATTCTCCTAATAGGAAATGACATTCCTATGCTACAGTCAGTCAAAGGATTCTTGTCACAGAGGTTCTCCATGAAGGATCTGGGCGATGCTAACTACATTCTGGGGATCCAGATCTATCGTGATAGATCTAAGAGAATGTTGGGACTTTCGCAGTCCAGGTACATCGACACCATACTGAAACGATTCAATATAGAAGATTCAAAGCGCGGTAATCTACTAGCTTGTCACGGAATCACCCTCTCCAAAGAGATGTCTCCCAAGACTGATTTAGAAAGGGCTCGCATGTCATCTATACCCTACGCATCTGCGGTAGGCTCTATAATGTATGCGATGTTGTGTACCAGACCAGATGTAGCATACGCATTAAGCGTTGTAAGCCGGTATCAGTCGGACCCAGGGGAGAAACACTGGATAACAGTAAAGAACATTCTCAAGTACCTGAGAAGGACTAAGGAGATGTTCTTGGTGTATGGCGGAAAAGACCTCCAGATCGAGGCCTTTGCTGACTCCAGCTTCCAGAGTGACAAGGATGACTCTAAGTCCATGTCGGGTTATGTCTTTACCCTCAATGGAGGGGCGGTTTGCTGGAAGAGCTCCAAGCAGGAAACCGTTGCTGACTCAACTATGGAAGCGGAGTACATAGCTGCTTGCGATGCCGCAAAGGAAGCTGTCTGGATGAAGAAGTTCCTCACGGAGCTTCAGGTGGTTCCTACCATTGTTGATCCAATACCGCTGTATTGTGATAACAACGGCGCTATAGCTTTAGCGAAGGAACCCAGGACCCATCAGAAGTCCAGACACATTTTGAGGCGGTATCACCTGATCAGGGAGATCGTAGATCACCGGGAGATCGAGGTGAAGAGAGTAGATTCGGAGAATAACACTGCAGATCCATTCACGAAGGCCATACCCCAGACTCAGGTCGAGCGGCTGATCGAGATGATAGGTCTTCGATACGCCAGTACATAGCCCTAGTGCAAGTGGGAGATTGTTAGTGTATATACCCTAGAGGCCATTACTGTATCATACTAGTTTGTATATTACTTAATGGAAGCTTGGGATATTCACAGTTGTATAGACAATCTTGCTCAAAATGGTAGTATGCTACTTGGTTTGTTTCTACTTTAATATTTGCATGTGTTTCTTTTAGCATATCTCTTATACATATTAGTGGAGCCCTTAGGATCTTTGCTTGATTACCAGCGTTGTGATGGCAGCCACACTTGTGGGGGCTAGGTAATCTATAAGCACATCCTTATACAGGTCCCTAGTCGTAGGATTATCGAGACAGGGCATCGATACTCCGGAGTAGACTAGCGCATGCGCTTCTCATCCCAGAAGGGGAGATGGTCTGTCCCACAGCCATCAGTACGTCGTACTGGGGATAGTATGCGGGTGCTCGTTAGGTTACGAGTACACTGGACAGGACTCGTCGAGAACTGTTGGTTGGTACTATACCTATCGTCAGTTATCAGTTCCCAGGTGACATGAGTACAGCTTAGTCCGCTAACTTGACACCGTCATTTCGCCTCGAGTGTGTTCCCACTGTTCTTTGATTACTACCCTACCACGGCTCAAAGGAGTCGTGCAAATAGTTAGTAGTTGGGTGCAGTCCCGAAGCACTTGGAGGAAGTGACGGTTAGACATGATTCGTCTCTCCCGGTATTGGGGGTTGATATCGCGCTGTGTCTAGGAGTGCCATTACACAAAGTCCCTGGCCAGGGCAAGCGAGATATACTGGTAGGTTTTCCAGTGTTATCTCAGGGTGTTCTGGGCTACACTCCGACACGACTTGTACCGCTATTAGGGGACTGACGTTTACCGTCCCCCTAGGCCCGCCATGCGATATTCTCAGACGAATAGACCGGACTGTACGGAGATTGTCACATTCAGGCTCAGTAGGAGTTCGGATGGGTTTACCTCATCGGCCTTCTTATCGACATCTACCTGGGGACCGTTACGTACAGCTAGTGCCGCTTGCGGTCTGTGGTTAAACCCACTGCCAGCGTAGTGTCGAGTCTTTAGAGTCCCACACAGAGAGTTTCCCTGCACTGAGCAAAAGGTGTAGAGGCCGTATGGTTCTACGGCAGGGCTACGATCACTTACGTGCACTTGTGCGCGTATGCTGTTCGGGCAGATAATGCTAGTGGGCTTTGATTTAAACCGGATCCTAGTATTGTATGGATGGATTAGTTTTGTCTTCTGTGTATTCGCATTCTACGGAATGCGGATGCGGGTGTGTATGCACAGTAGTTGTGAGGAGCGAAGAAGAAGGAGGTGCCTCATTAGAGTTTTTGACAGTTGGTTCGGTCAAAACCATTATGAGGCGGGGACATTATTTACTAATCTTTTTTTTAATGATAATTATGTTATGGCTAATTGCTTTGACCATTTGACCATACTTGACCTTGTTGACAATTTGACCATTGTTGACTAGGATCTTTCATGTGAGATCTAGAGTCTTCTTTTTTTGTTTTGGTTTTATTTTGAGATGATAATGGTCAAATCAATGTAGCCATCAACATTATCATGATAAAAGATTACTAAATATTTTTTTCTAGCATCATTATCTCTTTGGCATTCTCTCTCTTGAAAGAGAGAGCTCCCATGGTTCCTCCTCCTTCTTCCTCCTCTTGATTTTTTTATAGCTCTCATGTGTTGAGAAAAATAGAAAGAAAATAGACAAACAAATCCACCACCATCTTCTACATCACCTAGGACATCAAGCATAGCACACTTGTTGCCCTAGTTACCTCGGCTTGAGGTGGAGCTTGGAACACAAACTCTCGGGTGGATCGTCTTCGACTCTAGGAGGCCGCGGAGGTGACCAAGATCCGGATCGATCCTCGGAGCTAGCATGGACGAGGAGGAAAGTGGAAAGAAGACCCGAAGGACTCAGTTCGTGAGGTATAATCTCTTGAGCATAGTAGATAGAACCTCTTCTAGTTTTGTTAGTTTTTATTTAGCAAAGATCCTCCATTTCTAGTCCATGTTGCCTAGTGTTAAAAATTTGATTTTTACCTATTCTGTCTCCCCGTAAGCACCGGGGTGGGTAACGTGGACATACACATGTATTAGATAGTTGTTTATTATTGTTCTTGATATCTCTACAGCCGTAATATGACTGTGGAGGGATATTTCCTATCCACAGGTAGCATGCTTGGCTCTGTCACGTGCCTATCTTAGCGTACTCTGGGAAGCGGGGCGTACAACGGGTTTTTAGCACCAAAATTTTTTAAAACACCATTTTTGTTCCGCATCGGCCACGGTAGATGGCCAGGGCACTAACAAGCCCCAACAGGCTTCACACTGACACTTAATATTTGTTATTGGGGGTCTGACTTTATTCATCCCCTAGACCCGGTATGCGATGCTCCTAGACGAATAGACCGGATTGTATGGAGATTGTCACAGACAGGCTCAGTAGAGATAAAGATGAGTTTACTCATCGGCCTTCCTTTCTCTCAATACCTCGGTAGCCATTACGTACAGCTAGTGCCGCTGATGTGCTTGTGGTTAAACCTACTACTAGCGTATTGATGAGTATTTAGAGTCCCACACAGAGGGTTTTCCCAGTTCAGGTAATATGATGTGGATGATGTATGTTGGTACATACATGTGTCCGATTAAATATGTGTACAGGCTACACGGATTTTAATTGGACAGTTGATTATACTAGCGGTTTAGGATTAAATCGGATTATTAAATCAAGTTTTGATTTAATAATTTATATATATATATATATATATATATATATATATTTAATATATGTATTCTAGTATTATTGTTCACTATTCATTTTCCCTCTTGGCTATTCGTATTTTTATACGGATACGCATATATGTATTTTGATACGTATACCTGGTTGTATTCCATATTTATACGGAATTTGTTCTAAAAGATGGACACCTCATTTGTGAATATTCATGGAATGAGATGGAGGATGAGGTGGATGAGGTGGCATTGAGCATGGTTAAAGACATGTAGAAAGGAATGGGCTTCATTATTATGTTACAAATTGTTGTGAGATTTTATTTTGTAAGGTTGCTAAAAAAATTATGATGCCATTCTTTTTCTATTATACTTTCTATTATTCTCTCATGCCTTCAAGACTTGCTCATGGTTAAGTTTTCTTACCTCGTCCTCCTTCTTTAATTTCTCACTTGAGCTTTAGAATTGAGAGAAAAGGATAGTGAAAAATTCCTACATCCCCACTCTCCATTCCTAGGAAGCTTGGAGCATCGGTTGCTTCACTAGGTGAAGCCGGAACTTGGATCAGTTCCCTCGGGTTGATCATCTTCGCTGAAGGAGGATCGGCTTGCAAGCATGATCCGGAGTTCTTGAGAGCATGCTCGAGTCCACTACATTAGAGCTCTTGAAGATAACTTGAGGATGTGAGTATTGCTAACATTATAGATTAACATAGCTCACTAGGTTTTTTGTTTATAAGTTCTAGCTCTTTAATTCGATTCATGATTTAGGAACTTTAGCAAACTAGAAATTTTTGAAATTCATGTTGCCATCTTCTAAAATTAGTTTGATAGTGTGCCTAAGTTTCTAGCAGTGGTATTAGAGCCGGGCTGAAGGCTAGACTTGTTTGCACAAATTTAGAGTTTCAATCGACAGAATTTTTTGATTAAAATATCCAAAACTTTGCCTGCTGATCGAATTTCGAAGTTTGTAACAAAAAAATCAAGTTGTATCAAAAATATGTGCAAGCAAAATTAGATAAAAAAATTTGGGCACCTAAGCCCAAAATTCAGCCACTGAATAGCAGCAAAATGCACCTATTGGCCTCTGATCCGCGCCCAAATTTTGGCTACAGTGCCTCAAATTTTTTCTGGGGCTCTAATACATGGAAATATGATTTTTGGAATATTTAGTTTTTGTCCAGATTTGTTTGTGTACTGGTTTGTACTTAAGGCAAATGCGAAAAGTTTCAGTCGATCGAATTTTTAAATTCGTGTCTTTCTGTGCATTTGTTTCTGCGACCGTAAATATCAGAGCGCGGCATAATCTGATTGGTTGCTATACGTACAATCAGACGGGTTTACGAACATGATATTCGCGTTGATGTTCTGTATTGCTTTGTTGATTATGGTTATGTTAGATTTGTCGCGATGGATAGCCCGGTGTATGTAGTATTTGATGTAGTTCTCTGTGATATAATGTATATTCATATTGCGTGGCGAGCGTCCGACATGTGGACTACCGTGCGGCTTGTATATTATTCTTCAGGGCGCGTACTAGTTGCGGACGTAGTCACCATTGTATATTCGAGTTTTCATTACATGCACTAGGATTACCCCATGGAGGAGTGCTTGAGTAGCCGGGTTTTAGAGGGCAACGGACCTCCATCTCATGGCGTTAAGACCAGGGTGCCTTACTCTAGAATTGGCGGGCTATTCGCTCTTGGATATGTATGCCCTAGAGGCCATTATTGTATATGTATACATGTGGATGCTTGGACATATATATGTACAGGACAATCTTGCTCGATATGATATTATGCTATCTGGTTTGTCTTTATCTTAACATGTGCATATGTTTTACTTACGTATCATTTATACATGTTGATAAAGCCCATAGGATCTTGCTTGACTACCAGCGTTACGATGGCGATCATACTTGTGGGAGCTGGGTAGTCCACAAGCACATCCTTAAAGGTCCCAAGTCGTAGGAGTATCGAGATCGGGCTTTGATACTCAAGAGTAGACTTGTGTATACATTTCTAGACCCCGATGAGGGACGATGGTTGGTCCCACAACCGTTGGTGTGATCACCTAAGATTGTATACATGTGCTCACTGGGGGTGAGTACACTGGACGGACTTGCCGAGAAATTCTAAATGGTACTATACCTATTATCAGATGGAAGTTCTCAGGTGACATGAGTACAGGTTAGTCTTCAGACCTGAGATCGTCATTTGTCTCGTGTAATTCCCCACTGTGCTTTGATCACTACCCTACCACGGCTCTACTGAGTCGTGCAAACAGGTTTTGGTTGGGTACAGTCCCAAGCCATATGGAGGCAGTGAGTGATTGTTGGGGATTCATCTCTCCCGGTATAGGGAGTCGATATTGCACTGTGTTCGATTGGTCAGGACCATAAGACCTTGGCCAAGGCAGTTGGGATTTACTGATAGGTTGATCAGTAGTTTCTCGGATTGGTCCTGAGTCGCATCAGCACGAATTATCGGGTTATTAGGGTATGACGTTTACCACCCCTAGACCCGGTATGCGATACTTGTAAGTCCATATTGCGACCCCCGGTGCTTACGGGGAGGCGGAAACGGTATAAAATCAAAATTTTAACGCAAGAGGCAACATGGACTAAACTATGGTCGGGATCGTTGTCTAAACTAAAACTAGCAAACTATGCTAAAGAGAGTTAGCTACTCGGATGAAGATGGTTATACCTAGACTTGAAATCCTTCGTCTTCAAACTTTGTAGAGGTTGATGGTTCTCCTTTGTCGCCTTCTTCCGTCGAAGATGGATCCACCTCGAAGGCTCGACCTTTGGGCTCTTTCTCGTACTTGGAGTGAACTAGAATCGCCGGCTTGCTAGACCCTTGATCCTAGAGTGAGTAGAGAGTGTCTAAGGGTTGCTTTTGTTTTTCAAGAGAAGGATTCTCAACTCATGAGAAGGTTTCTCTTGACTAGAGGAAGAAGAAGATGAAGTGAAGAGAGAGAGTGAGAATGATCGAATGAGCTATATTTTTTCTTTCTTGCAACCATAATGCAAAAGAAAAGAATTATCTAATAATAATAATTGAAAATGAGAATAGTTGATGGCAATTTGGAATGACCACAACCATGCTTCATTTAAAAATGTAAGCATAAATCAAGGAAGACTTTTGAAGCATGATGGTGGTCAACTTTCAACCATGGTCAACAAGTCAACCATGGTCAACAAGTCAACAAAATCAACCATAACAAAATTCTCATTTAATTACTATTATAAATAGATAATCCATAAATCCATTAGGGTTTGGAAAAAGATAACTGTCAACTGTGCATACGCACCCGTTCCGAAACCCTAATGAAATACCTCATCCTCCGCCTCAAGCAACTGTGCATACACACCTGCATTCTCGTTCCGAGGAACAAGAATACCAAGATATAAAAGCAACCCCAAATATATATACCAGTATCTGGCTCAAACCAGAGCCTGCCAGTATAATCCGTCCGGACTCCAAACGTGCACAAGTGCGCGGATGAGAACGAACCCTGTCGCAAAACCATGCGACCTCTACTCTGTTTTGCCCAGAGGCGAATACCCTCTGTGTGGGACTCTAAAGACTCGACACTACGCTGGCAGTGGGTTTAACCACAGACCGCAAGCGGCACTAGCTGTGCGTAACGGTCCCCAGGTAGATGCCGACAAGAAGGCTGACGAGGTGAAACCCCATCTGAACTCCTACTGAGTCTGAATGTGACAGTCTCCATACAGTCCGGTCTGTTCGTCTGATACATCGCATGGCGGGCCTAGGGGGTAGTAAACGTCAGTCCCCCAATAGCGGTACAAGTCGTGCCGGAGCGAAGCCCAAAACACCCTGAGATAACACTGGAAACCTACCAGTATATCTCGTTTGCCCTGGCCAGGGACTACTCGTGTAATGGCTCTCCTAGACACAGCGCGATGTCAACCCCCAATACCGGGAGAGACGAATCCTGTCTAACCGTCACTGCCTCCAAGTGCTTCGGGACTGCACCCAACTACCACCCGTTTGCACGACTCCTTTGAGCCGTGGTAGGGTAGTGATCAAAGTGCAGTGGGAACACACTTGAGGCGAAGTGCCAGTGTCAAGTCAGCGGACTAAGCTGTACTCATGTCACCTGGGAACTGATAACTGACGATAGGTATAATACCAACCTGTCAGTTCCCGACGAGTCCTGTCCAGTGTACTCGTAACCCAACGAGCACCCGTATACTATCTCCAGTACGACGTACTGATGGCTGTGGGACAGACCATCTCCCACACTGGGATGAGAAGCGCATACGCTAGTCTACTCCGGAGTATCGATGCCCTGTCTCGATAGTCCTGCGACTAGGGACCTGTATAAGGATGTGCCTATAGATTACCCAGCCCCCACTAGTGTGACTGCCATCACAACGCTGGTAATCAAGCAAAGATCCTAAGGGCTCCACTAATGCGTATAAGTGATATACTGAAATAAACACAAGTACACATTGAAGTAGAAACAAACCAAGTAGCATACTACTATTTTGAGCAAGATTGTATATACAAGGTGAATATCCCAAGCATCCATTAAGTAATATACAAACTAGTATGATACAGTAATGGCCTCTAGGGCATATACACTAACAATCTCCCACTTGCACTAAGGCCATGTACTGGCGTATCGAAGACCTATCATCTCGATCAGCCGCTCGAACTGAGTCTGGGGTAGGGCCTTGGTGAATGGATCTGCAGTGTTCTCTTCTGAAGCAACCCTCCGAACCTCGATCTCCTTGCGATCCACGATCTCCCTGATCAGGTGATACCGCCTCAAGATGTGCCTGGATCTCTGATGGGACCTGGGTTCCTTCGCTAAAGCTATAGCCCCGTTGTTGTCGCAATACAGAGGTATTGGGTCAACAATGGACGGAACCACCTGAAGTTCTTTCAAGAACTTCCTCATCCAGACAGCTTCTTTTGCGGCATCAGATGCAGCGATGTATTCCGCTTCCATCGTCGAGTCTGCAACGGTTTCCTGTTTGGAACTCTTCCAACACACCGCCCCTCCATTGAGGGTGAAGACAAAACCCGACATGGACTTGGAATCATCCTTGTCACTCTGGAAGCTGGAGTCAGCAAAGGCCTCGATCTGGAGGTCTTTTCCGCCATACACCAAGAACATCTCCTTAGTCCTTCTCAGGTACTTGAGAATGTTCTTTACTGCTATCCAATGTTTCTCCCCAGGGTTTGACTGATACCGGCTTACTACACTCAGTGCATAAGCTACATCCGGTCTGGTACACAACATCGCATACATTATAGAGCCTACCGCAGAAGCGTAGGGTATAATAGACATGCGATCCCTCTCCAAATCAGTCTTGGGAGACATCTCTTTAGAGAGGGTGATCCCGTGACAAGCCGGTAGGTTACCGCGCTTGGAATCTTCCATACTGAATCTTTTCACTATGGTGTCGATGTACCTGGACTGAGAAAGTCCCAATATCCTCTTGGATCTATCACGATGGATCCGGATCCCTAGGATGTATGAGGCATCACCCAGGTCTTTCATGGAGAACCTTTGTGACAAGAATCCCTTGACAGATTGTAGCATAGGAATGTCATTTCCTATCAAGAGAATGTCATCCACGTATAAAACGAGGAATACTACAGTTCTCGCTACAAATCTACTATAGATGCATGGTTCATCTGGATTTTTGATAAAGCCAAATTCTTTGACTGTCTCATCAAAACAGATGTTCCAACTCCGCGATGCCTGCTTTAGTCCATAGATGGACTTAAGCAACTTGCACACCTTTCCGCTGCTCCCACTCTGAATGAAACCCTCTGGCTGATCCATATAGACACACTCCTCTAAATTTCCATTTAGAAAAGCTGTCTTTACGTCCATTTGCCAGATCTCATAATCGTGGAAGGCAGCAATGGCAAGAAGGATCCGAATGGATTTCAGCATGGCTACTGGAGAAAAGGTTTCGTCGTAGTCCAAGCCAGGTCTTTGACGAAAACCCTTTGCTACCAGCCTAGCTTTATAGGTCTCAACCTGTCCATCTACACCAATCTTCCTTTTGAAGATCCACTTGCATCCTATGGGTTTTACCCCGTCTGGAGCAATGTCCAACGTCCATACCTTGTTGGTGTACATGGACTCCATTTCGGTCCGCATTGCATCCAGCCATTTCACTGAGTCAACGCTCTGAACGGCCTGCTGGAAGCTAGTAGGCTCATCATAATCTATGATGCAATCCTCTCTATCCCCGTCTATGAGAAAACCGCAGTATCTCTCGGGCGGATGAGACTGCCTACTACTCCTGCGGAGCGGCGTAGGAATGTCCTGTTCATTTGAACCCTCTGGTTCCACTAAGCTTTCAGTAATAGTCTGAGGTTCTGGAATTTCATCCAGTTCTACTGCGCTCCCACTTATCTGATTTTCCAAAAACTCAGTTTCCAAGAAGTGGGCATGACGAGAAACAAGGACTTTTTGCTCCTCTGCGTAATAGAATAGATACCCCTTGGAGTTCTTTGGGTATCCCACAAACTTGCACTGTACTGAGCGTGCCTCGAGCTTGTCCGCATGCTGTTTTTTTACAAAAGCCGGACATCCCCATGTCTTAAAGGCTTTAAGACAGGGTTTCTTCCCACTCCACATCTGATATGGTGTGGTAGGCACAGTCTTAGTAGGAACTTGGTTCAAGAGATGTGCAGCTGTTTCTAGTGCATATCCCCAGAAAGATCGCGGTAACTCAGCCTTACTCATCATGGAACGAACCATATCCAATAGGGTTCGATTCCTCCTTTCCGATACACCGTTATGTTGCGGAGTGTATGGAGGAGTACGCTGAGAGAGAATTCCATTCTCTTTTAAATAGTCCAGGAACTCGGCACTCAAGTATTCACCACCTCGATCCGATCTTAGGATCTTGATACTTTTGCCTGTTTGTTTTTCAACTTCATTCTTGTAATCCCGAAATTTCTCAAAAGCCTCGGATTTGTGCTTCATTAAGAAGACATGTCCATACCTAGAGAAATCGTCTGTGAAAGTAATGAAGTATGAATAACCGCTTCGCGCATGTGTAGACATTGGACCACACACGTCACTGTGTATGAGTCCCAAGAGCTCGCTCGCTCTTTCTCCGTGTCCAGTGAACGGAGTCTTTGTCATCTTTCCCATGAGACAAGATTCACAAGTGGCATAAGACTGATACTCGAACGGATCCAAGTATCCTTCTTTATGTAACTTAGTCAACCGTGTCTCATTGATGTGACCCAGTCTACAATGCCATAAGAAAGCCCGATTGATATCTGGAGACTTTCTTTTGTGTGTATTCTGGACATTGAAAATCTGTGGTTGGTTCAATACGTATATACCATTGCTCAGTGTACCTGACCCAATCAGAACTTGATTAAGGTGAATGTTTACAACATTACTTACAAACGAAAATTCATAACCTTCTTTAGAAACTAAAGATACAGAAATGATATTACAAGTTGCGTTGGGTACAAAAAAGCAATTACGCAAAACCAAAACATGTCCATCTGACATTCCCAGGTGATAGTCCCCCACGGCTTTAGCATCCATGCTAGCTCCGTTCGCAACTCTGAGGGTCATGTCACCTGCCTTCAAATCCCTACGGTTTCTCAACGCCTGCAAAGAATTACAGATATAAGATCCTGATCCGGTATCCAATACCCAGGAAGTAGAGTTTATTGAAAGACAGTTTTCAATAACATACACACCTGAAGCTGAAGCTGCAACCTGCTTCAATTCCTGTGTTCTGGCCTTCCAGGCCCTGCAATCATTCTTCCAGTGTCCTTTCTTATGACAAAAGAAGCATTCTTCCTTATCCACAAGCTTCCCCGCTATCTTTGTTGCTTTCCCTTTTCCCTTCGTATCCACTTTACTAACACCGCCCCTTGGTTTGGCGGGGGCCTTCTTCTTCTTTCCCTTGGCTTTCGCCTTGGACCTAGAAGAAGATGATCCTCCTACAAACAAAGTGGATGTATCCCTACTTTTCTGTAGGGTGCCCTCTGCACTCCTCAGCATGTTGAGGAGCTCTGATAGTTCAACCTCTTTTTCTTGTAGGTTGAAGTTCAGTATAAACTGGGCGTAAGTGGAAGGAAGGGACTGGAGAACTATATCCGTATATAGCTCACTCTCCAATGTGATCCCTAGGTCAGCGAGCTCCTCAATGTAGCCGATCATCTTTAGCACGTGCTCGGCTACTGATGATCCGACGGCCATTCTTGTCGAAAACAACTTTTTCGACGCTTCGTATCTTGCGATACGTGATTGCTCTCCATACAGTTCTTTTGTATGGAGCAATATGGACTCCATGTCCATATTCTCATGCCTCCTCTGATGTTCGTTGTCCATCGAGGCAAGCAGGAGGCACTTGGCCTTGGCGCTATCAATCTCCCAAGTCTTGCGGATTTCCTTATCCGCGATGCTGGAAGTTGGACCAGGGACAGGGGGAGCTTTGGTGGTAAGAAGATACCCCAGCTTGTCATAAGTGATTGCTATCTTGACATTCCTGAGCCAATCTTTGTAGTTTGGCCCTGTCAGTTTGTTTTTATCTAGGAGTAACTTAAGTCCAGTCATGTTGATTGGTCGCTGCAATTAGGAGAGAGAAGAAGAAACACTCAGCATGATGCTCTTGCAAGTTTAGAGTGGTTTTTAGTTTGTCTAAACAGGATGGCTCCCACTGTTTCTCGAATCCCTCCTCAAACCATAAAGGAAGAATTAGTCAGGATCAATCCCACCGTACAATACTTGCTTAACCGTTCAGCCAGGCCAGTGTCGGTACTTCGAGGGAGGTTTTCCAACGCTTTCGCGAAGTTCCTTAATTAAAGAACCTCTTTTCCCTGGGGGCGTAACCCCGCTAACACCTTTCTAGGCACCTACTAGGTTTATAGCATTGATCGTTAAGTGAGAAATTTCCCGAGGAGTAGCATATACTCACAGTAGGATCGGGATCCAAATATCATTGTGTGACAAAAATGAAGGAATCCTACCGTAATCATCACACTCCAAATGGTATGCAAATCTAGCAAGTTTCAGTACTTATGAAACTCCCGATGTGGATTTTTGCCCCATGCTCTTATGACCTTGACTAAGGCCAACAAATCATAAGTCACATGTCAAGTTCTTCCCGTCGTTATCCAGGTTAATTTGAACCCACCCGTATATACCCTTGACTATGGCCAACAAGGCAATACGACTGTCCCAAACCAACGCATTCTATCTATGCAACATATGAATACCCACCAGCTACCAATCACTGTGCCTTGACTAAGGCCAACAAACACAGCTTGAATACTGTTGAATATTCATATGAAACGACGGAGGGCTACGGATGGTTTTGGCGAAACCGTGAACGTAGTGAACTTGATATAATCGATGGAACGAGATAGCTTTTAGAAGGAGTGGCTCAAGCTCCGCATTTAAAAGTTAGTTTTGAAAAGAACCGAGTGGTTTTTCGAAAGTGTTCCATCGACTTAAACTTGGTTTATTATCTTGCATTAGTTCTTTTAATGCGTGATATTCTTGCATTAGTACTTTTAATGCGTCCCATCATTTAATCCTACCATTGCAGAAAACAACCAAAATATGACGTACGCTTATGCCATTCGCATTCGCCACGGGGCCCCGTCATTACCCGTTAGGTTACTTAACTAACGACAGAGCGGGGGCTGGGCTAGCGCGTCTGTAAAACATAAGCAACGCCTAAATAGAAAGCAATGATAGACATTTCAGATCACAGATAAATACATTGGATATACTAGCAATCTGTAATTTGTACGAGCCTGTAACAAAAACAGATAACACGGTCGCGGTGAATAGCCAAATCCCCACCCAAGACCCCTACGGGTGCGGCAAACTACCCGCCAAGTCCTCGGTAGTTTGTGCACCCCTCCATGGGTCTATCCTAGGAGCAAAAACAGTAAAAAGAATTATACAATGACGGCTACAACCCCGACCCGGTTGTGCGGCCAAACAAATAATATAATTACATCAATTTACATTTACAATGAATTGCAAGAAAAGAAAACTCTCGTCTCACAACCCCCGGCTATTCACCCGCGACAATCCAACATATTTATATACACATTCCAGCACATTACAGATCATGTATAACCCCGACTAATCGTCTTATAGCGATTAGCCGACGTTCAATACATGCAAACATCACAGATATAACCATCATAGTCAAAGTGTAGTGAAGTTCGGAAAAAAATACGGAATTATAGGACCCCAAAAGGAAATTTCTTTTCTGCAAAATCTGGGCACATATAATATATTTAAAAAATCCCAAAACCAACACATAAACACACTGCACGAAAAACGATGCAGAGAAGACATCAAGTCGCGGCGGTTCCGCGGCGGCTAAGAAGGATCACGCGGCGGAAGCGCGGCACTTTAGGCGAATCACTGTATCGTTTTTCTTGGGTGTTCACAAAAAACCCTGAGCCGAATTTACAAGTGTAAAGTTTTTCATTTTGAGCAGAAAAAATTTCAACAGAAACTCAGTTTTTGTGATTTTCCGGTTTTGTGATTTTTTTTCGGTTCCGAACTTCGTTACACTTCACTACCAAGCTAGTTTAAGTTTAGTTAGTCTCTGATACCACTGTAAGTCCATATTGCGACCCCCGGTGCTTACGGGGAGGCGGAAACGGTATAAAATCAAAATTTTAACGCAAGAGGCAACATGGACTAAACTATGGTCGGGATCGTTGTCTAAACTAAAACTAGCAAACTATGCTAAAGAGAGTTAGCTACTCGGATGAAGATGGTTATACCTAGACTTGAAATCCTTCGTCTTCAAACTTTGTAGAGGTTGATGGTTCTCCTTTGTCGCCTTCTTCCGTCGAAGATGGATCCACCTCGAAGGCTCGACCTTTGGGCTCTTTCTCGTACTTGGAGTGAACTAGAATCGCCGGCTTGCTAGACCCTTGATCCTAGAGTGAGTAGAGAGTGTCTAAGGGTTGCTTTTGTTTTTCAAGAGAAGGATTCTCAACTCATGAGAAGGTTTCTCTTGACTAGAGGAAGAAGAAGATGAAGTGAAGAGAGAGAGTGAGAATGATCGAATGAGCTATATTTTTTTCTTTCTTGCAACCATAATGCAAAAGAAAAGAATTATCTAATAATAATAATTGAAAATAAGAATAGTTGATGGCAATTTGGAATGACCACAACCATGCTTCATTTAAAAATGTAAGCATAAATCAAGGAAGACTTTTGAAGCATGATGGTGGTCAACTTTCAACCATGGTCAACAAGTCAACCATGGTCAACAAGTCAACAAAATCAACCATAACAAAATTCTCATTTAATTACTATTATAAATAGATAATCCATAAATCCATTAGGGTTTGGAAAAAGATAACTGTCAACTGTGCATACGCACCCGTTCCGAAACCCTAATGAAATACCTCATCCTCCGCCTCAAGCAACTGTGCATACACACCTGCATTCTCGTTCCGAGGAACAAGAATACCAAGATATAAAAGCAACCCCAAATATATATACCAGTATCTGGCTCAAACCAGAGCCTGCCAGTATAATCCGTCCGGACTCCAAACGTGCACAAGTGCGCGGATGAGAACGAACCCTGTCGCAAAACCATGCGACCTCTACTCTGTTTTGCCCAGAGGCGAATACCCTCTGTGTGGGACTCTAAAGACTCGACACTACGCTGGCAGTGTGTTTAACCACAGACCGCAAGCGGCACTAGCTGTGCGTAACGGTCCCCAGGTAGATGCCGACAAGAAGGCTGACGAGGTGAAACCCCATCTGAACTCCTACTGAGTCTGAATGTGACAGTCTCCGTACAGTCCGGTCTGTTCGTCTGATACATCGCATGGCGGGCCTAGGGGGTGGTAAACGTCAGTCCCCCAATAGCGGTACAAGTCGTGCCGGAGCGAAGCCCAAAACACCCTGAGATAACACTGGAAACCTACCAGTATATCTCGTTTGCCCTGGCCAGGGACTACTCGTGTAATGGCTCTCCTAGACACAGCGCGATGTCAACCTCCAATACCGGGAGAGACGAATCCTGTCTAACCGTCACTGCCTCCAAGTGCTTCGGGACTGCACCCAACTACCACCCGTTTGCACGACTCCTTTGAGCCGTGGTAGGGTAGTGATCAAAGTGCAGTGGGAACACACTTGAGGCGAAGTGCCAGTGTCAAGTCAGCGGACTAAGCTGTACTCATGTCACCTGGGAACTGATAACTGACGATAGGTATAATACCAACCTGTCAGTTCCCGACGAGTCCTGTCCAGTGTACTCGTAACCCAACGAGCACCCGTATACTATCTCCAGTACGACGTACTGATGGCTGTGGGACAGACCATCTCCCACACTGGGATGAGAAGCGCATACGCTAGTCTACTCCGGAGTATCGATGCCCTGTCTCGATAGTCCTGCGACTAGGGACCTGTATAAGGATGTGCCTATAGATTACCCAGCCCCCACTAGTGTGACTGCCATCACAACGCTGGTAATCAAGCAAAGATCCTAAGGGCTCCACTAATGCGTATAAGTGATATACTGAAATAAACACAAGTACACATTGAAGTAGAAACAAACCAAGTAGCATACTACTATTTTGAGCAAGATTGTATATACAAGGTGAATATCCCAAGCATCCATTAAGTAATATACAAACTAGTATGATACAGTAATGGCCTCTAGGGCATATACACTAACAATCTCCCACTTGCACTAAGGCCATGTACTGGCGTATCGAAGACCTATCATCTCGATCAGCCGCTCGAACTGAGTCTGGGGTAGGGCCTTGGTGAATGGATCTGCAGTGTTCTCTTCTGAAGCAACCCTCCGAACCTCGATCTCCTTGCGATCCACGATCTCCCTGATCAGGTGATACCGCCTCAAGATGTGCCTGGATCTCTGATGGGACCTGGGTTCCTTCGCTAAAGCTATAGCCCCGTTGTTGTCGCAATACAGAGGTATTGGGTCAACAATGGACGGAACCACCTGAAGTTCTTTCAAGAACTTCCTCATCCAGACAGCTTCTTTTGCGGCATCAGATGCAGCGATGTATTCCGCTTCCATCGTCGAGTCTGCAACGGTTTCCTGTTTGGAACTCTTCCAACACACCGCCCCTCCATTGAGGGTGAAGACAAAACCCGACATGGACTTGGAATCATCCTTGTCACTCTGGAAGCTGGAGTCAGCAAAGGCCTCGATCTGGAGGTCTTTTCCGCCATACACCAAGAACATCTCCTTAGTCCTTCTCAGGTACTTGAGAATGTTCTTTACTGCTATCCAATGTTTCTCCCCAGGGTTTGACTGATACCGGCTTACTACACTCAGTGCATAAGCTACATCCGGTCTGGTACACAACATCGCATACATTATAGAGCCTACCGCAGAAGCGTAGGGTATAATAGACATGCGATCCCTCTCCAAATCAGTCTTGGGAGACATCTCTTTAGAGAGGGTGATCCCGTGACAAGCCGGTAGGTTACCGCGCTTGGAATCTTCCATACTGAATCTTTTCACTATGGTGTCGATGTACCTGGACTGAGAAAGTCCCAATATCCTCTTGGATCTATCACGATGGATCCGGATCCCTAGGATGTATGAGGCATCACCCAGGTCTTTCATGGAGAACCTTTGTGACAAGAATCCCTTGACAGATTGTAGCATAGGAATGTCATTTCCTATCAAGAGAATGTCATCCACGTATAAAACGAGGAATACTACAGTTCTCGCTACAAATCTACTATAGATGCATGGTTCATCTGGATTTTTGATAAAGCCAAATTCTTTGACTGTCTCATCAAAACAGATGTTCCAACTCCGCGATGCCTGCTTTAGTCCATAGATGGACTTAAGCAACTTGCACACCTTTCCGCTGCTCCCACTCTGAATGAAACCCTCTGGCTGATCCATATAGACACACTCCTCTAAATTTCCATTTAGAAAAGCTGTCTTTACGTCCATTTGCCAGATCTCATAATCGTGGAAGGCAGCAATGGCAAGAAGGATCCGAATGGATTTCAGCATGGCTACTGGAGAAAAGGTTTCGTCGTAGTCCAAGCCAGGTCTTTGACGAAAACCCTTTGCTACCAGCCTAGCTTTATAGGTCTCAACCTGTCCATCTACACCAATCTTCCTTTTGAAGATCCACTTGCATCCTACGGGTTTTACCCCGTCTGGAGCAATGTCCAACGTCCATACCTTGTTGGTGTACATGGACTCCATTTCGGTCCGCATTGCATCCAGCCATTTCACTGAGTCAACGCTCTGAACGGCCTGCTGGAAGCTAGTAGGCTCATCATAATCTATGATGCAATCCTCTCTATCCCCGTCTATGAGAAAACCGCAGTATCTCTCGGGCGGATGAGACTGCCTACTACTCCTGCGGAGCGGCGTAGGAATGTCCTGTTCATTTGAACCCTCTGGTTCCACTAAGCTTTCAGTAATAGTCTGAGGTTCTGGAATTTCATCCAGTTCTACTGCGCTCCCACTTATCTGATTTTCCAAAAACTCAGTTTCCAAGAAGTGGGCATGACGAGAAACAAGGACTTTTTGCTCCTCTGCGTAATAGAATAGATACCCCTTGGAGTTCTTTGGGTATCCCACAAACTTGCACTGTACTGAGCGTGCCTCGAGCTTGTCCGCATGCTGCTTTTTTACAAAAGCCGGACATCCCCATGTCTTAAAGGCTTTAAGACAGGGTTTCTTCCCACTCCACATCTGATATGGTGTGGTAGGCACAGTCTTAGTAGGAACTTGGTTCAAGAGATGTGCAGCTGTTTCTAGTGCATATCCCCAGAAAGATCGCGGTAACTCAGCCTTACTCATCATGGAACGAACCATATCCAATAGGGTTCGATTCCTCCTTTCCGATACACCGTTATGTTGCGGAGTGTATGGAGGAGTACGCTGAGAGAGAATTCCATTCTCTTTTAAATAGTCCAGGAACTCGGCACTCAAGTATTCACCACCTCGATCCGATCTTAGGATCTTGATACTTTTGCCTGTTTGTTTTTCAACTTCATTCTTGTAATCCCGAAATTTCTCAAAAGCCTCGGATTTGTGCTTCATTAAGAAGACATGTCCATACCTAGAGAAATCGTCTGTGAAAGTAATGAAGTATGAATAACCGCTTCGCGCATGTGTAGACATTGGACCACACACGTCACTGTGTATGAGTCCCAAGAGCTCGCTCGCTCTTTCTCCGTGTCCAGTGAACGGAGTCTTTGTCATCTTTCCCATGAGACAAGATTCACAAGTGGCATAAGACTGATACTCGAACGGATCCAAGTATCCTTCTTTATGTAACTTAGTCAACCGTGTCTCATTGATGTGACCCAGTCTACAATGCCATAAGAAAGCCCGATTGATATCTGGAGACTTTCTTTTGTGTGTATTCTGGACATTGAAAATCTGTGGTTGGTTCAATACGTATATACCATTGCTCAGTGTACCTGACCCAATCAGAACTTGATTAAGGTGAATGTTTACAACATTACTTACAAACGCAAATTCATAACCTTCTTTAGAAACTAAAGATACAGAAATGATATTACAAGTTGCGTTGGGTACAAAAAAGCAATTACGCAAAACCAAAACATGTCCATCTGACATTCCCAGGTGATAGTCCCCCACGGCTTTAGCATCCATGCTAGCTCCGTTCGCAACTCTGAGGGTCATGTCACCTGCCTTCAAATCCCTACGGTTTCTCAACGCCTGCAAAGAATTACAGATATGAGATCCTGATCCGGTATCCAATACCCAGGAAGTAGAGTTTATTGAAAGACAGTTTTCAATAACATACACACCTGAAGCTGAAGCTGCAACCTGCTTCAATTCCTGTGTTCTGGCCTTCCAGGCCCTGCAATCATTCTTCCAGTGTCCTTTCTTATGACAAAAGAAGCATTCTTCCTTATCCACAAGCTTCCCCGCTATCTTTGTTGCTTTCCCTTTTCCCTTCGTATCCACTTTACTAACACCGCCCCTTGGTTTGGCGGGGGCCTTCTTCTTCTTTCCCTTGGCTTTCGCCTTGGACCTAGAAGAAGATGATCCTCCTACAAACAAAGTGGATGTATCCCTACTTTTCTGTAGGGTGCCCTCTGCACTCCTCAGCATGTTGAGGAGCTCTGATAGTTCAACCTCTTTTTCTTGTAGGTTGAAGTTCAGTATAAACTGGGCGTAAGTGGAAGGAAGGGACTGGAGAACTATATCCGTATATAGCTCACTCTCCAATGTGATCCCTAGGTCAGCGAGCTCCTCAATGTAGCCGATCATCTTTAGCACGTGCTCGGCTACTGATGATCCGACGGCCATTCTTGTCGAAAACAACTTTTTCGACGCTTCGTATCTTGCGATACGTGATTGCTCTCCATACAGTTCTTTTGTATGGAGCAATATGGACTCCATGTCCATATTCTCATGCCTCCTCTGATGTTCGTTGTCCATCGAGGCAAGCAGGAGGCACTTGGCCTTGGCGCTATCAATCTCCCAAGTCTTGCGGATTTCCTTATCCGCGATGCTGGAAGTTGGACCAGGGACAGGGGGAGCTTTGGTGGTAAGAAGATACCCCAGCTTGTCATAAGTGATTGCTATCTTGACATTCCTGAGCCAATCTTTGTAGTTTGGCCCTGTCAGTTTGTTTTTATCTAGGAGTAACTTAAGTCCAGTCATGTTGATTGGTCGCTGCAATTAGGAGAGAGAAGAAGAAACACTCAGCATGATGCTCTTGCAAGTTTAGAGTGGTTTTTAGTTTGTCTAAACAGGATGGCTCCCACTGTTTCTCGAATCCCTCCTCAAACCATAAAGGAAGAATTAGTCAGGATCAATCCCACCGTACAATACTTGCTTAACCGTTCAGCCAGGCCAGTGTCGGTACTTCGAGGGAGGTTTTCCAACGCTTTCGCGAAGTTCCTTAATTAAAGAACCTCTTTTCCCTGGGGGCGTAACCCCGCTAACACCTTTCTAGGCACCTACTAGGTTTATAGCATTGATCGTTAAGTGAGAAATTTCCCGAGGAGTAGCATATACTCACAGTAGGATCGGGATCCAAATATCATTGTGTGACGAAAATGAAGGAATCCTACCGTAATCATCACACTCCAAATGGTATGCAAATCTAGCAAGTTTCAGTACTTATGAAACTCCCGATGTGGATTTTTGCCCCATGCTCTTATGACCTTGACTAAGGCCAACAAATCATAAGTCACATGTCAAGTTCTTCCCGTCGTTATCCAGGTTAATTTGAACCCACCCGTATATACCCTTGACTATGGCCAACAAGGCAATACGACTGTCCCAAACCAACGCATTCTATCTATGCAACATATGAATACCCACCAGCTACCAATCACTGTGCCTTGACTAAGGCCAACAAACACAGCTTGAATACTGTTGAATATTCATATGAAACGACGGAGGGCTACGGATGGTTTTGGCGAAACCGTGAACGTAGTGAACTTGATATAATCGATGGAACGAGATAGCTTTTAGAAGGAGTGGCTCAAGCTCCGCATTTAAAAGTTAGTTTTGAAAAGAACCGAGTGGTTTTTCGAAAGTGTTCCATCGACTTAAACTTGGTTTATTATCTTGCATTAGTTCTTTTAATGCGTGATATTCTTGCATTAGTACTTTTAATGCGTCCCATCATTTAATCCTACCATTGCAGAAAACAACCAAAATATGACGTACGCTTATGCCATTCGCATTCGCCACGGGGCCCCGTCATTACCCGTTAGGTTACTTAACTAACGACAGAGCGGGGGCTGGGCTAGCGCGTCTGTAAAACATAAGCAACGCCTAAATAGAAAGCAATGATAGACATTTCAGATCACAGATAAATACATTGGATATACTAGCAATCTGTAATTTGTACGAGCCTGTAACAAAAACAGATAACACGGTCGCGGTGAATAGCCAAATCCCCACCCAAGACCCCTACGGGTGCGGCAAACTACCCGCCAAGTCCTCGGTAGTTTGTGCACCCCTCCATGGCTACTAGCAATCTGAAATGATGTAGTAGCCTTATTGGATACGTGCAGGGTTCCGATTGATTGATGGTACTATGTACCCGGAGTTTCGATCGGAAAGTTGATAATACTAGCCGGCTCGGGATTGAGCCAGATTATTAAATCAGGTATTGATTTAATAATTTACATATATATATTTCGATATGTATATTCTAGTATTATGTTCTTTGTATTATTCTATCTCGATGGGCATTCATATTTTTATACGAATGCGGGCATGTATATATGGTATACTGTAATCTCTATTTTATACGGAATACATTCTAGAAGGTGGAAACCTCATTATGGATTTTTCCATTTATTCATAAATGGGAAATGAGGTGTAAAGTCAAGTGAGGGGAGAATGGTGAGCACCATGCCTCAATAGTGTTGACAAATGAATTAATAATTCATTTGTGCTCACTGTTGAAGCATGATTGCTTTATTATATTGCAAAAATGATTTTACAAAACCAAAGTGAGGATTTTCTCTCACTTGGATGCTTCATTATTTTTCTAGAGCTTACCATTTTTTGCTCTCTCCCCTCCTTGCTCTTGAGCTTCTCCACCTTCAAGTTAAACCTCCTCTCTACCTTCTCATGAGTTGAGAATCAAGAGAGGAGGTGAGATAGAAACACATAGAAGCTTAGACTACATCCTAGATCACTTAAATTAGCAATCAAAGTTTTCTAGTTGCTTCATTTGATACTTTGAGTGGAGCTAGAGCCATGGATCAAAACCCTCGGGTGAATCATCTTTGGCGGAGGGAGACGGACGATCAAGCTCGATCACGGAGGCTACTAGGAGCTTATGAAGAGGAATGAAAACCGAAGGACTTGGATATTTTGGTGAGACTCTTTATCATAGTAGATAGTTCCTCTTAGTTAGCTAATTAGGTTTATGGTAGATCCGGTAACGGGTTATTCTAGCGCAGGTTTTACAATCGTAGAAAAAAATTTGTTCCGTAAATGGCCATGGTAGATGGCCGGGGCGCTAGTGTAACCCAACATGGTATCAGAACTAGCCCATAAATCCTATACTAGCAGTTTTAAACGATGTTAAAGTAACGAAACCGAAACAACTCCGAAATACGAAACCCAAAACCCAAGTTTCTGTTAATTTTTGCAGTCTCTAAATTTTTTTAAAACAACTGCAGAGTACTCTTTATGCTAGATCTAGAACACCAGAGAAAAACGAGCTAATAATTTCAAAAAGTGGCCGGCAAAAATCCTCTTTTGACCGGCCTTGCCAGTTTTCCTGTAGTGGAAAATGCTCGTTTTTGTTTGGTGCTATATTACACTTGGATTTAGGGCTTCAGGATATGTTTGATTTTGCCCAGGTTGGATATTCTGTTGACTTTGTGATTGGGGCATTACGGAGTATTTCGAAGTCGCTATTTTTAACACTGTTTAATAGTTTCAGTACATACATTACTATCTGCGACCGTGAATGTCATTTGATCGGTATAACTCGTCTAACTGCTATATGTTCTTTTAGACGGGTTTGCGAACATGACATTCACTTTGATGTTCTGTGTTTATGCTGATGTTGTGGTTGGATTGTCGTAGTGGATAGCCAGTGGTGCAATGGTAGCAGTACAGTTTAGATTCATTTGTACATTTGATATTGCGAGGCGAGCGTCCGACATGTGGACCGCTGTTTCTGCCGTGTTGTATATTATTTTATTAGGGCACGACCGGGTTGAGGTTGATGTCACCTTTGTACATATAATTTTCCTTTTCTGTACTAGGATTACCCCACGGTGGAGTGCTCGAATAGCCAGGTTCTAGAAGGCAACAAGCCCGCATCTCATGGCGTTGAGATGGAGGGGGCTTCACACTAGAATTGGCGGGCTATTCGCCGCACTCGTAGGGGGTATAGGATGACACACGGAGGGGCGCTCAAGTTACCGGATCCCGTGAAGTGCTAGGTGGCCCATTCACTTTGTTAATTGGGGTTGCCTCACTTCTGGGATTGGCGAGTAACTTGCCGCGCTCGTAGGGGTCCAGGTTTTCATTGCACGGGCTATCCACAAGACCGGGAACGTCGGGTTATATTTGCGGCTCAAGTGAAACCCGAGGCTCCACGACTATCCGCCATTCTGTGTTGCTTGCTGAGATTCTGTGATGTTGCTTATATCATGCCTGGGACGAATGTTATATATATTTATATATATACTAATAGATGTTGTATATGTTTTGCACCCGCGCTAGTCCATTCCCCGCTCTACCGTTAGTTAAGTAACCTAACGGTGAATGATGGGGCCCCGTGGCGAATGCGGATGGCATATACGTATATCGTATTTTCGTTCTTTTCTGGTGTGATAGGAATTAATTGATGGGACCGCATTATTTTTGATTAATGCAAGAAAAGAAACCTAAATGATGCTGTTGGAACAAATTTCGAAAAACTATAGTTATATTCTTTCGCTTTGCATAGTGGTATTCGGTCATGAATATCCAGCACCTCATTCCAGGAGGCAAGAGCCGAGATCCCTTCGCGGGGAGTGACCTCTTGAGCAAAAGTTTAATACTGTAGATTACTCGGTTTTCTTCAAAACCACAAGTTTTCAAAAGCGGAGCCTAAACCACTCCTTTTCAAAACTGCTCAGGTTCCTTCAACGATATCAAGTTCATTACGTTAAAGTGTTTTTCACCAAAACCCAGCCGTAGCCCTCCGTCATTTTCTACAAGTACTACTTAGTAATCGTGCTATGTATTTTGGCATTGTCAAGGCGTAGTGATCGGTAGCTGAGTATTTCTTGTTTGTAGATTTGTTTTCGATTATTTAGGGCAGTCGCATAGCTATGTTGGCATTGTCGAAGTTTATGCGGGTGGGTCTAAGTTAATCAAGATAATGACGGGCCGAACTTGACTAGCGACTTATGATATGTTGGCACTGTCAAGGTCATAAAATCGTTAGGGGCGAAAACCACATCGGGAGTTTCAAACATACAGAAAACTTGCTGGTGTTGCATACCTTATGGAGTGTGGTGACTGGAGTGGATTCCATCTAGGTCATCACACAATGATAGTTGGATCCCGATCCCATTGATGAGTAAGATTACTTTTGGGAGATTTTCTCACTTAACAATCAATGCTATAAACCAAGTAGGTGTCTAGAACAGTGTTAGCAGGGCTACGCCTCCAGGGAAAAGAGGTTATGTAATTAAGGAACTTCATGAAAGCGTTGGAAAACCTCCCTCGTGTTAGTTATATGTATGCCCTAGATGTCATTATTGTACATGATTGTATATTATAGCGGATGCTTGGACATATATAGAGAGGACTTTCTTGCTCGACATGATAGTATGATATCTGGTTGCTCTTTATCTTAACATATACACTTGTATCATTATATTGTCTCTCCGTTACATGTTGATAAAGCCCTTAGGATGTGTACTTGACTACCAGGACTATGATGCAAATCATACTAGTGGGGCCAGCTTAGTCCACAAGTTCATCCTTTAATTATTCCTAGTCGAGGGAGTATCGAGACAGGGTATCAATATTCTAGAGTAGACTAGTGTGTACGTTTCTTAACCCTGTATGGGGCGATGGTTGATCCCACAGCCATTGGTGTTTGACATCAAAGATTGTACACAGGTGCTCATTGGAGAATGGGTACACCGAACAGGACTCACCGAGAACTCCTAGATGGTATTATACCTATCGTCAGATAGCAGTTCTTTGGTGACACTGGTACAGGTTAGTCTGTAGACCCGAGATCGTAATTGAGTCTTGTGTGATTCCCACTATGTTTTGATTTCCTCCCTACCACGCTCGAGAGAGTCGTGCAAATAGGTGAATTTTGGGTACAATCCCGAGTTACATGGAGGCAATAAGCGATAGGAGGGGTTTCAACTCTCCCGGTATTGGGAGTTGATGTTGCGCCATGCTCGATTTTCTATAATAGGAAGTCCCTAGCAAGGGCTGATGATGAGATTTACTGGTAAGTGTTATCAGTAGTTTCTCAATCCGTTATGAGCCTTACATCGGCATGACTTATCAAGTTATTGGGGTTTGATGTTTACGACCCCCAGACTCGATATGTGGCATATCAGACGAAGAGACCGGACTGTACGGTAGTGTTACTTACTGGATTCACGGGAGTTTGGACAAGCTTGCTTGTTGATCTTCTGACCGCTCAATACCTGGGTAGCCGTTACGTCCAGCTAATACCGTTGATGGCTTGTGGGTGATTGATATGATCATTACCTACTGCTGGCGTATTGACGAGTCTTTAGAGTTCTATACAGAAGTTTCCTAACTTAAGCGAAACGAAGTAGGGCACATATGTGATATGTGCGGGACCGAGATTAATACGTGTATGTGATACAGTATTCTAATCTCGCGATATAGGTTATATGTGATATAACCGTATTATTGAATCAAGTGTTGATTCAATAATTTGTAATAAGTATATTTGATATACATGATATTAGTCGGTTGTATGTGATATAGCCGGATTATTAAATCAAGTGTTGATTTATTAATTTAATATATATAATTATATATTTGATATATAAATATATTAATATATATTAACTAATATTAGCTCACTTAAGAATTTCTTTTCTACAAATACATCTAAATAAATATGAGATATATATTAATGTATTTACTATTGTGTCAAGCTAGATGATACATTGGACATGGGTGTATGAGACTTACACCAAACTAAAGATATTTTGGGTGACTAATTATTAAGGGAAAAAGCAAAATTAGGTGGAAATTAGCATGGCTAATGATGCTTGTGGAAGCATGTAGAAGTCTTGACTTAGTCCACTAATTTTGTTTTACTCTAGATATTTATTAACCCAACCATTATCTTTAGCCATGGTTAAGTCTCTAAAAATATGATTTGAGATATTTTCTCACCCAAGGGTTCACACTTGATCATCTTCTTCATTTCCTTCTTTGCTCTCTAGCTTTTGAGTGAGGTGAAAAAGAAAGAGAGAAAAATAATTCTAAAGTGAGCAAAATTCCTACTTCATCAATCTTTACCAAACTAGCCATTTTGTATAGGTTGTTTACTTCACTAATTCTTCAATTAGTGAAGAGGTAGCTTAAGTTAGAGATTATTCAACGTAGACCATTTTCGGCCTCGAAGATCCTTAAGCAAGCTCGTTCCTTTCGCCTAATGGAGCCTAAGAAGAGTTCGGGGACCACTACTTGGAGCTAAGAGACTACTACATGGAGCTTTAGAAGTGAAGGACCGGTCTACAAAGGTTGTATTACTTGTTCACTTAGTATAAAGTTTATTTACATGCTTTATAAAACCCTAATTCTCGAGTTCGATTCTAGGTTTGTGTTCCTTAGCACTCTAAATTTTTTAAAATTGCATAATCGATACTTGCTAAAACCTAGTGGTCATGCTAAGAAACTCCAACATGGTATCGGAGCCAAGATAGAGCACTAGGAGTGGTCTAGGCGAAGTTAAAGTGTTCGATCGACTTTTCGAAACCCTAAAATCCTGGTTTCTGGAAGAAATTTCAAAAGTTGGAATTTTTGAAATTAAAAATATGCAGGGTTTTCTATGGATCCCCAAGAAGAACGAGCGCCCAACTCGACTAAACGACCATGCAACCGCAGCCAAACCATGGGTTTAGCCGCGGTTCCGTGGCACAGTTGGTGAGGCAGGGACTCCCCCTTTTTGTGCTGCTTCGGAGGTACATTTAGCACTTTCTGGGTATTTTTAACTGAGACTCAAGTGTTGAGGTCTCTAAGATTTGTGGGTGTTTGATGAATCGATCGAAATGTTTAACATCGTCTAGTATATCTATGATTTGTGATACAATATTTGGAATCCACAATAATTAGTTTTGTGAAAACTAATTAGTGTTTTGTAAATCCAGCAATTTAGTCTCTTTTGATCGGTTGCCACTGGGTTTTGATTCGGATCAAAACTCCGTCGCAATCTCGTATAGTACGCGAACGCTCGCCGCGTAACACTACTAGATAGCCATGCCCCATAGCCCCGACCAAGTGACTGTAAGAGAACACCGTTGCTAAAAGCATCCGTTCGGGTGCTCACGGCCGCGGTGTTCCGCTTAAGTGCACTTCGTCGACGGCATCGGGGGTGCAGCCATCTACTAATGTTTCCGACGAGCATTGGAATCTTGTTGAATTGCCCGACTGGATATTGAAAAGTGTTTTCAATTTAAGACTAAAATGCTGGGTTTATAGTGTTAAGCATGTAATCCAGAGTATGAGATGTTCCGGGTTTATGATCTCTAAGGTGGTTGCAGATTCTAATTATTGTAGTTTTCATTTCTTTTCTGCGACCGTAAGTGTAATATGTGGTGTATCGCCGGTTTCGTTGCTATACGTTAACGACAATTGGGATACGCATATTTACTTACGTTGATGGCATGTGATGTTATGTGTTACTGTGATTTGTTATATTGGATCATCGTGTTTGAATAGCCGGGGGTTTTTGCGTGAGATGAGAGTTTTTCATTTTCATTCATGTAAAAATTTGTATGTAATATTCTTTTATTGGGACACTTCCGGGTTGAGGATGATGTCACCATTGATATATATTATTTACTTTTCCGCATTAGGATAGACCCAAGACGGGGAGCACAAGTAACCGGGTTCTAGAGTCCAGTGGGAGACCATCTCGAGGAGTCGAGACCAGGTCTCCTAACTCTAGAATTGACAGGGTTGCTTGCCTCTCTCATAGGGGTCTAGGGATGTGGGTTTGGCTATTCATCACGACCATGGAATCCGTGTTTTTTACTGGCTTAATTTAAAAAACGGATCTCCTAGTATATCCAATATTTCAAATGTTGACTTCTGCTGCAATGTTCTGTGATGAGATCATATAACTGCGTGAGAGGAATGCTTTATATTATATATATGATATATAATAAACGTTGCTTATGTTTTGCATCCGCGCTAGTCCTGCCCCCACTCTGCCGTTAGTTAAGTAACCTAATGGTGCATGACGGGACCCCATGGCGAATACGGATGGCATAACCGTACGTTGTATTTTCGTTTCTTCTGTGATGTTTAGGAAACATAAATGATGAGATTTCATTAATGAGATTAATGAAAAGGAAAGAAAGCTAAAGATGTTGTAGAATCAAATTTTCAAAAAAGTAGCTTTAGTTCTTGCTTTGCATAACGGTATTCTTTATGAATATCCAGCACCTCATTCGATGAGGAAAGAGCCAAGACCCCTTCACCAGGAATGACCACTTTAGCAAAAGCTAGCACATGCTAAAACCCACTCGGTTTGTTTTGAAAACTATTTGATTTTAAAAAGCGGAGCTTAAACCACTCCTTTTCAAATCACTCGATTCTATAACGATATCAAGTTCATTACGTAAAAGGTTTTCTTAAAAACCTGCAGTAGCCCTTCGTTATTTTAGATAAGTGCTGTTTAGTATTCGTGCTACGTTTGTTGGACTTCGTCAAGGCATTGTGTGCGGTAGCTGATTAGTGCTTATCTGCTGCATATGATGCGATTGGATTAGGGTAGTCGTACGACTTTGTTGGCTTTCGTCAAGGGTCGTGCTGGTGGGTTTAATTCAATCATGAAATGTACTGGTTGAACTTGACTAGCGCGCTATGGTTTGTTGGCCTTCGTCAAGGTCATAGAACGCTAGGGACAAAAGATATTGGGAATTTCAAGTGTTGAAATTTGCAATAAGATTGCATACCTTCTATGAGATAGTTGGATCCTGATACCCACTGCGAGTAAGAGTTACTCCTGGGAGAGTTTTGCACTTTACAATTAGCTGATCCAGTAGGTGTCTATGAAAGGTGTTAACGGGGTTATGTCCCTGCGGAAATGAGGTTATTTAATTAGTTCCATGCGAAAACACGGGAAGACTCCCTCGGAGTACCAATACCTGCTTGGCTGAATGATTGACGAACTTGTAGGGTGTAATTAATCCCGACTAGTCTTCTCTTTTAGGGTTTGAAGGAAGATTTGATAAAAACAGTGGGAGTCATTCTGATTAGATAAAATAATAACCAATCTAATCTTGCAAGAGCATACGCTAAAGTGTTTTTTTCTCTCTCTCTCCAGGTAGTGACCATGACACGCCTTAATCAAGATAATAATATTGATGTATTGACCGAACATGCTTATTATACTGAGCTAGGGAACGTTGGTTCCGCTCTATCTTATAACTGTTATAAGTCTGAGCAGGAATTAGGGGAATATCCGGATTCCCACGCGACCCGAACGAGGAATGAGCATGTTGATGCATCTTCTTCGGGTGCGTTCATGACTGAGACCTGTTTCTCAGTACATTCAACGTCCTGATTATTAGATACCGGATTAGGATCCCACATATGCAATATGTTACAGGGGCTTAAGAGAGGTAAAGAACTGTGAAAAGGTGATCATTGTCTAAATGGTGCAAATGTTGCAGCCAAAATAGTTGGTGAATATCACCTAGTATTACCAAATGGGAATACATTGATCTTGAACGACTGTTATTACGTACCATCTATGATGTGCAATTTAATATCAATTTCTTTATTAGATAAAGAAGGATATAACTTTGTAGTAGAGAAAAATGTTATGAATATTTTCTTAAATCAAGTGTTGATTGGGTTTGGTGTGTATGTAACGGTTTATACGTTCTAAATCAAAATACAGTTCTTAACATACAGAACACACACAAGAGGAAAAGTTCAGAAATGAACGAATCCTTCTTGTGGCATTATAGACTAGGTCATATCAATGCGATACGACTGGCTAAGTTACATAAGGATGGATATTTGAATCCATTCGAATTTACATCTTATAAAACTTGCCAGTCATGTCTCAAAGGCAAAATGACAAACTCCATTTACTCGACACGGAGAAAGAGCTACTGAACTTTTAGGACCGATACATAGTGATGTATGCGGTCCTATGTCTACACATGCCAGGAATGGTTCCTCATACTTTATTACATTCACTGATGATCTCACAAGATACAGACATGTGTTCCTGTTGAAACATAAGTCTGAAGCTTTTGAGAAATTCAAGGAATATAAGTGCTAAGTAGAGAACCAAACGGGTAGAAGTATTAAAATCCTTCGATCTGATCGGGGTGGAGAATACTTGAGCACGGAATTCCTGGATTATTTAAAAGAGAATAAGATTCTCTCTCAGCTTACTCCTCCGTATACACCACAGCACAACGCTGTATCGGTGCAGAGAAATCGCACTTTATTAGATATGATGCGCTCTATGATGAGTACTGCCGAGTTGCTTATTTTCTTTTGGAGTTATGCGCTTGAGACAGCCGCACACCTATTGAATATCATCTCTACCAAATCTGTGCCTACCACTCCATATGAGATATGGAAAGAGAAGAGACCATGTCTTAATTATATTAACATATGGGGTTGTCTGGCTTATGTTAAAACGGAAAATCCAGACAAGCTCGAGGCATGGTCAGTTCTGTGCAAGTTTGTAGGATATTCCAAAAATTCATGAGAATATATCTTCTACCACACCGAGGGACAAAAGGTGTTTGTTTCTCGGAATGCCACCTTTTTAGAAAAGGAATTTCTTGTAAAAGAAATTAGTGGTCATGAGGAAGAACTGGAAGAAGTTCCAGCTACACAAACTACAACTGATGATTTGGTGGAACCAGAAGATTCAATAGTCCCCGACGAACCTCGGCCTTTCCGCAGATCTAGTAGGGTTCCTCATCCACCTGAGAGATACTATGGTTTTTTCATTGACGGGGGGAGCGAGGAATGCATCATGGAAGATGATGACCCAACTAGTTTCGAGCTGGCCATCATGAGTGGGGACTTTGTGAAATAGATGGATGCAATGCGATCTGAGATGGAATCCATGTACACCAACAAAGTGTGGACTTTGGAAGTTGCTCCTGAAGGGGTAAAACCCATTGGGAGAAAGTGGATCTTTAATAAGAAACTTGGTGTAGATGGAAAAGTTGAGACTTTCAAACCTAGACTTGTAGCAAAAGGTTTTCGTCAAAGACCAGGTGTGGATTATGATGAAACCTTTTCTCCAGTGGCTATACTTAAGTCCATCCAGATCCTACTTACCATCGCTGCATACCATGACTACGAAATCTGGTAGATGGATGTCAAGACCGCTTTTCTAAATGGTGATTTAGAAAAGAGCGTGTACATAATACAGCCAGAGGGTTTCATAGATAGTGGGAGCAGCGAAAAAGTGTGCAAGCTGCTTAAATCAATCTACGGATTAAAGCAGGCATCACGGATCTGGAACATCTGTTTTGATGTGGCAGTCAAAGAGTTTGACTTCATCAAAAACGTAGATGAACCTTGTATATACAAGAAAGTAGTAGAGAGTAAGGTTGTCTTCCTCGTATTGTACGTGGATGATATACTCTTGATAGGAAATGATATTCCTATGCTACACTCGGTCAAGCTCTTCTTATCACAAAGGTTCTCCATGAAAGATCTGGGTGATACCTCCTACATCCTGGGGATTAAGATCTAAAGAGATAGATCTAAGCGGATGTTAGGATTGTCCCAATCCAGGTACATTGACACCATACTAAAGAGGTTTAGTATGGAAGATTCCAAGCGTGGAAATTTACCCACGATCTTAGGAATCACTCTCTCCAAAGAGATGTCCCCCAAGACTGATTTGGAGAGAGCTCGCATGCAAGGGATACCCTATTCTTCGGCAGTCGGGTCTATCATGTATGCGATGTTATGTACCAGACCGGATGTAGCTTACGCACTTAGTGTTGTAAGCAGATATCAATCGGATCCTGGGGATAATCACTGGACAGCTGTGAAGAACATTCTTAAGTACTTGAGAAGGACTAAAGAAATGTTCTTGGTGTATGGTAACGGTGAACTCCAGGTGGAGTCCTTTACCGATTCGAGCTTCCAGAGTGATAAGGACGACAGTAAATCAGTCTCGGGTTTTTTCTTCACCCTCAATGGAGGGGCGGTATGTTGGAAGGGTTCCAAGCAAGATATCATGGCAGACTCGATGATGGAGGCTGAATACATCGCTGCCAACGATGCCGCCAAAGTAGCCGTCTGGATGAAGAAGTTTATAACTGAACTTGGTGTGGTTCCATCCATTGAGCATCCAATACCTTTGTATTGTGATAATAATGGAGCTGTGGCTTTAGCCAAGGAACCCAGATCCCATCAGCAATCCAGACATATTCTGAGGTGATATCACCTGATCTGGGAGATAGTTAATCGCCGGGAGATCGAGGTCAGGAGAGTTGACACAAAGAATAACACGTCGGATCCACTCACGAAATCCATTCCCCAGATACAATTTGAGAGACTTTTTGGGATGTTGGGTATAAGATACTACAACAACTGCACTTAGTGCAAGTGGGAGATTGTTAGTTATATGTATGCCCTATAGGCCATTATTGTACATGATTGTATATTATAGTGGATGCTTGGACATATATAGAGAGGATTTTCTTGCTCGACATGATAGTATGCTATCTAATTGCTCTTTATCTTAACATATACACTTGTATCATTATACAATCTCTCCGTTACATGTTGATAAAGCCCTTAGGATGTGTACTTGACTACCAGGACTATGATGCAGATCATACCAGTGTGGTCGGGATAGTCTACAAGTTCATCCTTTAATTGTTCCTAGTCGATGGAGTATCGAGACAGGGCATCGATATTCCAGAGTAGACTAGTGTGTACGTTTCTTGACCCTGTATGGGGAGATGGTTGATCCCACAGCTATTGGTGTTTGACATCAAAGATTGTACACAGGTGCTCATTAGAGAATGGGTACACCGAACAGGACTCGCCGAGAACTCTTAGATAGTATTATACCTATAGTCAGATAGCAGTTCTCTGGTGATACTGGTACATGTTAGTCTGTAGACCAGAGATCGTCATAGAGACTTGTGTAGTTCCCACTGTGCTTTAATTTCCTCCCTACCACGCTCAAGAGAGTCGTGCAAATAGGTGGATTTTGGGTACAGTCCTGAGTCACATGGAGACAATGAGCGATAGGAGGGGTTTCGTCTCTCCCGGTATTGGGAGTTGATGTTGCGCCATTCTCGATTTGCTATAATAGGAAGTCCCTAGCAAGGGCTGATGATGAGATTTACTGGTAAGTGTTATCAGTAGTTTCTCAATCCGTTATGAGCCTTACATCGGCATGACTTATCAAGTTATTGGGGTCTGACGTTTACCACCCCCAGACTCAATATGCGACATATCAGACGAAGAGATCGGACTGTACGGTAGTGTTACTTACTGGATTCACGGGAGTTTGGACAAGCTTGCTTGTTGATCTTCTGATCGCTCAATACCTAGGTAGCAGTTACGTCCAACTAGTACCGTTGACGGCTTGTGGGTGACTGATATGATCATTACATACTGCTGGCGTATTGACGAGTCTTTAGAGTCCTACACAGAGGTTTCCTAACTCAAGCGAAACGAAGTAGGGCACATATGTGATATGTACGGGACCAAGATTAATATGTGTATGTGATACAGTATTCTAATCTCGCGATATAGGTTATATGTGATATAGCCGGATTATTGAATCAAGTGTTGATTCAATAATTTTTTATATGTATATTTGATATACATGATATTAGTCGGTTGTATGTGATATAGACAGATTATTAAATCAAGTGTTGATTTAATAATTTAATATATATAATTATATATTTGATATATAAATATATTATATATTAACTAATATTAGCTCACTTAAGAATTTCTTTTCTACAAATACATTTAAATATATATGAGATATATATTAATGTATTTACTATTGTATCAAGCTAGATGATACATTGGACATGGGTGTATGAGACTCACACCAAACTAAAGATATTTTGGGTGATTAATTATTAGGGGAAAAATCAAAATTAGGTGGAAATTAACATGGCTAATGATGCTTGTGGAACCATGTAGAAGCCTTGACTTAGTCCACTAATTTTGTTTTACTCTAGATATTTATTGATCCAACCATTATCTTTAGCCATGGTTAAGTCTCTAAAAATATGATTTGAGATATTTTCTGACCCAAGGGTTCACACTTGATCATCTTCTTCATCTCCTTCTTTGCTCTCTAACTTTTGAGTGAGGTGAAAAAGAAAGAGAGAAAAATAATTCTAAAGTGAGCAAAATTCCTACTTCATCAATCTATACCAAACTAGCCATTTAGTATAGGTTGTTTACATCACTAATTCTTCAATTAGTGAAGAGGTAGCTTGAGTTAGAAATTCTTCGACGTAAATCATCTTCGGCCTCGAAGATCCTTAAGCAAGCTCGTTCCTTTCGCCTAGTGGATACTAAGAAGAGTTCGGGGACCACTACTTGGAGCTAAGGGACTACTACACGGAGCTTTAGAAGTGAAGGACCGGTCTACAAAGGTTGTATTCCTTGTTCACTTAGTGTAAAGTTTGTTTACATGCTTTATAAAACCCTAATTCTCGAGTTCGATTCTAGGTTTGTGTTCCTTAGCACTTTAGATTTTTTAAAATTGTATACTCGATGCTTGCTAAAACCTGATGGTCATGCTAAGAAACTCCAACACCTCGAAGTACCGACTCTAGCCTGGCCGAAAGGATAAGCAAGTATTGTGACGTGCGATTAATCCTTACTAGTTCTTCTTTTAGGGTTTGAAAAAGAATTCGAGGAAACAGTGGGAGCCATCCTAATTAGATAAACTAATAACCAATCTATTCTTGCAAGAGAGCACGCTGAATGTTTCTTTTCTCTCCCTCCAGATAGCAACCAATTCACGCCCTAATCAAGATAATAAAATATATCACTTGATAGATCCTAATTCTTATTCGGGGCTGCGGAACGTTGGTTCGGCTCTAACTTATGACAACAGTCATAAGTACGAGCAAGGGAAAGGGGATTGCATGAATTCCTTGATGACCCCAACTAAGAAGAAACATAATATTGCGTCTCCTTCAGGTGTTCTTGTTATTGAAAACTGCTTTTCGGTCAGTCCTATCTTCTGGGTACTAGATATCAGATCAGGATCTCATATCTGTAATTTATTGCAGGGACTGATAAAAAGTATGATAGTTGAACCTGGTGATATGTCCCTCAGAGTAGGGAACAGAGCACAAGTTGATGTTGTTGCCATCGGTGAATATCACCTAGCATTGCCAAGAGGCAATACTATGATTTTGAACAATTGCTACTATGTACTTTCTATGGTTTGCAACATCATATCACTTTCTTTACTTGATAAAGATGGATATAAGTTTGTTCTTGATAGAAATATCATGAACATTTACCTTAATCAGGTATTGGTTGCAGAAGGTACACTGTGTAATGGTATCTGTATTCTAAATTAAAACGCAGTTTTCAACATACAAAACACACGCAAGAGGAAGAGTTCAGATGTGAACGAATCCTACTCGTGGCATTGTAGACTTGGTCATATCGGAGAGAAAAGACTAAGTAAGTTGCATAAAAATGGATATTTGGATACGTTCGAATTTTCATCTTATGAAACCTGTCAGTCTTGTCTCAAGGGAAAGATGACCAAATCTCCGTTCACCGAACACGGAGAAAGAGCAGTAAAGCTCTTGGGACTCATACACAATGATGTATGTGGTCCGATGTCTATACATGCCAGGATTGGGTTCTCGTACTTCATCACATTCACTGACGATCTCTCTAGATTCGGATACGTGTATCTTATGAAACACAAATTTGAAGCTTTTGAGAAATTCAAAGAATATAGAAATGAAGTGGAGAACCGGACTGGCAAAAGTATCAAGATCCTCCAATCTGATAAAGGAGGGGAGTACTTAAGCACGGAATTTCTAGATAACCTAAAAGAGAATGGAATTCTCTCTCAGCTTACTCCTCCTTACACACCACAACACAACGGTGTATCAGAGAGGAGGAACCGTACCCTATTGGACATGGTTCGCTCTATGATGAGTAACGCCGAGTTGCCTCTTTCATTTTGGGGACATGCGCTTCAAACAACAGCATATCTATTGAATCATGTTCCATCCAAATCCGTGCCCAAGACTTCATATGAAATATGGAGTGGTAAAATACCGTATCTTGAATGTATTAAGATATGGGGTTGTCTGGCCTATGTAAAAGTACAAAATCCGGACAAACTTCAGGCACGGTTAGTTTTATGCAAGTTTGTGAGATATTCTAAAAATTCTCTAGGATATCTGTTCTACCACACTGAGGAGCAGAAAGTGTTTGTTGCTCGTCGCGCCACATTTTTAGAGTGGCAATTTCTTGCAAAAGAAATAAGTGGGAGCACAGTAGAACCGGATGAAATGTCAGAACCACAAACTCAAACTGAGGATTTGGTAGAACCTCAAGATTTAGAAGTCCTAGACGAACTTCTGCCACTCTGCAGATCTAGTAGGATTTCTCATCCTCCCGAGAGATACTACGGTTTTCTCATAGATGGGGATCCATAGGATTGCATCTTGGAAGAAGATGATCCTAATAGTTTCAAGCATGCCATTATCAGCAGGGACTCTGATAAGTGGCTGGATGCTATGCGATCCAAAATGGAGTCCATGTACGCCAATAAAGTGTGGACCTTGAATATTTCTCCACCTGGGATAAAACCCATTGGATGCAAATGGATCTACAAAAGGAAGATTAGTATAGATGGGCAGGTGGAAACCTATATGGCTAGACTTGTTGCAAAAGGTTTTCGTAATGGACTATGACGAAACTTTTCTCCAGTGGCTATGCTCAAATCCATTCGGATCCTACTTGCCATTGCTGCCTTCCATGACTATGAAATCTGGCAGATGGACGTAAAAACGGCTTTTCTAAACGGAAGTTTGGAAGAGCGCGTTTATATGGATCAGCCGGAAGGTTTTGTAGATAGTAGGAGCAGCGGGAAGGTGTGCAAGTTGCTTAAATCTATTTATGGATTAAAGCAGGTATCGTGGAGCTGGAACATCTGTTTTGATGAAACAGTCAAGGAATTTGACTTCATCAAGAACGAGGATGAGTTTTGTATATATAAGAAGATTGTAGGACGAACTGTCGTATTCTTAGTCTTGTACGTGGATGACATTCTTTTGATAGGAAATGATATTCCTATGCTACAATCGGTCAAGTTGTTCTTGTCAAAGAGATTCTTTATGAAGGACCTGGGTGATGCCTAGTACATTCTGGGGATCAAGATCTACAGAGATAGATCTAAGAGATTATTGGGATTTGCGCAGTCCAGGTACATAGAGACCGTACTAATGAGATTTAGTATAGAAGATTCCAAGCACGGTAACATACCCGCATTGCACGGAATCACCCTCTCCAAAGAGATGTCTCCCATGACTGATGAGGAGAGGGTTTGCATGAGCACTATACCGTACGCTTCGGCGGTAGGATCTATAGTGTATGCGGTGCTATGTACAAGACCAGATGTAGCTTACACGCTTAGCGTGGTGAGCTGGTATCAGTCAGACCCAGGTGAGAACCACTGGACAACAGTGAAAAACATTCTCAAGTACCCGAGGAGAACTAAGGAGTTGTTCTAGGTTTACGGTAATGGAGACTTGCAGGTCAAGTCCTTTACCGATTCAAGCTTCCAGAGTGACAAGGATGACAGCAAGTCTATCTCAGGTTTTGTGTTTACCCTCAATAGAGGGGCGATGTGTTGGAAGAGTTCCAAACAGGACACCGTCGCAGAGTGATTGTTGGGGATTCGTCTCTCCCGGTATAGGGAGTCGATATCGCACTGTGTTCGATTGGTCAGGACCATAAGACCTTAGCCAAGGCAGTTGGGATTTACTGATAGGTTGATCAGTAGTTTCCCGGATTGGTCATAAGCCGCATCAGCACGAATTATCGGGTTATTAGGGTATAACGTTTACCACCCCCTAGACCCGGTATGCGATACTCTCAGACGAAGAGACCGGACTGTACGGATATTGTCACGGATAGGCTCAGTAGGGATCCGGATAAGTTTGCTCGTCGGTCTTTCTTTTCGACAGGTAGCCGGGTAGCCGTTACGTACAGCTAATGCCGCTGACATGCTTGTGGTTATGGATTTATCCAGTAACTCACTGCCGGTGTAATGTCGAGTCTTTAGAGTCCCACACAGAGGGTTTTCCTGGTTCAGGCGAAATGATGTAGTAGCCATATTAGATATATGCAGGGTTCCGATTGATTGATGGTGCTATGTACTCGGACTTTCGATCGGACAATTGATAATACTAGCCAGCTCGGGATTGAGCCGGATTATTAAATCATGTATTGATATAATAATTTACATATATATATTTCAATATGTATATTCTAGTATTATGTTCTTTGTGTTATTCTATCTCGACGGGCATTCGTATTTTTATACGAATGCGGGTATGTATATACGGTAGATTGTAATCTGTATTTTATACGGAATACATTCTAGAAGATGGACACCTCATTATAGATTTTTCCATTTATTCATAAATGGGAAATGAGGTGTAAAGTCAAGTGAGGGGAGAATGGTGAGCACCATGCCTCAATAGTGTTGACAAATGAATTAATAATTCATTTGTGCTCACTATTGAAGCATGGTTACTTTATTATATTGCAAAAATGATTTTACAAAACCAAAGTGAGGATTTTCTCTCACTTGGACGCTTCATTATTTTTCTAAAGCTCACCATTTTTTGCTCTCTCCCCTCCTTGCTCTTAAGCTCCTCCACCTTCAAGTTAAACCTCCTCTCTACCTTCTCATGAGTTGAGAATCAAGAGAGGGGGTGAGATAGAAACACATAGAACCTTAGACTACATCCTAGATCACTTAGATTAGCAATCAAAGTTTTCTAGTTTCTTCATTTGATACTTTGAGTGGAGCTAGAGCCATGGATCACAACCCTCGTGTGGATCATCTTCGGCGGAGGGAGACGGACGATCAAGCTCGATAACGGATGCCACTAGGAGCTTATGAAGTGGAACGAAGACCGAAGGACTTGGATCTCTTGGTGAGACTCTTCATCATAGTAGATAGATCCTCCTTGTTAGCTAGTTAAGTTTATGGTAGATCCGGTAATGGGTTATTCTAGCGCCGGTTTTACAATCGTAGAAAAAATTTTGTTCCGCAAATGGCCACGGTAGATGGCTGGGGCGCTAGTGTAACCCAACATTCGCCACACTCATAGGGAGTATAGGATTTACCTACGGAGGGGTGCCCAAGTCACCGGATTTTAGAAGTGCTGGGTGACCCACTCACTTCATTTATCGGGGTTGCCTCGCTTCTGGGATTGGCGGGTGGCTTGCCACACTCGTAGGGGTTTAGTGTCTGATACTACGGGCTATCCACACGATCGGGAAAATTGCATTTCAAATTTGGCTCCATTGTAATGTACTTTTCCTAGATTAGCCACATTTCCATACCGTGTTTGCTTTTGCTGTGATATTTCTGTGATGTTACTTGATATCATGCGTAAGACGAATGTTGCTATATATTATACATATATCTAGTAGACGCTATATATGTTTTTCATCCACGCTATTCTTGTCCCAGCCCTCCCGTAAGTTAAGTAATCTTACAGTGAAGACCCGGGACCCTGTGGCGAATGCGGATGGCATATATGTGCATGCCTATTTTCATTTCTTTCTGGCTTGATATGTTTAATTGATGGGACTACATTAATTCTGATTAATGTAAGGAAAACAAACCTATATGATGTTTTTGGAACCAATTTTTGAAAACTATAAGCGTTTCTTTTTTGCTTTGCATCGAGGTATTCACTTAGGAATATTCTGCACCTCATTCGATGAGGAAAGAACCTAGATCCCTTCACAGGGAGTGACCTTTTTGGCAAAAGTTTACGTGACTATAAACTACTCGGTTTTCTTCAAAACCATCGATTTTCTATAAAACCACTCGTTTTAAAAATGCGGAGCCTAAACCACTCCTTTTTAAAAACTACTCAAGTTCCTTCAACGATATCAAGTTTATTACGTTAAAGGTTTTTCGCCAAAAAACAGTTATAGCCCTCTGTCATTTCAGATTAGTATTGCTTAGTATTCATGAAACGTATGTTCACTGTGTCAAGGCGTAGTGTCGGTAGCTATGTAGTACTTTTCTTCAGCATTAGATACTATTGGTTAGGACAACCATATAACCATTTTGACTGTGCCAAGGGTATTATGCAGATGGGTTTAATGCAATCAAGATAATGATGGGTTGAACTTAACTAGGATCCTTTGATACGTTGACCGTGTCAAGGACACTTGGGTCCTGGGGGCAAAAACCACACCAGGAGTTTCAAACATAAAGGAAACTTACCAGGCATGTGCATACCTTCTAGAGTGTGGTAACTTGAGCGGCTTCCATCAAGTTATCACGCAATGATAGTTGGGTCCCGATTCCCACTGATGAGTAGGTGTTACTCCTTGGGTGAATTTCAGATGATCCCGACTAGTTCTCCTTGTTGGGTTACGGCAGCGCCCTGGCCATTAAACCGTGGCCGAATGCGGAACAAAAATTTTACGAAACCGGTGCTACCATAACCCCCGAATACGGATCGACCATTAACCCTAAACCTAGAATTCAATAAAAGGGGTTTAGAATGCTATACAGAATGGTCCATGTCCTTTGATCTTTAACATGCTTCCCAAGCTCTTAGTGGCCACCACGATCAAGTTTGGTCGCCGGTCTCCCTCCAATGAAGATGATCCACCCGAGAGTCTATGAATTGAGCTCCTACTTCATAACCTAAGTAACTAGGGTATCTAGTTTGCTAAACTTGATAGCTTAGAAGATGTAGAGTCTGATGAGGGGTTAATTTGTCTCTAAACATCCTAGGTTTCTCAACATAAGAGAGGGTTAGGGTGGAAGAAGAAGAAGAAGAAGCCATTAGAGATGAGTGTGAAGCTTAGAGCTCAACCCAAGAAAGAGAAAAAATGCCTTGTCTTGTGAGCATGTGAGAGTGGGATATTATCAACTCAAGAAAATATCTCAAGTCAACAAAAATATCTCACAATACAAACAAATATATCAAACATGATTCAATAGTGTTTCAATGGGTCACACCCATGAGTCACCCCATGAGCCACTACCATGAGTCGCTTAATTAAAGCATGCTTGAATTAAACTAAGCACACTCATCTCTCACCTTAATTAACCATTTAACCTAAAATGGTTAATAAACAATAATGAGGTGTTATTCTTCTAAAAACAATCTTGTAATAAATTATAAGAATTCCCCTCATCCGTATATACATACTCGTATCCGTATTCCGAAAAATACTAAAACAATGAGACGAAAATAATCCAATAAATATAATACCAGGATCCGGCTTAAACAAAAGCCCACTAGTATTATCCGTCCGAATCATGATACATGCACAAGTGCACATATATGATCGAATCCTGCCATAAAACCATACGGCATTTACAACGTTTCGCCCGAAGCAGGAAAACCCTCTGTGTGGGACTCTAAAGAATCGTTAATATGCTGGCAGTGGGTTTAACCATAAGCACGTCAGCAGCACTAGCTGTACGTAACTGCTAGCCAGGTATTGGGCGAAAGGAACACCGACGAGCAAACTCATCCTGACCCCTACTGAGCCTGTCGGTGACAATATCCGTACAGTACGGTCTGTTCGTCTAAGAGTATCGGGAGGTGGATAAAGTCAGAACCATAAAAAACGCGACATTTCGTGTCGGTATGAAGCATATCACAAACTGAGAAACTACTGATCCAAATCAGTAATTCTCGACTACCTTGATCAAGGATTTCTGGTGATGGCCACCCGTGCATGCGCTACATCAACCCCCAATACCGAGAGAGACGAATCCCCGACGATCCGCTCACTGCCTCCATGTGGCTCGGGACTGTACCCAACTAAAACCTGTTTGCACGATTCCTTTGAGCCGTGGTAGGGTAGTAATCAAAGCACAGTGGGAACGCACACGAGACAAATGACGATCTTAGGTCGACAGACTAATCTGTACACATGTCACCTGGGAACTGCTATATTACAATTGGTATAATACCAACTAGCAGGTTTCCGGCGAGTCCTTCCAGTGTACTCATAACCCAATGAGCACCTGCATACTATCTTAGGTGAACAAACTAACACCAATGGCTTGTGAGACCGGCCACCGCCCTTCATCGGGGTCTCGATCAGTATACACTAGTCTACTCTGGAGTATCGATGCCCAGTCTCGATACTCCCACGACTAGGGACATTTAAGGATATGCTTATAAACCACCTAGCTCCCACGTATATGATCTCCATCATAATGATGGTAGTCAAGCAAGAATCCTATGTGCTCTATCAACATGTAATAGTGAACTGTAATGCCACCTAAAGCATGTACATGATGATAAAGACAAACCGGATAGCATACTATCATTTTGAGTAAGACTGTTCTACTCGAATAGGTCCCCCCCTCAATCATCTAATCACGTGTCTGCGATTACAATAATTGACTTGAGGGCACTATAGCCAACACTCCTTTCAGGGTTTGAAGGAGAATTCGAAAAAATAATGGGTGCCATCCTGATTATATAAAGTGATTAACCAATCTAATCTGGGTTAGTGTGCACGCCGAGTGTTTCTTTTCTCTCTCTCTGGCAGCGATCATGACCTAACCTTAAACTAAAACTCATGAACCAAGTTAACCAAACCTTCTTACACACTTTGGCTTTTGGATTTTTATGATTCATTACAAAGTCGTATATATCTCTGCCACTTCTACTTCCCCTTTGCATTTCTCCAGAACACTTCGTATCACTATGAAGATCTATATTGCTTAGGTATGCCATCGTATAGTTACATACGAACTCATAAAAACTTGTTTCTGTTCGATGATGGATTCTGGTTATGGAGAAATTGAATAGGATTATTCGGTTGTATTTTCTTTTTACCTTCTCCCAAGTTGTGAGAGCTCCTAGTATTAGGAGGGTACATCAGTTACACTTATTGGATAGTATTCTTCTAAATCTTAGGCAGGTGCCAAAAGGTAGGGAAAGAAGAAAACCAATTAGCCTAAGTATGGTGTACAGAAGGTAAGAAATAGAGATATATAAAGGGATAGAAGTGATGACAAGGAAAATTGCGACTACTGTCATGAATCTGGATAGTGGAAGAGGTATTACTAGGAATACCCAGCCATCCCCTCGAAACAATTTCATGTTTCAGTTTTACTATGCGGTGTTAATTGAAAACCGCTTTCCCAGTTAGTTTCTAACTCCAAGGTATGTATTTACCGGATTTTATTCTCACATCTGTATGGCGTTACAGATACCGAGTGAGAGTAAAATACTGGGAATTGGGTGACTAGATCCTCAATATCAGAATTCTTTATAATTGGTGATATTTGAGGAAGTCACATGTGTTTTGCCTAACGGTAAATTTTTGGTTTTGAATATCCATTATTATACACCAATTTCAAACTGAAATATATGTACGTTTATTTTATAAAGTGAGATATAACTTTTTGAAATTACGGTTATGACATTTACCTTTATCAGTTGATCATTAAGTAAAATGCATTCAATAATGGTGTAATTCTTCTTAACCATAGCACAATTTTCAACCTATGACGCACAGGTTTGAGTTATTAAAACTCTTGGATCTTATACATTATAATTTATGTTGTCCGGTGTTCATTAGGACAAGGGGTTGGTACTCATACTATATTCCGTTTACTTGTGACTTCTCTGGTTTTAGACACGCATTTCGTTGAAATACAAGGTCCAAATTTTGAGAAGTAATAGGATAAGAATAAAATAGAGAACCATGCATTGGATGTATCAGGATTCTTCGAGAAGATCGAAGATGTAGATACTTCTGCTAGGTATTCCGTCGTAAGTAAAATATTTGAGAACTTACTTCTCTCTCAGGTTACTCATCCGTGGGTGCGCTCTTTGATGGGTAATGTTGCATGACCTTTTTCCATTTAGTCGATATGCACATGAAATAGCTGCATGATTTTTGAATCTGGTTCCAATTAAATTAGTGCCTTTGTTTCTATACCGGATATAGAATAGATTCATATCTTAACGATATTAAGGTATATGGTGTTTTCTGGCTTATGCTTAAAACCAGAATCCAGATAAACTCAAGGCACGTTTTAGTAATGGCAGTTTGTGGGTTACCTCCGACTTTGACGAAGGTTAACATTCTACCATTTGCAGGATCAATAATTATATTATTCTTAAGTCACCGCCTTTTTTAGTAGAATGAATTCTTTTCAGAAAATATCCGTGGGAGTATGGTAGAACTGGAAGTGATTCCAGAACCACAAACAATTACTGAAAATTTGGTAGATCCTAATGATTCAATTGAATTTGAAAATCCATTAGCCACTCTGCAGATTTTGGTGGGTAACCTCAGCCACCCGAGAGGTACTTCGGTCTACTCAAAGAAGGTGACAGGGAGGTTTTGATGATCCAAGCTTGCCACTATTGATGTCCTAGACTATGAGATCTATCAGGTGGATGACTATAACATCATTCTAAATTATCTTTAGAAGTGCACGTGTATATGACTGTCAGAGAGTTTTTGTAGTCAGTGGGAGCAGCGGAAGCGTGGTGGGCAAGTAGCTTATGTCTATTTATAGACTAAAACAAGTATAGGAGAGAAAGATCATATATTTTTGATGTAACGGTCACAGAGTTTGACTTCATCAAAACAACAAATGGACCAGGTATGAAGGTAGTAGGGAGTGATGTCCTGGTATTTGGATGACATACTCCTGATAGGATGTGATGTTCATATACTACTATCGGTTATACTATGGTTGTCATAAGATATTTTCTCCACATAGGATCTGAACAAAATATCAGGGATTCTGGTGACTAGATCTATGATTTTATATCTAGATTTGGGAAGTGTCCCAATTCGGGTACTTTGATACTATTCTAAAATATTTTAGAATGGACGACTCCTGGAGTGGTAGTGTACCCGCAGGTGACGGAGTCACCCTCTCTAAAGAGATATCTTCTAGACTGATGAGGAGAGTGTTTTACATGATTGACATATCACTTACTTAGGCAATTGAGTCAATCATGAGATGTCAAATACCACAACAGATATTGCTTTTGTACTAGCTGCAATAAGCATATATTAATTCAATCTTGGAGAAACATTAGGAACATGATAGGATGTTCTTAGTATATGGTAACGGCAACCTCCTATGGGAGGCGGTTATCATTTCAGGCTTCCAAGGTGACCTGAATGACAGAGTGACTGTCAGAGTTGAAATTTACCCTCTTCTGAGAGGCAATATGTTGGACAGGTGGTCCAAGTAGATACTAAGGTAGGCATGGCGTAGGATACTGATTAAATTCAGTGGAAGATACAGTCTAAGAAGTTTGTTGGATTTGGTGTTTATGTTATGAACATGGTCCCATCAGATATCCAGACAAGTTCTAAGACAAGTATCGCTCCATTCGGAAGATAGTCGTTCTCCGCGAAGTTGAGATATAGAGAGATAAAGATGGAAACATTGGAGCGGATCCACTCACTGAGGCTATTTCTCCAACATGAATGTCTCGCAAACATGATTTGCGAAACTGATTAGTAGAGAAGTTGGGTGTTCGGTAGCACATAGGCTGTAAGTATGCGACACCACAATAATTAGCCTTAAGTGCAAGTGAAAGATTGTTGGATATAGTGCCCTCAAGTCAATTATTATAATCACAGGCAGGCGATTATGATGACTGAGGGAGGACCTATACGGGTAGAACAATCTTACTCGAGATGATAGTATGCTATCTGGTTTAATTTTATCATCATATACATGTATTATGTGGTATTACAGATCACTATCACATGTTGATAGAGCCCATAGGATTCTTGCTTGACTACCAGCATTATAATGGCAATAATATACGTGGGAGCTGGGTGGTCCATAAGCATATCCTTAAATGTCCCTAGTCGAGGGAGTATCGAAACTAGACATCGATACTCCGGAGTAGACTAGTGTGAACTTTTCGGGACCCCGACGAGGGGAAGTGGCCAGTATCACAATCCATTGGTGTTAGTTGGTCACCTGAGATAGTATACAAGTGCTCACTGGAGGTGAGTACACTGGATGGACTCGCCGGGAACATGCTAGATGATATTATACCTATTGTCGGATAGCAGTTCTTAAGTGACATGAGTACAGGTTAGTTTGTCGACCTGAGATCATCATTTTTCTCATGTGAGTTCCTACTGTGCTTTGATTACTACCTTACCACGACTCAAAAGAGTCGTGCAAATAGGTTTTAGTTGGGTACATTCCCGAGCCACATGGAGGCAGTAAGTGGATCATCGGGGATTCGTCTCTCCCGGTATTGGGGGTAGATGTCGCGCAGTGCATAGGTGGCCATCACCAGAAATCCTTGGGCAAGGTGAATGAGAATCACTAATTTGGATCAGTAATTTCTCAGAGGGTGATAGGCTTCGCACCGACATGAAATATCGTGTTATTAGAGGTCTGACTTTATCCACCCCCTAGACCCGGTATGCGATACTCTTAGACTAATAGACTAGACTATACGGAGATTGTTACAGACAGGCTCAGTAGGAGGACGGATGAGTTTGCTTGTCGGCCTTCCTTTCGCTCAATACCTGGATAACCGTTACGTACAGCTAGTGTCACTGACGTGCTTGTGGTTAAACCCACTGCCAGCGTATTGACGAGTCTTTAGAGTCCCACACAGAGAGTTTTTACGGTTCAAGTGATATGATGTGGATGACATATATTGGTACATACAGGTATCCGATTAAATATGTGTACATGCTGAATAGACTTTAATCGGACGGTTGATAATACTAGCGGCTTAGAATTAAGCCGGATTATTAAATCAAGTTTTGATTTAATAATTTAAATATATATATAATATGTATTCTAGTTTTATTGTTCACTGTTCATTTTCTCTCTTGGCTATTCGTATTTTTATACTGATATGCGTATATGTATTTCGATACGTATACCGAGCTGAATTTCGTATTTATACGGAATTTTTTTTAGAAGATGGAAATCTCATTTGTGAATATTCGTTTATGAATATTCATGAAATGAGGTGGAGGGTGAGGTGGCATTAAGCATGGTTGAAGACATGTAGAGAAGAATGAGCTTCATTATTATATTACAAATTGTTGTGAGATTTTATTTTGTATGGTTGCTAAAAAAATTATGATGTCGTTCTTTTTTTATTATGCTTTCTATCATTCTCTAATGCCTTCAAGACTTTCTCATGGCTAAGTTTCCTTACCTCCTCTTTCTCCTTCTTTAGTTGCTCACTTAAGCTTTAGAATTAAGAGAAAAACATAGTGGAAAATTCCTATACCCCCACTTTCTATTCCTAGTTAGCTTGGAGCGTCGGTTGCTTCACTAGGTGAACCCGAAACTTGGATCGGTTCCCTCGAGTAGATCATCTTCGGTGAAAGAGAACCGGCTTGCAAGTAAGATCCGGAGCTCTTGAGAGCATGCTAGAGTCCACTACATTATAACTCTTGAAGATAGCTTGAGAATGTGAGTATTGCTAACATTGTGGATTAGCATAGCTCACTGGGTTTTTTATTTACAAGTTCTAGCTCTTTAGTTCAATTCATGGTGTAGGAACTTTAGTAAACTAGAAATTTTTGAAATTCATGTTTCCAACTTCTAAAATTAGTTTGCTAGTGTGCCTAAGTTCCCAGCATAAATATCATTGGGGTATTATGGCTTAAGAAACAGGCCTGGATCCCTATAACTTAAGGCTTTTGAATTCTATAAGCCACGAGGTTCTTATAGAAGTATTTTCTCCTTACGAGTCGAGATGATCTCGTAAGTGTGTCTTCTCCTTAGGAATCACATGGATTCCCAAGTGTGTTGCTCTTTTATGAGTCGTAACGATCCCACGCAGGTATTTTCTCCTTACAAAGTCGAGAGGACTTTGCAAGTGTATCCTTTTTTCATGAGTTTGCGCCCTTTCGGGTTTTCATCCGTGCCCATTTTTCTTGTGGACATCCATTTTTTTCTTTTTTTTTTGAACTCTCAGACGTAGCTTCACTGCGGATGACTTAACATCACTTTTCGGTGGGACTTAGGCGAGATATGTTGGGTTTCCTAGCACCCTGGCCGCCTACCACGGCCATTGCGGAACAAAAAGCTTTAACTTTTTAAAGATCCGGCGCTAGAAAACCCGTCCTAGAATCTAACCATAAACCGAAACTAGCTATCTAAGGAGATCTATCTACTGTGATAGATATTTATACCTAGAGATCCGTGTCCTTCGGGTCTTCACTCCTCGTCTAGAGCTCCTACGGATCCTTTATCAACCTTGCTTGTTCGACTTCATGATTCTAGATAATCCACCCGAGAGTTCTTAATTCAAACTTTGCTTCACAAGTGAAGCAACTTAGTGACCTAGTTTGCTAGACTAGGTTACTAAGGGGATGTAGTGATTTATCTAATGTATTTCTATCTCTCTCTCTCTCTTCCTTCCTTGATTCTCAATTCATGAGATGGTAGGGAGGAAGATGAAGATGAAGATGAAGGAGGAGGAGGAACTCAAGAGAGCTAAGATGAGGAGAGAGAACCTTGTGTTGAGAATGAAAAAATCTTATGTGAAGAAAATCATGAAACATGGTTTTGTAAAAAATCATTTTTCAATAAAGATAATACAACCATACTTGAATAGTTTGCACAAATGAATTTTCAATTCATTTGTCAACACTATTCAAGCATGGTTCACACCATTCTCTCCTTTACACCTCATTTCCTATTTTACACCTCATTTCCATCTTGCAAATAAAATGGAAAATACATGATGAGGTGTCCTCCTTCTAGAATGTCTTTCTGTATAAATACGGAATACATTCTACTATATATACATACCCGTATTCTTATCAAAATACGAACACCCAAGAGATAGAATAGTACCACTAAAATAATACTGGCATTAAATCAATATCCGATTTAATGAACCGGCTCAAACCTAAACCCGCCAGCATTATCAACCGTCCGATCGAAAATCTGGATAACATTAGAATATACATATCGAAATAAGTACACATAAATTATTAAATCAATACTTGATTTAATAATCCGGCTTAATCCTAAGCCAGCTAGTATTATCATTCAATCGAAACCCTACACATATAAACATACGTCCACCACATCATTTCTCCTAAATCAGAGAAACCCTCTGTGTGGGACTCTAAACACTCGACAGTATGCTGGCAGTGGGTTTAACCACAAGCACGTCAGCGGCACTAGCTGTACGTAACGGCTACCTAGGTACCTGTCAAAAAGAAGGCCGACGAGCAAGCTCATCCTACCCCCTACTGAGCCTATCCGTGACAATCTCCGTACAGTTCGGTCTCTTTGTCTAAGAGTATCGCATACCAGGTATAGAGGGTGGTAAACGTTAGACCCCATACTGACCCGATAAGTCATGTCGATTTAGCTTAGGACCAATTCGAGAAACTGCTGATCTAACCATCAGTAGTTCTCAACTGCCTTGGCTAAGGTCTTATGGTTCTATCCAACCGGACACAGTGCAATATTGACTCCCAATACCCGGAGAGACGAATCCCTAACAATCACTCACTGCCTCCATGTGGCTCGGGACTGTACCCAACTAAAACCTGTTTGCACGACTCAGTAGAGCTGCGGTAGGGTAGTGATCAAAGCACAGTAAGAACTCACACGATACAAATGATGGCCTCAGGTCTTAAGACTAACCCGTACTTATGTCACCTGAGAACCGCTATCTGACGATAGGTATAATACCATCTGGAGGTTCTCGGCGAGTCCGTCCAGTGTACTCACCCCCAGTGAGCACCTGTATACAATCTTAGGTGATCACACCAATAGTTGTGGGACCAACCACCACCCTTTGTCGGGGTCTAGAAACGTATACACAAGTCTACTCTGGAGTATCGATGCCTGGTTTCGATACACCTGTGACTTATGACCTTTAAGGATGTGCTTATGGGCTACCCAGCTCCCACAAGTATGATCACTATCATAACATTGGTAGTCAAGCAAAATCCTACGGACTTTATCAACATGCAATCGCCATATGTTATATCGAGTATAACATATGCACATGTTAAGATAAAGTTAATCCATAATAGTATACTACTGTATCGAGTCTTTATCAATATGTGTAAGCAACATAAAGAATCAATAGAAAGAAATACACATATCAGGATAAAGACAACTCAAATAATATACGGTATACAATTGAGCAAGATTGTCCTGTACATACATATCCCTAGCATCCTATACAATATAGGCCTCTGGGGGATACATATCCAACAATATCCCATTTGCACTAAGGCCTATAATCGGCGTACCGAATACTCAACATCCGCTCTAAGGCCAGCTATTGGCGTACCGCATACCCAACATCTCAAAAAGTCGCTCGAACTGCGCTTGAGGGAGGGCCTTAGTAAATGGATCCGCCGTGTTTTATTTCGTATTTACTCTCCGGACCTCGATCTCCTGGCTGTAACATTTCAGAAATATAAAATATTATTTTTGGAATTTAATATTAAAATAATATATTTCGTGAAAACTACCCGATTTGCGAATTTGGGGTTTTCGTAAAATGGTATAAATATATACCAATAATTGTGAAATAATTGGAGATTAAAATGATTTATTCATTTAAAAATATATTTATTGGATTTGGTATTTTTATAATTAATTATATGCAGTTTAAATTAAAAATTTATTAGTGTACTACGAATCGCGATTAAGCCAAATCCGTGTTTCTACATTTTTCATGGCTAGTGCACCATGACATATTGTATTTTGTTACATGTTGTTTCATTTGTGTGGTTTTATTGGTTTTATGTGTTGGAGATATTGCCCTCAGAGTCAATTATTGAATCACAGGCACGTGATTGCGATGATTGAGGGAGGACCTATCCCGGTACGACAGTCTTACTCGAGATGATAGTATGCTATCTGGTTTATCTTTATCATCGTGTACTGCTTTAGGTGACCTGACAGGTCACTATTGCACGTTGATAGAGCCCCTAGGATTCTTGCTTGACCACCAGCAGTATGAGGGCGATCATATAAGTGAGAGCTGGAGTCTATAAGCACATCCTTAAAAGGTCCCTAGTCGTGGGGTTTTCGAGACAGGGCATCGATTCTCCAGAGTAGACTAGTGTATACAGTCGAGACCCCGACGAGGGGCGGTGGCCGGTCTCACAAGCCACTGGTGTCAGTTGGATCACCTAAGATGTATACAGGTGCTCATTGGGTTATGAGTACACCGGACAGGACTCGCCGGGAACATGCTAGTTGGTCTTATACCTGACGTCAGATAGCAGTTCCCAGGTGACATGTGTACAGGTTAGTTCATCGACCTGGGGATCGTCATTTGTCTCGTGTGAGTTCCCACTGTGCTTTGATTACTACCCTACCACGGCTCAAAGGAGTCGTGCAAACAGGTTTTAGTTGGGTACAGTCCCGAGCCACATGGAGACAGTGAGCGGATCTTCAGGGGTTCGTCTCTCCCGGTATTGGGGGTGAGGTCGCGCTGTGTCTAGAAGAGCCATTACACGAAGTCCTTGGCCAAGGCAGGAGATTTACTGGTAGGTATTCCAGTAGTATCTCAGGGTGTTCTGGGCTACACTCCGACACGACTTGTACCGCTTTTGGGGGTCTGACTTTTACCAACCCCCTAGGCCCGCCATGCGATGCTCTTAAACGAACGGACCGGACTGTACGGATATTGTCACTGACAGGCTCAGTAGGGTGTCAGGATGAGTTCGCTCATCGACGTCCCTTTTGGTCAATAGCTGGTGGCCCGTTACGTATTGGCTTATACCTCTGACGTGCTAGTGGTTAAATCCACAGCCATAGTATTGACGAGTCTTTAGAGTCCACCACACTTTCAGTTACTCAGCTTTCGGGCGAAACGCTGTAGAGGCCGTATGGAGATATGGCAGGGTCCGATCAGATACGTGCGGTATTGCACGGATCAGGATCGGACGGTTTGTACTAGAGGCCGTATAGTTATATGGCAGGGTTCGATCAGATACGTGCGGTATTGCACGGATCAGGATCGGACGGATATTACTAGCCGGCTTTGGTTTAAGCCGGATTCTAGTATAATACAGTGTAGATTTTGTCTCATTGCATTTATATCCGGTCGGAATACAGATGCGGGTGTGTATGCACAGTATCGGGGTTTTCCTGTAATTTATTACGGGACCAGTTTTCTGGAGTTGCCAGTTTGCATTCCGTTTCGGCCGGTTTTCCTTTGTTCTTTCCCGGCCGGACTTTTCCGATGGAGGGGGTTATTTGCAATTGTGCAAATAACATTTGTGGAGGGGGTTTCTTGCAAATATATTCATTATGATATGTTTAGCATCTTTCATCCATGATGGTGCATTAAATGAGATTAGAAAGGGTATGGGGTGATAAGTATGGTTGATGTTTCCTTGCTTTATGATATAGTCACCATTTCTATTTCCTACACTTACCTCCCTCTTGTATTTGTTTTTGCACTCCACCATTTTCCACAAAAGAATGAGGCCGGCCACAATTTTAGAGAGGGGAGGAAAAATGAGAGGGTTTCTTTTTGATGAGGATAATTTGGTTCATCTCATTTTCTTTGCAATACACATTCTAGCTCCACTTGAAAATTCCATTCCTCCATCAAGGCAACTACAAACCCCAAATGAGACTAGCATGATCTACACCACATTCTATAGAAAATCTTGAGCACGTCGACTTGCCAGCTTCGTGCCCGAGTTGCCTCGGTATTGAGGTGGGAGCCCGTAAAAGATGCAGGCGATGTGGTGCCCTTCCGGCGAAGAGGCGACGACCGGAGGATCCGCGGGAGATCGGGACGACGACGAGAAGACCGGAGGACTCGGATCACTCGGTATATCTCTAACCCGTCTTGTTGTTAGCTAGATCTAGTTTAATGGCCCGATCCGGGGTTTAGTGCGCGGTGGTGCCGGTTTGCTAAGTTCGCAAAATTTAAAGTTTATCACCGTTTCCGCATTTGGCCGTCGGATTGACGACCGGGGCACCGCCGTGCACTTACAGTGGTATCAGAGCCTCGCCATTAACTTCGTCTAGCTTCGTTTGATGTGTTTGCATTTCCGATCGACCAAAATTCCAAAAAACCACGTTTTTCTTCACATCAGTTTTTTGTCGAATTTTTTCTGTCTCTAAAAATTTTTTAGGTTGTAGAAAATTGATGTACTAGAAGTTCTAAGAGTTCTGGGAAAATTCGAGACATTGATCCTTCAGGTGGAGCGCGGAACCGGGGCAAAACCCCCCTCGTTGCCGCGGTTCCGCCGCAGGTTAGAATGATCAATGTGTCAAACTTCTCCTGTGGGCTTCTGGGCTGATTTTAGGGGTTTTGGAATATTAATATTGGGCCCAGAATTTCTTGATCTGCTACAGTATTGCTTGGGGGCCCACTTGTTAATTTTTGATTGATCGGATATTTTAAACACATTTTTTCACAGTATTTACATTATATCTGCGACCGTGAATGTCACTCGATCGGTAAATCCGGTCTAACTGCTATAGCCCGGTTAGACGGATTTGCGAACGTGACCTTCACGTTGATGTTCTATGTATTTGCTGTGATGTTGCGGATCGGTCGTGGGGATAGCCTGGATGCAATGCTAGTACAGTGTTTTGTTGTATTATGTACATTTGATATTGCGGGGCGAGCGTCCGACATGTGGACTGCCGTCACTGCCTGTTTGTATTATTCTTTTGGGGCACGACCTGGTTGCGGTCGATGTACCCGTTGTATGTATATTTTACTTTCTGTACTAGGATTGCACCGCGGTGGGGTGCACGGATAGCCGGGTTCTGGAGGGCAACAAGCCCGCATCTCATGGCATTGGGACGGAGGGGGCTTCGCTCTAGAATTGGCGGGCTATTCGCCACACTCGTAAGGGGTACAGGTTGACCCAGGAGGGGTGCCCAAGTTACCGGATTCCGTGAAGTGCTGGGTGGTCCATTCACGGTGCTGAAGGGGGCTGCCTCGCTTCAGGTTTTGGCGGGTAACTTGCCGCGCCCGTAGGGGTCTAGGATTTCATTGCACAGGCTATCCACACGACCAGGGGAACGTCGGGTTTCAGTAGTGGCTCTGTGAAACCCGGGGATCCCAGATATCTGTATTGTTCTGTGATGCTGTACATTTCTGTGATGTTGCATTTTATTCACGCCTTGAGCGAAATATAATATATTGGTATATATATTAGTAGATGTTGTATATGTTTTTCATCCGCGCTAGTCCAGTCCCCGCTCTGCCGTTAGTTAGCTAACCTAACGGGTGATGACGGGACCCAGTGGCGAATGCGGATGGCATATACGTACGTCAGTATATTTTAGTTCTTTGTGGTGTGATCAATTGATGGGGCTGCGTTGATTCGGATCAATGCAAGTTAAAACAAACCTATTCTGATGTTGTTGGAACACTTTTCAAAAAGTTGTTATTGCAAGGACGTTCACTTTTGTTTTGTATCGTGGTATTCATTTGGAATATCCTGCTCCTCAGTCGACGAGGCAAGGGCCGAGATCCCTTCACCGGGAGTGACCCCTTGGACAGAAGTTTGCGTCAGGGCATTAACTTCACTATAGCTGATTACTTTTGCTTTGCATCGTGGTATTCATTTAGAATATCCTGCACCCCATTCTACGGGGAAAGAGCCGAGATCCCTTCACCGGGAGTGACCTCTTTAGTAAAGGTTTTCGTCACTATATTTTCTAAAAAGCTATCCGTTCCTTCAACGATATCAAGTTCATTACGTTAAAGGTTTTCGCCAGAAACCATTTGTGGCCCTCCGTCGTTTCATATGGATAGTCAATAGTATTCAAGCTGTGTATGTTGGCCAAAGTCAAGGCACAGTGTTTGGTAGCTGTTGGGTATTCATATGCAGCATAGATAGATGCGTTGGTTTGGGACAGCTGTACTGCCATTTTGGCCAAAGTCAAGGGTATGTACGGGTGGGCTCAAATTAACCTGGAGAATGACGGGTTGAACTTGACATGTGACTTATGATATGTTGGCCAAAGTCAAGGTCATAAGAGCATGGGGTAGAAATCTCTTCGGGAGTTTCAAAAGAACTGAAACTTGCCAGATATGCGCATACCTTCTGGAGTGTTATAGCGTGAGCGGATTCCGTCACGTTATCATGCGATGATAGTTGGATCCCGATTCCCACTGATGAGTTGGTTTACTCCTCGGGTGACCCCGACTAATTCTTCTTTCAGGTTTGGAGGAGAATTTGAGGTACAGTGGGAGGTTTCCAGATTAGATAAAGGGATAACCATTCTGATCTAGGTTAGAGTGCACGCTGAGTGTTTCTTTTCTCTCTCTCTCTGGCAGCGACCATTGACCCGACCCTAGACTATGACTCAGTGACCAAGTTGAACGAACCTTCTTAACACTGGCTTTTGGATTGTCAGAGTTGCAGACCTCATTGCCACTCCTGCTTTTACCCTTTTCTCCAGGACACCCCGTATTACTACGAACGTCCACTTCCATTGGACAAAACCATCGTATGGTTAGATACGAACTCGAAGGAATTTATTTGAGGATGGTTTCCGGTTTTGGAGAAAACGGATAGGATTATTCAGTTGTCTTTTCCTTTTACCTTCTCTCAGGTTGCGAGTACTCCTTGGCTTAGGAGATAGTACACCTATTACGCAAATTGGATAGTCTTCTTCCAAACCTTAGGCTGGTGCCGACCGGTGGGGAATGAAGAAAACCAATTAGCCTAACGATGGTGTACAGAAGGTATTAAGATTAAGCAAGGGATTAGTAAGAGGGCAAAGTAAATTGCGACTGATATTCACGACCAAACCAAGTATTTCTTCGCCAATCCTAAATCACCTTTGTATTTCTCCAGGACACTCCGTATCACTACGAAGATCCACAGTTTATTGGATACTCCATCGTATGGTTATATACGAACTCGAAAGGAACTTGTTCCAGTTCGGGGATGGATTCTGGTCCAGGAGAAATAGGAATAAGGTTTATTCGGTTGTCTTTTATCTTCACCTTCTCTCGCATTGCGAGTGTTCCTAGGATTAGGACAGTACACCCATTATGCTTATTGGATAGTCTTCTTCCAAACCATAGGCTGGTGCCGAACGGTAGGGAAGGAAGAAAACCATTTGGCTTAAAGGGTGTGCAGAAGGTAATGACTAAAGACATATGAAGGGACTTGGAGAGGTGGCAAAGAAATATACGGTTACAGTTGTGAATCTGGATAATGGAAGAGGCATTACTAGGAATACCATGATACCCCATCGAAACATTTCAATGTTTCAGTTTCACTGTGTACTGTTAAAAGAAAACCGATTTCCCAATTAGACACTTGCTCCAGGGTATGTATTTACCAGGTATGATTCTCACATCTGTATGGTTTTACAGATGATGAGTGGGAGTAAGTTATTGGGAATAGGGTGATCATCCTCATTATATCGGGATTCGTTGTAATCGGTGATATTTGAGGAGATCACCTGGGCTGTTTGCCGGTCGGCAAATATTTGGTTTTGAATATCCGCTGTTGTGCACCAATTTCAAATTGATATATCTGTACGTCTATTTTCATAGAGTGAGATATACCTTTTGATATTATGTCGATGACATTTACCTATATCAGTAGATGGTTAGGTAAGGAGCATTAAACAGCGGTGTAATTCTTCTTAACCATAAGTACAGTTTTCAACCTACGACATACAGTGAAAGAGTTGTTAGACTCAGCGGACTTATACAGAGTATTGTATGTTGTCCAGTGTCCATCAGGACAGAGGGGTTGGTCCTCATACTATATTCTGTTTACTTTTAACTTCTCTAGTTCTTAGACATGTGTTTCGTAGAAACACAGGGTCTAGGTTTTGAGGAGTTATAGGTATTTGAATAGAGTAGAGAACCAGGTGTAGCAAGTATCGGGATTCTTCAAAGTGATCGAAGATGTAGATACTTGTGTATGGTATTCAGTTGATAATAATGATAAAGAGAACTTGCTTCTCTTTCAGGTTACTCATAATTGGAAGCATTCCTAAGTTGAGTAACGCTGATCGGCCTCTCTCCATTTAGTTGACATGCACTGGAGACAGCTGCATGATTTGAATCTGGTTCAATTAAATCAGTGCCTCTGTTCCTATATTGGATATAGAACAGTTCATATCTTAACGATGTTAAGGTACGGGGAGTTGTCCGGCTTATGATTAAAACCAGACTCTGGATAACTCAAGGCACGTTTCTGTAATGGCTGTTTGTGGGTTGACCCAGGCTATGACGAGGGTTGACTTTCTACCATCTGGAAGATCAATAGAAATATTGTTCTAGACCCGCCACAGTTTTATTAAAAATGGATTTTTTCAAAAAAAAAAAACAGCAGTGGGAGTATGGTAGAACTGGAAGTGATTCCAGAACCGCAAACGATTACTGAAGATTTGATAAGGAACCTAAAGATTCAATCTGATTTGACATTCCATTGGCCACTCCGCAGATAAGGTGGGTAACTTCAGGCACCCGAGAGGTACTCCGGTAACCTTAAGGACAGTGACAGGGAAGTTCTTGTTTACCCACACTTTCCATTGTTGTTGTTCCAGGCTGCGAGACCCGGCAGGAGGATGAGTATAGCGTCGTTCTAAACTATCTTTAGAAGTGCACATCTATATGACTCTGCCAGAGGGTTGTCGTAGTCAGTGGGAGCAGCGGAAGCATTGGTGGACATCAGGCTTATGTCTATTTATAGACTAAAGCAGATATAGCGGAGTTAGATCATTTGTTTCTGATGTGACAGTCATAGGTTTGGCGTCATCAGAATAGGGGATGGATCTGTTGAGAAGGTAGTAGGAAGTGATATTCCTATACTACGATCGGTTATATTTTGGTCGTCACACAGTGGTTTCTCCACATGGGACTTGGACATTATATCAGACATACTGGTTACTAGATCTATGGTTTTAGATCTAGATTTGGGTGGTTTCCCAATCAGGGTACTTTGACAGCATTCTAAGAGTATTTAGAATGGACGACTCCTGGCATGGTAGTGCACCTGCAGGTAATGGAGTCACCCTCTCTAAAGGTGTCTTATAGACTAAAGTAGAGAGGGATGTGCATGATTGGCAGATCACTTGCTTAGGCAATTGAGTCAATCATGAGATGTCAAGTACCACACCAGATGTTGTTCTTGCACTAGATGCAATAAGTTGACATTGATCCAATCCTGGAGAAACAGTCGGAAGCAGTTTTAGAACATAAGTGGATGTTCTAGGGATATGATAACGACAGCCTCATTTGGGAGACAGTTATCATTCCAGGCTTCCAAGGTGACATGGACGACAAGGATGTTATCAGAGTTACAGTTTTCCTTCTGATGAGGGACAGTATTTTGGACAGGTGATCCAAGGCAATACTGAGGGAGGCATGGCGCAGGATACTGATTAAGTTCAGTTGACGATACAGTCTAAGAAGTTTGGATTTGGAGTTCATTTATGAGCTCGGTCCCATCAGACATCCAGACACTCTAAGACAGGTATTGCTCATTTCGGGAGATGGCTTTCTCCGCGAACTTGAGATATAGAGGGACATAGAAAGAAACATCTAGGCGGATCCACTCACTGAGGCTATTCCTCGAACGCAAGAGTTTCGCAAACAGGCTTTATGAGACTGACTAGTAGAGGAGTTGGGTGTTCGGTAGCACACGGGCTGTGAGTATGCGACATCGCAATAATTAGCCTTGAGTGCTAGTGGGAGATTGTTGGAGATATTGCCCTCAGAGTCAATTATTGGATCACAGGCACGTGATTGCGATGATTGAGGGAGGACCTATCCCGGTACGACAGTCTTACTCGAGATGATAGTATGCTATCTGGTTTATCTTTATCATCGTGTACTGCTTTAGGTGACCTGACAGGTCACTATTGCACGTTGATAGAGCCCCTAGGATTCTTGCTTGACCACCAGCAGTATGAGGGCGATCATATAAGTGAGAGCTGGAGTCTATAAGCACATCCTTAAAAGGTCCCTAGTCGTGGGGTTTTCGAGACAGGGCATCGATTCTCCAGAGTAGACTAGTGTATACAGTCGAGACCCCGACGAGGGGCGGTGGCCGGTCTCACAAGCCACTGGTGTCAGTTGGATCACCTAAGATGTATACAGGTGCTCATTGGGTTATGAGTACACCGGACAGGACTCGCCGGGAACATGCTAGTTGGTCTTATACCTGACGTCAGATAGCAGTTCCCAGGTGACATGTGTACAGGTTAGTTCATCGACCTGGGGATCGTCATTTGTCTCGTGTGAGTTCCCACTGTGCTTTGATTACTACCCTACCACGGCTCAAAGGAGTCGTGCAAACAGGTTTTAGTTGGGTACAGTCCCGAGCCACATGGAGACAGTGAGCGGATCTTCAGGGGTTCGTCTCTCCCGGTATTGGGGGTGAGGTCGCGCTGTGTCTAGAAGAGCCATTACACGAAGTCCTTGGCCAAGGCAGGAGATTTACTGGTAGGTATTCCAGTAGTATCTCAGGGTGTTCTGGGCTACACTCCGACACGACTTGTACCGCTTTTGGGGGTCTGACTTTTACCAACCCCCTAGGCCCGCCATGCGATGCTCTTAAACGAACGGACCGGACTGTACGGATATTGTCACTGACAGGCTCAGTAGGGTGTCAGGATGAGTTCGCTCATCGACGTCCCTTTTGGTCAATAGCTGGTGGCCCGTTACGTATTGGCTTATACCTCTGACGTGCTAGTGGTTAAATCCACAGCCATAGTATTGACGAGTCTTTAGAGTCCACCACACTTTCAGTTACTCAGCTTTCGGGCAAAACGCTGTAGAGGCCGTATGGAGATATAGCAGGGTCCGATCAGATACGTGAGGTATTGCACGGATCAGGATCGGACGGTTTGTACTAGAGGCCGTATAGTTATATGGCAGGGTTCGATCAGATACGTGCGGTATTGCACGGATCAGGATCGGACGGATATTACTAGCCGGCTTTGGTTTAAGCCGGATTCTAGTATAGTACAGTGTAGATTTTGTCTTATTGCATTTGTATCCGGTCGGAATACAGATGCGGGTGTGTATGCACAATATCGGGGTTTTCCTGTAATTTATTACGGGACCAGTTTTCTGGAGTTGCCAGTTTGCATTCCGTTTCGGCCGGTTTTCCTTTGTTCTTTCCCGGCCGGACTTTTCCGATGGAGGGGGTTATTTGCAATTGTGCAAATAACATTTGTGGAGGGGGTTTCTTGCAAATATATTCATTATGATATGTTTAGCATCTTTCATCCATGATGGTGCATTAAATGAGATTAGAAAGGGTATGGGGTGATAAGTATGGTTGATGTTTCCTTGCTTTATGATATGGTCACCATTTCTATTTCCTACACTTACCTCCCTTTTGTATTTGTTTTTGCACTCCACCATTTTCCACAAAAGAATGAGGCCGGCCACAATTTTAGAGAGGGGAGGAAAAATGAGAGGGTTTCTTTTTGATGAGGATAATTTGGTTCATCTCATTTTCTTTGCAATACACATTCTAGCTCCACTTGAAAATTCCATTCCTCCATCAAGGCAACTACAAACCCCAAATGAGACTAGCATGATCTACACCACATTCTATAGCAAATCTTGAGCACGTCGACTTGCCAGCTTCATGCTCGAGTTGCCTCGGTATTGAGGTGGGAGCCCGTAAAAGATGCAGGCGATGTGGTGCCCTTCCGGCGAAGAGGCGACGACCGGAGGATCCGCGGGAGATCGGGACGACGACGAGAAGACCGGAGGACTCGGATCACTCGGTATATCTCTAACCCGTCTTGTTGTTAGCTAGATCTAGTTTAATGGCCCGATCCGGGGTTTAGTGCGCGGTGGTGCCGGTTTGCTAAGTTCGCAAAATTTAAAGTTTATCACCGTTTCCGCATTTGGCCGTCGGATTGACGACCGGGGCGCCGCCGTGCACTTACATTATGTGTATTATTGTGAGAAAAGAAATGAGTAGAAAAAGAGTGTATTATTGGAGAGAGAGTGTGACATGGCATGTGATAATTGAGAGAGTGAGAGAGAGGATAAGAGAGAGAGAAAGAGTGTGGGCTATCCTCTTTCCTTTCCCCATGGCTTTTCTTTATCTTCTTCATCCTTAAGCTCCCCTCACTTCTACCCCCATGTGTAATGTTTTGAAAATCGTTTAGGTGAAATTTCGGATAATCGGTAAAATAACTGGTGTTTTCCGTAAAAACCCAGACATAATTATTTTTTCCACATAAAATTAAATATACCTATTCTAGCTATGAAATTGCTAGTATTTGATTTTTAATTGGCCACTTGTAAATTTTTAGTTTACTTAAAATTTTTCCGAAATTAATTATTTTAAGATTTCACTAATACATTTAATTAGTGATAATTACAAATTAGAATGAGTTAATACAAGTTTTGTGCATCATGACACATTAAACCAAGATGTAACATATTGTTTTTGAAATGAAATGAAATTGTCAAGATGGTTCTTGAAATTTAAAGAAAAAGGTTAAATGGAAAAGGAAAATTTAAAGAAAATAATAAAGAGGGAAGTGTGGGCTTGGGGTTTTCTTGACTTGGCTTTTTTCTCTCTCGCCCTCACCCCTCACTTAGCCGGCCTTGGGCTGCCACAAATCCTCAATCCAAAAAAATTAGAAAAGAAAACAAAGGAGAAAGAAGAGAATAGATAAATGAAAGCATGGGGTTTTAATATTGAGGTATGGGTATTTGTTGACTTGTGCTTTTGTTCCAACACCACACTATCATTCTCTCTCTCCCCCTCACCAATTTGGCCGAGCCGCCCTTCTCCAATTCCAGCAGCAGCCCCCTCATTTCCCCTCACCATTTCGCACCAAAAAATTCACTCAAAAATGCATCAAAATTCATACAAACTCACACTAATCCCTAATCAAATGAGCCAGTTGTTACTGCGAATAACGAGATATCGCCCCAGATGTTTGAAGCTATTACCGCATGAGTTATACTTAGAGATATGATATAAGATCGCTAGTCACCCAAGGAGGGATGACTAGTACATGTGATTCGTTACCTACTCAGATTGATTGATTCCAGCTAGAGACGACTTCACGCAGGTACGTTGGGAGTTGAAGGAAAACGATCAAATGTCAGAAACCCATTTTTCCAAGTTTAAACTATTCAGAAAAACATGCAAGTAATTCCGTGGACCCTCCAGAAGAATGAAACCCTAACTCGATATAATGACCATGAGAACGCTTTGAAACCTTAGGGTTGCAGCAGTTCCGCGGTGCCATTAATGAGGCTTGGGTTTGCCCTTCTACGGCTGGTCCATAGGTGCTATGGCATGTACTCGATATTATTAAACTGTACTCAAGATGTTGAGCTCTTGGGGGATTATGGAACCTTGACAAATCGGTCGAAAGGTTCGACGTCATTCGGATATCATGTAATGGATACATTGCTTGGGAGACTCCAGATACGAGTATAGCCATTGGAGCGCAGTCCATGCAGCCATGAAGAGACGAGTCCGAATCAGTCGATATTAGAGAAAAATGGAGTAAGAGGTTCGTACGAGATCTAGATGAGATGACGTCCACTCCGCTGACATCAGAGATGTGATACGCATGCAGAGGCGTTGTATATGGATATATCTTCCAAAAAGAGTCGCGATGAGTATGCAGCCGTTCCGGAACAAGAAATAGATTTAGTAAAAGGTGATAACTTCCGGGCAGTTCGGCAAAAACGAGATTTGGGGGAGACTTCGACAGAACCTTTCTGGAACACTATACGAGAAGACTTGGACCCAGGATCGGTCATATTACACACCCAGTAGGCCAGAATTCTGCATCGTCGACGAAACATGTTATGAGTGACCATGACAGTTGGCCAGAGATCTTTAGAGGATGTGCTAGAGTGGGACTATTTCCGCCATCTTTGATTTTGGTATTTTGGCGATTTATTTGTATGATTGAGATTTTGTGCACCATAGTTGCACTTGACTTTGATTTGATGTCATTCGAGATGTTGATTTTGATTTCATGCCTATGGTATGCATGCGATTTGACTTGTGCTTTCGGCACAGTTTTCTTGAACTTTTAGTATTTTGATTCGATTGTGCACACTGATGCACATGGTTGTGAGATTATATACCATGGTATACCTGATTTAGATTTGGATTGAAATGTGTTGTATACCGTCGATTTCGGTTGTGATACTCGATATTTGTTTTCGTGCACCTTGTGCACTTGTTTTGGATTCTTGCGCATACATGACGCGCTTGATGCGATTTTGGTGCACGCCAGATGCACTAAATCGGGATTTTTCGTGCATATCAGATACACCTGATATTGCTGTCAGGCACACACGTTGCCCTTGACAGGTGTTTTCGTGCACACCCCTTGCACTTAGATTTTGTTTCTATGCACATGTATGGCACATTCATTGATTCGATTTCCGTGCGCACCAGACGCACGTGGCATTCTTATATACATTGGGATTGATTTCCTTTGAGCAGTATGTTTTTATGATATTTACTATTTAGTATAGTGACTGAGCAGGACTAGTCAGAGGACAGTACCTGAATATATTTTTGCATGCATTGATAGTTATCGAAGGGATTTCCAAAAAGGAGCTATAGTCTCAGTATTTACCCACGTGACCGAGATGACACGAAACATTAACAAAGGAAACCCTTCTAAATTATATTTCAAAACGGCGGGACGTGTATGTTAAACAAAGGGTATATATATATATATATATATATATATATATATATATATATATATAGTTATTTTCTTACGATAGACGTTCGCCACTGTGCAGTGATACGCGTATCGTACAGCGACTTGAAAAGGTTTGGCATGCATTTCTTCAGATGTTTTGACGAGTTTACATCGACGCGTACTATGTACGTGTTATAGTTTTGATGTATATCATGTTGGTTTTCGTTCTGGGATTTGACATTGGTGTCTTCACCATAACTCCGATGATTGCGGGATGCTTGACGGAGTTTTGATTTTGGTTTATATACTCGTTTTGCATGCGCATGTATTGCGCTACGATGTGTTTTATGTATTTATGATTTCGGAGCCCCGACGACTTGATCATTTTACTGAAATGTTTTAGTATTTGGGGGAATTTTAATTTAAATTCGGGAACCGAATTTCTTTAAGGGGGGAAGATTGTAACGTTTTGAAAATCGTTTAGGTGAAATTTCGGATAATCGGTAAAATAACTGGCGTTTTCCGTAAAAACCCAGACAATTATTTTTCCACATAAACTTAAATATACCTATTCTAGCTATGAAATTGCTAGTATTTGATTTTTAATTGGCCACTTGTAAATTTCTAGTTTACTTAAAAATTTTCCGAAATTAATTATTTTAATATTATTTTAAGATTTCATTAATAAATTTAATTAGTGATAATTACAAATTAGAATGAGTTAATACAAGTTTTATGCATCATGACACATTAAACAAAGATGTAACATGTTGTTTTTGAAATGAAATGAAATTATCAAGATGGTTCTTGAAATTTAAAGAAAAACGTTAAATGGAAAAGGAAAATTTAAAGAAAATAATAAAGAGGGAAGTGTGGGCTTGTGGTTTTCTTGACTTGGCTTTTTTTTCTCTCACACTCACCCCTCACTTGGCCGGCCTTGGACTGCCACAAATCCCCACTCCAAAAAAATTAGAAAAGAAAACAAAGGAGAAAGAAGAGAATAGAAAAATGAAAGCATGGGGTTTTAATATTGAGGTATGGGTATTTGTTGACTTGTGCTTTTGTTCCAACACCATACTATCACTCTCTCTCTCCCCCTCACCAATTTGGCCGAGCCCCTCTTCTCCAATTCCAGCAGCATGTCACGACCCGAAATTTGGCATGTGACGGCCCTTAAACCACGTAACGTCAATAGGCGTAACGCAATTTAAGTAAGCTGAAAACCCAGCAATCTAAACCATCAAAAGTAGTAAGTGATAAGAAAATTGTTAAAACTTTTGAAATCTCAAATACAAATTCTTTAAAGTCCAACTTTTACTTCCTTTAAAATTTTGGCAGCACCACCTTTGTAAAAACTAGCCCCAAAAGGGGTACAACATAAAATATGAGTAAAGCATCCCCAACGGGAGCAAATCCATGCCCAAAGGCGGAAAACAATCACCACAAGCAGATATACGACGCCGTAGCGAAGAAAAAGACGATATAAAGTGAAACATCATAAAAGACCTCCAAAGTTACAAAATAATATACAATATCGTCCTCACAACTCGTCTCTAAGTCAATACATGAAGTAGTAGATGGAGAGTACTGGATACAACGAATATACAATGAGCAACATCGGATAACCGCAAAACCCACCTATAACAAAACTGTACACAGTCAGCCGTAGCGGTATCCGCTGCAAAAGATGATACAATAAGAAAAAGAAGCCCTGCCGCGACTGCCCTGAGGGACTACCTGCAAAACACTGTGGCACAACGGGGGTGAGTTTCCAACTCGTGAATAGTAAATAACATATGCAGATAATCGCAAGTATGCACGTACTGCGATGGTCAATCACATGCAAGCTGATAGCAATAAATGGCAATATGTATATGCAACAGTCATGAAAGGTACTCTATCAGGTACTACTAATACATAAAGCAATGCATATCAATAAATGCGGAGTATGGAATACAACATATCCTGTAAGTCTCATGGAACCTGAGTGTCTAACATCGGCACCCGAAAACATCATGAAAACTAGTGTCTCGCATCGACACATAAATACTCATCTATCAGGTGCCGTCACCACGACTGGCCCTGATAGGTACGTATCATACGCTATCTCGAAACCCGAGTGCCCATCTTCGACACTCGAAATTTCCCGTATCCATACGTACATAACTCCGATCGGTATCACCACGATAACCGCCGAGTCTAAAATATTATCACCGGTAGGTAGTGGTCCCTCTGCCAGGCTCATCGTCTACACCACAAAATCACCTCTCACCCCGGGGTACCATACCGAGTCCACCATGTACCCGCAGACGGTGCCTCCCGCTCCTCGAATCGGGTATCACATGCCAATCTCAGAACCGAGAAAACTCATGGTGGACGCATCGAAATATCATCTCAAGAGAATCAGAAAACTTGCGTAGATCATTATGATGATATATATTATTTATATGTACATATATAACAGCGTCCCATACCACTGATATATATATATACGTATATATCAGCGTCCCATACCACTGATATATACCCTCAGGAGTAAAAAATCCAGAAAATATCATATGAAATCCATATCTCAATGCGAAATCCATGAAATATAATATATGCAACATAAAACTGTAATATGAGCATATAAAGGAAAAACCGCTATTTAACTGCAACAAGTTATTAAATATATCACGCGGTTCCTAATTTCTCCAAAGTCCATACAGCATCATATAAAGGTGAACATGTAGCTATAGTAAGGTATGCGTAACCATGTCGGTATAGCAAGATATGTGTATATATTTACCAATAATGATGTAATACCCTCCAGGTATATATATAGCTATATCAAGGTATATGGGTGTACAGGTAAGTATGTAGGTATGATGTACATGTAGTTATGTCTCATATGTGTATATACCTGTCACTAATGGTACAATACCATATAGGTATATGGGTAGCTAGCATGTAGGCATGGTAAGGCATATGTGTAAGCATGTAGGTATACAGGTATGTTATATGTCATATGCACAATAAAAATAAGTATCATGTCTCAAGTCCCTAGCCAATACAATATCACGTATGTATAGGTATTGTGCGTGTCATGGCAATTATCGATGGTGTGGGTGTAGCATACAATTTGTGCTCGTGCAACATGAACCGTCAATAATGGTGTTGTGTCTCATTAATACTATGTCCATATACAATAGGAAATGAGATATGCAACAATGGTACTCATGCACAATCAATGTCCATATACTTGTAACTAATAATCATGTCATTTAATCTAGCCCAGACGCATAATGCCATGCGGGCGATTCCCCTGTAGATGTTAAATCTATTCACAGATGATCTTGGGCTAAGTAAAGCCAACCACTCGCTTTCCCTTCTTCGCAGCGTTCGAAGTCCTCGCCTGCGTCCCTAAGATCATAAAACAACAATATAACAAGTTCATATTAGCAATCGACCAATAATACGTATCAACTATGTTTGACCGACGCACCAACTCCAAACATACACTCAAGTGTTCGTTTAGTAGCTAACGTGTATAGCGACACTACGAAACCAACCCAAGAGCCAAAGCTACACAAGGTACACGCACCGTGTCGGATAACGTAACACGCGTAGCCGTAACACTAAAAACAAGCAAAGTGATCCCAGATTTTGTATACAGTCAAAACCCAAAAATCAAACAGTACCAAACACACTAAAATAGATGCAGACAGCTACCGTAGAAAAACCAAGCCTAAACTCCCCTCACAGACCGAGGTCGCCGGATTTTGGCTTCAAGTCGCCGGCCAAAACCGAGAAGAATGGGTTCGTGCTTCAGGTGAAATCTTAGGGTCTCAGGTACAACACAATCACACTGCTAGATTTTCTAGTACACATTCTGGGTCACAGCAGATCACATATATCACAATATGACACTAAAAATACGATATGTGCACAAAACTTTACTTTCAGTGTTCTAAACTAAAACTAACAAGCTACGCAACACTATAACATCCTATTTAACAGATAGAGATCATTACCTAACCACAAAAGCTCAAAAATCCTAGCTTTCCAAGCTCCAAAGGATCCTAGAGACAAAACAAGGCTTAGGATGTGATTTTGGTGAGATTTGATGAAGTTTGGTGTAGGTTTAGAGAAGAATGGGTGGGGGTTTCAGTTGAGGCTTAGAGGAGATGAAGAAAATGATAAAGAGATAGAGTGAAGTGAGAAGGAGAGAGGGTGATATGAAAAGAGAGAGAGGTGAGTGTAGGGTGAGTGCACATCCACCATTAATGCAAGCATTAATGCTCACCAAGAATCACCATGCCACCTCCTCTCCAAAACAAAACACAAGAAAATATCTCACACAAATATCTAGGGGTTTAGGGTTAAAGCAAGCAAGGATTAGGATTAGGTTAAGGGTTTAACTTAAGGTTGACATGGTCACTAAACTAGATTAACACAAACACACCCTCACATTAACATGCACAAGTGTGTGAAAGCCATAACAAATAATAATAAATTATTAATTAAATGTTATAAAATGTGAGGAACCCAAATTGGTAAACTTTTTATAGAAAACCCGCATTATCGCTTAATTAACACTAATCGCATTCTAAGGAGTTACACAGCAGCCCCCTCATTTCCCCATACCATTTCACACCAAAAAATTCACTCAAAAATGCATCAAAATCCATACAAACTCACACTAATCCCTAATCAAACCTTTACCCATTATCCTTTGGCCATTCAAGCATGGATCTAGGAGCTTGGAAGCTATTTTTGGAGGCTAAGATTTGCATGCTAGATCTCAATTTGTGAGGTATAAATTTTTGCCCTATGGTTTGATTGTTGGTTAGTTGCTTAATTAAATTTATTAGGTGTTTAATTATGGGTTTATTTGAGAGTTTGGAAATTCAAGTGAGGATTTTGAATTGAGTTAGGGTTTTCATAATTTGCTCATGGTTTAATTGTGTAGTTAACATCTAGTGGGCATGAAAAAACCTAATCTAGTTGCTAAATTGCTAATTGCTACATTTAATTTGTTTTAAATTAAGCTATGTTGCAAACTAGATTTTAGGATTAATGAAATTATGTGAGATTAAAATCTTGTTAATGTTTATGTGACCTAATTTAAGATATTTAGTGAATATTGTGGCCACTAGTTTTGCTAAAACATCAAGTTTTGAATAAAAATGGGAATTGATGCTTACTAGATTTCTTGAAATAAATCGATTGGATCAATTTTAACGTTTTGATGATTTGCACACTATTTCATATATATTTAATGTGTTGTGAACGCGCGATTAGTACGATTGGGTTTTAGGCTTGGGGGTTGTCGCGTTTAGCGACCCTAGTTGTAGTTGTGGCGTTGTCACGGCGCGTTTCGTGCACCAAGTGTGTGCGCGTTTTGTTGGTGCGCGTGTTTGACTTGTATTGGTGGTGTCCGCGACTAATTATATATTTATTCTCTTTTTACTTGTATACGTTTCTAGGATCGGGTGCAGAGGCGTCAGATGTGGCGCGAGAAGGACAGAGCTAAAATCGGAGCAGATTAGCCGAGTCGTCCAGGTGAGTAGATATATATCTATGGGGGAAGTCGGGTGGGTGGCGTATAGCACCCCCGCAGTTACGTAGTGTAAAATACGAATATATATTATATTATATATAAAGATGTGTATTGTGAGACTATGATTATCAAGATAGGTTTATATGTTCATGGATTATTTTAGTGTAATTAGAAGTAAGTTTAGCTCTTAGTCGCAAACCCTAGAGTAAAGATTACACCCACACGCACACACACACGCTTACATTGTTTTACTTGTGCGTATATGGGGATATATACACATATATATACATATAGGTATGTGAATATGTGTGTGTGTGTGTGTGTGTGTATGTATGTATACATATACATGGATAATGAGGATAGTATATGATACTTGGAGATGAGTCAATGAGATTGGGCACGAGGCTACGAGATTGGTGATATGACATGGTTCGTATTATGAGATACGACATGATATTATAACGGGTCTTTTGGCGATGTGTTTTCATACACACGCATATATATATATATGGTACCAGCATGTACTAGATTTTAGATCAGTACCCCTAATACAGGATATGATGATAAGGATACCAGATGAATAATGAGATAATGTGATATTTGACCCGTACCCAGATTTGGGATGCCGTACGATGGATTTACCGTACTTGATATGATTATGATGATTGATCCGCACTCTTGACTCGAGGATGTTATAGTATATAGTGTATCATGTGTGATACTATTGAGGCGGGATCACCGACTATTATATATATATATATATATATATATATATATATATCGACTCAGACTTAGGTGGTGTCCTTACCCTTTCGACTAGTCTGTTAGTTTAGTCATGTAGTTTACTTGTAGATGTTAGACTAGACTCGAGTCATACCTATTTCAAACTAACGAATCGTGAGTATTTTAAAGACAGGCCAAGAGATACTACGGATATTTCAAAGGACGTACCTTTTCTTAAAAACACCGTAGTTCCCATTTTCTAAACACGCGACTCGTGTTATTTCAAATGGCAAGTGTAGGGTTCCTAGGCACCCTAATGAGATCTCACAAGGCATCAACCATGCCAATTTCAAAAATACGGTGCCGAGAAACCCTAGACTACGGATCGTTAGCTAGATGTCTAGGCGAAAATGAAACTAGTTAACACTTAACTACAAGGAATACGGAAATACAACCTTTGTAGATCCGGTGCTCCACCTCCATAGCTCCGCAACGAAGTCCCCTCGCTGTCCAAATGATTTCCCGGGCTCTAGCGTCGGCTTCGTCGGAGAATGGGCAAGCTAGGTCGTCGATGTCCATGCCGAAGATGATCTACGTCGAGGCATCGCAAGATCAAGCTCCAAACTTCACCAAGTCATGAAAACTTGTGAAGGAAACACACTCTACTACTTGGCAAGAGGTAGAGGATGAAGAAATAGGAAGTGGGTTCAATTTAGAATTGGATTTCTCACTCTTTATCATCAATCACCATTGATGACCTCAAGGTTTTCTTCTTGAGTTCAAGGAAGAAGAAGAAGAAATGATATGATAAGTTAATTTAAAATAGAAAAGAAAATCCAAACTTATCATAATCCAACCATGGTTATGTGTAGAGAGCAAACTATAGTTAGGTGAATGGTTAGGTTAGGTATAAAACAAAAATGGTGGACTTTATTCAAAGCTTCAAGAAGCTTCAACAAAGAACAAAAATAGCCACCATTTTCCTTTTGCCAAAATGAAATAAACAATTCAATAAATGAATGAATAAATATAAAATAACCCTAACCATTTACTTAACTAAGGTTTAACTCTTTACACAAACCCTAGCATTCATGTATCATCAAACATGATACAATCAATTGCACAAAAAGTATATCACATATACAATGTGCACATCCGAGTGAGAATATCCATTTAAAGTGAACCAATACTAGTTAATGTAAAGTAATATATCAAATATATAATTATACATTAAATCATTAAATCAACACTTGATTCAATGATTCGGTCATGTCGCACACAACCGACTAGTATTCAATGTATCGGCTTATCGAATCAATACTTGATTCGATAACTAGGTTATATCACATACAACCATTCGATACATTCATCGCGAGAATAGAATACGGTATCACATACACGCATTATTCTCGGTCCCGCACATATCTCATATGCGCTCCTATTTCGTTTCGCTTGAGCCAGGAAACCTCTGTGTAGGACTCTAAAGACTCGTCAATACGCCGGCAGCAGGTGATGATCATATCAAACACCCACAAGCCGCAAGCGGTCTGCTAAACGTAACGGCCACCCGGGTATTGAGCGATCAGAAGATCGACGAGCAAGCCCGCTCACACTCCAGTGAATCCAACCAGTAACACTACCGTACAGTCCGGTCTGATCGTCTGATATGTCGCATATCTCGCCTAGGGGTGGTAAACGTCAGACCCCAATAGCTCGATAAGTCGTGTCGATATGAGGTCTATAACTATTCGAGAAACTACTGGTAACACTTACCAGTAAATCTCAGCAACCCTGGCCAGGGATTTCCTTTTATAGCCAATCGAACACAGCGCAACATCAACCCCCTATACCGGGAGAGACGAATCCCCTCCTATCGCTCATTGCCTCCATGTGACTCGGGACTGTACCCAAAAACCACCGTTTTGCACGCCCTCTTGGACGTGGTAAGATGGAAATCAAAGCACAGTGGGAACCACACAAGACTCTATGACGATCTCGGGTCAACAGACTACTCTGTACCAGTGTCACCAGAGAACTGCCATCTGACGTGAGGTATAATACCATCTGGGAGTTCTCGGCGAGTCCGTCCAGTGTACCCAGTCTCTACTGAGCACCCGTACATCATCTCTGATGTCAAACACCGATGGATATGGGATCATCCATCGCCCATCTGTATGGGTCGAGAAGGTATACGCTAGTCTACTCTGGTATATCGATGCCCCGTCTCGATACACCCACGACTAGGGACTTTGAAGGATGTACTTATGGACTATCTGTCCCCACTAGTATGATCCGCATCATAGTCCAGGTAGTCAAGTACAGATCCTAAGGGCTTTACCAACATGTAACAGAGAGACAATCAGTGTACACGTTAAGGTAAAGAGTAACCAGATAGCATACTATCAGGTCGAGCGAGAAAGTCCTCCCTATATATGTCCCAGCATCCACTACAATATACATCCAATGTACAGTAATGGCCTCTAGGGTATACATATAACTAACAATCTCCCACTTGCACTAGGGCCATCTGTAGCAGTGGTTATAGTATCTCATACTCAACCATCCCATAAAAGTCTCTCTCTGGGAACAGGCCTTTGTGAGTGGATCCGCTGTATTGTCCTCTGAGTCTACTCTCCTAACCTCGATCTCCTTGGAGATCATCCATCTCCATGATCAAGTGATACTGCCTTAGAATATGTCTGGATTTCTGATGGGACCTGCGTTCCTTGGCATAAGCCACAACTCCATTGTCACACAATGGGAGGAACATAGTTCATCTCATGAACCAATATACACCCAAACAGCCTCTTTGGTAGCATCTTAAGTAGCGATGTATCCTGCCTTTATCGTCTAGTATGTCACGGTATCTAGCTTGGAACTCTTCCAACATACCGTCCCTTTACTGAGGGTAAAGACAATGCCTGTGACTGACATTCAGTCGTCTTTATCACCCTGGAACCCTTCCAGTGATTCTCCCCAGGATCAACTGATACCATCTCACTTATAACTAGTGAGTATTCTAACATCCATTTAGATCTATCTCATAGATCCAAAATCCAGGATTTAGGAGGTATCACTTTGATCCTATATGGGGAATTATGGTGATAAGCGGAGATTGACCGAGCGTAGCATAGGAAACTCCTTCCCTATCAAGAGTATGTCATCCACGTATTCTACGAGGATCGTCACCATACTCCCTACTACCTTCTTGTTTATACAAGGTTCATCTACCATTTTGATGATGTCAACTTCTTTGACCAATCCATCAAAACAGATGTTCCAACTCCGCGATGCCTGCTTTATCCTATATAAAGCATCTTGCACACGTTTCCACTGCTCCCACTGTTTACGAAGCCCTCTGGCTGTGTACTTATAGACGCACTCTTCTAAAACATCATTTAGAAAAGCAGTCATGACACCCAACCACCAGATATCGTAGTCATGGTATGTAGCCGTGACAAGTAGGATCTGGATGGACTTAAGCATAGCTACTTGAAAAAGGTTTCATCATTATCCACACCTGGTCAATGATGCACACTTTTAACAAGTCTAGCTTTGAAAGTCTCAACTTTTCCATCTACTCCAAGTAATCTTCTCAAGATATACTTGCTCCTGATGGGGATTTAACCCTTCAGATATAGCAACCAAAGTCCATACTTTGTTGGTGTACATGGATTCCATCTCAGATCGCTAAGCATCCAGCCATTCTTACAGAGTCTTACTCCTGATGGCCAGCTCGAAGCTAGTTGGGTCATCATCTCATGATGCAATCCTCGCTCCCACTGTCATAGAGAAACCGAAGTATCTCTCAGGTGGGTGAGGAACCCTTCTAGATCGGCGGAGAGGCTGAGGTTCGTTGGAATCTACTGAATCCTTTGGTTCTACCAAATCATCTGCTGTAGCTTGTATAGCTGGAACTATTCCAGTTCTACATAACAGACCTTGCCTCGAACTTGTCCGGATTGTAGTTTTAGACATAGCCCGGACAACCCCAAATCTTAACCAACTTAAGATATGGGCTCTTCCGTTTCCATATCATATACGAAGCGGTAGGCATTGATTTGATTCGAACCCAATTCAATAGGTATGCAGGTTCTCAAGCGCATAATTCCCAAAAGGAAATAGGAAACTCAGTAGTACTCATCATAGAGCACACCATAACATATAGGGTGCTATTGCTCCGCCCCGATATACCATTGTGCTATGGTGTATACGGAGGAGTAATGCTGAGAGAGAATCTCATTCTCCTTTGGAATAATCCAGGATTTTCGTGCTCAAGTATTCTCCTCCTCGATCACATCAAAGGACATAATACTTATACCCGTATTTTGGTTCTCTACTTCTAACTTATATTCTGTGAGTATCTCAAAAGGTTCGGACTTGTGTTTCAACAAGAACATATGTCTGAATCTAAAGAGATCATCAGAGAACGTAATGAAGTATAAAGAACCAGTCCTGGCATGTGTAGACAGGGGACCTTACATACATCAATATGTATCAATCCCAAGAGTTCACTAACTCTTTCTCTGTTTCCAATAAACAGAGCTATGGTCATCTTATCTTTGTGACATGACTGGCAAGTTTCATAAGATGTAAATTCAAACATATTTAAATATGCATCTATGTGGAACTTAGCTTGTCGGGTCGCATTGATATGACCTAGTCTACAATACCTCAAGAAGAATTCGTTCATTTCTGAACTCTTCCTTTTGTGTGTGTTCCGTATACTAAGAACTGTAGTTTGATTTAGAACATCAATGCTTTTAGATAACGTGCCTGAACCGATCAACTTTTGATATAGGAAATGTTCAAAACATTATCCAACAATACAAAATTATATCCTTTCTTTACTAATAAAGAGACTGATATGATTTTGTATATCAGGTTCGGTATCTAACAACATTCGTTCAGAATCAATGTATTGGTAATACAGGGTGACAGTGACCAACAGACTTGGCTGCAACACTTGCCCCGTTTTCTGCCTCATGAAACTTATCACCCGTTCTCAGTTCTCTACCTTTCTGTAGCCCTATGTAACAGATTACATATCTGGGATCCTGATCTGGTATCACATACCCAGGACGTAAAGGACACTGAGAAACAGTTCTATATAATGAACACACCCGAAGATGATGCATCAGCATGCACTCTCTTCGTTTGGGCGGCACGGGAAATCTGGTATTCCCCAATTTCCTGCTCTGTCTTATAACAATTATAAGTTGGAGCGGGACCAACGTTCCCCAGCTCAGTATAACAAGCGGGTTCGGTCAATAATCCGTATTATTATCTTGATTAAGGCGTGATATGGTCGCTACCAGGAGAGAGAGAGAAGAAAACACTCAGCGTGCGCTCTTGCAAGAATAGATTGGTTATTATTTTATCTAATCAGGATGGCTCCCACTGCTTTTTATCAAATCTTCCTTCAAACCCTAAAAGGAAAGACTAGCCGGGATTAATTACACACTACAAGTTCGCCAATCTTTCAGCCAGGCCAGTGTCGGTACTTTGAGGGAGGTCCCCCGTGCTTTCGCACGAACCTAATTAATGTAAACCTCGTTTTCCCAGAGGCGTAACCCCGTTGACACCTTTCTAGACACCTACTTGATCGGCTAATTGTAATGTATAAAACTCTCCCAGGAGTAACTCTTACTCGCAGCGGGTATCGGGATCCAACTATCTCATAGAAGGTATGCAATCTCATTGCAAATTTCAACACTTGAAATTCCCGATAATATTTTGCTCCTAGCATCCTATGACCTTGACGGAGGTCAACAAACCATAGGCTACTAGTCAAGTTCAACCCGTCATTTCTTGATCGAATTAAACCCACCCGCACGACCCTTGACGGAGGTCAACAAGGCCGCACGACTACCCTAATCCAATCTGCATCATATGCATAAGCAGATAAATACTAGTTAGCTACCGCACACTACGCCTTGACGGAGGTCAACAAACGTAGCACGAATACTAAATAGGACTTATCTGAAATGACGGAGGGCTACGACAGGTTTTTCTGAAAACCTATTGCGTAATGAACTTGATATCGTTGTAGGATCGAATGATTTTAAAATGGAGTGATTTTGAGGCTTTTCTAGTTTTGCTAAAGGAGTCACTCCCGGTGAAGGGATCGTCGGTCCTTTCCTCGTCGAATGAGGTGCGGGATATATCATATATATCACTGTGCAAAGCAGAACTCTTAAAAGCAATCAAAAGACAAACCGAGTGTGTAGCATCTGCCAGTTATTGCTAAAGGAGTCACTCCCGGTGAAGGGATCTCGGTCCTTTCCTTATCGAATAAGGTGCAGGATATATCATATATACCGCTGTGCAAAGCAAGAACTGTAGCTACCTGTTTTATTTTGAAATTCGATTCTACAACATCTTAGGTTTCTTTTATTTCATTAATCACATTAATGAAGTCCCATCATTTAAGTACCTAAACATCACAGATAAATACGACGTACACTTATGCCATCCGCATTCGCCTCGATGTCCCCTCGTGCACCGTTAGGTTAGGTAACTAACGGCAGAGCGGGGCAGGGCTAGCGCGGGTGTAAAACATAAGTAACGTCTATATAATATATCATATATACTAAATACAATATCTATCACAGAACATCACATGATCACATCACAGATATCGCAGCAGAAGAATCATATGAAATATTGGATATACTAGGACGTCCTTATTTTCAATACGAGCCAGTATAAAACACGGATTCCACGGTCGTGATGAATAGCCAAACCCACACCCCTAGACCCCTATGAGAGCGGCAAGCAACCCTACCAATTCTAGAGTTAGGAGACCCAGACTCGACTCCTCGAGTTGGTCTCCCTCTGGACTCCAGAACCCGGTTACTTGTGCTCCCCTCCTTGGGTCTATCCTAGTGCGGAAAAGTAAATAATATACAAAAGGTGACTACTTCCGCAACCTGGAAGCGCCCCAATAAAAGAATATTACATACAAGTTTTTACATGAATGAAATTGAAAAACACTCATCTCACATAAAAAAACCCCGGCTATTCAAACACGACGATCCAATATAATATATCCAGCAACACATAACATCACATGTCATCAACGTAAGTAAATATGCGCATCCCAATTGTCGTTGACATATAGCAACGAAACCGGCGATATCACATATTACACTTACGGTCACAGAAAAGAAAGTGTAAAACTACAACAGTTGGAATCCGCAACCACCTCAGACATCGCATGCCTGACCAAATGAATTCCTTAGACATCGCATGCCTAACAATTATAAACCCCGCATTTTATTCTCATTATCGAAAACTCTTTTCAATATCAAGTCGGGCAATTCAACAAGATTCCCGACATTTTGATCGAATGCTCGTCGCAAACTTCAGCAGACGGCCGCACCCCCGATACCGTCGACGAAGTGCACCAAGGCGGAACACCGCTACCGCGAGCACCCGGACGGATGCTTTCGGCGACGGGGTTCTCCTACAGTCACTTGGTCGGGGCTATGGAGCGAGGCTGTCTATTAAGTTTACCCGGCGAGTATCCGAGTACACTACGTGATTGCGACGGACTTTTGATCACATCAAAACTCCGTGGCAACCGATCAAGTGAGACTAAACTGCTACGTTTATAATATTCATTCCGTTATCTCATAACAATTTGTGAATTCCAATTATTGTATCACATTCCGGATAAATAGAAAATGCTAAACTTTTCGATCGAACAATCGAACACCCAAGTTTTCCCGATATAGATCAACACATGAAATAAGTCTAACAACATTCAGTTCGTGCCTCAGTACCAACGGTCCAGCCGTAGAAGGGTCAAGCCAACGCCTCACATGTGGCACGCCGTACTGCCCCAAACCCTAAGGTTCAAAGGGCAGTTCAAGACGGTCACATAATCGAGTTAAGGTGTGTTGTCTTCTAGAGGGTCCATCGCGTTACTTGCAGTACTTAGAACGTTGTCAAACTACGGAAAAATCCAACACTTGGAAATTTCCCGACAGGGGAAAAATTGGGTATTTATATCCGGTCGAACTTTTTAACATATTCTAAAATTTATCCCGAAAGCCAAACAGACAAAATTTGATACTCCGATCGAAACACCGAATCCCCAAAACAACTCCAGAAAATTCAACTCTTGAATAAATTTTAAAAATACCCAGAAAATCCAGCACTATCTATTAGGAGTTACTGTGTAAGATTCGCTCAACAATGATGCCGTACGGCCGCGGATCCACCGCACGAGCCTTGCTCGTGCCGCGGAAACGCGGCAGTTTGATGGAGTTAGGAGCACGAATTTCAAAGTACCTCTTAAATTCACCTGCTGATTTTTCTGCATATTTTTAATGTTGAAAAACTCACTGTTTTAGAAAAAGGACAGAGAGCATGGAAATTTTTGTGGTTTCGGTTCGTTCGGACTTCAAATTCCGTCTAGACTTCGCCTAAGGCTCTAGCTAGGCTCTGATACCACTGTAGGGTTCCTAGGCACCCTAATGAGATCTCACAAGGCATCAACCATGCCAATTTCAAAAATACGGTGCCGAGAAACCCTAGACTACGGATCGTTAGCTAGATGTGTAGGCGAAAATGAAACTAGTTAACACTTAACTACAAGGAATACGGAAATACAACCTTTGTAGATCCGGTGCTCCACCTCCATAGCTCCGCAACGAAGTCCCCTCGCTGTCCAAATGAGTTCCCGGGCTCTAGCGTCGGCTTCGTCGGAGAATGGGCAAGCTAGGTCGTCGATGTCCATGCCGAAGATGATCTATGTCGAGGCATCGCAAGATCAAGCTCCAAACTTCACCAAGTCATGAAAACTTGTGAAGGAAACACACTCTACTACTTGGCAAGAGGTAGAGGATGAAGAAATAGGAAGTGGGTTCAATTTAGAATTGGATTTCTCACTCTTTATCATCAATCACCATTGATGTCCTCAAGGTTTTCTTCTTGAGTTCAAGGAAGAAGAAGAAGAAATGATATGATAAGTTAATTTAAAATAGAAAAGAAAATCCAAACTTATCATAATCCAACCATGGTTATGTGTAGAGAGCAAACTATAGTTAGGTGAATGGTTAGGTTAGGTATAAAACAAAAATGGTGGACTTTATTCAAAGCTTCAAGAAGCTTCAACAAAGAACAAAAATAGCCACCATTTTCCTTTTGCCAAAATGAAATAAACAATTCAATAAATGAATGAATAAATATAAAATAACCCTAACCATTTACTTAACTAAGGTTTAACTCTTTACACAAACCCTAGCATTCATGTATCATCAAACATGATACAATCAATTGCACAAAAAGTATATCACATATACAATGTGCACATCCGAGTGAGAATATCCATTTAAAGTGAACCAATACTAGTTAATGTAAAGTAATATATCAAATATATAATTATACATTAAATCATTAAATCAACACTTGATTCAATGATTCGGTCATGTCGCACACAACCGACTAGTATTCAATGTATCGGCTTATCGAATCAATACTTGATTCGATAACTAGGTTATATCGCATACAACCATTCGATACATTCATCGCGAGAATAGAATACGGTATCACATACACGCATTATTCTCGGTCCCGCACATATCTCATATGCGCTCCTATTTCGTTTCGCTTGAGCCAGGAAACCTCTGTGTAGGACTCTAAAGACTCGTCAATACGCCGGCAGCAGGTGATGATCATATCAAACACCCACAAGCCGCAAGCGGTCTGCTAAACGTAACGGCCACCCGGGTATTGAGCGATCAGAAGATCGACGAGCAAGCCCGCTCACACTCCAGTGAATCCAACCAGTAACACTACCGTACAGTCCGGTCTGATCGTCTGATATGTCGCATATCTCGCCTAGGGGTGGTAAACGTCAGACCCCAATAGCTCGATAAGTCGTGTCGATATGAGGTCTATAACTATTCGAGAAACTACTGGTAACACTTACCAGTAAATCTCAGCAACCCTGGCCAGGGATTTCCTGTTATAGCCAATCGAACACAGCGCAACATCAACCCCCTATACCGGGAGAGACGAATCCCCTCCTATCGCTCATTGCCTCCATGTGACTCGGGACTGTACCCAAAAACCACCGTTTTGCACGCCCTCTTGGACGTGGTAAGATGGAAATCAAAGCACAGTGGGAACCACACAAGACTCTATGACGATCTCGGGTCAACAGACTACTCTGTACCAGTGTCACCAGAGAACTGCCATCTGACGTGAGGTATAATACCATCTGGGAGTTCTCGGCGAGTCCGTCCAGTGTACCCAGTCTCTACTGAGCACCCGTACATCATCTCTGATGTCAAACACCGATGGATATGGGATCATCCATCGCCCATCTGTATGGGTCGAGAAGGTATACGCTAGTCTACTCTGGTATATCGATGCCCCGTCTCGATACACCCACGACTAGGGACTTTGAAGGATGTACTTATGGACTATCTGTCCCCACTAGTATGATCCGCATCATAGTCCAGGTAGTCAAGTACAGATCCTAAGGGCTTTACCAACATGTAACAGAGAGACAATCAGTGTACACGTTAAGGTAAAGAGTAACCAGATAGCATACTATCATGTCGAGCGAGAAAGTCCTCCCTATATATGTCCCAGCATCCACTACAATATACATCCAATGTACAGTAATGGCCTCTAGGGCATACATATAACTAACAGCAAGACTGTATAACTCATATACAATAATATAGATTCTTTAATATTGCGTTTATTATTCATTTTCCGCATATTCATGCTATTCGCATTGCATTGCTTATTTAAATGTATTTTATTGTTATATTGAGCCCATGTTATCAGGACACCAGCACCATTACTGATGATGCGTATGTCTACGAACACTTACTTGCCGGCTCACACAAATCATCATCGGTAATTGACATGTCACGTACACATTAGAAAATACTACTTCATTAGTATAAAATGTTAGCTGATAGTTTCGACATGGTACTAGTGAGCTTGCTTTTATATGATAGCTTAGATATTGCATTTATTACTGTGATTTTCATGTATATTTATATATTCATTTGCCATGACATTATGGACCAGTCCGGATTGCTGGAGCCCAATATTATGAAATTCATTGTTTATTTACCTTTGAGATTAGGATTTCGGATTTCCATGAGATTTCTGGATTTGGAGAAACCGCAAAAATTTTATAAACTGATTATCATTTTAAAATGAAAGTTGCGGTTTTCTCATGATGCGATTTGAGAGGAGTCCACTATGAGTTTTATCGGCTCTTGAGCGATATGATACACCCGATTCGAAGAGTAGGAGGAACCATCTGTGGGTGCATGGTGGACCCGGTACGGTACCCCGGGGCAAAATGGTCGCAGATGATGGCGTTGAGCCTGGCAGGAGAGCACTACCGACCGATGATTTTATTGTGACTCGACGGATTTCCGGAGGATACCGATCGGAGTACAGGCCAGTCAGGATTGCCGGAGCCTGAGGTTTTGAGATTTGATGATATGGGCCAGTCCGGATAGCCGGAGCCCTAGATATTGAGATTCGAGGATACAGGCCAGTCCGGATTGCCGGAGCCTGAGATATTGGGATTTATGTTTTGTGTCGATGCTTGATACTGATTCTATGTTGATTTCATTGATGATACCTCGATTTATACATACAGAAATCTCACTAAATTAAGAAAACAGTTTTCTCATTCATGATATATTCCGTTTTCATTATATTGTATTCACACCTCATTTTTATGATATGTTACTACCTGAGGTACTGACACGAGCACATGGTATTACACTTATGTATAGATAGTTACCCTTGTCACCTTATCATGATTCAGGCTTTATCATTTTATGATCGTATTGACCTAGGATTGAGTCATACATACGATTTGTGCTCTGTGATGTTTTCTACTCACGAGTTGGCAACTCACCTCCGTTGTGCCACAGTTTCTTGCAGGTTTTGCCGTATAGGTTCGTTGCGGCTTTGCTGGCACACCGCTCCTTTCGGGTGATTGCTTTGGTAGGTTGGTTCACTTGCATCGTGACCACCATTGTACCTTTTATTTATATTCAATTGTATCTAGAAATTCCATCAACCAGACTTGTATATTTATTAGACTTAGAAGACCAGTTGTATATTCTTTCGACCTTAGAGTCGTGCGCTGTATTAATATGGTTTTCTCGATGACATTGGTTTTCCTTTTGAGTTTTGATCCTCGCCCTTCGGCGTTGTATATTATATTGCTTGCATGGTTGTGACCGCCAATTGGCGAAGAGCTAGCTCCCGCTTGGGGATGCCTTTATTCATATTGTTCATGTTTGTACCCGTTTGGGGCCAGTTTTTACAAAGAAGTCTCTATTGAAATTTTCGGAAAAGACTTGATGGTTAATTTAAAATGGTTTAGATTTCTGGGATTTTTGGCTTACTTGAATTAGATGAGGTCCTATAGACTTCATATGATTCAAGTGCCAGTCACGTGCTATTTCGGGTCGTGACACCATGCTTCATCTCCAAAACCTTGCCAAAACCCTATACACCCTTCACTAAAAATGATCCACACCTCTCCACAAACCCATTAGACCTTTCAAAGTTGGATTTTGAAGACTTTGAGCAACTCAAGAAAATTCTTGAGTTGCCAAATGAGGTATTTCCTACACCATTAGCTTAGTAATTTAGTTTCTTTAGTTTCTATTTTAGTTTAGAATTGGTTTAGTGAGGACTAGTGATCTTTGAAATTTCCAAGATGAGCTTTTAGGAGATTTATAGTTTGTTAAGGTGTAATTAGTGACCACAAACTTGTTAGTGCATTTCTGGACCAACACTTTGCATAGAAAACCCAAGACTTGGATTTTAGAACTTTCCATGTCGATTCTGTGATAATATTGGCCTACAGGGAATCTGGAGCAACCTGGGACGTTTACGAGGAAAACTAGCAATATCACTGACCTAGATAAACCCCTAGAAGACCACCACCCAAGTTCGAGCCAGTTTTACCTCCTTTAGGCCGGCGAGCTCGGATCTGGAGGAAATGTCGCCGGTTTTTTGTAAAGGTCTGGGGCTGAGATTTTGGCTGTAGCTTGCTTACCCTGTAACCTATCCCCTGTACTTGTTAGTTTAGTCCCAATTTAACTTGAGATAAATCTGGAAGCATATTGGGTTGGTTTTGGGTTATGTTTTCCGATATTGGAATTCTTGGTTTTGGTATTTGATATTTTATTGGGTCGTTGGATGTTTGTACGTCAACGACGAGGGTTGTTTGGTTGTTTTTGTATGCGTAGGATACAGGTTCTAACCTATGAGCGCACCGTATGCCGTATCGGTTTTCCGGACTTGATTTTGATGGCATGCGACTGTGTATTTATTGTAGGTACCTTCACGTGGATTCCGAGACGACGAAGCACATCGACTACGGCTGAACAAGAAGTTCCGCAGATGAGTAGATTTATATCTACGGGGGAAGTCGGGTGGATGGCGTATAGCACCCCCGCAAATTATAAGTGGAAACCGATATATAGAATATGGTTAGAGAAACCATGTGAGAAACTTATGGATATGGTTAAAAGAGTTAGTAAGCGATGAGATAAGATAATATGAGCGGATATGATTGATATAAGATATGAAACGAGATGTATAAGGATATGCCATGAGATCGATGAATATGATAAGATTGAGATAGATGCGTTATGAATAAGATGACTTGATGTGAGATATTGATGTGAGATATTAATGTTATGAAAAGAGTATACGATGTGATATGATGACTTGGTTTGATATGTCATTATATGGATGTGAGTCGATATGAGATAATTGATACCTTTGTCGGTCTCACGATATGAGTTTGATACGGATGTGACCTGAGAGATAGGTATATATATATATGGATAATGATGTGAATAATGAGTGATATGCCGTACGAGACGTTAGGTCCGTACCTTCATTGTCATATAGGTTGATAGAATCCCTAATTGTTTAATGCCGCCGTACAATGAATTACCGTACGTGATGAGTTTTACCTGATGATTGATCCATACCCTTGACTAAAGGATGCCGTATGATGAATTATACCGTACGTGTTGTTGTGAGGCTGGATTGTCGATTGATAGATTCATCGACTCGGATATGTTATGGATATGTATACCTTATAGCATTTCGCTTACGATGTACTTTATGCTACGTTCATGTTATTTTCATTGCATTATATATATACCTGTGCTACTACACCTACATTATTATCGAGGATTCGTATGTTACACTTACACAGATTGCCGGCTCACACACTTTCATCATCGAAAATTGCTATGTCACTTACACAGTAGAATTGCTATATCATGCTATTACTCTTAATTGTTCAGTACTATCACATGACCCTTTTGCATGATATACTGATATGCTCACATTTCTGTTATATGTTTGCATACATCATACTTTACGATTATATGCATTGAGATACTGTTTTCATGAGATTCTGGATTTGAGAACCGTGGTTATATTTCAAAAGAAAGTATGTATTGTTTTAAAAACCCGGTTTCTCTTGATATGATATTTCGAGACGTCCACCATGTGTTTTCTCGGTTATGAGTTATGTGATACCCGATTCGAGGAGTTGGATGAGGCCATTTGCGGGTACATGGTGGACCCGGTATGGTACCTTGGGGGAAAAAAGGTATGTTGTGCAGTAGACAATGAGCCTGGAAGAAGGACTACTACCTACCGGTGATAGTATTTGCACTCGGCGGTTATCCGGAGGATACTGACCGGAGTCGTGAGATGATACAGTCCGATCCGGACTGATGGAGCCCGTGGGCCGATCCGGACTGACGAAGCCCGAGATATGAGGATTTACTTGTCGATGTTGGACACGGGTTTCATGATGTTTCGAGTGTCGATATTGGACACTCAGGTTCCATGATTTGATGTGTCGTTGATGGACACACGTTGATTGATATCCCCATATTTACATGCATATGCTTTCATGATATTTACATGCATGATGTTGTTGTGTCATTGATGGACACGTAGATGTTATCCACATGCTTACATGCATTGATTATATTGTTGGCACATATGCAGATACGGTCACCCTAGATATCATAATATTACCTTTATGATATAGTTGACCTAGGAATCGTTGTTTATTTCGATTTCTACCTGATGATATTTTCTACTCACGAGTTGGCAACTCACCCCCGTTGTACCACAGTTCTTGCAGGTTTGACCGCATGGATCGGTAGCGGTATCGCTGGCACACAACTTGCTTTCGGATGATTTGGTTTGGTAGGTGGGACATATTGGATCGTGCCCACTCTTGTATTATTATTCCTGTTGTATCTAGTTAACTCCATCAATCAGAAACTAGTATTTGTATAAGTAGTAAGACTTAGCAAGACTTGTGGTTGCGAGACTTAGAGCGATGGGTTATATGTTCGCTTGGTGGGTTGATGTCTTGCTTTACATTATATTTTTGTGTTGATCTTCGCCGTGGGGCGTCGTATACATATATTTCTATCTTGCGTGGTTGTGATTCCGCCAATTGGCGAATAGCTAGCTCCCTCTTGGGGATGGCTTTTATATTATCATGTATATGTGGTTTTGGATCAAAATATACAAACGAGGTGCTGCCCAAATTTTTAAAAGACGAAACATGTTTTTCAACTAGTAAAATCCACTTGCATTTTTCATGTTCCATTATCTATGCATTTAAGAAAACATTTGATTTCATCATACCTTTATTTCAAAACTTCACCTCTTTTATTTTCTTTAAAAAGGTTTAGATTTCTGGGCTTCGGCTTACTTAAGTTATGTTACGCCTTTAGACGTTGCGTGATTTAAGTGCCGGTCATGAACTAAAATTCGGGTCATGACAAAGTTTGTATCAGAGCGCTAGGTTTAACCTTGGTTCGAGTCTAGGTTTGACTATGCGGAGTCTGGGGCGTAAATATTTCGGAACCTAAGCATGACCTTACGGAACTTAGACTTGAACAGGGGGGTATTAGACCCGAACTTTCATTTCATAGACTAACCCTGATTGATGAAGTAGGTAACTCAAGTAGAGTGACGTACCATGTGTATGTTCCGCGGCATACTTACGATACGATACTCCGCTTAAGTGACCTTAGGATGTACATATCTTGAGACTTGTGATTCTCTTCGTTCCCTTGATCATACATCCATTTGAGATCCTTGATTCTATTCCTGTCCATTATCATACTCTCATTGATTCCGTTCCTCCTTATGATCATGTAGCCATTTTGAGATCTGTTGATTCCTTTTGTTCCTTTGATCTATCTTCATCGATACATGCTTATGGTTCCTGTCACCATGGTTTGAGTGCAGATTGAGCTGCTGCTAGTGATGTGGTCAGGGCAAGATCGTTATGGACGAGGACTGCCCATCGTGTTTTCTGGTGACATGGGAACATATCGATTTAGTGTTTGTGTTGTGACCTCTCGTTTGAGGCGAGTGTTCGGCTTTGCACCGGATGATCGGGCCATTGTTAGGGGCTGCCTGTTGTGTGAGGACTGTTGATGTACAGCCTACCTCAGAGATCATGATGTCGTCTACCGTACAGACGGATGACCCAGCTGTTGCTGAGATTGATGGGATGTCACTTCCAGGGCTTATGAGCAGAGATCGCTAGAGCTTTCAGGCAGAGATGAAACAGAAGATAGCTAGTCTATCTAGAGTTGAGTTGAGCGACTGAGATGATTCGTCTGATTTGATGCGCCGACGCAGGCTCAGTTGAGTTGAAGATTTCCAGTGTGGAGAATCGTATTCAGATCTAGAGTAGATCGATCCATAGATGACGTTGTTCGTTGGATGATCTGATAGGAGATCAGTAAGATGACCAGTTTCGGATAGAGGACCTCACTCAGATGCATTGTGAGTTGATCGAGAACGGACGAGTATAGAGTATTCCTACGATGGTTTGGACGAGTTCCCGCGGACGTGTTCAGCTAGATATCTTCTACAGAGTGATGAAGATACCGAGATCGTAATTTCGAGTCCGTGTGAGAGATTTCGGATTGACTGTAGCCGAGAACAATTGCAGTACACGGATAGCATGACGTGACGTCGAAGTGGACGATAATAAAGACGAGTAGAATAAGAGGTTCGTGCGAGATGTTAATGTCACGACCCAAGTTTGGATGTGACCGGCACTTAAATTGTATAATATCTAAAGATATATACACAACCCGATTAAGCCGAAAAACCAAGATCAAAATCCTTTTTGCGAAAATTTTATGAATATTTAGTTTTTAAGTAAAAATCACAGTTTAAGTAATTTAGATCTTAACAGTAACTTCCTATTGAATTTATAATAAAATTATTATAAAGTGTTAAGTTTTGTTACATCCCTAGTTGGGATTAACAATGTTAACAGCGGAAACAAGTATACAACTTATATGACATAAAAAAAATCTCAGACATAAGTAAAAAAAATACCAGTTAATATAACTAAGCGATCTCATCTGTCAAATAATATACATATAACCACCACTCTCGTTCTAAGTCAAAATACAGGGTCTGATGGAGATTTTTGATCCAATATACAATATCCAAAAAGAAGGTTACTACATATGTAACCCACTTATCAAAAGATGCGATAAAAGCTGAAAAGTGGATCTGCACTGCTGCTAACCGTCCACTCTACCCCTGCAAGGAACTGTGGCACAACGGGGGTGAGTTGCCAACTCAGTGAATAAAACTAACATATAACGGCTAATAATGTAAATATGACGGACTATAGCTAACTGTAATATGGATAATTATGATGCATGATAATATGTGGAAAACATGAATCCGTACTACTAATCACATAACCAAAACCGAAATCTCATCATTTATTTCCAAATAAAGTTCATCTTTCCGTGTCCATCATCGACACAAATCTTCCATTCTCTCAGGCATCATTCCTCGAACGATCCTGTAATCAATAACACCGGTCGATATCATCTAGATATCCGCCGTGTTTCACAACTATCTCCGGTATCGAGTATCCTCGCTAGGCTCCCTGCCTATCATGCGGCTATCCTGCCCCTCGGTCTCGACCGGGTCCACCATGTATCCAACTGTATGCCCCCAACTCAGTCTGGATAACTTATAAATCCGCAACCGTATGACCCCCAACTCGGTTCGGAATAAAACCCAAATCAATAAAACATCTCATGGTGGACATGTCACATCAATCATGAAAAATTACTGGATTTATACAATAGTATAGGAAAGCTCAAAACCATAAATCCTCAATAATAAAATTTTCTCTTATATCAACTTCGAACATTTAAATACGAAACATGATGTCATTTATGCAAAGTACTACAGTTAATGATGTTTAAGGTATGATAGAATCATATTTAACAATATAATTATTTAGTGTAAAAGTGACATGTTAATATCGACGAGATGTAGTGTAACATGTAAAGATGTGCACGTGCGGCATAACTCGTCGATAATTGTGCAGTGTTCTACATCAATTACCATAGTAATGCATAGGTATGTATATGAATATGTATTATTAACTTAGCATACAAAAGTAAAACTTTTATTTAAATAAAACTACGGGCGTAACACGCCATATTTACAAAATTCCCCAATAAATGTTTAGTCTACTCACAGGAATACATCGTAAACTATTCAGAAATCGCCAATCCCTTTCCTTTTCTTGCGGCCTCCGAGTTTCCCGTATTTGAATCTAACATCGAAAATTAACTTGTATAAGAAAACGGCAACTTCGATACGGTGAATATGAAAATACACGTTCTTACGTACTAGTTATATTGCATACGACTATTTCAAGCTATCTAACACTTAACCTCACTAAAATTTACCATAACGCTGTTTCGCGACAGAAAACAGAACGCATTACCTTTTTAACCGTGTCGTATTTTAGATTTTTGATATCCTTTTCCGATATTAGCTCCCAGATTTTATATACAGTTAAACTAACTTAATTAAACAATACCAAATTATCCTAACAATGATACAGAGACCTACCCAACAACCCAAAACACCCTAGCTCCCTACAAATCCGGCGACGCCGGAATTCCTCTTAAGGTCGCCGGCCAAAATCCGAGCTCCCCTGCTCGTATTTCTATGGTTTGTTCTAGGTCCATTATACAACAATTTGGCACTGTTTGGTTAAGTTAACTTTTATCTAAACAATAGAAAATTACAACAGAACTTAGTTTTGCCTAAAATACGATATTATAGTCATTTTGATTTCTAAGTTAAACAGATTACAGAATTAAATCCTTACTGTGATTAAGGATTTTACCTACAAATAACTTGTTGGAATAACACCCTCCAAGATGCACAAGCTCCTAGTCCTCGCTTGATGATGAACCCCTTGCCTAGTTCTTCTTCTTCACATCTCTTTTCTTTTCTTTCTTTTTGTGATTTCTAAGTATTTTCCCTTCTTTTCATTTGAATTTTCAAAACTTTAATTTGTTAATATGATCTGAACACATGGTATATATGATAAAAGGAAGAGTGAGGTATAGAAGGAGGTGTCAATTAAGGAATAGTGGTGGTTTCATGCAAGTAGGAGGTGTTGAGTGTGTAGTGTGCATGAAAGGAGGATGTGTCATGCATTTTCATTTTAATTTATTTATCTTATGATTAAAATTCTGAACCTAAATCTTAATTAACTCCTTTTCTACTTACACCCTTAATCAATTCCCATTTGCACAAAATTCCTAAACTTTTACTTAAACACCCCTCACTACCTATGTTATTATATAACACCATTTTAATTAAAATGAAGCTAAATTTCACATTAAAACCCTTATAATTTATTTATGTTACATATTAAAATTTTAATTTAATTTGTTTTACATACTATTTATGAAAATGTCTTATTTGGTTTTAATAACTTTTTAATTTATCATTTTATTTATTTCTAATTATTCCAAATGTTACAATATTCCCCCCTTAAGAAAATTCGGTCCCCGAATTTAAATTAACTAGACGTACCTTCGAAAATGTGGAAATTTCTTTCGCATCGCATTCTCGGTCTCCCAAGTAATCTCCTCGCGATTCGTTCCTCGCCAAAGAACCTTTACAGATGGAAGTACCCTTGATCTCAGTTTCTTTTCCTGCCGATCAAGAATAGCTACTGGCTGCACTGTGTAGGATAAATCCGGCTCAGGCTGTAAGGTCTGATGCTGGATCGCGTGAGAAGGATCGTGAGGATACTTACGAAGCATCGATACGTCAAACACCGGATGCACATCGGGAAAACTCGGTAGAAGTGATAAACGATAAGCTACAGCACCCACTCTATCCAGAATTTCATAAGGTCCGACATATCTGGGGCTGAGCTTCCCCTTTTTCCCGAAACGCGTCACACCCTTCATCGGTGATACACGAAGGAACACATGATCTCCCACATCATACTCGAGTCTACGACGTTGTCGATCTGCATATGATTTCTGTCTGCACTAGGCTGCTCTCATTCTATCTTGTATCAGTTGAATCTTTTCCGTAGTCTCCTGTACTATCTGCGGTCCTAAAATGCTACTCTCGCTCAGTTCCGTCCAGCAAACGGGCGATCGACATTTCCTCCCATACAAGGCTTCAAAAAGTGCCATCTGGATCGTCTCCTAAAAACTGTTGTTGTACGAAAATTCTAACTGAGGTAGGTGACGATCCCAACTACCACCGAAATCAAGGCTGCAAGCTCAAAGCATATCCTCTAGAGTTTGAATGGTCCGCTCTGACTGACCATCCATCTGTGGGTGAAAAGCTGTACTAAAACTCAATCGTGTACCAAGAGTTTCTTGAAGTTTCTGCCATAGCCTACTAGTAAACTGGGTACCCCGATCTGTAACTATGCACGTCGGAACTCCATGTAATTGTACAATCTCATCGATATAAATCTGAGCATACTGTGCAAACCCATACATCATCTTCACCGGAAGAAAATGAGCTGCCTTTATCAATCTATCTACAATCACCCAGATAGAATCATACCCTCTGCTAGTCCTAGGTAGACCCACAAAGAAATTCATAGAAATATGTTCCCATTTCCACTCCGGAATGGGTAAGGGCTGCAATTCTCCATCCGGCCTCTGGTGCTCTGCCTTGACTTGCTGACAAGTCAAGCATCTTGAAACAAACTCCGCAACAACCCTCTTCATTCCTTCCCACCAATAAACATCCCTCAAGTCATGATACATCTTGGTGGAACCAGGATGAATACTGTACGCTGATCGATGGGCCGCCTCTAAGATCTCACGTCTCAATCCATCAGAATCTGGCACACAAAAACGATTCCCAAAACATAATACTCCACGGTCACCCATCATGAACTCTGACTCTCTGCCCTACCTAACCTGATCCATAATCTCCGACATACGAGCATTTGCGGCTGTGTCTCTCGAATACGATTCAATAACTGTGGACGGGTGCGAACATGTGCTAACTGTCCTCCTATAGATGTGAACTCAAACTGTACACGGCTATCACTTAAAATCTGCCAGTCTGTAGAAGACTGTCTCTGCAAGGTGCGCAAATGAGATAAGCTACCTCCAGGTCTCCGACTCAAAACATCTGCTACAACATTCGCTTTGCCTGGATGATACAAGATCTCACAATCGTAATCCTTCACTAGTTCCATCCATTTACACTGCCTTAGATTCAGATCCCTTTGCTGAAAAATATACTTCAAACTCTTATGATCTGTAAAAATCTGGCATGACTCTCTATACAAGTAATGCCTCCAAATCTTCAGTGCGAAAACTACAGCGGCCATCTCCAAATCATGAGTAGGGTAGTTCTGCTCGTGCCTCTTCAACTGTCGAGAAGCATAAGCTACAACCCTGCCGTGCTGCATCAATACACAGCCTAAACCCACTCGAGATGCATCACAATACACAACAAAACCACCTGACCCAGAAGGTAAAGATAAGACTGGTGCAGTCGTCAAGCACGTCTTCAACTGCTGAAAACTCTGATCACATGCATCTGTCCAAAGAAAGGGAACCTCCTTCCTAGTCAATCCGGTCAACGGTGCAGCGATCCGAGAAAAATCTTGCACAAAGCGTCGGTAATAACCTGCTAGACCTAAGAAACTCCGAACCTCTGTAACTGACACAGGTCTGGGCCAGTGCTGTACCGCTTCAATCTTCTTTGGGTCCACGCGTATCCCATCTTTTGTAACTACGTGACCCAAGAAATCCACACTATCCAACCAGAAAGCATACTTTGAGAATTTAGCGAACAGTTGATGCTCCCTCAAGGTCTGTAACGTGATACGCAAATGCTGCTCGTGCTCCTCTCGGCTCCGGGAATAAACGAGAATGTCATCAATGAATACTATAATAAACTGATCAAGGAATGGCCGGAAAATATGGTTCATCATATCCATGAAAGCTGCTGGGGCATTGGTGAGTCCGAACGACATCACCAGAAACTCATAGTGCCCATATCTTGTGCGAAAAGCAGTTTTCGGAATGTCATCCTTCCGAACCTTCAACTGGTGATATCCTGACCGTAATTCAATCTTTGAGAAGTAGCCAGCTCCCTGCAGTTGATGGAATAAGTCATCGATACGTGGTAGTGGATACCTATTTCGCACAATAACCCGATTCAACTGTCGGTAGTCGATGCACAATCTCATGCTACCGTCCATCTTCTTTACAAATAAGACAGGAGCTCCCCACGGCGATACGCTTGGACGAACAAGCCCTCTATCTAACAACTCCTGTAACTGGCTTTTGAGTTCCTTCAACTCCGTCGGGGCCATCCGGTAAGGTGGTATAGAAATAGGCCCCGCACCCGGAATCAAGTCAATGCAAAACTCGATATCGCGATCGGGCGGTAATCCTGGTAATTCAGCAGGAAACACATCCGGGAATTCTCATGCGATCAGAACCTGGTCCAACAGAATTTCAGTGGTTCCTAAGCCCTGAACAAAAGCTAAGAATCTATCACAACCCTTCTTCAAGAGTCGTCCTGCACAAAGAGCAGAAATCATGTTGGAAGGAGTTACATTACAGTCTCCCTGCCCAACAAAGATCGGTTCACCTGGAAAACGGAACCTGACCGCTTTTCTCCGACAATCTACTATGCGTGATAAGCGGCCAACCAATCCATACCAAGAAGTATATCAAACTAACTAATCAAGGAAATTCAAATCCACTAATAAATCCCTATCACCAACACGTACTAAACATGACCTGAATATGGGTGGAGCTATAAAAGGATCTCCTACATGAGTAATCACAACTAGCGGTAATTCTAACAACGACAACTCTTTTCCCAGAGAAAGTGCAAAACGTGCAAATACGTATGAATGTGTAGAAACAGAATCAATTTGAATATGCGTGTTTAAGGAACATAATGAAAGAATACCTGTTACGATTGCATAGAATGTCTGGACATCCTGTGGAGTCTAGTAAAGACCCAAGCCTGGTCCCTACTAGCAATCCTGACGTCCTTCCTTAGAATCTACAATTCCTAGCAAAATACCGTGGACGTCCACAACTAAAACAGATAGATGGGGGCTTCTGCTCAACAGGGTATGAACTGAACATCTGGCCCTGAGTCCTACCTCGACCAAAACTGTGGCCTGGAATGAATCTGCCTCGACCTCCTCGTCCTCTCGAATTACGACCGTCACGACCTCGGCCTCTATGGGCGTTGATCTGGCGTGGAACAACAACAGGTGTAGGAGGTAATGTGCTCGGAGGAGGTGGCGAATTCACACGTGAGATCGATGCCTCACCCTGTCGCCTCACGGGACAATCCCTGATAAAGTGATACGGACACCCACACCCGAAACATCTTTGCACGGGCTACTGTACATATGGGTATAAGTGATAGAACTGACTTATACAGAATCTTCCACGGACTGTACGGACACGTCTTAGTGCCGATGTATTATTACGAATTTGCCTTGGTCTCTGAACAACCGCACGTGGAGTAGTGGTCGATCTCCGTGCTCGACTAATCTCTAACAAGGATCTGACCATTTGGCACATCTCTTGTACACTTGCCTCCATCCTAGCTATACGATCAATATAGGGTGGATTAATTTGTTCATGAGAAATAGGCGTACTGCCCAAATTTGTCCCCGATTCAGGCGAGCCCGCTCCAATCTCATCTTTAACAGCGGTTGTCTGAGTCTCCGTAGTCGTTGATGACATGGTGGCTGGAGTAAGAAACAGGATTGATAAGGATATTGCTACCGAATCACAAGATACATGGAATCAAGGAAAGAAGTACGAACAATTATCTCCTAAGGTTAGTTAGGCTGAGTATTGTAACGTAAATATGCCGCGGAACATACGTACGGTACTGCACTCATCCTAATTCACCTACTCCATCAACCCAAAGGTCATCCTACGTAACGAACTCAAATCGATTTACCTTAACTCACTACTCGATTCCGTAAGATTAATCCTAAGCTCTAATACCAACTTTGTCACGACCCAACTTTGGATGTGACCGGCACTTAGATTGTATAATATTTAAAGATATATACACAACCCGAGTAAGCCGAAAAACCAAGATCAAAATCCTTTTTGCGGAAATTTTATGAAAATTTAGTTTTTAAGTAAAAATCACAGTTTAAGTAATTTAGATCTTAACAGTAACTTCCTATTGAATTTATAATAAAATTATTATAAAGTGTTAAGTTTTGTTACATCCTTAGTTGGGATCAACAATGTTAACAGCGGAAACAAGTATACAACTTATATGACATCAAAAGAATCTCAGACATAAGTAAAAAAAAATACCAGTTAATATAACTAAGCGATCTCATCTGTCAAATAATATACATATAACCACCACTCTCGTTCTAAGTCAAAATACAGGGTCTGATGGAGATTTTTAGATCCAATATACAATATCCAAAAAGAAGGTTACTACATATGTAACCCACTTATCAAAAGATGCGATAAAAGCTGAAAAGTGGATCTGCACTGCTGCTAACCGTCCACTCTACCCCTGCAAGGAACTGTGGCACAACGGGGGTGAGTTGCCAACTCAGTGAATAAAACTAACATATAACGGCTAATAATGTAAATATGACGGACTATAGCTAACTATAATATGGATAATTATGATGCATGATAATATGTGGAAAACATGAATCCGTACTACTAATCACATAACCAAAACCGAAATCTCATCATTTATTTCCAAATAAAGTTCATCTTTCCGTGTCCATCATCAACACAAATCTTCCATTCTCTCAGGTATCATTCCTCGAACGATCCTGTAATCAATAACACCGGTCGATATCATCTAGATATCCACCGTATTTTACAACTATCTCCGGTATCGAGTATCCTCGCTAGGCTCCCTGCCTATCATGCAGCTATCCTGCCCCTCGGTCTCGACCGGGTCCACCATGTATCCAACTATATGCCCCCCAACTCAGTCTGGATAACTTATAAATCCGCAACCGTATGACCCTCAACTCGGTTCGGAATAAAACCCAAATCAATAAAACATCTCATGGTGGACATGTTACATCAATCATGAAAAATCACTGGATTTAAGCAATAGTATAGGAAAGCTCAAAACCATAAATCCTCAATAATAAAATTTTCTCTTATATCAACTTCGAACATTTAAATACGAAACATGATGTCATTTATGCAAAGTACAACTGTTAATGATGTTTAAGGTGTGATAGAATCATATTTAATAATATAATTATTTAGTGTAAAAGTGACATGTTAATATCGACGGGGTGTAGTGTAACATGTAAAGATGTGCACGTGCGGCATAACTCATCGATAATTGTGCAGTGTTCTACATCTATTACCATAGTAATGCATAGGTATGTATATGAATACGTATTATTAACTTAGCATACAAAAGTAAAACTTTTATTTAAATAAAACTACGGGCGTAACACGCCATTTTTATAAAATTTCCCGGTGGATGTTTAGTCTACTCACCGGAATACGTCGTAAATTATTCAGAAATCGCCAATCCCTTTCCTTTCCTTGCGGCCTCCGAGTTTCCCGTATTTGAATCTAACATCGAAAATTAACTTGTATAAGGAAACGGCTACTCCGATACGGCGAATATGAAAATACACGTTCTTACGTATTAGTTATATTGCATACGACTATTTCAAGCTATCTAACACTTAACCTCACTGAAATTTACCCAAACGCTGTTTCGCGACAGAAAACAGAACGCATTACGTTTTAACCGTGTCGTATTTTAGATTTTTGATATCCTTTTCCGATATTAGCTCCTAGATTTTATATACAGTTAAACTAACTTAATTAAACGATACCAAATTATCTTAACAATGATACAGAGATCTACCCAATAACCCAAAACACCCTAGCTCCCTACAAATCCGGCACGCCGGAATTCCTCTTAAAGTCGCCCGCCAAAATCCGAGCTCGCCTGCTCGTATTCCTATGGTTTGTTCTAGGTCCATTATACAACAATTTGGCACTGTTTGGTTAAGTTAACTTTTATCTAAACAATAGCAGATTACAACAGAACTTAGTTTTGCCTAAAATACGATATTATAGTCATTTTGATTTCTAAGTTAAACAGATTATAGAATTTAAATCCCTACTGTGATTAAGGATTTTACCTACAAATAACTTGTTGGAATAACACCCTTCAAGATGCACAAGCTCCTAGTCCTAGCTTGCCGATGAACCCCTTGTCTAATTCTTCTTCTTCACTTCTCTTTTCTTTTCTTTCTTTTTGTGATTTCTAAGTGTTTTCCCTTCTTTTCATTTGAATTTTTAGAACTTTAATTAGTTAATATGATTTGAACACATGGTATATATGATAAAAGGAAGAGTGAGATGTAGGAGGAGGTGTCAACTAAGGAATAGTGGTGGTTTCATACAAGTAGGAGGTGTTGAGTGTGTAATGTGCATGAAAGGAGGATGTGTCATGCATTTTCATTTTAATTTATTTATCTTATGATTAAAATTCTGAACCTAAACCTTAATTAACTCCTTTTCTACTTACACCCTTAGTCAATTCCCATTTGCACAAAATTCCTAAACTTTTACTTAAACACCCCTCACTACCTATGTTATTATATAACACCATTTTAATTAAAATGAAGCTAAATTTCATATTAAAACCCTTATAATTTATTTATGTTACATATTAAAATTTTAATTTAATTTGTTTTACATACTATTTATGAAAATGTCTTATTTGGTTTTAATAACATTTTAATTTATCATTTTATTATTTAATTTTATTTATTTCTAATTTTTCCAAATGTTACAGTTAACGAGCTGTTGTTACTCCCCGTTGAGATTAGAGATCTGATGTCTATACAGAGGTATTGGGATACAGCCAGTTCCCGAGAAAATGCTGTGCTTAGAACGCAGATGTCCAGAAAACGAGAAAAGATTATGTAAAAGTACCAGCCTCCGTATAGTTCGGCATAGGCGAGATCGTCAGAGACTTTGAGCAGGTGCCTTCCAGGACACTGCTGCGATAAGATTTACACCGAGGATCAGTTGTGTCACATGTATTCAGAGGGCCAGAGGCCGACGCCAGTGACGTGCTGCTTTACGAGTGGTCATGCTAATTGGCCGAGAGATGACCAGAGGAGTGTCAGAGCGGAATCGTTTCCGTTAGTACACCTGACCGGGACGACGAGCCGATGGATTGCGATATTGGTAATCCACAGAGAAAATGAGGACCCAGAGATAGAGGATGTCAGACCGTGAGTAGGAGGCAGGCGGATGTTCTTGCTCTGCCAGTTTTGGACGCACCGACATTTTTCGACATTGTAGAAGGTGTACCTCAATGTCATTTGTTGCGATTTGCATTTGTGATCCGAGTATCACGCTTATATCGCTTGAATTTGAGTTTCGATGATTATGTGTTTGTGCACCATGGCTGCACCTATTGATGTTTTCTTTTGTGTACAGTTATTGCACTTGATTTATATTTATACACAGCTACATCGGTTTGCGATTTGTGCATATCTATTGCACTTGATATCGGTTTTGTGTCTTGGCTGCACATGTTTATGATTTTGTGGATTTAATAAGGTTGATTTGATTTTGTGCATGTGGTACACACCCGATTTGGTTTTGCACTCGGTATAGCTTACATATGCTTGCAGTGCATTGATACGTGTTTTGTGCACGCAGTTGCATGCATTTATGATTTTATACACCATGGTACACTCGGTGTTACTTTTTATACGCATTTGAGTTATTGATGAGTTTCCGTGCATTTGTTGCACTAGATTGGTATTTCGTGCACTGGATGCACCGGATTTGTATTTCGTGCAATAGATGCACCGGATTTGTATTTCATGCACTGGATGCACCGGATTTGTGTTTCGTGCATTTGTTGCACCAGATTAATATTTCGTGCATTGGTTGCACTAGATTTATACTCCGTACATTGGTTTCACCAGATTTATGTTTTGTGCGCGTTTTCACTTGATGTTTTTTTTTCGTGCACTTTACCGCACTGTGCATTTATACGGACCTGACGCGCTTGGGTTGGATTTTTGCGCATATTAGGCGCTTGGTATTGGATTTTGTACGCATCGGATGCACTTGATTTAGATTTTATTCGTGTATGTTGGATGCACTTGATTTAGAATTCATTCATGCTTGACGGATGCACTTGATTTGGATTTTCGCGCATATTGGGCGCATGATATGAAATGTGATTTTATGCATACCGGATGTACTCGATGGGGATTTTCATTCGTGCATGTTAGTTGCACTGGATTGAGATTTTCGTGCACTCTAGATGCACTTGGTATTGTTGTCGTGCACATCCGTTGCACTGGACAGATACTTTCGTGCACACCCATTGCACATAGTTTGGTTTTGTGCACATTCGTAGCACTTGTATTTGGCTTTGATTTCCGTGCGCACCAGACGCACGTGATTGTTGGATACGCTTTTTGAGGCTGATTTTGCTCTTGAGCACCTTGTTTTCATGATGGGCACTATACTATATAGTAGCCGAACATGACTGATCTGAGGACAGTACATGAGTACTTTGCATGCATAAAATGTTTACCAAGAGGTTTTCAAAAGGGAGCTATAGTCTCGCTATTTCCTACGTGTCCGCGAGCGACACAAACATTTACAAAGGAAAACCTTTTGGGATATTTCAATAGGGCGGAACGTATATTTTAGCAAAACATATATGAACGTATATTTATTACTTTACAAATGAGTGTCCGTCACTTGTGCCGTGAGTTACGCATTACACGGCGATTCAGAAAAGATTTTTCATGTGTTTTATTCAGTTTTAGGAGATTTTTTCTAAGGATGCGTATTATATACGTATTATAGTATTCGACTAGTGTATATTGGATTTCAGTAGTGGATTTCGAGATCTGTATCTCCATTGTAACTCCGATGATTTGCGTGACGCTTGACGGAGTTCGATTTTGAGTTTTGTACTCGTTTTCAGACGCACACGATGCGCTGTGGTATTTCTATATCTTCCGTGATTTCAGAGCCCCGTCGATTTGAGCTGATTATTGAAATGTTTTAGCATTTGGGAATTTAAATTTAAATTCGGGGACCGAATTTATTTAAGGGGGGGAAGATTGTAACATTTCATAAATATAAAATATTATTTTTGGAATTTAATATTAAAATAATATATTTCGCGAAAACTGCCCGATTTGCGAATATGGTGTTTTCGTAAAATGGTATAAATATATACCAATAATTGTAAAATAATTGGAGATTAAAATAATTTATTCATTTAAAAATATATTTATTGGATTTGGCATTTTTATAATTAATTATATGCAGTTTAAATAAAAAATTAATTAGTGCACTCACTACCAATCGCGATTAAGCCAAATCCGTGTTTCTATATTTTTCATGGCTAGTGCACCATGATATGTTGCATTTTGTTACATGTTGTTTCATTTGTGTGGTTTTATTGGTTTTATGTGTATTATTGTGAGAAAAGAAATGAGAAGAAAAAGAGTGTATTATTAGAGAGAGTGTGTGACATGGCATGTGATAATTGAGAGAGAGAGAGGATAAGAGAGAGAGAGAGAGAGTGTGTGGGCTGCCCTCTTTCCTTTCCCCAAGGCTTTTCTTCATCTTCTTCATCCTCAAGCTCCCCTCAATTCTACCCCCATGCTCCATCTCCAAAACCTTGCCAAAACCCTATACTCCCTTCACTAAAAATGATCCCCATCTCTCTACAAACCCATTGGACCTTTCAAAGTTGGATTTTGAAGACTTTGAGCAACTCAAGAAAATTCTTGAGTTGCCAAATGAGATATTTCCTACACCATTAGCTTAGTAATTTAGTTTCTTTAGTTTCTATTTTAGTTTAGAATTGGTTTAGTGAGGACTAGTGATCTTGGAAATTTCCAAGATGAGCTTTTAGGGGATTTATGGTTTGTTAAGGTGTAATTAGTTACCACAAGCTTGCTAGTGCATTTCTGGACCAACACTTTGCATAGAAAACCCAAGACTTGGATTTTAGAACTTTCCATGTCGGTTGTGTGATAATATTGGCCGACAGGGAATCTGGAGCAACCTGGGACGTTTACGAGGAAAACTAGCAATATCACTGGTCTAGATAAACCCCTAGAATACCACCATTCAAGTTTGAGCCGGTTTTACCTTCTTTAGGCCAGCAGCTCGGATCTGGAGGCGATGTCACCGGTTTTCTGTAAGGATCCGGGGCTGAGATTTTGGCTGTAGCTTGCTTACCCTGTAACCTATCCCCTGTACTTGCTAGTTTAGTCCCAATTTAACCTATGATAAATCTGAGAGAATATTGGATTGGTTTTGGGTTATTTTTTCCGATATTGGAATTCTTGGTTTTGGTATTTGATATTTTATTGGGTCGTTGGATGTTTGTACGTCAACGATGAGGGTTGTTTGGTTGTTTTTGCATGCGTAGGCTATAGGTTCTAACCTATGAGTGCACCGTATGCCGTATCGGTTTTCCGGACTTGATTTTGATGGCATTGCGACTGTGTATTTATTGTTGGTACCTTCGCGTGGATTCCGAGACGACGAAGCACATCGACTACGGCTGAACAAGGAGTTCCGCAGGTGAGTGGATTTATATCTACGGGGGAAGTCGGGTGGATGGCGTATAGTACCCCCGCAAATTATAAGTGGAAACCGATATATAGAATATGGTTAGAGAAACCATGTGAGAAACTTATGGATATGGTTAAAAGAGTTAGTAAGCGATGAGATAAGATAATATGAGCGGATATGATTGAAATAAGATATGAAACGAGATGTATAAAGATAGGCCATGAGATCGATGAATATGATAAGATTGAGATAGATGCGTTATGAGACCGGTAAAATGATATATATATATATATATATAAGATGACTTGATGTGAGATATTGATGTGATGAAAAGAGTATACGATGTGATATGATGACTTGGTTTGATATGTCGTTATATGGATGCGAGTCGATATGAGATAATTGATACATTTGTCGGTCCCCCGATATGAGATTGATATGGATGTGACCTGAGAGATAGGTATATATATATGGATAATGATGTGAATAATGAGTGATATGCCGTACGAGACGTTAGGTCCGTACCCTCATTGTCATATAGGTTGATAGAATCCCTAATTGTTTAATGCCGCCGTACGATAAATTACCGTACGTGATGAGTTTTACCTGATGATTGATCCATACCCTTGACTAGAGGATACCGTACGATGGATTATACTGTACGTGCTGTTGTGAGGCTGGATTGTCGATTGATAGATTCATCGACTCGGATATGTTATGGATATGGATACCTTATAGCATTTCGCTTACGATGTACTTTATGCTACGTTCATGTTATTTTCATTGCATTATATATATATCTGTGCTAGTACACCTACACCATTATCGATGATGCATATGTTACACTTATACAGATTGCCGGCTCACACACTTTCATCATCTAATTGCTATGTCACTTAAACAGTAGAATTGCTACATCATGCTATTACTCTTAATTGTTCAGTACTGTCACATGACCCTTTTGCATGATATACCGATATGCTCACATTTCTGTTATACGTTTGCATACATCATGCTTTACGATTATATGCATTGAGATGATGTTTTCATGAGATTCTGGATTTGAGAACCATGGTTATATTTCAAAAGAAAGTATGTATTGTTTTAAAAATCCGGTTTCTCTTGATATGATATTTCGAGACGTCCACCATGTGTTTTCTCGGTTATGAGTTATGTGATACCCGATTCGAGGAGCTGGATGATGCCATTTATGGGTATATGGTGGACCCGGTATGGTACCCCAGGGCAAGAAAGGTATGTTGTGCAGTAGACGATGAGCCTGGCAGAAGGACTACTACCTACCGGTGATAGTATTTGCACTCGGCGGTTATCCGGAGGATATCGACCGGAGTGGTGAGATGATACGGGCCGATCCAGACTGACGGAGCCCGTGGGCCGATCCGGACTGACGGAGCCCGAGATATGAGGATTTACGTGTCGATGTTGGACACGGGTTTCATGATGTTTCGAGTGTCGATGTTGGACACTCAGGTTCCATGATTCGATGTGTCGTTGATGGACACACGTTGATTGATATCCTCATATTTACATGCATATGCTTTCTTGATATTTACATGCATGATATTGTTGTGTCATTGATGGACACGTAGATGTTATCCACATGCTTACAGGCATTGATTATATTGTTAGCACATATGCAGATACGGTCACCCTAGATATCATAGTATTACCTTTATGATATAGTTGACCTAGGAATAATTGTTTATTTCGATTTCTACGTGATGATATTTTCTACTCACGAGTTGGCAACTCACCCCCATTGTGCCACAGTTCTTGGAGGTTTGACCGCATGGATCGGTAGCGGTATCGCTTGAACACAGCTTGATTTCGGGTGATTTGCTTTGGTAGGTGGGACATATTGGATCGTGCCCACTCTTGTATCATTATTTCTGTTGTATCTAGTTAACTCCATCAATCAGAAACTAGTATTTGTATAAGTAGAAAGCCTTAGCAAGACTTGTGGTTGCGAGACTTAGAGCGATGGGTTATATGTTCGCTTGGTGGGTTGATATCTTGCTTTACATTATCTTTTTGTGTTGATCTTCACCGTGGGGTGTCGTATACATATATTTCTGTCTTGCGTGGTTGTGATTCCGCCGATTGGCGAAGAGCTAGCTCCCGCTTAGGGATGCCTTTTATATTATCATGTATATGTGGTTTTGGATCAAAATATACAAAGGAGGTGCTGCCCAAATTTTTAAAAGACGAAACATGTTTTTCAACTAGTAAAATCCACTTGCATTTTTCATGTTCCATTATCTATTCATTTAAGAAAACATTTGATTTCATCATACATTTATTTCAAAACTTCACCTCTTTTATTTTCTTTAAAAAGGTTTAGATTTCTGGGCTTCGGCTTACTTAAGTTACGTTACGCCTTTAGACGTTGCGTGATTTAAGTGCCGATCACGAACTAAAATTCAGGTCGTGACACCGGCGATCTACGATCTCCCTGATCATGTGATACCACCTTAAGATGTGTCTGGATTTCTATTGAGACAGTGGTTCCTTTGCTAAAGCTATAGCCCCGTTGTTATCGCAATATAAAAGTATCGGATTAACAATGGATAGAACCACCTCAAGATCAGTAATGTTTCTTCATCCAGACCGCTTCTTTTGCAGCATCGTTTATAGCAATGTATTCAACCTCCATCGTCAAGTCTGCGACGGTGTCTTGTTTGGAGCTTTTCCAACACACCACCCCTCCATTGAGGGTAAACACAAAACCCAAGACAGACTTGTTGCCATCCTTGTCACTCTAGAAGCTTGAATCGGTAAAGGACTCGACCTGTAGGTCTCCATTACCGTAAACTAAGAACATCTCATTAGTCCTTCTCAGGTACTTGAGAATGTTCTTTACAGCTGTCCAATGATTCTCACCTGAGTTCGACTGATACGGGCTTACCATGCTAAGCGCATATTCTACATCTGTTCTGGTATACAGCATCGCATACATTATAGATCCTACCGTCGAAGCGTAGGGTATAGTGCTCATGCGAACCCTCTCCTCATCAGTCTTGAAAGACATCTCTTTGGAGAGGGTGATTCTATGTAATGCAGGTATATTACCACGCTTGGAATCTTCCATGCTAAATCTTTTTAGTATGGTCTCTATGTACCTGGACTGTGAAAGTCCCAACAATCTTTTGGATCTATCTCTATAGATCTTAATCCCCAGAATGTAGGAGGCATCACCCAGGTCCTTCATGGAGAACTTTTGTGACAAGAACAGCTTGACCGATTGCAGCATAGGAATGCCATTGCCTATCAAGAGAATGTCATCCACGTACAAGACGAGGAACATGACAGTTCTCCCTACAATCTTCTTGTAGATACAAGGCTCATCCTCATTTTTGATGAAGTCAAATTCCTTGACCGTCTCATCAAAACAGATGTTCCAGCTCCGCGACGCCTGCTTTAATCCATAAATGGATTTAAGCAACTTGCACACCTTCCCGCTGCTCCCACTGTCCACGAATCCCTCCGGCTGATCCATATTGTCACGACCCGATATGGCACGTGACTGGCACTTGAATCATATAAAGTCTATAGGACCCTATCTAATTCAAGTAAGCCAAAATCCCAGAAATCTAAACCATTTAAAAGAAGAAAATGAAGGAAAACTTGTTTAAAAGTTTGCGTATAATCACTTTGAAAGTCGTAGTAAACATTTTTGAAACATCAAGTCTTTTCCGAAATTTCGGCAGAGTCTCCTTTGTAAATACTGACCCTAAATGGGTACAACATGAATAATATACATAAATGAATAAAGGCATCCCCAAGTGGGAGCTAGCTCTTCGCCAACTGGCGGTCATAACCACGCAAGCAATATAATATACAACGCCGAAGGGCGAGGATCAAAACTCAAAAAGGAAACCAATATCATCAAGAAACCATAATAATACATGCACGACTCTAAGGTCGAAAGAATATACAACTGGTCTTCTAGGTCTATCAATAATACAAGTCTGGTTGATGGAGTTTACTAGATACAACAGAATATAAATAAAAGGTACAATGGTGGTCATGATGCAAGTGAACCCACCTACCGAAGAAATCACTCGGAAAGAAGCAATGTGCCAGCAAAGCTTTCAAGGAAACCTGTACGGCAAAACCTGCAAGAAACTGTGGCACAACGGGGGTGAGTTGCCAACTCGTGAGTAGAAAACATCACCGAGCAGAAATCGCATGTATGACTCTATCCTAGGTCATACCATAATATATCCTCAATATAATATTTCTTGAAGCATATAATAATGGCAAAGGTAAACATCTATACATAAGTGTAATACCAAGTGCTCGTGTCAGTGCCTCAGGTAACAACATATCATATATATGATGTATGAATGCATGAAACAGAATACATTTAAATGAGAAAATTGTTTTCTTATCTCAGTGAGATTTCTGTATAAAAATCGAAGTATCATCAATGAAATCAACAGAGAATCAGTGTTAAGCATCGACACAAAATATATATCCCAATATCTCAATATCTCAGGCTCCGGCTATCCGGACTGGCATGTATCATCTGTTGGATATAGTGCCCTCAGAGTCAATTATTGGATCACAGGCACGTGATTGCAATGATTGAGGGTGGACCTATGCCGGTAGGACAGTCTTACTCGAGATGATAGTATGCTATCTGGTTTATCTTTATCATCGTGTACTACTTTAGGTGACCTTACAGGTCACTATTGCACGTTGATAGAGCCCCTAGGATTCTTGCTTGACTACCAGCAGTATGAGGGCGATCATATACGTGGGAGCTGGGGTCCATAAGCAAATCCTTAAAAGGTCCCTAGTCGTGGGAGTTTTGAGACAGGGCATCGATTCTCCAGAGTAGACTAGTGTATACAGTCGAGACCCCGACGAGGGGCGGTGGCCGGTCTCACAAGCCACTGGTGTCAGTTGGTTCACCTAAGATGTATATAGGTGCTCATTGGGTTATGAGTACACCGGACAGGACTCGCCGGGAACCTGCTAGTTGGTATTATACCTGACGTCAGATAGCAGTTCCCTGGTGACATGTGTACAGGTTAGTTCATCGACCTGAGATCATCATTTGTCTCGTGTGAGTTCACACTGTGCTTTGATTACTACCCTACCACGCTCAAAGGAGACGTGCAAACAGGTTTTAGTTGGGTACAGTCCCGAGCCACATGGAAGCAGTGAGCGGATCTGCAGGGGTTCTTCTCTCCCGGTATTGGGGGTGAGGTCGCGCTGTGTCTAGGAGAGCCAGTACATGAAAATTCCTTGGCCAAGGCAGGAGATTTACTGGTAGATATTCCAGTAGTATCTCAGGGTGTTCTGGGCTACACTCCGACACGACTTGTATCGCTTTTGGGGGTCAGACTTTTACCAACCCCCTAGGCCCGCCATGCGATGCTCATAAACGAACGGACCGGACTGTACGGATATTGTCACTGACAGGCTCAGTAGGATGTCAGCATGAGTTCGCTCACAGACGTCCCTTTTGGTCAATACCTGGTAGCCCGTTATGTGTTGGCTAATACCTCTGACGTGCTAGTGGTTAAATCCACAACCAAAGTATTGACGAGTCTTTAGAGTCCCCCACAGACCAGTTTCTCAAGTTTCGGGCGAAACGCTGTAGAGGCCGTATGGAGATATGGCAGGGTTCGATCAGATACGTGCGGTATTGCACGGATCATGATCGGACGGAATTTACAAGAGGGCTTTGGTTTAAGCCGGATCCTAGTATTTGACAATGTAGATTTTGTCTCTTTGCATTTGTATTCAGTGGGAATACAAATGCGGGCATGTGTATGCAGTCGCGGGGTTTTCCTGTAATTTATTACGGGATCAGTTTTCTGAAGTTGCCAGTTTGCATTCCGTTCCGGCCGTTTTTCCTTTGTTCCTTCACGGTCGGACTTTCTTGTGGAGGGGGTTATTTGCAAGTTTGCAAATAACTTATTGTGGAGGGGGTTTCTTGCATTTTGTGGCTTCATGATGGTTCATGCATCATGAGATTCTTTTTTAGTCTCTTCCTTTGCATTAATTATGATTAGAATGGATTAGAAGTTGATGTGAGGCTTGTGGATGTGGTCACCCCTTTGCTTTTCCTACACTCACCTCCCTTCTTGGTTTTGGTATTTTTCCCTCCACCATTTCTCATTAGGGGCCGGCCACATTATGGGAGAGATGAGAGGGGGTTCATTTTTGTGAGTGTGGGAAATTATTCATATCTCATTTTTCTTGCTACTCAAATACTAGCTCTCTCCAAAGTTCATTCCACCTCCATCATGGAAACTTCTACAACCCCAAGAGACAACCATTCTACACTTCATCTACAGCACCCCTTGGACGCGTCGGCTAGCCAACTTCGCGCCCGAGTTGTCTCGGTCCAGAGGTGGGAGCCCGTAAAAGAACCCGGCGATGTGGTGCCCGTTTCGACGAGGAGGCGATGACCGGAGATTCCGCGAGGAGATCGGAGTGGAGACGAAGACCGAAGGACAAGGATCACTTGGTATAGCTTCTCTACTCTTTTTCTAGTTTGCTAGAGTTAGGTTAATGGCCCGATCCGGGGTTTTAGTGCGCGGTGGTGCCGGTTTGCAAGTTTCGCAAAGTTTTTCGCTTCCGCGTTTCCGGCGTCGGATCGACGGCCGGGGCGCCGCCGTGCACTTACATCATCAAATCTCAATATCTCAGGCCCCGGCTATCCGGACTGGCCTGTATCATCAAATCTCAAGACCACGTCGGTATCCTCCAAATATCCGGTGCATCACAATAACCGGTCGGTAGTGCTCCCCTGCCGGGCTCAACACCATCATCTGCGACCATCTTGCCCCGGGGTACCGCACCGGGTCCACCATGCACCCACAGACGGTTCGTCCTCCTCCTTGAATCGGGTGTATGATATTGCTCAAGAGCCGAGAAAACTCATGGTGGACACCTCTCAAATCATATCAGGAGAAAACCGCAATTTTCTATCTTTAAAATAATAATAAGTTTATAAAATCTTTGCGGTTTCTCCAAATCCAGAAATCTCATGGAAATCCGAAATCCCAATCTCAAGAATAAATAACAGTAAATTACCAGCATAAAACTCCATAATATTGCATGACAAATGAATATAAGAATGCATCTGATATCAAGCAAGGAATGCAATAATTAAACTAGCATAATAAAGCAATAACATAATGGAACTATCAACTAGCAAGTTATGTCAATGAAGTAATACTTCTAAAGTGTACGTGTCATGGCAAATTACCGATGATGATGTGTGTGAGCCGGCAAGCGAGTGTACGCGGAGCATACGCATCATCGGTAATGGTGCTGGTGTCCTAACAAGAGGTTTCATAATAACTAACGAAAATACATATAAGCATCCAATGCGATGCGAACAGCAAGAATAAATGGCAAATGAATAGTAAATACAACAATAAAGAAATATACATTCCTATATACGAGTCATACAGTTTTTGGTATCTGAAATCGCACGAATCGTGGTGTTTAGAAAATAGGGGCTACGGTGTTTTTAAGAAAATGTGCGTACTTTGAAATATCCGTAGTATCCCTTGGTCTGTCTTAAAATACTCACAATTCGTTAGTTTTGGAAATAAGTATGACTCGCCTAGATCTAACCTCTACTAAGTAAACTACAGGACTAAACTAACAGACTAATCGAAAGGGTAAGGAAAACCACCTAAGTCTGAGTCGATATTTATATCTAGTAGTCGGTGATCCTGCCTCAATAGTATCACGTACGATACAATATATAATATGACATCCTCGAGTCAAGAGTGCAGATCTATCATCATAATTATATCTCGTACAGTAAATCCATCGTACGGCATCCCAAATATGAGTACGGGTCGAATATCACATTTATCTCATTATTCATATGGTATCCTTATCATCATATCCTGAATTAGGGGCACCGATCTAAAGTCTAGTACATTCCGATACCATCAACATATATATATATATATATATGTGTGTGTGTGTGTGTGTGCGCGCGTATGTATGAAAACACATCGTCTAAAGATCCTCTATAATATCATGTCGTATCTCATAATACGAACCAAGTCACATCATCGATCTCGTGGCATTAAGCCCAATCACATCGACTTATCTCCAAGTACCATATACTATCCTCATCATCCATGTATATGTATACATATATATATATATACATACTCACATACATATATGTATGTATATATATATATCCCCATATACGCACAAGAAAGTAAAATGTATGCGTGTGTATGTGTGCGTGTACCTTATTCTAGGGTTTCGCGACTAAAACTAGCTAACGACACTATCATCCAATTACACTAAAATTTAACCTATGATCTCCTAAAACCTTCTTGATAATCAAAAACGTTTCACATAACACATAGTATCGTATATATACATGATATAACATATGCTACACTACGAACTGCGGGGGTGCTATACGCTATCCACCCGACTTCCCCCGTAGATATATATCTACTCACCTTGATCCTCGCTTGCCGAATTCAATGTCGCCAGCCTCTTCTTCATCATCCGAAGTCCACGTGGGTACCTACACATACCACACATAGTATTGTAAACCGAAATCACGTACGAAAACCAAAACGGCATGCGTATTACACATAGGTTAAAACCTATGGTCTACGCATGCAAGAAGAATCAATAACCCTCGACATTGACGTACAAACGCCAATTGATTGAGGCAAAACGAAATATCAAAAGTTCAAGTTACAGAATTCGCAAAATCGAAATCAGAAACTATGAAAAATACTTCCAGATTTTACCCTAAGTGAAATTAGTCAATTCTGCATATGTGGAGGGTCTAGTTTGCTGAAGATAAAGCCATGGATCGAACACGAACCAATTTGGAAGTACCCAGGCCGCAATTTGCGGCCCAAGTGATTAAATCTGCGGCCTGGATGGAGGGGTTGGGGCTCGGGTCTCTAGGTTAGCTTCTTGGTCACCTGCATGACTCACAGTAATCGCTATACAATTTTCAGGTGCCCCGGGTCATAGCAGATTTCAATTTCCCATAACAATTCCACAAAATACGATATCGGGGATTTCTAAATTTGGGGTTTGGGGTTTAAGTCTCAGGTTAGGTCCAGGTTTTATCAATAAAGGAGTTGTAGTCACTTAGAATACCTCACTTGCACCATCACTATTCAAAATAAACCCTAATCTCAACTTGGAATTTTCCAAGTTCACTAATCTAAACTTAATCAAATCTAAGCTAATATAGATGCTAAAGGAAGTGGATTACTACACTAATAGTGAAGAAAATACCTCATTTGGCAACTCAAGAGAATTCTTGAGTTTCCCCAAGTCTTCAAAATCCAAACTTTCTTGGTCCAAAATGCTTGTAGTGAGCTCGTGTTCATTTTTTATGAAGGGAATGAAGTGTTTTGGTGTGGGATTGAGGGTGTTTGTGAGGATGTAGAGGAGGTGGAGAAGAGGGCAGCCAAGAGATGAGGGAGAAGAAGAAAGATGAAGATGAAGTGAGAAGGAAACATGCCATGGTCAACAAATGACCCCTCACCCTCTCTCTCTCTCTCCTAAGCCCATGCTTCCTTATCTCCCCATGCCCCATTGTTTATTCTATTTTCCTTTTTCTTTTCTTTTCTTCTCTTTAGTTTTCCAAAAGCCAAAATCATTTCCTTAAAAACATAAAAGAACCATGGTGCATATCATTTAAATGTAACAAGTGTATGTGACATACAATGGTGCATGTCATGCACAAACATGATAAATACAAGATTAGTGAAAATTAATCAAGTTTAGAAATAACTTGTATATAATTAAATATAAAAATTTATAATTTGCCTAAATCACATAAATCCCTCTAAAAATCACCATTCAATTTATTTTTCCAATATTTATCCAATCTATTGGTATATAATTATACCACATCATTAAAATATTCATAATATTTATTATTTTAATTATTTAAATTTCCAAAAATAATATTTTATTTTTCTGAAATTTTACACATATAAACACACTCTTCTAAATTTCCATTTAGAAAAGCCGTTTTTACGTGCATCTTCCAGATATCGTAGTCATTGTAGGCAGTAATGGCAAGTAGGATCCGAATGGATTTTAACATAGCCACTGGAGAAAAGGTTTCTTCATAGTCCACTCCTGGTCTTTGACGAAAACCTTTTACAACAAGTCTAGCCTTATAGGTTTCTACCTGTCCATCTGTACAAATTTTCTTTTTGAAGATCTACTTGCATCCTACGGGTTTTACCCCAGGAGGAGCAACATCCAAAATCCAAACATTGTTGGTGTACATGGACTCCATTTCAGATTTAATAGCATCAAGCCATTTTACAGAGTCCCTACTATTGATGGCCTGGTTATAACTAGTAGGATCATCTTCTTCCAAGATGCAATCCTCTCGATCCCCATCTATGAGAAAATCGCAGTATCTCTCGGGCGGACGAGAAATCCTACTAGATCTGCGGAGTGACTGAGGTTCGTACGGAATTATTGAATCCTCTGGTTCTACCAAATCTTCAGTAGTTTGTCCTTCTGAAATTTCTTCCAGTTCTACCGTGCTCCCATTAATTTCTTTTGCAAGAAATTCCCTCTCTAAAAAAACGGCGTGCTGAGCAACAAACACCTTATGTTCCTCGGTGTGGTAGAACATATACCCATTTGAATGCTTTGGATATCCCAAAAACTTACACAAAACTGACTGTGACTCTAAGTTGTCTGGATTCTGTTTTTTAACATAGGCCGAACAACCCCATATCTTAATACGCTTAAGACATGGTTTCTTTCCACTCCATATTTCATACGGAGTCTTAGGCACAAATTTGGAAGGAACCTGATTCAATAGGTATGGCGCTGTCTGTAGCGCATGACCCCAGAATGAAAGACGCAACTCGGCGTTACTCATCATAGAACGAACCATGTCCAATAGGGTACGGTTCCTCCACTCCGATACACCGTTGTGCTGTGGTGTATACGGAGGAGTAAGATAAGAGATAATACCATTCACTTTTAGAAATTCCCAGAATTCCATACTCAAGTACTCCCCTCCTCGGTCAGATTGAAGGATCTTGATACTTTTTCCTGTCTGGTTCTCTACTTCACTTTTAAATTCTTTGAACTTCTCAAAAGCTTCAGATTTATGTTTCATGAGAAACACATATCCGAACCTAGAGAGATCATCAGCGAATGTAATGAAGTATGAGAACCCACCCCTCGCATATATAGACATCGGACCACATACATCACTGTAGCTCTTTCTCCATGTCCGGTGAACGGAGATTTGGTCATCTTTCTTTTGAGACAGGACTGGCAAGTTTCATAAAATGAAAATTCGAACGAATTTAGATATCCATCCTTATGCAACTTACCTAGTCTTTTCTCATCGATATGACCAAGTCTACAATGCCACAAGTAAGTTTCGTTCGTATCTGAACTCTTCCTCTTACGTGTGTTTTGTATATTAAAGACTGTACTTTGATTTAGAACATAGATACCATTATACATTGTACCTTCTGCAACCAATACCTGATTAAGATAAATGTTCATGATATTTCTATCTAGAACAAAGTTATATCCATCTTTATCAAGTAAAGAAACTGATATGATGTTGCAGAGCATGGAAGGTACATAGTAACAATTGTTCAAAATCATAGTTTTGCCACTTGGCAATACTAGGTGATATTCACCGACGGCGGTGGCATCAACCTGTGCTCCGTTCCCCACTATGAGGGACATATCACCCGGTCCAATTATTCTACTTTTTCTCAATCCTTGTAATAAATTACATATGTGAGATCCTGATCCGGTATCTAGTACCCAGGAGGTAGGGTTGACCGAAAAACAGTTTTCAATAACAAATACACCCGAAGAAGACGCATTAGAATGCTTCTCCTTCAATAGGGTTATCTGGAATTCCTTACAGTCCTCTTTCTCTTGCCCATACTCGTGACAGTTGTCACTAGTTAGAGCCGAACCGACGTTCCCCAGCCCAGTGTAATAAGCTGGTTCGGTCAAGTGAAACATTTTATTATCTTGATTAGGACATGAAATGGTTGCTACCTAGAGAGTGAGAAAAGAAACACTCAGCGTGCGCTCTTGCAAGATCAGATTGGTTATTAGTTTATCTAATCAGGATAGCTCCCACAGTTTCCTCGAATTTTCCATCAAATCATTTAAAAGGAAAACTAGTCGGGATCATTCGCACCTCACAAGTTTGCTAATTGTTTAGCCAGGTGAGTGTTTGTACTCCGAGAGTGGTTCTCCGTGCTTTCGCACAGACCTAATTAAAATAAACCTCGTTTCTGCATAGGCGTAACCTCGTTAACACTTTTCTAGACACCTAATAGGTTAGCTAATTGTGAAGTGAAAAATATCTCCTAAGAGTAATTCTACTCATCAGAGGGATCGGGACCCAACTATCATCATGTGATAACCTAGATGGAAGCCAATCTAGTCACCACACTTCAGAAGGTACGCAACACTATCAAGTTTCCTGTATATTTGAAACTCCCGATGTGATTTTTGCCCCAAGCAACTTATGACCTGTAGGATATGTATGCCCTAGAGTCCTTTATTGTATAGGATGCTAGGGATATGTATGTACAGGGAAATCTTGATCGATATGATAGTATGCTATTTGGTTTGTCTTTATCTTAACATGTGATGTATTTTACTTAGTATTTCATATCTTGTATACATGTTGATAAAGCCCGTATGATCTTTGTCTGACTATCAGTGTTGTGATGTCAATCATACTTGTAGGAGCTGGTAGTCGATAGGCACATCCTTAAAGTGTCCCTAGTCGTAGGAGTATCGAGACTGGGTATCGATACTCCAGAGTAGACTAGTTTATACATATCTAGACCCTGACGAAGGACGATGAATTGGTCCCACAGCCATTGGTGAGGTGCATTTAAGATTGTATACAGGTGCTCGCCGGGGGTGTGTATACCGGACGGACTCGCAGAGGACTGGCTAGATGGTATTATACCTAGCGTCAGATAGCAATTCTCTGGTGACATGAGTGCAGAAAGTCTGTCGACATGAGGTCGTCATTTGTCTCGTGCGAGTTCCTACTGTGCTTTGATTACTACCCTACCACGGCTCTACTGAGTTGTGCAAACAGGTTTTAGTTGGGTACAGTCCCGAGCCATATAGAGGCAGTGAGCGACTGTTGGGGATTTGTCTCTCCCGGTATAGGAAGTCGATGTCGCACAGTGATCGGTTGGTCAACAACATAAGTCCCTGGCCAGGACGGATTAAGAATTACTGGTAATTGGACCAGTAGATTCTCGGATGGTTTTGAGCCACACCGACATGACTTGTCTGGTTATTAGGGGTCTGAAGTTTTCCACCCCCTAGACCTGGCATGCGATACTCTCAGACGACCAAACCGGACTGCACGGAGATTGTCACAGACAGGCTCAGTAGGGGTTCGGATGAGTTCGCTCATCGGCCTTCTTTTTCGACAGATACCTGGGTAGCCGTTACGTACAGCTAGTGCCGCTGACGAACTTGTGGTTAAACCCACTGCTAGCGTACCGTCGAGTGTTTAGAGTCCCACACAGAGGGTTTCCCTGATTCAGGCAAAACGATGTAGAGGCCGTATGGTTTTACGGCAGGGTTCGGATCATATACGTGTACTGGCTACGCGGATGTTGTTCGGACGGATAATACTAGTGGGCTTTGGTTTAAGCCGAAACCTAGTATTATATTTTTGGATTATTATTATCTCATTGTATTCGTATTTTTTGAAATACGAATACGGGTATGTATATACGGTGAGGGCATTCTTGTAACTTCACAAGAATGCTTCTAGAAGGAGACACATCATTATTAGATTTATCTATTTATGGAAATAGATTAATGAGGTGGAAAATGGAGATATTTGTGGTATGGGTGAAGCATGGCTAGTTGATTTGTTTATTACCTTTGACTTTACTATTCAAGCATGTGTCATTATTTTCTATCGAAAATATTGCATGCTTGATTATTGTGAATAACTAAGCCATTCCTCACTTTCCACAACACAAGACTTGAGCTCATTTTGTGTTTGTTCATTCTCTCTCTTATTTTCCTCTCCTCTTTCTTCCTCAAGACCTAACCCTCACATATGTTATGAATCCTAGGGCTCTTGAGATTAAATACTCCATTCATCTTTCTTTACATCTTCTAAGTTATTTAGTCTAGCAAACTAGACATTTTAGTTACCTCATACTTGAGGTTGAAGCTTGAACCATAGGCTCTCGGGTGGACCATCTTCGACAAAGAGGAGACCGACGATCGAGTTCCATTCAAGCTTTCTAGGATCCATGAAGAGGAGAAGAAGATTCAAGCTCGAACCAAGGAGCTAAGAAGAAAACAAGAAGACCCGAAGGAGTAGATCAACGAGGTATAAACTCTCACCGAGTATTTAGAACCTCTTCGTAGTTAGTCGTAGCTAGTTATGGTTTAATTAAGATCCAGAGTTGTCTTGGTCGATGTTGCGAAGCCACACTTTTGAAATAGAAAAAATCATTTTTTGTGTATTCCGCCTCCCCGCGGACTCGCGGGGTGCGCGACCTCGACTTACACTGGTATCGGAGCCACATAAACCTTAACTAGCTAGTTAGCAAGTAGTTAGAAATTCGATCGTCGGAAAAATTACCCGAAATCGCATTTCTACGTCATGCTTGCTGTCGATTTTCAAAACTGCTCAAAAAATTATTTCAGTGGGCTTAAAAATACATGCAGGCTTTTGTAAGAACACAGAAAAAATTCGAACTTGTAATCTCCCAAGACCACGGCGGAACCGCGGCCAAACTCACTGTTTAGCCGCGGATCCGCTGCCGAGTCAAGGCCGATTCGCTCCGATTTTTTCCTGTGGGTCTTTATATTGGAAATATGATTTCTTGCATATTTGGTTTCTACCCAGTATTGTTTGTGTACTGGTTTATACATGGGGTAGACACGGAAAATATTTTTGATCGAAATTCTAAGTTACTTGGCTAATATGGGTTTTCTGTGTTTGTATAAATATGTTGCTAAACGTTTAATAATTGCTATACGCCGATTAGTGGGGGTTGCACATATTTGTGATTTGGTGATGCTTTGTGTATATGGAGTATTAGATCGTCGTGAATGAATAGCCGGGGGATGTGAGAAGAGTTTTTTCTTTTCTTTCATTCATGTAAATTGATGTAATATTATTTTTGCGGGGCACATCCGGGTTGAGTTTGTAGCCACCGTTGTATTATTTCATTTACTTTTATTGCACCTAGGATAGACCCAAGGTGGGGTGCACAAATTACCGGGTTCTTGATGTGCCGAGTGGCCTACTCATTTTATTGAGGGAGGTTGCTTCACTTCGGTAATTTGGCGGGTAGTTTGCCGCACCCTTAGGGGTCTAGGGTGTGGTTTTGGTTATTCATCACGACCGTGGAATTCGTGTTTCGTTATAGGCTAAAATGAAATACGGAAATCCAAGTATATCCAATATATTCCTCTGTGATTATGTGATCCGGAATGCTTATTATTGCGTGAGACGAATGGCTATATATATTATATATAATAAACATTGCTTATGTTTTGCACCCGCGCTAGTCCAGCCCCCGCTCTGCCGTTAGTTAAGTAACCTAACGGGTTGGCTATAGTGCCCTTAAGTCAATTATTGTAATCGCAGGCACACGATTGTGATGATTGAGGGAGGACTTATACAGGTAGAACAATCTTATTCGAGATGATAGTATGCTATCTGGTTTGTCTCTGTCATTATGTACAAGAATTATGTTGTATTACATATCACTATTATATGTTGATAGAGCCCATAGAATTCTTGCTTGACTACCAGCATTATGATGGCGATCATATACGTGGGAGTTGGGTGGTCTATAAGAACATCCTTAAATGTCCTTAGTCGAGGGAGTATCGAGACTGGGCATCGATACTCCGGAGTAGACTAGTGTATAATTTTTGAGACCCGACGAGGGGCGGTGGCTGGTCTCACAAGCCATTGGTGTCAGTTAGTCACCTAAGATAGTATATGTTAGTTATATGTATGCCCTAGAGGCCATTACTATACATAGGATGTATATTGTAGTGGATGCTGGGACATATATAGGGAGGACTTTCTTGCTCGACATGATAGTATGCTATCTGGTTGATCTTTACCTTAACGTGTACACTGATAGTCTCCCTGTTACATGTTGGTAAAGCCCTTAGGATCTGTACTTGACTACCTGGACTATGATGCGGATCATACTAGTGGGGACATGGTAGTCCATAAGTACATCCTTCAAAGTCCCTAGTCGTGGGTGTATCGAAACGGGGCATCGATATACCAGAGTAGACTAGCGTATACCTTCTCGACCCATACAGATGGGCAATGGATGATCCCATATCCATTGGTGTTTGACATCAGAGATGATATACGGGTGCTCAGTAGAGACTGGGTACACTGGACGGACTCGCCGAGAACTCCCAGATGGTATTATACCTCACGTCAGATGGCAGTTCTCTGGTGACACTGGTACAGAGTAGTCTGTTGACCCGAGATCGTCATAGAGTCTTGTGTGGTTCCCACTGTGCTTTGATTTCCATCTTACCACGTCCAAGAGGGCGTGCAAAACGGTGGTTTTTGGGTACAGTCCCGAGTCACATGGAGGCAATGAGCGATAGGAAGGGATTCGTCTCTCCCGGTATAGGGGGTTGATGTTGCGCTGTGTTCGATTGGCTATAACAGGAAATCCCTGGCCAGGGTTGCTGAGATTTACTGGTAAGTGTTACCAGTAGTTTCTCGAATTGTTATAGACCTCATATTGACACGACTTATCGAGCTATTGGGGTCTGACGTTTACCACCCCTAGGCGAGATATGCGACATATCAGACGATCAGACCGGACTGTACGGTAGTGTTACTGGTTGGATTCACTGGAGTGTGAGCGGGCTTGCTCGTCGATCTTCAGATCGCTCAATACCCGGGTGGCCGTTACGTTTAGCAGACCGCTTGCGGCTTGTGGGTGTTTGATATGATCATCATCTGCTGCCGGCGTATTGACGAGTCTTTAGAGTCCTACACAGAGGTTTCCTGGCTCAAGCGAAACGAAATAGGAGCGCATATGAGATATGTGCGGGACCGAGAATAATGCGTGTATATGATACCGTATTCTATTCTCGCGATGAATGTGTCGAATGGTTGTATGCGATATGACCTAGTTATCGAATCAAGGATTGATTCGATAAATCAATACATTGGATATTAGTCGGTTATATGCGATATGACTGGATCGTTAAATCAAGTGTTGATTTAATGATTTAATGTATAATTATATATTTGATATATTACTTTGCATTAACTAGTATCGGTTCACTTTAAATGGATTTTCTCGCTCGGATGTGCGCATTATATATGTGATATGATTTTGTGCACATGCTTGTATCATGTTTGATGATACATGATAGTTTGGTGTATGGTTTAAACCATGGTTGGTCAATGGTTAGGGTTTCTTATTCTTCATTTACTTATTCTTTTATTTATTCATTGATTTATGAATGAAATAGAATGGTGGCCAATTTTGGATTATCCTTGAAGCTTCTTGAAGCTTTGAAATGGTTGACCATTTTGTTTCTTTCTCTAACCCTAACCATACAACCTAACCTAAGTTAATTCTCTACACCTAACTAGGGTTAGATTATGATAAGTATTCATTCTTTTTATTTTACAAAAAAAGAACTTATCATAATTTTATCATCTTCTTGCTTTCTTATTCTTCTTCTTCAAGAAGAGAAACTAGATTCCATCAATGGTGATTGATGTATTTGAGTGAGAAATCCAATTCTAAAGTGAACCCAACTCCTATTTCTTCATCCTCTACCTCTTGCCAAGTAGTATAGGGTGTTTCCTTCACAAGTTTTCATGGCTTGGTGAAGGTGGAGCTTGATCTAGCGATGCCTCGACGTAGATCATCTTCGGCATGGACATTGACGACCTAGCTCGCCATTTCTCCGACGAAGCCGACGCTAGAGCCCGGATTCCTTTTGGACAGCAAAGGACTTCGTTGCGGAGCTATGGAGGTGGAGCACCGGATCTACAAAGGTTGTATTTCCGTTATCTTATAGTTTAGTTGTAAACTAGCTCGCTTTTTCACCTAGATTTCTAGCCAACGATCCGTAGTCGGGTCTCTCGGCACCTAGATTTTTTGAAATTGGCATGGTTGATGCCTTGTGAGACTTCATTAGGGTGCCTAGGAACCCTACAGTGGAATCAGAGCCAAGCTAGAGCCTTAGGCGAAGTCTAGACGGAATTTGAAGTCCGAACGAACCCGAAACCCGATCACAAACTTGCTCTCTGTCCTTTTTTGAAAAACGTGGATTTTTCCAAATTAAAAATATGCAGAAAAATCAGCAGGCAATTTTAAGAGATACTGTGAAGTTCGACTGTCTAATTCCATCAACCTGCCGCGGTTCCGCGGCACGAGCATGGCTCGTGCGGCGGTTCCGCGGCCTTACGTCATCATTGTTCAGCGAAGTTTGCACAGTAACTCCTATTTAACAGTGCTGGTTTTCCTGGGTATTTTTAATATTTTTTCAAGAGTTGAATTTTTCTGGAGTTGTTTTGGGGATTCGGTGTTTCGATCGGGATATCAAATTTCGTCTTTGTGTATTTCCGGATAATTTTTAGAATATGTTAAAAGGTTCGACCGGATATAAATACCCAATTTTTCCCCTATCGGGAAATTTCCAAGTGTTGGATTTTTCCGTAGTTTAACGACGTTCTAAGTAGTGCAAGTAACGCGATGGACCATCTAGAAGACAACAAACCTTAACTCGATTATGTGACCGTCTTGAACTGCCCTTTGAACCTTAGGGTTTGGGGCAGTACGGCGTGCCACATGTGAGGCGTTGGCTTGACCCTTCTACGGCTGGACCGTTGGTACTGAGGCACGAACTGAATGTTGTTAGACTTATTTCATGTGTTGAGCTGTATCGGGAAAACTTGGGTGTTTGACTGTTCGATCGAAAAGTTTAACATTTTCTGTTTATCTGGAATGGGATACAATAATTGGAATTCACAAAAGTTATGTGATAACTGAATGAATGTTATAAACATAGCACTTTAGTCTCACTTGATCGGTTGCCACGGAATTTTGATGCGATCAAAAGTCCGTCGCAATCACGTAGCGTATGCGGATATTCGCCGGACAAACTTAATAGACAGCTACATCTCATAGCCCCGACCAAGTGACTGTAGGAGAACCCCGTCCCCGAAAGCATCCGTCCGGGTGCTCGCGGTAGCGGTGTTCCGCCTTGGTGCACTTCGTCGACGGTATCGGGGGTGCGGCCGCCTACTGAAGTTTGCGACGAGTATTCGATCAGGATGTCGGGAATCTTGTTGAATTGCCCGACTTGATATTGAAAAGAGTTTTCGATTTTGAGACTAAAATGCGGGGTTTATAATTGTTAGGCATGCGATGTCTAAGGAATTCATTTGGTCAGGCATGCGATGTCTGAGGTGGTTGCGGATTCCAACTGTTGTAGTTTTTCACTTTCTTTTCTGTGACCGTAAATGTAATATGTGATATCGCCGGTTTCGTTGCTATATGTCAACGACAATTGGGATGGACATATTTACTTACGTTGATGACATGTGATGTTATGTGTTGCTGGATATGTTATATTGGATCGTCGTGTTCGAATAGCCGGGGGTTTTTATGTGAGATGAGTGTTTTTCATTTTCATTCATGTAAAAACTTGTATGTAATATTCTTTTATTGGGGCGCTTCCAGGTTGCGGAAGTTATCACCGTTTGTATATTATTTACTTTTCCGCACTAGGATAGACCCAAGGAGGAGGGCACAAGTAACCGGGTTCTGGAGTCCAGTGGGAGACCAACTCGAGGAGTCGAGTCCGGGTCTCCTAACTCTAGAATTGGTAGGGTTGCTTGCCGCTCTCATAGGGGTCTAGGGGTGTGGGTTTGGCTATTCATCACGACCGTGGAATCCGTGTTTTATACTGGCTCGTATTGAAAACACGGACGTCCTAGTATATCCAATATTTCATATGATTCTTCTGCTGCGATATCTGTGATGTGATCATGTGATGTTCTGTGATAGATACAGTATATAGTATATATGATATATTATATAGGCGTTACTTATGTTTTACACCCGTGCTAGCCCTGCCATTCTCTGTCGTTAGTTACCTAACCTAACGGTGCACGAGGGGACATCGAGGCGAATGCGGATGGCGTAAGTGTACGTCGTATTTATCTGTGATGTTTAGGTATTTAAATGATGGGACTTCATTAATGTGATTAATGAAAGTAAAAGAAATCTAAGATGTTGTAGAATCGAATTTCAAAAATAAAACAGGTAGCTACAGTTCTTGCTTTGCACAGCGGTATATACGATATATCCTGCACCTTATTCGATGAGGAAAGGACCGAGATCCCTTCACCGGGAGTGACTCCTTTAGCAATAACTGGCAGATGCTACACACTCGGTTTGTCTTTTGATAGCTTTTAAGAGTTTCTGCTTTGCACAGTGATATATATGATATATCCCGCACCTCATTCGAAGAGGAAAGGACCGACGATCCCTTCACCGGGAGTGACTCCTTTAGCAAAACTAGAAAAGCCTCAAAAGCATTCCATTTTAAAATCATTTGATTCTACAACGAAATAAAGTTCATTACGCAAAAGGTTTTCTCAAAAACCTGTCGTAGCCCTCCGTCATTTCAGATAGGTAATAGTTAGTATTCGTGCTGCGTTTGTTGACTCAGTCAAGGCGTAGTGTGCGGTAGCTGATTATTGCTTATCTGCAAAGCATATGATGCGATTGGATTAGGGTAGTCGTGCGGCCTTGTTGACTCAGTCAAGGGTCGTGCGGGTGGGTTTAATTCAATCGAGAAATGACGGGTTGAACTTTACTTGCGGTCTATGGTTTGTTGACTCAGTCAAGGTCATAGATCGCATGGGGCAAAATATTATCGGGAATTTCAAGTGTTGAAATTTGCAATGAGATTGCATACCTTCTATGAGATAGTTGGATCCCGATACCCGCTGCGAGTAAGAGTTACTCCTGGGAGAGTTTTATACATTACAATTAGCCGATCAAGTAGGTGTCTAGAAAGGTGTTAACGGGGTTACGCCTCTGGAAAAACGAGGTTTACATTAATTAGGTTCGTGCGAAAGCACGGGGGACCTCCCTCAAAGTACCGACACTGGCCTGGCTGAAAGATTGGCGAACTTGTAGTGTGTAATTAATCCCGGCTAGTCTTTCCTTTTAGGGTTTGAAGGAAGATTTGATAAAAAGCAGTGGGAGCCATCCTGATTAGATAAAATAATAACCAATCTATTCTTGCAAGAGCGCACGCTGAGTGTTTTCTTCTCTCTCTCTCCTGGTAGCGACCATATCACGCCTTAATCAAGATAATAATACGGATATTTGACCGAACCCGCTTGTTATACTGAGCTGGGGAACGTTGGTCCCGCTCCAACTTATAATTGTTATAAGACAGAGCAGGAAATTGGGGAATACCAGATTTCCCGTGCCGCCCAAACGAAGAGAGTGCATGCTGATGCATCATCTTCGGGTGTGTTCATTACAGAGAACTGCTTCTCAGTATCCTTTACGTCCTGGGTATGTGATACCAGATCAGGATCCCTGATATGTAATCTGTTACATAGGGCTACAGATAGGTAGAGAACTGAGAACGGGTGATAAGTTTCATGAGGCAGAAAACGGGGCAAGTGTTGCAGCCAAGTCTGTTGGTCACTGTCACCCTGTATTACCAGAATACATTGATTCTGAACGAATGTTATTAGATACCGAACCTGATATACCAAATCATATCACTCTCTTTGTTAGAAAAGAAAGGATATAATTTTGTATTGATGGATAATGTTTTGAACATTTCCTATATCAAAAGTTGATCGGATCTGGCACGTTATCTAAAAGCGTTGATGTTCTAAATCAAACTACAGTTCTTTAGTATACGGAACACACACAAGAGGAAGAGTTCAGAACTGAACGAATCCTTCTTGAGGTATTGTAGACTAGGTCATATCAATGCGACCCGACTAGCTGAAGTTACATGTAGATGCATATTTAAATCAGTTTGAATCTACATCTTGTGAAACTCGCCAGTCATGTCACAAAGATAAGATGACCATAGCTCCGTTTACAGGAAACAGAGAAAGAGTTAGTGAACTCTTGGGATGATACATGTTGATGTATGTAGGTCCCCTGTCTACACATGCCAGGACTGGTTCTTTATACTTCATTACGTTCTCTGATAATCTCTCAAGATTCAGACATATGTTCCTGTTGAAACACAAGTCTGAACCTCTTGAGATATTCACAGAATATAAGTTAGAAGTAGAGAACCAATACGGGTATAAGTATTATGTCCTATGATGAGATCAAGGAGGAGAATACTTGAGCACGGAAATCCTGGACTATTCTAAAGGAGAATGAGATTCTCTCTCAGCATTACTCCTCTGTATACACCATAGCACGATGGTATATCGGGGCGGAGCAATCACACCCTATATGATAAGGTGTGCTCTATGATGAGTACTACTGAGTTACCTTTTTCCTATTGGGTATTATGCACTTGAGAACTTGCATACCTATTGAATAGGGTTCGAATCAAATCAGATGCCTACCACTTCATATGTGATATGGAAAGGGAAGAGCCCATCTCTCAAGTTAGTTGAGATTTGGGGTTGTCCAGCCTATGTCTGAAAAGAAAAATCTGGACAAGCTCAAGGCAAGATCTGTTATGTACAACTGGAAAGGTTCCAGCTATGCAAACTATAGCAGATAATTTGGTAGAACCAAAGGATTCAATAGATACCAACGAACCTCAGCCTCTCCGCCGATCTAGTAGAGTTCCTCACCCACCTGAGAGATACTTCGGTTTCTCTATGACAGTGGGAGCGAGGATTACATCATGAGATGATGACCCAACTAGTTTCGACCTGGCCATCAGGAGTAGGACTCTGTGAGAATGGCTGGATTTTTATCGATCTGAGATGGAATCCTTATACACCAACAAAGTATCGACTTTGGTTGCTATATCTGAAGGGTTAAATCCCCATCAGGAGCAAGTATATCTTGAGAAGATTACTTGGTGTACATGGAAAAGTTGAGACTTTCAAAGCTAGACTTGTTAAGGGTTTTCGTCATCGACCAGGCTTGGATAATGATGAAACCTTTTCCAGTGGCTATGCTTAAGTCCATTCAGATCCTACTTACCACGGCTACATACCATGACTACGATATCTGGTGGTTGGGTGTCATGACGGCTTTTCTAAATGATGTTTTAGAAGAGTGTGTCTATAAGTACACAGCCAGAGGGCTTCGTAGACAGTGGGAGCAGCGGAAACGTGTGCAAGATGCTTTATTTGATAAAGCAGGCATCGCGGAGTTAGAACATCTGTTTTGATGAATTAGTCAAAGAGTTTGACATCATCAAAATGGTAGATGAACCTTGTATAAACAAAAAGGTAGTAGGGAGTATGGTAGTGATCCTCGTAGAATACGTGGATGACATACTCTTGATAAGAAAAGAGTTTCTTATGCTACGCTCGGTCAATCTCCGCTTATCACTAGGATTCTCCATATAGGATCAAAGTGATACCTACTAAATCCTGGATTTTGGATCTATGAGATAGATTTAATTGGATGTTAGGATTCTCACTAGTTGTAGTGAGATGGTATCAATCGATCCTGGGGAGAATCACTGGAAGGGTTCCAGGGTGATAAAGACGACTGAATGTCAGTCATAGGCATTGTCTTTACCCTCAGTAAAGGGACGGTATGTTGGAAGAGTTCCAAGCTAGATACCGTGACATACTAGAAGATAAAGGCAGGATACATCGCTACTTAAGATACTACCATAGAGGCAGTCTGGGTGTATAATAGTTCATGAGATGAACTTCGTTCCTACCATTGTGAGACAATGGAGTTGTGGCTTATGCCAAGGAACACTCGTCCCATCAGTGACCCAGGCGTATTCTGAGGCCGCATCACCTGATCATGGAGATAGTTGATCTCCAGGGTGAGGTGAGAAGAGTAGATTCTGAGGACAACACAGCGGATCCACTCACAAAGGCCTGTTCCCAAAGAGAGATTTTTTTTATGGGATGGTTGAGTATGAGATACTGTAACCACTGCTACAGATGGCCCTAGTGCAAGTGGGAGATTGTTAGTTATATGTATGCCCTAGAGGCCATTACTATACATAGGATGTATATTGTAGTGGATGCTGGGACATATATAGGGAGGACTTTCTTGCTCGACATGATAGTATGCTATCTGGTTGATCTTTACCTTAACGTGTACACTGATAGTCTCCCTGTTTCATGTTGGTAAAGCCCTTAGGATCTGTACTTGACTACCTGGACTATGATGCGGATCATACTAGTGGGGACATGGTAGTCCATAAGTACATCCTTCAAAGTCCCTAGTCGTGGGTGTATCGAGACGGGGCATCGATATACCAGAGTAGACTAGCGTATACCTTCTCGACCCATACAGATGGGCGATGGATGATCCCATATCCATTGGTGTTTGACATCAGAGATGATATACGGGTGCTCAGTAGAGACTGGGTACACTGGACGGACTCGCCGAGAACTCCCAGATGGTATTATACCTCACGTCAGATGGCAGTTCTCTGGTGACACTGGTACAGAGTAGTCTGTTGACCCGAGATCGTCATAGAGTCTTGTGTGGTTCCCACTGTGCTTTGATTTCCATCTTACCACGTCCAAGAGGGCGTGCAAAATGGTGGTTTTTGGGTACAGTCCCGAGTCACATGGAGGCAATGAGCGATAGGAAGGGATTCGTCTCTCCCGGTATAGGGGGTTGATGTTGCGCTGTGTTCGATTGGCTATAACAGGAAATCCCTGGCCAGGGTTGCTGAGATTTACTGGTAAGTGTTACCAGTAGTTTCTCGAATTGTTATAGACCTCATATTGACACGACTTATCGAGCTATTGGGGTCTGACGTTTACCACCCCTAGGCGAGATATGCGACATATCAGACGATCAGACCGGACTGTACGGTAGTGTTACTGGTTGGATTCACTGGAGTGTGAGCGGGCTTGCTCGTCGATCTTCAGATCGCTCAATACCCGGGTGGCCGTTACGTTTAGCAGACCGCTTGCGGCTTGTGGGTGTTTGATATGATCATCATCTGCTGCCGGCGTATTGACGAGTCTTTAGAGTCCTACACAGAGGTTTCCTGGCTCAAGCGAAACGAAATAGGAGCGCATATGAGATATGTGCGGGACCGAGAATAATGCGTGTATATGATACCGTATTCTATTCTCGCGATGAATGTGTCGAATGGTTGTATGCGATATGACCTAGTTATCGAATCAAGGATTGATTCGATAAATCGATACATTGGATATTAGTCGGTTATATGCGATATGACCGGATCGTTAAATCAAGTGTTGATTTAATGATTTAATGTATAATTATATATTTGATATATTACTTTGCATTAACTAGTATCGGTTCACTTTAAATGGATTTTCTCGCTCGGATGTGCGCATTATATATGTGATATGATTTTGTGCACATGCTTGTATCATGTTTGATGATACATGATAGTTTGGTGTATGGTTTAAACCATGGTTGGTCAATGGTTAGGGTTTCTTATTCTTCATTTACTTATTCTTTTATTTATTCATTGATTTATGAATGAAATAGAATGGTGGCCAATTTTGGATTATCCTTGAAGCTTCTTGAAGCTTTGAAATGGTTGACCATTTTGTTTCTTTCTCTAACCCTAACCATACAACCTAACCTAAATTAATTCTCTACACCTAACTAGGGTTAGATTATGATAAGTATTCATTCTTTTTATTTTACAAAAAAAGAACTTATCATAATTTTATCATCTTCTTGCTTTCTTCTTCTTCTTCTTCAAGAAGAGAAACTAGATTCCATCAATGGTGATTGATGTATTTGAGTGAGAAATCCAATTCTAAAGTGAACCCAACTCCTATTTCTTCATCCTCTACCTCTTGCCAAGTAGTATAGGGTGTTTCCTTCACAAGTTTTCATGGCTTGGTGAAGGTGGAGCTTGATCTAGCGATGCCTCGACGTAGATCATCTTCGGCATGGACATCGACGACCTAGCTCGCCATTTCTCCGACGAAGCCGACGCTAGAGCCCGGATTCCTTTTGGACAGCAAAGGACTTCGTTGCGGAGCTATGGAGGTGGAGCACCGGATCTACAAAGGTTGTATTTCCGTTATCTTATAGTTTAGTTGTAAACTAGCTCGCTTTTTCGCCTAGATTTCTAGCCAACGATCCGTAGTCGGGTCTCTCGGCACCTAGATTTTTTGAAATTGGCATGGTTGATGTCTTGTGAGACTTCATTAGGGTGCCTAGGAACCCTACAGTATACAGATGCTCATTGGGTTATGAGTACACTGGATGGACTCGCCGGGAACATGCTAGATGGTATTATACCTATTGTTAGATAGCAGTTCTCAAGTGACATGAGTACAAGTTAGTCAGTCGACCTGAGATCGTTGTTTGTCTCGTGTGAGTTCACATTGTACTTTGATTACTACCCAACCATGGCTTAAAGGAGTCGTGCAAACAGGTTTTAGTTGGGTACAGTTTCGAGCCACATGGAGGCAGTGACAGGATCGTCGGAGATTCGTCTCTCCCGGTATTGGGGGTTGATGTCGCGTGGTGCATGGGTGGCCATCACAAGAAATACTTGGCCAAGGTAGATGAGAATTACTGATTTGGATCAGTAGTTTCTCAGCGGGTGATGGGCTTCATATCGACACGAAATATCACGTTATTAGGGGTCTGACTTTATCCACCCCTAGAATCGATATGTGATACTCTTAGACGAACAGACCAGACTGTATGGAGATTGTCACGGACATACTCAGTAGGGGTTTGGATGAGTTTGCTCGTCAGCCTTCATTTCGCTCAATACCTGGTTAGCCGTTACGTACAGCTAGTGCCGCTGACGTGCTTGTGGTTAAACCCACTGCCAGCATATTGATGAGTCTTTAGAGTCCCATATAGAGGGTTTCTCTGGTTCAGGCGAAATGATGTAGTAGCCGTATTTTGATACGTACAGGGTTTCGATCGAATGATTGTACTAGTTACCCGAACTTTCGATCGGACGGTTGATAATACTAGCCGGCTCGGGATTGGGCCGGATTATTAAATCAGATATTGATTTAATAATTTACGTATATGTATTTCGATATGTATATTCTAGTATTATGTTCTTTGTGTTATTCTATCTCTTTGGGTATTCGTATTTTTGTACGAATACAGGTATGTATATATAGTTGAGTGTAATCTGTATTTATATGGAAAACATTCTAGAAGGTGGACACCTCATTTTGGATTATCCATTTATTTATTTAAATGAAAATGAGGTGTAAAGATAAATAAGAGAGTATGGTGAGACCCATGCTTGAATAGTGTTGACAAATGAATTGTTAATTCATTTGTGCTCACTATTCAAGTATGGTTGCATTATTATATTTGGAAAATGTGTTTTATAAAACCAAGCTTGATGTTTTTCTCTCTCTAGTTTTTTGCTCACTTGTTTCCTCACTTGAGTTTTTACTCACTTGAGTTTTCTTCACATGAGAGTTTGGCATGGTTGGTTTTTCTAAACACTCTCACCATTTGGTTATCTATTTTCACTACCTTTCTTGAGATCCCCTTCCTTCTTCTTCTTCTTCTTCATCTTCTACCCTACCATCTCATGTATTAAGAATCAAGGGTAGAAGAAGAGATAGATAAATACTTTGAGCAACACACTGTATCCCAAGGCACTCTAGATTAGCAACCTAGAATCCCTAGTTGCTTCACTAGATTCTTAGTATGAAGTTAGAACCATGAGCTACATCTCTCGGGTGGATCATCTTCGACGGAGGAAGACCGGCGGCCAAGTTCGATCGAGGAAACCTCTAGGAGCTAAGGAAGATGGTAGAAGACCGTAGAACACGGTTCATTCGGTATAATAATTCTATTACAGTAGATAACCTCTTCGTAGTTTGCTGGTTTCATGTTTAGTTTCGATTCTTGGTAGTTGTTTCTAGTGCCAAGTTTTTTAAACACCAAAATTTTTGTTCTACATCGGCCACGGTAGATGGCCAGAGCGCTAGCAAACCCCAACATAGTATCAGAGGCACCCAAACATTAGAAACTAGTAGTAGAAGATGCATTAGTTTCAAAACCGAAAAATTCCGATTTCAAAATCAACTGTCTGTTCTGAAAAAAATTTGATCTCTGAAATTTTTTTAAACAAGTGCAGAGACTTGACTAGACATGATTATAACACACAATGAAAACGAGGCAATTCCATACAACTTTGGCCGGACAAACTTCAAATAAAAACAGCCTGGCCGGTTCACTGTTCCAATATGTGCCTCATTTTCATTCTGTGTCTGGGGTTTTGTAAATTAGTATTTTTGGTCTTGTTTGATTTGCCCCAAATTTCACATAGTGTTATCTTTGCTTGGGGGCAATTTGGAAAGTTTTAAAAGTTGAAATTTTGCATCGTTGATATCTGTGATGTGGTGTATGTGTTTTTCAAACGTCGTCTATTTGCTATATGTCGTTTAGACGGGGTTGCACATACTTGCTTATACTTCTATGATATTGATACCTGTGATGTCTATGTTCGGATTGTCGTGTGGGATAGCCTCTAGTGCAATGGTAGTTATACAATTTAGATTCATTTGTATATTCATTATTGTGGGGTGAGCTTCCGTCATGTGGACAGCCGTCTCTGCCAGATTGTATATTCTTTTATTGGGGCATGATTGGGTTGAGATCGATGTCACCATTGTATATATACTTTTCTTTTCTGTAGTAAGATTACCCAGCGGTGGAGTGCTCGAGTAGTTGGGTTCTAGAGGGAAACGGGCCTACATCTCATAGCGTTGAGACGGAGGGGGCCTCATTCTAGAATTGGCGGGCTATTCGCCGCACTTGTAGGGGGGTGTAGGATGACCCACGAAGAGGTGCTCAAGTTACCGGATTCCGTGAAGTGCTGGGTGGCCCATTCACTTTGTTGATTGGGGTTGCCTCACTTCTGGGATTGGCGGGTAACTTGCCGCACTCGTAGGGGTCTTGGTTATACATTGCACTGGATATCCACACAATCGGGGAACGTCGGGTTTCATTTGCGGCTCAAAGGAAACCCAGGACTCCTAGATTATCCATTATTCTGTGTTGCTTATCGCTCTTCTGTGATGTTGCTTATAACATGCCTGGGAAGAATGTTATATATATATATATATATATATATATATATATATATATATATATATACTGGTAGATATTGTATATGTTTTGCATCCGCGCTAGTCCAGCCCCCTCTCTACCGTTAGTTAAGTAATCTAACGGTGCATGACGGGGCCCCGTGGCGAATGCGGATGGCATATACGTACATTGTATTTTCGTTCTTTTATGGTGTGATATGGATTAATTGATGGAACTGCATTAATTTTGATTAATGCAAGGGAAAATAAACCTAAATGATGTTGTTAGAACCAAGTTTTTTAAAAAAACTGACATTACAGACGTTTCCTTTTGCTTTGCACAGCGGTATTCGGTTCTGAATATCCAGCATCTCATTCGACGAGGCAAGAGCCGAGATCCCTTCATAGGGAGTGACTTCTTGGGCAAAAGTTTGTGTAATTGTAATAACTTCACTATAGTTGATTCTTTTGCTTTGCATCGTGGTATTCAATTAGGAATATTCTGCACCTCATTCGATGAGGAAAGAGCCGAGATCCCTTCACAGGGAGTGACCTCTTTAGCAAAACTTTATGCCACTATATATTTGTAAAACCACACGAGTTCCTTCAACTATATCAAGTTCATTACGTTAAAGGTTTTTCGCCAAAAACTAGCTGTAGCCCTCCGTCATTTCAGATAATTACTACTAAGTATTCGTGTCGCGTTTGTTGATTATTCGTCAAGGCGTGGTGTACGGTAGCTGAGTAATGATTGTCTGTAGCATAGATAATGCGATTGGTTAGGACGGTCGTGTGACTTTGTTGATTATTCGTCAAGAATCATGCGGGTGGGTCTAATGCAATCTTGGATAATGACGGGTTGAACTTGACTAGAACCTTTTGATTTGTTGATTATTTGTCAAGGTCACTTGGGTCCTAGGGTCAAAAACCACATCGGGAGTTTCAAACATAAAAGAAACTTACCAGGCATGCGCATACCTTCTGGAGTGTGGTGACTTGAATGACTTCCATCAAGTTATCATGCGATGATAGTTGGATCCTGATTCCCACCGATGAGTAGGTGTTACTCCTTGGGTGATTTTCAGATGATCCCGACTAATTCTCCTTTTAAGATTTGAAGGAGAATTCAAGGAAACAGTGGGAGCCATCCTAATTAGTTAAAGTGATTAACCAATCTAATATAGGTTAGAGTGCATGCTGAGTGTTTCTTTTCTCTCTCTTTGGCAGCGACCATTACCTGACCCTAAACTAAAACTCATGAGCCAAGTTAACCGAACCTTCTTAAACATTTTGGCTTTTGGATTGTCATTTAGTCGCATATATCCCTGCTACTCCTACTTTTCCTTTGCATTTCTCCGGAACACTCCGTATCACTACGAAGATCCATATTTATTGGATATTCCATCGTATAGTTACATACGAACTCGAAGAAACTTGTTTCAGTTAGAGGATGGCTTCCAGTTCTGGAGAAATTGAATAGGATTATTCGGTTGTCTTTTCTCTTTATCTTCTCTCAGGTTGTGAGGGCTCCTAGTATTAGGAGAGTACACTTATTGCGCTTATTGGATAGTCTTCTTCCAAACCATAGGCAGGTGCCGAAAGGTAGGAAAGGAAGAAAACCAATTAGCCTAAGTATGGTGTACAGAAGGTAATAAGTAAAGACATATAAAAGGATTAGAATGAGGGCAAAGGAAATTGCGACTACTATCATTCACGACGAAGCCGCGTATATCATTGCCACTCCTACTTTCCCTTCGCTTTTCTACAGAACACTCCGTATCACTACGAAGATCCATATTGCTTGGATATGCCATCGTATAGTTACATACGAACTCGAAGGAACTTATTTCTGTTCGAGAATGGATTCCAGTTCTGGAGAAATTGACTATGATTATTCTGTTGTATTTTCCCCTTTACCTTCTCTCAGGTTGCGAGAGCTCCTAGTATTAAGAGAGTACACCTATTGCACTTATTGGATAGTCTTCTTCCAAACCATAGGCAGGTGCCAAAAGGTAGGGAAGGAAGAAAATCAATTAGCCTAAGTATGGTGTACAGAAAGTAAGAATTAAAGACATATGAAGGGGTTGGAGAGAGGGTAAGGAAATATACTTTTACTGTCTGGATAGTGGAATAGGCATTACGAGGAATACCCGGCCACCCCTTCGAAACATTTTCATGTTTCAGTTTTACTGTGCGGTGTTAATTGAAAACTGTTTTCCCAATTAGATTCTGACTTCAGGGTATGTATTTACCAGACTTGATTCTCACATCTTTATGGCATTACAGATGCTGAGTGGGAGTAAGATATTGGGAATTGGGTGATTACATCCTCAATATATCAGAATTCTTTGTAATTGGTGATATTTGAGGAAATCTCCTGGGTTTTGCCTGACGGCAAATATTTGGTTTTGAATATCCGTCGTTATGCACCAATTTCAAACTGATATATCTGTACGTTTATTTTATAAAGTGAGATATAACTTTTTGAAATTATGTTTATGACATTTACCTATATCAGTTGATGGTTAAGTAAGGTGCATTCAACAACGGTGTAATTTTTCTTAACCATAACACAGTTTTCAACCTACGACGCACAGAGTTTGAGTTATTAAACTCAGAGGACTTATAAAAAGTATTGTATGTTGACCGATGTCCATTAGGACAAAGGGGTTGGTACTCGTACTATATTCTGTTTACTTATGACTTCTCCAGTTTTAGACAAGTATTTCGTTGAAGTACAAGGTCCAAATTTTGAATAGGTATAGGAATAAGGTAGAGAACCATATGTTGTAAGTATCAGGATTCTTCAAGGTGGTCGAAGATATAGATACTTATGCTAGGTATTCCGTTGTAAGTAATATATTTGAGAACTTGTTTCTCTCTCAGGTTACTAATCCATGAGTACGCTCCTTGAAGAGTAATGCTGCTTGGCCTTCTTCCATTTAGTCGATATGCACTGGAAACAGCTGCTTGATTTTTGAATCTGGTTCCATTCAAATTAGTGCCTTTGTTTCTATATTGGATATAGAATAGATTCATATCTTAACGATATTAAGGTATATGGAGTTGTCCGGCTTATGCTTAAAACCAGAATCCAGATAAACTCCAGGCACATTTCAGTAATGGCAGTTTGTGGGTTTTTCCGGGCTTTGACGAGGGTTAAAATTCTACCATTTAGAAGATCAATAGTTATATTGTTCTTGACTCATCACATTTTTAGTAAAATGAATTCTTTTCAGAGAACATTAGTGGGAGTATGGTAGAACTGGATGTGATTCTAGAACCACAAACGATTGCTAAAAATTTAGTAAAACCTAAAAATTCAATTGGTTTCGACGATCCATTAGCCACTCTGCAGATTTGGTGGTAACCTCAGCTACCCTAGTGGTACTTTGGTCTCCTAAAAAACGGTGACAGGGAGGTTTCTAATGACCCAAGCTTTCCACTACTGCTGTTCTAGACTATGAGATCTGGCAGGAGGATGAATATAACGTCTTTATAAATTAGCTTTAGAAGTGCACGTGTATATGACTCTGCCAGAGGGTTGTTGTAGTCAGTGGGAGCAGCGAAAGTATGGTGGGCAAGTAGCTTATGTCTATTTATAGACTAAAACCAGTACAGCGGAGATAGATCATCTAGTTTTAACGTGACAGTCATAGAGTTTAACTTCATCAGAACAACAGATGGACCTGGTATGAAGGTAGTAGGGAGTGATGTCCTGGTATTTGGATGACATGCTCTTGATAGGAAGTGATCTTCCTATACTACGACCTGTTATACTGTGGTTTCCACAAGTTGTTTGTCCACATAGGATCTGGATAAAATATCAGGGATTCTGGTAACTAGATCTATGGTTCTAGATCTAGATTTGGAAAGTGTCACAATTCCGGTACTTTGATACTATTCTAAAGTGTTTTAAAATAGACGACTCCTGGCGTGGTGGTGTACCCGCAGGTGAGGGAGTCACCCTCTCTAAAGAGATGTCTTCTAGACTGATGAGGAGAGAGATTTGCATGATTGGTGTTAGTTATGTGTATGCCCTAGAGGCCATTATTGTACATATGATGTATATTATAATGGATGCTTGGACATATATAGAGAGGACTTTCTTACTCGACATGATAGTATGCTATCTGGTTGCTCTTTGTCTTAATATATAGACTTGTATTGTGATACTTTCTTGCTCTCACATATTGATAAAGCCCTTAGGATGTGTACTTGACTACCAGGACTATGATGGAGATCATACTAGTAGGGCCAGGATAGTCCACAAGTACATCCTTTAATTGTTCCTAGTCGAGAGTGTATTGAGACAGGGCATCGATATTCCAGACTAGACTAGCGTATACGCTTTTTGACCCATATGATGGGCGATGGATAATCCCTCATCCATTGGTGTTTGACATCAAAGATGGTATACGGGTGCTCAGTGGAGACTGGGTACACTGAACAGACTCGCCGAGAACTCCTAGTTTGTATTATACCTATCGTCAGATAGCAATTCTCTGGTGACACTGGTACATGTTAGTATGTAGACCCGAGATTGTCATAGAGTATTGTGTGATTCCTAGTGTGCTTTGATTTCCACCTTACCATGTTCAAGAGAACGTGCAAAACGGTGGCTTTTGGGTACAGTCCCGAATCACATAGAGGCAATGAGCGATAGGAGGGGATTCATCTCTCCCGGTATTGGGGGTTGATGTTGCGCTGTGCTCGATTGGCTATGACAGGAAGTCCCTGGCCAGGGCTGATACGGAGATCTACTGGTAAGTGTTATCAATAGTTTCTCGACCCGTTATGAGCCTTACATCGGCACGACTTATCTGTTACTGGGGTCTGACGTTTACCACCCCTAAACTAAATATGAGACATATCAGATGAAGAGACCGGACTGTACGGTAGTGTTACTGACAGGCTTTACAGGAGTATGAGCAGGCTTGCTTGTTGATCTTCTGATCGCTCAATACCCGGGTAGCAGTTACGTCCAGCTAGTACCGCTGACGGCTTATGGGTGACTGATATGATCATCACCTACTGCCGGCGTATTGACGAGTCTTTAGATTTCTACACAGAGGTTTCCTGGCTCAGGCGAAACAAAGTAGGAGCACATATGTGATATGTGCGGGACCGAGATTAATACGTGCATGTGATACCGTATTATATTCTCGCGATATGTGATATCGGTCAGTTATATGAGATATAGCCGGGTTATCGAATCAAGTGTTGATTTGATAAATGGATACATATGATTTTAGTCGGTTATATGTGATATAGCCGGATTATTGAATTAAGTGTTGATTTAATAATTTAATGTATAATTATATATTTGATATATATTTACATTAACTAATATTAGCTTGTGCATTTCTTTTTCTCACATGTGCACACTTGATATATATGTGATATATATTATTTGTTTTTTCTTTTTGTGTCATGCTTTAGGATACATGCTACATGGGTGTATGAGACTCACACTATGCTCATGATAATGTGAGGTTTAATTATTTAAAGTAAATCCAAATTAGTTGGAAATTTGTCGCATGGCATGAAGTTTGTGGAAGCTTGTAGATCTATTGACTTAGTCCACTAATTTTGTTTTACATAAGATATTTATTAACCCAACCATTCTCATTAGCCATGGTTAAGTCTCTACATGAGTTATATGAGATATTATCTTACCCATGGTTGCCTCACTCTCTCATTCATTTTCTATCTTCTTCATCTTCATCTTCATCAAGAGTGAGCTCTCTAGATTTTGAGAGGTGAAGAAAACTAGTGAGAAAATTAATTCTAAAGTGAGAAAAATTCCTATTTCATCATTCTCTACAAGACTAGCCATTTATTTTAGGGTGCTAGCTTCACTAATTCCTAATTAGTGAAGAGATAGCTTGGGTTGGTATCTCCTCAACGTAGATCATCTTCGGCCTCGAAGACTTCGTACAAGCTTGTTCTTTTCATCTTGTGGAGCCATTCTAGAGTCTGGAAGATCACTACTTGGAGCGAAGGGACTACTGCACAGAGCTATTGAAGTGAAGGACCGGTCTACAAAGGTTGTATTCCATGTTCACTAAGATGTAAAGATGTTTACATGTTGTATTGTCTAATTCTCTAGTTAAGATTCTAGGGTTAGGGTTGTTTAGCATGGCAATTTTTTGAAAATGGCATGGACGATGCCTCCCAAAACCTTGCTGTCATGCTAGGCATCCCTACATTGGTATTAGAGCCATGCTAGAGAATTAGACGATATTTGTAGAATTACGAAACCGAAACAACTCCGAAACACTCGAAACCAAAACCAAGTTTCTGTCGAAATTTTCAGAGTGTCTAAATTTTTTTTAAGCAACTGCAGAATGTTATATGAGATGTTACATGAACACCACAGGAAAATGAACCCCTCTCACCGGATTTTAGCCGCCACATCATGTTAAAAACCGATCCCACCGGTTTTTTAAAAGCATTCTGGGTTTGTTTTTGCGTGGTGTTCCAGTTTCTGGGTTTTGGTGTTTCAGGTGTTGCTTGTTTTTACAGAAAGTGCATATGATGTTATCTTTAAGTAAAGGCAATTCAGAGTGTTTCGTAGTCGTAATTCTAATATCGTTTTGGGTTATTTAGACGACGTTAAAAAGTTTGAACGGATATCAATAACCCATTTTTCCCCTCGCTGGAAATTTTCCAAGAGTTGGATTTTTCCGTGTTTAAAATCTTCAGAAAATCATGCAGGTGTTTTCTATGGACCCTCTAGAAGAACGAAACCCTAACTCGATTCTATGACCGTCGGAACCGCCACCAAATCCTAGGGTTTGTGGTAGTTCCGCGGCGCCATAGGTGAGGCAAGGGTTGACCCTTCTACGGTTGGTCCATAGGTGTTGTGGCATGTTCAGGGTGTTTTTTAAACTCCGCTCACGTGTTGAGCTCTTTGGGAAATTTTGGGTGTTTATTGATTCGATCGAAAAGTTTAATATCGTCTAGCTATCTGTGATTGTGATACAATATTTGGAATCCACAATATTTTGTTTTATGAAAACTAATTTTAATTTTATAAATCTAGCAATTTAGTCTCATTTGATCGGTTGCCCCGGGATTTTGATGTGGATCAAAAGTCCGTCGCAATTACGTAGTGTACGCAAATACTCACCGGGTAACCTTACCAGATAGCCATGCCCCATAGCCCCGATCAAGTGACTGTAGGAGAACCCCATTGCCAAAAGCATCCGTTCGGGTGCTCGCGGCCATGGTGTTCCGCCTAAGTGCACTTCGTCGATGGCATCGGGGGTGCGACCGTCTACAAATGTTTCCGATGAGCATTCGATCAGGTTGTCGGGAATCTTGTTGAATTACCCGACCGGTTATTGGAAAGTGTTTTCAATATCGAGACTAAAATGTGGGGTTTATAATTTTTAGGCATGCGATGTCTAAGGAATTCATTTGGTTAGGCATGAAATCCAAAGTATGTGATACATTGGGTTTATGATGTCTAAGGTGGTTGCAGATTCCAATTGTTGTAGTTTTTTCACTTTCTTTTCTGCGACCGTAAGTGTAATATGTGGTGTATCACCGGTTTCGTTGCTATATGTCAATGACAATTAGGATACGCACATTTACTTACGTTGATGACATGAGATGTTATGTGTTGTTGTGATATGTTATATTGGATCGTCGTGTTTTGAATAGCCGGGGTTTTTTATGTGAGATGAGAGTTTTTCCATTTTCATTCATGTAAAAACTTATATGTAATATTATTTTATTGGGGCACTTCCGGGTTGAGGATGATGTCACTATTGATGTATATTATTTACTTTTCCGCATTAGGATAGACCCAAGGTGGGGAGCACAAGTAACCGGGTTCTAGAGTCCAGTGGGAGACCATCTCGAGGAGTCGAGACCGGCTCTCCTAGCTTTAGAATTGGTAGGGCTGCTTGCTGCTCTCATAGGGGTCTAGGGATGTGGGTTTAGCTATTCATCGCGACCGTGGAATCCGTGTTTTATACTGGCTTAATTTAAAACACAGAATTCCTAATATATCCAATATTTCATATGTTATCTTCTGCTGCTGATATTCTGTGATGCGATCACTTTATATGTCAGAGACGAATGCTTTATTATTATATATATGATATATAATAAACGTTGCTTATGTTTTTGCACCTGCGCTACTCCCGCCCCGCTATGCCGTTAGTTAAGTAACCTAACGGAGCATAACGGAACACTGTGGCAAATGCGGATGGCATAAGCGTACGTTGTATTTTCGTTTCTTCTGTGATGCTTAGGAAGCATAATATGATGGGACTTCATTAATGAGATTAATGAAAGAAAAGAAACCTAAAAGATGTTGTAGAATCAAATTTTCTAAAAAGGGTAGCTCTAGTTTTTGCTTTGCATCGTGGTATTCCTTGTAGAATATCCAGCACCTCATTCGATGAGGAAAGAGCCGAGATCTCTTCACCGGGTGTCACCTCTTTAGCAAAAGCTAGCAGATGCAACAGCTAACTCGGTTTTGTTTTTGATTGCTTTTTTAGTTCATGCTTTGCATAGTGGTATTTGTGAAATATCCTGCACCTTATTCGATAAGGAAAGAGCCGAGATCCTTTCACCGGGAGTGACCTCTATAGCAAAACTAGCAAAAGCCTCAAAAACACTCCTTTTCAAAATCACTCGATTCTACAATGATATCAAGTTCATTACGCAAAAGGTTTTCTTAAAAACCTGTCGTAGTCCTCCGTCATTTCAGATAAGTGCTACTTAGTATTTGTGCTACGTTTGTTGACCTTCGTCAAGGCGTAGTGTGCAGTAGCTAACTAGTGCTTATCTGCTAAAGCTTGTGATGCGATTGGATTAAGGTAGTCCTGCGACTTTGTTGGCCTTCGTCAAGGGTCGTGCGGCTGGGTTTAATTCAATCATGAAATGTACGGGTTGAACTTGAGTAGCGGCCTCTGGTTTGTTGGCCTTCGTCAAGGTCATAGGAAGCTAGGGGCAAAATATTATCGGGAATTTTAAGTGTTGAAATTTGCAATGAGATTGCATACCTTCTATAAGATAATTGGATCCCGATACTCACTGCGAGTAAGAGTTACTCCTGAGAGACTTTTACACATCACAATTAGCCGATCAAGTAGGTGTCTAGAAAGGTGTTAACGGGGTTACGCCCATGGGAAAACGAGGTTTATTTTAATTAGGTCCGTGCGAAAGCACGGGGAACCTCCCTCAAAGTACCGACACTGGCCTGGCTGAAAGATTGGCGAACTTGTAGGGTGTAATTAATCCCGGCTGGTCTACCTTTTAGGGTTTGAAGGAAGATTTGATAAAAACAGTGGGAGCCATTCTGATTAGATAAGATAATAATACAATCTAATCTTGCAAGAGCATACGCTAAGTGTTTTCTTCTCTCTCTTCAGGTAGCGACCATGTCAGGCCTTAATCAAGATAATAATATGGATGTATTGACCGAACCCGCTTGTTATACTGAGCTGGGGAACGTTGGTTCCATTCTTTCTTATAATTGTTATAAGACTGAGCAGGAAATAGGGGAAAATCCGGATTCCCACGTCACCCAAACGAAGAATAAGCATGTTGATGCATATTCTTCGGGTGTGTTAATTACCGAGAACTGTTTCTCAGTACACTCTACGTCCTAGGTATTAGATACCGGATCGGGATCCCACATATGTAATATGTTGCATGGGCTAAGGAAAGGTAGAGAACTGGGAATGGGTGATCGTTCTGTAAGAGTAGCGAATGGTGCAAATGTTGCAGCCAAAGTAGTTGGCGAATATCACCTTGTATTACCAAATAGTAATACATTGATTCTGAACAAATGCTATTACATACCGAAACTGATATGCAATCTTATATCAGTTTCTTTATTAAGTAAAGAAGGATATAATTTTGTAGTACAGGATAATGTTATGAACATTTTTTCTGAATCAAAAGTTGATTGGATCAGGCTCGTTAAATAATGGCATATACGTTCTAAATCAAACCACGGTTCTTAATGTACAGAACACACACAAGAGGAAGAGTTCAGAAATGAACGAATCCTTCTTGTGGTATTGTAGACTAGGTCTTATCAATGCGACACGACTAGTTAAGTTACATAAGGATGGATATTTGAATCCATTTGAATTATCATCTTATGAAACTTGCCAGTCATGTCTCAAAGGAAAGATGACCAAAACTCCGTTTACTGGACAGGGAGAAAGAGTTACGGAACTCTTGGGACTGATACACGGTGATGTATGCGGTCCCATGTCTACACATGCCAAGAATGGTTCATCATACTTCAATACATGCACTGACGATCTCTCAAGATACGAACATGTGTTCCTGTTGAAACACAAGTCTGAAGCTTTTAAGAAATTCAGAGAATATAAGCATGAAGTCGAGAACCAGACGGGTAAAAGTATTAAAATCCTTCGATCCGATCGGGGAGGAGAATACTTGAGCATGGAATTCCATAACTATCTAAAAAAGAATATGATTCTCTCTCAGCGTACTCCTCCGTATACACCACAGCACAATGGTGTATCAGAGCAGAGGAATCACACCCTATTAGATATGGTGCGCTCTATGATGAGTACTGCTAAGTTGCCTGTTTCCTTTTGGGGTTATGCGCTTGAAACAGCCATACACCTATTGAATATGGTTCCTACCAAATCTTTGCCTACCACTCCATATAAGATATGGAAGGGGAAGGGACCATATCTTAATTATGTTAAGATATGGGGTTGTCTGGCCTATGTCAAAAGGCACAATCCGGACAAACTCGAGGCAAGGTTTGTTCTGTGCAAGTTTATAGGATATCCCAAAAACTCACAAGGGTATATCTTCTACCACACCGAGGAACAAAATGTGTTTGTTTCTCGGCATGCCACCTTTTTAGAAAAGGAATTTCTTGCGAAAGAAATTAGTGGCCTTGAGGTAGAACTCGAAGAGGTTTCAGCAGCACAAACCACAACAGAAGATTTGGTAGAACTAGAGGATTCGATAGTTCCCAACGAACCTCGGCCTCTCCGCAGATCTAGTAGGGTTCCTCATCCACCTGAGAGATACTACGGTTTTCTCATTGATGGTGGGAGCGAGGATTGCATCATGGAAGATGATGACCCAACTAGCTTCGAGCAGGCCATCACGAATGGGAATTATATGAAATGGTTGGATGCAATGCGATCTGAGATGGAATCCATATACACCAACAAAGTATGGACTTTGGAAGATGCTCCTGAAGGGGTAAAACCCATCAGAAGCAAGTGGATCTTCAAGAAAAATTTGGTGTAGATGGAAAAGTTGAGACTTTCAAAGCTAGACTTGTTGCAAAAGGTTTTCGTCAACGACCAGGTGTGGATTATGATGAAACCATTTCTCCAGTGGCTATGCTTAAGTCCATCCGGATCCTACTTTCCATTGCTGCATACCATGACTACGAAATCTGGCAGATGGATATTAAGACCGCCTTTCTAAATGGTGATTTAGAAGAAAGCATATACATGACTCAGCCATAGGGCTTCATATACAGTGGGAGCAGCGGAAAGGTGTGCAAGCTGCTTAAATCCATCTACGGGTTAAAGAAGGCATCGCGGAGTTGGATCATTTGTTTTGATGTGGTAGTCAAAGAGTTTGAATTCATCAAAAATGTAGATGAACCTTGTATATACAAGAAGGCGGCAGAGAGTAAGGTTGCCTTCCTCGTATTGTACGTGGATGACATACTCTTGATAGAAAATGATGTTCCTATGCTGCACTCGGTCAAGCTCTTCTTATCACAAAGATTCTCAATAAAAGATCTAGGTGATGCCTCCTACATCTTAGGGATTAAGATCTATAGAGATAGATCTAAACGGATACTGGAATTGTCCCAATCCAGGTACATTGACACCATACTAAAGAGGTTTAATATGGAAGATTCCAAGCATGGGAATTTACCCACGATCTCAGGACTCACTCTCTCCAAAGAGATGTCTCCCAAGACTGATTTGGAGAGAGCTCGCATGCAAGGGATACCCTATGCTTCGGCAGTAGGCTCTATCATGTACGCAATGTTATGTACCAGACCCGATGTAGCATACTCACTAAATGTAGTGAGTAGGTATCAAACAGATCCAGGAGAGAATCACTGGACAGCTATGAAGAACATTCTCAAGTACTTGAGAAGGACTAAAGAGATGTTCTTGGTTTATGGTAACGGTGAATTCCAAGTGGAGTCCTTTACCGATTCGAGCTTCCAGAGTGATAAGGACGACTCTAAGTCGGTCTCGGGATTTTTCTTCACCCTCAACGGAGAGGCGGTTTGTTGAAAGAGTTCCAAGTAAGAAACTGTGGCAGACTCGACGATGGAGGCTGAATACATCGCTGCCAACGATGCTGCCAAAGAGGCTGTCTGGATGAAGAAGTTCATAACCGAACTTGGTGTGGTTCCGTCCATCGAGCATCCAATACCTTTATATTGTGATAACAATGGAGCTGTGGCTTTGGCCAAGGAACCCAGGCCCCATCAGCGATTCCCACTGTGCTTTGATTTCCACCTTACCATGTTCAAGAGAACGTGCAAAACGGTGGCTTTTGGGTACAGTCCCGAATCACATGGAGGCAATGAGCGATAGGAGGGAATTCGTCTCTCCCGGTATTGGGGGTTGATGTTGCACTGCTCGATTGGCTATAACAGGAAGTCCCTGGCCAGGGCTGATACGGAGATTTACTGTTAAGTGTTATCAATAGTTTCACGACCCGCTATGAGCTTTACATCTGCACGACTTATCAGTTACTGGGGTCTGACGTTTACCACCCCTAGACTAGATATGCGACATATCAGATGAAGAGACCGAACTGTACGGTAGTGTTACTGACAGGCTTTACAGGAGTATGAGCAGGCTTGCTTGTTGATCTTCTGATCGCTCAATACCCGGGTAGCCGTTACGTACAGCTAGTACCGCTGACGGCTTGTGGGTGATTGATATGATCATCATCTACTGCCGGCGTATTGACGAGTCTTTAGAGTCCTACACAGAGGTTTCCTGGCTCATGCGAAACGAAGTAGGAGCACATATGTGATATGTGCGGGACCGAGATTAATACGTGTATGTGATACCGTATTATATTCTCGCGATATGTGATATCGGTCGGTTATATGAGATATAGCCGGGTTATCGAATCAAGTGTTGATTCGATAAATGGATACATATGATATTAGTCGGTTATATGTGATATAGCCGGATTATTAAATCAAATGTTGATTTAATAATATATTTACATTAACTAATATTAGCTCACTTGTGCATTTCTTTTTCTCACATATGCACACTTGATATATATGTGATATATATTATTTGTGTTTTCTTTTTGTGTCATGCTTTATGATACATGCTACATGGGTGTATGAGACTCACACCATGCTCATGATAATGTGAGGTTTAATTATTTCAAGTAAATCCAAATTAGTTGGAAATTAGTCGCATGGCATGAAGTTTGTGGAAGCTTATAGATCCATTGACTTAGTCCGCTAATTTTGTTTTACTTAAGATATTTATTAACCCAACCATTCTCATTAGCCATGGTTAAGTCTCTACATGAGTTATATGAGATATTATCTCACCCATGGTTGCCTCACTCTCTCATTCATTTTCTATCTTCTTCATCTTCATCTTCATCAAGAGTGAGCTCTCTAGATTTTGAGAGGTGAAGAAAACTAGTGAGAAAATTAATTCTAAAGTGAGCAAAATTCATACTTCATCATCCTCTACTAGATTAGCTATTTAGTTTAGGGTGTTAGCTTCACTAATCCCTAATTAGTGAAGAGATAGCTTGGGTTGGTGTCTCCTACGTAGATCGTCTTCGGCCTCGAAGACTTCGTGCAAGCTTGTTCCTTTCATCTTGTGGAGCCATTCTAGAGTCCGGAAGATCACTACTTGGAGCGAAGGGGCTACTACATGGAGCTATTGAAGTGAAGGACCGGTCTACAAAGGTTGTATTCTATGTTCACTTAGATGTAAAGATGTTTACATGTTGTATTGTCTAATTCTCTAGTTAAGATTCTATGGTTAGGGTTGTTTAGCATGGCAATTTTTTGAAAATGGTATGGACGATGCCTCCCGAAACCTTGCTGTCATGCTAGGAATCCCTACAATTGGCATATCACTTGCTTAGGCAATTGAGTCAATCATGAAATGTCAAGTACCACACCAGATATTGCTTTTGCACTGGCTGCAATAAGCATATATTAATTCAATCCTGGAGAAACATTGGGAAGCAGTTATGAACATAAGAGAATGTTCTTGGTATGTGGTAATGGCAGTGCCACGACCCGGAATTTAGCTTGTGACCGACACTTAAATCACGCAACGTTTAAAGGCGTAACGTAATTCTAGTAAGCCGAAGCCCAGAAATCTAAACCTTTTTGCGGAAAATAGTGAAGGTGCAGTTTTGAAATAAAGGTATAATGAAATCAAGTTTTTCTTAAATGCATAAATAAAGATTTATGAGGAAACAAAAGGGGTTATATACTAAAGTTGAAAACATTTTCGTCCTTAAAAATTTAGGCAGCACCTCCCTTGTAATCTTTTATCCAAAACCCCATACAAGCAATATATATAGGCATCCCCAAGCGGGAGCTAGCTCTTCGCCAATTGGCGGAATCACAACCACGCAATAAACATATATACGACGCCTAATTGCGAAGATCACCACAGAAAGAATAAATGAATAAAGTAAGACATCAATAACACAAAAGAAGCGAACATACACCCATCGCTCTAAGTCTCGCAATCACACAAGTCTGTCTAGGTCTACCAATATACAAAGTATAGTTTCTGATTGATGGAGTTTATCTAGATACAATAGAAATAATAAGTACAAGAGTGGGCATGATCCAATGTGTCCCACCTACCATAGCAAAACAACATGAAGTAAGCTTTGTGCTAACGATATCGCTACTGATCCAAGCGGTCGAACCTGCAAGAAATTGTGGCACAACGGGAGTGAGTTGCCAACTCGTGAGTAGAAAACACCAGCACGAAGAAATCGAATAAACAACGGTTCCTAGGCCATACTATATCATGAAGGTAATACTATGGTATTTAGGGTGACCATGTATGCATACGTATCAACAGTATAATCGATGCCAATGAAAACATGTAAAAGATCAAACTTCTGAAATCATGTGCCTGTATGTATGAGGAAAATCAACCAACCAGTGTCTATCAACGACACATCAACATCATGGAAACTGAGTGTCCAATATCGACACTGGAAAATATCATGAAACCCGTGTCCAGTATCGACACGTAAATCCTCATATCTCAGGCACCGCATCCTCTGATTGGCCCTCAGGTACCGCATCCTCTGATCGGCCCTCATATCCATCTCAAGACTCCGGTCGGTATCCTCCAGATAACCGACGAGTCCAAACTATCACCGGTAGGTAGTGCTCCCCCTGTCAGGCTCATTGTCATCCCCACAAAATCCTTTCTTGCCCCGGGGTACTTTACTGGGTCCACCATCTACCCGCAGATGATTCACCCAACTCCCCGAATCGGGACTCGAAAACAAGCTCAGAACCGAGAAAACTCATGGTGGACGCCTCGAAATCACATCACGAGAAACCGCATTTTTTAAAAACAATTCATAATTTCCTTTGAAATATAACCGCGGTTCTCAAATCCAGAAATCTCATGAAAACGGCATCTCAATGCATACAACCATAAAGTACGATGTATATAAACATAGAACAGTAATATGAGCATATCAAGTATATCATGCAAGCATGTCAAGTGATAGTACTGAATAATGAATGTACTTTACAGTTATGAATAATATCATGATATGGCAGTTCTACTGTGCAAGTGGCATGGAAATTACCGATGATGAATGTGTGTGAGCCGGCAAATCAGTGTAAGTGTAACATGCGCGTCATCGGTAATTGTGCAGGTGTACTAGTAGAGGATTTCATAAAACGGTAAATACCGGAAACATAGCATGTAATTCACAAGGGATAAGCCAACATAAACATGAACGATAATAAGGTATACAACTATATGTGAACCATACAATCAGTTTAAAAGATACGAATCATAGTTTTGAAAGTGGGGGCTACGGTGTTTTTAAGGAAAAGACACCATTTGAAAATCCGTAGCGTCCCTTGAGCTTTCCATTTAAAAGTGCATACGATTCGTCAGTTTTGGAAATAAGTATGGTTCAGGTGGCATCTTTACGTCGGCGATCCCGCCTCATAGAATCAGATGTGGCAATATCCTCAAATCACGAGCGCAGATCAATCATCCGGTAATATCTTATCGCGTACGGTAATCCATCGTACGCGGTCATCAAACAGAATAGGTATTCTATCGTCCTATTCATCGACAAGGGTACGGATCTATAGTCTCGTACGCCATATCACTCTTTATTCTCATATTCATATATATATATATATATATATATATATATATATATCTCAAGTCACATCTGTATCAATCTCATATCATGTCTTGGCAAAAGTATCTATATTCTCATTCGCCCGCATCCGTATATCGACATATTAAGCCAAGTCATCTTATTTCATCATATTCTCTTTTCATCACATCAATATCTCACATCAAGTCATCTTGCATATACCTTATATTCTCATATATCAAACCGAGTCATCCTTAGCTATCAAACCATCTCATATATCAAACCGGGTCATCCTTAGCTATCATACCATCTCACACTAAAACCTTTGATCATATCCCTGAATTCATATCTAGGTTTCTCCAACTATAACTTAAATGACGATTTTTCCATATCAAAGGTTGCGGGGGTGCTATACGCCATCCACTCGACATCCCTTGTAGATATAAATCTACTCATATGCAATCTCCTTGCTTAGTCGAAGTCGATGAGCTTCTTGATCTCCTTCATCGTCTCGGAAGTCTACGCGAAGGTACCTACATATCAACACACATCGTAACGTTATTAAAACCAAGTCCGAAAACCGATATGGCACACGATGTGCTCATAGGTTAGAACCTATAGCCTACGCATGTTAAAATAGCCAAATAACCCTCGTCGTTGACGTACAAACGTCCAACGACGAAATACAATATCAAATACAAAAACTCAAGTTCAGAAATCAGAAAACACGAAATCAGCAACCTAAGAAATCTCTCCCAGATTTTACCCTAGGTCAAATTAGAACATTTTTCATATAGGGTAGGTTTACATATCAGATAACAAAGCCACTCACCAAAATTCAACTTCATCCCCTACAGTGTGGCCCCAATTTGCGGCCACAAGGAATTTATCTGCGACTTGAACCTGGGGAAAAGGGCTCGGGTTTCAGGTGTTGCTTCATGGTTGTTTGCTCGTCTCACTGTCATAGAAAATTATTTTATGGTGGTCTCGGGTCATAGCAGATCCTACGGAGATGTCACAATTCACCAAAAACCGATATCAGGGAATACTAAGTTCATGGTTTTGGGTTCTAGTCAATGGTCTTGGCCAGTAAAACATCACTAAGGTCAAGTAAACATGATCCTAGAAAATTCCAAGATCACAAATCTCACTAAAACGAACTCTATACTAAATTAGAAGGTTAAGAAATTAATTACAAGATGAGGAGTGGAATTATATCTCTTGGAAGCAACTCAAGAAATACCCTAGATGCTCCAAGTGCCCAAAATCCAAACTTGAGCTCACTGGGTGGTGTAGGATGAGGTGGGGATCATTTTTAATGAAGGGAGTGTGGGATTTTGGCAAGGTTTTTGAGGTGGTTTCATGAGGTAGAAGAGATAGAGGAACTTGAGATGAAGAAGAAGAAGGAAGAAGAAAATGAGGTGAAGAAAGATGGTGGGGAAAAGGCCGTGGTCAAGATAACCCCCCTCCCCCTCTCTCACTCTCATGCCCATACTCATATGTCATCATGTTGTCCCCTCTCCATGCCTCCATGTCACATGTCTCTTTTCTTTTCTTTACTTTCTCATCTAAAAGGAATCAATTAACACAAATACAATGAAACAAATTTGCAACAAAATGCAACATGTTATGGTGCACTAACCATGGCTAATTAAAAATACGGATTTGGCTTAATCATGATTAGTAGTGCACTAATCAAGTTTAATTTAAACTTGCATATAAATAATTGAATAATTAATTATAAAATGCTCAAATACAATAAATACCTTTTTAGTAAATAATACAATATAAATCTCCAATTATTTTCCAAATATCGGTATATAATTATACCATTTTACGAAAACCCTAATTCGCAAGTCGAATAGTTTTCGTGAAATATATTATTTTATTATTAAATTCCAAAAATAATATTTTATTTTTTGAAATGTTACAGACAGCCTCCTTCAGGAGGCGGCTATCATTTCAAGCTTCCAAGGTGACCTGGATGACAGAGTGACTGTTAGAGTTATAGTTTTCCCTCTTTTGAGGGGCAGTATGTTAGACAGGGGGTCCAAGCGGATACTGAGGAAGGTATGGCGTAGGAAAATGATTAAATTCAGTGGAAGATACGGTCTATGAAGTTTGTTGGATTTGGAGTTCATTTGTGAACTGGGTCCCATCAGATATCCAGACAAATTCAGGTATCGCTCATTTCGGGAGATAGTCTTTCTCCGCGAAGTTGAGATATAGATAGATAAAGATAGAAACATTGGAGCGGATCCAATCATTGAGGCTATTCCTCGAACGCAATAGTTTCATAAACGGACTTTATGAGATTGATTAGTAGAGAAGTTGGGTGTTCAGTATCACATGGGCTGTGAGTATGCGACATCGCAATAATTAGCCTTAAGTGCAAGTGGGAGATTGTTGGTTATAGTGCCCTCAAGTCAATTATTGTAATCGCAGGCATGCGATTATGATGATTGAGGGAGGACCTATATGGGTAGAACAGTCTTACTCGAGATGATAGTATGCTATCTGGTTTCTCTCTGTTATCATGTACATGCATTATATGGTATTACAGATCACTATTACATGTTGATAGAGCCCAATGGATTCTTGCTTGACTACCAACATTATGATGGCGATCATATACGTGGGAGATGGGTGGTCTATAAGCACATCCTTAAATGTTCCTAGTCGAAAAAGTATCGAGACTGGGCATCGATACTCCGGAGTAGAATAGTGTATACTTTTCGAGGCCCCGACGAGGGGAGGTGGCCGGTCTCACAAGCCATTGGTGTCAGTTAGTCACCTAAGATAGTATACAGGTGCTCATTGGGTTATGAGTTGTTTATCACAGAAAACTGCAATTTAATACCGTTAATTCATTATCTATTTTGTGATCGGTACTATTAATCAGTGTCTGCTCAGTAATTACAGATTACAGGTGTTCGTGATAAAATACTGGAAACACACTCAATATCACGGATATAACGTTTGGGAGCCGACACTGCAATCAGAATAGAAAACCGACCGATATTCAAAGAGCTCTTTTGCAAATGAACATGTGTACATAATTTTGGTCGAACACAACATAAATGTGCACTAAGCTCTTTGATTACTTGGACCATGGAGGGGCTTCCTATGGCACATGTGGGCACATGTGGGTGTGATGGGTAATAAATGCAAAAAGTTTTGATGTGATATTGGCATCAATTTTCCCTCCATGTCTCTGAATGCAAAGCAGGCTTAAACAGATAAATCAAACAGCATCAAAGTGATTTTGGATAGCACACAAGTCCACCATGCCAAGACGAGCCTTAATGATCTGATTTGGACCGACGAGTCCCTAAATAAAACCGGCATGGCCGGCCCCTCTTGCTCCAAAGATCCTCATTTTTCTTCTGGCACTTTATATGCATCACATCATCCCTTCTATATTATTTGTTTATTCTACTTTGATGCCTATAAATACCAGAACAGATTAGAGCCAAAGGGGATGCAACATTATACCATTTTCATTTTGTTTTAGTTTTTGGTTTAGGCTTGAAAGTTGTGAGGGCTTTAACTTGGTTTCTTCTTCTTCTTCCCTCTTGAAGCTTTCTTTTGAGAGCTTCATTATGGAGGTTGAACAAGTTACCAATATCTTGTATCTTAACTACATCAAGTTTTAATATTATTGTTATTTTTTTGTTTACTTACTTCTTTTCTTTTCTTTACTTGCTTTTCTTTTCATTATTTATAACTAATTTATTTGGTTGTGGTGATGGTAAGGAAGTGAGATGAAAGGCTTTGCCTTCCTCCTCCTCTTGTTTATGTTTAATTTGCTTAACATGATTCTAACTTAAAGATTGTTTATGTATTGATGTGATATGGTATTATGAAGCCATGGTTACTTTGTAACCTCTTCATATACCATACTCACTCCCTTTCCCCATTTTCACAATGTTTAAGTTAAGATCTATTTGGTGTCAAGCTTGCTAAGTTTGGATACAGTATTTTGTGACCAAGTGCTTGACAAACCCTCGGTTTTCATATACCATATACTATCACAAACCCTTAGCAAAGTTAATACTAAAACTAATTGCTCTCACTCACTACTTTGTGGTTTTGATGTTGTCGTATGCTTACTAACCCTTGTGCTCAGTGTTGATACCACAAGCTTGGACATGCAAACGGTAAGTGAAAAATACGGACCCGCTTCGTGTTTTGCGTTGAATATCAGTATTTTGATGACTTGTGCTTCGCAACCGCCTTGATAAGTCATGCTTCACGCCGGGATCGACACAAGGACGGACAACTCATGAGCTAGGGAACGTCGAAGGAATCGTCGCGATTCGACCATCCGAGCCAAAGCCATGGCCATTTCTTTCTTAACTTGTTTTCTTTGTTTTCGTGTTTTATATTTTTGTGACAAACCAACCAATTCATTATCTATTGAACCTTAAGCAACAAAACCTAATACACAATTCCCTGCGGATCGACCCGTACTTGCCGGCTTGCTATAACGCGCCGTGCACTTGCGGTTTATAAATTTTAAAACAAGACTGAGCTCGCGTACGCATCCATTTCCTTAAAACGATTCCATTTCCAAAACATACGCGTTTGCGCGTGTGGGTAAAGTCCCAACATGAGTATACTGGACAGACTCGCTGGGAACATGCTAGATGGTATTATACCTATTGTCAGATAGCAGTTCTCAGGTGACATGAGTACAGGTTAGTATGTCGACCTGAGATCATCGTTTGTCTCATGTGAGTTCCTACTGTGCTTTGATTACTACCCTACCATGGCTTAAAGGAGTCATGCAAATAGGTTTTAGTTGTGTACAGTCCCGAGCCACATGGAGGCAGTGAGCGGATCGTCGAGGATTCGTCTCTCCCGGTATTGGGGGTTGATGTCGCGCGGTGCACGGGTGACCATCACCAGAAATCCTTGGTTAAGGTAGGTGAGAATTACTAATTTGGATCAGTAGTTTCTCAGTGGGTGATGAGCTTCATACCGACACGAAATATCGCGTTATTAGGGGTCTGACTTTATCCACCCCCTAAACTCGATATGCGATACTCTTAGACGAACAGACCGGACTGTATGGAGATTGTCACAGACAGGCTCAAAAGGGGTTCGGGTGAGTTTGCTCGTCGGCCTTCCTTTCGCTCAATACCTGGGTAGCCGTTACGTACAGCTAGTGCCGCTGACGTGCTTGTGGTTAAACCCACTGCCAGCGTATTGACGAGTCTTTAGAGTCCCACACAGAGGGTTTCTCTGGTTCAGGCGAAATGATATAGTAGCCATATTTTGATACGTGTAGGGTTCCGATCGAATGATTGTACTAGTTACCAGGACTTTCGATCAAACGGTTGATAATACTAGCCGGCTCGGGATTGAGCCGGATTATTAAATCAGGTATTGATTTAATAATTTACGTATATGTATTTCAATATGCATATTTTAGTATTATGTTCTTTGTGTTGTTCTATCTCTTTGGGTATTCGTATTTTTGTACGAATATAGGTATGTATATACAGTTGAGCGTAATCATTATTTATACGGAAAAAATTCTAGAATGTGGACACCTCAATTTAGATTATCCAATTATTTATTTAAATGGAAATGAGGTGTAAAGGTAAAGAAAAGAGTATGGTGAGACCCATGCTTGAATATTGTTGACAAATGAATTGTTAATTCATTTGTGCTCACTATTCAATTATGGTTGCATTATTATATTTGGAAAATGTGTTTTACAAAATCATGCTTGATGTTTTTCTCTCTCTAGTTTTTTGCGCACTTGTTTCCTCACTTGAGTTTTCTTCACATGAGAGTTTTGCATGGTTGGTTTTTGTAAACACTCTCACCATTTGGTTATCTCTCTTCACTACCTTTCTTGAGCTCCTCCTCCTTTTTCAACTTCTACCCTACCATCTCATGTGTTGAGAATCAAGGGTAGAAGAAGAGATAGATAAACACTTTGAGAAACACACTACATCCATAGGCACTCTAGATTAGCAACCTAGAGTCCCTAGTTGCTTCACTAGATTCTTAGTGTGAAGCTAGAGCCATGAGCTACATCCCTCAGGTGAATCATCTTCGATGGAGGAAGACCGGCGGCCAAGTTCGATCGAGAAAACCTCTAGGAGCTAAGGAAGATGGTAGAAGACCGAAGGACACGGTTCATTCGATATAACACTTCTATCACAGTAGATAAGCTCTTCGTAGTTTGCTAGTTTCATATTTGGTTTCGATTCTAGGTAGTTGTTTCTAGCGCCAAGTTTTTTAAACACCAAAATTTTTGTTCCGCATCGGCCACGATAGATGGATAGGGCGCTAGCAAACCTCAACATAACGGTGCATGACGGGGCCCCGTGGCAAATGCAAATGGCATAAGCGTACGTTCTATTTTCGTTTCTTTTCTGCAATGATAAGGTTAATTGATGGGACCACATTAATTTAGATTAATGCAAAGGAAATAAACCTAAAATCTGATGTTGTTGGAACAATTACTAAACCACTCAGTTTTCTTCAAAACGCAACTTTTAAAAGCGGAGCTTAAACCACTCCTTTTCAGAAGCTATTCGGTTCCTACGACTATATCAAGTTCATTACGTTAAAGCTTTTCGCCAAAAATCAGCCGTAGCCCTCCATCATTTCAGATAGGTATCTACTAGTATTCATGCTATTTGTTTTGACCTTCGCCAAGGCATAGTGTTTGGTAGCTAGTGGGTGCTTATCTGTAGCATAGATAGATGCATTAGTTTAGGACAGACATACAGCTGTTTTGGCCTTCGTCAAGGGCTCTTACGAATGGGTCTAGATTAATTTGGATAATGACGTGTTGAACTTGACTTGTGACTTATGATGTTTTGACCTTCGTCAAGGTTATAAGCGCTCGGGGGAAAAATCATATCGCGAGTTTCAAACATAAAGGAAACTTGCTAGTATTGCATACCTTCTGGAGTGTGGAGTTTTTGGTAGGCTTCCTCCAAAATCATCACACAATGATAGTTGGGTCCTGATCCTACTATGAGTATCGGCTGTTAGTTATATGTATGCCCTAGAGGCCATTACTATACATGACATGTATATTGTAGTGGATGCTTAGACATATATAGGGAGAACTTTCTTGCTCGACATGATAGTATGCTATCTGGTTACTCTTTATCTTAACGTGTACACTGATTGTCTCTCTGTTACATGTTGGTAAAGCCCTTAGGATGTGTACTTGACTGCCTGGACTATGATGCGGATCATACTAGTGGGGACATGGTAGTCCATAAGTACATCCTTCAAGGTCCCTAGTCGTGGGTGTATCGAGACAGGGCATCAATGCACCAGAGTAGACTAGCGTATACGCATCTTGACCCATATGATGGGCGATGGATGATCCCATATACATCGGTGTTTGACATCAAGGATGGTGTACGGGTGCTCAGTGGAGACTGGGTACACTGGACAGACTCGCTGAGAACTCCCAGATGGTATTATACCTTACGTCAGATGGCAGTTCTCTGGTGACACTGGTACAGCTTAGTCTGTTGACCCGAGATCGTCATAGAGTCTTGTGTGATTCCCACTGTGGTTTGATTTCCATCATACCACGTCCAAGAGGGCGTGCAAAAGGGTGGCTTTTGGGTACAGTCCCGAATCACATGGAGGCAATGAGTGATAGGAGGGGATTCGTCTCTCCTGGTATAGGGAGTTGATGTTGCGCTGTGTTCGATTGGCTATAACCGAAAATCCCTAGCCAGGGTTGCTGAGATTTACTGGTAAGTGTTACCAGTAGTTTCTCGAACTGTTATAGACCTCATATCGACACGACTTATCGAGCTACTGGGGTCTGACGTTTACCACCCCTAGGCGAGATATGCGACATATCAGACGAACAGACCGGACTGTACGGTAGTGTTACTGATTGGATTCGCAGGAGTACTAGCGGGCTTGCTAATACCCGGGTGGCCGTTACGTTTAGCACACCGCTTGCGGCTTATGGGTGTTTGATATGATCATCACCTACTGCCGGCGTATTGACGAGTCTTTAGAGTCCTACACAGGGGTTTCCTGGCTCAAGCGTAACGGAGTAGGAGCAAATATATGATATGTGCGGGACCGAGATTAATACGATATGAGATACCGTATTCTATTCTCGTGATTCATGACATTGATCGGTTGTATGCGATATAGCCGGGTTATCGGATCAAGTGTTGATTCGATAAGTTGTTACACATGATATTAGTCAGTTATAGCCGGGTTATTAAATCAAGAGTTGATTTAATAATTTAATGTATAATTATATATTTGATATATTACATTACATTAACTAGTATTTACTCACTTATGATTTATTTTCTCACTAAAATATGCACATTGTTTATATGTGATATATGCAAGTGTACATGTTTGTATCATGCTTGATGATACACACAAGTTGGATGTATGAGACTTAAACCAAATCAAGGTTAAATTAGGGTTTACTAATTTACTAACAAATAACAAAAGAGATGAGATTTTGGTCAAAGTTATCAAGCTTCATGAAGCTTGATAAATATTGACAAAGTCAACTCTTTTGTCATTCCTTAGGATATTACTTAACCCAACCCTTAACCTAATGCCTTGGTTAATTCTCTACATGAGTTAAGCATGAGGGCTTAACTCAACCATGGTGCAATAATTCATTGAATAAGTTTTCATTTGGATGGATTATTCACTTCTTCTTCTTCATCAAGCTCCATCCAAAAGCTTACTAGCTCCAATGGTGCCATGAGAAAAAGAGTGAGAAAATCAATTCTAAAGTGAGCCCACTTCCTACTTCTTCATCCTCTACCACTTGCCATGTAGTAGAGTGTGTTCTCTTCACAAAGTTCATGACCTAGTGAAGGAATAGCTTGAGTTAGTGTCTCCCCGACGTAGATCATCTTCGGCCTCGAAGTCATCGTAGTAAGCACGTTCGTTCTTCTCGTGGAGCTTCTCTAGAGTCCGGAGTTCAAGATCGCAGCGATGGGGACGTCTACACGGAGCTAATGAAGTGAAGGACCGGATCTACAAAGGTTGTAATCCCTTTCACTTAGTAGCAAAGTAGTTTGCTTGCTTTAAGTTTCGCCTTACCTCTAGTAAACGATCTTGCATAGGGTTGTTAGGCACATAAAAATTTGATTTTGGCATGGTTGATGCCTTGTGGGACCTCATGAGTGTGCCTAGGAACCCTACAGTGGTATTAGAGCCTAGCTAGAGCTTTAGGCGAAGTGTAGACGAAGTTAGAAACCCGATCGAACCCCGAAACCCTAAACTACACCCCTCTCTGTACATTTTTTAAAACAGTGGATTTTTCCTAATTAAAAATGCTCAAAAAATAGAGCAGGTAATTCTAAGGAATAATGCTGAAAACGACAACCTAAGTCTATAGTATCGCCGCGGAACCGCGGCCCTACCCTACTTGTTGCGGCGGTTCCGCGGCCGTATGTGATGATTAGGCACTTCTGTTTCTACAGTTATCCCCGTAGGTGTTTCCTGTTTCTTCTGGGAATTTTTAATTTATACTCAACAGTTGAGTTTTCTGGGGTGTATTGGGGACTCGTTGGTTTGATCGGATATTTTAACTTTGTTTTTGTGTTTTTCCGGGTAATTTAGAAAGTGTTAAAAAGTTCGATCGGATATCAATATCTCATTTTTCCCCCTGTCGGAAAATTTCCAAGTGTTGGATTTTTCCGTAGTTTAAGAACGTCTAAATCGTGCAAGTAACGCGATGGACCCTCTAGAAGACAACAAACCTTAACTCGATTATGTGACCGTCTTGAACTGCCTTTTGAACCTTAGGTTTTGGGGCAGTACGGCGTGCCACATGTGAGGCGTTGGCTTGACCCTTCTACGGCTAGACCATTGGTACTGTGGCATGTGATGGATGTTTTTAAACTCCCCTCAAGTGTTGAGAACTATTTGGGAAAACTTGGATGTTTAATTATTCGATCGGAAAGTTTAACATTGTCTATTTATCTGGAAAGTAATACAATATTTGGAATCCACAAAAAGTTATGAGATAACTAATTTGAATGTTATAAACATAGCAGTTTAGTCTCAATTGATCAGTTGCCACGGAATTTTGATGTGATCAAAAGTCCGTCGCAATCACGTAGTGTACACGGATACTCGCCGGGTAAACTTAATAGACAGCCATGCCCCATAGCCCCGACTAAGTGACTGTAGGAGAACCCCGTCGCCAAAAGCATCCGTTTGGATGCTCGCGGCAGTGGTGTTCCGCCTTAGTGCACTTCGTCAACGGCATCGGGGGTGCGGCCGTCTACTAAAGTTTGCGACGAGTATTCGATCAGGATGTCGGGAATCTTGTTGAATTGCCCGACTTGATATTGAAAAGAGTTTTCGATAATGAGACTAAAATGCGGGGTTTATAATTGTTAGGCATGCAATGTCTAAGGAATTCATTTGGTTAGGCATGCGATATCTAAGGAGGTTGCGGATTCCAACTGTTGTAGTTTTACACTTTCTTTTCTGTGACCGTAAGCGTAGTATGTGGTGTATCGCCGGCTTCGTTGCTATACATCAACGACAATCAGGATACGCATACTTGCTTACGTTGATGATATGAGATATTATGTGTTGCTGTGATATGTTGTATTGGATCGTCGCGTTTGAATAGCCAGGGGTTTTATGTGAGATGAGAGTTTTTCTTTTTTATTCATGTAAAATTCATTTGTATGTAATATTCTTTTATTGGGGCACTTCCGGGCTGAGGATGATGTCACCACTTATATATTATTTACTTTTCCGCATTAGGTAGACCCAAGGCGGGGAGCACAAGTAACCGGGTTCTAGGGTCCAGTAGGAGACCATCTCGAGGAGTCGAGACCGGGTCTCCTAACCCTAGAATTGGCAGTGTTACTTGCCACTTTCGTAGGGGTCTAGGGATGTGGGTTTGGATATTCATCGTGACCGTGGAATCCGTGTTTTATACTGGCTCGTATTGAAAACACGGACGTCATATTATATCCAATATTTCATATATGTTTCTTCTGCTGCGATATCTGTGATGTGATCATTTGATATGTTGTGATAGATACTGTATATAGTATATACGATATATTATATAGACGTTACTTATGTTTTACACCTGCGCTAGCCCTGCCCCGCTCTGCCGTTAGTTACCTAACCTAACGGTGCACGAGGGGACATCGAGGCGAATGCGGATGGCATAAGTGTACGTCGTATTTATCTGTAATGTTTAGGTGACTTAAATGATGGGACTTCATTAAGATGATTAATGATAGAAAAGAAACCTAAAAGATGTTGTGGAATCAAATTTTCAAAAACAGGTAGCTACGGTTCTTGCTTTGCATCGCGGTGTTCCTTGTAGAACATCCTGCACCTTATTCGATAAGGAAAGGGCCGAGATCCCTTCACCGGGAGTGACCCCTTTAGCAATGACTGGCAGATGCTACACCCCTCAGTTTGTCTTTTGATTGCTTTTGGAGTTTTTGCTTTGCATAGTGGTATATATGATATACCCTGCACCTTATTCGATGAGGAAAGGGCCGACGATCCCTTCACCGGGAGTGACCCCTTTAGCAAAACTAGAAAAGTCTCAAAAACACTCCATTTAAAATCATTTGATTCTACAACGATATCAAGTTCATTACGCAATAGGTTTTCAGAAAAACCTGTCGTAGCCCTCCGTCATTTCAGATAAGTCCTACTTAGTATTCGTGCTACGTTTGTTGACCTCCGTCAAGGCGTAGTATGCGGTAGCTAACTAGTATTTATCTGCTTGTGCATATGATGCAGATTGGATTAGGGTAGTCGTGCGACCTTGTTGACCTCCGTCAAGGGTCGTGCGGGTGGGTTTGATTCAATCAAGAAATGACAGGTTGAACTTGACTAGTAGCCTATGGTTTGTTGACCTCCGTCAAGGTCATAGGGTGCTAGGGGCAAAATTATCGGGAATTTCAAGTGTTGAAATTTGCAATGAGATTGCATACCTTATATGAGATAGTTGGATCCCGATACCCGCTGCGAGTAAGAGTTACTCCTGGGAGAGTTTTATACATTACAATTAGCCGATCAAGTAGGTGTCTAGAAAGGTGTTAACGGGGTTATGCCTCTGGGAAAACGAGGTTTACTTTAATTAGGTCCGTGCGAAAGCACAAGGAACCTCCCTCAAAGTACCGACACTGGCCTGGCTGAAAGATTGGCAAACTTGTAGCGTGTAATTAATCCCAGCTAGTCTTCCCTTTTAGGGTTTGAAGGAAGATTTGATTAAAACAGTGGGAGACATCCTGATTAGATATATTAGATAACCAATCTAATCTTGCAAGAGCATACGCTGAGTGTTTTCTTCTCTCTCTCTCCAGGTAGCGACCATATCACGCCTTAATCAAGATAATAATATGGATATATTGACCGAACCCGCTTGTTATACTGAGCTGGGGAACATTGGTCCCGCTCCAACTTATAATTGTTATAAGACAGAGCAGGAAATTGGGGAATACCAGATTTCCCGTGCCGCCCAAACGAAGAAAGTGCATGCTGATGCATCATCTTCGAGTGTGTTCATTACAGAGAACTGTTTCTCAGTATCCTTTACGTCCTGGGTATGTGATACTGCGTCAGGATCCCGCATATGTAATCTGTTACATGGGCTACAGATAGGTAGAGAACTGAGAACGGGTGTAAGTTTCATGAGATAGAAAACGGTGCAAGTGTTGCAGCCAAGTCTGTTGGTCACTATCACCCTGTATTACCAGAATACATTGATTCTGAACAAATGTTATTAGATACCGAACCCGATATACAACATCATATCAGTCTCTTTATTAGTAAAGAAATGATATAATTTTGTATTGTTGGATAATGTTTTGAACATTTTCTATATCAAGAGTTGATCGGTTCAGGCACGTTATCTAAAAGCATTGACGTTCTAAATCAAACTACAGTTCTTAGTATACAGAACACACACAAGAGGAAGAGTTCAGAAATGAACGGATCCTTCTTGAGGCATTGTAGACTAGGTCATATCAATGCGACCCGACTAGCTAAGTTACATTTAGATGCATATTTAAATCTGTTTGAATTTACATCTTGTGAAACTTGCAGGTCATGTCACAAAGATATGATGACCACAGCTCCGTTTATTGGAAACAGAGAAAGAGTTAGTGAACTCTTGGGATTGATACATGCTGATGTATGAAAGTCCCTTGTCTACACATGCCAAGACCGGTTCTTTGTACTTCATTACATTCTCTGATGATCTCTCAAGATTCAGACATATGTTCCTGTTGAAACACAAGTCCGAACTTTTTGAGATATTCACAGAATATAAGTTAGAAGTAAAGAACCAAAATACGGGTATAAGTATTATGTCCTTTGATGAGATCAAGGAGGAGAATACTTGAGCACGGAATTCCTGAACTATTCTAAAGGAGAATGAGATTCTCTCTCAGCATTACTCCTCCGTATAAACCATAGCACGATGGTATATCGGGGCGGAGCAATCACACCCTATGTGATATGGTGTGCTCTATGATGAGTACTACTGAGTTTCCTATTTTCTTTTGGAAGTTATGCACTTGAGAAGCTGCATACTTATTGAATAGGGTTCAAATCAAATCAATTGCCTACCACTTCATATGTGATATGGATAAGGAAGAGCCCATATCTTAAGTTTGTTAAGATTTGGGGTTGTCTGGTTTATGTCTAAAAGCAAAATCCGGACAAGCTCAAGGCAAGGTCTGTTATGTAGAACTGGAAAGGTTCTAGTTATACAAACTGCAGCTGATAATTTGGTAGAACCAAAGGATTCAATAGTTTCCAACAAAGCTCAGCCTTTCCGCCGATCTAGTAGGGTTCCTTACCCACCTGAGAGATACTTCGGTTTCTCTATGACAGTGGGAGCGAGGATTGCATCATGAGATGATGACCCAACTAGTTTCGGGCTGGCCATCAGGGGTGGAACTCCGTAAGAATGGCTAGATGCTTATCGATCTGAGATGGAATCCTTATACACCAACAAAGTATGGACTTTGGTTGCTATATCTGAAGGGTTAAATTCCCATCAGGAGCAAGTATAACTTGAGAAGATTACTTGGTGTAGATGGAAAAGTTAAGACTTTCAAAGCTATGCTTAAGTCCATCCAGATCCTACTTGCCACGGCTACATACCATGACTACGATATCTGGTGGTTGGGTGTCATGACTGCTTTTCTAAATGATGTTTTAGAAGATAGCGTCTATAAGTACACAGCCAGAGGGCTTCGTAGACAGTGGGAGCAGCGGAAACGTGTGCAAGATACTTTATAGGATAAAGCAGGCATCGCGGAGTTGGAACATCTGTTTTGATGTGGTAGTCAAAAAGTTTGACTTCATCAAAATGGTAGATGAACCTTGTATATACAAAAAGGTAGTAGGGAGTATGGTGGTGATCCTCGTAGAGTACGTGGATGACATACTCTTGATAGGGAAGGAGTTTCCTATGCTACGCTCAGTCAATCTCCGCTTATCACAAGGATTCTCCAGATAGGATCAAAGTGATACCTCCTAAATTCTGGGTTTTGGATCTATGAGATAGATCTAATTGGATGTTAGGATACTCACTAGTTGTAGTGAGATGGTATCAATCGATCCTGGGGAGTATCACTGGAAAGGTTCCAGGGTGATAAGGACGACTGAATGTTAGTCGCAGGCATTGTCTTTACCCTCAGTGGAGGGACGGTATGATGGAAGCTAGATACCGTGACATACTAGACGATTAAAGGCAAGATACATCGTTACCAAGGACACTACCAAAGAGGTAGTCTGGATATATATATAAGTTCATGAGATGAACTTCGTTCCTACCATTGTGTGACAATGGAGTTGTGGCTTTTGCCAAGCAACCCCCCCCCCCCCGTCCCATCAGAAATCCAGATATAATTCTTAGGCAGTATCACCTGATCATGGAGATGGTTGATCTCCAGGGAGATCGAGGTTAGGAGAGTAGACTCAGAGGACAAAACGGCGGATCCACTCACAAAGGCTTTTTCCTAGAGAGCGACTATTATGGGATGGTTGAGTATGAGATACTACAACCACTGTTATCAGATGGCCCTTGTGCAAGTGGGAGATTGTTAGTTATATGTATGCCCTAGAGACCATTACTATACATGAGATGTATATTGTAGTGGATGCTTGGACATATATAGGGAGAACTTTCTTGCTCGACATGATAGTATGCTATCTGGTTACTCTTTACCTTAACGTGTACACTGATTGTCTCTCTGTTACATGTTGGTAAAGCCCTTAGGATGTGTACTTGATTGCCTGGACTATGATGCGGATCATACTAGTGGGGACATGGTAGTCCATAAGTACATCCTTCAAGGTCCCTAGTCATGGGTGTATCGAGACAGGGCATCGATGCACCAGAGTAGACTAGCGTATACGCATCTTGACCCATATGATGGGCGATGGATGATCCCATATCCATCGGTGTTTGACATCAAGGATGGTGTACGGGTGCTCAGTGGAGACTGGGTACACTGGACGGACTCGCCGAGAACTCCCAGATGGTATTATACCTTACGTCAGATGGCAGTTCTCTGGTGACACTGGTACAGCTTAGTCTGTTGACCCGAGATCGTCATAGAGTCTTATGTGATTCCCACTGTGCTTTGATTTCCATCATACCACGTCTAAGAGGGCGTGCAAAAGGGTGGCTTTTGGGTACAGTCCCGAATCACATGGAGGCAATGAGCGATAGGAAGGGATTCGTCTCTCCCGGTATAGGGAGTTGATGTTGCGCTGTGTTCGATTGGCTATAACCGGAAATCCCTGGCCAGGGTTGCTGAGATTTACTGGTAAGTGTTATCAGTAGTTTCTCGAACTGTTATAGACCTCATATCGACACGACTTATCGAGCTACTGGGGTCTGACGTTTACCACCCCTAGGCGAGATATGCGACATATCAGACGAACAGACCGGACTGTACGGTAGTGTTACTGATTGGATTCGCAGGAGTACTAGCGGGCTTGCTTGTTGATCTTCTAATCGCTCAATACCCGGGTGGCCATTACGTTTAGCACACCGCTTGCGGCTTGTGGGTGTTTGATATGATCATCACCTACTGCCGGCGTATTGACGAGTCTTTAGAGTCCTACACAGGGGTTTCCTGGCTCAAGCGAAACGGAGTAGGAGCATATATGTGATATGTGCGGGACCGAGATTAATACGATATGAGATACCGTATTCTATTCTCGCGATTCGTGACATTGATCGGTTATATGCGATATAACCGGGTTATCGGATCAAGTGTTGATTCGATAAGTTGTTACACATGATATTAGTCGGTTATAGCCGGGTTATTAAATCAAGAGTTGATTTAATAATTTAATGTATAATTATATATTTGATATATTACATTACATTAACTAGTATTTGCTCACTTATGATTTATTTTCTCACTAAAATGTGCACATTGTTTATATGTGATATATACAAGTGTACATGTTTGTATCATGCTTGATGATACACACAAGTTGGATGTATGAGACTTAAACCAAATCAAGATTAAATTAGGGTATACTAATTTCCTAACAAATAACAAAAGAGGTGAAACTTTGGTCAAAGTTATCAAGCTTCATGAAGCTTGATAAACATTGACAAAGTCAACTCTTTTGTCATTCCTTAGGATATTACTTAACCCAACCCTTAACCTAATGCCTTGGTTAATTCTCTACATGAGTTAAGCATGAGGGCTTAACTCAACCATGGTGCAAAAATTCATTGGATAAGTTTTCATTTGGATGGATTATTCACTTCTTCTTCTTCATCAAGCTCCATCCAAAAGCTTACTAACTCCAATGGTGCCATGAGAAAAAGAGTGAGAAAATCAATTCTAAAGTGAGCCCACTTCCTACTTCTTCATCCTCTACCACTTGCCATGTAGTAGAGTGTGTTCTCTTCACAAAGTTCATGACCTAGTGAAGGAATAGCTTGAGTTAGTGTCTCCCCGACGTAGATCATCTTCGGCCTCGAAGTCATCGTACCAAGCACGTTCGTTCTTCTCGTGGAGCTTCTCTAGAGTCCGGAGTTCACGATCGCAGCGATGGGGACGTCTACACGGAGCTAATGAAGTGAAGGACCGGATCTATAAAGGCTGTAATCCCTTTCACTTAGTAGCAAAGTAGTTTGCTTGCTTTAAGTTTCGCCTTACCTCTAGTAAACGATCTTGCATAGGGTTGTTAGGCACATAAAAATTTGATTTTGGCATGGTTGATGCCTTGTGGGACCTCATGAGTGTGCCTAAGAACCCTACATCGGCTACTTTTCGGGAGAATTTTTTCACTTAACAATCAATGCTATAAACCAAGTAGGTGCCTAGAACGGTGTTAGCGGGGCAACGCCTCTAGGGAAAAGAGGTTATGTAATTAAGGAACTTCGCAAAAGCGTTGGAAAACCTCCCTCGAAGTACCGACACTAGCTTGGACAAAAGGTTAAGCAAGTATTGTGACGCGCGATTAATCCTGACTACTTCTTCTTTTAGGGTTTGAAGAAGAATTCGAGGAAATAGTGGGAGCCATTCTGTTTAGATAAACTAATAACCAATCTAAACTTGCAAGAGCATATGCTGAGTGTTTCTATTCTCTCTATCCTAATTGCAATGACCATGACAGGACTTAAGCTAATACTAGATAAAAATAAACTCGCTGGGCCAAACTATAAAGACTGGCTAAGGAATGTTCATATGGCCCTTACATATGATAAGGTTGCATACGTCCTCACGGCGAAAGCTCCCCCTGTTTCCAGTCCAGAATTCTCGGTCACGGACATTGAGGTCCGTAAGACCTGGGATCTTGATTGCGCGAAAGCCAAGTGCCTCGTGCTGGCCTCCATGGATAATGAACATCAGAGGCGGCACGAGAAGATGGACCTTGCTTCCATCTTCCTCCATACGAAAGAATTATATGGAGAGCAATCTCGTATCGCAAGATATGAGACCTCGAAGAAACTGTTTCAAGAGAGGATGGCTATCGGATCATCTGTTGGGGACCACGTCCTGAAGATGATTTCTCTCATTGAAGAGCTCGCGGACCTCGAAACTACGTTGGAGAAGGAGTTATACATCGACTTGATCCTACAGTCCCTTCCCTCCACCTATGCCCAGTTCATATTGAATTTCAATATGAATTGTATAGAAGTTTCACTTCCTGAGCTCATCAACATGTTTAGGATGGCAGCAGGCACCTTGAATAAAACCAAGGAAACACCTGCTTTGTTTATTGGGGAATCTTCTTCTGCTAAATCCAAGGCTAAGTCCAAGGCGAAGAAGAAGAATGCCCACACCAAACCGAAGGGAGGTGTGCAGAAGGTGCAAGAAAAGGGAAAGGAAAAGATAGGAGGCAGCCACAAAGGAAGAATACTTCTATTGTCGGAAAAAAGGACATTGGAAGAAGGACTGCTGGGCCCTAAAGGCCAGAAATTAGGACACGAAACAACTTGTGGCTTCGGCTTCAGGTGTGTTCGTGATTGAAAACTACTTCTCTATAAACTCTACTTCCTGGGTATTGGATACCGAATCAGGATCTCACAACTGTAATTCTTTGCAGGCGCTGAGAAGCCGTAGAGTTTTAAGGAAAGGTGATATGACCCTCAGGGTTGGTAACGGAGCCAGTGTTGACGCTGTTGCAGTAGGAGAATATCACCTAGGATTGGCGAGTGGACATATTTTTTTATTGCGTAGCTGTTTTTGTGTACCCAGTATGGTGTGTAATATTATATCAGTATCTTTATTATCAAATGAATGATATAATTTTGCACTTGTAAGCAATGTTATCAACATTCACCTAAATCATGAAATGGTTGGGTCGGGTACACTTAGTAACGGAATATACATTCTCAATCAACATCAAGTTTTCAACGTCCAAAACACATTAAAAAGAAAGGCTTTAGAATCATACCAAGATTTCTTATGGCATTGTATACTCGGTCATATCAATGAAACACGACTGACTAAGTTACATAAAGAAGGATACTTAGATCCGTTTAAGTATCAATCATATGCAACTTGTCAATCATGTATCTGAGGGAAGATGACAAAAACTCCGTTCATTGGACACGGAGAAAGAGCCACTGAGCTCCTGCGACTCATACACAGCGACGTGTGTGGGCCAATGTCTACACATGCAAAAAGTGGCTATTCCTACTTCATTACTTTCACAGTTGATTTCTCAAGGTATGGATATGTATTCTTAATGAAATATAAATCCGAAGCCTTTGAGAAATTCCAAGAGTATAAGAATGAAGCGGAAAAGCAAACCGGCAAAAGTATCAAGATGCTCCGATCCGATCGAGGCGGTGAATACTTAAATGCCGAGTTCCTGGAATATATAAAAGAGAATGGAATTCTCTCTCAGCTTTTTCCTCCATACACACCACAACACAACGGTGTATAAGAAAGACGGAATCACACCTTATTAGATATGGTGCATTCCATGATGAGTAATGTTGAGTTGCCGCCCTCTTTCTGGGGTTATGCACTAGAAACTATTGCATACCTATTGAACAAGGTTCCAACTAAGTCTGTTCCTACCACTCCATATAAAATATGGAGTGGGAAGAAACCCTGTCTTAAGTATCTGAAAATATGGGGTTGTCCTGCCTTTGTCAAAAAGGTTCATCCGGACAAACTCGAGGCACGTTCAGTATTGTGTAAGTTTGTGGGATACCCCAGAAATTCTAGGAGGTATTATTTCTATCACGCTGAGGAACAAAAAGTCTTTGTTTCTCATCATGCCCTCTTCATGGAAACTCAATTTCTCGAAAAGAGATAAGTGGAAGCGCAATAGAGCTGGAAGAAATTTCAGAACCACAAACTATTACTGAAAACTTAGTAGAACCTGAGATTTCAATGGAACAGGACATACCCACGCCACTCCACAGATCTAGTAGGCAATCTCATCCGCCCAAGAGATACTACGGTTTTCTCGTAGATGGGGATCGAAAGGATTTCATCATCGACGATGATGAACAGACTAGTTTTTAGCAAGCCATCACGATTAAAGACTCGGTAAAGTGGCTGGATGTTATCCGATCCGAAATAGAATTCATGTATGCAAACCAAGTTTGGACTTTGGATTTTTCTCCTACTGGGGTAAAACCCGTAAGATGCAAATGGATCTTCAAAAAGAAGATTGGTGTAGATGGTCAGGTAAAAACCTACAAAGCTAGACTTGTTACTAAAGGTTTTCGTCAAAGACAAGGATTGGACTATTACGAAACTTTTTCACCAGTGGCTATGCTTAAATCCATTTGGATCCTACTTGCCATTGCTGCCTTCCATGACTATGACATCTGGTAGATGGATGTTAAAACCGGTTTTCTAAATGGAAGTTTAGAAGAGTGTGTTTTCATTGATCAACCAGAGGGTTTCGTAGACAGTGGGAGCAGCGGAAAGGTGTGCAAATTGCTTAAATCCATTTATGGATTAAAGCAGGCATCGCGGAGTTGGAACATCTGCTTTAATGAGACGGTTAGGGATTTGACTTTATCAAAAATGTAGATGAACCTTTTATTTATAAAAAGATTGTAGGGAGAACTGTGGTATTCCTCGTTTTATACGTTGATGACATTCTCCTGATAGGAAATGATATTCCTATGCTACAATCGTCCAAGCTGTTCTTACCACAGAAGTTCTCTATGAAAGACCTGGATGATGCCTCGTACATTCTGGGGATTAAGATCTATCGTCACAGATCTAAAGGAATGTTGGGACTTTCAAAGTCGAGGTACATTGACACCGTACTAAAGAGGTTTAGTATGGAAGATTCTAAGAACAGCAATTTTCCCGCTTGTCACGGAATCACCCTCTCCAAAGAGATGTCTCCCAAGACTGATGAGGAAAGGGCTCGTATGAGTATAGTACTGTTAGTGTATATGCCCTAGAGGCCATTACTGTATCATACTAGTTTGTATATTACTTAATGGAAGCTTGGGATATTCACAGTTGTATATACAATCTTGCTCGAAATGGTAGTATGCTACTTGGTTTGTCTCTGCTTTAATATGTGCATGTGTTTCTTTTAGCATATTGCTGGTATACATATTAGTAGAGCCCTTAGGATCTTTGCTTGATTACCAGCGTTGTGATGGCGCTCGCACTCGTGGGAGCTGGGTAATCTATAAGCACATCCTTATACAGGTCCCTGGTCGTTGGACTATCGAGACAGGGCATCGATACTCCGGAGTAGACTAGCGTATGCGCTTCTCATCCCAGTGTGGGAGACGGTCTGTCCCACAGCCGTTAGTACGTCGTACTTGGGATAGTATGCGGGTGCTCGTTAGGTTACGAGTACACTGGACAGGACTCGTCGGGAACTGTTGGTTGGTAATATACCTATCGTCAGTTATCAGTTCCCAGGTGACATGAGTACAGCTTAGTCCGCTGACTTGACACTGTCACTTCGCCTCGAGTGTGTTCCCACTGCACGTTGATTACTACCCTACCACGGCTCAAAGGAGCTGTGCAAACAGGTAGTTTTTGGGTGCAGTCCCGAAGCACTTGGAGGCAGTGACGGTTAGACAGGATTCGTCTCTCCCGGTATTGGGGGTTGACATCGCGCTGTGTCCAGGAGAGCCATTACACGAGTAGTCCCTGGCCAGGGCAAGCGAGATATACTGGTAGGTTTCCAGTGTTATCTCAGGGTGTTCTGGGCTATACTCCGACACGACTTGTACCGCTATTAGGGGACTGACGTTCACCGCCCCCCTAGGCCCGCCATGCGATGTATCAGACGAACAGACCGGACTGTACGGAGACTGTCACATACAGGCTCAGTAGGAGTGCAGATGGGGTTCACCTCGTCGGTCTTCTTATCGACATCTACCTGGGGACCGTTACGTACAGCTAGTGCCGCTTGCGGTCTGTGGTTAAACCCACTGCCAGCGTAGTGTCGAGTCTTTAGAGTCCCACACAGAGAGCTATTCGCCTTTAGGCAAAAAGAGTAGAGGTCGCATGGTTTTGCGACAGGGTTCGTTCGCATCCGCGCACTTGTGCACGTTTGCTGTCCGGACATTCTATACTAGCGGGCTTTGGTTTAAGCCGGATCCTAGTATATGATTTGAGATTGGTTTTTCTCATTGTGTTCGTGTTCCTCGGATCACGAATGCGGGTGCGTATGCACAGTTGCTTGAGATTGGGGGAGAGGACCTTGTTTAGGGTTAATGGCCTTTGTCATTTTATTAACCCTAATATTTATGTGTGTGTTATTGTTAATTAGTAATTAGTTTAATAATTATCCATGGTTGTGGTTGTTGACCTTTTGACTTCTTTGACTTGTTGACCAAGGTTGACACTTTGACCATCATAATTTCTTTTGGAAGATGCTTTTTGATCTTTGCAATTTGAAATGATAATGGTCATGTCATGATTTACCATGATAATTATCTAGCTAATTATTCAATTAAAAATATACACACATATTAGTGAGAAAGGCTCACAAATAATTCATTCTCTCATTCTATTTCTCTCTCTTGCTCATCCTCTCCCTCAAGCTCTCTCCCTCTCATGTGTTGAGAAACAAAAAGCTTGAGAAAAACCCTCTCTTGATCTTTTCTACTCACTTCTAGGGTTCAAGTCTTAGCATTTCTTGCACTCTAGTTACTCCTAGCTTGGAGTTGAAGCTAAAGGTGGTGGCTTTCGGGTGGATCCTTCTTTGACGGGAGAAGACAAACAAGGTGACCCTTTTCTACCATACCTAGGAGCAAGGAGAGAAGGACTAAAGACCAAAGGTATAACCTTTCTTCACTTAGCTACTTTGTAGTTAGGGTTAGCTAGTTTATGTTTAGCAAAGATCCTCACAAGTTTAGTCCATGTTGCCTAAGTCATAAAAATCCGATTTTTATTATGTTTTCCGCCTCCCCGTAAGCACCGGGGTGGGCAACACGGACCTACAGTGGTATCAGAGCCTAACTAAACTCAAACTAGCTAAGTAGTTAAGTGTAACGAAGTTTCGAAACCGAAAAAACCCTAAAACCAAACTTTTTCAAAATCCAACTTTCTGTTAAAATTTTTCCTGGTTAAAATGAAAAACTGTATACTTGTAAAATTGTCTCAGGGTTTTGTGTGAAACACCACCAAATACGAACCAGAGAGGAGCCAAGAGGACCGCGGTTCCGCGGCATAAGGAAGCTCTTGCCGCGGAAGCGCGGCCGTCTTGTCAACTCTCTGTATCGTTTTTGCTGCAGTTTGTTTCTGAGTTGGTTTTAGGATTTTTAGGATATGTGATATGTGCCCAGATTTTCCAGAACTAAAATTTACTTTTGGGGGCCTATAAATCCGTATTTTTCGGAACTTCACTACATTTTAACTATATCGGTTATATCTGTGATGCTTGTATGTATTAAACGTCGGCTAATCGCTATAAGTCGATTAGTCGGGGTTATACATCTCTGTGATCTGTGATTGTTGGTTTGTGGATATGAATGGATTGGATTGTCGCGGGTGAATAGCCGGGTTGGATGTGAGATGAGTGTTATTTTCTTTCATTCATTTGTAACATGTAAATTGATGTAATAATATTCTTTGTATGACCGCACAACCGGGTCGGGGTTGTAGCCGTCATTGTATAATTCTTTTTACTGTTTTTGCTCCTAGGATAGACCCATGGAGGGGGTGCACAAACTACCGGGTATCTCGAAGTGCTGAGTGGCCTACTCACGGTGGTGAGGGAGGTTGCTTCGCTTCGGGTGCTTGGCGGGTAGTTTGCCGCACCCGTAGGGGTCTTGGGTGGGGTATTGGCTATTCACCGCGACCGTGTAATCCGCTTTGCGTTGCAGGCTCGAACGCATTGCGGATTCCTAGTATATCCAATGTATTCATCTGTGATCTGTAATGTCTATCATTGCTATATATCTATATATAATAACTATTTAGGCGTTGCTTATGTTTTACAGCCGCGCTAGCCCAGCCCCCGCTCTGTCGTTAGTTAAGTAACCTAACGGGTGATGACGGGGCCCCGTGGCGAATGCGAATGGCATAAGCGTACGTCATATTTTGGTTGTTTTCTGCAATGGTAGGATTAAATGATGGGACGCATTAAAAGAACTAATGCAAGAAATAAACCAAGTAAAAGTCGATTGGAACACTTTGAAAACCACTCGGTTCTTTTTCAAAAACTAAACTTTTAAACGCGGAGCTTGAACCACTCCTTTTAAAAGCTATCTCGTTCCATCGATTATATCAAGTTCACTACGTTCACGGTTTCGCCAAAACCATTCGTAGCCCTCCGTCATTCCACATGAATGGTCAAAAGTATTCAAGCTATGTATTTTGGCCAAAGTCAAGGCATAGTGATTGGTAGCGTTTGGGTATTCATGTGCAGCATAGATAGATGCGTTGATTTGGGACAGTCGTGCTGCCATTTTGGCCAAAGTCAAGGGTAGGTACGGGTGGGTCCAAATTAACCAGGAGAATGACGGGTAGAACTTGACATGTGACTTATGATATTTTGGCCAAAGTCAAGGTCATAAGAGCATGGGGCAAAAATCCACATCGGGAGTTTCATAAGTACTGAAACTTGCTAGATTTGCATACCATTTGGAGTGTGATAATTCTGGTAGGATTCCTTCGGTTTTATCACGCGATGATATTTGGATCCCGATCCTACTGTGAGTATATGCTACTCCTCGGGAAAACTCTCACTTAACGATCAATGCTATAAACCTAGTAGGTGCCTAGAAAGGTGTTAGCGGGGCTACGCCCACAGGGAAAAGAGGTTACTTAATTAAGGAACTTCGCGAAAGCGTTGGAAAACCTCCCTCGAAGTACCGACACTGGCCTGGCTGAACGGTTAAGCAAGTATTGTACGGTGAGAATGATCCCGGCTAATCCTTTTCTTTACGGTTTGAGAAGGGATTCGAGAGACAGTGGGAGCCATCCAGTTTAGACAAACTAAAAACCACTCTAAACTTGCAAGAGCATCATGCTAAAGTGTTTCTTTTCTCTCTCCTAATTGCAGCGACCATTCAAGATGACCGGACTTAAGTTACTATTAGATAAAAACATATTGACAGGGCCAAACTACAAAGATTGGCTCAGGAATGTCAAGATGGCTATCACTTATGACAAGCTGGGGTATATACTTACCACCAAAGCTCCCCCCGTCCCAGGTCCCACCTCCAGCGTCGCGGATGTAGAAATCCGTAAGACATGGGAGATAGATTGCGCGAGGGCCAAATGCCTCGTATTAGCCTCAATGGACAATGACCATCAGAGGAGGCACGAGAATATGGACCTAGAGTCCATATTTCTCCATACAAAAGAACTGTATGGAGAGCAGTCTCGTATCGCAAGATACGAAGTGTCGAAGAAGCTCTTTTCGGCAAGGTTGGCCGTCGGATCATCGGTAGCGGACCACGTGCTTAAGATGATCGGCTACATAGAGGAGCTCGCGGACCTCGGGACCACGTTGGAGAATGAACTCTATACTGATCTGATTCTCCAGTCCCTTCCTTCCACTTACGCCCAGTTCATTCTCAACTTCAACATGCAAGGAAAGGAGGTTGAACTTGCCGAACTTCTGAACATGTTGAGGACTGCTGAGGGCACCCTACAGAAGGGTAGGGAGACATCCACTTTGTTTGTAGGAGGATCTTCCTCTTCTAGGTCCAGGGCAAAAGCCAAGGGCAAGAAGAAGAAAGCCCCCGCCAAACCAAGAGGCGGTGTCGGTAAAGTGGATACGAAGGGAAAGGGTAAAGCAACAAAGGTAGCGGGGAAGCTGGTGGGGAAGGAAGAATGCTTCTATTGTCACAAAAGTGGTCACTGGAAACAAGATTGCAAGGCTTGGAAAGCCAGAACACAGGATTTGAAGCGAGTTGCAGCTTCAGCTTCAGGTGTGTATGTTATTGAAAATTGTCTATCAATAAACTCTAATTCCTGGGTATTGGATACCGGATCAGGATCTCATATCTGTAATTCTTTGCAGGCGTTGAGAAAGCGTAGAGTTTTGAAGACAGGTGACATGACCCTCAGAGTTGCGAACGGTGCTAGCATGGATGCTGAGGCCGTGGGGGACTATCACCTGGGATTATCAGATGGACACTTTTTGGTTTTGCGTAGTTGTTATTATGTACCAAATGCAACCTGTAATATCATTTCTGTATCTTTATTATCTAGAGAAGGTTATGAATTTGCATTTGTAAGTAATGTAGTGAACATTCACCTTAATCAAGTGTTGATTGGGTCAGGTACATTGAACAACGGTATATACGTTTTAAACCAACCACAGGTTTTCAATATCCAGAATACACACAAAAGAAAGTCTCCAGAGATTAATAAAACTTTCTTATGGCATTGTAGACTGGGTCACATCAATGAGAGAAGATTGACTAAGTTACATACTGAAGGATACTTAGATTCGTTCGAATATCAATCGTATGCAACTTGTCAATCCTGTCTCAAAGGAAAGATGACAAAGGCTCCGTTTTCTGGACACGGAGAAAGAGCGAGCGAGCTCTTGGGACTCGTACACAGCGACGTGTGCGGTCCAATGTCTACACATGCGCGAAGCGGTTATTCTTACTTCATTACCTTTACGGATGATTTTTCAAGGTACGGTTATGTCTTCTTAATGAAACATAAATCCGAGGCTTTTGAAAAATTCCAGGAATATAAGAATGAAGTAGAAAAACAAACAGGCAAAAGTATCAAGATCCTAAGATCGGATCGAGGAGGAGAATACTTAAGTGCCGAATTCCTGAACTATTTAAAAGAGAATGGAATTCTCTCTCAGCTTACTCCTCCATACACTCCGCAACATAATGGTGTATCGGAGAGACGGAACCGAACCCTATTGGATATGGTACGGTCCATGATGAGTAACGCTGAGTTACCGCGATCGTTCTGGGGGTATGCGCTAGAAACAGCTGCATATCTTTTGAACCGTGTTCCCACTAAGACTGTGCCTACCACACCATATGAGTTATGGAGTGGGAAGAAACCCTATCTTAATCACATTAAGACATGGGGATGTCCAGCTTTTGTAAAAAAGCAGCATGCGGACAAGCTCGAGGCACGCTCAGTACAGTGCAAGTTTGTGGGATATCCAAAGAACTCCAAGGGATATTACTTCTATACTGAAGAGGAACAAAAAGTCCTTGTTTCTCGCCATGCCCACTTTCTAGAACATCAGTTCATAGAAAAAGAAATAAGTGGGAGCGCAATAGAACTGGAAGAAATTCCAGAACCACAAACTATTACTGAAAGTTTAGTGGAACCAGAAGGTTCAAAAGAACAGGACATTCCTATGCCACTCCGCAGGAGTAGTAGGCAGTCTCATCCGCCCGAGAGATACTACGGTTTTCTCATTGACGGGGATAGAGAAGACTGCATCCTAGATTGTGATGAGCCTACTAGCTTCCAGCAAGCCATTCAGAGCGTCGACTCGGTAAAATGGCTGGATGCAATGCGGACCGAGATGGAGTCCATGTACACCAACAAAGTATGGACGTTGGACATTGCTCCAGACGGGGTAAAACCCGTAGGATGCAAGTGGATCTTCAAAAGGAAGATTGGTGTAGATGGACAGGTTGAGACCTATAAAGCTAGACTGGTAGCAAAGGGTTTTCGTCAGCGACCTGGTTTGGACTATGACGAAACCTTTTCTCCAGTAGCTATGCTGAAATCCATTCGGATCCTTCTTGCCATCGCTGCTTTCCACGATTATGAGATTTGGCAGATGGACGTAAAGACAGCTTTTCTAAATGGTCATTTAGAGGAGTGTGTCTATATGGACCAGCCAGAGGGTTTCATTCAGGGTGGGAGCAGCGGAAAGGTGTGCAAGTTGCTCAAGTCCATTTATGGACTCAAGCAGGCATCGCGGAGTTGGAACATCTGTTTTGATGAGACGGTCAAAGAATTTGGCTTTATCAAAAATCCAGATGAACCATGCATCTATTGTAGATTTGTAGCGAGAACTGTAGTATTCCTCGTTTTATACGTGGATGACATTCTCTTAATAGGAAATGACATTCCTATGCTACAATCTGTCAAGGGGTTCTTGTCACACAGGTTCTCCATGAAAGACCTGGGTGATGCCTCCTACATTCTGGGTATCCGGATCTACCGTGACAGATCCAAGAGGATATTAGGACTCTCGCAGTCCAGGTACATCGACACCATACTGAAGAGATTCAGTATGGAAGATTCCAAGCGCGGTAATCTACCGGCTTGTCACGGGATCACCCTCTCCAAAGAGATGTCTCCCAAGACTGATTTGGAGAGGGATCGCATGTCTATTATACCCTACGCTTCTGCGGTAGGCTCTATAATGTATGCGATGTTGTGTACCAGACCGGATGTGGCTTATGCACTGAGTGTTGTAAGCAGGTATCAGTCAAACCCTGGGGAGAAACATTGGATAGCAGTAAAGAACATTCTCAAGTACCTGAGAAGGACTAAGGAGATGTTCTTGGTGTATGGCGGAAAAGACCTGCAGGTTGAGGCCTTTGCTGACTCCAGCTTCCAGAGTGACAAGGATGATTCCAAGTCCATGTCGGGTTTTGTCTTTACCCTCAATGGAGGGGCGGTGTGTTGGAAGAGCTCCAAACAGGAAACCGTTGCTGACTCGACTATGGAAGCGGAATACATCGCTGCATCTGATGCCGCAAAAGAAGCTGTCTGGATGAGGAAGTTCTTGAAAGAGCTTCAGGTGGTTCCGTCCATTGTTGACCCAATACCTCTGTATTGCGACAACAACGGGGCTATAGCTTTAGCGAAGGAACCCAGGTCCCATCAGAAATCCAGACACATCTTAAGGCGGTATCACCTGATCAGGGAGATCGTGGATCGCCAGGAGATCGAGGTCCGGAGAGTTGCATCAGAGGATAACACTGCAGATCCACTCACAAAGGCCCTACCCCAGACTCAGTTCGAGCGGCTGATCGAGATGATAGGTCTTCGATACGCCAGTACATGGCCTTAGTGCAAGTGGGAGATTGTTAGTGTATATGCCCTAGAGGCCATTACTGTATCATACTAGTTTGTATATTACTTAATGGAAGCTTGGGATATTCACAGTTGTATATACAATCTTGCTCGAAATGGTAGTATGCTACTTGGTTTGTCTCTGCTTTAATATGTGCATGTGTTTCTTTTAGCATATTGCTGGTATACATATTAGTAGAGCCCTTAGGATCTTTGCTTGATTACCAGCGTTGTGATGGCGCTCGCACTCGTGGGAGCTGGGTAATCTATAAGCACATCCTTATACAGGTCCCTGGTCGTTGGACTATCGAGACAGGGCATCGATACTCCGGAGTAGACTAGCGTATGCGCTTCTCATCCCAGTGTGGGAGACGGTCTGTCCCACAGCCGTTAGTACGTCGTACTTGGGATAGTATGCGGGTGCTCGTTAGGTTACGAGTACACTGGACAGGACTCGTCGGGAACTGTTGGTTGGTAATATACCTATCGTCAGTTATCAGTTCCCAGGTGACATGAGTACAGCTTAGTCCGCTGACTTGACACTGTCACTTCGCCTCGAGTGTGTTCCCACTGCACTTTGATTACTACCCTACCACGGCTCAAAGGAGCTGTGCAAACAGGTAGTTTTTGGGTGCAGTCCCGAAGCACTTGGAGGCAGTGACGGTTAGACAGGATTCGTCTCTCCCGGTATTGGGGGTTGACATCGCGCTGTGTCCAGGAGAGCCATTACACGAGTAGTCCCTGGCCAGGGCAAGCGAGATATACTGGTAGGTTTCCAGTGTTATCTCAGGGTGTTCTGGGCTACACTCCGACACGACTTGTACCGCTATTAGGGGACTGACGTTCACCGCCCCCCTAGGCCCGCCATGCGATGTATCAGACGAACAGACCGGACTGTACGGAGACTGTCACATACAGGCTCAGTAGGAGTGCAGATGGGGTTCACCTCGTCGGTCTTCTTATCGACATCTACCTGGGGACCGTTACGTACAGCTAGTGCCGCTTGCGGTCTGTGGTTAAACCCACTGCCAGCGTAGTGTCGAGTCTTTAGAGTCCCACACAGAGAGCTATTCGCCTTTAGGCAAAAAGAGTAGAGGTCGCATGGTTTTGCGACAGGGTTCGTTCGCATCCGCGCACTTGTGCACGTTTGCTGTCCGGACATTCTATACTAGCGGGCTTTGGTTTAAGCCGGATCCTAGTATATGATTTGAGATTGGTTTTTCTCATTGTGTTCGTGTTCCTCGGATCACGAATGCGGGTGCGTATGCACAGTTGCTTGAGATTGGGGGAGAGGACCTTGTTTAGGGTTAATGGCCTTTGTCATTTTATTAACCCTAATATTTATGTGTGTGTTATTGTTAATTAGTAATTAGTTTAATAATTATCCATGGTTGTGGTTGTTGACCTTTTGACTTCTTTGACTTGTTGACCAAGGTTGACACTTTGACCATCATAATTTCTTTTGGAAGATGCTTTTTGATCTTTGCAATTTGAAATGATAATGGTCATGTCATGATTTACCATGATAATTATCTAGCTAATTATTCAATTAAAAATATACACACATATTAGTGAGAAAGGCTCACAAATAATTCATTCTCTCATTCTATTTCTCTCTCTTGCTCATCCTCTCCCTCAAGCTCTCTCCCTCTCATGTGTTGAGAAACAAAAAGCTTGAGAAAAACCCTCTCTTGATCTTTTCTACTCACTTCTAGGGTTCAAGTCTTAGCATTTCTTGCACTCTAGTTACTCCTAGCTTGGAGTTGAAGCTAAAGGTGGTGGCTTTCGGGTGGATCCTTCTTTGACGGGAGAAGACAAACAAGGTGACCCTTTTCTACCATACCTAGGAGCAAGGAGAGAAGGACTAAAGACCAAAGGTATAACCTTTCTTCACTTAGCTACTTTGTAGTTAGGGTTAGCTAGTTTATGTTTAGCAAAGATCCTCACAAGTTTAGTCCATGTTGCCTAAGTCATAAAAATCCGATTTTTATTATGTTTTCCGCCTCCCCGTAAGCACCGGGGTGGGCAACACGGACCTACAAGTACCCTACGCTTCGGTGGTAGGGTCGATAATGTATGTGATGTTATGTACCAGACCAGATATAGCTTATGCACTTAGCGTAGTAAGCAGGTACCATTCCAGGTGAGAAATATTGGATTGCAGTAAAGAATATTCTTAAGTACCCGAGAAGGACTAAGAAGATGTTCCTGGTGTATGGTAATAGAGACCTCCAGATCAAGGCTTTTACCGACTCTGGCTTCCAAAGTGACAAAGAAGACTCTAAATCTGTCTCGGGTTATATGTTTACCCTCAACGGAGGGGCTGTATGTTGGAAGAGTTTCAAACAGGACACCGTAGCAGACTCGATGATAGAGGCTGAGTACATCGCTGCAAATGATGCTGCAAAAGAGGCGGTTTGGATGAGGAAGTTCATTTCTGAGCTTCAGGTGGTTCCATCTATTGCTAATCTAATACCTTTATATTACGATAACAACGGAGCCATGGCTTTAGCAAAGGAACCACGGTCCTATCAGAAATCCAGACATATCTTGAGGCGGTATCACCTGATCAGGGAGATCGTGGATCGCCAGAAGATTGATGTGTGGAGAGTAGATACAAAGGACAACATGGCAGATCCATTCACCAAGGCCATCCCTCAAGTCCAGTTCGAGAGACTGTTTGAGATGTTGGGTATACAGTGTTAGTTATATGTATGCCCTAGAGGCCATTACTGTACATACGATGTATATTATAGTGGATACTTGGACATATATAGGGAGGACTTTCTTGCTCGACATGATAGTATGCTATCTGATTGCTATTTATCTTAACATGTACACTTATTGTCACTCTATTACATGTTGATAAAGCCCGTAGGATGAGTACTTGACTACCAGGACTATGATGCAGATCATACTAGTGGGGCCGAGGCAGTCGGTAAGTACATCTTTCAAATGTTCCTAGTCGTGGGAGTATCGAGACAGGGCATCGATACTCCAGAGTAGACTAGCGTATACGCTTCTCGACCCATATGATGGGCGATGGATGATCCCACATCCATTGGTGTTTGACATCAGAGAAGGTATACGGGCGCTCAGTGGAGACTGGGTATACTGAACGGACTCGCCGAGAACTCCTAGATGGTTTTATACCTATCGTCAGATAGCAGTTCTCTGGTGACACTGGTACAGGTTAGTCTGTCGACCCGAGATCGTCATAGAGTCTTATGTGATTCTCACTGTGCTTTGATTTCCACATTACCACGTTCAAGAGATCGTGCAAAACGGTGGTTTTTGGGTACAGTCCCGAGTCACATGGAGGCAATGAGCGATAGGAGGGGTATCGTTTCTCCCGGTATTGGGGGTTGATGTTGCACTATGCTTGATTGGCCATAACAGGAAATCCATGGCCAGGGTTGTTGAGATATACTGGTAAGTGTTATCAGTAGTTTCTCGAACCGTTATGAACCTTGCATCGGCATAACTTATCAGGCTATTGGGGTCTGATGTTATACCACCCCCAGACAATGATATGCAACATATCAGACGAAGAGACCGGACTGTACGGCAGCGTTACTGATTGGATTCGCAGGAGTATGAGCAGGCTTGCTTGTTAATCTTCTGATCGCTCAATACCCGGGTGGCCTCTACGTTTAGCAGACCGCTTGCGGCTTGTGGGTGACTGATATGTTCACTACCTACTGCTGGCGTATTGACGAGTCTTTAGAGTCCTACACAGAAGTTTCCTGGTTCCTGCGAAACGAAGTAGGAGCATGATCAGTCGAAAATAATGTATTTTTAACACGGCAATTTCCTTATCATTTGCACTCATTTAGAAGTGTTCGATATTCATATTTCACATATTAGCAAATCAGTCATAAAATATCAGATTGCATGTGTTAGACTCTAAAACCGGCACTATAAAGGAAATTGAGTGCATTTCATGGCATCGCATCATCTCTATATTGCGCAACACTTGTCTTGAGAAATTGTGCAGGAAAATCCGGAAGAAAAGCCAAAATTGTCATTTTGCTGATCAAACATTACACCAACTCCAAGTTTTGAGATCTGGTAGCAATCCAAAGGGAGAAATACAATTCAACATATCAAAGAAAGGCCCACAACTCAATACCAACAAGCACCAGAGAGCCCGAGCCCCAACTCTTCAAAAGCGCCGCGGAACCGCGGCGGGAGCCGGCTTGCGCCGCGGTTCCGCGGCGGTTTGGTCAGATCAGCAAATTATTTTTAGTGCAAAATTCATACCTCAAGGCCTACAGCTCAGAAAGATATATCAAATTCCAGAATTCTGGCGAAGCTACTGCCAGATCAGCAAAGATCATTAAGCAAAGCTAATCCTAATTAAGCTCCCAACTAACCTCTTCTAGAAGCTCCCTCCTAACTAATCACATCTAGAAGCTTCTCCTCTAACTAACTTTTGGAGGGAAATTCAAATTTCCTCAACAAACTTTTGGAGGGAAACTTAAAATTCAAATCCTAGATCTAGGGTTTTGAGATCTATAAATAGGAGCCTAGATCTAAGGGTTGAGGTTAATCTTTAATCAATCATTAGTTAGTCTTCTCTCATCATTCTAATTCTTCATCTTCTTCCACAAGTCTAGTGACAAGGCTTGTGCGAAACCCTAACCCTAATTCCACTCCAAATTCAAGATCCCGAGTACCAATCAAGCAAGAAGCCTTCAACCTTTTAGGAGCCGAGCCGATCTTCAATCGGGCAAGTGATCCAAGCCGATCCGCGACTCACGGAGACGAGCGAAGCCAAATCGACGATCGAGTTCTTCCTCTTGTAGTTCTTGAGCGAATGTAATGAAATTGTTGATATAAATAAAAGGTGAATTTATTTAATCTTGCTTTCTTTAAATTCTTGCATCATGATTCGATCTCAATTTATGATTGTAGTTCTTGTGATGATGTTTGAGTAAAACTCCGCTCGTAAAGGAGTCGAGACGATCAATAGAATGATGATGTAACAAATCTTAATACGATTCTTGAGTCCTACGAGCTTTGTAAACCCTAGCAAGTTCAAGAATCGATGACCTAGTTTCGTTGCGATGCTTTCTTGAATGTGATCGCTCGAAATTAGGGATCTACGATCGTTTCTTGAATTTACTAGAGGCTAGAATGTGAATGATATCGACAAAAGAATAAGGGATAGGATGAAACCCTAGTTTCATAAGAAATCCCTAATTCTCGATCGACCATCATCGATCTAGTATCAATTCATCGAAGGATAAGAATACGTGATCGTAAGATTACATCATATCTATAGATCCGATTGATTCCTACGAGCCTCATTAGATTCTTGATATTTGGTTTGGAAACATCATCAAACTATCAATTCTTGATTCTATCATTTACTTTTCTTAGATCTAGATATTTTCTTTTTCTTGAAATACAAAATTTAAATCATGAATTGTTTTCTTTTCTTTTCTTAAAGTTTCAATTCATCTAATTCAAAAGACAAACATTTACACTTTCCCTGAGGACGATCCGCACTTACTAACGCGCTACATTCGACACCGTTATTGATTGCGGTCAAATAATTTTTGATTGTGATTGCTATATACAATTTTCATTATACACATCAAAAGTCATAAATCAGAGCACATATGTGATATGTGCGGGACTGAGATTAATGCACGTATGTGATACCGCATTCTATTCTCACGATATGTGATATCGGTCGGTTATATGTGATATAGCCGGGTTATCGGATCAAGTGTTGATTCGATAAGTTGTTACATTTAATATTAGCCGGTTGTATGTGATATAGCCGGATTATTAAATCAAGTGTTGATTTAATAATTTAATGTATAATTATATATTTTATATATTGAATTACATTAACTAATATTAGCTCACTTAAACATTTCTTTTTCTCACTTGTGTACACTTAGTATATATGTAATATATATTAATATACATTATTTTGTGTCATGCTTGATGCCACATGCTACATGGGTGTATGAGACTCACACCATGCTTGATATAATGAAGGGTTTATATTTATTTTAGTAATTCATAAATTGGTGGAAATTGGTTTAATGGTTGAAGCTTGAAGAAGCTTGTGGAACCATTGACTAAGTCCACTAATTTATTTTACTTAAGATATTTATTAACCTAACCATTATCCTTAGCTATAGTTTAGTCTCTACATGAGTTAGTGTATGACATAAACTCACCCAAGCTTGCTATTCTCACCTCATAAGTTTCATTCTCATCTTCACTTCATCTTCTTCTTTCTCATGAGAAAGCTCGCTAGCTTTTGAAATGGTGAAGAAATAATGTGAGAAAAATTAATCTAAAATGGGCCCAATTCCTACTTCATCATCCTCTACTATATTAGCCATTTAGTTTAGGGTGTTTGCTTCACTAATCTACCATTAGTGAAGAGGTAGCATGAGCTTGAGTCTCTTCGACGTAGATTGTCTTCGGCCTCGAAGACTTTAAGCAAGCTTGTTCATTTCTTCATGTGAACCCTTACTAGAGTTCGGGTGTTCACTACCTGGAGCGAAGGGACTACTACACGGAGCTTTAGAAGTGAAGGACCGGCCTACAAAGATTGTTTTCCTCATTCACTTAGATGTAAAGTTGTTTGTACTGCTTGTTCGTCTAAATCTCTAGTTAAGATTCTAAGTTAGGATTCTTTAGCGGCAAATTTTTGAAATTGGCATAGACGATGCCTCCCGAAACCTTGCTGTCGCCCTAGGGAACCCTGCATACGGTACGCCAGCAACTGGCTACAGTGGGTACTTATTGCGCCAATTACAGGCCTTAGTGCAAGTAGGAGATTGTTGAATATGTATGCCCTAGAGGCCTTTATTGTATAGGATGCTAGGGATATGTATGTATAGGACAATCTTTCTTGATATGATAGTACGCTATTTGGTTTGTCTTTATCTTAACATGTGATGTGTTTTACTTAGTATTTCACATCTTGTATACATGTTGATAAAGCCCGTAGGATCTTTGCCTGACTACCAGCGTTGTGATGGAAATCATACATATAGGAGCCAGGTAGTCGATAGGCACATCCTTAAATTGTCCTTAGTCGTAGGAGTATCGAGACTGGGTATCGATACTCCAGAGTAGACTAGTGTATACATATCTAGACCCTGACGAGGGGCGATGGATTAGTCCCGCGGCCATTGATGAGGTGCACCTAAGATTGTATACAGGTGCTCACCGGGGGTGAGTACACCGGACGGACTCGCCGAGGACTAGCTAGATAGTATTATACCTAGCGTCAGATAGCAGTTCTCTGGTGACATGAGTTCAGATAGTCTGTCGACATGAGGTCGTCATTTGTCTCGTTTGAGTTCCCACTGTGCTTTGATTACTACCCTACCACGGCTCTACTGAGTCGTGCAAACAGGTTTTAGTTGGGTACAGTCCCGAGCCATATGGAGGCAGTGAGCATCCGTTGGGGATTCTTCTCTCCCGGTATAGGGAGTCGATGTCGCACAGTGATCGGTTGGTCAACACCATAAGTCCCTGGCCAGGGCAGATTGAGAATTACTTATAGTTGGACCAGTACATTCTCGGATAGTCTTGAGCCACACCGACATGTAGGGGTCTGACGTTTTCTACCCCTCTAGACCTGGCATGAGATACTCTCAGACGAACAGACCGGACTGCATGGAGATTGTCACGGACAGGCTCAGTAGGGGTTCGGATGAGTTCGCTCGTCGGCCTTCTTTTTCGACAGATCTGTGGGTAGCCGTTACGTACAGCTAGTGCCACTGACGGACTTGTGGTTAAACCCACTGCCAACGTACTATCGAGTCTTTAGAGTCCCACACAGAGGGTTTTCCTGGTTCAGGAGAAATGATGTAGAGGTCGTATGGTTTTATGGCAGGGTTCCGATCACATACGTGTACTGGATACACGGATGTTGTTCGGACGGATAATACTAGTGGGCTTTAGTTTAAGCCAGAACCTAGTATTATATTTTTGGATTATTATTATCTCATTGTATTCGTATTTTTCAGAATACGAATATGGGTATGTATATACAGTGAGGACATTCTTGTAATTTCACAAGACATGCTTCTAGAAGGAGACGCCTCATTATTAGATTTATCTATTTGTGGAAATAGATTAATGAGGTGGAAAATGGAGATATTTATGGTATGGGTGAAGCATGACTAGTTGATTTGTTTATTACCTTTGACTTTACTATTGAGGCATGGGTCATTATTTTCTATTGAAAATATTGCATGCTTGATTATTGTGGATGACTAAGCCATTCCTCACTTGCCACAACACAAGACTTGAGCTCATTTTGTGTTTGTTCATTCTCTTTCAATTTTGCCTCTCCTCCTTCTTCCTAAAGCCTTAACCCTCACATGTGTTGTGAATCCTAGGGCTCTTGAGATTAAATACTCCATTCATCTTTCTCTACATCTTCTAAGTTGTCTACTCTAGCAAACTATACATCTTAGTTACCTCACACTTGAGGTTGAAGCTTGAACCATAGGCTCTCGGGTGGATCATATTCGACAAAGAAGAGACCGATGATCGAGTTCTATTCAAGCTTTCTAGGAGCCAAGAAGAGGAGAAGAAGGTTCAAGCTCGAACCAAGAAGCTAAGAAGAAAACAAGAAGACCCGAAGGACTAGATCAACGAGGTATAAACTCTCATCGAGTAATTAGAACCTCTTCGTAGTTAGTCGTAGCTAGTTATGGTCTAATTAAGATCTTGAGTTGTCTTGGTCGATGTTGCGAAGCCACTCTTTTGAAATAGAAAAAATTCGTTTTTTGTGTATTCCGCCTCCCCACGGACTCGCGGGGTGCGAGACATCGACTTACAGGACCTTGGCAAAGGTCAACAAATCATAAGTCACAAGTCAAGTTCGCCCGTCATTATCCTGGATTACATTAGACCCACCCGTATGACCCTTGGAAAAGGTCAACAAAGTCATACGACTGTCCTAACTAATCGCATCAACATGCGACATAAAAGCAATACTTAGCTACCGAACACTGGGCCTTGGCAAAGGTCAACAAACACAGCATGAATACTATGTTTTACTAATCTGAAATGACGGAGTGCTACGGCTGAGTTTTTGGCGAAAAACCCTTTAATGTAATGAATTTGATATCGTTGAAGGAACCGAGTATTTTTTGAAAAGAAGTAGTTTAAGCTCCACTTTTGAAAACTAGTGGTTTTGAAGAAAACCGAGTAATCTATAGTAACATAAACTTTTGCTCAAGATGTCACTCCCCGTGAAGGGATCTAGGCTCTTGCCTCCTCGAATGAGGTGTGGGATATTCCTAACTGAATACCACTATGCAAAGCGAAAGAGTATGACTGTAGTTTTTCAAAATTTGTTCCAACAACATATTTTAGGTTTCTTTTCTTGAATTAATTAAAATTAACATGGTCCCATCAGTTAATTCCTATCACACCAGAAAAGAACGAAAATAAAATGTATGTATATGCCATCCGCATTCGCCATGGGGCCCTGTCATGCACCGGTAGGTTACTTAACTACAGGCAAAGCGGGGGCAGGACTAGCGCGGATGCAAAACATATACAACATCTACTAGTATATATAAATATATATATGGCCATTAGTCCCAGGCATGATATAAGCAACATCACATAACAGCAATAAGTAACATGGAATGGCAGATAATCTTGGAGCCTCGGGTTTCATTTGAGCCGCAAATAAGACCCGATGTTCCCGGTTGTGTGGATAGCCCGTGCAATGAAAAACCTAAACCCCTACGAGTGCAGCAAGTTACCCGCCAATCCCGGAAGTGAGGCGGCCCTAATCAACAAAGTGAATGGGCCACCCAGCACTTCACGGAATCCGGTAACTCGAGCACCCCTCCATAGGTCATCCTATACCCCCTACGAGTATGGTGAATAGCCCACCAATTCTAGATTAAGGCCCCCTCTGTCTCAACGCCATGACATGCGGGCCCGTTGCCCTCTAGAACCCGGCTATTCGCGTACTCCTCCGTGGGGTAATCCTAGTACAGAAAAGAAAAATATATATACAACGGTGACATCGACCTCAACCCGGTCGTGCCACAATAAAAGAATATACAATCTGGCGGAAACGGCAGTCCACATGTCGGACGCTCACCCCGCAATAATGAATATACAAATGAATCTGAACTGTACTACTACCATTGCACTATAGGATATCAACCACGACAATCCATCCACAACATCAGCGCAACACAGAACATCAACGTGAATATCATGTTCGTAAACTCATCTAATTGTACATATAGCAATTAGTCGGGTTATACCGCTCAATGATATTCACGGTCGCAGATACTAACATATACACTGATAAACACGAATTCAAAATTTCGATCAACTAAAAACTTTCCGCATTGGCCCCAAGTACAAACCAGTACTCAAACAAATCTAGGCCAAAACCATACATCCCAAAATCACATTTCCATATTCCAGAATGCCAGAAGAAATTTGGAGCACAACGGCCACACTTCGACCGTGGAACCGCGGCAAATAGACATGTAAGGCGGCGGTTCCGCGGCCATATGTTGGGCTCATGTGCCCAAATTTCTTCAGGGCCTCTTAAAATGTCTGCACGTAATTTTAAGGTAATCTAAATATTTTTTTGAACAACTTTCAAATTCGAATAGAGGGCATGATAATGGAAATGCGATTCGGAAAATTTCATCGATCGAGACTTTAAACTTGTGCAAACTAGCTAGTAAAGGTTTATGGAGTGGCTCTAATACCGTATTCGATTTCCTAGCGCCCTGGCCGCCTACCGCGGCCATTGCGGAACGAAAAACTTTAACTTTTTAAAGATCCGGCGCTAGAAAACCCGTCCTAGAATCTAACCATAAACCGAAACTAGCTATCTAAGAAGATCTATCTACTGTGATAGATGTTTATACCTAGAGATCTATGTCCTTCGGGTCTTCACTTCTCGTCTAGAGCTCTTAGGGATCCTTGATCAACCTTGGTTGTTCGCCTTCTTGATCCTAGATGATCCACTCGAGAGTTCTTGATTCAAGATTCGCTTCACAAGTGAAGCAACTTGTGACCTAGTTTGCTAGACTAGGTTACTAAGGGGATGTAGTAATTTATCTAGTGTATTTATATCTCTCCCTTTCTCCCTTGATCCTTAACTCATGAGATGGTACGGAGGAAGATGAAGATGAAAGATGAAGAGGAACTCAAGAGAGCTAAGATGAGAAGAGAGAACCTTGTGTTGAGAATGAAAAAATCTCATGTGAAGAAAATCATGAAGCATGGTTTTGTAAAAAATCATTTTTCAATAAAGATAATACAACCATTCTTAAATAGTTTGCATATATGAATTTTCAACACTATTCAAGCATGGTTCACACCATTCTCTCCTTTACACTTCATTTCCTATTTTACACCTCATTTTCATTTTGCAAATAAAAAGGAAAATACATGATAGGTGTCCTCCTTCTAGAATGTCTTTCTGTATAAATACGGAATACATTCTATTGTATATATATACCCATATTCGTATCAAAATACGAACACCCAAGAGATAGAATAGTACCACTAAAATAATACTAGCATTAAATCAATATATGATTTAATGAACCGGCTCAAACCTAAGCCCGCTAGTATTATCAACCATCCGATCGAAAATCTGGATAACACTAGAATATACATATCGAAATATGTATACGTAAATTATTAAATCAATACTTAATTTAATAATCCGGTTTAATTCTAAGCCGGCTAGTGTTATCATTCGATTGAAACCCTGCACGTATAAACATACGGCCACCACATCGTTTCGCCTAAATCAGAGAAACCCTCTGTATGGGACTCTAAAAAATCGACACTATGCTGGCAGTGGGTTTAACCACAAGCACGTCAGCGGCATTAGCTGTACGCAACGGCCATCCAGGTACCTGTCGAAAAGAAGGCCGACGAGCAAGCTCATCCTACTCCCTACTGAGCCTATCCATGATAATCTCCATACAGTCCGGTCTCTTCGTCTAAGAGTATCGCATACCGGATCTAGGAGGTAGTAAACGGCAGACCCCATACTGACACGATAAGTCGTGTCAATTTGGATCAAGACCAATCCGAAAAACTACTAATCTAACCATCAATAGTTCTTAACTGCCTTGGCTAAGGTCTTATGGTTCTAGCCAACCGGACACAGTACGATATCGACTCCCAATACCGGGAGAGACAAATCCCTGATAATCACTCACTGCCTCCATGTAGCTTGAGACTGTATCCAACCAACACCTGTTTGCACGACTCAGTAGAGCCACGGTAGGGTAGTGATCAAAGCACAGTAGCAACTCACACGAGACAAATGATGACATCAGGTCTTAAGACTAACCTGTACTCATGTCACCTGAGAACCGCTATCTGACGATAGGTATAATACCATCTGGAGGTTCTCGACGAGTCTGTCCAGTGTACTCACCCCAGTGAACACCTGTATACAATCTTAGGTGATCACACCAATGGTTGTGGGACCAACCACCGCCCATCGTCGGGGTCTAGAAACGTATACACGGGTCTACTCTGGAGTATCGATGCCCGGTCTCGATACTCCTATGACTTGGGACCTTTAAGGATGTGCTTATGGACTACCCGGCTCCCACAAGTATGATTGCCATCATAACGCTGGTAGTCAAGCAAAATCCTACGGGCTTTATCAACATGCAACCGCCATATATTATATCGAGTATAACATATGCACATGTTAGTTAAAGTCAATCCATAATAGTATAATACTGTATCGAATCTTTATCAATATGTGCAAGCAACATAAAGAATTAATAGAAAGAAATACACATATCAGGAAAAAGATAACTCAAATAATATACTATATACAACTGAGCAAGATTGTCCTGTACGTATATATCCCTAGCATCCTATACAATACAGGCCTCTATGGCATACATATCCAACAAGATATAGATCGTTTATGCCTGTAGATTATCTATAGTGATCAATATGGAGATCAGCCGTAAGGCATAACATCTTTTGGAGGACTGCATCATCGGTAGAGCTTCATATCTGGAGGGACTTCAGGTGTAGCCTCACATATGGTACTTGAGTTTGCAATCTTCGCCGGCGGGACTTCGGGTACAACTTGGATCTCAAGGAGTCCGTAGGGCAACATGTTAGTTTAAGGATATCATGGTCCAAGGGATCCATGAAGAACTTATGCAGGACATAGATCGTTTGTGCCTGTGGATTGTATATGGCTAGTTGTATGATCCATGCAGTAGGGTAACATATTAGTTTAAGGACGTAGCAGTCCATCATTCTAGTTTAGGGACAAAGTGGTCGATCATCAACATAACGGGGGTGCATATTATTTGGTAGGAATAGCGAGCGGACATAGGCGTGGCCATCTATCATTGACCCAAGTCGTGACTCTTCAAGCATAATACTTCTTGAGAAATAGATTGTTTATTGGCCGAAACGATCTTTCTCCATGTATATCCATAAGTAGGTAAGCCCACCTTCGTAGACCTTATCTATGACATGTGGGTCCTCAAAATTCGGCTCGAACTTTCCATATTTCGCGCGGTTAGGGATCATCGGCCTTTTGACAACTAGTACGAATTCGCCTTGGAGCAATGTCCTCGGTCTGGTTAACCTTTCATATGATTATGCCATCCTTGCCCTGTAGGCTTCCAGATTCTGCTGTGCTATAAGGTGGGTCTCGTCAAGAGCATCTACTTCTTCGAGACGGAGATTGGTATTCTTTGGTCCATAAGTTCACATTGAACCGTCATCCATAGTGAAGGGAGTTCGATTTCCAACGGGAGCACTTCGTTCGATACGCCCAAAGAGCATCATGCAATCTTTCATGCCAGTCCTTTTTATTCTTGGACACCATCTTCTTTATGAGCTTGGTTAGCATCTTGTTGAAGGCTTCGGCTAAACCATTAGCTCGGGGAATATAGACGGAGGAATATCTCCAGTCTATCTTGTGTTTTTGGGTGAAGCAACTTATCTTGTGGCTTCTATATGCTCGTCCGTTGTCTGAGACTATCTTCCGTGGAACTCCGAACCGGTATATGACATGGGTTTTGAAGAAATGGAAAATATTCTCCATTTTTACTTCTCTCGGCGGTATCGCCTCTGCCCATTTGGAGAAGTAATCGGTCATCGCCAAGATGAACCGATGTCCTCAGGATGACGCCGGCTCGATAGGGCCTATTATATCGGTCCCCCACATTTTGAACGGACAACTGGCTACGATCAAATGTAGCAGACTGGGGTGTTGCTGTATGAAGTCCTCGTGTATTTGGCATGAGTGGATTTATCCCTGGCGTTATGGCAAGCTTATGCACTGCTATTTCCAGATTAAGACCTGACATCTCGGAGTAATTCCAGACGAAAAAGTCTCCGTATTCTATGAGCACTTCTTTTATGGTGGCTACCTGTTCTTCAGAAAGCAGCTCACTGACGAATGTTGGTCTCGGATCACCTTCCGTTTCTAAATCTACTTTAATTCATCTGTGGTGGTACGGATTCCATCTTCCAGCTCCTTCGGTGCTGGCGGAGGTTCTGTGATCTTCTCGTCCTCGTTGGCGAGGCAATCAAAAAGTTCAAGCATTTCTTCATCTTCCTTTTCATTAGAAAGTCTTATCATATGGCAAACGTAGGTAAGCTTTCGTTTCTTGGGCTAGCCACGCTCTGATTTGGTAGAGTATTTTCCCATTGGTACATGCTTTTGTGGGGGCTCCACTCTCCAGCTGTCACTTAATGTAAACTTGCCTTGCCTTTATTGCTCTTCCGTCCAATTCTTGAAGACGAAACAATCTTTGATCGGATGACCGATGATCCAATGGTAAAGATAGTAATGATCAAAGGCATTTATTTGATGGGGCCTTTTAGACTTGGGCAGTGTTAGCATTTGGTGCTTCATGACAAGAGCGAATATCTTTCTTCTCTTGTCACGGGGAAAAGAATATCCCCTCCCATCTTCTGTATATGGGATGAGCTTGGGAGGAATTTTTCTTGTTGACGTGGTGTCCTGAGATCTCCTTGTCTTGGTTGAAGGTTGGACGTAGATGTCGTCCTAGTTTCGTTGTCACCGTTTTGAACCATCTTTCTTATAAAGGAAGGCAGAGGTAGCTGTTGCGGAGCCGGGCTATCATAACTCCTTGCCCTATTATATTGCTCGGTCGGGGGAAATCGCATGACCTTTTTCATAGAAGGCCATTATACCTTCTTCGTGCTCATCAACTTCTTGAATTGCTTCTTTCATTAGCGTCTCAATTAGTTCTTCCGATGATTTGGTTGAAGCACTTTGCAGGGTATCTCCCTCTTACTCGGCCGCGTTATCTACCACCTAAGTGTCTTCCCCTTCTCTTAAGGCATAGCAGCTATAAGTTCGCTCCCGGTTATTATGTTGTACATATCCCAAGCTTGTAGTATCCATCTTTCCATTTGGCTTGATTTGGCGAGTCCCTGGCACTTCCCTGATCCTCTTGTAATATTAAGCCTGACAGACAATTTGTTCGAATAGTATTCCCTGATACTTCAAGAATTCCCTTAATCCTTTCGTGAAGTATCTCGGCATGCGTATGGGCTGCAACCCGTCGAGATTCGGATCAAGTCCATGCAAGATCTCTTTCTCTACTTTGGTCTCTTCCTTTATTGAAAAGAATCGCCTTCTCACCTCTATATCTAGGAGGTACATGAAAAGTGACTAACTCCTGCACATTGTAGGAGCTGAATGTGTCGAGTTCTTTGTAGTGGAAAGACAGAACCATCGCAATATGTAGAGCTTGGTCTGTTTCATCGAGAATCTTCACCTGCGGGTGGGTAGAGAACACTGCATCAGCTTCTTCTTCCGAGTCACTGTCGAAAACTGGAATGGGGGTTGATGAATTATGCTTATTGGTTTCCTTCGGAGGTTGACCCGTGAACACTATCTCTTCTTCTTCAGAATCGCTTCCAGAGATCTGGATAGTAACCGTTTGTACTTATTTGCTCTTCAACTTGCCACACCTCTCAGTATCTTCGAAGTCCGACAGGAAGTACTTGGCATCTTCATACTTTTGTACTTCATTCATGGAGAAGGGTTTAAGCTCTCCTGTGATGGTGTTCTCTTGGCTATCCTTAAAATACTTCATACACTGATATTGTGTAGAAGGGATGATGCCATGCTCATGTAGCCAAGGTCTACCAAGTAAAGCTCTATAGCATGTCTTGCCTTCAATGACATGGAATTTTACGTCTGTGATGAGCTTTCCAAAGCGCAATGTTAATACTATGGACCCAAGCGTTCTTGAAGACTACGATTCGAATTCGAAGATGGTGATCTTTTCACGGCCGAGATATCGAACATCCGAAAGCTGCTTGAGCACCTTTACATTCAACAGGTTAACCGAAGAGCCGTTATCGATGAGGGTCTTATTTATCCTTTTATCATCGCAATACCCAGCCATATAGAGCGGTCAATTATGCTCGAAAGTCCCCAGGAGAAGATCTTCTTCACTGAAGGTAATATCGGGCGTGTATATGTCTACCAGTTTATCCTTCATTGCTTCCTCAGCGAAGAAAACTTGTAATTGATCGAGTTCTTCAAGAGCTTTGATTAAATATTCCCCCAGTTCCTTCGACAGGAGTAGAGTATCATATATACTCAAGTGTTAAGGTAGCATCTTCAGATGGGCTAACACATTATAGTCCACCTTATTTCTCTTAGGCGGGGCTTTGGCGGCGAGATCTTAGGCCACCTCTTCATCTAGAACAATCTCTTCGGGTATCTTCCCTTTACTCTTAGCTTTATTCTTCAAATCCTTGCTTGCAGATCCAAGGTTTTTCTCGGGAAAGGTGCGGATCAGCAGACGTATATTGCCGCAGTCTTTTGTCCTTTCTTCTTCCCCTGATGAGGAGCTTGCATAGGGGAGGTTGACGGGGACTTCATCTTCTGAGTCACTTCTAAAAGTTGGAACTGTTGAACTCCTTTCTTCTGAAGATTGATCCTTGGTCATACAACAGCTTTCGGTCACTGACCTTGCATGGTTGTTTGCTTTAGAACTATCTGTAAGTCGATGTCACGCACCCCACGTGTTCGCGGGGAGGCGGAATTTGCAAAAAAAGATGTTTACGAGCTTCGCAATACCGACTAGAACCAAGGATCGTCCATAAACCCTAGCTAGCAAACTACTTGAGGTTTAACTACTCGGATACAAAGTTATAACTCACGATACATGTCCTTCGGGTCTTCATCGCTGTCCTCCTCGTCTACGTAGGCTCCAAGGATCGATCCGGATCGTAGCTTCTTCGACGGCCTCCTCGAGTCAAAGACGATCCACCCGAGAGTCTATAGTTCGAGCTCCACCTCAAAACCGAGATAACTAGGGCAACAAGCTTGCTAAACTTGATGGCCTAGGTGATATATATGAAGATGGATTTATTTGTCTCTTGAAACCCTAAGATTCTCAACCCATGAGAGCTTTTAGGGTTTGATGTGAGGAATAAGAAGAGAGCCAGCTTGAGGAAAGAGAAATGATTTTTGGTAATTATAATGATAAAATGAGATGGCTAACTTGACATGACCATAAGCATGGTGTTCCCGCCAAAAATTTCTGCGCAAAAGAGTCCAAGGTATCAAATGGCAGCGATACGCTTAAGAAAATGGGAACCAGTATCTTCCGGGCTGTTTTTTTGACAAACTCCTGAATGAGAAACAGAAAAATTCTGATGGTATCGAAAGCGTCTCGAAAAACCCTTCGATTTGATATATTATGGGCCTCGTAATTCATCCGGGATCAAAAGTTATGAGGAATTACGTGTCCACACGTGATGGACTTTTAAGAACCCGCTGGAGGAGTTAAAAAATATAATAAAAACTCAGAAAAGACCCCAATGGGGCATCACGTGCTCACACGCGACCATGGGTCACGTGCAGACACGTGATGGGCTTTTAAGGCCTCTAAAATAATGAATAGAATTTAATTCTAAAAGTCAGAAAATACCTCAACGAGGTATCACGTGCTTACACGTGACCAATGGTCACGTGTTGACACGTGATGGTTAAAACAACAACATAAACAAGCGGCTGTGAAAGGAACCCAATTGGGGGTCACGTGCTCACACGTGACCAAAGGTCACGTGCCAGCACGTGACTGGCTTTAAAAGCCTTATAATTTAATAGAATTAAATTCTAAAAGTTCTGAATCTTTCCAAATGAAAAAGAATTATAGGAACCGTTGGATTAAAGATCCAAGGGTGATTAAAAATCATCAATTTATGGAAAAATCTTAAATAAGGAAAGATTCCCCCTAAATCTAACCGAGATAACAAATAGAATATCATTTGGATTTAAAATCAATGGTGAATAAAATTCACTTAACAATCTAAAGGCCCAGATTAATGATGAATGCAAATCAAATCTCTCAACATACAAATCAAATCTCTTAATGAGAAATTTGCTAAACAAATTGATTCTCTGCCTTCTCCTATAAATAGGAGCCAAGAAGAGAAGAGAGGGGATCTACTTTTTTTGAGAGAAGAAACAGAGGGAGGAGAATTTAATTCTCAAGAGGAAAAAGAAAAGAGAGGAGAATTTAATTCTCTGCAAAAGAAAAAAACCCTAGGTGAGAAAAGGGAAAAGATTAACTTCAAAAAGAGAATTTAATTCTCAAAATTCAAGAGTTTAACTCTTATAAAAAAAAAGAAAAACTTAGTTCTTCTTCTGGTTGAAGATCTGTACAGAGCACATCTCCCCATAGGATGAGAATTTAATTCTCATCGGGTCGAGATCCTGCCATGCAGATCATAAACTTAGAAGAGGAATTGAGTTTTGAGAATTTAATTCCCCTAAAACAAAACTAGGGTTTAACCCTAATCAAGAATTTAATTCTTTTACATATCTGGGAATTTAATTCCTTTGAAAAGAAATCAGGGTTTTATCCTAAATAAGAATTTAATTCTTTCACGATAGGAATTTAATTCCTCCAAAATCATAATTAGGGTTTAACCCTACAAAGAATCCAATTCTTAAAAGATCTCTGTTCATGAAAAGAACTAGGGTCACATGCCCCCACGTGACCCTTGAAAATATCCCCTGCAAAGAACTTTGAAGCATCACCCCACGTGCTCCCACGTGACTCCCAAAACGCAGAAAGAAAAAGCAAAGGGAATGAAAGCTTTGGGCGCTCTCACGTGTTATCACGTGACCCCTCAGCAAATGCTTTAACAATTGGCGCACAGATCTCTATCACGTGCCAACACGTGATGCTTTAAAATAAAAATAAAAGTGTTTGACACTTATTCGCAGATTTGAGGATAAACCAAAAGGAGATCTGGCTCCACATTTAGGGCGCCCTCACGTGTCACCACGTGACCCCTAATGAGCATTCTAACAGACCAGAGCAGGGGCCTCCATCACGTGCCCACACGTGATGGCCAGGAAATTAAAAGTGTTAAACACTTATCTGCAGAATAAAATAAGGGAAATCAGGGAGCTCTCACGTGTCCGCACGTGACCCCTCCCTCCTTAGTGTTTAACACTAATTGGAAAACTCTATTTGCAGTGTTTAACACTGATTTGCTTAGTGTTTAACACTAATTTAAAAACCCTGTACCCAGTGTTCAACACTGTTGGTCTGTAGTGTTTAACACTAGCTTTAGCCCAATTGGCTAAGTTTTTAGAGACAAAGCCTCTTCTTCAATGGACCAACAGAGGGCCAATATTTCAAACATAGTTGGACTTAGCCCAAACTGGCCATAAGTCCTCAAATCATCTTGAACTGAGCACATCTGCTCTTTCAACCAACTCATTGGTTCAAGGGTACATCTCTGAACTCCTCTGACATTTGTCGTTGTAATCCTTCAACGTCTTCAGAGAGGTGACGGGTCCCGACAACCACACATCAACACGGACTGTGGGGTCCTTAAACTCATGGACTTATGCGTCCCTAAACCAAGATACGGACTGTGGGGTCCTTAAACCCGCGGACTTATGCGTCCTTAAACTAACGGACTAATGCGTCCTTAAACACGCCCATATGGACTGTGGGGTCCTTAAACCCATGGACTTATGCGTCCTTAAACTACCAATGGACCACCATGTCCCTAAACTGGTATTGGACCACCATGTCCCTAAACTGGAACAATAGAGCCCAAACGCTCTTTTGTCGGATCTAAACGATCCCGTTAAGTCGATCTTAGTCCCAAACTGGACTAACGTATCCTTAACAACCGTTTAAGTTGATCTTAGCCTCAAATATGGCTAACGTGTCCTTAAACCTTCAAACAGACTTTAGTCCCAAATTGGACTCTAGATCCCCCAATCAACTTTGGCTCAAGGGTACATCTCTGAATTCCTCTGACATTTGTCGTTGTAATCCTTCAACGTCGTCAGAGAGGTGATGGGTCCCGACGGCCATACATTTAATGGACCATCATGTCCCTAAACTGGAACAATAGAGCCCAATTGCTCTTTTGTCGGATCTAAACGATTCTGTTAAGTTGATCTTAGTCTCAAATTAGACTAACGTATCCTTAACAAACGTTTGAGTTGATCTTAGTTTCAAATATGGCTAACGTATCCTCAAACCAAAACCCCAAACCCAAATCTAAGAAAACACGGATTTGGACTAATCCACGTTCTACGGGCGACGACATAAATTGGTCTCCGTATACAATCCACGGGCAACCACAAACAAAACAAATACCTACGACACGAAGTGACCATCTGGAGAAGGAGAAAGTTGTTACCGCAATGCGGTAGCGTAATTAACTGCAGGGGCTTGCGCCTGCAGGGAAGAGCGTCCCCACAATCAAAAACCCCTCAAGCGAGGGGGAATCTGACGAAGTCTGCTACATCGGACGCATTCGTTTAAACCTTCGATACATGGTGCCATAAATCAACTTGGCATCTTCGGAGAGGTGGACGGATAGCACCTATTAGCATCTGCCCCGAACCTCAGGCGAGACGTCCTCATGTCTTGGCCGCCGTTCGGAGGGGAACAGATTCTGGCACGCCCGGTGGGACCTCTTCCTCTTTCCACTCCACACTTCGTGTGTCGTGTTCGCGAACGAATCACGGTTTGCTGTGGTTGCCTGTGGATTCGAGGTACTAAGATTTGGTGTCTTGCTCCGTGCAGGAAACAGAAGATCAATGGCTTCAAACTGCACCACCTGCAACTGCAACTCTCGCTCCTTCCTTACTGGAGGAGTGACTTATGGGCCCCAAGTGGCCTCCCTTTTCAAGATGCCAGTAGAGCAGGTAACTCAAGCCACCGCTGGACTATTCTTCGGGACCATGCTCCTACCGATGAGCTTCAATGCTCCAATGACGTTGCAAGAAGCCCCGAATAATTCAGTCTTTGATCGACTTACCATTGCCGCGGCCCCTCTCAACGGGTCGCCCAACTCCAACACTTCAGTTTTCAACAAACTGGGCCAGAACGTCTACAAGCCCGCGATACTCGAAGCGGCCATCCCAAAGCAGATAGTCACCCCGGCTCAAGCGGATGAAATCATTGGAAAGGCTCTTCCTTCCAAGAAGTCAGTTTTTACAAGGCTGGCCATTCCAGTTGCTTCTCCAGGTGAGGTCATCAAAGCTGCCCAGAAGGGGCATGAAGAAGCTTATCCAACAACGGAGGGGATCTTATCCGCACGACATGCTCGACGTCGCCATTGGCGCCGGGTAAGGAAGGCTGGGGGCGACTCCCCCTCTGGGATAACTCCGCCAGCTCTGATGGTGGAAATCAATGCTGATGTTCCGACTGGGAATAGCTTTGAACCGCTAAGAAGGGTGCGCAAAAACTCGCCAACTGCCATATTGAAAAGATCTCCTACACCTATGGATAATGCCCCAAAGGTGAAGCTGGAGCAGCCCCCTCAACAGCTGTCCTCTAAAATTTACAAGGTCTGGCGTCAAGTCCAGGACTCCGTAGTGGATCAAGACTATCTCCGCCGACAGAAAAAGATGAAGGTTCGGCAGGAGAAGGACTACTCTGTCAAGCCACCAAAAGCTACAGCTACTTGGGTGCCCACTGCAACGGCTCCCTCAACATCAATCACTCAAAAGAAAAGGAGGCCGCAAAAATCCCCTGTGAACATGGCGAACCGCAAAAGCACTGAAGCTAAACGCCCCAAGTCTGGGGGCATGGTGGTGCACACCGTTTATATGGCATCCGGGAAGGAGGAAAGCCGTGCTTCGACGGGTCACCGACCGCTCACTCGATCCATGACGAAAGCCCAGGAGCAGCAACAAAAGCTTCAGGAGATGATGACTGCAATGGCCGCACTTACCGGGCCAAAAGAAAGCTCGGAAGCATCATCAGAGCAGCGTCATGAACAAGAAACTGACGCTGACTATCTACGCAGAGTCCTCGAAAAGAAGGGCAAAGAAGCCGCGGAGCAAGCGGCTAACATAAAACAAATAGTGCTTCTCTTCCAAGATATGGTAGGGATGATGATTCAGCAAGATCCTCCTGCTGAAGATCCTCCGATTGTCCTTGAAGATGACAAAGGAGAGACATCGAATTCTCCACCGGCTCTTTCAGCAGCCAAGGAAGAAACCATTTCCAAGGCCGCACTGGATGACCATATAGCTCAGCAAATACGAGCTCACCAGATAAATGAAGCGGATGGGCAAATTGCTAGAACCGGACGACCCTACCCGGGCTGGTATGACCAAATTAGTTACCCACCGGGATATACGATCCCTAAGTTCCACGTATATAAGGGGACGGGAAATCCGCATCAGCACGTCGCTCAATTTAGAGCCATGTGCGGCAACACTGGAGGTGATGATAAATTGCTGCTCCGCCAGTTTGTTGGCAGCCTGTCGGAAACGGCATTTGAGTGGTACTCTGAACTCCCAAATGACTCTATCAAGACATTTATGGAGATGGAGTTGCTGTTTACACAGAGATTCGCGAGTGCTAGTGGACGCACCCCGATAACAGCACTGATTAATGCCAGGATAAGGCCAGGCGAAACGTGGGTCCAATATGCAACACGATGGCGGAACCTATGGTCGAAATGCGAACAACGCATAGAAGAGGCTCCTGCAGTAGGCATGTTCGTGGGCATTCTTGACCCTCAAGCGGCCATCTCCCAGTTCATGATGTTTTTCAAGCCGACCACCTTCCAGGCCTTGATTGACAAGCTGGCCCAAATGGACCAGATGGGCCATAAGCCTTCTTCTTCAAAGACAAAGCCTTGGAATGAAAAGGGAAAAGGGAAGGCAACCTTCGTTGCCAATACTCAGCAACGGCCGAGCAACTTAAACCCTGTTGTCCGTCAAAACAACGTGTGTCCACGCCCATCCCTCGAAGAGAGACTGGGACGTCCTTACTCGTTTCCTCAGGACAAAACGAGAAGACTGTTCGAGCTGGCAGTGCGCAACAGACTCATCAATCTGCCAAGTCCAAAACATCCGTTGCAGCCAGGCGATGTCAACGATCCCAACTATTGCCCTTACCACCAAACAGTAAGTCACCCGATCGAGAATTGCTTCATCTTTAAGGGATGGATCGAGGATCGGTACCTACAAGGAAAGTTCGCGCTGTCTGAAAAGTGGAAAATAAACCCACCACAGCCGCACACTCCAAAGAAGACGGACGCACCGGGGGCAACTTGCCATGCGATCTCCCACTCATTTACGGACGATGGAAAAACTCCTTGCACTGAGAAACTGGGGGCAGAGCCTGAGCCGGAATTCGTGTGGCCGTCAGACGAAATGATCGACGCTTTTCTAGATGAGATTCGTTTAAAAAGTAAAGCTGATCGGGAGCGCGAGATGGCCATATTTGAAAAGGCCAAACGCCGGCGACTGGACAAAAGGGTCGAAACACTCCCACCAGATCAAAGTACATCCGCCGCAAATGAAAGCAGGATCAAGACAAGGAAACGATTCGCCAAAGCCATATTAATGGGGATGAGGCCGCCCTCTTTCAGAGAAAATTCTTCTGGTGGTATACATTTTGATGAAACGGACGTACACCCCAACTTCTGCGTATATCATCAGAGGATCGCACATCCTACTGAAGACTGCAACTCCTTTAAGTGTTGGTGGCAAGGATATGTCGCTCATAGACAACACGTCAATAGAATAAAGCGGGAAGCTCGTAGACAGCGAAAAAATACGACAGATGAGCATAAAAGAGTTGGCGGCAATTGTCATAGGGACGAGCCCAGGGGATCACGAGTTCTCACCTTTGAAAGCGTTCTGACGAAGAAGCCGCCCTCAACCCTCTCTTCAAGGAATTCATTTCTAAAACAAAAGAATTGGAGAGTTGCGAGAACGTTCAGCCGTACAATCTCACGCTACCCGGAAAGAATCTCGGACCCACAAACGACGGAGCAAACGAAATGAGAAAGGAAAAGGAAAAAACGGCCTTTGTTGCCAACACTCAACAACAGCCGAGTAACCCGAGACCGTTTTGTCGTCAAAACAACAAGCCGCGATACCTCAATGAGAAGTTGAAACGTCCTTACTCGTTTCCCAAAGATAAAACAAAGAAGTTGTTCGAGCTAGCAGTGCGCAGCGGGCTCATCACTCTGCCAGATCCAAAACGTCCATTGCAACTAGGTGACGTTAAAAATCCTAATTATTGTCCCTACCACAGAGTAATGGGTCACCCACTCGAAAATTGCTACGTCTTCAAAAACTGGGTTGAAGACCAATACCAACAGGGCAAGTTCGCGCTGCCCGAAAAGTGGAAAGTAAACCCGCCACAACAACATGCTCCGAAAAAGGTGGATATGCCGGGGGCATCATGCTCATTCATTGGGAAAGCCCCATAGACCGAAAAGTCAGTAAACTAGAGATGCGTCTCAAATATGGCGACGGCAGACCGAAACGTCCTTAAACTAACGGCGGACCGAAACGTCCTTAAACTAACGGCGGACTGCAATGTCCTAAAACTTGCAAATGACCGAAACGTCGTTAAACTACTCCCAACCCGCAGCATCTTCAGGCTGACGTGCCAAAAAAAAAAAAAGGTTACGTCCACAAGCAAAATGGGCACGGATGAAAACCCGAAAGGGCTCCGTGAGTAAAAATAGCAGGGCTACCGGCGAGTGTTCGTGAAAACCCGAAAGGGCGCGACCTCGTTTAAAAAAAAGAAAAAAAGAAAAAAAAAGGAATAAAAAAAAAAGAATAAAAAAACGGTATGCCTACAAGCAAAATGGGCACGGATGAAAACCCGAAAGGGCTCCGTGAGTAAAAACAGCAGGGCTACCGGCGAGTGTTTGTGAAAACCCGAAAGGGCGCAACCTCGTTAAAAGACACTTACAGGATCCTCTCAACCTTGTAAGGAGAAACCACCTGCGTGAGATCCTTACGACTCACAAGGGAGCAACACACTTAGGGATCCTCACGATTCCTAAGGAGAAAATACACTTGCGAAATCCTCACGACTCGTAAGGAGAACTCTCTTATGGGACCCTCACGGCTCATAAGATTTGAAAGTCTTAAGTTACAGAAACCTTAACCTGTTCTTAAGCAACCCCCACAACCTCCGATATGGCCCTACAAGCGGCTCAATGCTGACCCTTGTATATAATCCACGGGCGCGAATAAACATTTCCCTAACCAAGTCCCACCTGTGACTGGGGATATGTTCATACGGTGAACAACCCTTGTAAGTCCTCTCGACTTATAAGGAGAAAACCCTTTTGTAAGATCCTTACGACTTACAGGGGAATATACACTTAGGGATCCTCACGATTCCTAAGGAGAAATTACACTTGAGAGATCCTCACGACTCGTAGGGAGAAACACCTTTATGAGACCCTTACGGCTCATGAAGTTAAAAGCCTTAGTCGACGGGATCCTAACCCTGTTTACTAAGCCACCTTTGTTCGACATGCCTAAACCGATATCAAATTCCAAGTCCTTTTACGGCAAATGATGATTCGCTCCTGGCAATATCCCAGTCGTAGCGATGCTGATGCCTAAACCGATATCAAATTCCAAGTCCTTTTACGGCAAATGATGATTCGCTCCTGGCAATATCCCAGTCGTAGCGATGCTGATGCCTAAACCGGTATCAAATTCCAAGTCCTGTCATGGCAAATGATGATTCGCTCCTCGCAATATTCCAGTTGTACCGATACTGATGCTGAGATTGGCACCAGATTTCAAGTTCCACACTCGCAAAAAAAAAAAAAAAATAGCGAGCCATACGTGCATACGAAATAGCCGAAATGATGGGGCAACTTGCAATAAAAATCAGCAAGTAAAAAAAAATGTATGCATGAAAAATAGCCGAAATGATTGGGCAACTCGCAATAAAAAGCAGCGAGTAAAAATAAAAAAAAATAGCCGAAATGATTGGGCAACTCGCAATAAAAAGCAACGAGTAAAAATAAAAAAAAATAGCCGAAATGATTGGGCACCGCAAAAAATAGTCGAAATGATTGGGCAATCGCGATTTTCGCGATATAAAAAGCTGAAATGATAGAGCATCGCGGGAAAAGAAATAAAATAAAAATAAAATTTATGCCCTACAGGTGATGCTACATCAATCCCTGTATACAATCCAGGGGCGCAAACAAAGAAGGAGTCGCACTCCTCCTCCCCAGGTTTCATTAGAAGAAGAAGCCGAATCTCGACGGGCCACAAATAACCTAGAGATCATCTCAACACTCGTCTCGTCACAGCAGACACATCATCAAGCAAAGCGGAACAGCAGCAACTCCCAGTTCCATGACTCGACGATGTACTCCTACAGAGAGTCAAATCCCAACTCCGTGAAATGCGGATATAATCAACAAAATTCCTGGTCATGTGGAACGCGGATAACGTCACTCTTTGACCCCATGGAAAATGTCCAGAGCGGATCCTGGTCCTCGCAGAGCACGGCAGTGAACCCGTGTGAAGCATCCAGAGCGGAGCCTAGTCCTCGCCTAACGCGGCAGTGAACCCGTGTGAAGTATCTAGTGCAAAACTCCTGGTCACGTGGAACGCGGATAACGTCACCCTTTGACCCCGTGGAAAACGTCCAGAGTGGATCCTGGTCCTCGCAGAACACGGCAGTGAACCCGTGTGAAGCATCCAGAGCGGAGCCTAGTCCTCGCCTAACGCGGCAGTGAACCCGTGTGAAGCATCTAGTGCAAAATTCCTGGTTACGTGGAACGCGGATAACGTCACTCTTTGACCCCGTAAAAAACGTCCAGAGCGGATCCTGGTCCTCGCAGAACACGGCAGTGAACCCGTGCGAAGCATCCAGAGCGGAGCCTAGTCCTCGCCTAACGCGGCAGTGAACCCGTGTGAAGCATCTAGTGCAAAATTCCTGATCACGTGGAACGCGGATAACGTCACTCTTTGACCCCGTGGAAAACGTCCAGAGCGGATCCTGGTCCTCGCAGAGCACGGCAGTGAACCCGTGCGAAGCATCCAGAGCGGAGCCTAGTCCTCGCCTAACGCGGCAGTGAACCCGTGTGAAGCATCTAGTGCAAAATTCCTGGTCACGTGGAACGAGGATAACGTCACTCTTTGACCCCGTGGAAAACGTCCAGAGCGGATCCTGGTCCTCGCAGAGCACGGCAGTGAACCCGTACGAAGCATCCAGAGTGGAGCCTAGTCCTCGCCTAACGCGGCAGTGAACCCGTGTGAAGCATCTAGTGCAAAATTCCTGGTCACGTGGAACGCGGATAACTTCACTCTTTGACCCCGTGGAAAACGTCCAGAGCGGATCCTGGTCCTCGCAGAGCACGGCAGTGAACCCGTGCGAAGCATCCAGAGCGGAGCCTAGTCCTCGCCTAACGCGGCAGTGAACCCGTATGAAGCATCTAGTGCAAAATTCCTGGTCACGTGGAACGCGGATAACGCCACTCTTTGACCCCGTAAAAAACGTCCAGAGCGGATCCTGGTCCTCGCAGAACACGGCAGTGAACCCGTGCGAAGCATCCAGAGCGGAGCCTAGTCCTCGCCTAACGCGACAGTAAACCCGTGTGAAGTATCTAGAGCAAAATTCCTGGTCACGTGGAACGCGGACAACGTCACTCTTTGACCCCGTGGAAAACGTCCAGAGAGGATCCTGTTCCTCACACCAACATGGAGTGATCACCACCGCGACATTCGTCTCGATACAGCAGACGCGATACCAGCAAACGAAGCGAAGGCCAAATTCCTAGCTTCAAGGTCTTGACGGCAAGTCATATAAAGCCTGAAAGACAATTGGAGATCATCCCACACCAGCACGGAGTGGTCACCACCTCGACGTTCGTCTCGATACAGCAGACGAAATGTCACCCCAGCGCTCTTCCCCCAGCAGGATTCGGAAGCGACAAAGCAAACGAAGCAAAGGCCAAATTCCTAGCTTCAGGGTCTTAACGGCAAGTCATATAAAGCCTGAAAGACTATCGGAGATCATCCCACACCAGCGTGGAGTGGTTATGACTCATCGGGGCTCTCCAAAATGAGCCTAACCTCAAGTAAAAAGCGGCATGGCAAATTCCTAGCGCTTGCTCTTCCGACAGTCAAACTGCCAAGGAGGATTGCTTGAAGACGTCTTGTCCAGCCCCCGAAGGGATCAGAGACACGGCAGTCGCAGGGCTACTCGAACAGCATGATTGCCTATCGAGGAATATATCAGCTCATGCGACGGTACGACAGCCAAAACCCTAAGTACCACAGACCCTAACGGACTTCTGTCGTAAAGAGCAGAGGTTAACTGTAACGTTAGGATATTCTTGCGAGATCTGCTCGAGCTGTTTCGACTCGTGAGGAAATTGATGTCTTTGTGAGAACTTCTCGATTCGTCTCGACTCGTGAGATAAAGCCTTAGGCAGTAGGGATTAAAAAACCTGTTTCCTAAGCACTGGGATCCTGCAAGTCGGCCCAAAATGGTCTCTTGCATACTATCCACGGGTCTCACTCTCCGAAGTCGAATTTCGACAAGGAGGGGAACAACCGCTTACAGGTCCTCTCGACTCGTAAGAGGGAAAAATTCTCTTACAAGATCCTTACGACTTATAAGAGAAACACACTTAGGAATCCTCACGACTCCTAAGGAGAAAATACACCTACGAGATCCTCTCGATCCGTAGGGAGAAAAGTCTTTATGAGACCCTCATGGCTCATAAAGTTGAAAAGTCTTAGGTGGCAGATCCTAACCCTGTCTCCTAAGCCATCACTGCCCTGCAAAGAGGTCAAGATGGACCATCTATGAGCCACACTTGCCAAAGCTACATGCCACTGAAATGGAGAACTTACTCATAAGCGTATAAACTACTCCACGCCAGAGTAAGACATAAAGAGATAAAAGGGTGCGGCTCATGAAGTTAAGGATTTGGAACAATATCTCTTAAGAGTCAAGATTTGAGTCAATGATAAATGACGACGCTTGTGTCCGCTCGTTATCTTCTCAGATCAAGATCCTGAAAGTTATATACCAATCCGAAACTGGTCATACGCCATGCATTACTCTGCACTACTTCACCCACGTATATGCTTACGTGGGCAAAGTAGTGGGGGGCATTTGTTCCCGCCAAAAATTTCTGCGCAAAAGAGTCCAAGGTATCAAATGGCAGCGATACGCTTAAGAAAATGGGAACCAGTATCTTCCGGGCTGTTTTTTTGACAAACTCCCGAATGAGAAACAGAAAAATTCTGATGGTATCGAAAGCGGCTCGAAAAACCCTTCGATTTGATATATTATGGGCCTCGTAATTCATCCGGGATCAAAAGTTATGAGGAATTACGTGTCCACACGTGATGGACTTTTAAGAACCCGCTGGAGGAGTTAAAAAATATAATAAAAACTCAGAAAAGACCCCAATGGGGCATCACGTGCTCACACGCGACCATGGGTCACGTGCAGACACGTGATGGGCTTTTAAGGCCTCTAAAATAATGAATAGAATTTAATTCTAAAAGTCAGAAAATACCTCAACGAGGTATCACGTGCTTACACGTGACCAATGGTCACGTGTTGACACGTGATGGTTAAAACAACAACATAAACAAGCGGCTGTGAAAGGAACCCAATTGGGGGTCACGTGCTCACACGTGACCAAAGGTCACGTGCCAGCACGTGACTGGCTTTAAAAGCCTTATAATTTAATAGAATTAAATTCTAAAAGTTCTGAATCTTTCCAAATGAAAAAGAATTATAGGAACCGTTGGATTAAAGATCCAAGGGTGATTACAAATCATCAATTTATGGAAAAATCTTAAATAAGGAAAGATTCCCCCTAAATCTAACCGAGATAACAAATAGAATATCATTTGGATTTAAAATCAATGGTGAATAAAATTCACTTAACAATCTAAAGGCCCAGATTAATGATGAATGCAAATCAAATCTCTCAACATACAAATCAAATCTCTTAATGAGAAATTTGCTAAACAAATTGATTCTCTGCCTTCTCCTATAAATAGGAGCCAAGAAGAGAAGAGAGGGGATCTACTTTTTTTGAGAGAAGAAACAGAGGGAGGAGAATTTAATTCTCAAGAGGAAAAAGAAAAGAGAGGAGAATTTAATTCTCTGCAAAAGAAAAAAACCCTAGGTGAGAAAAGGGAAAAGATTAACTTCAAAAAGAGAATTTAATTCTCAAAATTCAAGAGTTTAACTCTTATAAAAAAAAGAAGAACTTAGTTCTTCTTCTGGTTGAAGATCTGTACAGAGCACATCTCCCCATAGGATGAGAATTTAATTCTCATCGGGTCGAGATCCTGCCATGCAGATCATAAACTTAGAAGAGGAATTGAGTTTTGAGAATTTAATTCCCCTAAAACAAAACTAGGGTTTAACCCTAATCAAGAATTTAATTCTTTTACATATCTGGGAATTTAATTCCTTTGAAAAGAAATTAGGGTTTTATCCTAAATAAGAATTTAATTCTTTCACGATAGGAATTTAATTCCTCCAAAATCATAATTAGGGTTTAACCCTACAAAGAATCCAATTCTTAAAAGATCTCTGTTCATGAAAAGAACTAGGGTCACGTGCCCCCACGTGACCCTTGAAAAGATCCCCTGCAAAGAACTTTGAAGCATCACCCCACGTGCTCCCACGTGACTCCCAAAACGCAGAAAGAAAAAGCAAAGGGAATGAAAGCTTTGGGCGCTCTCACGTGTTATCACGTGACCCCTCAGCAAATGCTTTAACAATTGGCGCACAGATCTCTATCACGTGCCAACACGTGATGCTTTAAAATAAAAATAAAAGTGTTTGACACTTATTCGCAGATTTGAGGATAAACCAAAAGGAGATCTGGCTCCACATTTAGGGCGCCCTCACGTGTCACTACGTGACCCCTAATGAGCATTCTAACAGACCAGAGCGGGGGCCTCCATCACGTGCCCACACGTGATGGCCAGGAAATTAAAAGTGTTAAACACTTATCTGCAGAATAAAATAAGGGAAATCAGGGAGCTCTCACGTGTCCGCACGTGACCCCTCCCTCCTTAGTGTTTAACACTAATTGGAAAACTCTATTTGCAGTGTTTAACACTGATTTGCTTAGTGTTTAACACTAATTTAAAAACCCTGTTCTCAGTGTTCAACACTGTTGGTCTGTAGTGTTTAACACTAGCTTTAGCCCAATTGGCTAAGTTTTTAGAGACAAAGCCTCTTCTTCAATGGACCGACAGAGGGCCAATATTTCAAACATAGTTGGACTTAGCCCAAACTGGCCATAAGTCCTTAAATCATCTTGAACTGAGCACATCTGCTCTTTCAACCAACTCATTGGTTCAAGGGTACATCTCTGAACTCCTCTGACATTTGTCGTTGTAATCCTTCAACGTCTTCAGAGAGGTGACGGGTCCCGACAACCACACATCAACACGGACTGTGGGGTCCTTAAACTCATGGACTTATGCGTCCCTAAACCAAGATACGGACTGTGGGGTCCTTAAACCCGCGGACTTATGCGTCCTTAAACTAACGGACTAATGCGTCCTTAAACACGCCCATATGGACTGTGGGGTCCTTAAACCCATGGACTTATGCGTCCTTAAACTACCAATGGACCACCATGTCCCTAAACTGGTATTGGACCACCATGTCCCTAAACTGGAACAATAGAGCCCAAACTCTCTTTTGTCGGATCTAAACGATCCCGTTAAGTCGATCTTAGTCCCAAACTGGACTAACGTATCCTTAACAACCGTTTAAGTTGATCTTAGCCTCAAATATGGCTAACGTGTCCTTAAACCTTCAAACAGACTTTAGTCCCAAATTGGACTCTAGATCCCCCAATCAACTTTGGCTCAAGGGTACATCTCTGAACTCCTCTGACATTTGTCGTTGTAATCCTTCAACGTCGTCAGAGAGGTGATGGGTCCCGACGGCCATACATTTAATGGACCATCATGTCCCTAAACTGGAACAATAGAGCCCAATTGCTCTTTTGTCGGATCTAAACGATTCTGTTAAGTTGATCTTAGTCTCAAATTAGACTAACGTATCCTTAACAAACGTTTGAGTTGATCTTAGTTTCAAATATGGCTAACGTATCCTCAAACCAAAACCCCAAACCCAAATCTAAGAAAACACGGATTTGGACTAATCCACGTCCTACGGGCGACGACATAAATTGGTCTCCGTATACAATCCACGGGCAACCACAAACAAAACAAATACCCACGACACGAAGTGACCATCTGGAGAAGGAGAAAGTTGTTACCGCAATGCGGTAGCGTAATTAACTGCAGGGGCTTGCGCCTGCAGGGAAGAGCGTCCCCACAATCAAAAACCCCTCAAGCGAGGGGGAATCTGACGAAGTCTGCTACATCGGACGCATTCGTTTAAACCTTCGATACATGGTGTCATAAATCAACTTGGCATCTTCGGAGAGGTGGACGGATAGCACCTATTAGGATCTGCCCCGAACCTCAGGCGAGACGTCCTCATGTCTTGGCCGCCGTTCGGAGGGGAACACATGGCATGAAAAATTGTTAGTGTATATGCCCTAGAGGTCATTACTGTATCATACTAGCTTGTCTATTACTTAATGGAAGCTTGGGATATTCACAGTTGTATAGACAATCTTGCTCAAAATGGTAGTCTGCTACTTGGTTTGTCTCTACTTCAATATATGCATGTGTTTCTTTTAGCATATCGCTTATATACATATTAGTAGAGCCCTTAGGATCTTTGCTTGATTGCCAGCGTTGTGATGGTAGTCATACTCATGGGGGCTGGGTAATCCATAAGCACATCCTTATACAGGTCCCTAGTCGTTGGACTATCGAGACAGGGCATCGATAATCCGGAGTAGACTAGCGTATGCGTTTCTCATCCCAGCGGGGGAGACGGTCTGTCCCACAGCCGTCAGTACGCCGTACTTGAGATAGTATGCGGGTGCTCGTTAAGTTACGAGTACACTGGACAGGACTCGTCGGGAACTGTTGGTTGGTATTATACCTATCGTCGGTTATCAGTTCCCAGATGACATGAGTACAGCTTAGTCCGCCGACTTGACACTGTCACTTCGCCTCGAGTGTGTTCCCACTGTACTTAGATTACTACCCTACCACGGCTCAAAGGAGTCGTGCAAACAGGTAGTAGTTGGGTGCAGTCCCGAAACACTTGGAGGCAGTGACGGTTAGACAGGATTCGTCTCTCCCGGTATTGGGGGTTGACATCGTGCTGTGTCTAGGAGAGCCATTACACAAGTAGTCCCTGGCCAGGGCAAGCGAGATATACTGGTAGGTTTCTAGTGTTATCTCAGGGTGTTCTGGGCTACACTCCGACACGACTTGTACCGCTATTAGGGGACTGACGTTCACCGCCCCCTAGGCCCGCCATGCGATGTATCAGACAAACAGACCGGACTGTACGGAGATTGTCACATACAGGCTCAGTAGGAGTTCGGATGGGTTTACCTCATCGGCCTTCTTATCGACATCTACCTGGGGACCGTTACGTACAGCTAGTGCCGCTTGCGGTCTGTGGTTAAACCCACTGCCAGCGTAGTGTCGAGTCTTTAGAGTCCCACACAGAGAGTTTCCCTGCACTGAGCGAAACGTGTAGAGGCCGTATGGTTTTACGGCAGGGCTACGATCACTTACGTGCACTTGTGTGCGTATGCTGTTCGGGCAGGCAATACTAGTGGGCTTTGGTTTAAGCCAGATCCTGGTATTGCACAGATGGATTTGATTTGTCTTCTGTGCATTCGCATTCTACGGAATGCGGATGCGGGTGTGTATGCACAGTTTTGAGGAGCGATAAAGGAGGATGTGCCCCATTAGGGTTTTGGCAGTTGGTTCGGCCAAAACCGTAATATGGCACACTCATTAGGGTTTTGAAAATTCGTTTGGTCGAAACTATTATGAGCCGGAGACATTGTTTACTAATCCTTTTAGTGATAGATTAGTGATGGCTAATTGCATTGACCATTTGACCACTTAGACCTCTCTTGACTTTGTTGACCTGTTGACCGAGTTGACCGTTGACCTTCAAGAGAGATCTACACTCTTCTTTCCTTTTCTTTTTTTAATTCTTGAGTTATGATAATGGTCAATTCAATGTAGCATCAACTTTATCATGATAGGATTAGTAATGATGGTTTTGGGTGTATTATTGCAACCATGGTTCATTTCATTTGGGTAAATCTTTTCATTATTCACTTCTCATTTCTCTCTCTTAAAATGAGAAGAAAAGAAAAGCTCCATGGTTGCTAAGTTTTCTCCTTCATCTTCCTCCTCTTGAAAATTCTTTTGATCTCATGTGTTGAGAGAAAAAGAATCCACATAGACAAACACTTCCATCTTTCTCTTCTACACAACCTAAGGCATTTAGATTAGCAATCTCTTTGCCCTAGTTGCCTTGGCTTGAGGCGGAGCTTAGTGTACAACTCTCGGGTGGATCGTCTTCGACTCAAGAAGGCCGTGGAGGTGACCAAGATCCGAATCGACCCTCGGAGCGTGGATGGACGAGCCGGACAGCGGAGAGAAGACCCGAAGGACCGGTTCCGTGAGGTATATTTTCTACAGCATAGTAGTTAAAGCCTCTACTTGTTTGCTAGTTTCTAGTTTAGCCAAGATCCTTGCTTTTGAGTCCATGTTGCCTTGCGCCAAATTATTGTTTTTCGCCGTTTCCGCCTCCCCGTAAGAACCGGGGTGAGCAACGTGGACTTACAGTGGTATCAGAGCCTAGCTAAACATAAGCTAGTTAGTTAGCAAAGTGTTTAGAATATCGATCGGAAAAAAGGTCGCAAAACACGTCCGCAAAACCTCAAGTTTCTGTCGATTTTTTTATACTGCTCAAAAGGTGATTTAAAATATATGAAAAATCGTCTCAGGGTTTTGTAAAAACACTGCAGAAAAATGATCCAGTGATTTGATCAAACCGCCGCGGTTCCGCGGCAATGACATGCTCATTGCCGCGGTTCCGCGGCCGATTTAACTCGGCAGTGGATCGGGTTTTGTGCAGTGTTTTAGTTTGGCTGTTTTGGGATTTTTAAGACATGTTTTTTCTACCCAGCTTTTCCAGAGAGCAAATTGACTTTTGGGGTGGTTAAAAATCCGTATTTTGATCGATATTCCATAGACTTTGGCTAATGGATATTATCTGTGATGTGATATATGTATTGAACGTCCGCTAATCGCTATACGTCGATTAGTGGGGGTTATACATATCTGTGATCTGTAATGTTGATGGTTTGTGGATATGAACTCGGTGGATTGTCGCGGATGAATAGCCGGGGTGGATGTGAGATGAGAGTTTCTTTTTCTTTCATTCATTGTAAAATTTGTAAATTGATGTAATATTATTTGTTTGGCCGCACAACCGGGTCGGGGTTGTAGCCGTCATTGTATAATTTCTTTTTACTGTTTTTGCTCCTAGGATAGACCCAAGGTGGGGTGCACAAACTACCGGGTATCTCGAAGTGCCGAGTGGCCTACTCACGCGTTGAGAGAGGTTGCTTCGCTTCGGGTACTTAGCGGGTAGTTTGCCGCACCCGTAGGGGTCTAGGGTGGGGTTTGGCTATTCATCGCGACCGTGTAATCCGCTCTTTGTTGCAGGCTCGAACGAATCGCGGATTCCTAGTATATCCAAAGTGTTCATCTGTGATCTGTAATGACTATCATTGCTATATATCTATATATGATATCTATTTAGGTGTTGCTTATGTTTTGCATCCGCGCTAGTCCAGCCCCCGCTCTGTCATTAGTTAAGTAACCTAACGGGTGATGACGGGACCCCGTGGATCTTCATAGTGATACAAAGTGTTCTGGAGAAATGCAAAGGGGAAGTAGGAGCGGAAGAGATATATGCGACTTTGTCATGAATCATGACAATCCAAAAGCCAAAGTGTGTAAGAAGGTTCGGTTAACTTGGTTCATGAGTTTTAGTTTAAGATAACTCATGGTCGCAAACCAGAGCGAGAAAAGAAACACTCAGTGTGCACTCTATCAAGATTAGATTGGTTAATCACTTTGTCTAATCAAGATGGCTCCTATTATTTTCTTGAATTCTACTTCAAACCCTAAAAGGAGAACTAGTCGGGATTATATACACCTTACAAGTTCGCTAACCGTTCAGCCAAGCTAGTGTTGGTACTCCGAGAGAGGTCCCCCGTGCTTTCGCATGGACCTAATTAAATAACCTCGTTTCTGCAGAGGTGTAATCTCGTTAACACTTTCTATACACCTAATAGGTTAGCTAATTGTGAAGTGAAAATCTCCTGAGAAGTATTACCTAATCATTAGTGGGAATCGAGACCTAACTATCGTTGTATGATAACTTTGATGGAAGCCGACCAAAATTACCACACACCAGAAGGTATGCAAAAACTTGGCAAGTTTCTTTTATATATGAAACTCCTGATATAGTTTTTGCCCCTAAGACCTAAGTGACATTGACAGAATCAACAAATCAAAGGTCCTATTCAAGTTCAACCCGTCATTATCTTGATTTCATTAAACCCACCCGTACGAGCTCTTGACGGAGTCAATAAAGCAGTACGACTGTTCTAACCAATCACATCGCATACTACAAACAAGAACCAGTTAGCTGCCGCACACTACGCCTTGAAAGAATCAACAAACACAGTACAAATACTAAGCACTTCTCATAGGAAATAACGGAGGGCTACGGATGGTTTTTGGCGAAAAACCTTTAACGTAATGAACTTGATATCGTTGAAGGAACTCGAGTGGCTTTGAGAAGGAGTGGTTTAGGCTTTGCATTTTTAAAGCGAGTGGTTTTGTAGAAAACCGAGTGGTTTATAGTCACGTAACCTTTTGCCAAAGAGGTCACTCTCTGTGAAGGGATCTAGGCTCTTTCCTTATCGAATGAAGTGCAGGATATTCCTAACTGAATACTTCGACGTAAAGCAAAAAGAAATGCCTATAGTTTTCAAAAATTAGTTCCAACAACATCATTTAGGTTAGTTTTCCTTGTATTAATCAGAATTAATGCAGTCCCATCAATTAAACATATCATGCCAGAAAGAAACAAAAATAGGCACGCACATATATGCCATCCACATTCGCCACAGGGTCCCGGGTCTTCACCGTAAGGTTACTTAACTTACGGCAGGGCAGGGACAAGATTAGCGTGGATACAAAACATATATAGCGTCTAATATATATATAGTAACATTCATCTCACACATGATAATATAGCAAATACAGAATCACAGCGGAAGCAAACACAATATGGCAATGAGGATAAACTATGAAAAGTACATTTCAATAGAGCCAAATATGAAATGTAATTTATTGGTCGTGTGGATAGCCCGTAATATCATATCCTAGAGCCCTACGAGTGCGGCAAGCCATCCACCAATCCCAGAAGCCCGGCAACCCCAATCTCCTCCGGTGTTGCTGCACTTAGATCTGAATTGAGTGATATGTTGATGAGGATTGACAGTCCCCTTATAAACTTAGAATGTTAGGATCGTATATCCCAGAGGGTATTTCCTCTGGTCATACCATGCAGGGTACGGTCGACCAGTCTTGATCATCTTGCCTGCCACTTCGTTGGCCAAACGAGCTTTAAATAGCTGGGAGATATATTCATCCATCTTTGCTTTAGAGATCGTCTCCTCACTTGTCGCTGATAAGGCTTGAAGAGGAATCGACGTATCTCCTTTGCTGTCGATAAAAACTACCGGTGGCTCATCTGCCAGTGGTTCCGGTTGAACTATCATCCCGGCCATCTTTGGAATAGGATGGTCATTTTGTCCATCCTAGCATTCATTTCCGCAGCTTTCCCATCCTTCTCTTCAAGGAAGCACTTCAGGTAGTCGATAGCAGACTCTTGCCCCGTTCTTTCTTCGAGTGCGTTGTCAAGGTTTACAATAGGCGGTGGACTCATGAGTTCCGCCGCTTGAGCCAATATCTCTTGCAGTTTCTACTGATCCTTCGTTATAGATTGAGTGATTGGTCTATGAGAAACGAAATCTCGGCTATCTGTAAGTCCCTAGTGCCCTCGCCGTGGAGGCCGCAGCCGATGCGGAAAACAAAAATTAACGAAGGGGCAACTAGAGAATATAACCTAGTTATCGATCCAAAAACAAAAAATAGAAAGCAAACAAACAATGGTTAGGGAATACTACCTTCGACGCGTGTCCACCCAATCGTGGAAGACCCCTCCAAGCTCCTTGTATACCATCCGGATCGAGCTCGAATGGCGACCGCCCTTGCCGAAGATGATCTATTCGAGGGAACCGATCCAAGCTCCGGCTTCACCTAATGAAGCAACCGACACTCCAAGCTCGCTACGAATGGAGAGTGGGGATGTAGGGATATTTTCTCTATATTTTTCTCTCTAATTTCTAAGCCCAAGAGGGCTTCTAAGATAAAGGAGGAGGAGGTGAGGAAGTAGTAGCCATGACATGAAAATGGCTAAGTCTAAGTGTGTAGAGAGAGAGAAACCAAAGTAGAAAGAATGGCTCATTTTTATTTTTGCAACCATGAAAGAATAGTAAACACAAATGATTTTACAAAATAAAAACCAAGGCCATACCTCTCTACCATACTTCTTTACACTTCATCCTCCACCTCATTTTTTATTTTCTTTTAAAGGAAAAATCAACAAATGAGGTGTCTATCTTCTAGAACAAATTCTGTATAAATACGGAATACAACCCAGTATACATATCGAAATACATATACGCGTATCCGTATAAAAATACGAATAGCCAAGAGAGAGAAAATGAATAGTTATCAATAATACTTGAATACATATATTAAATATATATATATAAATTATTAAATCAATACCTCATTTAATAATACGGCTTAATCCTAAGCCGCTAGTATTATCAAACGTCCGATGAAAATCCATGTAGCATGTACACGTATTTAATCGGACCGTCTGTATGTACCAACATACGTCATCTACATCATATCGTCTGAACCGGGAAAACCCTCTATATGGGACTCTAAAGACTCGACAATACTCTGGCAGTGATTTACTGGATAAATCCAAAAACCAAAAGCACGTCAGCGGCACTAGCTGTACATAACGGCTACCCAGGTATATGCCTAAAAGGAGGTCGACAATCAAGTCCGTCCGTACCCTACTGAGCCTGAATGTTACAATCTCCGTACAGTCCGGTCTCTTTATCTAAGAGTATCGCATACCGGGTCTAGGGGGTGGATAATGTCAGACCCCTAATAAACCGATAAGTCATGTCGGAGTCAGGCTCATCACCAACCGAAAAACTACTGAACTCATATCAGTAAATCTCATCTACCATGGAGACAGATTTAGGGTGATAGCTAACCAAACACAGTGCGACATCGACTCCTAATACCAGGAGAGATGAATCCCCGACAATCGCTCACTGCCTTCATGTGGATCGGGATTGTACCTAACTAAAACCTGTTTGCACGACTCCTTTGAGCCGTGGTAGGTTCATAATTAAAGTACATTGGGAACTCACACGAGACAAATGACGATCTCAGGTCAAAAGACTAACATGTACTTATGCCACTAGAGAACTTCCATCTGACGATAGATATAATACCATCTAGAAGTTCTCGGCGAGTCCGTCCAGTGTACTCACCTCCAGTGAGCACCTGTATACTATCTTAGGTGACATAATACCAATGGCTTGTGAGACCGGACACCGCCCCTTGTCGGGGTCTTGAAATGTATACACTAGTCTACTCTGGAATATCGATGCCCGGTCTCGACATTTCCATGACTATGGGCATTTAAGGATGTGCTTATGGACTACCCAGCTCTCACGTATATGATCGCCACCATAATGCTGGTAGTCAAGTAAGAATCCTACGGGCTTCATCATTATGTATTAGCGACATGTAATAACAAGTAAAATGTGTACACATCAATGATAAAGACAAACCAGATAGCATACTATCATCTCGAGTAAGATTTTTCTACCTGTATAGGTCCTCCCTCAATTATCATAATCGCGTGCTTGCAATTACAATAATTACCTTGACGGCACTATATCCAACGCTATCATCTTTAGAGTTCATCATATATACTGTATAAACTACCATGCCCCCAGACTTAGGGCATTTGGAGTGTGAGCCTTTAGAATTTGCATCGGGCACTGAGACTTTATCAGGCCTCACTCTTTTAGGAGAAGCTGTTTTTGAAGGAACCCTCATAGCAGGAACCTTCTGAGAATAAACCTCCTTGTATTTGGGACGGGATATGCCATCATCTTGTCGACTTTTGAGCTTCTTTGGTCGGCAAAAGTAGCTGTTATCAACGACAATTCTGTACTTCTTTCCAAACACTGTAGATGGTTAAGGAGAGTCGTTTGATCGAACATTTCGCCTTTGGCTCATCATGCATTTCCACAGGAGGCGGCGACTTCTTCAGTAAAGCAGTGGGCAAATTGCGTTTAACCACCTTCAGCGGTTCAAACCTGTTCCCGATTGGAACAGCAGCTCGGATCATCGGAGCAGGTGGAGTCAGCTTAGATGGGGAGCTGCCCCAGCCTACCTCACTCGGCACTAGTATCTATGTCGGGCACCTCTGGTAACAATGGCCGGTGCTTCTTTAGTTGTGGGAGATTCATGGATATGTCCCCTGTGTTCTTTTATACTATCTTTCCCCCCTGCGTTTATATGAAGGTTCGGAAGGTGACAGTCGCTTAAAAACTGACTATCTAGGTATGGGGGTAGCAGAAGTTTGAGGCGTCGGCCTATAGAAGACAGACCGCTTGGGCGAATCATCATCCTTAGGGCCTTGGTCACATTAAGGGCCACGAACGCCAGCCATTTGAAGACTGATTTCTTTGGGATTGCAAGCTTTTTAGAGGAACCCGCAGAGTTAGACTTCAGCCTTTGGAAGACCAAACATTCAGAGTGGGCAGGCTTATCATCAGAGCTGGCAGCAGTAGTTATCAGCCTATCAAAGACTAACTTCTTCGTCGTCTCCTCCTTTAGCGCTGGAATGCCAAGGGAGGGAGGTGGAAGCATCGTTCCAAAGAAGAGCCCATCGAGTTGTTGTGCTGCCTGGGCTATCGGAATACAGAGTACAGGGGCCATGGCCTGCCTTGATCAAGTTACTCTAGCTAGAGTAGTGTTGCAACTAGCATTAGGGTTGGAGTTGCTGGGTGAGGTCATTGATCTGCAAGGGGGCGAAACACCAGTTTTATTGACCCAAACATCCAAGGGAAACATATATACCATGATTATGTTCACGAAACACGACACACAAAGTGTGGAGTGAAAAGAGAAAAAGATCCCACCGGGCGTGCTAGAACCTGTTTACTACCGGAAATCAGACCAAGGAGTGGGGAGTGCATCCAGACCTAAATCTGGGGGCAGATGCTATATGGAACATATCCATACACCTCTCCAAAGATACCAAGTTGATTTATGGCACCGTATATCGGAGGTTTGAATGGATGCAACCGTTGTAGCAGGCTTATCAGATTCCCCCTCATATGTAAGGGGTTTTTGATTATGGGGACGCTTCTTCCTGCAGGCGCAAGCCCCTGAGTTAATTATGTTATCGCCAAGCGATAACAAGTTTCTCTACTCCATGAATCATCGTGTTTCATATTATATATATTGTTTATTTTAGGGTTGCCCTTAGATTATATACGGAGACTAATATTGTCTTTGCCTGTAGGAAGCGGATTAGTCCAAATCCGTAAATCTCATATTTGGGTTGAATCTAGGTCATATATTCTATCAGTTCAGGGTATATTTCTAAGGACCATTAGTCGTATATGGGACTAATATTGACTTAAAAAATATATTTAAGGATAGTTAATCTTGTTTTATATTAAGGTCAACTTAAAATATATGAGCATATGGGCTCAAGGAATATCATAGAAGTTTAAGCTTTATAACACTTAGTCAATTTGGACTAAGAATTGGCTCTAGAATATATATATATTGGCGCCCAAAAGTTCTAGCGCGTGCCACGTGTCACACAAACAAAGGCATATGGGTCTATGACATATTGAATCATTGGCGCATCAGGACTGTGGCGCATGCCACATATACAATGGGTAATGGCGCATGCCTTTGACGTTTTGGGTCCGGCGCGTTAAATATCAATGCACATGGGTTATGGCGCATACCACGTAGCAGGTATCCATTGGCGCATATACCTCTGGCGCATATGCCCATATTAGCGCATATACCTCTGGCGCATATGCCCATATTAGCGCATATCTTTATTGGCACATGCCCTTCATATTGGCGCATGCCCTTTATATTGGCGCATCTCTATGTGGCACATGCCCATTGGCATATATGCATCTGGTGCATGGCCGCTGAGGGTTTTTTCATAGAGATTAATCTCTATTCTTTTGAAACTTAAGTTTCATGAATCTTAAACTTTTGTTAATAGCTATTTTGACCATTAACAACATCAAGATCACAACTTTTGTGATCAGGAGTCTCTTTTTCATATATATAAATCATATGATATTTTCTTTGAAAATTTAATTTACTCGTCCATCATCATTATACTTTTTACGAAAGTGGTTTCGATTATGAAAGGTTACGCTAACGCCCTGGCCATCATCCGTGGCCGATTGCGAAACAAAATTTTTTCTAATGATGTAAACTTAGCACTAGAATAACCCTAAACCGGATCTACCATAAACCTAACTAGCAACTAAATAAGTTATCTATTATGAAAAGAGTTTATACCAAGAGGCTCAAGTCCTTCGGGTCTTCACTCCTCTCCTTTAGCATACTCCTAGCGGCCTCCATGATCGAGCTTGATCGACGGCTTCCTCACGTCAAAGATGATCCACCCGAGAGTGTCTACTTTGAGCTTCTATCTTTAAACTAAGGTAACTAGGTTACTTAATATGCTAATCTAAGTAGCCTAGAGGATGTAAAGAGTGATGGTGGATTGTTTTGTCTCAAGAACCCTCTGTTTCTCAACACATGAGACTATTAGGGTTTAAGGTAGAGATGAGAAGCTTGGAGGAGATGAGAGTGTTGTAGAGAGCAACATGAGAATAATAGAATGAAGAATGGCTAAGGCTTGTGACTAATAAAGCAAGCATCTCAAGATAATAATAATAAATTATCTCCACCACAAAATATCCAGATATTTTCCACAAAATATCTAGATGCCACCTTGCCTCAACAGTAACCTATGACTCACTAAGTGAGTCATCAAGTAGCCATACTTCATTCAATGAATCATAACACTTCACCCTCCACCTCATTAACCATTTAACTAAATGGTTAAAACAAATAATGAGGTGTCTTCTTCTAGAAGCACTCTTGTAAAAAATTACAAGAATACCCCTCACCGTATATACATACCCGTATCCATATTCCGAAAATTATGAATACAAAAGAGACGAAAATAAACCAACAATATAATACTAGGATCCGGTTTAAACCAAAGACCGCTAGTATTATCCGTCCGAACATCATACGTGCACAAGTACATGTATGTGATCGAACCCTACCGTAAAACCATACGGCCTCTACATCGTTTCGCCCGAAGCAGAGAAACTCTCTGTGTGGGACTCTAAAGACTTGACAGTACGCCGAAAGTGCGTTACTGGATAAATCCATAACCACAATCACGTCAGCGGCACTGGCTGTACATAATGGCTACCCAGGTACCTGTCGAAAAGGAAAGCCAACGAGCAAACTCATCCAGATCCCTACTGAGCCTATCCGTGACAATCTCTGTACAGTCCGGTCTCTTCGTCTAAGAGTATCGCATACCGGATCTAGGGGTTGTAAGCGTCAGACCCTAATAATCTCATAATTCGTGCTGATTCGGATCAGGACCCATCCGAGAAACTACTGATCAACCTATCAGTAAATCCCAACTGCCTTGGCCAAGGTCTTATGGTCCTGACTAATCGATCATAGTGCGATATCAACTCCCAATACCTGAAGAGATGAATCCCTGAAAATCACTCACTGCCTCCATATGGCTCGGGACTGTACCCAACCAAAACCTGTTTGCATGACTCAGTAGATCCGTGGTAGGATAGTGATCAAAGCACAGTGGGAACTCACACGAGACAAATGATGATCTCAGGTCCAAAGACTAACCTGTACACATGTCACAAGAGAACCGCTATATGACGATATGTATAATACTATCTAGAGGTTCTCAGCGAGTCCGTCCAGTGTACTCACCCCCAGTGAACACCCGTATACAATCTTAGGTGACCACACCAATGGTTGTGGGACCAACCACCGCCCCTCGTCAGGGTCTAGAAACGTACACGTAAGTCTACTCTGGAGTATCGATGCCCAATATCGATACTCCTGCAACTTGGGACATTTAATGATGTGCTTATAGACTACCCATCTCCCACAAGTATGACCGCCATCACAACGCAGGTAGTCAAGCAAAATCCTACGGGCTTTATCAACATGTAACTGTAATAGGTAATAACGTGTATAACATTTTCCATGTTAAGATAAAGTCAAACCATAAGAGTATACTTCTATATCAAGTCTTTATCAATATGTGCAAACTGGATAATCATCAATAAAAACAAATACACATATCCTGATAAAGCCAACTGAAATAATATACTATATAACTGAGCAAGATCGTTCTGTACATACATATCCCCAGCATCCATATGTATACATATACAATAATGGCCTCTAGGGCATATATATCAAACAATCTCCTACTTGCACTAAAGGCCAGTTATTGGCGTACCGAATATCCAACGTCTGCTCTAAGGCCAGCTGCTGGCGTACCGCATACCCAACATCTCAAAAAGTCGCTCGAACTGCGCTTGAGGGAAGGCCTTTGTAAATGGATCCACCGTGTTCTCTTTTGTATCCACTTTCCAGACCTCGATCTCCTGGCAATCTATGATCTCCCTGATCAGGTGATACCGCCTTAAGATGTGTCTGGATTTCTAATGGGACCGTGGTTCCTTCGCTAAAGCTATAGCCCCATTGTTATCGCAATACAAAGGTATCGGATCAACAATAAACGGAACTACCTGAAGCTCGGTAATGAAATTCTTCATCTAGACCGCTTCTTTTGCGGCATCACTCGCAGCAATGTATTTAGCCTCCATCGTCGAGTCTATGACGGTATCCTGTTTGGAACTCCTCCAACACACCGCCCCTTCGTTGAGGGTAAACACAAAACCCGAGACAGACTTGTTGTCATCCTTGTCACTCTGGAAGCTTGAATCGGTAAAGGACTCGACCTTGAGGTCTCCAATACCGAAAACCAAGAACATATCCTTAGTCCTTCTCAGATACTTAAGAATGTTCTTCACTGTTGTCCAGTGGTTCTCACCTGGGTTCGACTGATACCGGCTCACCACGCTTAGCGCGTAAGCTACATCTGGTCTTGTACATAGTATCGCATACATTATAGATCCTACCGCCGAAGCGTAGGGTATAGTGCTCATGCGAACCCTCTCCTCATCAGTCTTGGGAGACATCTCCTTGGAGAGGGTGATTCCGTGCAATGCGGGTATGTTACCGTGCTTGGAATCTTCCATACTAAATCTTTTTAGTACGGTCTCTATGTACCTAGACTACAAAAGTCCCAGTAATCTCTTGGATCTATCTTTGTAGATCCTGATCCCCAGAATGTACGAGGCATCACCCAAGTCCTTCATGGAGAACCTTTGTGATAAGAATAACTTGACCGACTATAGCATAGGAATATCATTTCCTATCAAAAGAATGTCTTCCACGTACAAGACTAGGAATACGATAGTTCTTCCTACAATCTTCTTATAAATACATGGCTCATTCTCATTCTTGATGAAGTCAAATTCCTTGACTGTTTCATCAAAACAGATGTTCCAGCTCCGCGATACCTGCTTTAATCCATAAATGGATTTAAGCAACTTGCACACCTTCCCGCTGCTCCCACTGTCTACAAAACCTTCTGACTGATCCATATAAACGCACTCTTCCAAACTTCCGTTCAGAAAAGCCGTTTTTAAGTCCATCTGCCAGATTTCATAGTCATGGAAGGCAGCAATGGCAAGTAGGATCCGAATGGATTTGAGCATAACTACTGGAGAAAAGGTTTCTTCATAGTCCACTCCTGGTCTTTAAAGAAAACCTTTTGCAACAAGTTTAGCCTTATAGGTTTCCACCTGCCCATCTACACCAAATTTCTTTTTGTAGATCCATTTGCATCCAACGGGTTTTACCTCGGGTGGAGCAATATCCAAGGTCCACACTTTATTGGTGTACATGGACTCCATTTCGGATCGCATAGCATCCAGACACTTATCAGAGTCCCTACTGATAATGGCCTGCCTGAAACTAGTAGGGTCATCTTCTTCCAAGATGCAATCCTCTCGATCCCCGTCTATGAGAAAACCGTAGTATCTCTCAGACGGATAAGAAATCCTACCAGATCTGCGGAGTGGCTGAGGTTTGTCTAGGACTACTGAATCTAGCGATTCTACCAAATCTTTAGTTACATTTTATGGTTCAGAAATTTCTTCCAGTTCTACCGTACTCCCACTAGTTTCTTTTGCAAGAAACTCCCTTCTACAAAGGTGGCGTGGCGAGATATAAACACCTTCTGTTCCTCAGTGTGGTAGAACAGATATCTTAGTGAATCTTTAGGATATCCCACAAATTTACATAGAACTGATCGTGCCTGAAGTTTGTCCGGTTTCTGTGTTTTCACATAGGATGGACAACCCCATATCTTAATAAATTTAAGACATGGTTTCTTACTACTCCATATCTCATACGGAGTCGTAGGCATGGATTTGGATGGAACTTGATTCAAAAGATATGCCGTTGTTTGAAGCGCGTGTCTCCAAAATGAAAGAGGTAACTCAGCACTACTCATCATGAAGCGAACCATATCCAATAGGATACGATTCCTCCGTTCTGATACACCATTGTGTTGTGGTGTATACGGAGGAGTAAGCTGAGAGAGAATTCCATTCTCTTTTAGGTAATCAAGGAATTCCGTGCTTAAGTACTCCCCTCCTCTATCAGATCTGAGGATCTTGATACTTTTGCATGTCTGGTTCTCTACTTCATTTCTGTATTCTTTGAATTTCTCAAAAGCTTCAGATTTGTGTTTCAAAAGATACACATATCCGAACCTTGAGAGATCGTCAGTGAATGTAATGAAGTATGAGAACCCATCCCGTGCATTTATAGACATTGGACCACATATATCACTGTGTATGAGTCCCAAGAGCTCTGATGTTCTTTCTCCGTGTCCGATGAACGGAGATTTGGTCATCTTTCCCTTGAGGCAAGACTGACAAGTTTCATAAGATGAAAATTCGAACGTATTCAAATGTTTATCCTCAGTCTTTTCTCTCCGATATGACCAAGTCTACAATGCCACAAGTAGGATTCGTTCTCTTCTGAACTCTTCCTCTTGCATGTGTATTATACGTTGAAAACTGTGTTTTGATTTAGAACATAGATACCATTATACAGTGTACCTTCTGCAACCAATACCTGATTAAGGTAAATGTTCATGATATTTCTATCAAGAACAAACTTATATCCATCTTTATCGAATAAGGAAACTGATATGATGTTGCAAACCATGGAAGGTACATAGTAGCAATTGTTCAAAATCATAGTATAGCCTTTTAGCAACACGAGATGATATTCACCGACGGCAGCAGCATCAACTTGCGCTCCGTTCCCTACTCTGAGGGACATATCACCAGGTCCAAGTATCCTACTTTTCTCACTCCCTGTAATAAATTACAGATATAAGATCCTGATCCGGTATCTAGTACCCAGGAGGTAGGACTAACCGAAAAACAATTCTCAATAACAAGAACACCTGAAAGAGATGCAATAGTATGCTTCTTCTTCGTTGGAGTCATCAACAAATTCATGCAATCCTCTTTCCCTTGCTCGTACTTATGACCGTCGTCATAAGTTAGAGCCAAACTGACGTTCCCCGGCCCCGAATAAGAATTCGGATCAGTCAAGCGATACATTTTATTATCTTGATTAGGGCGTGAAATGGTTGCTGCTTGGATAAAGAGAAAATAAACACTTAGCGTGCGCTCTTACAAGATTAGATTGGTTATTAGTTTATCTAACCAGGATGCCTTCCACTGTTTCCTCGAATTCTCCATCAAACCTTAAAAGGAGAATTAGTTAGGATTAATCGCACGTTACAATACTTGCTAATCTTTCGGCCAGGCTAGTGTTGGTACTTCGAGGGAGGTTTTCCAATGCTTTCGCGAAGTTCCTTAATTATGTAACCTCTTTTCCCTGGAGGCGTAGCCCCGCTAACACCTTTCTAGACACCTACTTTGTTTATAGCATTGATTGTTTAGTGAAATAATCTCCCAAGAATAATCCTACTCATCGGTAGGATCAGGATCCAACTATCATTGTGTGATGATCTAGATGGAATCCACTCTAGTCACCACACTCCAGAAGGTATGCTAAATCTGCAAGTTTCCTGTATATTTGAAACTCCCGATGTGGTTTTTGCTCCTAGGACCCAAGTGACCTTGACGAATAATCAACAAATCAAAAGGTCCTAGTCAAGTTCAACCCGTCGTTATCCAAGATTGCATTAGACCCATCCACATGATCCTTGACGAATAATCAACAAAATCACGCGATTGTCCTAACCAATCGCATCTATCTATGCAACAGAGAATCATTACTCAGCTACCGTTCATTGTGCCTTGATGAATAATTAACAAACACATTACGAATACTAAGTACTAATTTTCTGAAACGACGGAGGGCTACGGCTGGATTTTTGGCGAAAAACCCTTTAACGTATTGAACTTGACATCGTTGAAGGAACATGATAGCTTTGAAAAGGAGTGGTTTAAGCCCCGCTTTTGAAAACTATTGGTTTTGAAGAAACCCGAGTAATCTATAGCATAAACTTTTGCTCAAGAGGTCATTCCCTGTGAAGAGATCTCGGCTCTTGCCTCCTGGAATGAGATTCTGGATATTCACGACCGAATAACACAATGCAAAGCGAAAGAATATTACTACAGTTTTTCGAAATTTTTTCCAACAACATCTTTTTAGATTTCTTTCTTACATTAATAAAAATTAATGCGGTCCCATCAACTAACCTATCACACCAGAAAAGAACGAAAATATAATGTACCTATATGCCATCCGCATTCGCCACTGGGCCCTAACATCACCCGTTGGTTACTTAACTAACGACAGAGCGGGGGCTGGACTAGCGCGGGTGCAAAATAGATACAACATCTACTGGTATATATATAAATATATATAATATTCGTCCCATGCATGATATAATCAAAATCACAAAATCTCAGCAAGAAACACAGAATGGTGGATAATCTTGGAGCCTCGGGTTTCATTTGAGCCACAAATAAAACCCGATGTTCCCGGTCGTGTGGATAGACTGTGCAATGAAACCTGGACCCCTTACGAGCGTGGCAAGTTACCCGCCAATCTCAGAAGTGAGGCAACCCCAATCAACAAAGTGATTGGGCCACCTAGCACTCCACGGGATCCGGTAACTTGAGCGCCCCTCCGTAGGTCATCCTATACCCTCTACGAGTGCGGCGAATAGCCCGCCAATTCTAGAGTGAAGCCTCCTCCGTCTCAATGCCATGAAATGCGGGCTTGTTGCCTTCTAGAACCCGGCCATTCGTGCACACCACCGCGGGGAAATCCTAGTATAGAAAATTAAAAAAATATGTATAATGGTGACATCGACCTCAACCCGGTCGTGCCCCAAACAAACAATATACAACATGGCAGTGGCGGTAGTCCACATGTCGGACGCTCGCTCCGCAATAACAAATGTACAAATGAATCTTAACTGTACTAATATCATTGCACCATCAAGCTATCCACCATGACAATCCAATCACAACCACAGCACAAACACAAAACATCAACATGAATGTCATGTTCGCAAACCCGTCTAAAGGAACATATAGCAGTTAGACGAGTTATACCGCTCTAATGACATTCACGGTCGCAGATAGAAGTGAATGTACTGAAAACTATTAAACAGTGTTAATATTAACGACTTTGAAATACTCCGTATTGCCTCAATACTAAAGATAACAGAATATCCAACCTGAGCAAAATCAAACATATCCTGAAACCCTAAAACTAAGTGATATAGAGCACCAAACAAAAACGAACAATATTCACCATAAGAAAATCGGCCAGGCCGGCCCAAACTCAAATCTCGCCAGCCACTTTGAAAAATTATTGCTTCGTTTTTCTCTGGTATTCTAGTTGTCACACAAGTAGTCTTCTGCAATTGTTTTTAAAAAATTAAGACTTATAAAAATTGACAGAAACTTGAAAATAGGATTTCGTATTTCGGAGTTGTTTCGGTTTCGTTACTTTAATATTGTTTAAAACTACTAGTGTAGGTTTTATGGGCTAGCTCCGATACCATGAAAGGTTACGCTAACGCCCTGGCCATCATCCGTGGCCGATTGTGGAACAAATTTTTTCTAACGATGTAAACTTGGTGCTAGAATAACCCTAAACCGGATCTACCATAAACCTAACTAGCAACTAAATAAGCTATCTATTAGGAAAAGAGTTTATACCAAGAGGCTCAAGTCCTTCGGGTCTTCACTCCTCTCCTTTAGCATGATCCTAGTGGCCTCCATGATCGAGCTTGATCGACGACTTCCTCACGTCAAAGATGATCCACCCGAGAGTGTCTACTTTGAGCTCCTACCTTTAAACTAAGGTAACTAGGTTACTTAGTATGCTAATCTAAGTAGCCTACAGAATGTAGAGAGTGATGATGGATTGTTTTTGTAGCGTTTTGAAAATCGTTTCGGTGAAATTTTGGAAAAATCGGTAAAATAAGAGGGTTTTCTGTAAAAAGTCAAAATACAAATATCTTATTATAAAAATTAAATATACATATTCTAGCTATGTAATTGCTACTATTTGGTGTTTATTGAGCCACTGGTGAAATTTCAAATTTTCTGAAAAAAAATTATTTTATTACTATTTTAAGCCGTCACTAATACATTTAATTAGGGAAAATTACAAACTGGAATGGGTTGAAACAAATTTTGTGTATCATCAGACATTAAACAAAATTTTATCATGTGGTTTTTGAAACAAAATCGTTTGCCAAAACGGTTTAGAAATTTTTGAAGAAAAAAAGGCTTTTTTTTAGTGTAAATGGATGTTTGGGGTATAGTATTTATCATTTTCCATCACCCCACACCCATACCCACACTCACACACCCCCATTTAGTTCTTCCCTTGGCTGAATTCAGCAGCCCCCATCAATTTCTCCACTTGAATTTCAAGTTAAGAAAAGAAAGGAAAAGAAAAGAAAAGAATAGAAAATGATAGAATTTGAGTGGACTTTGACTTGATCTAACTTTCTCCACCTCACTCTCTCTCCTCCCTCACCCAATCCCCCACACTTCTGGCCGAAACCTGCAACCCCCCAACAGCCCCTTTCCCCTCTTCTCCTCTCTTTGTTTCCATCAAAGAAAATCCAAAGAAAAACACACAAAATCAAACCAAAATCAAAATCCACCTCCTACCCATTTTTCCTTGACCATTCTAGTATGGATCTTGGTGAAGGGAAGCATGTTTGGGAGGCTAGATTTGTGCTAGATTTCAAGATGATTGTGGGGGTAAATTCTTAACCTTATGTCTAATTGTTGTTTGAATACTTTAAATCTAGCATAATTAGTTAATAGTTTGGGATTAATTGAATGTTTTGAAAAATATAGTAAGGGTTTGTGATTTCAATTAGGGTTTTTATCATATCATTAGGGATGCAAGATTTAGTTTAACATCTTAATGTATGTAAAACCTAGTTTGGTTGATTAAATTGCACTTGTTATATGTAATTTGTCCAAATTGCTTAAATTGCAAACTAGGTTTTTGTAAACCTTGAATTTGATTAAGAGAAAAATGTAATTAGGTTTTTCTTGACTTCATTAACATTATTAAGTGTGGTTTAATGTCTTTAGTTCATGAAAATCCTAGCTAAATTGTTGTTTGTGCATTTTTGCTATAAAATTGTTAAAATTTGGGTATATTGTAAACTAGAATTTTGGGGCTAAAGAAATTTAATGAGATTAAATAATGGAAATGGTTTTTATGACTTATTTAAGTTGTTTAATAAGTATTATGGCCATTAAATTTGTTCAAAACGTCGAGTTTTGTACTAAAACGGGTAATTTGTGCTTGCTAGATTTTCGGAAAAATGGCTTTTAAAGTGAATTTTGGGTTTTTGTGAAAGCAACCATAGGTTTTGACTTATGTGGGTTTCGTGTGTCGTTTTGATCATGAGTCGGATTTTAATGCGATACGGTGCGTTATGATATGTAGGTACCCATGTGGACTTCGAGACGACAAGCAAGCGCGTGGCGACGTCGGCACCGGCGAGCGAGGACCAGGTGAGTAGATTTATATCTACGGGGAGAAGTCGGGTGGATGGCGTATAGCACCCCCGTAGTTCGTGGTGATGTATACGAACACGTATACACACATATATATATTGTTTATATATTGTTTGAGTTATTGATGATAAATATGGATATTTGGTGTTCTTGGATGATTGAGTGTCGCGAAACCCTAGAGTAGCGGTCGCACCACACTTGCACACACCCACCCATACTTGCATACTTTCTTCTTTCTTTTGTGCTCATGCGGGAATATATAGTTATGTGTTCACATAGGTATGGGACTATGTTTTCACATACGGATTTGAGAATGATACTTGGGATTGAGATGAGTCAATGAGATTTGTGTTGAGATTGTGATATCGGTGATATGGCAGGATTCGTACTTGAGGTACATCCTGGTGTTATAGCGGATCTTGGGGCGACGATACGGGTGAATAGTGTTATAAATAAAATGGTCGACATGTGATCGTGATATGAGATATGATATGCTAGGATATTGATACTAGGCCGTATTGGGCGATGTATACCCCTTGATGATGATATGTGCTGATGATATCGGTTTGTACGAGACTGTCGATCAGTAGTCAGATCATGACTATATTGATGATATTAGTATTGTACCAGACATAGGTCAGTACCCTGGACTATGATCATGGATAAAGAGGATACCAGATGAATAGTTTGATGAATATGATATTAACCCGTACCCAGATTTGGGGATGCCGTACGACGGATTTACGTACGAGCTATATTTTGATGATTGATCCGCACTCTTGACTTGGGATGTCTGATTATAGATATGGTATCGGATATGATATTATTGAGGCGGGATCACCGACTAATATATACAGGTATGTATATGTATCGACTCAGATGTTAGGCGGTTTCCTTACCTGTAGTCCAGCTTGTTAGCTTAGCCCTTTAGTTTAGTTTAGTTGTTAGATTAGATTCGATTTTTACATATTTCAAAAACTAACGAATCGTTGGTATTTTAAAAGACAGCCTAAGAGATCCTACGGATATTTCAAAAGACGTATCTTTTCATAAAAACACCGTAGCCCCTATTTTCAAAACCCCACGATTCGTGTTATTTCAGATGGCACCATTGTTTAATAATTAGCTCCCGCTCATTTTGGTTGCTCGCTCCGCATCGCATACTTACATTGTTATTTCATATTGCATTGTTGACATTATGCTGTTAGGACACCAGCACCATTACCGATGATGCGTATGTACCACGTACACTTACTTGCCGGCTCACACACATCTTCATCGGTAATTGCCATGTCACGTACACCTTAGAAAATATTATTGCTTAACTTAGCTTGATAGCTAGTAGTTTGACATAATATTAGTGTAGCGGGCCAGTCGCGTCCCCTTCGCCGTAGAATGGGAAGCGGGGCGTGACAATATACCTCATTTGGCAACTCAAGAAAATTCTTGGGTTGCCCAAAATGCTCAAAATCTATACTTGATCTTGACATAGGGTGTAGGATGAGGTGAGAATCATTTTTAATGAAGGGGGTGTAGGAGATGTTTTCATGAGATAGAAGAGGGTGAAGGAGGAGCTTGAGATGAAGAAGGAGGAGTTAATGAAATGAGATGAAGAAAAAAAATGGATGTGTAGGAGCCATACCCCTCCCCTCCCCTCTCTCTCATTCTTTCTCATGGCATGCCCATGACATCATGTTGTCCCCCTACTCTCTCTCTCCTCAAAAATCTTTTCTTTTCCTTTCTCTTTTCCCTCTCACAAAGAAAATAAAACCAAATGCAAATGAAACAAACATGTAACAAAATGTAACATGTCATGGTACACTAGCCATGAATATTTTTAAAATACGGATTTGGCTTAATCGTGATTAGTAATGCACTAATCAAGTTTAACTTAAACATGAATATAAATAATTGCATAATTAATTATAAAATTACCAAATACAATAAATACCTTTTTAATAAATAAATGATTTCAATCTCCAATTATTTTCCAAATATTGGTACATACTTATACCATTTTAGGAAAAACCCATATTCGCAAATCAAATAGTTTTCGCGAAATATATTATTTTAATATTTAAATTCCAAAAATAATGTTTTATATTTCTGAAATGTTACAATCTTCCCCCTTAAATAAATTCGGTCTCCGAATTTAAATTTAAACCCCCAAATAATAAAACATTTCAATAATTAATTTAATCAACGGGGCTTCGAATTCACAGAATACACAGAAATACAATAGCGCATCATGTGCGCATGAAAACGAGCACGAAACTCAAGTCAAAATCCGTCAAGAGTCACGCAATCACTGGAGTTATAAAGGAAAAGAAAATCTCGAAATCCACTGCCGAAATCCAAATATACTATAGTAAAATTCATAATACGTATATAGTACGTATCCTTATAAAATCCTCTAAAAACTTAATGAAACACATACAAAATCTTTTCCGAATCGCCGTGCGATGCGTAACTCACGGCACAAGTGGCGGACGCTCATTTGTAAAATAATAAATATACGTTCATATACGTTTTGCTCAAAGTATACGTTCCGCCTTTTTGAAATATCCCAAAAGGTTTTCCTTTGGAAAAGTTCGTGTCACTCACGGACACATAGGAAATAGCGAGACTATAGCTCTTCTTTAAAAACCTCTTGGTAAATTTTTGATGCATGCAAAGTACTCAGGTACTGTCCTCAGATCAGTCCTGCTCGGCTACTATATAATATAGTACCCAACATCAAAATATAATGCTCAAGAGAAAAAATCAGCCTCAAAAGGCGTATCCAATATCACGTGCGTCTGGTGCGCCAAATACAAGTTCCATAAATATGCACAGAAGCAAAACTAAGTGCAGCGGGTGTGCACGAAAGTATCTGTCAAGTGCAACTGATGTGCACGACGATAATATCAAGTGCATCTAAAGTGCATGAAAAACTCAACCCAGTGCATCTAACATGCACGAATAAAATCTCAATCAAGTGCATCCGGTGTGCACAAAATCTCATACTATGCGCTCAATATGCGCAAAAATCCAAATCAAGTGCGTCAGGTCCGCACAAAAACATCTAGTGCGGTAAGACGCACGAAAATGAACGTCAAGTGCAACGGTGCACAAAAACACAATCTAGTGCAAAAAATGCACGAAAACTTAAATCAGGTGCGCTATGAGCCCGAAAACTCGTCAAAGGTCCAAAAGTGCATAAAAACAACAACGAGCGTATCAAGGTGTATAAAATCATAAACGAGTGCAACTACATGCACAAAATCCGTATCAATGCACTGCAAGCATATGTGAGCTATACCGAGTGCATAAGTTAAGTCAAGTGCATATGACATGCATGAAATCAAATAGACAGTATCGAAATCCACGAAATCATAAACATGTGCAGCCAAGGTACAAATCGATATCAAGTGCAATAGATATGCACAAATCATAAACCAACGTAACGGTGTATAATACATAAATCAGGTGCAATACTGTGCACAAATGGAGTATCCAGTAGGTGCAGCCATGGTGCACGAAAACAAATATCATGAAACCCAATCATCAAAACTCAAAGTCCAAGCGATAAAAGTGTGATACTCGGATCACAAAACGCAATCGCAATAAATGACATTGAGATACACCTCTTTCAATGTTGTCCCCCTCTCTCTCTCATTCTCTCTCACGGCATGCCCATGCCATCATGTTGTCCCCCCACTCTCTCTCTCCTCAAAAATCTTTTCTTTTCCTTTCTCTTTTCCCTCTCCCAAAGAAAATAAAACCAAATGCAAATGAACAAATATGTAACAAAATGCAACATGTCATGGTGCACTAGCCATGAATATTTTTAAAATATGGATTTGGCTTAATCGTGATTAGTAGTGCACTAATCAAGTTTAACTTAAACTTTCATATAAATAATTGCATAATTAATTATAAAATGACCAAATCCAATAAATAAATTTTTAATAAATAAATCATTTCAATATCCAATTATTTTCCAAATATTGGTACATACTTATACCATTTTACGTAAAACCCCTATTCGCAAATCGAATAGTTTTCGCGAAATATATTATTTTAATATTTAAATTCCAAAAATAATGTTTTATAGTTCTGAAATGTTACATCAATAGGTATGCAGCTGTCTCAAGTGCATAATTCCAAAAGGAAATAGGTAACTCAGCATTACTCGTCATAGAGCGCACCATATCTAATAGAGTGCGATTTCTCCGCTCCGATACTCTATTGTGCTGTGATGTATACGGAGGAGTAAGCTGAGATAGAATCCCATTATCTTTTAAGTAGTCTCAGAATTCCGTGCTTAAGTATTCTCCTTCCCGATCAGATCGTAAGATTTTAATACTTTTACCCGTTTGGTTCTCTACTTCGTTCTTATATTCCTTGAATTTCTCAAAAGCTTCATATTTGTGTTTCAACAAGATCACATGTCCGAATCATGAGAGATCATCGGTGAATGTAATGAAGTACGAGGAACCATTCCTGGCATGTGTAGACATAGGACCGCATACATCACTATGTATCAGTTCCAATAGTTCAATAGCTCTTTCTCCGTGTCCTGTAAACGGAGTTTTGGTCATCTTCCCTTTAAGACATGACTCGCAAGTTTCATAAGATGTAAATTCGAACTGATTCAAATATCCATCTTTATATAACTTGGCTAGTCCTGTCGTATTGATATGACCTAGTCTACAATGCCATAAGAAGGCTCTGAACTTTTCCTCTTGTGTGTTCTGTATATTTAGAACTGTAGTTTGATTTAGAACGTATATACCATTACATAACGTACCAAACCCAATCAACACTTGATTTAGAAAAATGTTCATAACATTATCCTCCAATACAAAGTTATATCCTTCTTTATGTAATAAAGAAACTGATATAATATTGCACATCATATTTAGTACGTAATAATAGTCGTTCAGAATCATTGTATTACCATTTGGTAATACTGGGTGATTTTTTCCAACTGTTTTGGCTACAACAATTGCTCCATTCTCTACTTTGAGAGACATATCGCATTTTCACAGTTCTCTACCTCTCCTTAAACCATGTAACAAATTACATACGTGGGATTCTGATCCGGTATCCAATACCCAGGATGTAGAGCAAACTGAGAAACAGTTCTCGGTAACGAACACACCCGAAGAAAATGCATCATCATACTCTTTCTTCGTTCGGGTTGCGTGGGAATCCTGATATTCCTCTATTCCTTACTCAGACTTATGACAGTCATAAGATAGAGCGGAACCAACGTTCCCCAGCTCAGTATAATAAGCGGGTTCGGTCAATACATCCATATTATTATCTTGATTAAGGCGTGTAATGGTCGCTACCTGGGGAGAAAGAAGGAAACGTTTTAGCATGCGTTCTTTGCGAGATTAGATTGGTTATTATCTTATCTAATCATGATGGCTCCTACTGTTTTTATCAAATCTTCCTTCAAACCCTAAAAGGTAAGATTAGCCGGGATTAATTACATCCTACAAGTTCGCCAATCGGTCGACCAGGCAGGTATTGGTATTCCAAGGGAGTCTCCCCATGTTTTTGCATGGAACTAATTAAATAACCTCGTTTCTGCAGGGGCATAACCCCGTTAACACCTTTCTTAGACACATACTGGATCAGCTAATTGTAAAGTAGAAAACTCTCCAAGGAGTAACACTTACTCGCAGCGGGTATCAGGATCCAACTATCTCATAGAAGGTATGCAATCTCATTGCAAATTTCAACACTTGAAATACCCAATATCTGTTTACACCCCTAGCGACTTATGACCTTGGCTATGGTCAACAAATCATAAGCGCTAGCCAAGTTCGACCCGTCATTTCGTGATTGAATTAAACCCACCCGTACGACCCTTGGCTAAAGTCAACAAAGCCGTACGACTACCCTAATCCAATCTCATCGCATGCGACAGATAAGCACTAATCAGCTACCGTACACTGCGCCTTGGCTATGGTCAACAAACGCAGCACGAATACTAAATAGTACTTATCTGAAATGACGGAGGGCTACGACTGGTTTTGAAGAAAACCTTTATCGTAATGAACTTGATATCGTTGTAGAATTTAGTGTTTTGAAAAGGAGTGATTTTCGTAGCAATTGCTAGTTTTGCTAAAGAGGTCACTCCCGGTAAAGGGATCTCTGCTCTTTCCTCGTCGAATGAGTTGATGGATATTCATCAAGGAATACCACTATGCAAAGAAAGAACTAGAGCTACATTTTTGAAAATTTTGATCCTACATCTTTAGATTTCTTTTCTTTCCATTAATCTCATTAATGAAGTCCCATCATTTATGTTTCCCTAAACATCACAGAAAAGAAACGAAAATAGAACGTACGCTTATGCCATCCACATTCGCCACGGGGCCCCGTCATGCACCGTTAGGTTACTTAACTAACGGCAGAGTGGGGGCCGGACTAGTGCGGGTGCAAAACATAAGCAACGTTTATTATATATATATATATAACATTCGTCTCACGCGGTTATATGATCACATCACAAAACTCAAGCAGCAGAAGTCAACATATGAAATATTGGATATACTAGGAGATCCGTGTTTTAAATTTAGCCAGTAATGAAAAACACGGATTCTCCGGTCGTGATGAATAGCTAAACCCACATCCGTAGACCCCTACGAGAGCGTCAAACAACCCTGCCAATTCTAGAGTTAGGAGACCCGGTTTCAACTCCTCGAGATGGTCTCCCACTGGACTCTAAAACCTGGTTACTTGTGCTCCCCGCCTTGAGTTTATCCTAATGTGGAAAAGTAAATAATATACATCAATGGTGACATCATCCTCAACCCGGAAGTGTCCCAATAAAAGAATATTACATACAATTTTCTTATATGAATGAAAAAAGAAAAACTCTCATCTCACATAAAAACACCTCGGCTATTCAATCACGACGATCCAATATAACATATCACAGCAACACATAACATCACATATCATCAATGTAAGTAAATATGCGTATCCCGAATGTCGTTGGCATATAGTAACGAGATCGGGGATACACCACATATTACACTTACGGTCGCAGAAAAGAAATGAAAAACTATAATATTTAGAATCCGCATATTCCTTAGACATCATAAACCCGAAATATTTCATATTCCGAATTCATGCCTAACCTATAAACCTTGCATTTTAGTCTCAAATCGAAAACACTTTTCAATAACTTAGTCGGATAATTCAACAAGATTCCCGACTAATTGATCGAATACTCGTCGGGAACTTTAGTAGATAGCCGCATCCCCGATGCCGTCGACAAAGTGCACTTAGGCGGAACATCGTGACCGCGAGCACCCGAGTGGATGCTTTTGGCAACGGGGTTCTCCTACAGTCACTTGGTCGAGGCTTTGGGGCATGGCTATCTAGCAGTGTTACCCGACGAGTGTTCGCGTACTATACGAGATTGCGACGGAGTTTTGATCCTAATCAAAACTCCGTGGTAATCGATCAACTGAGACTAAAACGCTAGATTTACAAATAACAAACTATTTTTCACAAAACTAATTTAATATGAATTCCAAATATTGTATCACATATCAAACATAAACCCGAAACGATGTTAAAATTGCGAATACGAAACACTCCTAATTGCCCTAACAGAAAAGATAACATCACATGCAATCTGAGCAAAACAAACATAACCTGAAACCCCAAAACCAAGCTACCAGAACACCAAAAAAATACGAGACCAAAAATAGATGGGGGGCCGGCCAGGCCGGGATTTTTGGAGTTTTTGCCGGCCAAAAATTGGAGTCTTGGTCTCGTTTTTCTTCAGTGTTCTAGTTACATCACATGTAACATTCTGCACTTGTTTAAAAAAAATTCATAGGACATTTTAAAATTGACAGAAACTAGGTTTTGGGTTTACGGTTTTCGGAGTTGTTTCAATTTCGCAATTCTACATATATCATCTAATGCTCTAGCTTGGCCCTGATACCATGAAAGTGTGTCCTAACACCACCACTAGATTTTAACCGGCATCAAGCATGCAATTTTAAAAATTTCTTGGTGCTAAACTACACTAACCTAGAATTTAACTAGAGTATTAGGATTTATATGAACATATAGCAAATTCTATACTAAGAGATGGAGACTACAACCTTTGTAGACCAAGTCCTTCTTTTCTAAAGCTCCGGGTAGTAGTCCATACGACTCCTCGTAACTCCACTTGAAGAAGCGCACGAACTTGCATCGCGATCTTCGTATCGAAGATGATCCACCCGAAGTTTCTCTAGGTCAAGCTACCTCTTCACTAATCTAGTATCGGTGAAGTAAATAATCTAGTCTAAAGTGCTAATCTAGACTAGGATGATAAAGTAAGGTGTTTAGCTCACTAGGATTTTTCTAAAACCCTACAGTTCACAACTCATGTGAGAGTTAGGGCTTTGAGGAGGAAGAATGAGATAATGGTGAGAGCTAGAGAGTGAATGAGCTAGCATGGAAAAAATGAGCAAGTGAAGAGAATGGCTCTCATATGGCTCATCACTTATTGAAGCATGGATAAAACCTAATAGAAATATACAACCATGCTTCAATAGTGTAGCCAAATGAATAAAAAAATGAACAAGCCATGTTTTACACCATACCGCAAATATCTCTCCAATTTCCACATCTTTTTCTATTTTCTCAAAATAGAAAAACCATGCTTCACACACACACACACACACACACACACACACACACACACACATATATATCACATATATATATAATTATATATTAAGAGTAGAAAATAATTAGTGGGCTTAATATTAGTTAACATATAATTATATCAAATATAAATATATATCAAATTATTAAATCAACACTTGATTTAATAATCTGGTTATATCATATATAACCGACTAATATCATTTATCTGTATATCACATTATCAAATCAACACTTGATTCAATAATCCGGTTATATCACATATAACCTAACCGATATCAAATGTCGCCAGATTAGAATACGGTGTCACATACTCGTATTTAATCAGGCTCCCGCACATATCAACATATGTGCCCTACTTCGTTTCGCTTGAACTATGAAACCTCTGTGTGGGACTCTAAAAACTCGTCAATACGCCAGCAGTAGATAATGATCACATCAGTTACCCACAAGCCGTCAGCGGTACTAGCTGGACGTAACGGCTACCCAAGTATTGAGCGATTCGAAGATCAACAAGCAAGTTTGTCCAAACTCCCATGAAGCCTATAAGTAACACTTACCGTACAGTCCGGTCTCTTCGTCTGATATGTCGCATATCAAGTTTAAGGGTGGTATCGTCAGATCCCAGTTACTTGATAAGTCATGCCGATGTATGATGTTGGAGATAGTGCCCTCAAAGTCAATTATTGGATCGCAGGTACGTGATTGCAATGATTGAGGCAGGACCTATACCGATATGACAGTCTTGCTCGAGATGATAGTATGCTATCTGGTTTGTCTTTATCATCGTATACATGCTTTAGTTCGCTATTGCATATTGATAGAGCCCATAGGATTCTTGCTTGACTACCAGCAGTATGATGGCGATCATATACGTGGGAGCTGGGGTCTGTAAGCACATCCTTAAAGTGTCCCTAGTCGTGGGAGTTTCGAGACAGGGCATCGATACTCCAGAGTAGACTAGTGTATACAGTCGAGACCCCGACGAGGGGCGGTGGCCGGTCTCACAAGCCACTGGTGTCAGTTGGATCACCTAAGATGTATACAGGTGCTCATTGGGTTATGACTACACCGGACAGGACTCGTCGGGAACCTGCTAATTGGTATTATACATATCGTCAGATAGCAGTTCCCTGGTGACATGTGTACAGGTTAGTTCATCGACCTGAGGTCGTCATTTGTCTCGTGTGAGTTCCCACTGTGCTTTGATTTCTACCCTACCACGGCTCAAAGGAGTCGTGCAAACAGATCTTTTTTGGGTACAGTCCCGAGCCACATGGAGGCAAGTGAGCGGATCGGCAGGGGATTCGTCTCTCCCGGTATTGGGGGTGAGATCGCGCTGTGTCTAGGAGAGCCATTACACAAAGCCCTCGGCCGAGGCAGGAGATTTACTGGTAGGTACTCCGGTAGTATCTCAGGGTGTTCTGGGCCACTCTCTGACACGACTTATACTGCTATTGGGGGTCTGACGTTACCAGCCCCTAGGCAGATATGCGATACTCATAGACGAACGGACCGGACTGTATGTATATAGTCACTGTTAGGCTCAGTAGGGTTTATGAGATGAGTTCGCTCGTCAGCTTCCCTTCCAATCAATACATAGGCAACCGTCACGTACAGCTCGTACCTCTGACGTGCTAGTGGTTATACCCAGTGCCAGTGTGTTGATGAGTCATTAGAGTCCCCCACAGACACTTTCCCAAGTTCGGGCGAAAAGTTGTAGAGGCCGTATGGTTTTATGGCAGGGTTCGGAAAATGCACGTGCGTTTTCGCACGTGTCATTTTTTGGGCAGATAATACTGGTCGGCTTTGGTTTAAGCCGGATCCGAGTATTATACTGTGTAGATATAATATCTTTGTCTCAGATGCATTTGTATTCGATCGTAATACAAATGCAGGTATGTTTATACCATTACGGGGTTATCCTGAAATTCGTTTCAGGATCACTTTTGGAAGTTGCCAGTTTCCAGTTTTCTATAAGCCGTATTTAACATTCGGTTAAATACGGATTTATCTTTTCTTCTTAAGGGTGAGTCATGGGGTGAGTCATGTTTCTAGAAGGTTCTGGATGGTGACTAGGATGATGAGGTGGCATGTGACTCATTGATGCATTAAGTGTTCATTTAATGTTGTGATGACAAGGTTAAGTGATTCATAGTTTTCATTAAATATGTTCATACTAGGTGTTATGATAAGTATCATGTTGTTGTGGTCACCACTCCCTCCTCCTATACTCACCCCTCCTCTATATAGTGGCCGGCCTCCCCCCTCTCATTGCTCATGGTTGTTCATTTGAAAAGATATAAGTTTTGGTGCATAGAAATTATATGTGATCGGTTTCTCTTTTCACCCGATCCAAAAGGCAACTTCATTAACCGTTCGTCCACGGCTTTGGACGTAACGAGACAAAGTGTTCTACTCATTCTCTACATCATCTTGGTCATCTTTTCTAGCAAACTTGACGATCGAGTTGCCTCGGTTCAGAGGCGGGAGCCCGTTTAAAGATCCGTCGACGCGGTGCCACCTGGACGAGAAGACTGGAGATTCAGGAGATCGGAGCAGCCGCAACAAGCGTGAGATGATGGTTGAAGACCGAAGGACTCAGATCGTTCGGTATAACCTTTCTACCCACTTTGTAGTTTGTTAGTTTAGCTTTAATAGCAGATCCGGGTTATAGTACGCGATAGCGCCAGTTGTAAAAGTTTTTGCTCCGCATTTGGCGTCTGTTAGACGGCCGGGGCGCTACCGTGGACTTACAGTGGTATCAGAGCCTCACCATTAAGCTATACTAACTTGTGCTAACGCGTTTAAAAGTTCGATCGAACGGATTTTCGAAAACCGCAAATTCCAAGTTCTGAGTTTCTGTCGATTTTAAAAGGGTTCTAAAAATAATTTTGCATATCACAGAAAAGCGTGCAGGGTTTTCTGAGCATATTGAAAAAGTTGAGCACGTGATCCCACAAGACCACCGCGGAACCGCGGTGCTTCAGTGGGAACAGTGCACCAACTTTTTCCAGAGAGCTTCTTTGTGGAAATTGTGGGTTTTGGAATATTTCTTTTGGGCCGAGATTTTGTTACTGTACAGCAGATGTACGTGGGGCTCACTTCGGGAAATTTAGTCGATCGAAATTTTAAACTTGTTAGTATGCAGTACTTACTTTATATCTCCGACCGGGAATGTCATTTGATCGGTAAACCGCGTCTAATTGCTATAGTTCTTTTAGACGGGTTTGCGAACGTGACATTCGCGTTGATGTTCTGTGTTGTGCTGTGATGTTGCGGATATGTCGTGGTGGATAGCAGGGTGCAATGATAGTGCAGTTTGGATTTATTTGTACATTTGATATTGCGGGGCGAGCGTCCAACATGTGGACTGCCGTCACTGCCTGTTGTATAATATTCTTTTGGGACACGACCGGGTTGAGGTCGATGTACCCATTGTACATATTTTTATTTCTGTACTAGGTTTATCCCGCGAAGGAGTGCACGGATAGCCGGGTTCTGGAGGGAAACGGGTCCGTATCTCATGGTTTTGAGAGGCAGAGGGACCACACTCTAGAATTGGCAGACTATTCGCCGCACTCGTAGGGGATACAGGTTGACCCAAGGAGGGGTGCTCAATTTACCAGATTCCGTGAAGTGCCGGGTGTTCCATTTGCTAGTTATATGTATGCCCTAGAGGCCATTACTGTACATGAGATGTATATTGTAGTGGATGCTGGGACATATATAGGTAGGACTTTCTTGCTCGACATGATAGTACGCTATCTGGTTGCTCTTTATCTTAACATGTCTACTGATTGTCTCTCTGTTACATGTTGATAAAGCCCTTAGGATATGTGCTCGACTTCCAGGACTATGATGCAGATCATACTAGTGGGGCCTGGATAGTCAGTGAGTACATCCTTCAATGTTCCTAGTCGTGGGAATATCGAGACGGGGCATCGATATTCCAGAGTAGACTAGCGTATATCTTCTCGACCCATGTGATGGGCGATGGATGATCCCATATCCATTGGTGTTTGACATCAGAGATGGTATGCGGGTGCTTAGTGGTGACTGGGCACACTGAACGGACTCGCCGAGAACTCCCAGATGGTATTATACCTCACGTCAGATGGCAGTTCTCTGGTGACACTGGTACAGCTTAGTCTGTTGACCCGAGATCGTCATAGAGTCTTGTGTGTCTCCCACTGTGCTTTGATTTCCACCCTACCACGGCTCTACTGAGTCGTGCAAACAGGTGATTTTTGGGTACAGTCCCGATTCACATGGAGGCAATGAGCGATAGGAGGGGATTCGTCTCTCCCGGTATTGGGGGTTGATGTTGCGCTATGCTCGACTGGCCATAACTGGAAATCCCTGGCCAGGGTTGCACTGATTTACTGGTAAGTGTTATCAGTAGTTTCATGCTTGTTATGGACCTTACATCGGCATGACTTATCAAGCTACTGGGGTCTGACGTTTACCACCCCTAAGCGAGATATGCGACATATCAGACGAACAGAATGGACTGTGCGGTAAGTGTTACTGGTTGGATTCGCAGGAGTGTGAGAAGGCTTGCTCGTTGATCTTCTGATCGCTCAATACCCGGGTGGCCGTTACGTTTAGCAGACCGCTTGCGGCTTGTGGGTGTTTGATATGATCATTATCTACTGCCGGCGTATTGACGAGTCTTTAGAGTCCTACACAGGGGTTTCCTGGCTCAAGCGAAACGAAATAGGAGCGCATATGAGATATGTGCTGGACCGAGAATAATACCAGTATGTGATACTGAATTCTATTCTCGCGATTTGTATCATCGGACGGTTATATAAGATATAGCCGGGTTACCGAATCAAATGTTGATTCGATATATTGATACACTTGATATTAGTCGGTTATATGCAGTATGACCGGATCATTAAATCAAGTGTTGATTTAATGATTTAATGTATAATTATATATTGGATATATTACTTTACATTGACTAGTATAATTCACTTAAGATTGATTTTCTCACTTGATGTGCACAAGTTGTATATGTGATATATATTTGTGCACTAGTTTGTATCATGATTGATGATACATGCAAACTTGGGTGTGTGTATGCTTTACACCTTGTTTAGGTTCATGGTTAGGGTTTTATTTACTTTATTTATTTTGTTTTGTTAAAACAAAATGGTGTTTTTCTTTCACTTTGACTAGAAGCTTCATGATACTTCAAGCTTCTTTTGACAAAGTCTAAGCCATTTTGTTTTATTCTTTAACCTAACCATTACCTAAACTATGGTTTATTCTCTATAAAAGAAAACTCACCCATGGTTTCTATATGATAGACTTCACTTGATTTATTACTTTGATTAATTCATTTTCTTTCTTCTTCTTCTTCTTCTTCATGAAGTGAAGAAAATCTTGCTAGAAAATTTCAAGTGAAGAAACTAAGTGAGAAATCCAAATCCAAAGTGAACCCACTTCCTATTTCTTCATCCTCTACCACTTGCTATATAGTAGAGTGTGTTATCTTCAGAAAGTTCATGACCTAGTGAAAATGGAGCTTGAGTTTGAGTCGCCTCGACGTAGATCATCTTCGGCATCGAAGTCAACGACCTAGCCCGCTTATTTCCCCGATGAAACCATCGCTAGAGTCCGGGATCCCGATGATCGCAGCGAAGGGACGTCGTCACGGAGCTTTGGAAGTGGAGGACCGGATCTACAAAGGTTGTAGTCCCTTTCACTTGTAGTTAAAGTAGTTAACTTGCTTGCTTTCGCCTTACCTCTAGTAACGATCTTGATTAGGGTTTCTCGGCACATGTAAAATTTTGATTTTGGCATGGTTGATACCTTGTGGAACCTCCTGAGTGTGCCTAGGAACCCTACAGTGGTATCAGAGCCTAGCTAGAGCTTTAGGCGATGTGTAGACGATGTTAGAAACCCGATTGAACCCCGAAACCCTAATCAAAACCCTTCTCTGTACATTTTCTGAAACTGTGGAATTTTGTGAATTAAAAATATCCAAAAAATTCAGCAGGGTTTTCTAGGAATTACTGTGCAGCACGTGACCACAAATCGACTAATGCGCCGTGGAACCGCGGCCCCACCTTGGCTTGCGCGGCGGTTCCGCGGCCATAATAGTGAATCTTGACACATGGTTTGCACAGTAATTTCTTTCTGTAATTGCTGTGTTTTCTGGGAATTTTTAATTTTTACTCAAGAGTTGAGTTTTCTGGGTTGTATTGGGAGTTCGTTGTTTCGATCAGAAAGTTTTACTTCGTCTATGTGTTTTTCCGGATAAATTAGAACGTGCTAAAAAGTTCGACCGGATATAAATAACCCACTTTTTCCCCTGCCGGGAAATTTCCAAGTATTGGATTTTTCCATAGTTTAAGAACGTCTAAGTAATGCAAGTAACGCGATGGACCCTCTAGAAGACAACAAACCTTAACTCGATTATGTGATCGTCTTGAACTGCCCTTTGAACCTTAGGGTTTGGGGCAGTACGGCGTGCCACATGTGAGGCGTTGGCTTGACCCTTCTATGGCTGGACCGTTGGTTCTGTTGCATGAAGTGGATGTTTTTAAACTTATTTCAAGTGTTGAGCTTTTCGGGAAAACTTGGATGTTTGATTGTTCGATCGGAAAGTTTAACATTGTCTATTTATCTGGAATGTGATACAATATTTGGAATCCACAAATTGTTATGAGATAACTGATTTGAATGTTATAAATCTAGCAGTTTAGTCTCACTTAATCGGTTGCCACGGGATTTTGATGTGATCAAAAGTCCGTCGCAATCACGTTGCGTACGCGGATACTCGCCGGGTAAACTTATTAGACAGCTATACCCCATAGCCCCGACCAAGTGACTGTAGGAGAACCCCGTCGCCAAAAAGCATCCGTTTGGGTGCTCGCGGCAGCGGTGTTCCGCCTTAGTGCACTTCGTCGACGGTATCGGGGGTGCGGCCGTCTACTAAAGTTTGCGACGAGCATTCGTTCTGGATGTCGGAAATCTTGTTGAATTGCCCGACTTGATATTGAAAAGTGTTTTCGATAATGAGACTAAAATGCGGGGTTTATAATTGTTAGGCATGCGATGTCTAAGGAATTCATTTGGTTAGGCATGCGATGTCTATGCAGGTTGCGGATTCCAACTGTTGTAGTTTTACACTTTCTTTTCTGCGACCGTAAGTGTAATATGTGATATCGCCGGTTTCGTTGCTATATGTCAACGACAATTGGGATGGGCATATTTACTTATGTTGATGACATGTGATGTTATATGTTACTGGATATGTTATATTGGATCGTCGTGTTTGAATAGCCGGGGGTTTTTATGTGAGATGAGTGTTTTTTTTTCATTCATGTAAAAAAACTTGTATGTAATATTCTTTTATTGGGGCACTTCCGGGTTGAGGTCGATGTCACCATTTGTATATTATTTACTTTTTCGCATTAGGATAGACCCAAGGAGGGGAGCACAAGTAACCGGGTTCTAGGGTCCAGTGAGAGACCATCTCGAGGAGTCGAGTCCGGGTTTCCTAACTCTAGAATTGGTAGGGTTACTTGCCGCTCTCATAGGGATCTAGGGGTGTGGGATTGGCTATTCATCACGACCGTGGAATCCGTGTTTTATACAGGCTCAAAATAAAACACGGACGTCCTAGTATATCCAATATTTCATATGATATTTTCTGCTGCGTTATCTGTGATGTGATCATGTGATATGTTCAGATTGATACTGTATATAGTATATATGATATATTATATAGACATTGCTTATGTTTTACACCCGCGCTAGCCCTGCCCCGCTCTGCCGTTAGTTACCTAACCTAACGGTGCAGACGGGACATCGAGGCGAATGCGGATGGCATAAGTGTACGTTGTATTTATCTGTGATGTTTAGGTGGACTTAAATGATGGGACATTCATTAATAAGATTAATGAAAGAAAATAAACCTAAAAGATGTTGTGGAATCGAATTTCAAAAAAAATTAGGTAGCTCTAGTTGTTGCTTTGCATAGCGGTGTTCCTTGTAGAACATCCAGCACCTTATTCGATAAGGAAAGAGCCGACGATCCCTTCGCCGGGAGTGACCTCTTTAGCGATAACTAGCAGATGCTACAACCTTCGGTTTGTCTTTTGATTGCTTTTCAAGCTCTTGCTTTCCACAGCGGTATATATGATATATCCTGCACCTTATTCGATGAGGAAAGGGCCGACGATCCCTTCACCGGGAGTGACCCCTTTAGCAAAACTAGAAAAGCCTAAAAAACACTCCATTTAAAAACCATTTGATTCCGCAACGAGATCAAGTTCAAAGCGTTAAAGGTTTTCTCAAAAACCATCCGCAACCCTCCGTCATTTTAGGAAGTAGAGTACTTAGTATTCGTGCTGTGTTTGTTGACCATAGTCAAGGCACAGTGTACGGTAGCTAAGTTATATCTTCCTACACCGCATATGATGCGATTAGTTAGGACAGTCGCGTGACTTTGTTGACCTTAGTTAAGGGTCATGTGGGTGGGTCTAATTAATCACGAAATGACGGGTAGAACTTGACTAGTGCTTATGATTTGTTGACCATAGTTAAGGTCATAAGTACTAGGGGTAAAAACCATTATCGGGAGTTTCAAGTGTTGAAATTTGCAATGAGATTGCATACCTTCTATATGATAGTTGGATCTCGATACCCACTGCGAGTAATTGTTACTCCTGGGAGAGTTTTGCACTTTGCAATTAGCCGATCAAGTAGGTGTCTAGAAAGGTGTCAACGGGGTTACGTCCCTGGGAAAACGAGGTTTACTTTAATTAGGTCCGTGCGAAAGCACGGGGAACCTCCCTCAAAGTACCGGCACTGGCCTGGCTGAAAGATTGGCGAACTTGTAGAGTGTAATTAATCCCGGCTAGTCTTTCCTTTTAGGGTTTGAAGGAAGATTTGATAAAAACAGTGGGAGCCATCCTGATTAGATAAAATAAATAACCAATCTAATCTTGCAAGAGCGCACGCAGAGTGTTTTCTTCTCTCTCTCTCCAGGTAGCGACCATGTCACGCCTTAATCAAGATAATAATATGGATGTATTGACCGAACCCGCTTGTTATACTGAGCTGGGGAACGTTGGCCCCGCTCCAACTTATAATTGTTATAAGACAGAGCAGGAAAATTAGGGGAATACCAGATTTCCCGTGCCGCCCAAACGAAGAAAGTGCATGATGATGCGTCTTCTTCGGGTGTGTTCATTACAAAGAACTGTTTCTCTATATCCTCTACGTCCTGGGTATTAGATAACGTCCTGGGTATTAGATACCGGATCAGGATCCCGTATATGTAATCTGTTACATGGGCTACACAAAGGTAGAGAACTGAGAACGGGTGATAAGTTTCATGAGACAGAAAACGGTGCAAGTGTTGCAGCCAAGTCTGTTGGTCACTATCACCCTGTATTACCAAAATACACTGATTCTGAACGAATGTTATTAGATACCGAACCTGATATACAAAATCATATCAGTCTCTTTATTACTAAAGAAGGATATAATTTTGTATTGTTGGATAATGTTTTGCACATATCAAGAGTTGATCGGTTCAGGCACGTTATCTAAAAGCATATACATTCTAAATCAGACTACAGTTCTTAATATACAGAACACACAAAAGAGGAAGAGTTCAGAAATGAACGAATTCTTCTTAAGGCATTATAGACTAGGTCATATCAATGCAACACGACTAGCTAAGTTACATTTAGATGCATATTTAAATCAGTTTATATTTACATCTTATGAAACTTGCCAGTCATGTCACAAAGATAAGATGACCATAGCTCTGTTTACTGGAAACAGAGAAAGAGTTAGTGAACTCTTGGGACTGATACATAGTGATGTGTGAAGGTCCCCAGTCTACATATGCCAGGACCGATTCTTTGTACTTTATTACATTCACTGATGATCTCTCTAGATTCAGACATATGTTCCTGTTGAAACACAAGTCCGAAACTTTTGAGATAATCATCGAATATAAGTTAGAAGTAGAGAACCAAAAACGGGTATAAGTATTATGTCCTTTGATGTGATCAGGGAGGTGAATACTTGAACACGGGATTCCTGGACTATTGTAAAGGAGAATGAGATTCTCTCTCTGTGTTACTCCTCTGTATACACCACAGCACAACGGTGTATCGGGCGGAGCAATCACACCCTATATGATATGGTGCGCTCTATGATGAGTACTACTGAGTTACCTATTTCCTTTTTGGGGGTTGTGCACTTGAGAATCTGCATACCTATTGAATTAGGTTCGAATCAGATCACTGCCTACCACTCTATATGAGATATGGTATGGGAAGAACCCATCTCTTAAGTAAATTAAGATTTGGGATTGTCCGGCCTATGTCAAAAGCAAAATCCGGACAAGATCGAGGGAAGGTCAGTTTTGTAGAACTGGAAGGAGTTCCAGCTATTCAAACTACAGCTGATGATTTATTAGAACCAAAGGATTCAATAGTCTCCGACGAACCTCAGCCTCTCCGCCGATCTAGCAGGGTTCCTCATCCGCCTGAAAGATACTTTGGTTTCTCGATGACAGTGGGAGCGAGGATTGCATCATGAGATGATGACCCAACTAGTTTCGAGCAGGCCATCAAGAGTAGGGACTCTGTAAGAATGGCTGGATGCTAAGCGATCTGAGATGGAATCCATTTACACCAACAAAGTATGGACTTTGAATGCTGTATCTGAAGGGTTAAATCCCCATCAGAAGCAAGTATATCTTGAGAAGATTACTTGGTGTAGATGAAAAAGGAGACTTTCAAAGCTAGACTTATTAATGGTTTTCATCATCGACCAGGCATGGATAATGATGAAACCTTTTTCCAGTGGCTATGCTTAAGTCCATCCGGATCCTACTTAACATTGCTACATACCATGACTACGATATCTGGTGGTTGGGTGTCATGACTGCTTTTCTAAATACTGATTTAGAAGAGAACGTCTATAAGTACACAGTCAGAGGGCTTCGTAGACAGTGGGAGCAGCGGAAACGTGTGCAAGTTGCTTTACAGGATAAAGCAGGCATCGCGGAGTTGGAACGTCTGTTTTGATGTGCTAGTCAAAGAGTTTGACTTCATCAAAATGGTAGATGAACCTTGTGTATACAAAAAGGTAGTAGAGAGTAAGGTGGTGATCCTCGTAGAGTACGTGGATAACTTACTCTTAATAGGAAAAGAGTTTCCTATGCTACGCACGGTCAATCTCCTCTTATCACAAGGATTCTCCATATAGGATCAAACTGATACCTCCTAAATCCTGGGTTTTGGATCTATGAGATAGATCTAAATGGATATTAGGATTCTCACTAGGTGCAGTAAGATGGTATCAATCGATCTTGGGGAGAACCACTGGAAAAGTTCCAGGGTGATAAGGACGACTGAATGTCAGTCGCAGGCATTGTCTTTACCCTCAGTGGAGGGACGGTATGTTGGAAGAGTTCCAAACTAGATACCGTGGCAAACTAGACGATAAAGGCTGGTGACATCGCTATCAAAGATACTACCAAAGAGGAAGTTTGGGTGTATATTAGTTCGTGAGATGAACTAGGTTCCTACCATTGTGTGACAATGGAAGTGTGGCTTTGGCCCAGGAACCCCAGTCCCATCAGTGACCCAGACATATTCTGAGGTAGCATCACCTGATCATGGAGATAGTTGATCTCCAGGGTAATCGAGGTTAGGAGAATAGACTCAGAGGACAACACAGCGGATCCACTCACAAAGGCCTTTTCCCAGAGAGAGACTTTTATGGGATGGTTGAGTATGAGATACTGCAACCACTGCTACAGATGGCCCTAGTGCAAGTGGAAGATTGTTAGTTATATGTATGCCTTAGAGGCTATTACTGTACATGAGATGTATATTGTAGTGGATGCTGGGACATATATAGGTAGGACTTTCTTGCTCGACATGATAGTACGCTATCTGGTTGCTCTTTATCTTAACATGTATACTGATTGTCTCTCTGTTACATGTTGATAAAGCCCTTAGGATATGTGCTTGACTTCCAGGACTATGATGCAGATCATACTAGTGGGGCCTGGATAGTCAGTGAGTACATCCTTCAATGTTCCTAGTCGTGGGAATATCGAGACGGGGCATCGATATTCCAGAGTAGACTAGCGTATATCTTCTCGACCCATGTGATGGGCGATGGATGATCCCATATCCATTAGTGTTTGACATCAGAGATGGTATGCAGGTGCTCAGTGGTGACTGGGTACACTGAACGGACTCGCCGAGAACTCCCAGATGGTATTATACCTCACGTCAGATGGCAGTTCTCTGGTGACACTGGTACAACTTAGTCTGTTGACCCGAGATCGTCATAGAGTCTTGTGTGTCTCCCACTATGCTTTGATTTCCACCCTACCACGGCTTTACTGAGTCGTGCAAACAGGTGGTTTTTGGGTACAGTCCCGATTCACATGGAGGCAATGAGCGATAGGAGGGGATTCGTCTCTCCCGGTATTGGGGGTTGATGTTGCGCTATGCTCGACTGGCCATAACTGGAAATCCCTGGCCAGGGTTGCACTGATTTACTGGAAAGTGTTATCAGTAGTTTCATGCTTGTTATGGACCATACATCGGCATGACTTATCAAGCTACTGGGGTCTGACGTTTACCACCCCTAGGCGAGATATGCGACATATCAGACGAACAGACCGGACTGTGCGGTAAGTGTTACTGGTTGGATTCGCAGGAGTGTGAGCAGGCTTGCTCGTTGATCTTCTGATCGCTCAATACCCGGGTGGCCGTTATGTTTAGCAGACCGCTTGCGGCTTGTGGGTGTTTAATATGATCATCACCTACTGTCAGCGTATTGACGAGTCTCTAGAGTCCTACACAGGGGTTTCCTGGCTCAAGCGAAACGAAATAAGAGCGCATATGAGATATGTGCGGGACCGAGAATAATACCAGTATGTGATACTGAATTCTATTCTCGCGATTTGTATCATCGGACGGTTATATAAGATATAGCCGGGTTACCGAATCAAATGTTGATTCGATATATTGATACACTTGATATTAGTCGGTTATATGCAGTATGACCGGATCATTAAATCATGTGTTGATTTAATGATTTAATGTATAATTATATATTGGATATATTACTTTATATTGACTAGTATTGTTCACTTAAGATTGATTTTCTCACTTGATGTGCACAAATTATATATGTGATATATATTTGTGCACTAGTTTATATCATGATTGATGATACATGCAAATTTGGGTGTGTGTATGCTTTACACCTTGTTTAGGTTCATGGTTAGGGTTTTATTTACATTATTTATTTTGTTTTGTTAAAACAAAATGGTCTTTTTCTTTCACTTTGACTAGAAGTTTCATGATACTTCAAGCTTCTTTTGACAAAGTCTAAGCCATTTTGTTTTATTCTTTAACCTAACCATTACCTAAACTATGGTTTATTCTCTACAAAAGAAAACTCACCCATGGTTGCTATATGATAGACTTCACTTGATTTATTACTTTGATTAATTCATTTTCTTTCTTCTTCTTCTTCTTCTTCATGAAGTGAAGAAAACCTTGCTAGAAAATTTCAAGTGAAGAAACTAAGTGAGAAATTCAAATCCAAAGTGAACCCACTTCCTATTTGTTCATCCTCTACCACTTGCCATGTAGTAGAGTGTGTTATCTTCACAAAGTTCGTGACCTAGTGAAGATGGAGCTTGAGTTTGAATCGCCTCGACGTAGATCATCTTCGGCATCGAAGTCAACGACCTAGCCCGCTTATTTCCCCGACGAAACCATCGCTAGAGTCCGGGATCCCGATGATCGCAGCGAAGGGACGTCGTCACGGAGCTTTGGAAGTGGAGGACCGGATCTACAAAGGTTGTAGTCCCTTTCACTTGTAGTTAAAGTAGTTAACTTGCTTGCTTTCGCCTTACCTCTAGTAACGATCTTGATTAGGGTTTCTCGGCACATGTAAAATTTTGATTTTGGTATGGTTGATGCGTTGTGGAACCTCCTGAGTGTGCTTAGGAACCCTACACCATTCACTATGCTGTGGGGGACTACCTCGCTTCAGGTTTTGGCGGGTAACTTGCCGCACCCGTAGGGGTCTAGGTTTCATTGCACAGGATATCCACACGACCAAGGGAACGTTGGGTTTCAGCAGCGGCTCTGTGAAACCCGGGGATCCCAGATTATCTAAATTGTTCTGTGATGCTTATTACTTTTCTGTAATGTTGCATATTATCACGCCTGGAGCGATTATTGTATATTGGTATATATACTATTAGATGTTGTATATGTTTTACACCCGCGCTAGTCCAGCCCCCGCTCTGTCGTTAGTTAAGTAACCTAACGGGTGATGACGAGACCCAATGACGAATGCGGATAGCATATACGTACATTTTATTTTCGTTCTTTTCTGGTGTGATTGATTGATGGGACTGCATTGATTCTTATCAATGCAAGGATAAAACAAACCTATATTTGATGTTGTTGGAACAAATTTTAAAAAGTGTTATTACAAAGATATTTCCTTTTGTTTTGCATAGTGATATTCAGTTAGAATATCCCGCACCTCATTCGACGAGGCAAGGGCCGAGATCCCTTCACCGGGAGTGACCCCTTGGGCATAAGTTTATGTCAGAGTAATAACTTCACTATAGTCGATTACAAGTTGCTTTGCATCGCGGTATTCAGATGGAATATCCTGCACCTCATTCCACGAGGAAAGAGCCGAGATCCCTTCACCGGGAGTGACCTCTTTAGCAAAGGTTTTTCGTCACTATATTTTTATAAAAAGCTATCAGGTTCCTTCAATGAGATCAAGTTCATTACGTTAAAGGTTTTTCGCCGAAAACCAGCCGTAGCCCTCCGTCATGTCTTTTGGGTATTCAGTAGTATTCAAGCTATGCATTTGACCAACGCCAGGGCATAGTGTTTAGTAGCTGCTGGGGTATTTCATTTGTTGCATAGATAGATGAGTTGGTTTGGGACAGTCGTTCTGCCATTTGGCCAACGTCAGGGGCATGTGCGGGTGGGTTCAAATTAACCTGGACAATGACGGGTAGAACTTGGCATGTGACTTATGACATTTTGTCCAACGCCAAGGTTATAAGAGCATGGGGCAAAAATCACATCGGGAGTTTCAAATATACAGGAAACTTGCCAGACACGCGCATACCTTCTGGAGTGTGATAACTTGAGTGGCTTCCATCAAGTTATCATGCGATGATAGTTGGATCCCGATTCTCACTGATGAGTTAGTTTACTTCTCGGGTGATCCCGACTAATTCTTCTTTCAGGTTTGGAGGAGAATTTGAGATTACAGTGGGAGGTTTCCTGATTAGATAAAGTGATAACCATTCTGATCTAGGTTAGAGTGCACGCAGAGTGTTTCTTTTCTCTCTCTCTTTGGCAGCGACTTTTGACCGACCCTAGACTATGACTCAGTGACCAAGTTGACCGAACCTTATTAAAATACTGGCTTTTTGGATTGTCTTAGTTGCATAAGTCATTGCCGCTCCTTCTTTTACCCTTTGTATTCCTCAGAACACCCCGTATTATTACGGTTATCCACTTCCATTGGATAGATCTATCGTATGGTTATATACGAACTCAAAGGGACTTCTTCGAGGATGGATCCAAGTTCAGGAGAAATAGAATTAGTTTATTCAGTTGTCTTTTATTATCACCTTCTCTCAGGTTGCGAGGGCTCCTTGGTTTAGGAGAGTACACCTATTACGCTTATCGGATAGTCTTATTCCAAACCATAGGCAGGTGCCGAAAGGTAGGGAATGAAGAAAACCAATTAGCCTAAGTAGGGTGTACAGAAGGGTATAACTAAAGACAAAATAAAGGGATTAGAAAGAGGGCAAAGTAAATTGCGACTGTTATCATTCACGACCAAACCACGTACTTCATCGCTACTCCCATTTCACCTTTGCTTTTTTCCCAGTTCAGGAGAAATAGAATAAGGTTTTATTCAGTAGTCTTTTATCATCACTTTCTCTCAAGTTGCGAGTACTCCTAGGATTAGGAGAGTACACCTATTATGCTTACTGGATAGACTTCTTCCAAACCATAGGCTGGTGCCAAACGGTAGGGAAGGAAGAAAACCACTTAGCCTAAAAAGGGTGTACAGAAGGAAATGACTAAAAACAAATAAAGGGATTTGGAGAGATGGCAAAGAGATATACGGTTATAGTTATGAATTGGATTATGGAAGAGGCATTACCAGGAATACCAGGATACCCCTACGAAACATTTTAATGTTTCAGTTTCACTGCGCATTGTTAAAAGAAAACTGTTTTCCCGATTAGATACTTACTCCAGGGTATGTATTTGTAAGTGCACGGCGGCGCCCCGGCCGTCAATCCGACGGCCAAAAGCGGAAACGGTGATAAACTTTAATTTTGCGAACTTTGCAAACCGGCACCACCGCGCACTAAACCCCGGATCGGGCCATTAAACTAGATCTAGCTAACAACAAGATGGGAAGAGATATACCGAGTGATCCGAGTCCTCCGGTCTTCTCGTCGTCGTCCCGATCTCCTGTGGAAACTCCGGCCGTCGCCTCCTCGCCGGAAGGGCACCACATCGCCTAAATCTTTAACGGGCTCCCACCTCAATACCGAGGCAACTCGGGCACGAAGCTGGCAAGTCGACGTGCCCAAGATGTGCTGTAGAATGTAGTGTAGAATCCGCTTTGTCTCAATGGGGTTTGTAGTTGCCTTGATGGAGGAATCAACAAGATATGAACTTGGGAATTTTGGTGGCAAGCTAAAATGAGATAGATGTTTAATTTTGCCACACCAAAAAGAAATCAACCCTACTCCTATCCAAGAAGTGGCCGGCCATTATACATGTGAGAATGGTGGAGGAAAAATCAAGCATGAAGGGAGGTGATGGTAGGAGAAGAAAAGAGGTGACCACATCCAAACATCAACCATACTCCATTCACATCAAACCCATACCCTCTCTTTAATGCAAGTGATGGTGCATCAAAAAGAAAAGATGGAAAGGGAATCTAAAGATGCTATCATAAACTCTCATCTCACAAATAAACCCTCCACAAAATGTTGCAAATAACCCCCTCCATCGGAAAAGTCCGGCCGGGAAAGAACAAAGGAAAACCGGCCGGAACGGAATGCAAACTGGCAACTCCAGAAAACTGGTCCCGTAATAAATTACAGAAAAACCCCGATACTGTGCATACACACCCGCATCTGTATTCCGACCGGATACAAATGCAATGAGACAAAATCTACACTGTACTATACTAGGATCCGGCTTAAACCAAAGCCGGCTAGTAATATCCGTTCGATCCTGATCCGTGCAATACCGTACGTATCCGATCGAACCATGCCATATATCTATACGGCCTCTAGTACTAACCGTCCGATCCTGATCCGTGCAATACCGCACGTATCTGATCGGACCCTGCCATATCTCCATACGGCCTCTACAGCGTTTCGCCCGAAAGCTGAGTAACTGAATGTGTGGTGGACTCTAAAGACTCGTCAATACTATGGCTGTGGATTTAACCACCAGCACGTCAGAGGTATAAGCCAATACGTAACGGGCCACCAGCTATTGACTAAAAGGGACGTCGATGAGCGAACTCATCCTGACACCCTACTGAGCCTGTCAGTGACAATATCCGTACAGTCCGGTCCGTTTGTCTATGAGCATCGCATGTCGGGCCTAGGGGGTGGGTAAAAGTCAGACCCCCAAAAGCGGTACAAGTCGTGTCGGAGTGTAGCCCAGAACACCCTGAGATACTACTGGAATACCTACCAGTAAATCTCCTGCCTTGGCCAAGGACTTCGTGTAATGGCTCTCCTAGACACAGCGCGACCTCACCCCCAATACCGGGAGAGACGAACCCCCGAAGATCCGCTCACTGCCTCCATGTGGCTCGGGACTGTACCCAACTAAAAACTATTTGCACGACTCCTTTGAGCCGTGGTAGGGTAGCAATCAAAGTACAGTGGGAACTCACACGAGACAAATGACGATCCCCAGGTCGATGAACTAACCTGTACACATGTCACCAGGGAACTGCTATCTGACGTCAGGTATAAGACCAACTAGCATGTTCCCGGCGAGTCCTGTCCGGTGTACTCATAACCCAATGAGCACCTGTATACATCTTAGGTGAACCAACTGACACCAGTGGCCTGTGAGACCGGCCACCGCCCCTCGTCGGGGTCTCGACTGTATACACTAGTCTACTCTGGAGAATCGATGCCCTGTCTCGAAACTCCCACGACTAGGGACCTTTTAAGGATGTGCTTATAGACCCCAGCTCCCACTTATATGATCGCCCTCATACTGCTGGTGGTCAAGCAAGAATCCTAGGGGCTCTATCAACGTGCAATAGTGACCTGTCAGGTCACCTGAAGCAGTACACGATGATAAAGGTAAACCAGATAGCAAACTATCATCTCGAGTAAGACTGTCGTCCTGGGATAGGTCCTCCCTCAATCATTGCAATCACGTGCCTGTGATCCAATAATTGACTCTGAGGGCACTATCTCCAACAATCTCCCACTTGCACTCAAGGCTAATTATTGCGATGTCGCATACTCACAGCCCGTGTGATACCGAACACCCAACTCCTCTACTAGTCAGTCTCACAAAGCATGTTTGCGAAACTCTTGCGTTCGAGGATTAGCCTCAGTGAGTGGATCCGCCTAGAACTTTCTTTCTATGTCTCTCTATATCTCAAGTTCGCGGAGAAAGCCATCTCCCGAAATGAGCAATACCTGTCTTAGAATGTCTGGATGTCTGATGGGACCGAGCTCATAAATGAACTCCAAATCCAAACTTCTTAGACTGTATCGTCAACTGAACTTAATCAGTATCCTGCGCCATGCCACCCTCAGTATTGCCTTGGACCACCTGTCCAAAACACTGCCCCTCGTCAGAAGGAAAACTATAACTCTGACAACCTCCTTGTCGTCCATGTCACCTTGGAAGCCTGGAATGATAACTGTCTCCCAAATGAGGCTGTCGTTATCATATCCCTAGAACATCCACTTATGTTCTAAAACTGCTTCCGACTGTTTCTCCAGGATTGGAACAATGTCAACTTATTGCATCTAGTGCAAGAACAACATCTGGTGTGGCACTTGACATCTCATGATTGACTCAATTGCCTAAGCAAGTGATCTGCCAATCATGCACATCCCTCTCTATTTTAGTCTATAAGACACCTTTAGAGAGGGTGACTCCATCACCTGCAGGTACACTACCATGCCAAAAGTCGTCCATTCTAAATACTCTTAGAATGCTGTCAAAATACCCTGATTGGGAAACCACCCAAATCTAGATCTAAAACCATAGATCTAGTAACCAGTATGTCTGATATAATGTCCAAGTCCCATGTGGAGAAAACACTGTGTGACGACCAAAGTATAACCGATCGTAGTATAGGAATATCACTTCCTACTATGTGTATGTCATCCAATACCAGGACATCACACCCTACTACCTTCTCAACAGATCCATCCTCTATTCTGATGAAGTCAAACCTATGACTGTCACATCAGAAATAGATGATCTATCTCCGCTACGTCTGCTTTAGTCTATAAATAGACATAAGCCTGATGTCCACCAATGCTTCCGCTGCTCCCACTGACTACGACAACCCTCTGGCAGAGTCATATAGACGTACACTTCTAAAGCTAGTTTAGAACGACGCTATACTCATCCTCCTGCCGGGTCTCGCAGCCTGGAACAACAACAATGGCAAGTGTGGGTTAACAAGAACTTCCCTGTCACCGTCCTTAAGGCTACCGGAGTACCTCTCGGGTGCCTGAAGTTACCCACCGTATCTGCGGAGTGGCCAATGGAATGTCAAATCAGATTGAATCTTTAGGTTCCTTATCAAATCTTCAGTAATCGTTTGCGGTTCTGGAATCACTTCCAGTTCTACCATACTCCCACTACTGTTTTTGAAAAAATCAATTTTTATTAAAACTGTGGCGAGTCTAGAACAATATTACTATTGATCTCCCAGATGGTAGAAAGTCAACCCTCGTCATAGCCTGGGTCAACCCACAAACAGCCATTACAGAAACGTGCCTTGAGTTATCCAGAGTCTGGTTTTAATCATAAGCCGGACAACTCCCCGTACCTTAACAATGTTAAGATATGAACTGTACTATATCCAATATAGAACCAGAGGCACTGATTTAATTGAACCAGATTCAAATCATGCAGCTATCTCCAGTGCATGTCAACTAAATGGAGAGAGGCCGATCAGCGTTACTCAACTTAGGAATGCTTCCAATTATGAGTAACCTGAAAGAGAAGTAATTTCTCTTTATCATCACTATCAACTGAATACCATACACAAGTATCTACATCTTCGATCACTTTGAAGAATCCCGATACTTGCTACACTCGGTTCTCTACTCTATTCAAATACCTATAACTCCTCAAAACTTAGACCCTGTGTTTCTACGAAACACATGTCTAAGAACTAGAGAAGTTAAAAGTAAACAGAATATAGTATGAGGACCAACCCCTCTGTCCTAATGGACACTGGACAACATACAATACTCTGTATAAGTCCGCTGAGTCTAACAACTCTTTCACTGTGTGTCGTAGGTTGAAAACTGTACTTATGGTTAAGAAGAATTACACCGCTGTTTAATGCTCCTTACCTAACCATCCACTGATATAGGTAAATGTCATCGACATAATATCAAAAGGTATATCTCACTCTATGAAAATAGACGTACAGATATATCAATTTGAAATTGGTGCACAACAGCGGATATTCAAAACCAAATATTTGCCGACCGGCAAACAGCCCAGGTGATCTCCTCAAATATCACCGATTACAACGAATCCCGATATAATGAGGATGATCACCCTATTCCCAATAACTTACTCCCACTCATCATCTGTAAAGCCATACAGATGTGAGAATCAAACCTGGTAAATACATACCCTGGAGCAAGTGTCTAATCAGGAAATCAGTTTTCTTTTAACAGTACATAGTTGAACTGAAACATTGAAATGTTTCGATGGGGTATTCTGGTATTCCTAGTAATGCCTCTACCATTATCCAGATTCACAACTATAACCGTATAATTCTTTGCCACCTCTCCAAATCCCTTTATATGTCTTTAGTCGTTACCTTCTGCACACCCCTTAGGCCAAATGGTTTTCTTCCTTCCCTACCGTTCGGCACCAGCCTATGGTTTGGAAGAAGACTATCCAATAAGCATAATGGGTGTACTGTCCTAGTCCTAGGAGCACTCGCAATGCGAGAGAAGGTGAAGATAAAAGACAACCGAATAAACCTTATTCCTATTTCTCCTGAACCAGAATCCATCCCCGAACTGGAACAAGTTCCTTTCGAGTTCGTATATAACCATACGATGGAGTATCCAATAAACTGTGGATCTTCGTAGTGATACGGAGTGTCCTGGAGAAATACAAAGGTGATTTAGGATTGGCGAAGAAATACTTGGTTTGGTTGTGAATATCAGTCGCAATTTACTTTGCCCTCTTACTAATCCCTTGCTTTGTCTTAATCTTAATACCTTCTGCACACCATCGTTATGCTAATTGGTTTTCTTCATTCCCCACTGTTCGGCACCAGCCTAAGGTTTGGAAGAAGACTATCCAATTTGCATAATAGGTGTACTATCTCCTAAACCAAGGAGTACTCACAACTTGAGAGAAGGTAAAAGGGAAAAGACAACTGAATAATCCTATCCGTTTTCTCCAGAACCGGAAACCATCCTCGTATTCCTTCGAGTTCGTATCTAACCATACGATGGTTTTGTCCAATGGAAGTGGACGTTCGTAGTAATACGGGGTGTCCTGGAGAAAAGGGTAAAAGTAGGAGTGGCAATGAGGTCTGCAACTCTGACAATCCAAAAGCCAGTGTTAAGAAGGTTCGGTCAACTTGGTCACTGAGTCATAGTCTTAGGGTCGGGTCAATGGTCGCTGCCAGAGAGAGAGAGAAAAGAAACACTCAGCGTGCACTCTATCCTAGATCAGAATGGTTACCAATTTATCTAATCTGGAAACCTCCCACTGTACCTTAAATTCTCCTCCAAACCTAAAAGAAGAATTAATCGGGGATACCCGAGGAGTAAACTAACTCATCAGTGGGAATCGGGATCCAACTCTCATCGCATGATAACGTGACGTAATCCGCTCACGTCATCACACTCCAGAAGGTATGCGCATATCTGGCAAGTTTCAGTTCTTTTGAAACTCCCGATGTGATTTTTACCCCATGCTCTTATGACCTTGACTTTGGCCAACATATCATAAGTCACATGTCAAGTTCAACCCGTCATTCTCCAGGTTAATTTGAATCCACCCGTACCTATCCTTGACTTTGGCCAAAATAGCAGTACGGCTGTCCCAAACCAACGCATCTATCTATGCTGCATATGAATACCCAACAGCTACCAAACACTGTGCCTTGACTTTGGCCAACATACACAGCTTGAATACTATTGACTATCCATATGAAACGACGGAGGGCTACGAATGGTTTCTGGCGAAAACCTTTAACGTAATGAACTTGATATCGTTGAAGGAACGGATAGCTTTTTAGAAAATATAGTGACGAAAACCTTTACTAAAGAGGTCACTCCCGGTGAAGGGATCTCGGCTCTTTCCCCGTAGAATGGGGTGCAGGATATTCCAAATGAACACCACGATGCAAAGCAAAAGTAATCGGCTATAGTGAAGTTAATGCCCTGACGCAAACTTCTGTTCAAGGGGTCACTCCCGGTGAAGGGATCTCGGCCCTTGCCTCGTCGACTGAGGAGCAGGATATTCCAAATGAATACCACGATGCAAAACAAAAGTGAACGTCCTTGCAATAACAGCTTTTTGAAAAGTGTTCCAACAACATCAGAATAGGTTTTTTTTAACTTGCATTGATCCGAATCAACGCAGTCCCATCAATTGATCACACCACAAAGAACGAAAATATACTGACGTACGTATATGCCATCCGCATTCGCCACTGGGTCCCGTCATCACCCGTTAGGTTAGCTAACTAACGGCAGAGCGGGGACTGGACTAGCGCGGATGAAAAACATATACAACATCTACTAATATATATACCAATATATATTATATTCGCTCAAGGCGTGATAAAATGCAACATCACAGAAAAGTACAGCATCACAGAACAATACAGATATCTGGGATCCCCGGGTTTCACAGAGCCACTACTGAAACCCGACGTTCCCCTGGTCGTGTGGATAGCCTGTGCAATGAAAACCTAGACCCCTACGGGCGCGGCAAGTCACCCGCCAAAACCTGAAGCGAGGCAGCCCCCTTCAGCACCGTGAATGGACCACCCAGCACTTCACGGAATCCGGTAACTTGGGCACCCCTCCTAGGTCAACCTGTACCCCCTACGAGTGCGGCGAATAGCCCGCCAATTCCAGACTTAAGCCCCCTCCGTCCCAATGCCATGAGATGCGGGCTTGTTGCCCTCCAGAACCCGGCTATCCGTGCACCCCACCGCGGGGTAAACCTAGTACAGAAAGTAAAATATACATACAACGGGTACATCGACCGCAACCAGGTCGTGCCCCAAAAGAATAATACAAACAGGCAGTGACGGCAGTCCACATGTCGGACGCTCGCCCCGCAATATCAAATGTACATAATACAACAAAACTGTACTAGCATTGCATCCAGGCTATCCCCCACGACCGATCCGCAACATCACAGCAAAATCACAGAACATCAACGTGAAAGTCACGTTCGCAAATCCGTCTAACCGGGCTATAGCAGTTAGACTGGATTTACCGATCAAGTGACATTCACGGTCGCAGATATAATGTAAATACTGTGAAATAATGTGTTTAAAATATCCGATCGATCAAAAATTAACAAGTGGGCCCCCAAGCAATACTGTAGCACTCACAGAAAATCTGGGCCCAATATTAATATTCCAAAACCCCTAAAATTAGCCCACAAGCCCACTGCAAAAAAAACGATGACATGATCCCTCATTCATGCAGCGGATCCGCGGCCTCCAGAGTGGTTATGGCCGCGGTTCCGCGGTCGTACGGAGGGATCGTGTTGTCGAATTTTTCCAGTGTTCTTAGAACTCCCTGCACATCATTCTGAGACAACCTGAAAAATTTTTAGAGCCAGAAAAAATTCGACAGAAAACTGATGCGAGGAAAATGTGGTTTTTTTTGGAATTTTGGTCGATCGGAAATGCAAACACATCAAACAAAGCTAGACGAAGTTAATGGCGAGGCTCTGATACCACTGTAAGTGCACGGCGGCGCCCCGGCCGTCAATCCGACGGCCAAAAGCGGAAACGGTGATAAACTTTAATTTTGCGAACTTTGCAAACCGGCACCACCGCGCACTAAACCCCGGATCGGGCCATTAAACTAGATCTAGCTAACAACAAGATGGGAAGAGATATACCGAGTGATCCGAGTCCTCCGGTCTTCTCGTCGTCGTCCCGATCTCCTACGGAAACTCCGGTCGTCGCCTCCTCGCCGGAAGGGCACCACATCGCCTAAATCTTTAACGGGCTCCCACCTCAATACCGAGGCAACTCGGGCACGAAGCTGGCAAGTCGACGTGCCCAAGATGTGCTGTAGAATGTAGTGTAGAATCCGCTTTGTCTCAATGGGGTTTGTAGTTGCCTTGATGGAGGAATCAACAAGATATGAACTTGGGAATTTTGGTGGCAAGCTAAAATGAGATAGATGTTTAATTTTGCCACACCAAAAAGAAATCAACCCCACTCCTATCCAAGAAGTGGCCGGCCATTATACATGTGAGAATGGTGGAGGAAAAATCAAGCATGAAGGGAGGTGATGGTAGGAGAAGAAAAGAGGTGACCACATCCAAACATCAACCATACTCCATTCACATCAAACCCATACCCTCTCTTTAATGCAAGTGATGGTGCATCAAAAAGAAAAGATGGAAAGGGAATCTAAAGATGCTATCATAAACTCTCATCTCACAAATAAACCCTCCACAAAATGTTGCAAATAACCCCCTCCATCGGAAAAGTCCGGCCGGGAAAGAACAAAGGAAAACCGGCCGGAACGGAATGCAAACTGGCAACTCCAGAAAACTGGTCCCGTAATAAATTACAGGAAAACCCCGATACTGTGCATACACACCCGCATCTGTATTCCGACCGGATACAAATGCAATGAGACAAAATCTACACTGTACTATACTAGGATCCGGCTTAAACCAAAGCCGGCTAATAATATCCGTTCGATCCTGATCTGTGCAATACCGCACGTATCCGATCGAACCATGCCATATATCTATACGGCCTCTAGTACTAACCGTCCGATCCTGATCCGTGCAATACCGCACGTATCTGATCGGACCCTGCCATATCTCCATACGGCCTCTACAGCGTTTCGCCCGAAAGCTGAGTAACTGAATGTGTGGTGGACTCTAAAGACTCGTCAATACTATGGCTGTGGATTTAACCACCGGCACGTCAGAGGTATAAGCCAATACGTAACGGGCCACCAGCTATTGACTAAAAGGGACGTCGATGAGCGAACTCATCCTGACACCCTACTGAGCCTGTCAGTGACAATATCCGTACAGTCCGGTCCGTTCGTCTATGATCATCGCATGTCGGGCCTAGGGGGTGGGTAAAAGTCAGACCCCCAAAAGCGGTACAAGTCGTGTCGGAGTGTAGCCCAGAACACCCTGAGATACTACTGGAATACCTACCAGTAAATCTCCTGCCTTGGCCAAGGACTTCGTGTAATGGCTCTCCTAGACACAGCGTGACCTCACCCCCAATACCGGGAGAGACGAACCCCCGAAGATCCGCTCACTGCCTCCATGTGGCTCGGGACTGTACCCAACTAAAAACTGTTTGCACGACTCCTTTGAGCCGTGGTAGGGTAGCAATCAAAGTACAGTGGGAACTCACACGAGACAAATGACGATCCCCAGGTCGATGAACTAACCTGTACACATGTCACCAGGGAACTGCTATCTGACGTCAGGTATAAGACCAACTAGCATGTTCCCGGCGAGTCCTGTCCGGTGTACTCATAACCCAATGAGCACCTGTATACATCTTAGGTGAACCAACTGACACCAGTGGCCTGTGAGACCGGCCACCGCCCCTCGTCGGGGTCTCGACTGTATACACTAGTCTACTCTGGAGAATCGATGCCCTGTCTCGAAACTCCCACGACTAGGGACCTTTTAAGGATGTGCTTATAGACCCCAGCTCCCACTTATATGATCGCCCTCATACTGCTGGTGGTCAAGCAAGAATCCTAGGGGCTCTATCAACGTGCAATAGTGACCTGTCAGGTCACCTGAAGCAGTACACGATGATAAAGGTAAACCAGATAGCAAACTATCATCTCGAGTAAGACTGTCGTCCCGGGATAGGTCCTCCCTCAATCATTGCAATCACGTGCCTGTGATCCAATAATTGACTCTGAGGGCACTATCTCCAACAGTATTTATCAGGTTACATTCTCATATGTGTATGGTTTTTACAGATGATGAGTGGGAGTAAGTTATTAGGAATTAGGTGATCATCCTCATTATATCGGAATTCGTTGTAATTGGTGATATTTGAGGAAATCACCTGGGTACAGTTTTCAACCTACGATGCACAGGTTATGAGTTATTCAACTCAGTGGACTTATACAGAGTATTGTATGTTGTCCAGTGTCCATCAGGACAAAGGGGTAGGTCCTCGTACTATGTTCTGTTTACTTATGACTTCTCTAGTTTTTAGACAAGTGTTTCGTAGAAATACAATGTCTAAATTATGAGAAGTTGTGGGTATAAGAATAAAGTAGAGAACCAGATGTCGCAAGTATCGGGATTCTTCAAAGAGATCGAAGATATAGATTCTTATGATTGGTATTCAGATGATAGTAATGGTTTTTGAGAAACTTGTTTCTCTTTCAGGTTACTCATAATTGGATGGATTTCTAAGTTGAGTAATGCTGATTAGCCTCTCTCCATTAAGTTGATATGCACTGGAGACAGCTGCATGATTTGAATCTGGTTCCAATTAAATTAGTACCTCTATTTCTATATTGTATATAGAATGGTTCATATCTTAACGATGTTAAGATACGGGGAGTTGTCCAGCTTATGCTTAAAACCAGACACTGGATAAATCAAGGCACGTTTCTGTAACGGCAGTTTGTGGGTTGACCCTGGCTTTGACGAGGGTTGACATTTCTACAATCTGGAATATCAATAGTGATATTGTTCTTGACTTGCCACAGTTTTATTAAAATGGACTTTTTCAGAAAACAGTAATGGGAGTATGGTAGAACTGGAAATGATTCCAGAACCGCAAACGATTACGTAGAATTTAATAGGACCTATATATTCAATCAAATTTGACATTCCAATAGCCACTCCGCAGATATGGTAGGTAACCTCAGACACCCGAGAGGTACTCCGGTAGCCTCAAGGACGGTGACAGGGAGGTTCTTATTTACCCAGACTTGACACTACTGTTGTTCCAGACTATGAGACCCGGCAAGAGGATAAGTATAACGTCGTTCTAAACATACTTTAGAAGTGTATGTAGATATATTCTGCCAGAGGGTTGTCGTAGTCAGTGGGAGCAGCGGAAGCATAGTGGACAAGTAGTTTATGTCTATTTATAGACTTAAGCAGATATAGCGGAGATAAGATCATCTAATTTTGATGTGACAGTCATAGGTTTGACTTCATCAGAATAGGGGATGGATCTTTTAAAAAGGTAGTAGGGTGTGATGTCCTGGTATTTGGGGACATACACAGAGTAGGAAGTAAAATTCCTGTACTACGATCGGTTGTACTGTGGTCGTCACACAGTTGTTTCTCCAGACAGGATATGGATATAATATCAGACATTCTGGTTACTAGATCTATGGTTTTAGATCTAGATTTGGGTAGTTTCCCAATATGGGTACTTTGACAATATTCTAATAGTATTTTAGAATAGATGACTCCTGGCATGGTGGTGTACCTGCAGGTGATGGAGTCACCCTCTCTAAAGATGTCTTACAGACTAAAGGGGAGAGGGATGTGCATGATTGGCAGATCACTTGCTTAGGCAATTGAGTCAATCATGAGATATCAAGTACCACACCAGATGTTGTTTTCTGCACTTGATGCGATAAGTTTATATTAATCCAATCCTGAAGAAACATAAGAAAGCAGTTTTAGAACATAAGTGCATGTTCTACGGACTTGATGACGGCAGCCTCTTTCGGGAGACGGTTATCATTCCAGGCTTCCAAGGTGACATAGATAACAGAGTAATTGTCAGAGTTATAGTTTTCCCTCTGACGAGGGACAGTATTATGGACAGGTGGTCCAAGAGGATACTGTGGGAGGCATGGTGCTAGGATACCGATTAGGTTCAGTTATCGATACAGTCTAAGAAGTTTGGATTTGGAGTTCATTTATGAACTAGGTCCCATCAGATATTCAGACATAATCTAAGACGGGTATTACTCGATTCGGGAGATGGCTTTCTCCGCGAACTTAAGATTAAGAGAGACATATAAAGAAACATCAGGGCGGATCCACTCACTAAGGCTATTTCTCGAACACAAGAGTTTTACAAACTAGCTTTGTGAAACTGATTAGTAGAGGAGTTGGGTGTTCGGTATCACACGGGCTGTGAGTATGCGACATCGTAATAATTAGCCTTAAGTGCAAGTGGGAGATTGTTGGAGATAGTACCCTCAAAGTCAATTATTGGATCGCAGGTACATGATTGCAATGATTGAGGCAGGACCTATACCGATATGACAGTCTTGCTCGAGATGATAGTATGCTATCTGATTTGTCTTTATCATCGTATACATGCTTTAGTTCGCTATTGCATATTGATAGAGCCCATATGATTCTTACTTGACTACCAGCAGTATGATGGCGATCATATACGTGGGAGCTGGGGTCTGTAAGCACATCCTTAAAGTGTCCCTAGTCGTGGGAGTTTCGAGACAGGGCATCGATACTCCAGAGTAGACTAGTGTATACAGTCGAGACCTCGACGAGGGGCGGTGGCCGGTCTCACAAGCCACTGGTGTCAGTTGGATCACCTAAGATGTATACAGGTGCTCATTGGGTTATGAGTACACCGGACAGGACTCGCCGGGAACCTGCTAATTGGTATTATACATATCGTCAGATAGCAGTTCTCTGGTGACATATGTACAGGTTAGTTCATCGACCTGAGGTCGTCATTTGTCTCGTGTGAGTTCCCACTGTGCTTTGATTTCTACCCTACCACGGCTCAAAGGAGTCGTGCAAACAGGTCTTTTTTGGGTACAGTCCCGAGCCACATGGAGGCAAGTGAGCGGATCGGCAGGGGATTCATCTCTCCCGGTATTGGGGGTGAGATCGCGCTGTGTCTAGGAGAGCCATTACACAAAGCCCTCGGCCGAGGCAGGAGATTTACTGGTAGGTACTCCAGTAGTATCTCAGGGTGTTCTGGGCCACTCTCTGACACGATTTATACTGCTATTGGGGGTCTGACGTTACTAGCCCCTAGGCAGATATGCGATACTCATAGACGAACGGACCGGACTGTATGTATATTGTCACTGTTAGGCTCAGTAGGGTTTATGAAATGAGTTCGCTCGTCAGCTTCCCTTCCAATCAATACATAAGCAACCGTCACGTACAGCTCGTACCTCTGACGTGCTAGTGGTTATACCCAGTGCCAGTGTGTTGATGAGTCATTAGAGTCCCCCACAGACACTTTCCCAAGTTCGGGCGAAAAGTTGTAGAGGCCGTATGGTTTTATGGCAGGGTTCGGAAAATGCACGTGCGTTTTCGCACGTGTCATTTTTCAGGCAGATAATACTGGTCGGCTTTGGTTTAAGCCGGATCCGAGTATTATACTGTGTAGATATAATATCTTTGTCTCGGATGCATTTGTATTCGGTCGTAATACAAATGCGGGTATGTTTATACCATTACGGGGTTGTCCTGAAATTCGTTTCAGGATCACTTTTGGAAGTTGCCAGTTTCCAGTTTTCTATAAGCCGTATTTAACATTCGGTTAAATACGGATTTATCTTTTCTTCTTGAGGGTGAGTCATGGGGTGAGTCGTGTTTCTAGAAGGTTCTAGATGGTGACTAGGATGATGAGGTGGTATGTGACTCATTGATGCATTAAGTGTTCATTTAATGTTGTGATGACAATGTTAAGTGATTCATAGTTTTCATTAAATATGTTCATACTAGGTGTTATGATAAGTATCATGTTGTTGTGGTCACCACTCCCTCCTCCTACACTCACCCCTCCTCTATATAGTGGCCAGCCTCCCCCCTCTCATTGCTCATGGTTGTTCATTTGAAAAGATATAAGTTTTGGTGCATAGAAATTAGATGTGATTGGTTTCTCTTTTCACTCGATCCAAAAGGCAACTTTATTAACCGTTCGTCCACGGCTTTGGACGTAACGAGACAAAGTGTTCTACTCATTCTCTACATCATCTTAGTCGTCTCTTCTAGCAAACTTGACGATCGAGTTGCCTCGGTTCAGAGGCGGGAGCCCGTTTAAAGATCCGTCGACGTGGTGCCACCTGGACGAGAAGACTGGAGATTCAGGAGATCGGAGCAGCCGCAACAAGCGTGGGATGATGGTTGAAGACCGAAGGATTCGGATCGTTCGGTATAACCTTTCCACCCACTTTGTAGTTTGTTAGTTTAGCTTTAATGGAAGATCCGGGTTATAGTACGCGATAGCGCCAGTTGTAAAAGTTTTTGTTCCGCATTTGGCGTCTGTTAGACGGCCGGGGCGCTATCGTGGACTTACATATGACTCATAACGGTTCGAGAAACTACTGATAACACTTACCAGTAAATCTCATCAGCCCTGGCCAGGGACTTACTATTATAGCCAATCGAGTATAGCGCAACATCAACTTCCTATACCGGAAGAGACGAAATCTCTTCTATCGCTCATTGCCTCCATGTGACTCGGAACTGTACCCAAAATTCACCTGTTTGCATGACTCCTTTGAGCCGTGATAGGGAGGAAATCAAAGCACAGTGGGAACCACACAAGACACTATGACGATCTCGGGTCTACAGACTAACATGTACCAGTGTCATCAGAGAACTGCTATCTGATGATAGATATAGTACCATCTAGGAGTTCTCGGCAAGTCCTGTTCGATGTACCCATTCTCTAATGAGCACCTGTGTATAATCTTTGATGTCAAACACCAATGGTTATGGTATCAACCATCGCTCCCTACAGGGTCAAGAAACGTACACACTAGTCTACTCTGGAATATCGATGCCCTGTCTCGATATCCCTTCGACTAGGAATAATTAAAGGATGTACTTGTGGACTACACAAGTCCTAGTAGTATGATCCGCATCATAGTCCTAGTAGTCAAGTAAACATTCTAAGAGCTTTATCAACATGTATCAGAGAGACAGTATGATAATACAAGTGTACATATTAAGATAAAGAGCAACCAGATAGCAAACTATCATGTCGAGCAAGAAAGTACTATATATATATGTCCAAGCATCTACTATATCATACAATAACGGCCTCTAGGGCATACATATTCCTAACAAGACTTATCTTAATTTAGTAACAAAAAGATATATACCTCTTTGGGTGAAGGAAAATGGAAGCTCCTAGCTCTCGGGATGAGCACATGATGATCCTTGAAGTTGCAGTGGCCAAATCTTAAAGTATTGAGAATCCAGTATGTAAACTTGGCAAAAATCCATGGGAATTTCTTGTTGTAGGATTTTTGAGATAGATGAATTTATGTATGTGTGAGTGTGGGTGATTTGAAGATGGAGGAAATGGAGAAGAGAGTGAATGGATGAGAAGACGAGAATGAGATGAAGAAGATTAAACAATATATTACGACCTCTCTTTTCTCTCAATATTTGAACTCACCATGCATGCCCATGCCCTCCATGTCTCCATTCCTTATTCATTTTCCTTTGTTTTTTTTTTTTTTTTTTTATAAAAAGAATATATATTAAAACCTCAAAACATAATGGAAATAACTAATACCTAGTTAACTTGTAATGCCTCCTTAAGAGTAGATTAAAATGAAAATTTGGATTCATGTAGTATTAAGTATATGTGTATGTTTAAATGCCAAATAGGAAAAATTCAAATTACATAAATGTCCTCATATTAATAAAATTCCTTTTATTTCCAATTAAATTCCAAAAATGAAGATATATGTAATTATACCAATCTATGAAAACACAAATCCATCTCAGTATTATACCATAAAACTCATTATAACCATATTTAAATTATAAATAATATTTATACTTTTCAAAATGTTATAATTATGGCTTTATAGTACCTGAAAATGTAACCGAGAGCAATTATTTGCTCTAATTGATTAGCTCCATTGTGAAAGATTTTGCATGGTATTTCTTACCTTCTATTTGATGATGTTTTGGCAAAAGTTTTTTTTTAACCATAGAAAATAGACGTTGAGTTCAAAGTGTTAGTAGCATGCAAAACTTACTATCACTTTTCATATTTTACATAGAAAACCTCAGGTGCTCAAATCATTTAAAAAGAACCTATCAAGCTCATCATCTTCTATACCTTATAAAACATTTATACGTGCTTCATTATTTCTCACATGTTAAGAGAAAAAAAAACAAAATATTGCAAGGGTGGTCCACTATCCGTGAAAATGAGATGTAAGAATGTTCCACTATCAGGGAAACAAGATGTTTGTAAGGCTCAATCCGGTTAAAGGAGATCATAATGAGAGGGAAAAATCATAAGGATGGGACCTTAGGTAGTGGATCAGGTGAAGGGCGCCAAACCACTCTAAAATCGACCGTGTCAAAGTTTGCTCTTCTTTATCACTTTACTTTATTATTTTGCTTGGTATTATTTTAACCGTTCTTAAATTGCTCACATATATTGCTACAAGTTTTAAAGTTAGAGATTAATTTTATCCAAACCCTATTTATCCGCTCTAGGGTTTAGCAAGTACATTTTCTGCATGGAATTGCCATTTCTTTGTTTGTTGGATGGAATAGGAATTGCAAGTTTTTGGAATTGACATTATCAAAATGGGAATTGAGATCACTTTTTTGGCAATTTCAAATCCAAGTTTTTTCTGGATGAAATTGTCCATTCCCAAAATCACATAGAATTAGATATATTATTTTATCTGAGAAAAGTTATAGTTACCTACATTCTCTCTTTCTCTCTCTTCTCTTCATCTAATTCCCAAAACTCAATTCCCATTTTTTTTTTGCGCAACCAAACAAAGGAAAAGATTGAGGAAGGGAAGGACAAAAACTATTCCAATTCATTACAAACAAATAAGGGAATGACAATTCCATGTAACAAATTTTTTTGTTTGTAGGATCTCAATTTCTATTCTTATATTTTGATTCCAGCAAACAAACAGTATCTTACTCTTTTTCCTCCTCTTGTTTTGTCAAGAGCAGAAGCTTCTGAAACAAAACAAGATGTGTTGAATTAAGCAAATTAAACCTAACATAATTATACAACAGGATTTTCTCAAATAATTTCACATTGGGACAAATAACTAGGCTATTTTTTTTGTGTGTGGGAACCAGTCCGAAAGCCTCACCAAGACACAAACCACACTCACTCACACATTACACGCAAGCATACAATGCACACATGCAGGACCCACGGATTTGTCTCGAAAGCGTTAATTTATGGCTACTTCCCATGATAAGGTTTGAACCCTGCACTCTTCCGTCGTACCAACCAACGCTAATTAAGATTCTCCACTTTTCATATTACCACTTTAGGGGACACATGTTTTCTTTATCATGAATGATTTAATGTTCTTAATGGTCCCTAACTACAAAAAACAAACAGAATCAATTCTTCTTCCTTTTTTAATCCGGCCGGATAAACCCGTGTGTTGGTATTGTGTAACAAACCAACCAGCAGGATGCAGGTAATTTCTCGACAACCAGAACAAAACCATCCCATGCCCCGTGTTTTAAAGATACAGATCGAGGGTCTAACCCATAGTGTGTTATTGTTGGCACATCCCATGAAAGGGAGGTTACCCGGTAACCCGACCCGCTCTAAGGCAAAGCTCCGCTATTCCGGCATCACGCGGGCCGCATGCACAGAGCTGGATCCGCCGCCAGCCTTCTTACACCCACCACCCAATACTAGCCACGTGTCATCACCAACACAACACCGAGGCGGGCCCCACGTCTGCTAACGCCAGAACCGCTTTCGCGCGCGCTATTATGGCGACGCATCCCCTCACTTTTTCTTTAATCACGCTTATTTCCCACTAAACTTGTAATTTGAAAGCTACTTAAAATTACAATTAATCGAATAAATAAATACTATTTCGATTATACGGAAGCCAAAAGCAACTGTCGCTGTCGAGAAAAAAATGCAAATAAATAAATATTTTCAAAATCAATAAAATTAAAATTAAAAATAAAAATAAAAACCCCCGTTCCCCAAATTTATTCCCCATTAAATTCACACTCACAGCCAGAAATCGATCGATCGAGTCCTCGAGATCTATAAAAATTGGTCCACAAATCATCGAATTTCGATTGCTGAATGCTGAGGAGCTCTCGCTGTCGCTGTCGCTCTCCCTCGATCGTTGGCGATATTGATCGAATCTGAGCTCGGAATCGATCGGTAAAGCCCTAAATTGATCAGATTTTGGGTTTTCGTTAGGGGATTCGCTCATCGATGCTGAATCACACGGAGTTCGAGAGCAATGCATCGCCTGATGATAATAATAACAATCTTGAAGGTAACTGTTTCTTTCTATTTCGATCAATCTCTCTTATTTCAGCAATCGTCTAGTAAAACTAGTTTTTATTTTTTTAGAGGCTATGTGGAGGTTGAAGGTGGAGGATAACAACCAGAAGGGTTCGGATTCGAATCGGAACCCGTACCCAGATCGGCCCGGCGCGGCCGATTGCATATACTATTTGAGAACAGGGCTTTGTGGGTATGGGAGCAATTGCCGCTATAATCATCCCACTTACAACGGGCAGGTGAGGGAAAATATTCATTTGATTGATAGATTGATAAAATGCCGGTGATTGATTAGCTTAAAAAATGATTTACGTATGAATGTAACTTTGTTTTGATGTGTTTGGTTGTGAGGTAACTCAGGAGAGGGAGGAACTGCCGGAAAGAGTCGACCAACCTAACTGCCAGGTACATCTTGTTATGTCTGGACCGTTTGATTTATGATTTTATGAACATTCAACAAACTTGCCAACTTTATTTTGTATCGTAAGTCGCAATCTTCGATCAAGTTGGTAACTATGAATGTAGCTGAAATTAGCTTTATCTCTTGCACGTCAAGTAATTAGTTCTCAAAAAGGAGGATTTCATCATTCAGGATAGTATGCTTGGTATGCTTAATATCAAGTGTATTGTGGCTTGAGCACCCTTTGAACTCGTAGAGTGTGCATCAGATGGATTCTGTGCTCCTAAAATGCTGTTTACCATTTACTCATGTGGATATACCGTTAGTGGTTTGTCTTTATATATTTGTTTTTCTTCAATTCTTGGCAAGACAATCAAATCATTCAAGGAAATCTTTTCCTTTTATGCCTAAGATGCAATGCAAATTGACCCCACGAAGGTGGCAATTTTTCAATAATGGATGCAACAATATAGGTTTTGGTCATGTCAATACCATGTTCATCCAAGTCATGGAATGTCTTGAATCTAATGAACTTGATCCATAACAGATCGAGAATCAACCATTTGAAATCTTTAAAGGAATCAACTGTTGGATATGTTTGCCCTAGAGGTCTGTATTGTATAGGATGCTAGGGATATGTATGTACATGACAATCTTGCTCAGTTGTATATAGTATATTATTTGAGTTATCTTTATCTTGATATGTGTGTTTCTTTCTATTGCTGCTTTATATTGCTTGCACATATTGATAAAGACTCGATACGGTAGTATACTATTATGATTTGACTTTATCTCAACATGTGTATATGTTATACTTGATATAACATATGGCGGTTACATGTTGATAAAGCCCATACGACTGTGCTTGACTATCAACGGTATGATGGCGATCATACTTGTGAGAGCTGAGTAGTCCATAAGCACATTCTTAAAGGACCCAAGTCGCAGGAGTATCGAGATCGGGTATCGATACTCTAGAGTAGATTTATGTATACGTTTCTAGTCCCCAACGAGGGGCCGTAGTTGGTCCCACAATCATTAGTTTGATCATCTAAGATTTTATACAGATGCTCACTGGGGGTGAGTACACTGGACGGTAGAACCTCTAGATGTCATTATACCTATCGTCAGATAGCGGTTCTCAGGTGACATGAATACATGTTAGTCTTAGGATCTGATGTCATCATTTGTCTCGTGTGAGTTCCCACCGTGTTTTGATCGCTACCCTACCATGGCTCTACTAAGTCGTGCAAATATGTTTTGGTTGGGTACAGTCCCGAGCCATATGGAGGCAGTGAGTGATTGTCAGGAATTCGTTTCTCCCGGTATTAGGAGTCGAAATCGTACTGCGTCCGGTTGGCTAAAACCATAAGACCTTGACCAAGGCAGTTGAGAACTACTGATGGTTAGATCAGTAGTTTCTCGGCCTGAGCCAAATCGACACGACTTATCAGGTCAGCAGGGGTCTGACGTTTACCATCCCTAGACCCGGTATGCGATGCTCTTAGATGAAGAGACCAGACTGTACGAAGATTGTCACGGATAGATTCAGTAGGGGTCCGGATGAGCTTGCTCGTCAGCTTTCTTTTCGACAGGAACCTGGATAGCCGTTACGTACAGCTAGTGACGCCGACGTGCTTATGGAACCCACTACCAGCGTACTGTCAAGTCTTTAAAGTCCCACACAGAGGGTTTCTCTGGTTCAGTCGAAACGATATGGTTGCTGTATGTTTATACGTGCAGGGTTTCGATCGAATAATAATACTAGCAGACTTAGAATTAAGCCGGATTATTAAATCAGATATTGATTTGATAATTTACATATACGCATTTCGATGAGTATATTCTAGTGTCATCTAGGTTTTTCGATCGAGCAGGGTTCCGATCGAATGACAATACTAGCCGGTTTAGGATTAAGCCGGATTATTAAATCAGGTATTGATTTAATAATATACGTGTATATATTTCGATATGTATATTCTAGTGTTATCCAGATTTTCGATCGGACGGTTGATAATACTGGCGGGTTTAGGATTAAACCGGTTCATTAAATCGGATATTGATTTAATTCTAGTATTATTTTAATGGTATTATTCTATCTCTTGGGTATTCGTATTTTGGTACGAATACGGGTATGCATATACGGTAGAAAGTATTTTGTATTTATACAAAATACCTTCTAGAAGATGACAACTCATCTTGAATTTTTTCTATTTTGATTGAAAATAGAAAATGAGGTGGAAAGCGGAGGCATGTCATGAAGCATGGCTTGGATATTTATTGCTAATACTATTGAAGTATGGTGGGATTTTTAAAAGAGAAAAGCACTTAGCTATTCTTATGAGAGAGCCATCATTCTTCTCATGCCAAAGTGAGAGTTATTCTTCTTTTGCTCTCTCACTCTCTTCTTCTTGAGTTCATCTTCATTCCAAATCCTTAACCATCTCATGTGTTGAGAGCCAAAAGATTTGAGAAAGAAAATTACCACTAAACATTACCACATCACCTAAGAAACTAGTTTAGCAAACTAGTTTGTTAGTTTACTTCTTTTAGAGATAGGTGCTTGGATCAAGGATCTTCAGGTGGATCATCTAGGACCGAGGATGCCGGTCATCAAGTTTGATCAAGATCATCTAAGGAGTTTAAGAAGAGGAGTAAAGATCCGAAGGACACGAGTCTCTTGGTATAACTCCTTATCACAGTAGCTAGATCTCTTTAGCTAGCTAGTTTCGGTGTATGGTTAGATTCTAGGATGTGTTTTCTAGCGCCGGATTTTTAAAAGTCAGTTTTTCGTTCCGCAACAGCCACGGCAGACGGCCAGGGCGCTAGAAAACCCAGGATGGTATCAGAGTCGGTCCATAAATCTTAACTAGCTAATTTGTACTAATTTAGAACTTCGATCGACAAAATTATCCGATTCGCATTTCCAAAAACCTTACTCGCTGTTCAAATTTTAAAGTTCAAAAAATATTTTCAGTCATATTAAAATTATGTGCAGGCTTTTTCAGAGACAATTTTGAGCACCTGATCACCTAATTGGACTGCTAATCCACGGCGATATAGGCCATTTGGCCGTGGATCCATGGCCTAATTGTGGCTATGGTGCTCCAAATTTTTTCTGGGGTTCAAGTTCATGGAAATGTGATTTTTGGTACATTTGGTTTCTGTCCAGATTTGTTTGTGTACTGCTTTGTACATGGGGTAAATGCGAAAAGTTTTGATCGATCGAAATTCTAAATTTTTGCTTTTCTGTGTATTTATTTTTGCGACCGTGAATATCATTGAGCGGTATAACTCGACTGATTGCTATATGTACAATCCGATGGGTTTACGGACATGATATTCATATTGATGTTCTGTGTTGCACTGATGTTATGGATGGATTGTCGTGGTGGATAGCCTATAGTGCAATGGTAGTTGTACAGTTCAGATTCATTTGTATATTCATTATTGCGGGACGAGCGTCCGACGTGTGGAGTGTCGTTTCCGCCAGTTTGTATATTCTTTTATTGAGGTACGACCGGATCGAGGTCGATGTCACCGTTGTATATATATTTTTCTTTTTTGTACTAGAATTATCTCACGGAGGAGTGCTCGAATAGCCGGGTTTTAAGGACAATGGACTCGCATCTCATGGCGTTGAGACGGAGGGGGCCTTACTCTAGAATTGGTGGGCTGTTCACCGCACTCGTAGGGATATAGGATGACCCATGGACGGGTGCTCAAGTTATCGGATTCCGTGAAGTGCTGGATGATCCATTCACTTTGTTGAGTGGGGTTGCCTCACTTCAGGGATTGGCAGGTTACTTGCCGCGCTCGTAGGGTCTAGGTTTTTAATTGCATGGGCTATCCATACGACCGGGAATGTCGGGTATCATTTGCGGCTCAAATGAAACCTGAGGCTCCAAGATTATCCGCTATTCCATATTGCTTATTGTTGTTCTGTGATGTTTATATCATGCCTGGGACGAATTGTTATATATATATATTTGTATATACTAGTAGATGTATATATTTTGCATCCGCGCTAGTCCTGTCCCCGCTCTGCCGGTAGTTAAGTAACCTAACGGTGCATGATAGGGCCCCGTGGCGAATGCGGATGGCATATATGTATATTTTATTTTCGTTCTTTTCTGGTGTGATAGGATTTAATTAATGGGTCCGCGCTAATTTTAATTAATATAAGAAAAGATACCTAAAAGATGTTGGAACAAATTTCAAAAAACTATAGTTATGCTTTTTTAGCTTTGCATAGTAGTATTCGGTTAAGAATATCCAGCACCTCATTCGAGGAGGCAAGAGCCTAGATCTTTTTGCGGAGAGTGACCTATTGAGCAGAAGTTTACGTTACTATAAATTACTCGGTTTTCTTCAAAACCATTAGTTTTCAAAAGCGGAGCCCAAACCACTCCTTTTCAAAAAACTACTCGGTTTCTTCAACGATACCAAGTTCATTACGTTAAAGGGTTTTTTGCCAAAAACCCAGCCGTAGCCCTCCGTCATTTCAGATGGGTAGCACCTAGTATTCGTGCTATATTTGTTGGCAAGCGTCAAGACATAATGAATGGTAGATAAGTGATATTTATCTGTTGCATGGATATACGATTGATCGAGACAGTCGCACAGCTTTGTTGGCAAGTGTCAAGAGTTTGTGCGGGTGGGTTCGAGTTAATCCAGGACAATAACGGGTTGAACTTGACTAGTGGCCTATAACTTGTAGGCAATTGTTAAGATTATAGGTCGTTGGGGGCAAAAACCACATCGGGAGTTTCAAATATACAGGAAACTTGCTAGTGTTGCATACCTTTTGGAGTGGTAACTAGAATGGCTTCCATCTATGTTATCACGCAATGATAGTTGGAGCCCGATCCCACTGATGCGTATGATTACTCTTGGGAGATATTTTTCACTTCACAATTAGCTAACCTATCAGGTGTCTAGAAAAATGTTAACGGGGCTACGTCTCTGCGGAAACAAGGTTTATTTTAATTAAGTCCGTGCGAAAGCATGAGAAACCTCTCTCGGAGTACCAACACTCACCTGGCTGAACGGTTAGCGAACTTGTAAGGTGCGAATGATTCCGACTAGTTTTCCTTTTAAAGGTTTGAAGGAAAATTCGAGGAAACAGTGGGAACTATCCTGATTAGATAAATTAATAACCAGTCTGGTCTTGCAAGAGCGCACGCTGAGTGTTTTTTCTCTCTCTCCAGGTAGCAATCATTTCACGCCCCAATCAAGATAATAAAATATTTGACTTAATTGAACCGGCTTGTTACATAGGGCTGGGGAAAGTCGGTTCAGCTCAAACTTGTGACAACTGTCATGAGTATGAGTAATGGAATGATGACTGTAAGGAATTCCAGATAACCCTATCGAAGGAGAAGCATTCTAATGCATCTTCTTCAGGTGTATTTGTTAATGAAAACTATTTTTCGGTCAACCCTACCTTCTGGGTACTAAATACCGGATCACGATCTCATATTTGTAATTTATTATAAGGACTGAGAAAAAGTAGAATGGTTGGACCAGGTGATATATCCCTCAGAGTAGGGAACGGAGCACAAGTTGATGCTACCGCCGTCGGTGAATATCACTTTGTATTGCCAAGCAGCAATATTATGATTTTGAACAATTGCTACTATGTAGCTTAAATGTTTTGCAACATAATATCAGTTTCTTTACTTGATAAAAATGGATACAACTTTGTTCTAGATAAAAATATCATGAATATTTACCTTAAACAGGTATTGGCTGCAGAAGGTATACTTTGCAATGGTATTTATGTTCTTAATCAAGACACAGTTTTTAATGTACAGAACACACGCAAGAGGAAAAGTTCAGATACGAACGAAACCTACTTGTGACATTGTAGACTTGGTCATATCGGTGAGAAAAGACTAAGTAAGTTGCATAAGGATAGATATTTGAATACGTTCGAATTTTCATCTTATGAAACTTGTCAGTCTTGTTTCAAAGGAAAGATGACCAAATTTTTGTTCACCGGACACGGAAAAAGAGCTACAGAGCTCTTGGTACTCATACACATGGATGTATGTGGTCCGATGTCTATACATGTGAGGTGTGGATTCTCGTACTTCATTACATTCACTTACGATCTCTCTAGGTTCGGATATGCGTATCTTTTGAAACACAAATCTGAAGTTTTTGAGAAATTCAAAAAATATAAAAGCGAAGTAGAGAACCAGACAGGAAAAAGTATCAAGATCTTTCGATCTGATCGAGGAGGAGAGTACGGAATTCCGGGACTTTCTAAAAGAAAATGGTATTCTCTCTCAGCTTACTCTCCGTATACACCACAACATAACGGTGTATTGGAGCAGAGGAACCGTACCCGATTGGATATGGTGCGCTCCATGATGAGAAATGCCGAGTTATCTCTTTCATTCTGAGGATATGCACTTGAAACGGCTGCTTATGTATTGAATATGGCTCCTACCAAGTTTGTGTCTACCACTCCATATGAAATGTGGGAAGCGAAGAGACCATACCTTAATTTTGTTAAGATATGGGTGTCCAGCTTATGTAAAGAAGTGAAATCCGGACAAACTCGAGGCACAATCAGTTTTATGCAAGTTTGTAGGATATTCTAAATATTCATAAGGATATATGTTCTACCACACCGAGAAACAGAAGGTGTTTGTTGCTCGCCACGCCGTCTTTTTAGAGAAGGTATTTCTTGCAAAAGAAATTAGTGGGAGCACGGTAGAACTGGAAGAAATTCAAGAGGGACAAACTATAACCGAAGAATTGATGGAATCAGAGAATTTAATAGAATTCGAAGAACCTCAGCCACGCTGCAGGTCTAGTAGAATTTCTCGACCGCCCGAGAGATACTACGGTTTTCTCATAGATGGGGATCGAGAGGAATGTATCTTGGAAAAAGATTATCTTACTAGTTATAAGCAGGGCATTAACAGTAGAGACTCTGTAAAATGGCTTGAAGCTATGCAATCCGAAATGGAGTCTATGTACACCAACAAAGTTTGGACTTTGGATGTTGCTCCTCTTGGGGTAAAACCCGTTGATGCAAGTGGATCTTCAAAAAGAAGATTGGTGCAGATGGACAGGTGGAAACCTATAAGGGTAGACTTGTTGCAAATGGTTTTCGTCAAAGATCAGGAGTGGATTATGACGAAACCTTTTCTCCAGTGGCCATGCTGAAATCCATTCGGATCCTACTTGCCATTGCTGCCTACTATGACTATGATATCTGGCAGATAGATGTTAAAACCACTTTTCTAAATGGAAGTTTAGAAAAGCGTTTATATGGATCAGCCAGAGGGATTCGTAGACAGTGGGGGCAGCGGGAAAGTGTGCAAGTTGCTTAAATCCATTTATGTATTGAAGCAAACGTCGTGAAGCTGGAATATCTGTTTTGATGAGACAGTCAAAGAATTTGACTTCATCAAAAATGAGGATGAACTATGTATCTACAAGAAGATTGTAGGGAGAACTGTCGTATTCCTCGTCCTGTACATGGATGACATTCTTTTGATAGGAAATGACATTCCTATGCTGCAATCAGTTAAGCTGTTCTTGTCACAAAAGTTCTCCATGAAGGACCTGGGTGATGCATCCTATATTCTGGGAATTAAGATTTACAAAGATAGATCCAAGAGATTATTGGGACTTTCACAGTCTAGGTACATGGAGACCATACTAAAAAGATTTAGTATGGAAGATTCCAAGCACGGTAATATACCCGCATTGCACGGAGTCATCCTCTCTAAAGAGATGTCTCCCAAGACTGATGATGACAGCGTTCGCATGAGCACTATACCCTACGCTTCGGTGGTAGGATTTATAATGTATGCGATGCTGTGTACCAGACCAGATGTAGCATACGCACTTAGCGTGGTGAGCCGGTATCAATCGAACCTGGGTGAGAATCATTGGATAGCTGTGAAGAACATTTTCAAGTACCTGAGAAGGATTAAAGAGACGTTCTTAGTATACGGTAATGGAGACCTTAAGGTCGAGTCTTTTACCGATTCAAGCTTCCAGAGTGACAAGGATGACAGCAAGTTTGTCTCGGATTTTGTACTCACCCCCAATGGAGGGATGGTGTGTTGGAAGAGCTCTAAACAGGACACCGTCGCAGATTCGACGATGGAGGCTGAATACATTGCTGCAAACGATGCCGCAAAAGAAGCGATATGGATGAAGTTCATTACTGAACTTGAGGTGGTTCCGTCCATTGTTGATCCGATACCTCTGTATTGCGATAACAATGGGGCTATAGCTTTAGTGAAGGAACCACGGTCCCATCAGAAATCCAGACACATCTTGAGGTGGTATTACTTGATCAGGGAGATCGTAGATTGCCGGGAGATCGAGATTCGGAGAGTAGATACGAAAGACAACACGGCGGATCCATTTACCAAGACCCTCCCTCAAGCGCAGTTCAAGCGATTTTTTGAGATGTTGGGTATGCGGTACGCCAACAACTGGCTTTAGAGCAGACGTTGGGTATTCGGTACGCTAATTACAGGCCTTAATGCAAGTGGGAGATTGTTGGATATGTATACACTAGAGGCATGTATTGTATAGGATGCTAGGGAATGTATGTACATGACAATCTTGCTCAGTTGTATATAGTATATTATTTGAGTTGTCTTTATTTTGATGTGTGTTTCTTTCTATTGATGCTTTATATTGCTTGCACATATTGATAAAGACTCGATACAGTAGTATACTATTATGGTTTGACTTTATCTTAACATGTTCATATGTTATACTTGATATAACATATGGCGGTTACATGTTGATAAAGCCCGTATGATTATGCTTGACTACCAGCGGTATGATGGCGATCATACTTGTGGGTGCTGGGCATAAGCACATCCTTAAAGGTCCCAAGTCGCAGGAGTATCGAGATCGGGCATCATACTTGTGTATACGTTTCTAGTCTTCGATAAGGAGCGGTGGTTGGTTCTACAACTATTGGTGTGATCACAACTATTGGTGTGATCACCTAAGATTGTATACAGGTGCTCATTGGAGGTGAGTATACTGGACGGACTCGCCGAGAAGCTCTTGATGGTATTATACCTATCGTCAGATAGCGGTTCTCAGGTGACATGAGTAAAGGTTAGTCTTAGGACCTGAGGTCATCATTTGTCTCGTGTGAGTTCCCATTATGCTTTGATCACTACCCTATCACGGCTCTACTAATTCGTGCAAACTTGTTTTGGTTGGGTACATTCCCAAGCCATATGGAGACAGTGAGTGATTGTCAGGGATTTGTTTTTTCCGGTATTAGGAATCGATATCGCACTGTGTCTGGTTGGTTAGAACCATAAGACCTTGACCAAAGCAGTTGAGAACTACTGACGGTTAGATCAGTAGTTTCTCGGATTGGTCCTGAGCCAAATCGACATGACTTATCGTGTCTGACGTTTACCACTCTCTAGATCCGGTATGCGATACTCTTAGACGAAAAGACCGGACTGTACGAAGATAGTCACGGATAGGCTCAGTAGGGGTCCCGATGAGCTTGCCCGTCGGCCTTCTTTTCGACAGGAACCTGGATAGCCGTTACGTACAGCTAGTGCCGCTGACGTGCTTGTGGTTAAACTCACTGCCAGCGTACTGTCGAGATTTTTAGAGTCCCATACAGAAGGTTCCTCGGGTTCAGGCGAAACGATGTGGTGGCTGTATATTTATACGTGCAAGGTTTCGATCGAATGATAATACAAGCCGGCTTAGGATTAAGCCAGATTATTAAATCAGGTATTGATTTTGATAATTTACATATACGCATTTCGATGTGTATATTCTAGCATCATCTAGGTTTTTCGATCTAGGAGGGTTCCGATCGAATGACAATACTAGCCGGTTTAGGATTAAGCCGGATTATTAAATCAGATATTGATTTAATAATATACGTACATATTTCGATATGTATATTCTAGTGTTTCCAGATTTTTGATCGGACGGTTGACAATACTGGCGGGCTTAGGATTAAGCCAGTTCATTAAATCAGATATTGATTTAATGCCAGTATTATTTTAGTGGTATTATTCTTTCTCTTGGATATTCGTATTTTGGTACGAGTACGGGTATGTATATACGGTAGAAAGTCTTTTGTATTTATATAAAATACCTTTTAGAAGACCACATCTCATTTGTATTTTTCTATTTTGATTGAAAATAGAAAATGAGATGGAAAGGGGAGGCATGACATGAAGCATGACTTGGATATTTATTGCTAATATTATTGAAGTATGGTGGGATTTTTAAAAGAGAGAAGAACTTAGCCATTCTCTTGAGAGAGCCATCATTCTTCTCATGCCAAAGTGAGTTATTCTTCTCTTGCTCTCGCATTCTTTTCTTCTTGAGTTCATGTTCATTCAAAATTCTTAACCATCTCATGTGTTGAGAGCCAAAGAATTTGAGAAAGGAATTTACCACTAAACATTACAACATCACCGAAGAAACTAGTTTGCTTAGTTTATTTCTTTTAGAGGTAGGGGCTTGGATCAAGGACCTCCAGATGGATCATCTAGGACCGAGAAAGCCTGCCATCAAGTTTGATCAAGATCACGTAAAGAGCTTAAGAAGAGGAGTAAAGATCCGAAGGACACGATTTTCTAGGTATAACTCCTTATCACAGTAGCTAGATCTTTTTAGCTAGCTAATTTCGGTGTATGGTCAGATTCTAGGATGTGTTTTCTAGCGTCGGATTTTTAAAAGTTAAAGTTTTTCGTTCCGCAACGACCGCTGTAGACGGTCAGGGCGTTAGGAAATCCAACATCAACCGTATAGTTTTTCAAACCCACATCTTCATTTCCATATTTAGTTTCAAGACCATGTCATAATTCAAAAGAAGTTAATGTAGAGCATAGATGTCATATAAACGATCAGAAAGAACACTAAGAATTAGACCGTGACAATGGGAATCAATTTCTTGAGGTGTTCTAGCGTGTAATTTAGCACGCTCTATTGTGGGTTCAAGAATGATAATAGGAGTTTCATTACTTGTTGATTTAGGATCTTTTTCTATAGTGGAATCACTTGATTTGAGATCTTTATCTTTTGACAAAGTGGAATCACTATTTTTTCCAGAGATGTCAATTTTAGAATTAGTGATTGCCGATGTAAGTCTTAAACAAGTTAACCAATATCGTGTTTTACGTTGCCACCTATGAAAATTAGATGCTCCAAATTTATCGGACTTAACATCATCATGCGAAGGTGCCAATTTTTGAAAATACCTAATTAAGATTAAATCAAGCAAATCAGTCTACTTTATGAATGTAAGAAATACAATTAACAAATGCAAGATTTAATCATATATGAAACCAAATAATTAAATTAGGAAAAAGCAAAGATTGGATCGTTAGTGGATTGAGAGGCACGTCGAATACGCTTTCCGTCAAGTAGATTGAATCCCCTGACGTACAAAGGGATTGCACTTTCCTACTTTCGAGATATAATCTGACCTATTTCTTCGATCTTGTTGTACGAGCCAAGATGGAACTTTCGAATCTGTGTAGCCTTTTAATCACGAATGTCTTATTATATTTTAAGGAAAATAGAAAATAGTTTGAGAGCAGAAAGTCTCCGTATAAGAGTTTTATAGAGAGAAAACTCTTAGACAAAAACTTTAAAGATTAGATACATTCTCTTATCCCAAATCTCTTATATACAGGGATACAATACTAACGTTAAAATAATTGTAAAAATTTGAATTTCAAAAATTAAACTGTTCACACACCGAAACAAAAGTATACGACTTCTCAAAGTCACAACTTCTCAAAGTGATTGGCAACTGCCAACATAACAGTATTTAGTTTTATGAACTAGTAGAATATATATATATATATATATATATATATATATATATATATATATAAACTAATAGAAAATATATAAGATAAAAATAAAAATATATATTATTTAAAAATTCATAATAATCCCCCATAATTTTTGAATAATAATAAAATAAATAAATATAATAAGATTATTAGCCGATGTTTATCATGTAATGTGTATTGGTACCTTCCCGGTTTGAACAAATACTTAGTTTAAACTAATTTCCATTTGATATTAATTCAGGTGAATTATGTCTTGAACCATTTTCCTTTCACTTCAAATTTCAAATAGTAACACATGATATAAAAACTTACTGTCGACTCAAGGGTAGCGCGTTTAAAGGCTATGCGTCTGCATCTCGTTTTCATAAGTATTTTAAGGATTTGTTCAAATTGTTTTCCTATGGCAGCAATCTTTACTGCATACTCATATAGGTGAGTTCTTAAGATGTATACTTACTGCAATTTATTACTGCATAAAAAATATTATCTTTGAACTCATTAAAATAAAATTTAGCCTCATATTCCATTGTAGTTGAGTATAAAATTAATTAGGGAATAGTTTGGAGAATTACTTCATATTTCTACTCCTACCAGTCACTTTATTAGTTCGTTTTTACCCATTGAATCTTCTGTCATGGTATTTCCAATTGGAAGGTTGGATATCCACTAACGATAACTATTTCATGGGCACAGGTCCCATCCCTACAGAGGACTTATACACTTTCTTTTTCGATAATCCTTTTGTTAAAAGATCTATAATATTATCGTCTGATCTCACATAATCAAAAGCAATTGTTTGAAAATTTGCATGCCCTAACGACATGCCACATAGATGCTGATTCCAATAAAAGAGTAGTCGAAGAAAATGAATTTATTTTATTAGTACATGATGAAAGTACATTTAATTTAAATAAGCCATCACATAGATATACTTTTCCAACAAAGTAACCATTTTTACTTAATACAACATTATTTGATTCAAATACAACACGATAACCATATTGCGCTAGCAGCGATCCACTAATTACATTCCTCCTCACATCAGTTACATGCAGCACATTAGATAGTGTTAGGACGTTTCCCGATGTTAGTTTCAAATTTACACGTTCTTCTCCGAGTATAATGGCTGCAGAGTTATTGCCCATGTTCATGCTCCCTCCGGAGGTGGTATGATATAAAGAAAAACATGAACAGTCATAACAAACATGCATGTTAGCCCCAGTATCATCCACCAATCAATGGAAAGACAAGAATAATTAATTTCTGGAATCATACGAACATACCGTTCATAAGTAAGAAAAGAATGTATTAACGGTCAACATGTTGACAAGTGGACGAGGCTTTTCATTCCTTGGCCCTTTTCTTAATTGTAGGATTGTTTGTCCATTCGATAAAAGCAAGCCTCGGCGAGATGACTCTCCCTCCTACAAATCCAACATGCTTTTCCATTTATAATTATTTTGTCATTTGCTTAAAAATTATGATTCTTTTTATTTTTGAAAAATTGTTTGCCTTTCTTTTTCATTATAATTGTATTTTCCACCAAATGCACATTTGATTGACTTTCAAACCTAGAATTTGGTTTGTCTTTATCTTTTTGTTTTTTCTTCAATTCTAAGTGAGAATCAAATCATCCAAGGAAATCTTTTTCCTTTCATACTAAAGATGCAATGCAAATTGACGCCGCGAAGGTGGAAATTTTCCATTAATGGATGCAACGATATAGGTTTCGATCATGTCAATACTATGTTCATCCAAGTCCTGCAATATGTCTTGAATCTCATGAACTTGATCCATAACAGATCGAGAATCAACTATTTTGAAATCATTAAAGAAATCAAACGTATATTTTTCTAAACCCGCATCTTCATTTCCATATTTAGTCTCAAAAGCATGCCATAATTCAAATGAAGTTGATGTAGAGCAATAGATGTCATATAAACGATAAAGAACACTAAGAATGCGACCATTACAATGGAAATCAATTTCTTTAGGTGTTCTAGCACGTAATTTAGCATGTTCAATTGTGGGTTCAAGAATGATAATAGGAGTTTCATCACTTGTTGATTTAGGATCTTTTTCTAGAGTGGAATCACTTGATTTAGGATTTTTATCTTTTGACAAAGTCGAATCACTATCTTTTTCAGAGATGTCAATTTTAGAATTAGTGATTGCTGATACAAGTCCTAAACAAGTTAACCAATATCGTGTTTTACGTTGCCACCTACGAAAATTAGATCCTCCAAATTTATCGGGCTTAACATCATCATGCGAAGGTGTTATTTTTTGAAAATACCAAATTAAGATTGAATCAAGCAAATCAATCTACTTTACGAATGTTAGAAATATTTTTAACAGATGCAAGATTTAATCCTTTATGAAAGCAAATAATTAAATTAGAAAAAGCAAAGATCGGACTGTTAATGGATTGGGAATTAGAAAAAGCAAGAGATCGGACCGTTAATGGATTGGGTGGCACGCTGAAGACGCTTTCCGTAAAGTAGATTGAGCCCCTTGCCGTACAAAGGGATTGCGCTTTCCTATTTTCGAGATACTTTTATGGGAAAATAACGGAGATAGATGATACATAGAACTTCTAATGATCAATCACGCAACGCAATACCAACGAAAGATATAAGTGATTAACACGTGAGACTATAAGAATCATAAACTAGAGAGAGACAAGGATTTGTTAACGAGGTTCACCCACCGTATGGCTAGTTCCCGGCAGAGCGGAATCTACAAACGCCTACTATATTCTTGAATCAAATTACACCAAGCAACCCCAAGAGATTTCTCTCAAATCTCTCTAGATCTTAGGCGTCACTCTCTCTTTATACAATAGTCTTCCAAATTGGCAGTACATATAACATATGAGAGAGCCCTATATATAGGCAAATCCTAATCTTATTTAAAATAAGAGATAAACCTAAATCTGAAATATTTAGTTCGCACAGAAAACCCATCGACAAACGTATGATGAAGAAAGCATCAGACGTATGCATCCTCTCTGTTGGATTTTATCTCCTTGGGCAGACGTCTGAATCTCCTTGTTCAGACATCTTCCTGCTCTCTGGATTAGGCTTCATGCCTCCCCAGACAGCTACGCTCAGTTCTTTGGCTAAGGCTCTTCTCCAGACGTCTGCATCCTTACCTTCAGACGTCTGGTGTTGCTCTGTATTTTTTCTTATGCATGCGTGCATGCCCAGACGTCTGAACCCCCTTGTTCGGACATCTGAGGAAGAATTCTCCATATTTCAACATTCTCTCACTTGGAGATTCTTCCGTCTTGATTCCCAAACTAGTAAGCTTCATACGATTCCGCTATCTGATCTCTTCTCATCAAATTTTCATAGAGGTTCACCAACCTGGAACAGAGATCCATCTTATCTCTGTGTACGACCTTGGTGAACATATCCGCATGATTCTTCTCCCGCGATCTTTTGCAGTATCAACTCACCATCCTCTAGCGCCATGCATATGAAATGGTACCGCACTTTGATGTGCGTTGTCCAAGAGTAATATGCAGTGTTTTTGGCCAAGTGTATCACACTGACCGTCGCTCCATGAGGTTTTGAAATTTTGTTTCTTACCCAATTTCTCAAGTAACCATTGTAACCATATCATCTCTTTGGTTGGCTTCCGTGATGGCCACATATTCGGCCTCAGTTGTTGCAATGCCACAACCTTTTGCAACTGGGAGACCCAACTTACTATTGTTTCCCCAATCGTGAATACGTATCCTGTTATGATTTTCCTATTATCTCGATCACCTGAGTATTCCGTATCAACGTAACCTTTCACATTGAGAGTTACCCCTGAAGCATAAACAATGAGTGGATGTTCCCATGAGATATCTCAATATCCACTTCACCGCATTCCAATACTCCTTCCCCGGGTTTTGCATGTACCTGCTTATAACTCCTACTGCTTGTGCAATGGCTGGTCTTGTACTCATCATTGCATACATCAAACTCCCAACCGCGGATGCATAAGGCACTCTTGCCATGTCATCCTTTTGCTCTTGAGTTGTCGGGCACAACTTTTTGCTGAGTTTGAAGTGCTTCGCTAAAAGCATACTCATCGGCTTTGATTTGTCCATGTTGAACCGTTTCAAAAGCTTCTCCACGTAGTCCTTTTGCGATAGCCACAGCTTTCGTTGTTGTCTATCTTTCATGACCTTCATGTCCAGAATTTGCTTGGCTGCTCCCAAATCCTTCATGGAGAATTTTTCAGCCATCTTCTTCAGAATTTGAATTTTCTTGAAATTCGGATCCGCTACCAAGATAATGTTGTCGCCATGTAGACTGACAAAATAATGTTGTCGCCATTCTTAAAAGTCTGAATGTACACATAGTGATAGAGATCATATCTCACAAATTTTATCTCCAACATGAACCGATCGAATTTGAGCCTTGAAGCTTGCTTAGGGCCATTCAAGCTCTTTCGCAGTCTACAAACCATGTTTTCTTTTCCCTTCATCTCATATCCCGGTGGCTGCATCATATATATCTTCTCCTCTAAATCTCCATGAAGGAATGCCGTTTTTTCATATAGCTGCTCTAAGTGCAAATTCTCCACCGCCACGATATTGAGTATCATCCTAATTGAAGTCATCTTTACCACTGGGAAAAATATCTTTTGATAGCTTATCCCATGCTATTGCACATCTCTTGACGATCAATCGAGCCTTGTACCGCTTCATGTCATTAGCCACATCCTTGATCATACACCCACTTATTCAGCAACGCCTTTCGACCCATGGGTAGCTTTACTAGATCTCATGTACGGTTCTTCTTCAAAGAACCCATCTATTCGTTCATAGTTTGCATTTACTGCTTTTGAGCACTATCTTGCGTTGCCTCTGCAAGGGATTCAGGTTCTCCCGAATCAGTATGCAAAATGAAGTCGGTGACCAATCTTTCAGGTATCCTCCTCTCATGTGTAGATCTCAGAATTGGTATATCTGGTTGCTGAACTTGATTTTCAATCTGATCCTGCACCGCATTGCTCGTCTCCTTTACATTCTGATCTCCACCTGTAGGTATCGACTGCTTTCCCGAGTTCCGTCTAACTCAACGAACTTAGATACTGCACCATCCTTTGGCTTGCTTTGCTTCCTTATACAAGTGTTGCTCATCAAAGACGATGTTCCGGCTTTGTATTACCTTATTACTTGAGTAATCTCACAGCCAATATCCGAACTCATCTCCACTATACCAGAAGAATGCTCACTTCCTAGACTTGGAGTTAAGCTTACTCCTTTCCGCCTTATCTATAAGCGGATACGCAATGCAACCAAACACTTTTATGTGAATAATTAACCGATTTACCTGACCAAATTTCTTCCGGAATTTCTCTGTCGAAGGCACTTGCCGGGCTTCTATTGATCGGATACGCAGCAATATCGACAGCTGCCGTCCATAGGAATTTTGGCACACCGTATCCAAGGCCATGCTTCTTACCCACTCTAGGATCTTCCTGTTCATCCTTTCAGTGATGTCGTTCTGTTGCGGCGTCCCCGGTACCGTCTTCAACCAACATATACGCTTTTGTGAGCAAAACCTCTCAAACTCTTGTGTGCGATATTCTCCGCCATTATCGAACTTGAGGCATTTAACCTTCGTTCCTGTTTGGTTCTCCACATGTGCAATCCCGTGTTTAAAGAGACCAAACATATTAGAGTTCTTCATTGCATACACTCGGTCTTCCGGCTTGTATCATCAATGAATGTTACGAATTACCGATTCTCATCATAAGACTTCACTGAGGCCGGTCCCGATACAGCCGTATGCACCATCTCTAACTTCTTGGTCTTCTTTGTTACGCCTCTAATATGAAATCCGAGTGTGCTTTGCTTCTCACAAACACAACTCTCACATAACCCCAACTCTATCTTTTTCAGCCCAGAAAGAAGCCTCTTATCTTGAAGAATCTTTATATTCTTCTCGCTGAAGTGTCCCAATCTTTTGTGCCACAACTAAGTCTCGGAATCTACTTTTGAATTTATCGCCAACGCAATTGAACCTCCACTGCTCCCACTAAAGGAATACAACGAACCGTTCAATTTTCCCCTTATGACCACCAACGATTCTTTAGAAATTTTTCACTGAGAATTCCCAAACACCATAATATAACCTTCGTTGTCCAGCCGACTTGTAGAAATTAAACTTTTCTTCAGATCTGGTATATGTCTTGCGTTCTTTAGTTTTATTTGACCTCCTCCTGACGGGTGCAAAATAATTGTTCCTTTTCCAACGATCTTGTATGGCTGACCGTTTCCCCCGTCACATGTCCAAGGTCTCCTTGAACATACTCACTAAAATGGTGCCGACCTGAAGTGCGGTGAGAATATCCCTGAATCTAGAAACTAGGTATCCGCATTTGTGCTCTCGGTCACCGATAGACAAAGTTCATGTTCCCCTTGTTCATGTGTAGACACCATATTGGCTTCTTTTTCATGTGTCTTCCCATACGAGTCTTTCTTTAAGAGTCTACATTCGCTATTTCTGTGACCCTTTTTTCCGCAGTTCTAACAGTCGCTTTGGATCTTCTCTTTTGATTTTCTTTGGGTTTTTGGCTTCCACTTCCCTTTTCCTCTTTCCATCGTCCTGCCGCGATTCTCCACAGAGAGTGCAGAAGTTCTTGAACTCCCACTCATTACCTTTTTCTGCATCTCATCATTTAATTGCAACTCACCGCATCATTAAATATGAGAGTTCTTGAGATCGAGTTACTAACCTCCATTACGAGATTTTCCCAACTCTCCGGTAACGAACAAAAAAATAAAAGGGCTCGAATCTCATCTCCAAACACGATTGAAATCGATTCGAGTTGGCTTGTCACACTGCTGAATTCGTTCCGGTGCTGTCACCGAACCGTTCTCTGCCATTTTCATATTCAAAAGCTTCTTCATCAGAAATATCTTGTTCGATGTTGAAGGTTTCTCATACAAATTTGCTAATGTCGTTATTAGCTCCATGGTTGTTTTCTTCTTCAAAATATCAAAGGCCATTTGCGGAGTCAACGATAGTCTAATCGTTGCCAGGGCTTTCATATCCAGTAGATTCCACGTCTCATCGGACATTTTCTCAAGCTTTTCGCCCAACGGAAAATACAAATCCTTCTGGTATAAGTAGTCTTCCATTTGCATACACCACCAACCATAATTATGACCATTGAATTTCTCGATTCTTATCTATCCCTCACCATTTTTTGTCTACCGTCACAGCAAATTCAACTTCTCCTTCGGATCTGAACCAATCATCTTCAAAACTACAATCTAAGAAGATGGGGAGCGGACACAAGCATCGTTATCCACCGTAAACTTAAATCGTAAAATCAAAAATCCTTTGGTTCCCTAACCATGTTCTGATACTAGTTGTTATGGGAGAATGACGGGATAGATACACGGAACAATACTAATGATCAATCACGCAACAATGCAATACCAACGAAAGATATAAAATGATAAACACGCAAGAATATAAGAATTACAAACCAGAGATAGACAAGGATTTGTTAACGAGGTTCACCCATCGTATGGCTAGTCCCCGGCAGAGCGGAATCTGCAAACGTCTACTATATTGTTGAATCAAATTACATCATGCAATCATAGAAGATTTCTCTCAAATCTCTTTAGATCTTAGCCGTCACCCTCTCTCTATACAATAGTCTCTCAAATTAGCAGTACATATAACATATGAGAGAGCCAAATATATAGGCAAACCCTAATCCTATTTAAAATAAGAGATAAAACCCAAATCTAAGATATGTAGTTCGCACAGAAAATCCGTCGACAGACGTCTGATGAAGAAAGCGTCAGACATCTGCATTCTCTCTGTTAGATTTCATCTTCTTAGGCAGACGTCCGAATCTCCTTGTTCAGATGTCTTCCTGCACTCTGGATTAGACTTCATACTTCTCCAGACGTCTACGACAGACGTCTGGCTACACTCTGTTTTTTGGCTAAGGCTCTTCTCCAGACATCTGCATCCTTGTCTTCAGATGTCTGGCGTTGCTATGGATTTATTCTTATGCATGCGTGCATGTCCAGATGTCTGAACCCCTTATTTAGACGTCTGAGAAAGAATTCTTCACATTTCAACATTCTCCCACTTGAAGTTCTTCCGTCCTGGAAGATTCTTCCGTCCTGATTCCCAAACTCGTAGACTTAACACGATTTCGCTATCTGCTCTCTTCTCGTTAGATACAACCTGACTCACTTTTTCGATCTTGTTGTACGAGCCAACATGGAACCTTCGAATCTGCGTAGCCTTTTAATCGCCAATGTCTTATTATATTTTAAAGAAAATAGAAAATAGTTTGGGAGAAAAAAGTCTCTCTATAAGTGTTTTACAAAGAGAACTCTTAGACAGAAACTTAAAAGATTAGATACGTTCTCTTCTCTTAAATTCCTTATATATATGGATACAATACTAACTTTAAAATAACTGTATAAATTTGAATTTCAAAAATAAAGAAACCGTTCAAATACCGAAACAAAAGAACGCGAACCGATATATATATATATATATATATATATATATATATATATATATATATATATATATATCAAGAGAGAGAATATAAGAGAAAAATAAAAGTATATATTATTTAAAAATTCCTAACACAATTGTCTAAGGAAAACTCAGTTTTCAGCTAAAAGACTGAAACTACTATCATCCTTTATATCTAGAGAGTTTTTTTCTTAAAAAAAAATTATCGAGAAAAGTAATGTTGTCCTATGGACAGAAGTATACTTTGATACATGAATTATTTTTGAAATATCTGCCACATCTTGTCTGATAACATAATTCATAAAGTATTCCCAAGCATTAATTTCATTATAATTAAGAAAGGAAAATCTGCATAAAATTGGAATTTAATTTTAATAGAAGATAGATAGATAGAATAATTAAAAAAATGTGTTTTTTCTTGAATCCAATAAAAAGAGTGTTAATTACACTCCAACAAAGTTAGCAACATCAGAAGAAGAATCGCATATAATTTTAGGAGTGTTAAATGGTGTCTGATTGATAAATTCTCAGGAAGGCAAGCATCAAATTACAAATATTTTAAGCCTGTTGTGGTTAACCGCCGCTATTGTAATTATAGTTCAATTGTCAATCATTGTATTGATTAGCCAACCAATTTTCTGACGTATAATTGTCATGTTTGCATTTGAACGATATAACATAGGTTAACAGGAAAATGCAGATAAGTTTCATTTGGGTAATCAATCTCATCTGATCATTGAAGGTGGTCATAGCTTTCATGTCTGATTCAAAATCACAGGATATAAATTCTATGATGTGGAATAGAAATGTTTGTCACACTATGTTTGGTATATTTGGTAAGCAAGCAAAGTATAAGGACTATTGCATACTGTGTTGACAAGGCTAATCCACAAAATTTTGTCAATGAACACCATTGAAGATAGAACTGTTGACCTATTGTAAACACATTTGTAGACTTTACATCAAAATGGTATGTCTCGATACATGTGTAATATAATAGAATTGTTCCCGAAACATACTACAATGCATTGAGGCTAACTTGAAGAATGTTGTTACCATAAGCAAAGGACCATAGTTAGAAATCTTGGTCGAGCCTGATCCGAGATGGCCGATTCTAATCCCAAAAATGACTCATGAGTTCTGATACCAATACCGTCTGATCCCGTAATGTACCAGGTAGTACTGGCTTTACTATTTGTTTAATGATAGGTTAGTGGGTTATTAATATGCTATTGGGTTATTATGGATATAAGATATCTCCAACTAGTGAAAAATATACGAAGGTTTGTAATTTTTTTTACCAAGTATTAAACAAACCACTTTAGACATCATTAATTATTGAAGAATTTCCAAATCGTTTATAGTTAGTTTTTTAATTATTTAATTTTCTTGACTAATTTTATAAAATTATTTTTGTCCAACATTTAAAATCCGATAGCCGATATGGCCGATACGGGTACCAGTATCATGATTTTAACCCTTGCAAAGTACTGATAACAAAGAAATTACTTGTCTAAACTCTAAAAGCTTTGGGCTCTTGTCTTACTGGGAGGTTGAATCTCACTCCAATTATAGGGAAGAGTAGGTGATTAGGAAGCGACGAAGAGTCTTTGAGACACCAAAAAGTTGACACATGTGTTAGGCATGCTGCCTTCCTCTCGTTCACCCTCTATATGTGCATTCACCATTCACTTTTATCTGACAGTGTCTAGTTCTCTCTTCAGTCTCTTCTCTCCCCTCGGTCTTGAGGAGTCTAAATATGTGATGATTTTGGATTACTGAAGCCATTGTAATTTATCATCTCTTCCTTGACTTCATTCGCGCCTTCTACTTAGACTAAGATGCGTTATAAAAATGCAATCTGCATTGCAGTCTCTGACTTGTACTCCGAATATTGCAGTATTTTTTGAAGACAGGAACCTGCAAATTTGGAGCAACATGCAAATATCACCATCCACGGGACAGACTCGGTGCTCAATCTACGTTACTAAACATTGTGGGACTGCCAATCCGGCAGGTATCTTCTTCTGTTTTACCCCCTCTCCATTGCTTTGGTTTCAGGATTCCCGTACGGTTTTAACCCTCTCGCCCTTGAGCTTTATTATGGAGCTCATTTGCAATTTTCATTTTCATTTTTTTCCACAGGATGAGAAGGCATGTCCATATTATATGAGAACTGGATTTTGTAAATTTGGAATTGCGTGCAAATTCAACCATCCACAGCCTACATCCCTGGGAGCTGTATTTCCTGCATCGGGACCATCTGCTTATGGACCCTCTGGATCTTCATCGAGCCTTCCGTTATTTGGAGGACTTTCACCATGGGCTTTAGCGGGACCTCCTTACTTGACGAGCCCAAGAATGCAAGGGGCCCAAGCTTATATGCCTTACGTTCTTCCAGCCTCTCAAGGTGCCATGCCTGCCCCACAGGGTTGGAGCACTTACATGGTGAGCTACTGCTTTTAGTTAAAGTAATCTGCAAAAGAAATGTTACGTTTAGGGTTCATTGCACAAAACCCCCTTGCAGTCTATCCCGTATAGCAATTATATGCAGTAATCTATCAGCGCAAACTCCCTCTCTGCAAATCGCCAAAAACACTTAATAGTACTCAGATTTAATTCTAAAAAACTCAGATGTCTAATTCAACTCTAGAATCTGTTTGTATTGTTTAAAATAAAACGTGAAAGTTATTTTAGGGTTTTGGTCCATTAACAAAAGTGGTTGTTTTTGCTAATAAATCTTTTTTTTTGTTTTTTGTTTTTGTTTTGTTTTGTTTTTTTTGGCGCCGGGGGGTGGGGGGTAAATATAAGTGCTATAACAGGGGAGTTTTCTGCAGTTAACCCTCCACATTCAGAGTTGGTCCTAACTTTAATATGATATCGGAAACCAGGTTCAAAGCCAATTAGTAATGCATTTGAACAAACAATGAGCAAAAAGCATAGCTTTCGGCCTAAGGTGCTCTGCCAGGGCATGCTTGAATATGACAATATATTCCTCATTTCTCAACCCTCATGATAACTACAGAGTCTTTGGTATAGTGGCACCAACTTCTAGAAGAGAAATCATGAATATGGATGTTAGCATCAGCAGTGGCGCCAGAGCGTCAGGTCTGGTGAGGCAATAATTTGAAGTAAATAAGAGAGAGAGAGAGAGAGAGAGAGAGAGAGATTACTTGAAACTAAGAAAAACGAAACTTATAGTAAAACAGTACATACAAATAGATGAAGTATACCACCACATAGACTGGCTAGAGAATTATGATTTATCTATTCAGCACCAAAGTTTCTATATGTTGGAAAATCGTAAGTTGTTCGTTCTACTACGTCCCAACTAAAAAAGGTTTAACTTAGCAAAATATCTTTTTTTTACAAGTCAAAACAAAAGAATAATGCCACACAATTTATTTCTGTCTTATCCTGGTCAAGATTGTTTTATTTTAAAATAAATGCAAGATTTGCTTTATAGTGTTATAAAGTGGGAAGTACATAAGAAACATTTTTAACATGTATATACCATTTTGTATAAATATTTAATTGTGCATATACTTTTATTGTTCATGTCATACATTTCTGACAAGAACATAGTTGCAAAGCATTTATAATATTATAAGAGTTTATACAAAAGAGAAAAGATTAAAGGCTTAAATATAAATATCAAAAGGTTCAGAGACTTTGCAAAAATTTCCTACATATATTGACTACTTGAGTCTTCAAAGCAAAACTATATTACAGCTTCAAGGTTCGGTTCAAACCTGGATTTGCTGTCCCAAAATCCAAATAGACAACCAATATGCCAATTCCAGGTCAGGCAAAGCACTATAACTTCCTTTTTTAAGGATTGCGACGGACATGAGGCTTATATATAAAATTTCTCGAGTCAGGTAGGACGACTGCTCGCCTCGTCCCAGCCTAGGTCCGCCCCCTGAGAGTCAGTAGTCTTCCATGTACGTGCATTTTTCTTTGTTATTTCCATGATTATGTTATGGTAGATATTTTACTTACATTCTCACAGAACATGTTGGCAGTGGATTACAACAAACTGCTTACAATTATATTTCACAAATTGCTCTAAGTGCATTTCTTTGAGTGCTGATCATCATTAAATGTCACCTTCATCCATTAAGCATGCGAGAAAAGAATTTCTTACAGCTATAAAATCTTAATGTATATTTTTGGTGGAAAGGCATAGGGATTTTATTGATATAGAAAGTTAAATGCCAGTAGCTATCTTCATTTGGCCCATTTCTCTTGGTAATGAAGTCTGTCAAGTTTCAGAGTTCTTTCATATACTTCATAATGCTACATAAAATATCAGTAGGTTGCGGCATGTATACCGTACTGTTGATGGAGCACGCTGTTATTTTCCGCACCGGACAGTCACTGTTATTAGTAACCTGCACAGATTACAGAAGTGACATTGCCTGATCCACCAATAATCATTAGATATGGTATTGGCTCTTGGTTTTAAACAGGTAATTGCATCATTGAGTTCATAATTTGGATATTCAATGGTCTACATTTGCAATATGTTTGGATATATAGAAAATAGAGAAGGGAAATAATAATAAAAAGTATTACCGGAAATGGTTTACATTGGCAATTTGATGCTATGGGCCTATTCAGCTCAGATGAATGTTTGCGATAAAGGTCAAATTAGGATACATACATGGTTTATCATTGTAAGAATAGCTTGTAATAATACCTACAGTAAACATTCATTGTTTTCATCATAAATATATCAAATTTTAAAAAAATTTCCAGGATTCTGTGTTGTTCTCATCTAAGTCCTTGGTATCCATCTTTTTCTGTAAATTATCTTCTTAGATCTTCTGTTTTGGCTTCTATCTGTGAAAAAGTCTGGTGTTTCTTGATGGCATTTCATACTGAAATGATCGAGATAACTACAAGCAGTTGATATGACACTATGAGCAGTTATCAACTTTACTAAAACATGATCCGGCCATGACAAATATCATACTGAGATAAAACATACTGATGAAAAAAATGTGTTCTAGAAGTATCATTTGAGAATATAAATAGTTACAATTGGATACCTTTCATCTTTAAGATATGAAAAGAGTTGGCTTAGCATAGATTCTTACTTTTGATACCTTTTAGTACTATATTTGCTTATCTAAGATTACCGATCTTTCATTTTGATTATCAAATTAGAGATAAAGTGGAGAGATTCATTTCATATATAAGATACGGAGAGATTTTTCATTTTTTCCTAGGCATATCTTCTGTCCTTTTGTTACTTTTTTGGTACCATCTTTGCTTATCTGAGTCTTTGCATTTTGATTAACAAATTAGAGATGACGTGTAGATTCTTTCTTTTTTACGCTTTTTGGTATTATATTTGTGTATCTGAGTGTTTGTATTTTGATAGAAAAATAATAATCTGAGCAAGCTTTGTATGTAAACCAGGGATCTTTACGTCAACTTCCATCTACGGATGGTTTTGAACCAAACACGATAGATCTGCCACAGAGACCAGATCAACCTGAATGTCAATATTACATGAAAAATGGTAGCTGCAAGTATGGGACAAGTTGCAAGTATCATCACCCCAAGGAAAGGTATTCAGAAAGTTCTTATACTCTTGGACCCTTGGGGCTTCCTCTGAGACCAGTAAGTTCTCATAATTTGTATTTATTTTATTGGGTTAATTGCATATAACACCCCGCATGTTTACCTCGTATTGCACCCATCACCCTTCAATTTGTTTATTACCCCTGGGGTTAGCCTCGATATGACTTGAAAGAGAAAATTTGACTTGATCATTGACCAACTTGTTGATGTTATATACTAATAAACTTGTCGAGAGGTGATAAATGGTCTATTTATGACGTAGTACTAGATATTTGACATGATAGTAGATTAACTCTAGGGGTGTTATGTTCTGATTAACAAGTTGAGGGGTGATAAGTGCAATTTGATTTAAACATGAGCGGCGTTACATTTAATTAGCCGTATTTTTTTGTGGAGAAAATGGCTAGGGTATTAACCGTTTTTTATTTGTCTCTCTGTTGCTGTCTTCTGGAAGATATAAGCTAAATTGCAGGAAAACCCCACACTTTTGCCTGCATAGCAGGAAATGACCCTTCTGAATATCACACTTCAATCTAATTTCAACAGTAGTTAAATATTCGGTTGCTGATGAAAATTGTATAACCAAAATTCTGTTGTTGTTAAGTATTAGGTTTGCAATATCAGTGAAAAGTGAAACTGTAGGAGAAATTCGGATAGTTTAGGAATGAATATTGGGAGCTAATTCCTATTACAATTAGAGGTGAAATGCAGATCTTTAAAATCTATATTTGTTTCGTGTGCAAATGTAAGAATAGTTTCCTACAATCTAGCCAAAAAATATAAGGGCTATTGTTATATTCCTGATCACATTTCTCGTTTCATTTGTGGATTGATTGCAAAGGGTCATGCCATCTGCTCATTCTACACTACATATGGAAGTTGCCGATATGGCTCAGCATGCAAATATGATCACCCTCTAATGGGATTCTATAATTATGCCACCCCTTCTCTCTCTTCGGAGCCATCGGCTTTATTTTCTCCTGAACCGAGGAACTTGCAGCAAGCGACACGGGCATCATCAGCACAATCTCCGGCAAAAACATCAAAGTTTCCTGAATCAAAGCCGGACTCTGATGACAACAATGATCCACATTTTTCAGATTCCTCGCAAAATCACACGGGTTAAATATTTCCGTCATTTTCATCCATTTTGAAATGGTTCCTCAATGGAAAATTTTGGTATGAGGATAAATTATCTGGAGGCCTTTTTTGATGAATAAACGTGCCGGTGAATGTGCAAGTTCCTTTTAAACTTATAGAGCAGATTTGTTGCCTGTTGCTTTTGAATAGGAATCAAAACTGTCGAAGTTTCCAAAATGTTATACACGAGTGTTTGTGGAATAATGAGAGAGCACCTTTGTTGATATGGCATCTGAGTTCTATGATCAATCCAAAGCATTGTTGTTTTGTAAGCTGGTAAGTTCCTTTAACATGTTAGCCTCTCAAATCCTGTTACTACCCAAATTGAGTGTTGTAGTTGATTGGTGTAACTAAGTTTTATTCTTCTCCATCTGATTACTCAAAACTCATTGAATGCAAATATTCAATAACCAACTTCTGTTAAATGCAAATATTCAGTAACCAGACCTAAGGCTTGTTGCATTAGGGCTTATTTCACCAAAACCATCTTGTGGTATATATTCCACTTGTCCAAAACTTCCTAGGTTTAAAGCCCATCATCAGAACCCCAGACATTACCTTACGTTAACATCCTCATGAATCGGTTAGTTCTTACACTTCCAGCCTTTTATCTGAAATTGCCTGCTTAATGTGTAGTTGGATGAATTCATGTAAACTAATGGTGTTGTTTAATGGAAAGGTAATATCAAAGCGTTTAGGTAATGAGTTTTAGCAGTAGGGGTTATTGGACAAGTCAGTTAAATCAAGGATGACTAGGGTAAAACAAGGCTTTATTTGTTAAATTGCTGAGTTATTGAACAACAGAAGAAGAAACCTCCAATTATTGACAGATGGTATATTTTTATTTTAATCAAAATTATTTTTTGAAGATTTTGTGAACTGTCTCTTCAACGAGACTCCAATTACATTTTCTGCCACTGCAGTTGCAGTGGGTCTAAGGGAAAAGGTTCAATGATTTAACACCACATTTGTGCAAATGTTTTCTCTGTGGAGCCTCATCAAGTCCCATTATTTGACCCTTCCAAGGTTGCTGCTACTTCCACCTCTTTCCATCATTGTCTTCTTGCTTTTTTGTTTTCTTCCACCTTTTTTTTCACCATTGTTTGAGCAAAAGCAAATGGTCTAAAATTCAAATTTTACCGACATCCATTATGAACCTTTTCGGTTCGGTCGGTCTACACATAAAGAGCATTACTATCGAAGGATCACTATATATATATAGACACACACTATATATATAGAGACACACACATTCACACACTATATATATAGACACACATTCGGAACCTGTAATACTTGATTAAGCATTGTGAATCAGATAATTGTCTTTTGAATACTTGCTCATCTTTGAAAATAAAGAGATTTTGTCCTTTTGATATTACATCGACAGGAAGGTTAGTTAATTCGATCATATATGTAAATATACATGCACATGAACCAATTTCTAGCTCGTATCAAGTTCGAATCTAACGGCTCCGAAAAGTAAATAACAAGTAAGGTAAATTTTATTAATGACCGTAGACTTTCTAAGGTTTTCAAGACAACACTAACAAACTTTAAATCCCCTTGAACTAGGAATGTAATTTGAAACTATTTAAGAGTTGGGTCTAATTTAAAGGAGATTTAGAGTAGGATTTAAGACAATTCATGAGATATAAAACTGAAACATTGAGAATGCCCAGTATTTTAAAATAAAACTTCAAATCTTCTTAAATTAAAACCGTCTTTTTTTCAAAATCAAATCCTTGCCAGACACTTTACGATTGCATTGCTATTTCGAATGCAAGTTCAATGGGATTTCGTGGCATTTATAAAGCTCATTGGGGGGGGGGGGGGGGGGGGGGTGTCAGCTTGAAAACCCTAAGAAATAGACCGTGTTTAATAAAATTAGCCCTAAAAAGTAATTAATAAGGAGGAGAGTTCTCCTAAACTTTTGGTGACTTGTCCTTTTTGATAATAGTAATAGGGTGGCGTAATAGAGCGATTCAATTGAATTCTATTTTGGCATGTTCTTTTCTCTAAATAAAAACGTGCAAATTATTAGAACCACCAAAATTAGTGTACATGAAGAGAAATTATAAACTCCCACAAGAATGGAGAAGATCGATATTAATCACAATCCTTATCCAATGTGACTTTGATGATACTTAAAACAAGCATATTTAATATGATATTGATGTTACACACATATATGAGATTGGAGATATCGAAGACAAAAGAAATAATTAATGAAAATGATGTAAAACATACACATTAGCATTTTGCACGTGCGATGCACGTTTTATTAATAAAATATGTAATACTTGTATAAGTCTGATTGAATTATGTAGTTTTATCTTATTAAGAGTCCTAGAAAAATTTCTTGAACCCATGGATATATATAAAATGGGGTGCTTTTGGTTTAAAATTATTTTGAATGTTAATAAGTGAAGAAAATAGTCATTTTAATAACTTGGATCAAGAGTATTCTAGAAGATATTATAATATATTATTTACCATATTGAAGTAAAAGAAGATAGTTTTAAGTAAAATGAAAGCAAAAGTTGAAAAATGATAAGATTAAAATAACTTGTAGAAGGTTTTTTTTTGTCTTAAATTTGAGTATAATGTAAATTGAATTTGGAATTCAAACCGATTTCTAGAATGTTCCTTTTTGTCTTAAGTTTTAGAGTGTGGAGTACATTTGAAATTTAAATTAATAAAACATTTAATTATTTTTTCTTTTCCTTTGATGATGTCGAGGCAATAAGATTTGAGAAATTTTCTCGTTTATTCTTTATTTCTCAAAAAATAAAGAAGGGGACCTATTCCAATACCATTTGCATTATAGATTAGTACACACACATTGGTGTTAGCTTCAACAAGCCATGATTGTATAATAAGAGCCTTGGATGTTGACTGGTTTGGTCTTTGTCAATATATCAATCTAGCCTTTCAATGCATAGATTTTTCTTAACAAGGAAAAAAAATATAGAAAATACTTGAAGACTGCCTGATGAATTTTATTTTCTTTTTGGGTTGATTTTATGATACTATTTCTGTATACTTATTAATCACTTAAAACCTCTATATAGATATATTAGCACATGGCATCCATAAAATTATGGCTGTCAGTATTACCCGAGTCATGAATCTTTGATTTGATTAAACGAGTCTAGCCCACCCGTACGGGTCAGGTCAGGGTTCCTTGCGGTATCCCAACACAATACATTTGACCATATTTATTAGAATAACATATAAAACAATAATATCCTACACTTGATTGAGATAAAAGTAATAAATATATTCTAATTACAATGTCTTAATTTTTTTTTTTACATTAAATACAGCCATGGGCTTTTTTATTAATTACAATTTATTATTTTATATTAATTATTAGTGCTAAAACCGAGATTTTGTATAAATTAAGTAATTTTTTAAATAAAAACAAAAGTGCAAAGCCTGACCCAACTATTAATCATGTCGGTAGTACCGCTCTGGAGCTTAACTTTCAACCCGATTATTACTCGGGTCAGGTTTGAATCGATTGGGTTATAGTTGGGTCAAACTCATTCCGCCCCAACTTGATTGGTACCCTACTAAAATTAAGGTAAATTGTGAAAACCCCTTAGGGGCAAAAACTTTTGGCCCCAAAACTCTCAGCAAAAACCCTCTGGTTAATGTCTCCTTTGTCAAAAATCTCAATGTTTACTTTTATGATAATGTAATTTTATATATACCCAAAATACCCTTGAACCCATTTGAGAAAGTACCGCTACAGCTGTCATATGTACTTATGACAGAATATGACGCGAAACTGTAATGTCCATTGAGTTTCTTGATATATCTACACAATTTGTTTTTAAATATCTATACAGTTTCTTGACATACCTAATCAGTTTTTATAGAGTGTTTTTCGTCACCCCATGGAGATGGATGCGCTCGTACTTCAGGGGTGTATAGATTCCTCCTGCCCCATGATAAACATGGGTTTATTGATTGTGAGGATTTTAATCTTCAGCTGCCGCGGACAAAACCGCTGTTAATTACCTCTCGTTTTGACACGAAAGCACCTCTGATTATCAGGTCATACTATCATGCGAACTTAATATAAAATATGCGTTTGTGTGTGAGATTGAGTTTAGGCCTCTTTGAATATATTGGGGGCCATCTAATGGGGGTCTTGCTTCTTGGTCAGTGGGTTGGGGTTAGCCCCCTTGCAGGGTTAGGGACATCACCCCGAAAAGGAATTTTTTTTTCGGAGGAGAGTGTTTTTAGTATGTCAGAGAGCTCCGAGAAAAGGAAAAGGAGAGGCAAGAGATGGAGAGTAAGAAGCAGGGATCTTTTGGGGGTCCTGAAGATGGTATACCCATTTAAGGGAGGTCCTGAGAGTAGTGGACTCCTTTACGGGGATCCCGAAAGTATGACCTTCATTTTTGAGGGGTCCCGAAAGCGGAAGGACCCCTTAGGGGTCCCAAAAGAATGGGACCTCGGGAGGGGTCTAGAAAGCAAAAAAGGACCTCTTTGTGGGGGTTCTGAAAGCAGGGGACCCCGGGATGTGTCCCGAAAGCGGAAGGGCCCTTTCGAGGGGGGAAGGTTCCAAAAGCAATAGATCCCAGGAGGGATCCCGAAGACAGGATCCTTTGGGGGAATCCTAAAGGCAGGGCTCCCATTAAGAGGGGTTCCGAAGGCAGGAACCCCTTTGAGGGTTTCGAAGCAGGGAGATCATTTATCCCTTTAAGGGGAATCTCGAAGTTGAACACAGGCGTGTCCCGTGTTCATATTTCGATGGGAAATATAGGTTACGACTCATGTTCCCATGGATCCCATGAGAGATTCGGCGTTGGCATGATGAAATCCGAGAGCTTTAACCAGGTTTATTTGTTCAAATATGTTTGCTTGGGGTGAAAGCCACCCCGATAGTCTTTCTCCTTTCTTGTTCTTTGAGTTTGATGAAAAAAGTTGGTTCTTTACTTGGTTTTGATCTTGGATCTTTGGTTCTGGAGATAGAGTTTTCCAAAAGAGATGTGTTCTCTTTTGATGGGTTGTATTGGGGAAGAAAGGGATGAAGGAGATGAGAGAGATCTAAATGGAACTTTTTTTTCCTTTTGAGCTCTCTTTTTTGTGAGGAAGAAAATGTAGAAGAAAGAGCCTTGTCTCTTTCTTGATAGAGGCTCAAAACCCGAGTATTTTTGTGAGAAGAGAAAAACTTATCATTTCATTCATTTTGTGGGTTTAAATACCCTTACATATTTTGCATTTAAGTCCTTGGGCTTTACATAATTGGTTTTTCCCCCACTTTTCTTATTATTCTTACTTATTACATAATATGTCTATTTATTACATTTTAATTCTTTTCTTGACATGGGGCCGGCCCCTATGCTTGAGCTTGGACCGGTTTGGGCCAGGCTTGGACCCATTCGGCTTGGTTCGGGCTTGGGCACACTTGACTTGGGTTCGGGCCTGGGCCTGGGCCTGTCTTTTAGACTTTGATTTTGACTTTTTGACCTTTTGATTTTAGCAGTAGGATGTAATTTTTGACCCCAACAATGATCTTCCCTAACTTTCCTTTCTCTCAAAAGTTGGTAGTTCTCGCCAACAATTTCATTTTCCTCCAAAATGTCTGATATCAGTTTATATCCCCTATTTTTCTTGAGGTATCTACAATATGACTCTAATATGACAAAAACTATAATATTTATTGAGTTTTTGAGATATCTACATAGTTAATTATGTATCTACATAGTTTCTTGACATATCTAGTACACGTATATTATCAAACCTTTCCGTAAAACCATACGGGCTCTACATCGTTAAATGAAGTATGGCTACTTGGTGACTCATGGGATGACTCATGGTTTACTATTTAGGTATGCTTGATATTTTGTGTTGTGAACATTTATAATATTAGGATCCGGCTTAAACCAAAACCCACTAGTATTATTCGTCCGAATCATGATCCGTGTATCTAGTACACGTATATAATCGAATCCTGCCGTAAAACTATACGGCCTCTACATCGTTTCGTCCGAAGCAGAGAAACTCTTTGTATGGGACTCTAAAGCCTCAATAGTGTTGGAGATAGTGCCCTCAGAGTCAATTATTGGATCGCAGGTACGTGATTGCAATGATTGCGGAGGACCTATACCGGTAGGACAGTCTTACTCGAGATGATAGTATGCTATCTGGTTTTCCTTTATCAGTTTGTACAGGTTCAGGTGATTAATCACTGTTACACTTTGATAAAGCCCTTAGGATCTTGTTTTACTATCAACAGTATGATGGCGATCATATACGTGAGAGTTGGGTGGTTTATACGCATATCCTTAATTGTGGTCCCTAGTCGTGGGAGTTTCGAGACAGGGTATCGATACTCCGGAGTAGACTAGTGTATACAGTCGAGACCCCGACGAGGGGCGGTGGCCGGTCTCACAAGCCACTGGTGTCAGTTGGATCACCTAAGATGTATACAGGTGCTCATTGGGTTATGAGTACACCGGACAGGACTCGCCGGGAACCTGCTTGTTGGTATTATACATATCGTCAGATAGCAGTTCCCTGGTGACATGTGTACAGGTTAGTTCATCGACCTGAGGTCGTCATTTGTCTCGTGTGAGTTCCCACTGTGCTTTGATTTCTACCCTACCACGGCTCAAAGGAGTCGTGCAAACAGGTAGTTTTTGGGTACAGTCCCGAGCCATATGGAGGCACGTGAGCGGATCGGCAGGGGATTCGTCTCTCCCGGTATTGGGGGCGAGATCGTGCTGTGTCTAGGAGAGCCATTACACAAAGCCCATGGCCGTGACAGGAGATTTACTGGTAGGTACTCCAGTAGTATCTCAGGGTGTTATTGGGCTACACTCTGACACGACTTATACCTCTATTGGAGGTCTGACGTTACTAGCCCCCTAGGCAGATATGCGATACTCATAGACGAACGGACCGGACTGTATATACATTGTCGCTGTTAGGCTCAGTAGGGTTTCCGGATGAGTTCGCTCATCGGCCTCCCTTGAGGTCAGTCCATGGGCAGCCGTTACGCATAGCTAGTGCCGCTGATGGTTTGTTGTTAAACCCACTGCCAGGGTACTGACGAGTCATTAGAGTCCCCTACAGACAGTTTCTCAAGTTCGGGCGAAACGTTGTAGAGGCCGTATGATTTTATGGCAGGGTTCGGGAAATGCTCGTGCGTTTACGCACGTGTCATTTTTGGGGCAGATGATATTGGTCGGCTTTGGTTTAAGCTGGATCCGAGTATTATATTGAGTAGATATAATATCTTTGTCTCAGTTGTATTTGTATTTGGTCGTAATACAAATGCGGGTATATTTATACAGTTACGAGGTTATCCTGAAATTCGTTTCGGGATCGCTTTTGGAAGTTTCCAGTTTTCTATCAGCCGTCTTTTAACATTCGGTTAAAAACGGATTTATCTTTTCTTGAGATGAGTGTGGAAGGTTCTAGAAGTTTCTAGAAGAGGTGACTAGGTTAGAATGGTGTTGAGTTTTTATTGGTTGCTTTCTTTGTGTTCACACTTTATGTTCACACTAGATATTTATTTGTGTTCACACTAGATATTTTCTCTTGTGGTCACTCTCCTCTCTCCTACACTCACCCCCCACCTCCTATAAGATGGCCGGCCCCTCCCCTCTCTCTTACACACTTGATGATTATGGTTGCTAGAAAGAAAAGAGATTATGATAGTTTTGGGGTGTATGGAAATTTCATTGCTCATTTCATTCCATCACTCGAATCAATTGGCAACTTCATTAACCGTTCGTCCATGGCTTTGGACGGAACGAGACAAAGTCTTCTACTCATTCTCTACATCAATCTTGGTCGTCTCTTTTAGCAAACTTGACGACCGAGTTGCCTCGAGTCAGAGGTGGGAGCCCGTTTAAAGAATCGTTGACGTGGTGCCACCTGGACGAGCAGATCGGAGATCGAAGAGATCGGAGCAGCCGCAATGGAGCGTGGGAGATGGTTAAAGAACGAAGGACTCGGATCGTTCGGTATAACCTTTCTGCACTCTTTACAGTTTGTTAGTTTAGCAATAATGGCAGATCCGGGTTAAAGTATACGATAGCGCCAGTTAAAAAGTTTTTGTTCCGCATTTGGCGTCTGTAGACGGCCGGGGCGCTACCGTGGACTTACAGTGGTATCAAAGCCTCACTATTTTGCTTTACTAACTTGTGCTAACGTGTTTAAAATATCGATCGAACCGGATATCGAAAACCGCAAAATCCTATTTTCACAGTTTCTGTTGATTTTTAAAGGGTTCCAAAAATTATTTTACATATCACAGAATTCTGTGCAGGGTTTTCTAAGAACACCGTACAAATTTGGACACATGATTCGACAAGACTGCCGTGGAATCGTGGTCAAACCTATGGTTTGACCGCGCATCCGCGGCCATTCTGTGAGATCATGCCCTCAAATTTGCACAGTAGCTTCTATGTTGGAATTTGAGGTTTTTGGTATATATCTTTTGGGCCCAGATTTTGTTACTGTTCAACAGATGTTCGTGGGGCCCACTTCGTGATATTTAGTCGATCGAAATTTAAACATGTTAGATTACAGTGCTTACATTATATCTCCGACCGGGAATGCCATTTGATCGGTAAACCGCGTCTGATTGCTATAGTTCTTTTAGACGGGTTTGCGAACGTGATATTCGCGTTGATGTTCTGTGTTGTGCTGTGATGTTGCGGATTTGTCGTGGTGGATAGCAGTGTGCAATGGCAGTGCAGTTTGGATTTATTTGTACATTTGATATTGCGGGGCGAGCGTCCAACATGTGGACTGCCGTCACTGCCTGTTGTATAATATTCTTTTGGGGCACGACCAGGTTGCGGTCGATGTACCTGTTGTACTATTTTTTCATTTATGTACTAGGTTTTACCCCACGACGGAGTGCACGGATAGCCGGGTTCTAGAGGGCAACGGTTCCGCATCTCATGGCTTTGAGAGGCAGAGGGGCCTCACTCTAAAATTGGCAGACTATTCGCCGCACTCGTAGGGGGTACAGGTTGACCCAAGGAGGGGTGCTCAAGCTACCGGATTCCGTGAAGTGCAGGGTGGTCCATTCACTTTGCTGTAGGGGGCTGCCTCGCTTCAGGTTTTGGCGGGTAACTTGCCGCATCCGTAGGGGTCTAGGTTTCATTGCACAGGCTATCCACACGACAGGGGAATGTCGGGTTTCAGCAGCGGCTCTGTGAAACTCGGGGATCCCAGATTATCTGTATTGTTCTGTGATGCTTATTATTTTTCTGTAATGTTGCATATTATCACGCCTGGAGCGATTATTGTATATTGGTTTATATACTATTAGATGTTGTATATGTTTTACACCCGCGCTAGTCTAGTCCCCGCTCTGTTGTTAGTTAAGTAACCTAACGAGTGATGACGGGACCCAGTGACGAATGCGGATGGCATATACGTACATTTTTTTTTCGTTCTTTTCTGGTGTGATTGATTGATGGGACTGCGTTGATTCTGATTAATGCAAAGGAAAACAAACCTATTTGGCAGTTGTTGGAACAATTTAAAAAGGTGTTATTACAAAGACGTTTCCTTTTGTTATGCATAGCGGTATTCAGTGGAATATCCTGCACCTCATTCGACGGGGCAAGGGTCGATATCCCTTCACCGGGACTGACCCCTTGGGCAGAAGTTTACGTCAGGGTAATAACTTCACTATAGTCGATTACAAGTTGCTTTGCATCGCGGTATTCAGTGGAATATCCTGCACCTCATTCCACGAGGAAAGAGCCGAGATCCCTTCACCGGGAGTGACCTCTTTAGCAAAAGGTTTTCGCCACTATATTTTAAAAAGCTATCAGGTTCCTTCAGCGATATCAAGTTCACTACGTTAAAGGTTTTTCGCCAAAAACCAGCCGTAGCCCTCCGTCATTTCTTTTGGGTATTCAGTAGTATTCAAGCTATGCATTTTAGCCAAAGTTAAAGCATAGTGTTTGTTAGCTGCTGGGTATTCATTTGTTGCATAGATAGATGAGTTGGTTTGGGACAGTCGTTCTGCCATTTGGCCAAAGCCAGGGGCATGTACGGGTGGGTTCAAATTGACAAGATAGTGACGGGTAGAACTTGGCATGTGACTTATGACATTTTGACCAAAGCCAAGGTTATAAGAGCATGGGGCAAAAATCATATCGGGAGTTTCTAAAGAAACTGAAATTTTCCAAGTATGCACATACCTTCTGGAGTATGAGTAACGTGGATGCATTCCATCACGTTATCACGCGATGAGAGTTGGATCCCAATTCCCACTGATGAGTTGGTTTACTCTTCGGGTGATCCCGATTGATTCTTCTTTCAGGTTTGAAGGAGAATTTGACAGGATAGTGGGAGGTTTCCGGATTAGATAAAGTGATAACCATTCTGATCTAGGTTAGAGTGCACGCAGAGTGTTTCTTTTCTCTCTCTCTTTGGTAGCGACCTTTGACCAACCCTAGACTATGACTCAGTGACCAAGTTGACCGAATCTTCTTAAAATACTGTCTTTTGGATTGTTTGAGTTGCATAAGTCATTGCCACTCCTTCTTTTACCCTTTGCATTTCTCAGAACACCCCGTATTACTACGGACATCCACTTCCATTGGATAGATCCATCGTATGGTTATATACGAACTCGAAGGGACTTCTTCGAGGATGGATCAAGGTTCAGGAGAAATAGAATTGGTTTATTCAGTTGTCTTTTATTATCACCTTCTCTCAAGTTGCGAGGGCTCCTTAGTTTAGGAGAGTACACCTATTACGCTTATTGGATAGTCTTATTCCAAACCATAGACAGGTGCCGAAAGGTAGGGAATGAAGAAAACCAATTAGCCTAAGTAGAGTGTGCAGAAGGTAATATGTAAAGACAAAATAATGGGATTAGAAAGAGGGCAAAGTAAATTGCGATTGTTATCATTCACGACCAAAACCGCGTACTTCATCGCCACTCCTATTTCACCTTTAAAAAGAATAAGGTATTATTCAGTTGTCTTTTATCATCACCTTCTCTCAAGATGCGAGTACTCCTTGGTTTAGGAGGGTACACCTATTATGCTTACTGAATAGTCTTCTTTCAAACCATAGGCTGGTGCCGAACGGTAGGGAAGGAAGAAAACCATTTAGCCTAACGATGGTGTACAGAAGGTAACGACTAAAGACAAATAAAGAGATTTGGAGAGATGGCAATAAAATATACGGTTGTAGTCATGAATTGGATTATGGAAGAGGCATTGCTATGAATACCAGGATACCCCTACGAAACATTTTCATGTTTCAGTGCATTGTTAAAAGAAAACTGTTTTCCCGATTAGGTACTTACTCTAAGGGTATGTATTTACCAGGTTTCATTCTCATATCTGTATAGTTTTACTGATGATGAGTGGGAGTAAGTTATTGGGGATTAGGTAATTATCCTCATTGTATCGGAATTTGTTGTAATTGGTGATATTTGAGGAAATCGCCAGGGTACAGTTTTCAACCTACGACGCACAGGTTTTGAGTTGTTCAAACTCAGCGGACTTATACAGAGTATTGTATGTTGTCCAAGTATCCATCAGGACAAAGGGGTAGATCCTCGTACTATGTTCTGTTTACTTATGACTTCTCTAGTTTTTAGACAAGTGTTTCGTAGAAATACAAGGTCTAAGTTTTGAGAAGTTGTGGGTATAAGAATAAAGTAGAGAACCAGGTGTCACAAGTATCGGGATTCTTCAAAGAGATCGAAGATGTAGATTCTTGTGATTGGTATTCAGATGATAGTGATGGTTTTGAGAAACGTGTTTCTCTTTCAGGTTACTCATAAATGGATGGATTCCTAAGTTGAGTAATGCTGATTAGCCTCTTTCCATTGAGTTGATATGCACTGGAGACAGCTGCATGATTTGAATATGGTTCCAATTAAATAAGTGCCAAAGTTTCTATATTAGATATAGAATGGTTCATACCTTAAAAAGATGTTAAGGTACGGGGAGTTGTCTAGCCTATGCTTAAAACCAGAGTCTGGATAACTCAGGGCACGTTTCTGTAATGGCTGTTTGTGGGTTGACCCTGGTTATGACGAGGGTTGATATTCTACTATTTGGAAGATCAATAGTGATATTGTTCTTGACTCGCCACAGTTTTAGTAAAATGGACTTTTTTCAGAAAACGGTAGTGGGAGTATGGTAGAACTGGAAGTGATTCCAGAACCGCGAACGATTACGGAAAATTTAATAGGACCTATATATTCAATCAGGTTTGACATTCCAATAGCCACTCCGCAGATATGGTGGGTAACCTCAGACACCCGAGAGGTACTCCGGTAGCCTCAAGGACGGTGACAGGGAGGTTCTTATCTACCCAGACTTGACACTACTGTTGTTCCAGGCTATGAGACCCGGTAGGAGGGTTTTCGTAGTCAGTAGGAGCAGCAGAAGCATAGTGGGCAAGTGGCTTATGTCTATTTATAGACTAGAGCAGTTATAGCGGAGATAGATCATCTAATTTTGATGTGACAGTCATGGGTTTGACTTCAATCAGAATAGGGGATGGATCTGTTAAGAAGGTAGTAGGGTGTGATGTCATGGTATCTGGATGGCATACACAGAGTAGGAAGTAAAATTTCTATACTACGATCGGTTGTACTGTGGTCGTCACACAGTTATTTCTCCAGACAGGATATGGATATAATATTTGACATTCTGGTTTCTAGATCTATGGTTTTAGATCTGGATTTGGGTAGTTTCCCAATGTGGGTACTTTGACAGTATTCTAATGGATTTTAGAATAGATGACTCCTGGCATGGTGGTGTACCTGCAGGTGATGGAGTCACCCTCTCTAAATGAGTCTTACAGACTAAAGTGGAGAGGGATGGGCATGATTGGCAGATCACTTGCGTAGGCAATTGAGTCAATCATGAGATGTCAAGTGCCACACCAGATGTTGTTTTTGCACTAGATGCAATAAGTTTGTATTAATCCAATCCTGGAGAAACATAAGGAAGCAGTTTTAGAACATAAGTGCATGTTCTACGGATTTAATGACGGCAGCCTCCTTCGGGAGACAGTTATCATTCCGGGCTTCAAAGGTGACATGGTTGACAGAGTGATTGTCAGAGTTATAGTTTTTCCTCTGACGAGGGACAGTATTATTGACAGGTGGTCTAAGAGGATACTGTGGGAAGCTTGGTGCAGGATACTGATTAGGTTCAGTGATCGATACAGTCTAAGAAGTTTGGATTTGGAGTTCATTTATGAACTAGGTCCCATCAGATATCCAGACATATTCTAAGACAGGTATTACTCAATTCGGGAGATGGCTTTCTCCGCGAACTTGAGATTAAGAGAGATATAGAAAGAAACATCTAGGCGGATCCACTCACTGAGGCTATTTCTCGAACACAATAGTTTTACAAACGGGCTTCGTGAAACTGATTAGTAGAGGAGTTGGATTTCGGTTTCACACGGGCTGTGAGTAGTCGACATCGCAATAATTAGCCTTAAGTGCAAGTGGGAGATTGTTGGAGATAGTGCCCTCAGAGTCAATTATTGGATCGCAGGTACGTGATTGCAATGATTGCGGAGGACCTATACCGGTAGGACAGTCTTACTCGAGATGATAGTATGCTATCTGGTTTTCCTTTATCAGTTGTGTACAGGTTCAGGTGACTGATCACTGTTACACTTTGATAGAGCTCTTAGGATCTTGCTTTACTACCAACAGCATGATGGCGATCATATACGTGAGAGCTGGGTGGTTTATACGCATATCCTTAATTGTGGTCCCTAGTCGTGGAGTTTCGAGACAGGGCATCGATACTCCGGAGTAGACTAGTGTATACAGTCGAGACCCCGACGAGGGGCGGTGGCCGGTCTCACAAGCCACTGGTGTCAGTTGGATCACCTAAGATGTATACAGGTGCTCATTGGGTTATGAGTACACCGGACAGGACTCGCCGGGAACCTGCTGGTTGGTATTATACATATCGTCAGATAGCAGTTCCCTGGTGACATGTGTACAGGTTAGTTCATCGACCTGAGGTCGTCATTTGTCTCGTGTGAGTTCCCACCGTGCTTTGATTTCTACCCTACCACGGCTCAAAGGAGTCGTGCAAACAGGTAGTTTTTGGGTACAGTCCCGAGCCATATGGAGGCACGTGAGCGGATCGGCAGGGGATTCGTCTCTCCCGGTATTGGGGGAGAGATCGTGCTGTGTCTAGGAGGGCCATTACGCAAAGCCCATGGCCATGGCAGGAGATTTACTGGTAGGTACTCCAGTAGTATCTCAGGGTGTTATTGGGCTACACTCCGACATGACTTATACTGCTATTGGAGGTCTGACGTTACTAGCCCCCTAGGCAGATATGCGATACTCATAGACGAACGGACCGGACTGTATATACATTGTCACTGGTAGGCTCAGTAGGGTTTCCGGATGAGTTCGCTCATCGGCCTCCCTTGAGGTCAGTGTTCAGATCATAATATTGCATTATTATATTCCCCATTCTTATTCTTTTTATAAATAAACAGGTACTTTTGACGCATGTCTGCTACATGTTACAGGTTACAGGTTCTTGGAGCGAAAACAATGAAAAAGACAAAAGATGATACAAGAAGGGACTTTTGACCAACAAATAGAAGGATCTTAATCAAGCCTACACAAAAGATCAGTACAAGGCAATGCAAGGTCCAAGATTTCGAAGCCACGGTTAAAAGTTCACCACAATTATTCACTGGAAAATCTGAAAGAGAACAGAAGCTATTTTAAAGAAAGAATTAAAGAATTAAGTAGCCCAAGATGACCAAAGCAAGCCCACAAAATATAAAAGCCCAATTCATCCTTTTAGCCGCGGAACCGAGGCCAAACCAGGACTTGGGCCGCGGTTCCGCGGCCGTGTGTTACACGTAGTGGGTCAAATTTTCCAGAAAGGTTTGCGGCGCATTGACTAGTCAACCTAAGGGTTATTTTTGTAATTTCAGGCATGCGAATCAAATGTAACCTAGGGTTTCCTATCCTCTATAAATAGGAACTCTAAAGATTGTAATTTCTTATGCCTCCTTTTAATAATAAATTCAGAATTCTTTATGGAAAGCATCGGTGCCTCTTTTCAATTCATCTATTCAGATCTGACAACCCTGCGTAAATGTTTGGAGAGAGCCATCTGTAAAGTAAGTAGATTTATTTATTTTCTTGCCCTAGGTAATTTCAATTCCTGCCCTAGATTAAATTTAATTTCCTGCCCTAATTAGATAGTTAGATATTTAATTCAATTGCTCTAGATAGAATAATTAGGTTTTTAGATTTAATAATCAATCCGAACACCCATCGGAATTAATTCGTTAGCGCGATTAGGAAATTCACAACATCCCTGTGGACCGACCCGTACTCACCGGCTAGCTTCATGCGACGCCGTTCTTGATTGCGGTTACAAATATTTTTGATTTATCTTTTAGAAAGCGCAAGCACGCTAAATCATTCAATCAAATGGCGCCGTTGCCGGGGATGGCGTAGAACTTTCCTTTTCGCAATTTCGGGTTAATCAAAATTTAAAAAATCATAAAAATCTGAAAAATCATAAAAAATATAAAAATATTTTATCTGTTATTTTTTGGAAGGGATACTTTGTTGTTTGAATTTTTGCAGGATATACAAAATCGGATCTGGAAATTTCCAGAAAGCAAAACAGAAAATAGAAGATCAGAACAGAGGAGAATTTCAGAAACAGAACAACAGAAAATTTCTCCAGACGTGAGCAGCCCAGACCACCGCGATTCCGCGGCATTAGAAGCCTTCTGCCGCCCTTCCGCGGTCATCTGGTCAAGACTCGGGATCTGCGCCGCCGTAGACGCCGCGTTTCCGCCGTGCCAAGATGCTCATATCGCGGATCCGCGGTCCCTTTATGTTATCAGCTGGAGAAAATTGCACTGTAAGTTCCTCTGTTCTTGCCTTGGAAATCTAGATAAATCTTTTCTGAAAAATTCCTGCAGGATTCCGTGAGCTATAAAATATATTCCCTTCCATATAACAAATCTTGTGCAGGATTTTTGGGCCCCGCTTAAAATAGAAATTGATTGCAAGTAATCTTTTTTGTTGCATATCTTTTCTCGAATATCTTTTTGCAACAATTTTTTCCAAATAAAGATTCTTGTGATATGCTTAAAATAATAACTGATTGCAAGTAATATTTTTTCGGTTGCATATCTTTAATTAAAAATCTTTTTGCAACAATTTTCAAATAAAGAAAAAGAAAAAGGAAAATTAATATTAGAAAACTTGCAAACTTTTGCCGCAAATAAATCCTTGCACCAACCAACCCTCTTTCGTTTCCCCTTCTTCTTACAACATGGGTACCCCACATAATAAATCACTTGCCGAACTTTGGTATCCCGAACCTAATTTTGCTTCGTACGTCAACTTGTTCGGTCAATTTAAAGACGATCCTTCCATGCCTAAAAAATCTTTGAAAGATCAAATAGAAGCGTCTAGGAGAAACAGTTTGACTTTTCAACCCACTTTGTGTCAACCAAGTCAACCCTTACCACATCCATATGTTGATACCTCATTTTCAAGTCCTTCTATCACTCCTAAACCGATGTCCATTGCTGAGCATATTGCTCAATCTCGCAGTCGATCTTTCACCCCTCTCCACTCATCTAGTTTTAGGGATCCGCACGACTATTCACCTTTTTATCCATATGTTGACCCTACCCCTGTCCAATCACCCACTTCCTACCAGTCCTACCCGACTTTTCCACCGTCACTAGACAAAGTTTCTACACAGCCATTAGGGAGTTTTACATATCCAAACAATTTCGAATCTTTTGCCGAAACCCCCTTACCACCAAAGTTTAGTTTGGAAGAGGCGTTGGAGGCGTATATCGCAGCAACAAACAAAATGGTTAGGAATGTGGAAGCATCCGTGGCCGCCCTCATGCAACCTGCTGAACTGGTAGCTAGTTTCCCGCTAGCCCCAAATTTTTCAATGTATGAGGAGGCGGTTGGACAGAATGAGAATGTGAAAGGATATCCAAATCAAACCTACCCTTACCCAATTGAAACCCACAACTCCAGTTTTCCATCGATTGTCCAAAGTAGTTCACCAGTTGAAAATAAAAACGAGTTGTGTGAATTTGTAGTTCTTGATTTGCCAGATTGTGAAGAACCCCTTTCGAGTGAAATCACACGTAATCCTTTCGATCTTTACACCTCCACTCTAGAACCTAAATCGATAAATATCCATGCTTTTGATGAGGTGTCAGAAAAAATTGATTTTCACTTGATTGAGGATATAGACGCCGGGAATATTTCGGATGATGAACCTGTCGATTTAATTGAAATTTTATGTCCAATTCATCATCCCGAATCATTAAATGTTTCTTCCGAACTTCATATGCGTCTTGATTTTGATGATATTGGCATGGATAAGCAAATTTTTGAGGAAAATATTGAGGAGAATTATGAGGATAGTATTGAGGATAATATTGAGGTTGAACCATTTTCGTTTGATGTGTCGAATTTTCCAATACACCCTTCTGAATCCTTAACTGATACCCTTCCTCACTCACTTCCTTCCGTCCTTCCTATCATTCCGACTATGCAAGAGACCGTTACGCTTTTATCTCCAATACCAAGTTCGGCGTACCCACGCTTTCTTGCGAATCTTGAGGGATTTGACCCCATTTCTCGACGGGTTGATAGGTTAGCACAATCGCTTTTAACACATCGGTCATCACAAATTGTGCTAATTTATTCACTCAATTTACAACTTCAAGATCGTACTCTACTTCTTTCTCTTTTCCGTCATTCTTCTCCCCCACCGAGACCGTATCCCATTTCTACCTCCACACGGTCTCATGTGTTTCTCATTTCTTTTCTTTCTACTCCATTCTTTCACCAATTCGACCATTACCACGATAAGATTTTTGAATGGTTGGTGTTAACCTTTGGCTTGTGTAAGGCTAAGCTTAAGTTTGGAGGGAACCTTTGTATATATTTATATATATTTTTTGTTTTCTTTTTCTATAAAAAAATAACAAAAAAATTTCAAAACAATAAAATAAAAAAAAATTATTATAAATAAATAAACAGGGGAGTGCCGGCATTTTGACCCTCTTGGTGTAGCATGACAGTGAGGACACTGTCAAGTTCAAGTTTGGGGGTATGCTCGGTACGTCTTCTTCCTTCGCATTCATTTGTATATTTTTGCATTTGCATATTTATTTGAAAACCCATAAAAATTGAAAATTTTCAAAAATTATAAAAATTATTGTATTCAATTTTGGCTAATTGACTTGAGTTTGACAAATATGTTAACTGGCCAGGAACAACTAGATCTTAGACTTAGTGAATTAAAAACTCTAAAAATAATCTTCCTTAGAATTTAGCGATAGAAAGTATATGCCTTATAGTTTATTTAGAAATAGGCAAATTTTGGGTTCACTTCTTGGGCTAAGTCGAAACAAGGGAAGAGTATTGATGTTCTTATTAGAGTATAAGTTTGAAAAATAGTTCCTAGCTTTAGTCTGGATTTTGAAAATGTATACGCTACAAATTGCACTAACACGCACCTTGAAACTTGGAATAGTAGAAGAGACCTTGAAATGCTCTTGTCTAAAGTCCTTAGTACAATGAAAATGAAAAAAATATATAAGAGTGAATAAAGAAAAAAAATGAACACTGGTTTTTGTGATTACTTAAGGCTGCAAAAAATAAAAAAATATTTAGCGAGGGTGCTTCATCACCTAGTGCCTTAGACCAACTGGTTTGGGAGTCACTGCTAAAGCCTTGGGTGTTGCAAAACTAGGAAGTACGCTTTAAAGTGCAAACACATCTTGTAATCGGTTGTTGGTACCTCAAGAAGTATTAACAGTCGCATGAAGGATGTGTAAGCAAAATTCAATTACAAATTCACCTACTAATAAGTACTTTGGACAACGGACAAGGGTATGATTGCTTGATTTGAATTTCCAAGTGTAGGGGTGATTTATACACACACGTGGGGATATGTGATTGGAGTTTAGATGAGAGAAAGGAGTGAAGAATAGAACTTGTATCTTTAGTAGAGTTGATAAAAATTCCTAAGTGGAGATGGAACCCTAGAAGGAAAACTTAAGAGATGCCGAAAGCTAAGTAAGTCTATAAAACATATATAATCTTAAGATAGATGATAAGGAAGTGTGAAGAATATGGATGGATAATTTACGGGTCAAAGATAATAGAATTCCTTGTTAGAAAACCTAATTGGAGAACAAAAGTTAATGGGCCGAATTGATAGGATTTTGTGGGTAGTACCCGCTGAAAACCCTCAGGAGACAACACTCCTCCTACTAGGGACACCTAGAGGTTAACGGCTTGTTGCACGTGCTCAGTGCAATCGCGTTACCCTGCGAAAGTGCGGTTAGGTTTTTGTAGTGAATAAAAAATAAGTTTGCTCGAGGACGAGCAAAAGATAAGTTTGGGGGTATTTGTTCAGATCATAATATTGCATTATTATATTCCCCATTCTTATTCTTTTTATAAATAAACAGGTACTTTTGACGCATGTCTGCTACATGTTACAGGTTACAGGTTCTTGGAGCGAAAACAGTGAAAAAGACAAAAGATGATACAAGAAGGGACTTTTGACCAACAAATAGAAGGATCTTAATCAAGCCTACACAAAAGATCAGTACAAGGCAATGCAAGGTCCAAGATTTCGAAGCCACGGTTAAAAGTTCACCACAATTATTCACTGGAAAATCTGAAAGAGAACAGAAGCTATTTTAAAGAAAGAATTAAAGAATTAAGTAGCCCAAGATGACCAAAGCAAGCCCACAAAATATAAAAGCCCAATCCATCCTTTTGGCCGCGGAACCGAGGCCAAACCAGGACTTGGGCCGCGGTTCCGCGGCCGTGTGTTACACGTAGTGGGTCAAATTTTCCAGAAAGGTTTGCGGCGCATTGACTAGTCAACCTAAGGGTTATTTTTGTAATTTCAGACATGCGAATCAAATGTAACCTAGGGTTTCTTATCCTCTATAAATAGGAACTCTAAAGATTGTAATTTCTTATGCCTCCTTTTAATAATAAATTCAGAATTCTTTATGGAGAGCATCGGTGCCTCTTTTCAATTCATCTATTCAGATCTGACAACCCTGCGTAAATGTTTGGAGAGAGCCATCTGTAAAGTAAGTAGATTTATTTATTTTCTTGTCCTAGGTAATTTCAATTCCTGCCGTAGATTAAATTTAATTTCCTGCCCTAGTTAGATAGTTAGATATTTAATTCAATTGCCCTAGATAGAATAATTAGGTTTTTAGATTTAATAATCAATCCGAACACCGATCGGAATTAATTCGTTAGCGCGATTAGGAAATTCACAACATCCCTGTGGACCGACCCGTACTCACCGGCTAGCTTCATGCGACGCCGTTCTTGATTGCGGTTACAAATATTTTTGATCTATCTTTTAGAAAGTGCAAGCATGCTAAATCATTCAATCAGTCAGTCCATGGGCAGCCGTTACGCATAGCTAGTGCCGCCGACAGTTTGTGGTTAAACCCACTGCCAGGGTACTGACGAGTCATTAGAGTCCCCCACAGACAGTTTCCCAAGTTCGGGCGAAACGTTGTAGAGGCCGTATGGTTTTATGGCAGGGTTCGGGAAATGCACCTGCGTTTACGCACGTGTCATTTTTCGGGCAGATGATACTGGTCGGCTTTGGTTTAAACTGGATCCGAGTATTATATTGAGTAGATATAATATCTTTGTCTCAGTTGCATTTGTATTTGGTCGTAATACAAATGCGGGTATATTTATACAGTTACGGGGTTATCCTGAAATTCGTTTCGGGATCGCTTTTGGAAGTTGCCAGTTTCCAGTTTTCTATCAGACGTCTTTTAACATTCGGTTAAAGACGGACTTATCTTTTCTTGAGATGAGTGTGGAAGGTTCTAGAAGTTTCTAGAAGAGATGACTAGGTTAGAATGGTGTTGAGTTTTCATTGGTTGCTTTCTTTGTGTTCACACTTTGTGGTCACACTAGATATTTATTTGTGTTCACACTAGATATTTTCTCTTGTGGTCACTCTCCTCTCTCCTACACTCACCCCCCACCTCCTATAAGATGGCCGGCCCCTCCCTTCTCTCTTACACACTTGATGATTATGGTTGCTAGAAAGAAAAGAGATTATGATAGTTTTGGGGTGTATGGAAATTTCATTGCTCATTTCATTCCATCACCCGAATCAATTGGCAACTTCATTAACCGTTCGTCCATGGTTTTAGACGGAACGAGACAAAGTCTTCTACTCATTCTCTACATCAATCTTGGTCGTCTCTTTTAGCAAACTTGACGACCGAGTTGCCTTGAGTCAGAGGCGGGAGCCCGTTTAAAGAATCGTTGACGTGGTGCCACCTGGACGAGCAGATCGGAGATCGAAGAGATCGGAGCAGCCGCAACGGAGCGTGGGATGATGGTTAAAGAACGAAGGACTCGGATCGTTCGGTATAACCTTTCTTCAATCTTTACAGTTTGTTAGTTTAGCAATAATGGTAGATCCGGTTTAAAGTATACGATAGCGCCAGTTAAAAAGTTTTTGTTCCGCATTTGGCATCTGTAGACTGCCGGGGCGCTACCGTGGACTTACAAATAGTACGCCGGCAGTGGGTTTAACCATAAACATGTCAGCAGTACTAGCTGCACATAACGGCTACCCAAGTACCTATCGAAAAAGAAGGCCGACGAGCAAACTCGTCCGAACTCCTACTGAGCCTATCCGTGACAATCTCCGTACAATCCGGTCTCTTCTTCTAAGAGTATCGCATACCGGGTCTAGGGGGTGGTAAACATCAGACCCTAATAATCCGATAATTCATGCTGATGCGTCTCAAGACCAATCCGGGAAATTACTGATCAACCTATCAATAAATCCCAACTGCCTTGGCCAAGGTCTTATGGTCCTGACCAATTGAACACAGTGCGATATCGACTCCCTAAACCGGGAGAGACGAATCCCCAACAATCACTTACTGCCTCCATGTGGCTCGGGACTGTACCCAACCAAAACCTGTTTGCACGACTCAGTAGAGCCGTGGTAGGGTAGTGATCAAAGCACAGTGGGAACTCACACGAGAAAAATGACGATCTCAGGTCCGAAGACTAACCTGTACATATGTCACCTGAGAACTTCCATCTGACGATAGGTATAGTACCATCTAGAAGTTCTCGGAGAGTCCATCCAGTGTACTCACACCTAGTGAGCACCTGTATACGATCTTAGGTGTATTAGACCAATGGCCGCGGGACCAACCATCGCCCCTCGTCGGGGTCTAGAAACGTATACACCAGTTTACTATGGAGTATCAATGCCCAATCTCGATACTCATACGACTAAGGACCATTTAAGGATGTGCTTATGGACTACCAAGCTTCCACAAGTATGATCGCCATCACAACGCAGGTAGTCAAGCAAGATCCTACAGGCTTTATCAACATGTAACCGCCATATGTAATAACGAGTATGACATATGCACATGTTAAGATAAAGTCAAACCATAATAATATACTACTGTATTAAGTCTTTATCAATATGTGCAAGCTGGATAAACCATCAATAAAAACAAATACTCATATCAAGATAAAGACAACTCAAATAATATACTATATAACTGAGTAAGATTGTCATGTACATACATATCCCTAGCATCCACATGTATACATATACAATAATGGCCTCTAGGGCATACATATCCAACAATCTTCCACTAGCACTAAGGCCATATTTTGGCATATCGAATACCCAAGGTCTGCTCTAAGGCCAGCTGTTGGCGTACCGCATACCCAACACCTTAAAAAGTCGCTCTAACCGCGCTTGAAGGGGGGGCCTTCGTAAATGGATCCGCTGTGTTGTCTTTTATATCCACTCCCCGGACCTCGATCTCCTGGCGATTTATGATCTCTCTGATCAGGTGATACCGCCTTAAGATATGTCTGGATTTCTGATGGGACCGTGGTTCCTTCGCTAAAGCTATAGCCCCATTGTTATCGCAATACAAAGGTATTGGATCAATAATAGACGGGACTACTTGAAGTTCAGTAATGAACTTCTTTATCCAGACCGCTTCTATTGCGGCATCGTTCACATCAATGTATTCAGCCTCCATCGTCGAGTCTGCGACGGTGTCCTGTTTGGAGCTCCTTTAACACACCGTCTCTCCATTGAGGGTAAACACAAAACCCGAGACAGACTTGCTTTCATCCTTGTCACTCTGAAATCTTGAATCGGTAAAGGACTCGACCTTAAGATTTCCATTACCGCATACTAAGAACATCTCCTTAGTCCTTCTCAAGTACTTGAGAATGTTCTTCACAGCTGTCCAATGATTCTCACTCGGGTTTGACTGATACCGACTCACCACGCTAAGCGCGTATGCTACATCTGGTCTGGTACACAGCATCGCATACATTATAGATCCTACCGCCGAAGCATATGATATAATGCTCATGCAAACCCTCTCCTCATCAGTCTTGGGAGTCATCTCTTTGGAGAGTGTGATTCTGTGCAGTGCGGGTATGTTACCGTGCTTGGAATCTTTCATACTAAATCTTTTTAGTACGGTCTCTATGTACCTGAATTGCGAAAGTCCCAATAATCTCTTAGATCTATCTCTGTAGATCTTAATCCTCAGAATGTACGAGGCATCTTCCAGGTTTTTCATGGAGAACCTTTGTGACAAGAACATCTTGACCGATTGTAGCATAGGAATATCGTTTCCTATCAAAAGAATGTCGTCCACATACAAGATTAGGAATACGACAATTCGTCCTACAATCTTCTTATATATACAAGGCTCATCCTCGTTCTTGATGAAATCAAATTCCTTGACTGTTTCATCAAAACAGATGTTCCAGCTCCGCGATACCTGCTTTAATCCATAAATGGATTTAAGCAACTTGCACACCTTCCCGCTATTCCTACTGTCTACAAAACCTTCTGGTTGATCCATATAAATGCACTATTCCAAACTTCCATTTATAAAACCCGTTTTTACGTCCATCTGCCAGATTTCATAGTCATGGAAGGCAGCAATGGCAAGTAGGATCCGAATGGATTTGAGCATAGCCACTGGAGAAAAGGTTTCGTCATAGTCCACTCCTAGTCTTTGACGAAAACCTTTTGCAACGAGTCTATCCTTATAGCTTTCCACCTGCCCATCTACACCAAACTTCCTTTTGTACATCCATTTGCATCCAACGGGTTTTACCTCAGGTGGAGCAATATCCAAGGTCCACATTTTATTGGTGTACATAGAATCCATTTCGGATCGCATAGCATCCAGCCATTTATCAGAATCCCTACTGATATTGGCCTGCCTGAAACTAGTAAAATCATCTTCTTCCAAGATGCAATCTTCTCGATCCCCATCTATGAGAAAACCGAAGTATCTCTCGGACGGATGAGAAATCCTATTAGATCTGCGGAGTAGCTGAGGTTCGTCTAGGACTACTAAATCTTGCGGTTCCACCAAATCTTCAGTTATATTTTGTGCTTCAGAAATTTCTTTTAGTTTTACCGTAATCCCACTAACTTCTTTTGCAAGAAGTTCCCTTTCTAAAATGGCGGCGTGACGAAATACAAACACCTTCTGTTTCTTAGGGTGGTAGAATATATATCCTAGTGAATCCTTAGGATATCCTACAAATTTATATAGAACTGATCATGCCTCAAGTTTGTCCGGTTTCTGTGTTTTCACATAGGCTAGACAACCCCACGTCTTAATGAATTTAAGATATGGTTTCTTACTACTTTATATTTCATATGGATTCTTTGGCACAAATTTGGAAGGAACCTGATTCAAAAGGTACGCCACTGTTTGTAGCGCATGTCCCCAGAATGAAAGAGGCAACTCAGCACTACTCATCATGGAGCGAACTATATCCAAAAGGGTACGATTCCCCCGCTTCGATACATGGTTGTGCTGTGGTGTATACGGAAGAGTAAGCTGAGAGAGAATTCCATTCTCTTTTAGGTAATCTAAGAATTCCATACTTAAATACTCCGCTCCCTTATCAGATCGGAGAATCTTGATACTTTTGCCAGTCTGATTCTCTACTTCGTTTCTGAATTCTTTGAATTTCTCAAAAGCTTCAGATCTGTGTTTCATGAGATACACATATCCAAACCTAGAGAGTTCGTCAGTGAATGTGATGAAGTATGAGAACGCACCCTTTGCATGTATAGACATCGGGACACACATCACCGTGTATGAGTCCCAAGAGCTCTGCTGCTCTTTCTCCGTAACCGGTAAATAGAGATTTGGTCATCTTTCCCTTGAGACAAGACTGACAAGTTTCATAAGATGAAAATTCGAACGTATTCAAATATCCATTTTTATGCAACTTACTTAGTCTTTTTTCTCCGATATGACCAAGTCTATAATGCCACAAGTAGGATTCGTTCTTTTCTGAACTCTTCCTCTTGCGCGTGTCTTGTATATTGAAAACTGTGTTTTGATTTAGAACATAGATACCATTACACAGTGTACCTTCTGCAACCAATATCTGATTAAGGTAAATTTTCATGATAATTCTATCAAGAACAAACTTATATCCATCTTTATTAAGTAAAGAAACTGATATGATGTTGCAAATCATGGAAGGTACATAGTATCAATTGTTCAAAATCATAGTATTTCCTTTTGGCAACACTAGGTGATATTCACCGACGACAGCAGCATCAACTTGTGTTCCGTTCCCTACTCTGAGGGACATATCACCAGGTCCAACTATCCTACTTTTTCTCAGTCCCTGCAACAAATTACAGATATAAGATCCTGATCTGGTATCTAGTATCCAGGAGATAGGACTGATCGAAAAACAGTTCTCAACAATAAGAACACCTGAAGAAGACGCAATAGTGTGCTTCTTCTTCGTTGGGGCCATTAAGGAATTCATGCAATTTTCTTTCCCTTGTTCATACTCATGACTGCTGTCATAAGTTAGAGCCGAACAGACGTTCCCCAGCCCCAAATAAGAATTCAGATTGGTCAAACGATACATTTTATTATCTTGATTAGGGCATGAAATGGTTGCTACCTAGAGAGAGAGAAAAGACATACTCAGCGTACGCTCTTACAAGATCAGATTGGTTATTAGTTTATCTAATCAGGATGGCTCCCACTGTTTCCTTGAATTCTCCATCAAAGCTTAAAAGGAGAACTAGTCAGGATTAATCGCACGTTACAATACTTGCTTAACCTTTTGGCCAGGCTAGTGTCGGTACTTCGAGGGAGGTTTTCCAACGCTTTCTTGAAGTTTCTTAATTATATAAGCTCTTTTCCCTAGAGTCGTTGACCCGCTAACACCGTTCTAGACACTTACTTGGTTTATAGTATTGATTGTTAAGTGAAATAATCTCCTAAGAGTAATCCTGCTCATCAGTGGGATTGTGATCCAACTATCATCGCGTGATAACCTAGATGGTAGCCACTATAGTTACCACACTCCAGAAGGTATGCAACACCGGCAAGTTTCCTGTATATTTGAAATTCCCGATGTGGTTTTTGCCCCTAGGACCCAAGTGACCTTGACGAATAATCAACAAATCAAAAGGTCTTAGTCAAGTTCAACCCGTCGTTATCCAAGATTGCATTAGACCCACCCGTATGATCCTTGACGAATAATCAATAAAATCATGCGACTGTCTTAACCAATCGCATTTATTTATGCAACAGAGAATCATCACTCATCTACCGTTCACCGTGCCTTGACGAATAATCAACAAACGCAGCACGAATACTAAGTGCTAATTATCTGAAATGACGGAGGGCTACGGCTGGGTTTTTGGCGAAAAACCCTTTAACGTAATGAACTTGATATCGTTGAAGGAACCGAGTAGTTTCGAAAAGGAGTAGTTTGGCTCCGCTTTTGAAAACTTCTGGTTTTGAAAAAAATCGAGTAATCTATAGTATAAGCTTTTGCTCAAGAGGTCACTCCCCGAGAAGGGATCTCAACTCTTGCCTCCTGGAATGAGGTGTTGGATATTCACGATCGAATACCACTATGCAAAGCAAAAGAATATACTGTAGTTTTTCGAAATCTGTTCCAACAACATCTTTTAGGTTTCTTTATCTTGCATTAATCAAAATTAATGCAGTCCCATTAATTAAACCTATCACACCAGAAAAGAATGAAAATACAATGTACGTATATGCCATTTGCATTCGCTATGGGGCCCCATCATGCACCGTTAGGTTACTTAACTAACGACAGAGCGAGGACTGGACTAACGCGGGTGCAAAACATATACAACATCTACTAGTATATATATAAATATATATAACATTCGTCCCTGGTATGATATAAGCAACATCACAGAATCTCAACAAGCAACACAGAATGGTAGATAATATTAGAGCCTCGGGTTTCATTTGAGCCACAAATGTGTAACGCCTTAGATTTAGGTTAGTGTTCGTTTAGACGTTAATGCGGATTTACTGTAAAAAGTTTACCAATTCGGGTTCCTCACATTTTATAACATTTAATTAATAATTTATTATTATTTGTTATGGGCATGCACGCACGTGTGCACGTAAATGTGAGGATTTGTTTGTGCTAATCTAGTTCTTAGCAACCATGACACTTAACCTAATCCTTGTTAATCCAATCCTTAACCCTAATCCTAGATATTTCTTTTGGGTGAGAAGATATTTATTTGGAGAGAAGAGGTGGCATGGTGTGTGTGAAAGCATTAATGGTGAATTAATGCTAATGGTGCACTTACCCTCTCACCTCTTACTCACACCTCTCACTCACACCTCTCTCTTTCCCTTTTACCTTTTCATTTCTTTTCCCTCACACTCATTCCTTCTCATTCTCTCATTCCCTAAACTGAACACTTTCATTTTTCCATCACAAATTCATCAAATCCTTCACAAATATCACAAAAATCACATCTTTTCTTGGTTTTTGCCTCTTGGATGCCTTGGAGCATGCAAAGCTTGGATCTTGAGTTCATTGGGTTAGGTAATGATCTCTTTCTGTTTTTATGTAGTTTTTGTGTTGTTTAGACTTTTAGTTTTAGTTTAGAAGGTTTAAAGTTAAGTTTTGTGCATAATATCGTATTTTTAGTGTCGTTTGTGACTTCTGTTTTCTGCTGTGACCCGAATATTTTACTAGAAAAACAAACAATGTAGTTGTGTTGTACCAGTGACCATAGGACCTCACCTGGAGCACGAACCCTATCAGCTCGGACTCGGCCGGCGACGTCTGAAAGGAATTCCGGCGAGATCGGCCGTGGGTAGGAGTTAAGGTTTAGGTTTTTCTGGGTAGGTGTCTGCAGTGGTTTAGGTGCTTTTAGTCTTGTTTGATTGTTGAGTTTTCTCTGTATACAAAATTCGGGATCAGCTAGGTAGATTCTTGTGTTTCGTTTAAGCGCGATACATTATACGACACGGATCGTGCACTTTGTATGATTTTGCTCTTGGGTTAGTTTCGTCGTGTCGCTACGCACGTTAGCCACAATACGAACACTTGAGAGTATGTTTTGTGTTGTTGTGTCGGTCAAATGTAGTTTGTATGCGTTTTGGGTCTATTACTAATATGTGTTAGTGTATATGCCCTAGAGGCCATTACTGTATCATACTAGTTTGTATATTACTTAATGGAAGCTTGGGATATTCACAGTTGTATAAACAATCTTGCTCAATATAGTAGTATGCTACTTGGTTTGTTTCTACTTCAATGTGTACATGTGTTTATTTTAGTATATCACCTATACACATTAGTGGAGCCCTTAGGATCTTCGCTTGATTACCAGCGTTGTGATGGCAGTCACACTAGTGGGGGCTGGGTAATCTATAAGCACATCCTTATACAGGTCCCTAGTCGCAGGACTATCGAGACAGGGCATCGATACTCCGGAGTAGACTAGCGTATGCGCTTCTCATCCCAGTGTGGGAGATGGTCTGTCCCACAGCCATCAGTACGTCATACTGAAGATAGTATACGGGTGCTCGTTAGGTTACGAGTACACTGGACAGGACTCGTTGGGAACTGACCGGTTGGTATTATACCTATCGTCAGTTATCAGTTCCCAGGTGACATGAGCACAGCTTAGTCCGCTGACTTGACACTGTCACTTCGCCTCGAGTGTGTTCCCACTGTACTTTGATTACTACCCTACCACGGCTCAAAGGAGTCGTGCAAACAGGTGGTAGTTGGGTGCAGTCCCGAAGCACTTGGAGGCAGTGACGGTTAGACAGGATTCGTCTCTCCCGGTATTGGGGGTTGACATCGCGCTGTGTTTAGGAGGGCCATTACACGAGTAGTCCCTGGCCAGGGCAATTGAGATATACTGGTAGGCTTCCAGTGTTATCTCAGGGTGTTTTGGGCTTCACTCCGACACGACTTGTACCGCTATTAGGGGACTGACGTTTACCGCCCCCCAGGCCCGCCATGCGATGTATCAGACGAACAGACCGGACTGTACGGAGACTGTCACATTCAGGCTCAGTAGGAGTTCAGATGGGTTTCACCTCGTCAGTCTTCTTGTCGGCATCTACCTGGGGACCGTTACGCACAGCTAGTGCCGCTTGCGGTCTGTGGTTAAACCCACTGCCAGCGTAGTGTCGAGTCTTTAGAGTCCCACAAAGAAAGCTATTCGCCTTTAGGCAAAAGAGTAGAGGTCGCATGGTTTTGCGACAGGTCGCATGGTTTTGCGACAGGGTTCGGTCACATCCGTGCACTTGTGCACGTACAGTGTCCGGACAGTTAACACTAGCGGGCTTTGGTTTAAGCCAGATCCTAGTGTACGTTTTGGGATTGGTTTTATCCAGTATGTATTCGTGTTCCTCGGAACGCGGATGCGGGTGTGTATGCAGAGTTGACAGAGAGACAGAGGCAGAGGATTCTCATTAGGGTTGTTGACTGTTGACTGTTGACCATTGACTTTTTGCTCAACCCTAATGAGAATATGATATGTAATTAACAATAATATTAATTAAGTATTATAGTGACATGGTTGTTGAGGGGTTGACTTTGTTGACTTGTTGACTTTGTTGACCGGTTGACTAGGTTGGACTAGTTGACCATCATGATGACAATGGCTATCATTTCATAGCAAAGACTTTTGCTTGCTTGTTCTCTTGTGCAAAATGAGTGCATGAAATGATATGGCTATTGTAGCTTAAACCACCACTAATACTTGATTGCTATTATTGGTTATGATGGTTTTGGATTATGAGAGCCAAGAGAGAAAAGTCTTGCTCATTCTTTCATTTCCTTTCTCTCTTTTGTGTTCTTGAGCTCTCATCCTCTTCCTCTTGCTCTCTCTCTCTCTTTAGTCTATGGTTCACTTGTCTCATGTGTTGAGAAGCAAGAACCATAGAGTATAATCCCAACACACACTTCTCTACTCACTCTAGTTCACAAGGTTTAGCAAACCGAGTGAACTAGTTTCTTCAAAGCTCGAAGAAGAAGCTAAAGGTAGAAGCTTTCGGGTGGATCGATCTTCGGCGCAAGGAGACGACGGAGTGAAGCCAATCCGTACACCATCGAGAGTCAAAGATGAAGGAGTTCAAGAAAGAAAGGTATAACCCCCTAACCGAGTAGTTAACAACTCCTAGTTAGGTTGTTAGGTAGATAGTTTAACAAAGATCCGGTTTTGAGTCCATGTTACCGCCTCTAGAAAATCGTTTTTCACCAAATTCCGCATGCCCGAAAGTACCGGGAGAGGTAGCATGGACTTACAGTGGTATCAAAGCCTAGTTAAACTCTATCTAACATGTTAGCAAAGTAACTAGAAGATCGATCAAAGGAAAAGTCACGAAACGAACCCGATATGTCAAGTTTCTGCCGATTTTTTTCCTGTTCAAAAATTGATAAATTTCATCTTAAAAACCGGCTCAGGCTTTTTATTGAATAACCACAAAATTTGGTCCTACGAACCGTTCAAAGCGCCGCGGAAACGCGGCGGGAGCACGCTCCCGCCGCGGTTCCGCGGCCGAGTTGACTCGGCCGAGGTCCAAATTTAGTGCAGTGTATTTCTGAGGTTGTTTTGGGATTTTTGGAATATGTCTTTTCAGCCCAGATTTTCCAGAACGAAAATTTTGTGTTTGGGGCCTAGAAATCCGTATTTTGATCGAACTTCTAAAAGACTTAAGCTGACGGGTTTTTCTGTGATGTGATATTTGTATTGAACGTCTGCTAATCGCTATATGTCGATTAGTGGGGGTTATACAAATCTGTGATCTGTAATGTTATTGGTTTGTGTATATGAATTCATTGGATTGTCGCGGGTGAATAGCCAGGGGGTTGTGAGACGAGAGTTTTCTTTTCTTTCAATTCATGTAAATTTGTAAATTGATATAATAATTATTTGTATGGCCGCACAACCGGGTCGGGGTTGTAGCCGTCATTGTATAATTTCTTTTTACTGTTTTTGCTCCTAGGATAGACCCATGGAGGGGGTGCACAAACTACCGGGTATCCCGAAGTGCCGAGTGGCCTACTCACGGAGTTGAGGGAGGTTGCTTCGCTTCGGGTACTTGGCGGGTAGTTTGCCGCACCCGTAGGGGTCTTGGGTGGGGTATTGGCTATTCACCGCGACCGTGTAATCTGCTTTTCGTTACAGGCTCGTACGAATTGCGGGTTCCTAGTACATCCAATGTGTTCATCTGTGATCTGAAATGGCTATCATTGCAATGTATATCTATATATGATATTATTTAGACGTTGCTTATGTTTTACAGCCGCGCTAGCCCAGCCCCCGCTCTGTCGTTAGTTAAGTAACCTAACGGGTAATGACGGGGCCCCGTGGAGAATGCGAATGGCATAAGCGTACGTCATATTTTGGTTGTTTTCTGCAATGGTAGGATTAAATGATGGGACGCATTAAAAGAACTAATGCAAGAATAATACGCATTAAAAGAACTAATGCAAGAAAATAAACCAAGTAAAAGTCGTTGGAACATTTTCGAAAAACCACTCGGTTCTTTTCAAAACTAACTTTTAAATGCGGAGCTTGAGCCACTCCTTTTAAAAGCTATCTCGTTCCATCGATTATATCAAGTTCACTACGTTCATGGTTTTGCCAAAACCATCCGTAGCCCTCCATCATTTCAGTTAAATATTCGATAGTATTCAAGCTATGTATTTTGACCTCATGCCAAGGCATAGTGATTGGTAGCTGCCGGATATTTATCTGTTGCATAGATAGAATGCGTTGGTTTGAGACAGTCGTACTGCCATTTTGGCCTACGTCAAGGGTAGGTACGGGGGGGGTTCAAATTAACCTGGATAATGATGGGAATAACTTGACATGTGACTTATGACATTTTGACCTCACGCCAAGGTCATAAGAGCATGGGGCAAAAATCTACATCGGGAGTTTCAAAAGAACTGAAACTTGCTAGCACTGCATACCATTTGGAGTGTGATGATTCTGGTAGGATTCCTTCAGTTTTGTCGCGCGATGATATTTGGATCCCGATCCTACTGTGAGTATATGCTACTCCTCGGGAAATTTCTTACTTAAACGATCAATGCTATAAACCAAGTAGGTGTCTAGAAAGGTGTTAGCGGGGCTACGCCCCTAGGGAAAAGAGGTTCTTAAATTAAGGAACTTCGCGAAAGCGTTAGAAAACCTCCCTCGAAGTACCGACACTAGCCTGGCCGAACGGTTAAGCAAGTATTGTACGGTGAGATTGATCCTGACTAATTCTTCCTTTTTGGTTTGAGGAGGGATTCGAGAAACAGTGGGAGCCATCCTGTTTAGACAAACTAAAAACCACTCTAAACTTGCAAGAGCATCATGCTGAGTGTTTCTTCTTCTCTCTCCTAATTGCAGCGACCAATCGACATGACTGGACTTAAGTTACTTCTAGATAAAAACATACTGACAGGGCCAAACTACAAAGATTGGCTCAGGAATGTCAAAATGGCAATCACTTGTGACAAGCTGGGGTATCTTCTTACCACCAAAGCTCCCCCTGTCCCAGGTCCCACCTCCAGCGTCGCAGATAAGGAAATCCGTAAGACTTGGGAGATTGATAGCGCGAAGGCCAAGTGCCTCGTACTTGCCTCTATGGACAACGAACATCAGAGGAGGCACGAGAATATGGACCTCGAATCCATATTTCTCCATACAAAGAAACTGTATGGAGAGCAATCTCGTATCGCAAGATACGAAGTGTCGAAGAAGTTATTTTCGGCAAGGTTGGCCATCGGATCATCGGTAGCGGAACACGTGCTTAAGATGATTGGCTTCATTGAGGAGCTCACGGAACTTGGGACCACGTTAGAGAACGAGCTCTATACGGACTTGATTCTCCAGTCCCTTCCTTCCACTTACGCCCAGTTTATCCTGAACTTCAACTTACAAGAAAAAGAAGTTGAACTTTCAGAACTCCTCAACATGCTGAGGAGCGCAGAGGGCACCCTACAGAAAGGTAGGGAAACAACCACTTTGTTTGTAGGAGGATCTTCCTCTTCTAGGTCCATGGCGAAAGCCAAGAAAAAGAAGAAGAAAGCCCCCGCCAAACCAAGGGACGGTGTTGGTAAAGTGGATACGAAGGGAAAGGCAAAGACAACAAAGAAAGCGGGGCAGCTTGTGGATAAAGAAGAATGCTTCTATTGTCATAAGAAAGGACACTGGAAGAATGATTGCAGGGCTTGGAAAGCCAGGACAAAGGAATTGAAGCAGGTTGCGGCTTCAGCTTCAGGTGTGTATGTTATTGAAAACTGTTTTTCAATAAACTCTACTTCCTGGGTATTGGATACCGGATCAGGATCTCATATCTGTAATTCTTTGCAGGCGTTGAGAAACCGTAGGGGTTTGAAGGCAGGTGACATGACCCTCAAAGTTGCAAACGGAGCTAGCATGGATGCTAAGGCCGTGGGGGACTATCACCTGGGAATGTCAGATGGACATGTTTTGGTTTTGCGTAATTGCTTTTTTGTACCCAACGCAACTTGTAATATCATTTCTGTATCTTTGGTTTCTAAAGAAGGTTATGAATTTGCGTTTATAAGTAATGTTGTAAACATTCACCTTAATCAAGTTTTGATTGGGTCAGGTACATTAAGCAATGGTATATACGTATTAAACCAACCACAGATTTTCAATGTCCAGAATACACACAAAAGAAAGTCTCCGGAAATAAATCAGACTTTCTTATGGCATTGTAGACTGGGTCACATCAATAAGAGAAGGTTGACGAAGTTACATACAGAAGGATATTTGAATCCGTTCGAATATCAATCGTATGCCACTTGTCAATCCTGTCTCAAAGGAAAGATGACAAAGACTCCGTTCACTGGACACGGAGTAAGAGCGAGCGAGCTCTTGGGACTCGTACACAGCGACGTGTGCGGTCCAATGTCTACACATGCGCGAAGCGGTTATTCTTACTTCATTACTTTTACGGATGGCTTTTCAAGGTACGGTTATGTCTTCTTAATGAAACATAAGTCCGAAGCCTTTGGAAAATTCCAGGAATATAAGAATGAAGTAGAAAAACAAACCGGCAAAAGTATTAAGATTCTAAGATCGGATCGAGGTGGTGAATACTTAAGTGCCGAGTTCCTGGACTATTTAAAAGAGAATGGAATTCTCTCCCAGCTTACTCCTCCATACACTCCGCAACATAACGGTGTATCGGAGAGACGGAACCGAACCCTATTGGATATGGTACGGTCCATGATGAGTAACACTGAGTTACCGCGATCATTCTGGGGGTATGCGCTAGAATCAGCTGCATACCTTTTGAACCGAGTTCCGACTAAGACTGTGCCTACCACACCATATGAAATATGGAGTGGGAAGAAACCCTATCTTCAATATCTGAAGATCTGGGGATGCCCGGCTTTTGTCAAAAAGCAGCATGCGGACAAACTCGAGGCACGCTCAGTACTGTGCAAGTTTGTGGGATACCCAAAGAACTCCAGGGGGTATCTCTTCTATTACGCAGAGGAACAAAAGATCATTGTTTCTCATAATGCCCATTTTCTGGAACACCAGTTCTTAGAAAAGGAAACAAGTGGGAGCGAAATAGAACTGGAAGAGATTCCAGAACCACAGACTATTACTGAAAGCTTGGTAGAACCAGAGGGTTCAAAAGAACAGGACATTCCTACGCCGCTCCACAGGAGTAGTAGGCAGTCTCATCCGCCCGAGAGATACTACGGTTTTCTCATAGACGGGGATAGAGAGGATTGCATCATAAATTATGATGAGCCTACTAGCTTCCAGCAGGCCGTTCAGAGCGTTGACTCGGTAAAATGGCTGGATGCAATGCGGACCGAAATGGAGTCCATGTACACCAACAAAGTATAGACGTTGGACATTGCTCTAGACGGGGTAAAACCCGTAGGATGCAAGTGGATCTTCAAAAGGAAGATTGGTGTAGATGGACAGGTTGAGACTTATAAAGCTAGACTGGTTGCAAAGGGTTTTCGTCAAAGACCTGGTTTGGACTATGACGAGACCTTTTCTCCAGTAGCTATGCTGAAATCCATTCGGATCCTTCTTGCTATTGCTGCCTTCCACGATTATGAGATTTGGCAGATGGACGTAAAGACCGCTTTTCTAAATGGAAATTTAGAGGAGTGTGTCTATATGGACCAGCCAGAGGGTTTCAATCAGAGTGGGAGCAGCGGAAAGGTGTGCAAGTTGCTTAAGTCCATTTACGGACTAAAGCAGGCATCGCGGAGTTGGAACATCTGTTTTGATGAGACGGTCAAGAAATTTGGCTTTATCAAAAATCCAGATGAACCATGCATCTATAGTAGATTTGTAGCGAGAACTGTAGTATTCCTCGTTTTATACGTGGATGACATTCTCTTAATAGGAAATGACATTCCTATGCTACAATCTGTTAAGGGGTTCTTGTCACACAGGTTCTCCATGAAAGACCTGGGTGATGCCTCATACATCCTGGGGATCCGGATCCATCGTGATAGATCCAAGAGGATATTAGGACTTTCACAGTCCAGGTACATCGACACCATACTGAAAAGATTCAGTATGGAAGATTCCAAGCGCGATAATCTACCGGCTTGTCACGGGATCACCCTCTCTAAAGAGATGTCTCCCAAGACTGATTTGGAGAGGGATCGCATATCTATTATACCCTACGCTTCTGCGGTAGGCTTTATAATGTATGCGATGTTGTGTACCAGACCGGATGTAGCTTATGCACTGAGTGTGGTAAGCCGGTATCAGTCAAACCCTGGGGAGAAACACTGGATAGCGATAAAGAACATTCTCAAGTACCTGAGAAGGACTAAGGAGATGTTCTTGGTGTATGGCAGAAAAGACCTCCAGATCGAGGCCTTTGCTGACTCCAGCTTCCAGAGTGACAAGGATGATTCCAAATCCATGTCGGGTTTTGTCTTTACCCTCAATGGAGGGGCGGTGTGTTGGAAGAGTTCCAAACAGGAAACCGTTGCAGACTCGACGATGGAAGCGGAATACATCGCTGCATCTGATGCTGCAAAAGAAGCTGTCTGGATGAGGAAGTTCTTGAAAGAACTTCAGGTGGTTCCGTCCATTGTTGATCCAATACCTCTGTATTGCGACAACAACGGGGCTATAACTTTAGCGAAGGAACCCAGATCCCATCAGAGATCCAGACACATCTTGAGGCGGTATCACCTGATCAGGGAGATCGTGGATCACCAGGAGATCGAGGTTCGGAGGGTCGCTTCAGAAGATAACACTGCAGATCCATTCACCAAGGCCTTGCCCCAGACTCAGTTCGAGCGGCTGATCGAGATGATAGGTCTTCGATACGCCAGTACATGGCCTTAGTGCAAGTGGGAGATTGTTAGTGTATATGCCCTAGAGGCCATTACTGTATCATACTAGTTTGTATATTACTTAATGGAAGCTTGGGATATTCACAGTTGTATAAACAATCTTGCTCAATATAGTAGTATGCTACTTGGTTTGTTTCTACTTCAATGTGTACATGTGTTTATTTTAGTATATCACCTATACACATTAGTGGAGCCCTTAGGATCTTTGCTTGATTACCAGCGTTGTGATAGCAGTCACACTAGTAGGGGCTGGGTAATCTATAAGCACATCCTTATACAGGTCCCTAGTCGCAGGACTATCGAGACAGGGCATCGATACTCCGGAGTAGACTAGCGTATGCGCTTCTCATCCCAGTGTGGGAGATGGTCTGTCCCACAGCCATCAGTACGTCGTACTGGAGATAGTATACGGGTGCTCGTTAGGTTACGAGAACACTGGACAGGACTCGTCGGGAACTGACCGGTTGGTATTATACCTATCGTCAGTTATCAGTTCCGAGGTGACATGAGCACAGCTTAGTCCGCTGACTTGACACTGTCACTTCACCTCGAGTGTGTTCCCACTGTACTTTGATTACTACCCTACCACAGCTCAAAGGAGTCATGCAAATAGGTGGTAGTTGGGTGCAGTCCCGAAGCACTTGGAGGCAGAGACGGTTAGACAGGATTCGTCTCTCCCGGTATTGGGGGTTGACATCGCGCTGTGTCTAGGAGGGCCATTACACGAGTAGTCCCTGGCCAGGGCAATTGAGATATACTGGTAGGCTTCCAGTGTTATCTCAGGGTGTTTTGGGCTTCACTCCGACACGACTTGTACCGCTATTAGGAGACTGACGTTTACCGCCCCCCTAGGCCCGCCATGCGATGTATCAGACGAACAGAACGGACTGTACGGAGACTGTCACATTCAGGCTCAGTAGGAGTTCAGATGGGTTTCACCTCGTCAGTCTTCTTGTCGGCATCTACTTGGGGACCGTTACGCACAGCTAGTGCCGCTTGCGGTCTGTGGTTAAACCCACTGCCAGCGTAGTGTCGAGTCTTCAGAGTCCCACACAGAAAGCTATTCGCCTTTAGGCAAAAGAGTAGAGGTCGCATGGTTTTGCGACAGGTCGCATGGTTTTGCGACATGGTTCGGTCACATCCGTGCACTTGTGCACGTACAGTGTCCGGACAGTTAACACTAGCGGGCTTTGGTTTAAGCCAGATCCTAGTGTACGTTTTGGGATTGGTTTTATCCAGTATGTATTCGTGTTCCTCGGAACGCGGATGCGGGTGTGTATGCACAGTTGACAGAGAGACAGAGGCAGGGGATTCTCATTAGAGTTGTTGACTGTTGACTGTTGACCATTGACTTTTTGCTCAACCCTAATGAGAATATGATATGTAATTAACAATAATATTAATTAAGTATTATAGTGACATGGTTGTTGAGGGGTTGACTTTGTTGACTTGTTGACTTTTTTGACCGGTTGACTAGGTTGGACTAGTTGACCATCATGATAACAATGGCTATCATTTTATGGCAAAGACTTTTGCTTGCTTGTTCTCTTGTGCAAAATGAGTGCATGAAATGCTATGGCTATTGTAGCTTAAACCATCACTAATACTTGATTGCTATTATTGGTTATGATGGTTTTGGATTATGAGAGCCAAGAGAGAAAAGTCTTGCTCATTCTTTCATTTCCTTTCTCTCTCTTGTGTTCTTGAGCTCTCATCCTCTTCCTCTTGCTCTCCCTCTCTTTAGTCTATGGTTCACTTGTCTCATGTGTTGAGAAGCAAGAACCATAGAGTATAATCCCAACACACACTTCTCTACCTACTCTAGTTCACAAGGTTTAGCAAACCGAGTGAACTAGTTTCTTCAAAGCTCGAAGAAGAAGCTAAAGGTAGAAGCTTTCGGGTGGATCGATCTTCGGCGCAAGGAGACGACGGAGTGAAGCCAATCCGTACACCATCGAGAGTCAAAGACGAAGGAGTTCAAGAAAGAAAGGTATAACCCCCTAACCGAGTAGTTAACAACTCCTAGTTAGGTTGTTAGGTAGATAGTTTAACAAAGATCCGATTTTGAGTCCATATTACCGCCTCTAGAAAATCGTTTTTCACCAAATTCCGCATACCCGAAAGTGCCGGGAGAGGTAGCATGGACTTACAATATGTACTTGCTTTATTATTTTAATTTTGTACATTCGCAAGCGGGGATTTCGAACACTGCTACAAAGGGAAAACAGGTGGTTGGCTTCACTTAGCCTGGAGCGTTGGTGAGTAGATTTAACATCTACAGGGGAATCGCCCGCATGACGTTATGCGTCTGGGCTAGAGATGTTAATTTTATCGCATATTCTATATCATACTTAGAATTGCGCATTCACCCTACTGCTTAGTTAATTATTGTGCTTGGACTAGTATCCTTAGGACACTGCACTATTATTGACGGCTCATGTTGCACGAGCACTGATTGTATGCCACACACACCATCAATAATTGCCATGTCACGCACAACCCACATATAGATATGATACTGTTTGCTTAGGGACATTGAGACATTGATTCATATTTCTTTATGCATATGACTTATAGCATACCTGTATACCTACATGCTTACACATATGCCTTGACATACTTACATGCTAGTTACCTGTATACCTATAGAGTATTGTACCATTTGCGATAGGTACATATACATTTCATGACATAGCTATAGGTATACCTTGCACACATACTTCATTTATACCCAGGGGTATATTACATCATTACTTATAGGTAGATACATATATCTTGCTATACCTTTATGTTTACACATATATCTGATTATAGCTACATGTTTACCTTTACTTGATGTTATTTAGAATTAGAGAAATTAGGAACCACATGATATTTATATTAACTTGTTGCAGTTAATTAGCGGCTTTTTCTTTATATGCCTACCTTACAGTTTTATGTTGCATATATTTTATTCATGGATTTTTGCATTGAGATATGGATTTTTTCATGATGTTTTCTGGATTTGGGGGGCCGTGGTAGTTTCATGAAATTATGCATTATTTAAAAAACCCGGTTTCACTTGATATGATATTTCAACATCCACCATGAGATTTATCGGTTCTGATATATACCCCATGCGAGGAGGCGTCGAGGCCGTATGAGGGTACATGGTGGGGCCCGGAGGTACTCGGGGCAAGACGGTTGATGGACCTTGCCGATTGAGCCTGGCAGGGGAACCATACACTCCGGTGACATTACCAATGACTCGGCGGTTATTATGGGGATACCGACGGGAGTCATGTATGTATGGATACGTGGAAAGACGAGGGTCAGAGCTAGGCACTCGTGCTTTTTGGATAGCGTGTGATACGTACCTATCAGGGTGCCAATCTTGGTGACAGCACCTGATAGATCAGCCTTTCTGTGTCGATACTTGACATATTATTTTCATGATATTTAACTTTTAAGTATATATAACAGTGGAATAGGACGCTGTTATATATATATATTAGTGGAATGGGACGCTAATATATATGTATACATATAAATTCATATACTTCATCATATTTATTCATGCAAATATACCCAGGATATAAGAGATTCACTTGATATTGGATTTAGGACATTTGAGATTTACTTGATATTGTACATAAAGGTATATGAGATTCACTTGATTTTATACATTCGGGATATATGAGATTTATTCGATATTGTACATTAAGGATTTGTGAGACTTATATGATATGAGAGCCAATTTGGGGGCTGATTTAAGGAATTTGGGATTTGGATTGTCTTGATGGATTTTGATCCTACCACGATGTTAGGATTCCGTGGAAATGACATATTTCATTCCATACTTCACATTTATTATTTATGCACTGCTTCATGTATTAGTAGTACCTGTTAGTGTACCTTTCATGACTGTTGCATTTACATACTTCATTTTATATGCATCGCTTCATGTGTTAGTTGTACCTGTTAGAGTACCTTTCATGACTGTTGCATATATACATTCTCATATCATTATTGCATGATTATTGCATACCGATTGTCATATTATTGCTTTATGTATTTGTAGTAACTGTTAGTGTACTTTTCATGATTATTGCATTCATATGACCTTTTATTGCTTTTAATTGCATATGTTAGATTCGCGCTGTACGTGCATACTTGCGATTACCTGCATATGTTATTTACTATTCACGAGTTGGCAACTCACCCACGTTGTGCCACAGTTGTTTTGCAGGTTGTTCCCCAGAGTAGTCGAGGCAGGCTATTCATCTATCTTATCATCTTTTGCTGCGGATACCGCATCAGCTCACAGTGTGCAGTTTGCTTAGGTGGGTTTTGTGGTTATTCGTTGTTGTATTGTATATTCGTTGTATCCTTGTACTCTCCATCTACTACTTTCTTGTTGACTTAGAGACTTGGTGTGAGGACGATATTGTATATTATTTTGTGACTTGGTTGTCTTTTATACAGTTTTCTTTTTATCGTCTTTTATTTCTTCGCTACGGCGTCGTATATTTGTTGTGGTGGTTGTTTTCCATCTTTGGGCGTGTATTTGCTCCCGTTTGGGGATGCTTTACTTATATTTATGTTGTACCCATTTTTGGGGCTAGTTTTTACAAAAGAGGTGCTGCCAAAATTTTAAAGGAAAATAAATTGGATTTTTAAAGAATTTGGGTTGAGATTTCAAATGTTTCAAAACTTCTATTATCTTTTCTTGTCTTTTAATGGTTTAGATTTCTGGGTTTTGGCTTTTTTTTTACTGCGTTATGCCTGTAGACGTTGCGTAGTATTAGGACTGTCACTTGCTAATTTCGGGTCGTGACAAAATGAGACCCGACGTTCTCTGTCATGTGGATAGCCCATGCAATGAAAACCTGGACCCCTACGAGCGCTGCAAGTTGCGCGCTAATCCCAGAAGTGGGGCAACCCTAATCAATAAAGTGATGGGCCACCCAGCACTCTACGGGATCCGGTAACTTGAGCGCCCCTCCGTGGATCATGCTATTGTAAGGTGATGTCGCACACCCCGCGGTTTGCGGGGAGGCGGAATTTTCAAAAACGATGATATTTGACTACACAACACCGGCTAAAACTCCAGGATCTTTACTAAAGCCTTAACTAGCTAATCTATCTAGAGGTTTAACTACTCTATTAGAATGGTTATACCTCCAAGATCGAGTCCTTCGTGTCTTCTAGTGCTCCTCTCTAAGGCTCTTCGGTGATCGGATAACGAAAGCTCCATCGGCCTCCTTGCGTCAAAAATGATCCACTGTGAGAGAATGTGCTCTAAGCTCCAACCTCTAAATGAGGTAACTAGGGTAGATGGTTTGCTAAACTAACTAGCCTAGGAGATGTAGAAAGTCTAATGGATTGTTTAGTCTCACTAAACCCTTGGTTCACAACACATGTGAAGGTTAGGGTTTAGTTAGAGGAAGAAGGAGATGGAGGAAACCTAGAGAGCTCAAGGAGAGCAACTCAAGAAAAACTCAAGAGTGAAAAATAGAATGAATAAGTGAATGGCTAAGTGTGTGAGAAATGGGTATATGTCTTCACAATAATTCAAGCATGCAATATTTCATAATAGAAAATATTGCCCATGCTTGAATAGTAAATCAAGACTAATAAAGAAATCAAATATCCATTCCTCACCCATGCAATGGATGTCTCCTCTAATATCTACCTCATTAATCCATTTGGAAAATACAAATAATGAGGTGGCACCTTCTAGAAGCATGTCTTGATAAATTAAAAGAATGCCCCTCTCACTATATATACATACCCGTATCCGTATTTCGAAAAATACGGATAGATCCAATAATACAATAATAGGATCCGGCTTATACCAAAGCTCACTAGTATTGTCTGCTCGATCAGCATCCGTGTACAAGTATACATACGTGATCGAATCCCAGTCGTAAAACCATACGACGTCTATATCAATTGCCTGAAGCAGGGAAACCCTCTGTGTGAGACTCTAAAGACTCGATAGTACGCTGGCAGTGGGTTTAACTACAAGCCATTAGCGGTACTAGCTACACGTAACGGTTATCCAGGTATCTGTCGATAAGAAGACCGATGAGAAAACTCACCCGGACTTCTACTGAGCCTATCTGTGACAATCTCCGTACTCCGGTCTGTTCGTCTAAGATACTCACATATCGGGCCTAGGGGGATGGTAAACGTCAGACCCGTAATAGCACAATAAGTTATGCCAGAGTAGAGCCCAATATACCATGAGAAACTACTAGTGTACCTACCAGTAAATCTCGCTTGTCCTGGCCAGGGACTTTGTGTAATGGCTTTTCGAACACAGCGCGATATCAACCCCCAATACCCAGAGAGACGAATCCTATCTAACCACTACTGCCTCCAAGTGCTTCGGGACTGCACCTAACTACTACCTATTTGCACGCCTTTTTTGAGCCATGGTAGGGTAGTAATGTAAGAACAGTGGGAACACACTCGAGAAGAAGTAGCGATGTCAAGTCAACGGACTAAGCTGTACTCATGTCACCTGGGAACAACTACCTGACGATAGGTATAATACCAACCAGCAGTTCCCAAAGAGTCCTGTCTAGTGTAAATCATAACCCGATAAGCACCTGTATACTATCTCCAGTACGGTGTACTAATGGCTGTAGAACAGACCATCTCCCCTGCTGGGATGAGAAGCGTATACACTAGTCTACTCTAGAGTATCGATGCCCCGTCTCGATAATCTTATGACTAGGGACATGTATAAGGATGTGCTTATAGACTACCCAACCCCCACTAGTGTGAGTGCCATCATAACGCTGGTAGTCAAGCAAAGATCCTAAGGGCTCTATCAATATGTATAAGCGATATGCTAAAAGAAACACATGCACATATTGAGATAGAATCAAACCAAGTAGCATACTACCATTTCGAGCAAGACTGTTATTATAACTGTGAATATCCCAAGCTTCTAATATGTAATATACAATCCGGTATGATACAATAATGGCCTCTAGGGCATATCTCACTAACAACAGTCCCAAGCCACATGGACGCAGTGAGCGATTGTCGGGGATTCAATTCTCCTGGTATTAGGAGTTGATGTCGCTATGTGTTCGGTTGACCATCATCCTAAATCCATGGCCACGATGGATGAGATTTACTAATATGAGTTCAGTAGTTTCTCGGTTGGTGATGAGCTTGATTTCGGCATGCTTTGTAGGGTGTTTTTCGTCACCCCATTGAGATGGGAATACACGCGCGCTTGTCAGGAGTACTACAGATTCCCCCTGCCTAGGGTAGGCAGGGGTTAAATGATTGTGGGGATCCAAATCTCCGGCAGCCGCGGATAAGCTGCCGTTAATTACCCCCCGCCTTTGGAGCGAGGGAACCTCCGATTGACGGGTTAAACTGGTCATGCGAACTCAATATGCAATGTACGTGTGTTTTGTTTTGGAGGGGGGATTAGATATATCGGGAGCCATGCAGATTTTTTACGGGGGTCCCGCTACCCGGATAGCGGGCTGGGGGTCAAGGGGGCTAGCAGCCCCCTTGCGGGGTGCGGGGCAGCGTCCCGGCCCAAAAATTTTCTGAGGGGGGATAGTGTTGTAGAGTGTGTGTGTGTGTATACATACATACATACATACATATATATATATATATATATATATATATATATATATATATAAGGGGGAAAAGGCATCTAAAGGATGCGTGGGGCCAGCGCCTCACGTGCCTAGCACGCGAGCGTTGTGCGCTCGGGCGCTAGCGCGCCACGTGTCCGGCACGTGGGCGTTGTGCGCTCGAGCGCTAGCGCGGCACGTGGGCGCTGTGCGCTCGAGCGCTAGCGCGCCACGTGTCCGGCACGTGGGCGCTGTGCGCTCGAGCGCTAGCGCGCCACGTGTCCGGCACGTGGGCGCTGTGCGCTCGAGCGCTAGCGCGCCACGTGTCCGGCACGTGGGCACTGGGCGCTTGAGCGCTGTGCGCTAGCGCACCACGTGCCCGGCACGTAGGCGCTAGGTGCTCGGGCGCCGGCGAGAAAAGGGGGCTTTTAGTCCCAGAACCAGAAGCTATGCTTGAGAAAAGAAATATTTATTATATATATATATATATATATATATATATATATATATATATATATATATAAAACTCCTAGGATGTTTTGAAGCTGATGAAGGGCTTCTCTCTTTGAGCCCTAGTTCTTCCCTAAAGTGGGGTTTCTGGAGATGGGTCTCCTTCTTCTTCCTTTGTAGGCCGGATCTTGAAGATCAAGAGATGTGATATTTTAAAAATCTCTTCTTTTTGAGATCTAATGGTAGATCCAAGTTCCCCTTTGTGGGTTTTGTGGTGAAAAACTATTTAGTTTTGGAAAAGAAAGAGTAAAACTCTTGATTTAATAAAAAGAAGAAGAAGGAAGGTTTATAACCTTGAGGAAGGAGAAGATCAAAGATCTAGATTTTTCTTTGGAGAGAGAAAAAGTTATGAGATATTTTCATTATCTTTGCCTTTATAGGCTATACACTTTACATATATCCCCTTGGGCTTTACAAAAATGGCATTTTAGCCATCCCAGGGCTCATGTGCCATTTCTTTTTGCACATAAGCCATGGGCTTACAAAAATTTGGCTTTATGCCCATTTCGCATACATTTATGCATAAAAAATTACATAAAAAATTATTTATTACATGATCTATATTTTGGCATGGAGGAGGCTGGCCGCGGGCTCGACTTGGCATGGGCCCGCTTGACCTGGGCTTGCGCCCACCTGGCTTGGGGTTTGACCTTGACTTTGACTCGGTTAACCGGTGTGCAAATTTTTACCCCAAAAAATTGCCCCCCATCAATAAATGCACACAGCATATTTGAGTTGTGTGCATGAAATTGATGGATCTTGAAGCTAAACTTCGAGGTGGAACATCATTCCGGGGGCGGAGCATCATCCCGGGGAGCTTATTCTTGGGGACCGGAGCATCATTCTGATTCGCGGAGCATAATTCCAGGGTCGGAGTATCCCTCGGGGAGCATGATTCCCGGGGATCGGAGCATCATTCCGATGAGCGGAGCATAATTCCAGGGGATCGGAGCATCATTCCGATGAGCGGAGCATGATTCCAGGGGATCGGAGCATCATTCCAATGAGCGGAGCATGATTCCAGGGTTCGGAGCATCATTCCGAAGAGCGGAGCATGATTCCAGGGGATTGGAGCATCATTCCGAAGAGCGGAGCATGATTCCAAGGATCGGAGCATCATTTCGAAGAGTGGAGCATAATTCCAGGGGATCGGAGTATCATTCCGATGAGCGGAGCATGATTCCAGGATTCAGAGCATCATTCCGAAGAGCGGAGCATGATTCCAGGGGATCGGAGCATCATTCCGAAGAGCGGAGCATGATTCCAAGGGTCGGAGCATCATTCCGAAGAGCGGAGCATAATTCCAGGATTCGGAGCATCATTCCGAAGGGTGGAGCATGATTCCAAGGATCGGAGCATCATTCCGAAGAGTGGAGGATGATTCCAGAGGATCGGAGCATCATTCTGATGAGCGGAGCATGATTCCAGGATTTGGAGCATCATTCCGAAGAGCGGAGCATAATTCCAGGGTCGGAATATCCCTCGGGGAGCATGATTCCCGGGGATCGAAGCATCATTCCGATGAGCGGAGCATGATTCCAGGGATCGGAGCATCATTCCGAAGAGCGGTAGACATTCTGACCGAAGCATAATTTCGATGCAGAGGTTGATTCCCAGGCGAAGCATAATTCCGACGGGGAAGGCAAATACTCCGAGGTGAAGCATGATTTCGACACGGGGTACATTCTGAGATGGAGCATGATTCCGGTGCAGAGCTTGTTGGCCGACTTGATTCCGGGATGAAGCATAATTTCTACAGGGAAGGCAGATACACCGAGGCGAAGCATGATTTCGAAACGGGGTGCACATTCTGAGACGAAGCATGATTCCGACGCAGAGATTGCTGGTTAACTTGATTTCGAGGCGGAGCATAATTCCGACGAGGAGGTCTTTGGTTGATTCCGAGCCGAAGAATAATTCCGACAGGGAAGGCAGATACACCGAGGCGAAGCTTGATTTCAACGCGGGGTACACTCTGAGACGGAGTATGACTCCGATGCAGAGCTGGTTGGTTGATTTGATTCCGAGGTGAAGCATAATTCCGACAGGGAAGGCAGATACACCGAGGCGAAGCTTGATTTCGACTCGAGGTACACTCTGAGACGAAATATGATTCCGACACAGAGCTGGTTGGTTGATTTGATTCCGAGGCAAAGCATAATTCCGACAGGGAAGACAGATATCCCGAGGCGAAGCATGATTTCGACACGGGGTGAATTCTTGGACGGAGCATGATTCCGCCACAGAGGTTGTTGGTTTGATTTGATTTAGGTTGACATCAGCATCTCTACACTGGAATATGGTACCGGAAGCGAATCATCATTTGTCATGAGAGGATTTGGGAATTGTTTTTTTTTTGTCGGCATCTGCATTGCTGCACTGGAATAATGCCAGGAGCAACTCATCATTTTCCAGAGAGGATTTAGGGATTGGTTTTTGCTTTGCATCAGCATCGCTATACTGGAATATGGTACCAGGAACGAATCATCATTTGCGTTTGCTTATTAGGAAACGATGGATTAGGAGACAGGTTTTAGGTCCCTATCACCTAAGACTTTTCAATTTTGTGAGCCGTAAGGGTCTCACAAAGTATTTTCTCCCTACGGGTCGTAAGGATCCCGTAGGTGTATTTTATCCTTAGGAGTCGTGGGGACTCCTAAGTGTGTTGCTCCTTTGTGAGTCGTAAGGATCTCACATAGGGATTTTCTCCTCACAAAGTCGAGAGGACTTTGTGAGTGTATTTCATCTCTTTTTCACGAGTTTTCGCCCTTCCGGGTTTTCACAAACTTGCCGACAGTCTTGCTGTTTTTACTCACGGATCCCTTTCGGGTTTTCATCCGTGTCCATTTTGCTTGTGGACATACCCTTTTTTTTGAATCTTCATCGCCGGTGGGACTTTGAATGTGGTCTCACTGGCAGGACTTGGGAGGAATTGGGATTTTTTTACGCCCGTGGATTGTATACGGTTTTTCAGGATGTATGATCCAGACCGTAGGGCCGGAAAATTTTTGGGACTTTGTCGGCGTCTGCATCGCTGCACTGGAATATGGTACCAGGAGCGACTCATCATTCGCCGTTGGGGTATGGGATTTGGAATTTGGTTGGCGTCTGCATCGCTGCACTGGAATAGGTACCAGGAGCGACTCATCATTCACCATTTAGGGATTGGAAATTGGAATTTGGTTGGCGTCTGCATCGCTGCACTGGAATATGGTACCAGGAGCGACTCATCATTCGCCACTTGGGGATTGGGGTTTGGAATTTGGTTGGCGTCTGCATCGCTGCACTGGAATATGGTACCAGGAGCGACTCATCATTTGCCACTTGGGGGTATGAGATTTGGAATTTGGTTGGCATCTGCATCGCTGCACCGGAATATGGTACCAGGAGCGACTCATCATTCGCCATTTAGGGATTGGAATTTGGAATTTGGTTGGCGTCTGCATTGCTGCACTGGAATATGATACCAGGAGCGACTCATCATTCGCCATTAGGGTATGGGATTTGGAATTTGGTTGGTGTCTGCATCGCTGCACTGGAGTATGGTACCAGGAGCGACTCATCATTTGCCACCTTTTTTGTTTTTGTTTTTTTTTGTTTTTTTACCGTGATTGCTCTATCATTTTTAGCTTTTGTTATCGCGAAGAACGTGATTTCCCTATCATTTCGTCTTTTATTCGCGGTTGCCCCATCATTTCGGCTTTATTTTCATCTTTATTTTACTCGCTGATTTTTATTGCGAGTTGCCCTATCATTTCGGCTTTTCTATATTTTTCTTTTATTTACACATTTTTTTTGTTTATTTACATATATATATTTTTTACATTCCCAGTTTAACGACTTAGAGGTCGATTATTCCTAGTTTAATGACATGGTGGTCAATTGTTTTTAGATAGAGGCAGATGTCTGAGAGAATCAGTTTCACGAAGAACTTCGGTCTCCGTTTGTATGAAATTGGCGGTCGCAGCTTGACTATTTACTAACACGCCTTTAGACAGTTCTATCTCTCCTGCCTTGTATTGCTTTTCGACCCAATTTTTGAAGACGAACCAGTCCTCAATGGCATGACCTATCACTCTGTGATAGGGGCGGTATTTGGGGTCATCGGTCATATTCGCTTCCTGCGGTCATTTTGACTCTGGTAGTTGCAGACCGTTCCTCAGGGCATCTTTGAATATTTTACGGATTTTGTCCCTTCTGAAGGAATAGACCTTATCCAGCTTCTCTTTCAGTAGAGATTCTCCTCCCTCTCCGAACATTGGCTTCCGAAGCTGGTTGGCATTAGGCCCGCTCGACCCTTGCTTATTTCGGTTAGCCGAGGCGTTGAAAGATTCAGTAGTGTCAGAATTTCCGCCTTTGCGATTTTTGTCCTTTCGGTTTCTCCAGGACCTATTGTTATTTTGGGAGTCAGAGGAGGACTCCTGCTTTGAGCGTTCCAACATCTGAACTTTCTTGGTCAGCTCTTGGAATGTTTTGAGACCCGCGGTGCATAGAAACGGGGCCATCCAATTGTTGAGATTTTCGATGAGGAGACTGACAGATTGGTCCTGCTCTATCGGCGGTTCGCATTTGACGGAGAGATTGCGCCATCGGGTTATAAAATCCGTGCTGCTTTCGTTGTTCTTTGGCTTGGTCCTTACGAGGTCGGCGATGGTGATCTTATCGCTAACGCTCATGAACCTCTGCCGAAACAGAGACTCCATTTGGACGAAAGTTGTGACGGAGCCATCTGGTATGCTCGCGTACCAGTCGAAAGCAACATCGGTCAAGATATTAACGAACTGGCGGAGGAGAAGCGCATCATTACCCCCAGTATTCCCGCATGAGGCTTTAAAGTGGACGTTGTGCTGATTCGCATTTCCCGTCCCATCGAATCTTCCGAATTTAGGGATGACATAGCCGCAAGGAAATTCTACCAGATCATACTGAGCAGGATATGGTCTCCCACTACTGCTGATATCTTTTTGCGCTTCGGATTCGGCCACCAATGTTTTAACTTTGTTGGCAACCGAATCCATGATTTGATCTTGAGTTAGCAGGCTACTGCCATCGGTAGCCAAGACATTTCTCGAGATAGGATGCGACTGATTTTCATGCGGTGCGCCTACTTTTGGATTTGAGGGAAGAGGCATCGGCTGTATCGGGACACCGTTTCCCGGTTTATGAGAAGAGCCCTGCGCTTGATTGGGCGGCTGAGAGGCAGGTTGGGCCGTAAGCCGTAAGACGACATTTGTCAAGTCGTCGATCTTTGAGTAGAGCTTGGCCATCTCCTTGTCTTAGCTTCTGAGCTGTTTTCGAAGCTCTTGGAGAAGTTGCTGCTCTACGGTCTTAGGATGGAAAGTTGGCTCATCTTCGCTTTCCGAGTCCGACTCCTCATGAATTGAGGGCTCTCTCTGCCTATCAGCCTCACTGGGAGGATTTTCATCACCCTCCGGAGGACGCTGGTCTTGAGAAGTAACAACTATATTCACACTAGGTTGGATTTGAGATGTGGTGGCCCCATCCTTGCTTTTGCTGCGAAGGTTGTCGCTAGGACGCGCGCCCACCATGTAGATGGTGTGGATAACACATTCAGCCATCCCCTCATCTTTGGCGGGGTAACCCTGTTCCTCGAACCTCATGAGGTTTATCCTAGCAGGAGCCCTAGCCCTTTTGTTGGTTCTATATCTAAGCCTTTTCTGCCTTAGCTTCTCAATTTTAAGGGCTTGGCGGGCATTTGTTTCCTGGGAAGCCACCGTGAGTCGATTAGCGGGGAGCTTAGAGAAGACACCCGATCGAGCAGTTGTCAGGGGTACCGCCGGAGCTTGCTCGAGATGCCTTGTTGCTTTGTTGGTGTTGATGGCCTTGCCCCCAGCTGGGGTCAAGGAGAGCCGCTTAAACACTGAATTGCATTTGAGTTGGGGCGCCCTCGCGATCATGACATTCGGCCTTTTCCCTTTCGAGACCGGTTTGTCTGTCACCGGGGCTTGAGGAGCTGGGATGGCGTTAGCTGACACGAACATAATAGAGCCAAATGGTAGCGGCTCCTCCTCCCATTGTCGCCCGAGACTGGCCGGAAGGACCGTCATGGAGTCCATCTTCATTGTGTATGAGACGGGAGTTGAGTTCATCTTCGGAGACATCGTTGAAAGGTGATTGCTTGAAAATCTGCATGAAAGAGCATTATTTTAGTATAAACATCGATATGTATATTGATTGAGTTCACATGAATGGTTAACCCGAAATAAGGGAGGAGAGAAAGGTCCCACCAGGCGTGCCAGAATCTGTAGGGTGTTTTTCGTCACCCCATTGAGATGGGAAAACGCGCGCGCTTGTCAGGTGTACTACAGATTCTCCCTGCCTAGGATAGGCAGGGGTTTAATGATTGTGGGGATCCAAATCTCCGGCAGCCGTGGACTAAGCTGCCGTTAATTACCCCCCGCTTTTGGAGCGAGGGAACCTCTGATTGACGGGTTAAACTGGTCATGCGAACTCAATATACAGTGTACGTGTGTTTTGGAAGGGGGCTTAGATATATCGGGAGCCACGCAGAGTTTTTATGGGGGTCCCGCTGCCCGGATATCAGGCTGGGGGTCAAGGGGGGCTAGCCCCCTTGCGGGGTGCGGGGCAGCGCCCCGGCGTAAAAATTTTCTAAGGGGGGATAATGTTGTAGAGTGTGTGTGTGTGTATATATATATATATATATATATATATATAAGGGGGAAAAGGCATCCAAAGGATGCGTGGGGCCAGCGCCTCACGTGCCTAGCATGCGAGCGTTGTGCGCTCGGGAGTTAGCGCGCCACGTGTCCGGCACGTGGGCGCTGTGCGCTAGCGCGCTACGTGCCGGGCACGTGGACGCTGTGCGCTAGCGCGCCACGTGTCCGGCACGTGGGCGCTGTGCGCTCGAGCGCTAGCGCGCCACGTGTCAAGTACGCGGGCGCTGGGCGCTCGAGCGCTGGGCGCTCGAGCGCTACGCGCTCGGGCGCTCGGGCGCCGGCGAGAAAAGGGGGCTTTTAGTCCCAGAACCAGAAGCTATGCTTCAGAAAGGAAATATTATATATATATATATATATATATATATATATATATATAGTTAAACTCCTAGGATGCTTTGAAGCTTATGAAAGGCTTCTCCCCTTGAGCCCTAGTTCTTCCCCAAAGTAGGGTTTCTGGTGATGGGTCCCCTTCTTCTTCCTTTGTTGACCGGATCTTGAAGATCAAGAGATGTGAGATTTTAAAAATATCTTCTTTTTGAGATCTAATGGTAGATCCAAGTTCCCCTTCGTGGGTTTTGTGGTGAAAAACTATTTAGTTTTGGAAAAGAAAGAGTAAAACTCTTGATTTAATAAAAAGAAGAAGAAGGAAGGTTTAGAACCTTGAGAATGGAGAAGATCAAAGATCTAGATTTTTCTTTGGAGAGAGAAAAAGTTGTGAGATATTTTCATTATCTTTGTCTTTATAGGCTATACACTTTACATATAGCCCCTTGGGCTTTACAAAAATGGCATTTTAGCCATCCTATGGCTCATGTGCCATTTTTTTTTGCACATAAACCATGGGCTTACAAAAATTTGGCTTTATGCCCATTTCACATACATTTATGCATAAAAAATTACATAAAAAATTATTTAGTAGATGATCTATATTTTGGCATGGAGGAGGCTGGCCGCGGGCTCGACTTGGCATGGGCCCGCTTGACCTGGGCTTGGGCCCACCTGGCTTGGGGGTTGACCTTGACTTTGACTCGGTCAACCGGTGTGCAAATTTTTACCCCAACAGACTTATCGGGTTATTAGACCCAGTATGCGATACTCTTAGACAAAGAGACCGGACTTTACAGAGATTGTCACATTCAGGCTTAGTAGGGTAGGGACGGACTTAATTGTTGACCTCCCTATTGGCATATACCTGGATAGCCATTACGTACAGTTAGTACTGTAGGGTTCCTAAGCACGACAACAAGATTTCGGGTGGCATCGTCCATGCCAAATTAAAATTTTGCCATGCTAAAAGAACCCTAACCTAGATCTTTAACTAGAGAATCATACGGAAACTAGATGTAAACTTCTTTACAACTAAGTGATTAGAGATTAAAACCTTTGTAGTCCGTTCCTTCACTTCTATAGCTCCTTGCAGTGGTCCTTTCGCTGCGATCATCGAGCTCTCGGACTCTTGAGAGGCTCTATATGGTGTATGATGCATGCTTGCTTGAAGTCTTCAAAATCCATGATGATCTACTTCGAGAAAACATGAAATCAAGCCATGACTTCACTAATATGGAATTAGTCAAGCTAACACCCTAATCTAAATGGCTAGTATAGAAGAGGATGATGAAGTAGGAATTTTGCTCACTTTAGTATTTAATTTCTCACAATATTTCTTCTTTTTCTCAGAGCTAGAGAGCAAGAATGAGATGAATGAAGAAGATGAAGTGAATGAGATGAGGTTAGAAATACAACCTTGGGTTAGTATATGTCATGGCTAACTCATGCAGAAAATAAACCATGACTAGTGATTAGGGTTAGCTTAATAAATATCTTAGAAAATATCAAAATTAGTGGACTTAGTCAACATAAAATATCTTAGCTAAAAATCCACACAATTTTGAATTATCAAAAATAAATATAAATCCAACCATTATCACAAATCATGGTGTGATTCTCATATACCCAAGTTGCATGTATAACCTAGCATATTACAATTATACATATCGTATATATATAATTTTGTAACAAAAGAAAAGAATACATTAAACATATATCACATATATATTAAATGTATCTAAATGTGAGAAAATGAAATACTTAATTGAGCATATATTAGTTAATGTAATTTAATATATCAAATATATAATTATACATTAAATTATTAAATCAATACTTGATTTAATAATCCAGCTATATCATATATAACCGACTAATATAATATGTATCATTTTATCGAATCAACACTTGATCCGATAACCCGGTTATATCACATATAACCGGCCGATATCACATATCACGAGAATAGAATATGGTATCACATACTCATATCAATCTCGGTCCTGCATATATCACATATGTGCTCCTACTCCGTTTCGTCTGAGCCAGGAAACCTCCGTGTAGGACTCTAAAGACTCGTCAATACGCCGGCAGTAGGTGATGATCATATCAAACATCTACAAGCCGCAAACGGTCAGCTAAACGTAACGGCCATCCGGGTATTGAGCGATCAAAAGATCAACAAGCAAGCCTGCTCACACTCCTGTGAGTCCAATCAGTAACACTACCGTACAGTCCGGTCTCTTCGTCTGATATGTCGCATATCCAGTCTAGGGGTGGTTAACGTCAGACCCTAATAACCGATAAGTCGTGTCGATGTGAGGCTCATAACGGGTAAAGAAACTACTGATAACACTTACCAGTAGATTTCCATATCAGCCCTGGCCAGGGACTTCCAGTTATGGCCAATCGAACACAGCGCAACATCAACCCCCTATACCGGGAGAGACAAAACCCCTCCTATCGCTCATTTCCTCCATGTGATTCAGGACTACACCTAAAAGCCACCGTTTTGCATGTTCTCTTGAATGTGGTAAGTGGAAATCAAAGCACAGTGGGAATCACACAAGACTCTATGACGATCTCGGGTCTACAGACTAACCTGTACCAGTGTCACCAGAGAATTGCTATCTGATGATAGGTATAATACCAACTAGGAGTTCTCGGCGAGTCCGTTCAGTGTACCCAGTCTCCACTGAGCACCCGTATACCATCTTTGATGTCAAACACCAATGGATATGGGATCATCCATCACCCATCAGATAGGTCAAGATGCGTATACGCTAGTCTACTCTGGAGTATCGATGCCTTGTCTCGATACACCCTCGACTAGGAACAATTATAGGATGTACTTGTGGACTATCCTGACCCCACTAGTATGATTTCCATCATAGTACTAGTAGTCAACTATACATCCTAAGGGCTTTATCAACATGTGAGAGCAAGACAGTAACACAATACAAGTCAACATGTTAAGACAAAGTGCAGCCAGATAGCATACTATCATATTGAGCAAGAAAGTTCTCTCTATATATATTCAAGCATCCACTATAATATACATCATATATACAATAATGGCCTCTAGGCCATATACATAACTAACAATCTCCCACTTGCACTAAGGCCAGCTGTTGTAGTATCTCATACCCAACATCCCGAAGAGTCTCTCAAATTGTATCTGGGGTATGGCCTTCGTGAGTGGATCCACAGTGTTGTCCTTCATGTCAACTCTCCTGACCTCGATCTCCCGGCGATCAACTATCTCCTGGATCAGGTGATACCGCCTCAGAATATGCCTGGATCTCTGATAGGACCTGGGTTCCTTGGCCAAATCCACAGCTCCATTGTTATCACAATACAAAGGTATTGGATGCTCAATGGACGGAACCACTCCAAGTTCGTTTATGAACTTCTTCATCCAGACAACCTCTTTGGCAGCATCATTAGCAGCGATGTATTCAGCCTCCATCGTTGAGTCTGCCATGGTTTTTTGTTTGGAACTCTTCCAATAAACCGCCCCTCCATTGAGGGTAAAGACAAATCCCGAGTGCGACTTAGAGTCGTCCTTATCACTCTGGAAGCCCGAATCGGTAAAGGACTCCACTTGGAGTTCTCCGTTACCATACACCAAGAACATCTCTTTAGTCCTTCTTAAGTACCTGAGAATGTTCTTCACAGCTGTCCAGTGACTCTCTCCAGGATCTGCTTGATACCTACTCACCACACTTAGTGAGTATGCTACATCGGGTCTGGTACATAGCATCGTGTACATGATAGAGCCTACTGCCGAAGCATAGGGTATCCCTTGCATTCGAGCTCTCTCCAAATCAGTCTTTGGAGACATCTCTTTGGAGAGAGTGAGTCCAGAGATCGTGGATAAATTCCCACACTTGGATTCTTCCATACTAAACCTCTTTAGTATGGTGTAAATGTACCTGGATTGGGACAATCCCAGTATCCGTTTAGATCTATCTCTATAGATCTTAATCCCCAAGATGTAGAAGGCATCACCTAGATCTTTAATTGAGAATCTTTGTGATAAAAAGAGCTTGACCGCGTGCAACATAGGAATATCATTTTCTATCAAGAGTATGTCATCCACGTACAATACGAGAAAGACAACCTTACTCTCTGCCACCTTCTTGTATATACAAGGTTCATCTACGTTTTTGATGAAGTAAAACTCTTTGACTACCACATCAAAACAGATGTTCCAACTCCGCGATACCTGCTTTAACCCGTAGATGGATTTAAGCAACTTGCACACCTTTCCGCTGCTCCCACTATCTACGAAGCCCTCTGGCTGAGTCATGTACACGCTCTCTTCTAAATCACCATTTAGAAAGGCAGTCTTAACATCCATTTGCCAGATTTCGTAGTCATGGTATGCAGCAATGGCAAGTAGGATCCGGATGGACTTAAGCATAGCCACTGAAGAAAAGGTTTCATCATAATCCATACCTGGTCGTTGACGAAAACCTTTTGCAACAAGTCTAGCTTTGAAATTCTCAACTTTTCCATCTACACCACATTTCATTTTAAAGATCCATTTGCTCCCAATGGGTTTTACCCCTTCAGGAGCAACTTCCAAAGTCCATACTTTGTTGGTGTACATGGATTACATCTCAGATCGCATTGCATACAGCCATTTCATAGAGTCCCTTCGTGATGGCCTGCTCGAAGCTAGTTGGGTCATCATCTTCGATGAGGCAATCCTCGCTCCCACCATCAATGAGAAAACCATAGTATCTCTCAGGTGGATGAGGAACCCTACTAGATCGGCGGAGAGGCTGGGGTTCGTTGGGAGCTATCGAATCCTCCGGTTCTACCAAATCTTCTTCTGTAGTTTGAGCGGTTGGAACTTCTTCCAGCTCTACCTCTTTGCCACTAATCTCTTTTGCAAGAAATTACTTTTCTAAAAAGGTGGCATGTTGAGCAACAAACACTTTTTGTTCCTCACTGAGGTAGAAATGATATCCATACAAATTGCTTGGATATCTCACAAACTTGCAAAGAACTGATCTTGCCTCGAGCTTGTCCGGATTTTGCTTTTCAACATAGGCTAGACAACCCCATATCTTAACTCGTTTAGGAGATGGTCTCTTCCCATTCCATATCTCATATGGAGTGGTAGGCACCGATTTGGTTGGAACTCTATTCAATAGGTATGCGGTCGTCTCCAGCGCATAACTCCAAAAGGAAATAGGTAACTCAGCAGTGCTCATCATAGAGCGCACCATATCTAATAGGGCGTGATTCCTCCGTTCCGATACACCGTTGTGCTGTGGTGTATACGGAGGAGTAAGCTGAGAGAGAATCCCATTCTCTTTTAGATAGTCATGGAATTTTGTGCTCACGTATTCTCCTGATCGATCAGATCGAAGGATATTAATACTTTTACCCATTTGGTTCTCGACTTCGTGCTTATATTCTTTGAATTTCTCAAAAGTTTCAGACTTGTGTTTCAATAGGAACACATGCCCGTATCTTGAGAGATCGTCAATGAATGTAATGAAGTATGGGAAACCATTCCTGGTATGTGTAGACATGGGACCGCATATATCACTATGTATCAGTCCCAAGAATTCCGTAACTCTTTCTCCATGTCCACTAAACGAAATTTTGGTCATCTTGCCTTTGAGACATGACTGGCAAGTGTCATAGGATGAAAATTCGAACGGATTCAAATATCCATCCTTATGTAACTTAGCTAGTCGTGTCACATTGATATGACCTAATCTACAATACCACAAGAAGGATTCGTTCATTTCTGAACTCTTCCTCTTGTGTGTGTTCTGTACATTAAGAACTATGGTTTGATTTAGAACGTATATGCCATTATTTAACGAACCTGATCCAATCAACTTTTGATTCAGGAAGATATTCATAATATTATCCTCTACTATAAAATTATATCCTTCTTTACTTAATAAAGAAACCGATATAAGATTGTATATCAGGGTCGGAATGTAATAGCATTCGTTCAGAATCAATGTATTACCATTTGGTAATATAAAGTGATATTCGCCAATTGCTTTGGCTGCAACATTTGCACCATTCCCTACTCTTACGGAATGATCACCCTCTTCCAGTTCTCTACCTTTCCTTAGCCCATATAACATATTACATATGTGGGATCCTGATTCGGTATCTAATACCTAGGACGTAGAGTGGACTGAGAAACAATTCTCGATAACTAACACTGTCACGACCCGAAATTGGCACGTGACGGCCCTAATACTACACAACGTCTACAGGCGTAACGCAGTAAAAGAAAGCCAAAATCCAGAAATCTAAACCATTAAAAGACAAGAAAAGATAAGAAACATTGTTTAACCTTTTGAAAATCTCAAGTATAAATTCTTTAAGTCCAATTTACTTTCTTGAAAATTTCGGCAGCACCTCCTTTGTAAAAACCAACCCCAAAAATGGGTACAACATAAATATAAAGTAAAGCATCCCCAACGGGAGCAAATCCACGCCCAACGGCAGAAAACAACCATCACAACAGATATACGACGCCGTAGCGAAGAAATAAAAGACGATAGAAGTAAAACTGCATAAAAGACATCCAAGTCACCAAATATACAATATCGTCCTCACATCAAGTCTCTAAGTCATACAAGATAATATTAGATGGAGAGTACATGATACAACGAATATACAATAAACAAGTTTGGATAACCGCAAAACCCACCTAAGCAAAACTGCACCCTGTGAGCTGAAGCGGTATCCGCTGCAAAAGATGATGTGATAGATGAATAGCCTGTCTCGACTACTCTGGGGAACAGCCTGCAAACAATGTGGCACAACGGGGGTGAGTTGCCAACTCGTGAATAGTAAATAACATATGCAGGTAATCGCAAGTATGCACGTACAGCGTGAATCTAACATGTGCAATTAATAGAAATAAAAAGTCATATGAATGCAATAATCATGAAAGGTGCACTAGCAGGTACAACTAATATATGAAGCAATGCACATAAATAAAGGTATGTAAATGCAACAGTCATGAAAGCTCGAGTGCCTAGCTCTGACCCTCGCCTCTCGACGTATCTATATGTACATGACTCCTGTCGGTATCCCCATGATAACCGCTGAGTCATTGGTAATGTCACCGGATGGTATGGTTCCCCCACTAACTCATCGTCTAGCTCCACGAAATTCTTGCCCCGGGATACCTCCGGGCCCCACCATGTACCCGCACACGGACCCCTCCTTTTCTTGCGTGGGGTATATATATATCAGAACTGATAAATCTCATGGTGGCTGCTGAAATATCAAATCAAGTGAAACCGGGTTTTTCAAATAATGCATAATTTTATGAACTCCCACAGTCCCCAAATCCAGAAAACATCATGAAAAATCCATATCACAATGCGAAAATCTATGAATATAATATATGCAACATAAACGGAAATGTAAGCATATAAAGGAAAAGCCGCTAATTAACTGCAACAAGTTAATATAAATATCATGCGGTTCCTAATTTTCTCCAATTCTAAAATAACATCAGGTAAAGGTAAACATGTAGCTATAACCAGATGTATGTGAAAACATAAAGGTATAGCAAGATATATGTATCTACCTATAAGTAATGATGTAGTATACCCACTGGGTATAAGTGAAATAGGTGTGCAAGGTATACCTGTAGCTATGTCATAAAGTGTGCATGTACCTATCACTAATGATACAATACTCTATAGGTATACAGGTAATTAGCATGTAAGTATGTCAGAGCATATGTGTAAGCATGTAGGTATACAGGTATGCTATAAGTCAACGCGTAAAGAAATATGAATCAAAGTCTCAATGTCCCTAACCAAGCAATATCATATCTATAAGTGGGTTGTGCGTGACATGGCAATTATTGACGATTTGTGTAGCATACAATCAGTGCTCGTGCAACATGAATCGTTAATAATATGTGCAGTGTCCTAAGGATACTAGTCCAAGCACAACAATATCTAAGTAATAGGATAAATGCGCAATTCTAAATATGACATAGAATATGCGACTGAAATAACATCTCTAGCCCAGACGCATAACGCCATGCGGACGATTCCCCTGTAGATGTTAAATCTACTCACCAACGCTCCTGGCTAAGTGAAGCCTACCACCTGTTTTCCCTTTTTCGTAGCGTCCGAAGTCTCCGCCTGCGAACCTAAAATTTCACAAACACATCACATAAGCAAATATCCTACATCGATGAAAAGACATAGAAACGCAAGAATAACGCCCTGAAAATTGTACTGCGCACTTAGCGCATCTATCACGGACAACATCGGCCAAAAACACCAACTAGGGTCGCTAAACTACGAAATACCAAGTCTAGACTCCGATCGTCCCGATTGCGCAAAACAACATAATAAAATACGAGGAATATAATAGCTATAACCTCGAAATGACTAATCGAACCCACGTCGGAAAAACTCCGAAACCTATAAAACAACTTATCGCAATATTTCGCAGTAGAATCAAGCTAACACATTTCTAGCGATTACAAACACCTTAAAATAGCTTAACTAAGCTATCAAAACCAATTCTATATTTTTAATACTTGCAAAATAAGATTTAGGAAAAACCTAGTAAGCAAAATATCATAATTAAACTAAGTATTCATTAACAATAATTAACATTTTCTACTAGGTTAAGCTTTTCCTAATCACAAATTAACACTTTAATTAATATTAAACACTTAATCAAGCTTTACCCTAACTAGATTATCATAAAAATCAAGTCTTGAATTTCAAACATGAAATTAAAAGCTTAAATAAACAATTAGTATGCTAATTAGAGATTTAGAAACAACAAAAAGGATTAGGGTTAGGGTTTTATACCTCCACAAAAGATCAAAACCAAGAAACCAAACTCATCATCTTTTCCTCCAAAATGATGTTTTGAATGAAGATCCAAGCTAGCTTTGAGTTCTAGAATGAAGGAAAATGAATATATTTGAGTTTGTATGAATTAATTTGGATTTTTCATGATTTATTTGATGCAAAATGAGTTGAAAAGGGATGGAAATGATGGAGGGCAGCAAGGGGAAGGGAAAGGCCGGCCAAGGGAAGAATGGAGGAAATTTTGGTGAAGTGTGTGGAATTTTCTAGCTAAAAACACTAATTAATGCTAATAAATGCAAATGCCACCTTTTATTCATTTTCTTTTCTTTTTCTTTTAAAATTTTAATTCCATTGACCAAAAAAAATCTAGATATTTAAAAAGAAGGTTCTAAGATAATTTTAGTGATGATTTCCAATGATTTCCATTTAGAAAAAATTTCTCGATTTACGTGCATATTTTACTGGCTAAAATAATATTTTATTTGGGAAAAATTCTATCTGAACCAAAACCTCCCAAATACGCCCAAAGTTCGTGCTAAGCTTTATTTTAGCTAAAATAGGTGCCGGCAAGTTTCTACGGACGTTTGATCGAAATCGGGTTAAAACGGAAAATACCGACTATTTTGCCCTAAAACGGAAAAATTCGCAAAACGATTTCTAAAACGTCACAATCTCCCCCTTATAAAAGTTCGTCCCCGAATTTAAAATTTTCACTAAGAGTACATTCAAAGAGAAGATTACAAAACTCCTAAATCTCGCTTGCAGCCTTCCAAGTGATCACCTCACTATACGGCTACGTCCAAGAAAACCCTTCATAGATGGCAAGACCCTTGACCGAAGTTTCTCCACCTGCCGAGCCATTAACACAATTGGCTGTCGGTGAATGAAACGATCGCGTCCAAGCCAAATGGTCTGATGCTGAATCATATGAGAAAGGTCATGAAAGTAATTGCAAAGTATCGACACAAGGAATACGGGGTGAACACTCAATAATCTAGGCGGAAGTGCCAAATAAAAGGCAACAGAACTAACTCGCTTTAAGGATCTTAAAAGGACCTACAATTCTGGGATAAGCTTCCCAAAACTCAACATGTCATTCATCGGAAAAATCCGTAGGAATACATGATCTCCCACTGCGAACTCAAGTCTACGACCACAACGGTCGACATAAGACCTCTGTCTGCACCGGGCTGTCATCATCCTGACCTGAACCAACTGGATCATTTCCGAAGTCTCTAGACTAGCTGGGGTCCAAAAATCCTAATCTCGCAGAGTCAGAAAAACAGACTGGAGATCGACACCACCTAACAAACAAAACTTAAAGGTTGCCAATTGGAGTGCCTCCTGATAACAATAACCGAAGGAGAATCCTAACAATGGCAAGTGACGATCCCAACTGTCGACAACAATTAATACGTACGCACAAGCATATCCTCCAGAGTCGGTATAGCCCGCTCTCACAAGAACATCATCCTGCGGATAGAAAAACGGAGCTAAAGCTCAACCAGTATCCAAGGCTTCCTGAAGTTCCTGTCAAGACGGCAAGCGAATAGGGTGCCCTATTTGGATACGACCCATGAAGGAACTCCGTGCAATGCACAAACTTAACCAAGGATAACTGAGCAACCCGGGTATAACCGGACAGCTAGCTTCCGAATGGAGTCACACCCAGACTAAACCTGGGTAGACGCCACAACGAATATTCATGGAGACTTGCTCCCATTCCCACTCCGGAACGGTTAAAGGTTGCAACTCTCCAGCCGGTCTTAGATGCTCAAGCTTAACACACAATAAGACAAACACCTCGAAACGAAATCCGAAACTTCTCTTTACATCCCTGCCCACCCGTAACTATCTCACAAGTCACGTTAAATGCTGGTGGAACTTGAACGAGTACAAAGAGTTGACAGATGTGCCTACTCTAGGATTTCACGTCTCTACCCAATAGTATCAGGTACACAAACGCGTCCCTAAACTTAGCACACCCTTGTCACAAATCAAGGACTCTGAATCATTACCCAGCCAAGTATGCTCAAGAACCTTTGACGAACGAGCATCGGCGGGCAGTGCCTCGCGAAAGCAATTAAGGAATAGTGGTCGGGCGAGGACATGAGCAAGCTGTCCCCTCAGTAGAGGCGAACTTAAGCTATACTCAACGATCACACAAGAACTGTAAATCTACAGAAGACTGTCTCAACAATCTACACCCGCTGTAGGAAGATGTATATTAAGCTCTGGTGGTCCGTGAAAATATGACACAACTATCGAACAAGTAGTGTCTCTAAATCTCCAACGCAAAACCACCGTGGCCATCTCCAGATCATGAGTGGGATATCCTGCTCGTACTTCCTCTATATGTAGGGAAGCAAAAGCGATAACTCTATAGTGTCACCTCAGTACCCAATCGAGCCCCACTCGCGAAACATTACAGTAAAACAACAAAGTCGCCCGTACCAGAAAGCAAAGAAAGAACTGGTGCAGTTGTCAACCGAGTCTTCAACTGCTGAAAACTCCGCACGCATGCCTCAGTTCAAAGAAAGAACCTCCTTTCCGGTCAGTCCAGTCAACGGTGCAGCAATACACAAGCAATCCTGCAAGAAACGGCGGCAAAAACCTGCTAAGCCCAAAAATCTGCAGACCTCTGTCCCTGCTATAAGTATGGGCCAAAACTGTACAGCCTTGATCTCCCTCGGGACCATACGAAACCGTCTCCCATAACTACAAGACCTAGGAGTCAACACAAACAAGCCTGAAGGAACACTCTGGGAATTTAGCAAACAGCTGGGGCTCTCCCAATGTCTGCAAAGCAAACCCTCAAGTGCTGCTCCTGTTCCTCACAACACATTGGAATAGACCAGAATGTCATCAATGACACAGCAATAAACTGGTCGAGGAACGGCCTGAAGAAATCTGGTTCATCACATCCACGAATGCTGCTAGGGCATTGGTGAGTCCAACGTCAACACCAAAACACATAAAGCCCGTAGCACGCACAAAGCAAACTTCGGAATGTCATCACTCTAAACCCACAACAATGATGACCATATCCTAAACAAACTTAGAAAAATTCTCGCGCTCTGGAGCTAATCGAAGAAATCGTCAATGCGAGGTAAAGGATACCTATCCGCACCGTAAGCCGGTTTAATTGACGATCCATCAATACATAACCTTAAACTGCTGCCCTTCGCCTGACGAACAGAATAGGAGCTCCCCAAAGCGAAACACTTCGATGAACAAGTCCCCCAACAAAACAACTCTGCAGCTAATCCTCAAGCTTTCTAAGCTCCGCCGGCTCGTCTGGAACAACGTCGAAAAACTCTCGCACGAAAGGAACCCGGTCTAACAACTCATTGTGGTTCCGGTATCATAAATGAAAACCAAGAATTCTCGACATCCACTCCTCAAAAGCCGACTAGCAAAAAAAGGCAGAACTCAAGCTGTGAGGGCGGCACCACTGTCCCCATGCACAACAAGAACTGACTCACCGGGAAAACAAAACCTGACCGTTTTCTCGCGGCAGTCCACAGACGCCTAGCACATAGCTAACCAGTCCGTGCCCAGGAGAACGTCAAATCCAACATCTCTAGAAGGATCACAATGATGGACAAAACTCTATCTCCTATCCGATTGGCACACGACTGAAATACGTGTCGCGCAACAAAAGAATTGCTGACAGAAATTAACACAACGAACGGCTGATCTAGCTAACCGACTTCTCGTCCCAAGCCTCTGTTACTCCCGCGACGTGCACGAAAACTGTCTCGACGACTATGCCTCTGTCTCTGGGCTGGTATACCGGTACGGGTCCTCCACTGTTCCGGAACTCCCAAAGTCTTTGGAAGACGTGCCTTGTCAACTATGGCTGCATCCACTGGTGCTGTGTAAGTAACACCATGCTGTGTGCGGATCGCAAAGAACAACTGGGTAATAGGGGTGACAACCTCCTGTCGCTGAGCTCGAACGGCCTCAACCAATGAACTCATCGTCTGGCGCATGTCCTGCATCTCTGCCACAAGCCTAGTGATACTATCTGTCGAAGGCGGATCCATCGCTCCTATGCAACGAGCGCGCCATCCTGGTCAGTCCTTGACCCACCCGAGTCAACTCTGACCTCGGCCCTCGCTGCATCACTCTGAGTCCCCATAGTCGTCGGCGGCAAAGGCTATCAATAGAGATAGGATTCGATATGAACACGGAAATCGAATCACAAGGATATGTCATCAAGGAAGGAATTTCAAGCAATTTGTACTTAGGTCACTTTAGGCGGAGTACCGCATCATGAGTATGCCGCGGACATACACACTCTACGTTACTCTGCTTAAGCTAGCTACTCCATCATACCAAGGTCATCCTACACTCCAAAAGGTAAAACCTAGTGCTCTGATACCAACTTTGTCACGACCCGAAATTGGCACGTGATGGCCCTAATACTACGCAACGTCTACAGGCGAAACGCAGTAAAAGAAAGCCAAAACCCAGAAATCTAAACCATTAAAAGACAAGAAAAGATAAGAAACATTGTTTAACCTTTTAAAAATCTTAAGTATAAATTCTTTAAGTCCAATTTACTTTCTTGAAAATTTCGGCAGCACCTCCTTTGTAAAAACCAACCTCAAAAACGGGTACAACATAAATATAAAGTAAAGCGTCCCCAACGGGAGCAAATCCAAGCCCAACGGCGGAAAACAACCACCACAACAGATATACGACGCCGTAGCGAAGAAATAAAAGACGATAGAAGTAAAACTGCATAAAAGACATCCAAGTCACCAAATATACAATATCGTTCTCACATCAAGTCTCTAAGTCATACAAGATAATGGTAGATGGAGAGCACAAGATACAACGAATATACAATAAACAAGTTTGGATAACCGCAAAACCCATCTAAGCAAAACTGCACCCTGTGAGCTGAAGCGGTATCCGTTGCAAAAGATGATGTGATAGATGAATAGCCTGTCTCGACTACTCTGGGGAACAACCTGCAAACACTGTGGCACAACGGGGGTGAGTTGCCAACTCGTGAATAGTAAATAACATATGCAGGTATGCACGTACAGCGTGAATCTAACATGTGCAATTAATAGCAATAAAAAGTCATATGAATGCAATAATCATGAAAGGTACACTTGCAGGTACAACTAATATATGAAGCAATGCATATAAATAAAGGTATGTAAATGCAACAGTCATGAAATGTACTCTAACAGGTACTAATACATGAAGCAGTGCATAAACAATAAATGTGGAGTATGGAATGAAATATGTCATTTCCACAGAATCCTGATATCGTGGTAGGATCACAATCCATCAAGATAAATCCAAATCCCAATTCCTCAAATCAGCCTCCAAATTGGCTCTCATATCATATAAGTCTCACAAATCCTGAATGTACAATATCGAATAAATCTCATATATCCTGAATGTACAAATCAGCAATCTCATAAATATCCTGTATCCAATATCAAATGAATCACCTATATCCTAAATCAAATTATCAAGTAAAAATCTAACATCCTAAATATATTTGCATAAATAAATATGATGATGTATATAATTTAATGTCAATACACATATATTAGCGTCCCATTCCACTAATATTGGTGTAAGGGCATATATAATAGCGGCCTAAACCCCTGTTATATATACAAAGGAGTAAAAAGAAATATCATGAAACCAATGTGTCAAGCATCGACACAGAAATGCAGGTCTATCAGGTGCTGTCACCACGACTGGAACCCTGATAGGTACGTATCATACGCTATCCCGAAAGCTCGAGTGTCTAGCTCTGACCCTCGCCTCTCGACGTATCTATACGTACATGACTCCCGTCGGTATCCCCATGATAACCGCTGAGTCATTGGTAATGTCATCGGATGGTATGGTTCCCCCACCAACTCATCGTCTAGCTCTACGAAATTCTTGCCCCTGGGTACCTCCGGGCCCCACCATGTACCCGCACACGGACCCCTCCTTTCCTCGCGTGGGGTATATATATATCAGAATCGATAAATCTCATGGTGGCTGCTGAAATATCAAATCAAGAGAAACCGGGTTTTTCAAATAATGCATAATTTCATGAACTCCCACGGTCCCCAAATCCAGAAAACATCATGAAAAATCCATATCACAATGCGAAAATCCATGAATATAATATATGCAACATAAACGGAAATGTAAGCATACAAAGGAAAAGCCGCTAATTAACTGTAACAAGTTAATATAAATATCATGCGGTTTCTAATTTTCTCCAATTCTAAAATAACATCAGGTAAAGGTAAACATGTAGCTATAACCAGATGTATGTGAAAACATAAAGGTATAGCAAGATATATGTATCTACCTATAAGTAATGATGTAGTATACCCCCTGGGTATAAGTGAAATAGGTATGCAAGGTATACCTGTAGCTATGTCATAAAGTGTGCATGTACCTATCACTAATGGTACAATACTTTATAGGTATACAGGTAACTAGCATGTAAGTATGTCAGAGCATATGTGTAAGCATGTAGGTATACATGTATGCTATAAGTTAATGCGTAAAGAAAAATGAATCAAGGTCTCAATGTCCCTAACCAAGCAATATCATATCTATAAGTGGGTTGTGCGTGACATGGCAATTATTGACGGTGTGTGTAGCATACAATCAGTACTCGTGCAACATGAATCGTCAATAATATGTGCAGTGTCCTAAGGATACTAGTCCAAGCACAACAATATCTAAGTAATAGGGTAAATGCGCAATTCTAAATATGACATAGAATATGCGACTGAAATAACATCTCTAGCCCAGACGTATAACGCCATGCGGGCGATTCCCCTGTAGATGTTAAATCTATTCACCAACGCTCCTGGCTAAGTGAAGCCTACCACCTGTTTTCCCTTCGTCGTAGCGTCCGAAGTCCCTGCCCGCGAACCTAAAATTTCACAAATACATCACATAAGAAAATATCCTACATCGACGAAAAGACATCGAAACGCAAGAATAACGCCCTGAAAATTGTACTGCGCACTTAGCGCATCTATCGCGCACGACATCAGCCAAAAACACCAATTAGGGTCGCTAAACTATGAAACACCAAGTATAGACTCCGATCGTCCCGATTGCGCAAAAGAACATAATTAAATACGAGGAATATAATAGCTATAACCTCGAAACGACTAATCGAACCCATGTCGGAAAAACCCCGAAACCTAGAAAACAACTTATCGCAATATTTCGCAGTAGAATTAAGCTAACACATTTCTAGCGATTACAAACACCTTAAAATAGCTTAACTAAGCAATCAAAACCAATTCTATATTTTTAACACTTGCAAAATAAGATTTAGGAAAAACCTAGTAAGCAAAATATCATAATTAAACAAAGTATTCATTAACAATAATTAACATTTTCTTCTAGGTTAAGCTTTTCCTAATCACAAATTAACACTTTAATTAATATCAAACACTTAATCAAGCTTTACCCTAACTAGATTATCATAAAAATCAAATCTTGAATTTCAAACATGAAATTAAAAGCTTAAATAAACAATTAGTATGCTAATTAGAGATTTAGAAACAACAAAAAGGATTAGGGTTAGGGTTTTATACCTCCACAAAAGATCAAAACCAAGAAACCAAACTCATCATCTTTTCCTCCAAAATGATGTTTTGAATGAAGATCCAAGCTAGCTTTGAGTTCAAGAATGAAGGAAAATGAATATATTTGAGTTTGTTTGAATTAATTTGGATTTTTCATGATTTATTTGATGCAAAATGAGTTGAAAAGGGGTGGAAATGATGGAAGGCAGCAAGGGGAAGGGAAGGGCCGGCCAAGGGAAGAATGGGGGGAATTTTGGTGAAGTGTGTGGAATTTTCTTGCTAAAAACACTAATTAATGCTAATAAATACAAATGCCACCTTTTATTCATTTTCTTTTCTTTTTCTTTTAAAATTTTAATTCCATTGACCAAAAAAATTTTAGATATTTAAAAAGAAGGTTCTAAAATAATTGTAGTGATGATTTCCAATGATTTTCATTTAGAAAAAATTTCTCGATTTACGTGCATATTTTACCGGCTAAAATAATATTTTATTTGGGAAAAATTCTATCTGAACCAAAACCTCCCAAATACCCTCAAAGTTCGCGCACAAGCTTTATTTTTGCTAAAATAGGTGCCGGCAAGTTTCTACGGACGTTTGATCGAAATCGGGTTAAAACGGAAAATACCGACTATTTTGCCCTAAAACAGAAAAATTCCCAAAACAATTTCTAAAACGTTACAAACACACCCGAAAAAGATGCATCAACATACATATTCTTCGTTTGGGCGCCCTGGGAATCCGGACGTTCCCCAATTTCCTGCTCAGTCTTATAACAATTATAAGAATGAACGGAACCAACGTTCCCCTGCTCAGTATAATAAGCAGGTTCGGTCAATACATCCATATTATTATCTTGATTAAGGCCTGGCATGGTCGCTACCTGGAGAGAGAGAGAGAGAAGAAAACACTTTAGCGTATGCTCTTACAAGATTAGATTGGTTATTATCTTATCTAATCAGGATGGTTCTCACTGTTTTTATAAAATCTTCTTTCAAACTCTAAAAGGTAAGACCAGCCGGGATTAATTACACCTTACAAGTTCGCCAATCTTTCAGCCAGGCCAGTGTTGGTACTTTGAGGGAGGTTCCCCGTGCTTTTACACGGACCTAATTGAAATAAACCTCACTTTCCCAGAGGCATAACCCCGTTAACACCTTTCTAGACACCTACTTGATCGGCTAATTGTGATGTGTAAAACTCTCTCAGGAGTAACTCTTACTCGCAGTGGGTATTGGTGTCACGACCCGAAATTTGGCCCGTAACCGGCACTTAAGCTACGTAACGTCTACAGGCGTACGCAACTCAAGTAAGCTGAAACCCAGAAATCTAAACCATCCAAATCTGGATCAACGGAGAAAACATAGTTTTAACATTTGGAAAATCACAAGTAAAATCTCTAACTCTAGTTTTCTTTCTTGAAAATTTCGGCAGCACCTCCTTTGTAAAAACTAGCCCCGAAAACGGGTGCAACACAGATAATATATAAAGCATCCCAATTGGGAGCAAAATCACGGCCAACGGCGGAGACAATCACCACAACAAGTATACGATGCCGAAGCGAAGAATATAAAAGGAAACAGTAATAAGAAGTAACTTTCCAACATAACCGGCTCCCACGAGCATGGCACCCAAAGTCACCAAATAATACAACACTGAATCCTCACAAGTCGTCTCTAAGCCATATACAACAGTGGTAGATGGAGAATACTAGATTCAACAAAAAGATATACAATGTACAAACAGATAACCGCAAACCCACCTAAAAGCAAAGGTCTCACTGCCTAACGTAGCGGTATCCGCAAAAGTAGTGATGATAAGACGCCCTGCCGTGACTACTTTGAGGGTAAGTCCTGCAAAACACTGTGGCACAATGGGGGTGAGTTGCCAACTCGTGAATAGTAAATAACATCATACTGTAATCGCAGGTATGCACGAACAGCGATCTATCTATCACATGTAATCCGATAGCATAAGTATGATAAGTGAATATGCAATAATCATGTAAAGGTATATCATCAGGGTACTACAACTACATAAAGCAATGCATATAAACATAATCCTGAGTGTATGGGATGATACAATAAAATCTCATGCAAAATCATCAGCATGGAAAAACACCAGTGTCCTCATTAACACATCAAATTCCAAATCCTCAGGCACCGCATCCTCAGATCGGCCCTCACATCCTGTAAGTCTCATGGAACCTGAGTGTATATCATCGACACCCGAAATATCATGAAAACATATACCTGTAAGTATATATATAAGGATATCAACCACGTATGTCCACCCATACGTAAAAATCATGAAAACCTGAGTGTCTAACACCGACACTCGAAACATCATGAAACCCGTGTCTAAGATCGACACGTAAATCCTCATAACTCAGGCGCTGTAACCATGACTGGCCCTGACGATATGTCGTACATCACTCCGGTCGGTATCTCCACGATAACAGCCGAGTCCAAATACAATCACCGGTAGGTAGTGGTCCCACCGCCAGGCTTATCGTCTACACCATGAAATCACCACTCGCCCCGGGGTACCATACCGGGTCCACCATGTACCCGCAGACGGTGCCTCCCGCTCCTCGAATCGGGTATCACAAGCCAAATCTCAGAACTGAGAAATCACATGGTGGACGCACTGAAATATCATATCAAGAGAAACCGGGTTTTCAAACAGTACATTGTTTCTTGAAAATACCCCCACGGTTCTCGAATCCATAATCATATGAAATCCATATCTCAATGCGTAAAATCCATATAAAACTGATATATGCAACATAAAACATCATTATGAGCATATAAAGGGAAAACCGCTCTTTAAATGAATCCATCTTTTAAAATATATCTTGCGGTTCCCAAAATCCTCCGAAAACAAATACAACATCATATGAGGTGTACATGTAAGTGTAGCAAGGTTTAAGTATCTATATGTAAGCAAGTGGGTATGATGCATTTCATAAGCGCGATGATCAACAACTCAATATCACATATAAAAACGATACCTCTTAGAGTCTATACAACTATAGCAAGCATATGCGGTATACATGTCAGTATGTGTGCATGATGTACACGTAGCTGTAATAGACTATGTGGGTGTACATGTCAATATGTATGCATGATGTACAAGTAACTGAAATCGAGTATATGGTGTACATGTCAATATGTATGCATGATGTACAAGTAACTGAAATCGAGTATATGGTGTACATGTCAATATGTATGCATGATATACAAGTAGCTATAGTAAGATATACGTGAAGTGGAATAAGGGTCACTACCTCAACTATTCCTGCCCAATGCAATATCACGTACGTATGTGCCCACAATATTTCATATGCACAATGGAATAAGAGTTACTACTCCAATCATTCCTATCCACTACCATATCACGTATGTAGGTGTTTGTGCGTGTCATAGCAATTACTGACGATGTGGGTGTAGCATACAATCTAGTGCTCGTGCAACATGAACTGTCAGTAATGTGTTATATCTAAAGGTACGAGTCAAGTACAACAGATAATGCTATGAAATGACATTCATATATGATTAACTAATATGCAAATACATGCAACTATCATATCATATCCGCCCCGACGCATAACGCCATACGGGCGATTTCCCCGTAGATGTTAAATCTACTCACAAATGGTCTCCAGTTATGAAAATCCGACCACCTGCTTCACCTTGTTCGCAGCGTCCGAAGTCCCCGCTTGTGACGCTATAATTTTACAAACACAAGAAATAATGCGAACATCTCAGAATCGATCAATATAACGCAAAACTACGTATTCAAAAACGCACCAACACACTGAACTAACTCACGAGTGTACGTCTAGTGGCTAACGTGCGCAACGATACTTCAAAACCTAACTGAGTACAGCAGCAGCACAAGCTCATGACTCGTGTCGCAATACGTATCACGCGGACCCAAAACACTATATTATAGGTAATCGATCCCAGATTTTGCATACTGAATTTACTAAAAAAGTAAACAGTACCAAACACTCCTAGCCAACAGCAGACAACAACCCACGGAAGACCAACCCCAACCCCCTCCTACCTAGCCGGCGTCGCCGGATTTATCCCTAAGGTCGCCAGCCCCGGCTGGTGAGGTGGTCCCCGTCTCTCAGGTGGTGTCTCAGGTTCACTAGAACATCTCTATAATTTTGTTTGGTCAAACACTAAATTCTCCAGATCAGAGCAGGTATTAAAAGCTCTAAAAAGACTTAAAAACCCGATATCGCACTAATCGATATAAAAAGCGTGCTATGCTACAACCAACAAGTAAAACAACATAAAAACTCTAATTTAACAGTATAGGGATTATACCTAACAACTTTGCTCACAAGCTCCTAGCTTTCCCTAGCTCCAAGAGCCAAAAATCAAGAACTTTTGGTATTTGTGATATATTTAGGAATTTTGGGGATTTTTGAGTTTGGATTGATATAAAATGAGAAGGAAAAGAGGAAGGGCAGTAGAGGGAGAAGGGATCTCGGCCAAGAGAGTGAGGTGGGAGTTTGGTGAGGGTTTCCTAGCAATTTCAAGCATTTAATGCAATAAATGCATTCATACACACATATGCACACATGCATGCATCTCTTTCTTTTCTTTTCTTTTTTCTTTAAATCTAAAACCCTAAGTCAACACAAGGATCTAGATAAGAAGAGAAATTTTTGATTCAACCCAACAATAATTGAAGAAAAGATACAAAGAGAAGTTTTCCCAAAATGTGAATACCGCATTAAAATAATATTAAAATTGGGAAAAAATTCAAATTGAACCAAAACGTCCTATATACCCCCAAAGCTTGCGCACTAGGTTTATTTTAGCTAAACTAGGTGCTGGCAAGTCTATATGGTCGTTTGATCACAGTCGGGTTAAAACGGAAAATACCGACAAACTTACCCTAAAACGGACAAATTCGCATAACGATTTCTAAAACGTTACAATCTCCCCCTTATAGAAATTCGGTCCCCGAATTAAAATTTCATACTAAGCGTACCTTCAAAGAGGTGAGGGAATTTCTTCCGCATCTCGCTCTCGGCCTCCCAAGTGATCTCCTCACTAGTAGTGCTACGCCATAGAACCTTCACAGACGGTAAGGCCTTTGACCGAAGTTTCTTCACCTGCCGATCCAAAATAACCACCGTCTGCTCGGTGAACGAAAGATCGCGCTCAAGCCGAACGGTCTCGTGCTGAATCATTTGAGAAGGATTATGAAGGTATCTACGAAGTATCGACACATGAAAAACATGGTGAACATCCGGAAAACTAGGCAGGAGCGCCAAACGATAAGCAACTGAACCTACTCGGTCAAGGATCTCGAAAGGACCTACAAATCTGGGACTGTGCTTCCCCCTCTTCCCAAATCGCATAACGCCCTTCATCGGAGAAATCCTCAGGAATACATGATCCCCCACTGCGAACTCAAGTCTGCGACGACGACGGTCGGCATAAGACTTCTGCCAGCACTGGGCTGCTCTCATCCTATCCTGAATCAGCTGGATCTTCTCCGTAGTCTCCTGAACTAGCCGGGGTCCTAAAACCAGACTCTCATTAAGCTCGGTCTAACAGACTGGCGATCGACACTTCCTACCATATAAAGCCTCAAAAGGTGCCATCTGAATAGTCTCCTGAAAGCTGTTGTTGTAGGAGAACTCAATCAACGGCAAGTGACGATCCCAACTACCACCAAAATCAAGCACACATGCACGGAGCATATCCTCCAGAGTCTGAATAGTCCGCTCCGACTGACCATCGGTCTGCGGATGAAAAGCGGTGCTAAAACTCAACCGGGTACCCAAAGCTTCCTGAAGCTTCTGCCAAAGATGGCTAGTAAACTGGGTACCTCTGTCGGATACTATGCATGTGGGAACACCGTGCACACGCACAATCTCATCTATATACAGCCGCGCATAGTGAGCATACCCGAAAGTGGTCTTCACTAGAAGGAAGTGAGCCGCTTTCGTCAACCGGTTTACAATAACCCAAATGGAGTCATACCCTCGACTGGTCCTGGGTAGACCCACAATGAAGTCAATGGAAATCTGCTCCCATTTCCACTCCGGAATGGGTAAAGGCTGCAACTCTCCAGCCGGTCTCTGATGCTCAGCCTTGACTTGCTAACAAGTCAGGCACCTCGAAACGATGTCCAAAATATCGCGTTTCATCCCTTCCTACCAGTAAAAGTCTCTCAAATCACGGTACATCTTGGTGGAACCTGGATGAACGCCAAAGGCTGACTGATGTGCCTGCTCTAGGATCTCGCGTCTTAACCCATCAGCATCTGGTACACACAAGCGAGTCCCGCATCGTAGCACACCTTGGTCATCAATCGTGAACTCCGAAACTGTACCCTATCGAACAAGCTCAAGAATCTCGGACAAACGGGCATCACTGGGTTGCGCTTTACGGATACGCTCAAATAGTAGTGGACGGGCGCAGACATGAGCAAGCTGTCCCCCAGCGGAAGTAAACTCGAACTGCACTCTACTATCACACAAGAGCTACCAATCTGCAGACGACTAACGCTGAACTGCGCTCAACTGGGACAAGCTATCCCCGGGCCTACGACCCAAAGCATCAGCTACCACATTCGCCTTGCCCGGGTGATAAAGGATCTCACAATCATAATCCTTCACTAGCTCCATCCATCGGTGCTGTCTCAGGTTCAGATCCCGCTGCTGGAAGATATACTTCAAGCTTTTATGATCCGTGAAGATCTGACACGACTCTCCGTACAAGTAGTGTCTCCAAATCTTCAATGCAAAGACTACCGCGGCCATCTCAAGATCGTGAGTGGGGTAATTCTTCTCGTGCTTCTTCAGCTGCCTAGAAGCATACACAATCACTCTATTATGCTGCATCAAAACACAGCCGAGCCCCACTCTAGAAGCATCACAATAAACAACATAGCCGCCCGATCCAGAAGGTAAAGAAAGAACTGGTGCTGTCGTCAACCGAGTCTTTAACTGCTGAAAACTCTGCTCGCATGCATCAGTCCAAAGAAAAGGAACTCCCTTCCGGGTCAGTCCCGTCAGCGGTGCTGCGATACTCGAGAAATCCTGCACAAAACGGCGATAATAACCAGCTAAGCCCAAAAAGCTGCGGACCTCAGTCACCGATACAGGTCTGGGCCAAAGCTGTACAGCCTCGATCTTCCTCGGGTCCACAAGAATACCATCACCAGTCACCACATGACCCAGGAAGTCAACTCGATCAAGCCAAAATGCGCACTTTGAGAATTTAGCATACAGTTGGTGCTCTCTCAATATCTGCAAAGTAATCCTCAAGTGATGCTCATGCTCCTCACGACTCCTATAGTAGACCAGTATGTCATCAATAAACACTATAATAAACTGGTCGAGGAACGGCCTGAAAATCCGGTTCATCAGATCCATGAACGCTGCTGGCGCATTGGTGAGTTCGAACGACATCACCAAAAACTCGTAATGCCCATAGCGCGTACGAAAAGCAGTCTTCAGAATGTCATCATTTCGAACCCGCAACTGATGATAACCTGAACGCAAATCAATCTTTGAAAAATGTTTCGCACCCTGGAGCTGATCAAATAAATCGTCAATGCGGGGTAAAGGATACCTGTTCCGCACCGTAACTCGGTTCAACTGACGATAATTCACACATAATCTCAAACTGCTGTCCTTCTTCTTGACTAACAGAACAGGAGCTCCCCACGACGAAACACTCGGACGCACAAGTCCCAAATCAAGCAACTCTTGCAATTGATCTTTAAGCTCTCTAAGCTCTGCCGGAGCCATCCGATAAGGAGGTATAGAAATAGGCTCCGTGCCAGGAATCAGATCAATGCAAAACTCAATATCGCGCTCTGGTGGCAACCCAGGTAACTCATCGGGAAACTCTCGCACGGTAGAAACCTGGTCCAACGACTCCACTGTGGCTCCAGTATCATGAATGAAAGCCAAGAATTCCCGACATCCCCTCCTCAAAAGCCGACTAGCGCACAGAACAGAAATCAAACGATGAGGGGCGACACCACGGTCCCCCTGCACAACAAACACTGACTCGCCGGGAAAACCAAATCTAACTGTCTTCTCGCGGCAGTCCACGGACATATAGCAAGTAGCTAGCCAGTCCATGCCCAATAGAACGTCGAAGTCCAACATCTCAAGAAGGATCAAGTCGACGGACAGATCTCTGTCTCCTAAACGGACAACACATGATCAGAACACATGTCGCGCAACAAACGACTCTCCCACAGGAGTAGTCACGACAAGTGGCTGATCCAACAAACACGACTCTCGGCCTAACCTCGGCACGAAGTGCGTAGAAACATACGAATGCGTAGATCCCAGATAAAAAAGAACATGTGCATCATAAGAACATACAGAAAGGGTACCTGAAACCACAGCATTGGACGCCTGAGCGTCCCGGTGAGTCAAGGAAAAAACCCGAGCCTGTCCTTTACCGGCTACTGGCTTTCCCCTGCCTCTGCCACCTCGTCCTCTCGGCACAAAACCACCGCGACCATGACCTCTCCGAGCAGGAGTCTGACGCGGCGCAACAACAGGAATAAGAGGCAATGCTCTCTGATGCGGAGAAGGTGGTAAGGTAACCTGGGGTACTGCTGGCCCTCTCTGACGCACCACGGTAAAATCCTGAACAAGGTGATGTAGACTGCCACACCCAAAGCATCCATAAGACGGTCGCTGGCGCTCCTGGGAATAAGAACTAAATAACTGGCCACGTTCCACGTCTCTGCTACTCCCCGAGTCTGAAGGAACTCTGCCTCGGCGTGCAAATCTCTGTCTCCGTGCTGGTACATCCGTACGAGTCCTCTTCGGTTCCGGAACAACCGATGACTCGGCTAGACGCTCCTCTACCAATAGAGCTGGATCGCCAGCTGCCGCATAAGTGTCGCAATGCTGAATGCTGATGGCTAGGAACAACTGGGTAAGTAGGCCTCGAACAAACCTCTTCACCTTCATCTCCTCAGTCGCCACCAGGTACGGAGCATACACTGACAACTCGCTAAACAGTACATCATACTCAGATACCGTCATCCCCGGAGTTTGACGTAACGACTCAAATTTGCGCGCTCGTGCATTCCTGACACTCGGTGGAAGAAAACGGGTGAGAAACACCGTCACAAACTCAGCTCAGGTCATAGCAGCAAGACCAGCGGCTCTGCCCCTCTCCAATGACTCACACCACTTCTGGGCCAGACCCTCCAGACGAAAAATGGCAAACTCCACCCATCTCTCATCGGAACATCAGAGTGAGCGACAAATCCTGGCCATCCGGTCAATGAACGACTGCGGATCCTCAGTAACATCTGTTCCAGTAAACACCGGAGGCCTCAGCCTCATAAAATCTGTCAGTGACACAGCAATGACCGCCAGAGCTGTAACTGCGACTACCGGAACTGTAGGTACCATCGTGGTTCCCGCAACGGGTGGAACAACTTCCTGCCCCTGCGCTCGGATGGTCTCTACTAAAGTCCCCACTATCTGACGCAGATCCTGCATACCAGCTCCAATCATAGCAATGTGCTCCGGTACGACAGGCGTACCGGACTGGTCAGTCCTCGCCTCAGACGAGTCAACTATGACCTCGGCCCTCGCGGCCGCTCTCTGTGCCCTCGTAGTCTTCGGCGGCATATGGGCTGGAAATTGAAACAAGATTCGATAAAGAAACAGGAACCGAATCACAAGGATGTATATCATCACGGAAGAATATCAATTAATAAGTCCTAAGGTCGCTTAGGCGGAGTACCGTATCGTAAGTATGCCGCGGAACATACACACGCTATGTCACCCTGCTTAAGCAACCTACTCCATCATACCAAGGTCATCCTACACTCCGAAAGGTAAAACCTAACGCTCTGATACCAACTTTGTCACGACCCGAAATTTGGCCCGTAACCGGCACTTATGCTACGTAACGTCTACAGGCATACGCAACTCAAGTAAGTCGAAACCCAGAAATCTAAACCACCCAAATCTGGATCAACGGAGAAAACATAGTTTTAACATTTGGAAAATCACAAGTAAAATCTCTAACTCTAGTTTTCTTTCTTGAAAATTTCGGCAGCACCTCCTTTGTAAAAACTAGCCCCGAAAACGGGTGCAACACAGATAATATATAAAGCATCACAAATGGGAGCAAAATCACGCCCAACGGCGGAGGCAATCACCACAACAAGTATACGACACCGAAGCGAAGAATATAAAAGGAAACAGTAATAAGAATTAACTTTCCAACATAACCGGCTTCCACCAGCATGGCACCCAAAGTCACCAAATAATACAACACTGAATCCTCACAAGTCGTCTCTAAGTCATACACAACAGTGGTAGATGGAGAATACTAGATCCAAAAAAAGATATACAATATACAAACAGATAACCGCAAACCCACCTAAAAGCAAAGGCCTCACTGCCTAACGTAGCGGTATCCGCAAAAGTAGTGATGATAAGACGCCCTGCCGCGACTACTCTGAGGGTAAGTCCTGGAAAACACTGTGGCACAACGGGGGTGAGTTGCCAACTCGTGACTAGTAAATAACATCATACTATAATCGCAGGTATGCACGAACATCGATCTATCTATCACATGTACTCCGATAGCATAAGTATGATAAGTGAATATGCAACAATCATGTAAAGGTACAATATCAGGGTACTACAACTACATGAAGCAATGCATATCAACATAATCCTTAGTGTGTGGGATGATACAATAAAATCTCATGCAAAATCATCAGCATGGAAAAACACCAGTGTCCTCACTAACACATCAAATCCCAAATCCTCAGACACCGCATCCTCAGATTGGCCCTCACATCCTGTAAGTCTCATGGAACCTGAGTGTCTATCATTGACACCCGAAACATCATGAAAACATATACCTGTAAGTATATATATATATATATATATATATATATATATATATATATATATATAAGGATATCAACCACGTATGTCCACCGACCATACGTAAAAATCATGAAAACCTGAGTGTCTAACACCGACACTCGAAACATCATGAAACCCCTGTCTAACATCAACACGTAAATCCTCATAACTCAGGCGCTGTCACCATGACTGGCCCTGACGATATGTCGTACATCACTCCGATCGGTATCCCTATGATAACCACCGAGTCTAAATACAATCACCGGTAGGTAGTGGTCCCACCGCCAGGCTTATCGTCTACACCACGAAATCACCACTTGCCCCGGGATACCATACCGGGTCCACTATGTATTCGCAGACGGTGCCTCCCGCTCCTCGAATCGGGTATCACAAGCCAAATCTCAGAACCGAGAAATCACATGGTGGACGCACTGAAATATCATATCAAGAGAAACCGGGTTTTCAACAGTACATAGTTTCTTGAAAATACCCCCACGGTTCTCCAATCTATAATCATATGAAATCCATATCTCAATGCATAAAATCCATATAAAACTGATATATGCAACATAAAACATCAATATGAGCATATAAAGGGAAAACCGCTCTTTTAATGAATCCAGCTTTTAAAATATATCTTGCGGTTCCCAAAATCCTCCGAAAACAAATACAACATCATATGAGGTGTACAAGTAAGTGTAGCAAGGTTTAAGTATCTACATGTAAGCAAGTGGGTATGATGCATTTCATAAGCGCGATGATCAACAACTCAATATCACATATAAAAACGATACCTCTTAGGGTTTATACAACTATAGCAAGCATATGCGGTATACATGTCAGTATGTGTGCATGATGTACATGTAGCTATAATAGACTATGTGGGTGTACATGTCAATATGTATGCATGATGTACAAATAAGTGAAATTGAGTATATGTTGTACATGTCAATATATATGCATGATGTACAAGTATCTGAAATCGAGTATATGGTGTACATGTCAATATGTATGCATGATGTACAAGTAACTAAAATCGAGTATATGGTGCACATGTCAATATGTATGCATGATGTACAAGTAGTTATAGTAAGATATACGTGAAGTGGAATAAGGGTCACTACCTCAACTATTCCTGCCCAATGCAATATCACGTACGTATGTGCCCACAATATTTCATATGCACAATGGAATAAGAGTTACTACTCCAATCATTCCTATCCACTACCATATCACATATGTAGGTGTTTGTGCGTGTCATGGCAATTACTGACGATGTGGGTGTAGCATACAATCTAGTGCTCATGCAACATGAACCGTCAGTAATGTGTTATATCTAAAGGTACGAGTCAAGTACAACAGATAATGTTATGAAATGACATTCATATATGATTAACTAATATGCAAATACATGCAACTATCATATCATATCCGCCCCGACGCATAACGCCATACGGGCGATTTCCCCATAGATGTTAAATCTACTCACAAATGGTCTCCAGTTATGAAAATCCGACCACCTGCTTCCCCTTGTTCGCAGCGTCTGAAGTCCCCGCTTGCCACGCTATAATTTCACAAACACAAGAAATAATGCGAACATCTCAGAATCAATCAATATAATGCAAAACTACGTATTCAAAAATGCACCAACACACTAAACTAACTCGCGAGTGTACGTCTAGTGGCTAACGTGCGCAACGATACCTCAAAACCTAACTGAGTACAGCAGCAGCACAAGCTCACGACTCTTGTCGCAATACGTATCACGCGGACTCAAAACACTAGATTATAGGTAATCGATCCCAGATTTTGCATACTGAATTTAATAAAAAAATAAACAGTACCAAACACTCCTAGCCAACAGCAGACAACAACCCACGGAAGACCAACCCCAACCCCCTCCTACCTAGCCGGCGTCGCCGGATTTCTCCCTAGGGCCGCCGGCCCCGGCCGGTGAGGTGGTCCCTGTCTCTCAGGTGGTGTCTCAAGTTCACTAGAACATCTCTATAATTTTGTTTGGTCAAACACTAAATTCTCCAGATCACAGCAGGTATTAAAAGCTCTAAAAAGACTTAAAAACCCGATATCGCACTAATCGATATAAAAAGCGTGCTACGCTACAACCAACGAGCAAAACAACATAAAAACTCTAATTTAACAGTATAGGGATTATACCTAACAACTTTGCTCACAAGCTCCTAGCTTTCTCTAGCTCCAAGTGATCCAAGAGCCAAAAATCAAGAACTTTTGGTATTTGTGATATATTTGGGAATTATAGGGATTTTTGAGTTTGGATTGATATAAAATGAGAAGGAAAAGAGCAAGGGCAGTAGAGGGAGAAGGGATCTCGGCCAAGAGAGTGAGGTGTGAGTTTGGTGAGGGTTTCCTAGGAATTTCAAGCATTTAATGCAATAAATGCATTCATACACACATATGCACACATGCATGCATCTATTTCTTTTCTTTTCTTTTTTCTTTAAATCTAAAACCCTAAGTCAACACAAGGATCTAGATAAGAAGAGAAGGTTTTGATTCAACCCAACAATAATTGAAGAAAAGATACAAATAGAAGTTTTCCCAAAATGTGAATACCGCATTAAAATAATATTAAAATTGGGAAAAAATTCAAATTGAACCAAAACGTCCCATATACCCCCAAAGCTTGCGCACTAGCTTTATTTTTGTTAAACTAGGTGCTGGCTAGTCTATATGGTCGTCTGATCACAGTCGGGTTAAAACGGAAAATACCGACAAACTTACCCTAAAACGGACAAATTCGCATAACGATTTCTAAAACGTTACAATTGGGATCCAACTATCTCATGGAAGGTATGCAATCTCATTGCAAATTTCAACACTTGAAATTCTCGATAATCTTTTGCCCCTCGCAACTTATGACCTTGGCTACTGTCAACAAATCATAAGTGCTAGCCAAGTTCAACCCGTCATTTCCTGATTGAATTAAACCCACCCGTACGACCCTTAGCTAAGGTCAACAAAATCGTACGACTACCCTAACTCAATCACATCTCATGCAGCAGATAAGCACTAATTAGTTACCGCACACTACGCCTTGGCTAAGGTCAATAAACGCAGCATGAATACTAAGCAGAACTTATCTGAAATGACGGAGGGCTACGACAGGTTTTTATGGAAACCTTTTGTGTAGTGAACTTGATATCGTTGTAGAAACAAGTGATTTTTGAAAAGGTGTGTTTTTGAGGTTTTTACTAGTTTCTCTAAAGAGGTCACTCCTGGTGAAGGGATCTCGGCTCTTTACTTATCGAATAAGGTGCTGGATATTCTACAAGGAATATCGCTATGCAAAGCAAGAACTATAGAAGCAATCAAAAACTAAACCGAGTGAGTTGTAGCATCTGCTAGTTTCGCTAAAGAGGTCACTTCCGGTGAAGGGATCTCGGCTCTTTCCTTATCGAATAAGGTGCATGATATTTTACAAATACCACTATGCAAAGCAAAAACTAGAGCTACCTTTTTGAAAATTTGATTCTACAACATCTTTTAGGTTTCTTTTCTTTCATTAATCTTATTAATGAAATCCCATCTTGTATGCTTCCTAAGTATCATAGAAGAAACGAAAATACAACGTACGCTTATGCCATCAGCATTCGCCTCAGTGTCCCGTAATGCACCGTTAGGTTACTTAACTAACGGCATAGTGGGGCGGGACAAGCGCGGGTGCAAAACATAAGCAACGTTTATTATATATCATATATACAATAATAAAGCATTCGTCTCACGTATATAAAATGATCACATCACAGAATATCAGCAGCAGAAGATAACATATGAAATATTGGATATATTAGGAGGTCCGTGTTTTATTTTGAGCCTGTATAAAGCACGGATTCCACGGTCGCGATGAATAGCCAAACCCACATCCCTAGACCCCTATGAGAGCGGCAAGCAACCCTATCAATTCTAGAGTTAGGAGACCCGGACTCGACTCCTCATGTTGGTCTCCCTCTGGACTCTAGAACCCGGTTACTTATGCTCCCCACCTTGGGTCTATCCTAATGCAGAAAAGTAAATAATATACAACAATGGTGACATGTCCTCAACCCGGAAGTGCCCCAATAATAGAATATTACATACAATGAATTTTACATGAATAAAATAAAAACTCTCATCTCACATAAAACCCCCGGCTATACAAAACACGACGATCCAATATAACATATCACAGCAACACATAACATCACATGTCATCAACGTAAGTAAATATGCGTATCCCAATTATCGTTGACATATAGCAACGAAACCGACGATACACCACATATTACACTTACAGTCGCAGAAAAGAAAATATCAAACTACAATATTTGGAATCCACAACCATCTTAGACATCTTAAACCCGAAATATCACATATCTCGTATTTCATGCTTAACTATATGAATTCCACATATTGTATCACGTTCCAGAAAAAGCTAGACGATATTAAACATTCTGATCGAATCAACGAACACCCAAAATTTCCCAAAAGCTCAACACTTGAGCGTGGTTTAAAAATACTCAATACATGCCATAGTACCAATGAACCAGCCATAGAAGGGTCAACCAATGCTCACCTGTGGCGCCGCGGAACTACCGCAAACCCTAGGTTTTGGCGGCGGTACTTACGGTTACAAAATTGAGTTAGGGTTTAGTTCTTCTAGAGGGTCCACCGCATTACTTGCATCATTTTAGAATGTTCTTTAACTTGAAAAAAATCCAACTCTTGGAAAATTTCCACCATGGGTTAAAATGGGTATTTGATATCCGTTTGAACTTTTTAACACCGTCTAAATAACCCGAAACAAAACTTGAATTACGAATACGAAACGCTTCGAATAGCCAATGCATAAAGATAACATCACATGCAAATTTAGCAAAAACGAGCAACACCTGAAATACCAAACCCCAGAGACTGGAACACAGTAAAAAATTGAACCCAGAATTTCACTACTTGGCCGATCTGGCCGGATTTTCTGCATGTGTGACCGGCCCAAAAAAGGTGAGGGGGGGTGAATTTTGTACAGTGTTCATGTTGCATCTCATACAACATTCTGTAGTTTAAAATTTTTTTTGACTCTCAGAAAATTTCGACAGAAACTAGGGTTTAGAATCGGGTGTTTCGGAGTTGTTTCGGTTTCGGAATCCTACACAATCCTTCTAATTCTTTAGTTAGGCTCTGATACCACTGTAGGGTTCCTAAGCATGATAACAAGGTTTCGGGTGGCATCGTCCATGCCAAATTAAAATTTTGCCATGCTAAAAGAACCCTAACCTAGATCTTTAACTAGATAATCATATGGAAACTAGATGTAAACTTCTTTACAACTAAGTGATTAGAGATTACAACCTTTGTAGTCCGTTCCTTCACTTCTATAGCTCCTTGTAGTGGTCCCTTCGCTGCGATCATCGAGCTCCCGGACTCTTGAGAGGCTCCACACCGTGTATGATGCATGCTTGCTTGAAGTCTTCAAAATCCAAGATGATCTACTTCGAGAAAACACGAACTCAAGCTATGACTTCACTAATATGGAATTAGTGAAGCTAACATCCTAATATAAATGGCTAGTATAGAAGAGGATAATGAAGTAGGAATTTTGCTCACTTTAGTATTTAATTTCTCACAATATTTTTTTTCTCTCAAGAGCTAGAGAGCAAGAATGAGATGAATGAAGAAGATGAAGTGAATGAGATGAGGTTAGAAATGCAATCTTGGGTTAGTATATGTCATGGCTAACTCATGTAGAGAATAAACTATAGCTAGTGATTAGGGTTAGCTTAATAAATATCTTAGAAAATATCAAAATTGGTGGACTTAGTCAATATAAAATATCTTAGCTAAAAATCCACACAATTTTGAATTATCAAAAATAAATATAAATCCAACCGTTATCACAAATCATGGTGTGATTCTCATATACCCAAGTTTCATGTATAACCTAGCATGTTACAATTATACATATCATATATATATAATTTTGTAACAAAAGAAAACAATACATTAAACATATATCACATATATGTTAAATGTATCCAAATGTGAGAAAATGAAATAATTAAGTGAGCATATATTAGTTAATGTAATTTAATATATCAAATATATAATTATACATTAAATTATTAAATCAATACTTGATTTAATAATCCGGCTATATCATATATAACCGACTAATATAATATGTATCATTTTATCGAATCAACACTTGATCCGATAACCCGGTTATATCACATATAACCGGTCGATATCATATATCGCGAGAACAGAATACGATATCATATACTCGTATCAATCTCGGTCCCGCACATATCACATATGTGCTCCTACTCCGTTTTGCCTGAGCTAGGAAAGCTCTGTGTAGGACTCTAAAGATTCGTCAATACGTCGGCAGTAGGTGATGATCATATCAAACACCTACAAGTCGTAAGCGGTCAGCTAAACGTAACGGCCACCCGGGTATTAAGCGATCAGAAGATCAACAAGCAAGCCTGCTCACACTCCTGTGCATCTAATCAGTAACACTACCTACAGTCCGGTCTTTTCGTTGATATGTCGCATATCCAGTCTAGGGGCGGTTAACGTCAGACCCCAATAACCGATAAGTCGTGTCGATGTGAGGCTCATAACGGGTCGAGAAAATACTGATAACACTTACCAGTAGATCTCCATATCAGCCCTGACCAGGGACTTCCAGTTATAGCCAATCGAACATAGCGCAACATCAACCCCCTGTACCGGGAGAGACAAAACCCCTCATATCGTTCATTGCCTACATGTGATTCAGGACTGCACCCAAAAGACACCGTTTTGTACGTTCTTTTGAACGTGGTAAGGTGGAAATCAAAGCACAGTGGGAATCACACAAGACTCTATGACGATATCGGGTCTATAGACTAACCTGTACCAGTGTCATCAGAGAACTCCTATCTGACGATAGGTATAATACCAGCTAAGAGTTCTCGGCGAATCCGTTCAGTGTACCCAGTCTTCACTGAGCACCCGTATACCGTCTTTGATGTCAAACACCAATGGATGTGGGATCATCCATCGCCCATCATATGGGTCAAGATGCGTATACGCTAGTCTACTCTGGAGTATCGATGCCCTGTCTCGATACACCCTCGACTAGGAACAATTATAGGATGTACTTGTGGACTACCCTGGCCCCACTAGTATGATCTCCATCATAGTCCTAGTAGTCAAGTACACATCCTAAGGGCTTTATCAACATGTGAGAGTAAGATAGTAACACAATACAAGTCAACATGTTAAGACAAAGTACAACCAGATAGCATACTATCATATCGAGCAAGAAAGTCCTCTCTATATATATCCAAGCATCCACTATAATATACATCATATGTACAAGAATAGCCTCTAGGGTATATACATAACTAACAAGTTCTGTTGACGTGCTTGTGGTTATGGATTGATCCAGTAACTCACCGCCAGCATATTTTCGAGTCTTTAGAGTCCCACACAGTGGGTTTTTCCGGTTCAGACGATATGATGTAGATGACGTATATTGGTACATACATGTGTCCGATTGAATATTTGTGCAGTCTACACAGACTTTAATTGGACGTTTGATAATACTAGCCGGCTTAGGATTAAGCCGGATTAATAAATCAAGTTTTGATTTAAATATATATATATATATATATATAATATTCTTGTATTATGGTTCACTATTCATTTTCTCTCTCTTGGCTATTCGTATTTTTATATGGATAAGCGTATATGTATTTCGATACGTATACCGGGTTGTATTCCGGATTTGTACGGAATACTTTTAGAAAGAGGACACCTCATTTGTGAATATTTATTTATGAATATTCTAGGAAATGGGGTGGAGGGTGAGATTTTTTTGAGTATGGTTGATGGCATGTAGGGAGGAATGGGCTTCATTTGTGTATTTTGGAAAATGATATGAGATATTTTCTTTTGTTGTAAAATTTGAAATGAAGTCATTCTCTAAACAACACAACCCTTAGCTCATTTTTGTATTATGGCCAGCCTTTATCCTCCTCCTTTTTCTTCTTCCTTATTGCTCTCTTGAGCATTAGTTTAGAGAGAATTATAGTGGAAAATTCCTGCATCACCACTCTCTATTCCTAGCGAGCTTAGAGCGTCCGTTGCTTCACTAGGTGAAGCCGGAGCTTGGATCGGTTCCCTCGGGTGGATCATCTTCGGTAAGGGTGGTCGCTATTCAAGCTTATTCCCGACGGCCTACGAGGAGCTTGGAGGGGTCTTCCACAATTGGATGGATACGCATCAAAGGTTGTAATCCCTAAACCTTGCATGCTTAGATTCTAATTTAGTGTTTGGATCGATCGCTAGGATTGGTTTCTAGTGTCCTCATGTAAAATTTTCATTTTTCGGTTCTACATCAGTCGCGGCTCACACGACAAGAGCACTAGGATCTTTCAATGGTATCAGAGCCAACCTAAACACTAGAACTAGATTTAACAATATTTTATTTTCGAAACCGAAATTTTTCCGTAACTAATTCCAAGTATCCAAGTTTTTATTGGGAGTTTCAAAGTCTTTTAAATTTTTTTAAACAAGTGCAGAAGTCTCTTCTTGATGTATAAATTACCCAGAACAAAAACGAGACCAAACCAACAAGGAAAAACCGCTAGAATTAAGATTTTCCCCTACATCGGCGGTTTTTTATTTGGCCCCATTTTTCTTCTTTATTTGACCCCATTTTTCTTCAGTTGCTTGGATACATGGAATTAAGAATTTTAGAATTGTTTGGTTTTGCCCAAATTTTGTTTTGTGATGTTTTTCAATTTGGGCAATCATGGAAAAGCTTTCGATCGAAATTTTAGCATCGTTTAAGTCATGCCCCACTTCCCAGAATACATAAACACGACACGTGACAGAGTCAACCATGCTATATATGGTTAGAAATCATCCCTCCACAGTCACGTTGCGGCTGTCAAGCGGATATCAAGAATAGAAAAATAAATAATCTAGCTAACACATATCCATCTGCCACAGTAAATAGAATCAAGAAAATGCATAAAACGGAAACAAATCAAGATCCAATAAACAATAGCATCTGAATCACATCCTAATATGGGCTTACGTCAATAGAAATAAAACTGCTGAAATAAATAAACTAAGAGTCTCTAAACTAAATAGCTAGCTCCTCATCACTTGACTTGGTTGCTAAAGTTCTCCTGATTTGCCTGCGCTAAAGGTAGAGGAATTGGGCCATGCAAAACCCAGACGTTAGTGCGTCATAATATCAAAATATTAGTAATAACTAGGATAGGATACTATGATTAAACATGAGCGTAAATAATAAACACATGTGTAAAACAGTGAGTTGTATGTATGTGTTGTGTATTCCAAAGTCTGTGCTTCTAGGTTATTTATTCTACAAGTCTTTAAAATCAATTTAATGGAATCGTCGATATAACTCAATAGTATCTCGTGCGTGCCTGGGACCACGGTCAAGATTCTCGGGGCTGAATCTGAGATGTGCCGCTAAGCAGTAAATAGGTAACATGTACAGACGAATGATGTCAGCAGCATCATTTCGGGGCTGGCCGAGCCCGTAAAGACTGATCAGTATAAGTATCGAACTGTTGAGTTACAAGTCATGTTTCATTATTGATTTCCCCTTATCCCCAATGTTTTGTGTTCAAGTCAGGTATTGATGATAAGAGTCTAATGCCAACACAAGATCAAGTAGGTACAGGTCTTGTCTATGTAGACAACAAGTTACGCCCGTCAGGATAACAAGTCAAGATTGTTGGCATTAGCAATAAGACCCAAGTAATAAGTCCGGTAGTGGATCGTGAACATGTCATGTACTATATATTAACCAAAAGAGATGCCAAAAGTAAAACTGTAACCGATATCGAAACACAGTAAATACAACTAATACGAGGATGCATATGTATCTATCTGTAATAACCATTATATGTCAATTACCATGTATGATGCAATCTAGATAACATATTGAACTGATATAGTAGTATAGTAATATCATGATGTTCCGACATGCAACTAGATAAATTATTCTCGGTACGGATACAGACGGATGCTATAAAACTGTAAATCGGTAAATTCTGCTGTATAATAAAACACACCCACTATCATTTATTAAATAAATATTGATTAATCAAATAGCATGTTGCAAGTTTAGAACATTCTTGATCGAATCTCACGTCGGGATATGAATATCATGTTCCGAACACCGAATAACGTCACGATGCAAAACTTACGTGCTCAGGACTGGACCTGGCTGAGCAGTGACATGACATGGTGACTGGGTTAGATGACGATGGTGACTGGGTCATCTGGATCATCGACAACGCGCGCAACTCCGGCGAGATGGCCAGAATCAAGAAAAGAAAAGAAAAGAAAAGAAAGAAAGCAAGAAAAGAAAATAAGTAGAAGAAGTAGAGGAGAGGACTTGCTGCCGTGGGGGTTTCTGAAGATGTATAGAGGGATGGTGGCGAGGTGACGGGTCGACGACGACGAGGTGTTGCCATTGGTGAAGTGGTTGTGAGTTTAGTGATCGGGGAAGAAACTGCAGGGTGGTCGGGAAAGTGTAGCGTTGGTGGTGGTGGTCTGGGGTGTTGCTGGGAGGCGAAGAGGCGAAGAGGTGGTCGGTGGTTGGGTCTACTGGCGACGAGGGTTCCGGCGATGAAGTATGAGTTTCTTGGGTCGGGAAAAGGTGCAGGGGTCGCTGGGGTTTTGGTTTGGGTCGTCGGGGAGAGGAGGTAAGGCGGAGGAGATGACTGAGGTGAAAGTGACGACGAGGGGCGAGGACGAGGGCGAACGGCGGCAATGAGGGAGCAGTTTAGGGTTCGTAGCAGGGGGTCGTGAAAGAAGAAGGGGAGAGAGAGGTGAGGGTTTAACTAATAATAAGTTTTATATTATATAATATATTTATCTATATGTTAAGAGAGAAACAGAGAGAGAGAGATAGAGGCGAGATTGAGAGAGAGAAGTCTAAATTAGTAATTAATAATATTATATATATATACAATTAACAGATTATATATTGATAGTCATATTAATATATATATGTGTGTGTGTGTGTGTGTGTGTGTGTGTGTGTGTGTGTGTATTGGGATTTTACAGCTAATACTAGATTACTCCGAATATTGCTCGTGTCCTTTCTAAAAATCTAATTTTTAAATATGAAGAATATACCTAAAATTTTAAACTATAATGCGATGTCCTGTCAATAAAAATGTATACTCCCAAGTACGGATCTACGTAAATATATGTAGCGATAAAAAACGAATCTGTTTTAACAATTAGGGTATGAACATGATATATGGGTGCAACCACATGACATGGGATACGATGTCATGCAAGGCTAGGTACAAAAATATATTATTTGGTTTTTATTTTGTATTATTAAAAAATATGTGAAATATATCATATGTGTATCATATTTAGATTTGCATAGATACTCTGTACGAGCAAATATTTGATGTAATCTTGAACTATGATAGGTTTCAAACATGCGAGTCGGGTCAGATTATAACCACAGCTACTAAATACAATATCCGCAACCCAAACAACAATAATCAAGAACTTTATCGCAAGAATTGAAATACCCCAAATAAACATAGTATAACATGTAAGTCGATGTCGCGCACCCCGCGGGTTCGCGGGGAGGCGGAATTTACAAAAAAATGATTTTTCTTACTTCACAACACCGACTAAACTCCAGGATCAGTAAGAGTTTTATACTTCTTAGAACCTTCTCCTTTGGGTCTTCTTCTCCTCCTCTCCTTGAGCTTCTTGAAGATCCGGATCACGCTTGATCGTCGGCCTCCTCGTGTCGAAGATGATACACCCGAGAGTCTATACCTCAAGCTCCAACCTATAAACCGAGTTAACTAGGGTACCTAGTTCACTGAGCTAGGCAGCCTAGAAGATGTAGAGTATCTAATAGTGTATTTTATCTCATGAGACCTTAGGGTTCACAACTCATGTGAGGATTAGGGTCTTTTGAGGAAGAAGGAGGAAAATGGAGAGAGAAAAGAAAAGAGCAAATGAGCAAGTGATAGCTAAGTGAAGAATGGGTCATCTCTTTTCCATACCTCAAGCATGGATTATTTTCTATGGAAAATAATCAACCATGATTGAATAGTGAGTCCAAATCAAATAAACAATGTCAATGAGCCATGCTCAACTCCATGCCACAAATATCTCCATTTGCACCTCATTAATCTATTTTCCAAAATAGATTAATCCAAGTAATGAGGTGTCCCCTTCTAGAAGCATCTCTTGTGAAATTACAAGAATGCCCTCACCGTATATACATACCCGTATTCGTATTCCGAAAAATACGAATACAATGAGATAATAATAATCCAATAATATAATACTAGGATCCGGCTTAAACCAAAGCCCACTAGTATTATCCATCCGAACAACATCCATGTAGCCAGTACACGTATGTGATCGGAACCCTGCCGTAAAACCATACGGCCTCTACATCGTTTTGCCCGAAGCAGGAAAACCCTCTGTGTAGGACTCTAAAGACTCGACAGTACGCTGGCAGTGGGTTTAACCACAAGTCCGTCAGCGATATTAGCTGCATGTAACGGCTACCCAGGTATCTGTCAATAAGAAGGCCGATGAGCAAACTCATCCGATCTCTTACTGAGCCTATCTGTGACAATCTCCGTATAATCCGGTCTGTTCATCTAAGATACTCGCATATCGGGCCTAGGGGGATGGTAAACGTCAGATCCTTAACAGCGCAATAAGTCGTCCTGGAGTACAGTCCAATACACCTTGAGAAACTAATGGAATAACTACCAGTAAATCTCTCTTGCCCTTAAAAGTCGACCTTAGCACCACCATGAGGTTCTAGAGGTATCAAGCATTCCAAATTTTAATTTTTATTAGGTGCTAAGCTATACTAACAAGATCTTTACTAGATTATTAGGGTTTGCCTTGGTGATGTGATGAACTAAAGAGAAGAAAAGAGCATACAACCATTGTAGTTCGACTCCTTCACTTCACATGCTCCATGTAGTTGTCCCGCGACTCCACTAGGCTCCACTTGAGGTTTTGGACGAGCTCCCTCCGATGACCTTCGTGCCGAAAATGATCCACGTGAAGTCTCTCTACCTCAAGCTACCTCTACACTAAACTCTTTAGCGTAGTAAACACGCTACACTCGATCGCTAGTCAAGTGTAGGATGGTGATGTAGGGGATGTTAAAAGCTCACAAGTTTGTGTTCAAGTTTCATGGTTTACATCACATGTGAGGGTTGAAGCTTGAACTATAGCAATTGAGGAAGAAGAAGAAGCTAGAGAGCAACTCAAGAAAATGGCTAAGTGTTGAGAATGAGAAAAGAATGAATGGCCACTCTTGACCCCCACTCATTCAAGCATGAAATTTTGCAATATAAAATTGCAACCATGCTTGAATAGTGAGTCAAGATGAATAAACAAAAGTAAATCCCATGCTTGCAACCATGCTCTCATTTTCCACCTCATTTCTATTTTCACAAAATAGAATTTCAAACCATGCTTCATTATTATATATATATATATATATACACATATCATATATATTAATATATATATATATATAATGAAGAATAATTAGTGAGCTAATGATATTAGTTAAGATATAATCATATCACATATAATATATATCACATTATTAAATCAACACTTGATTTAATAATTCAGTTATATCATATATGACTGATTGAAAAGAATTCTTGTTTGTGTAGTTAGAAATTGTAAAGAAATCACAACCAAAAATTATTTGACCGCAATCACCTACGGTGTCGGATGTAGATTGTAAGTGAGTGCGGATCGTCCACAGGGACAGTGTAATCATTCGTCTTTTGAATTAGATGAGTCAAAACTTTAATGAAAAGAAAACAAAACAATTCATGATTTGAAATTTAAGTTCAAGAATTAGAAAAATCTAGATCTAATAAAAAGAAAAAGATAGAATCAAGAATTGATAGTTTGATGATTTTTCCAACCAAATATCAAGAATCGAAATGAGGCTCGTAGAAATCGATCGGATCTATAGATGTGATGTAATCTTACAATGTCGTATTCTTATCCTTCGATGAATTGATACTAGATCGATGATGATCGACAAGAATTAGGGATTTCTAGTGAAACTAGGGTTTCATCTTATCCCTTGTTCTTTCGTCGATATCATTCATATTCTAGCCTCTAGTAAATTCAAGAAACGATCGTAGATCCCTAATTTCGAGCGATCACAATCAAGAAAGCATCGCAACGAAACTAAGTCATCGATTCTTGAACTTGCTAGGGTTTACAAAACTCGTAGGACTCAAGAATCGTTTAAAGATTTGTTACATCATCATTCTATTGATCGTCTCGACTCCTTAACGAGCGGAGTTTTACTCAAACATCATCACAAGAACTACAATCATAAATTAAGATCGAATCATGATGCAAGAATTTAAAGAAAGCAACATTCAAGAATTTCACCTTTTATTTATATCAACAATTTCGTTACATTCGCTCAAGAACTACAAGAGGAAGAACTCGATCGTCGATTTGGCTTCGCTCGGCTCCGTGAGTCGCGGATCGGCTTGGATCACTTGCTCGGTTGGAGATCGGATCCGCTCCTAAAAGGTTGAAGGGCTTCTTGCTTGATTGGTACTCAAGATCTTGAATTTGGAGTGGAATTAGGGTTAGGGTTTCGCACAAGCCTTGTCACTAGACTTGTGGAAGAAGATGAAGAATTGAAGAATACTAAAGATTATGGAAGAACTAGCTAACTAAAAATTGATTACCTAAAGATTGATTAGCCTTTAACCCTAGGTCTAGGCTTCTATTTATAGACATCCCAACCCTAGATCTAGGATTTCAAAGTCTAAGTTTCCCTCCAAAAGTTTGTTAAGGAAATTTGAATTTCCCTCCAAAAGTTAGTTAGAGGAGAAACTTCTAGATGCGATTAGTTAGGAGGAAGCTTCTAGAAGAGGTTAGTTAGGAGCTTAATTAGTATTAGCTTTGCTTAATGATCGTTGCTGATCTGGCAGTAGCTTCGCTAGAATTCTGGAATTTGACATATCTTTCTGAGCTGTAGGCCTTGAGATATGAATTTTGCACTAAAAATAATTTGCTGATCTGACCAAACCGCCGCGGAACCGCGGCGCAAGCCAGCTCCCGCCGCAGTTCCGCGGCTCTTTAGAGGCTTTAGGGCTTGCAACTTTTGGTGATGATTTGGGCTGACTTGTGGGCCTTTCTTTGATATGTTGATTTTTATATTTTCTTTTGAATTGCTACCAGATCTGAAATCATTGAGTTGGCGTATTTTTGATCAGCTCTTTTGGCTTTGCTCCTGCAATTTCCTGCACAAATCTCGACACAAGTGTTGCGCAAATACAGAGATGATGCAATGCCATGAAATGCGGTCAATTTCCCTTAAAGTGCCGGTTTTAAAGTCTAACACATGCAATCTGATATTTTACGACTGATTTGCTAATATGTGAAATATGAATACCGAACACTTCTAAATGAGTGCAAATGATAGGGAAATTGCCGTGTTAAAAATACATTATTTTCGACTGATCAAATACCCCCAAACTTAATTTAGATCGTTTCGAGCGAACTTTTTATTAAAAAGAGAATGAGAAAATAAAGAAAGAGAAAAACTAACTAGCTCACTTTCGTAGGCAACATGATTGCACTGAGCACGTGCAACAAGCCTTTAAACCTCTAGGTGTCCCTAGTAGGAGGAGTGTTGTCTCCTGAGGGTTTTCAGCGGATTGCACCCACAAAATCCAATAATAAAAGGAAGATCATGAATATTACATTTAAAGACAAGAATTGTAAAAGAAAAGCCTTGAAAATTAGGGTTTCCAACTAAGCTAGCTTTTCGGTTGTCATGAGCCCTATCTTAATGGTCATGAAAAGATGTCAGAAATCACGTCCTCCCTCAATAAAACATCGTCTTATTCTTCATTCCTATCTTTCTTCCAAATATCGATCATATCACCCTGCGTGTATGTAAAGACATTCCTACACCCGGAGAATTCAATTCAAGCTATCATACTCTTGCCCATCAGCCTCAGTACTTTTTAATTAATGAATATTTAGATGAGATTGCTCACACACTTTCATGCGACCGTTAATACTTCTTGAGGTACTAACCGAACGATTACTCCTGTGCTTGCTTACTTGGTGTATTTTCCTCGTCTTGCACCACCTTAGGCATAGCAGTGACTCCCAGACCAGTTTGCCTTAGGGCACTAGGTGAAGAAGCACCCTCGCTATATATTTTTTATTGCCCTCGGTGATAACAAAACCAGTGTCCATTTTTCTCACCACTTTATATATTTTTTTTATTCACTTTTTTTTTATTTCCTTCATTCATCGGCTTTAAGACAAGAGCATTTCAAGGTATCCTCTACTATCCCAGGCTTCAAGACGTGTGTAAGTGCGAATAGCAGGGTAGCAACGTTCAAAATGTTTGGCTTCCAGAATAGAAACTATTTTTCAGACTTATTTTTATCCTCAGATTAGTGACGTCTTTCATTTTACTAACCCTTGGGACAACGGCTCATAACTACTTATTACTAGTTCGTATAAGAAAATTTCTAATTTTCTTGGTTTTTCTTAAATTTTTCTAATCTCATGGATGTAATTTTTCATTATCTAAACTTTTATTATCTTATTTATATACAAAAAATATTTTTATCTTTTTGAAATTTTTTAAATTTTTATAGGTTTTCAAAAAAATGTTTTGTGCTTATGCAAAGTGATATGCAAATGATGCGAAAATAAGCACAAACCTCCCCCAAACTTGTTTTCAACAGTGTCCTCACTGTTGCCTTCCGCTAAATCTTGAAAAACCTGTAAGCTTGGGAGGAATTTATTAGTGGGGGCAAAATATTTAAGTGAAGATTCTTCCCCAAACTTATTTTTGGCTCATAATTTTGTAAAAATTTTCTTTTTAGGAGACTGAAAAAAAATGCCCCCCAAACTTGAGTTATGCAATGTTAATCTTTGAAAATCATATGAGGGGGTCAAAAATCATTGGTCGATACCAAGCTTTGCAAAGACCGAAAGTTAACACCAACCATTCAAAAATTTTATCAATGCAGTGCTCTGGTTGGTGGAAGAAGAAGTGGGGAAAGGATAAGTGGTGGAATAGAATGTGTGTGCGTCTCGTTTTGGAGAGACGATGCAGTGAATGTGATGGATTACTCGCATTCTTTTTACAGTTCAGAAGAAGGGGTGGAGGTTCAATTTCAATGATTGGGACATGATTCATCTCAACACCCGTGTCATTCAAAAATGCGAGTTCATCAGCGAAGATCTCCTCAAAAGTTCCATCTATACCCCGATGAATAATGTCATCACAAAGTGCGGGGAGATCTTCAGACTCTAAGAACAGTTCATAATCAGTGTTAATTGTTGACCCGGACATCTCGGTGGAAGAGTCTGTATGTGTATAATACATAGTTGGGTCAAACAACAACAAATGAAAAGAGTCAAGATTAGTATCATGAGGATCATCTAATTCGCTGCTGTCGACATCCATTAAGTCGACAGAACAGACCTGAGCAGTAGGTTCGGAGGGTACACTTCCCAACTTGTAAATGTTCAGCTCTATTGACCTATTCCCGAAAGATAGGGTCATAGAACCATTACGACAGTTGATAATAGCATTGGAAGTGGCCAAAAAGGGGAGACCTAAAATCACCGGAATTTGATTCCGTGGGTTCGTTACAGGCTGTGTATCAATTACAGTAAAGTCCACAGGGAATATAAATTCTCCGATTTTTATTAACACATCCTCCAGTTCACCCCTAGGTTTGGTGATTGATCGGTCAGCCATCTGGAGAGTGCAATTGGTTGGCTTCAACTCTCCGATCCCTAATTGCTCATAAACCGAGTATGGAAGCAAGTTAACACTAGCGCCAAGGTCTAGTAGAGCACGGTTAATGTGTTTTTCCCCAATAGCAATGGAAATTGTAGGATAGCCTGGATCCTTACGTTTCCTCGGTAGTTGTTGGGGGAAGGCTGTGTCTACTGTTTTTGCCATGAATATCTTCTTGGGCACTTGAGTCTTCCTCTTCCTAGTGCACAAGTTCTTAAGAGTTTTCGCATAAGACGGAACTTGTTGGATGGCATCTACGAGAGGGATGTTGATGTTAACTTGCTTAAAAATGTCCATGATCTTCTCCATATGTAGACTTGGTGTGTTAGCCCTTAACCGATTAGGATAAGGTGCTTTAGCAATAAGCGCTGGGTCCATCATAGGAGAAGGAAGTGTGTGTGGAACCGATCCCAGAATAGAAGTGGGGATCGTCCGTGGAGGGGTAAAAGAGGTGGGCTGAAGTGGCGAGCCTTTTAGGAAACGAAGAATAGGCTCGGAAGAAGGTGGTGGGGTAGAAGAACAAGGATCAGAACTAGAAGTGTGTGTGTGAGGAAAGGTCTCAGCTGGGGTTCTATTGATTGATTTATCTGTGTCATCAAACTCTTCCCCAACGTGAGTGTCAAGCACTCTTCCAGATCTCAACGTGATTCCATCCACATGATGTGAATAGCTAGGATTGGGTAAAGGTTGAGCTGGAAGTTTCCCTTTCTCTCTTGCACTCATTTCGGCTTTTAATCTTGCAATTTCTTCTTCCATCGATTTAATACTCTCGCTTTGGGACGCAGAGTTTTTCTTTATATAATCGACAGAAGTCTTTATTTCAGCCGAAACTTGCATGAGATTTGTTAAGACCAAATTCATGCATTGTGCAAATGAATAGGTTTCATCAGTCCCAGTCAACTGCAAAGGACTAGACAGTGCAGGTGTGTTGACCGGATTTTGAAAATTTTATGCTTGAAAGGGGTGCTGACTCAATTGTGGTTGCTGTTGTGATGGAGGAGCCCTTTGGAAATTGTTTTGGGTTGGAACCGTGTTTTGAGTTTGTGATTGGTTCCAAGCAAAGTTAGGGTGATTCCTCCAACCCTGATCATATGTGGAGGAAGATGGATCGTTTCTAGGTCTTTGAAATGCGGCATTGGTATGCTCATGACCTTGAAACGGACATTCTTCCGTCAAGTGAGACGGATCAGAACAGCAGCCACATACAGTTTTGGAGAGTGATATTTGACTTAGGGCGGCTAAGAATTTGTTTTCCATAGTCTCAAGTTTCTTTTGCATAGCCGAAATGTCAGCTCTAACTCCTATGGAAATATCATTGCTATCCCTAGACGATTGACTCACACCCTCCCACTGTAAAGATTTTTCAGTGAAATCTTTTAGGAATTCCTAGGCTTCCCCATCATCTTTGGTCATAAAATTGCCTTGACATATGGATTCAAGGGTCTGTCTTGTGTAAGGAGTAATGCCCTCATAAATGATTCGGCACAATTCCCATCTGGGGATGCCGTGATGTGGACATTGGACTGACAGATCCTTGAAACGTTCAAGACATTTTGAAAATGTTTCATTTGGAAGCTGGGTGAATTGATAGATTTCGCTACGGACTCGAGCTGTCTTTTGATGTGGGTAGAATTTCTTAAGGAATGCTTTGACAAATTCGTCCCAATTTGAAATGGAATGTGCGGTAGTGTTATATAGCCACTTCTCGGCTATATCGCACAAGGTAAATGGGAGGAGGCGAAGACGGAAAGCATCCACAGAAAGCTGTGAAGTACCCATCATTGCGCATACATTTTCAAATTTCGTGATAAACACGTATGCGTCTTCAGACTCGAGACCGTGGAATTTTGGTAGAAGGTTGATGTATTGGGGTTTTATTTGAAAATTTTCCCCGTTGGCTGGTGGAATGGAAAGACAGGTGGAAAGGGGACCTCGTGTAGGATAGCACCTTTCTTGGAGAGAGATGCGAAATGGATTCTGCGCACCAACGGACGGCGGCAGAGTAGTGGTAAAGAAGTTCGATGGAGACGGATCCATCGATGTGGGTGTGGTGGTGGGTAAAGAAAAGGTAAATGTAGAAATACCGACTTTTGGGTCGATCAGGGAAGCGCGGACTTAACAAGCTCTAGAAACCCGTGTCCAGCCTATCTTGTACTAAAAAGGGTTAGTACAAGTGGCAGCGTGAATTTATAATTAGGGGAAATGATGAATGTGGTGTTTGCTTTGAAAAAGGGACGGATTTTTGAAAAAAAAAATGATGCAACACAACAAATGCAACAAGCAAAACCCTAATTCTAGTGGTCACCTAGGTCAAACTCTAGACCACTCCTAACTGCCAAAAGACAAGTCGCAGGATAGAATCCTCCACTGCCTCTTTGTCCCCCGTGGCCAGGTAAGTGCCAGGTAAGTGGGAAGGTAATCCACTACGTAAGTAGTGGGCCTAATTAATAACCACTAGCCTTCGACACACTTGCCTTAGACACCACAAGAAAACGCGGATAAGCAATGAATTACCCACGGCCTTCTCTTGTCCTAAGTGAGCGCGACGGTCCTTAGAGTCATCTCTAGATATTTTTTTTTATTAATGAGGGTAAATGCGGATGCAAGTTTGTGATTTTTGGGGCTTAGGAAGGGTAATGAACTCCCCACCTAATCTGGATTTGGTCGTGCCCCTTAATTTCCGTATTAATATGCAAATAACCAAAAAATCAAAACACGCACAAATTTTTATTTTGCATTTTGCGCACTGCGAATATTTGCAAAGAAATCTGCACAAAATTGTTATTGGAGCAGATTGAGAAGAAGATAAGAAAGATAGAGACTCACAGGGGAAAATTGGCGCAGTGAAGAAGCAATCTTGCCGCGGAACCGCCGCAATATGGGGGTCTTTGCCGCGGAATCGCGGTGGAGTGAGGAGATCTCTGCACAAAATTTTAGGTAAATGCTTCTGGTGCTCCCCTTAGCTCTCTGGAATATTCAGAAATTTTTTTCCACAGCTCCAATGATTCCAGATTTCCTCGCAATCAAATCACAACACACGTATTAGGGTTTGTGCGAGTTTAGATCTAAAAATTATAATGGAATAAAATTTTCAACTCAAATTTCAAAATGCGAACAATTAGCGCACTATCCCCGGCAACGGCGCCATTCGATTGAATGAATTTCTTGGATGTGTTTATCAAATGATCCCCGGCAACGACGCCATTTGATTGTAAAGAATTCTTGTTTGTGTAGTTGGAAATTGTAAAGAAATCACAACCAAAAATTATTTGACCGCAATCAACTACGGTGTTGGATGTAGATTGTAAATGAGTGCGGATCGTCCACAGGGACAGTGTAATCGTTCGTCTTTTGAATTAGATGAGTCGAAACTTTAATGAAAAGAAAACAAAACAATTCATGATTTGAAATTTAAGTTCAAGAATTAGAAAAATCTAGATCTAATAACAAGAAAAAGATAGAATCAAGAATTGATAGTTTGATGATTTTTCCAACCAAATATCAAGAATCGAAATGAGGCTCGTAAGAATCGATCGGATCTATAGATGTGATATAATCTTACAATGTCGTATTCTTATCCTTCGATGAATTGATACTAGATCGATGATGATCGGCAAGAATTAGGGATTTCTAGTGAAACTAGGGTTTCATCTTATCCCTTGTTCTTTCGTCGATATCATTCACATTCTAGCCTCTAGTAAATTCAAGAAACGATCGTAGATCCCTAATTTCGAGCGATCATAATCAAGAAAGCATTGCAACGAAACTAGGTCATCGATTCTTGAACTTACTAGGGTTTACAAAACTCGTAGGACTCAAGAATCGTTTAAAGATTTGTTACATCATCATTCTATTGATCGTCTCGACTCCTTAACGAGCGGAGTTTTACTCAAACATCATCATAAGAACTACAATCATAAATTGAGATCGAATCATGATGCAAGAATTTAAAGAAAGCAAGATTCAAGAATTTCACCTTTTATTTATATCAATAATTTCGTTATATTCGCTCAAGAACTACAAGAGGAAGAACTCGATCGTCGATTTGGCTTCGCTCGGCTCCGTGAGTCGCGGATCGGCTTGGATCACTTGCTCGGTTGGAAATCGGCTCCGCTCCTAAAAGGTTGAAGGGCTTCTTTCTTGATTGGTACTCAAGATCTTGAATTTGGAGTGGAATTAGGGTTAGGGTTTCGCACAAGCCTTGTCACTAGACTTGAGGAAGAAGATGGAGAATTGAAGAATACTAAAGATTATGGAAGAACTAGCTAACTAAAAATTGATTACCTAAAAATTGATTAGCCTTTAACCCTAGGTCTAGGCTTCTATTTATAGACATCCCAACCCTAGATCTAGGATTTCAAATTCTATGTTTCCCTCCAAAAGTTTGTTGAGGAAATTTGAATTTCCCTCCAAAAGTTAGTTAGAGGAGAAGCTTCTAGATGTGATTAGTTAGGAGGGAGCTTCTATAAGAGGTTAGTTAGGAGCTTAATTAGTATTAGCTTTGCTTAATGATCGTTGCTGATCTGGCAGTAGCTTCGCGAGAATTCTGGAATTTGACATATCTTTCTGAGCTGTAGGCCTTGAGATATGAATTTTGCACTAAAAATAATTTGCTGATCTGACCAAACTGCCGCGGAACCGCGGCGCAAGCCGGCTCCCGCCGCGGTTCCGCGGCTCTTTAGAGGCTTTAGGGCTTGCAACTTTTGGTGATGATTTGGGCTGACTTGTGGGCCTTTTTTTTGATATGTTGATTTTTATATTTCCTTTTGAATTGCTACCAGATCTGAAATCATTGAGTTGGCGTATTTTTGATCAGCTCTTTTGGCTTTGCTCCTGCAATTTCCTGCACAAATCTCGACACAAGTGTTGCGCAAATACAGAGATGATGCAATGCCATGAAATGCGGTCAATTTCCCTTAAAGTGCCGGTTTTAAAGTCTAACACATGCAATCTGATATTTTACGACTGATTTGCTAATATGTGAAATATGAATACCGAACACTTCTAAATGAGTGCAAATGATAGGGAAATTGCCGTGTTAAAAATACAATATTTTCGACTGATCAATGACCGACTAATATTATTTATCTGTATATCACATTATCAAATCAACACTTGATTCGACAATCTGGTTATATCACATATAACCGAACCGATAACAGATAACTGCCAGATTTCAATACGGTATCACATACACGTATTTAATCGGGCCCACACACAAATCACATATGTGTCCTACTTCGTTTCGCTTGAACCAGGGAACTTCTGTGTGGGACTCTAAAGACTCGTCAATACGCCAGCAGTAGGTGATAATTACATCAGTCACCCACAAGCCGTCAGCGGTACTGGCTAGACGTAACGGCTACCCGGGTATTGAGTGATATGAAGATCAACAAGCAAGCTTGTCCATAATCTCCATGAAGCCTATCAGTAACACTACCGTACAGTCCGGTCTCTTCGTCTGATATGTCACATATCATGTCTAAGGGTAGTAAACGTCAGACCCCAGTAACGTGATAAGTCATGCCGATGTCTGGCCTATAACGGTTCGAGAAACTACTGATAACACTTATCAATAAATTTCATAAGCAGCCCTGGCCAGGGACTTTCAGTTATAGCCAATCGAGCATAGCGCAACATCAACCCCCAATACCGGGAGAGACAAAACCCCTCCTATCGCTCATTGCCTCCATGTGACTCGGGACTGTACCCAAAATCCACCTGTTTTCATGATTCCTTTGAGCCGTGGTAGGGAGGAAATCAAAGTACAGTGGGAGCCACACAAGACTCTATGACGATCTCGAGTCTACAGACTAACCTGTACCAGTGTCACCAGAGGACTGCTATCTGATGATAGGTATACTACCACATAGGAGTCCTCGGCGAGTCCTGTTCGGTATACCCATTCTTCAATGAGCACCTATGTACAATTTTTGATGTCACACACCAATGGTTGTGGGATCAACCATCGCCTTCTAAGGGACAAGAAACGTACACACTAGTCTACTCTGGAATATCGATGCCCTAGTCTCGATATTCCCTCGACTAGGAACTGATTAAATGATGTACTTTTGGACTACCCTGGCCCCACTAATATGATCTTATCATAATCTTGGCAGTCAAGTACATATCCTAAGGGCTTTATCAACATGTAAGAGACAGACAGTATAAATACCAGTCTACATGTTAAGATAAAGGTAACCTGATAGCATACTATCATGTCGAGCAAGAAAGTCCTTTATATATGTCCAAGTATCCACTATATAAACAATAATAGCCTCTAGGGCATACATATTCCTAACAGCCCTGGCCAGGGACTTTGTGTAATGGCTTTTCGAACACAGCGTGATATCAACCCCCAATACCGGGAGAGACGATTCCTATCTAACCGCTATTGCCTCCAAGTGCTTTGAGACTGCACCCAACTACTACCTGTTTACATGACTCCTTTGAGCCGTGGTAGGGTAGTAATCTAAGTACAATGGGAACACACTCGAGAAGAATAGTGATGTCAAGTCAATAGACTAACCTATACTCATGCCACCCGGGAACTGCTACCCGACGATAGGTATAATACCAACCAGCAGTTCCCAACTAGTCCGTCCAGTGTAACTCATAACCCAATGAGCACCTGTATACTATCTCCGATACGACGTACCCATGGCTGTGGGACATACCTTCTCCCTTGCTGGGATGAGAAGCGTATACACTAATCTATTCTGAAATATCGATGCCCTGTCTCAATAATCCTACGACTAGGGACCTGTATAAGGATGTGCTTATAGACTACCCAGCCCCCACTAGTGTGACTGCCATCACAACACTGGTAGTCAAGCAAAGATCCTAAAGGTTCTACTAATGTGTATAAGCGATATGCTAAAAGAAACATATGCACATATTGAGGTAGAATCAAACCAAGTAGCATACTACCATTTTGATCAAGACTGTTATTATAACTGTGAATATCCCAAGCTTCCAATATGTAATATACAATCCAGTATCATACAATAATGGCCTTTAGAGCATATATCACTAACATAACAGCATTAGGGTGTTACATTATACCTAACTACAGAAGAATTTCATCCTCGATTCCCGGAACAAGAAAAGACAAGAAAACACGGATCTAAGAAAAGAGGTGTGGAAACTTCTGTCGGATCTCGTCTTCACGTTCCCAAGTAGATTCTCCATGCGAACGATTCCCCCATGAAACTAGTATTAGTGGGATTACTTTATTCTTGAGGACCTTTTCTCGTCGATCCACAATTGCCATTGGTCACTCTTCATATGTTAAATCTTCCCTTACTTTCAGTTCCGAGTGATCTAGGATGTGCGTCTCATCTCGAACATGCTTGCGGAGTCGAGATACATGAAACACGTCATGAACACCCGCCAAGGATGGTGGTAAAGCCAATCGATAAGCTACCTCTCCAACACGCTCGATAATACCGAAAAGCCTAACAAATCGAGGACAAAACTTGCCTCGACTACCAAATTGGATCACTCCTCTGGTCGGTGATATCTTCAAGAATACAAGATCACCAACTGTGAACTCCAGAGGTTTTCCTCCAGTATCAGCCCAACTTTTCTGTCAATCCTGTGCTACCTTCATATGATTTCGGACCACGTTAACTTTCTCCACCGTTTGCACAATATGATCCGATCCCAATAATCTTTTATCTCTAACATCGTCCCAACAGATAGGCGAGTGACACTTATGACCGTATAATCCGTTGATTGGAGCCATCTGTATAGTCACCTGAAAACTGTTATTGTATGAAAACTCCACCAAGTCCAAATGATCCTCCCATGAACTCTTGAAGTCTAACATGCATGCTCTTAACATATCTTCAAGAGTTTGGATTGTTCTTTCAGATTGTCCATCTGTCTGAGGATGATAGGTGGTGCTAAACTTCAAGCGAGTCCCCAAACTTTCCTATAAACTCCTCCAAAAGTGGAATAGAAATCGAGTATCACGATCGGAAACGATGCTCTTAGGTACTCCATGCAATCTCACGATCTCTTGCATGTACCGCTCTGCCAAAGCCTCTGTCGACCGATCAACTTGAAACGGTATAAAATGAGCTGCCTTGGTCAATCGATCTACAATCACCCAAACTGCGTTGTTGCCCTTTGGACTCCGTGGTAAAGCTGTCATGAAATTCATGGTTATATGTTCCCACTTCCATTGAGGAATCGGAAGTGGTTGCAACAAACCAGCTACTCTTTGATGTTCAGCCTTGACTTGCTAACACACGAAGCATTTCGGTATGTAGCGAGCAATCTCCATTTTCATGCCTTCCCACCAGAAATGTTGTCGTAGATCTCTATACATCTTTGTGCCTCCCTGATGTACATAATACGCGGAACTATGAGCCTCTTTCAGAACTTCTTCACGAACATCTCCTTTTGGCACACATAAATGACTCCTATAACGTAACGAACCATCTTCATGAATTAACAGATCCATCCGAAATCCCGCTTCTACTTGTTCTCAAAACTTTTGCAATCTTGGATAGTGCGACTGCGCTACTTTAATGTTATCAATCAAGGATGATTGTACTTGCAACTATATCAACTGTCCCGAAGAATTCAGTGGTACAATCTCCAATTCGAACCTTTGAAGATCAGCTATAATCTCCTTCTGTGAATTCAACATCCGTATTGCTGGAAACCGACTTAGAGCATCCGGCACGACGTTAATTTTCTCCGGATGGTATTTTAGATCAAGATTGTAGTCAGCCATCAGTTCTAACCATCTACGCTGCCTCAAGTTGAGTTTTTTCTGGATGAACACATACTTTAGGCTTTTGTGATCGGTAAACACTTCAACTCTTTTGTCCAATAAGTAGTGTCTCCAAATTTTCAGAGAGAAAATCAGTGCTGCTAACTACAGATCATGAGTTGGGTGGTTCTTCTCATGAGTCTTCAATTGTCTTGATGCATAAGCTATGATCCTCCCATGCTACATTAGAACATATCCCAAGCCTTTCCCAGATGTGTCGCTGTAAATAACTAACCCTCCGGAACCATCTGGCACTGTCAAGATAGGAGTGGTGGTCAATCTTTGCTTTAACGCTTCAAAAGCTAACGCACACTTCTCGGTCCATACAAACGGTATCTCCTTTCATGTCAACTTGGTCAATAGTTCTGCTATTCGAGCGAAGTTCTCCACAAACTTTCTATAGTATCCGGCAAGCCTAAGAAAACTTCTGATCTCCCTTATATTCTTTGGAATTGGCTAACCATGAACCGCTGCAATTTTTTCAGGGTTAATGACAATTCCATCTCCGAATACAACATGACCCAAGAATTTTACTCCTTCGAGCTAAAACTCATACCTGCTCATCTTAGTATATAACTTTTCTTATTTCAACGTTTGCAGTACGATCCTAAAGTGTTTTGCATGTTTATCTTTGCTCCTCGAATAGACCAGAATATCATCAATAAACACCACTACGAACTGGTCCAAGTACGGTGAAAAGATTCAGTTCATCAAGTCCATAAATATTGCCAGTGCATTCGTAACTCCGAATGGCATCACTAAGTACTTGTAATGCCCATATCGAGTTCGGAACGCTGTCTTGCAAATATCTTCTGATTTCACCCGAACTTGATGATATCCAAATCATAAATCCAGCTTAGAGAATACCCTCGCGCCACTAAATTGATCGAATAATTCGCCCATGCGAGGGATTGGGTACTTGTTCTTAATAGTCACCCAGTTTAATTCACGATAATCGATGCACATCCATCGTGTGCTATCCTTCTTCTTGACTAGAAGAACTGGAGCTCCCCATGTGAACTGTTGCTGCGAATCCATTCCTTCTCTAGCAATTCGGTAACTTGTTTCTTTACTTCTTCTAATTCCACTGGCGCCATTAGATAATAAGCCTTTGAAATCGGTACTGCTCCAGGAATAAGATCAATCGCAAACTCCATATCTCATATTGGCGGTAAACCCGAGATGTCTTCAAACACATCCATAAAGTCCTGAACTACTGCTGGTGATTCTTCCTTGTTTATTTCCATCAACAAAAGAATGACATTATTCGGCCTAGCCCTAAATTCGATTGGCCTGACAGATTTGCTACCTCCCAAAAATATGAACTCCGGATGTCCGGGAATCTGGAAAATTACCTTCTTTGTCCTACAATCAATGTGAGCGTGGAAAATGCCAAGAAAATCCATTCTCAATACTACATCATAGCAGCTAGTATCAATCACTAAGAAATCTGCGAATAATTCTCGTCTGCAAACAACAATCGAGCAACCCTTGCACTCACTACTAGATATAATTTTTCCATTCCCAGTGTGTATGTCCCAGCAACTAGACAGGGCCGTGTGTGGAATAGAGTGTGCACTAATAAAGTTGGATGGCATGAAGTAATGGGATGCACCTGAATCGAATAATGCCAATGCGGGAAAATTATAAACGAGTAGGATACCTGAAACAACGTCATCAGACGCCTTGGCCTCCTCGACCGTCAAGGTGAAGGGCCATGCTTGATTAGGCCTCTGAGTGATCAGTTTTTGCCCATGAATCTGCTTCTACGGTAGTTTCTGAATATCATCTCTCAATCATAGCTTTGAAGCGTAAGCACTGATGGTATGGTCAGCTGATCCACAAACTAGACAGAGTCTAAGCCTCTTTCGACATTCCTTCTATAGGTGTCTGGGTAGATGGCAAAAGTCACACATCACGCTTCTTTTCTGATCAGATACGATGGGATTCTTCATGGTACAATGCCTCGCTTGTTTACCGGGCTTCTGCATACAGGAGCTCGGTTTTGCGTAAACGCCAGCTTTCGCACTACAACTGCTTGCTTTTGGGTACCCTTTTGCTCTCACCGATAAACTCTGTTGTTCTCTAGCCGCCTTGAGAACTTGGGAGAAGGTGGTCAATCCCAGAGATACAACATGTCTCTGAATTTCCACATCCAGGCTGCGCATAAACCTCCATGCCCTATCCGCCTCACTAGCAACTAAGGGTCCCGCAAATCAACTGAGCTGAGTCCACTCAGCCGCATGTGCATCAACGGATCCACTATTCTGCTTCAAGCTAATAAATTTCTTTTCCATTTCCTCCTGAGCAGACTGCGGAAAGAACTTCTTCTAGAAGCTTCGCGAAAATGTTGCCCAATTGATCGGCTTGGTCAGACAGGTCTCCTCTATGAGCTACCACTCGCGAGCATAATCTACTAATTGGATGCGTACTACATCCACCATTTTCTCATCTAGAATCTGCGCGGCGAAGAACAGGTTCTCTGTGTCAACTAGCCACTGCTCCGCTGGCAATGGCTCTTAAAATCCTATAAATGTGGACATACCGAGCTTTCTAAAGTCCGCCACGGTGCTCTCATGTTGTGTTGGCCTGGGTGCTACTGCAACTACGGACTGCTGGGCTGTCCGCAGACCCTCTTGGAAAGCCTCGGCCTGCCGCTGATTTAGCTCAGTTTTCCGCTTCTGGTTTTCCAGCATACTACGTATAACTCCAAGCAATGCGGCGTTATCAACACGCTTCTAGTATGAATGCAAATCTCTATCCACCATGATTCTGAAGCCAAGACACTAAAGAGGATTAGCAACGGTAAACAAGATTCAATAAACATGATAGCTATAGATTCAAGACTGGCAAGATATAATATGGCAGGACATGTTCCTAATCCCAGGTTTCCTGGTTAGTGTATTGGGTTCAATAACCAACTACAAAAGAACTAAACCCGATTAACCTTAAATCCTACTTCTATGATACCAAACAATCCCTGTCACGCCCTGCTTCACAGAATACGTAAACACGGCACATGACAGAGACAACCATACTACCTGTGGCTAGGAATCATCTCTCCACAGTCATATTACGGCTGTCAAGCGGATATTAAGAACAAAAAAATTTATAATCTAGCTAACACATGTCCATCTGCCACAGTAAATAGAATCAAGAAAATGCATAAAACGGAAATGAATCAAGATCTAATAAACAATAGCATCTGAATCACGTCCCAATATAGGCTCACATCAATAGAAATAAAACTGCTGAAATAAATAAACTAAGTGTCTCTAAACTAAATAGCTAGCTCTTCATTGCTCGGCTTGATTGCTAAAGTTCTCCTGATCAGCTTGCGATAAAGGTAGAGAAACTGAGCCATGTAAAACCCAGACGTTTGTGCGTCATAATATCAAAATAATAGTAATAACCAGGATATGATGCTATGATTAAACATTAGTGTAAATAATAAACACAGGTGTAAAATAGTGAGCTGTATGTATGTGATCTGTATTCTAAAGTCTGTGCTTTTAGGTTATCTATTCTACAAGTCTTTGAAATAAATTTAATAGGATCATCGATATAACTCAATAGTATCCCGTGCGTACCTGGGACCACGGTCAAGATTCTTGGGGCTGAATCCGAGATGTGCTGCTAAGCAAAAAGCAGGTAACATATACAGACGAATGATGTCAGCAGCATTATTTCAGGGCTGGCCGAGCCCGTAAAGACTAATCAGTATAAGTATCGAACTATTGAGTTACAAGTCAGGTTTCATTATTGATTTCCCCTTACCCCAAGGTTTTGTGTTCAAGTCAGGTTTTGATGATAAGAGTCTAATGCCAACACAGGATCAAGTACGTACAGGTCTTGTCTATGTAGACAACAAGTTACGTCCGTCAGGAAAACAAGTCAGGATTTTTGGTATTAGCAATAAGATCCAAGTAATAAGTCCGGTAGTGGGTCGTGAACATGTCATGTACTATATATTAACCAAAATAGATGCCAAAAGTAAAACTGTAACCAATATCGAAACACGGTAAACACAACTAATGCCAGGATGCATATGTATCTATCTGTAATAACCAGTATACATCCATTACAATGATGCAATCTAGATAACATATTAAACCGATATAGTAGTATAGTAATATCATGATGTTTCGGCATGCAACTAGATAAACTATTCTCAGTATGGATACAGAAGGATGCTATAAAACTGTAAATCGGTAAATTGCTGTATAAACTATCATTTATTAAATAAATATTGATATAATCAAATAGCATGTTGCAAGTTTAGAACTTTCCTAATCGGATCTCGCGTCGAGATACGGACATCACGTTCTAAACACCGAATAACGTCATGATGCAAAACTTATGTGCACAGGACTGGACCTGGCTGAGCAGTGATGTGGCGTGATGACTGGTTAGACGACGATGGTGACTGGGTCATCTGGATCGTCGATGACACGCGCAACTTCGGCGAGATGGCCGGAATCAAGAAAAAAGAAGAAAGAAACCAAGAAAACAAAAGAAGAAGAAGAAGAAGAGAGGACTTGTTGCTGTAAGGTTTCTAAAGATGTACAGAGGGATGGTCACGATGTCGATGATGATGAGGTGCTACCTTCGGCGAGGTGGCTGTGAGTTTGGTGATCAGGGAAGAAAGTGCAGGGTGATCAGGAAAGTGTAGCGTTGGTGGTGGTGGTCTAGGGTGTTGTTGGGAGGCGAGGAGGTGGTCGGCGGCGACAGTTGGGTCTACCGGCTATGAGAGTTTCGATGACGAAGTATGGGTTTCTTGGGTCGGGAAAAGCTGCAAAGGTCATTGGGGTTTTGGTTTGGGTCGTCGGGGAGAGGAGGTGAGGCAGAGGAGATGACTGAGGTGAAGGTGATGAAGAAGGGCGAGGACGAGGACGAATGGCGGCGACGAGGAAGCAGTTTAGGGTTCGCAGCGGGGGTGGGGGGGGTCATGAAAGAAGAATGAGAGAGAGCGATGAGGGTTTAACTAATAATAAGTTTTATATTATATAATATATTTATATATATGTTAGAGATAGAGAGAGAAACACATACACAGAGAGAGAGAGAGAGACAAAGGCGAGATTGAGAGAGAGAGAGAAATCTAAATTAGTTATTAATAATATATTATATATATAATTAACAGATTATATATTGATAGTTATATATATATATATATATATATATATATATATATATATATATTTTACAGGTAATACCAGATTACTCTGAATATTGCTCGTGTCTCTTCTAAAAATCTAGTTTTTAAATTTGGAGAATATACGTAAAAGTTTAAACCATAATACGATGTCCTGTCAATAAAAATGTATACCCCTAAGTACGGATCTACGTAAATATACATAGCAATAAAAAACGAGTCTGTTTTAACAATTATGGTATGAACATGATATATATGTGCAACCACATGATATGGGGTACGATGACATGCAAGGCTAGATATGAAAATATATTATTTGGTTTTTATTTTTTATTATTAAAAGAAATGTGAAATATATTATATGTGTATCATATCTAGATTTGCATGGATACTCTGTACTGGCAAATATTTGATATAATCTTGAACCATGATGGGTTTCAAATATGCGGGTCGGGTTGGATAATAACCACAGCTGCTAATTGCAAAATCCTCAACCCAAACAACAATAATCAAGAACTTTACCGCAAGATTTGAAATACCCCAAATAAACATAGTATAATAGCACTAGGGTGTTACAGTTTATTGATCCGTAGTTTGTATATGTGTTGTTAAATGTCATCTAATTGTTATATGTTCACTTAGACGGGATTGCACACTTGCTTGTGTTACTTGTTTTTGTGATTTATATATCTCTATGATAATTTAGACGGATTGTCATGACAGATATCCCCTCGTACGATTGCTTGTACAGTTTTATTTTACATTGTTGTATTCATTTGTTCGGGACGAGCTCCAATATAGATGCCGTTTTCGTATTATGTATAATTTTTTATTGGAGCACGACCAGGATGCGGTCGATGTTACCCTTATATTTCATTTCTATACTAGGATTACCCCGCGTAGGAGCGCACGAGTCACCGGATTCCAGAATTTAGACGATGGCCATCTTATAGAGTTGAGATCATGCTTCCTATTCATGGGATTGGCGGGTGGCTCGCCGCACTTGTAGGGGGTTAGGATCAATGTTCTATGGGCTATCCATATGAACAGAGAACATCGCGTTTTATTTGCGGCTCAAATGAAATGCGTGGCTCTTAGTTTATCTGCTATTCCATATTGTTGTTCGCATGCCTATGATGGTTATTATCTGCCTGTGATACTATTACTTTCCTGCGATGATATATATATATATATATATATAATATATATATATTGTTGGATGTATATGCCCTAGAGGCCAGTATTGTATATGTATACATATAGATACTAGGGATATGTATGTACAGAACAATCTTACTCAGTTTTATAGTATATTATTTGACTTGTCTTTATCGGGATATGTGTATTTATTTATATTGTTATTATATCTGGTTTGCACATATTGATAAAGACTCGATACGGTAGTATACTATTGTGGTTTGTCTTTATCTTAACATGGCATATGTCATACTCGTTATTACATATTGCGGTTACATGTTGATAAAGCCCCTTGGATCTTGCTTGACTACCTGCATTGTGATGGCGATCATACTTGTGGGAGAAGGGTAGTCCATAAGCACATCCTTAAATGGTCCCTAGTCGCATGAGTATCGAGACTGGGCACTGATACTCCAGAGTAGACTGGTGTGTGCGTTTCTAGCCCCGTGGGGGGATGGTTGGTCCCGCAGCCATTGGTCTGATGCACCTAAGATCGTATACAGGTGCTCACTGGGTGTGAGTACACTGGACGGACTCGCCGAGAACTTCCATATGGTACTATACCAATCGTCAGATGGAAGTTCTCAGGTGACATGTGTACAGGTTAGTCTTTGGACCCGAGATCGGCATATGTCTCAAGTGAGTTCCCACCGAACTTTGATCAATACCTTACCACGGCTCTACTGAGTCATGCAAATAGGTTTTGGTTGGGTTCAGTCCCGAGCCACATGGAGGCAGTGAGAGATTGTCGGGGATTCGTCTCTCCCGGTATAGGGAGTCGATATCGTACTGTGATTCGATTGGTCAGGACCATAAGACCTTGGCCAAGGCAGATGGAATTTACTGATATGTTGATCGGTAGTTTCCCGGATTGGTCCTGAGCCACATCGGCACAACTTATCAGGTTATTAGGTTCTGACGTTTACCATCCCCTAGACCCGGTATGCGATACTCTTTGACGAGGAGACCGGACTGTACGGATATTGTCATGGATAGGCTCAGTAGGAGATCCGGATGAGTTTGCTCATCGGCCTTCTTTTCGACAGGTACCTGGGTAGCTGTTACATACAGCTAGTGCCGCTGACGTGCTTGTGATTAAACTCACTGCCAGAGTACTGTCGAGTCTTTAGAGTCCTACACAGAGGGTTTCCCTGATTCAGACGAAATGATGTAGTAGCCGTATTGGATACGTGCAGGGTTCGATCGATTAATGTACTTTGTACTCGGACTTTCGATCGGACAGTTGGTAATACTAGCCGGCTCGGGTTTGAGCCGGATTATTAAATCAGGTATTGATTTAATAATTTACATATATGTATTTCGATATATATATTCTAGTATTACGTTCTTCATGTTATTCTATCTCTTTGGGCGTTCGTATTTTTATCTGATTGCCGGTATGTATGTACTGTAGACTGAAATCCGTATTTACTACAGATTTCCTTCTAGAAGGTGGCCACCTCATTTTGGATTTTCCATTTATTTGATAAATGGAAATGATGTGTAAAGTGAGAGGTGAGGGAGGTATGGAGTTGACCATTCTTCAATAGTTTACAAATGAATTTATAATTCATTTTGGGTTTACTATTGAAGCATGGTTGCTATTGTTTAATGAAAGAAAATAGCATACAAAACCTTTGTGTGTTATTTTCTCTCTCATGCTTTTTCATTATTTTCTTGTGCTCCATTTTCTCTCCAAGCTCCTCCCTCCTCTTGCTTTCCTCCATCTTCATCTTCTTCCCTTTCACTAACATTCTCATGTGTTGAGAAACAAGTGAAGAGGTTAGAAAAGAGATAGCAAACACTTAGACATACAAACTACATCCTAGATTACTTGGACTAGCATCCCAAGTTCTCTAGTTGCTCTTTTGACACTTAGCAAAGAGCTAGAGCCATGGATCATATTCCCGGGGTGGATCATCAAGGACCAAGGAAGGCCGGAGAACAAGCTCGATCCCGGAAGACCGACGGAGCAAGGAAAGAAGATCAAGCAAGTTCAAGGTGGCTAGTAGGAGCTAAGGATGAAGAACGAAGACCGAAGGACTTGGTTCGTTTGGTAATAATTCCTCATCATAGTAGATAGCTCTCCTAGTGTAGCTAGTTAGTTTTATGGAAAGATCCGGGTTTAAAGTTAAACTAGTGCCAAGTTTTTGTTCGTTAGAAAATTTTTGTTCCGCATTTGGCCACGGAAGTTGGCCGGGGCACTTGGGTAACCCAACATGGTATCAGAGCCATCCCATAAAACCTATACTAGATTGTTTAAACGTGTTTAGAATAACGATCGACTGAAGATTTCAAAAACCACATTTCAATTCATGTAGTTTCTGTTGATTTTTAAAAGTGCTCGAAAAATCAATTTTATGGTCTTAGAAAATCATGCAGGCTTTTTTAAGACGACAGAATAAAATTAGTCACGCGATCCCTCCAAGACACCGCGGAACCGCCGTGAAAACCCCCTATTGGCGGTGGTTCCGCGACCGTTTCGGGGCTCACGTGAACAAAATTTCTTCCGGGCCTCTTATTTTTGGAATTGTGGTTTCTGGAATAATTATGTTTGGGCCCATACTTGTTACAGTGTTGGTTTAATACTTGGGGCCCACTTGGAAAGTTTAGTCGATCGTAATTTTAAAATACGTATTTTATTTTCAGTACATTCACTTTTATCTGCGACCGGGAATGTCACTCGATCGGTAAAACTCATCTAATTGCTATATGTTCCTTTAGACGGGTTTTGTGAACGTGACATTCGCGTTGATGTTTTGTGCTTGTGGTTGGATTGTCGTGGTGGATAGCATATGGTGCAATGTTAGAAATACAGTTTATAATTTCATTTGTACAATTGTTATTGCGGGGCGAGCGTCCGACATGTGGACTGCCGTCTTTGCCAGGTTATATATTATTTTGGGGCACGACCGGGTTGAGGTTGATGTCACCGCTTGTATATATTATTTTCTTTTTCTGCATTAGGATTACTCCGCGGTGGAGTGCACGAATAGCCGTGTTCTAGAAGGCAACAAGCCCGCATCTCATAGCGCTGAGACGGAGGGGGCTTCATTCTAGAATTGGCGGGCTATTCGCCGCACTCATAGGGCGTACAGGTTTTCATTGCATAGGCTATCCACACAACCGGGAACGTCGGGTTTTATTTGTGGCTCAAATGAAACCCGGGGCTCCAAGATTATCCACCATTCTTATTGTTATCTGTGATGTTGTTTATTATCATGCCTAGGACGAATGTTATATATACATATATATATATATACTAGTAGATATTGTATATGTTTTGCACCCGCGCTAGTCCAGCCCCCGCTCTGGAGTTAGTTAAGTAACTTAACGGGTGATGACGGGGCCCCGTGGCGAATGCGGATGGCATATATGTACATTTTATTTTCGTTCTTTTCTGGTGTGATAGGTTACAAACTGATGGGACCGCATTAATTTTGATTAATGCAAGATAATAAACCTAAAAGATGTTGTTGGAACCAAGTTTTAAAAACTGATATTACAGATGTTCTCTTTTGCTTTGCATAGTGATATTCAGTTTGGAATATCCAGCACCTCATTCGACGAGGCAAGGGCCGAGATCCCTTCACCGGGAGTGACCCCTTGAGTAAAAGTTTGCGTCAGGGTAATAACTTCACTATAGTCAATTATTTTTTCTTTGCATCGTGGTATTCAGTTTGGAATATCCTGCACCTCATTCGATGAGAAAAGAGCCGAGATCCCCTCATAGGGAGTGACCTCTTTAGCAAAAGTTTTCACCACTATATATTTACAAAACTACCCAGGTTCCTTCAATGATATCAAGTTCATTACGTTAACGGGTTTTTCGCCAAAAACCCAGTCGTAGCCCTCCGTTATTTCAGAATAGTAATATTTAGTATTCGTGCTGCGTTTGTTGACCTAGTCAAGGCGTAGTGTACGGTAGCTAAGTAGTATTTTTCTGTGCATTGTAAATGCGATTGGTTAGGACAGTCGTGCGGCCTTGTTGACCTAGTCAAGGGCTCGTACGGGTGGGTTTAATGCAATCAAGAAAATGACTGGTAGAACTTGTCTAGCGGTTTATGGTTTGTTGACCTAGTCAAGATTATAAATCGTTAGGGGCAAAAACCACATCGGGAGTTTCAAACATAAAGGAAACTTGCAGATTTAGCATACCTTCTGGAGTTTGGTGACTAGAGTGGATTCCATCTAGTGCATCATACAATGATAGTTGGATCCCGATCCCACTGATGAGTAGGATTACTCTTGAGAGATTATTTCACTTAACAATCAATGCTATAAACCAAGTAGGTGTCTAGAACGGTGTCAGCGGGGCTACGCCTCCATGGAAAGAGGTTATGTAATTAAGGAACTTCGCGAAAGCGTTGGAAAACCTCCCTCGAAGTACCGACACCAGCCTGGCTGAAAGGTTAAGCAAGTATTGTGACGTGCGATCAATCCTGACTAGTTCTTCTTTTAAGGTTTGAAGAAGAATTTAAGGAAACAGTGGGAGCCATCCTGGTTAGATAAATTAATAACCAATCTAATCTTGCAAGAGCGTACGCTGAGTATTTTCCCTCTCTTTCTCTCCAGGTAGCAACCATTTCACGCCCTAATCTAGATAATAAAATGTATCGCTTGACCGATCCGAATTCTTATTCTGGGCTGGGGAACGTCTGTTCGGTTCTAACTTATGACAACAGTCATGAGTGTGAGCAAGGGAAAGAGGAAAGCATGAATTCCTTGATGACCTCATCGAAGAAGAAGCATACTATTGCATCTCCTTTAGGTGTTCTTGTAGTTGAGAACTGCTTTTCGGTCAGTCCTACCTCCTGGGTACTAGATACCGGATCAGGATCTTATATCTGTAATTTATTGCAGGGACTGAGAAAAAATAGGATAGTTGGACCTGGTGATATGTCCCTCAGGGTAGGGACGGAACACAAGTTAATGCTGCAGCCGTCGGTGAATATCACCTAGTGTTTCCAAATGGCAATACTATGATTTTGAACAAATGCTACTATGTACCTTTCATGGTTTGCAACATCATATCAGTTTCTTTACTTGATAAAGATGGATATAACTTTGTTCTTGATAGAAATATCATGAGCATTTACCTTGATAAGGTGCTAGTTGCAGAAGGTACACTGTGTAATGGTATCTATGTTCTAAATCAGAATACAGTTCTGAATGTACAAAACACACGCAAGAGGAAGAGTTCAGATACGAACGAATTATACTTGTGGCATTGTAGACTTGGTTATATCGGAGAGAAAAGACTAAGTAAGTTGCATAAAGATATACTCTTGAATACGTTCGAATTTTCATCTTATGAAACTTGTCAGTCTTGTCTCAAAGGAAAGATGACAAAATCTCCGTTCACCGGACATGGAGAAAGAGCAAAAGAGCTCTTGGGAATCATACACAGTGATGTGTGTAGTCCGATGTCTATACATGCAAGGGATGGGTTCTCGTACTTCATCATATTCACTGACGATCACTCTAGATTCGGGTATGTGTATCTTATGAAACACAAATCTGAAGCTTTTTAGAAATTCAAAGAATATAGAAACGAAGTAGAGAACCAGACTGGCAAGAGTATTAAAATCCTCCAATCTGATAGAGGAGGGGAGTACTTAAGCACGAAATTCCTAGATTACCTAAAAGAGAATGGAGTTCTCTTTCAGCTTACTCCTCCATATACACCACATCATAACGGTGTATCGGAGCGGAGGAATCATACCCTATTGGATATGGTTCGCTCCATGATGAGTAGTGCTGAGTTGCCTCTTTCATTTTGGGGACATGCACTTTTGACAGCAGCATATCTATTGAATGATGTTCCATCCAAATCCGTGCCTAAGACACCATTCAAGATATGGAATGGAAAAAGGCCGTATCTTAAACGTATTAAGATATGGGGTTGTCCGGCTTATGTTAAAAAGCATAAACCAGATAAACTAGAGGCACGGTCAGTTTTATGTAAGTTTGTAGGATATCCAAAGAATAGTTATGGATATCTGTTCTACCATACCGAGGAACAGAAGGTGTTTGTTGCTCAACATGCTGCTTTCTTGGAAACAGAGTTTCTTGCAAAAGAAATTAGTGGGAGCACGGTAGAACTGGAAGAAATTCCAGAAGGACAAACTATAACTGAAGATTTGGTAGAACCACAAGATTCAACTGTACTGGACGAACCTCAGCCACTCCGCAGATCTAGTAGGATTTTTCATCCGCCCGAGAGATACTACGGTTTTCTCATAGATGGGGATCGAGAGGATTGCATCTTGGAAGAAGATGATCTTACTAATTTCAAGCAGGACATTATCAATAGCGACTCTGATAAGTGGCTGGATGCTATGCAATCTGAAATGGAGTCCATGTACACCAATAAAGTGTGGACCCTGGAAGTTGCTCCACCTGGGTAAAACCCGTTGGATGCAAATGGATCTACAAGAAGAAGTTTGGTGTAGATGGGCAGGTGGAACCCTATAAGGCTAGACTTGTTGCAAAAGGTTTTTGTCAAAGACCAGGAGTGGACTATGACGAAACCTTTTCTCCAGTGGCTATGCTCAAATCCATTAGGATCCTTCTTGCCATGACTATGAGATCTGGCAGATGGACGTAAAAACGGCTTTTCTAAATGGAAGTTTAGAAGAGTGCGTATACATGGATCAGCCAGAAGGTTTTGTAGACAGTGGGAGCAGCGGGAAGGTGTGCAAGCTGCTCAAATCCATTTATGGATTGAAGCAAGCATCACGGAGCTGGAACATCTGTTTTGATGAGACAGTCAAGGAATTTGACTTCATCAAGAACGAGGATGAGCTTTGTATTTATAAGATGATTGTAGGACGAACTGTTGTGTTCCTAGTCTTGTACATGGACGGCATTCTTTTGATAGGAAATGACATTCCTATGCTACAATCGGTCAAGCTTTTCTTATCACAAAGGTTCTCTATGAAAGACCTAGGTGATGCCTCGTATATTCTGGGGATCAAGATCTACAGAGATAGATCCAAGAGATTACTGGGACTTTCACAGTCCAGGTACATAGAGACCGTACTAAAGAGATTTAGTATGGAAGATTCCAAGCGCGGTAACATACCCGCATTACACGGAATCACCCTCTCCAAGGAGATGTCTCCCAAGACTGACGAGGAGAGGGTTCGCATGAGCACTATACCCCACGCTTTAGCGGTAGGATCTATAATGTATGCGATGCTATGTACAAGATCAGAAGTAGCTTACGCGCTAAGCGTGGTGAGCCGGTATCAGTCAGACCCAGGTGAGAACCACTGAATAGCAGTAAAGAACATTCTCAAGTACCTGAGAAGGACTAAGGAGATGTTCTTGATTTACGGTAATGGAGACCTCATGGTTGAGTCCTTTACCGACTCAAGCTTCCGGAGTGACAAGGATGACAACAAGTCTGTCTCGGGTTTTGTGTTTACCCTCAACGGAGGGGCGATATGTTAGAAGAGTTCCAAATAGGATACCGGCACAGACTCGACGATGGAGGCTGAATACATTGCTGCAAGCGATGCCGCAAAAGAGGCGGTCTGGATAAAGAAGTTAATAGCTGAACTTCAGGTGGTTCCGTCCATTGTTGATCCGATACCAGTGTATTGTGATAACAATGGGGCTATAGCTTTAGCAAGGAACCACGGTCCCAAAAAAAATCCAGGCACATCTTAAGACGGTATCACTTGATCAGGGAGATCGTAGATCGCCAGGAGATTGAGGTCCGGAAAGTGGATACGAAAGACAACCCGGTGGATCCATTTACAAAGGCCCTCCCTCAAGCACAATTCGAGCGACTTTTTGGGATGTTGGGTATGCGGTACGCCAGCAGCTGGCCTTAGAGCAGACGTTGGGTATTCGGTACGCCAATCACTGGCCTTTAGTGCAAGTGGGAGATCGTTGGATGTATATGCCCTAGAGGCCAGTATTGTATATGTATACATATGGATACTAGGGATATGTGTGTACAGAACAATCTTGCTCAGTTTTATAGTATATTATTTGACTTGTCTTTATCGGGATATGTGTATTTATTTATATTTTTATTATATCTGGTTTGCACATATTGATTAAGACTCGATACGGTAGTATACTATTGTGGTTTGCCTTTATCTTAACATGACATATGTCATACTCGTTATTACATATTGCGGTTACATGTTGATAAAGCCCCTAGGATCTTGCTTGACTACCTGCGTTGTGATAGCGATCATACTTGTGGGAGCAGGGTAGCCCATAAGAACATCCTTAAATGGTACCTAGTCGCGTGAGTATTGAGACTGGGCACTGATACTCCAGAGTAGACTGGTGTGTACGTTTCTAGCCCCGTGGGGGGGGGATGGTTGGTCCCACAGCCATTGGTCTGATGCACCTAAGATCGTATACAGGTGCTTACTGGGTGTGAGTACACTGGACGGACTCGCCGAGAACTTCCATATGGTACTATACCTATCGTCATATGGAAGTTCTCAGGTGACATGTGTACAGGTTAATCTTTGGACCCGAGATCGGCATATGTCTCAAGTGAGTTCCCATTGAACTTTGATCATTACCCTACCATGGCTCTACTGAGTCGTGCAAACAGATTTTGGTTGGGTTCAGTCCCGAGCCACATGGAGGCAGTGAGCGATTGTCGGGGATTCGTCTCTCCCGGTATAGGGAGTCGATATCGTACTGTGATTCGATTGGTCAGGACCATAAGACCTTGGCCAAGGCAGATGGAATTTACTGATATGTTGATCGGTAGTTTCCCGGATTGGTCCTGAGCCACATAGGCACGACTTATCAGGTTATTAGGGTCTGACCTTTACCATCCCCTAGACCCGGTATGCGATACTCTTTGACGAGGAGACCGGACTGTACGTATATTGTCATGGATAGGCTCAGTAGGAGATCCGGATGAGTTTGCTCGTCGGCCTTTTTTCGACAGGTACCTGGGTAGCCGTTATGTACAGCTAGTGCCGCTGACGTGCTTGTGGTTAAACCCACTGCCAGAGTACTGTCGAGTCTTCAGAGTCCCACATAGAGGGTTTCCCTGATTCAGGCGAAATAATGTAGTAGCCGTATTGGATACGTGCAGGGTTCGATCGATAGATGTACTTTATACTTGGACTTTCGATTGGACAGTTGGTAATACTAGCCGGCTCGGGTTTGAGCTGGATTATTAAATCAGGTATTGATTTAATAATTTACGTATATGTATTTCGATATATATATTCTAGTATTACGTTCTTCGTGTTGTTCTATCTCTTTGTGCGTTCGGATTTTTATCTGATTGCCCGTATGTATGTACTATAGACTGAAATCCGTATTTACTACAAATTTCCTTCTAGAAGGTGGCCACTTCATTTTGGATTTTCCATTTATTTGATAAATGGAAATGAGGTGTAAAGTGAGAGGTGAGGGAGGTATGGAGTTGACTATGCTTCAATAGTTTACAAATGAATTTATAATTCATTTTGGGTTTACTATTGAAGCATGGTTGCTATTGTTTAATGAAAGAAAATAGCATACAAAACCTTTGTGTGTTATTTTCTCTTTCATGCTTGTTCATTATTTTCTTGTGCTCCATTTTCTCTCCAAGATCCTCCCTCCTCTTGCTTTCCTCCATCTTCATCTTCTTCCCTTTCACTTACATTCTCATGTGTTGAGAAACAAGTGAGGAAGTTAGAAAAGAGATTGCAAACACTTAAACATCCAAACTACATCCTAGATTACTTGGACTAGCATCCCAAGTTCTCTAGTTGCTCTTTTGACACTTAGCAAAGAGCTAGAGCCATGGATCATATTCCCGGGGTGGATCATAAAGGACCAAGGAAGGCCGGAGAACAAGCTCGATCCCGAAGGACCGACGGAGCAAGGAAAGAAGATCAAGCAAGTTCAAGGTGGCTAGTAGGAGTTAAGGATGAAGAACGAAGACAGATGGACTTGGTTCGTTTGGTAAGAATTCCTCATCATAGTAGATAGCTCTCCTAGTGTAGCTAGTTAGTTTTATGGAAAGATCCGGGTTTAAAGTTAAACTAGTGCCAAGTTTTTGTTCGTTAGAAATTTTTTGTTCTGCATTTGGCTACGAAAGTTGGCCGGAGCACTAGGGTAACCTAACATATATATATATATATATATATATATATATATATATATATATATATATATATGTTAGTAGATACTTTTATATGTTTTGCATCCGCGCTAGCCCTGTTCCCGTCCTGCCGTAAGTTAAGTAACCTTATGGTGAAAACCCGGGACCCCGTGGAGAATGTGAATGGCATATAAAAGCATACTATTTTTGTTGTTTGATGGGACTGCATTATATGTATAATGCAAAGAAAACAGACCTAATTGATGTTGTCGGAACCAATTTTTAAAACTACTTGGTTTTCTTCAAAATAATAGTCATATTGTTTTGCTTTGCATAGAGGTATTTAGTTAAGAATATCCTGCACCTCATTATATGAGAAAAGGGCCTTGATCTCCTCATGGGGAGTTCGTTCTTATGAAAATTTTTATGGTACTAGTTTTAAAATGTGGAGCCTAAACCACTCCATTTCAAAGCCACTTGAGTTACTTCAACGATATTAAGGTCATCACGTTAAAGGTTTTTCGCCAAAACCAGCCGTAGCTCTCCGTCATTTCAGATGAGTATCAACTAGTATTCATGCTACGTGTTTTGACCTTCGCCAAGACATAGTGTTTGGTAGCTAGAGGATATTTGTCTGTTGCATTGATTGATGCATTAATCTAGGACAAGCGTACGCTATTTTGACCTTCGCCCAAGGGCTAATACGAATGTGTCTAGATTAATCAGGACAATGACGGGTTGAACTTGACTTGCGACTTATGATGTTTTGACCTTCGTCAAAGTCATTAGTGCCTGGGGCAAAAATCATATCAGGAGTTTCAAATATATGGGAACTTGCCAGGTTTGCTGCATACCTTCTGAAGTGTGGTAATTTTGGTCGACCTCTGTCAAAATTATCATACAATGATTGTTGGGTCCCGATTCCCACTGATGAGTAGGTATTACTCCTCGGGAGATTTTCACTTCACAATTAGCTAACCTATTAGGTGTATAAAAAGTGTTAAAGAGGTTATGTCTCTGCGAAAATGAGGTTATTTATTTGGGTCCGTGCGAAAGCACGGGGGACCTCCCGCGGAGTACCAATACTGACCTGGCTGAATGGTTAGCGAGCTTGTAAGGTGTATATGATCCCGAATACTTCTCCTTTTAGGGTTTGAAGGAGAATTCGATGATACAGTAGGAACCATCCTAATTAGATAAAATGATAACCAATCTAATCTTGATAAAGTGCACGCTGAATGTTTCTTTTCTCTCTCTGGTTACAGCAACACATGAATTACCTAAAACTAAAACTCATGAACCAAGTTTACCGAATCTTCTTACAAACTTTGGCTCTGGATTGTCATAATTCACGACAAAGTCATATATTTCCCTGCTACTCATACTTTTCCTTTGCATTTTTCCATAATACTCCGTATCACTACGATGATCCTGAAGGGTTCTCTAGCACTACTATAAGGGTTTGGTAGCATCACACATGCCATATTAAAATTTTATAGGGTGCTAAAGAAACTATCCTAAGGATCAAACTAGAAAAACTAGGGCAACACTTAAACTATCACAATCCACAAGTAATAAAGTACTAGGTTTAGAGAATACAACCTTTGTAGCTCCCTTCGCTAGACTCCTTGGCTACTTGAGAGTTGAAAGAAGCTTGCTTGAGATCCTCCAAGTCCACGATGATCCACCCGGAGTCCTCTTTGTCCAAGCTCAAAGCTCCACTTGATCAAGAGAAGAATTTGAAGCCAACACTCTAAACTAATGGGCAAGAGTAGTATAAAATGATTAAGTGGTTTGATTTCTAACTTAAAAACCCTAACTTGATCACTCTTTCACTCACTATCAAAACCTAGAGAGCAAGAGAGAGAGGAAGAAGAAGATGGCAATATGAGAGCTCAAGATAATGATAAGTCTTAGGATAAAAATGAGAAAAGAAAATATATATATTTTCTTCTTCTCATTCTTAACCCTAGTTAATAAATATCTAGATATTTCTTTTGGACCAAAAATGGCCATGAAAAATAACTCATGGTTAACTCAATGGTTTAGTGCAAGAATAAAAGAATCAACCATGAATTATTATCATTTCCACTAACTCCAAAAATAAATATTAACATATTTATAAAGGTGTGAGTCTTATATTGCCACCATCAAATGTATCAACAACCATGATACAAATGAGTATGCATGTATGTGTGCATGCACATCCATATGTGCATCAATGTAAACATGTGCATACATGCATGCATACACCAAAAGACAAAAGGATTTAAAGTGAAAATGCTAATGGTCAATGTTAAATCAACACTTGATTTAGCGAACCGGTCATATCTCATACGACCCGACCAATAGTAAACCGCCCGATTAATATACGGTATTACATACACGCATTTAATCGGGTCCCCGCGCATATCACATATGCACACCACATCGTTTCGTCTGGGCTAGGTAACTCCATTGTAGGACTCTAAGACTCATCAATACGCCGGCAGTGGGTGATGATCATAGCACGCACCCCCAAGCCGCAGGAGGTCAGCTAAACATAACGGCCACCCGGGTATTGAGCAATCAGAAGAAAACAAGCGAACCTATCACAACTCCCATTGCGCCAACCGGTAACACTACCATACAGTACGGTCTCTTCGTCAGATATGCTGCATATCGAGTCTAGGGATGGTAATGTCGACCCCAATAACTCAATAAGTCGCGCCGATGAATGGTCTATAACAGATCGAGAAACTACTGATTACTCTTATTAGTAAATCTAAACAGCCCTGGCCAGAGACTTACTGATATAGCCAATCGAGCACAGCACAACATCAACTCCCAATATCGGGAGAGAATAACCCTTCCTATCACTCATCGTCTCCATGTGTCTCGGGACTGTACCCAAAAGCCACCTGTTTGCACGACTTAGTAGAGCCGTGGTAGGGTAGTAATCAAAGTACAGTGGGAGAACACACAAGACTCTATGACGATCTCGGGTCTACAGACTAACCTGTACCAGTGTCACCTAAGAACTGCTATCCGACGATAGATATAATACTATATAGGAGTTCTCGGTGAGTCCGTCCAGTGTACCCAGTCTCCACCGAGCACCCGTATATGACCTCGATGTCAAACATCAATGGATGTGGGAACATCCATCGCCCATCATATGGGTCTAGTATCATATACGATAGTCTACTTTGGTATATCGATGCCCCGTCTCGATACACCTACGACTAGGGACATTTCAGGATATGCTTATAAACTACAGAAATCCCACTAGTATGATCTCCATCATAATCACAGTAGTCAAGCCAATATCCTCAGGGGTTTATCAACATGTGTAAATGAATAAAAGCATGATCAAGTCAACATGTCAGATAAAGATGAACCGGATAGCATACTATCATGTTGAGCAAGAATGTCCTCTGTATACACACACACACACATGTATAAATACATCCACTATCATATAATGGCCTCTAGGGCATACATATATCCAACAATCTCCCACTTGCACTAAGGCCAGTTATTGGCGTATCTCATACCCAACATCTCAAAAAGTCGCTCATGCTGTGGATGAGGGAGGGCCTTGGTGAGTGGATCCGCGGTGTTATTCTTTGTGTCTACTCTCCTAATCTCGATCTCGTGGCGATCTATAATCTCCCGGATCAAATGAAAACGCCTCAGGATGTGTCTGGACCGCTGATGGGACCTGGGCTCCTTGGATAACGCCATAGCCCCATTATTATCAGAATACAATGGTATTGGATCAATAATGGTTGGAACTAATCCTAGCTCCGAGACGAACTTCCTCATCCAGACAGCTTCCTTGGCGGCATCATTCACAGCAATGTACTCAGCTTCCATCGTAGAGTCTATAACGGTATCCTGTTTGGAACTCTTCCAACTCACCGCCCCTCCATTGAGGGTAAATACAAACCCATAGTTAGATTTGCTGTCGTCCTTATCACTCTGGAAGCTCGAATCGGTAAAGGCCTCCATTTGGAAATCTCCGTTACCATACACCAAGAACAATTCTTTAGTCCTTCGCAAGTACTTAAGAATGTTCTTCACATCTATCCAGTGATTCTCCACTGGGTTGGATTGATACCTGCTTACTACACTAAGCGCATAAGCTACATCTGGGTGTGTACATAACATCGCATACATTATAGATCCTACTGCCGAAGCATAGGGTACAATGCTCATGCGAGCTCTCTCTTCATCGGTCTTTGGGAAAAAGTCCTTGGAGAGAGTGACTCCATGGAAAGCGGGTAAGGCACCCCGCTTGGAGTCTTCCATACTAAAACTCTTTAGGATGGTGTTGATGTACCAGTTTTGGGACAATCCCAATAACCTCTTGGATCTATCCCTATAGATTCTAATGCCCAGAATGTATGTGGCATCACCCAGGTCCTTCATGGAGAACCTTAGTGATAAGAAAGATTTGGCCGACTGTACCATAAGAATATCATTTCCTATCAGAAGAATGTCATCCACGTACAATACGAGGAATGTGACAGCTCTCCCTACAGCCTTCTTATAAACACAAGGTTCATCCGGATTTTTGATAAAATCAAACTCTTTGATAACATCATCAAAACAGATGTTCCAGCTCCGTGATGCCTGCTTTAATCCATAAATGGATTTAAGCAATCTACATGCTTTCCCGCTGCTCCCACTGTCAATGAAGCCCTCAGGCTGATCCATATAAACGCATTCATCTAAATCTCCATTTAGAAATGCAGTTTTAACGTCCATCTGCCAGATTTCATAGTCGCAGTGAGAAGCAATAGCATGTAGGATCCGAATGGATTTAAGCATGGCTACGGGAGAAAAAGTTTCGTCATAGTCCAGACCTGGTCTTTGACGAAAACCCTTCAACACAAGTCTTGCCTTATAGGTCTCTACCTGCCCATCCACACCAATCTTTCTTTTAAAGATCCATTTGCACCCTACGAGTTTTACCCCAGGGGGTACAATGTCCAAAGTCCATACTTTGTTGGTGTACATAGACTCCATTTCAGATCTCATGGCATCCAGCCACTTTACAGAGTCTCTACTCGTGATAGCTTGCTGAAAGCTGGTAGGATCATCATCTTCCATGATGTAGTCTTCTCTGTCACCATCAATGAGGAAACCGTAGTACCTCTCCGGTAGGCGAGAAGTCCTACCAGACCTACGGAGTGGCCGAGGTTCATCAGTTTTTGTTGCAACAGCCGGTTCAACCAAGTCGTCATTTGCAGTTTGTGTTTCTAGAACCTCTTCTAGATCTACCACACTGCCATCTATATCATTTGTAAAAAACTCTTTTTCTAAAAATGTGGCTTACTGAGAAACAAACACCTTTTGTTCCTCCTTGTGGTAGAATAGATATCCATATGAATTCTTTGGATATCCCACAAAATTACACATGATTGACCGTGTCTCGAGTTTGTCTGGATTCTGCTTTTTAACATAGGCCGGACAACCCCAAATCTTAATTCGTTTAAGAGACGGTCTCTTCCCATGCCATATCTCATATGGCGTGGTAGACACGGTTTTGGTTGGGACCCTGTTCAGTAGAAACACTGCAGTCTCCAATGCATGCCCCCAAAATGAGAAGGGTAACTCAGCATCACTCATCATGGAACGGACCATATCTAATAGGGTCCGATTCCATCGTTCTGACACACCGTTGTGCTGTGGTGTGTAAGGAGGAGTGAGCTGAGAGAGAATCCCATTATCTTTTAGGAAGTTTGCAAACTCTGTATTGAGATACTCCCTACCTCGATCTGATCGAAGCATTTTAATGCTTAAGCCGGTTTGTTTTTCTACTTCGAGTTTATATTCAGTGAATTTCCCGAAAGCTTCAGACTTGTGCTTTAATAAAAATACATGAACGAATCTTGAGAAATCATCAGTGAAAGTAATGAAGTATGAAAAACCGCCTCTAGCCTGTGTAGACATTGGCCCACATACATCACTATGTATGAGGCCTAAGAGCTCAGTAGCTCTTTCTCCGTGTCATGTAAACGGAGTTTTGGTCATTTTACCCTTGATACAAGACCGACAAGTTGCATAAGATTTATATTCAAAAGGGTTTAAATATCCATCTTTGTGTAACTTGTTTAGTTAATATGACCAAGTCTACCGTACCAAAGAAAAGCTTCATTTATTTCTGAAAGTTTTCCTTTATTAGTGTGTTGTATGCTGAAAACTGTGTGTTGATTTAGGACGTATATACCGTTATTAAGTGTACCATACCCAGTCAACATTTGATTCAGGTGAATGTTCATAACATTGTTCTGCAATACAAAATTATATCCTTCATTGTCTAACAAAGAAACAGATATTATATTACAAAGCATACTAGGTACATAATAACATGGGTTCAAAACCAATATACATCCAGACGACAACCCTAAGTGATACTCTCCCACTGCAACTGTATGTACATTGGAACCATTTCCAACCCGGAGAGTATGGTCACCTGTCTTCAACACCTTGCTATTTCTCATCCCCTGCATAGAATTGCAAATGTAAGAACCTGAACCGGTATCTAATACCCATGAAGCAGAGTTTATTGAAAAATAGTTTTCTGTCACAAACACACCTGAAGCGGAAGCATCCCCATGCTTCTTCTTCTTGAGCTCCAAGTACTCAGTGCAATTGCGCTTCCATTGTCCCTCTTTGTGGCAGTGATAACATTCCCCTTTCCCCGATTCCCCAGCCGTGGACTTGTCTTTCCCCTTAGCTTTTTTGACTCCACCCTTAGGTTTGGTGGGTTTCTTCTTCATCTTTCCCTTGGCCTTAGCCTTCGGGCGAGAGGAGGAAGATGTCCCAACACTCAAAACGGGAGTCTTCACTGACTTGAGCGTGTTCTCTGCGCTCCTCAACATATTGAGGAGCTTAGGTAGCGACTTCTCCATGTTGTTCATGTTGAAGTTAACTACAAACTGAGCAAAGACTAGGGGGAGAGACTGCAGAATGATATCAGTATATTGTTCGCTGTCCATTTTCCATCCGAGGTCCTCAAGCTCTTCTATAAGGGCTATCATCTTCACAACATGGTCACCTACTGGTGTGCCAGGGGCCATTCGCATCCGAAACAGCTTTCTGGATGCCTCGTATCGTGAGACACGAGATTGCTCTCCATACAACTCCTTTGTATGGTGAAATATGGCTTGGACGTCCATAATCTCGTGCTGCTTCTGATGTGTGTTATCCATCGATGCAAGCGCGAGGCATTTGGCCGTGGCACAGTCAGCGTCCCATGTCTTGCGGACTTCAATATCCACAATTGAATATTTAGGACCTGGGAAGGGCGGGGCTGGAGCCGTGAGGACATATGATACCTTATCATAAGTCAAGGAAATGTTAATGTTCCTCAGCCAGTCTTTATAATTGGTCCCATTCAGTTTATTTTTATCTAGTAGAAGTTTGAGTCCTGACATTGGTATCTACCATTAAGAGAGAGAAAAGAATACACTCAGCGAAAGCTCTTGCAAAGATCAGATTGGCTATTATCTTATCTAATCGATATCTCCCACTGCTTTTTATCAAATTTCCCCTCAAACCTTAAAAGGAAAACTAGCCAGGATTAATTACAGTCTACAACTTCGCTAACCGTTCAGCCAGGCCAGTGTCGGTACTTGAGGGAGGTTCCCCGTGCTTTCGCACGGACCTAATTAATATAATCCTCGTCTTCCCAGAGGCGTAGCCTCGTTAACACCTTTCTAGACACCTAATGGGTTAGCTAATTGTAAACTGCACTCCTGGGAGCAACTGTTGCCTACAGTGGGATCGGGATCCAACCATCATAAGGGAGGTATGCAATCTCATTGCAAATCTCAACTCTTAAAACTCCCGATATAGTTTTTACCCCTAATACTCATGACCTTAACTATGGTTAACAAATCACAAGCACTAGTCAAGTTCTACCCGTCATTTCATGATTAATCAGACCCACTCACATGACCTTTAACTATGGTCAATAAAGTCGCATGAATGTCCAAATTAATCTACATCATATGCAGTGTAGGAAGACATCACTTAGCTACCGTACACTACGCCTTAACTATAGTCAACAAACGTAGCACGAATACTAAGTACTCTACTTCCTAAAATGACGGAGGGTTGCGGATGGTTTTTAAAAAAAACCTTTAACGCTTTGAACTTGATATCGTCGTAGAATCAAATGGTTTTTAAAAGGAGTGGCTTAAGCTCCGCAAGTTTGAAATGTAGCTTTTTCATAAAAAGCCCAGTGGTTTTCAAATCCGATTCTATAACATCTTTTTAGGTTTATTTTTCTTCACACTAATCATATTAATGTTGTCCCATCATTTAAGTCCTTAAGCCAATCACAGAAAAGAAACGAAAATACAACGTACGCTTATGCCATCCGCATTCGCCGCGATGTTTCGTTATGCACCGTTAGGTTACTTAACTAACGGCATACCGGGACAGGACTAGCGCGGGTGTAAAACATAAGCAACGTCTATTATATATCTCATATATAATATAGCATTCGTCTCAGATATATTAAGCGATCACATCACAGAATATAGGCAGCAGAAACACAGATATGATAATATATAGGATATACTAGGATGTCCGTATTTAGTATTTAGCCAATAATAGAAAATACGGATTCCACGGTCGTGATGAATAGCCAATCCCACACCCTAGACCCCTACGAGAGCGGCAAGTGACCCTGCCAATTCTGGAGTTAGGAAACCCGGTCTCGATGCCTAAAGATGGTCTCCCACTGGACCCCAGAACCCGGTCAGTTGTGCTCTCCACCTTGGGTCTATCTTAATGCGGAAAAGTAAATAATATACAACAATGGTGAAATCATCCTCAACCCGGAAGTGCCCCAAATAAAAGAATATTACATTACAAATGAATTTTACATGAATGAAAAGTAAAACTCTCATCTCACATAAATCCCCCGGCTATTCGATCATGACAATCCTATATATCATAGCACAGTAACACATAACATCACATGTCATCAACGTAAGCAAGTGTGCATACCCCAATTGCCGTTGACATATAGCAACGAAACCGGCGATACGCATACTATGCTTACGTTCGCAGAAACAAGTATCACATACTACTAGGCGATGTTAAACCCTTCGATCGAATTAACGAACACCCACATTCCCCAGAAAGCTCAACACTTGAGCACCGTTAAACAATACCCAAAATCTATGCCACAGTATTTAATGGACCGGCCGTAGAAGGGCAAACCCAAACCTCATTTGTGGCGCCACTAACTACGGTGAACCCTAAGGTTTAGTCGTAGTTCTGTGGTCACATCTCGAGTTAGGGTTTCATTCTTCTAGAAGGTCCATAAGAATACCTGCATTATATATTGAGTACGTTCAACCTGGAAAATACCAGTGTTTGATAATCGTTCGACCTGTTTAACGTCGTCTAGGTTACCTATACAATGCTAAATAAAATACGAATACGAAATACTCCGCAAAGAGTCCATTACCAAACTTACATCACATGCAATTCTCGACTACCAAACAATACCAGAAACCCCAGATCAAGAACTACAGAGCACTGGTGCAAAACGAGGTGAAGGGAGCACAAAAGTCCGGCGACGCTCAAAATGACCATTGGTCGCCGGTCGCGAACCGAGCACCCCCCTCGTTTTTCACCTGTGTTCTTATATTCTCCTAAATGTCACTCTGCAGTTACTAAAATAATTTTTAGACCACTTTTTAAAAATTTTCCAGAGAACATTTTCATGGGTTTCTAAAACCGTATTTTTGCGGAGTTTTTCGTTTCCGGATTATCGTAACATTGTCTAGGCTTCTAGTTAGGCTCTGATACTATGAAGGGTTTCTCTAGCACCACTATAAGGGTTTGGTAGCATCACACATTCCATATTAAAATTTTATAGGGTTCTAAAGAAACTATCCTAAGGATCAAACTAGAAAAGCTAGGGTAACATTTAAACTATCACAATCCACAAGTAATAAAGTACTAAGTTTAGAGAATACAACCTTTGTAGCTCTCTTCGCTAGACTCCTTGGCTACTTGAGAGTTGAAAGAAGCTTGCTTGATATCCTCCAAGTCCACGATGATCCACCCGGAGTCCTCTTTGTCCAAGCTCAAAGCTCCACTTGATCAAGAGAAGAAGTTGAAGCCAACACTCTAAACTAATGGGCAAGAGTAGTATAAAATGATGATGTGGTTTGATTTATCACTTAAAAACCCTAACTTGATCACTCTTTCACTCACTATCAAAACCTAGAGAGCAAGAGAGAGAGGAAGAAGAAGATAGCAATATGAGAGCTCAAGATAATGATAAGTCTTGAGATAAAAATGAGAAAAGAATATATATATATATATTTTCTTTTTCTCATTTTTAACCCTAGTTAATAAATATCTAGATATTTCTTTTGGACCAAAAATGGCCATGAAAAATAACTCAAGGTTAACTCAATGGTTTAGTGCAAGAATAAAATAATCAACCATGAATTATTATCATTTCCACTAACTCCAAAAATAAATATCAACATATTTATAAAGGTGTGAGTCTTATATTGCCACCATCAAATGTATCAACAACCATGATACAAATGAGTATGCATGTATGTGTGCATGAACATCCATATGTGCATCAATGTAAACATGTGCATACATGCATGCATACACCAAAAGACAAAAGGGTTTAAAGTGAAAATGCTAATGGTCAATGTTAAATCAACACTTGATTTAACGAACCGTTCATATCTCATACGACCCGACCAATAGCAAACCGCCCGATTAATATACGGTATCACATACACGCATTTAATCGGGTCCCCGCGCATATCACATATGCACACCACATCGTTTCTCCTGGGCTAGGTAACTCCATTGTGGGACTCTAAGACTCGTCATTATGCCGGCAGTGGGTGATGATCATATCATGCACCCCTAAGACGCAAGAGGTTAGCTAAACGTAACGGCCACCCGGGTATTGAGCGATCAGAAGAAAACAAGCGAACCTGTCACAACTCCCGTCGAGCCAACCGGTAACACTACCGTACAGTCCGGTCTCTTCATCAGATATGCTGCATATCGAGTCTAGAGATGGTAACGTCGACCCCAATAACTCAATAAGTCACGCCGATAAATGGTCTATAACATATCGACAAACTACTGATAACTCTTATCAGTAAATCTCAACAGCCCTGGCCAGGGACTTACTGATATAGCCAATCCAGCACAACACAGCATCAACTCCCAATACCGGGAGAGACGAAACCCCTCCCATCGCTCATAGTCTCTATGTGTCTTGGGACTGTACCCAAAAGCCACCTGTTTGCACGACTTAGTAGAGCCGTGGTAGGGTGGTAATCAAAGTACAGTGGGAGAACACACAAGACTCTATGACGATGTCGGGTCTACAAACTAACATGTACCGGTGTCACCTGAGAACTGCTATCCGACGATAGATATAATACCATATAGGATTTCTCGGCGAGTCCGTCCAGTGTACCCAGTCTCCACTGAGAACCCATATATGATCTCGATGTCAAAAATCAATGGATGTGGGAACATCCATCGCCCATCATATGGGTCTAGTATCATAAACGCTAGTCTACTCTGGTATATCGATGCCCCGTCTCGATACACCTACGACTAGGGACATTTCAGGATATACTTATAAACTACAGAAATCCCACTAGTATGATCTCCATCATAATCACAGTAGTCAAGCCAATATCCTCAGGGCTTTATCAACATGTATAAATGAATAAAGGCATGATCAAGTCAACATGTCAGATAAAGAAGAACCAGATAGCATGCTGTCATGTCGAGCAAGAATATCCTCTGTACACACACACACACACACACACACACATGTATATATACATCCACTATCATATAATGGCCTCTAGTGCATATCCAACAAATCCATATTTTTTGGAACGACCATCGTATAGTTACATACGAACTCGAAGAAATTATTTCAGTCGAGGATAGCCACTGGTTCTGGAGAAATTAAATAGAACCATTCGGTTGTCTTTTCCATTTATCTTTTTTCAGGTTGCGAGAGCTCTTTGTATTAGGAAAGTACACCTATTACGCTTATTGGATAGTTTTCTTCCAAATCTTAGACCGGTGCCGAAAAGTAGGGAAAGAAGAAAACCAATTAGCCTGAATGCGGTGTACAAAGGGTAAGATTTAGAGACATAAAGGGACCGAAGTGAGGGCAAAGAAAATTGCGAATACTGTCATGAATTTGGATAATGAAAGAGGCGTTACTAGGAATACCCGGCGACCCTCTAGAAACATTTTTATGTTTCAGAATTTCTGTTTACTTGTAAATGAGAACAGTTTTTCCAATTAATTCTGACTTTAGGGAATGTATATACTGGATTTGGATCTCATGTCTGTATGATGTTACAGATATTGAGAAGGAGTAGAATATTGGAAAATTGGCGATTTGATCTTTAAATATCGGAATTCGTTGAAGTTGGTGATATTCGATTAAATCGCCTGATTTTGCCTAACAACAAATATTTGGTTTTGAATAATCGTTGTTATGTATCAATTTTTAAAATGATATATCTGTATCTTTATTTTATAAAGTGAGATATAAATTTTGAAAATTGTGTTCTAAATATTTACCCTTATCTGTTGAGAATAAGGTAAGGTGTATTGAATAACGGTGTAAGACATTCTTAACCAAAATACAGTTGTCAACTTACAACACTCGGAATTTGAGTTAGTATACTCTTGGGACTTATACATGGTAATGTATATTTTCCGGTTTCCTTCAGGACAAGGGGTTGGTAATCTTTCTTCATTCAAACTTACCTATGAGTTCTCTGGTTTTAAACATGCATTTGTTGAAATGCAAGGTCCAAAGACTTAGAGAAATTTATAGGTATAAGAATAAAGTAGAGAGCCATATGTTGAAAGTGTCAGGATTCATCAAGGTGATCGAAGATGTAGATATTTATACTAGGTATTCCATTGTAGTAATATTGAGAACTTGATTCTCTCACAGGTTACTCATCCGTGGGTGCACTTCTTGATTAGTAATGATGTATTGGCCTTTTTCCATTTAGGTGATATGCACTGGAAACAGCTGCATGACATTTGAGCTGCATGACATTTGAATCTGGTTCCATCTAAATTAGTGCCCATGATTCTATATGGACATAGATTGGTTGCATATCTTGATATTATTAAGATATGGAGTTATCCGGTTTCTATTTAAAAGCAGATTCCAGACAAACTCGAGACACACTTTGGTAATGACAGTTTGTGGATTATTCTAAGCAATTGCTAGGGTTTTGATTCTACCATTTTCAAGATCAATAGTTATATCGTTCTTGACTCGCCATCTTTTATAAAAGGAATCTTTTTGCAAAAGAAACTAGTGGGAGTATGATAGAACTGAATGTGATTCCAGAACCACAAACGGTTATCGAAAATTTAGTAGAACCTAAGGATTTAATTGGACTTGAAAAACCATTATCCACTCTGCAGATTTTAGTAGGTGACCTCAGCCATCTGAGAGATACTTCGGTTTTCTCATACATGGCGATAGGGAGGTCAGCATAATGGTTATGATGGCCCTACTAGTTATCTGCAGGTCATAGGAAGTGGTAACTTTTAAGTGACCAGATGCTTTATATCCAAGTTGGACCCCATGCACTTCAGGAAATTATGGATTTTGGGCTTTGCTGGGTACTCCTGAAAGGGTAAAACCAATTAGGAGAAAGTAGATCTTTCAAGATCTGTGCAGGTGGAAAGGTATGAACCTAATAAGGCTAGACTTGTTATAAAGATTCTAATCAAATACCCATTGTGGATTGTGATGAGACTTTTACTTCAGTGTCTATGCTGAAATCTATACGGATATGAGTTTGCACTATTGCTGTTCTTGACTATGATATCTGGCAGGTGGATAACTATAACGTCTTTCTAAATGGCAATTTAAAAGTGTACGTGTATATGACTCTACCAGAAGGTTCTCATAGTCGGTGGGAGCAACGGAAGGTTTGCAAGTTGCCTATGTCTATTCATAAACTAAAGTATGTATAGCGGATACAGATCATCTATTTTTTGTGACAGTTAAGGTGATTGATTTCATCAAAACAACAAATAAACTTAGTAAGAAGGGCGTAGAGAGTATTGTCCTTGTATTTAGATGAAATACTTCTAATAGGAAGTGATGGTCCTATATTATAATCGGTCAAACATTGGTTGTCATAGGTGTTTCTCCACATAGAATATGGATAAGATATCACGAATTCTGATGACTAGATTTATAGTTTTAGATCTAGATTTGGGAAGTTTCCCAATCCGTGTACTTAGATAGCATTCTAAAAGTGTTTTAGAATGGACGGATTCTGGCGTGGTAGTGTACCTACAGGTGATGGAGTCATCCTCTTTAAAGAGATGTCTTTCAGACTGATGAGGAGAGGGACTAGCATGGATGACATATCATTTGCTTAGACAATTGAGTCAATCATGTAATGTCTTGTACCAAACCAGATATTGCTTCTACACTTGCTGTAATAAGCAGATCCAATCCTGGAGAAACAAAGAGAAGCAGTTAATAACATAAGAGGATGTTCTTGGTATATGATAACGGCAGTCTCCTCCGGGAGGCGATTATCGGTTTAGGCTTCCAAGGTGACCAAGATGACAGAGATGCTGTCAGAGTTTTATGTTTACCTTTTTCTGAAGAGCGGTATATTGGATAGGGTTCCAATAGGGATACTGAGATAGGCATGGTACAGGATGCTGGTTATGACTCAACGGAGGATACTGTTAGGTTCTTTAGCACTCTCACCATGTTTTCTAAGGCATCAAGCATGCAATTTTTAAAAAATCTAGAGTGCTAAGAAACCCATCACCGAGGATCAGAATAGAGAATTAGGGTTTAACTAAATAAGTAAATAACTTTACTCTAAGTGAACAAGGAATACAACCTTTGTAGACAGGTTTTTCTCTTCTAAAGCTCCATGTAGTAGTCCCTTAGCTCCAATTGGTGGTCTCTCGGACTCTCGTTAGGCTCCGCTAGGCGAAAGGAACAAGCTTGCTTAAAGATCTTCGAGGCCGAAGATGATCTACGTCGAGAAATCTCCAACTCAAGCTATCTCTTTACTAATTGAGAATTAGTGAAGCAAACAACCTATATTAAATGGCCAGTTTGGTATAGATTGATGAAGTAGGAATTTTGCTCACTTTAGAATTATTTCTCTCTCTCTTTCTTCACCTCAAGAAACCCTAGAGAGCTAAATTGAGATGAAGAAGAAGATGAAGTAGTGAAATATGGCAACCATGGGTGAGAAAATATCATATATGAACTCATGTAGAGATTTAACCATGGCTAAAGATAATGGTTAGGTTAATAATTATCTAGAGTAAAACAAAATTAGTGGACTAAATCAATAGTTCTACATGCTTCCACAAGCATCTTAGCTATGCTAATTTCCAACAAATTTTGATTTTTCCCTTAATATTTAAATACCCAAATTATCTTTACCTTGGTATGAGTCTCATACACCTATGTCCAATGTATCATCTAGCATGACACAAAAATAAATACATTAATATATATCACACATATTAAATGTACAATGAGAAAAGAAATTCTTAAGTGAGATAATATTCGTTAATATATATATATATATTAATATATCAAATATATAATTATATATTAAATTATTAAATCAACACTTGATTTAATAATCCGGCTATATCACATATAACCAACTAATATCATTTATATCAACTTATCGAATCAACACTTGATTCAATAATCCAGCTATATCATATATAATCGATCGATATCACATATCATGAGATTAGAATATGGTATCACATACATGTATTGATCTCGGTCCCGCACATATCTCATATGTTCCTTACTTCGTTTCGCTTGAGCCAAGAAACCTCTGTGTAGGACTCTAAAGACTTGTAAATACACCGGCAGCGGGTGATAATCATATCATTCACCCATAACCTGTCAGCGGTACTAGCTGGACGCAACGGCTACCCGGGTATTGAGCGATTAGAAGATCAACAAGAAAGCTTACTCATACTCCCGTAAATCCAATAAGTAACACTACTGTACAGTCCAGTCTCTTCATCTAATATGTCGCATATCTAGCCTGGGGGTGGTAAACGTCAGACCCCAATAGATTGATAAATCATGCCGATGTGAGGCTCATAACGGTTCGAGAAACTACTAATAACACTTACCAGTAAATCTCAGCAACCCTGGCCAGGGATTTTCTGTTATGGCCAATCGAGCACAGCGCAACATCAACCCCCATGACCGGGATAGACGAAATCCCTCCTATTGCTCATTGCCTCCATGTGACTCGGGACTGTACTCAAAAACCACCTATTTACACGCTCTTTTGAACGCGGTAAGGTGAAAATCAAAGCACAGTGGGAATCACACAAGACTCTATAACGATCTCGGGTCTATAGACTAACCTGTACCAGTGTCACCAGAGAACTGCTATCTGACGATAGGTATAATACCATCAAAGAGTTCTCAGCGAGTCTTGTTCGGTGTACCCATTCTCCAATGAGCACCTATGTTCAATCTTTGATGTCAAACACCAATGGCTGCGGGATCAACCATTGCCCCATACAGGGTCAAGAAACGTACACACTAGTCTACTCTGGAATATCGATACCCCGTCTCGATACTCCCTCGACTAGGAACAATTAAAGGATGTACTTATGGACCACCCCGGCCCCACTAGTATGATCTGCATCATAATCCTGGTAGTCAAGTACATATTCTAAAGGCTTTATCAACATATAATAGAGAGATTGTACCAAGATACAAGTATACATGTTAAGATAAAGAGCAACCAGATAGCATACTATCATGTCGAGCAAGAATGTCCTCTCTATATATGTCCAAGCATCCACTATAATATACAATCATGTACAATAATGGCCTCTAGGGCATACATACAACTAACAATCTCCTACTTGCACTAAGGCCAGTTGTTGTAGTATCTCATACCCAACATCCCGAAGAGTTTCTCAAATTGTATCTTGGGTATAGCCTTCGTGAGTGGATCCGCCGTGTTATTCTTCGTGTCAACTCTTCTGACCTCGATCTCCCGGCGATCAACTATCTCCCGGATCAGGTGATACCACATAAGAATATGTCTAGATCGCTGATGGGACCTGGGTTCCTTGGCCAAAGCCACTGTTCCATTGTTATCATAATACAATGGTATTGGATGCTCGATGGATGGAACCACACCAAGTTCGGTTATGGACTTCTTCATCTAGACAGCCTCTTTAGCGGCATCGTTGGCAGCGATGTATTCAGCCTCCATCGTTGAGTCTGCCATGGTATCTTGCTTAGAACTCTTCCAACATACCGCCCCTCGATTAAGGGTGAAGACAAAACCCTAGACCGACCTAGAGTCGTCCTTATCACTCAAGAAGCTCGAATCGGTAAAGAACTCCACTTAGAGTTCACCTTACCATACACCAAGAACATTTCTTTAGTCGTTCTCAAGTAGTTAAGAATGTTCTTCACAGCTGTCCAGTGATTCTCCCCATGATCCGATTGATATCTGCTTACAACATTAAGTGCGTACGCTACATCCGGTCGGGTACATAATATCACATACATGATAGACCCGACTGCCGAAGCATAGGGTATCCCTTGCATGTGAGCCCTCTCAAAATCAGTCTTGGGGGACATCTCTTTGCAGAGAGTGATTCCTGAGATCGTGGGTAAATTCGCACGCTTGGAATCTTCCATACTAAATCTCTTTAGTATGGTGTCAATGTACCTGAATTGGGACAATCCCAACATCCGTTTAGATCTATCTCTATAGATCTTAATCCCCATGATGTAAGAGGTATCACCCAGATCCTTCATGGAGAATCTTTGTGATAAGAAGAGATTGACCGAGTGCAGCATAGGAACATCATTTGTTATCAAGAGTATTTCATCCACGTACAATACGAGGAAGACAACCTTACTCTCTGCATCCTTTTTGTATATACACAGCTCATCTACATTTTTGATGAAGTCAAACTCTTTGACTGCCACATCAAAATAGATGTTCCAACTCTGCGATGCTTGCTTTAACCCGTAGATTGATTTAAGCAGCTTCCATACCTTTCCGCTACTGCCACTATCTACAAAGCCCTCTGGCCGAGTCATGTACACGCTCTTTTCTAAATCACCATTTAGAAAAGCGGCCTTGACATCCATCTGCCATATTTCATAGTGATGGTATGCAGAGATGGCAAGTAGGATCCAGATGGACTTAAGCATAGCCACTGGAGAAAATATTTCATCATAATCCATACTTGGTCGTTGACAAAAACCTTTTTCTACAAGTATTGCTTTGAAAGTCTCAACTTTTCCATCTACACCAAGTTTCTTCTTAAAGATCCACCTGCTCCCAATAGGTTTTACCCCTTCAGGAGCAACTTCCAAAGTCCATACTCTTTTGGTGTACATGGATTCCATCTCAGATCGCATTACATCCAGCCATTTCACAGAGTCCCCACTCGTGATGGCCTGCTCGAAACTAGTTGGGTCATCATCTTCCATAACGCAATCCTCGCTCCTACCGTCAATGAGAAAACCGTAGTAACTCTCAGGTGAATAAGAAACTCTACTAGATTTGCGGAGTGGCTGGGGTTCATTGGGTACTATTGGATCCTCTGTTTTTATCAAATCATCGGTCGTTGTTTGTGTAGCTGGAACCTCTTCCAGTTCTACCTCTTTGCAACTAATTTCTTTTTCAAGAAATTCCTTTTCTAAAAAGATGGAATGACGAGAAAAAAACACCTTTTGTTCCTCGCTATGGTAGAATAGATATCCATATGAATGTTTAGGATATCCCACAAACTTATAAAGAACCAATCGTGCATCGAGTTTGTCCGGATTTTGCCATCTGACATAGGCCGGACAACCCCATATCTTAACTCGTTTAAGACATGGTCTCTTTCCACTCCATATCTCATATGGTGTTTTAGTCACTGATTTAGATGGAACTTGATTCAATAGGTATGTATTTGTCTCAAGCGCATAACCCCAAAAGGAAACAGGCAACTCAGTAGTACTCATCATAGATCGCACCATATCTAATAGGGTGCGATTCCTCTGCCCCGATACACCGTTGTACTGTGGTGTACATGGAGGAGCAAGCTGAGAGAGAATCCCATTCTCTTTTAGATAATCCAGGAACTCTGTGCTCAAGTATTCTCCTCCTCAATCAGATCGAAGTATTTTAATACTTTTACCCGTCTGGTTCTCAATTTCATGCTTATATTCTTTGAATTTCTCAAAAGCTTCAGATTTTTGTTTCAACAGGAATACATGTCCGAATCTTGAAAGATCGTCAGTGAATGTAATGAAGTATGAAGAACCATTCCTGGCATGTGTAGACATGGTACCGCATACATCACTATGTATCAGTCCCAAAAGTTCAGTAGCTCTTTCTTCGTGTCTAGTAAACGGAGTTTTAGTCATTTTGCCTTTGAGATATGACTGGCAAGTTTAATAAGATTTAAATTCAAACGAGTTTAAATATCCATCCTTATATAACTTAGCTAGTCGTGTCGCATTGATATGACCTAGTCTACAATGCCACAAGAAGGACTCGTTCATTTCTGAACTTTTCCTCTTGTTTGTGTTTTGTACGTTAAGAACTGTGGTTTGATTTAGAATGTATATGCCATTACTTAACGATCCTGATCCAATCAACTTTTGATTTAGGAAAATGTTCATAACATTATCCTGCAATAAAAAAATATATCCTTCTTTACTTAATAAAGAAACTGATATAATATTGCATATTAGGTTCGGTATGTAATAACATTCATTCAGAATCAATGTATTACCATTTGGTAATATAAGGTGAGATTCGCCAACTGCTTTGACTGCAATATTTGCACCATTCCCTACTCTTATAGAATGGTCACATATTCCCAATTCTCTACCTTTCTTTAGCCCATGTAACATATTACATATATGGGATCCCGATCCAGTATCTAATACCCAGGACGTAGAGTGTACTGAGAAACAATTCTAGGTAACAAACACACCCGAAGAAGATACATCAACATGCTCATTCCTCATTTTGGTGGTGTAGGAATCCGGATATTCTTTATTTCCTGCTCGGACTTATAACAATTATAAGATAGAGCGGAACCAACGTTCCCTAGCCCAGTATAACAAGCCGGTTCGGTTAATACATTCATATTATTATCTTGATTAAGGCATGTCATGATTGCTACCTGGAGAGAGAGAGAAGAAAATACTTTAGCGTATGCTCTTACAAGATTAGATTGGTTATTATTTTATCTAATCAGGATGGCTCCCACTGTTTTTTTATCAAATCTTCCTACAAACCCTAAAAGGTAAGACTGGTCAGGATTAATTACACCCTACAATTTTGCTAACCGGTCAGCCAGGCCAGTGTCGGTACTTTGAGAGAGGTTCCCCGTGCTGTCGCACGGACCTAATTAAAGTAAACCTCGTTTTCCCAGAGGCATAACCCCATTGACACCTTTCTAGACACCTAATGGGTTAGCTAATTATAAAGTGCAAAACTCTCCCAGGAGTAACACTTACTCACAGTGGGTATCGGGATCCAACTATCTCATAGAAGATGAAATTCCCAATAATATTTTGCCCCTAACGTCCTATGACCTTGACAAAGGCCAACAAACCATAGGCGCTAGTCAAGATCAACCCGTCATTTCATGATTGAATTAAACCCACTCGCACGACCCTTGACAAAGGCCAATAAGGTTGTACGACTACCCTAATCCAATCACATCACATACTTTATATATAATCACTAATCAGCTACCGCACACTACGCCTTAACAAAGGCCAACAAAAGCAGCATGAATACTAAATAGTATTTATTTGAAATGATGGAGGGCTATGATAGGCTTTTAAAAAAACCTTTTGCGTAATGAACTTGATATCGTTGTAGAATCGAGTGATTTGAAAAGGTGTGGTTTAAGCTCCGCTTTTAAAACCATGTGTTTGTCAAAATAAACCGAGTGGGTGTAGCATTTGCTAGCTTTTGCTAAAAAGGTCATTCCCGGTGAAGGGATCTCGGCTCTTTCTTCATCGAATGAGGTGTTGGATATTCATCAAGTAATACCGCTATGCAAAGCAAGAACTAGAGCTACTTTTTTGAAAATTTGATTCTACAACATCTTTAGGTTTCTTTCCTTTCATTAATCTCATTAATGAAGTCCCATCATTTATGCTTCCTAAGCATCAAAGAAGAAACGAAAATACAACGTACGCTTATGCCATCCACATTCGCCACGGGGTCCCGTCATGCACCGTTAGGTTAATTAACTAACGCCAGAGCGGGGGCAGGACTAGTACGGATGCAAAACATAAGCAGAGTTTATTATATATCATATATATAATATTAAGTATTCATCTCACGCAGTTATATGGTCTCATCACAGAACATTGCAGCAGAAGTCAACATATGAAATATTGGATATACTAGGAGTTCCGCGTTTTAAATTAAGCCAGTAAAAAACATGGATTCCACGGTCGTCATGAATAGCCAAACCTACATCTCTAAACCCCTACGAGAGCGGCAAGCAACCCTGCCAATTCTAGAGTTAGGAGACCCGGTCTCGACTCCTCGAGATGGTCTCCCACTGGACTTTAGAACCCGGTTATTTATGCTCCCCACCGTGGGTCTATCATAATGCGGAAAAGTAAATAATATACATCAATGGTGACATCATCCTCAACCCGGAATTGTCCCAATAAAAGAATATTACATTCAGGTTTTTATATGAATGAAAATGAAAAACTCTCATCTCACGCAAAAATCCCCTGGCTATTCAAAACACGACGATCCAATATAACATATCACAGCAACACATAACATCACTGTTCATACCAGAATATTGCATTTAATACCGCCCATTCTTATGCTTGTTTGTTTATAGGCAGGTGCTTTTAATTCGTGTTTGCTATCTATTTACAGGTATAAGTTCCTAGTCCAAAATAACGCAAATGATACAAAATCTCCATTGTTACGCCAAAATCCAGAACATCTATTACCAACAGATAAAAGCCGGGTTCCGGTCATCCAATCCATCCAGTACCGCGTACCAGTTCTAGAGACAAGACAAATGACAGTGGCCATTCGTGTCTCGGACAAGAACAGAGCATGAGGGGGGTAGCACAAGAATCAATGGGTGCACGGAGCTCGAGGGAAATAAGATCAAAAGAATTATTTTTGAAGCCATTTTGGACTGTTGCAGAGCTGAAGAAATTGTGGATGCAATTTGCAATTTGGAACAATCAGAACAACAGAAGAGAGCAACACAAGAAACCCCACAAAAAACGACAAGCCAACTCCTCAAAATAGTCGCGGATCCGCGACCAAAGTGGCGACTCGGCCGCGGATCCGCGGCCGAGTTGACTCAGTGTCAACTCGGATTTTTGGGGTAGTTTGGTAACTTTGTATGGGCTCAGAATCTTGCCCTAGGGTTTCAGCACTCGGCCTATAAATAGCCCAGTTTTGTGCCAAGTAAATGATGCTTTTTTTTGTTAGGATTTAGTTTAGCTTTAGTTCTTCTTCTTCTTCTTCTTCATGTATTCTCCATTAAAATGTAGTGAGAGCATCGAGTGGATGATGAAATGAAAATGAGGGTTTGTTATTTTTTAACTTATATCTTTTAATTCTTGCATTGTCTTTTAATTTCTAGTGTAATTTTGTTCTTGTTGTTAAGTAGTTGTTGATATTTCTTTGCTTGTTCTCTTTTCTTTTCTTTTCTTATCTGTATTTTTTCAAGCCGTGATACTCGACGGAGTTCCTTGCTTAGGTGAGGACCCAAGTAGTTAGCTTGTAAAACCGTATTTTTTCCTTTTCATTCTTTTGTTCCTTCTTGTTTTTGTTTTCCTTTTCTTTTAAAATGTGTGAATAATTCCACACTTGTTAAGGCTAAGGAAGGTGCTATGAGGGACAGAAAAATCCCTTATGCTTCTCTTCGCCAAACATCTTGAAATGAACCTCGACCAAACAAACGCAACCCCCTCACTTAGACGCGCTATACGTGACATATAGCCGCGACCTAAGTCAAGATGTTCTTTAAGCGCACTACAACGTGACATGTAGTTGTGACTTAATTGGATACATGGTTGCGGGTGTTTGGCCGAGGGTTGGAAATAAGCGTATTTAGCGGATGGACAATGGGCACTAGGAATGGATTTAGCGTTGAAAAACTTGCTTAAACTCGCAAATCCCATTCCTATGTCCTCCTAATCCCCGCTACTTTCGATTATCCCAATATCGTCTTAAGAATGGCAAAAGAAAAGCACAAGGCTAAGGAAGGTGCAGGCGATCTGGAGAAATTACTGCAAGTGAATCAATAAACAGAGGTTTTTATTAGGGTGTACAGAGAAAGGGAAGTGCATTGAACACAGTTTCAAGCGCCTACTCAACAATTTGACCGCGGAACCGCGGTCAAAGAGGGAGTTTCGCGGCGGTTCTATGGTCCTATTGTGGGTTTTTGGCCCTAATTTTTTTTCACCCCTTCTCTTTCTTCTAATCTCCTCTGAAAACTCCACTGAACTGTATTTTGTGCAGGTCTCTTTGCACAAATTGCGCCGCTGTAAATAATTTTTTTGTTGTTTTAGATTTTGTTTGTTTATACGCTTTGCATATAATAATATGGACTTTAAGGGGCCATAACACCAATTCAGATTCGGTGGGGATTTCATCACCCTTCTTAAGACCCCACAAATCATAAAAAGCATACGCATCACCTTGAGTTAATAAAAAAATATTTAGACCAAACCTATAAGGACTTGTCGCGCTCATTTAGGACAAGTGAGGGTTGCGGGGAATCGGTCATTTATCTAAACTTGTCTTTGTCGTGCCTAGGCTAGACAAGTGAGGAGGTAATTTTAAAAGGTCCGTCTTACGGTGATTCATGAGCAGAACCCTCCTTACCTCACTTGTGCTAACCTGGACACAATTGGCAGTGAAGAGGCGTTTCGAGGGTTATCCTGCAATTTGTCGCTTGGAAGTCTAGGAGCGATCTAGTTGGACTTTGAAGACCCTAGCTCTACGTATTGTTTATGCATATTGTGATTATGATTGTGCTTGTAAAAAGTTAGTCCCATAATTCAGTATTCTTTCAAAAAAAAACATTTTCAAAACTCCAAAAACAAACATTTTTTTTAAAATAATAATAAAAAAAACCACTTCCTTCCCTCCCTACCTTTTCATTCTTCTAACATGGGTACCCTATCTCGAAAAACTCTTGCCGAACTTTGGTACCCATAACCAGACATTTCTTCTTACGGTTCTTGCTTTGGCCGAACCTTGAACGATCCATCCATGCCCAAAATTTCATTGAGAGATCGGATAGACGCGTCTAGGACAAACAATTGGACTCCGCAACCCACTTCATATCAACCGTTTCAAACATTCACCCCTTCTTACGTTGATACCCCTTTTGAGAGTCCGGTTGTAACTCCGAAACCCATGTCTATTGCTGAACGTATTGAACAATCTCGTAGCCGATCTTTCACTCCTTTCAACACTTCCAGTTGTTGGGATCAACAATTCCATTCACCTTCTTATCTAAATGTTGATCCTACTCCTGTCCAACCATTCAATTCCTATCCATCCTACCCAACTGTTGCACCTTCCATAGACATTGCTTCTATACAGCCATTTGGGAGTTTCACATATCCAGATAACTTTGAATCTTTTACTGAAACCCCTTCACAACCCATGTCTAGTCTAGAACAGTCGTTGGAAGACTTTCGGGTAGCGTTGTACTAACAGACGATGGATTTGAATGCGTCCATGGCCGCCCTCATACAACCTAGTGACCCGATAGCTAGTTTCCAACTAGCTCCAAATTTTCCAATGTATGATGAGGCGGTTGGATAGGTTGAGAATTTGAGTGGAGAGAGTGAGCTGTATACCCTTCCAAATCAAACCTACCCGTTTCAACTTGAATCCCACAATTCCGGTTTTGAATGTCTATCAAGTGTTCCAAATGATTCACCAGTTGAAGATAGAACGTTTAATGAGTTGTGCGACTTTGTAGTGTTTGATTTACCTGATTGTGAAGGGTCACTTTCGAGTGAAACCATCACCAATCCTTTTGACCTCTACGCCTCCATCTTAGAACCACAATTGATTGAACTCCATGCTTTTGATGAGGTGTCTGAGAATCTTTATTTTCACTTGATTGAGAATATCGACGCTGGGAATATTACGGATGATGAACCTACAGCTTTGGATGAGTTTGTCTCTCAAATTCATCATTTACTTTCACTTTCGTGTGGACATCATCCCGAGTCATTAAATGTTTTTCTCGAACCCCATATGTGTCTGGAATTTGATGATAAATGCATGGATGGGCTGATTTTCGAGGAGAATATTGAGGAAATTTTTAAGGATGAACCAGTTTTAATTGATGAGTCGGATTTTCCAATTCATGCCGTCCTTTTCACCGACTGTGCACACCCTCCAGAACCTTTAACAGACACCCTTCCTCAATCACTTCCCCCAATCCTTTCTGTCGTTCTGATCTTGCAAGACACCGTATTACTTTCATTTCCTGTGTCTGGTTTACCAAGTTCGGCCTACCCATGTTTTCTCACGAAACTTGAGGGATTTGACCCAATTTCTCGACATATTGATAGATTAGTACAATCCATCTTTTCATATCGATCATTACAGATTGTACTAATTTATTCAATCCATTTCCACCCTCAAGTTCGTATTTCACTTCTTTCTCCCTTCCGCCATTCTTCTCCTCCACCGAGACCGTATCCCGCTTCTCTCCGCATACGGTCTCGCGTATTCTCCAATTCTTTCCTCTCCGTATTCTTTTACCAACCACACCATTATAACGATAAATTTTTTGAATGGTTGGTGTTGACTTTTGGCCTTTGTAAGGTCTTGTATAGCTTGATATTGTTCTCTCCCCCTAACTCTGAACTTTAACTCTTAAACAGTGGAAACACTGTTTCACTTAAATTTGAGGGGACCTTTTTGTGTATATATATTTTGTTCATAAATAAAATAATAAAAAAAAACAATGAGTGGAGCGCCGACAATTTTGACCCTCTTGCTGTAGCCTGACAGTGAGAGCACTGTCAAGTTTAAGTCTAGGGGTGTGCTCGGTAAGCTTTCTACCTTCGCATTCATTTGTATATTTTTGCATTTGCATACATTTTTAAAACCCATCAAAATCGAAATTTTTTCTCAAAAATATAAAAACTTTGCCGTCAAGTTAGTTAATAAGGTAACATAGATTTTTTATTCCGAAAGTTTAGTTGATACGTTAGAAATAACTAATTCTTATGCTTAGGAATTGAAAAACCTAAAAATAACCCTCAGTCTGTTTAAGCTTGGTAATTATACGCCATTGCAGTTTTTTTTTATAGAAGTAGGTAATCCTGAGTTCAGTTCTTGAGTTAAGTCGAGATGAAGGGAAAGTATTGAAGCTTTACTGAAGGATAAGTTTGAAAAATAGTTTCTATTCTTGAGTCCAAATTTAGAAAGTATATACCCTACAAACTGCACATACACGCACCTTGAAACTTGGGATAGTAGAGAATACCAAGAAATACTCTTGCCTGAAAACCTAGTATGAAAGAAAAATGATATTTAAAGGTAACCACCAAAAGAGCATCATTGAAAAAATTATATCCGGTCTTGAAAAGAAAAAGAAAAAGAAAAAAAAATAAAGTCAAGTCCTGGAAACTGCTATTTACGCTTTAAACTCACACATTCAGTAATCGGCTGTTAGTGCCTCAAGAGGCATTAATAGTCACATGAAAGGTGTATGAGCAAAACTGTCCATCATTAACGAAAAGTAGTATTAGGTATTAAGGCATGGGTACTGTAGCTTAAATTGAATTCTTGAGTGTAGGGGTGAAAATTTACACACACGTGGGGGTATACAATCGATGTTTGGAGGAAAGATAGAAATAAAGAATAAGACTTATGTTTTCCGTAAAACTTATAAAAATCCCTCAGGAGACCGAACTTTAGAAGGAAAACTCAAGAGATGCCGAGATCTTTCTAAAATGTAAAACGTATATGATCTGGGGTTGAATAAATTGAGGCGTGAAACATAAGGGTTGAATATTTCTAACTTAGGATGATAAAATTTCTGACTTAGATACTAAACTGTAGGAGTAGAATCGACGTTAACTTATGAAACTAGCTTGACGGGATTTTGTGGGTAGTATCCGCTGAAAACCCTCAGGAGACAACACTTCTCCTACTAGGGGCTCCTAGAGGTTTAACGGCTTGTTGCACGAGCTCAGTGCAATCGCGTCCCATGCGAAAGTGAGGTTAGGACTTTTTGTGAATAATTGGTTTTTCTCAGGACGAGCAAAAGTTAAGTTTGTGGGTATTTGTTCATACCAGAAAATTGCATTTAGTACCGCCCATTCTTATGCTCGTTTGTTTATAGGCAGATGCTTTAAATCCTTGTTTGCTATCTATTTACAGGTACAGGTTCCTAGCCCAAAATAACGCAAATGATACAAAATCTCCATTGTTACGCCAAAATCCAGAACATCTGTTGCCAACAAATAAAAGCCGGGTTCTGGTCATCCGTATCCTTCCAGTGCTGCATACCAGTTCCAGAGATAAGATGAATGACAGTGGTCATTGATTGGTAGAGATTCTGCGTGTTCAAGTTTAGTTAATTACCGCAATCAAAACGGTTTCGCTTGTAGCTAGCCGGTTGAGTACGGGTCGTCCGCAGGGAGATGGGAATCTTTTTCTATGCGCTTTAACGAGTTAAGTCCGATTTTCCAGATTGGTTTGTGATTAACTAAGTGTTAAAATGATATTCAAAGAGAGCTTGTTAGGGTTAGGATTAGGTTAGTTTGAGTTAGGAGTCGCTCACTTCTTTCGTTGCCACTCTTAATATCGGTGTTACGGTAATCGGCAACAACGGGGATTAGCACGACTAGGAAGGAACTTGCGAGTATAAGCTAGGCTTTCCAACGCTTAAGTTCTTCCTTTTGGTGCTTGTCCGTCCGCTCTTGGCTCTTAGCCATAACCTCCGGTTAATTCAACCACAACCGGTCTCACTATGGAATCACCGCTAACATGTCGGATAGGGTGCCGTAAGGAGCGGATTGTGGTTCAATTAACGGGAGTCGATTTAAGATGTTGGGCAAGGAAAGAGAGAAAGATTTCCTTCTCTCAAACTTCCCTTATCCTACCCTAATAAGTATGGAAACTACTCACACATCATAACGAAAAGAAAACAAAACAAAAGAGGAAGATAGAAAGAAGGAGATTAGAAGATAACAACTAGCTATTTGCGACCTCACCTTGGCAAGGATCAAGCGTAAGCGTCATGGTTGTTTAAGGATAAAGGAAAAGAGAAAAGAAAGAAACAACAAGAAATAACAACAACTAAGTTAACAAATGAAAATTACAAAGCAATAATAATTTAACTAAAGAACAAGACAAGATATAATAACAAAAGGAACTTCTTTATTCATTATTCTTCACTCACAAAAGCTTACTACAAGTTTTTCAATGGAGAAGAGATGAGAAGAGGAAGAAGAACAAGTATTCTAAACCCTAGGAAAATACAAGATTAAGCCCCCTTGGCTTCACAAGGTTCTGGGCTATTTATAGGCAGGGAAATGGAAATCTAGGGCAAAATTCTGCCTGTACATAGAAAGACCAAAATACCCCTGAAGTCCCACCTTTTGCCGCCACAGTACGGCCGCGGTTCCGCGGCCTAAGCCTTCTATTGCCGCAGAACCGCGGCCCTTTAGAGGAATTGGGTCTTCAATTTTTGGTGGCTTTTCCTGGTTTTTTGTGCCCATTAGTCTGGTATATGATTTTTCTCAGAATTGCTTCACGATTTTTCCAGAATTTCTGTTGATCGAAAGGTGATTGGATATGGATCTTTTTGTCATGATTTTCTCGAGCTCCGCATAGATTTCTTGGATCTTGTGTTGCCATTGAGCCTTGTGCATGAAACGACATTGATTTGCCATTTTGTCTCTTAAACTGGTGTGTGGCAACAGACGGATAAAGAGCGGAGACCCGTGTTTTATCTGTGGTTGGCAGGAACCCGGATTTTGTCGTGTTTTTCCATGAATTTCACCGTTAAGAGCCGAGAACCTGTATCCTGCAATTGACTAGCAAACACGGCTCAAGAGTACCTACCGATATGCGATGTGATAAAAATTGGGCGGTATAAAAATGCAAAAATCTGATATGAACAAATACCCCCAAACTTATCATTTGCTCGTCCCAAGCAAAGCCAATTTTATTCACAAAAAAAATTTCCTAACGTCACTTTCGCAGGGAACGCGATTGCACTGAGCATGTGCAACAAGCCGTTAAACCTCTAGGTGTCCCTAGTAGAAGGAGTGTTGTCTCCTGAGGGTTTTCAGCGGATACTACCCACAAAATCCGGTCAAGCTAGTTTTGTAAAATAACTAAGATTCAAACCCTAAAGTTTTGTTTCAGAAAATAACAATTCTATTATCCTAAGTCTAGACTATCGAACCTTTATTTTTCACATCTCGCTTCTCATTTAACTACAGATTTTTTATGTCTTTACGTGCAGTGCAAATAGTGTCGTTAAGTTTCCCGAAGGATCGATTTAAGTCATCATGTCACACAATAAAGCCCAGATAAAATTTTTAAAAGGATCACATAAGTTTTATAAAGAGTTAGGCATTTTTTTTTCAAGTTTCGTTTTCTAGTAAAGTTTTAACTTCAGAATTTCTATCTTCCTTAACAGGAAACTAGGTCTTATTTTTCACTCCACCTTTTTCTTGTTTTTATTTTATACACACCTCTGTGAACGTGCAATAGTCTTTATCATAGAGTAAAACCTTCATATCTCCGCTATTTTTTTTTATAAAAGCCCGTCTTTTATCAAGATTATTCTCACACAAAGAACCGTTAGGAATTTTAACTCGGAGAGAACACTTACTTGACTTTGTTTTAAACTGGACTTTCTAGGCTTCTTAGCGAGCTTTGGGCCAATGCACCCAAACCAGTTGGTTTTAGGGCATTAGGTGTAGAAACACCCCAGCGGACTTAATTACTCAAGTTACCTAGGTCTAAGAACAAAAGACAGTTTGGCGTGAAAATCATGATGATTTAATACGAACGGAGATATAACCGGCAGTTCAATATTTTTTGGATAAAAGACGTGTTTAGTGGGTTCGGTGTGTAATCATTCCAATCAAGTTCCAGATGGGTTATTTTTCACACTTAGTTCCAATTAAGGCATCAATAACATTCCTTCATATTCACTTACTTCATAAACTATTCTTGATATTACTTATTTCAGAACAAACCTATTTGATCCTTAGAAAATCATTTATCTATTTAAAAGTTTTTTAAACATAAAAGACTTGTCATCTAATTTCCAAAACTCACGACACGTGTAGTATGATGTAAAGACGTATATCAGCTATAGTTAACTTCAAAGGAGAGTTATTTTTCAGGTTTTCAAAATCTAATCATAAGATTTAGTTATTCTTATTTAATCAAACAAAACCATCGAAATGTTGAATCAGAGTCCTCCCACTAGCTAACTTGACAGAAAAGTTTTTATATTTTTAGAAAATTTTCAGATTTTTATGGATTTTATGGATTTTAAAATGCAGATGCAAAATATACATATGAATGCGAAGGTTAGAAATGCGTACCGAGCGTACCCCCAAACTTAAACTGGACAGTGTCCACACTGTCATTGCATGAAGAGATCAATTGAATGGTCAAAATTGTCGGTTAGCGATACACAATTTTTTTTTTGTTTTTGTTTTTAAAGAAAAGAATATCCACAAATATATACAAAATGGTATATATATACCCCCAAACTTATTTGGAACAACGTCCACTGTTCTTGGCTGGATAACCGAAGTTTGGTGGTAGGAAGAGGAAGATTATGCAGGGTAAACCGGCTCCTGTAAGACCAGGAGCTCCTCTGTTGGTTCGGCGCTAAGGTACGGTTTTAGTCGATGTCCGTTCACTTTGAAAAATGAACCGTCCTTTAGATTTTCCAAATCCACAGCGCCCTGCGGATACATATTCCGCACAAAATACAGCCCTTTCCAGCGAGATCTGAGCTTTCCTGGATGGAAGTGAAGTCGGGTGTCGTAAAGCAGTACCTGCTGACCAGGTACGAAGGTTTTGCGCAAAAGGTGTTTATCATGAAACACCTTCGTTCGATTCTTAACGACAACCGCATTATCGTAAGCCTCATCTCTAAGCTCGCTCAATTCGTTCAGTTGCAGCTTCCGATGGCTGCCCGCATCTTCGAGAGACAGATTCAGTTCTTTTATCGCCCAAAATGCGCGATGCCCTATTTCGACAGGTAGGTGGCAAGCCTTTCCGTACACAAGCCGATAGGGAGACATGCCAAGATCGGTCTTATAAGCGGTTCTAAATGCCCAAAGGGCATCAGTGAGTTTCAGCGACCAATCCTTACGGTTCTTGGAAACCGTCTTCTCCAGTATCTGCTTGATTTGCCGATTTGAAACTTCGGCCTGCCCGCAGGTTTGGGGGTGGTAGGGCGTAGAGAGCTTATGATTAATGGAATATTTCCGCATCAAGGCCTCGAAAGTCTTATTGCAGAAATGACTTCCATTGTCGCTAATGATCGCTCGGGGGTGCCCAAAACGGAAGAAAATGTTTTCTTTAAGAAACCTAACGACAACCTTGTTGTCATTAGTCCGGCTGGGCACAGCCTCGACCCACTTAGAGACGTAATCAACAGCGAGAAGGATGTACAAGTTCCCAAAAGAGCTGGGAAACGGCCCCATGAAATCTATCCCCCAAACATCGAAAATCTCCGCAACCAAGATCGGTTGGAGCGGCATCTCGTTCCTCCGGGATATCCGGCCCATGTGTTGGCACCGGGAGCAAGTCTTGCAATAGTCATGAGCGTCTTTGAAGAGTTGTTGCCAGTAGAAACCACATTGCAAGATCTTCTCAGCTGTCTTTCTGGGGCCAAAATGCCCGCCACATGCTTGATCGTGGCAAAATGACAGCACACTCTTGAATTCATCGTCAGGGACACACCGACGAATAATCTGGTCGGGACAGTACTTAAAGAGATAGGGTTCGTCCCAGTAAAAGTGTTTTACTTGGGATAAGAAGCGAAGTCTGTCCTGACTTGACCATTCAGTCGGTAGTAATCCTGTGGCTAAATAGTTCACAATATCTGCGAACCAGGGTTTGCAAGATACTGTCAAGAGCTGTTCATCCGGAAAAACGTCGTTGATCGGAATTGGAAGCGAAGGCGAAGAAGGAAGTCGTGAGAGATGGTCGGCAGCTACGTTTTCACATCCTCGTTTGTCCTTAATGACAAGGTCAAACTCTTGAAGCAAGAGGATCCAACGTATTAGCCGAGATTTTGCATCTTTCTTCGCAAAAAGATGGCGCAGAGCAGAATGGTCAGTGTAGACAATGACTGGAGAGCCGATGAGGTAGGGCCTGAACTTTTCTAAAGCAAATACAACAGCTAAGAATTCCTTCTCAGTTGTTGTATAATTGAGTTGGGCGTCGTTCAGGGTTCGGCTCGCATAATAGATTACGTGCGGCATCTTGTTAATGTGTTGTCCAAGGACAGCACCAATGGCAAAGTCGGATGCATCGCATATAATCTCAAATGGGTGCCTCCAGTCAGGCGAAGAAAGAACAGGAGCAGAAGTGAGTGAGCTTTTCAATGACTCGAATGCAGTCACACAGCTCGAGTTGAAGTCGAATGGCGTATCCTTAGCCAGCAAAAGAGTCAAGGGCCTAGCAATCTTGCTGAAGTCCTTGATGAACCGTCTATAGAAACCGGCATGGCCAAGGAAGGCTCGGATGTCTCGGACGCATCTGGGAGGAGGTAGATTGGAAATGACCTCAATCTTTGCTTTGTCAACCTCTATGCCATTTTGCGAGATGATATGTCCTAAGACAATACCTTCGCGCACCATGAAGTGGCACTTCTCCCAATTCAAAGTGAGGTTCTTGTCCTTACATCGGGTAAGGACAGCGTCAAGATGCAGCAAACACTCGTTGAAGGAATCGCCGAAGATGGAGAAATCATCCATGAAGATCTCCAGAAATTTTTCCACCATGTCTGAGAAGATTCCCATCATACACCGCTGGAAGGTAGCGGGCGCATTGCATAACCCAAAGGGCATGCGACGATATGTGAACGTGCCGAAAGGACAAGTGAAAGTGGTCTTGTCCTGGTCTTTTTCGGCGATGGAAATTTGATTATAGCTGGAGTAGCCATCAAGAAAGCAGTAGTACTCGTGTCCGGCCAATCGTTCAAGCATTTGGTCAATGAAAGGTAGCGGAAAGTGGTCTTTCCGCGTTGCGGCGTTGAGTTTTCTGTAATCAATGCATACTCGCCACCCAGTTTGGGTGCGAGTAGGGATTAACTCGTTCGCCTCGTTAGTGATGACCGTTATACCTGATTTCTTGGGGACAACGTGAATGGGGCTAACCCACTGGTTATCAGAGATAGGGTAAATGATACCACTATCGAGACATTTTACGATCTCCTTCTTCACAGCCTCTTTCATGACTGGATTGAGACGTCTTTGTGGATCCCTGGTTGGTTTGGCATCATCCATCAGATGAATGTGATGTTCAACGATCAGGGGACTAATCCCCTTGATGTCCGCCATGGACCAGCCAAAAGCTTGCCTGTTGCTGTGCAAGACCGCGAGAAGGGCTTTCTCTTGCTCTGGAGCTAGAGAAGCCGAGATGATGACAGGGAGGGTCTCGTTCTCACCTAAGTAAGCGTACTTAAGGTGAGACGGCAAAGGCTTGAGTTCGAGCGTTGGAGGTGAAACGATTGAAGGCAAGATTGGTGCAGAGGTCTCGAACTCAAAGGACTCCAGCAAAGGTTCAAAACGAGTGTAGGCGACCGAGTTGGATGGTTTAGGTAACTCATCCGGAAATTCGAAGGATTCAAACTCGGGTGGTGAGCGGCTAAGATCGTTGGAGAATGTGAAACACTCGTAGTCGTTGTCGGGCGCAGAAGCAGCAGCAGGTTCGAAGAGGAACGCACTAGTGGCGTTAAGGTTATCGTGATCAAACAGAAACTCCTCGAATTCACATTCTTCTGGGGTGATCTCCTGGATTGAGAAGACGTCCAGTATATGAGCCTTAGGTTCGGCGGGCTGATTCCCCAACCTAAAAATGTTGAGTTCAATCGTCATGTTTCCAAACGAGAGGTTCATCGAACCATTGCGACAATTGATCACAGCATTTGAGGTTGCAAGGAATGGGCGACCGAGTATCACCGGAATTTGATTCCGGGGGTTAGCTACAGGCTGTGTGTCTAATACAATGAAGTCAACGGGGAATATGAAGTCCCCGACTTTTATTAACACATCCTCTAGCTCACCCCTAGGATGGGTGATCGATCGGTCGGCCATTTGGAGAGTGCAGTGTGTGGGTTTCAGCTCTCCGACGCCTAATTGCTCGTATACTGAGTACGGAAGCAAGTTAACACTGGCACCAAGATCTAATAGTGCGCGGTGATGTTCTTATCCCCAATGGTAATAGAAATCGTAGGACAGCCAGGGTCCTTCCGTTTTTGTGGTAAAGATTGGGTAAGAGCATCACTCACAGCACTAGCCAAGAAAACTTTCTTGGGTACCTAAGACTTCCTCTTTTTCGTGCACAAGTCCTTTAAGATTTTCGCGTAGGACAAGACTTGTTGGACAGCATCTAAAAGAGGAATGTTCATGTTAACTTGCTTAAATAACTCCAGAATCTTCTCCATTTGTGGATTTTGTTTGTTAGACCTCAACCGGTTTGGAAATGGGACGTTTTTAAAATTGGTTGAGTCTAATGCTTGTGGAGGAGATTGTGGAGTTAGAACGGATCCTAAAACAGGTGTTTTCGTAGAGTGAGAAGTGGGTCTATTCAGAGCAGAAGAAGAGGAAGGAGAGCCTTGTGAAGAACGGAGAATAGGCTCAGAAGACGAAGAAGTAGGAGAAGAAGAAGAAGTAGAAGAAGAAGCGGCCGGGGTGTCATCGTTGATCCGTGTGCCGATGTTGTTTTGCAGCATCCTTCCCGATCTCAATGTGGTCACAGCACTCACATTATGATTTTGTTGTTCAAGAGCAACATGTACATTATATGGGTGACCGGGATTTAGGAGTGGCTGGGACGGGAGCTTCCCCTTCTCTCGCTCGCTTAAGGCCGCGTTCAGCTGTGCAATCTGGGTCTCGATGGTCTTGATGCTTTGCCTGTGAGCGGCAGTGTGTTGCACTAAGGACTGAATGGAAGACTGGATGTTAGCGGTGGACTGATTCGATTGTTTAACGAACGCCTCCAGACTTCGTTCGAGCGAGGAAACCTTATCGTTGTTTGACGGAACAAAGTTGTTTGGTGGAAAAGAATTGTTGTGTGCAAAGTTGTTCGCCTGATTTTGAAAAGGTTGGGGTTGGAAGGGCTGCTGAAACTGAGTTTGTTGTTGCGCTTGTTGTTGCGGCTGAGGGGCCCTTTGGAAATTGTTGCCTTGGAATTGATTCTGATTCTGATTCCAGGCGAAATTGGGGTGGTTCCTCCAACCGGGATTGTAGGTGGAAGAGTATGGATCATTCCTCGGTCTTTGCTGAAATGCAGCATTAACCTGATCCTGTCCTTGCGATGGTGGATTGTAAGGACACTCTTCGGTTAAGTGAGAAGGATCGGAACAACAAGCGCAGATGGTACGAAGGGGAAGCACAGGGGCAGGAGCAGGAGAAGAAAATTTGCTCTCTATCGCTTCAAGCTTTCTCGTTATTGCAGCCATTTCAGCTTTCATCGCAATAGAGACATCAAGTTGGTGAATTCCTACCCTAGACAGACCGGTAGAAGTGGAGGTAGAAGAAGAAGAAGTCGGTCTGGTGCTCTCCCATTGTAGTGTTTGCTCCGCAAGGTCGTCAAAGAATTGCCACGCTTCCTCATCAGATTTCGATAGGATGTGGCCCTGACAGATGGTTTCCAACAACTGCTTAGTTGCTGGGTTCAGGCCCTCGTATAAGGTTTGGCAAAGTTGCCATTTCTCTATACCGTGGTGAGGACACTAAACAAGAAGGTCTTTGTACCGGTCAAAGCACTTCCAGAAGGGTTCAGAAGGAAGCTGAGAGAATTGGTTGATTTCATTGCGGATCCTTGCGGTTTTATGATTCGGATAAAATTTCTTTAGAAACGCTTTTACAAACTCGTCCCAACTGGTTATGGAGTGGGAAGCGGTGCTATACAGCCATTTTTCAGCAAGATCGCATAAAGTGAATGGAATGACCCGTAGACGTATAGCATCGTCCGACAGTTGGGTAGTTTTCATCATGGCACAAACGTTTTGAAATTTATTGATGAAGATATAGGCATCTTCAGATTCAAGCCCATGAAATCGTGGAAGCATGTTGATGAAGTGGGGCTTAATTTCAAAATTATCCCCATTGGCCGGTGGAAGAGAAAGGCAGGTGGGAAGTGCAGAACGGGTGGGATAGAAACGATCCTGGAGCGCGATTCGCTGCGGCGCTACAACAGGCGGTGGTGGTGGGTTATTGGTCTCTGTAGGAGGTGGAGCCAATCCATGGGTAGTTAAAGAGATGTTCGGATTAAATTCTGATATCGCGGAAGAAGAGGTTGGTGATGGTGAAGGTGAAGATGTATGAACAGAATTCCGGTCAACGTCGGAGTTGGCCGGCAAAGGTAAGGGTGAAAGAGGAGTGGACGGAGTTTCGACGTCTTAGTCATCGCGTAGTCGGTAGCGACTAACGTAACGCGGACTAGGCGGGCGCTAGTGTCCCGAGTCCAAGCGGACATACACTAAACGAGTTTAGTATAGTCAAAGCGGAGAAGGTGAGGGTAAGAAAACGTTAATGGAGAAATACGATGGGTGGTGGGTGAAAAATGGATTTGGCGACAAAGGGCAAGTTTTTATAAAAGTTTTTGATTTTTTTTTTCCTTTTTTTTTGTTTTTTTTTGTTTTAGAAAGAGCTTTACAGGAATATGTACGGACTTACGGCTTTAAGCAATCACAAACAAGATATGCACAATCTCACCTAGATCTAAGGTCACTTAGGTCTGCTAGACAGCTCCTAACTGTTCCAGAGGGCTAGAAATAGGACCTCAAATCGCCTCTTCTCCGTCAAATGCGGCCAGATAAGTGCCAGGTAAGTGGGAGGTTGTCCAACGCTTTCGCGAAGTTCCTTAATTAAAAACCACTTGCCTTCGTCACACTTGCCTAGACACCGCAAAAGTCAGATAGGATAAACGGCCGATGCCTGTAACTAGTCCTCTGTCCTATTGAGCGCGAAGTCCTTAGGGCTGAGTCTAGTATTTTTTAAATTTAACAATGGTCAATGCATATGCTTTTTATGATTTCTGGGGTCCTGGGAAGGGTGATGAAATCCCCACCCAATCTGAATTGGTTTCAAGCCCCTTAAGTCCGTATTAATGAATGCAAAGCAGTAACAAATCAACTGTAAACAATTTTTATTTTAGCGCGGCGCAAAGAATCCTGCACAAAAACAGTTTATTGGAAGGGGGAGGAGAGTTTGCGCAAAGAATGCTGCAGAAAACACAGTTTATTGGAGTCCAGAGGAGTGGGGAAGAGAAGAGAAAGAATTACCCAAAATTTGGGCTCCTGAAAGCTTCAAACCGCCGCGGTTCCGCGGCCTTAGTGTGCTAATGCCGCGGTTCCGCGGCTTGAAGGTGCCTTCGGAGCATCATTTTTCTTTTGGGTGTTCACTTTGCTGTCCTCTTCTTGTCTGGTTATCCTGAATCTTGATTTGCTTATTGGATTTGCACCAGAATTTTTCAGTAGACCGTTTTATCCGTCTTGAACCGTCGCGGTGTGGCCGCGAAATGTGGGTCTATCTTCCCACGTCTTTGGCACTGAACTCGAATTCCGTATAATCCTGCACACTTGCACAAAAACTAATCAAAAATAACAAGATGATTTTTTTACAATGTATTTTTTTTTTGTTTTTCGGTTATATTTAGATTCACAAGTTAACCTGAAATTACACAAAGAAATAAACTACCGTCTCCCCGGCAACGGCGCCATTTGATTGGTAGAGATTCTGCGTGTTCAAGTTTAGTTAATTACCGCAATCAAAACAGTTTAGCTTGTAGCTAGCCGGTTGTGTACGGGTCGTCCGCAGGGAGATAGGAATCTTTTTCTATGTGCTTTAACGAGTTAAGTCCGATTTTCCAGATTGGTTTGTGATTAACTAAGTGTTAAAATGATATGTAAAGAGAGCTTGTTAGGGTTAGGATTAGGTTAGTTTGAGTTAGGAGTCGCTCATTTCTTTCGTTGCCACTCTTAGTATCGGTGTTACGGTAATCGGCAACAACGGGGATTAGCACGACTAGGAAGGAACTTGCGAGTATAAGCTAGGCTTTCCAACGCTTAAGTTCTTCCTTTTGGTGCTTGTCCGTCCGCTCTTGGCTCTTAGCCATAACCTCCGGTTAATTCAACCACAACCGGTCTCACTATGGAATCACCGCTATCATGTAGGATAGGGTGCCGTAAGGAGCGGATTGTGGTTCAATTAACGGGAGTCGATTTAAGATGTTGGGCAAGGAAAGAGAGAAAGATTTCCTTCTCTCAAACTTCCCTTATCCTACCCTAACAAGTATGGAAACTACTCACACATCATAACGAAAAGAAAACAAAACAAAAGAGGAAGATAGAAAGAAGGAGATTAGAAGATAACAACTAGCTATTTGCGACCTCACCTTGGCAAGGATCAAGCGTAAGCGTCACGGTTGTTTAAGGATAAAGGAAAAGAGAAAAGAAAGAAACAACAAGAAATAACAACAACTAAGTTAACAAATGAAAATTACAAGCAATAATAATTTAACTAAAGAACAAGACAAGATATAATAACAAAAGGAACTTCTTTATTCATCATTCTTCACTCACAAAAGCTCACTACAAGTTTTTCAATGGAGAAGAGATGAGAAGAGGAAGAAGAACAAGTATTCTAAACCCTAGGAAAATACAAGATTAAGCCCCATTGGCTTCACAAGGTTCTAGGCTATTTATAGGCAGGGAAATGGAAATCTAGGGCAAAATTCTGCCTGTACATAGAAAGACCAAAATACCCCTGAAGTCCCACCTTCTGCCGCCACAGTACGGCCGCGGTTTCGCGGCCTAAGCCTGCTATTGCCGCGGAACCGCGGCCCTTTAGAGGAATTGGGTCTTCAATTTTTGGTGGCTTTTCCTAGTTTTCTGTGCCCATTAGTCTGGTATATGATTTTTCTCAGAATTGCTTCACGATTTTTCCAGAATTTCTGTTGATCGAAAGGTGATTGGATATGGATCTTGTTGTCATGATTTTCTCGAGCTCCGTATAGACTTCTTGGATCTTGTGTTGCCATTGAGCCTTGTGCATGAAAACGACATTGATTTGCCATTTTGTCTCTTAAACTGGTGTGTATAAACAGACGGATAAAGAGCGGAGACCCGTGTTTTATCTGTGGTTGGCAGGAACCAGGATTTTGTCGTGTTTTTCCATGAATTTCACCGTTAAGAGCCGAGAACCTATATCCTGCAATTGACTAGCAAACACGGCTCAAGAGTACCTACCGATATGCAATGTGATAAAAATTGGGCGGTATAAAAATGCAAAAATCTGATATGAACAGTCATTCGTGTCTCGGACAAGTACAGAGCACGAGGGGGGCAGCACAAGAATCAATGGGTGCGCGGAGCTCGAGGGAGATAAGATCAAAAGAATTATTTTTGAAGCCATTTTGGACTGTTGTAGATTTAAAGAAATTGTGGATGCAATTTGCAATTTGGAACATTCAGAACAACAGAAGAGAGAAACACAAGAAACCTCACAAAAAACGACAAGCCAACTCTTTAAAATAGCCGCGGAACCGCGGCCAAAGTGGCGACTCCGCGGCCGAGTTGACTCAGTGTCAACTCTGATTTTTGGGGTAGTTTGGTAACTTTGTATATGCTCAGAATCTTGCCCTAGGTTTTCAGCACTCAGCCTATAAATAGCCCAGTTTTGTGCCAAGTAAAGGATGCTTCTTTTTTGTTAGGATTTAGTTTAGCTTTAGTTCTTCTTCTTCTTCTTCTTCTTCATGTATTCTCCATTAGAATGTAGTGAGCATTGAGTGGATGATGAAATGAAGATGAGGGTTTATTATTTTTTAACTTATATCTTTTAATTCTTGCATTGTCTTTTAATTTCTAGTGTAATTTTATTCTTGTTGTTAAGTAGTTGTTGATATTTCTTTGCTTGTTCTCTTTTCTTTTCTTATCCGTATTTTTTCAAGCCATGATACTCGACGGAGTTCCTTACTTAGGTGAGAGCCTAAGTAGTTAGCTTATAAAACCGTATTTTTTCCTTTTCATTCTTTTCTTCCTTCTTTTTTTTCTTTTCTTTTAAAATGTGAATAATTCCACACTTGTTAAGGCTAAGGAAGGTGGTATGAGAGACGGAAAAATCCCTTGTGCACCTCTTCGCCAAACATCTTGAAACGAACCTCGACCAAACAAATACAACCCCCTCACTTAGATGCGCTATACGTGACGTATAGCTGCGACCTAAGTCGAGAAGTTCTTTAAGCACACTACAACGTGACATGTAGTTGTGACTTAATTGGATACATGGTTGCGGGTGTTTTGCTGAGGGTTGGAAATAAGCGTATTTAGCGGACGGACAAGGGGCACTAGGAATGGATTTAGTGTTGGAAAGCTTGCTTAAACTTGCAAATCCCATTCCTATGTCCTCCTAATCCCCGCTACTTTCGATTATCCCAATATCGTCTTAAGAATGGCAAAAGAAAAGCACAAGACTTATCCTAACTCTACTAACCGATCTTAACCTTAACAAGCTTACTTAAACATAAAATACGAACACTTAGATTAGAACGGAACAGAACACATATACATTCTTTATTGACTCGTCTAAGACTCGAACGAACATACTACCATCATCCTGCGGATCGACCCGTGCTCAACCGGCTAGCTGCAAAGCGACTCTGTCCTTGATCGCGGTTATACTTTAGAACTTAAAACTCGACACGCCAAAAGTGTGCGATCAATCACATGCCATCAACGTAAGTAAATATGCGTATCCCAATTATCATTGACATATAGCAATGAAACTGGCGATACACCACATATTACACTTACGGTCGCAGAAAAGAAAGTGAAAACCACAACAATTGGAATTCACAACATCCTTAGACATCATAAACCCGAAATATCACATATATCGGATTTCATGCCTAATCAAATGAATTCCTTAGACATCATAAACCCGGAATATCTCATATTCCGAATTTCATGCCTGACATTATAAACCCCGCATTTTAGTCTCGATATTGAAAACACATTTCAATAACTAGTCGGGCAATTCAACAAGATTCCCGACATCCTGATCGAATGCTCGTCGGAAACTTTAGTAGACGGCCGCACCCCCTGATGTCGTAGACAAAGTGCACTTAGGCAGAACACCGCGGCCACGAGCACCCGGACGGATGCTTTAGGCAACGGGGTTCTCCTACAATCACTTGGTCGGGGGTATGGGACGCAGATATCTAGTAATGTTACCCGGCGAGTATCTGCGTACACTATGTGATTGTGATGGAGTTTTGATCTATATCGAAACCGTATGGCAACAGATCAAATGAGACTAAATTGCTTGGTTTACAAAATTCAAATCAGTTTTCACAAAACCAATTATTGTGGATTCCAAATATTGTATCACATTTTAAAGATAGCTAGACGATGTTAAACATTTCGATCGAATGCACAAACTCCCAAAATTCCCAGAGACCTCAACACTTGAGACAGTTAAAAAAAACCCAGAACATGCCACATGCACCTACGGATCAACATAAGAAAAGCACGCTCCCTGCCTCACCTACGGCGCCGCGGAACTGCCAAAAACCCTAGGGTTTCTCTGTGGTTCCGCGGTCGTATGGTCGAGTTGGGCCGTCGTTTTTCTTGGGGATCCATAGAATACCCTGCATGATTTTTTGAATATTTTTTAACTTTGAAAACCCAACATTAGGAAATTTTTTCCAGAGAGGGGTTAATTTTGGGGTTTTTATGTCCGTTCGAACACTTTAACTCCGCCTAGACAACTCTTAATGCTCTACCAAGGCTCTGATACCAGTGCCGGGTTCCTTAGCACTCTCAACATGTTTTCTAAGGCATCAAGCATGCAATTTTTAAAAAATCTAGAGTGCTAAGAAACCCATCACCGAGGATCAGACTAGAGAATTAGGGTTTAACTAAACAAGTAAACAACTTTACTCTAAGTGAACAAGAAATAAAACCTTTGCAGACCGGTCCTTCACTTCTAAAGCTCCATGTAGTAGACCCTTAACTCTAAGTGGTGGTCTCTCGGACTCTCGTTAGGCTCCACTAGGCGAAAGGAACAAGCTTGCTTAAAGATCTTCGAGGCCGAAGATGATCTAAGTCGAGAAATCTCCAACTCAAGCCACCTCTTAACTAATTGAGAATTAGTGAAGCAAACAACCTATACTAAATAGCTAGTTTGGTATAGATTGATGAAGTAGGAATTTTGCTCACTTTAGAATTATTTCTCTCTTTCTCTTTCTTCACCTTAAGAAAACCTAGAGAGCTAAATTGAGATGAAGAAGAAGATGAAGTAGTGAAATATGGCAACCATGGGTGAGAAAATATCATATATGAACTCATGTAGAGACTTAACCATGGATAAAGATAATGGTTAGGTTAATAAATATCTAGAGTAAAACAAAATTAGTGGACTAAGTCAATGGTTCTACATGCTTCCACAAGCATTTTAGCCATGCTAATTTCCTACTAATTTTGATTTTTCCCTTAATATTTAAATACTCAAATTATCTTTACTTTGGTATGAGTCTCAAACACCCATGTCAAATGTATCATCTAGCATGACACAAAAATAAATACATTGATATATATCACATATATATTAAATGTACAATGAGAAAAGAAATTCTTAAGTGAGCTAATATTAGTTAATACATATATATATATTAATATATCAAATATATAATTATATATTAAATTATTAAATCAACACTTGATTTAATAATCCGGCTATATCACATATAACCGACTAATATCATTTATATCAACTTATTGAATCAACACTTGATTCAATAACTCGGCTATATCACATATAACCGATCGATATCACATATCAAGAGATTAGAATACAGTATCGCATACATGTATTAATCTCGGTCCCGCACATATCTCATATGTGCCCTACATCTTTTCGCTTGAGCTAGGAAACCTCTATGTAGGACTCTAAAGACTCGTCAATACACCGGCAGCAGGTGATGATCATATCAGTCATCCACACGCCGTCAGCGGTACTAGCTGGACGTAACAGCTACCCGGATTTTGAGCAATCAGAAGATCAACAAGCAAGCCTGCTCATACTCGCGTGAATCCAATAAGTAACACTACCATACAGCTCGGTCTCTTCGTCTGATATGTCGCATATCTAGCCTGGGGGTGGTAAACGTCAGACCCCAATAGCTTGATAAGTCATGCCGATGTGAGGCTCATAACGGTTCGAGAAACTACTGATAACACTTACCAGTAAATCTCAGCAACCCTGGCCAGGGATTTTCTGCTATGGCCAATCGAGCACAGCGCAACATCAACCCCCAATACCGGGAGAGACGAAATCCCTCCTATCACTCATTGCCTCGATGTGACTCGGGACTGTACCCAAAATCCACCTGTTTGCATGCTCTTTTGAACGTGGTAGGGTGAAAATCAAAGCACAGTGGGAATCACCCAGGACTCTATGACGATCTCGGGTCTACAGACTAACCTGTACCACTGTCACCAGAGAACTGCTATCTGACGATAGGTATAATACCATCTAGGAGTTCTCGGCGAGTCCTGTTCGGTGTACTCATTCTCCAATGAGCACCTGTGTACAATCTTTGATGTCAAACACCAATGGCCCATACAGGGTTAAGAAACGTACACACTAGGCTACTTTAGAATATCGATGCCCTGTCTCGATGCACCCTTGACTAGGAACAATTAAAGGATGTACTTATGGACCACCCTGGCCCTACTAGTATGATCTGCATCATAATCCTTGTAGTCAAGTACACATCTGAAAAGCTTTATCAACATTAACAGAGAGACAATACCAAGAAAAAAGTATACATATTAAGATAAAGAGCAACCAGATAGTATACTATCATGTCGAGCAAGAAAGTCCTATCTATATATGTCCAAGCATCCACTATAATATACAATCATGTACAATAATGGCCTCTAGGGCATACATACAACTAACAGATACAGCCCAAGAAGTTTGTTGGATAAACTTTTTCATTTATGAACTTGGTCCCATCATGTATCCAGAAAAATTCTTGAGGTAAGGGTATCCCTCAGTTTAGAAGATTGTTGATCTCCACGAAGTTGAGATATAGAGAGATGAAGTTGGAACATTATAGCGGACCCACTCACTGAGGATATTTCTCGAACACAAATATTTCTTAAACGAGCTTTGCGAAACTGATTAGTAGAGAAATTGGATATTCCATAGCACAAGGGAGGTGGGTATGCGATACCGCAATAATTAGCCTTAAGTGCAAGTGGGAGATTGTTGGATATAGTTCCCTCAAGGCAATTATTGTAATTGCAGGTAGACGATTATGATAATTTAAGGAGGACCTATACAGGTAAAGCAATCTTACTCGAGATGATAATATGTTGTCTTGTTTGTCTTTATCATTGATGTGTATACATTTTACTTGTTATTACGTGTCGCTAATACATAATGATAATGCCTGTAGGATTCTTGCTTGACTACAAGTATTATGATGGCGATCATATATGTGAGAGCTGGGTAGTCCATAAGAACATCCTTAAATTTCCTTAGTCATAGGAGTATCAAGACTGGGCATTGATATTCCGGAGTAGACTAGTGTATACGTTTCTAGACCCCGATGAGGGGCGGTGGCCGGTCTCACAAGCCATTGGCGTTTTGTCACCTAAGAAAGTATACAGGTGCTCACTGGAGGTGAGTACACTGGACGGACTCGCCGAGATCTTCTAGATGGTATTATATATATCGTTAGATGGAAGTTCTCTAGTGACATGAGTACATGTTATTTTTTTGACATGATATCGTCATTTGTTTCGTGTGAGTTCGCACTATACTTTGATTACTACCCTACCACGGCTCAAAAGAGCCGTGCAAACAGGTTTTAGTTGGGTACAGTCCCGAGCCATATGGAGGCAATGAGCGATTGTCAGGGGTTCGTCTCTCCTAGTATTAGGAGTTGATGTCGCGCTTTGTTCGGTTGTCCATCAGCTTAAATCCGTGGCCACGGTGGATGAAATTTACTAATATGAGTTCAGTAGTTTCTCGGTTGGTGATAAGCTTGACTCTGGCACGACTTATCGAGTTATTAAGGGTCTAACATTATCCATCCCTAGACCCGATATGTGATACTACTAGACGAAGAGACCGGACTGTACAGAGATTGTCACATTCAGGCTCAGTAGAGTACGGACGAACTTAATTGTCGAACACCCTTTCGGCATATATCTAGGTAGCCGTTACGTACAGCTAGTGCCATTGACATGCTTATGGTTATGGATTTATCCAACAACTCACTGCCAGTGTATTGTCGAGTCTTTAGAGTCCCACACAAAGGGTTTTCCCGGTTCAGGCGATATGATGTAAATGACGTATGTTGGTACATACATGTGTCCAATTAAATATGTGTATATGTTACACAGACTTTAATCGGACGATTGATAATACTGGCCGGCTTAGGATTAAACCGGATTATTAAATCAAGTTTTGATTTAATATATATATATATATATATTCTTGTATTATTGTTCACTATTTATTTTCTCTCTCTTGGTTATTCGTATTTTTATACAGATAAGCGTATATGTATTTCGATACATATACCGGGTTGTATTCCGTATTTGTACGAAATACTTTTAGAAGGAGGAAATCTCATTTATGAATATTCTAGGAAATGAAGTGGAGGGTGAGGTGGTTTTGAGTATGGTTGATGGCATGTAGAGAGGAATATGCATCATTTGTTTATTTTCGAAAATGATATGAGATATTTTCTTTTGTTGTAAAAGTTGATATGAAGCCATTCTCTAAACAACACAACCCTTAGCTCATTTTTGAATTATGGCTATCCTTCAGCCTCCTTCTCTTTCTTCTTCCTCATTGCTCTTATGAGTAATAGTTTAGAGAGAAAATTATAGTGGAAAATTCCTACTTCCCCACTCTCAATTTCAAGCAAGTTGGGAGCGATGGTTGCTTCACTAGATGAAGCTGGAGCTTGAATCGGTCCCCTCGGGTGGATCATCTTCGGTAATGGTGGTCACCATTCAAGCTTGTTCCCGACGGCCTACGAGGAGTTTGGAAGGGTCTTCCATGATTGAGTGGACACACATCAATTGTTGTAATCTCTAAACCTTGCATGCTTAGATTATAGTTTAGTGTTTGGACCGATCGCAAGGGATTGGTTTCTAGTGTCCTTATGACATTTCAAAAAATATAAAATAATATTTCGGAATTTAAATATTACAATAATAAATTTCATGAAAATTATACGAGTATGGATTTGAGTTTTAGTAGATTTGCATAATTATATGCCTATATTTTTGGAAAATAATTGGAAATTAAAATAAATTATTAATTATGAAAGCAATTATTTGATTTAGGCATTTTACAAATTAATATATATTTATTTACATACAAGTTTAATGTTAAACTTGATTAGTACATTACTAATTATGCATTAGACCAAGCTTATTTTGTTAAATCATGTTTAACTTGTCATGACATGTTGATATTTCATTTGTTATATTTGCTATATTTGTATTCTTACATGGTTTATTTTCATTTTGTTTTGCTTGTTCAAGGAAAAGAGGAAGAATAAATGAGAGTAGGGGGTGAGGGAAGACAAGAGAGTATGAGAGAAGTTTCTACAACCATCCTTTCGCTACTTGCTTTTCCTCTCCGCCTTCATTTTCTTCAACTCCTCTAAAACCCTTTCTACTACCATACAACACCCCCAAAACTTCATTTAAATCCAACAAACCCTTCACAAAAAATATTCCTAAGCTCACTATAAGCATCATGGTGGGATCAAGTTGGAGTTTTGAGCACTTTGGACCATCTATGAATTTTCTTGTTTTGCTCCCTTGAGGTAAAACACTCACCCTTGTTCAAGTTTTTAGTTCCTATCCTCTTATATTAGTTTAGAGTTAAGAAGCTAATGTTTTATGAACTTAGAAAATTCTAGGGTGATCTTTGTTGGTTTAAATGAGTAGTAGTGATACAGCAGAGAGCTTAGAAAGTGTTTACTAGCCTTTAATGATAGAATTTCTGATCTAAAACGGGTTTAGAATGTTCAAAGACGAACTTAGAATTTTCCATTATCGGTTTTGTTGATATTGTGGTGATCAATTGGAATCTGGGATGAATTGGAAACTCTGAAAATTAAATTGCAGATACAGTGAGATATGCAAACATATAGGAAGCTATCATAGAAACCCGAGCCCTCACCTCCTATTCTTGGCCTCCAGAATATTCTTATTAGCCGCAAATTGCGGCTTGAACTAGGAGTTATGATTTGGGTTTTGTTCTATAGCACACACATATGATAACTAGGCCAATCCTATATGCTAAAAGGTCTAATTTCACATTAAGAAAAATCTGGGAGCATTTTACAAAGTTTCTGCTTAGGTTTTGCGACTTTTGAAAACTTGGTTTTTGATATTTGAGTTTTGACTCGGTCGTTTAACATTCGTACGTCAACATCGAGGGTTATTTTGTGGTTCTTGTATGAGTGGGCCATAGGTTCTAATCTATGTGTGTTTCGCTTGTCGTATCGGTTTTCGGACTTTGATTTTGATGTCGATACGATATGCATTGATTTGTAGGTACATTCGCGTGGACTTTCGGGGTGAAGAAGAAGAGTAAGGCGTTCATCGATTTCGGCTAGAGCGAGAACAATAGGTGAGTAGATGTATATCTATGGGGGAAGTCGGGTGGATGGCGTATAGCACCGCAGCAACCATAGTATTAGGATATTAGGTATATATATATATATATATATATATATAAATACTAGATATGTATACTTAGCTAATAGGTATCTAGGATATTATAAGCAATAGTAAGTATACTCGTAGGGAGAAATATCCTTAGTACTTATTTCTCTTAGCCTTGAGACATTTGTATATATGTTGTTACACACACACACATAAATTTAGGGATAATTTCGATACAACATCATAAGATGAGAATACGAGATACTATGATGACACGAGTCGATATGATATCATATAAAGATTAGGCAATATATATTCATGATACGATACGAGATGATATAACATATGAAAATATGTGACTGGATGAGATGATATGATGTACGTGATCGTATATCCATACTCTTGATTGATGATATCGTATAATGGATTATATCGTATGTGATATGATGTACATGACGATAGATCCGTACTTTTGATTTGATGATACCGTACGATAGATTATACCGTACGTGATACTATGAGGATGGATCATCTACTTATGAATGTATCGACTCGAAAACATATTGTTTTAAATCACTTAAGTAGATATTAGGATATATTAAGAACCATACTTATTTTCAAAACTAACAAATCGTTATGCACTTTTAAATGACAACCTCAAGGGACGCTATGGATTTTCAAATGGTATCTTTTTCTCAAAAACACCGTAGCCTCCATTTTCAAAAACAACGATTCGTACTATTTTAAGCTATAACTGTATGGTTCATATGTAGTTACGTATTTTATACTGTTCACGTTTACGCTTTTCTTATTTCTGTTACGCTTGTATTATTTTCATTACGACATACATACTACGTTCCTTATACTTATATTTCCATGACTTCGTCTGCTAGGAAACATGCACCATTACTGATGATGCGCATGTTACACGTACACATACTCGCTGACTCACACACTCATCATCGGTACTTCCCATGCCACGTACACATTAGAAATCGCTATGTCACCGTATCACCTAATAACCTGTAGCTTTTTAGTTATTGTTTAGTACCCAATACCACACTTGCTAGTTCAGTTATTGATTTTCCTTACCTAGTCAAACGTTATGCTTATAACAACACACTGGTTATGCATTACAGATTTGTTCTGCGCCTGTACATATTGTTTCATGCTTATGAGATGCTGGGTTCTCTTAGCACCCCGACACGGTTTTGGCAAGCATCAAGTATGCTATTTTAAAATTTTAGGGTGCCGAGCGAGCCCGAACTAAGGATCTAACTAGAGAATTAGGGTTTTTATAACATGTGAACAAACTTTACACTAAGTGATATAGGAATACAAACTTTGTAGACCGGTCCTTCACTTTTAAAGCTCAGTGTTGTAGTCCCTTTGCTCCAAGTAATGGTGTCTCGGACTCTCCTTAGGCTCCACTAGGCGAAAGGAACGAGCTTGCTTAAAGATCTTCGAGGCTGAAAATGATCTACGTCGAAGAATCGCTAACTCAAACTACCTCTTCACTAATTGATGAATTAGTGAAGTAAACGACCTATACTAAATGGCTAGTTTGGTATAGATTGATGAAGTAAGAATTTTTCTCACTTTAGAATTATTTTTCTCTCTTTCTTTTCTTCACTCAAGAAAACCTAGTGAGCTCAATTGAGATGAAGAAGAAGAAGTGGTGAATCATGGCAACCATGAGTGAGAAAATATCATATATGATATTTGTAGAGACTTAACCATGGCAAAAATAATGGTTGGGCTAATAAATATCTAGAGTAAAACAAAATTAGTGGACTAAATCAATGTTTACACAATCTTCTACAAGCATCTTAAACCATGGCTTTTCCACCTAGTTTTGTTTTCCCCTTAATAATTAAATCCCTAAAATTATCTTAAGTATAGTATGAGTCTCATACACCCATGTCCAATGTATCATCAAGCATGACAAAATAAATACATTAACACACACACACACACACACACACATATATAAGTAGAAAAGAAATTCTTAAGTGAGCTAATATTAGCTAATATATATATATATATATATATTAATATATCAAATAAATAATTATATATATTAAATTTTTAAATCAACACTTGATTTAATAATCCGGCTATATCACATACAACCGCCTAATATCATATAACAAATTATTGAATCAACACACATATAACCTATATCGCGAGATTAGAATACTGTATCACATACAAGTATCAATCTCGGTCCCGCACATATCACATATGTGCCCTACTTCGTTTCGCATGAGCTAGGAAACCTCTGTGTAGGACTCTAAAGACTCGTCAATACGCCAGCAGTAGGTGATGATCATATCAGTCACCCACAAGCCGTCAGCGGTACTAGCTGGACGTAACAGCTACCCGGGTTTTGAGAGATCCGAAGATCAACAAGCAAGCTTGTTCATACTCCCGTGAATCCAATAAGTAACACTACCGTACAGTCCGGTCTTTTCGTTTGATATGTCGCATATCGAGTCTGGGGGTGGTAAACGTCATACCCCAATAACTTGATAAGTCATGCCGATATGAGGCTCATAATGGGTCGAGAAATTACTGATAACACTTACCAGTAAATCTCTGTATCAGCCCTGTCCAAGGACTTCTTGTTATGGCCAATCGAGCATAGCGCAACATCAACCCCCAATACCGGGAGAGACGAATCCCCTCCTATCGCTTATTGCCTCCATATGACTCGGGACTGTACCCCAAAACCACCATTTTGCATGCTCTCTTGAACTTGGTAAGGTGGAAATCAATGCACATTGGGAATCACACAAGACATTATATCGATCTTGGGTCTACAGACTAACCTGTACTAGTGTCACCAGAGAACTGCTATCTGAAGTTAAGTATAATACCATCTAGGAGTTCTAGGCGAGTCTTGTTCAGTGTACCCAGTCTTCACTGTGCACCCGTATACAATCTTTGATGTCAAACACCAATGGATGTGGGATCATCCATCGCCCATCATATCGGTCAATAAACGTATACACTAGTCTACTCTGGAATATCGACCCCCCGCCTCGATACACCCACGACTAGGAATAATTAAAGGATGAACTTGTAGACTATCCTGGCCCCACTAGTATGATCTGCATCATAATCCTTATAGTCAAGTATACATCCTGAGGGCTTTACCAACATGTGAGAGCAAAACAATATCACTATACTGGTCTACATGTTAGGATAAAGAGTAACCAGATAGCATACTATCATGTCAAGCAAGAAAGTCCTCCCTATATATGTCCAAGCATCCATTATAATATACAATCATGTAAAATAATGGCCTCTAGGGAATATATATAACTAATAATCTCCCACTTGCACTAAGGCCAGTTGTTGTAGTATCTCATACCCAACATCCCAAAATCTCTCAAATTGTATATGGGGTTTGGCCTAGGTGAGTGGATCCTCCGTGTTATTATTCGTCTCAACTCTCTGACCTCGATCACCCGGAGATCAACCATCTCCCTGATCAGGTGATACTGCCTAAGAATATTTCTGGATCGCTGATGGGACTGGGGTTCCTAGGCCAAAACCACAGCTCCATTTTCATCACAATGGTAGGAACCTCACCAAGTTCATCTCATGAACATCTTCATCTAGACAGCCTCTTTGGCAGCATCGTTGGTAGCGATGTATTCAGCCTTAATCGTCGAGTCTGCTACGGTATCTAGCTTGGAATTCTTCCAACATACCATCCCTCCACTGAGGGTAAAGACAAAACCTGAAACTGTTTTACATTCGTACTTATCACTGTGGAAGCTCGAATCGGTAAATGACTCGACATAGAGTTCACCGTTACCATACACCAAGAATAATTCTTTAGTGCTTCTCAAGTACTTAAGAATGTTCTTCACAGCTGTCCACTGTTTCTCCCCAGAATGTAAGAGGCATCACCCAGATCCTTCATGGAGAAACTTAGTGATAAGAAGAGTTTGACCGACTGTAGCATAGGAACATCATTTCCTATCAAGTGTATGTCATCCACGTACAATACAAGGAAGATAACCTTACTCTATACAACCTTCTTGTATATATAAGGTTCATCTACTATTTTGACGAAGTCAAACTCTTTGACTACCACATCAAAACAGATGTTCCAACTCTGCGATACCTGCTTTAATCTATAAATTGATTTAAGCAACTTGCACACCTTTCCGCTACTCCCACTGTCTACGAAGTCCTCTGGCTGTGTCATGCACACGCTCTCTTCTAAATCACCATTTAGAAAAGCGGTCTTGACATCCAACTTCCAGATTTCGTAGTCATGGTATGTAGCAATGGCAAGTAGGATTTCGATGGATTTAAGCATAGCCACTTGAGAAAATGTTTCATCATATTCCACACCTGGTCATGTTAGTGTATATGCCCTAGGGGCCATTATTTTATCATACTAGTTTGTATATTACTTAGTGGAAGCTTGGGATATTCACATTTGTATTAACAGTCTTGCTCAACATAGTAGTATGCTACTTGGTTTATATCTATCTTAATATGTGTATATGTTTCTTTTAGCATATCGCGAATACATATTGATAGAGCCCTTAGGATCTTGCTTGACTACCAGCGTTGTGATGGCAGTCACACTAGTGGGAGCTGGGTAGTCTACAAGCACATCCTTTTTTTTCCAGGTCCCTAGTCATAGGATTATCGAGGCAGGGCATCGATACTCCGGAGTAGACTAGTATGTAGGCTTCTCATCCCAGCAAGGGAATTGGTCTGTCCCATAACCATTAGTACGTTGTACTGGAGATAGTATGCAGGTGCTCGTTGGGTTACGGGTACACCGGACAGGACTCGCAGGGAACTATTGGTTGGTATTATACCCGTCGTCAGTTAACAGTTCCCAGGTGACATGAGTACAACATAGTCTGTAGACTTGACACTGCTGCTTCGTATCGAGTGTGCTCCTACTGTTCTTAGATTACTATCCTACCACGGCTAAAAGAAGTCGTGCAAATAGGTAGCAGTTGGGTGCAGTCCCGAAGCACTTGGAGGCAGTGGCGGTTAGATAGGATTCGTTTCTCCCGGTATTGGGGGTTGATATTGCACTGTGTTTGGAGAGCCATTACGTAAAGTCCCTGGCCAGGGCAAGCGAGATTTACTGGTAGGATTTCCAGTAGCTTCTTAAGGTGTAATGTGCTTCACTCCGACACGACTTATACCGCTTTTAGGGGACTGACGCTTGCCGCCCCCTAGGCCCGTTATGCGATAGTCTTAGACGAACAGACCGGACTGTACGGAGATTGTCACATCAGGCTTAGTAGGTGTTCGGATGGGTTTTCTCATCGACCTTCTTATCGACATCTACCTGGGGACCGTTACGTACAGCTAGTACCGCTTGCGGCCTGTGGTTAAACCCACTGCCAGCGTAGTGTCGAGTCTTTAGAGTCCCACACAGAGAGTTTCCCTGCTTCATGCGAAACGATATAGAGGTCGTATGGTTTTACGACAGGGTTCGGACATATACGTGTACTTGTGCACGTAAAATGTTCGGACAGATTATACTAGCGGGCTTTAGTTTAAGCCAGATTCTAGTATTGGATTATTGGATTTATGCAGTCTCAGTTTATCCGTGTTTTTCGTAAATACGGATGAAAGGGGAATTCTCGTAATTAGTCGAGAAGCTTCTAGAAGAAAGGTAACTCATTTAGTTTTAATTCATTTGTGAATTAAACTTAATGAGGTGGAGAGCTTATGTGTTATTTGCATTAATTTAAACCATGACTCATGAGATGATTCATCCATTTGCATTAAATGAAGCATGAAAGATATTTGTGCAAGATATTTTTATGCTTCATGATATACACAAATGAGTTATATTTCAATTCATAATTAACATACACACTCTCTCTCCTCAAGCTCTCCTCTTCTTCAACCTAACCCTAATCCTCTCATGTGTTGAGATCCCAAGGGTTAGAAAGACTAATAGATCCTTAATCCACTTCTATATCTTCTAGTTCACTTGGATTAGCAATCCTAGCCACTTAGTTACCTCAAGTTAGAGGTTAAAGCTTGGAGGAGGAACTCTCGGGTGGATCTTCTATTACTTCGAGGAGGCCGACGAGGAGGTGAACAACAAGAACAAGAAGGACTAGTATCTTGAGGTATAATCATCTATCATAGTAATTTAGCACTTCTAGATAGTTGTTAGTTAGGGTTTAGCAAAGATCCGTAAAGTTAGTCGATATTACCTTAAACAAAATGATTGTTTTACCTATTCTGCCTCTCCGCATCTCGTGGGGTGTGTAACGTTAACTTACAGTGGTATCAGAGACTAGCTAAACCATAACTAATATGTTAGCAAAGTCTTTAGAAATTCGATCGCGATTTAATCCCAAAAAACTGACGTTTTCACGAAGTTTCTGCCGATTTTATATTGGGGTCTAAAAATTTTTCAGGGACCCTTAAAAATACAAGCTGTTTTTTTAAAGAATTTTGAAGAAATTTGGGATCGTGATTCGTCCAAACCACCGCGGAACCGCGGACGATACAAGCGATCGGCCGCGAATCCGCGGCCGAGTTGACACCGAGTCAACCCAAGTTTGCTCAGTTATTCTTCTGTATTGATGTTGTGTTTTCTGGGATGTTTTGTTTCTGCTCAGGTTTTTTGTGCACAGAGAATTGTTTAGAGTAGATTCATATGTGTTGCTTGATCGAAATTCTAAGAACTTTGGCTAATTGGATTATATCTGTGTTGTGTTTAATGTGTTCGTAAACCTCCCCTAACTGCTAGTATGTCGGTTAGCAAGGGGTTGCACATTTATGTATTGGTTTTTACTGGTTTGTGAATATGAACTTGTTGGATTGTCATGAATGGATAGCCGGGGATGTGAGACGAGTGTTTCTTTCATTCAAATGTAAATTATAATTTGTTTTAATATTCTTTTGCGGGGCACATCCGGGTTGAGATTGTAGACACCGTTGTATTATTTCATTTACTGTTTTCTGCTCCTAGGATCGACCCAAGGTGGGGTGCACAAACTACCGAGTACTTTGAAGTGCTTAATGGCCTACTCATGTCGTTGAGGGAGACCGCTTCACTTCGGGTACTTGGCGGGTAGTTTTTCGTACCCGTAGGGGTCTAGGGTAGGGGTTTAGCTATTCATCGCGACTGTGTAATCCGTCTTTCATTGCAGGCTCAAAAGAAATGCGGATTGCTTGTATATCCAATATGTTCATCTGTGATCTGGAATGCCTATTATTGCGTCTCACGAATGTACAATATCTATATATGATATCTAGTAGGCGTTACTTATGTTTTGCATCCGCGCTAGCCCAGCCCCCGTTCTATCGTTAGTTAAGTAACTTAACGGGTGAATGACGGGGCCCAGTGGCGAATGCGGATGGCATAAGAGGACGTTGTATTTTCGTTGTTTTCTGCAATGACAGGTTAATTGATGGGACACATTATTTTAATGCAAAGAAATAAACCAAAGTTGAATTGTTGGAACAGTTTAAAAGAAACCACTCGGTTATTTTAAAAACAACAGATTTTTAATTGCGGAGCTTAAACCACTGCTTTTAAAAGCTATCAGGTTCCTTCGATCATATCAAGTTCACTACGTTCATGGTTTCGCCAAAACCATTCGTAGCCCTCCGTCATTTCATTTGGGTATTCAGTAGTATTCAAGCTATGTATTTTGACCAACGCCAAGGCATAGTGTTTGGTAGCTGCTGGGTATTTATCTGTTGCATAGATAGATGAGTTGGTTTGGGACAGTCGAACTGCCATTTGGCTAACGTCAAGGGTATGTATGGGTGGGTTCAAATTAACAAGATAATGATGGGTAGAACTTGACATGTGACTTATGACATTTTGACCAATGCCAAGGTCATAAGAGCATGGGGCAAAAATCCACATCGGGAATTTCTAAAGAAAATGAAATTTGCTAGAGTTGCATACCATTTGGAGTGTGATAATTTTGATAGGATTCCTTCAGCTTTATCACACGATGATATTTGGATCCCGATCCTACTGTGAGTATATGCTACTCATCGGGAGATTCTTTCACTCAACGATCAATGCTATAAACCAAGTAGATGTCAGCGGGGCTACGCCCCTAGGGAAAAGAGGTTATTTAATTAAGGAACTTCGCGAAAGCGTCGTAAAACCTCCCTCGAAGTACCGACACCGGCCTGGCTGAACAGTTAAGCAAGTATTGTACGGTGAGAATAGTCCTGACTAGTTCTTCTTTTTTGGTTTGAGGAAGGATTCGAGAAACAGTGGGAGCTATCCTGTTTAGATAAACTAAAAACCACTCTAAACTTGCAAGAGCATCATGCTAAAGTGTTTCCTCTCTCTCTCCTAATTGCAGCGACCTAGAACATGACATGCCTTAAGTTATTATTAGATAAAAATATTTTGACAGGGCCAAACTATAAAGATTGGTTCCGGAATGTCAAGATGGCAATTACCTATGACAAATTGGGGTATGTCCTTACTACTAAGGCCCCTGCCGTCCCAGGTCCTGAATCCAATGTCACGGATAAGGAAATCCGTAAGACCTGGGAGTTAGATTGCGAGAAGGCCAAATGCATCGTGCTTGCCTCTATGAATAATGAACATCAGAGAAGGCACGAGAATATGGATCTAGAATCCATATTTCTCCACACTAAGGAACTGTATGGAGAGCAATCTTGTATATCTAGATACGAGACCTCGAAGAACTTGTTTTAGTCGAGGATGGCCGTCGGATCATCTGTAGGGGAACATGTCCTTAAAATGATTGACTATATTGAAGAGCTCGCAGACCTCGGGACAACATTAGAGAACGAGTTGTATACTGATTTGATTCTCCAGTCCCTTCCTTCCACCTACGCCCAGTTTATCTTGAATTTCAAAATTCAAGGTAAAGAAGTTGATCTTCCAGAACTCCTTAACATGTTGAGGAGTGCAGAGGGCACCTTGCAGAAGGTAAGGAAAACACCCACTATGTTTGTTCATAGTGCTTCCTCTTCCAGGTCCAAGGCAAGGGCCAAAGGAAGGAAGAAGAAGGCCGCTACCAAACCAAGAGGTGGTGTTGGTAAGGTAGAAGCCAAGGGAAAGGCAAAGGTTGCGGTGCCAGTAGTAGCAAAGGACGAGTGCTTCCACTGTCGCAGGAAAGGCCATTGGATGAAGGATTGCAAAGCTTGGATTGCAAAGAACCAGGACCCGAGGCAAGTTGTGGCTTCGGCTTCAGGTGTGTTTGTAATTGAAAATTGTCTGTCAATCAACTCTACTTCCTGGGTATTGGATACCGGATCAGGATCTCATATATGCAATTCATTGTAGGCACTGAGAAACCGTAGAGTGCTGAAGGTTAGTGATATGACCCTCCAGGTTGCTAACGGAGCTAGCGTGAATGCTGTGTCCGTAGGGGATTATCACCTTGGATTGACAAGTGGACATATTTTAGTTTTGCGCAACTGTTTTTGTGTACCTAGTTTAACGTGTAATATCATATCAGTATTGTTGTTATCAAAAGAAGGTTATGATTTCACGTTTGTAAGCGATGTTGTTAACATCCACCTTAATCATGGTTTGATTGGGTCCGGTACACTAGATAACGGTATATACGTGTTAAACCAATTACAGATTTTCAATGTCCAGAACACACTAAAAAGAAAGACTCCAGATATAAATCAGGCTTTCTTATGGCATTATAGACTACGTCACTGTTGGAGATAGTGCCCTCAGAGTCAATTATTAGGTCACAGGTACGTGATTGTAATGATTGAGGGAGGACCTATCCCGGTAGGACAGTCTTACTCGAGATGATAGTATGCTATCTGGTTTACCTTTATCATCGTGTACTGCTTTAGGTGACCTGACACGTCGCTATTACACGTTGATAGAGCCCCTAGGATTCTTGCTTGACCACCAGCAGTATGAGGGCGATCATATAAGTGGGAGCTGGGGGTCTATAAGCTTATCCTTAAAAGGTCCCTAGTCGTGGGAGTTTCGAGACTGGGCATCGATACTCCATTAGTAGACTAGTGTATACAGTCGAGACCCCGACGAGGGGCGGTGGCCGGTCTCACAAGCCACTGGTGTCAGTTGGATCACCTAAGATGTATACAGGTGCTCATTGGGTTATGAGTACACCGGACAGGACTCGCCGGGAACATGCTAGTTGGTCATATACCAGACGTCAGATGGCAGTTCCCTGGTGACATGTGTGCAGGTTAGTTCATCGACCTGGGGATCGTCATTTGTCTCGTGTGAGTTCCCACTGTACTTTGATTACTACCCTACCACGGCTCAAAGGAGTCGTGCAAACAGGTTTTAGTTGGGTACAGTCCCGAGCCACATGGAGGCAGTGAGCGTATCTTCAGGGGTTCGTCTCTCCCGGTATTGGGGGTGAGGTCGTGCTGTGTCTAGGAGAGCCATTACACAAAGTCCTTGGCCAAGGCAAGGAGATTTACTGGTAGGTATTCCAGTAGTATCTCAGGGTGTTCTGGGCTACACTCCGACACGACTTGTACCGCTTTTGGGGGTCTGACTTTTACCAACCCCCTAGGCCCGCCATGCGATACTCATAGACGAACGGACCGGACTGCACGGATATTGTCACTGACAGGCTCAGTAGGGTTGTCAGGCTGAGTTCACTCACAGACGTCCCTTTTAGTCAATACTTGGTAGCCCGTTACGTATTGGCTTATACCTCTGACGTGCTAGTGGTTAAATCCACAACCGAGGTGTTGACGAGTCTTTAGAGTCCCCCACATTCAGTTACTCAGCTTTCGGGCGAAAGGTTGTAGAGGCCGTATGGAGATATGGCAAGGTCCGTTCAGATACGTGCGGTATTGCACGGATCAGGATCGGACAGTTTGTACTATAGGCCGTATGGGTATATGGCAGGGTTCGATCAGATACGTGCGGTATTGCACGGATCAGGATCGAACGGATATTACTAGCCGGTTTTGGTATAAGCCGGATCCTAGTATAGTACAGTGTAGATTTTGTCTCATTGCATTTGTATTTCGGTCGGAATACAAATGCGGGTGTGTATGCACAGTATCGGGGTTTTCCTGTAATTTATTACGGGACCAGTTTTTGGAGTTGCCAGTTTGCTTTCCGTTTCGGCCAATTTCCTTTGTTCCGTTCATTGGCCGAAGTTTGGTGGAGGAGGGTTTATTTGCATTGTTGCAAATAAGCTTTTGTGGAGGGGGTCTTTACTTATATTGGTATCATGATGGTTTTCATGATGTGCACCATCACTTGACTTCTTCTTCTCATGATGGCTTGACTTTTTGAAGCCATCATGCATGAGATGATGGTTGCTTTGAGTGTTGGGATTGTTTTAGTGATGATGGTTGATTTTTTTGATAGCCATTCCTCTTTCTCTCTCTTGCATGATAGAGTTTTCCCACTCATTTCTTTTGGCTTCAATCTCTTTCTCTCCATTCCTCTAGTGCATGGCCGGCCAAGGATTTTGGGTGGGCTGTCCAATTTTCTTGGGGAGGTATTTTTGTTCATATCATGCTCCAAAATACCCCAAGCTCCTCCACATTTTGTTCTTGTTTCATCCCTCCACCAAATGGCACCTCCTTAACCCCAAAATGAGACATGGATCTCTACACCACATATTCTACAGCGTACCTTGGGCACGTCGAGTAGCCGGCTTCGTGCTCGAGTTGCCTCGGCATTGAGGTGGGAGCCCGTAAACAAAGTAGGCGATGTGGTGCACTTCCGGCGACGAGGAGGAGACGGGACATTCCGCAAGTGATCGGGATGATGACGAGAAGACCGGAGGACTTGGATCGTCGGTATATATCTATTCCCTTTCTTGTAGATAGCTAGGACTTGTTAATGGTTACGATCCGGGTGTTTAGTGCGCGGTGGTGCCGGTTTGCTTAGTCCGCAAAATTTAAGTTTTTCACCGCTTCCGCTATTGGCCGTCGGATTGACGGCCGGGGCGCCGCCGTGCACTTACAGTGGTATCAGAGCCTCGCCATTAACTTAGTCTAGCTTTGTGTAATGTGTTTTTCAGTTCCGATCGATCGAAATGTCCAAAAACCCGTATTTGCTCACATCAGTTTTCTGTTGGAAATTTTTAGTCTCGAAATTTTTTTCAGGTTGTAAAATATTTATGTACTAAAAATTATAAGAACACTATTCAAATTCGAGGCACTAATCCTCTCACCAGAGCGCGGAAGGGCGGCCAAAACCCACTTGTGGCCGCGCTTCCGCCGCAGCATGCAGGAATCAGTGGGTTGGGTTTTTACAGTGGGCTTCTGGGGAGAAAATAGGGTTTTTGGAATATTAAATTTGGGCCCAGAATTTCTTTAACTGCTACAGTATTGCTTGGGGGCCCACTTGTTAAAATTTGATTGATCGGATATTTTAAACACATTTTTCACAGTATTTACATTATATCTGCGACCGTGAATGTCACTTGATCGGTAAATCCGGTCTAACTGCTATAGCCCGGTTAGACGGATTTGCGAACGTGACTTTCACGTTGATGTTCTATGTATTTGCTGTGATGTTGCGGATCGGTCGTGGGGGATAGCCTGGATGCAATGCTAGTACTGTTGTGGTTGTATTATGTACATTTGATATTGCGGGACGAGCGTCCGACATGTGGACTGCCGTCACTGCCTGTTTGTATTATTATTTTGGGGCACGACCTGGTTGCGGTCGATGTACCCGTTGTATGTATATTTTACTTTCTGTACTAGGATTGCCTCACGGAGGGGTGCACGGATAGCCGGGTTCTAGAGGGCAACAAGCCCGCATCTCATGGCATTGGGACGGAGGGGGCTTCACTCTAGGATTGGCGGGCTATTCGCCGCACTCGTAGGGGGTACAGGTTGACCCAGGAGGGGTGCCCAAGTTACCGGATTCCGTGAAGTGCTGGGTGGTCCATTCACGTTGCTGAAGGGGGCTGCCTCGCTTCAGGTTTTGGCGGGTGACTTGCCGCGCCCGTAGGGGTCTAGGATTTCATTGCACAGGCTATCCACACGACCAGGGGAACGTCGGGTTTCAGTAGTGGCTCTGTGAAACCCGGGGATCCCAGATATCTGTATTGTTTCTGTGATGCTGTTCATTCTCTGTGATGTTGCATTTCTATCACGCCTTGAGCGAAATATAATATATTGGTATATATATTAGTAGATGTTGTATATGTTTTGCATCCGCGCTAGTCCAGTCCCCGCTCTGTCGTTAGTTAGCTAACCTAACGGGTAATGACGGGACCCAGTGGCGAATGCGGATGGCATATACGTACATCAGTATATTTTCGTTCTTTGTGGTGTGATCAATTGATGGGACTGCATTGATTTGGATCAATGCAAGTTAAAAACAAACCTAATCTGATGTTGTTGGAACACTTTAAAAAAAAAAAAAGGCTGTTATTGCAAGGACGTTCACTTTTGTTTTGCATCGTGATATTCAGTTGGAATATCCTGCTCCTCAGTCGACGAGGCAAGGGCCGAGATCCCTTCACCGGGAGTGACCCCTTGGACAAAAAGTTTGCGTCAGGGCATTAACTTCACTATAGCCGATTACTTTTGCTTTGCACCGTGGTATTCAGTTGGAATATCCTGCACCCCATTCTACGGGGAAAGAGCCGAGATCCCTTCACCGGGAGTGACCTCTTTAGCGAAGGTTTTCGTCACTATATTTTCAAAAAGCTATCCGTTCCTTCAACGATATCAAGTTCATTACGTTAAAGGTTTTCTCCAGAAACCATTCGTAGCCCTCCGTCGTTTCATATGGATAGTCAATAGTATTCAAGCTGTGTTTGTTGGCCAAAGTCAAGGCACAGTGTTTGGTAGCTGTTGGTTATTCATATGCAGCATAGATAGATGCGTTGGTTTGGAACAGTCGTATAGCCTTGTTGGCCAAAGTCAAGGGCTTGTGCGGGTGGATTCGAATCAACCTGGAGAATGACGGGTAGAACTTGACATGTGACTTATGATTTGTTGGCCAAAGTCAAGGTCATAAGAGCATGGGGCAAAAATCACATCGGGAGTTTCAAAAGAACTGAAACTTGCCAGATATGCGCATACCTTCTGGAGTGTGATACCGTGAGCGGATTCCGTCACGTTGTCATGCGATGATAGTTGGATCCCGATTCCCACTGATGAGTTAGTTTACTCCTCGGGTAACCCCGACTAATTCTTCTTTCAGGTTTGGAGGAGAATTTGAGGTACAGTGGGAGGTTTCCAGATTAGATAAATTGGTGACCATTCTGATCTAGGTTAGAGTGCACGCTGAGTGTTTCTTTTCTCTCTCTCTTTGGCAGCGACCATTGACCCGACCCTAAGACTTTGACTCAGTGACCAAGTTGACCGAACCTTCTTAAACACCGGCTTTTGGATTGTCAGAGTTGCAAACCTCATTGCCACTCCTACTTTTACCCTTTTCTCCAGGACACCCCGTTTTACTACGAACGTCCACTTCCATTGGACAAAACCATCGTATGGTTAGATACGAACTCGAAAGAATTTATTCGAGGATGGTTTCCGGTTCTGGAGAAAACGGATAGGATTATTCAGTTGTCTTTTCCTTTTACCCTCTCTCAGGTTACGAGTACTCCTTGGTTTAGGGGTAGTACACCTATTACGCAAATTGGATTGTCTTCTTCCAAACCTTAGGCTGGTGCCGACCGGTAGGGAATGAAGAAAACCAATTAGCATAACGATGGTGTGCAGAAGGTATTAAGTTCAGACAAAGCAAGGGATTAGTAAGAGGGCAAAGTAAATTGCGACAGATATTCACGACCAAACCAAATATTTCGTTACCACTCCCACGTCACCTTTGTATTTCTCCAGGACACTCCGTATCACTACGAAGATCCACAGTTTATTTGGATACTCCATCGTATGGTTATATACGAACTCGAATGGAACTGGTTCCAGTTCGGGGATGGATTCTGGTTCAGGAGAAATAGGAATAAGGTTTATTCGGGTGTCTTTTATCTTCACCTTCTCTCGCATTACGAGTGTTCCTAGGATTAGGACAGTACACCCATTATGCTTATTGGATAGTCTTCTTCCAAACCATAGGCTGGTGCCGAACGGTAGGGAAGGAAGAAAACCATTTGGCCTAAAGGGGTGTGCAGAAGGTAATGACTAAAGACATATGAAGGGATGTGGAGAGATGGCAATGAATTATACGGTTGTAGTTGTGAATCTGGATAATGGAAGAGGCATTACTATGAATACCGGGATACCCCACGAAACATTTCAATGTTTCAGTTTCACTGTGTACAGTTAAAGGAAAACTGATTTCCCGATTAGATACTTACTCCAGGGTATGTATTTACCAGGTACGATTCTCACATCTGTATGGTTTTACAGATGATGAGTGGGAGTAAGTTATTGGGAATTGGGTGATCATCCTCATTATATCGGGATTCGTTGTAATCGGTGATATTTGAGGAAATCACCTGGGCTGTTTGCCAGTCGGCAAATATTTGGTTTTGAATATCCGCAGTTATGCACCAATTTCAAATTGATATATCTGTACGTCTATCTTCATAGAGTGAGATATACCTTTTTGAAATTATGTCTGTGACATCTACCTATATCAGTGGATGGTTAGGTAAGGAGCATTAAACAGCGGTGTAATTCTTCTTAACCATAAGTACAGTTTTCAACCTACGACACACAGTGAATGAGTTATCAGACTCAAGGGACTTGTACAGAGTATTGTATGTTGTCCAGGGTCCATCAGGACAGAGGGGTTGGTCCTCGTACTATATTCGGTTTACTTATGACTTCTCTAGTTTTTAGACAGGTGTTTCGTGGAAACACAGGGTCCGAATTTTGAGAAGTTATAGGTATTTGAATAGAGTAGAGAACCAGGTATAGCAAGTATCGGGATTCTTCAAAGAGATCGAAGATGTAGATACTTGTGTATTGTATTCAGTTGATAGTGATGATAAAGAGATCTTGCTTCTTTTTCAGGTTACTCATAATTGGAAGCATTCCTAAGTTGAGTAACGCTGATCGGCCTCCTTCCATTTAGTAGACATGCGCTGGAGACAGCTGCATGATTTGAATCTGGTTCAATTGAATCAGTGCCTCTGGTCCTATATGGGATATAGAACAGTTCGTATCTTAACGATGTTAAGGTACGGGGAGTTGTCCGGTTTATGATTAAAACCAGACACGGGACAACTCAAGGCACGTTTCTGTAATGGCTGTTTGTGGGTTGACCCAGGCTTTGACGAGGGTTGACTTTCTACCATCTGGATGAACAATAGCAATATTGTTCTAGACTCGCCACAGTTTTAATAAAAATGGATTTTTTCAGAAAACAGTAGTGGGAGTATGGTAGAACTGGAAGTGATTCCAGAACCACAAACGATTACTGAAGATTTGATAAGGAACCTAAAGATTCAATCTGGATTGACATTCCATTGGCCACTCCGCAGATAAGGTGGGTAACTTCAGGCACCCGAGAGGTACTACGGTAGCCTCAAGGACGGTGACAGGGAAGTTCTTGTTTACCCACAATTGCCATTGCTGTTGTTCCAGGTTACGAGACCCGGCGGGAGGATGAGTATAGCGTCGTTCTAAACCAGTTTTAGAAGTGTACGTCTATATGACTCTGCCAGAGGGTTGTCGTAGTCAGTGGGAGCAGCGGAAGCATTGGTGGACAGGTTGCTTATGTCTATTTATAGACTAGAGCAGATGTAGCGGAGATAGATCATCTATTTCTGACGTGACAGTCATGGGTTTGACTTCATCAGAATAGGGGATGGATCTGTTGAGAAGGTAGTAGGGTGTGATATCCTGGTATTTGGATGATATACACAGAGTAGGAAAGGAAACTCCTACACTACGATCGGTTATAGTTTGGTCGTCACACAGTTGTTTCTCCACAAAGGAAATGGATTTTATATCAGACATACTGGTTACTAGATCTATGGTCTTAGATCTAGATTTGGGTGGTTTCCCAATCAGGGTACTTGACAGCGTTCTAAGAGTATTTAGGATGGACGACTCCTGGCATGGTAGTGTACCTGCAGGTAATGGAGTCACCCTCTCCAAAGGTGTCTTACAGACTAAAGGGGAGAGGGACGGGCATGATTGGCAGATCACTTGCTCAGGCAATTGAGTCAATCGTGAGATGTCAAGTACCACACCAGATGTTGTTCTTGCACTAGATGCAATAAGTTGACATTAATCCAATCCTGGAGAAACAGTCGGAAGCAGTTTTAGAACATAAGTGGATGTTCTAGGGAGATGATAACGACAGCCTCATTCAGGAGACAGTTATCATTCCAGGCTTTCAAGGTGACATGGACGACAAGGAGGTTGTCAGAGTTATAGTTTTCCTTCTGATGAGGGGCAGTATTTTGGACAGGTGGTCCAAGGCAATACTGAGGGAGGCATGGCGCGCAGGATACTGATTAAGTTCAGTTGACGATACAGTCTAAGAAGTTTGGATTTGGAGTTCATTTATGAGCTAGGTCCCATTAGACATCCAGACATATTCTGAGACAGGTATTGCTCTTTTCGGGAGATGGCTTTCTCCGCGAACTTGAGATATAGAGAGACATAGAAAGAAACAACTAAGCGGATCCACTCACTGAGGCTATTCCTCGAACGCAATAGTTCCGCAAACGAGCTTTGTGAGACTGACTAGTAGAGGAGTTGGATGTTCGGTATCACACGGGCTGTGAGTATGCGACATCGCAATAATTAGCCTTGAGTGCAAGTGGGAGATTGTTGGAGATAGTGCCCTCAGAGTCAATTATTAGGTCACAGGTACGTGATTGTAATGATTGAGGGAGGACCTATCCCGGTAGGACAGTCTTACTCGAGATGATAGTATGCTATCTGGTTTACCTTTATCATCGTGTACTGCTTTAGGTGACCTGATACGTCGCTATTACACGTTGATAGAGCCCCTAGGATTCTTGCTTGACCACCAGCAGTATGAGGGCGATCATATAAGTGGGAGCTGGGGGTCTATAAGCTTATCCTTAAAAGGTCCCTAGTCGTGGGAGTTTCGAGACTGGGCATCGATACTCCATTAGTAGACTAGTGTATACAGTCGAGACCCCGACGAGGGGCGGTGGCCGGTCTCACAAGCCACTGGTGTCAGTTGGATCACCTAAGATGTATACAGGTGCTCATTGGGTTATGAGTACACCGGACAGGACTCGCCGGGAACATGCTAGTTGGTCATATACCAGACGTCAGATGGCAGTTCCCTGGTGACATGTGTGCAGGTTAGTTCATCGACCTGGGGATCGTCATTTGTCTCGTGTGAGTTCCCACTGTACTTTGATTACTACCCTACCACGGCTCAAAGGAGTCGTGCAAACAGGTTTTAGTTGGGTACAGTCCCGAGCCACATGGAGGCAGTGAGCGTATCTTCAGGGGTTCGTCTCTCCCGGTATTGGGGGTGAGGTCGTGCTGTGTCTAGGAGAGCCATTACACAAAGTCCTTGGCCAAGGCAAGGAGATTTACTGGTAGGTATTCCAGTAGTATCTCAGGGTGTTCTGGGCTACACTCCGACACGACTTGTACCGCTTTTGGGGGTCTGACTTTTACCAACCCCCTAGGCCCGCCATGCGATACTCATAGACGAACGGACCGGACTGCACGGATATTGTCACTGACAGGCTCAGTAGGGTTGTCAGGCTGAGTTCACTCACAGACGTCCCTTTTAGTCAATACTTGGTAGCCCGTTACGTATTGGCTTATACCTCTGACGTGCTAGTGGTTAAATCCACAACCGAGGTGTTGACGAGTCTTTAGAGTCCCCCACATTCAGTTACTCAGCTTTCGGGCGAAAGGTTGTAGAGGCCGTATGGAGATATGGCAAGGTCCGTTCAGATACGTGCGGTATTGCACGGATCAGGATCGGACAGTTTGTACTATAGGCCGTATGGGTATATGGCAGGGTTCGATCAGATACGTGCGGTATTGCACGGATCAGGATCGAACGGATATTACTAGCCGGTTTTGGTATAAGCCGGATCCTAGTATAGTACAGTGTAGATTTTGTCTCATTGCATTTGTATTTCGGTCGGAATACAAATGCGGGTGTGTATGCACAGTATCGGGGTTTTCCTGTAATTTATTACGGGACCAGTTTTTGGAGTTGCCAGTTTGCTTTCCGTTTCGGCCAATTTCCTTTGTTCCGTTCATTGGCCGAAGTTTGGTGGAGGAGGGTTTATTTGCATTGTTGCAAATAAGCTTTTGTGGAGGGGGTCTTTGCTTATATTGGTATCATGATGGTTTTCATGATGTGCACCATCACTTGACTTCTTCTTCTCATGATGGCTTGACTTTTTGAAGCCATCATGCATGAGATGATGGTTGCTTTGAGTGTTGGGATTGTTTTAGTGATGATGGTTGATTTTGATAGCCATTCCTCTTTCTCTCTCTTGCATGATAGAGTTTTCCCACTCATTTCTTTTGGCTTCAATCTCTTTCTCTCCATTCCTCTAGTGCATGGCCGGCCAAGGATTTTGGGTGGGCTGTCCAATTTTCTTGGGGAGGTATTTTTGTTCATATCATGCTCCAAAATACCCCAAGCTCCTCCACATTTTGTTCTTGTTTCATCCCTCCACCAAATGGCACCTCCTTAACCCCAAAATGAGACATGGATCTCTACACCACATATTCTACAGCGTACCTTGGGCACGTCGAGTAGCCGGCTTCGTGCCCGAGTTGCCTCGGCATTGAGGTGGGAGCCCGTAAACAAAGTAGGCGATGTGGTGCACTTCCGGCGACGAGGAGGAGACGGGACATTCCGCAAGTGATCGGGACGATGACGAGAAGACCGGAGGACTTGGATCGTCGGTATATCTCTATTCCCTTTCTTGTAGATAGCTAGGACTTGTTAATGGTTACGATCTGGGTGTTTAGTGCGCGGTGGTGCCGGTTTGCTTAGTCCGCAAAATTTAAGTTTTTCACCGCTTCCGCTATTGGCCGTCGGATTGACGGCCGGGGCGCCGCCGTGCACTTACAGTCACTTCAATGAGAGAAGGTTAACTAAGTTACATAGAGAAGGATATTTGGATCCGTTCGAATATCAATCTTATGCCACTTGTCAATCATGTCTCAAAGGAAAGATGACAAAGTCTCCATTCACTGGACATGGAATAAGAGCGAGCGAGCTCTTAGGACTCATACACAGCGATGTATGTGGTCCAATGTCTATACATGCAAGAGGCGGTTTTTCATATTTCATTACTTTTTCGGATGATTACTCTAGGTAAGGATTCATTTTCTTGATGAAACATAAATCCGAGGCCTTTGAGAAATTCCGAGAATATAAGAATGAAGTAGAAAACCAAACCGGCAAAAGTATCAAGACACTGAGATCTGATCAAGGTGGTGAATACTTAAGTGCCGAGTTCCTGGGTTACCTAAAAGAGAATGGAATTATCTCTCAGCTTACTCCTCCATACACTCCACAACACAACGGTGTATTGGAGAGACGGAACCGAACCCTATTGGATATGGTGTGTTCCATGATGAGTAATGCTGAGTTACCGCGATCATTCTGGGGTTATGCATTAGAATCAGCTGCATATCTTTTGAACAGGGTTCCTACCAAGACTGTGCCTACCACACCATATCAGATATGGAGTAGGAAGAAACCATACCTTCAGTATCTGAAGATATGGGGATGTCCAGCTTTTGTTAAAAAACAGCATGCGGACAAACTAGAGGCACGATCAGTACAGTGTAAGTTTGTGGGATATCCAAAGAACTCCAAGGGGTATTATTTCTATTACGTAGAGGAACAAAAGGTTTTTGTTTCTCGTAATGCCCATTTTCTAGAACAGCAGTTTTTAGAAAAGGAAACAAGCGGGAGTGCAATAGAACTGGAAGAAATTCTAGAACCACAAACTACTACTGAAAGTTTGGTGGAGCCAGAAGTTCCAGAAGAACAGGACATTCCTGCACCCCTCCGCAGAAATAGTAGGCCGTCTCATCCGCCTGAGAGATACTGCAGTTTTCTCATAGACGGGGAAAGAGAGAATTGCGTCATTGATAATGATGAACCTACTAGCTTCCAGTAGGCCATTCAGAGCGGCGACTCAGTAAGATGGCTGGATGCAATGCGGACCGAGATGGAGTCCATATACACCAAAAAAGTATGGACTTTGGACTTTGCTCTAGATGGGGTAAAACCCATAGGATGCAAGTGGATCTTCAGGAAGAAGATTGGTGTAGATGGACAGGTGGAAACCTATAAGGCTAGACTTGTTGCAAAGGGTTTTCATCAAAGACCTGGTTTGGACTATGACGAAACCTTTTCTCCAGTGGCTATGCTCAAATCCATTCGGATCCTTCTTGCCATTGCCGCCTTCCATGATTATGAGATCTGGTAGATGGACGTAAAGACGGCTTTTCTAAATGGTAATTTAGAAGAGTGCGTCTATATGGATCAGCCAGAAGGTTTCAATCAGAGTGGGAGCAGCGGGAAAGTGTGCAAGTTGCTTTAGTCCATTTTTGGACTAAAGCAGGCATCGCGGAGTTGGAACATCTGTTTTGATGAAACGGTCAAAGAATACGACTTTATCAAAAATCCAGATGAACCATGTATATATAGTAAAATTGTAGCACGAACTGTCGTATTTCTCGGCTTGTACGTGGATGACATTCTCTTGATTGGAAATGACATTCCTATGCTAAAATCTGTCAGAGGATTCTTGTCACACATGTTCTCCATGAAAGACCTGGGTGATGCCTCTTACATTCTGGGGATCCAGATCTATCGTGATAGATCTAAGAGGATGTTGGGACTTTCGCAGTCCAGGTATATCAACACTATACTGAAAAGATTCAGTATGGATGATTCTAAGCGCGGTAATTTACCGGCTTATCACGGAATCACCCTCTCTAAAGTGATGTCTCCCTAGACATATTTGAAAAGGGATCGCATGTCAGTTATACCTTACGCTTCTGCGGTAGGCTCTATAATATATGTGATGTTGTGTACCAGACTAGATGTAGCTTACGCATTGAGCGTGGTAAGCCGGTATCAGTCAGACCAGGGGAGAAGCACTGGATAGCAGTAAAGAATATTCTTAAGTACCTGAGAAGGACTAAGGATATGTTCTTGGTTTACGGCGGAAAAGACCTCCAGATCGAGGCTTTTGCTAACTCCAGCTTCCAGAGTGACAAGGATGACTCCAAGTCCATGTCAGGTTATGTCTTTACCCTCAATGGAGGGGCGGTGTGCTGGAAGAGTTCCAAGCAGTACACCGTTGCTGACTCGATGATGGAAGCGGAGTATATAGCTGCTTGCGATGCCGTAAAAGAAGCAGTCTGGATGAAGAAGTTCCTAATAGAACTTCAAGTGGTTCCTACCATTGTTGATCCAATACCGCTGTATTGTGACTACAACGGTATGTGTATATGTTTCTTTTAGCATATCGCGAATACATATTGATAGAGCCCTTAGGATCTTGCTTGACTACCAGCGTTGTGATGGCAGTCACACTAGTGGGAGCTGGGTAGTCTACAAGCACATCCTTTTTTTTCCAGGTCCCTAGTCGTAGTATTATCGAGGCAGGGCATCGATACTCCGGAGTAGACTAGTGTGTAGGCTTCTCATCCCAGCAGGGGAATTGGTCTGTCCCATAGCCATTAGTACGTTGTACTGGAGATAGTATGCAGGTGCTCGTTGGGTTATGGGTACACCGGACAGGACTCGCAGGGAACTGTTGGTTGGTATTATACCCGTCGTCAGTTAACAGTTCCCAGGTGACATGAGTACACCATAGTCCGTAGACTTGACACTGCTGCTTCGTACCGAGTGTGTTCCCACTGTTCTTAGATTACTATCCTATCACGACTCAAAGAAGTCATGCAAATAGGTAGCAGTTGGGTGCAGTCCCGAAGCACTTGGAGGCAGTGGCGGTTAGATAAGATTCGTCTCTCCCGGTATTGGGGGTTGATATCGCATTGTGTTTGGAGAGCCATTACGCAAAGTCCCTGGCCAGGGCAAGCGAGATTTACTGGTAGGATTTCCAGTAGCTTCTCAAGGTGTAATGGGCTTCACTCCGACACGACTTATACCGCTTTTAGGGGACTGACGCTTGCCACCCCCTAGGCCCGTTATGCGATAGTCTTAGACGAACAGACCGGACTGTACGGAGATTGTCACATCAGGCTCAGTAGGAGTTCGGATGGGTTTCCTCACCGACCTTCTTATCGACATCTACCTAGGGACCGTTACGTACAACTAGTATCTCTTGCGGCCTGTGGTTAAACCCACTACCAGTGTAGTGTCGAGTCTTTAGAGTCCCACATAGAGAGTTTCCCTGTTTCAGGCGAAACGATATAGAGGTCGTATGGTTTTACGACAGGGTTCGGACATATACGTGTACTTGTGCACGTAAAATGTTCGGACAGATTATACTAGCGGGCTTTAGTTTAATCTAGATTCTAGTATTGGATTATTGGATTTATGCAGTCTCAGTTTATCCGTGTTTTTCATAAATACGGATGAAAGGGGCATTCTCGTAATTAGTCGAGAAGCTTCTAGAAGAAAGGTGACTCATTTAGTTTTAATTCATTTGTGAATTAAACTTAATGAGGTGGAGAGCTTATGTGTTATTTGCATTAATTGAAACTATGACTCATGAGATGATTCATCCATTTGCATTAAATGAAGCATGAAAGATATTTGTGCAAGATATTTTTTTGCTTCATGATATACACAAATGAGTTATATTTCAATTCATAATTAACATACACACTCTCTCTCCTCAAGCTCTCCTCTTCTTCAACCTAACTCTAATCCTCTCATGTGTTGAGATCCCAAGAGTTAGAAAGACTAATAGATCCTTAATCCACTTCTATATCTTCTAGGTCACTTGGATTTGCAATCCTAGCTACTTAGTTACCTCAAGTTAGAGGTTAAAGCTTGGAGGAGGAACTCTCGGGTCGATCTTCTATTACATCGAGGAGGCCGACGAGGAGGTGAACAACAAGAACAAGAAGGACTAGTATCTTGAGGTATAATCATCTATCATAGTAGTTTAACACTTCTAGATAGTTGTTAGTTAGGGTTTAGCAAAAATCCGTAAAGTTAGTCGATGTCACCTTAAACAAAATGATTGTTTTACCTATTCCGCCTCCCCGCATATTGTGGGGTGTGTAACGTTGACTTAGAGGTCATTGAAAAAACATTTTGCTACAAGTCTATCTTTGAAAGTCTCAACTTTTCCATCTACACCAAGTTATCTTCTCAAGATCCACTTGCTCCCAATGGGTTTTACCCCTTCAGGTGGAACTACCAAAGTCCATACTTTGTTAGTGTATATGGATTTCATCTCAGATCGCATAGAATCCATCTATTTCACAGAGTCACCACTTATGATGGCCTGCTCGAAACTAGTAGGGTCATCATCTTCCATGATGCAATCCTCGCTCCTATTGTCATTGAGAAAACCGTAGTATCTCTCAGGCGGATGAGGAACCCTACTAGATCTGCGGAGAGGCTGAGATTCGTCGGGAACTATTGAATCCTCCGATTCTACCAAATCATTAGATGTTAGTTTGTTTAGTTAGAAATTCTTCCAGTTTTACCTCATGACCACTAATTTCTTCCATAAGAAATTCCTTTTCTAAAAAGGGGTCATGCCGAGAAACAAAACACCTTTTTCTCCTCAGTGTGGTAGAAGATATACTTTCTCAAATGTTTGGGATATCCAACAAACTTACACGGTACTGATCTTGCCTCGAGCTTGTCCAGATTTTGCTTTTTAACATAGGCCGGACAACCCCATATCTTAACTCGTTTAAGAGATGGTCTCTTCCTATTCTATATCTCATATAGAGTGGTAGGTACTAATTTGGATGGAACTTGATTCAATAGGTATGCGGCTTCTCAAGCGCATAACCCCAAAAGGAAATAGATTACTCAGCGGTACCCATCATAGAGCGCACCATATCTAATAGGGTACGATTCCTTCGCTCCGATACACCGTTGTGCTGTGGTGTATACAGAGGAGTAAGATGAGAGAGAATCCTATTCTCTTTTGAATAGTCACAGAATTCCGTTCTCAAGTATTCTCCTCCCCGATCTGATTGAAGGATTTAATACTTCTACCCGTTTGGTACGGTTCAGTACTTCGTACTTGTATTCCTTGAATTTCTCAAAAGATTCAGACTTATGTTTCAACAAGAACACATGTCCGTATCTTAAGAGATTATCGGCGAATGTAATGAAGTACGAAGAGCCAACCCTGGCATGTGTAGACATGGGGCCGCATACATCACTATGTATCAGTCCCTAGAGTTCAGGAGCTCTTTCTCCGTGTCTAGTAAACGGTGTTTTGGTCATTTTACCTTTGAAACATGACTGGAAAGTTTCATATGATGTAAATTCAAACTAGTTCTAATATCCATCTTTATGTAACTTAGAAAGTCGTGTTGCATTGATATGACCTAGTCTACAATACCACAAGAAGAATTCGTTCATTTCTGAACTTTTCCTCTTGTGTGTGTTCTGTACGTTAAGAACCGTGTTTTGATTCAGAACGTATAAACCGTTACATAACGTACTAAACCCAATCAACACTTGATTTAGGAAAATGTTCATAACATTATTCTCTACTACAAAGTTATATCCTTCTTTATCTAATAAAGAAATTGATATTAAATTTCATATCATAGAGGGTACATAATAACAGTCGTTCAAGATCAATGTATTCCCATTTAGTAATACAAGGTGATATTCGTCAACTACTTTGGCTGCAACACTTGCACCATTCTCTACTTTTAGAGAATGATCACCTTTTCCCAGTTCTCTACCTTTTTTTAGCCCATGTAACATATTACATATGTGGGATCCCGATCCGGTATCTAATACCCAGGACGCAGAGTGCACTGAGAAACAGTTCTCAGTGACAAACATACCCGAAGAAGATGTATCAACATGCTCATTCCTTGTTTGGGTCGCGTAGGAATCCGGATATTCCCCTATTTCTTGCTCGGTCTTATAAAAATTATAAGATAGAGCGGAACCAACGTTCGCTAGCTCAGTATAACAAGCGGGTTCGGTCAATATATCCATATTATTAACTTAATTAAGGCGTGTCATGGTCGCTACCTAGAGAGAGAGAGAGAGAGAAGATAACACTACGCGCGCTCTTGCAAGATTAGATTGGTTATTATCTTATCTAATCAGGATGGCTGCCACTGTTTTTATCAAATCTTCCTTCAAACCCAAAAAGGTAAGACTAGCCGGGATTAATTTCACCCTACAAGTTCGCCAACCTTTCGGCTAGGCTAGTGTCGGTACTTTGAGGGAAGTTCCCCGTGTTTTCGCACGAACCTAATTAAAATGAACCTCATTTTCCCAGAGGCATAACCCCGTTGACACCTTTCTAGACACCTACTTGATCGGCTAATTGTAAAGTGCAAAACTCTCCCAGGAGTAACTCTTACTCGCAGTGGGTATCGGGATCCAACTATGTCATAGAAGGTATACAATCTCATTGCAAATTGCAACACTTGAAATTCCCAATAATATTTTTTCCCCTAGCAACTTATGACCATGGTCAACAAATCATAAGCGCTAGCCAAGTTCAACCCGTCATTTCATGATTGAATTAAACCCACCCATACGACCGTGGGCTATGGTCAACAAAGTCGTACGACTACTCTAATTCAATCGCATCATATGGTTGCAGATAAGCACTAATTAGATACCGCACACCACGCCTAGGCTATGGTCAACAAACGTAGCACGAATACTAAATAGCATTTATCTGAAATGACGGAGGGCTACGGCAGGTTTTTATGAAAACCTTTTGCGTAATGAACTTGATATTGTTGTAGAATCGAGTGATTTGAAAAGGAGTAGTTTAAGCTCTGCTTTTAAAATCGAGTTTTTCAAAATAAACCGAGTGGATGTAGCATCTGCTAGCTTTTGCTAAAGAGGTCATTCCCGGTGAAGGGATCTCGGCTCTTTTCTCATCGATTGAGGTGCTGGATTTTCATAAAAGAATACCGCTATGCAAAGCAAGAACAAGAGTTACCTTTTTGAAAATTTGATTCCACAATATCATTAGGTTTCTTTCCTTTTCATTAATCTCATTAATGAAGTCCCTGTTGGATATATGTATGCCCTAGAGGCCATTATATGATAGTGGATGTATATATATATATATATATATATATATATATATATATATATATATATATATATATACAGAGGACATTCTTGCTCGACATGATAGTATGCTATCTGGTTCTTCTTTATCTGACATATTGACTTGATCATGATTTTATTCATTTACACATGTTGATAAAGCCCTAAGGATATTTGCTTGACTACTGTGATTATGATGGAGATCATGCTAGTGGGACGTCTGTAGTTTATAAGCATATCCTGAAATGTCCCTAGTCGTATGTGTATCGAGACGGGGCATCGATATACCAGTGTAGACTAGCGTATATGATACTAGACCCATATGATGGGCGATGGATGTTCCCACATCCATTGATGTTTGACATCGAGATCATATACGGGTGCTCTGTGAAGACTGGGTACACTGGACGGACTCGCCAAGAACTCCTATATGGTATTATATCTATCGTCGGATAGCAGTTTTCAGGTGACATTGGTACAGGTTAGTCTGTAGACCCGAGATCGTCATAGAGTCTTGTGTGTTCTCCTACTGCACTTTGATTACCATCCTACCACGACTCTACTGAGTCGTCCAAACAGGTGGCTTTTGGGTACAGTCCCGAGACACACGAAGACGATGAGCGATAGGAGGGTTTCGTCTCTCCTGGTATTGGGAGTTGATGCTGTGCTGTGCTCGATTAGCTATATCAATAAGTCCCTGGCCATGGCTGTTGGGATTTACTGATAAGTGTTATCAGTAGTTTCTCGATCTGTTATAGACCATTCATCGGCATGACTTATTGAGTTATTGGGGTCGACGTTACCATCCCTAGACTCAGTATGCAGCATATCCGACGAAGAGACCAGACTTTACGGTAGTGTTGCCGGTTGGCTTGACGGGAGTTGTGACAAGTTCGCTTGTTTTCTTCTGATCGCTCAATACCCGGGTGGCCGTTATGTTTAGCTAACCTCTTGCGGCTTGGTGGTGCTTTATATCATCATCACCCACTACCGGCGTATTGAAGAGTCTCAGAGTCCCATAATGGAGTTACCTAGTCCAGGCAAAACGATGTGGTGCACATATGAGATATGCGCGGGGACCCGATTAAATGCGCATATATGATACCGTATATTAATCGGGCGGTTTGCTATTGGTCGGGTCGTATGCGATATGACCGGTTTACTAAATCAAGTGTTGATTTAACATTAACCATTAGCTTTTCACTTTGGACCCTTTTGTTTTTGGTGTATGCATGCATGTATGCACATGTTTACATTGATGCACATATGGATGTGCATGCACTCATACATGCATACACAATTCTATCATGGTTGTTGATATATGAGATGGTGGCAATATAAGACTCACACCTTGTTATATATATATATATATATATATATATATATGCTGATATTTATTTTTGGAAAAGAAAATGGAAATGGAAAATTTATCATGGTTGATTATTTTATTATTCCACTAAACTTTATGTTAACCATGAGTTATTTTCCATGGCCATTTTTGATCCAAAGAGAAATATCTAGATATTTATAAACTAGGGTTAAGAATGAGAACAAGAATATATATATATTTTCTATTCTCATTTTTATCCTTAAGCTTATCATTATCTCTTGAGCTCTCATTTGCCATCATCTTCTTCCTCCTCTCTCTTGCTCTTTAGCTTTCATTAGTGAGTAAGATAGTGATCAAGTTAGGGTTTTTAAGTGAGAAAACAAACCGCATCACCATTCTACACTACTCTTGCCCATTAGTTTAAAGTGTTGGCTTCTACTTCTTCTCTTGATCAAGTGAAGCCTTGAGCTTGGACAAAAAGGATTCCGGGTGGATCATCGTGGACTTGGAGGATCTCAAGCAAGCTTCTTTCAACCCTCAAGTGGCCAAGGAGTCTAGCGAAGGGAGCTACAAAGGTTTTATTCTCTAACCCTAGCCCTTTACTACTTGTGGAATGTGTTAAATCTTTTGTTACCCTAGCTTTTCTAGTGTGATCCTTAGGATAGTTTCTTTAGCACACTATAAAATTTTAATATGGCATGTGTGATGATACCAAACCCTAGTAGTGGTGCTAGATAAATCCCTACATGGTATCAGAGCCTAACTAGAAACCTAGACGATGTTACGATAATCCAAAACCGAAAAACTCTGCAAAATACGATTTTAGAAAACCTATGGAAATGCTTTCTGTAAATTTTTTAAAATGTGGTCTAAAAATTATTTAAGCAACTGCAGAGTGACATTTATGATGATATAAGAACACAAGTGAAATGCGAAGGGGGGCTCGGATTAAAATCGGCGACCAAGCCTAAAAATCCGGCGATGCCGACCCATTTTGCTCCCCTCCTCATCGTATTGCACTAGTGCTCTGTACAACATGATCTGGGGTTTCTGGTATTGTTTTGAAGTCCAAATTTGCATGTGATGTTAGTTTTGAAATGGGCTCTTTGCGGAGTATTTCATATTCGTATTTTTATAGCATTGTATCGGTAACTTTGGCGACGTTAAACAGGTCGAACGAATTATCAAACACTGGTATTTTCAGGTTGAACGTACTCGATATATAATGCATGTATTCCTATGGACCCTCTAAAAGAATAAAACCCTAACTCGAGATGTGACCACCAAACTGCGACTAAACCTTAGGGTTTGCGCCACAAATGAGGCTTGGGTTTTCCCTTCTACGGCTGGTCCATTAAATACTGTGGCATGGACTTTGGGTATTGTTTAACGGCGCTCAAGTGTTGAGCTTGCTGGGGAATGCGGGTGTTCGTTAATTCGATCGAAGGGTTTAACATCACCTAGTAGTATGTGATACTTGTTTCTACGACCGTAAGCGTAGTATGCGTATCGCCGGTTTCGTTGCTATATGTCAACGACAATTGGGGTATGCATACTTGCTTACCTTGATGACATGTGATGTTATGTGTTGCTGTACTATGTGTTAGTTATGTATATGCCCTAGAGGCCATTATTGTACATATGATGTATATTATAGTGGATGCTTGGATATATATAGAGAGGACTTTCTTGCTCGACATGATAATATGCTATTTGGTTTCACTTTGTCTTAACATGTTGACTTGTATTAGTTTACTGTCTTGCTCTTACATGTTGATAAAGCCCTTAGGATATGTACTCGACTACAGGGACTATGATGAGATCATACTAGTGGGGCCATGGTAGTCAACGAGTACATCCTATAATTGTTCCTAGTCGAGGGTGTATCGAGACAGGGCATCGATACACCAGAGTAGACTAGAGTATACGCATCTTGACCCATATGATGGGTGATGGATGATCCCATATCCATCGGTGTTTGACTTCAAAGATGGTGTACGGGTGCTCAGTGGAGACTGGGTACACTGGACGGACTCGCCGAGAACTCCCAGAGGGTATTATACCTCACGTCAGATGGCAGTTCTTTGGTGACACTGGTACAGGTTAGTCTGTAGACCCGAGATCGTCATAGAGTCTTGTGTGATTCCTACCGTGCTTTGATTTCCACCTTACCATGTCCAAGAGGGCATGCAAAACGGTGGCTTTTGGGTACAGTCCCGAATCACATGGAGGCAATGAGCGATAGGAGGGGATTTGTCTCTCCCGGTATAGGGAGTTGATGTTGTGCTGTGTTCGATTGGCTATAACTGGAAGTCCTTGGCCAGGGAGGATATAGAGTACTACTGGTAAGTGTTATCGGTAGGTTCTCGACCTGTTATGAGCCCCACATCGACACGACTTATCCGTTACTGGGGTCTGACGTTTACCACCCCTAGACTAGATATGCAACATATCAGATGAAGAGACCGGACTGTACGGTAGTGTTACTGATTGGATTAACAGGAGAATGTACATGCTTGCTTGTTGATCTTCTGATCGCTCAATACCAGGGTGGCTTTTACGTTTAGCTGACCGCTTGCAGCTTGTGGGTGTTTGATATGATCATCACCCACTGCCGGCGTATTGACGATTCTTTAGAGTCCTAAACAGAGGTTTCTTGGCTCAGGCAAAATGGAGTAGGAGCACATATGTGATATGTGCGGGACCGAGGATAATACGATATAAGATACCGTATTCTATTCTCGCGATATATGATATCGGCCGGGTATATGTGATATAGCCGGGTCATCGGATCAAGTGTTGATTCGATGAATCGGTACATGTTATATTAGTCGGTTATATGCGATATAGCCGGATTGTCGGATCAAGTGTTGATTCGATGATTTAATGTATAATTATATATGTGATATATGACATTACATTATCTAATGTAAGCTCGCTTTATTGATTCATTTTCTCACCGGATAATACATTGATATATACGCGATATATGTTAATTGTATTATTTTCTTTTGTTACAAATATATATTATATATAGGATATATAATATTTTAACAAGTTATGATTACAAATGCAACACGATTTGTGGAGATTAAACATAGTTAGGGTTTGATTTGGGTTAGCTTTTTCATGAAGTTTCTAGAAGCTTTATTTTGTTTCTAGCTTAGATATTTTGTTAAGATATTTTGTGTAGATTTTTCTAACCCAACCCAAACCCTTCACCCTAGGTTCATTCTATAAGTGCACGGCGGCGCCCCGGCCGTCAATCCGATGCCGGAATGCGGAAACGAAAAACTTTGCAAACTAGCAAACCGGCACGACCACGCACTAAAACCCAGATCGGGCCATTAAACTAGTCCTAGCTATCTAGAGAGGGGGTAGAGAGATATACCGAGCGATCCGTGTCCTTCGGTCTTCTCGTCATCATTCCGGTCTCCCCGCGGAATCTCCGGTCTCCACCAAGTCGCCGGAAGGGTACCACGTCGCCTGCTTCTTTTACGGGCTCCCACCTCTGGACCGACGCAACTTGGGCACGAAGTTGGCGAGTCGACGTGCCCAAGATTTGCTGTAAATGAAGTGAAAATCTATATGTCTCATTTGGGGTTGTAGGGAGTTGCCTTTTGGTGGAAGGAAATGATATATGGAATTTTTTGATGAACTAGGGGATTTTAGCAAGCATGAAGAGCAAAAATCCCCACTCAAAAATACATGGGCAGCCCCTCCTCACTTGGCCGGCCTCTATTGTGGATAGGAATGAAAAATGAGAGAGGGTGTGTATGTGTGAGAGAGTGAGCCAACCAATCAAGCAAGAGAGAGAAAGGGTGATGATAACAAACTAAAACTCACACTCCACCAACCTCATCATCTAAAGTCATGCCATCATGACACTACAAGACAAGCTATGATGACTAAAGAAAGTCAAGTAATCATGGCATAACAATTTTGCAAGATCAACCCTCCAAAAAGCTTATTTGCACAAATGCAAATAAGCCCTCCTCCATCAATCTTCGGCCAATGAAAGATACAAAGAAATATGGCCGAAACGGAAAGCAAACTGGCAACTCCAAGAAACTGATCCCGTAATAAATTACAGGAAAACCCCGATACTGTGTATACACACCCGCATCTATATTCCGATCGAATACAAATGCAATGAGACAAAATCTACACTGTACTATACTAGGATCCGGCTTAAACCAAAGCCCGCTAGTATTAACCGTCCGATCCTGATCCGTGCAATGCCGCACGTATCTGATCGAACCCTGCCATATCTCCATACGGCCTCTAGTACTAACCGTCCGATCCTGATCCGTGCAATACCGCACGTATCTGATCGAACCCTACCATATCTCCATACGGCCTCTACAGCATTTCATCCGAAACTTGAGTAACTGAATGTGGGGGACTCTAAAGACTCGTCAATACTATGGCTGTGGATTTAACCACTAGCACGTCAGAGGTATTAGCCATACGTGACGGGCTACCAGCTATTGACCAAAAGGGACGTCGATGAGCAAACTCATCCTGACACCCTACTGAGCCTGTCAGTGACAATATCCGTACAGTCCGGTCCGTTCGTCTATGGGCATCGCATGGAGGGCCTAGGGGGTTGGTAAAAGTCAGACCCCCAAAAGCGGTACAAGTCGTGTCAGAGTGTAGCCCAGAACACCCTGAGATACTACTGGAATACCTACCAGTAAATCTCCTGCCTTGGCCAAGGACTTCGTGTAATGGCTCTCCTAGACACAGCGCGACCTCACCCCCAATACCGGGAGAGACGAACCCCTGAAAATCCGCTCACTGCCTCCATGTGGCTCGGGACTGTACCCAACTAAAACCTGTTTGCACGTCTCCTTTGAGCATGGTAGGGTAGTAATCAAAGTACAGTGGGAACTCACACGAGACAAATAACGATCCTCAGGTCGATGAACTAACCTGTACACATGTCACCAGGGAACTGCTATCTGACGTCAGGTATAAGACCAACTAGCATGTTCCTGGCGAGTCCTGTCCGGTGTACTCATAACCCAATGAGCACCTGTATACATCTTAGGTGAACCAACTGACACCAGCGGCTTGTGAGACCGGCCACCGCCCCTTGTCGGGGTCTCGACTGTATACACTAGTCTACTCTGGAGTATCGATGCCCTGTCTCGAAACTCCCACGACTAGGGACCTTTTAAGGATGTGCTTATAGACTACCAGCTCCCACGTATATGATCGCCCTCATACTGCTGGCAGTCAAGCAAGAATCCTAGGGGTTCTATCAACGTGCAATAGTGAAATGTAAGGTCACCTAAAGCAGTACACGATGATAAAGATAAACCAGATAGCATACTGTCATCTCGAGTAAGACTGTCCTACCGGGATAGGTCCTCCGTCAATCATTGCAATCATGTACCTGTGATCCAATAATTGACTCTGAGGGCACTATCTCCAACAATCTCCCACTTGCACTCAAGGCTAATTATTGCGATGTCGCATACTCACAGCCCGTATGATACCGAACACCCAACTCCTCTACTAGTCAGTCTCACAAATCCCGTTTGCGAAACTATTGCGTTCGAGGAATAGCCTCAGCGAGTGGATCCGCTTTGATGTTTCTTTCTATGTCTCTCTATATCTCAAGTTCGCGGAGAAACCCATCTCCCGAAATGAGCAACACCTGTCTTAGAATGTGTCTGGATGTCTGATGGGACCTAGCTCATAAATGAACTCCAAATCCAAACTATTGGAGATAGTGCCCTCAGAGTCAATTATTGGATCACAGGCACGTGATTGCAATGATTGAGAAAGGACCTATCCCGGTAGGAAAGTCTTACTCAAGATGATAGTATGCTATCTGGTTTATCTTTATCATCGTGTACTGCTTTAGGTGACCTGACATGTCACTATTGCATGTTGATAAAGCCCCTAGGATTCTTGCTTGACTACCAGAAGTATGAGGGCGATCATATACGTGGGAGCTGGGGTCTATAAGCACATCCTTAAATGGTCCCTAGTCGTGGGAGTTTCGAGACAGGGCATCGATACTCCAGAGTAGACTAGTGTATACAGTCGAGACCCCGATGAGGGGCGGTGGCCGGTCTCACAAGCCACTGGTGTCAGTTGGATCACCTAAGATGTATATAGGTGCTCATTGGGTTATGAGTACACCGGACAGGACTCACCGGGAACATGCTAGTTGGTCTTATACCTGACGTCAGATTACAGTTCCCTGGTGACATGTGTACAGGTTAGTTCATCGACCTGAGGATCATCATTTGTCTCGTGTGAGTTCCCACTGTACTTTGATTACTACCCTACCACGCTCAAAGGAGATGTGCAAACGAGTTTTAGTTAGGTACAGTCCCGAGCCACATGGAGGCAGTGAGCGGATCTTCAGGGGTTCGTCTCTCCCGGTATTGGGGGTGAGGTTGTGCTGTGTTTAGGAAAGCCATTACACGAAGTCCTTGGCCAAGGCAGGAGATTTACTGGTAGGTATTCCAGTAGTATCTCAGGGTGTTCTGGGCTACACTCCAACACGACTTGTACCGCTTTTGGGGGTCTGAGTTTTACCAACCCCCTAGGCCTGCCATGCGATGCTCATAGACGAACGGACCGGACTGTACGGATGTTGTCACTGACAGGCTTAGTAGGGTGTCAGGATGAGTTCGCTCATCGACGTCCCTTTTGGTCAATAGCTGGTAGCCCGTCACGTATGGCTAATACCTCTGACGTGCTAGTGGTTAAATCCACAACCAAGGTGTTGACGAGTCTTTAGAGTCCCCCACAAACAGTTGCTCAAGTTTCGGGCAAAACGCTGTAGAGGCCGTATGGAGATATGGCAGGGTTCGATCAGATACGTGCGGTATTGTACGGATCAGGATCGGACGGTTAGTACTAGAGGCCGTATGGATATATGGCAGGGTTCGATCAGATACGTGCGGTATTGCACAGATCAGGATCGGACGGATATTACTAGCCGGCTTTGGTTTAAGCCGGATCCTAGTATAGTACAGTGTAGATTTTGTCTCATTGCATTTGTATTTTGGTCGGAATACAAATGCGGGTATGTATATACAGTAGCGGGGTTTTCCTACAATTTATTACGGGATCAGTTTTTAGAGTTGCCAGTTTGTTTTCCGTTTCAGCCATATTTCTTTGTATCATTCAATGGCTGAAGATTGGTGGAGGAGGGCTTATTTGCATTTGTGCAAATAAGCATTTGTGGAGGGGGTCTTTGCATATTGTTGCATCATGATGGTTTTCATGATGGGTGCACCATCCATTGACTTGATTGATACATCATTGCTTGACTTTTGTTTTGATGGTTGAGTGTTGGGTTTTTTGGTATGAGATTTTGGGTTATCATTATTCTTCATGATGACTTTCTAGCATGATTGCTTACCCACCCCCTTGTCTTTGCTCTCTCTCTCCCCATTGAAAAGTGGCCGGCCATTTCCCTTGTGGGGGTTGACACAATTTTTGGGGATGGCATTTTTCATCTCATATTTGCTTGCAAAATTCTTTTGGGTTCACCTCAAAAAGCTTACACTTCATTTTTCCTCCACCATATTCATATGGCAACTTCCTACACCCCAAATGAGACACAAGTTCCACACTACATTCTACAGCAAATCTTGGGCACGTCGACTCGCCAACTTCGTGCCCGGGTTGCCTCGGTCCAGAGGTGGGAGCCCATAAAAGAAGCAGGTGACGTGGTGCTTTTCCGGTGACTTAGTGGAGACCGGAGATTCTGCGGGGAGATCGGGACGACGACGAGAAGACCGAAGGACACGGATCGCTCTGTATATCTCTCTACCCCTTCTCTAGATAGCTAGGACTAGATTAATGGCACGATCCGGGTTTATAGTGCGCGGTGGTGCCGGTTTGAAAAGTTAAAGTAAAGCACCGCTTCCGCATTCCGGCGTCGGATCGACGGCCGGGGCACCGCCGTGCACTTACAGTGGTATCAGAGCCTCGCCATTAACATAGTCTAGCTTTGTCTAATGTGTTTTACATTTCCGATCGAACAAAAATCGCAAAACCGTGTTTTCATGTACAATCAGTTTCTGTCGAAATTTTTTTGTCTCCAAAAATTTTTCAGGGTGTTGCAGAATGATGTGCAGAGAATCCTAAGAACACTGTAAAATTTTGGTGACATGATCTCTTCATATGACCGCGGAACCGCGGCCGTAACCCCTATTTGGCCGCCGTTCCGTCGCCGGAATTTAGCTTCACTTCACCAACTTTTTGCAGTGGGCTTTTGGGCTGAAAATAGGGGTTTTGGTATACTTTGTTTGGGCCCAGAATTTCTGTGAGTGCTACAGTATTGCTTGGGGGCCCACTTGGTAAAATTTAATCGATCGGATATTTTAAACACATTTGTTCACAGTATTTACATTATATCTGCGACCGTGAATGTCACTTGATCGGTAAATCCTGTCTAACTGCTATAGTCCGGTTAGACGGATTTGCAAACTTGACATTCACGTTGATGTTCTGTATTATGTTGTGATGTTGTGGATCGGTCATGGGGGATAGCCTGGTTGCAGTGGTAGTACAGTTTTGTTGTATTATGTACATTTGATATTGCTGGGCGAGCGTCCGACATGTGGACTGCCATCACTTTCTGTACTAGGATTACCCCAAGGTGGGGTGCACGGATAGCCAGGTTTTAGAGGGCAACAGGCCCGCATCTCATGGCATTGAGACGGAGGGGGATTCACTCTAGAATTGGCGGGCTATTCGCCACACTCGTAGGGGGTACAGGTTGACCCAGGAGGGGTGCCCAAGTTACCGGATTCCGTGAAGTGCCGGGTGGTCCATTCACGTTGCTGATGGGGGCTGCCTCGCTTCAGGTTTTGGCAGGTAACTTGCCGCGCCCGTAGGGGTCTAGGATTTCATTGCACAGGCTATCCACACGACCAGGGGAACGTCGGGTTTCAATAGTGGCTCTGTGAAACCCGGGGATCCCAGATATCTGTATTGTTCTGTGATGCTGTACATTTCTGTGATGTTGCATTTTATTACGCCTTGAGCGAAATATTATATATTGATATATATACTAGTAGATGTTGTATATGTTTTGCATCCGCGCTAGTCCAGTCCCCGCTCTGTCGTTAGTTAGCTAACCTAACGGGTAATGACGGGACCCAGTGGCGAATGCGGATGGAATATACGTACATCATTATATTTCGTTCTTTGTGGTGTGATCAATTGATGGGACTGCATTGATTCGGATCAATGCAAGTAAAAAACAAAGCTAATCTGATGTTGTTGGAACACTTTTCAAAAAGCTGTTCTTACAAGGACGTTCTCTTTTGTTTTGCATCGTGGTATTCAGTTGGAATATCCTGCTCCTCAGTCGACGAGGCAAGGGCCGAGATCCCTTCACCGGGAGTGACCCCTTGGATAAAAGTTTGCGTCAGGGCAATAACTTCACTATAGCCTATTACTTTTGCTTTGCACCGTGGTATTCAGTTGGAATATCCTGCACCTCATTCTACGGGGAAAGAGCCGAGATCCCTTCACCGGGAGTGACCTCTTTAGCAATGGTTTTCGCCACAATACAAACTGCAGCTGCTGATTTGGTAGAACCAAAGGATTCAATAGCAACCAACGAACCTCAGCCTCTCCGCCGATCTAGTAGGTTTCCTCACCCACCTGAGAGATACTCCGGTTTCTCTATGACAGTGGGAGCGAGGATTGCATCATGGGATGATGACCCAACTAGTTTCGAGCTGGCCATCCGGAGTGGGACTCTGTAAGAATGGCTGGATGTTTATCGATCTGAGATGGAATCCTTTTACACCAACAAAGTATGGACTTTGGTTGCTTTATCTGAAGGGTTAAATCCCCATCAGGAGCAAGTATATCTTGAGAAGATTACTTGGTGTACATGGAAAAGTTGAGACTTTCAAAGCTAGACTTGTTATAGGTTTGCATCATTAACCAGCTATGGATTGTGATGAAACCTTTTCTAAGTACCTATGCTTAAGTCCATCCAGATCCTACTTGCCACGGCTACATACCATGACTATGATATCTGGCGGTTGGGTGTCATGACTGCTTTACTAAATAAAGATTTAGAAGAGAGAGTCTATAAGTACACAGTCAGAGGGCTTCGTAGACAGTGGGAGCAACGGAAATGTGTGCAAGATGTTTTATGTAATAAAGCAGGCATCGTGGAGTTGGAAAATCTGTTTTGATGTGGTAGTCAAAGAGTTTGACATCATCAAAATGGTAGATGAACCTTGTATATACAAAAAGGTAGTAGGGAGTATTGTGGTGATCCTCATAGAGTACGTGGATGACATACTCTTGATAGGGAAGAAGTTTCCTATGCTACGCTCGGTCAATCTCCGCTTATCATAAGGATTCTCCATATAAGATCAAAGTGATACCTGCTAAAACCTGGGTTTTGGATCTATGAGATAGATCTAATTGGATATTAGGATAATCACTAGTTGTAGTGAGATGGTATCAATTGATCCTGGAGAGAATCACTGGAAAGGATTCAGGGTGATAAGAACGACTGAATGTCATTCGCAGGAATTGTCTTTACCCTCAGCAAAGGGACGGTATGTTGGAAGAGTTCCAAGATAGATACCGTGGCATACTAGACGATTAAAGGCAAGATACATCGTTACCAAAGATTCTACCAAAGAGGAAGTCTGGGTGTATACTAGTTCATGAGATGAACTTCGTTCCTCCCATTGTGTGACAATGGAGTTGTGGCTTATGCCAAGGAACGCCCGTCCCATCAGTGATCCAGACATATTCTTAGGCAGTATCACCTGATCGTGGAGATGGTTGATCTCCAGGGGATCAAGGTTAGGAGAGTAGACTGAGAGGACAACACGGCGGATCCACTCACAAAGGCATTTTCCAAGAGAGAGACTTTTATGGGATGGTTGAGTATGAGATACTTCAACCATTGCTATCAGATGGCCCTAATGCAAGTGGGAGATTGTTAGTTATATGTATGCCCTAGAGGCCATTACTATACATAGGATGTATATTGTAGTGGATGCTTGGACATATATAGGGATGACTTTCTTGCTCGATATGATAGTATGCTATCTGGTTACTCTTTACCTTAATGTGTACACAGGTTGTCTCTCTGTTACATGTTGGTAAAGCCCTTAGGATGTGTACTTGACTACCTGGACTATGATGTGGATCATACTAGTGGGGACGTGGTAGACCATAAGTACATCCTTCAAAGTCCCTAGTCGTGGGTGTATCGAGACGGGGCATCGATATACCAGAGTAGACTAGCGTATACCTTCTCGACCCATACAGATGGGCGATAGATGATCCCATATCCATTGGTGTTTGACATCAGAGATGATATACGGGTGCTCAGTGGAGACTGGGTACACTGGACGGACTCGCCGAGAACTCCCAGATGGTATTATACCTTACGTCAGATGGCAGTTCTCTGGTGACACTGGTACAGGTTAGTCTGTATACCCGAGATCGTCATAGAGTCTTGTGTGATTCCCACTGTGCTTTGATTTCTACCTTACCACGTCCATGAGGGCATGCAAAACGGTGGTTTTTAGGTACAGTCCCGAATCACATGGAGGCAATGAGCGATAGGAGGGGTTTCGTCTCTCCCAGTATAGGGAGTTGATGTTGCACTATGCTCGATTGGCTATAACAGGAAGTCCTTGGCCAAGGCTGCTTTAGGGATTTACTGGTAAGTGTTACCAGTAGTTTCTCGACCCGTTATGAGCCCCATATCGACATGACTTATCGAGTTATTGGGGTCTGACGTTTACCACCCCTAGACGAGATATGCGACATATCAGACGAACAGACCGGACTGTACGGTAAGTGTTACTGGTTGGATTCACAGGAGTGTGAGCGGGCTTGCTCGTTGATCTTCTGATCGCTCAATACCCGGGTGGCCGTTACGTTTAGCAGACCGCTTGCGGCTTGTAGGTGTTTGATATGATCATCACCTGCTGCCAGCGTATTGACGAGTCTTTAGAGTCCTACACAGAGGTTTCCTGGCTCAAGCGAAACGAAATAGGAGCGCATATGATATATGTGCGGGACCGAGAATAATACCAGTATGTGATACTGTATTCTATTCTCGCGATTTGTATCATTGCACGGTTATATGAGATATAGCCGGGTTACCGAATCAAGTGTTGATTCGATACATTGAAACATTTGATATTAGTCGGTTATATGCAGTATGACCGGATCATTAAATCAAGTGTTGATTTAGTGATTTAATGTATAATTATATATTTGATATATTACTTTACATTAACTAGTATTGGTTCACTTAAGATTATTTTCTCACTAGATTGTGCACATTGTATATATGATATATTTTTGTGCACTTGTTTGTATCATGTTTGATGATACATGCAAACTTGGGTGTGTGTATGCTTTAAACTATGATTAGGTTAATGGTTAGGGTTTGATTTACTCATTTATTTATTCATTTATATTTTTTGGCAAAAACAAATATGGTGGCTTTCTTTGTTTTATTCTTGGAGTTTCATGAAGCTTCACCATTTTGTTTTTATTCTTAAACCTAACCATTATCTAAACCCTAGTTTATTCTTTACATGAGTTAAACTAACCCATGGTTGCTATATGATAAGAATCACTTGAATTTTCTAATTAATTAATTCTTTTCCTTTTTCTTCATCTTCTTCATGAAGAAAGAAAAAGCTTGCTAGAAAATTATAAGTGATGATTCCAAGTGAGAAATCCAAATCCAAAGTGAACCCACTTCCTATTTCTTCATCCTCTATCACTTGCCATGTAGTAGAGGGTGTTTTCTTCACAAGTTTCTTGACCTAGTGAAGATGGAGCTTGAGTTAGAGTCGCCTCGACGTAGATCATCTTCGGCATCGAAGTCAATGGCCTAGCACGATTATTTCTCCGACGAAACCATCGCTAGAGTCCGGGATTTCGATGATCACAGCGGAGGTACGTCAACACGGAGCTAAAGAAATGGTGGAGGGGATCTATAAAGGTTGTAGTCCCTTTCACTTAGCAATAAAGTTGTTTACTTGCTTGCTTTTCGCCAAATCTCTAGTTAACGATCTTGCATAGGATTCTTAGGCACATGAAAAATTTGATTTTGGCATGGTTGATGCCTTGTGGAACCTCTTGAGTGTGCCTAGTAATCCTACAGTGGTATCAGAGCCTAGCTAGAGCCTTAAGCGAAGTGTAGACGATATTAGAAATCCGATCGAACCCCGAAACTCTAACTCAAACCCTTCTCTGTTCATTTTCTGAAAATGTGGATTTTTCCAAATTAAAAATTGTCAAAAAATTCAGCAGGGTTTTATAGGAGTTACTGTGCAGCACGTGACCATAACTCGACTAAAGAGCCGCGGAACCGCGGCCCCACCCTGGCTTGCGCGGCGGTTCCGCGGCCATATTAGTGAATTGTGACACGTGGTTTGCACAGTAATATCTCACTGTAAGTGCTGTGTTTTATGGGAATTTTTAACTTATATTCAACAGTTGAATTTTCTGGGTTGTATTGGGGATTCGATGATTCGATCGGGAACTTTAACTGCGTCTATGGGTTTTTCCGGATAATTTTTGAATATGTTAAAAAGTTCGACCGGATATAAATACCCAATTTTTCCCCTACCGGAAAATTTCCAAATGTTGGATTTTTCCGTGGTTTAAGAACGTTCTAAGTAGTGCAAGTAACGCGATGGACCCTCTAGAAGACAACAAACCTTAACTCGATTATGTGACCGTCTTGAACTTCCCTTTGAACCTTAGGGTTTGGGGCAGTACGGCGTGCCACATGTGAAGCGTTGGCTTGACCCTTCTACGGCTGGACCGTTGGTACTGTGGCATGAAAAGAATGTTTTTTAAACTTATTTCAAGTGTTGAGCTGTTTCGGGAAAACTTGGGTGTTTGAATGTTCGATCGGAAAGTTTAACATTTTCTATTTATCTGAAATTTGATACAATATTTGGAATTCACAAGTAGTTATGAGATAACTAAAATGAATGTTATAAACATAGCACTTTAGTCTCACTTGATCGGTTGCCACGGAATTTTGATGCGATCAAAAGTCCGTCGCAATTACGTAGCGTACGCGGATACTCGCCGGGTAAACTTAATAGACAGCCATGCCCCATAGCCTCGACCAAGTGACTGTAGGAGAACCCCGTAGCCAAAAGCATCCACTCGGGAGCTCGCGGCAGCGGTGTTCCGCCTTAGTGCACTTTGTCGACGGTATCGGGGGTCTGGCCGTCTACTCAAGTTTGCGACGAGCATTCGATCAGTTTATCGGGAATCTTGTTGAATTGCCCGACTTGATATTGAAAAGAGTTTTCAATAATGAGACTAAAATGCGGGGTTTATAATTGTTAGGCATGTGATGTCTAAGGAATTCATTTGATTAGGCATGCGATGTCTAAGCAGGTTGCGGATTCCAACTGTTGTAGTTTTACACTTTCTTTTCTGCGACCGTAAGTGTAATATGTGATATCGCCGGTTTTGTTGCTATATGTCAACGATAATTGGGATGCGCATATTTACTTACGTTGATGACATGTGATGTTATGTGTTGCTGAATATGTTATATGGGATCGTCGCGTTTTGAATAGCCGGGTTTTTTTTATGTGAGATGAGAGTTTTTATTTTCATTCATGTAAAATTAATTGTATGTAATATTCTTTTATTGGGGCACTTCCAGGTTGCGGAAGATGTCACCATTTGTATATTATTTACTTTTCCGCACTAGGATAGACCCAAGGAGGAGAGCACAAGTAACCGGATTCTGGAGTCCAGTGGGAGACCAACTCGAGGAGTCAAGTCCGGGCCTCCTAACTCTAGAATTGGTAGGGTTGCTTGCCGCTCTCGTAGGGGTCTTGGGGTGTGGGTTTGGCTATTCATCGCGACTGTGGAATCCGTGTTTTATACAGGCTCATATTGAAAACACGGACGTCCTAGTATATCCAATGTTTCATATGTTTCTTCTGCTGCAATATCTGTGATGTGATCATTTGATATGTGATGATAGATACTATATATGATATATATGATATATTATATAGACGTTACTTATGTTTTGCACTCGCGCTAGCCCTGCCCCGCTCTGTCATTAGTTACCTAACCTAACGGTGCACGCGGGGACATCTAGGCGAATGTGGATGGCATAAGTGTACGTCGTATTTATCTGTGTTGTTTATGTGATTTAAATGATGGGACTTCATTAATATGATTAATGAAATAAAAGAAACCTAAAAGATGTTGTGGAATCGAATTTTCAAAAACAGGTAGCTACAGTTCTTGCTTTGCATCGCGGTGTTCCTTGTAGAACATCCTGCACCTTATTCGATAAGGAAAGGGCCGAGATCCCTTTACCGGGAGTGGCCCCTTTAGCAATAACTGGCAGATGCTACAACCCTCGGTTTGTCTTTTGATTGTTTTTCCTAGTTCTTTCTTTGCATAGCGGTATATATGATATATCCTGCACCTTATTCGATGAGGAAAGGGCCGACGATCCCTTCACCGGGAGTGACCCCTTTAGCAAAACTAGAAAAGCCTAAAAAACACTCCATTTTAAAATCATTTGATTCTACAACGATATCAAGTTCATTACGCAATAGGTTTTCAGAAAAACCTATCGTAGCCCTCCGTCATTTCAGATAAGTAGTAGTTAGTATCCGTGCTACGTTTGTTGGCCTGCGTCAAGGCGTAGTGTGCGGTAGCTAACTAGTATTTATCTGCTTATGCATATGATGCAGATTGGGTTAGGGTAGTCGGGCGACTTTTTTGGCCTGCGTCAAGGGTCGTGCGGGTGGGTTTAATTCAATCAGGAAATGACAGGTTGAACTTGACTAGCGCATTATGGTTTGTTGGCCTGCGTCAAGGTCATAGGACGTTAGGGGCAAAATTATCGGGAATTTCAAGTGTTGAAATTTGCAATGAGATTGCATACCTTCTATGAGATAGTTGGATCCCGATACCCACTGCGAGTAATTGTTACTCCTGGGAGAGTTTTACACATTACAATTAGCCGATCAAGTAGGTGTCTAGAAAGGTGTCAACGGGGTTACGCCTCTGGGAAAACGAGGTTTACTTTAATTAGGTCCGTGCGAAAGTACGGGGAACCTCCCTCAAAGTACTGACACTGGCCTGGCTAGAAGATTGGCGAACTTGTAGCGTGTAATTAATCCCGGCTAGTCTTTCCTTTTAGGGTTTGATGGAAGATTTTATAAAAACAGTGGGAGCCATCCTGATTAGATAAAATAATAACCAATCTGATCTTGTAAGAGCGCACGTAGAGTGTTTTCTTCTCTCTCTCTCTCCAGGTAGCGACCATGTCACGCCTTAATCAAGATAATAATACGGATGTATTGACCGAACCCGCTTGTTATACTGAGCTGGGGAACGTTGGCCCCGCTCCAACTTATAATTGTTATAAAACAGAGCAGGAAATTAGGGATTACCAGAATTCCCGTGCCGCCCAAACGAAGAAAGTGCATACCGATGCATCATCTTCGGGTGTGTTCGTTACAGAGCACTGTTTCTCAGTATCCTTTACGTCCTAGGTATATGATACCAGATAAGGATCCCGCATATGTAATTTGTTACATGGGCTACAGAAAGGTAGAAAACTGAGAACGGGTGATAAGTTTCATGAGACAGAAAACAGTGCAAGTGTTGCAGCCAAGTCTGTTGGTCACTGTCACCCTGTATTACCAGAATACATTGATTCTGAACAAATGTTATTAGATACCGAACCTGATATACAAAATCATATCAGTCTCTTTATTTAGATAAAGAAGGATATAATTTTTTATTGTTGGATAATGTTTTGAACATTTCCTAAATCAAGAGTTGATCGGTTCAGGCACGTTATCTAAAAGCATTAACGTTCTAAATCAAACTACAGTTCTTAGTATACAGAACACACACAAGAGGAAGAGTTCAGAAATGAACGAATCCTTCTTGAGGCATTGTAGACTAGGTCATATCAATGCGACCCGACTGGCTGAAGTTACATTTAGATGCATATTTAAATTAGTTTGAATTTACATCTTGTGAAACTTGCCAGTCATGTCACAGAGATAAGATGACCATAGCTCTATTTATTGGAAACAGAGAAAGAGTTAGTGAACTCTTGGGATTGATACATGCTGATGTATGAAGGTCCCCTGTCTACACATGCCAAGACCGGTTCTTTATACTTCATTACATTCTCTGATGATCTCTCAAGATTCAGAAATATGTTCCTGTTGAAACATAAGTCCGAACCTTTTGAGATATTCACAGAATATAAGTTAGAAGTAGAGAACCAAAACGGGTATAAGTATTATGTCTTTTGATGTGATCAGGGAGGAGAATACTTAAGCACGGAAATCTTGGACTATTCTAAAGGAGAATGAGATTGTCTCTCAGCATTACTCCTCTGTAAACACCATAGCACGATGGTATATCGAGGTGGAGCAATAACACCCTATGTGATATGGTGTGCTCTATGATGAGTACTACTGAGTTTCCTATTTCCTTTTGGGAGTTATGCACTTGAGAAGCTGCATACCTATTGAATAGGGTTCCGATCAAATCAGTTGCCTACCACTTCATATCTGATATGGAAAGGGAAGAGCCCATATCTTAAATTTGTTAAGATTTGGGGTTGTCCGGCCTATGTCTGAAAAGCATAATCCGGACAAGCTCGAGGCAAAGACAGATCTGTGGAAGTTTGTTGGATATCCCAAGCATACGCAAGGGAATATCTTCTACCTAACCGAGGAACAAAAATGTTTTGTTTCTCAGCATGCCGCCTTTATGAAAGGGAATTTCTTAATGAAGAAATAAGTGGACATGAGGTAGAACTGGAAAGAGTTCCAGCTATACAAACTGCAGCTGCTGATTTGGTAGAACCAAAGGATTCAATAGCAACCAACGAACCTCAGCCTCTCCGCCGATCTAGTAGGTTTCCTCACCCACCTGAGAGATACTCCGGTTTCTCTATGACAGTGGGAGCGAGGATTGCATCATGGGATGATGACCTAACTAGTTTTGAGCTGGCCATCAGGAGTGGGACTCTGTAAGAATGGCTGGATGTTTATCGATCTGAGATGGAATCCTTGTACACCAACAAAGTATGGAATTTGGTTGCTTTATCTGAAGGGTTAAATCCCTATAAGAAGCAAGTATATCTTGAGAAGATTACTTGGTGTACAAGGAAAAGTTGAAACTTTCAAAGCTAGACTTGTTATAGGTTTGCATCATTAACCAGCTATGGATTGTGATGAAACCTTTTCTAAGTACCTATGCTTAAGTCCATCCAGATCCTACTTGCCACGGCTACATACCATGACTACGATATCTGGCGGTTGGGTGTCATGACTACTTTTCTAAATAAAGATTTAGAAGAGAGAGTCTATAAGTACATAGTCAGAGGGCTTCGTAGACAGTGGGAGCAACGGAAACGTGTGCAAGATATTTTATGTAATAAAGCAGGCATCGCGGAGTTGGAACATCTGTTTTGATGTGGTAGTCAAAGAGTTTGACATCATCAAAATGGTAGATTAACCTTGTATATACAAAAAGGTAGTAGGGGGTATGGTGGTGATCCTCGTAGAGTACGTGGATGACATACTCTTGATAGGGAAGAAGTTTCCTATGCTACGCTCGGTCAATCTCCGCTTATCACAAGGATTCTCCATATAGGATCAAAGTGATACCTACTAAATCCTGGGTTTTGGATCTATGAGATAGATCTAATTGGATATTAGGATACTCACTAGTTGTAGTGAGATGGTATTAATTGATCCTGGGGAGAATCACTGGAAAGGTTTCAGGGTGATAAGGACGACTGAATGTCAGTCGCAGGCATTGTCTTTACCCTCAGTAAAGGGACGGTATGTTGGAAGATTTCCAAGCTAGATACCATGGCATACTAGACGATTAAAGGCAAGATACATCGTTACCAAAGATGCTACCAAAGAGGAAGTCTGGGTGTATACTAGTTCATGAGATGAACTTCGTTCCTCCCATTGTGTGACAATGGAGTTGTGGCTTATGCCAAGGAACGCCCGTCCCATCAGTGATCCAGACATATTCTTAGGCAGTATCACCTGATCGTGGAGATGGTTGATCTCTAGGGGATCAAGGTTAGGAGAGTAGACTGAGAGGACAACACGGCGGATCCACTCACAAAGGCCTTTTCCCAGAGAGAGACTTTTATGGGATGGTTGAGTATGAGATACTTCAACCACTGCTATCAGATGGCCCTAGTGCAAGTGGGAGATTGTTAGTTATATGTATGCCCTAGAGGCCATTACTATACATAGGATGTATATTGTAGTGGATGCTTGGACATATATAGGGATGACTTTCTTGCTCGATATGATAGTATGCTATCTGGTTACTCTTTACCTTAACGTGTACACAGGTTGTCTCTCTATTACATGTTGGTAAAGCCCTTAGGATGTGTACTTGACTACCTGGATATGATGTGGATCATACTAGTGGGGACGTGGTAGTCCATAAGTACATCCTTCAAAGTCCCTAGTCGTGGGTGTATCGAGACGGGGCATCGATATACCAGAGTAGACTAGCGTATACCTTCTCGACCCATACTGATGGGCGATGGATGATCCCATATCCATTAGTGTTTGACATCAGAGATGATATACGGGTGCTCAGTGGAGACTGGGTACATTGGACGGACTCGCCGAGAACTCCCAGATGGTATTATACCTTACGTGAGATGGCAGTTCTCTGGTGACACTGGTACAGGTTAGTCTGTATACCCGAGATCGTTATAGAGTCTTGTGTGATTCCTACTATGCTTTGATTTCCACCTTACCACGTCCAAGATGGCGTGCAAAACGGTGGTTTTTGGGTACAGTCCCGAATCACATGGAGGCAACGAGCGATAGGAGGGGTTTCGTCTCTCCCGGTATAGGGAGTTGATGTTGCACTGTGCTCGATTGGCTATAACAGGAAGTCCTTGGCCAAGGATGCTTTAGGGATTTACTGGTAAGTGTTACCAGTAGTTTCTCGATCCATTATGAGCCCCATATCGACACGACTTATCGAGTTATTGGGGTATGACGTTTACCACCCCTAGGCGAAATATGCGACATATCAGACGAACAGACCGGACTGTACGGTAAGTGTTACTGGTTAGATTCACAGGAGTGTGAGCGGGCTTGCTCGTTGATCTTCTGATCGCTCAATACCCGGGTGGTCGTTATGTTTAGCAGACCGCTTGCGGCTTGTGGGTGTTTGATATGATCATCACCTGCTGCCGGCGTATTGACGAGTCTTCAGAGTCCTACACAGAGGTTTCCTGGCTCAAGCGAAACGAAATAGGAGCGCATATGAGATATGTGCGGGACCGAGAATAATACCAGTATGTGATACTGTATTCTATTCTCGCAATTTGTATCATTGCACGGTTATATGAGATATAGCCGGGTTACCGAATCAAGTGTTGATTCGATACATTGATATACTTGATATTAGTCGGTTATATGCAGTATGACCGGATCATTAACTCAAGTGTTGATTTAGTTATTTAATGTATAATTATATATTTGATATATTACTTTACATTAACTAGTAATAGTTCACTTAAGATTATTATCTCACTAGATTGTGCACATTGTATATATGATATATTTTTGTGCACTTATTTGTATCATGTTTGATGATACATGCAAACTTGGGTGTGTGTATACTTTAAACTATGATTAGGTTAATGGTTAGGGTTTGATTTACTCATTTATTTATTCATTTATTTTTTTTGGCAAAAACAAATATGGTGGCTTTCTTTGTTTTATTCTTGGAGTTTCATGAAGCTTCACCATTTTGTTTTTATTCTTAAACCTAACCATTATCTAAACCCTAGTTTATTCTCTACATGAGTTAAACCAACCCATGGTTACTATATGATAAGAATCACTTGAATTTTCTAATTAATTAATTCTTTTCCTTCTTCTTCATCTTCTTCATGAAGAAAGAAAAAGCTTGCTAGAAAATTCTAAGTGATGATTCCAAGTGAGAAATCCAAATCCAAAGTGAACCCACTTCCTATTTCTTCATCCTCTATCACTTGCCATGTAGTAGAGGGTGTTTTCTTCACAAGTTTCTTGACCTAGTGAAGATGGAGCTTGAGTTAGAGTCGCCTCGACGTAGATCATCTTCGGCATCGAAGTCAATGGCCTAGCACGATTATTTCTCCGACGAAACCATCGCTAGAGTCCGGGATTTCGATGATCACAGCGGAGGTACGTCAACACGGAGCTAAAGAAATGGTGGAGGGGATCTATAAAGGTTGTAGTCCCTTTCACTTAGCAATAAAGTTGTTTACTTGCTTGCTTTTCGCCAAATCTCTAGTTAACGATCTTGCATAGGATTCTTAGGCACATGAAAAATTTGATTTTGGCATGGTTGATGCCTTGTGGAACCTCTTGAGTGTGCCTAGTAACCCTACAAAGCCATTCATTCTTAACTCAAGGGTTGTATTTGTAACCATAAATATAATTTCATTATTCATCACAAAAGACTTCTTCTTCTTCTTCTTCCTTGAAAAGCTAGCCAGCTTTTTGTAAAGTGATGAATTAAAGTGAGAAATTGAAATTAAAAGAGAGCTAAATTCGACACGCAAATCCTCATATATCGGGCTCCGTCAGTCCGGATCAGCCCATGGGCTCCGTCTGCGGGATCGGCCCTCGGCTCCAGCAGTACGGATCGGCCCATATTCATCTATCGACTCTGATCGGTATCCTCTGGATAACCGTCAGGTCCAACCAATCACCGGTAGGTACTAGCCATCCTTCCAGGCTCATCGTCTGCTCCACGAAAAACATTTCTCGCCCCGGGGAACCATACCGGGTCCACCACGAACCCGTAAACGGATCTTCCAACTCCTCGAATCGGGTTTCAAGCACACGCCTCAGAACCGAGAAAACGTATGGTGGACGCACCAAAATATCATATCAAGAGGAACCGGGTTTTCAAAATAGTGCATATTTTCTTAAATAACCCCACGGTCCTCAAATCCAGAAATCATATGAAATCCAAAGCCAATGCGCAAATCCATGCGATGTGATATATGCATCAAAAGTCATACTTGTAGGGTTGCTAGGCACGCGCACAAGGGTCTACGAGGCATCAGCCATGCCCGATTAAAAATTTAGCCGTGCCGAACAACCTGAATACGGATCTTTAAACTAGAGATTAGGCGAAAACTAACATGTTAACAACTTTAACACTAAGTGAGAGGGATTACAACCTTTGTAGATTCGGTCCTTCACTTCATATGCTCCGTGTTGTGGTCCTTTCGCTGCGATCTTCGGGTTCCGGACTCTCGAGAGGTTCCACGAAGAGAAAGATGCAACCTTTGCTTCCGATCTTCGATACTAAGATGATCTACCTTGAAGTTTCGTTAACACAAGCTAACACTCATCAAATGATGTGAACACCCTCATCTAAATGGCAAGGGAAGATGAGGATGATGAAGTAGGATTTTTGCTCTCTTTATTTATCTTTTTCTCATATTTATTCATCACTTTTGAAAAACTAGTAAAGCTTTTTCATGAAAGCATGAAGGAAGAAGAAGATGAACATGATAAGAATCCTTTTGTGATGAATAGGAAAAGAATAATATGATGAATAATGCAACCATGGTCAAACTAACCTTTGTAGAGAATTAACTAGGGTTAGGGTTTGGGTTTGGTTAAAGATGAGTCACACACAAATATCTTTATCATGACAAAATGAAAAGCTTCTAGAATCAACTAGAAGACTAAACCCTAATCCAAACCCTAATCATGTTTAAACTCCACTAAACATGTTGCATTAGTTATCATATCATGTTACAATATTATATATCACATATATAATATTTATTGTAACCAAATAAAATAATACATTTAACATATATCGTATATATATCAATGTATTACCCGAGTGAGAAAAAGAATCTTTTAGTGAGCAAATATTAGTTAATGTAATTTAATATATCATATATATTATTATACATTAAATTATCGAATCAACACTTGATCCGACAATCCGGCTATATCGCATATAACCGACTAATATTTATCCGTACCGATTCATCGAATCAACACTTGATCCGATGACCCGGCTGATATCAAATATCGCGAGAATATAATACGGTATCACATATCGCATTATCCTCGGTCCCGCACATATCACATATGTGCTCCTACTCCGTTTTGCCTGAGCCAAGAAACCTCTGTGTAGGACTCTAAAGAATCGTCAATACGCCGGCAGTAGGTGATGATCATATCAAACACCCACAAGCTGCAAGCGGTCAGCTAAACGTAACAGCTACCCAGGTATTGAGTGCTCAGAAGATCAACAAGCAAGCCTGTATATTCTCCTGTGAATCCAAACAGTAACACTCCCGTACAGTCCGGTCTCGTCGTCTGATATGTTGCATATCTCCCATAGGGGTGGTAAACGTCAGACCCCAGTAGCTTGATAAGTCGTGTTGATATGAGGTCTATAACAGTTCGAGAAACTACTGATAACACTTACCAGTAAATCTCAGCAACCCTGGCCAGGGATTTCCGGTTATAGCCAATCGAACACAGCACAACATCAACTCCCTATACCGGGAGAGACGAATCCCCTCCTATCGCTCATTGCCTCCATGCGATTCGGGACTGTACCCAAAAGCCACCTTTTTGCACGCCCTCTTGGACGTGGTATGATGGAAATCAAAGCACAGTGGGAATCACACAAGACTCTATGACGATCTCGGGTCAACAGACTACTCTGTACCAGTGTCACCGGAGAACTGCCATCTGGCGTATGGTATAATACCATCTGGGAGTTCTCGGCGAGTCCGTCCAGTGTACCCAGTCTCTACTGAGCACCCGTACACCATCCTTGATGTCAAACACCGATGGATATGGGATCATCCATCGCCCATCATATGGGTCAAGATGCGTATACGCTAGTCTACTCTGGTGTATCGATGCCCTGTCTCGATACACCCTCGACTAGGAACAGTTATAGGATGTACTCGTCGACTACCGTGGCCCCACTAGTATGATCTCATCATAGTCCCAGTAGTCGAGTACATATCCTAAGAGCTTTATCAACATGTAATATAGAGACAATCAGAGTACATGTTAAGATAAAGTACAACCAGATAGCATACTATCATGTCGAGCAAGAAAGTCCTCCCTATATATGTCCTAGCATCCACTACAATATACATCGTATGTACAGTAATGGCCTCTAGGGCATACATATAACTAACAATACTATAAGTAAAAGGGAGAAACCGCTCTTTAAAATAGATTCAGTTTTTCAAAAGGTCTCATACGGTCCCCAGTTTCTACCAAAAATCAGCTTATCTAGATAGGTACAGTTTGAATATACATAAGTATGGATATGCAGATGAGTACGTGCACAAGTATGAATATGTAAATGAGTACGTGCACAAGTATCATAATCATGTCGAATCATATAGGAGGTGAGCTACAATATATTGTTCAAGGTGATTCTATAGTGTGAGTATCATGGCAATTACTAACGGTGTGTGTGTAACATGCAGATCAGTGCTCATGCGACATGAACCGTTAGTAACAGTGCGGTGTGTTATCAGTTCTAAGTTCATATAGATATAGCAGGGAATGCGGTATGCAACAAATAGTATCCATGAACAGTCAAATATATGCAAATGTAATATGCTACTACAATGTCCTATCAGCCCTAACGCATAACGCCATACGGACGATTTCCCCGTAGATGTTAAATATACTCACCGTAGTCTCGTGCTAGGTATAGCCGACGACTTGTTTCCCTTTCTTCACGGCGTCCGTCGTACTCGCCTGCGAACCTAGAATTTCACAAAATAACACACAAAAGCTCAAATCTACCAAAAACGCTACATTGAAGCCAAACTAGAACCCCACGTCGCGAACCAAACGCGTGTGTGCGCGATACGCTAAAACGTGTGATTTCGTGCCTGAAGCTACCCCGACACGTTGCGATACGTAGAAAACCCCAAACCCACACACGTATCCCATGTGTCGCGAAGGTTAAAAAAAATACGAAACAGGGTAATTGGTCCCAGATTTTTCTACAGAAAGAATTTAACAAAATTGCATATACCATAAGTCTTCAAATCGTAGCAGACACCTACACCACAAACCCTAGCACCCATGTCCCCTATCTGGCTGCAATTTGCGGCCAGAATGAATTTTCCGGTGGCCAAGAGGTGGAAGTGGGGGGTCTTGTTCGGGATATGTGATCAACATCTAATAACTATACTCCAGTTAACTCAGATTTATTCTGAAACCACTGGGTCAACAGCAGATTACAGGAAGCTAGAAATTTGCTTAAAAATGATAATTATACATCAAACAGAAACCTGATGGTATTTTAGTGAAATTGGGGTTAAGCTAGGTTAACATGGCCCTGACAATACTTAATTAAGCTAGGCTAACTATCAAAATCACCTCCTTGCCAAAACTTCACACAAAATACCATTTTAGCACTAAAACGCAGAATTAATCACTAATCGAAGCTATAAACACACAAACTAAGCAACTAGGAAATAGGTTTAAGAAATATACCTCACTCTCGACCCTGGGAAGCAGGAGGAAGGAGAAGAAGAAGGCTTGGTGCTGCTGGTGCTGTTGGAACTGCTGCTGCTGCAACTAGGGTTGATGTTGTTGCTGTTGCTCACTGCTGCTGCTGCTGCCGCCTGCTTGTTGCTGTTGCTTGTGCTGATGTTGCTGCTGCTACTGAGGCTGCTGGGGCTGCTGTTGAGAGAGAGAGAGTGTGTGTGTATGAGTGAGAGTTGAGAGAAAAAATGAGAACAAAGCAATGGAAATGAGAGCTAAGGTTAGTCAACCCCCCTCTCTCTCTTCATTTAATAAAGCATGGCAAGGCCATCATGCCCATCATGCACTCTCTCTCTCTCTCTCACCAAGTCGAACCCAAAACAATTTAAATCCCTTTTTCCAAAAAAAAAACACTTAAATAAAAACCTAAATAAATTAATTCAAATTTTATATTAGCTTAAGAAAAGGGTTAGTCCACCATGGTTGCCAATCATGGTTTAGCCCTATTTTAACCCTAGTTTACATGGACAAGTGTGTGCAAGCCTAGGAAAATTCTAATAAAATATTCATTAAATTTGATAAAATATTTGAAAATCAATTTGGTAAACTTTTTATTAAAAACCACCTATTAAAATATAATTAGCCACTAAACACATCCTAAGGTGTTACAATCTTCCCCCATTAAAGAAATATAAGTCCACGGTAGCGCCCCGACCGTCTAAAAGACGCCAAATGCGGAACAAAAACTTTTACAACTGGCGCTATCGCGTACTATAAACCGGATCTGCCATTAAAGCTAAACTAACATACTACAAAGAGGGTATAAAGGTTATACCGAATGATCCGAGTCCTTCGTTCTTTAACCATCATCCCACGCTCCGTTGCGGCTGCTCCGATCTCGTCGATATCCGATCTCCCCGTCCAGGTGGCACCACGTCATCGGATCTTTAAACGGGCCCCCGCCTCTGACTCGAGGCAACTCGGTCATCAAGTTTGCCAGAAGAGATGACCAAGATTGATGTAGAGAATGAGTAGAACACTTTGTCTCGAACGGTTAATGAAATTTCCTTTTTGGATTGAATGAAATGAGAAATGAACTATCTAATTTCCATGAACCCAAAACCATATACTTTTTTCCAAATCAACAACTACAATCCCACAACAAGCATGGCCGGCCACTATATTGAGGTGGGGGGTGAGTGTAGGAGGAGGGGGGTGACCATTAGCACATAAAGAAAAGCATGAGTCAAAGATACACCTAGTATGAACTCATTTAAAGAACTAATGAATCACTTAACCTTGTCATCAAAAAACATTAAATGCACTAATGAGTCACAAAGATGCATGAACCTAGTCACCACCTTCCAGAAGCCTCTAGAAACTTCCACACTCATCTCAAGAAAAGATAAATCCGTATTTAACCGAATGTTAAATACGGCTGATAGAAAACTGGAAACTGGCAACTTCCAAAAGTGATCCCGAAACAAATTTCAGGATAACCCCGTAACTGTATAAATATATCCGCATTTGTATTACGACCGAATACAAATGCAACTGAGACAAAGATATTATATCTACTAAGTATAATACATGGATCCGGCTTAAACCAATGCCCCCCAGTATTATCTGCCCGAAATATGACACGTGCGTAAACGCACGTGCATTTTCCGAACCCTGCCATAAAACCATACGGTTTTTACAACGTTTCGCCCGAACTTGGGAAACTATCTGTGGGGGACTCTAATGACTCGTCAGTACCCTGGCAGTGGGTTTAACAACAAGCCGTCAGCGGCACTAGCTGTGCGTAACGGATATCCATGCACTGACCTCAAGGGAGGCCGATGAGCGAACTCATCCGGAAACCCTACCGAGCCTAACAGCGACAATGTATATACAGTCCGGTCCGTTCGTCTATGAGTATCGCATATCCTGCCTAGGGGGCTAGTAACGTCAGACCCCCAATAGCGGTATAAGTCATGTCGGAGACAAGCCCTGAACACCTTGAGATACTACTGGAGTACCTACCAGTAAATCTCACCTGTCTTGGCCAAGGACTTGGTGTAATGGCTTTCCTAGACACAGCGCGATCTCCACCCCCAATACCGGGAGAGACGAATCCCCTGCCAATCCGCTTACGTGCCTCCATGTGGCTCGGGACTGTACCCAAAAACTACCTGTTTGCATGACTCCTTTGAGCCGTGGTAGGGTAGAAATCAAAGCACAGTGGGAACTCACACGAGACAAATGACGACCTCAGGTCGATGAACTAACTTGTACACATGTCACCAGGGAACTGCTATCTGACGATATGTATAATACCAACTAGCAGGTTCTCGGCGAGTCCTGTCCGGTGTACTCATAACCCAATGAGCACCTGTATACATCTTAGGTGATCCAACTGACACCAGTGGCTTGTGAGACCGGCCACCGCCCCTCGTCGGGGTCTCGACTGTATACACTAGTCTACTCCGGAGTATCGATGCCCTGTCTCGAAACTCCCACGACTAGGGACCACTATTAAGGATGTGGTTATAGACCATCCAACTCTCACGTATATGATCGCCCTCATACTGTTGGTAGTCAAGCAAGATCCTAAGGGCTCTATCAACGTGTAACATGTAATCAGTCACCTGAACATGTACACGACTGATAAAGGCAAACCAGATAGCATACTATCATCTCGAGTAAGACTGTCCTACCGGCATAGGTCCTCCTCAATCATTGCAATCACGTGCCTGCGATCTAATAATTGACTTTGAGGGCACTATATCCAACAATCTCCCATTTGCACTTAAGGCTAATTATTGCGATGTCGCATACTCACAGCCCGTGTGATACCGAACATCCAACTCCTCTACTAATCAGTTTCACAGAGCCCGTTTGTAAAACCCTTGTGTTCGAGAAATAGCCTGAGTGAGTGGATCCGCCCTGATGTTTCTTTCTATGTCTCTCTTAATCTCAAGTTCGCGAAGAAATCCATCTCCTGAATCGAGTAATACCTGTCTTAGAATATTTCTGGATATCTGATGGGACCTTGTTCATAAATGAACTCCAAATCCAAACTTCTTAGACTGTATCGATAACTGAACCCAATCAGTATCCAGCACCATACTTCCCACAGTATCCTCTTGGACCACCTGTCCATAATACTGTCCCTCGTCAGAGGGAAAACTATAACTCTGACAATCACTCTGTCATCCATGTCACCTTTGAAGCATGGAATGATAACCGTCTCCCGAAGGAGGCTGCCGTCATCAAATCCGTAGAACATTCACTTATGTTCTAAAACTTCTTCCTTATGTTTCTCCAGGATTGGATTAATACAAACTTATTGCATCTAGTACAAAAACAACATCTGGTGTGGTACTTGACATCTCACGATTGACTCAATTGCCTAAGCAAGTGATATGCCAATCATGCACATCCCTCTCCACTTTAGTCTGTAAGACACCTTTAGAGAGGGTGACTCCATCACCTGCAGGTACACCACCATGCCAGGAGTCATCTATTATAAAAACCATTAGAATACTGTCAGAGTACCCACATTGGGAAACTACCCAAATCCAGATCTAAAACCATAGATCTAGAAACCAGAATGTCTGATATTATATCCATATCATGTCTGGAGAAACAACTGTGTGACGACCACAGTACAACCGATCGTAGTATAGGAATTTTACTTCCTACTCTGTGTATGATATCCATAATACTGGGACATCACACATTACTGCCTTTTTAACTGATCCATCCCCTATTTTGATGAAGTCAAACCCATGACTGTCACATCAAAATTAGATGATCTATCTCCGCTATAACTGCTCTAGTCTATAAATAGACAAAAGCTACTTGCCCATTATGCTTCCGCTGCTCCCACTGACCACAACAACCTTCTGGCAGAATAATATATACGTGCACTTCTAAAACTAGTTTAGAACGACGCTATACTTAACCTCCTGCCAGGTCTCATAGTCTGGAACAACAGTAGTGTCAAGTCTGGGTAAGCAAGAACCTCCCTGTCACCGTCCTTGAGGCTACCGGAGTACCTCTCGAGTGTCTGAGGTTACCCACCATATCTGCGGAGTGGCTATTGGAATGTCAAACCTGATTGAATCTATAGGTCCTATTAAATTTTCCGTAATCATTTGCGGTTCTAGAATCACTTCCAGTTCTACCATACTCCCACTACTGTTTTCTGAAAAAATCCATTTTACTAAAACTGTGGCGAGTGAAGAACAATATCACTATTGATCTTCCAGATGGTAGAAAGTCAACCCTCGTCATAGTCTGGGCCAACCCACAAACAACCATTACAGAAACGTGCCCTGAGTTATCCAGAGTCTGGTTTTAAGCATAAGCCGGACAACTCCCCGTACCTTAACATCATCAAGATATGATCCATTCTATATCCAATATAGAAACTTTGGCACTTATTTAATTAGAACCAGATTCTAATCATGCAGCTGTCTCCAGTGCATATCAATTTAATGGAGAGAGGCTAATCAGCATTACTCAACTTAGGAATCCATCCAGTTATGAGTAACCTGAAAGAGAAACAAGTTTCTCAAAACCATTACTATTAACTGAATACCAATCACAAGTATCTACATCTTCGATCTCTTTGAAGAATCCCGATACTTGCGATACCTGGTTCTCTACTTTATTCTTATACCCACGACTTCTCAAAACTTAGACATTATATTTCTACGAAACACTTGTCTAAAAACTAGACAAGTCAAGTAAACAGAACATAGTACGAGGACCAACCCTTTTATCCTGATGGACACTGGACAACATACAATACTCTGTATAAGTCCGCTGAGTTGAATAACTCAAAACCTGTGCGTCGTAGGTTGAAAACTGTACCCAGGCGATTTCCTCAAATATCACCAATTACAACGAATTCCGATATAATAAGGATGATCACCTAATTCCCAATAACTTGCTCCCACTCATCATCTGTAAAATCATACAGATATGAGAATGAAACCTGGTAAATACATACCCTGGAGTAAGTATCTAATCGGGAAAACAGTTTTCCTTTAACAATGCACCGAAACATGAAAATGTTTCGTAGGGGTATCCTGGTATTCATAGTAATACCTCTTCCATAATCCAATTCATGACTGTAACCGTATATTTCTTTGCCATCTCTCCAAATCCCTTTATTTGTCTTTAGTCGTTACCTTCTGTACACCATCGTTAGGCTAAATGGTTTTCTTCCTTCCCTACCGTTCGGCACCAGCCTATGGTTTGGAAGAAGATTATCCAATAAGCATAATAGGTGTACCCTCCTAAACCAAGGAGTACTCGCATCTTGAGAGAAGGTGATGATAAAAGACAACTGAATAATACCTTATTCTTTTAAAGGTGAAATAGGAGTTGCGATGAAGTACGCGGTTTGGTCATGAATGATAACATTCGCAATTTACTTTGCCCTCTTTCTAATCCCTTTATTTTGTCTTTACATATTACCTTCTGTACACCCTACTTAGGCTAATTGGTTTTCTTCATTCCCCAACTTTCGGCACCTGCCTATGGTTTGGAAGAAGACTATCCAATAAGCGTAATAGGTGTACTCTCCTAAACTAAGGAGCCCTCGCAACCTGAGAGAAGGTGATAATAAAAGACAACTGAATAAATCAATTCTATTTCTCCTGAACCTGGATCCATCCTCGAAGAAGTCCCTTCCAGTTCGTATATAACCATACGATGGATCTATCCAATGGAAGTGGATGTCCGTAGTAATACGGGGTGTTCTAAGAAATCCAAAGGGTAAAAGAAGGAGTGGCAATGACTTATGCAACATAGACAATCCAAAAGCCAGTATTTTAAGAAGGTTCGGTCAACTTGGTCACTGAGTCATAGTCTAGGGTCGGTCAAAGGTTGCTGCCAAAGAGAGAGAAAAGAAACACTCTGCGTGCACTCTAACCTAGATCAGAATGGTTATCACTTTATCTAATCCGGAAACCTCCCACTGTACTGTCAAATTCTCCTCCAAACCTGAAAGAAGAATCAATCGGGATCACCCGAAGAGTAAACCAACTCATCAGTGGGAATCGGGATCCAACTCTCATCGCATGATAACGTGACGGAATCCACTCACGTTATCACACTCCAGAAGGTATGCGCAAGCCTGACAAGTTTCAGTTTCTTTAGAAACTCCCGATGAGATTTTACCCCATGTTCTTATGACCTTGACGAAAGCCAACAAATCATAAGTCAGACGTCAAGTTCTGCCCGTCATTATCTTGTTAATTCGAACCCACCCGTACATACCCTTGACGAAAGACAACAAGGTAATACGACTGTCCCAAACCAACTCATCTATCTATGCAACAAATGAATACCCCAGCAGCTACGAAACACTATGCCTTGACGAAAGCCAACAAACCTAGCTTGAATTATACTGACCATCCATAAGAAATGACGGAGGGCTACGGCTGGATTTTGGCGAAAAACCTTTAACGTAATGAACTTGATCTCGTTGAAGGAACCTGATAGCTTTTTATAAAATATAGTGGCGAAAAAACCTTTGCTAAAGAGGTCACTCCCGGTGAAGGGATCTCGGCTCTTTCCTCGTGGAATGAGGTGCAGGATATTCCAACTGAATACTGCGATGCAAAGCAACATGTAATTGACTATAGTGAAGTTATTACCCTGACGCAATCTTCTGCCCAAGGGGTCACTCCTGGCGAAGGGATATCGGCCCTTGCCTCGTCGAATGAGGTGCAGGATATTCCAACTGAATATCACTATGCAAAACAAAAGGAAACGACTTTGTAATAACACCTTTTAAAATTGTTCCAACAACATCCAAACAGGTTTGTTTTCCTTTGCATTGATCAGAATCAACACAGTCCCATCAATTAATCACCCCAGAAAAGAACGAAAATATAATGTACGTATATGCCATCCGCATTCGCCACTGGGTCCTGTCTTTACCCGTTAGGTTACTTAACTAATGACAGAGCGGGGACTGGCTTAGCGCGGGTGCAAAACATATACAACATCTACTAGTATATATACTAATATACAATAATCACTCCAGGCGTGATAATATGCAACATTACAGAAAAGTAATAAGCATCACAGAACAATACAGATAATCTGGGATCCCCGGGTTTCACAGAACCGCTGCTGAAACCCGACGTTCCCCTGGTCGTGTGGATAGCCTGTACAATGAAACCTAGACCCCTACGGGTGCGGCAAGTTACCCGCAAAAACCTGAAGCGAGGCAGCCCCCTACAGCATAGTGAATGGACCACCCTGCACTTCACGGAATCCGGTAACTTGAGCACCCTTCCTTGGGTCAACCTATACCCCCTACGAGTGCGGCGAATAGTCTGCCAATTCTAGAGTGAGGCCCCTCTGCCTCTCAAAGCCATGCGATGCGGACCCGTTGCCCTCCAGAACCCGGCTATCCGTGCACTCCGTCGCGGGGCAAACCTAGTACAGAAATGAAAAATATATACAACAGGTACATCGACCTCAGCCCGGTCGTGCCCCAAAAGAATATTATACAAACAGGCAGTGACGACAGTCCACATGTTGGACGCTCGTCCCGCAATATCAAATGTACAAATAAATCCAAACTGCACTACCATTGCACACCGCTATCCACCACGACAAATCCGCAACATCACAGCACAACACAGAACATCAACACGAATGTCACGTTCGCAAATCCATCTAAAAGGACTATAGCAATTAAACGCAATTTACCGCTCGAATGACATTCACGGCCGGAGATATAATGTAAGTACTGTAAACTAACACGTTTAAATTTCGATCGACAAAACTTCCCGAAGTGGTCCCCACATACATCTGCTGTACAGTAACAAAATATGGGCCCAAACGAAATATTCCAGAAACCACAATTTTCAATTTAGAACCTACTGTAGAAAAATGGTTCACTGTAGCTCTAAAACGGTCGCGGAACCGCGGCCAAACTAGGGTTTGTGCGGCGGTTCCGCGGCGCTTTGGAGTCAACAGTTGACCAAATTTCACCAGTATTCTTAGAAAAGCCTGCACGATTTTCTGAGATGCTCAAAAAAATTTTTAGACCTGTTTAAAAATTCGACAGAAACTTTTCACAGAGAATTGCGATTTTTGAAATCCGGTCGATCGATGTTTTAAACGCGTTAGCACAAGTTAGTAAAGCTTAATGGCAAGGCTCTGATACCACTGTACGTCCACGGTAGCGCCCCGGCCGTCTAAAAGACGCCAAATGCGGAACAAAAACTTTTACAACTGGCGCTATCGCGTACTATAACCCGGATTTGCCATTAAAGCTAAACTAACATACTACATAGAGGGTAGAAAGGTTATACCGAACGATCCGAGTCTTTCGTTCTTTAACCATCATCCCACGCTCCGTTGCGGCGATCTCGTCGATCTCCGATCTCCTCGTCCTGGTGGCACCACGTCATCGGATCTTTAAACGGGCTCCCGCCTCTGACTCGAGGCAACTCGGTCATCAAGTTTGCCAGAAGAGATGACCAAGATTGATGTAGAGAATGAGTAGAACACTTTGTCTCGTTACGTCCAAAGCCATGGACGAACGGTTAATGAAGTTGCTTTTTTGGATTGAATGAAATGAGAAATGAACTATCTAATTTCCATGAACCCAAAACCATATACTTTTTTCCAAATCAACAACCATAATCCCACAACAAGCATGGCCGGCCACTACATGGAGGTGGGGGGTGAGTGTAGGAGGGGGGTGACCATTAGCACATAAAGAAAAGCATGAGTTAAAGATACACCTAGTATGAACTCATTTAAAGAACTAATGAATCACTTAACCTTGTCATCAAAAAACATTAAATGCACTAATGAGTCACAAAGATGCATGAACCTAGTCACCACCTTCTAGAAGCCTCTAGAAACTTCCACACTCATCTCAAGAAATGATAAATCCGTATTTGACCGAATGTTAAATACGGCTGATAGAAAACTGGAAACTGGCAACTTCGAAAAGTGATCCCGAAACGAATTTCAGGATAACGCCGTAACTGTATAAATATACCCGGATTTGTATTATGACCGAATACAAATGCAACTGAGACAAAGATATTATATCTACTAAGTATAATACATGGATCCGGCTTAAACCAAAGCCCACCAGTATTATCTGCCCGAAATATGACACGTGCGTAAACGCACGTGCATTTTCCGAACCCTGCCATAAAACCATACGGCCTCTACAATGTTTCGCCCGAACTTGGGAAACTATCTGTGGGGGACTCTAATGGCCCGTCAGTACCCTGGCAGTGGGTTTAACCACAAGCCGTCTGCAGCACTAGCTGTGCGTAACGGCTGTCCATGTACTGACCTCAAGGGAGGTCGATGAGCGAACTCATCCGGAAACCCTACCGAGCCTAACAGCGACAATGTATATACAGTCCGGTCCGTTCTTCTATGAGTGTCGCATATCCTGCCTAGGGGGCTAGTAACGTCAGACCCCCAATAGCGGTATAAGTCGTGTCGGAGACAAGCCCTGAACACCATGAGATACTACTGGAGTACCTACCAGTAAATCTCACCTGCTTTGGCCAAGGACTTGGTGTAATGGCTTTCCTAGACACAGCGCGATCTCCATCCCCAATACCGGGAGAGACGAATCCCCTGCCGATCCGCTCACGTGCCTCCATGTGGCACGGGACTGTACCCAAAAACTACCTATTTGTATGATTCCTTTGAGCCGTGGTAGGGTAGAAATCAAAGCACAGTGGGAACTCACATGAGACAAATGACGACCTTAGGTCGATAAACTAACCTGTACGGATGTCACCAGGGAACTGCTATCTGACGATATGTATAATACCAACTAGCAGGTTCCCGGCGAGTCCTGTCCGGTGTACTCATAACCCAATGAGCACCTGTATACATCTTAGGTGATCCAACTGACACCAGTGGCTTGTGAGACCGGCCACCGCCCCTCGTCAGGGTCTCGACTATATACACTAGTCTACTCCGGAGTATCGATGCCCTGTCTCGAAACTCCCACGACTAGTGACCACTATTAAGGATGTGCTTATAGACCACCTAACTCTCATGTATATGATCGGCCTCATACTGTTGGTAGTCAAGCAAGATCTTAAGGGCTCTATCAACGTGTAACATGTAATCAATCACCTGAACATGTACACGACTGATAAAGACAAACTAGATAGCATACTATCATCTCGAGTAAGACTGTCCTACCGGCATAGGTCCTCCTCAATCATTGCAATCACGTGCCTGCGATCCAATAATTGACTTTGAGGGCACTATATCCAACAAGAAATTCGTCCCCGAATTTAAAAATATAAAGCTGCGCATACCTTCAAAGAGATGAGGGAATTTCTTCCGCATCTCGCCCTCGGCCTCCCAAGTGATCTCTTCACCATTCAGGCTGCACCAAAGCACCTTCACTAATGGCAAGACCTTCGATCGATGTTTCTTCACCTGCCGGTCTAATATCACGACTGGCTGCTCGGTGAACGAAAGATCGCGCTCGAGCTGAACGGTCTGATGCTGAATCATGTGCGAAGGGTCATGTAGGTATCTGCAAAGCATCGACACGTGGAATACGGGGTGAACATCTGGGAAGTCGGGTGGAAGAGACAAACGATATGCTACCGCGCCCACACGCTCGAGGATCTTGAACGGACCTATGAATCTGGGGCTAAGCTTCCCCTTTCGTCCAAACCTCATCACTCCCTTCATCGGAGAGACCCTCAGAAAAACGTGGTCTCCAATTGCGAACTCTAATCTGCGGCGCCGTCTGTCAGCATACGATCTCTGCCTACTCTGAGCTGTCCTCATCCTGTCTAGAATTAGCTGTATCTTCTCGGTCGTCTCCTGTACGATCTGTGGCCCCAAAATACTGCTCTCACTGAGCTCTGTCCAACAGATGGGCGATCTACATCTCCTCCCATACAGAGCCTCGAAAGGTGCCATCTGAATAGTATCCTGGAAACTATTGTTGTAGGAGAACTCCACCAAAGGTAAATGATGATCCCAGCTGCCTCCAAAGTCTAAAACGCACGCTCGGAGCATGTCCTCGAGAATCTGAATAGTCTGCTCTGACTGGCCGTCGGTCTGCGGATGAAACGCTGTGCTGAAACTCAAGCGGGTGCCCAAGGCCTCCTGAAGCCTCTACCATAGTCGGCTGGTAAACTGGGTGCCTCTGTCGGACACGATACACGTCGGGACTCCATGCAGTCGTACAATCTCGTCGATGTATATCTGGGCATACTGAGTAAATCCGAAAGTCGTCTTCACCGGCAGGAAGTGATCCGCTTTCGTCAAACGATCCACGATCACCCAGATGGAGTCATACCCTCGACTAGTCCTGGGTAGACCCACAATGAAGTCCATAGAAATCTGTTCCCATTTCTACTCTGGAATGGGTAACGGCTGTAGCTCTCCCGCAGGCCTCTGGTGCTCGGCCTTGACTTGCTGACAAGTCAGGCATCTCGACACGAAATCTGCGATGTCTCTCTTCATCCCGTCCCGCCAGTAAACATCTCTCATATCATGGTACATCTTGGTGGAACCCCGATGAACACTGTACACCGATCGATGTGCCTCCTAAAGATTCTCGCGCCGTAGTCCCTCAGCATCTGGTACGCACAGTCTAGTCTCAAATCGCAGTATCCCCTGATCATCGATCACGAACTCGGAAAATCTGCCATGTCTAATCTGTGCCCTGATCTCTGAACAACGGTCATCGCTGTACTGTGCTTCATGTATATGGTCAAGCAACTGTGGGCATGCACGAACATGCGCAAGCTGTCCCCCGATCGGCGTGAACTCGAAATGCACACGGCTGTCATATAAAATCTGCCAATCCGCCGACGACTGCCTCTGTACTGCGCTCAAACAAGATAGACTACCCCCGGGCCTCCTACTCAAAGCATCCGCCACTACATTTGCCTTGCCCGGGTGGTAAAGGATCTCACAGTCGTAGTCCTTCACTGACTCCATCCAACGGCGCTGTCTAATATTCAGGTCTCGCTGCTGAAATATATACTTTAAGCTCTTGTGATCAGTGAATATCTGGCACGACTCGCCGTATAGGTAATGTCGCCAGATCTTATGTGCAAAGACCACTGCAGCTATCTCTAAATCATGAGTGGGGTAATTCTGTTCGTGTTTCTTGAACTGCCATGAAGCATACGCGATCACCCTGTCATGCTGCATCAATACGCACCCTAGCCCCACTCGAGAAGCATCACAATAGACCACAAATCCGCCCGATCCTGAAGGCAAAGATAACACCGGCGCCGTAGTCAGTCGGGTCCGTAGCTGCTGAAAACTATGCTCGCACTCCTCCGTCCAATCAAAAGAAACTCCCTTCCGGGTCAACCCGATCAAAGGTGTAGCAATATGGGAGAAGTCCTGCACGAATCACCTATAGTAACTGGCCACCTTAAAAAGCTGCGAATCTCCGTAACTGATGTGGGTCTGGGCCAACGCTGAACGGCCTCGATCTTCCTTGGGTCTACACATATACCATCTTGTGTAATCACGTGACCCAAGAAGTCTACGCTATTCAGCTAGAATGCGCACTTGGAGAATTTTGTGAAAAGCTAGTGCTCCCTCAAGGTCTGCAGTGTGATCCGCAGGTGCTGCTCGTGCTCCTCTCTACTACGGGAATACACCAAGATATCGTCAATGAATACAATGATGAACATATCAAGATACGGCCGGAAAATACGGTTCATCAAGTCCATGAATGCTGCTGGCGCATTGGTGAGTCCGAACGACATCACCAAAAACTCATAATGGCCTTAGCGCGTGCGGAAAGCTATCCTCGGAATGTCCTCCTGTCGAACTCGCAGCTGATGGTAGCCTGATCGCAAATCGATCCTCGAAAAATATCCTGCCCCCTGAAGCTGGTCGAACAAGTCTTCGATGCATGGCAAAGGATATCTGTTCCGCACTGTAACCCTGTTCAGCTGGCGGTAGTCGATACACAAACGTAAACTGCCGTCCTTCTTCTTGACGAACAGGACTGGAGCATCCCAAGGAGACACACTGGGTCGAATAAGTCCCTTATCCAGCAAATCTTACAACCGACCTTTCAACTCTCTAAGTTCCGCCGGGGTCATCCGATAAGGCGGTATAGAAATAGGCCCTATGCCGGGAATCAAATCAATACAGAAAGAAATATCGCGCTCAGGCGGTATCCCAGGAAGCTCGTCAGGGAACACATCAGGGAACTCGTTAACAACCGGAACCTGATCTAATAGAACCTCTATAGCTCTAGTATCGCAAACATAGGCGAGAAATCCCTGATATCCCTTCCTCAAAAGCTATCCAGCGTGAAAAGAAGAAATCAAACTGTGAGGGGCGGCACTACGGTCCCCCTGCACAACAAAAACCGACTCTGCCGGGAAAACAAAATCTAATTTTCTTCTCGCGGCGGTCCACAGACGCATAGCACGTAGCTAACCAATCCATGCCCAAAAGAACGTCGAAGTCCAACATTTCAAGAAGGATCAAGTCGACAGGCAACTCTCTCTCGCCAATACGGACAACACAGGATCAGAACATGTATCTAGCAACAAACGACTCTCCCACAGGAGTGGTCACAACAAGCGGCCGATCAAGCAAACCAGACTCTCTACCCAAACTCGGCACGAAGTGTGTGGAAACGTACGAGTGCGTGGATCCGAATCAAATAACACGTGTGTGTCAACAAAACATACTGAAAGGATACCTGAGACCAACACATTGGACGCCTGCGCGTCCTGATGCGTCAAAGCAAAAACTCGTGCCTGTCCTCCACCTGAGACTGACTGTCCTCTGCCTCGGTCGCCCCGTCCTCTCTGAGCAAATCCTCCGCGCCCACGACCTCTCTGTGCATGAGTCTGACGCGGAGCAACAGTAGGTACAATAGGCAACGCCCTCTGGGGTGGTGAAGGTGGTAAGGTGACATGCGATACTGCTGTCTCCCTCCGGTGTATCTCAGGACAATCTCTAACGAGGTGAATAAGACTGCCGCACCTAAAGCATCCCTACGATGACTGCCGACTCTCCGTGGATACTAACTAATCATCTGGCCTCGTCCCGAATCTCTGCTACTCCTTGTACCTGAACGAAACCTGTCGCGGCGTCTAAATGTCTGTCTCCGTGCTGATATACCAGTATGAACTCTCTTCGGCTCTGGAACTACCGAAGTCTCAGCAAGGCGCTCCTCGACTAATAAGGCTGCATCTACAGCTGCTGCATAAGTCTCGCAATGCTGGGCGCTGATCGCAAGGAACAGTGGTGTAAGCAGGCCTCGGACAAATCTCTTGACTCGCATCTCCTCAGTAGCCACTAGATATGGGGCATAGACCGATAACTCGGTGAACAACACGCGTACTCTGCTACTGTCATCTCCGGAGTCTGACGTAAGGACTCGAACCTGCGCGCTCTAGCATGACACTCAGTGGAAGGAAGCGGGCAAGGAATACCATCACGAACTCTGTCCAGGTCATAAGAAGAAGACCTGCTGCTCTATCCTTCTCAACCGATTCGCACCATTTCTGCGCAAGACCTTCCAGGAGAAAGCTCACAAACTCTACCCATCTCGCATCTGCACATCTGAGTGAACGACATATCCGAGCCATCCTATGAATGAAAGTCTGTGGGTCCTCGGCTGCATCGGTGCTTGTGAAGACCGGAGGCTTCAGCCTCATAAACTCTGATAGCGATACTGAGATGACCTCTGTAGCTGTAGGGGCAACTGCCTGTACTGTGGGTACCATCATGGTCCCTGCAACGGGTGAAACTACATCTGCTCGCTGCGCTCGAAGTGTCTCAACTAGCGATCCCATCATCTGGCGCATCTCCTGCATACCGGATCCCATCACCTGGCGCATCTCCTGCATACCGGCCCTTAACATAGTGATCTGGTCTGTCGGAGGAGGAACAACCTGCTCTGGTGCAATGGGTGTACTTCCCGGGTCTGTCTTCGTCTCAGATGAATCAACTATAATCTCGGCTCTTACGGCGGCTCTCTACGCCCTCGTAGTCTTTGGCGGCATAATGGCTGAAAAGAAAGTAGGATTCGATAAGGATAAGGAAATCGAATCGCAAGAATATTTATACTCATGAAGGAATTTAAATCAATAAGTCCTAAGGTCACTTAGGCGGAGTACCGTGTCGTGAGTATGCCGCGGAACATACGCACGCTACGCCACTCTGCTTCAGCTACCTACTCCATCATACCAGTGTTATCCTACACTCCGAAGGTAAAACCTACTCTCTGATACCAACTATGTCACGACCCGAAGTTCGACTCGTGACCGGCACTTAACCATGTAACGTCTACAGGCGTAACGCGACTAAGTAAGCTGAAACCCAGAAATCAAAACCATTAAAAGTAGTGAGTGTTGAAAACATTTGTTTAAAAACATTGGAAAACCTTAAGTAGTTTAATAACATTCTTTAAAGTTTAAGTTATTATCTTAAAAAATTTCGGCAGCATTTTCTTTGTAAAACTAACCCTGAATTCGGGTACAAGACAAGATATGAGTAAAAATGATGTACAATGAAATAAGGCATCCCAATGGGAGCAATCACGCCCAACGGAGGAAACAAACACCACAAGAGTAATATACGACGCCGAAGCGAAGAAAAGTGCAATAAGTGAAAAACATCACAGAATGATAACCGCATAAGTAAAGTCGGCCCACAAGAGCTCAACACCAGAATACAAATAGTATACATCATCGTCCTCACACTGGTCTCTAAGTCAATACATAAAAGTAGATGGAGAGTACTAGATACAAAAGTTTGTACAATAGAAATAACCAGATACCACAACCCACCTAACAGCAAAACAGCTCACGCACCAACTGCAGTGGTATCTGTAGCCAAAAAGATACAAGGGACCAGCCTACTGCGACTACTCTGAGGGTCAACCTGCAAACACTGTGGCACAACGGGGGTGAGTTGCCAACTCATGAATAGAAGATAACATATAAAGGTAATCACGAGTATGCACGTACTGCGCTACTCTATCATATGCCAGCAGATAATATTTGTATGCGATAAGCAGGACGTACGATAATCATGTACAAGTACTCTATCAGGTAAAATAACTACAGGATGAGATGCATAATAATAAATGCTGAGCATGGGATAAAATAACATCTACACGGAATATCAACGTGGAAAAATAATCGGTGTTCATCAATGCACCCAAATCCCAATAAAACTCAGGCGCCGGCACTCTCATCGGCCCTCAAATCCTGCAAATCTCTGAGAATCGCGAGTGCCCAATATCGGCACTCAAAATATCATGGAATAATCGTGTCCAGTATCGACACGCAAATCCTCATATATCGGGCTCCATCAGTCCGGATCAGCCCACGGGCTCCGTCTGCGGAATCGACCCTCGGCTCCAGTAGTACGGATCGTCTCATATCCATCTATCGACTCTGATCGGTATCCTCCGGATAACCGCCAGGTCCAACCAATCACTGGTAGGTACTAGCCACCCTACCAGGCTCATCGTCTGCTCCACGAAAAACATTTCTCGCCCCGGGGAACCATACCGGGTCCACCATGAACCCGCAAACGGATCATCCAACTCCTCGAATCGGGTTTCAAGCACACGCCTCAGAACCGAGAAAACGCGTGGTGGACGCACCAAAATATCATATCAAGAGGAACCGGGTTTTCAAAATAGTGCATATTTTCTTAAATAACCCACGGTCCTCAAATCCAGAAATCATATGAAATCCAAAGCCTATGCGCAAATCCATGCGATGTGATATATGCATCAAAAGTCATACTATAAGTAAAAGGGAGAAACCGCTCTTTAAAATAGATTCAGTTTTTCAAAAGGTCTCATGCGGTCCCCAGTTTCTACCAAAAATCAGCTTATCTAGATAGGTACAGTTTGAATATGCATAAGTATGGATATGCAGATGAGTACGTGCACAAGTATGAATATGTAAATGAGTACGTGCACAAGTATCATAATCATGTCGAATCATATAGGAGGTGTGCTATAGTATATTGTTCAAGGCGATTCTATAGTGTGAGTGTCATGGCAATTACTAACGGTGTGTGTGTAACATGCAGATCAGTGCTCGTGCGACATGAACCGTTAGTAACAGTGCGGTATGTTATCAGTTCTAAGTTCATATAGATATAGCAGGGAATGCGGTATGCAACAAATAGTATGCATGAACAGTCAAATATATGCAAATACAATATGCTACTACAATGTCCTATCAGCCGTGACGCATAATGCCATACGGGCGATTTCCACGTAGATGTTAAATCTACTCACCGTAGTCTTGTGCTAGGTATAGCCGACAACTTGTTTCCCCTTCTTCGCGGCGTCCGTCGTACTCGCCAGCGAACCTAGAATTTCACAAAATAACACACATAAGCTCAAATCTACCAAAAATGCAACATTGAAGCCAAACTAGAACCCCGCGTCGCGAACCAAACGCGTGTGTGTGCGATACGCTAAAACATGTGATTTCGTGCATGAAGCTACCCCGACACGTTGTGATACGCAGAAAACCCCAAACCGACACACGTATCCCACGTGTCGCGAAGGTTAAAAAAAATATACGAAACAGGGTAATTGGGCCCAGATTTTTCTACAGAAAGAATTTAACAAAATTGCATATACCATAAGTCTTCAAATCGTAGCAGACACCTACACCACAAACCCTAGCACCCAGGTCCCCTATCTGGCCGCAATTTGCGGCCAGAATGAATTTTCCGGCGGCCAAGAGGTGGAAGTGGGGGGTTTTGTTCTGGATTTGTGATCAACATCTAATAACTATACTCCAGTTAACTTAGATTTATTCTGAAATCACTGGGTCAACAGCTGATTACAGGAAGCTAGAAATTTGCTTAAAAAAGATAATTTTACATCAAACAGAAACCTGATGGTATTTTAGTGAAATTGGGGTTAAGCTAGGTTAACATGGCCCTAACAACACTTAATTAAGCTAGGCTAACTAACGAAATCACCTCCTTGCCAAAACTTCACACAAAATACCATTTTAGCACTAAAACGCAGAATTAATCACTAATCGAAGCTATAAACACACAAACTAAGCAACGAGGAAGTAGGTTTAAGAAATATACCCCACTCTCGACCGTAGGAAGCAGGAGGAAGGAGAAGAAGAAGGCTTGGTGCTGTTGGTGCTGTTGGAACTGCTGCTGCTGCAACTGGAGCTGATGCTGTTGTTGTTGCTCACTGCTGCTGCTGCTGCCTGCTTGTTGCTGTTGCTTGTACTGATGTTGCTGCTGCTACTGAGGCTGCTGGGGCTGCTGTTGAGTGTGTGTGTGTGTGTGTGTGTATGAGTGAGAGTTGAGAGAAAAAATGAGAACAAAGTAAAGGAAATGAGAGCTAAATTTAGTCAACCCCCCCTCTCTCTCTCCTCATTTAATGAAGCATGGCAAGGCCATCATGCCCATCTTGCACTCTCTCTCTCTCACACCAAGTCAAACCCAAAACAATTTAAATCCCTTTTTCCAAAAAAAAACACTTAAATAAAAACCCAAATAAATTAATTCAAATTTTATATTAGCTTAAGAAAAGGGTTTGTCCACCATGGTTGCCAATCATGGTTTAACCCTATTTTTAACCCTGGTTTACATGCACAAGTGTGTGCAAGCCTAGGAAAATTCTAATAAAATATTCATTAAATTTGATAAAATATTTGAAAATCAATTTGGTAAACTTTTTATTAAAAACCACCAATTAAAATATAATTAGCCACTAAACACATCCTAAGGTGTTACAAGTACATAGCTCCCCGGCTCACCGGTCCAATATGGAAACGATAATGGAAGTGGTCCGCTCTGGCACAATCTCTAAAGACCTCTGATCAACTATCATGGTTACTCATAACATTTCTCGTCGACGATTCCGAACTCTGGCCTACTGGGTGTGCGTCATATGACCGCTCCTGGGTCCAGGTCTTCTCGTTCAGTAATTCCAGAAAGTTCCTGTCGAAGTCTCTCCCAAGTCTCGTTTCTGTCGAACTGCCCGGAAGTCATCATCCTTACCAAATCTATTTCTTGTTTCAGAACGGCTGCATACTCATCATGACTCCTTCTGGAATATATATCCATAGTCAACGCTTCTGCTTGCGCATCACATCTCTGATGTCGGCCTCATCAAGATCTCGTACGAATCTCTTACTCCACTTTTCTCTAATGTCGACTGCTTCAGAATCGTCTCTTCGTGGCTACATGGACTGCGCTCCAACGGCTATACTCGTATCTGGAGTCTTCCAAGCAATGCATCTCATCACATGATATCCGAATTAAGTCGGACCATTCGATCGATTTGTCAAAACCTCATAATCCCCCAAGAGCCCAACATCTTGGGTACAGTTTAATAGTATCGAATATATGCCACAGCACCTATGGACCAACCGTAGAAGGGCAGACCCAAGCCTCATTAATGGCACCGCTAAACTGCCGCAAACCCTAAGATTCACCGGCGTTCCATGGTCATTAAGTCGAGTTCGGGTTTCATTCTTCTAGAAGGTCCGTAGAATTGATTGCATTGTTTTTCGAATGCTTTAAACTTGGAAAATGGGTTCCTGACATTCGATCGTCTCTATCGACTCTCAACGTATCAGCGTGAAGTCGCCTTTAGCTGGAATCAATCCATCTGATGACCTCGCATCGGGGTAGGCAATAAATCACATGGCCTAGTCTTTCATCTCTGGTGACTAGCAATCTCCTATCATATCTCGAAATATAACTCGTGCGGCATAGCTCCAAACTTCTGGGGCAATATCTCGTCAGTCGTAGCAACATCTGAATCTTCTGTCCGCACGCTGAACATTGCCCCAATCATCAAAATATGGTGCATTAACGGTCATCACATCCTGGCTGGCCTCTTGCAGTGGCCCTATCCTCTAGTGCTGATCTGCACGTCCAAGAAATCTCGTAAAAGCGATCCATCGAACGCTCATGGCGCGAAAATGCAATAAAACGACGCCTCACTATGCAATCGTAAGTCCCTGGAATCACGCTCTGGTCAGTCCTCGTCCATGATGAGCTCATGCTGACCGCAATTCTAGCCGTAGCTCTCCACGCCCGTACGACCTTGATAACCAAACCATAACTGGTACTGATGAGGCTAGATCATAGGAAGGAATATAATACTGTGCAAGGAAATGTACATCCTATGGCTTCTTAAGCGGAGTATCGTATCGTAAATATGCCGCGGAACATACATACGGTACGTCACTCTACTTGAGTCACCTACTCCATCAACCAAAGGTTATCCTACACTCAGAAAGTAAAACCTAACGCTCTGATACCAACTTTGTCACGCCCCGAAAAGTACGGAACATGACCGGCACTTAAATTATGGACGTCTCGAGGCGTACGTAATCTAAGTAAGCCGAAACCCAGAAATCAAAAACCAAAGAAGCAGCATAGTGAAGGGAAAACCAACTTAAAGCAAGTAGTTTTAATAGCATAAGCCGAATTATGCGTTTTATAAACATCAAGTATTTTCTGAAAATTTTGGCAGAGTCTCCTTTGTAAATGCAGGACCCCAAACGGGATACAACATGAATAGTATACAAAATCAATAAAAAGATATCCCCAAGCGGGAGCTAGCTCTTTGTCAATCGACGGTCACAACCATGCAAGCAATATAATATACAATGCCAAGGGCGAGGATCAAAACTCAAAAGAAACTCAAAACAACATGAAAAATATAATAATACAACGCGCAACTCTAAGGTCGAAAAAATAACAAACTGGTCTTCTAACTCTCTTAAATATACAATCTGGTTGATGGAGTTTCTAAATACAACTGAAATAATAATATACAATGGTTGTCCTGATGCAAAGAACCCACCTGCCAAAGCAATCACCTGGAAAGAACAGTGTGACAGCAAAGCCGCAAAGAACCTGTACAGCAAAACCTGCAAGGAACTGTGGCACAACGGGGGTGAGTTTCCAACTCATGAGTAGAAAACATCTACGAGCAGAAATCGCATGCATAACGCTATCCTAGGTCATATCAAGTAATATCCTCAAATAAAAATCCTGGTCCAGCTATGTATAGTGTAATACTACCTGCTCGTGTCCGTTCCCCAAATAGCAATATATCAGATATATGATGTATGAATGCATTACGAATGGAAACAAAATATATCATGAGTGAGACAACTGTTTTCTTTAATCATTGAGATTTCTATATGTATGTCAATCATGAATCATCAATGAATGCAACAGAGAAATCAGTGTCAAGCATCGACACAAAACATAAGTCTCAGTATCAAATCTCAATATCTCAAATCTCAAATCTCAATATCAATATCTCAGGCATCCGTATCATATGCGGGATCGGCCCACGGGCTCCGGCAGAACGGATCAGCCTATAACCATCTCATGACTCCGGCCGGTATCCTATGGATAACCAACGAGTCCAAATAATATCACCGGTAGGTAGTGCTCCCCTGCCAGGCTCATCGAATACAACTCAAGCTTCTTTCTCCGGGGTACCATACCGGGCCCACCATGTACCCGAGAAGGTTCATCCAACTTCTCGAATCGGATCTCGAAATCCAACAGCAATCATGAAAACTTATGGTGGACGACTCATACATCATGAGAAAACCGCAATTTGCCTTTTTAAAATGATGATACTAAACTTTTATTAAATTCTTGCGGTTTTCCCCCAAATCCAGAAATCTCATGTGAATCCGAAATCATCAAAATCATAATACCAATAAACGGTGAATACGGGCATAAATCTCCATAATACTGCAAAACCAATGAATATATGAATGCACCTAATATCATGCAATGAATGCAATATTTAAACTAGCATATGGAAGCTATAACATATTGCGACTATCAGTTATCAAGCTATGTCAATGAAAAAGGTATGTTCTAAAGTGTACGTGACATGACAATTACCGATGAAGATGTGTGTGAGCCGGCAAGCGAGTGTACGTGGAGCATACGCGTCATCAGTAATGGTGCTGGTGTCCTAACAGCATGGTTTTATAATTACTACGTACACAATGGCATACAATGAGGCGATAACAACAAAATATGGAAAATGAATAGTAAATACAACAATAATATGCGGAACATGAATAATAACGTAACAACAAGAAATCTACCTTACTATAAATGTGTTATACTGTTTTGCCATTTGAAATAGTACGAATCGTGGTGTTTGAAAATAAGGACTACGGTGTTTTTAAGAAAAGATACGTCTTTTAAAATATCCGTAGTATCCCTTGGTATGTTTTTAAAATTCTCACGATTCGTCAGTTTTGGAAATAGGTATGACTCGGGTCCAGTCTGACATCTACTAGGTAAACTATTGGTCTAACTAACAACTAATCAAAAGGGGTATGGAAACCACCTACATCTGAGTCGACACACACACACACACACACACACATACACACACACATGTATAATGGTTGGTGATCCAGCCTCAATAATATCATGTACGATACAACATATCATATGACATCCTCGAATCAAGAGTGCGGATCTATCGTCAATATATAGCTCGTACGGTAAATCCGTCGTACGGCCTCCCAAATCTGGGTACGGGTCAAATGTCACATCTATCAAATTAATTATCTGGTATCCACGTTATCAAATATCATGATCGGGGTACTGATCTATGTCTAGTACAATATTGATACCATCCATGAAATGCATGCGGGTGTATGAAAACACCACGCCTAAATAACCCGCTAAAATATCATGTCGTATCTCAAATACGGACCACATCACATCACCGATCTCACAGCCTCAAGCCCAATCTCATCGACTCATCTCCAAAAATCATACAATATCCTCAACATTCATGCATGTGTATATGAATGTATATATGCATAGTCCCATACCCATGCGTATATACATATATACACATTCCCATATACGCACAAGAAGATGATATATGCAAGTGTATATGTGTGCGTGTATGCAAATCCTTACTCTAGGTTTTGTGACTAAGAAATCCGCTAAAGTCCTTTCTTCAATTTTTGCTAACCCTAAACCTAGAAGCTCCTAAGGCTTCTCTTTTTCGGTGTTCATATCTCCAATTAACATATAAAAGTATATTATTACCGCATCACCTCATTCCTCATAATTTTGCGGGGGTGCTATACGCCATCCACCCGACTTCTCCCCGTAGATATAAATCTACTCACCTGATTTTCGCTCGCCGGTGCCGACGTCGCCACGCGCTTGCTTGTCGTCTCGAAGTCCACATGGGGTACCTACATATCATAACGCACCGTATCGCATTAAAATTCGACTCGTGACCAAAACGACACACGAATCCCACATAGGTCAAAACCTATGGTTTGCTTTCACAAATCAACCCAAAAACCCTCGACATCGGCGTAAAAACGTCGATTGATCAAGAAAAACACCAAACATACCAATCATGGTTTCAAAACTCACTAACTGTATAAGAAATAGGGTTTAATTCGTCAAAACCATAAAATTAAACCAATCGTTTTATTTTCCAAATTCCTAGTTTGCAAAAATACCGATTTTAACTCTTTTTAAAGTAAAATTCACAATTTATCAATTAAGCATGGTTTTGCATGATCTAAGTTGCTAAAAAACAAATTAAAATGTTAATAAAGTCATCAAAACCTTAATTAGATTTTAAATCTCAATTTTATATGTATTTCACTAAAACCTAGTTTGCAAATTACATAATTAATACAAATTTAAATTTAACAAAAATGCAAACTAGCAACTAGATTAGTTTTAGTATAATATTAACATGTTAAACTACACATTTATCCCATGATCAATTTATAAAAACCCCAACTTGAATTCACAAACCCTATTCTAGAATTTTCCAAACCCTCACTTTAACTTTTCAACTTGAATTTAGAAACTCAATTAACATTTAACTACTTTAGCTTATGCAAAATACCAACAAATTAACCATTTGGATAAGATTATACCTCCAAGACTTGTAGATCTACATGCATCTTAGCCTCCCAAATTAGCTTCTATGCCCCAAGATCCATGCTAGATGGGTTAAAGAATAATGGGTAAGTGTTGGATTTGGATTTAGCTTTGATTTTGTGTTGATTTTTGAAGCATTTTGTGGATTTTTGATGCAAAATGAGAGAGGGAGAAAGAGGGGCTGTTGTTGATGCAGGTAATGGGGAGCTCGGCCAGAAATGAGGGGAGAGGAGAGAGAGTGAGGTGGGGAAAGTGAAGTAAAGTCAACACAAGGTCAAAGCCCACTCTCATTTCTTTATTCTTTCTTCTCTCTTTTCCTTTTGTTTTCTTTCTAATCTTTTGGCAAAACAAGTGGGGAAATGAGCGGGAAAAAACTTGGGCTGCTGATTTGGGGAGAGGAGAGAGGGTGTGGGTGAGTTTCGGTGAGGGAAAAATGATAAATGATATACCCCAACATCTATTTACACTAATTTCACTATTTAAGCCTTTTTTTCTTCGATAATTTCTAAAACCGTTTGACAGCTTCATTTTATTTTAAAAACAACATGTTAAAATTTTGTTTAATGTTTTATGATGCACAAAATTTGTTTCAACCCATTCCAATTTGTAATTTTCCCTAATTAAGTGTATTAGTGACGGCTTAAAATAATATTAAAATAATAAATTTCGGATTTTTTTTTCCAGAAAATTAGAAATTTTACCAGTGGCTCAATAAACACCAAATACTAGCAATTACATAGCTAGAATATGTATATTTAATTTTATAATAAAGATATTTATATTTTGACTTTTTACGGAAAACCCCCTTATTTTACCGATTTTCCGAAATTTCACCGAAACGATTTTCAAAACGTTGCACTTAGATTTAAAGATGTTTACATGCTTTGTTAACCCTAATTATCTAGCAAAGATCCTCGCTTTAGGTTGTTTGACACTTAAAAATTTTAAATACGGCATGGTTGATGCCTTATAGACCCTTGTGACAGTGCCTAGTAACCTTACACTATGATGTCTAGGATTGTCGTGATAGAATAGACGGTTTTTTTTAATGTGAGATGAAATTTTTACTTTTCATTCATGTAAAATTCATTTGTAATTTAATTTTCTTTTATTTGGGGCACTTCCGGGTTGAAGATGATGTCACCATTGATGTATATTATTTACTTTTCCGCATTAGGATAGACCCAAGGTGGAGAGCACAAGTGACTGGGTTCTAGAGTCCAGTGGGAGACCATCTGGAGTAGTCGGGACTGGGTCTCCTAACTATAGAATTGGTAGGGTCGCTTGCCGCTCTCGTAGGGGTCTAGGGTGTGGGATTGGCTATTCATCACGACCATGGAATCCGTATTTTCTATCGTTGGCTAAATACTAAATACGGACATCCTAGTATATCTTATATGATCATATTTGTGTTTCTGCTGCCTATATTCTGTGATGTGTTCGCTTAATATATCTGAGACGAATGCAATATTATATATGTGATATATAGTAGACGTTGCTTATGTTTGCACCCGCGCTAGTCCCGTCTCGGTATGCCGTTAGTTAAGTAACCTAACGATGCATAACGGAACATTGCGGCGAATGCGGATGGCATAAGCGTACATTGTATTACGTTTCTTTTATGTGATTGGCTTAAGGACTTAAATGATGGGACAACATTAATATGATTAATGTGAAGAAAAATAAACCTAAAAAGATGTTGTAGAATCGGATTTGAAAACCACCAGGCTTTTTACGAAAATGCTACATTTCAAAACTGCGGGGCTTAAGCCACTCCTTTTGAAAAACCATTTGATTCTACGACGATATCAAGTTCAAAGCGTTAAAGGTTTTCTTAAAAAATCATCCACAACCCTCCATCATTTTAGGAAGTAGAGTACTTAGTATTCGTGCTACGTTTGTTGACCTTAGCCAAGGCGTAGTGTACGATAGCTAAGTGATGTCTTCCTACAATGCATATAATGTAGATTAATTGGGACGGACATGTGACTTTGTTGACCTTAGCCAAGGGTCATGTGAACGGGTCTAATTAATCAAGAAATGACGGGTTGAACTTGACTAGTGCTTGTGATTTGTTGACCATAGCCAAGGTCATGATTACTAGGGGTAAAAACCACATCGGGAGTTTCAAGAGTTGAAATTTGCAATGAGATTGCATACCTTCCATATGATGGTTGGATCCCGATCCCACTGTGGGCAATAGTTGCTCCCAGGAGAGTTTTGCAGTTTACAATTAGCTAACTCATTAGGTGTCTAGAAAGGTGTTAACGGGGCTACGCCTCTGGGAAGACGGGGTTTATATTAATTAGGTCCGTGCGAAAGCACGGGGAACCTCCCTTAAGTACTGATACTGGCTTGGCTGAACGGTTAGCGAAGTTGCAGACTGCAATTAATCCTGGCTAGTTTTCCTTTTAAGGTTTGAGGGGAAATTTGATAAAAGCAGTGGAAGACATCGATTAGATAAGATAATAACCAATCTGATCTTTGCAAGAGCTTTCGCTAAGTGTATTCTTTTCTCTCTCTTAATGGCAGATACCAATGACAGGACTCAAGCATCTACTAGATAAAAATAAACTGAATGGTACCAATTATAAAGACTGGCTGAGGAACCTTAACATTGCCTTGATTTATGATAAGGTATCATATGTCCTCACGGCTCCAGCCCCACCGGTCCCAGGTCCTAAATCTTCAGTTCCGGATATTGAAGTCCGTAAGACATGGGACGCTGACTGTGCCACGGCCAAATGCCTCGCGCTTGCATCGATGGATAACACACATCAGAAGCAGCACGAGAATATGGACGTCCAAGCCATATTTCTCCATACAAAGGAGTTGTATGGAGAGCAATCTTGTGTCAAACGATACGAAGCATCTAGAAAGCTGTTTCAGATGCGGATGGCCCTTGGCACACCAGTAGGAGACCATGTTCTGAAGATGATAGCTCTCATAGAAGAGCTTGAGGACCTAGGGTGGACAATGGACAATGAGCAATATACTGGTATTATTTTGCAATCTCTCCCTTCCACCTTTGCTCAATTTATAGTTAACTTCAACATGCACAACATGGAGAAGGAACTACCTAAACTCCTTAATATGTTAAGGAGTGCATAGAGCATGCTGAAGTCAGTGAAGAATCCCGTTTTGAGTGTTGGGCCATCTTCCTCCTTTCGCCCGAAGGCTAAGGCCAAGGGAAAGATGAAGAAGAAACCTGCCAAACCTAAGGGTGGAGTCAAAAAGGCTAAGGGGAAAGACAAGTCCACGGCTGGGGAATCAAGGAAAGGGGAATGTTATCACTTTCACAAAGCGGGACACTGGAAGCGCAATTGCACTGAGTACTTGGAGCTCAAGAAGAAGAAGCATGGGGATGCTTCCGCTTCAGGTGTGTTTGTGACAGAAAACTATTTTTCAATAAACTCTGCTTCCTGGGTATTAGACACCGGTTCAGGTTCTCACATTTGCAATTCTATGTAGGGGCTGAGAAATAACAAGGTTTTGAAGACAGGTGACCATACTCTCCGGGTTGGAAATGGTTCCAATGTACATATAGTTGTAGTGGGAGAGTATCACTTGAGGTTGCCATCTGGATGCATATTGGTTCTGAACCCATGTTATTATGTACCTAGTATGCATTGTAATATAATATATGTTTCCTTGTTAGAAAATGAAGGATATAATTTTGTATTGCATAATAATGTTATGAACATTAACCTGAATCAAATGTTGGTTGGGTATGGTACACTTAATAACGGGATATACGTCCTAAATGAACACACCGTTTTCAGCATACAACACACTTCTAAAAGAAATTTTCAGAAATAAATGAAGCTTTTCTTTGGCACTGTAGACTTGGTCATATTAATGAAACAAGACTAAACAAGTTACAAAAAGATGGATATTTTAATGCTTTTGAATATAAATCTTATGCGACTTGCCATTCTTGTATCAAGGGTAAAATGACCAAAACTCCGTTTACAGGACACGGAGAAAGAGCTACTGAGCTCTTAGGCCTCATACATAGTGATGTATGTGGGCCAATGTCTACACAGGCTAGAGGCGGTTTTTCATACTTCATTACTTTCACTAATGATTTCTCAAGATTCGGTCATGTATTTTTATTAAAGCACAAGTCCGAAGCTTTCGAGAAATTCACTGAATATAAACTCGAAGTAGAAAAACAAACTGGCTTGAGCATCAAAATGCTTCGATCAGATCGAGGTGGGGAGTATCTCAGTACAGAGTTTGCAGACTTCCTAAAAGAGAATGGGATTCTCTCTCAGCTCACTCCTCCTTACAAACCACAGCACAACGGTGTGTCAGAACGTCGGAATCGGACCCTATTAAATATGGTTCGTTCCATGATGAGTGATGCTGAGTTACCCATCTCATTTTGGGGGCATGCATTGGAGACTGCAGCGTTTCTACTGAACATGTTCTCAACCAAAACCGTGTCTACCACGACATATGAGATATGGCATTGGAAGAGACCATCTCTTAAATGAATTAAGATTTGGGGTTGTCCGGCCTATGTTAAAAAACAGAATTCGGACAAACACGAGACACGGTCAGTCATGTGTAATTTTGTGGAATATCCAAAGAATTCATATGAATATCTATTCTACCACAAGGAGGAACAAAAGGTGTTTGTTTCTCAGCATGCAACATTTTTAGAAAAAGAGTTTTTACAAATGATACTGATGGCAGTGTGGTAGAACTAGAAGAAGTTCTAGAAACACAAATTACAAATGATGACTTGGTTGAACCGGCTGTTGCAACAGAAACTGAAGAACCTCGGCCACTCCATAAGTCTGGTAGGACTTCTCGCCCACCGGAGAGGTACTACGGTTTCCTCATTGATGGTGATAGAGAAGACTGCATCATGGAAGTTGATGATCCTACCAGCTTTCAGCAAGCTATCACGAGTGGAGACTCTGTGAAGTGGCTGGATGCCATGAGATCTGAAATAGAGTCTATGTACACCAAAAAAGTGTGAAATTTGGAAATTGTACCCCCTGGGGTAAAACCCGTAGGGTGCAAATGGATCTTTAAAAGAAAGATTGGTGTAGATGGGCAGGTGGATACCTATAAGGCAAGACTTGTGGCGAAGGTTTTCGTCAAAGACTAGGTATGGACAATGACGAAACTTTTTCTCCTGTAGCCATGCTTAAATCCATTCGGATCCTACTTGCTATTGCTGCTCACTACGATTATGAAAGCTGGCAGATGGACGTTAAAACTGCATTTCTAAATGGAGATTTAGATGAATGCGTTTATATGGATCATCCAGAAGGCTTCATTGACAGTGGGAGCAGCGGGAAAGCATGTAGATTTCTTATGTTGGATATGTATGCCCTAGAGGCCATTATTGTTTAGTATTATTTTGTATATTACATTTTGGAAGCTTGGGATATATACATGGATTGACGACAGTCGTTCTCGATATTGTAGTATGCTACTTGGTTTGTAACCATCTTAATATGTGTATATGTTTCTTTTAACATACCGCTAATACATATTGATGAAGCCCTTAGGATCTTTGCTTGACTACCGGCGTTGTGATGGCGATCACACTAGTGGGGACTGGGTAGTCTATAAGCACATTCTTATACAGGTCCCTAGTCGTAGGACTATCGAGGCAGGGCATCGATACTCCAGAGTAGACTGGTGCATACGCTTCTCATCCCAGCAGGGGAGATGGTCTGTCCCACAGCCACCAGTACATCGTACTGGAGATAGTATGCAGGTGCTCGTTAGGTTACGAGTACACTGGACATGACTCGTCGGGAACTGTTGGTTGGTATTATACCTATCGTCAGTTAGCAGTTCCCAAGAGACATGAGTACAGCTTAGTCCGTAGACTTGACACTGCTACTTCGCCTCAATTATGTTCCCACTGTTCTTTGATTGCTACCCTACAACGGCTCTATTGAGTCGTGCAAACAGGTAGTAGTTAGGTACAGTCCCGAAGCACTTGTAGGAAGTGACGGTTAGACAGGATTCATCTCTCCCGGTATTGGGGATTGATATCGCGCCGTGTCTAGGAGAACCATTACATAAAGTCCCTGGCCAGGGCAAGTGAGATTTACTGGTAGGTGTTCCAGTAGTTTCTCTGGGTGTTCTGGGCTACACTCCGACATGACTTATACCGCTATTAGGGGTCTGACGTTTACCATCCCCTAGGCCCGATATGCGATACTCTTAGACGAACAGACCGGACTGTACGGAGATTGTCACATTCAGGCTCAGTAGGAGTTCGGATGAGTTCACCTCATCGGTCTTCTTATCGACATCTACCTGGGGACCGTTACGTACAGCTAGTACCGCTTGCGGCCTGTGGTTAAATCCACTGCCAGCGTAGTGTCGAGTCTTTAGAGTCCCACACAGAGGGTTGTTCACCTTTGGGCGAAACGTAGTAGAGGTCGTATGGTTTTACGACAGGGTCCGTTCACATACGCGCACTTGTGCATGTTTGGTATTCGGGCAGTTGTTACTAGTGGGTTTTGGTTTAAACCAGATCCTAGTATTTTATTTTTGGGTTGGTTCGGTCTCATTGTATTCGTGTTCCTCGGAACACGGATGCGGGTATGTATATACTGTTGACAGAGGCAGATAAACCTCATTAGGGTTTTGACCATTGACTTGATTAAAACCATAATGAGTTGGAGGAAATTTATTAATGAGTTTTAATTAGAGATAATTGTATCATGGTTAATTGGTTTGACCATTTGACTTGTTGAGTTTTGTTGACTTAGATATTTTTGTTAAGCATGAGATATTTTGTACTTAGCATTAATTGTGACATGATAATGGTCAAATCAACATCAACCATGACAATTATCGTAATTAAAATTATCATTATTCTTTTTTCATCATATGAGAGAAAACACCTCATTTTTTATAATGATACATTCTCTCTCTTGCTTGCTCTCTCCTCTTCCTCTCTCAAGGTTCTCTTGTTTCATGAGTTGAAAATCAAGAGTATTATGAGATCAAACCACCAAAATAATTCTCTACTCACTCTAGAGTTCTTAGTCTAGCACACCAAGCACCTTAGTTACTTCAAGATAGAAGTTGGAGCTCAAGGTAGAGGCCTTCGGGTGGATCTTTCTTTGGCATAGAGAAGACGGTGAGGAGGAGCCATCTACACCACTCAAAGGAGCTCACAACAAGGAGAAGCACCATAAGAAGAGAAGGAGTTCAAGTTTGAGGTATAACTTTCTATCATAGTATATAGAACCTTCTTTTGCTAGTTAGGTTTATGATAAAGATCCGAGTTTTGTGTTATTCTGGCGCCAAGTCTTTGTATCATAGTAAAATTTTTGTTCCGTATTTTGCTACGAAAGTTGGCCGGGGCACTAGTGTAACCCTTCATGGTATCAGAGCCTACCCATAAACTCTACTAGCTAGCTTGCACAAGGTTAAAATTTCGATTGACAAATTTTTCCGAATCACGAATCTATGTTCATGAGCTTGCTGTCGATTTTCAAAGTTGTCCTAAAATTTTTCTGGGTATCTTATAATTATGTGCAGGAGAAACTATAGCTACAGAACAAATTTGGGGGCCTAATTCCAAAATTCCGCCGCGGAAAGTGAGCAAATTGTCGCATTTTACGGCCCTTCCGCGGCGCATTTTGGGCTACAGTACCCCAAAAATTTTCCGGGGCTATAGTTCATGAAAATATAATATTTGTGATATATAGTTTTGGCCCAAGTTTATTTGAGTGCTGGATTTGCATTTGGGGCATATTTGGAAAAGTTTAGTCGATCGAAATTTTAAATGTGTATTTTACAGTACATTCACTTTTATCTGCGACCGGGAATGTCACTCGATCGGTAAAACTCGTCTGGTTGCTATATGTTCTTTTAGACGGGTTTTGCGAATGTGACATTCGCGTTGATGCTTTGTGGTTGTGCTGTGATTGTGGTTGGATAGTCGTGATGGATAGCATGTGGTGCAATGTTAGTAGTACAGTTTATATTCATTTGTACATTTGTTATTGCGGGGCGAGCATCCGACATGTGGACTGTCGTATTTGCCGGGTTGTATATTATTTTGGGGCACGACCGGGTTGAGGTCGATGTCACCGTTTGTACATATTATTTTCTTTTTCTGTACTAGGATTACCCCGCGGTGGAGTGCACGGATAACCTGGTTCTAGAAGGCAACAAGCCTGCATCTCATAGCGTTGAGATGGAGGGGGATTCATTCTAGAATTGGCGGGCCATTCGCCGCACTCGTAGGGGGTATAGGATGACCGATGGAGGGGCGCCCAAGTTACCGGATCCCGTGAAGTGCTGGGTGGCCCATTCACTTTGTTGAAGGGGGCTGCCTCTCTTCTGGGATTGACGGGTAACTTGCCGCGCTCGTAGGGGTCCAGGTTTTCATTGCACAGGCTATCTACACGACAGGGAACGTCGGGTTTTATTTGCGGCTCAAATGAAACCCGGGGCTCCAATATTATCCACCATTCTGTATTGTTGGCTGAGATTCTATGATGTTGATTATTATCATGCCTGGGACGAATGTTGTATATAATTATATATATATATATATATATATATACTAGTAGATGTTGTATATGTTTTGCACCCGCGCTAGTCCAGTCCCCGCTATGTCGTTAGTTAAGTAACCTAACGGGTGATGACGGGGCCCAGCGACGAATGCGGGTGGCATATACGTACATTGTATTTTCGTTCTTTTCTGGTGTGATAGGTTATATTGATGGGACCGCATTAATTTTGATTAATGCAAGAAAATAAAGCTAAAAGATGTTGTTGGAACAATTTTCAAAAAGCTGTTATTGCAAGGACGTTCTCTTTTGTTTTGCACAGAGGTATTCGGTTATGAATACCCAACACCTCATTCGACGAGGCAGGGGCCGAGATCCCTTCATCCGGAGTGACCCCTTGGACAGAGGTTTGCGTCAGGGTAATAACTTCACTATAGTCGATTAATTTTTTCTTTGCATCGCGGTATTCAGTTGGAATATTCTGCATCTCATTCTGTGAGGAAAGAGTCGAGACCCCTTCACCGGGAGTGACCTCTTTAGCAAAGATTTTCGCTTCTATAAATTTATAAAAAGCTATCCGGTTCCTTCAAGAATATCAAGTTCATTACGTTAACGAGTTTTCGCCAATAACCCAGCCGTAGCCCCCCATCATTTCTTACAAGTAGCACTTAGTATTCGTGCTGCGTTTGTTGACTCCGTCAAGGCGTAGTGTACGATAGCTGAGTGGTGCTTATTTGTAGCACTATATGGGATTGGTTAGGACAGTCGTATAACCTTGTTGACTCCGTCAAGGGTTATGCAGGTGGATTTAATGCAATCTAGATAATGAAGGGTTGAACTTGACTAGTACTCTTTGATTTGTTGACTCCGTCAAGGTCACTAGGGTCCTAGGGGTAAAAACCACATCGGGAGTTTCAAACATACAGGAAACTTGAAGATTTAGCATACCTTCTGGAGTGTGGTGACTAGAGTGGATTCCATCTAGGTCATCACACAATGATAGTTGGATCCCGATCCCACTGATGAGTTGGATTACTCTCGGGAGATTATTTCACTTAACAATCAATGCTATAAACCAAGTAGGTGTCTAGAACGGTGTTAGCGGGGCTACGCCTCCAGGGAAAAGAGATTATGTAATTAAGGAACTTTGTGAAAGCGTTGGAAAACCTCCCTCGAAGTACTAACACTAGCCTGGCTGAAAAGTTAAGCAAGTATTGTGACGTGCGATTAATCCTGACTAGTTCTTCTTTTAGGGTTTGAAGAAGAATTTGAGGAAACAGTGGGAGCCATCCTGGTTAGATAAATTAATAACCAATCTAATCTTGCAAGAGAGCACACTGAGTGTTTCTTTTCTCTCTCTCCAGGTAGCAACCATTTCATGCCCTAATCAAGATAATAGAATGTATCGCTTTACCGATCCGAATTCTTATTCGGGGCTGGGGAATGTCGGTTTGGCTCTAACTTATGATGGCAATCATAAGAATAAGCAAGGGAAAGAGGATTGTTTGAATTCCAAAGAGACCACATTGAAGAAGAAGCATACTAATGTATCTACTTCAGGCGTTCTTGTAATTGAGAACTGCTTTTCGGTCAGTCCTACCTCCTGGGTATTAGATACCGGATCGGGATCTCATATCTGTAATTTATTGCAGGGACTAAGAAAAAGTAGGATAGTTAGACCTGGTGATATGTCCCTCAGGGTAGGGAATGGAGCACTAGTTAATGCTGCAGCCGTCGGTAAATATCACCTAGTGTTGCCAAATGGCAATACTATGATTTTGGAGAATTGCTACTATGTACCTTCCATGGTTTGCAACATCATATCAGTTTCTTTACTTGATAAAGATGGATATAACTTTGTTCTTGATAGGAATATCATGAACATTTACCTTTATAAGGTACTGGTTGCAGAGGGTACACTGTGTAATGGTATCTATGTTCTAAATCAGAATACAGTTCTCAATGTACAAAACACACGCAAAAGGAAGAGTTCATATACGAACGAATCCTACTTGTGGCATTGTAGACTTGGTCATATCGGAGAGAAAAGACTAAATAAGTTACATAAATATGGACTCATGAATACGTTTGAATTTTCATCTTATAAAACTTGTCATTCTTTTCTCAAAGGAAAGATGACCAAATCTCCTTTCACCGGACATGGAGAAAGAGCAGCAGAGCTCTTGGGACTCATACACAGTGATGTGTGCGGTCCGATGTCTATACATGCAAGGGGTGGGTTCTCATACTTCATCACATTCACTGATGATCTCTCTAGATTCGGATATGTGTATCTCATGAAACACAAATCTGAAACTTTTGAGAAATTCAAGGAATTTAGAAACGAAGTAGAGAACCAAGTTGGCAAAAGTATTAAGATCCTCCGATCTGATAGGGGAGGGGAGGTACTTGAGCACGGAATTCCTAGATTACTTAAAAGAGAATGGAATTCTCTCTCAGCTTACTCCTCCTTATACACCACAGCACAACGGTGTATCGGAGTGGAGGAATCGTACCCTATTGGATATGGTTCGCTCCATGATGAGTAGTGCTGAGTTGTCTCTTTCATTCTGGGGATATGCGCTTCAGACAGCGGCATACCTACTGAACTATGTTCCATCCAAATCTGTGCCTAAAACTCCATATGAAGTATGGAGTGGACGAAATCCATATCTTAAGCGATTTAAGATATGGTGTTGTCCGGCCTATGTGAAAACACAAAAACTGGACAAGCTAGAGGCATGGTCAATTCTATGTAAATTTGTGTGATATCCTAAAGATTCGCTAGGATATCTGTTCTACCACACCGAGGAACAGAAGGTGTTTGTATCTCGCCATGCTACCTTTTTAGAAAGGGAGTTTCTTGCAAAAGAAACTAGTGAGAGTTCGGTAGAACTGGGAGAAATCGATGAACCATAAAATGTAACTGAAGATTTAGAGGAACTACTAGATTCAGTATTCCCAGACGAACCTCAGCCACTCCGCAGATCTGGTAGGATTTCTCATCCGCCCGAGAGATATTACGGTTTTCTCGTAGACGGGGATCGAGAGGATTGCATCTTTGAAGAAGATGATCCTACCAGTTTCAGGCAGGCCATTATCAGTAGGGACTCCGATAAGTGGCTGGATGCTATGCGATCCGAAATGGAGTCCATGTACACCAATAAAGTGTGGACCATAGATATTGCTCCACCTGGGGTAAAACCCGTTGGATACACAATGGATCTACAAAAGGAAACTTGGTGTAGATAGGCAGGTGGAAGCCTATAAGGCTAGGCTCGTTGCAAAAGGTTTTCGTCAAAGACCTGGTGTGGACTATGACGAAACTTTTTCTCTAGTGGCTATGCTCAAATCCATCCGGATCCTACTTGCATTTGATGCTTTCCATGACTATGAAATCTGGCAGATGTGCGTAAAAACGGCTTTTCTAAATGGCAGTTTGGAAGAATGCGTTTATATGGATCAGCCAGAAGGTTTTGTAGACAGTGGGAGCAGCGGGAAGGTGTGCAACTTGCTTAAATCCATTTATGGATTAAAGCAGGCATCGTGGAGCTGGAACATCTGTTTTGATGAAGCAATCAAGGAATTTGACTTCATCATGAACGAGGATGAGCCTTGTATTTATAAGAAGATTGTAGGACGAACTGTCGTATTCCTAGTCTTGTACGTGGACGGCGTTCTTTTGATAGGAAATGACGTTCCTATGCTACAATCGGTCAAGCTATTCTTGTCACAACGGTTCTCCATGAAAGACCTGGGTGATGCCTCATGCATTCTGGGGATCAAGATCTACAGAGATAAATCTAAGAGATTACTGGGACTTTTGCAGTCCAGGTACATAGAGACCGTACTAAAGAGATTTAGTATGGAAGATTCCAAGCGCGGTAATATACCCGCATTGCACAGAATCACCCTCTCTAAGAAGATATCTCCCAAGACTGACGAGGAAAGGGTTCGCATGCGCACTATACCCTACGCTTCGGCGGTAGGATCTATAATGTATGCGATTCTATGTACAAGACCAGATGTAGCTTACGCGCTAAGCATGGTGAGCCGGTATCAGTCAGACCCAGGTGAGAACCACGGGATAGTAGTGAAGAACATTCTTAAGTACCTGAGAAGGACTAAGGAGATGTTCCTAGTTTACGGTAATGGAGACCTTAGGGTAGAGTCCTTTACTGATTCAAGCTTCCAGAGTGACAAGGACGACAGCAAGTCTGTCTCAGGTTTTGTGTTTACCCTCAACGGAGGGGAGGTGTGTTGGAGGAGTTCCAAACAGGATACCGTCGCAGACTCGACGATGGAGGCTGAATATATTGCTGCAAGCGATGCCGCAAAAGAGGCGGTCTGGATGAAGAAGTTCATTAGTGAACTTCAGGTGGTTCCATCCATTGTTGACCCAATACCTTTGTATTGCGATAACAATGGGACTATAGCTTTAGCGAAGGAACCACGGCCCCATCAGAAATCCAGACAAATGTTAAGGCGGTATCACCTGATCAGGGAGATCATTGATTGCCAGGAGATCGAGGTACGGAGAGTGGACACTAAAGACAACACGGCGGATCCATTCACAAAGGCCTTCCCTCAAATACAGTTCGAGCAACTTTTTGAGCTATTGGGTATGCGGTACGCCAGCAGTTGGCCTTAGTGCAGACGTTGGGTATGCGGTACGCTAGCATTTGGCCTTAGTGTAGACGTTGGGTATGCGGTACACCAATTACTGGCCTTTAGTGCAAGTGGGAGATTGTTGGATATGTATGCCCTAGAGGACATTATTGTATAGTACTAGTTTGTGTATTACATTTTGGAAGCTTGGAATATATACATGGATTGACGACAGTCTTGCTCGATATTGTAGTATGCTACTTGGTTTGTAACTATCTTAATATGTGTATATGTTTCTTTTAACATATCGCTAATACATATTGATCGAGCCCTTAGGATCTTTACTTGACTACCGGTATTGTGATGGAGATCACACTAGTGGGGGCTGGGTAGTCTATAAGCACATCCTTATATAGGTCCCTAGTCGTAGGATTATCGAGATAGGGCATCGATACTCCAGAGTAGACTAGTGCGTACGCTTCTCATCCCAGCAGGGAGATGGTCTGTTCCACAGCCATCAGTACGTCGTATTGGAGTTAGTATGTAGGTTCTCGTTAGGTTACGAGTACACTGGACAGGACTCGTCGGGAACTGTTGGTTGGTATTATACCTATCGTCAGTTAGCAGTTCCCAGGTGACATGAGTACAACTTAGTCCGTTGACTTGACACTGCTACTTCGCCTCAAGTATGTTCCCACTGTTCTTTGATTGCTACCCTACCAAGGCTCTATTGAGTCATGCAAACAGGTGGTAGTTGGGTACAGTCCCGAAGCACTTGGAGGAAGTGGCGGTTAGATAGGATTCGTCTTTCCCGGTATTGGGGGTTGATATCATGCTGTGTCTAGGAGAGCCATTACACAAAGTCCCTGGCCAGGGCAAGTGAGATTTACTGGTAGGTGTTCCAGTAGTTTCTCAGGGTGTTTTGGGCTACACTCCGACATGACTTATACCGCTATTAGGGGTCTGACATTTACCACCCGCAGGTCCGATATGCGATACTCTTAGACGAACAGACCGGACTGTATAGAGATTGTCACATTCAGGATCGGTAGGAGTTTGGATGAGTTCACCTTATCGGTATTCTTATCGAAATCTACCTGGGGACCATTACTTATAGCTATTACCGCTTGCGGCCTGTGGTTAAACCCACTGCCAGCGTAGTGTCGAGTCTTTAGAGTCCCACACAGAGGGTTGTTCACCTTTGGGCGAAACGTGGTAGAGGTCGTATGGTTTTAAGACAGGGTCCGTTCACATACGCGCACTTGTGCGTGTTTGGTGTTCGGGCAGTTGTTACTAGTGGGCTTTGGTTTAAGCCAGACCCTATTATTTGTTTTTTAGGTTGGTTCGGTCTCATTGTATTCGTGTTCCTCGGAACACGGATGCTGGTATGTATATACCGTTGACAGAGGCAGAGAAACCTCATTAGGGTTTTGACCATTGACTTGATTAAAACCATAATGAGATGGATGAAATTGATTAATGAGTTTTAATTAGAGATAATTGTATCATGGTTAAATGGTTTGACCATTTGACTTGTTGACTTTTGTTGACTTAGATATTTTTGTTAAGCATGAGATATTTTGTGCTTAGCATTAATTGTGACATGATAATGGTCAAATCAACATCAACCATGACAATTGTCCTAATTAAAATTATCATTATTCTTTTTTCATCATATGAGAGAAAACACCTCATTTTTTATCATTATACATTCTCTCTCTTGCTTGCTCTCTCCTCTTCCTCTCTCAGGGCTCTCTTGTTTCATGAGTTGAAAATCAAGAGCATTGTGAGATCAAACCACCAAAACAATTCTCTACTCACTCTAGGGTTCTTAGTCTAGCACACCAAGCACCTTAGTTACTTCAAGATAGAAGTTGGAGCTCAAGGTAGAGGCCTTCGGGTGGATCTTTCTTTGGCATAGAGAAGACGACGAGGAGGAGTCATCTACACCACTCCAAGGAGCTCACAACAAGGAGAAGCATCACAAGATGAGAAGAAGTTCAAGTTTGAGGTATAACTTTCTATCATTGTAGATTGAATCTTCTTTTGCTAGTTAGGTTTATGGTAAAGATCCGGGCTTTGTGTTATTCTAGCGCCAAGTCTTTGTATCGTAGTAAAATTTTTGTTTCGTATTTGGCCACGGAAGTTGGCCGGGGAGCTAGTGTAACCCTTCAGCTTAAATCCATTTATGGATTAAAGCAGGCATCACGGAGTTGGAATATCTATTTTGATGATGTTATCAAAGAGCTTGATTTCATCAAAAATCCAGATGAACCTTTTGTTTATAAGAAGGTTGTAGGGAGAGCTGTCGCATTCCTTGTATTGTACGTGGATGACATTCTTATGATAGGAAATGATATCTTATGCTACAGTCGGTCAAATCTTTCTTATCACTAAGGTTCTCCCTGAAGGACCTGGGTGATGCCACATACATTCTGGGCATTCGGATCTATAGGGATAGATCTAATAGGTTATTGGGATTGTCGCAAACCAGATACATTAACACCATTCTAAAAAGGTTTAGTATGGAAGACTTCAAGCGGGGTTCCTTACCCGTTTGCCATGGGGTCACTCTCTCTAAGGTCTTTTGCCCAAGGACAGATGAAGAGAGAGCTCACATGAGCATTATATCCTATGCTTCGGCAGTATGATCTATAATGTATGCGATGTTGTGTACACGCCCAGATGTAGCTTATGCACTTAGTGTAGTAAGCATGTATCAATCCAACCCAGGGGAGAATCACTGGATAGCTGTGAAGAACATTCTTAAGTACTTGCGAAGGACTAAAGAATTGTTCTTGGTGTATTGTAATGGAGATATCCAAATGGAGGCCTTTACCGATTCGAGCTTCCAGAGTGATAAGGACGACATCAAATCTATCTCTGGGTTTGTATTTACCCTCAATGGAGGGGAGGTAAGTTGGAAGAGTTCCAAGCAGGATACCGTTGCAGACTCTACGATGGAAGCTGAGTATATTGCTGCGAATGATGCCGCTAAGGAAGCCGTCTGGATGAGGAAGTTCGTCTCGGAGCTAGAAGTAGTTCCAACCATTATTGATCCAATACCCTTTTATTGTGATAATAATGGGGCTATGGCGTTAGCCAAGGAGCCCAGGTCCTATCAGCGGTCCATACACATCCTGAGGCGTTTTCATTTGATCCGGGAGATTGTAGATCGCCTCGAGATCGAGATCAGGAGAGTAGACACAAAGAATAACATTGCGGATCCACTCACCAAGGTCCTCCCCCAGCCGCAGCATGAGCGACTTTTTAAGATGTTGGGTATGAGATACGCCAATAACTGGCCTTAGTGCAAGTGGGAGATTGTTGGATATATGTATGCCCTAGAGGCCATTATATGATAGTGGATGTATTTATACATGTATATATATATATATATATATATATATATATATATATATATATATATATACACAGAGGACATTCTTGCTCGACATGATAGTATGCTATCTGGTTCTTCTTTATCTGACATGTTGAGTTGATCATGCTTTTATTCATTCACACATGTTGATAAAGCCCTGAGAATATTTGCTTGACTACTGTGATTATGATGGAGATCATACTAGTGGGACATCTGTAGTTTATAAGTATATCCTGAAATGTCCCTAGTCGTAGTTGTATCGAGACGGGGCATCGATATACCAGTGTAGTCTAGCGTATATGATACTAGACCCATATGATGGGCGATGGATGTTCCCACATCCATTGATGTTTGACATCGAAATTATATACGGGTGCTCAGTGGAGACTGGGTACACTGGATGGACTCGCCGAGAACACTTATATGGTATTATATCTATCGTCGGATAGCAGTTCTCAGGTGATACTAGTACAGGTTAGTCTGTAGACCCGAGATCGTCATAGAGCCTTGTTATATATATATATATATGTTGATATTTATTTTTGGAAAAGAAAATGGAAATGGAAAATTTATCATGGTTGATTATTTTATTATTCTACTAACCTTTGTGTTAACCATGAGTTATTTTCCATGGCCATTTTTGATCCAAAGAGAAATATCTAGATATTTATAAACTAGGGTTAAGAATGAGAACAAGAATATATATATTTTCTATTCTCATTTTTATCCTTAAGCTTATCATTATCTCTTGAGCTCTCATTTGCCATCATCTTCTTCCTCCTCTCTCTTGCTCTCTAGCTTTCATTAGTGAGTAAGATAGTGATCAAGTTAGGGTTTTTTAAGTGAGAAAACAAACCACATCACCATTCTACACTACTCTTGACCATTAGTTTAGAATGTTGGCTTCTACTTCTTCTTTTGATCAAGTGAATCCTTAAGCTTGGACAAAGAGGACTCCGGGTGGATTATCGTGGACTTGGAGGATCTCAAGCAAGCTTCTTTCAACCCTCAAGTGGCTAAGGAGTCTAGCGAAGGGAGCTACAAAGGTTGTATTCTCTAACCCTAGCCCTTTACTACTTGTGGAATGTGTTAAATCTTTTGTTACCCTAGCTTTTCTAGTGTGATCCTTAGGATAGTTTCTTTAGCACCCTATAAAATTTTAATATGGCATGTGTGATGCTACCAAACCCTAATAGTGGTGCTAGAGAAATCCCTACATTCCCATCATTAATGCTTCCTAAGCATCACAGATAAACAAAGGAAAATACTTATATAACGTACGCTAATGCCTTCTGCATTCGTCATGGGGTCCCGTCATGCACCGTTAGGTTAGATAACTAACGGCAGAGCGGGGACAGGACTAGCGCGGATGTAAAACATAAGCAAAGTTTATTATATATCATATATATAATATAAAGCATTCGTCTCAGGAAGTTATAAGATCTCATCACAGAACATTGCAGCAGAAGTCAATATATGAAATATTCGATATACTAGGAGGTCCGTGTTTTAAATCAAGCCAGTAAAAGACACGGATTCTACAGTCGTGATGAATAGCTGAACCCACATCCCTAGACCCCTACGAGAGCGGCAAGCAACCCTACCAATTCTAGAGTTAGGAGACCCGGACTCGACTCCTCGAGATGGTCTCCCACTGGACTCTAGAACCTGGTTACTTGTGCTCTCCGCCTTGGGTTTATCCTACTGCAAAAACGTAAATAATATACATCAATGGCGATGTCATCCTCAACCCAGAAGTGTCCCAATAAAAGAATATTACATACAAGTTTTTACATGAATGAAAATGAAAAACACTCACCATACAAAAACCCCCGCGGCTATTCGAACACAACGATCCGATATAACATATCCCAGCAATACATAATATCACATGTCATCAACATAACTAAATATGCGTATCCCAATTGTCGTTGACGTATAGCAACGAAACTGGTGATACCCCACATATTACACTTACGGTCGTATAAAAGAAATGAAAACTACAATAATTGGAATCCGCAACCATATTAGACATCATAAACCCGAAATATCATATACTTTGGATTTCAGGCCTAATCGTATGAATTCCTTAGACATCATAAACCTGGAATATCACATATTCCGAATTTCATGTCTATCATTATAAACCCGGCATTTTAGTCTCAAATTGAAAAAACTTTTCAATATCTAGTTGGGTAATTCAACAAGATTCCCGACCGTTGATCAAATGCTCGTCGGAAACATTAGTAGACGGTCGCGCCTCCGATGCCGTCGAAGAAGCGAACTTAGGCGGAACACCGCGGACGCGAGCACGGATGCTTTTGGTTACGGGTTCTCCTAAAGTCATTTGGTCGGGGTTATAGGGCGTGGCTATCTAGTAGTGTTATTCGGCGAGCGTTCGCGTACTATACGAGATTGCGACGGAGTTTTGATCTGAATCAAAACCCCACGGCAACCGATCAAGTGAGACTAAATTTCTAGATTTACAAAATACTAATTAGTTTTCACAAAACTAATTATTATGGATTCCAAATATTGTATTATAGATCACAGATATCTAGATGATGTTAAACATTTCGATTAATTTATCAAACACCCAAAATTCCCAGAGACCTCAACACTTGAGTCACAGTTAAAAATACCCAGACTGTGCCCCAAGCACCTACGGACCTACACAAGAAGGCACCTTCCCTGCCTCACCAACGGCGCCGCGGAACCGCCTCCAAAGGCATGCTTTGGCCGCGCTTCCGCGGTCGTTTGGTCGAGTTAGACCGTCGTTTTTCTTGTGGGTCCATAAAAAACCCTGCACACTTTTATGAATATTTTTATTTAGAAAAATTCCTACTTTTGAAAATTTTTCCAGAGAGTGGGTTTTCCGTGTTTTCGAATAGTCAATCGAACACTTTAACTTCGCCTAGACTAATCCTAATACTCCAGCATGACTTTGATACCACTGCTGGGTTCTCTAAGCACCCCGACATGTTTTCAGCAAGCATCAAGTATGATATTTTAAAATTTTACGGTGTCGAGCGAGCCCGAACCAAGGATCCAAGTAGAGAATTAGGGTTTTTATAACATGTATACAAACTTTACACTAAGTGATATAGGAATACAACCTTTGTAGACCGGTTGTTCACTTCTAAAGCTCAATGTAGAAGTCCATTTGATCCATATAGTGGTGTCCCAGACTCTCCTTAGGCTCCACTAGGCAAAAAGAACGGGCTTGCTCAAAGATCTTCGAGGCCGAAAATGATCTACGTCGAAGAATCGCTAACTCAAGCTACATCTTCACTAATTGATGAATTAATGAAGTAAACAACCTATACTAAATGACTAGTTTTGTATAGATTGATGAAGTAGGAATTTTGCTCACTTTAGAATTATTTTTCTCTCTTTCTTTTCTTCACTCAAGAAAACTTAGTGAGCTCAATTGAGATGAAGAAGAAAAAGAAGTGGTGAATCATGGCAACCATGGGTGAGAAAATATCATATATGATATTTGTAGAGACTTAACCATGGCTAAAAATAATGGTTGGGTTAATAAATATCTAGAGTAAAACAAAATTAGTGGACTAAGTCAACGTTTCCACAATCATCTACAAGCATCTTAAACCATGGCTTTTTCCACCAATTTTGTTTTTCCCTTAACAATTAAATCCCCAAAATTATCTTAAGTATGTTATGAGTCTCATACACCCATGTCCAATGTATTATCAAGCATGACACAATAAATACATTAACATATATTATATATATATATTAAATGTTTAAGTAGAAAAGAAATTCTTAAGTGAGCTAATATTAGTTAATATATATATATATATATTAATATATCAAATATATAATTATATATATTAAATTATTAAATCAACACTTGATTTAATAATCCGGTAATATCACATACAACCGACTAATATCATATAACAAATTATTGAAATAACTTTTGATTCAATAATTCGGTTATATCACATATAACCTATATCGCGAGATTAGAATAATGTATCACATACAAGTATCAATCTTGGTCCTGCACATATCACATATGTGCCATACTTCATTTCGCATGAGCTAGGAAACCTCTGTGTAGGGCTCTAATGACTCGTCAATACGCCATCAGTAGGTGATGATCATATCAGTCACCCACATGCCATTAGCGGTACTAGCTGGACGTAACGGCTACCCCGGTATTGAGCGATCAGAGGATCAACAAGAAAGCTTGTTCATACTCCCGTGAATCCAATAAGTAACACTACCGTACAGTCCGGTCTCTTCGTTTGATATGTTGCATATCGAGTCTGGGAGTGGTAAACGTCAGACCCCAATAACTTGATAAGTCTTGCCAATATGAGGCTCATAACGGGTCGAGAAACTACTGATAATACTTACCAGTAAATCTCTGTATCAGCCTTGGTCAGGGACTTCCTGTTATGGCTAATCGATCATAGCGCAACATCAACCCCCAATACCGGGAGAGACGAATCCCCTCCTATCGCTCATTGCCTCTATGTGACTCAGGACTGTAACCAAAAACGACAGTTTCGCACGCTCTCTTGAACGTGGTAAGGTGGAAATCCAAGCACAGCAGGAATCACACAAGACTTTATGATGATCTCGGGTCTACAGACTATCTAGTACCGGTGTCACCAGAGAACTGCTATCTGCCATTAGGTATAATACCATTTATGAGTTCTCAGCGAGTCCTGTTCAGTGTACCCAGTCTCCACTGAGTACCCGTATACAATCTTTGATGTCAAACACCAATGGATGTGGGATCATCTATCGCCCATCATATGAGTCAAGAAACGTATACGCGAGTTTACTCTGGAATATCGATGCCCTGTCTCGATACACCCACGACTAGGAACAATTAAAGGATGGACTTGTGGACTACCCTGGCCCCACTAGTATGATCTGCATCATAATCCTGGTAGTTAAGTATACATCCTAAGGGCTTTACCAACATGTGAGAGCAAGACAGTATCACTATACTAGTTTACATGTTAAGATAAAGAGTAACTAAATAGCATACTATCATGTCGAGCAAGAAAGTTCTCCCTATATATGTCAAAGCATCCATTATAATATACAATCATGTACAATAATGGCCTCTAGGGAATACATATAACTAACATGAGATTCGGCTTTCATGAGATTTCTGGATTTGAGAAACTGCAGATATATTTTAAAACTTACGATTTATTTAAAAATACGCTGTTTTCTCTTGATATGATGTTTGGCGTCCACCATGAGTTTTCTCGGTTTTGAGTTATGTGTATACCTAATTCGAGGAGAGAGGGTACATGGTGGACTCGGTACGGTACCCCGGGGAAAGAAGATCGTATAGAGAGACGTTGAGCTCGGCAGGGGATGTAAGGGCTTGACATGTCGAGAAGATCGCTCTGGTCGGTATCGTCTGGATATCCGCAAAGGATGTGATGTCCAAATTTCAAATGATGAAAATGTTTTCAACTATAGTGTACAACATTACTTATACCTTTATTTCAAAACTTATACTTTTAAACAAGAATTTGAATTCATTATACCTTTATTTCAAAACTTCACCTCTATTATTTTCCTTAAAACGTTTAGATTTTTAGGCTTTCGGCTTACTAGGATTACGGTGGAGTCCTATAGACTTCACGTGATTCAAGTGCCGGTCATGTGCCAATTCTGGGTCGTGACAAATTTGGTATCAGAGCGTTAGGTTTAAGTTTAGTTCGAGTCTAGATTTGACTATGCGGAGTCTAGGGCGTATATTTATTTCGGAACCTAGGCTTGACCTTACGGAATTTAGACTTGACTGAGGGGGTATTAGACCTGAACTTCCGTTACGTAGGTTGACCTTGGTTGATGATGTTGGTAACTTAAGTAGAGTGACGTACCGTGTGTATGTTCCGTGACATACTTACGATACGCTGCTCCACTTAAGTAACATTAGGCTGTGCATTATTTTGAAACCTTTATTCCTATTCGTTCTTATGATCTATGCTCATCGATATTTGATTGCGGTTCCTGTTATCTTGGCTATGCGAGCTAAGAGAGCTGCGACTAGATATGCGGTCAGAGTGAGCTCATCTGAGACAAGGACTCACCAGGATGTATTCCTGTGATGTATGTGTAGGGTTCCACAGCACGACTGCAAGGTTTCGTAAGCCATCTACCACGTCGTTTTCAAATATTTAGCATGCTAAGAAACCCTAACACAAGATCTTAACTAAAGAACTATGGTAAACAAGCATGTAAACAACTTTACATACAAAGTGAACATAGAATACAACCTTTGTAGACTGATTCTTCACTTCAAAAGCTCCATGAAGTAGTCCCTTTCCTCCAAGTAGTGATCTCCCAGACTCTAGTAAGGCTCCATAAGGTGAAATGAACATGCTTGCTTGAAGTCTTCGAGGCCGAAGATGATCTACGTGTTAGTGGATGTTGCACACCTCACAACGCTTGTGAGGAGGCGGAAGTGGAAAACAATAATTTTTCTTGCATGCAACACCCACATAACCCAAGATTAGTGCTTAAACCCTGACTAGCAAAAACCATCAAGAGATCTAATCTATATGATAGTTTTATACCTAATGGAACCGATCCTTCGGGTCTTCAGTTGAATGTGACTCTTAGGCTCCTTGTGGTTGAAATGAGCTCGATCTCTGGCCACCTCAAGATCCAAGACGATCCACCCGAGAGCTATTGAACAAGCTACAAACTCTTCACAAGAGTTCAAATTAGAGATCAAGTTTGCTAGAAAAGATCACTAAGATGATGTAGAGATTAAGTATTGGATTATGATTTTTTCTCTAAGCTTTTGATTCACAACTCATGTGAGGTTAAAGCAAAGAGGAGGAAGAAGGAGAGAATGAAGAGAGAGAATGTCAAAGTGACAACGAAAAGTTCAAGTATGGAAAAATATCATATGACTTAAAATGAAATAATTGAAGAATGTAATAAAAAATTGCACCATGCTTCAATAGTAACTCCAAATGAATAAATAATTAAACAAGCCATTTCTTCATCCATGCTTAGACTTTTCCAAATGCCACCTCATTTATTTATTTTCACAAAATAAATATCAATATGTGAGGTGTCTCCTTCTAGAAGGTATTCTTGTAACAATTACAAGAATACCCCTCTACCGTATACCGTATAAGTATACCTGTATCCGAATTCCGAAAAATACGAATACAAATAATCCAATAATATAATACCGGCATGTGGCTTAAACCGAAGCCCACCGATACTAACCTTCCGAGCATTATTCCTGTAACGATTACACGAACATGATTGAAACCCTGCCGTAACAACTTACGGCCTCTACATCTTTCGTCTGAATCAGGGAACTCTCTGTGTGGGACTCTAAAGACTCGACAGTATGCTGGAAGTGGGTTTAACCACAAGCACGTTAGTGGCACTAGATGTGCGTAATGGCTACCCAGGTACATGACGAAAAGGAGGTGGCCGATGAGGGAACTCATCCCAGCCCTAACGAGCCTGTAAGCAACAATTACCGTATAGTCCGGTCTCTTCGTCTGCTACATCGCATATGAAGTCTAGGGGTGGTAAATGTCAGACCCCAGTAAATTTATAAGTCATGCTGATTTATGGCCCATAACGGTTTGAGAAACTACTGATAACTCTTATCGGTAAATCTTGAGAACCCTGGCCAGGGATCAAGCATAGAGCGACATCAACTCTCTATACCGGGAGAGATGAAACCCCTCCTATCGCTCACTGCCTCCATGCGATTCGGGACTGTACCCAAAATCCACCTGTTTGCACGACTCAGTAGAGCCGTGGTAGGGAGGAAATCAAAGCACAGTGGGAATCACACAAGACACTGTGACGATCTCGGGTCTACAGACTAACCTATACAAGTGTCACCAGAGAACTGCTATCTGACAATAGGTATATATACCATCTAGGAGTTCTCGGCGAGTCCTGTTCGGTGTACCCATTCTCCAATGAGCACCTGTGTATAATCTTTGATTTCAAACACCAATGGTTGTGGGATCAACCATCGCCCCCAGGGACAAGAAACTTACACACTAGTCTACTCTGGTAATATCGATGTCCTGTCTTGATATACCCTCGACTTGGAACTATTAAAGGATATGCTTATAGACTGCCCAGGACTCACTAGTATGATCTATATTATAATCCCGGTAGTCAAGCATAGTCCTAGGAGCTTCATCAACATGTACATAAAGATATGAAATACAACACATCACATGTTAAGATAAAGATAAACCAGATAGTATACTATCATTTCGAGCAAAGATTGTTTCTTTATATATACATGCCTAGTATCCTATACAATACAAGCCTCTAGAGCATACATATCTAACAATCTCCCACTTGCACTAAGGCCTGTAGCTGGTGCAATAAGTACCCACTGTCTACACTAGAACCAGTTGCCGGCGTACCGCATGCCCAACAGCATGAACAATTTCTCAAACTGGACTTCAGGGATGGCCTTGGTGAATGGATCTGCTATGTTGTCTTTCATGTCTACTCTTCATATCTCGATATCCTGGCGATCCACTATCTCCCTGATGAGGTGATACACCTCAAGATGTGTCTGGATTTCTGATGGGACATTGGTTCCTTTGCCAAAGCCATGGCTCCATTGTTATCGCAATACAAAGGTATTGGATTAGCAATGGATGGAACCACCTGAAGTTCAGAAATGAACTTCCTCATCCAGACTGCCTCTTTTGCGGCATCATTAGCAGCAATATACTCAGCTTCCATCGTAGAGTCAGCGACGGTATCTTGCTTGGAACTCTTCCAACATACCGCCCCTCCATTTAGGGTAAATACAAACCCTGAGATGGACTTACTATCATCCTTGTCTCTCTGGAAGCTGGAGTCGGTAAAGCCCTCCATTTGGAGGTCTCCATTACCATACACCAAGAACATTTCTTTAGTTCTTCTCAAGTACTTCAGAATGTTGTTTACAGCAGTCCAGTGTTTCTCCCCTGGATTGGATTGATACCTGCTTACTCCACTTAGTGCATAAGCTATATCTAGGCGAGTACACAACATCGCAAACATTATAGATCCTACCGCCGAAGCGTAGGGTATAATGCTCATGCGAGCCCTCTCCTCATCAGTCTTTGGAGACATCTCTTTGGAGAGGGTGATCCCGTGACAAGCGGGTAAATTACCTCGCTTGGAATCTTCCATACTAAACCTTTTTAGTATGGAGTCTATGTATCTCGATTGAGACAATCCCAATAATTTCTTAGATCTATCTCTATAGATCTTAATCCCCAGAATGTACGAGGCATCACCCAGGTCTTTCATGGAGAACCTCTGCGATAAGAATAGTTTGACCGATAGTAGCATAGGAACATCATTTCCTATCAAGAGAATGTCGTCCATGTACAATACGAGGAATGTAACAGTACTCTCTTCAATCTTTTTATAAATACATGGTTCATCTACATTTTTGATAAAACCAAACTCTTTGATTGTATCATCAAAGCAGATGTTCCAACTCCGTGATTCCTGCTTTAATCCATAGATGGATTTACGCAGCCTGCATGCTTTTCCGCTGCTCCTACTATCAAATGAAGTCTTCTGGCTGGTCCATAAAAATGCATTCTTCTAAATCACCATTTAGAAATGCCGTTTTAACATCCATTTTCTAGATCTCATAGTCATAGTGAGCAGTTATAGTAAGAAGGATCCGAATGGATTTAAGCATCACGACTGGTGAAAAGGTTTCATCATAGTCCAAGCTTGGTCTTTGAAGAAATCCTTTTGCGACCAGCTTAGCTTTATAGGTCTCCACCTGACCATTCACACCGATCTTTCTCTTAAAGATCCATTTGCACCCTATGGGTTTTACTCCAGAAGGTGCAACCTCCAAAGTCCATACTTTGTTGGTGTGTATGGATTCCATTTCGGATCTCATGGCACCCAGCCACTTCACTGAGTCACCACTCGTGATAGCTTGCTGAAAACTAGTAGGATCATCATCATCCATGATGCAATCTTCTCTATCACTATCAATAAGAAAACCGTAGTATCTATCAGGTAGATCTACGGAGTGGCTGAGGTTCGTCAGGTTCTATTGAAACCTCAGGTTCAACCAAATCATCTGTAATTGTTTGTGTATATGGAATTTCTTCCAGTTCTACTGTATTGCCAACAGTATCATTTATAAAAAATTCATTTTCTAAAAATGTGGCATACTGAGAAATAAACACCCTTTGTTCCTCCTTGTGTTACAAAAGATATCCATACGAGTGTTTTGGATATCCCACAAATTTACACAAAACCGATCGTGTCTCGAGTTTGTCCGAATTCTGTTTTTCACATAAGCTGGGCAACCCCATATCCTAACTCTTTTAAGAGACGGTCTCTTCCGACACCATATCTCATATGGAGTGGTAGACACAGTTTTGGTTCGAACCCTATTCAATAGATAAATCGCAGTCTCCAATGCCTGCTCCCAGAATGTTATCGGTAACTCAGCATCACTCGTCATAGATCGTACTATATCTAATATGGTACGATTCCTCCTTTCCGATACACCGTTGTGCTGTGGTGTGTACGGAGGGGTGAGCTGAGGGAGAATCCCATTCTCTTTTAGGAAATCTAGAAACTCTTAGCTTAGATACTCACCTCCTCGATCCGATCGAAGTTTCTTGATACTTAAGCCTGTTTGTTTTTCTACTTCAGATTTATACTCCTTGAACTTTTCGAAGGCTTCAGACTTATGTTTCAACAAGAACACGTGTCCGAATCTCGAGAAGTCATCAGTAAAAGTTATGAAGTAGGAAAAACACCTCTCGCATGTGTAGACATTAGTCCACATACATCACTATGTATGAGGCCTAAGAGTTCGGTAGCTCTCTCTCCGTGTCCACTAAACGGAGTTTTGGTCATTTTACCTTTGATACAAGACTGGAAAGTCGCATAAGATTTATATTCAAACGGGTTTAAATATCCATCTTTATATAGCTTGGTTAGTCTTGTTTCGTTAATATGACAAAGTCTACAATGCCAAATGAAAGCTTCATTTATGTCTGAAACCTTTCTTTTGTTTGTGTGTTGTATATTGAAAACCGTGTGCTGGTTTAGGACGTATATCCCGTTATTTAATATACCAGACCCAATCAACTCTTGATTAAGGTTAATGTTCATAACATTAGATTATAATACAAAATTATATCCAGCATTGTCCAACAATGATACAGATATAATATTACATAATATCGAAGGTAAAAAAATAACATGGGTTCAAAACCAATATACAACCCGACGGAAAACCATGGTGATACTCTCCCACTGCTGTAGCATGTACTGAAGAACCATTCTCAACCCGGAGAGTGTGATCACCTTTCTTCAAAAACCTGCTATTTCTCAGCCCCTGCACACAATTACAGACGTGAGATCCTGACCCGATATCTAATACCCAAGAAGCAAAGTTAACTGAATTTTTTTCTGTTACAAACATACCTGAAGTGGAAGCATCACCATGCTTCTTCTTCTTGAGACCAGCCAGGTATCCAACACAGTTTCTCTTCTAGTGCCCAGTCTGGTGGCAGCGGAAGCATTCCCCTCATCCTGTCACAGCAGCCCCCATCTTGTCCTTTCCCGGTGCCTTTTTCACTCTGCCTCTCGGCTTGATGGGATTCTTCTTCTTCATTCCCTTGGCCTTGGCTTTCGGGACTGAGGAAGAAGATGGTCCAGCAATTAGAGCGGGAGTTTTCGCTACCTTTAGCGTGCTCTCTGCACTCCTCAACATATTGAGGAGTTCAGGTAAGGACTTCACCATGTTGTGCATATTGAAGTTTGCAATGAACTGAGCAAAGGTAGGGGGAAGGGACTGTAGAACAATATCAATATACTGTTCGTTCTCCATGGTCCAACCCAAGTCCTCTAGATCTTCGATAAGTCCAATCATCTTCAATACATGGTCACCTACAGACGTGCCAGTAGCCATACGCATCTGAAACAACTTTCGAGATGCCTCGTATCGGAGAGTACGAGATTGCTCTCCATACAACTCCTTTGTATGGAGAAAGATGGATTGTACATCCATCTTCTTGTGCTGCTTCTGATGTTCATTGTTCATAGAAGCAAGCGCGAGGCACTTGGCTGTTGCGTAGTCTATATCCCATGTCTTGCGAATTTCTTTATCCGCAACTGAAGAATCAGGGCCTGGGTTAGGAGGGGCTGGAGTAGTCAGGACGTATCCGACCTTATCATAGGTCAGGGCAATATTTATGTTCCTTAGCCAATCTTTGTAATTCGGTCCCGTGAGTTTATTCTTTTCTAATAAAAGCTTAAGTCCCGTCATATGTATCTGCCATTAGGAGAGAGAAAAGAAGACGCTCAGCGATTGCTCTTGCATAATTAGATTGGTTATTAATCTTATCTAATCGATGTCTCCCACTGCTTTTTATCAAATTTTTCTTCAAACCTTAAAAAAGAAAACTAGCCAAGATTAATTGCAATCTACAAGTTCGCTAACCGGTCGGCCAGGCCAGTGTCGGTACTCCGAGGGAGGTTCCCCGTGCTTTTGCACGGACCTAATTAAAATAACCTCGTTTTCCTAGAGGCGTAACCCCGTTGACACCTACTGGATTAGCTAATTGTAAAGTGCAAAACTCTCCCGGGAGTAACTTTTACTCACAGTGGGATCGGGATCCAACTATCATATAGAAGGTATGCAATCTCATTGCAAATTTCAACTCTTGAAATTCCCGATATGATTTTTACCCCCAGTGTCTTATGACCTTAACTATGGTCAACAAATCATAAGGACTAGTCAAGTTCTACCCGCCATTTCGTGATTGATTTAGACCCACCTGCATGACCCTTAACTGTGGTCAACAAAGTCATACGAATAACCTAATCGATCACATCATATACTTTGTAGGAAGTCATCACTTTGCTACCGTACACCACGCCTTAACTATAGTCAACAAACGTGGCACGAATACTAAGTACTCTGCTTCCTAAAATGGAGGAGGGCTACGGATGGTTTTTATGAAAACCTTTAACGTTTTGAACTTGATATCATTGTAGAATCGAGTGAGAAGTAGTGATTTAAGCTCCAGTTTTAAAAGTCGAATGGTTTTATAGCATCTTTCTAATCTTTCTAAAGAGGTCACTCCCGGTGAAGGGATCTCGGCTCTTTACCTATCGAATAAGATGCTGGATATATAAATACCATGATGCAAAGCAAAAATTAGATCAACTATAAAATCAAATCAAGTGCTTTATAAAATTTGCTAGTTTCTCTAAAGGGGTCACTCCCGGTGAAGGGATCTTGGCCCTTTTCTCATCGAATGAGGTGCAGGATATTCAAGAATACCACGATGCAAAGCAAAAGCTAGAGTTACCTATTTTAAAAAGTTTGATTCTACAACATATTTAGGTTTCTTTTGCTTAACATTAATCACATTAATGTTGTCCCATCATTTACGTTTCCTAAACATCACAGAAAAGAAACGAAAATAGAACGTACGCTTATGCCTTCAGCATTCGCCACTGGGCCCCATCAAGCACCGTTAGGTTACTTAACTAACGGCAGAGCGGGGGCTGGACTAGCGCGGGTGCAAAACATAAGCAACGTTTATTATATATCTCATATATAAATATAGCTATTTCAGATCACAGATGAATACATTGGATATACTAGGAATTCCGTATTTCATTCAAGCCCTTAATGAAAGACGGGTTCCACGGCCGTGATAAATAGCCAAAACCCTACCCTAGACCCCATATGGGTGGGCAAACTACCCGCCAAATTCCCGAAGTGAAGCAACTGTTAGTTATATGTATGCCCTAGAGGCCATTGCTGTACATAGGATGTATATTGTAGTGGATGCTGGGACATATATAGGGAGGACTTTCTTGCTCGACATGATAGTATGCTATCTGGTTACCCTTTACCTTAACGTGTATGCTGATTGTCTCTCTGTTACATGTTGGTAAAGCCCTTAGGATCTGTACTTGACTACCTGGACTATGATGCGGATCGTACTAGTGGGGACATGGTAGTCCATAAGTACATCCTTCAAAGTCCCTAGTCGTGGGTGTATCGAGACGGGGCATCGATATACCAGAGTAGACTAGCGTGTACCTTCTCGACCCATACAGATGGGCGATGGATGATCCCATATCCATTGGTGTTTGACATCAGAGATGATATACGGGTGCTCAGTGGAGACTGGGTACACTGGACGGACTCGCCGAGAACTCCCAGATGGTATTATACCTCACGTCAGATGGCAGTTCTCTGGTGACACTGGTACAGAGTAGTCTGTTGACCCGAGATCGTCATAGAGTCTTGTGTGGTTCCCACTGTGCTTTGATTTCCATCTTACCATGTCCAAGAGGGCGTGCAAAATGGTGGTTTTTGGGTACAGTCCCGAATCACATGGAGGCAATGAGCGATAGGAGGGGATTCGTCTCTCCCGGTACAGGGGGTTGATGTTGCGCTGTGTCCGATTGGCTATAACAGGAAATCCCTGGCCAGGGTTGCTGAGATTTACTGGTAAGTGTTACCAGTAGTTTCTCGAATTGTTATAGACCTCATATCGACACGACTTATTGAGCTATTGGGGTCTGACGTTTACCACCCCTAGGCGAGATATGCGACATATCAGACGATCAGACCGGACTGTACGGTAGTGTTACTGGTTGGATTCACTGGAGTGTGAGCGGGCTTGCTCGTCGATCTTCAGATCGCTCAATACCCGGGTGGCCGTTACGTTTAGCAGACCGCTTGCGGCTTGTGGATGTTTGATATGATCATCATCTGCTGCCGGCGTATTGACGAGTCTTTAGAGTCCTACACAGAGGTTTCCTGGCTCAAGCGAAACGAAATAGGAGCGCATATGAGATATGTGCGGGACCGAGAATAATACGGTATGTGATACTGTATTCGATTCTTGCGATGTGACATTGATCGGTTATATGCGATATAGCCGGGTTATCGGATCAAGTGTTGATTCGATAAGTTGTTACTGATGATACCAGTCGGTTATGTGCGACATGACCGGATCGTTAAATCAAGTGTTGATTTAATGATTTAATGCATAATTGTATATTTGATATATTACTTTGCATTAACTAGTATCGGTTCACTTTAAAATGGATTTTCTTACTCGGGTGTGCGCATTGCATATGCGATATGATTTTGTGCACTTGCTTGTATCATGTTTGATGATGCATGCCAAACTTGGTTAAGTGTAAAGAATGAACCATGGTAATGAATGGGTTAGGGTTTTGATTTTTATTTATTCATTTATCTTTCTTATTTATTCTTTTTGGAAAAAGGAAAAAGAAAGATAAATGGTGGCTTATTTTGGATTTAGTTGAAGTTTCTTGAAACTTTTGACTATGTCACACTTTTCTTGTCTCATGCTTAACCCTAATCATTCATTTTACTATGGTTAGCTCTCTACACTTGACTAAGGTTAAGTTATGATAAGAAATGATTTTCTTTTATATAAAAGATATTCTTATCATAACTTGCTTCTTCTTCTTCTTCCTTTCTTCAAGTGAAGAAACCTTCACTCCATCAATGGTGATTGTTGGAAATGAGTGAGAAATCCAATTCTAAAGTCTACCCACTTCCTATTTCTTCATCCTCTACCTGTTGCCAAGTAGTAGAGTGTGTTTCCTTCACAAGTTTTCAAAGCTAGGTGAAGGTGGAGCTTGATCTATCGATGCCTCGACGTAGATCATCTTCGGCATGGACATCGACGACCTAGCTCACTTATTCTTCGATGAAGTCGATGCTAGAGCCCGGATTTGATTTGGACAGCGGAGAGGACATCATCTCGGAGCCGTGGAGGTGGAGGACCGGATCTACAAAGGTTGTATTTCCGTATCTCTTAGTTAATTGTTAACTAGTTTACTTTTCGCCTAGAAATCTAGCAAACGATCCGTAGTCGGGTCTCTCGGCACCTAGAAAATTTGAAATTGGCATGTTCGATGCCTTGTGAGACCTCACTAGGGTGCCTAGGGACCCTACAGTGGTATCAGAGCCTAGCTAGAGCCTTAGGCGAAGTCCAGACGCAATTTGAAGTCCGATCGAACCGAAATTGAGAACCCAAAATAGCTCTCTGTCCTTTTTCTAAAAACGTGGATTTTTCCATATTAAAAATTTCCAAAAAATTCAGCAGGGAATTACATGAGATACTGTGAAGCACGTGATGGTAATTCGACAACATAGGCGCGGAACCGCGGCCCCCACCATGGGATGCGCGGCGGTTCCGTGGCCACTGTATTGAATTACAGCACGTGTCTTCCACAGTAACTCATGTCTTGTAGTGCTGAGTCTTCTGGGAATTTTTAATATTTTTTCAAGAGTTGAATTGTCTGGGTTGTTTTGGGGACTTAGTATATTCGATCGGATTATCAAATTTTGTCTGTGTGGCTTTCCGGATAAATTTTAGAATATGTTAAAAAGTTCGACCGGATATAAATACCCAATTTTTCCCCTGTCCGGAAATTTCCAAGTGTTGGATTTTTCCGAAGTTTAACGACGTTCTAAGTAGTGCAAGTAACTCGATGGACCCTCTAGAAGACAACAAACCTTAACTCGATTATGTGACCGTCTTGAACTGCCCTTTGAACCTTCGGGTTTGGGGCAGTACGGCGTGCCACATGTGAGGCGTTGGCTTGACCCTTCTACGGCTGGACCGTTGGTACTGAGGCACGAACTGAATGTTGTTAGACTTGTTTCATGTGTTGATCTGTATCGGGAAAACTTGGGTGTTCGATTGTTCGATCGAAAAGTTTAACATTTTCTATTTATCTGGAATGGGATACAATAATTGGAATTCACAATGAGTTATGAGATAACTGAATGAATGTTGTAAATCTAGCAATTTAGTCTCACTTGATCGGTTGCCACGGAATTTTGATGCGATCAAAAGTCCGTCGCAATCACGTAGCGTACGCGGATACTCGCCGGGTAAACTTAAATAGACAGCTTCACTCCATAGCCCCGACCAAGTGACTGTAGGAGAACCCCGTCGCCGAAAGCATCCGCTCGGGTGCTCGCGGTAGCGGTGTTCCGCCTTGGTGCACTTCGTCGACGGTATCGGGGGTGCGGCCGTCTACTAAAGTTTGCGACGAGCATTCGATCAGGATGTCGGGAATCTTGTTGAATTACCCGACTTAATATTGAAAAGTGTTTTCAATGATGAGACTAAAATGCGGGGTTTATAATTGTTAGGCATGCGATGTCTAAGTAATTCATTTGGTCAGGCATGCGATGTCTGAGGTGGTTGCGGATTCCAACTGTTGTAGTTTTACACTTTCTTTTCTGTGACCGTAAGTGTAATATGTGATATCGCCGGTTTCGTTGCTATATGTCAACGATAATTGGGATGCGCATATTTACTTATGTTGATGACATGTGATGTTATGTGTTACTGGATATGTTATATTGGATCGTCGTGTTTGAATAGCCGGGGTTTTTTATGTGAGATGAGTGTTTTTCATTTTCATTCATGTAAAAACTTGTATGTAATATTCTTTTATTGGGGCGCTTCCAGGTTGCGGAAGTTGTCACCGTTTGTATATTATTTACTTTTCTGCACTAGGATAGACCCAAGGAGGGGAGCACAAGTAACCGGGTTCTGGAGTCCAGTGGGAGACCAACTCGAGGAGTCGAGTCCGGGTCTCCTAACTCTAGAATTGGTAGGGTTGCTTGCCGCTCTCGTAGGGGTCTAGGGGTGTGGGTTTGGCTATTCATCACGACCGTGGAATCCGTGTTTTATACTGGCTCGTATTGAAAACACGGACGTCCTAGTATATCCAATATTTCATATGATTCTTCTGCTGCGATATCTGTGATGTGTTCATGTGATGTTCTGTGATAGATACAGTATATAGTATATATGATATATTATATAGACGTTACTTATGTTTTACACCCGCGCTAGCCCTGCCCTGCTCTGCCGTTAGTTACCTAACCTAACGGTGCACGAGGGGACATCGAGGAGAATGCGGATGGCATAAGTGTACGTCGTATTTATCTGTGATGTTTATGTACTTAAATGATGGGACTTCATTAATGAGATTAATGAAATAAAAGAAACCTAAGATGTTGTAGAATCGAATTTCAAAATAAAACAGGTAGCTACAGTTCTTGCTTTGCACAGCGGTATATATGATATATCCTGCACCTTATTCGATAGGGAAAGGACCGAGATCCCTTCACCGGGAGTGACTCCTTTAGCAATAACTGGCAGATGCTACACACTCGGTTTGTCTTTTGATTGCTTTTAAGAGTTTTTGCTTTGCACAGTGATATATATGATATATCCCGCACCTCATTCGACGAGGAAAGGACCGACGATCCCTTCACCGGGAGTGACTCCTTTAGCAAAACTAAAAAAAGCCTAAAAAACACTCCATTTCAAAATTCATTCGATCCTATGACGATATAAAGTTCATTACGCAAAAGGTTTTCTTAAAAACCTATCGTAGCCCTCCGTCATTTCAGATAAGTCCTAGTTAGTATTCGTGCTGCGTTTGTTGACTCAGTCAAGGCGTAGTGTGCGGTAGCTGATTAGTGCTTATCTGCAAAGCATATGATGCGATTGGATTAGGGTAGTCGTGCGGCCTTGTTGACTCAGTCAAGGGTCGTGCGGGTGGGTTTAATTCAATCGAGAAATGACGGGTTGAACTTTACTTGTGGTCTATGATTTGTTGACTCAGTCAAGGTCATAGATCGCTTGGGGCAAAATTATCGGGAATTTCAAGTGTTGAAATTTGCAATGAGATTGCATACCTTCTATGAGATAGTTGGATCCCGATACCCGCTGCGAGTAAGAGTTACTCCTGGGAGAGTTTTATACATTACAATTAGCCGATCAAGTAGGTGTCTAGAAAGGTGTCAACGGGGTTACGCCTCTGGGAAAACGAGGTTTACATTAATTAGGTTCGTGCGAAAGCACGGGGGACCTCCCTCAAAGTACCGACACTGGCCTGGCTGAAAGATTGGCGAACTTGTAGTGTGTAATTAATCCCGGCTAGTCTTTCCTTTTAGGGTTTGAAGGAAGATTTGATAAAAAGCAGTGGGAGCCATCCTGATTAGATAAAATAATAACCAATCTATTCTTGCAAGAGCGCTCGCTGAGTGTTTTCTTCTCTCTCTCTCCTGGTAGCGACCATATCACGCCTTAATCAAGATAATAAAACGGATTATTGACCGAACCCGCTTGTTATACTGAGCTGGGGAACGTTGGTCCCGCTCCAACTTATAATTGTTATAAGACAGAGCAGGAAATTGGGGATTACCAGAATTCCCGTGCCGCCCAAACGAAGAGAGTGCATGCTGATGCATCATCTTCGGGTGTGTTCATTATACAGAACTGTTTCTCAGTATCCTCTGCATCCTGGGTATATGATACCGGATCAGGATCCCAGATATGTAATCTGTTACATAGGGCTACAAAAGGGTAGAAAAACTGAGAACGGGTGATAAGTTTCATGAGACAGAAAACGGGGCAAGAGTTGCAGCCAAGTCTGTTGGTCACTGTCACCCTGTATTGTAATACATTGATTCTGAACGAATGTTATTAGATACCGAACCTGATATACAAAATCATATCTGTCTCTTTATTAGTAAAGAAACGATAAAATTTTGTATTGTTGGATAATGTTTTGAACATTTCCTATATCAAAAGTTGATCGGTTCAGGCACGTTATCTAAAAGCATTGACGTTCTAAATCAAACTACAGTTCTTAGTGTATGGAACACACATAAGAGGAAGAGTTCAGAAATGAACGGATCCTTCTTAAGGTATTGTAGACTAGGTCATATCAATGTGACCCGACTAGCTAGAGTTACATAAAGATGCATATTTAAATTAGTTTGAATTTACATCTTGTGAAACTCGCCAGTCATGTCACAAAGATAAAATGACCACAGCTCTATTTATTGGAAACAGAGAAAGAGTTAATGAACTCTTGGGATTGATACATGTTGATGTATGTAGGTCCCCTGTCTACACATGCCTGGACTGGTTCTTTATACTTCATTACGTTCTCTGATGATCTTTTTAGATTCAGACATATGTTCCTGTTGAAACACAAGTCCGAACCTTTTGAGATATTCACAGAATATAAGTTAGAAGTAGAGAATCAAAATACGGGTATAAGTATTATGTCCTTTGATGTGATCAAGGAGGAGAATACTTGAGCACGAAAATCCTGGACTATTCTAAAGGAGAATGAGATTCTCTCTCGGCATTACTCCTCCGAATACACCATAGCACGATGGTATATCGGGGCGGAGCAGATACACCCTATTTGATATGGTGTGCTCTATGATGAGTACTACTGAGTTACCTATTTCCTTTTGGGTGTTATGCACTTGAGAAGTTGCATACCTATTGAATAGGGTTCGAATCAAATCAGATACCTACCACTTCATATGTGATATGGAAAGGGTGGAGCCAATGTCTTAAGCTAGTTAAGATTTGGAGTTGTCCGGCCTTTGTCTAAAAGCAAAATCCGGACAAGCTCAAGGCAAGGTCTGTTATGTAGAACTGGAAATGTTCCAGCTATACAGACTGCAGCTAATGATTTGATAGAACCAAAGGATTCAGTAGATTCCAACGAACCTCAGCCTCTCCGCCGATCTAGTAGGGTTTCTCACCCACCTGAGAGATACTTCGGTTTCTCTATGACAGTGGGAGCGAAGATTGCATCATGAGATGATGACCCAACTAGCTTCGAGCTGGCCATCAGGAGTAAGACTCTGTAAGAATGGCTGGATGTTTAGCGATCTGAGATGGAATCCATGTACACCAACAAAGTATGGACTTTAGTTGCTATATCTGAAGGGTTAAATCCCCATCAGGAGCAAGTATATCTTGAGAAGATTACTTGGTGTACATGGAAAAGTTGAGACTTTCAAAGCTAGACTTGTTAAAGGTTTTCTTCATTGACCAGGCGTGGATAATGATGAAACCTTTTCCCGTACCTATGCTTAAGTCCATCCAGATCCTACTTGTCACGGCTACATACCATAACTACGATATCTGGTGGTTGGGTGTCTTGACTGCTTTTCTAAATGATGATTTAGAAGAGAGTGTCTATAAGTACACAGCCAGAGGGCTTCGTAAACAGTGGGAGCAGCGGAAACGTGTACAAGATGCTTTATAGGATAAAGCAGGCATCGCGGAGTTGGAACATCTGTTTTGATGGATTAGTCAAAGAGTTTGACATCATCAAAATGGTAGATGAACCTTGTATAAACAAAAAGGTAGTAGGGAGTATGGTGGCGATCCTCGTAGAGTACGTGGATGACATACTCTTGATAAGAAAGGAGTTTCCTATGCTACGCTCGATCAATCTCCACTTATCACAATGATTCTCCATATAGGATCAAAGTGATACCTCTTAAATCCTGGGTTTTTGGATCTATGAGATAGATCTAGTTGGATGTTAGGACTCTCACTAGTTGTAGTGAGACGGTATCAACCGATCCTGGGGAGAATCACTGGAAGGGTTCCAGGATGATAATGACGACTGAGTGTCAGTCGCAGGCATTGTCTTTACCCTCAGTAAAGGGACGGTATGTTGGAAGAGTTCCAAGCTAGATACCGTGGCATACTAGACGATAAAGGCAGGATACATCGCTACTTAAGATGCTACCAAAGAGGCTGTTTGGGTGTATATTGGTTCATGAGATGAACTACGTTCCTACCATTGTTAGACAATGGAGTTGTGGCTCATGCCGAGGAACGCCGGTCCCATCAGTGATCCAGACATATTCTAAGGCAGTATCACTTGATCATGGAGATGGTTGATCTCCAGGGAGATCGAGGTTAGGAGAGTAGACTCAGAGGACAAGACAGCGGATCCACTCACAAAGGCCTGTTCCCAGAGAGAGACTTTTATGGGATGGTTGAGTATGAGATACTACAACCACTGCTACAGATGGCCCTAGTGCAAGTGGGAGATTGTTAGTTATATATATGCCCTAGAGGCCATTGCTGTACATAGGATGTATATTGTAGTGGATGCTGGGACATATATAGGGAGGACTTTCTTGCTCGACATGATAGTATGCTATCTGGTTACCCTTTACCTTAACGTGTATGCTGATTGTCTCTCTGTTACATGTTGGTAAAGCCCTTAGGATCTGTACTTGACTACCTGGACTATGATGCGGATCGTACTAGTGGGGACATGGTAGTCCATAAGTACATCCTTCAAAGTCCCTAGTCGTGGGTGTATCGAGACGGGGCATCGATATACCAGAGTAGACTAGCGTGTACCTTCTCGACCCATACAGATGGGCGATGGATGATCCCATATCCATTGGTGTTTGACATCAGAGATGATATACGGGTGCTCAGTAGAGACTGGGTACACTGGACGGACTCGCCGAGAACTCCCAGATGGTATTATACCTCACGTCAGATGGCAGTTCTCTGGTGACACTGGTACAGAGTAGTCTGTTGACCCGAGATCGTCATAGAGTCTTGTGTGGTTCCCACTGTGCTTTGATTTCCATCTTACCACATCCAAGAGGGCGTGCAAAACGGTGGTTTTTGGGTACAGTCTCGAATCACATGGAGGCAATGAGCGGTAGGAGGGGATTCGTCTCTCCCGGTATAGGGGGTTGATGTTGCGCTGTGTCCGATTGGCTATAACAGGAAATCCCTGGCCAGGGTTGCTGAGATTTACTGGTAAGTGTTACCAGTAGTTTCTCGAATTGTTATAGACCTCATATCGACACGACTTATTGAGCTATTGGGGTCTGACGTTTACCACCCCTAGGCGAGATATGCGACATATCAGACGATCAGACCGGACTGTACGGTAGTGTTACTGGTTGGATTCACTGGAGTGTGAGCGGGCTTGCTCGTCGATCTTCAGATCGCTCAATACCCGGGTGGCCGTTACGTTTAGCAGACCGCTTGCGGCTTGTGGATGTTTGATATGATCATCATCTGCTGCCGGCGTATTGACGAGTCTTTAGAGTCCTACACAGAGGTTTCCTGGCTCAAGCGAAACGAAATAGGAGCGCATATGAGATATGTGCGGGACCGAGAATAATACGGTATGTGATACTGTATTCGATTCTCGCGATGTGACATTGATCGGTTATATGCGATATAGCCGGGTTATCGGATCAAGTGTTGATTCGATAAGTTGTTACTGATGATACCAGTCGGTTATGTGCGACATGACCGGATCGTTAAATCAAGTGTTGATTTAATGATTTAATGCATAATTGTATATTTGATATATTACTTTGCATTAACTACTATCGGTTCACTTTAAAATGGATTTTCTCACTCGGGTGTGCGCATTGCATATGCGATATGATTTTGTGCACTTGCTTGTATCATGTTTGATGATGCATGCCAAACTTGGTTAAGTGTAAAGAATGAACCATGGTAATGAATGGGTTAGGGTTTTGATTTTTATTTATTCATTTATCTTTCTTATTTATTCTTTTTGGAAAAAGGAAAAAGAAAGATAAATGGTGGCTTATTTTGGATTTAGTTGAAGTTTCTTGAAACTTTGACTATGTCACACTTTTCTTGTCTCATGCTTAACCCTAATCATTCATTTTACTATGGTTAGCTCTCTACACTTGACTAAGGTTAAGTTATGATAAGAAATGATTTTCTTTTATATAAAAGATATTCTTATCATAACTTGCTTCTTCTTCTTCTTCCTTTCTTCAAGTGAAGAAACCTTCACTCCATCAATGGTGATTGTTGGAAATGAGTGAGAAATCTAATTCTAAAGTCTACCCACTTTCTATTTCTTCATCCTCTACCTGTTGCCAAGTAGTAGAGTGTGTTTCCTTCACAAGTTTTCAAAGCTAGGTGAAAGTGGAGCTTGATCTATCGATGCCTCGACGTAGATCATCTTCGGCATGGACATCGACGACCTAGCTCACTTATTCTTCGATGAAGTCGACGCTAGAGCCTGGATTTGATTTGGACAGCAGAGAGGACCTCATCTCGGAGCCATGGAGGTGGAGGACCGGATCTACAAAGGTTGTATTTCCGTATCTCTTAGTTAATTGTTAACTAGTTTACTTTTCGCCTAGAAATCTAGCAAACGATCCGTAGTCGGGTCTCTCGGCACCTAGAAAATTTGAAATTGGCATGTTCGATGTCTTGTGAGACCTCACTAGGGTGCCTAGGGACCCTACAGCAACCTCTCTCAACAAAGTGAGTAGGCCACTCGGCACTCCGAAAACCCGGTAGTTTGTGCACCCCACCTTGGGTCTATCCTAGAAGCAAAAACAGTAAAAAGAAATTATACAACGGTCGCTACAACCTCAACACGGATGTGCCCCGAAAAATAATATTACATTGCTTTTTACAAATTACATTGAATGAAAGAAAAGAAAAACGCTCTTCTTACATCCCTCGGCCATTCATCACGACGATCCAACATGTTCATATACACATACCATCTCATGATATCAAAACCGATGTGTGCAACCCCGACTAATCGTCGTATAGCAATTAGTCGACGTTTCCAAACACACATCCACATCACAAAGCAAGTAAAGAAGTCGCAACATTATAATTCCACACGATATTTGCAGACTACATCATTTTCCAACACTTGAAAAAAAAACAGTGAGCAAGTTTTCAAAAACCGATCTTTTGAGCCAATCCGGGAGTCGAAACGAACTCGAAACCCGCCCGAACTTCACGGAGGCAAAGAGCACTAAATATACTGTCGAATGGGGGGCCTCGTAGGGGGGGTACCCCCCTACCCTCCCCCCCCGAGGTGGCCCCAAAGGGTGTGCAAACCCGAGAGCACCATATGGGGGTGCTCTCGGGTCACCCGTCCCCAAGGCCACATTGAAGTGACCTTGGGGTGTAGGCCCGGCCTCTGGTCCCCCTGGGATGTCCCCGGGGTGCGCGCGCTCCACCCTGCGGCTTCTCGGTTCAAACCGTGAGCCCGCGAGGTGTGCAAACAACTCAAAACTTCATTTTTCGAAACCGTTTTTCGGTAGTTTTTGCTCGAGGAAAAATGATGGAATTCTAAGGTTGCAATAAGCTATTTAAGGTTTAAGTTAGGCTCAGATACCATATTAGTGGATGTTGCATACCTCACAACACTTGTGAGGAGGCGGAAGTGGAAAACAATAATTTTTCTTGCATGCAACACTTGCATAACCCAAGATTAGTGCTTAAACCCTAACTAGCAAAAACCATCAAGAGATCTAATCTACTATGATAGTTTTATACCTAATGGAACCGGTCCTTTTGGTATTCACTTGAATGTGACTCCTAGGCTCCTTGTGGTTGAAATGAGCTCGATCTCCGACCATCTCAAGATCCAAGACGATCCACCCGAGAGCTATCGAATAAGCTACAAACTCTTCACAAGAGTTCAACTTAGAGAACAAGTTTGCTAGAAGAGATCACTAAGACGATGTAGAAATTAAGTATTGGATTATGATTTTTTCTCTAAGCTTTTGATTCACAACTCATGTGAGGTTAAAGCAAAGAGGAGGAAGAAGGAGAGAATGCAGAGAGAGAATGTCAAAGTGACAACGAAAAGTTCAAGCATGGAAAAATATCATATGGCTCAAAATGAAATAATTGAAGAATGTAATAAAAAATTGCACCATGCTTCAATAGTAACTCCATATGAATAAATAATTAAACAAGCCATTTCTTCATCCATGCTTAGACTTTTCCAAATGCCACCTCATTTATTTATTTTCACAAAATAAATATCCATATATAAGGTATCTCCTTCTAGAAGGTATTCTTGTAATAATTACAAGGATACCCCTCCACCGTATACCGTATAATTATACTCATATCCGAATTCCGAAAAATACGAATACAAATAATCCAATAATATAATACCGACACGTGGATTAAACCGAAGCCCACCGGTACTAACCTTCCGATCATTATTCCTGTAACGATTCCATGAACATGATCGAAACCCTGCCATAACAACTTACGACCTCTACATCTTTCTTCTGAACCAGGGAACTCTCTGTGTGGGACTCTAAAGACTCGACAGTACGCTGGCAGTGGGTTTAACCATAAGCACGTTAGCGGTACTAGATGTGCGTAACGGCTACCCAGGTACATGACGAAAAGGAGGTGGCCGACGAGCGAACTCATCCCAACCCTAACGAGCCTGTAAGCAACATTTACCGTACAGTCCGGTTTCTTCGTCTGATACGTCGTATATGAAGTCTAGGGGTGGTAAATGTCAGACCCCAGTAACTTTATAAGTCAAGCTGATTTATGACCCATAACGGTTCGAGAAACTACTGATAACTCTTATCAGTAAATCTCGAGAACCCTGGCTAGGGATTTGATATTATGGTCGATCAAACATAGCGCGACATCAACTCCCTATACCGGGAGACACGAAACCCCTCCTATCACTCACTGCCTCCATGCGATTCGGGACTGTACCAAAAATCCACCTGTTTGCATGACTCAGTAGAGCCGTGGTAGGGAGGAATTCAAAGCACAGTGGGAATCACACAAGACACTGTGACGATCTCGGGTCTACTGACTAACCTGTATAAGTTTTACCAGAGAACTGCTATCTGACAATAGGTATATATACCATCTAGGAGTTCTCGGCGAGTCCTGTTCGGTGTAACCATTCTCCAATGAGCACCTATGTATAATCTTTGATGTAAAACACCAATGGTTGTGTAAGCCCGCGGGGTTGCCCCGGCCGTCGATCCGACGCCGGAAACGCGGAAACAAAAATTTTCTAACAACTAGAAACCGGCACCACCGCACACTTTTCACCCGGATCGGGCCATTAACCTAGCATCTAGCAAACTAAAAACGAGTAGAGAAGTATACCAAGTGATTCGTGTCCTTCGGTCTTCGTCTCCACTCGAAGCTCCTGCGGAATGTTCGTCACCTCCTCGCTCGTCGGAAAGGGCACCACGTAGCCGGAATCTTTTACGGGCTCCCACCTCTTGACCGAGGCAACTCGGGCGCGAAGTTGGCTAGCCGACGCGTCCAAGGCTTTCTATAGAATAGTGTAGTAACCATGTCTCTTTGGGATCTATGGAAGTTGCCATGGATGTGGAGGAAGTGAATGAACTTTGGAGATGGCTATGGAATTTGATGCAACATGAGAATGAGAATGATTTTTCACCCCTCACAAAATGATCCTCACCCACTCTCCATGGTGTGGCCGGCCCCTCACAAAATGATCCTCACCCACTCTCCATGGTGTGGCCGGCCCCTCATCCTCCATGGTTGAGATAATGGAAATTATGCAAGTGAGATATATGAAAAGATAATTATCAAAAGGTCACCCTCATCTCACAAATCAATCCCTTTTTCAAACCATCATGAAAAGCAATGAGTAAGATAAGAATGGAATCTCATGATGATGGTCAAATCATAATCCACACATATGCAAGAAAACCCTCCACAAAATGTTATTTGCACAATTGCAAATAACACCCTCCAACGGAAAGTCCGGCCGTGAAGGAATAAAAGAAAACCGGCCGGAACGGAATGCAAACTGGCAACTTCAGAAAACTGATCCCGTAATAAATTACAGGAAAACCCCGCCACTGCAAATACATGCCCGCATTTGTATTCCCACTGAACACAAATGCAAAGAGACAAAACTACACTTTCTAATACTAGGATCCGGCTTAAGCCAAAACTGGCTAGTAAAATCCGTCCGATCACGATCCGTGCAATACCGCACGTATCTGATCGAACCCTGCCATATCTCCATACGGCCTCTACAGCGTTTCGCCCGAAACTTGAGTAACTGTCTGTGTGGTGGACTCTAAAGACTCGTCAACACCTTGGTTGTGGGTTTAACCACTAGCAAGTCAGAGGTATAAGCCAATACGTAACGGGCTACCAGGTATTGACTAAAAGGGACGTCGATGAGCGAACTCATCCTGACACCCTACTGAGCCTGTCAGTGAAAATATTCGTACAGTCCGGTCCGTTCGTCTATGAGTATCGCATGGCGGGCCTAGGGGGTTGGTAAAAGTCAGACCCCCAATAGCGGTACAAGTCGTGTCGGAGTGTAGCGCAGAACACCCTGAGATACTACTGGAATACCTACCAGCAAATCTCCTGCCTTGGCCAAGGACTTTTCATGTTCTGGCTCTCCTCGACACAGCGCGACCTCACCCCCAATACCGGGAGAGACGAACCCCTGCAGATCCGCTCACTGCCTCCATGTGGCTCGGGACTGTACCCAACTAAAACCTGTTTGCACGACTCCTTTGAGCCGTGGTAGGGTAGTAATCAAAGCACAGTGGGAACTCACACGAGACAAATGACGACCTCAGGTCAATGAACTAACCTGTACACATGTCACCAGGGAACTGCTATCTGACGTCTGGTATAATCCCAACTAGCAGGTTCCCGGCGAGTCCTGTCCGGTGTACTCATAACCCAATGAGCACCTGTATACATCTTAGGTGAACCAACTGACACCGGTGGCTTGTGAGACCAGCCACCGCCCCTCGTCGGGGTCTCGACTGTATACACTAGTCTACTCCGGAGTATCGATGCCCTGTCTCGAAACTCCCACGACTAGGGACCTTTTAAGGATGTGCTTATAGACTCCAGCTCTCACTTATATGATCGCCCTCATACTGCTGGTAGTCAAGCAATAATCCTAGGGGCTCTATCAACATGTACTAGCGACTCGTAAGGTCACCTAAAGCAGTACACGATGATAAAGATAAACCAGATAGCATACTATCATCTCGAGTGAGACTGTCCTACTGGGACAGGTCCTCCCCTCAATCATTGCAATCACGTGCCTGTGATCCAATAATTGACTCTGAGGGCACTATCTCCAACAATCTCCCACTTGCACTCAAGGCTATTTATTGCGATGTCGCATACTCACAGCCTGTGTGATACCGAACACCCAACTCCTCTACTAGTCAGTCTCACAAAGCTCGTTTGCGAAACTATTGCGTTCGAGGAATAGCCTCAGTGAGTGGATCCGCTCTGGTGTTTCTTTCTATGTCTCTCTTTATCTCAAGTTCGCGGAGAATACCATCTCCCGAAATGAGCAATTCCTGCCTTAGAATGTCTGGATGTCTGATGGGACATAGCTCATAAATGAACTCCAAATCCAAACTTCTTAGACTGTATCGACAACTGAACTTAATCAGTGTCCTGCGCCATACCTTCCCTCAGTATCCACCTGGACCACCTGTCCAAAATACTGCCCCTCGTTGGAGGGAAAACTATAACTCTGACAGCCACTCTACCATCCAGGTCACCTTGGAAGCCTGGAATGATAACTGTCTCCCGAAGAAGACTGCCGTTATCATATCCCTAGAACATCCACTTAAATTCTAAAACTGCTTCCGACTGTTTCTCCAGGATTGGATCAATATCAACTTTTTGCATCTACTGCAAGAACAATATCTGGTGTGGTACTTGACATCTCATGATTGACTCAATTGCCTAAGCAAGTGATCTGTCAATCATGCGCATCCCTCTCCCCTTTAGTCTATAAGACACCTTTAGAGAGGGTGACTCCATCACCTGCAGGTACACCACCGTGCCAGGAGTCGTCCATTCTAAATACTCATAGAATGCTGTCAAGTACCCAGATTGGGAAACCACCCAAATCTAGATCTAAGACGATAGATCTAGTAACCAGAATGTCTGATATAATATCCAAGTCCTGTGTAGAGAAACCACTGTGTGACGACCAAAGTATAACCGATCGTAGTATAGGAATATCACTTCCTAATTCGTGTATATCATCAAATACCAGGACATCACACCCTACTCCCCTCTTAACAGATCCATCCCCTATTCTGATGAAGTCAAACCTATGACTGTCACGTTAGAAATAGATGATCTATCTCCGCTATATCTTCTTTAGTCTATAAATAGACATAAGCCTGATGTCCACCAATGCTTCCGCTGCTCCCATTGACTACGACAACCCTCTGGCAGAGTCATATAGACGTACACTTCTAAAGCTAGTTTAGAACGACGCTATACTCATCCTCCTGCCGGGTCTCACAGTCTGGAACAACAGCAATGACAAGTCTGGGTAAACAAGAACCTCCCTGCCACCGTCCTTGAGCATACCGAAGTACCTCTCGAGTGCCTGAGGTTACCCACTTTACCTGCGGAGTGGCCAATGGGATGTCAAACCAGATTGAATCTTTAGGTTCTTATCAAATCTTCAGTAATCGTTTGCGGTTCTGGAATCACTTCTAGTTCTACCATACTCCCACTACCGTTTTTCTGAAAAAATCCATTTTTGATAAAACTGTGGCGAGTCAAGAACAATATCACTATTGATCTTCCAGATGGTAGAAAGTCAACCCTCGTCATAGCCCGGGTCAACCCACAAACAGCCACTACTGAAACGTGCCTTGAGTTACCCGGAGTCTGGTTTTATGCATAAGCCGGACAACTCCCCGTATCTTAAAAATGTCAAGATATGAACTGTTCTATATCCAAGAAACAGAGGCACTGATTTAATTGAACCAGATTCAAATCATGCAGCTGTCTCCAGTGCATGTCAACTAAATGGAAGTGAGGCCGATCAACGTTACTCAACTTAGGAATGCTTCCATTATGAGTAACCTGAAAGAGAATCAAATTCTCTTAAACATTACTATCAACTGAATACCATTCACAAGTATCTACATCTTCGATCACCTTGAAGAATCCCGATACTTGCTACACCTGGTTCTCTACTTTACTCTTATACCTATAACTCCTCAAAACTTAGACCCTGTGTTTCTATGAAACACATGTCTAAGAACTTGAGAAGTTAAAAGTAAACAGAATATAGTACGAGGACTAACCCCTCTGTCCTAATGGACACTGGACAATATACAATACTCTGTATAAGTCCCCTGAGTCTAGTGACTTATTCACTATGTGTCGTAGGTTGAAAACTGTACTTTTGGTTAAGAAGAATTACACCGCTGTTCAATGCTCCTTACCTAACCATCCACTGGTATAGGTAAATGTCATAGACATAATTTCAAAAAGGTATGTCTCACTCTATAAAAATAGACGTACAGATATATCAATTTGAAATTGGTGCACAACAACGGATATTCAAAACCAAATATTTGCCGACCGGCAAACAATCCAGGTGGCTTCCTCAAATATCACCAATTCCAACGAATCCCGATATAATGAGGATGGTCACCTAATTCCCAATAACTTACTCCCCCTCATCATCTGTAAAACCATACAGATGTGAGACTCATACCTGGTAAATACATACCCTGGAGTAAGTATCTAATCGGGAAATCAGTTTTCTTTTAACAGTACACAGTGAAACTGAAACATTGAGATGTTTCGATGGGGTATCCTGGTATTCTTAGTAATGCCTCTTCCATTATCCAGATTCACAACTATAACCGTATAATTCTTTGCCACCTCTCCAAATCCCTTTATATGTCTTTAGTCATTACCTTCTGTACACCCCTTTAGGCCAAATGGTTTTCTTCCTTCCCTACCGTTCGGCACCAGCCTATGGTTTGGAAGAAGACTATCCAATAAGCATAATGGGTGTACTGTTCTAATCCTAGAAGCACTCGCAATGCGAGAGAAGGTGAAGATAAAAGACACCTGAATGTACTTTATTCCTATTTCTCCTGAACCAGGATCCATCCCCGAACTGGAACAAGTTCCTTTCGAGTTCGTATATAACCATACGATGGATTATCCAATAAACTGGGATCTTCGTAGTGATACGGAGTGTCCTGGAGAAATACAAAGGTGATTTAGGATTGGCGAAGAAATACTTGGTTCGGTCGTGAATAACAGTCGCAATTTACTTTGCCCTCTTACTAATCCCTTGCTTTGTCTTAACTTAATACCTTCTGTACACCGTTTAGGCTATGTGGTTTTCTTCATTCCCTACCGGTAGGCACCTGCCCATGGTTTGGAAGAAGACTATCCAATTTGCGTAATAGGTGTACTACTCCTAAACCAAGGAGTACTCACAACCTGAGAGAAGGTGAAAAGAAAAGACAACTGAATAGTCCTATTCGTTTTCTCCAGAACCAGAAACCATCCTCGAATTCCTTCGAGTTCGTATATAACCATACGATAGTTTTGTCCAAAGGAAGTGGACGTTCGTAGTAATACGGGGTGTCCTGGAGAAAAGGGTAAAAGTAGGAGTGGCAATGAGGTTTGCAACTCTGACAATCCAAAAGCCAGTGTTAAGAAGGTTCGGTCAACTTGGTCACTGAGTCATAGTCTAGGGTCGGGTCAATGGTCGCTGCCAAAGAGAGAGAGAAAAGAAACACTCAGCGTGCACTCTAACCTAGATCAGAATGGTTATCACTTTATCTAATCTGGAAACCTCCCACTGTAACGTCAAATTCTTCCCCAAACCTGAAAGAAGAATTAGCCGGGATCACCCGAGGAGTAAACCAACTCATCAGTGGGAATCGGGATCCAACTATCATCGCATGATAATGTGACGGAATCCGCTCACATTATCATACTCCAGAAGGTTTGCGCATATCTGGCAAGTTTCAGTACTTTTGAAACTCCCGATGTGGATTTTTGCCCCATGCACTTATGACCTTGACTAAGGCCAACAAATCATAAGTCACATGTCAAGTTCTACCCGTCATTATCCAGGTTGATTTGAACTCACCCGTACAAGCCCTTGACTAGGGCCAACAAGGCTATACGATTGTCCCAAACCAACGCATCTATCTATGCAGCATATGAACACCCAATAGCTACCGAACACTGTGCCTTGACTATGGCCAACAAACACAGCTTGAATACTATTGACTATCCATATGAAACGACGGAGGGCTACGAATGGTTTCTGGCAAAAACCTTTAACGTAATGAACTTGATATCGTTGAAGGAACGGATAGCTTTTTAGAAAAATATAGTAACGAAAACCTTTGCTAAAGAGGTCACTCCCGGTGAAGGGATCTCGGCTCTTTCCCCATAGAATGAGGTGCAGGATATTCCAACTGAATACCACGGTGCAAAGCAAAAGTAAATGGCTATAGTGAAGTTTTTGCCCTGACGCAAACTTTTGTCCAAGGGGTCACTCCCGGTGAAGGGATCTCGGCCCTTGCCTCGTCGACTGAGGAGCAGGATATTCCAATTGAATACCACTGTGCAAAACAAAAGTGAACGTCCTTGCAACAACAGCTTTTTGAAAAATGTTCCAACAACATCAGAATAGGTTTGTTTATCTTGCATTGATCCGAATCAACGGAGTCCCATCAATTGATCACACCACAAAGAACGAAAATATACTGACGTACGTATATGCCATCCGCATTCGCCACTGGGTCCCGTCATCACCCGTTAGGTTAGCTAACTAACGACAGAGCGGGGACTGGACTAGCGCGGATGCAAAACATATACAAAATCTACTAGTATATATATAATATATAATTTTCGCTCAAGGCGTGATAAAAAAGCAGCAGCACAGAAAAGTACAGCATCACAGAACAATACAGATATCTGGGATCCTCGGGTTTCACAGAGCCTCTGAAACCCGACGTTCCCCTGGTCGTATGGATAGCCTGTGCAAAGAAAATCTTAGACCCCTACGGGCGCGGCAAGTTACCCGCCAAAACCTGAAGCGAGGCAGCCCCTTTCAGCAACGTGAATGGACCACCCAGCACTTCACGGAATCTGGTAACTTGGGCACCCCTCCTGGGTCAACCTGTACCCCCTACGAGTGTAGCGAATAGCCCGCCAATTCTAGAGTGAAGCCCCCTCCGTCTCAACGCCATGAGATGCGGGCTCATTGCCCTCTAGAACCCGGCTATCCGTGCACCGCTCCGCGGGGTAATCCTAGTACAGAAAGTAAAATATACATACAACGGGTACATCGACCGCAACCTGGCCGTGCCCCAAAATAATAATACAAACAGGAAGTGACGGCAGTCCACATGTCGGACGCTCGCCCCGCAATATCAAATGTACATATAAAACAGAACTGTACTAACATTGCAACCAGGCTATCCCCCACGACCGATCCACAACATCACAGCAAAACACAGAACATCAATGTGAATGTCACGTTCGCAAATCCGTCTAACCGGGCTATAGCAGCTAGACAGGATTTACCGATCAAGTGACATTCACAGTCGCAGATATAATGTAAATACTGTGAACTGGCATGTTTAAAATATCCGATCGAACAAATTTATCAAAGTGGTCCCCAAGGAGTACTGTAGCACTTACAGAAAATCTGGGCCTAAAAAGAATATCCCAAAACCCCCATTCTGAACTCAGGAGCACTCTGAAAAAATTTGGTCAAATGAGGAGTCAAAAGCGCGGCGGAACCGCGGCCCAAGCATGGGTTTGGCCGCGGTTCCGCGGTCTTATGGACGTATCAGGTTACCAAATCTTTTCAGTGTTCTTAGAATTCTCAGTACATGTTTCTGCAACGACCTGAAAAATTTTTGGAGCTTGAAAAAATTTCGACAGAAACATGAAGTATTGAAAATGCGGTTTTTGGGGTTTTTGTTCGATCGAGTTCTAAACATACTAGAGCAAGCTAGGCATGGTTAATGGCATGGCTCTGATACCAATTTAAGCCCGCGGGGTTTCCCCGGCCGTCGATCCGACGCCGGAAACGCGGAAACAAAAATTTTCTAACAACTAGAAACCGGCACCACCGCGCACTTTTCACCCGGATCGGGCCATTAACCTGGCAACTAGCAAACTAAAAACGAGTAGAGAAGTATACCAAGCGATTCGTGTCCTTCGGTCTTCGTCTCCACTCGAATCTCTTGCGGAATGTTCGTCACCTCCTCGCTCGTCGGAAAGGGCACCACCTAGCCGGAATCTTTTACGGGCTCCCACCTCTTGACCGAGGCAACTCGGGCGCGAAGTTGGCTAGCCGACGCGTCCAAGGCTTGCTATAGAATAGTGTAGTAACCATGTCTCTTTGGGATCTATGGAAGTTGCCATGGATGTGGAGGAAGTGAATGAACATTGGAGATGGCTATGGAATTTGATGCAACATGAGAATGAGAATGATTTTTCACCCCTCACAAAATGATCCTCACCCACTCTCCATGGTGTGGCCGGCCCCTCATAAAATGATCCTCACCCACTCTCCATGGTGTGGCCGGCCCCTCATCCTCCATGGTTGAGATAATGGAAATTATGCAAGTGAGATATATGAAAAGATAATTATCAAAAGGTCACCCTCATCTCACAAATCAATCCCTTTTTCAAACCATCATGAAAAACAATGAGTAAGATAAGAATGGAATCTCATGATGATGGTCAAATCACAATCCACACATATGCAAGAAAACCCTCCACAAAACGTTATTTGCACAATTGCAAATAACACCCTCCAACGGAAAGTCCGGCCGTGAAGGAATAAAAGAAAACCGGCCGGAACGGAATGCAAACTGGCAACTTCAGAAAACTGATCCCGTAATAAATTACAGGAAAACCCTGCCACTGCAAATACATGCCCGCATTTGTATTCCCACTGAACACAAATGCAAAGAGACAAAACTACACTTTCTAATACTAGGATCCGGCTTAAGCCAAAGCCGGCTAGTAAAATCCGTCCGATCACGATCCGTGCAATACCGCACGTATCTGATCGAACCCTGCCATATCTCCATACGGCCTCTACAGCGTTTCGCCCGAAACTTGAGTAACTGTCTGTGTGGTGGACTCTAAAGACTCGTCAACACCTTGGTTGTGGGTTTAACCACTAGCAAGTCAGAGGTATAAGCCAATACGTAACGGGCTACCAGGTATTGACTAAAAGGGACGTCGATGAGAGAACTCATCCTGACACCCTACTGAGCCTGTCAGTGACAATATTCGTACAGTCCGGTCCGTTCGTCTATAAGTATCGCATGGCGGGCCTAGGGGGTTGGTAAAAGTCAGACCCCCAATAGCGGTACAAGTCGTGTCGGAGTGTAGCGCAGAACACCCTGAGATACTACTGGAATACCTACCAGCAAATCTCCTGCCTTGGCCAAGGACTTTTCATGTTCTGGCTCTCCTCGACACAGCGCGACCTCACCCCCAATACCGGGAGAGACGAACCCCTGCAGATCCGCTCACTGCCTCCATGTGGCTCGGGACTGTACCCAACTAAAACCTGTTTGCACGACTCCTTTGAGCCGTGGTAGGGTAGTAATCAAAGAACAGTGGGAACTCACACGAGACAAATGACGATCTCAGGTCAATGAACTAACCTGTACACATGTCACCAGGGAACTGCTATCTGACGTCTGGTATAATCCCAACTAGCAGGTTCCCGGCGAGTCCTGTCCGGTGTACTCATAACCCAATGAGCACCTGTATACATCTTAGGTGAACCAACTGACACCAGTGGCTTGTGAGACCAGTCACCACCCCTCGTCGGGGTCTCGACTGTATACACTAGTCTACTCCGGAGTATCGATGCCCTGTCTCGAAACTCCCACGACTAGGGACCTTTTAAGGATGTGCTTATAGACTCTAGCTCTCACTTATATGATCGCCCTCATACTGCTGGTAGTCAAGCAAGAATCCTAGGGGCTCTATCAACATGTAATAGCGACTCGTAAGGTCACCTAAAGCTGTACACGATGATAAAGATAAATCAGATAGCATACTATCATCTCGAGTGAGACTGTCCTACTGGGACAGGTCCTCCCCTCAATCATTGCAATCACGTGCCTGTGATCCAATAATTGACTCTGAGGGCACTATCTCCAACAGGTTGTGGGATCAACCATCGCCCCCAGGGACAAGAAACATACACGCTAGTCTACTGTGGTAATATCGATGCTTTGTCTCGATATTCCCTCGACTAGCAACACTACTAAAGGATATGCTTATAGACTGCTCTTGCCCCACTAGTATGATCTACATCATAATCCCGGTAGTCAAGCATAAACCTAGGGGATTCATCAATATGTATATAAAGATATGAAATACAACACATAACACGTTAAGATGAAGATAAACCAGATAGCATACTATCATTTCGAGCAAAGATTGTTTTTGTACATATACATGCTTAGCATCCTATACAATACAGGCCTCTACGGCATACATATCTAACATTACGTCGAGGAGACACTAACTCAAGCTACCTCTTCACTAATTTGGAATTAGTGAACCAAACAACCAAAACTAAATGGCTAATCTAGTGTAAGGTGATGAAGTAGGATTTTTGCTCACTTTAAATTTATTTTTTTCTTACTAATTTTCTTCACCTCTTGAAATCCTAGAGAGTTCTCTCTTGATGAAGAAGAAGATGAAGTCAATAATGGAATGAGTGAGAATAGCAACCATGGGTGAGATAATATCTCATACTAACTCAGGTAGAGACTTATCCATGGCTTATGGTAATGGTTGAGTTAATAAATAACTAATGTAAAACAAAACAAGTGGACTAAGTCAATGGTGTTACTTATATGTATGCCCTAGAGCCCATTATTGTATATGTGATGTATATTATAGTAGATGCTTGGATATATATAGAGAGGAATTTCTTGTTCGACATGATAGTATGCTATCTGGTTGCTCTTTTTCTTAACATGTTGACTTGTATAAGTGATGTTGTCTTGCTCTCACATGTTGATAAAGCCCTTAGGATGTGTACTTGACTACCAGGACTATGATCGAGATCATACTAGTGGGGCCAAAGGTAGTCCATAAGTACACCCTGTAACTGTTCCTAGTCGAGGGTGTATCGAGACATGGCATTGATATTCCGGAGTAGTCTAGCCTATACGCTTCTTGACCCATATGATGGGCGATGGATGATCCCACATCCATTGGTGTTTGACATCAAAGATGGTATACGGGTGCTCGGTGGAGACTGGGTACACCAAACGGACTCGCCAAGAACTCCTAGCTGGTATTATACCTATCATTAGATAGCAGTTCTCCAGTGACACTGGTACAGGTTAGTCTGTAGACCCAAGATATTCCTAGAGTCTTGTGTGATTCCCACTGTGCTTTGATTTCCACTTTACCATGTTCAAAAGAGCGTGCAAAACGGTGGCTTTTGGGTACAGTTCCGAATCATATGGAGGCAATGAGCGATAGGAGGGGATTCGTCTCTCCTGGTATTGGGGGTTGATGTTGCGCTGTGCTCGATTGGCCATAACGATAGGTCCCTGGCCAGGGCTGCTACGGATATTTACTGATAAGTGTTATCAGCAGTTTCTCGACCTGTTATGAGCCTCATATCGGCATGACTTATCGGTTACTGGGATCTGACGTTGACCACCCCTAGACTAGATATACGACATATCATACGAAGAGACCGGACTGTACGGTAGTGTTACCGACAGGATTTTCAGGAATAGGAGCAGGCTTGCTTGTTGATCTTCTGATCGCTCAATACCTGGATAGCCATTATGTCCGGCTAGTACCGCTGAAGACTTGTGGGTGCTTGATATGATCATCACCTACTGCCGGCGTATTGACGAGTCTTTAAAGTCCTACACAGAGATTTCACTGGCTCAGGCAAAACGAAGTAGGAGAACATATATGATATGTGCGGGACCGAGATTAATACGAGTATGTGATACCGTATTCTATTCTCGCGATATAAGATATTGATCGGTTATATGAGATATAGCCGGGTTATCAAATCAAATGTTTATTAGATAAGTCGATACTGTATCGGTCGGTTATATGAGAAATATAACCGGGTTATCGAATCAAATGTTGATTCGATAAGTTGATACAAATAATATTAGTCGGTCATATGAGATATAACCGAATTATTAAATCAAGTGTTGATTTAATGATTTAATGTATAATTATATATTTGATATATTAATTTACATTAACTAATATTAGCTCACTTAAGAATTTCTTTTTCTCACATGTGCACACTTAATATATATGTGATATATGTTAATTTTGTTTTTCTTTTGTGTCATGCTTGATGCCACATGCAATATGGGTGTATGAGACTTACACCATGCTAATGATAATGAAGGGTTTATTTATTCAGAGTAAATCAATTATTAGTTGGAAATTAGTCACATGGCCTGAAGCTTGTAGAAGCTTGGAGGTCCATTGACTTAGTCCACTAGTTTTGTCTTACACTAGATATTTATTAACCCAACCATTATTTAAACTCATAGTTAAGTCTCTACATGAGATATATGAGATATTTCTCACCCATGGTTGCCATTCACTCTCTCATCCATTATTTGCTTCATCTTCCTCAAGCTCAAGAGAGAGCTCTCTAGATTTTTAGAGGAGCATAAAATTAATGAGAAAAGTAATTCTAAAGTGAGCAAAAATCCTACCTTATCATCCTCTAATAGATTAGCAATTTAGTTTAGGGTGTTAGCTTCACTAATCCCACATTAGTGAAGAGGTAGCTTGGGTTAGTGTCTCCTCGATGTAGATCATCTTCGGTCTCGAAGACTTCGTGCAAGCTCGTTGCTTTCTTCTTGTGGAACCACTTTAGAGTCCGCAAGATCACTACTTGGAGTGAAGGGACTACTACACGGAGCTATTGAAGTGAAGGACCGATCTACAAAGGTTGTATTACTAGTTCACTTAGTTGTAAAGTAGTTTACACATTGTATTGTCTAAATCTTTAGTTAAGATTCTAGGGTTAGGATTGTTTAGTACGGTAAATTTTTGAAAATGACATGGAAGATGCCTCCCGAACCCTTGCTGTCGTGCCAAGCAATCCTATAGTGGTATCAGAGCCAAGCTAGAAATTAGACGATATTTTTAGAATTACGAAACCGAAACAACTCCGAAACACTCGAAACTAAATCCTAGTTTCTATCAATTTTTTAAGTCGTCGAATTTTTTTAACCAACTGCGGAATATTATATGAGATGTAACATGAACACTGAACAAATACGAACTCAATTGGGCGGATTTGACCCGAGCACATGCCCTTAAAAACCGATCTGGCCGGCCCTAACACAGCTTCTGGAGTTCGTATTTGTCTGGTGCTCTGGTCTCTAGGTTTTAGTGTTTCAGGTGTTACTTGTTTTTGCTAAATTTGCATGTGATGTTATCTTTTACGGTTGGTCCATAGGTACTGTGGCATGTTTTGAGTATTTTTAAACTACGCTCAAGTGTTGAGCTTTTTGGGAAATTTTGGGTGTTTGTTGATTCGATCGGAATGTTTAACATTGTCTAGCTATTTGTGGAATGTGATACAATATGTGGAATTCATATAGTTTGGCATGAAATCCAAAGTATGTGATATTTTGGGTTTATGATGTCTAAGGTGATTGTGGATTCCAAATGTTATAGTTTGACATTTTCTTTTCTGCGACCGTAAGTGTAATATATGGTGTATCACCGTTTTTGTTGCTATATGTCAACGACAATTGTGATATACATATTCACTTACGTTGATGACATGTGATGTTATGTGTTACCGTGATATGTTATATTGGATCGCCGTGTTTTGAATAGCCGGGGGTATTATGCGAGATGAGAGTTTTTATTTTCATTCATATAAAATTCATTGTATGTAATATTCTTTTATTGGGGCACTTCCGGGTTGAGGATGATTTCACCATTGTTGTATATTCTTTACTTTTCCGTATTAGGATAGACCCAAGGAAGGGAGCATAAGTAACCGGGTTGTAGGGTCCAGTGGGAGACCATCTCGAGGAGTCGAGTCCAGGTCTCCTAACTCTAGAATTGGTAGTGTTGCTTGCCGCTCTCGTAGGGGTCTAGGGATGTGGGTTTTGATATTCAGCGCGACCGTGGAATCCGTGTTTTATACTAGCATAATTTAAAACACGGAATTTCTAGTATATCCAATATTTCATATGTTATCTTCTGCTGCCGATATTCTGTGATGTGATCACTTTAATGCATGAGACGAATGCTTTATTATTGTATATATGATATATAATAAACGTTGCTTATGTTTTACACCAGCGCTAGTCCCGCCCCGCTATGCCGTTAGTTAAGTAACCTAACGGTGCATAACGGGACACTGTGGCGAATGCGGATGGCATAAGCGTACGTTGTATTTTCGTTTCTTCTGTGATACTTAGGAAGCATAAATGATGGGAATTCATTAATGAGATTAATGAAAAAAAAAGAAACCTAATAGATATTGTAGAATCATATTTTTAAAAAGGGTAGCTCTAGTTTTTGCTTTGCATAGCGGTATTCTTTGTAGAATATCCAGCACTTATTCGATAAGGAAAGAGTCGAGATCCTTTCTCCGGGAGTGACCACTTTAGCGAATCTAGCAGATGCTACAACCCACTCGGTTTTGTCTTTTGACTGCTTCTTTTAGTTCTTGCTTTGCATAGTGGTATTTATGAAATATCCTGCACCTTATTCGATATGGAAAGAGCCGAGATCCCTTCACCGGGAGTGACCTCTTTAGAAAAACTAGTAAAAAGCCTCAAAAACACTCCTTTTCAAAAATCACTTGTTTCTATAACGATATCAAGTTCATTACGCTCATGGTTTTCTTAAAAACCTGCGTAGCCTTCCGTCATTTCAGATAAGTACTACTTAATATTCATGCTACGTTTTTTGGCCCGTGTCAAGACGTAGTGTGCGGTAGCTAACTAGTGCTTATCTGCAACATAAGATGAGATTGGATTAGGATAGTCGTGCGACTTTGTTGGCCTGCGTCAAGGGTCGTGCGGGTGGGTTTAATTCAATCAGGAAATGAAGGGTTGAACTTGACTAGCGGACTATGGTTTGTTGGCCTGCGTCAAGGTCATATGACGGTAGGGGCAAAAGTATTATCGGGAATTTCAAGTGTTGAAATTTGCAATGATATTGCATACCTTCTATGGGATAGTTGGATCCCGATACCCACTGTGAATAAGAGTTACTCCTGGGAGAGTTTTACACATCACAATTAGCCAATCAAGTAGGTGTCTAGAAAGGTGTTAACGAGGTTACGCCCCTAGGAAAACGAGGTTGTTTTAATTAGGTCCGTGCAAAAGCACGGGGAACCTCCCTCAAATTACCAACACTGGCCTGACCGAAAGATTGGCGAACTTGTAAGGTGTAATTTATCCCGATCAGTCTTACCTTTTAGGGTTTGAAGGAAGATTTGATAAAAACAGTGGGAGCCATCCTGATTAAATAAGATAATAAACCAATCTAATCTTTCAAGAGCATACGCTAAAGTGTTTTCTTCTCTCTCTCTCCAGGTAGCGACCATGTCAGGCCTTAATCAAGATAATAATATGGATGTATTGACCGAACCCGCTTATTATACTGAGCAGGGGAACGTTGGTTCCGCTCTAACTTATAACTGTTATAAGTTCGAGCAGGAAACAGGAAAATATCCGGATTTCCATGCCACCCAAACAATGAATGAGCATGTTGATGCATCTTCTTCGGGCGTGTTAGTCACCCAGAACTGTTTCTCAGTACACTCTACGTCCTGGGTATTAGATACTGGATCGAGATCCCATATATGTAATATGTTACATGGGCTAAAGAAAGATGGAGAACTGGGAGTAGGTGATCATTCCGTACTAGTAGGGAATGGTGCAAATGTTGCAGCCAAAGCAGTTGGCGAATATCACCTTGTATTACCAAATGGTAATACATTGATTCTGAACGAATGCTATTACATACCGACCCTGGTATCCAATCTTATACCAGTTTCTTTGTTAAGTAAAGAAGGATATAATTTTGTAGTACAGGATAATGTTATGAATATCTTCCTGAATCAAAAGTTGATTGGATCAGGCTCGTTAAATAATGGCATATACATTCTAAATCAAACCACAGTTCTTAACGTACAAAACACACACAAGAGGAAGAGTTAAAAAATGAACGAATCCTTCTTATGGCATTATAGACTAGGTCATATCAATGCGGCATGACTAGCTAAGTTACATAAGGATGGATATTTGAATCTATTTAAATTATCATCTTATAAAACTTGCCAGTCATGTCTCAAAGGCAAAATGACCAAAACTCCTTTACAGGACACGGAGAAAGAGTTACGGAACTCTTGGGACTGATACATAGTGATGTATACGGTCCCATGTCTACACATGCCAGGAATAGTTCTTCATATTTCATTACATTCACTGACAATCTCTCAAGATATGGATATGTGTTCCTATTGAAACACAAGTCTAAAGATTTTGAGAAATTCAAAGAATATAAGCACGAAGTCGCGAACCAAACGGGTAAAAGTATTAAAATCCTTCGATCCGATCGGGGAAGAGAATACTTGAGCACGAAATTCCGTGACTATTTAAAAGAGAATGGGATTCTCTCTCAGCTTACTCCTCTGTATACACCACAGCACAACGGTGTATCGGAGCGGAGGAATCGCGCCCTAATAGATATGGTGCGCTCTATGATGAATACTGCTGAATTGCCTATTTTCTTTTGGGGATATGCACTGGAGACAGCTGCAGATCTATTGAATATGGTTCCTACCAAATCTGTGCCAACCACTCCATATGAGATATGGAAAGGAAAGATACAATATCTTAATTATGTTAAGATATGGGTTTGTCCGGCATATGTGAAAACACAGAATCCGGACAAGCTCGGGGAAAGGTCTTTTCTGTTTAAGTTTATTGGATATCCCAAACATTCTCGCGGGTATATCTTCTACCACATCGAGGAACAAAAGGTGTTTGTTTCTCGACATGCCACCTTTCTAGAAAAGGAATTTCTTGAAAATGAAATTAGTGGCCTTAAGGTAGAACTGGAAGAAGTTCCTGCTATACAAACTACGACAGAAGATTTGGTAGAACCAGAGGATTCGATAGTTCCCAATGAACCCCAGCCTCTCCGCCGATCTAGCAGGGTTCTTCATTCACCTGAGAGATACTACGTTTTTCTCATTGATGGTGGGAGCGAGGATTGCATCATGGTAGATGATGACCCAACTAGCTTCGAGCAGGCCATCACGAGTGGGGACACTGTGAAATGACTGGATGCAATGCGATCTGAGATGGAATCCATGTACACCAACAAAGTATGGACTTTGGAAGTTGCTCCTAAAGGGGTAAAACCCATCGAGAGCAAATGAATCTTTAAGAAGAAACTTGGTGTAGATGGAAGAGTTGAGACTTTCAAAGCTAGAGTTTTTGCAAAAGGTTTTCGTTAACGACCAGGTGTGGACTATGATGAAACCTTTTCTCCAGTGGCTATGTTTAAGTCCATCCGGATCCTACTTGCCATTGCTGCATACCATGACTACGAAATCTGGCAAATGGATGTTAAGACCGCTTTTCTAAATGGTGATTTAGAAGAGTACGTGTACATGACTCGGTCAGAGGGCTTCATAGACTGTGGGAGCAGCGGGAAGGTGTGCAAGTTGCATAAATCCATCTACGGGTTAAAGCAAACATCGCGGAGTTGGAACATCTGTTTTGATGTTGTAGTCAAAGAGTTTGACTTCATCAAAAATGTAGATGAACCTTGTATATACAAGAAGGTGGTAGAGAGTAAGGTTGTCTTCCTCGTACTGTACGTGGATGACATACTCTTGATAGGAAATGATGTTCCTATGCTGCACTCAGTCAAGCTCTTCTTATCACAAAGATTCTCAATGAAAGATCCAGGTGATGCCTCCTACATCTTGGGGATTAAGATCTATAGAGATAGATATAAACGGATACCGGGATTGTCCCAATCCAGGTACATTGACACCATACTAAAGAGGTTTAGTATGGAATAATCCAAGCGTGGGAATTTACCCACGATCACAGGACTCACTCTCTCTAAAGAGATGTCTCCAAAGACTGATTTGGAGAGAGCTCGCATGCAAGGGATACCCTATACTTCGGCAGTAGGTTCTATCATGTACGCGATGTTATGTATCAGACCAGATGTAGCATACTCACTAAGTGTAGTGAGTAAGTATCAAGCAGATCCAGGAGAAAGTCACTGGACAGCTGTGAAGAACATTTTCAAGTACTTGAGAAGGATTAAAGAGATGTTCTGGGTGTTTGGTAATGGAGAACTCCAAGTAGAGTCCTTTACCGGTTCGAGCTTCCAGAGTGATAAGGACGACTCTAAGTCAGTCACGGGTTTTGTCTTCACCCTCAATGGAGGGGCGGTTTGTTTGAAGAGTTCCAAACAGGAAACCGTGGCAGACTCGACGATGGAGGCTGAATACATTGCTGCCAACGATACTCCCAAAGCGGCTGTCTGGATGAAGAAGTTCATAACTGAACTTGGTGTGGTTCCCTCCATTGAGTATCCAATACCTTTGTTCTGTGATAACAATGAAGCAGTGGCATTGGCCAAGGAACCTGGGTCCCATCAGCGATCCATGCATATTCTGAGGCGGTATCACCTGATCCGGGAGATAGTTGATCGCCGGGAGATCGAGGTCAGGAGAGTTGACATGAAGGAAAACATGGCAGATCCACTCACAAAGGCCATACCCCAGATACAATTTGAGAGACTATTCAAGATGTTGGGTATGCGATACTACAATAGCTGGCCTTAGTGCAAGTGTGAGATTGTTTGTTATATGTATGCCCTAGAGGCCATTATTGTATATGTGATGCATATTATAGTGGATGCTTGGATATATATAGAGAGGACTTTCTTGCTCGACATGATAGTATGCTATCTGGTTGCTCTTTGTCTTAACATGTTAACTTGTATAAGTGATGCTGTCTTGCTCTCACATGTTGATAAAACCCTTAGGATGTGTACTTGACTACCAGGACTCTGATGGAGATCATACTATTGGGACCAAAGGTAGTCCACAAGTACACCCTATAATTGTTCCTAGTCAAGGGTGTATCGAGACAGGGCATCGATATTCCGGAGTAAACTAGTGTATACGCTTCTTGACCCATATGATGGGCGATGTATGATCCCACATCCATTTGTGTTTGACATCAAAGATGGTATACAGGTGCTTGGTAGAGACTGGGTACACTGAACGGACTCGCCGAGAACTCTTAGTTGGTATTATACCTATTATCAGATAGCAGTTCTCTGGTGACGCCGGCACAGGTTAGTTTGTAGACCCGAGATCGTCATAGGGTCTTATATGATTTCCACTGTGCTTTGATTTCCACCTTACCGCGTTCAAAAGAACATTCAAAACGGTGGATTTTGGGTACAGTCCCGAATCACATGGAGGCAATGAGCGATAGGAGGGGATTCGTCTCTCCCGGTGTTGGGGGTTGATGTTGCGCTGTGCTCGATTGGCCATAATGATAAGACCCTGGTCAGGGCTACTACGGAGATTTACTGATAAGTGTTATCAGTAGTTTCTTAGCCCGTTATGAGCCTCACATCGACACGACTTATCGGTTACTGGAGTCTGACGTTGACCACCCCTAGACTAGATATGCGACATATCAGACGAAGAGACCGGACTGCATGATAGTGTTACTGACAGGCTTTTCAGGAGTAGGAGCAGGCTTGCTTGTTGATTTTCTGATCACTCAATACCCGGATATCAGTTACGTCCAGCTAGTACCGCTGTCGGCTTGTGGGTGCTTGATATGATCATCACCTACTGCCAGCGTATTGACGAGTCTTTAGAGTCCTACACAGAGGTTTCACTGGCTCAGGCAAAACGAAGTAGGAGCACATATGTGATATATGCGGGACCGAGATTAATACGAGTATGTGATACCGTATTCTATTCTCGCGATATAAGGCATCGATCAGTTATATGAGATATAGCCGGGTTATCAAGTAAAATGTTGATTAGATAAGTCGATACTGTATCGGTCGGTTATATGAGAAATATAATCGGGTTATCGAATCAAGTGTTGATTTGATAAGTTGATACAAATAATATTAGTCGGTCATATGAGATATAACCGGATTATTAAATCAAGTGTTGATTTAATGATTTAATGTATAATTATATATTTGATATATTAATTTCCATTAACTAATATTAGCTCACTTAAGCATTTCTTTTTCTCACCGGTGCACACTTAATATATATGTGATATATGTTAATTGTGTTTTCTTTTTGTATCATGCTTGATGCCACATGCAACATGGGTGTATGAGACTTACACCATGCTAATGATAATGAAGGGTTTATTTATTTAGAGTAAATCAATTATTAGTTGGAAATTGGTCACATGGCATGAAGCTTGTAGAAGCTTGGAGGTCCATTGACTTAGTTCACTAGTTTTGTCTTACATTAGATATTTATTAACTCAACCATTATTTAAACTCATGGTTAAGTCTCTACATGAGATATTTCTCACCTATGGTTGCCATTCACTCTCTCATCCATTATTTGCTTCATCTTCCTCAAGCTCAAGAGAGAGCTCTCTAGATTTTTGAGAGGAGCATAAATTTAGAGAGAAAATTATTTCTAATGTGGGAAAAAAAATCCTACTTCATCATTCTCTAATAGATTAGCAATTTAGTTTAGGGTGTTAACTTCACTAATCCCACATTAGTGAAGACATAGCTTGGGTTAGTGTCTCCTCGACGTAGATTATCTTCGGCCTCGAAGACTTCGTACAAGCTCGTTGCTTTCCTCTTTTGGAGCCACTCTAGTGTCCGCAAGATCACTACTTGGAGCGAAGGGACTACTACACGGAGCTATTGAAGTGAAGATCCGGTCTACAAAGGTTGTATTCCTAGTTCGCTTAGTTGAAAAGTAGTTTACACATTGTATTGTCTAAATCTCTAGTTAAGATTCTAGGGTTAGGATTGTTTAGTACGGCAAGTTTTTGAAAATGGCATGGACGATGCCTCCCGAACCCTTATTGTCGTGCCAAGCAATCCTACAAATGGTTCTACAAGCTTCCACTAAGCTCAAACCATTTGACTAATTTCCATTTAATTTTTGTTTTACTTTAAATAAACAAACCCCACATTATCATAAGCATGGTATGAGTCTCATACACCCATGTAGCATGTATCAACAAGCATGACACAATAATATATATCACATATATATTAAATGTGCACAAGTGAGGAAAATAAATGCTTAAGTGAGATAATATTAGTTAATATAAATTAATATATCAAATATACACTTATACATTAAATTATTAAATCAACACTTGATTTAATATCTGGCTATATCACATATAACCGACTAATATCAATTGTATCAACTTATCGAATCAACACTTGATTCGACAACCCGGCTATATCATATATAACCGACCGATATCACATATCGCGAGAATAGTGTTAGTGTATATGCCCTAGAGGCCATTACTGTATCATACTAGTTTGTATATTACTTAATGGAAGCTTGGGATATTCACCTTGTATATACAATCTTGCTCAAAATAGTAGTATGCTACTTGGTTTGTTTGTACTTCAATGTGTACATGTGTTTATTTTAGTATATCACCTATACACATTAGTGGAGCTCTTAGGATCTTTGCTTGATTACCAGCGATGTGATGGCAGTCACACCAGTGGGGCTGGGTAATCTATAAGCACATCCTTATGCAGGTCCCTAGTCGCAGGACTATCGAGACAGGGCATCGATACTCCGGAGTAGACTAGCGCATGCGCTTCTCATCCCAGTATAGGAGACGGTCTGTCCTACAGCCGTCAGTACGTCGTACTTGAGATAGTATGCGGGTGCTCGTTAGGTTACGGGTACACTGGACAGGACTCGTCGGGAACTGACTAGTTGGTATTATGCCTATCGTCAGTTATCAGTTCCCAGGTGACATGAGTACAGCTTAGTCCGCTGACTTGACACTGTCACTTCGCCTCGAGTGTGTTCCCACTGCACTTTGATTACTACCCTACCACGGCTCAAAGGAGCCGTGCAAACAAGTAGTAGTTGGGTGCAGTCCCGAAGCACTTGGAGGCAGTGACGGTTAGACAGGATTCGTCTCTCCCGGTATTGGGGGTTGACATCGCGCTGTGTCTAGGAGAGCCACTACACGAGTAGTCCCTGGCCAGGGCAAAGGAGATATACTGGTAGGCTTCCAGTGTTATCTCAGGGTGTTTTGGGCTTCACTCCGACACGACTTGTACCGCTATTGGGGGACTGACGTTTACCGCCCCCTAGGCCCGCCATGCGATGTATCAGACGAACAGACCGAACTGTATGGAGAATGTCACATTCAGGCTTAGTAGGAGTTCAGATGGGTTTCTCCTCGTCGGTCTTCTTGTCGGCACTACCTGGGGACCGTTACGCATAGCTAGTGCCACTTGCGGTCTGTGGTTAAACCCACTGCCAGCGTAGTGTCAAGTCTTTAGAGTCCCACACAGAAAGCTTTTCGCCTTTAGGCAAAAGAGTAGAGGTCGCATGGTTTTGCGACAGGTCGCATGGTTTTGCGACAGGGTTCGGTCACATCCGTGCACTTATGCACGTACAGTGTCCGGACAGTTTGCACTAGCGGGCTTTGGTTTAAGCCAGATCCTAGTGTACGTATTGGGATTGGATTTATCCAGTATGCATTCGTGTTCCTCGGAACGCGGATGCGGGTGTGTATGCACAGTTGACGGAGAGACAGAGGTAGAGGATTCTCATTAGGGTTGTTGACCGTTGACAGTTGACTATTGACTTTTTGCTCAACCCTAATGAGAATATGATATGTGATTAACAATTATATTAATTAAGTATTATGGTGACATGGTTGTTGAGGGATTGACTTTGTTGACTTGTTGACTTTTGTTGACTTGTTGACTTTTGTTGACTTGTTGACTTTTGTTGACTTGTTGACTTTGTTGACCGGTTGACTAGGCTTGACTAGTTGACCATCATGATAACCATAGCTATCATTTCATGGCAAAGACTTTTGCTTGCTTGCTCCTTTGTGCAAAATGAGTGCATGAAATGATATGGTTATGGTTGCTTCAACCATCACATAACATTTGATTGGTATGATGAGTTATCATTGTTTTGGATTATGAGAGAAAGAAAAAAAAAGATAGGCTCATTCTCACTTGACCATTCTCTCTCTTGTTCTTGAGCTCTCTTGCTCTTGCTTTCACCCTCTTCCTCTTGCTCCCTCTCTTGACTCTATGGTTCATATGTCTCATGAGTTGAGAATCAAGAACCATAGATAAAATCCCATACAAACTCTTCTCTACTCACTCTAGTTCACAAGGTTTAGCAAACCGAGTGAACTAGTTTCTTCAAAGTTCGAAGAAGGAGCCAAAGGTTGGAGCTTAAAGGTGGATCTATCTTCGGCGTAAGGAGACGACGGGAAGAAGCCGATCCGGACCACCATTGGAGTTTGAAGACGAAGGAGTTCAAGACAAGCAAGGTATAACCCCCTAACCGAGTAGTTAGCAACTCGTAGTTAGGTTGTTAGTTAGATGTTTAACAAAGATCCGGGTTATAAGTCCATGTTACCATCTCTAAGAAAATCGTTTTTTATCAAATTCCGCATGCCCGAAAGTACCGGGAGAGGTAGCATGGACTTACAGTGGTATCAGAGCCAGGTTAAACTCTATGTAACATGTTAGCAAGTAACTAGAAGATCGATCAAAGAAAAAGTCACGAAAACGAACCCGAGAATTTCAAGTTTCTGTCGATTTTTATTCTGTTCAAAAGTTGATAATTTTCATCTCTAAAATTGGCTCAGGCTTTTGTTTGAATAACCACCAAATTTGGTCCAACGATCGAGTCAAAGCGTCGCGGAAACGCGGCGGGAGCACGCTCCCGCCGTGGTTCCGCGGCCGAGTTGACTCGGCCGAGGTCCATCTTTGGTGCAGTGTGTTTCTGGGGTTGTTTTGGGATTTTTGGAATATGTGTTTTCTGCCCAGATTTTCCAGAACGAAAATTTTAGTTTTGGGGTCCCGAAAATCCGTATTTTTGATCGAACTTCTAAAAGACTTAAGCTAACGGGTTTTTCTGTAATGTGATATTTGTATTGAACGTCTGCTAATCGCTATATGTCGATTAGTGGGGGTTATACAAATCTGTGATCTGTAATGTTGCTGGAATGTGTATATGAATATGTTGGATTGTCGCGGGTGAATAGCCAGGGGTTGTGAGATGAGAGTTTTTCTTTTCTTTCAATTCATGTAAATTTGTAAATTGATGTAATAATTATTTGTATGGCCGCATAACCGGGTCGGGGTTGTAGCCGTCATTGTATAATTTCTTTTTACTGTTTTTGCTCCTAGGATAGACCCATGGAGGGGGTGCACAAACTACCGGGTATGCCGAAGTGCCGAGTGGCCTACTCATGGAGATGAGGGAGGTTGCTTCGCTTCGGGTACTTGGCGGGTAGTTTGCCGCGCCCGTAGGGGTCTTGGGTGGGGTATTGGCTATTCACCGCGACCGTGTAATCTGTTTTTCGTTACAGGCTCGTACAAATTACAGATTCCTAGTATATCCAATATATTCATCTGTGATCTGAAATGATTTTCATTGCAGTTTATATCTATATATGATATTATTTAGGCGTTGCTTATGTTTTACAGCCGCGCTAGCCCAGCCCCCGCTCTGTCGTTAGTTAAGTAACCTAACGGGTAATGACGGGGCCCAGTGGCGAATGCGAATGGCATAAGCGTACGTCATATTTTGGTTGTTTTCTGCAATGGTAGGATTAAATGATGGGACGCATTAAAAGAACTAATGCAAGAATATCACGCATTAAAAGAACTAATGCAAGCAAAACACGCATTAAAAGAACTAATGCAAGAAAATAAACCAAGTATAAGTCGCTGGAACACTTTCGAAAAACCACTCGGTTCTTTTCAAAACAAACTTTTAAAATGCGGAGTTTGAGCCACTCCATTTAAAAGCTATCTCGTTCCATCGACTAAATCAAGTTCACTACGTTCACGGTTTCGCCAAAACCATTCGTAGCCCTCCGTCGTTTCATATGAATATTCAACAGTATTCAAGCTGTGTTTGTTGGCCTTAGTCAAGGCACAGTGATTGGTAGCTGGTGGGTATTCATATGTTGCATAGATAGATGCGTTGGTTTGGGACAGTCGTATTACTTTGTTGGCCATAGTCAAGAGTATATACGGATGGGTTCAAATTAACCTGGACAACGACGGGTAGAACTTGACATGTGACTTATGATTTGTTGGCCTTAGTCAAGGTCATAAGAGCATGGGCCAAAAATCCACATCGGGAGTTTCAAAAGAACTGAAACTTGCTAGTACTGCATACCATTTGGAGTGTGATGATTCTGGTAGGATTCCTTCAGTTTTGTCACGCAATGATATTTGGATCCCGATCCTACTGTGAGTATATGCTACTCCTCGGGAAATTTCTCACTTAACGATCAATGCTATAAACCTAGTAGGTGTCTAGAAAGGTGTTAGCGGGGCTACGCCCCCAGGGAAAAGAGGTTCTTAAATTAAGGAACTTCGCGAAAGCGTTGGAAAACCTCCCTCGAAGTACCGACACCAGCCTGGCTGAACGGTTAAGCAAGTATTGTACGGTGAGATTGATCCTGACTAATTCTTCCTTTTTGGTTTTAAGGAGGGATTCGAGAAACAGTGGGAGCCATCCTGTTTAGACAAACTAAAAACCACTCTAAACTTGCAAGAGCATCGTGCTGAGTGTTTTCTTCTCTCTCTCTTAATTGCAGCGACCCTGTGACCACACCTAGGTTACATCTAGATAAAAAGTTGACTGAACCTGACTGTTATGACTGGCAAAGGTCTGTCCAGATGTCCATTGCCCATGACAAGCTGGGACACCTCTTAACTAATCAAATCCCTGCTGTCTCAGGTCCAGTTTTCCCTGTCATGGATGTTCACATCCGCAGGACATCGGAAAAGGATTGTGCGAAAGCCAAGTGCCTCGTGTTAGCCTCAGTTGATGGTGCAAACCAGAGGCAGCACAAGAAGATGGACTCAGTTTCTATCTTCCTCCATAACAAAGTTTTATATGGAGAGCAATCTCGTATCGCAAGATATGAGACCTCGAACGAATTGCTTCAAGCGAGGTTGGCTGTCGGGTCATCTGTAGGGGGCAACGTCCTTACAGAGACCAACTATTTTGAGCTCACGGACCTGGAGACCACGTTAGAGAATAGGTCAAGTACTGACCTAATTCTACAGTCCCTGCCCTCTGCTTATACCCTGAAAGAAACCAGGGAAGAAAAAGGAAAAGCAAGGGCAAAAGTTTCAGGACTGGATACAGTAAAAGAGGGACGTTCCTATTGTAACGGGAATGAACTATGGCAGAGAGATTGCAGGGCTTGTAAAGCCAGTAGCCAGAATTCGAAGCATGTTGTGGCTTCGGCTTCGAGTGTGTTTGTAATTGAGAACTGTTTGTCAGTTAACCCTACTTCCTGAGTATTGGATACCGAATCAGGATCTCATATCTGTAATTCGTTACAGGGTCTGAGAAACCGTAGGGTTATCAGGAAAGGTGATATGACTCTCAGGGTTGCTAACGGAATGAGCATGGATGCTGTATCCGTAGGGGAATATCACCTAGGACTGACAACTGGGCAGATATTGATTCTGCGTGACTGTTTGTATGTACCACGTGCGACTTGTAATATCATTTCTGTATCCTTACTTTCTAAGGAAGGATATGATTTTGCTTTTGTAAGCGATGTAGTAAACATCCACCTAAATCAAGCACTGATTGGGTCAGGTACATTAAATAACGGTATATACGTATTGAATCAAGCTCAGATATTCAGTATCCAGAACACACTTAAAAGAAAGTCTCCAGAATTAAATCAGGCTTTCTTATGGCATTGTAGACTGGGTCACATCAATGAGACACGGTTGACTAAGTTATATAAAGAAGGATACTTGGATCCGTTCGAGTACCAGTCTTATGCCACTTGTGAATCTTGTCTCATGGGAAAGATGACAAAGACTCCGTTCACTGGACACGGAGTAAGAGCGAGCGAGCTCTTGGGACTTATACACAGTGACGTGTGTGGACCAATGTCTACACATGCGCGAAGCGGTTATTCATACTTCATTACTTTCATAGATGATTTCTCTAGGTATGGGCATGTCTTCTTAATGAAGCACAAATCCGAGGCCTTTGAGAAATTTCGGGAATATAAGAATGAAGTAGAAAAACAAACAGGCAAAAGTATCAAGATCCTAAGATCGGATCGAGGTGGTGAATACTTGAGTGCCGAGTTTCTGGACTACTTAAAAGAGAATGGAATTCTCTCTCAGCGTACTCCTCCATACACACCACAACACAACGGTGTATCGGAAAGGAGGAATCGAACCCTATTAGATATGGTTCGTTCCATGATGAGTAAGGCTGAGTTACCGCGATCTTTCTGGGGTTTTGCACTAGAAACAGCTGCACATCTCTTGAACCAAGTTCCTACTAAGACAGTGCCTACCACACCATATCAGATGTGGAGTGGGAAGAAACCCTGTCTTAAATCCTTTAAGACATGGGGATGTCCGGCTTTTGTAAGAAAGTAGCATGCGGACAAGCTCGAGGCACGCTCAGTACAGTGCAAGTTTGTGGGATACCCAAAGAACTCCAAGGGGTATCTTTTCTATTACGCAGAGGAGCAAAAAGTCCTTGTTTCTCGTCATGCCCGCTTCTTGGAAACTGAGTTTTTATAAGATCAGATAAGTGGGAGCGCAATAGAACTGGAAGAAATTCTAGAACCACAAGCTATTACTGAAACCTTAGTAGAACCAGAAGGTTCAGGGGAACCGGACATTCCTACGCCGCTCCGTAGGAGTAGTAGGCAGTCTCATCCGCCCGAGAGATACTACGGTTTTCTCATAGACGGGGATAGAGAGGATTGCATCATAGATTATGATGAGCCTACTAGCTTCCAGCAAGCCATTCAGAGCGGTGACTCGGTAAAATGGCTGGATGCAATGCGGACCGAGATGGAGTCCATGTACACCAACAAAGTTTGGACTTTGGACTTTGCTCCAGAAGGGGTAAAACCCGTAGGTTGCAAATGGATCTTCAGAAAGAAGATTGGTGTAGATGGGCAGGTTGAAACCTATAAAGCTAGGCTCGTTGCAAAGGGTTTTCGTCAAAGACCTGGTTTGGACTATGACGAGACTTTTTCTCCGGCAGCCATGCTTAAATCCATTCGGATCTTTCTGGCCATTGCTGCCTTCCACGATTATGAGATCTGGCAGATGGACGTAAAGACGGCTTTCCTAAATGGAAATTTGGAAAAGTGCGTCTATATGGATCAGCCAGAGGGATTCATTCAGAGTGGGAGCAGCGGTAAAGTGTGCAAGTTGCTCAAGTCCATCTATGGACTTAAGCAGGCATCGCAGAGTTGGAACATCTGCTTTGATGATGCTGTCAAAGAATTCGACTTTGTCAAAAACCCAGATGAACCATGCATTTACAGTAAGATTGTAGGGAGAAATGTGGTATCCCTAATCTTGTACGTCGATGACATTCTCCTAATAGGAAATGATATTCCTATGCTACAGTCAGTCAAAGGATTCTTGTCACAGAGGTTCTCCATGAAGGACCTGGGCGATGCCAACTATATTCTGGGGATCCAGATCTATCGTGATAGATCTAAGAGGATGTTGGGACTTTCACAGTCAAGGTACATCGACACCATACTGAAACGATTCAGTATGGAAGATTCCAAGCGCGGTAATCTACCGGCTTGTCACGGAATCACCCTCTCCAAAGAGATGTCTCCCAAGACTGATTTGGAAAGGGCTCGCATGTCATCAATACCCTACGCATCTGCGGTAGGCTCTATCATGTATGCGATGTTATGTTCCAGACCAGATGTAGCATACGCATTGAGCGTTGTAAGCCGGTATCAGTAGAACCCAGGGGAGAAATACTAGATAGCAGTAAAGAACATTCTCAAGTACCTGAGAAGGACTAAGGAGATGTTCTTGGTGTATGGCGGAAAAGACCTCCAGATTGAGGCCTTTGCTGACTCCAGCTTCCAGAGTGACAATGATGACTCCAAGTCCATGTCGGGTTATGTCTTTACCCTCAATAGAGGGGCGGTTTGCTGGAAGAGTTCTAAGCAGGAAACCGTTGCTGACTCAACCATGGAAGCGGAGTACATAGCTGCTTGCGATGCCACAAAGGAAGCTGTCTGGATGAAGAAGTTCCTCACGGAACTTCAGGTGGTTCCTACCAGTGTTGATCCAATACCGCTGTATTGTGACAACAACGGCGCTATAGCTTTAGCGAAGGAACCAAGGTCCCATCAGAAGTCCAGGCACATTTTGAGGCGGTTCCACCTGATCAGGGAGATCATTGATCGCCGGGAGATCGAGGTAAAGAGAGTAAATTCAGAAGATAACACTGCAGATCAATTCACCAAGGCCTTGCCCCAGACTCAGTTCGAGCGGCTGATCGAGATGATAGGTCTTCGATACATGGCCTTAGTGCACGTGGGAGATTGTTAGTGTATATGCCCTAGAGGCCATTCCTGTATCATACTAGTTTGTATATTACTTAATGGAAGCTTGGGATATTCACCTTGTATATACAATCTTGCTCAAAATAGTAGTATGCTACTTGGTTTGTTTCTACTTCAATGTGTACATGTGTTTATTTTAGTATATCACCTATACACATTAGTGGAGCTCTTAGGATCTTTGCTTGATTACCAGCGATGTGATGGCAGTCACACCAGTAGGGCTGGGTAATCTATAAGCACATTCTTATGCAGGTCCCTAGTCGCAGGACTATCGAGACAGGGCATCGATACTCCGGAGTAGACTAGCGCATGCGCTTCTCATCCCAGTGTGGGAGACGGTCTGTCCCACAGCCGTCAGTACGTCGTACTTGAGATAGTATGCGGGTGCTCGTTAGGTTACGGGTACACTGGACAGGACTCGTCGGGAACTGACTAGTTGGTATTATGCCTATCGTCAGTTATCAGTTCCCAGGTGACATGAGTACAGCTTAGTCCGCTGACTTGACACTGTCACTTCGCCTCGAGTGTGTTCCCACTGCACTTTGATTACTACCCTACCACGGCTCAAAGGAGCCGTGCAAACAGGTAGTAGTTGGGTGCAGTCCCGAAGCACTTGGAGGCAGTGACGGTTAGACAGGATTCGTCTCTCCCGGTATTAGGGGTTGACATCGCGCTGTGTCTAGGAGAGCCAGTACACGAGTAGTCCCTGGCCAGGGCAAACGAGATATACTGGTAGGCTTCCAGTGTTATCTCTGGGTGTTTTGGGCTTCACTCCGACACGACTTGTACCGCTATTGGGGGACTGACGTTTACCGCCCCCTAGGCCCGCCATGCGATGTATCATACGAACAGACCGGACTGTACGGAGAATGTCACATTCAGGCTCAGTAGGAGTTCAGATGGGTTTTGCCTCGTCGGTCTTCTTGTCGGCACTACCTGGGGACCGTTACGCACAGCTAGTGCCGCTTGCGGTCTGTGGTTAAACCCACTGCCAGCGTAGTGTCGAGTCTTTAGAGTCCCACACAGAAAGCTTTTCGCCTTTAGGCAAAAGAGTAGAGGTCGCATGGTTTTGCGACAGGTCGCATTTGCGACAGGGTTCGGTCACATCCGTGCACTTGTGCACGTACAGTGTCCGGACAGTTTGCACTAGCGGGCTTTGGTTTAAGCCAGATCCTAGTGTACGTATTGGGATTGGATTTATCCAGTATGCATTCGTGTTCCTCGGAACGCGGATGCGGGTGTGTATGCACAGTTGACGGAGAGACAGAGGCAGAGGATTCTCATTAGGGTTGTTGACCGTTGACAGTTGACTATTGACTTTTTGCTCAACCCTAATGAGAATATGATATGTGATTAACAATTATATTAATTAAGTATTATGGTGACATGGTTGTTGAGGGATTGACTTTGTTGACTTGCTGACTTTTGTTGACTTTGTTGACTTGTTGACTTTTGTTGACTTGTTGACTTTGTTGACCGGTTGACTAGGCTTGACTAGTTGACCATCATAATAACCATAGCTATCATTTCATGGCAAAAACTTTTGCTTGCTTGCTCCTTTGTGCAAAATGAGTGCATGAAATGATATGGTTATGGTTGCTTCAACCATCACATAACACTTGATTGGTATGATGAGTTATCATTGTTTTGGATTATGAGAGAAAGAAAAAAAAAAGAGAGGCTTATTCTCACTTGACCATTCTCTCTCTTGTTCTTGAGCTCTCTTGCTCTTGCTTTCACCCTCTTCCTCTTGCTCCCTCTCTTGACTCTATGGTTCATATGTCTCATGAGTTGAGAATCAAGAACCATAGATAAAATCCCATACAAACTCTTCTCTACTCACTCTAGTTCATAAGGTTTAGCAAACCGAGTGAACTAGTTTCTTCAAAGTTCGAAGAAGGAGCCAAAGGTTGGAGCTTTCAGGTGGATCTATCTTCGGCGTAAGGAGACGACGGGAAGAAGCCGATCCGGACCACCATTGGAGTTTGAAGACGAAGGAGTTCAAGACAAGCAAGGTATAACCCCCTAACCGAGTAGTTAGCAACTCGTAGTTAGGTTGTTAGTTAGATGTTTAACAAAGATCCGGGTTATAAGTCCATGTTACCACCTCTAAGAAAATCGTTTTTTATCAAATTCCGCATGCCCGAAAGTACCGGGAGAGGTAGCATGGACTTACAAATAGAATACGGTATCACATGCCACATATGTGCTCCTGCTTCGTTTCGTCTGAGCCAAGAAACCTCTGTGTAGGACTCTAAAGACTCGTCAATACACCGGCAACAGGTGATGATCATATCAGTCACCCACAAGCCGTTAGCGGTACAAGCTGGACGTAACGTCTACCCGGGTATTGAAAGATTAGAAGATCAACAAGAAAGCTTGTTTGTACTCCCGCATAGCCTGTTAGTAACACTATCATACAGTCCGGTCTCTTCGTCTGATTATGTCGCATATCTAGTCTAGGGTTGGTAAACGTTGGACCCCAGTAACTCGATAAGTCATGCCAATATGAGGCTCATAACCGGTCAAGAAACTATTAATAACACTTACCAGTAAATCTCCATATCAGCCCTGGCTAGGGACTTCCTGTTATGGCCAATCGAGCACAACGCAACATCAACCCCCAATACCGTGAGAGACGAATCCTCTCATATCGCTTATTGCCTCCATGTGACTCGGGACTGCACCCAAAAACCGTCGTTTTGCACGTTCTCTTGAACGTGGTAAGGTGCAAATCAAAGCACTGTAGGAATCACAAGACCCTATGACGATCTCGTGTCTATAAACTAACATGTACCAGTGTCACTAGAGAACTGCTATCTGACGATTGGTATAATACCATCTAGGAGTTCTCGGCGAGTCATGTTCAGTGTACCCAATCTCTACTGAGCACCCGTATACCATCTTTGATGTCAAACACCAATGGATGTGGGATAATCCATCGCCCATCAAATGGGTCAAGAAGCGTATACGCTAGTTTACTCTGGAATATTGATACCCCGTCTTGTTACACCCTCGACTAGAAACAATTATAGGGTGTACTTGTGGACTACCTTTGGCCCCACTAGTATGATCTCCATCATAGTCCTGGTAGTCAAGTACAAATCCTAAGGGCTTTATCAACACGTGAGAGGAATACAGTATCACAATACAAGTCTACATGTTAAGACAAAGAGCAACCAGATAGCATACTATCATGTCGGGCAAGAAAGTTCTCTCTATATATGTCCAGGCATTCACTATAATATACAATCATGTACAATAATGGCCTCTAGGGCATACATATAACTAACAACCTCCCACTTGCACTAAGGCCAGTTGTTGTAGTATCTCATACCCAACATCCCGAAGAGTCTCTCAAATTGTATCTGTGGTATGGCGTTTGTGAGTGGATCCGCCGTGTTTTTCTTCGTGTCAACTCTCCTAACCTCGATCTCCTGGAGATCAACTATCTCCCATATCAGGTGATACCGCCTCAGAATATGCCTAGATCGCTGATGGGACCTGGGTTCCTTAGCCAAAAACACATCTCCATTGTTATCACAATACAAAGGTTTTGGATGCTCGATGGATGGAACCACTCCAAGTTCAGTTATGAACTTCTTCATTTAGACAGCCTCTTTGGCAGCATCGTTGGCAGCGATGTATTCAGCCTCCATCGTCGAGTCTGCCACGATTTCTTGCTTGGAACTCTTCCAACAAACCGTCCCTCCATTGAAGGTGAAGACAAAACCCAAGACCGACTTAGAGTCTTCCTTATCACTCTGGAAGCTCGAATCGGTAAAGGACTCCATTTGAAGTTCACCGTTACTATACACCCAAAACATTTCTTTAGTCTTTCTCAAGTACTTAAGAATGTTCTTCACAGTGTTAGTTATATGTATGCCCTAGAGGCCATTACTATACATTGGATGTATATTGTGGTGGATGCTGGGACATATATAGGTAGGACTTTCTTGCTCGACATGATAGTACGCTATCTGGTTGCTCTTTATCTTAACATGTATACTTGCAGTCTCTCTATTACATGTTGATAAAGCCCTTAAGATGTGTGCTCGACTTCCAGGACTATGATGTAGATCATACTAGTGGGGCATGGGTATTCCATGAGTACATCCTTCAATGTTCCTAGTTGTGGGAATATCGAGACGGGGCATCGATATTCCGGAGTAGACTAGCGTATATCTTCTCGACCCATGTGATGGGCGATGGATGATCCCATATCCATTGGTGTTTGACATCAGAGATGGTATGCGGGTGCTCAGTGGAGACTGGGTACACTGAACGGACTCGCCGAGAACTCCCAGATGGTATTATACCTCACGTCAGATGGCAGTTCTCTGGTGACACTGGTACAGCTTAGTCTGTTGACCCGAGATCATCATAGAGTCTTGTGTGTCTCCCACTGTGCTTTGATTTCCACCCTACCATGACTCTACTTAGTCATGCAAACAGGTGGTTTTTGGGTACAGTCCCGATTCACATGGAGGCAATGAGCGATAGGAGGGGATTCGTCTCTCCCGGTATTGGGGGTTGATGTTGCGCTATGCTTGACTGGCCATAACTAGAAATCCCTGGCCAGGGTTGCTGTGAATTGCTGGTAAGAGTTATCAGTAGTTTCACGCTTGTTATGGACCTTACGTCGGCATGACTTATCAAGCTACTGGGGTCTGACGTTTACCACCCCTAGGCGAGATATGCGACATATCAGACGAACAGACCGGACTGTATGGTAAGTGTTATCTTCATCCTCTACCACTTGCCATGCAGTAGAGTGTGTTATCTTCACAAGTTTTATGACCAAGTGAAGATGGAGCTTGATCTTGAGTTGCCTCGACGTAGATCATCTTCGGCATCGAAGTTGACGACCTAGCCCGCCCATTTCTCCGATGAAACCGACGCTAGAGTCCAGGATTCCGATGATCGCAGCGGAGGGACGTCAACATGGAGCTAGAGAAGTGGAGGACCGGATCTACAAAGGTTGTAGTCACTTTCACTTGTAGCAAAGTAGTTTGCTTGCATAGTTTCGCCTTTACCTCTAGTTAAAGATCTAGTTTAGGGTTTCTCGGCACATGAAATTTTTGAATTGGACATGTTTGATCTATTGTAGAACCTCTTGTATGTGCTTAGGATCCCTACAGTGGTATCAGAGCCTAGCTAGAGCTTTAGGCGAAGTGTCGACGACGTTAGAAGTCCGATCGAACCCGAAACCCTAATTGAAAACCCTTCTCTGTACAATTTTTCAAAACTGGGATTTTTGTGAATTAAAAATATGCAGAAAAATCAGCAGGGTTTTCTAAGAAATACTGTGCAGCACGTGTGATTGAGTCCACTAAAGCACCGTGGAACCGCGGCAGGAGCATGGCTCGTGCGGCGGTTCCGCGGCCGTACAGTCACCTCTTTCTATGCAGTTTGCACAGTAATGTTGTTATGCCATTCCTGATTCTTCTGGATAGTTTTAATTTATACCCCACAGTTATGTTTTCTGGGTTGTATTGGGAGTTCGTTGTTTCGATCGAAAGTTTAATTTCGTCTAAGTGTTTTTCCGGGTAATTTTAGAACATGTTAAAAAGTTCGACCGGATATAAATACCCAATTTTTCTCCTGCCGGAAAATTTCCAAGTGTTGGATTTTTCCGTGGTTTAAGAACGTTCTAAGTAGTGCAAGTAACGCGATGGACCCTCTAGAAGACAACAAACCTTAACTCGATTATGTGACCGTCTTGAACTGCTCTTTGAACCTTAAGGTTTGGGGCAGTACGGCATGCCACATGTAAGGCGTTGGCTTGACCCTTCTACGGCTGGACCGTTGGTACTGTGGCATGAAGTGAATGTTCTTGAACCTATTTCATGTGTTAAGCTGTTTCGAGAAAACTTGGGTGTTTGATTGTTCGATCGAAAAGTTTAACATTTTCCATTTATCTGGAATGTGATACAACATTTGTAATTCAGAAGTAGTTATGAGATAACTGAATGAATGTTATAAACACAGCAGTTTAGTCTCACTTGATCGGTTGCCACGGAATTTTGATGCGATCAAAAGTTTGTCGCAATCACGTAGCGTACGCGGATACTCGCTGGGTAAACATAATAGACAGCCACACCCCATAGCCCCGACCAAGTGACTGTACGAGAACCTCGTCGTCGAAAGCATCCGTTCGGGTGCTCGCGGCAGCGGTGTTCCGCCTTAGTGCACTTCGTCGACGGTATCGGGGGTGCGGCCGTCTACTGAAGTTTGCGACGAGCATTCGTTTAGGATGTCGGGAATCTTGTTGAATTGCCCGACTTGATATTGAAAAGTGTTTTCGATATTGAGACTAAAATTCGGGATTTATAATTGTTAGGCATGCGATGTCTAAGGAATTCATTTGTTTAGGCATGCGATGTCTAAAGAGTTTACGGATTCCAACAGTTGTAGTTTTACACTTTCTTTTCTGTGACCGTAAGTGTAATATATGATATTGCCGGTTTCGTTACTATATGTCAACGATAATTGGGATGGGCATATTTACTTATGTTGATAACATGTGATGTTATGTGTTGCTGGATATGTTATATTGGATCGTCGTGTTTGAATAGCCGGGGGTTTTTGTGTGGGATGAGTGTTTTTTCATTTTCATTCATTTAAAAACTTGTATGTAATATTCTTTTATTGGGGCACTTCCAGGTTGCGGATGATGTCACCATTTGTATATTATTTACTTTTCTGCACTAGGATAGACCCAAGGAGGGGAGCACAAGTAACCGGGTTCTAGGGTCCAGTGGGAGACCGTCTCGAGGAGTCGAGTTCGGGTCTCCTAACCCTAGAATTGGTAGGGTTGCTTGCTGCTCTCGTAGGGGTCTAGGGGCATGGGATTGGCTATTCATCGCGACCGTGGAATCCGTGTTTTATACTGGCTCGTATTAAAAACACGGACGTCCTAGTATATCCAATATTTCATATGATATTTTCTGCTGCGTTATTTGTGATGTGATCATGTGATTTGTTCAGATAGATATTATATATAGTATATATGATATATTATATAGACGTTGCTTATGTTATACACCCGCGTTAGCCCTGCCTCGCTCTGGCGTTAGTTAGCTAACCTAACGGTGCAGACGGGACATCGAGGCGAATGCGGATAGCATAAGCGTACGTTATATTTATCTGTGATGTTTAGGTGGACTTAAATGATGGGACATTCATTAATGTGATTAATGAAAGAAAATAAACCTAGAAGATGTTGTGGAATCGAATTTCAAAAATAAAACAGGTAGCTACAGTTCTTGCTTTGCATCGCGGTGTTCCTTGTAGAACATCCTGCACCTTATTCGATAAGGAAAGGACTGAGATCCCTTCACCGGGAGTGACTCCTTTAGCAATAACTGGCAGATGCTACAACCCTCGGTTTGTCTTTTGATTGCTTCTATAGTTTTCGCTTTGCACAGCGGTATATATGATATATCATGCACCTTATTCGATGAGGAAAGGGCCGACGATCCCTTCACCGGGAGTGACCCCTTTAGCAAAAACTAGAAAATCCTCAAAAACATTCCATTTAAAAACCATTTGATTCCGTAACGAGATCAAGTTCAAAGCGTTAAAGGTTTTATTAAAAACCATTCACAACCCTCCGTCATTTTAGGAAGTAGAGTACTTAGTATTCATGCTGTGTTTGTTGACCATAGTCAAGGCACAGTGTACGGTAGCTAAGTGATGTCTTCCTATACCGCATATGATGCGATTAGTTAGGAAAGTCATGTGGCTTTGTTGACCTTAGCCAAGGGTCATGTGGGTGGGTCTAATTAATCACGAAATGACGGGTAGAACTTGACTAGTGCTTATGATTTGTTGACCTTAGCCAAGGTCATAGGTGCTAGGGGTAAAAACCACTATCGGGAGTTTCAAGTGTTTAAATTTGCAATGAGATTGCATACCTTCTATATGATAGTTGGATCCCGATACCCACTGCGAGTAATTGTTACTCCTGGGAGAGTTTTGCACTTTACAATTAGCCGATCAAGTAGGTGTCTAGAAAGGTGTCAACGGGGTTACGCCTCTGGGAAAATGGGGTTTACTTTAATTAGGTCCGTGCGAAAGCACGGGGAACCTCCCTCAAAATACCGACACTGGCCTGGCTGAAAGATTGGCGAACTTGTAGAGTGTAATTAATCCCGGCTAGTCTTTCCTTTTAAGGTTTGAAGGAGGATTTGATAAAAACAGTGGGAGCCGTCCTGATTAGATAAAATAAATAACCAATCTAATCTTGCAAGAGCGCACGCAGAGTGTTTTCTTCTCTCTCTCTCTCTCTCTCCAGGTAGCGACCATATCACGCCTTAATCAAGATAATAATATGGATGTATTGACCGAACCCGCTTGTTATACTGAGCTGGGGAACGTTGGTCCCGCTCCAACTTATAATTGTTATAAGACAGAGCAGGAAATAAGGGAATACCAAAATTCCTATGCCGCCCAAACGAAGAAAGTGCATATGATGCATCTTCTTCGGGTGTGTTCGTTACACAGAACCGTTTCTCAGTATCCTCTGCGTCCTGGGTATCTGATACCGGATCAGGATCCCAGATATGTAATCTGTTACATAGGGCTACAGAAAGGTAGAGAACTGAGAACGGGTGATAAGTTTCATGAGACAGAAAACGGTGCAAGTGTTGCAGCCAGGTCTGTTGGTCACTGTCACCCTGTATTACCAATACATTGATTCTGAATAAATGCTATTAGATTCCGAACCTCTTTTACAAAATCTTATCAATCTCTTTATTTATTAAAGAAAGGATACAATTTTGTATTGTTGGATAATGTTTTGAACATTTCAAAAGTTGATCGATTCAGGCACGTTATCTAAAAGCATTGACATTCTAAATCAAACTACAGTTCCTAATATACGGAACACACACAAGATAAAGAGGTCAGAAATGAACGAATCCTTCTTGAGGCATTGTAGACTAGGTCATATCATTGCGACCCGACTGGCTAAAGTTACATTAAGATGCATATTTAAATCAGTTTGAATTTACATCTTGTGAAACTTGCCAGTCATGTCACAGAGATAAAATGACCATAGCTCTGTTTACTGGAAACGGAGAAAGAGTTAGTGAACTCTTGGGATGATGCATGTTGATGTATGTAGGTCCCCTGTCTACACATACCAGGACCGGTTATTTGTACTTCATTACATTCTCTGATGATCTCTCAAGATTCAGTCATATGTTCCTGTTGAAACATAAGTCCGAAGCTTTTGAGATATTCACATAATATAAGTTAGAAGTAGAGAACCAAAAACCGGGTATAAGTGTTATGTCCTTTGATGTGATCGAGGAGGAGAATACTTGAGCATGGAATTCCTGGATTATTCTAAAGGAGAATGAGATTCTCTCTCAGTATTACTCCTCTGAATATACCACAGCACAACGGTGTATCGGGGCGGAGCAATCGCACCATATTAGATATGGTGTGCTCTATGATGAGTACTACTGAGTTGCCTATTTCCTTTTGGGGTTGTGCACTTGAGAAGTTGCATACCTATTGAATTGGATTCGAATCAAATCAATGCCTACCATTCCATACAAGATAAGGTATGGGAAGAGCCCATCTCTTAAGTAAGTTAGGATTTGGGATTGTCCGACCTATGTCAAAAGCAAAATCCGGATAAGATCGAGGCAAGGTCAGTTCTGTAGAACTGGAAAGGTTCCAGCTATACAAAACTGCAGCTGATGATTTGACAGAACCAAAGGATTCAATAGTCCCCAACGAACCCCAGCCTCTCCGTCGATCTAGCAGGGTTCCTCATCCGCCTGAGAGATACTTCGGTTTCTCGATGACAGTGGGAGCAAGGATTGCATCATGAGATGATGACCCAACTAGTTTCGAGCAGGCCATCGATAGTAGGGACTCTGTAAGAATGGTTGGATGCTTAGCGATCTGAGATGGAATCCATGTGCACCAACAAAGTATGGACTTTGGATGCTGTATCTGAAGGGTTAAATCCCCATCAGGAGCAAGTATATCTTGAGAAGATTACTTGGTGTAGATGGAAATGTTGAGATTTTCAAAGCTAGACTTGTTAGTGGTTTTCGTCATGAACCAGGCGTGGAAAATGATGAAACCTTTTCCAGTGGCTATGCTTAAGTCCATCCGTATCCTACTTAACATTACTACATACCATGACTACGATATCTGGTGGTTGGGTGTCATGACTGCTTTTCTAAATACTGATTTAGAAGAGAACGTCTATAAGAACACAGCCAGAGGGCTTCGTAAACAGTGGGAGCAGCGAAAACGTGTTCAAGATGCTTTACAGGATAAAGCAGGCATCGCGGAGTTGGAACGTCTGTTTTGATATGCTAGTCAAAGAATTTGATTTCATCAAAATGGTAGATGAACCTTGTATATACAAAAAGGTAGTAGAGAGTATGGTGGTGATCCTCGTAGAGTACGTGGACAACATACTCTTGATAGGAAAAGAGTTTCCTATGCTACGCTCGGTCAATCTCCTCTTATCACATGGATTCTCCATATAGGATCAAAATGATACCTCCTAAATCATGGGTTTTTGGATCTATGAGATAGATCTAAATGGATGTTAGGATTCTCATTAGTTGTAGTGGGATGGTATCAGTTGATCCTGGGGAGAATCACTGGAAAGGTTCCACGGTGATAAGGACGACTGAATGTCAGTCGCAGGCATTGTATTTAACCTTAGTTGAGGGACGGTATGTTGGAAGAGTTCCAAGCTAGATACTGTGGCACACTAGACGATAAAGGTTGGTGACATCGCTATCAAAGATACTACCAAAGAGGAAGTTTGGGTGTATATAAGTTCATGAGATGAACTAGGTTCCTACCATTGTGTGACAATGGAAGTGTGGCTTTAGCCCAGGAACCCCGATCCCATCAGTGACCCAGACATATTCTGAGGCAGCATCACCTGATCATGGAGATAGTTGATCTCCAGGGTGATCGAGGTTAGGAGAGTAGACTCAGAGGACAACACAGCGGATCCACTCACAAAGGCTTTTTCCCAGAGAGAGACTTTTATGGGATGGTTGAGTATTAGATACTGCAACCACTGCTACAGATGGCCCTAGTGCAAGTGGGAGATTGTTAGTTATATGTATGCCCTAGAGGCCATTACTGTACATTGGATGTATATTGTGGTGGATGCTGGGACATATATAGGTAGGACTTTCTTTCTCGACATGATAGTACGCTATCTGGTTGCTCTTTATCTTTACATATATACTTGCAGTCTCTCTATTACATGTTGATAAAGCTCTTAGGATGTGTGCTCGACTTCCAGGACTATGATGTAGATCATACTAGTGGGGCCTGGGTAGTCCATGAGTACATCCTTCAATGTTCCTAGTCGTGGGAATATCGAGACGGGGCATCGATATTCCAGAGTAGACTAGCGTATATCTTCTCGACCCATGTGATGGGCGATGGATGATCCCATATCCAATTATGTTTGACATCAGAGATGGTATGCGGGTGCTCAGTGGAGACTGGGTACACTAAACGGACTCGCCGAGAACTCCCAGATGGTATTATACCTCACGTCAGATGGCAGTTCTCTGGTGACACTGGTACAGCTTAGTTTGTTGACCCGAGATCGTCATAGAGTCTTGTGTGTCTCCCACTGTACTTTGATTTCCCCTCTACCACGGCTCTACTGAGTGATGCGAACAGGTGGTTTTTGGGTAAAGTACCGATTCACATGGAGGCAATGAGCGATAGGAGGGGATTCGTCTCTCCCGGTATTGGGGGTTGATGTTGCGCTATGCTCGACTGGCCATAACTGGAAATCCCTGGATAGGGTTGTTGTGAATTGCTGGTAAGAGTTATCAGTAGTTTCACGCTTGTTATGGACCTTACGTCGGCAGGACTTATCAAGCTACTGGGGTTTGACGTTTACCACCCCTAGGCGAGATATGCGACATATCAGACGAACAGACCGGACTGTATGGTAAGTGTTGCTGGTTGGATTCACAGGAGTGTGAGCGGGCTTGCTCGTTGATCTTCTGATCGCTCAATACCCGGGTGGCCGTTACGTTTAGAAGACCGCTTGCGGCTTGTGGGTGCTTGATATGATCATCACCTGCTGCCGGCGTATTGTTGAGTCTTTAGAGTCCTACACGGAGGTTTCCTGGCTCAGGCGAAACGAGATAAGAGCGCATATGAGATATGTGCGGGACCGAGAATAATACCAGTATGTGATACTGAATTCTATTCTTGCGATTCGTATCATCGGACGGTTATATAAGATATAGCCGGGTTACCGAATCAAATGTTGATTCGATATAATGATACACTTGATATTAGTTGGTTATATGCGTTATGACCGGATCATTAAATCAAGTGTTGATTTAATGATTTAATGTATAATTATATATATGATATATTACTTTACATTAACTAGCATTTGTTCACTTAAGATTGATTTTCTCACTTAATGTGCACAAGTAGTATATGTGATATATTTTAGTGCACTTGATTGTATCATGTTTGTTGATACATGCAAACTTGGGTGTGTGTATGCTATACACCATATTTAGTTAATGGTTAGGGTTTCATTTGCCTTATTTATTTATTTTCTTTATTTATTGGCAAGAAACAAAATGGTGGTGGCTTTTCTCACTTTGGCTTGAAGCTTCATGAAGCTTCATAGCATCTTTGACAAAGTCTAATCCATTTGGTTCTATCCTTAACACAACCATTAGCCTCTACCCTAGTTTACTCTCTACATGAGTTTACTCACCCATGGTTGCTAAATGATAAGATTCACTTGAATTTTCTTTTAAGTTAATTCTTTTTCTTTTCTTCTTCTTCTTCTTCTTGATGAAGAGAAGAAAGCTCTCTTGAAAATTCCAAGTAATGAATCCAAGTGAGAAATCCAATTCCAAAGTGAACCTACTTCCTATTTCTTCATCCTCTACCACTTGCCATGTAGTAGAGTGTGTTATCTTCACAAGTTTTATGACCAAGTGAAGATGGAGCTTGATCTTGAGTTGCCTCGACGTAGATTATCTTCGGCATCGAAGTCGACGACCTAGCCCGCCCATTTCTCCGATGAAACCGACGCTAGAGTCCGGGATTCCGATGATCGCAGTGGAGGGACGTCAACATGGAGCTACAGAAGTGGAGGACCGGATCTACAAAGGTTGTAGTCACTTTCACTTGTAGCAAAGTAGTTTGCCTGCATAGTTTCTCCTTTACCTCTAGTTAACGATCTAGTTTAGGGTTTCTTGGCACATGAAATTTTTGAATTGGACATGTTTGATCTGTTGTAGAACCTCATGTGTGTGCTTAGGATCCCTACACACAGCTGTCCAGTGATTCACTTCTGGATCTGCTTGATACTTACTCACTACACTTAGTGAGTATACTACATCTGGTCTGGTACATAACATCGCGTACATGATCGAGCCTACTGCCGAAGCATAGAGTATCCCTTGCTTGCGAGCTCTCTCCAAATCAGTCTTGGGAGACATCTCTTTGGAGAGAGTGAGTCTTGTGATCGTGGGTAAATTCCTACGCTTGGATTCTTCCATACTAAACCTCTTTAGTATGGTGTCAATGTACCTGAATTGGGACAATCCCAGTATCCATTTAGATCTATCTCTATATATGTTAATCCATAAGATGTAGGAGGCATCACCTAGATCTTTCATTGAAGGTCTTTGTGATAAGAAGATCTTGACCAAGTGCAACATAGGAACATCATTTCCTATCAAGAGTATGTCATCCACGCAAAATACGAGGAAGACGACCTTACTCTCTGCCACCTTCTTGTATATATAAGGTTCATCTACATTTTTGATGAAGTCAAACTTTTTGACTACCACATCAAAACAGATGTTCCAACTCCGTGATACCTGCTTTAACATGTAGATTGATTTAAGCAGCTTGCACACCTTTCCGCTGCTCCCAGTGTCCACGAAGCCCTCTGGCTGAGCCATGTACACGCTCTGTTCTAAATCACCATTTAGAAAGGCTGTTCACATCCATCTTCCAGATTTCGTAGTCATGGTATGCACCGATGGTAAGTAGGATCCGGATGAACTTAAGCATAGCCACCGGAGAAAAGGTTTCATCATAATCCACACCTGGTCGTTGACGAAAACCTTTTGCTATAAGTCTAGCTTTGAAAGTCTCAACTTTTCCATCTACACCAAATTTTTTCTTGAAGATCCACTTGCTCCCGATGGGTTTTACCCCTTCAGGAGCATCTCCAAAGTCCATACTTTGTTGGTGTACATGAATTCCATCTCAGATCGCATTGCATCCATCCATTTCACAGAGTCCTCACTCGTGATGACCTGCTCGAAGCTAGTTGGGTCATCATCTTCCATGATGCAATCCTCGCTCCCACCATCAATGAGAAAACTGTAGTATCTCTCAGGTGGATGAGGAACCCTACTGGATTGGCGGAGAGGCTGAGGTTCGTTGGGAACTATCGAATCCTCTGGTTCCACTAAATCTTCAGTTGTAGGCTGGGTAGCTGGAACTTCTTCCAGTTCTACCTCTTTTCCACTAATTTCCTTTTCAAGAAATTCCTTTTCTAAAAAGGTGGCATGACGAGAAACAAACACCTTTTGTTCCTTGCTATGGTAGAATAGATATCCATTTGAATATTTAGGATATTCAACAAACTTACAAAGAACTGATCATGCCTCGAATTTGTCCGGATTTTGCCTTTTGACATAGGCCGGACAACCCCATCTCTTAACTCGTTTAAGACATGGTCTCTTCCTTCTCCATATCTCATATGGTATGGTAGGTACAGATTTAGATGGAACTGGATTCAATAACTATGCTGCTGTCTCAAGCGCATAACTCCAAAAGGAAATAGGTTACTCAGCGGTGCTCATCATAGAGCGCACCATATCCAATAGGGTGCGATTCCTCCGTTCTGATACGCCGTTGTGCTGTGGTGTATATGGAGGAGTAAGTTGAGAGAGAATCCCATTCTATTTTAGATAGTTACGGAATTCCATGCTCAAGTATTCTTCTCCCCGATCAGATCGTAAGATTTTAATACTTTTACCCGTCTGGTTCTCGACTTCATGCTTATATTCTTTGAATTTCTCAAAAGCTTCAGACTTGTGTTTCAACAGGAATACATGTCCGTAACTTGAGAGATCGTCAGTGAATGTAATGAAGTACGAGGAACCATTCCTGGAATGTGTAGACATGAGACCGCATACATCACTATGTATCAGTCCCAAGAGTTCCGAAACTCCTTCTCTTTCTTCGTCGCCTTCAATCGCATGAACCACGTGTCCAGTAAACAGAGTTTTGGTCATCTTGCCTTTGAGATATGACTGGCAAGTTTCATATGATGATAATTTGAACGAATTCAAATATCCATCCTTATGTAACTTAGCTAGCCGTGTCGCATTGATATGACCTAGTCTACAATGCCATAAGTAGGATTCGTTCATTTCTGAACTCTTCCTCTTGTGTGTGTTTTGTACGTTAAGAGCTGTGGTTTGATTTAGAACGTATATGCCATTATTAGCGAGCCTGATCCAATCAACTTTTGATTCAAGAAGATCATAACATTATCCTGTAATACAAAATTATATCCTTCTTTACTTAATAAAGAAACTGATATAATATTGCATATCAGGTTTGGTATGTAATAGCATTCGCTCAGAATCAATGTATCACCATTTGGCAATACAAGGTGATATTCGCCAACTGATTTGGCTGCAACATTTGCACCATTCCCTACTTTTACATAATGATCACCTATTCCTAGTTCTCTACCTTTCCTTAGCCCATGCAATATATTACATATGTGCGATCCCGATCCGGTATCTAATACCCAGGACATAGAGTGTATTGAGAAACAGTTTTCGATAACTAACACACCTGAAGAATATGCATCAGCATGCTCATTCTTCGTTTGGGTGGCACATGAATCCTGGAATTCCCCTATTTTCTGCTCGGACTCATAACAATTATAAGTTGGAGCGGAACCAACGTTCTCCAGCTCAGTATATTAAGTGGGTTTGGTCAATACATCTATATTATTATCTTGATTAAGGCCTGACATGGTGGCTACCTGGAGAGAGAGAGAGAGAGAGAGAGAAGAAGAAAACACTTAGCATAGGCTCTTGCAAGATTAGATTGGTTATTATCTTATCTAATCAGGATGGCTCCCACTGTTTTTATCAAATCTTCCTTCAAACCCTAAAAGGTAAGACTAGCCAGGATTAATTACACCCTATAAGCTCGCCAATCTTTCGGCCATGCCAGTGTTGGTACTTTGAGGGAGGTTCCCCGTGATTTCGCACGGACCTAATTAAAATAAACCTCATTTTCCCAAGGGCGTAACTGTAAGTCCACGTTACCTTTCCCGGTACTTACGGGCTTGCGGATGAAAAACAATTTTTCAAGAGGTGGTAACATGGACTCAAAATACGGATCTTTGTTAAACAACTAACTAACAAACCTAACAAGAGTTTTACCTACTCGGTTAGGGGGTTATACCTTTCTTGAACTCCTTCGTCTTCAACTCTTTCCGTTGTACGGATCGGCCTCACCTCGTCGTCTTCTTGCGCCGAAGATGGATCCACCTGAAAGCTTCTACCTTTGGCTTCTTCTTCGAACTTGAAGAAACTAGAACACTTGGTTTGCCAAACCTTGTGAACTAGGATGAGTAGAGAAGTGATATGGGTTTTCTTTTATCTCGAAGGCAATGTTTCTCAACTGATGAGAGGGTGTTGCCTTGAGCTAGAGAGAGAGCAAGAGGAAGAGCAAGAGGGAGAGCTCAAGCAAGAGAGAGAAATGAAATGAGAGAATGAGTAAGTCTTTTGCCATCCAAGCTCTCATAATCCAAAACCATGATTACTCATAATAGTAATTGAGTATTACGTGATGGTTCAAGTCAAAATGGCCATATCATTTCATACACTCAGTTTGCAAAAAACAAGCAAGCAAGCAAAAGTCTTTGCCATGAAATGATAGCCATTGTAATGATGATGGTCAACTAGTCCAACCTAGTTAACCGGTCAACAAAGTCAACAAGTCAACAAAGTCAACCCCTCATCTCAACCATGACACAATAATACTTAATTAATATTATCATTAATCATATTTCTTATTCTCATTAGGGTTTAGCAAAAGTCAATGGTCAATAGTGAACAGTCAACAGTCAACAACCCCAATGAGAATCCTCTACCCCTGTTTCTCTGTCAACTGTGCATATACACCCGCATCCGCGTTCCGAGGAACACGAATACAAACGAGATAAAACCAATCCCAAAATGTACACTAGGATCTGGCTTAAACCAAAGCCCGCTAGTGTTAACTGTCCGGACACCAAACGTGCACAAGTGCACGGATGTGACCGAACCCTGTCGCAAAACCATGCGACCTGTCGCAAAACCATGCGACCTCTACTCTTTTTCCTAAAGGCGAATAGCTTTCTGTGTGGGACTCTAAAGACTCGACACTACGCTGGCAGTGGGTTTAACCACAGACCGCAAGCGGAACTAGCTGTGCCTAACGGTCCCCAGATAGATGCCGACAAGAAGACGGACGAGGTGAAATCCATCTGAACTCCTACTGAGCCTGAATGTGACAATCTTTGTACAGTCCGGTCTGTTCGTCTGATACATCGCATGGTGGGCCTAGGGGGAGGTAAACGTCAGTCTCCTAATAGCGGTACAAATCGTGTCGGAGTGTGGCCCAGAACACCCTGAGATAGCACTGGAAACCTACTAGTATATCTCGCTTGCCCTGGCCAAGGACTACTCGTGTAATGGCTCTCCTAGACACAGCGCGATGTCAACCCTGTAGGGTTCCTAGGCACACTAATGAGGTCTCACAACAGATCAAACATGCCCAATTCAAATTTTTTCATGTGCCTACAAACCCTAATACGGATCGTTAACTAGATGATAAGGCGATGCAAGCAAGTAAACGACTTTATTGCTAAAGGAAAGTGACTACAACCTTTGTAGATCCGGTCCTCCACTTCCTTGGCTCCATGATGACGTCCTTCCGCTGTACCTATCGGAATCCGGACTCTGGCAAAGGTTTCGTCGGAGAAATGATCGGGCTAGGTCGTCGACTTCGATGCCGAAGATGATCTACGTCGAGGCAACTCAAGATCAAGCTCCAACTTCACCAAGGCATGAAACTTGTGAAGAAAACACCCTATACTACTTGGCAAGTGGTAGAAGATGAAGAAATAGGAAGTGGGTTCACTTTAGAATTGGATTTCTCACTCTTTTTCTCATGTTGCCATTAATGGTAGCAAGCTTTCTTCTTGTTTTAGAAGAAGAAGACGAAGAAGAAGAATACGATAAGTATATTAAAAATAGAAAATAAAATGATACTTATCATATTTGCAACCATGGTTTAGTGTAGAGAATTAACTAGGGTTTAGTTGAATGGTTAGGGTTAGGAGATGAAGACAAAAATGGTCACTTAGTCAAAGATGCATGAAGCATCAAGAAGCTTCTTGTATGAAAGCAACCATTTTGTTTTCCTTTTTCTTTTAACCAAAATAAATAGATAAATAAATAAGTGAAATGAAACCCTAACCATTCACTAAACATGGTTTAAGTCTTACACAAACCCAAGTTTGCATTATCATCAAACTTGATACAAACAAGTGCACAAAAATATATCACATATACAACTTGTGCAGTTCAAGTGAGAAAGTCAATCTTGAGTGAACCAATACTAGTTAATGTAAAGTAATATATCAAATATATAATTATGCATTAAATCATTAAATCAACACTTGATTCAATGATCCGGTCATGTCGCATATAACCGACTAGTATTCAATGTATCGACTTATCGAATCAATCTTCGATTCAATAACTAGGTTATATCGCATACAACCAATCGATACATTCATCGCGAGAATAGAATACGGTATCACATACACGCATTATTCCCCATCCCGCACATATCTCATATGCGCTCCTATTTCGTTTCGCTTGAGCCAGGAAACCTCTGTGTAGGACTCTAAAGACTCGTCAATACGCCGGCAGCAGGTGATGATCATATCAAACACCCACAAGCCGCAAGCGGTCTGCTAAACATAACGGCCACCCGGGTATTGAGCGATCAGAAGATCGACGAGCAAGCCCACTCACACTCCTGTGAATCCAACCAGTAACACTTACCGTACAGTCCGGTCTGTTCGTCTGATATGTCGCATATCTCGTCTAGGGGTGGTAATGGTCAGACCCCAATAGCTCGATAAGTCATGCCGATGTGAGGTCCATAACAATCGTGAAACTACTGATAACTCTTACCAGTATATCACTGCAACCCTGGCCAGGGATTTCCTGTTATGGCCAGTCGTGCATAGCGCAACATCAACCCCCAATACCGGGAGGGACGAATCCCCTCCTATCGCTTATTGCCTCCATGTGAATCGGGACTGTACCCAAAAATCACCTATTTGCATGAATCAGTAGAGCCGTGGAAGGGTGGAAATCAAAGCATAGTGGGAGACACACAAGACTCTATGACGATCTCGGGTCCACAGACTAAGCTGTACCAGTGTCGCCAGAGAACTGCCATCTGACGTGAGGTATAATACCATCTGGGAGTTCTCGGCGAGTCCGTTCAGTGTACCCAGTCTCCACTGAGCACCCGCATACCATCTCTAATGTCAAACACCAATGGATATGGGATCATCCATCGCCCATCACATGGGTCGAGAACATATACGCTAGTCTACTCTGGAATATCGATGCCCCGTCTCGATATTCCCACAACTAGGAACATTGAAGGATGTACTCATGGACTACCCAGGCCCCACTAGTATGATCTACATCATAGTCCTGGAAGTCGAGTACACATCCTAAGGGCTTTATCAACATGTAACAGAGAGACATAAAGTATACATGTTAAGATAAAGAGCAACCAGATAGCGTACTATCATGTCGAGTAAGAACGTCCTACCTATATATGTCCCAGCATCCACTACAATATACATCCAATGTACAGTAATGGCCTCTAGGGCATACATATAACTAACAATCTCCCACTTGCTCTAGGGCCATCTGTAGCAGTGGTTGCAGTATCACATACTCAACCATCCCATATAAGTCTCTCTCTGGGAAAAAGCCTTTGTGAGTGGATCCGCCGTGTTATCCTCTGAGTCTACTCTCCTGACCTCGATCACCTTGGAGATCAACTATCTCCATGATCAGGTGATGCTGCCTCAGAATATGTCTGGGTCACTGATGGGACCAGGGTTCATGGACCAAAGCCACACATCCATTTTCATACAATGGTAGGAACCTAGTTCATCTTATGAACCAATATACACCCAAACTGCCTCTTTGGTAGTATCTTTAATAGCGATATTACCCGCCTTTATCATCTAGTTTGCCACGGTATCTAGCTTGGAACTCTTCCAACATACCGTCCCTTTACTGAGGGCAAAGACAATGCCTGCGACTGACACTCAGTCGTCCTTATCACCCTGGAACGTTTCCAGTGATTCTCCCCAGGATCAACTGATACTATCTCACTATAGTTTGTGAGAATCCTAACATCCATTTAGATCTATCTCATAGATCCAAATCCCAGGATTTAGGAGGTATCACTTTTATCCTATTGGAGAATCCTTGTGATAAGCGGAGATTGACCGAGCGTAGTATAGGAAACTACTTTCATATCAAGAGTATGTCATCCACGTACTCTACGAGGATCATCACCATACTCCATACTACCCTTTTGTACATACAAGGTTCATCTACCATTTTGATGAAGTCAAACTCTTTGACTACCACATCAAAACAGATGTTCCAACTCGGCGATACCTGCTTTATGTTGTAAAGCAACTTGCACATGTATCCGCTGCTCCCACTGTTTACGAAGCCCTCTGGCTGTGTACTTATAGACATTCTCATCTAAATCATTATTTAGAGAAGCAGTCATGGCACCCAACCACCAGATATCGCAGTCATGGTATGTAGCAATGGCAAGTAGGATCTGGATGGACTTAAGCATAGTCCCTGGAAAAGGTTTCATCATTATCCACGCCTGGTTGATGAAGAAAACCTTTAACAAGTCTAGCTTTGAAAGTCTCAACTTTTCCATCTATACCAAGTAATCTTCTCAAGATATACTTGCTCCTGATGGGGATTTAACCCTTCAGATATCACAACCAAAGTCTATACTTTGTTGGTGTATATGGATTCCATCTCAGATCGCAAAGCATCCAGCCATTCTTATAGAGTCCCTACTCTCGATGACCTGCTGGAATCTAGTTGGGTCATTATCTCATGATGCAATCCTCGCTCCCACTGTCATCGAGAAACCGAAGTATCTCTCAGGCAGGTGAGGAACCCTACCAGATCGGCGGAGAGACTGAGGTTCGTCGGGGACTATTGAATCCTTTGGTTCTGTTAAATCATCAGCTGCAGTTTTGTATAGCTGGAACCTTTCCAGTTCTACAGAACTGACCTTGCCTCGATCTTGTCCGGATATTTCTTTTGACATAGGCCGAACAATCCCAAATCTTAACTTGCTTAAGAGATGGGCTCTTCCCATACCATATCTTATATGGAGTGGTAGGCAGTGATCTGATTCGAACCTTATTCAATAGGTATGCATCTTCTCAATTGCACAACCCCAAAAGGAAATAGGTAACTTAGTAGTACTCATCATAGAGCACACTATATCCAATATGGTGCGATTGCTCCACCCCGATACACCGTTGTGCTGTGGTGTATTCAGAGGAGTAGTATGGAGAGAGAATCTCATTCCCAGGAATTCTATTCATAAGTATTCTCCTCCCTGATCTTATCATAGGACATAATACTTATACCCGTATTTTGGTTCTCTACTTTCAACTTATATTCTGTGAATATCTCAAAAGCTTCGGACTTATGTTTCAACAGGAACATATGACTGAATCTTGAGAGATTATCAGAGAATATAATGAAGTACAAAGAACTGGTCCTGGCATGTGTAAACAAGGGACCTTACATACATCATCATGTATCAGTCCCAAGAGTTTACTAACTCTTTCTCTGTTTCCAGTAAACGGAGCTATGGTCATCTAATCTTTGTGACATGACTGGCAAGTTTCACAAGATGTAAATTCAAACTGATTTAAATATGCATCTAAAATGTAACTTCAGCCAGTCGGGTCGCATTGCTATGACCTAGTATACAATGCCTCAAGAAGGATCCTTTCATTTCTGAACTCTTCCTCTTGTTTGTGTTCTGTATACTAGGAACTGTAGTTTGATTTAGAGCATCAATGCTTTTAGATAACGTGCCTGAACCGATCAACTTTTGATATAGGAAATGTGTAAAACATTATCCAACAATACAAAATTATATCATTTCTTTACTTGTAAAGAGACTGATATGATTTTGTATATCAGGTTTGGTATCTAATAACATTCGTTCAGAATCAATGTACCGGCAATACAGGGTGACAGTGACCAACAGACTTGGCTGCAACACTTGCCCCGTTTTCTGTCTCATGAAACTTATCACCCGTTCTCAGTTCTCTGCCTTTCTATAGCCCTATGTAACAGATTACATATCTGGGATCCTGATCCGGTATCAAATACCCAGGATGCAGAGGATACTGAGAAACGGTTCTTTGTAATGAACACACCCGAAGGAGATGCATCATATGCACTTTCTTCGTTTGGGCGGCATAGGAATTCTGGTATTCCCCTATTTCCTGCTCTGTCTTATAACAATTATAAGTTAGAGCGGGACCAACGTTCCCCAGCTCAGTATAACAAGCGGGTTCGGTCAATACATCCATATTATTATCTTGATTAAGGCGTGATATGGTCTCTACCTGGAGAGAGAGAGAAGAAAACACTCTGCGTGCGCTCTTGCAAGATTAGATTGGTTATTTATCTTATCTAATCAGGATGGCTCCCTGTCACGACCCGAAAGAGCACGTGACTGGCCCTTGAACCATATGAAGTCTATAGGACCCCATCTGATCCAAGTAAGCCAAAAGCCCAGCAATCTAAAACCATTTAAAGAGTAAATAAGGAAAACTGGTTTTGAAAAGTAAAGAAATCATGTTTTGAAAATCAAAGTTTTTAAATAACTAAGCCGAATGTGTATTTTCAGGAAAGTTTACACATTTTAAAAATACACATTCGGTTTAGTTATTTAAAAACTTTGATTTTCGAAACATGATTTCTTTACTTTTCAAAACCAGTTTTCCTTATTTACTCTTTAAATGGTTTTAGATTGCTGGGCTTTTGGCTTATTTGGATCAGATGGGGTCCTATAGACTTCATATGGTTCAAGGGCCAGTCACGTGCTCTTTCGGGTCGTGACAAAGTTGGTATCAGAGCGCTAAGTTGACCTTGGTTCGAGTCTGAGTTTGACTATGTGGAGCCTAGGGCGTTATTTATATACGGAACTTAGGCTTGGCCTTACGGAACTTAGACTTAGTCGAGGGGGTATTATACCCGAACTTTCGTCGTGTAGGATGACCCTTGGTTGATGGAACCGGTGACTAAAGTAGAGTGACGTACCGTTGGTATGTTCCGCGGCATACTTACGACACGCCACTCCGCTTAAGAAACCTTAGGATGTACATTTCCTTGCACCGTATTATATTCCTTCCTATGATCTACCTTCATCGATACTGGTTATGGTTTTGCTGCCGCGATTGCACGGGCAGAGTGAGCTACGGCTCGAGTTGCGTCAGCAAGAGCTCGTCGTGGACGAGGACTGACCAGGGCGTGATTCCAGAGACATACGGTTGCATTGAGGCTTCGTATTTTGTGTTTCCGCACTATGAGCGTTTGACAGATCGCTGTTGCGAGATTTTCCGGTTGTGCTGATCGGTACCAGAGGATTGAGCCACTGATAGAGGCCAGCCAGGATGTGATGACCGTTGGTATATCGCTTATTCATGATGGTTGAGGCGCTGCTTAGCGTACCGACGAATGGGCCAGTTGTTGCTGCGAATGATGAGATATCGTCCAGATGATTGGAGCTACTGCAGCATGAGCATATTCTTAGAGATATGATAGTGAGTCGCTAGTCACCGAGGATTAATGACTAGGACATGTGGTTCGTTTGCTTACCCCGATGCGAGGCCATCAGATAGATTGATTCCAGCTAGAGGCGACTTCACGCAGATTCGTTGAGAGTCGATTGAGACGATCGAATGTCAGGAACCCATTTTCCAGGTTTAAAGTATACGGAAAGACATGCAAGCGATTCTATAGACCCTCTAGAAGAATGAAACCCTAACTCGACTTAATGACCGTGTGAAAGCCTTTGAACCTTAGGGTTTGCGGCAGTTCCGCGGCGCCATTTGTGAGGCTTGGGTTTGCCCTTCTACGGCTGGACCACCGATGCTGTGGTATGTACTCGATACTATTAAACTGTACCCGAGATGTTGAGCTCTTGGGGGATTGTGAGATTCTGACGAGTCGATCGGATGGTTCGACATCATTCGGATATCGTGTGATGCGACACTGCTTGGGAGACTCCAGATACGAGCATAGCCGTCGGAGCGCAGTCTGTGTAGCCACGATGAGATGAGTCCGAATCAGTCGATATTGGAGCAAGGTAGAGTAAAGAGTTCGCACGAGATTTCGACGAGATGACGTTTTACTCCGCTGACATCAGAGATGCGATATGCACGCCGAGGACGTGTTCGGCTAGATATCTTCTACTGAGTGATGAAGATACTGAGTTCGCAATTTTCAGTCCGTGTTAGAGACTTCGGATGGACCGTAGCCGAGAACATTGCAGTGCGCAGATAGAGACGCGACGTCGAATGGTCGATGATACAGACAAGCGGGACAAGAAGTTCGTGCGAGATGCATATGAGCTGTCACTACACCCCATTAAGATTAAAGGCCGGACATGCATACAGAGGCGCAGGGATGCGACCAGCTTCCGAGAAGATGTTGTGCTAAGGGTGCAGATGTTCAGAAAGCGAGGAAAGATTACGCCAGAGTACCAGCCTCCTAACAGTTTGGCTTAGGCAAGATCAGAAGAGACCTTGAGTAGGATTCCTTCCAGTACACTGCTGCAATAAGAGTTGCACCCAGGATCGGGTGTGTGATGGGCATTCAGAGGACCGGAGGTCGGCGCCAGAGATGTGCTGCTTTACGAGCGGTCGTGAGGATTGACCGAGAGGTGACCAGGAAAGTGCCAGAGCGGAATCGTTCCTGTCAGCACACCTGACCGGGCCGATGAGCCGATGGATTGCGAGATTGGTAATCTACAGGAAAGATCAGGAACCAGAGGCAGAGGACGCCAGCCGCGAGCAAGAGGCAAGTAGATATCTTGCGCCGCTAGCATCGGATGTACCGGTACCTTCTCGACCCTGAAGAAGGATATACCGACGACGGTATTTATGATTTGTGATTTGGTGATTTGACTATCACGTATCCGTTGCTTTAGATTTCGGTATTTTGGGCGATCTATTCGCATGATTTAGTCTTGATGACTGAGTTCCATGATATTTGATTTTGTGCACCATGGTTGCACCTACTGGGTATTTATACCTTGCACATAGTTATTACTCTTGAGATATTGATTGTGATTTCATGCCTATTTTATGTCGGTGATTTGATTTACGCTTCCAGCATAGTTTCATGTACTTTTAGTGTTTTGATTTGTGCACGCTGATGCACGCGGTTGTGAGTTTTTCCATCGCGGTACACCTGATTTGATTAAGCCGTGTTGTATGTTGTTTCGTGCCTTGGCTGCACCTGCTTATGACTTTATGGATTTCATACGGTTGATTTGATGTTGTGCATATGTTACGCACACGATTTGATTTTTGCACTCGGTATAGCTTATATGTGCTTGTAGTGCATTGATATGTGTTTTGTGTACGCAGTTGCGCACGTTTATGATTTTCTTTATATCTGGGTATACTTTGTGTTGCTGCTTACGCATTTGAGTTATTGCTGATATTTGTGCATGGGATGCACCAGTTCTATACTTCGTGCGTTTGTCGCACCAGTTTTATGTTTCTTGCGTTTATCACATCAGATTTATATTTCGTGCCTTTGTTGCACCGGATTTACATTTTGTGCATTACGGTTGCACCTGACTTCGATTTGATGTCTTTCGATGTGTCGATTTTGATTCTGATATTGATGTGGATTCTTGCACTCCGTACTTTTGACTAAACTTACGCATGTTTGGCGTTGCTATCGGATTTTGTGTTTCCGTGCATGTTGAGTGCGCAGGATCTAGATTTTCATTCGTGCACGATGGATGCACCGATTTTGATTTTCGCACATGTTGGGCGCATGTTTTGAGATACGATTTTGGGGCACACCAGATGCACTAAATCGAGATTCTTCGTGCATGTCAGATGCACATGTTTGGGCTGTCAGGCACATACGTTGCCTATGACAGATGTTTCGTGCACACCCGTTGCACCTAGATGTTGTTTTCTGCACCTGTATGGCACATAGATGGATTTTGATTTCCGTGCGCACCAGACGCATAGGGTGGTGTTATGTGTATTTTTAGGATTTATTTCTTTTGGAGCAGTACATTTCTATGATATCGATATTCGTTTTGTACCGAGCAGGACTAGTCAGAGGACAGTACCTGGATATATTTTGCATGCATTGATAGTTCGAAGGGATTTCCAAAGAGCGAGCTATGGTCTCGATATATATATACCTACGTGTCCGATATGACACGGAACGTTTTAAAAACAAGGAAACCCTTCTAGATTGTTTTCAAAACGGCGGAACGTACCTATTAAACAAAGGATATATATATACATATATAGTTATTTTCTTGTGAAAAACGTCCGCCACTGTGCAGTGTTACGCGCATCGCACAGCAACTCAAAAGATTGGGCATGCTTTACATCAGCTATTCACATGTTTAGATTGGATGTCTACATGTATAGTTCTGATTTATATCATATTGATTTTGTATTGGATTTGACATTTGTGTCTTTACCATGACTCCGATGATTGCGGGACGCTTGATGGAGTGTTACTTTTGAGTTATCTGCTCAGTACTCATGCGCATGCATTGCGCTATGATGTTTTAGGTATAGATGATTTCGGAGCCCCGATGACTTGGAATTTGTATTGAAATGTTTTAGTATTTGGGGGTTTAAATTTAAATTCGGGGACCGAATTTCTTTAAGGGGGGTAGATTGTAACATTTCCAAAATAATAAAATATTATTTTCGGTAATTTTTATAATTTAATATTATTTTAATGAATATTTTAATGTTCGGGTGGAATTAAATACAAATAAATGGGGAAAAATTTTGGAAAATTTTGGAAAATTCTAAAATAGGGTATTTTATGGAATTATACCATTTTGAGGTTTTTAAGACTAGTTATATGCTAATTTAGTGTTTATCGCGATTAAAAATCGCTAATTGGATTTTTAGCTTTTTTGTGTAAAAATTTGCACATATCATTTTCTACACTTGTGTTGCTTGTGCATTTCTACCATGGCTTTCTTTTGGGTCTACTATTCAAGTGAGAAGAGTTTGGTGGAGAAAAGAAAAGAAAAGAAAAGAAAAGAAAAAGTAGTATGATGAGAGAGAGAAAGGGACCAAGTCAACCTTCACCTCTTTTGATCCATGCCCCCCCATCATTTCCCTTCTCATTTTCTCTCCCCTCTCCCATTTGAGCTGCTGCTGCTCTCTCTCTCCCTCTCTCTCCCTCTTCTTGAAACCTTAGATCCACCATGAAATCAAAGCCAAAACCCCATTCCCACTTCACAAAACTTACTCCCAAGCTCACTAGCTACACATTGAACCTAGCAAGATTGGATTTGGAGGACTTTGAGCAACTCAAGAATTTTCTTGAGTTGCCAAAGGAGGTAATTTCTGCACCTATTAGAGTAGTATTTCATTTCCTTGTGCATCTATTCTAGTTCCATATCGATATTGTGTTGTTTGTGGACTTTGGAGAATTCAAGTTAGGATTTAGGGTAAAACTGAAATCAAAGATGAATTTGAGGATGGTGGTGACCTTAGAATCCCTTGTGTGATGCTAATTTGAACCCAAACCTGGAATTGGAACCAGAATACGGAATTACGGAACCGATATCGGAAAAACTGGAAATCTGGGACTGTTTTGTGGAATCTGCTATTACCCCGAGACCTCAAAAATGAAACTGAGTTGACAGTGAGATGTGCAGGCACCAATGAACCACCACCCCAAACCCTAGCCCCCAACTCCTCAACGAGGCCGCCAATTCTTCCATTCTGGCCGCAATTTGCGGCCAGAGCATGGTGGATCTACCTCGTTTTCTGTGCATGGCCCCATTTCCTCTAGTTTTGACCCTGGGTATGTCTAGTTTTGACTGATTCCATCTACGGTAAAATCAGGGTTGATTTTCCTATGTTGGTGCATGGTTTACGACTTGATTTAGCATGGATTTTGGTATTTGGTGATTCATTCCTGTCGGGTGACGTTTGGACGTCAACGACAAGTGGATATTGAACATGTTTACATGCGAGTCGATAGGTTTTTACCTATGCGGGTAGCGTGTGCTATTTTGGTTTCCGATGTGATTTTCATGTGTTTTAGCGTTGTGATATACTTGTAGGTACCCTACGAGATGTGAGGCAAAGAAGATGAAGATGGCGACATCGGCACCGACACATGAGAAGCAAGGTGAGTAGATTTATATCTACGGGGAGAAGTCGGGTGGATGGCGTATAGCACCTCCGCAGTCCGTGGTGATGTATACGAATACGTATACACACATATATTTATTATGTGTTGTTTAGGATTATTGATGGTGATAATGGTATTATTGGTGATAAGAATATATTGGTTTAGTAGTGCGGAACCCTAGAGTAGGGGTTGCACACATACACATATACATACACATATACTTGCATACATTCTTTCATATATCTGTGCGCATATGATGGTGTGTATATCTACACATGGGTATGGGACTATGTGTTTATATACGGGTTTTGAGGATGATACGTGGGATTGAGATGAGCCGATGAGATTCGATTGAGGCCGTGAGATTTGGCGACATGACAGAGTTCGTCTTGGAGATGTGATATGATGGTAGTGATGCCTGTCATGTGATGAGATATTGTGATATCGACTCAGATTTAGGTGGTTTCCATACCCCTCTCTATTGACTTGATTGTCGGGTTCGTAGCTCGCATAGTAGGCGTTAGGCTAGACCCGAGTCATACCTATTTCAAAACTAACGAATCGGGGATATTTTAAAGATAGGCAAAAAGGGTTTACACGGATATTTTCAAAAGGCGCATCTTTTCTTAAAACACCGTAGCCCTTATTTTACCAAAAGCCCTGATTCGTCTTATTTCAAAAGGCAAGGTTGCATGATATATCTATTGAGGAAGGTTCTCTACTGTTGCGTTGATTACTCGATTCCGCACATTCATGCTGTTTGCATTGCATCGCTTATATTGTTGATATAATTCAGTCATGCTGCTAGGACACCGGCACCATTATCGATGATGCGTATGTTCCACGTACACTGTTGCCGGCTCACACACTTCATCATCGATAATTGCCATGTCACTACACTGTAGTACTGTTGCATTCAGGATATGACCCTTGCATGACATACTGATATGCTTACCTTTCTGCTATATGTCGCATACATGCTGCTTTCTGATTATACGCAATGAGATATGATGTTTCCATGATATTTCTGGTTTTGGGAACCGTGGGTGTTTCAAAAAGAATATGTAATTGTTTTAAAAACCCGGTTACCCGTGATATGATATTTTGGTGTGTCCACCACGCGTTTTCTCGGTGCTGAGACGTATGCTTGAAACCCGATTCGAGGAGTGGATGTTCCGTTTGCGGGTTCGTGGTGGGCCCGGTATGGTTCCCCTCGGCGAGATGATCGATGGGTTTTGCCGATTGAGCCTAGAGGTGGGCGAGTACCTACCGGTGATTTTGTTGGACCTGGCGGTTATCCGGAGGATACCGACCGGAGTCGATAGATGGATATGGCGTACTGCCGGGGCCGAGGGCCGATACCGCAGACAGAGCCTGTGGGCCGATCCTAAGGTTTCTTAAGCAGAGTGGCGTGTCGTAAGTATGCCGCGGAACATACCAACGGCACGTCACTCTACTTTAGTCACCGGTTCCATCAACCAAGGGTCATCCTACATGACAAAAGATCGGGTATAATACCCCCTCGACTAAGTCTAAGTTCCGTATATAAATAACGCCCTAGGCTCCACATAGTCAAACTCAGACTCGAACCAAGGTCAACCTGGCTTTGATACCAACTTTGTCACGACCCGAAAGAGCACGTGACTGGCCCTTGAACCATATGAAGTCTATAGGACCCCATCTGATCCAAGTAAGCCAAAAGCCCAGCAATCTAAAACCATTTAAAGAGTAAATAAGGAAAACTGGTTTTGAAAAGTAAAGAAATCATGTTTTGAAAATCAAAGTATTTAAATAACTAAGCCGAATGTGTATTTTTAAAATGTGTAACCTTTCCTGAAAATTTCGGCAGAGTTTCCTTTGTAAAAACTGGCCCTGAACGGGGTACAACAAGAATAATATATATAAAATGATACAAGGCATCCCCAAGCGGGAGCTAGCTCTTCGTCAATCGACGGTCACCACCACGCAAGCAATAATAATATACAACGCCAAAGGGCGAGGATCAAAAGCCAAGAAGAAACTCAAAACAGCCAGAAAACCGTAATACTACAAGCGCGACTCTAAGGTCGAAATAATACAACACTGTTTTCTAAGTCTGAAACAATATACAAGTTTTGGGTTGATGGAATTACTAGATACAATGAATAATACATGAACAATGGCGGTTCTGATACAAAAGAACCCACCTATCCAAGCAAGTCACCCATAAGGAAGCAGTGCGCCAGAAATGCCGCTATGGAACCTGTACGGCAAACCTGCAAGAACTGGGGCACAACGGGGGTGAGTTGCCAACTCGTGAATAGAAAATATCTACAAGCAGAGATTGAATGCATGACCCATCCTAGGTCAATACGATCAGATATAAATAAACCTCAATATGAATAAAGCTGAAGCATGCTAAACTGGCAATGTAATCTCTATACATGAGTGTAGTGCCAAGTGCTCGTGCTAGTGCTAGTGCCTCAGGTAATAGCATATCATGAATATGAGGTACAATCAATGAAATCAATCTGCATGTACGTGGATCCCGTCCACTCGTCACCCAATAACAATAACCACCATGCATGTAAATATCATAAATCATGTGCATGGGAAAATAATATGAGGATATAAACCATCTGTGTCCCTCGCGACACGTCAAAATCATGAAACCGGAGTGCCCAGTATCGACACTCGAAAACATCATGAAAACTGTGCCCAGCATCGGCACGTAAATCCTCATATATCGGGCTCCGTCAGTCCGGATCGGCCCACAGGCTCTGTCTGCGGTATCGGCCCTCGGCCCCGGCAGTACGCCATATCCATATATCGACTCCGGTCGGTATCCTCCGGATAACCGCCAGGTCCAACAAAATCACCGGTAGGTACTCGCCCACCTCCAGGCTCAATCGGCAAAACCCATCGATCATCTCGCCGAGGGGAACCATACCGGGCCCACCACGAACCCGCAAACGGAACATCCACTCCTCGAATCGGGTTTCAAGCACACGTCTCAGCACCGAGAAAACGCGTGGTGAACACACCAAAATATCATATCACGGGTAACCGGGTTTTGAAAACAATTACATATTCTCTTTGAAACACCCACGGTTCCCAAAACCAGAAATATCATGGAAACATCATATCTCAATGCGTATAATCAGAAAGCAGCATGTATGCGAGATATAGTAGAAAGGTAAGCATATCAGTATGTCATGCAAGGGTCATATCCTGAATGCAACAGTACTACAGTGTAGTGACATGGCAATTATCGATGATGAAGTGTGTGAGCCGGCAACAGTGTACGTGGAACATACGCATCATCGATAATGGTGCCGGTGTCCTAGCAGCATGACTGAAATATATCAACAATATAAGCGATGCAATGCAAACAGCATGAATGTGCGGAATCGAGTAATCAACGCAACAGTAGAGAACCTTCCTCAATAGATATATCATGCAACCTTGCCTTTTGAAATAAGACGAATCAGGGCTTTTGGTAAAATAAGGGCTACGGTGTTTTAAGAAAAGATGCGCCTTTTGAAAATATCCGTGTAAACCCTTTTTGCCTATCTTTAAAATATCCCCGATTCGTTAGTTTTGAAATAGGTATGACTCGGGTCTAGCCTAACGCCTACTATGCGAACTACGAACCCGACAATCAAGTCAATAGAGAGGGGTATGGAAACCACCTAAATCACAATATCTCATCACATGACAGGCATCACTACCATCATATCACATCTCCAAGACGAACTCTGTCATGTCGCCAAATCTCACGGCCTCAATCGAATCTCATCGGCTCATCTCAATCCCACGTATCATCCTCAAAACCCGTATATAAACACATAGTCTCATACCCATGTGTAGATATACACACCATCATATGTGCACAGATATATGAAAGAATGTATGCAAGTATATGTGTATGTATATGTGTATGTGTGCAACCCCTACTCTAGGGTTCCGCACTACTAAACCAATACATTCTTATCACCAATAATACCATTATCACCATCAATAATCCTAAACAACACATAATAAATATATGTGTGTATACGTATTCGTATACATCACCACGGACTGCGGGGGTGCTATACGCCATCCACCCGACTTCTCCCCGTAGATATAAATCTACTCACCTTGCTTCTCATGTGTCGGTGCCGATGTCGCCATCTTCATCTTCTTTGCCTCACATCTCGTAGGGTACCTGCAAGTATATCACAACGCTAAAGCACATGAAAATCACATCGGAAACCAAAATTGCACACGCTACCCGCATAGGTAAAAACCTATCGACTCGCATGTAAACACGTTCAATATCCACTTGTCGTTGACGTCCAAACGCCACCCGACAGGAATGAATCACCAAATACCAAAATCCATGCTAAATCAAGTCGTAAACCATGCACCAACATAGAAAAATCAACCCAGATTTCACCTTAGATGGAATCAGTCAAAACTAGACATACCCAGGGTCAAAACTAGAGGAAATGGGGCCATGCACAGAAAACGAGGCAGATCCACCCTGCTCTGGCCGCAAATTGCGGCCAGAATGGAAGAATTGGCGGCCTCGTTGAGGAGTTGGGGGCTAAGGTTTGGGGTGGTGTTTCATTGGTGCCTGCACATCTCACTGTCAACTCAGTTTCATTTTTGGGGTCTCGGGGTAATAGCAGATTCCACAAAACAGTCCCAGATTTCCAGTTTTTCCGATATCGGTTCCGTAATTCCGTATTCTGGTTCCAATTCCAGGTTTGGGTTCAAATTTGCATCACACAAGGGATTCTAAGGTCACCACCATCCTCAAATTCATCTTTGATTTCAGTTTTACCCTAAACCCTAACTTGAATTCTCCAAAGTCCACAAACAACACAATATCGATATGGAACAAGAATAGATGCACAAGGAAATGAAATACTACTCTAATAGGTGCAGAAATTACCTCCTTTGGCAACTCAAGAAAATTCTTGAGTTGCTCAAAGTCCTCCAAATCCAATCTTGCTAGGTTCAATGTGTAGCTAGTGAGCTTGGGAGTAAGTTTTGTGAAGTGGGAATGGGGTTTTGGCTTTGATTTCATGGTGGATCTAAGGTTTCAAGAAGAGGGAGAGAGAGGGAGAGAGAGAGCAGCAGCAGCTCAAATGGGAGAGGGGAGAGAAAATGAGAAGGGAAATGATGGGGGGGCATGGGTCAAAAGAGGTGAAGGTTGACTTGGTCCCTTTCTCTCTCTCATCATACTACGTTTTCTTTTCTTTTCTTTTCTCCACCAAACTCTTCTCACTTGAATAGTAGACCCAAAAGAAAGCCATGGTAGAAATGCACAAGCAAATCAAGTGTAGAAAATGATATGTGCACATTTTTGCACAAAAAAGCTAAAAATCCAATTAGCGATTTTTAATCGCGATTAACACTAAATTAGCATATAACTAGTCTTAAAAACCTCAAAATGGTATAATTCCATAAAATACCCTATTTTAGAATTTTCCAAAATTTTCCAAAATTTTCCCCCATTTATTTGTATTTAATTCCACCCGAACATTAAAATATTCATTAAAATAATATTAAATTATAAAAATTCCCGAAAATAATATTTTATTATTTTGGAAATGTTACACTCCCACTGTTTTCATCAAATCTTCCTTCAAACCCTAAAAGGAAAGACTATCCGAGATTAATTACACTCTACAAGTTCGCCAATCTTTCAGCCAGGCCAGTGTCGGTACTTTGAGGGAGGTTCCCCGCGCTTTCGCACGGACCTAATTACAGTAAACCTCGTTTTCCCAGAGGCATAACCCCGTTGACACCTTTCTAGACACCTACTTGATCGGCTAATTGTAAAGTGCAAAACTCTCCCAGGAGTAACAATTACTCGCAGTGGGCATCGGGATCCAACTATCATAAAGAAGGTATGCAATCTCATTGCAAGTTTCAACACTTGAAACTCCCAATAATGGTTTTTACCCCTAGCACCTATGACCTTGGCTAAGGTCAACAAATCATAGGTACTAGTTAAGTTCTACCCTTCATTTCGTGATTAATTAGACCCACCCATATAACCCTTGGCTAAGGTCAACAAAGCCACATGACTGTCCTAACTAATTGCATCATATGCTGTATAGGAAGACGTCACTTAGCTACCGCACACTACGTCTCGGCTATGGTCGACAATCGTAGCACGAATACTAAGTACTCTACTTCCTAAAATGACGGAGGGTTGCGGATAGTTTTTATGAAAACCTTTAACGCTTTGAACTTGATCTCGTTGCGGAATCAAATGGTTTTTAAATGGAATGTTTTTGAGGCTTTTCTAGTTTTGCTAAAGGGTCACTCCCGGTGAAGGGATCGTCGGCCCTTTCCTCGTCGAATGAGGTGCGGGATATATCATATATATCACTGTGCAAAGCAGAAACTATAGAAGCAATCAAAAGACAAACCGAGTGTGTAGCATCTGCCAGTTATTATTAAAGGAGTCACTCCCGGTGAAGGGATCTCGGTCCTTTCCTCATCGAATAAGGTGCAGGATGTTCTTTAAGGAACACCGCGATGCAAAGAAAGAACTGTAGCTACCTGTTTTTATTTTGAAATTTGATTCCACAACATCAATTAGGTTTATTTTCTTTCATTAATCTCATTAATGAATGTCCCGTCATTTAAGTCCACCTAAACATCACAGATAAATATAACGTACGCTTATGCCATCCGCATTCGCCTCGATGTCTCGTCTGCACCGTTAGGTAAGGTAACTAACACTAGAACGAGGCAGGGCTAGCGCGGGTGTAAAACATAAGCAACGTCTATATAATATATCATATATACTATATATAATATCTATCTGAACATATCACATGATCACATCACAGATAACACAGCAGAAAGTATCATATGAAATATTGGATATACTAGGACGTCCGTGTTTTCAATACGAGCCAGTATAAAACACGGATTCCACGGTCGTGATGAATAGCCAATCCCATACCCCTAGACCCCTACGAGAGCGGCAAGCAACCCTACCAATTCTAGGGTTAGGTGACCCGGACTCGACTCCTCGAGATGGTCTCCCACTGGACCCTAGAACCCGGTTACTTTTTCTCCCCTCCTTGGGTCTATCCTAATGCGGAAAAGTAAATAATATACAAATGGTGACATCATCCGCAACCTGGAAGTGCCCCAATAAAAGAATATTACATACAAGTTTTTACATGAATGAAAATGAAAAACACCCGTCTCACATAAAAACCCCCCGTCTATTCAAACACGACGATCCAATATAACATATCCAGCAACACATAACATCACATGTCATCAACGTAAGTAAATATGCGCATCCCAATTGTCGTTGACATATAGCAACGAAACCGGCGATATCACATATTACACTTACGGTCACAGAAAATAAAGTGTAAAACTACAACAGTTGGAATCCGCAAACTCTTTAGACATCGCATGCCTAGCCAAATGAATTCCTTAGACATCGCATGCCTAACAATTATAAACCCCGCATTTTAGTCTCATTATCGAAAAAACTTTTCAATATCAAGTAGGTCAATTCAACAGGATTCCGGACATTCTGATCGAATGCTCGTCGAAAACTTTAGTAGGCGGCCGCACCCCCGACGCCGTCGATGAAGTGCACCAAGGCGGAATACCGCTCCCGCGAGCACCCGAACGGATGCTTTCGGCGACGGGGTTCTCCTACAGTCACTTGGTCGGGGCTATGGAGTGAGGCTGTCTATTAATTTTACCCGGCGAGTATCCGCGTACGCTACGTGATTGCGACGGACTTTTAATCACATCAAAATTCCATGGCAACCGATCAAGTGAGACTAAACCGCTAGATTTATAACATTCATTCAGTTATCTCATAACTACTTGTGAATTCCAATTATTGTATCACATTCCGGATAAGATAGAAAATGTTAAACTTTCCGATCGAACACCCAAGTTTTCCCGAAACAGCTCAACACATGAAATAGGTTCAAAAACATTCACTTCATGCCTTATTACCAACGGTCCAGCCGTAGAAGGGTCAAGCCAACGCCTCACATGTGGCACGCCGTACTGCCCCAAACCCTATATTTCAAAGGGCAGTTCAAGACGGTCACATAATCGAGTTAAGGTTTGTTGTCTTCTAGAGGGACCATCGCGTTACTTGCACTACTTGGAACGTCATTAAACTACGGAAAAATCCAAGAATTGGAAATTTCCCGGCAGGGGAAAAATTGGGTATTTATATCCGGTCGAACTTTTTAACATATTCTAAAATTATCCGGAAAAGCACATAGACAAAGTCAAAATTTCCGATCGAATCATCGAAGCCCCAAAACACCCCAGAAAACTCAACTCTTGAGTGCAAATTAAAAATTCCCAGAAAACTTAGCACCTAAAGAAAGAAATTACTGTGCAAAAATTGAAGGCTTACGTCATCAGATGGCCGTGGAACCGCCGCAGAAGCCAAGCTTCTGCCGCGGTTCCGCCGCGCTTTAGGCGTATCTTTTTGTCGTTTTGCACTGTAATTCTTAAAACTTCCTGCTGAATTTTTTAAGCATTTTTAATCTGGAAAAAACCACAGTTTCAAAAATTGGACAAAGAGGGGTATTCGGTTAGGGTTTCGAGTTCGAACGGACTTCAAACTTCGTCTGCTCATCGCCTAAGGCTCTAGTTAGGCTCTGATACCACTGTAGGGTTCCTAGTCACACAAATGAGGTCTCACAATAGATCAAACATGCCCAATTCAAATTTTTCATATGCCTACAAACCCTAATACGGATCGTTAACTAGATGATAAGGCGATGCAAGCAAGTAAACGACTTTATTGCTAAAGGAAAGTGACTACAACCTTTGTAGATCCGGTCCTCCACTTCCTTGGCTCCGTGATGACGTCCCTCCGCTGTACCTATCGGAATCCGGACTCTGGCGAAGGTTTCGTCGGAGAAATGATCGGGCTAGGTCATCGACTTCGATGCCGAAGATGATCTACGTCGAGGCAACTCAAGATCAAGCTCCAACTTCACCAAGTCATGAAACTTGTGAAGAAAACACCCTATACTACTTGGCAAGTGGTAGAGGATGAAGAAATAGGAAGTGGGTTCACTTTAGAATTGTATTTCTCACTCTTTTTCTCATGTTGCCATTAATGGTAGCAAGCTTTCTTCTTGTTTTAGAAGAAGAAGACGAAGAAGAAGAATATGATAAGTATATTAAAAATAGAAAATAAAATGATACTTATCATATTTGCAACCATAGTTTAGTGTAGAGAATTAACTAGGGTTTAGTTGAATGGTTAGGGTTAGGAGATGAAGACAAAAATGGTCACTTAGTCAAAGATGCATGAAGCATCAAGAAGCTTCTTGTATGAAAGCAACCATTTTGTTTTCCTTTTTCTTTTAACCAAAATAAATAGATAAATAAATAAGTGAAATGAAACCCTAACCATTCACTAAACATGGTTTAAGTCTTACACAAACCCAAGTTTGCATGTATCATCAAACATGATACAAACAAGTGCACAAAAATATATCACATATACAACTTGTGCATTTCAAGTGAGAAAGTCAATCTTGAGTGAATCAATACTAGTTAATGTAAAGTAATATTTCAAATATATAATTATACATTAAATCATTAAATCAACACTTGATTCAATGATCCGGTCATGTCGCATATAACCGACTAGTATTCAATATATCGACTTATCGAATCAATCTTCGATTCGATAACTAGGTTATATCGCATACAACCAATCGATACATTCATCGCGAGAATAGAATACGGTATCACATACAGGCATTATTCTTGGTCCCGCACATATCTCATATGCGCTCCTATTTCGTTTCGCTTGAGCCAGGAAACCTCTGTGTAGGACTCTAAAGACTCGTCAATACGCCGGCAGCAGGTGATGATCATATCAAACACCCACAAGCCGCAAGCGGTCTGCTAAACGTAACGGCCACCCGGGTATTGAGCGATCAGAAGATCGACGAGAAAGCCCGCTCACACTCCTGTGAATCCAACCAGTAACACTTACCGTACAGTCCGGTCTGTTCGTTTGATATGTCGCATATCTCGCCTAGGGGTGGTAAACGTCAGACCCCAATAGCTCGATAAGTCATGCCGACGTGAGGTCCATAACAATCGTGAAACTACTGATAACTCTTACCAGTATATCACTTCAGCCCTGGCCAGGGATTTCCTGTTATGGCCAGTCGTGCATAGCGCAACATCAACCCCCAATACCGGGAGAGACGAATCCCCTCCTATCGCTCATTGCCTCCATGTGAATCGGGACTGTACCCAAAAACCACCTGTTTGCACGACTCAGTAGAGCCGTGGTAGGGTGGAAATCAAAGCACAATGGGAGACACACAAGATTCTATGACGATCTCGGGTCAACAGACTAAGCTGTACCAGTGTCACCCGAGAACTGCCATCTGACGTGAGGTATAATACCATCTGGGAGTTCTCGGCGAGTCCGTTCAGTGTACCCAGTCTCCACTGAGCACCCGCATACCATCTCTGATGTCAAACACCAATGGATATGGGATCATCTATCGCCCATCACATGGGTCGAGAAGATATACGCTAGTCTACTCTGGAATATCGATGCTCCGTCTCGATATTCCTATGACTAGGAACATTGAAGGATGTACTCATGGACTACCCAGGCCCCACTAGTATGATCTGCATCATAGTCCTGGAAGTCGAGTACACATCCTAAGGGCTTTATCAACATGTAACAGAGAGACAGAAAGTATACATGTTAAGATAAAGAGCAACCAGATAGCGTACTATCATGTCGAGCAAGAAAGTCCTACCTATATATGTCCCAGCAACCACTACAATATATATCCAATGTACAATAATGGCCTCTAGGGCATACATATAACTAACAAACCCCCAATACCGGGAGAGACGAATCCTGTCTAACCGTCACTGCCTCCAAGTGCTTCGGGACTGCACCCAACTACTACCTGTTTGCACGACTCCTTTGAGCCGTAGTAGCGTAGTAATCAAAGTACAGTGGGAACTCACTCGAGGCAAAGTGACAGTGTCAAGTCAGCGGACTAAGCTGTACTCATGTCACCTGGGAACTGATAACTGACGATAGGTATAGTACCAACCAACAGTTCCCGACGAGTCCTGTCCAGTGTACTCGTAACCTAACGAGCACCCGCATACTATCTAAAGTACGATATACTGACGGCTGTGGGACAGATCGTCTCGCACACTGGGATGAGAAGCGCATACGCTAGTCTACTCCGGAGTATCGATGCCCTGTCTCGATAGTCCTTCGACTGGGGACCTGCATAAGGATGTGCTTGTGGATTACCCAGCCCCCACTACTGTGACTGCCATCACAACGCTGGTAATCAAGTAAAGATCCTAAGGGCTCCACTAATGTGTATAGGTGATATACTAAAATAAACACATGTACACATTAAAGTAGAAACAAACCAAGTAGCATACTACTATATTGAGCAAGATTGTCTATACAAGGTGAATATCCCAAGCTTCCATTAAGTAATAAACAAGCTAGTATGATACAGTAATGGCCTCTAGGGCATATACACTAACAATCTCCCACTTGTACTAAGGCCATGTACTGGCGTATCGAAGACCTATCATCTCGATCAGCCGCTCGAACTGAGTCTGGGGTAAGGCCTTTGTGAGTGGATTAGCAGTGTTATCTTCCGTAGAAACTCTCCGAACCTCGATCTCCTGGCGACCCACGGTCTCCCTGATCAGGTGATACCGCCTCAAGATGTGTCTGGATCTCTGATGGGACCTGGGTTCCTTCGCTAAAGCTATATCCCCGTGTTGTGGCAATACAAAGGTATTGGATCAACAATGGATGGAACCACCTGAAGTTCAGTTAAGAACTTCCTTATCCAGACGGCTTCTTTTGCGGCATCTGCAGCAGCGATATATTCCGCTTCCATCGTCGAGTCAGCAACGGTTTCCTGTTTGGAACTCTTCCAACACACCGCCCCTCCATTGAGGGTAAAGACATAACCCGAAATGGACTTGGAATCATCCTTGTCACTGTGGAAGCTGGAGTCAGCAAAGGCCTCGATCTGGAGGTCTTTTCCTCCATACACCAAGAACATCTCCTTAGCCCTTCTCAGGTACTTGAGAATGTTCTTTACTGCTATCCAGTGTTTCTTCCCAGGGTTTGACTGATACCGGCTTACCACACTCAGTGCATAAGCTACATCTGGTCTGGTACACAACATCGCATACATTATAGAGCCTACCGCAGAAGCGTAGGGTATAATAGACATGCGATCCCTTTCCAAATCAGTCTTGGGAGACATCTCTTTGGAAAGGGTCATCCCGTGACAAGCCGGTAGATTACCGCGCTTAGAATCTTCCATACTGAATCTTTTCAGTATGGTGTCGATGTACTGGACTGTGAGAGTCCCAGTATCCTCTTGGATCTGTCACGATAGATCCGGATCCCCAGAATGTATGAGGCATCACCCAGGTCTTTCATAGAGAACTTGTGTGACAAGAACCTTTTGACAGATTGTAGCATAGGAATGTCATTTTCTATCAAGAGAATGTCATCCACGTATAAAATGAGGAATACAACAGTTCGTGCTACAAATCTACTATAGATGCATGGTTCATCTGGATTTTTGATAAAGCCAAAATCTTTGACCGTCTTATCAAAACAGATGTTCCAACTTCGCGATGCCTATTTTAGTCCATAGATGGACTTAAGCAACTTTCACACCTTTCCGCTGCTCCCACTTTGAATGAAACCCTCTGGCTGGTCCATATAGACACACTCCTCTAAACTTCCATTCAGAAAAGCGGTCTTTACGTCCATTTGCCAAATCTCATAATCATGGAAGGCAGCAATGGCAAGAAGGATCCGAATGGATTTCAGCATAGCCACTAGAGAAAAGGTTTCGTCATAGTCCAAACCAGGTCTTTGACGAAAACCCTTTGCAACAAGTCTAACTTTATAGCTCTCAACCTGTCCATCTACACCAATCTTCCTTTTGAATATCCGCTTGCATCCTACGGGTTTTACCCCATCTGGAGCAACGTCCAACGTCCATATTTTGTTGGTGTACATGGACTCCATTTCGGTCCACATTGCATCCAGCCATTTTACCGAGTCAACGCTCTGAATGGCCTGCTGGAAGCTAGTCGGCTCATTATAATCAATGATGCAATCCTCTCTATCCCCGTCTATGAGAAAACCGTAGTATCTCTCGGGCGGATGAGACTGCCTACTACTCCTGCGGAGCAGCGTAGGAATGCCATGTTCTTTTGAACCCTCTGGTTCTACTAAGCTTTCAGTAATAGTCTGTGGTTCTGGAATTTCTTCCAGTCCTATTTCGCTCCCACCTGTTTCCTTTTCTAAGAACTGGTGTTCCAGAAAATAGGCATTACAAGAAACAATGATCTTTTGTTCCTCTGCGTAATAGAAGAGATACCCCCTGGAGTTCTTTGGGTATCCCACAAACTTGCACAGTACTGAGCGTGCCTCGAGTTTGTCCACATGCTGCTTTTGGACAAAAGCCGGACATCCCCAGATCTTCAGATATTGAAGATAGGTTTTCTTCCCACTCCATATCTCATATGGTGTGGTAGGCTCAGTCTTAATTGGAACTCGGTTCAAAAGGTATGCAGCTGATTCTAGTGAATATCCCCAGAATGATCGCGGTAACTCAGTGTTACTCATCATGGAACGTACCATATCCAATAGGTTCCGGTTCCGTCTCTCCGATACACCGATATGTTGCGGAGTGTATGGAGGAGTAGGCTGAGAGAGAATTCCATTCTCTTTTAAGTAATCCAGGAACTCGACACTCAAGTATTCACCACCTCGATCTGATCTCAGTGTCTTGATACTTTTGCAGGTTTGTTTTTCTACTTCATTCTTATATTCCTGAAATTTTCCAAAGGCTTCGGATTTATGTTTCATTAAGAAGACATAACCGTATCTTGAAAAGTCATCCGTAAAAGTAATGAAGTAAGAATAACCGCTTCGCGCATGTGTAAACATTGGACCGCACACGTTGCTGTGTACGAGTCCCAAGAGCTCGCTCGCTCTTACTCCGTATCCAGTGAACGGAGTCTTTGTCATCTTTCCTTTGAGACAGGATTGACAAGTTGCATATGATTGATATTCGAACGGATCCAAATATCCTTCTGTATGTAATTTCGTCAACCTTCTCTCATTGATGTGACCCAGTCTACAATGCCATAAGAAAGTCTGATTTATTTCCGGAGACTTTCTTTTGTGTGTATTCTGGACATTGAAAATCTGTGGTTGGTTTAATACGTATATACCATTGCTTAATGTACCTGACCCAATCAGAACTTGATTAAGGTGAATGTTTACAACATTACTTACAAATGCAAATTCATAACCTTCTTTAGATAATAAAGATAAAGAAATGATATTACAAGTTGCATTGGGTACAAAATAGCAATTATGCAAAACCAAAACGTGTCCATCTGGCAACCCCAGGTGATAGTCCCCCACGGACTCAGCATCCATGCCAGCTCCGTTTGCAACTCTGAGGGTCATATCACCTGCCTTCAAAACCCTACGCTTTCTCAATGCCTGCAAAGAATTACAGATATAAGATCCTGATCCGGTATCCAATACCCAGGATGTAGAGTTTATTGATAGATAGTTTTCAATAACATACACACCTGAAGCTGAAGCCGCAACTTGCTTCAGATCCTGTGTTCTGGCTTTCCAAGCCCTGCAATCCTTTTTCCAGTGTCCACTCTTGTGACAGTAAAAGCATTCTTCCTTTCCCACAAGCTTTCCCGCTACCTTTGTTGCTTTTGTCTTTCCCTTCGTATCCACTTTACTAACACTGCCCCTTGGTTTGGCGGGGGCTTTCTTTTTCTTTCCCTTGGCTTTCGCCTTGGACCTAGAAGAGGAAGATCCTCCTACAAACAAAGTGGATGTTTCCCTACCTTTCTGTAGGGTGCCCTCTGCACTCCTCAGCATGTTGAGGAGTTCTGAAAGTTCAACTTCTTTTTCTTGCAAGTTGAAGTTCAGGATAAACTGGGCATAAGTGGAAGGAAGGGACTGGAGAATCAAGTCCGTATAGAGCTCGTGCTCTAATGTGGTCCCTGGGTCTGCGAGCTCCTCAATGAAGCCTATCATCTTAAGCACGTGTTCCGCTACCGATGATCCGACGGCCAACTTTGCCGAAAACAACTTCTTCGACACTTCGTATCTGGCGATACGAGATTGCTCTCCATACAGTTCTTTTGTATGGAGAAATATGGATTCGAGGTCCATATTCTCGTGCCTCCTCTGATGTTCGTTGTCCATAGAGGCAAGCACGAGGCACTTGGCCTTCGCGCAGTCGATCTCCCAAGTCTTACAGATTTCCTTATCCGCGACGCTGGAGGTGGGACCTAGGACAGGGGGGCTTTGGCGGTAAGAAGATACCCCAATTTGTCATAAGTGATTGCCATTTTGACATTCCTGAGCTAATCTTTATAGTTTGGCCCTGTCAGTATGTTTTTATCTAGTAGTAACTTAAGTCCGGTCATGATGTTTGGTTGCTGCAATTAGGAGAGAGAAAAGAAACACTTTAGCATGATGCTCTTGCAAGTTTAGAGTGGTTTTTAATTTGTCTAAACAGGATGGCTCCCACCGTCTCTCGAATCCCTCCTCAAACCAAAAAGGAAGAATTAGTCAGGATCAATCTCACCATACAATACTTGCTTAACCGTTCGGCCAGGTTGGTGTCGGTACTTCGAGGGAGGTTTTCCAACGCTTTCGTGAAGTTCCTTAATTAAATAACCTCTTTTCCCTGTGGGCGTAGCCCCGCTAACACCTTTCTAGACACCTACTTTGTTTATAGCATTGATCGTTAAGTGAGAAATTTCCCGAGGAGTAGCATATACTCACAGTAGGATCGGGATCCAAATATCATTGCGTGAAAAAACTGAAGGAATCCTACCAGAATCATCACACTCCAAATGGTATGCAGCGCTAGCAAGTTTCAGTTCTTTTGAAACTCCCGATGTAGATTTTTGCCCCATGCTCTTATGACCTTGGCGTGAGGTCAAAATGTCATAAGTCACATGTCAAGTTCTTCCCATCATTATCCAGGTTAATTTGAACCCACCCATACATACCCTTGACGTAGGACAAAATGGTAGTACGACTGTCTCAAACCAACGCATTCTATCTATGCAATAGATAAATATCAGGCAGCTACCAATCACTATGCCTTAGCGTGAGGTCAAATTACATAGCTTGAATACTACCGAATATTTAACTGAAATGATGGAGGGCTACAGATGGTTTTGGCAAAACTGTGAACGTAGTGAACTTGATATAATCGATGGAACGAGATAGCTTTTAAAAGGAGTGGCTTAAGCTCCGCGTTTAAAAGTTCTTTTTGAAAAGAAACCGAGTGGTTTTGAAAGTGTTCCAACGACTTTTACTTGGTTTATTTTTCTTGCATTAATTTTAATGCGTCCCATCATTTAATCCTACCATTGCAGAAAACAACGAAAATATGACGTACGCTTATGCCATCCGCATTCGCCACGGGGCCAAGTCATTACCCGTTAGGTTACTTAACTAACGACAGAGCGGGGGCTGGATTAGCGCGGATGCAAAACATAAGCAACGTATAAATAATATCATATATAGATATACACATTCGTCACATGCAATGATAGCCATTCCAGATCATAGATGAACACATTGGATATACTAGGAATCCGCAATTCGTACGAGCCTGTAACGAAAAGCGGATTACACGGTCGCGATGAATAGCCAATACCCCACCCTAGACCCCTATAGGTGCGGCAAACTACCCGCCAAATATCCGAAGCGGAGCAACCTCCCTCAACGACGTGAGTAGGCCACTCGGCACTTTGAAATACCCGGTAGTTTGTGCACCCCACCTTGGGTCTATCCTAGGAGCAAAAACAGTAAAAAGAAATTATACAATGACGGCTACAACCCCGACCCGGTTGTGCGGCCAAAAATAATATTACATCAATTTACATATTACATGAATTGAAAGATAAAAGAAAACTCTCATCTCACAACCCCCCGGCTATTCATCCGCGACAATCCAATGAATTCATATACACATACCATCAACATTACAGATCACAGATATGTATAACCCCCACTAATCGACGTATAGCAATTAGCGGACGTTCAATACAGATATAACTCGTTAGCTTAAATCTTTTAGAAGTTCGATCAAAATACGGATTTTTAGACCCCAAAAACAAATTTTTCTTTCTGTAAAATCTGGGCAGAAAAAACATATCCCAAAAATCCCAAAACAGCCCCAGAAAAACACTGCAGGAAACCTTTTCCACGACCGAGTCAACTCGGCCGCGGAACCCCGGCGGGAGCATGTTCCCCCCGCGTTTCCGCGGTGCTTTGACCGAGTCGATGGACCAATTTCTTGTGTGGGTTTTAAAAAGCCTAAGCCGATTTTTAGTGTCAGATTTATTGATTTTTGAACAGAAAACAGAATCGGCAGAAACTTGATTTTACGGGCGCGTTTCGCGACTTTTTCTTCGATCGAACTTCTAGTTACTTTGCTAACTTGTTAGATAGTGTTTAACTAGGCTCTGATACCACTGTAAGTCCACGTTACCTCTCCTGGTACTTACGGGCTTGCGGTAATGATGAAAAACGATTTTTCAAGAGGTGTTAACATGGACTCAAAATACGGATCTTTGTTAAACAGCTAACTAACAAACCTAACAAGAGTTTTACCTACTCGGTTAGGGGGTTATACCTTTCTTGAACTCCTTCGTCTTCAACTCTTTCCGGTGTATGGATCAGCCTTACCTCGTCGTCTCCTTGTGCCGAAGATGGATCCACCTGAAAGCTTCTACCTTTGGCTTCTTCTTCGAACTTGAAGAAACTAGAACACTTGGTTTGCCAAACCTTGTGAACTAGGATGAGTAGAGAAGTGATATGGGTTTTCTTTTATCTCTAAGGCAATATTTCTCAACTCATGAGAGGGTGTTGCCTTGAGCTAGAGAGAGAGCAAGAGGAAGAGCAAGAGGGAGAGCTCAAGCAAGAGAGAGAAATGAAATGAGAGAATGAGTAAGTCTTTTGCCATCCAAGCTCTCATAATCCAAAACCATGATTACTCATAATAGTAATTGAGTATTACGTGATGGTTCAAGTCAAAATGGCCATATCATTTCATACACTCAGTTTGCAAAAAACAAGCAAGCAAGCAAAAGTCTTTGCCATGAAATGATAGCCATTGTAATGATGATGGTCAACTAGTCCAACCTAGTCAACCGGTCAACAAAGTCAACAAGTCAACAAAGTCAACCCCTCATCTCGACCATGACACAATAATACTTAATTAATATTATCATTAATCATATTTCTTATTCTTATTAGGGTTTAGCAAAAGTCAGTGGTCAACAGTGAACAGTGAACAGTCAACAACCCCAATGAGAATCCTCTGCCTCTGTTCTCTGTCAACTGTGCATACACACCCGCATCCGCGTTCCGAGGAACACGAATACAAACGAGATAAAACCAATCCCAAAATGTACACTAGGATCTGGCTTAAACCAAAGCCCGCTAGTGTTAACTGTCCGGACACCAAACATGCACAAGTGCACGGATGTGACCGAACCCTGTCGCAAAACCATGCGACCTGTCGCAAAACCATGCGACCTCTACTCTTTTGCCTAAAGGCGAATAGCTTTCTGTGTGGGACTCTAAAGACTCGACACTACGTTGGCAGTGGGTTTAACCACAGACCGCAAGCGGCACTAGCTGTGCGTAACGGTCCCCAGATAGATGCCGACAAGAAGACGGACGAGGTGAAACCCATCTGAACTCCTACTGAGCCTGAATGTGACAATCTCTGTTCGTCTGATACATCGCATGGTGGGCCTAGGGGGCGGTAAACGTCAGTCCCCTAATAGCGGTACAAGTCGTGTCGGAGTGTAGCCCAGAACACCCTGAGATAGCATTGGAAACCTACCAGTATATCTCGCTTGCCCTGGCGAGGGACTACTCGTGTAATGGCTCTCCTAGACACAGCGCGATGTCAACCCCCAATACCAGGAGAGACGAATCCTGTCTAACCGTCACTGCCTCCAAGTGCTTCGGGACTGCACCCAACTACTACCTGTTTGCACGACTCCTTTGAGCCGTGGTAGGGTAGTAATCAAAGTACAGTGGGAACACACTCGAGGCGAAGTGACAGTGTCAAGTCAGCGGACTAAGCTGTACTCATGTCACCTGGGAACTAATAACTGACGATAGGTATAGTACCAACCAATAGTTCTCGACGAGTCCTGTCCAGTGTACTCGTAACCTAACGAGCACCCGCATACTATCTCAAGTACGACGTACTGATGGCTATGGGACAGACCGTCTCCCACACTGGGATGAGAAGCGCATACGCTAGTCTACTCCGGAGTATCGATGCCCTGTCTCGATAGTCCTACGACTAGGGACCTGCATAAGGATGTGCTTGTGGATTACCCAGCCCCCACTAGTGTGACTGTCATCACAACGCTGGTAATCAAGCAAAGATCCTAAGGGCTCCACTAATGTGTATAGGTGATATACTAAATTAAACGCATGTACACATTAAAGTAGAAACAAACCAAGTAGCATACTACTATATTGAGCAAGATTGTCTATATAAGGTGAATATCCCAAGCTTCCATTAAGTAATATACAAACTAGTATGATACAGTAATGGCCTCTAGGGCATATACACTAACAGTAACCCCGTTAACACCTTTCTAAACACCTACTTGATCGACTATTTGTAATGTGCAAAACTCTTCCAGGAGTAACTCTTACTCGCAGCGGGTATCGAGATCCAACTATCTGATAGAAGGTATGCAATCTCATTGCAAATTTCAATACTTGAAATTCCCGATAATATTTTGCCCGTAGCATCATATGACCTTGACAGAGGCCCACAAACCATAGTGCGTTAGTCAAGTTCAACCCGTTATTTCATGATTGAATTAAACCCACCCGTACTATACTTGACAGAGGCCAACAAGGTCGTACGACTATCCTTCAAATCGCATCACATGCTTTGCAGATAAGCACCAATCAGCTACCACACACTACGCCTTGACAGAGGCAAACAAACGCAGCACGAATACTAAATAGTACTTATCTGAAATGACGGAGGGCTACGACAGGTTTTTAAGAAAACCTTTTGCGTAATGAACTTGATATCGTTTGTAGAATCGAGTGATTTTTGAAAATGAGTGTTTTTAAGGCTTTTCCTAGTTTTGCTAAAGAGGTCACTCCCGGTGAAGGGATCTCGTCTCTTTCCTTATCGAATGAGGTGCTGGATATTCTACAAGGACTACCGCTATGCAAAACAAAAACTTGAGCTACCTTTTTTGAAAAATTGATTCTATAACATCTTTAGGTTTCTTTCCTTTCATTAATCTCATTAATGAAGTCCCATCATTTATGCTTCCTAAGCATTACAGAAGAAACGAAAATACAATGTACGCTTATGCCATCCGCATTCACCACGGTGTCCCATTATGCACTGTTAGGTTACTTAACCATCGGCATAGCGGGACGGGACTAGCGCGGGTGAAAAACATAAGCAACATTCATTATATATCATGTATATAATAATAAAGCATTCGTCTCACGCATATAAAGTGATCACATCACAGAATATCAGCAGCAGAAGTCCACATATGAAATATTGGATATATTAGGATGTCCGTGTTTTATATTAAGCTAGAAAAAAACACGGATTCCACGATCGTGATGAATAACCAAACCCATATTTCTAGACCCCTACGAGAGCGGCAAGCAACCCTACCAATTCTAGAGTTAGGTGGCCCAATCTCGACTTCTCGAGATGATCTCCCACTGGACTCTAGAACCCAGTTACTTGTGCTCCCCACCTTGGGTCTATCCTAATGCGGAAAAGTAAATAATATACAACAATGGTGACAACATTCTCAACCCGGAAGTGCCCCAATAAAATAATATTACATACAAGTTTTTACATGAATGAAAATGAAATAAAACTCTCATCTCACATAAAAAACCCCGGCTATTCAAACATGACGATCCAATATAACATATCACAGCAACACATAACATCACATCTCATCAACGTAAGTAAATATGCATATCCCAATTGTCGTTGACATATAGCAACGAAACCGGCGATACACCACATATTACACTTACGGTCGCAGAAAAGAAAATGTCAAACTACAACATTTAGAATCGACACTGCCCTTAGACATTATAAACCTGGAATATCTCATATTTCAGATTTCATGCCTAACATTGTAAATCTTACATTTGGGTCTCACTCATGAAAACACATTTTCAAAAGAAATCGGGTAATTCAACAAGATTCTCGATTCCTTCCGAGACCGAAATGTTAAATTTACAAGCAACTAAACAATTTTCACAAAACTAATTAGTGTAAATTCCAAATATTGATCACATAACTATTGGCTATAGTGCCCTCAAGTCAACTATTGGATCACATGCACACGATTGCAATGATTGAGGGATGACCTATACCGGTAGGACAGTCTAACTCAAGATGATAGTATACTATCTGGTTTGTCTTTATCATCATGTACATGCTTCAGGTGACATTACAGATCACTATTACATGTTGATAGAGCCCATAGGATTCTTGCTTGACTATCAGCAGTATGATGGCGGTCATATACGTGAGAGTTGGGTGGTCTATAAGCACAACCTTAAAGTGTCCCTAGTCGTGGGAGTTTCGATACTGGGCATCGATACTCCAAGAGTAGACTAGTGTATACGGATCGAGACCCCGATGAGGGGCGGTGGCCGGTCTCACAAGCCATTGGTGTCAGTTGGTTCACCTAAGATGCATACAGGTGCTCATTGGGTTATGAGTACACCGGACGGACTTGTCGGGAATATGCTAGTTGGTATTATACCTATTGTCAGATGGCAGTTCCCTAGTGACATGTATACAGGTTAGTCTATCGACCTGAGATCGTCATTTGTCTCGTATGAGTTCCCACTGTGCTTTTATTACTACCCTACCACGGCTCAAAGGAGTCATGCAAACAGGTTTTAGTTGGGTATAGTCCCGACTATATAGAGGCGGTGAGTGGATTGTCAAGGGATTCATCTCTCCCGGTATTGGGGGTTGAGGTCGCGGAGTGCACGGGTGGCCATCACCAGAAATCCTCGGCTGGTGTGGTCGAGAATTACCGATCTAGGATCGATAGTTTCTCAGTTGGTGATAGGTTTCATGCCGACACTAAATGTCGCGTTATTAGGGGTCTGACTTTATCCACCCCCTAGACTCGATATGCGATACTCATAGACGCACGGACCAGACTGTACAGATATTGTCACTATCAGGCTCAGTAGGGTTTCAGGATGAGTTTGCTCGTCGGCCTCCTTTTAGCTCAATATCTGGGTAGCCGTTACGTACAGCTAGTGCTACTGACGTGCTTGTGGTTAAACCTAATGCCAGCGTATTGACGAGTCTTTAGAGTCCCACACAGAGGGTTTCCCTGATTCGGGCGAAACGTTGTAGATGCCATATGGTTTTATGGCAGGGTTTGATCATATACGCGCACTTGTCCATGGATCATGATCATATGGATAATACTAGTGGGTTTTGGTTTAAGCCGGATCCTAGTATTATATTGTTGGATTATTTTCGTCTCGTTGTATTCGTATTCAGTCGAACTATGGATGCTGGTATGTATATATGGATGATGGGTATTCTTGTAATTCGTTACGAGTTTAATTTATGGTTGTCATTTCTTTTCTTTGATTTAAACATTTAGTTTAATGTTTAATATTGTTTTGATGGAAATTGTGAGTGCAAGTTTTGTTTTTGTGCATTGATTGTGGCATGGTGAGTTTTGGAGTGTGTTGTGAGATATTTGTGAATGGGTGGCTGATATTTTTTGGTGCTAAGATATTTCTTTAGTTGCACATATACCTCACAACTTCTTATGAAACAAGAGTGGCTGTTCTTTTTGGGTGCAGGACAAATTCGTAGCTGTTTTTTTTGTGGAGAAAAAAAATTTCTTTAGTTTCCATCATAAACACTCACAAAACACTTGGCCACAACAACAGCCACTTCATTTTTTTCTTTCAAGAGTTGGCCAAAATTCTTTTGCTCACACTTCTTCATCCTATGGTAACTTCTTTCACCTTCACCCTAATATGTCTAATGTGTTGAGCAACCTAGGGTGTATTGATACAAAATATTCACACACAATCTCTACTTCATCTTAGGTATCTTGGCTAGCAAACTGGATGCCCGAGTTGCTTCGGTTTTGAAGCGGGAGCCCATATTACTAATCCTCGACGTGGATCTTCTTCGACGAGGGAGACCGGAGACCAAACTTGATCGAGGAAACCGCGAGGTGCTTGGGACAGAGGTTGAAGACCGAAGGACACGGATCGATCGGTATAAGCTCTCTAAACTCTTTTTACAGTTAACTAGTATAGGGTTAATAGTTCGATCCGGGAATCGGGTTCCGTTAGCGCCGGATTTCTAAAAGTTTTTGTTCCGCGTTTGGCCATGGATTGATGGCCGGGGCGCTGGCATTACCATACATGGTATCAGAGCCAACCTATTAACTACTTACTAGTTGGTTTAGATGATGTTAAAGTATCAAAACCGAAATAACTCCAAATCAACACCAACCTATATTCCATTCTCTAATGATTTTTCCTGAGTCTTCTAAAAATATTTTAGTAAATGCAGAAGACAACCAAGGCGACCACTAGAGCTCACACCAAACACGAGCCCATAATTCAACAATGGACCCGGCCACATTGGCCAAATTTTCGAGCTGGCCGGTCTGGGATTGGAGTTGGAACTTGTAATTTCTAGTGTGCTTTAGTCTCTGGAATATTGGTTCAATGGTATTGCTAGTTTAGCCCAGTTTGGATATGGTTTTATCTATTTATTTGGGGCTATTCAGGGTTATTTCGAAATCAATATTTCTAACATTGTTTAAAGTTTATAGTACACGCATTACTATCTGTGACCGTGAATGTCATTAGAGCGGTACAACTTGTCTAATTGCTATAGTTCTTCTAGACGGGTTTGCGAACGTGACATTCACGTTGATATTCTGTGTTGTGTTGTGCTGTTGCGGATTCGTCGTGGTGGATAGCTTGGGTGCAATGTTAGTAAAATTTAGTTTTATTTGTATATTTGATATCGTGGGATGAGCGTCCGACATGTGGACTACCGTCACTGCCCGTCTGTATATTATTTGTTTGGGGCCCGACCGTGTTGAGGTCGATGTCACTATTGTACATATTTTCTTTTCTGTACTAGGATTACCCCGTGATGGAGTGCAAGGATAGCTGGGTTCTGGAGGGCAACGGTTCCGCATCTCATGGCGTTGAGAAGGAAGGGGCCTCACTCTAGAATTGGCAGGCTATTCACTGCACTCGTAGGGGGTACAGGTTGACCCAACGAGGGGTGCTCAAGTTTCCGGATTCCGTGAAGTGCCGGGTGGCCCATTCACTTTGATGAAGGGGGCTGCCTCGCTTTTGGTTTTTGGCGGGTAACTTACCGCGCTCGTAGGGGTCTAGGTTTTCATTGCATAGGCTATCCACACGACCAGGGGAACGTCGGGTTTAACTTGCGGCTCAAAGGAAACCCGAGGCTCCCAGATTATCTGTATTGTTCTATGATTCTTATTGCTTATCTGTGAAGTTGCATTTATCACGCCTGGAGCGATTATTATATATTGCTATATATATACTAGTAGATGTTGTATATGTTTTACACTCGTGCTAGTCCAGCCCCCGCTCTGTCGTTAGTTAAGTAACCTAACGGTTGATGACGGGGCCCAGTAGCGAATGCGAATGGTGTATACATACATCATATTTTCGTTCTTTTGTTGTGTGATTAATTGATGGGACTGCATTGATTCTGATCAATGCAAAGAAAACGGACCTAACTGATTTGTTGGAACAATTTTCAAAAGTTGTTATTACAAGGACGTTTTCTTTTGTTTTGCATGGTGTTATTCGGTTATGAATATCCAGCACCTCATTCGACGAGGTAAGAGCCGAGATCCCCTCACCGGGAGTGTCCTCTTGGGCAGAAGTTTGCGTCAGGGTAATAACTTCACCATAGTCGATTACTTTTTTGCTTTGCATCTGTTAGTTATATGTATGCCCTAGAGGCCACTGTACATAGGATGTATAATGTAGTGGATGCTTGGACATATATAGGGAGGACTTTCTTGCTCGACATGATAGTATGCTATCTGGTTACTCTTTACCTTAACGTGTACACTGATTGTCTCTCTGTTACATGTTGGTAAAGCCCTTAGGATGTGTACTTGACTACCTGGACTATGATGCGGATCATACTAGTGGGGACATGGTAGTCCATAAGTACATCCTTCAAGGTCCCTAGTCGTGGGTGTATCGAGACGGGGCATCGATATACCAGAGTAGACTAGCGTATACCTTCTCGACCCATACAGATTGGCGATGGATGATCCCATATCCATTGGTGTTTGACATCAGAGATGATATGCGGGTGCTCAGTGGAGACTGGGTACACTGGACGGACTCGCCGAGAACTCCCAGATGGTATTATACCTTACGTTAGATGGCAGTTCTCTGGTGACACTGGTATAGGTTAGTCTGTAGACCAAAGATCGTCATAGAGTCTTATATGATTCCCACTGTGCTTTGATTTCCACCTTACCACGTCCAAGAGGGCGTGCAAAACGGTGGTTTTTGGGTACAGTCCCGAATCACATGGAGGCAATGAGCGATAGGAGGGGATTCGTCTCTCCCGGTATAGGGAGTTGATGTTGCGCAGTGTTCGATTGGCTATAACCGGAAATCCCTGGCCAGGGTTGCTGAGATTTATTGCTAAGTGTTACCAGTAATTTCTCGAACTGTTATAGACCTTATATCGACACGACTTATCGAGCTACTGGGGTCTGACGTTTACCACCCCTAGGCAAGATATGCGACATATCAGATGATCAGACCGGACTGTACGGTAAGTGTTACTGGTTGGATTCACAGGAGTGTGAGCGAGCTTGCTCGTTGATCTTCTGATCGCTCAATACCCGGGTGGCCGTTACGTTTAGCAGATTGCTTACGGCTTGTTGGTGTTTGATATGATCATCACCTGCTGCCGGCGTATTGACGAGTCTTTAGAGTCCTACACAGAGGTTTCCTGGCTCAAGCGAAACGAAATAGGAGCGCATATGAGATATGTGCGGGATCGAGAATAATGCATGTATGTGATACCGTATTCTATTCTCGCGATGAATGTATCGATTGGTTGTATGCGATATAACCTAGTTATCGAATCGAGGATTGATTTGATAAGTCGATACATTGGATATTAGTCGGTCATATGCGATGTGACCGGATTGTTAAATCAAGTGTTGATTTAATGATTTAATGTATAATTATATATTTGATATATTACTTTACATTAACTAATATTGGTTCACTTAAGATGTTTTTCTCACTTGTTTGTGCACATTGTATATGTGATATATTTTTGTGCACAAGTTTGTATCATGTTTGATGATACATGCAAACTTAGGTGTATGTTTGAATTAAACCATGGTTAGTTAATGGTTAGGGTTTCATTTGCTTTATTTGCTTATTCGGTTATTTATTTATTCATTATGGCAAGAAATAAAATGGTGGCTTTATTTGGATTTCACTTGAAGCTTCATGAAGCTTTGAAAAGTTCAACCATTTTTGTTTCTTTTGCCTAACCTAACCATTCACCTCCTACAGTGGATACTCGCCGGTAAAACTTAATAGATAACCACGCCCCATAGCCCCGACCAAGTGACTGTAGGAGAACCCCGTCGCCGAAAGCATCCGTTCAGGTGACTGATCACGATTACATTTATCTCATGTGAGTTCCCACTGTGCTTTGATTTCTACCCTACCACGGCTCAAAGGAGTCGTGCAAACAGGTAGTTTTTGGGTACAGTCCCGAGCCACATGGAGGCACGTGAGCGGATCGGCAGGGGATTCGTCTCTCCCGGTATTGGGGGTGGAGGTCGTACTGTGTCTAGGAAAGCCATTACACCAAGTCCTTAGCCATGGCAGGTGAGATTTACTGGTAGGTACTCTAGTAGTATCTCAGGGTGTTCAGGGCTTGTCTCCGACACGACTTATACAGCTATTGGGGGTCTGACGTTACTAGCCCCCTAGGCAGGATATGCGATACTCATAGACAAACGGACCGGACTGTATATACATTGTCACTGTTAGGCTCAGTAGGGTTTCTGGATGAGTTCGCTCATCTGCCTCCCTTGAGGTCAGTCCATAGGCAGCCGTTACGCACAGCTAGTGCCGCTGATGGCTTGTGGTTAAACCCACTGCCAGGGTACTGACGAGTCACTAGAGTCCCCCACAGATTGTTTTCCCAAGTTCGGGCGAAACGTTGTAGAGGCCGTATGGTTTCATGGCAGGGTTCGGAAATTGCACGTGCGTTTATGCACGTGTCATATTTCGGGCAGATAATACTGGTGTGCTTTGGTTTAAGCCGGATCCATGTATTATACAGAGTAGATATAATATCTTTGTCTCAGTTGCATTTGTATTCGGTCGTAATACAAATGCGGGTATATTTATACAGTTACGGGGTTATCCTGAAATTCGTTTCGGGATCACTTTTGGAAGTTGCCAGTTTCCAGTTTTCTATCAGCCGTATTTAACATTTGGTTAAATACGGATTTATCTTTTCTTGAGATGAGTGTAGAATCTTCTAAAAGGTTCTAGAAGTGGTGAGGTGTTTAGTGAGTCATGGTTGCATTTAATGATTCCATTAATTCATGATGACTTGGCTAATGATTCATCATTTTCATTAATTGTGTTCACACTTTATGTTCACACTAGATATTTTTCTTATTGTCACCTCCCCCTCTCCTACACTCACCCTCCACCTCCATATATGTGGTCGGCCCCCTCTTCTCTCATTCACTCTCACTTGGTAGAAAAAGAAATGGTTGTTGGTTAAAAATATTATGATAGTTTCGGTGTATGGAATTTCACAGCTCATTTCATTCCATCACCCGATTCCCATGGCAACTTCATTAACCGTTCATCCATGGCTTTGGACGAAGCGAGACAAAGTCTTCTACTCATTTTCTACATCAATCTTGGTCATCTCTTCTAGCAAACTTGATGACCGAGTTGCCTTGAGTCAGAGGCGGGAGCCCGTTTAAAGATCCGATGACGTGGTGCCACCTGGACTCGGAGATCGGAGATCGACGAGATCGAAGCAGCCGCAACGGAGCATGGGATGATGGTTAAAGAATGAAGGACTCGGATCGTTCGGTATAACCTTTCTTCCCTCGTTGTAGATTGTTAGTTTAGCGTTAATGGCAGATCCGGGTTATAGTATGCGATAGCGCCAGTTATAAAAGTTTTTGTTCCGCATTTGTCGTCCGAAAGACGGCCGGGGCTCTACCGTAGACTTACATGGTATCAGAGCCACGCCATTAAGCTTTACTAACTTGTGCTAACGCGTTTAAAAGATCGATCAAACCGGATAACGAAAACCGCAAAATTCAAAATTCTGAGTTTCTGTTGATTTTTAAAGGGTTCCAAAAATTATTTTAACCATCACAGAAACACAAGCAGGCGTTTTAAAAAATAATAGAGAAATACGGTCCCCTAATTCGTCCGTACGACCGCTGAAACACGGCCGTCTTGGCGTTTTAGAGGGTCAAATTTCTACTGTTGCTTCTTGACTGGAAATTTTGGTTTTTGGTATATATCTTTTGGGCCCAGATTTTGTTACTGTACAACAGATGTTCATGGGGCCCACTTCGTGATATTTAGTCAATCGAAATTTAAACATGTTAGTTTACAGTGCTTACATTATATATCCGACCGTGAATGTCATTTGATCGGTAAACCTTGTCTGATTGCTATAGTTCTTTTAGACAGGTTTGCAAACGTGACATTCGCGTTGATGTTCTGTGTTGTGCTGTGATGTTGCGGATTTGTCGTGGTGGATAGCAGTGTGCAATGGTAGTGCAGTTTGGATTTATTTATACATTTGATATTGCGGGGCGAGCGTCCAACATGTGGACTGCTGTCACTGCCTGTTGTATAATATTCTTTTGGGACACGACCAGGTTGAGGTCGTTGTACCCATTGTACATATTTTTCATTTCTATACTAGGTTTTGCCCCGCGACGGAGTGGATGGATAGCCGGGTTCTGGGGGGCAACGGGTCCGCATCTCATGGCTTTGAGAGGCAGAGGGGCCTCACTCTAGAATTGGCAGACTATTCGCTGCACTCATAGGGGGTACAGGTTGACCCAAGGAGGGGTGCCCAAGTTTACCGGATTCCATGAAGTGCTGGGTGGTCCATTCACTTTGCTGTAGGGGGCTGCCTCGCTTCAGGTTTTGGCGGGTAACTTGCCGCACCCATAGGGGTCTAGGTCTCATTGCACAGGCTATCCACACGACAGGGGAACGTCGGGTTTCAGCAGCGGCTCTGTGAAACCCGGGGATCCCAGATTATCTGTATTGTTCTGTGATGCTTATTACTTTTCTGTAATGTTGCATATTATCACGCCTGGAGCGATTATTGTATATTGGTATATATACTAGTAGATGTTGTATATGTTTTACACCCGCGCTAGTTCAGTCCCCGCTCTGTCGTTAGTTAAGTAACCTAACGGGTGATGACGGGACCCAGTGACGAATGCGGATGGCATATACGTACATTTTATTTTCGTTCTTTTCTGGTGTGATTATTGATGGGACTGCGTTGATTCTGATCAATGCAAAGTAAAACAAACCTGTTTGGATGTTGTTGGAACAATTTAAAAAGTGTTATTACAAAGATATTTCCTTTTGTTTTGCACAGTGGTATTCGGTTGGAATATTCTGCACCTCATTCAACGGGGCAAGGGCCGATATCCCTTCACCGGGACTGACCCCTTGGGCAAAAGTTTGCGTCAGGGTAATAACTTCACTATAGACGATTACATGTTGCTTTGCATCGCGGTATTCAGTGGAATATCTGGCACCTCATTCCACGAGGAAAGAGCCGAGATCCCTTCACCGGGAGTGACCTCTTTAGCAAAGGTTTTCGCCACTATATTTTATAAAAAGCTATCAGGTTCCTTCAACGAGATCAAGTTCATTACGTTAAAGGTTTTTCGCTAAAAACCAGCCGTAGCCCTCCGTCGTTTCTTATGGATGGTCAGTAGTATTCAAGCTATGTTTGTTGGCCTTCGTCAAGGCATAATGTTTGGTAGCTGCTGGGGTATTCATTTGTTGCATAGATAGATGAGTTGGTTTGGGACAGTCGTATTACCTTGTTGGCCTTCGTCAAGGGTATGTACGGGTGGGTTCAAATTAACAAGATAATGACGGGTAGAACTTGACATGTGACTTATGATTTGTTGGCCTTCGTCAAGGTCATAAGAACATGGGGTAAAAATCATATCGGGAGTTTTTAAAGAAACTGAAACTTGCCAGGCATGCGCATACCTTCTGGAGTGTGATAATGCGAGTGGATTCCGTCACGTTATCATGCGATGAGAGTTGGATCCCGATTCCCACTGATGAGTTGGTTTACTCTTCGGGTGATCCCGATTGATTCTTCTTTCAGGTTTGGAGGAGAATTTGACAGTACAGTGGGAGGTTTCCGGATTAGATAAAGTGATAACCATTCTGATTTAGGTTAGAGTGCATGCAGAGTGTTTCTTTTCTCTTTCTCTTTGGCAGCGACCTTTGACCGACCCTAGACTATGACTCAGGGACCAAGTTGACCGAACCTTCTTAAAATACTGGCTTTTGGATTGTCTGAGTTGCATAAGTCATTGCCACTCCTTCTTTTACCCTTTGCATTTCTCAGAACACCCCGTATTACTACGGAGATCCACTTCCATTGGGTAGATCCATCGTAAAGTTATATACGAACTCGAAGGGACTCCTTCGAGGATGGATCAAGGTTCAGGAGAAATAGAATTGGTTTATTCAGTTGTCTTTTATTATCACCTTCTCTCAGGTTGCGAGAGCTTCTTGGTTTAGGAGAGTACACCTATTACGCTTATTGGATAGTCTTATTCAAAACCATAGGCAGGTGCCGAACGGTAGGGAATGAAGAAAACCAATTAGCCTAAGTAGGGTGTACAGAAGGTGATATGTAAAGACAAAATAAAGGGATTAGAAAGAGGGCAAAGTAAGTTGCGACTGTTATCATTCACGACCAAACCGCGTACTTCATCGCCACTCCTATTTCACCTTTAAAAGAATAAGGTATTATTCAGTTTTCTTTTATCATCACCTTCTCTCAGTTGCGAGTACTCCTTGGTTTAGGAGGGTACACCTATTATGCTTACTGGATAGTCTTCTTCCAAACCATAGGCTGGTGTCGAACGGTAGGGAAAGAAGAAAACCATTTAGCCTGACGATGGTGTACAGAAGGTAACGACTAAAGACAAATAAAGTGATTTGGAGAGATGGCAAAGAAATATATGGTTAAAGTCATGAATTGGATTATGGAAGAGGCATTACTATGTATACCAGGATACCCCTACGATACATTTTCATGTTTCAGTGCATTGTTAATGGAAAACTGTTTTCCCGATTAGATACTTACTCCAGGGTGTGTATTCACCAGGTTTCATTCTCATATCTGTATGGTTTTTACAGATGATGAGTGGGAGGAAGTTATTGGGATTTAGGTGATCATCCTCATTATATCGAAATTCGTTGTAATTGGTGATATTTAAGGAAATCACCTGGGTACAGTTTTCAACCTATGACGCACAAGTTTTGAGTTATTCAACTCAGCGGACTTATACAGAGTATTGTATGTTGTCCAGTGTCCATCAGGACAAAGGGGTAGGTCCTCGTACTATGTTCTGTTTACTTATGACTTCTCTAGTTTTTAGACAAGTGTTTCGTAGAAATACAAGGTCTAAGTTTTGAGAAGTTGTGGGTATAAGAATAAAGTAGAGAACCAGATATCGCAAGTATCGGGATTCTTCAAAGAGATCGAAGATGTAGATACTTATGATTGGTATTCACATAATAGTAAAAGTTTTAAGAAACTTGTTTCTCTTTCAGGTTACTCATAATTGGATGGATTCCTAAGTTGAGTAATGCTGATTAGCCTCTCTCCATTAAAGTTGATATGCACTGGAGACAGCTGCATGATTAGAATCTGGTTCCAATTAAATAAGTGCAAAAGTTTCTATATTGGATATAGGGGAGTTGTCCGGCTTATGCTTAAAACCAGACTCTGGATAACTCAGGGCACGTTTCTGTAATGGCTGTTTGTGGGTTGGCCTAGGCTATGATGAGGGTTGACTTTCTACCATCTGGAAGATCAATAGTGATATTGTTCTTAACTCGCCACAGTTTTAGTAAAATGGATTTTTTCAGAAAACAGTGGTGGGAGTATGGTAGAACTGGAAGTGATTCCAGAACTGCAAACAATTATGGAAAATTTAATAGGACCTAAAGATTCATTCAGGTTTGACATTCCATTGCCACTCCGCAGATTTGGTGGGTAACCTCAGACACCCGAGAGGTACTTCGGTAGCCTCAAGGACGGTGACAGGGAGGTTCTTATCTACCCAGACTTGACACCACTGTTGTTCCAGGCTATGAGACCCAGTAGGAGGGTTGTTGTGGTCAGTAGGAGCAGCGGAAGTATAGTGGGCAAGTAGCTTATGTCTATTTATAGACTAGAACAGTTATAGCGGAGATTGATCATCTAATTTTGATGTGACGGTCATGGGTTTGACTTCATCAGAATAGGGGATAGATCTGTTAAGAAGGTAGTAGGGTGTGATGTCCTGGTATTTGGATGACATACACAGAGTAGGAAGTAAAATTCCTATACTACGATCGGTTGTACTGTGGTCGTCACACAGTTGTTTCTCCAGACAGGATATGGATATAATATTTGGCATTCTGGTTTCTAGATCTATGGCTTTAGATATGGATTTGGGTAGTTTCCCAATGTGGGTACTTTGACAGTATTCTAATGGTTTTTAGAATAGATGACTCCTGGCATGGTGGTGTACCTGCAGGTGATGGAGTCAACCTCTCTAAAGGTGTCTTACAGACCAAAAGGAGGAGGGATGTGCATGATTCGCATATCACCAGCTTTGGCAATTGAGTCAATCGTGAGATGTCAAGTACCACACCAGATGTTGTTTTTGCACTATATGCGATAAGTTTGTATTAATCCAATCCTGGAGAAACATAAGGAAGTAGTTTTAGAACATAAGTGCATGTTCTACGGATTTGATGACGGCAGCCTCCTTCGGGAGACGGTTATCATTCCAGGCTTCAAAGGTGACATGGAAGACAGAGTGATTGTCAGAGTTATAGTTTTCCCTCTGACGAAGAGGGACAGTATTATGGACAGGTGGTCCAAGAGGATACTGTGGGAGGCTTGGTGCTGGATACTGATTATGTTCAGTTATCGATACAGTCTAAAAAGTTTGGATTTGGAGTTCATTTATGAACTAGGTCCCATCAGATATCCAGACATATTCTAAGACAGGTATTACTCAATTCGGGAGATGGCTTTCTCCGTGAACTTAAGATTAAGAGAGACATAGAAAGAAACATCCGGGCGGATCCACTTACTGAGGCTATTTCTCGAACACAATAGTTTTACGAACGGGCTTTGTGAAACTGATTAGTAAAGGAGTTGGGTGTTGGTTTCACACGGGCTGTGAGTACGCAACATCGCAATAATTAGCCTTAAGTGCAAGTGGGAGATTGTTGGATATAGTGCCCTCAAAGTCAATTATTGGATCGCAGGCACGTGATTGCAATGATTGCGGAGGACCTATACCGGTAGGACAGTCTTACTCGAGATGATAGTATGCTATCTGGTTTGCCTTTATCAGTCGTGTATAGGTTCAGGTGACTGATCACGATTACACTTTGATAGAGCCCTTAGGATCTTGCTTGACTACCAACAGTATGAGGGCGATCGTATAAGTGAGAGTTGGGTGGTCTATAAGTATATCCTTAATAGTGGTCCCTAGTCGTGGGAGTTTCGAGACAGGGTATCGATACTCCGGAGTAGACTAGTGTATACAGTCGAGACCCCGACGAGGGGCGGTGGCCGGTCTCACAAGCCACTGGTGTCAGTTGGATCACCTAAGATGTATACAGGTGCTCATTGGGTTATGAGTACACCGGACAGGACTCGCCAGGAACCTGCTAGTTGGTATTATACATATCGTCAGATAGCAGTTCCCTGGTGACATGTGTACAGGTTAGTTCATCGACCTGAGGTCATCATTTGTCTCGTGTGAGTTCCCACTGTGCTTTGATTTCCACCCTACCACGGCTCAAAGAAGTCATGCAAACAGGTAGTTTTTGGGTACAGTCCTGAGCCACATGGAGGCACGTGAGCAGATCGGCAGGGGATTCATCTCTCCCGGTATTGGGGGTGGAGGTCGTGCTGTGTCTAGGAAAGCCATTACACCAAGTCCTTGGCCAAGGCAGGTGAGATTTACTGGTAGGTACTTGATTGGTAACGATTCTGCGTGTTCAAGTTTAGTTAATTACCGCAATCAAAACGGTTTCGCTTGTAGCTAGCCGGTTGAGTACGAGTCGTCCGCAGGGAGATGGGAATCTTTTTCTACGTGCTTTAACGAGTTAAGTCCAGTTTTCCAGATTTGTTTGTGATTAACTAAGTGTTAAATTGATATGTAAAAAGAGCTTGTTACGGTTAGGATTAGGTTAGTTTGAGTTAGGAGTCGCTCACTTCTTTCGTTGCCACTCTTAATATCGGTGTTACGGTAATTGGCAACAACGGGGATTAGCACGACTAGGAAGAAACTTGTGAGTATAAGCTAGGCTTTCCAACGCTTAAGTTCTTCCTTTTGGTGCTTGTCCGTCCGTTCTTGGCTCTTAGCCATAACCTCCGGTTAATTCAACCACAACCGGTCTCACTACGGAATCACCGCTATCATGTGGGATAGGGTGCCGTAGGGAGCGGATTGTGGTTCAATTAACAAGAGTCGAATCAAGATGTTGGGCAAGGAAAGAGTGAGAGAGATTTCCTTCTCTCAAACTTCCCTTATCCTACACTAACAAGTATGAAACTACTCACACATCATAACGAAAAGAAAATAAAACAAAAGAGGAAGATAGAAAGAAGGAGATTAGAAGATAACAACTAGCTATTTGCGACCTCACCTTGGCAAGGATCAAGCGTAAGCATCATAGTTGTTTAAGGATAAAGGAAAAGAGAGAAAAAAGAAACAACAAGAAATAACAACAATTAAGTTAACAAATGAAAATTACAACAATTAACATAAGAGCAAGACAAGTATAATAATAAAATGAACTTCTTTATTCATCATTCTTCACTCACAAAAGCTCACTACAAATTTTTCAATGGAGAAGTGATGAGAAGAGGAAGAAGAACAAGTATTCTAAACCCTAAAAAATACAAGATTAAGCACTCTTTCCTTCACAAGGTTCTGGGCTATTTATAGGCTGGAAAATGAAAACCTAGGGTAACATTCAGAACTAAAGTGAAATGACTAACATGCCCATAAAATTTGGACACTTGCCGCCACCATGCGACCGCGGAACCGCGGCCTAAGCCTGCTTATGCCGTGGAACCGCGGCCCTTTGGAGCTAGGTATCCAAATTTTGTATGGTTCCCTGGTTTGCTGTGCCCATGAGTCTGGTATATATCTTTTCTCAGATTTTCTTCACGATTTTTCCAGAATTTCTGTTGAGCAAAAGGTGATTTGATGTGGATCTTTTTGTCACGATTTCCTCGAGCTCCGTGTAGATTTCTTGGATCTTGTGCTGCCATTGAGCCTTGTATATGAAAACGACATTGATTTGCCATTTTGTCTCTTAAACTGGTGTGTGGCAATAGACGGATAAAGGGCGGAGACCCGTGTTTTATCTGTGGTTGGCAGGAACCCGGATTTTGTCGTGTTTTCCATTAATTTCACCATTTTAGAGCCGAGAACCTGTTTCCTACAATTGACTAGCAAACACGACTCAAGAATACCTACCGATATGCAATGTGATAAAAATTGGGCGGTATGAAAATGCAAAAATCTGATATGAACAAATACCCCCAAACTTATCATTTGCTCGTCCCGAGCAAAGCCAATTTATTCACAAAAAATCCTAACCTCACTTTCGCAGGGAACGCGATTGCACTGAGCATGTGCAACAAGCCGTTAAACCTCTAGGTGTCCCTAGTAGGAGGAGTGTTGTCTCCTGAGGGTTTTCAGCGGATACTACCCACAAAATCCGGTCAATTTGGTTTTGTAAAATAACTAAGATTCAAACCCTAAAGTTTTGTTTCAGAAAATAACAAATCTATTATCCTAAGTCTAGACTATCGAACCTTTATTTTTCACACCTCGCTTCTTATTTAACTACAGATTTTATATGTCTTTACGTGCAGTGCAAATAGTGTCGTTAAGTTTCCAGAAGGATCGATTTACGTCATCATGTCACACAATAAAGCCCAGATAAAATTTTGAAAGGATCACATAAGTTTTATAAAGAGTTAAGCATTTTTCAAGTTTCGTTTTCCAGTAAAGTTTCAACTACAGAATTTCTATCTTCCCTGACAGAAAACTAGGTCTTATTTTTCACTCCACCTTTTTCTTGTTTTCATTTCATACACTCCTCTGTGAACGTGCAATAGTCTTTATTATAGAATAAAACCTTCATATCTCCGCTAAATTTTTTTTATAAAAGCCTGTCTTTTATCAAGATTATTCTCACATAAAGAACCGTTAGGAATTTTAACTCGGAGAGAACACTTGCTTGACTTTGTTTTAAACTGGACTTTCTAGGCTTCTTAGCGAGCTTTGGGCCAATGCACCCAAACCAGTTGGTTTTAGGACATTAGGTGTAGAAACACCCCAGCGGACTTAATTACTCAAGTTACCTAGGTCCAAAAACAAAAGATAGTTTGGCGTGAAAATCATGATGATTTAATACGAACGGAGATATAACCGGCAGTTCAATTATATTTTTTTTTTTTGGATAAAAGACGTGTTTAGTGGGTTCGGTGTGTAATCATTCCAATCAAGTTTCAGATGGGTTATTTTTCAGACTTAGTTCCAATTAAGGCATCAATAACATTCCTTCATATTCACTTACTTCATAAACTATTCTTGATATTACTTATTTCAGAACAAACCTATTTGATCCTCAGAAAATCATTGATCCATTTAAAAGTTTTTCGACATAAAATAACTTGTCATCTAATTCCCAAAAACTCACGACACGTGTAATGTGATGTAAAGACGTATAACAGCTATAGTTAACTTCAAAGGAGAGTTATCTTTCAGGTTTTCAAAATCTAAACATAAGATTTAGTTATTCTTATCTTATTAAACAAAAACCGTCGAAATGTTGAATCAGAGTTCTCCCACTAGCTAACTTGACAAAAAGTTTTTATGTTTTTAGAAAATTTTCTGATTTTTATGGATTTTATGGAATTAAATACGCAGATGCAAAATATACATATGAATGCGAAGGTAAGAAATGCGTACCGAGCATGCCCCCAAACTTAAACTGGACAGTGTCCTCACTATCATTGCATGAAGAGATCATTTGAAGGGTCAAAATCGTCGGTTAGCTATACACAATTTTTTTTTGTTTTTGTTTTTAAAGAAAAGAAAAAGAAGAAGAATGGAAAAGAATATCCACAAATATATACAAAATGGTTTATACATACCCCCAAACTTATTTGGAACAGTGTCCACTGTTCTTGGCTGGATAACCGAAGTTTGGTGGTAGGCAGAGGAAGATTAGGCAGGGTAAACCGGCTCCTGTAAGACCAGGAGCTCCTCTGTTGGTTCGGCGCTAAGGTACGGTTTTAGTCGGTGTCCGTTCACTTTGAAAAATGAACCGTCCTTTGGATTTTCCAAATCCACAGCGCCCTGCGGATACACATTCCGCACAAAATACGGCTCTTTCCAGCGAGATCTGAGCTTTCCTGGATGGAAATGAAGTCGGGTGTCGTAAAGCAGTACCTGCTAACCAGGTACGAAGGTTTTGCGCAAAAGGTTTTTATCGTGAAACACCTTCGTTCGGTTCTTAACGACAACCGCGTTATCGTAAGCCTCATCCCTAAGCTCGCTCAATTCGTTCAACTGCAGCTTCCGATGGCTGCCCGCATCTTCGAGAGACAGATTCAGCTCCTTTATCGACCAAAATGCGCGATGCTCTATTTCGACAGGTAGGTGGCAAGTTTTTCCGTACACAAGCCGATAGGGAGACATGCCAAGATCGGTCTTATAGGCGGTTCGAAATGCCCAAAGGGCATCAGTGAGTTTCAGCGACCAATCCTTGCGGTTCTTGGAAACCGTCTTCTCCAGTATCTGCTTGATTTGCCGATTTGAAACTTCGGCTTGACCACAGGTTTGGGGGTGGTAGGGCGTAGAGAGCTTATGATTAATGGAATATTTCCGCATCAAGGCCTCGAAAGTCTTGTTGCAGAAATGACTTCCATTGTCGCTAATGATCGCTCGGGGGTGCCCAAACCGGGAGAAAATGTTTTCTTTAAGAAACCTAACGACAACCTTGTTGTCGTTAGTCCGGCTGGGCACAGCCTCGACCCATTTAGAGACGTAATCAACAGCGAGAAGGATGTACAAGTTCCCGAAAGAGCTGGGAAACGGCCCCATGAAATCTATCCCCCAAACGTCGAAAATCTCCACAACCAAGATTGGTTGGAGCGGCATCTCGTTCCTCCGGGATATTAGGCCTATGTGTTGGCACCGGGAGCAAGTCTTGAAATAGTCATGAGCGTCTTTGAAGAGTTGTGGCCAGTAGAAACCACATTGCAAGATCTTCTCAGCTGTCTTTTTGGGGCCAAAATGCCCGCCACATGCTTGATCGTGGCAAAATGACAGCACACTCTTGAATTCCTCGTCAGGGACACACCGACGAATAATCTGGTCGGGACAGTACTTGAACAGATAGGGTTCGTCCCAGTAAAAGTGTTTTACTTGGGATAAGAAGCGAAGTCTGTCCTGACTTGACCATTCAGTCGGTAGTAATCCCGTGGCCAAATAGTTCACAATATCTGCGAACCAGAGTTCGCAAGATACTGTCAAGAGCTGTTCATCCGGAAAAACGTCGTTGATCGGAATTGGAAGCGAAGGCGAAGAAGGAAGTCGTGAGAGATGGTCGGCAACTACGTTTTCACATCCTCGTTTGTCCTTAATGACAAGGTCAAACTCTTGCAGCAAGAGGATCCAACATATTAGCCGAGATTTTGCATCTTTCTTTGCAAAAAGATGGCATAGAGCAGAATGGTCAGTGTAGACAATGACTGGAGAGCCGATGAGGTAGGGCCTGAACTTTTCTAAAGCAAATACAACAGCTAAGAATTCCTTCTCAGTTGTTGTATAATTGAGTTGGGCATCGTTCAGGGTTCGGCTCGCATAATAGATTACATGCGGCATCTCGTTGATGTGTTGTCCAAGGACAGCACCAATGGCAAAGTCGGATGCATCGCACATAATCTCAAATGGGTGTGTCCAGTCAGGTGAAGAAAGAACGGGAGCAGAAGTGAGTGAGCTTTTTAGTGACTCGAATGCAGTCACACAGCTCGAGTTGAAGTCGAATGGCGTATCCTTGGCCAACAAAAGAGTCAAGGGCCTAGCAATCTTGCTAAAGTCCTTGATGAACCGTCTATAGAAACCGGCATGGCCAAGGAAGGCTCGGATATCTCGGACGCATCTGGGAGGAGGTAGATTGGAAATGATCTCAATCTTTGCTTTGTCAACCTCTATGCCATTTTGCGAGATGATATGTCCTAAGACAATACCTTCGCGCACCATGAAGTGGCACTTCTCCCAATTCAAAGTGAGATTCTTGTCCTTACATCGGGTAAGGACAGCGTCAAGATGCAGCAAACACTTATTGAAGGAATCGCCGAAGATGGAGAAATCGTCCATGAAGATCTCCAGAAATTTTTCCACCATGTCTGAGAAGATTCCCATCATACACCGCTGGAAAGTAGCGGGCGCATTGCATAACCCAAAGGGCATGCGACGATATGCAAACGTCCCGAAAGGACAAGTGAAAGTGGTCTTGTCCTGGTCTTTTTCGGCGATGGGAATTTGATTATAGCCAGAGTAGCCATCAAGAAAGCAGTAGTACTCGTGTCCGGCCAATCGTTCAAGCATTTGGTCAATGAAAGGTAGCGGAAAGTGGTCCTTCCGCGTTGCGGCGTTGAGTTTTCTGTAATCGATGCATACTCGCCACCCAGTTTGGGTGCGAGTAGGGATTAACTCGTTCGCCTCGTTGGTTATGACCGTTATACCTGATTTCTTATGGACAACATGAATGGGGCTAACCCACTGGCTATCAGAGATAGGGTAAATGATACCACTATCTAGACATTTTACGATCTCCTTCTTCACAGCCTCTTTCATGACTGGATTGAGCCGTCTTTGTGGATCCCGGGCTGGTTTGGCATCATCCATAAGATGAATGTGATGCTCACCGATCAAGGGACTAATCCCCTTGATGTCCGCCATGGACCAGCCAAAAGCTTGCCTGTTGCTGTACAAGACCGCGAGAAGGGCTTTCTCTTGCTCTGGAGCTAGAGAAGCCGAGATGATGACAGTGAGGGTCTCGTTCTCACCTAAGTAAGCGTACTTAAGGTGAGACGGCAAAGGCTTGAGTTCGAGAGTTGGAGGTCAAACGATTGAAGGCAAGATTGGTGCAGAGGTCTTGAACTCAAAGGACTCCAGTAAAGGTTCAAAACGAGTGTAAGCGACCGAGTCGGATGGTTCAGGTAACTCATCCGGAAATTCGAAGGATTCATCCTCGGGTTGCGAGCGGCTATGATCATTCAAGAACGTGAAACACTCGTAGTCGTTGTCGGGCGCAGAAACAGCAGCAGGTTCGAGGAGGAACGCACTAGTGGCGTCAAGGTTATCGTGATCAAACAGAAACTCCTCGAATTCACATTCTTCTGGGGTGATCTCCTGGATCGAGCAGACGTCCAGTATATGAGCATTAGGTTCGGCGGGCTGATTCCCCAACCTAAAAATGTTGAGTTCAATCGTCATGTTTCCAAAAGAGAGGTTTATCGAACCATTGTGACAATTGTGTTAGTTATGTATATGCCATAGAGGCCATTGTTGTACATATGATGTATATTATAAAGGATGCTTGGTTATATATAGAGATGACTTTCTTGCTCGTCATGATAGTATGCTATTTGGTTTCACTTTATCTTAACATGTTGACTTGTATTGGTTTACTGTTTTACTCTCACATGTTGATAAAGCCCTTAGGATCTGTACTCGACTACTGGGACTATGATGAGATCATACTAGTGGGGCCGCGGTAGTCGATGAGTACATCCTATAACTGTTCCTAGTCGAGGGTATATCGAGACAGGGCATCGATACGCCAGAGTAGACTAGCGTATACGCATCTTGACCCATATGATGGGCGATGGATGATCCCATATCCATCGGTGTTAGACATCAGAGATGGTGTACGGGTGCTCAGTGGAGACTGGGTACACTGGACGGACTCACCGAGAACTCCCAGATGGGGATATACCACACGTCAGATGGCAGTTCTCCGGTGACACTGGTACAGGGTAGTCTGTAGACCCGAGATCGTCATAGAGTCTTGTGTGATTCCCACTGTGCTTTGATTTCCACCTTACCACGTCCAAGAGGGCGTGCAAAACGGTGGCTTTTGGGTACAGTCCCGAATCACATGGAGGCAATGAGCGATAGGAGGGGATTCGTCTCTCCCGGTATAGGGAGTTGATGTTGTGCTGTGTTCGATTGGCTATAACTGGAAGTCCCTGGCCAGGGCTGATATAGAGATTTACTGGTAAGTGTTACTAGTAGTTTCTCGACCTGTTATGAGCCATACATCGACACGACTTATCGGTTACTGGGGTCTGACGTATACCACCCCTAGACTTGATATGCGACATATCAGACGAACAGACCGGACTGTACGGGAGTGTTACTGATTGGATTCACAGGAGAACGCACAGGCTAGCTTGTTGATCTTCTGATCGCTCAATACCTGGGTGGCTGTTACGTTTAGCTGACCGCTTGCAGCTTGTGGGTGTTTGATATGATCATCACCTGCTACCGGCGTATTGACGATTCTTTAGAGTCCTACACAGAGGTTTCTTGGCTCAGGCGAAACGGAGTAGTGGCGCATATGTGATATGCGCAGGAGCGTGAATAATGCGATATGGGATACCGTATTATATTCTCGCGATATATAGATATGAACCGGGTCATCGGATCAAGTGTTGATTCGATGAATCGGTACATGATATATTAGTCGGTAATATTCGATATAGCCGGATCATCGATTCAAGTGTTGATTCGATGATTTAATGTATAATAATATATATGATATATTGTATTACATTATCTAATATTGGCTTGCTTTATTATTTCATTTTCTCAGTGGATGATGCATTGATATATATGCGATATATGTTAATTGTATTGTTTTCTTTTTTTGCAAATATATAATATATATGTAATATATATTATTGTGACATGATATGATTAATTGTTAAACATGTTTAAGGATGATTAATTGAGGTTAGGGTTTGATTAGGGTTAGATGATTCATGCACCTTCTAGAAGATTTTTTCTTTTGTCATTCTTAGGATATTTTGTGATGACACATTTCTAAACCTAACCAAACCCTAACTCTAGTTTATTCTCTACTCATTTTTAGCCACTCATCCTTGACCATGGTTAATAATTCAATCATATACTTTGGTTTCTATTCATCACAAAAGGATTAAGATGATTATCATTTCCATTATCTTCTTCTTCTTCTCTCTTGAAGAAGCTCTCTTGAAAATCCTTAAGTGATGATAAAATATGAGAAAATGATTTAAAAAGAAAGAAAAATTACTACTCTCTCATCCTCATCTCATCTAGCCCATGGGATTAGTGTGTTCTACTCTTTTGAGTGAGAAAGCTTGAGTCGAAGCAACTTCAAGGTAGATCATCGGAGATTTGGAATACTTCGAGCTAGCATGGATCGTTCGAGTTGTGGAGCCTCTCATGAGTCCGGGAGATCGTGGATCGCGGTAAAGGGACTTCTACTCGGAGCTTGTGAAGTGAAGGAGCGGACTACAAAGGTTGTAATCCCTCACACTTAGATAAAAGTTATCATCTTGCATGTTAAACCCTAATAATCTAGCAAAGATCCCGGCTTTAGGTTGTTCGGCACGTCTAAAATTTTATCCGGGCATGTTTGATGCCTTTAGAACCTTCACAAGTGTGCCTAGGAACCCTACAGTGGTATCAGAGCCTAGCTAGAGCATTAGGAGATGTGTTTACGAAGTTAAAACTCCGATCGAACCCGAAACGACGAAACTTGACCCCTGTCTGGAAATTTTTTAAATTTTGGGATTTTTCAGAATTAAAAATATGTAAAAAAATCAGCAGGGAATTCTAAGGATTACCATAAAACCCGAAACCCTAATTCGACCAAACGGCGGCGGAAGCGCGGCGCTTCCGCGGCGGAACAGTAAGATCATGACACGTGGCTTTTATGGTAATGACCGTAGGTACTTGCTGACTATTCTGGGTATTTTTAATCTGTTCCAGGTGTTTAAAATTCTGGGGTTTGTTTTGTAATAGTAGACTCGATCGGAAATTTTAAATTCGTATTTCTTTCCGGATATTTAGAAACTGTTAAACTATTTGAACAGATATCATTAACTTACTGTTTCCCGGTACGGCAAACTTTCAAGTGTTGAAATTTATTCGGGTTTAAATCTTTCGGAAAATTGTACAAGTTAAGCGGTGGACCCTTTAGAAGACAACAAACCTTAACTCGATTATGTGACCGTCTTGAACTGCCTTTTGAACCTTCGGGTTTGGGGCAGTACGGCGTGCCACATGTGAGGCGTTGGCTTGACCCTTCTACGGCTGGATCACCGGTACTGTGACATATTCTGGGATCATTTGAACCCCGCTCAAGTGTTGAGCAGTTTGGGAAATTTTGGGTGTTTGATTATCTGTTCAGAAAGTTTAATAATGTCTATTTATCTGGAATGTGATACAATATGTGGAATTCATAGAGTTAGGCATGAAATGCGAAGTATGTGATATTTCGGATTTACGATGTCTAAAGTGATTGTGGATTCCAAATATTGTAGTTTTACACTTTCTTTTCTGTGACCGTAAGTGTAATATGTGATATCGCCGGTTTCGTTGCTATATGATTCAACGACAATTGGGATGCGCATATTTACTTACGTTGATGATATGTGATATTATGTGTTGCTGTGATATGTTATATTGGATCGTCGCGTTCAGAATAGCCGGGGGTTTTATGTGAGATGAGGGTTTTTATTTTCATTCATGTAAAATTCATTTGCAATGTAATATTCTTTTATTTGGGGCACTTCCAGGTTGCGGTTGATGTCACCAGTGTATATTATTTACTTTTCCGCATTAGGTAGACCCAAGGAGGGGAGCACAAGTAACCGAGTTCTAGGGTCCAGTGGGAGGCCATCTCGAGGAGTCGAGACCGGGTCTCCTAACCCTAGAATTGGCAATGTTACTTGCCGCTCTCGTAGGGGTCTTGGGATGTGGGTTTGGCTATTCGTCGCGACCGTGGAATCCGTGTTTTATACAGGCTCGTATTGAAAACACGGACGTCCTAGTATATCCAATATTTCATATATGTTCTTCTGCTGCAATGTTCTGTGATGAGATCATATTACTGCCTGAGACGAATGCTTATACTATATATATATGCTGATATATAAATATTACTGCTTTCGTTTCTTCTGTGATGCTTAGGAAGCATAAGCTGATGGGATTTTATTAATGAGATTAATAAAAAGAAAAGAAACCTAAAGATGTTGTAGAATCAAAACTTTATAAAAGGGGTAGCTACAGTTTTGCTTTGCACAGTGATATATACGATATATCCTGCACCTTATTCGATGAGGAAAGGACCGAGATCCCTTCACCGGGAGTGACTCCTTTAGCAAAACTGGCAGATGCTACAAAACTCGGTTTGTCTTTTGATTGCTTTTAGTGTTTTGCGTTGCACAGCGGTATATATGATATATCCTGCACCTTATTCGATGAGGAAAGGGCCGACGATCCCTTCTCCGGGAGTGACCCCTTTAGCGAAACTAAGAAAAGCCTCAAAAACACTCCTTTTCAAAACTTCACTCAATTCTACGACGATATCAAGTTCATTACGCTCAGGGTTTTCTGAAAAACCTGCGTAACCTTCCGTCATTTTAGGAAAATAGAGTACTTAGTATTCGTGCTGCGTTTGTTGACCATAGTTAAGGCGCAGTGTACGGTAGCTAAGTGATGTTTTCCTATATAACATAAGATGTGATTAATTAGGACAGTCATATGACTTTGTTGACCATAGTTAAGGGTCATGTGGGTGGGTCTAAATTAATCAAGAAATGACGGGTAGAACTTGACTAGTGCTTATGATTTGTTGACCATAGTTAAGGTCATAAGACACTAGGGGCAAAATATTATCGGGAATTTTAAGTGTTGAAATTTGCAATGAGATTGCATACCTCCTATGAGATAGTTGGATCCTGATACCCACTGCAAGTAAGAGTTACTCCTGGGAGAGTTTTACACAAGACAATTAGCCGATCGAGTAGGTGTCTAGAAAAGTGTTAACGAGGTTACGCCTCTGGGAAAACGAGGTTTACATTAATTAGGTCCGTGCGAGAGCACGGGGAACCTCCCTCAAAGTACCGACACTGATCTGGCTGAAAAATTGACGAAATTGTAAGGTGTAATTAATCCCGGCTAATTTTACCTTTTAGGGTTTTAAGGTAGATTTGATAAAACCAGTGGGAGACATCCTGATTAGATAAGATAATAACCAATCTAATCTTGCAAGAGCATACGCTAAAGTGTTTTCTTCTCTCTCTCTCCAGGTAGCGACCATGTCATGCCATAATCAAGATAATAATATGGATGTATTGACTGAACCCAATTATTGTACTGAGCTAGGGAATGTTGGACCCGTTCTTTCTTATAAGAGTTATAAGACTGAACAGGAAATAGAAGAATATCTGGATTCTCACGCCGCCCAAAAGAACATGCATGTTGATGCATCTTCTTCGGGTGTGTTAGTTATTGAGAACTGTTTCTCAGTTCACCCTACGTCCTGGGTATTAGATACCGGATCAGGATCCCACATATGTAAACAGTTACATAGGCTACGTAAAGGTAGAGAACTGGGAAAAGGTGATCATTCCGTTCAAGTAGGGAACGGTGCAAGTATTGTAGCCAAAGCAGTTGGCGAATATCACCTTGTATTGCCAAGTCGTAATACACTGATTCTAAATGAGTGCTATTATATACCGAACATGATGTGCAACATTATATCAGTTTCTTTATTGAGTAAAGAGGGATATAATTTTGTAGTACAGGATAATGTTATGAACATATTCCTAGATCAAAAGTTGATTGCATCAGGCTCGTTACATAATGGCATATTCATTCTAAATCAGAATACAGTTCTGAATATACAAAACACACACAAGAGGAAAAGTTCGGATATGAACGAATCCTACTTGTGGCATTGTAGACTTGGTCATATCAATGCGACACGACTGGCTAAGTTACATAAGGATGGTTATTTGAATCCGTTCGAATTATCATCTTATGATACTTGCCATTCATGTCTCAAAGGAAAAATGACCAAAGCTCCGTTTAGTGGACACGGAGAAAGAGTTACCAAACTCTTAGGACTGGTACATAGTGATGTATGTGGTCCCATGTCTACGCATGCCAGGAACGGTTCTTCCTACTTCATTACATTCACTGACGATCTCTTTAGATACGGACATGTGTTCCTGTTGAAACACAAGTCTGAAGCTTTTGAGAAATTCAGAGAATATAAGCACGAAGTAGAGAACCAAACGGGCAAAAGTATTAAGATTCTTCGATCTGATCGAGGAGGTGAATACTTAAGTAATGAGTTTCGGGATTATCTAAAAGAGAATGGGATTCTCTCTCAGCTTACTCCTCCTTATACACCACAGCACAACGGTGTATCGGAGCGGAGGAATCGCACCCTATTAGATATGGTACGCTCTATGATGAGCACTGCTGAGTTACCTATCTCCTTTTGGGGTTATGCGCTGGAGACAGCCACATATCTATTGAATAGAGTTCCAACTAAATCAGTGCCTACCACTCCATATGAGATATGGAATGGGAAGAGACCATCTCTTAAACGAGTTAAGATATGGGGTTGTCCGGCCTATGTTAAAAAGAAAAATCCGGACAAACTCGAGGCAAGATCAGGTATATGTAAGTTTGTAGGATATCCAAAAGATTCTTATGGATATATATTCTATCACGCTGAGGAACAAAAAGTGTTTGTTTCTCAATATGCCACCTTTTTAGAAAAGGAATTTCTTGCAAAAGAAATTAGTGGCGAAGAGGTAGAGCTGGAAGAGGTTCCAGCAACACAAACTACAACTGAAGATTTAGTGGAACCAGAGAATTCAGTAGTACCCGACGAACCCCAGCCTCTCCGCCGATCTAGTAGGGTTTCTCGTCCACCTGAGAGATACTACGGTTTTCTCATTGATGGTGGAAGCGAGGACTGCATCATGGATGATGATGAACCCACTAGTTTCGAGCAGGCCATCACGAGTGGTGACTCTGTAAAATGGCTGGATGCAATGCGATCTGAGATGGAATCCATGTACACCAACAAAGTATGGACTTTGGAAAATGCTCCTGAAGGGGTAAAACCCATAGGGAGCAAGTGGATTTTTAAAAAGAAATTTGGTGTAGATGGAAAAGTTGAGACTTTCAAAGCTAGACTTGTAGCAAAGGGTTTTCGTCAACGACCAGGTGTGGACTATGACGAAACCTTTTCTCCAGTGGCTATGCTTAAGTCCATCCGGATCTTACTTGCCATTGCTGCATACCATGACTACGAAATCTGGCAAATGGATGTTAAGACCGCCTTTCTAAACGGTGATTTAGAAGAGAGCGTGTACATGACTCAGCCAGAGGGCTTCGTAGATAGTTGGAGCAGCGGAAAGGTGTGCAAGCTGCTTAAATCCATTTATGGGTTAAAGCAAGCATCGCGGAGTTGGAACATCTGTTTTGATGTTGTAGTCAAAGAGTTTGACTTCATCAAAAATATAGATGAACCTTGTATCTATAAGAAGGTAGCAGAGGGTAAGGTAGTCTTCCTCGTATTGTATGTGGATGACATACTCTTGATAGGAAATGATATTCCTATGCTGCAATCAGTCAAGCTCTTCTTATCACAGAGATTCTCAATGAAAGATCTAGGTGATGCCTCCTGCATATTGGGAATCATGATCTATAGAGATAGATCTAAACGGATATTGGGATTGTCCCAATCCAGGTACATTGACACCATACTAAAGAGGTTTAGTATGGAAGAATCCAAACGTGGGAACCAACCCACGATCTCTGGACTCACTCTCTCCAAAGAGATGTCTCCCAAGACTGATTTGGAGAGAGCTCGCATGCAAGGGATACCCTATGCTTCGACAGTAGGCTCTATCATGTATGCGATGCTATGTACCAGACCCGATGTAGCATACTCGCTAAGTGTAGTGAGTCGGTATCAAGCAGATCCTGGAGAGAGTCACTGGACAGCTGTGAAGAACATTCTCAAGTACTTACGAAGGACTAAGGAGATGTTCTTGGTGTATGGTAACGGAGAACTCCAGGTGGAGTCCTTTACCGATTCCAGCTTCCAAAGTGATAAGGACGACTCTAAGTCGCATTCGGGTTTTGTCTTTACCCTCAATGGAGGGGCGGTATGTTGGAAGAGTTCCAAACAGGATACCGTTGCAGACTCAACGATGGAGGCTGAATACATCGCTGCCAACGATGCTGCCAAAGAGGCTGTCTGGATAAAGAAGTTCATTTGTGAACTTGGTGTGGTTCCATCCATTGAGCATCCAATACCTCTGTATTGCGATAACAATGGAGCTGTGGCTTTGGCCAAGGAACCCAGATCCCATCAGAAGTCCAGACATATTCTGAGGCGGTATCACCTGATCAGGGAGATAGTTGATCGCCGGGAGATCGAGGTCAGGAGAGTAGATACGAAGGACAACACTGCGGATCCATTCACGAAGGCTATTTCCCAGATACAGTTTGAGAGATTATTCGGGATGCTAGGTATGAGATACTACAGCAGCTGGCCTTAGTGCAAGTGGGAGATTGTTAGTTATGTATATGCCCTAGAGGCCATTGTTGTACATATGATGTATATTATAATGGATGCTTGGTTATATATAGAGATGACTTTCTTGCTCGTCATGATAGTATGCTATTTGGTTTCACTTTATCTTAACATGTTGACTTGTATTGGTTTACTGTTTTACTCTCACATGTTGATAAAGCCCTTAGGATCTGTACTCGACTACTGGGACTATAATGAGATCATACTAGTAGGGCCGCGGTAGTCGATGAGTACATCCTATAACTGTTCCTAGTCGAGGGTATATCGAGACAGGGCATCGATACGCCAGAGTAGACTAGCGTATACGCATCTTGACCCATATGATGGGCGATGGATGATCCCATATCCATCGGTGTTAGACATCAGAGATGGTGTACGGGTGCTCAGTGGAGACTGGGTACACTGGACGGACTCGCCGAGAACTCCCAGATGGTGATATACCACACGTCAGATGGCAGTTCTCCGGTGACACTGGTACAGGGTAGTCTGTAGACCCGAGATCGTCATAGAGTCTTGTATGATTCCCACTGTGCTTTGATTTCCACCTTACCACGTCCAAGAGGGCGTGCAAAATGGTGGCTTTTGGGTACAGTCCCGAATCACATGGAGGCAATGAGCGATAGGAGGGGATTCGTCTCTCCCGGTATAGGGAGTTGATGTTGTGCTGTGTTCGATTGGCTATAACTGGAAGTCCCTGGCCATGGCTGATATAGAGATTTACTGGTAAGTGTTACTAGTAGTTTCTCGACCTGTTATGAGCCATACATCGACACGACTTATCGGTTACTGGGGTCTGACGTATACCACCCCTAGACTTGATATGCGACATATCAGATGAACAGACCGGACTGTATGGGAGTGTTACTGATTGAATTCACAGGAGAACGCACAGGCTAGCTTGTTGATCTTCTGATCGCTCAATACCTGGGTGGCTGTTACGTTTAGCTGACCGCTTGCAGCTTGTGGGTGTTTGATATGATCATCACCTGCTACCGGCATATTGACGATTCTTCAGAGTCCTACACAGAGGTTTCTTGGCTCAGGCGAAACGGAGTAGTGGCGCATATGTGATATGCGCAGGAGCGTGAATAATGCGATATGGGATACCGTATTATATTCTCGCGATATATGGATATGAACCGGGTCATCGGATCAAGTGTTGATTCGATGAATCGGTACATGATATATTAGTCGGTAATATTCGATATAGCCGGATCATCGATTCAAGTATTGATTCGATGATTTAATGTATAATAATATATATGATATATTGTATTACATTATCTAATATTGGCTTGCTTTATTATTTCATTTTCTCAGTGGATGATACATTGATATATATGCGATATATGTTAATTGTATTGTTTTCTTTTGTTGCAAATATATAATATATATGTGATATATATTATTGTGACATGATATGATTAATTGTTAAACATGTTTAAGGATGATTAATTGAGGTTAGGGTTTGATTAGGGTTAGATGATTCATGCACCTTCTAGAAGATTTTTTCTTTTGTCATTCTTAGGATATTTTGTGATGACACATTTCTAAACCTAACCAAACCCTAACTCTAGTTTATTCTCTACTCATTTTTAGCCACTCATCCTTGACCATGGTTAATAATTCAATCATATACTTTGGTTTCTATTCATCACAAAAGGATTAAGATGATTATCATTTCCATTATCTTCTTCTTCTTCTCTTTTGAAGAAGCTCTCTTGAAAATCCTTAAGTGATGATAAAATATGAGAAAATGATTTAAAAAGAAAGCAAAATTACTACTCTCTCATCCTCATCTCATCTAGCCCATGGGATTAGTGTGTTCTACTCTTTTGAGTGAGAAAGCTTGAGTCGAAGCAACTTCAAGGTAGATCATCGGAGATTTGGAATACTTCGAGCTAGCATGGATCGTTCGAGTCGTGGAGCCTCTCATGAGTCCGGGAGATCATGGATCACGGCAAAGGGACTTCTACTCGGAGCTTATGAAGTGAAGGAGCGGACTACAAAGGTTGTAATCCCTCACACTTAGATAAAAGTTATCATCTTGCATGTTAAACCCTAATAATCTAGCAAAGATCCCGGCTTTGGGTTGTTCGGCACGTCTAAAATTTTATCCGGGCATGTTTGATGCCTTTATAACCTTCACAAGAGTGCCTAGGAACCCTACAAATTGATCACAGCATTTGAGGTTGCAAGGAATGAGCGACCGAGTATCACCGGAATTTGATTCCGGGGGTTAGCTACAGGCTGTGTGTCTAATACAATGAAGTCAACGGGGAATATGAAGTCCCCGACTTTTATTAACACATCCTCTAGCTCACCCCTAGGATGGGTGATCGATCGGTCGGCCATTTGGAGAGTGCAGTGTGTGGGTTTCAGCTCTCCGACACCTAATTGCTCGTATACTGAGTACGGAAGCAGGTTAACACTGGCACCAAGATCTAATAGTGCGCGGTTGATGTTCTTATCCCCAATGGTAATAGAAATCGTAGGACAGCCAGGGTCCTTCCGTTTTTGTGGTAAAGATTGGGTAAAGGCATCACTCACAGCACTAGCCAAGAAAACTTTCTTGGGTACCTGAGACTTCCTCTTTTTCGTGCACAAGTCCTTTAAGATTTTCGCGTAGGACGGGACTTGTTGGACAGCATCTAAAAGAGGAATGTTAATGTTAACCTGCTTAAATAACTCCAGAATCTTCTCCATTTGGGGATTTTGTTTATTAGACCTCAACCGGTTTGGAAATGGGACGTTTTTAAAATTGGTTGAGTCTAAAGCCTGTGGAGGAGATTGTGGAGTTGGAACGGATCCCAGAACAGGTGTTTTCGTGGAGTGAGAAGTGGGTCCATTCAGAGCAGAAGAAGAGGAAGGAGAGCCTTGTGAAGAACGGAGAATAGGCTCAGAAGATGAAGAAGCAAGAGAAGAAGAAGAAGAAGTAGAAGAAGAAGCGGTCGGGGTGTCATCGTTGATCCGTGTGCCGATGTTGTTATGCAGCATCCTTCCCGATCTCAATGTGGTCACGGCACTCACATTATGATTTTGTTGTTCAAGAGCAACATGTACATTATGTGGGTGACCGGGATTAGGGAGTGGCTGGGACGGGAGTTTCCCCTTCTCTCGCTCGCTTAAGGCTGCATTCATCTATGCAATCTGGGCCTCGATGGTCTTGATGCTTTGCCCGTGTGCGGCAGTATGTTACACTAAGTACTGAATGGAAGACTGGATGTTGACAGTGGATTGTGTCGACTGTTTAACGAACGCCTCCAAACTTCGTTCGAGCGAGGAAACCTTATCGTTGTTTGACAGAACAAAATTGTTTGGTGGAAAAGAATTGTTGGGTGCAAAGTTGTTCGTCTGATTTTGAAAAGGTTGGGGTTGGAAGGGTTGCTGAAACTGCTGTTGAGTTTGTTGTTGCACTTGTTGTTGCGGCGGAGGGGGCCTTTGGAAATTTTTGCCTTGGAATTGATTCTGATTCTGATTCCAGGCGAAATTGGGGTGGTTCCTCCAACCGGGATTGTAGGTGGAAGAGTATGGATCATTCCTCGGTCTTTGCTGGAATGCAGCATTGACCTGATCCTGTCCTTGCGATGGTGGATTGTAAGGACACTCTTCGGTTAAGTGAGAAGGATCGGAACAACAAGCGCAGATGGTACGAAGGGGAAGAACAGGAGCAAGAGCAGGAGAAGAAAATTTGCTCTCTATTGCTTCAAGCTTTCTCGTTATTGCAGCCATTTTAGTTTTCATCGCAATAGAGACATCAAGTTGGTGAATTCCTACCCTAGACTGACTGGTAGAAGTGGAGGTAGAAGAAGAAGAAGTCGGTCTGGTGCTCTCCCATTGTAGCGTCTGTTCTGCAAGGTCGTCGAAGAATTGCCACGCTTCCTCATTAGATTTCGATAGGAAGTGGCCCTGACAGATGGTTTCCAACAACTGCTTCGTTGCTGGGTTCAGGCCCTCGTATAAGGTCTGGCAAAGTTGCCATTTCTCTATACCGTGGTGAGGACACTGAACAAGAAGGTCTTTGTACCGGTCAAAGCACTTCCAGAAGGGTTCAGAAGGAAGCTAAGAGAATTGGTTGATTTCATTGCGGATCCTTGCGGTTTTATGATTCGGATAAAATTTCTTGAGAAACGCTTTAACAAACTCGTCCCAACTGGTTATAGAGTGGGAAGCGGTGCTATACAGCCATTTTTCAGCAAGATCGCATAAAGTGAACGGAATAACCCGTAGATGTATAGCATCGTCCGACAGCTGGGTGGTTTTCATCATGGCACAAACGTTTTGAAATTTATTGATGAAGATATAGGCATCTTCAGATTCAAGCCCATGAAATCGTGGAAGCATGTTGATGAAGTGGGGCTTAATTTCAAAATTATCCCCATTGGCCGGTGGAAGAGAAAGGCAGGTGGGAAGTGCAGAACGGGTGGGATAGAAACGATCCTGGAGCGCGATTCGCTGTGGCGCTACAACAGGCGGTGGTGGTGGGTTATTGGTCTCCGTAGGAGGTGGAGCCAATCCAGGGGTAGTCAAAGAGATGTTCGGATTAAATCCTGACATCGCGGAAGAAGAGGTTGGTGAAGGTGAAGGTGAGGATGTATGAACAGAATTCCGGTCAACGTCGGAGTTGGCCGGTAAAGGTAAGGGAAAAAGAGGCGTGGACGGAGTTTCGACGTCTGAGTCGATCGCGTAGTCGGTCGCGACTAACGTAACGCGGACTAGGCGGGCGCTAGTGTCCCGAGTCCAAACGGACATACACTAAATGAGTTTAGTATAGTCAAAGCGGAGAAGGTGAGGGTAAGAAAACGTCAATGGAGAAATATGATGGGTGGTGGGTGAAAAATGGATTTGGCGACAAAGGGCAAGTTTTTATAAAAGTTTTTGATTTTTTCCTTTTTTGTTTTTTTTAGAAAGAGCTTTACAGGAATATGTACGGACTTACGGCTTTAAGCAATCACAAACAAGATATGCACAATCACACCTAGATCTAGGGTCACCTAGGTCTGCTAGACAGCTCCTGACTGTTCCAGAGGGCTAGAAATAGGACCTCAAACCGCCTCTTCTCCGTCAAATGCGGCCAGATAAGTGCCAGGTAAGTGGGAGGTCATCCAACGCTTTCGTGAAGTTCCTTAATTAAATAACCACTTACCTTCGACACACTTGCCTAGACACCGCATAAGTCAGATAGGATAAACGGCCGATGCCTGTAACTAGTCCTCTGTCCTATTGAGCGCGAAGTCCTTAGGGCTGAGTCTAGTATTTTTTAATTTAACAATGGTCAATGCATATGCTTTTTGTGATTTCTGGTATCCTGGGAAGGGTGATGAAATCCCCACCCAATCTGAATTGGTTTCAAGCCCCTTAAGTCCGTATTAATGAATGCAAAGCAGTAACAAATCAACTGCAAACAATTTTTATTTTTAGCGCGGCGCAAAGAATCCTGCACAAGAACAGTTTAATGGAAGGGGGAAGAGAATTTGCGCAAAGAATGCTGCAGAAAACACAGTTTAGTGGAGTCCAGAGGAGTGGGGGAGAGATGAGGAACACTTACAGAGATTTTGGCAGCCCGAAGGCACCAAACGGCCGCGGTTCCGCGGCCTAAGCCTCCTTATGCCGCGGTTCCGCGGCGGTTTGTTGGAATTGGGCTGCGGAAATTTTTGGGTGTGCTCTGTTGGGTGTCCTCTGCTTGTCTGGATGTGCTGAATTTTGACTTGATTACTGTATCTGCTCCAGATTTTTACAGTAGACCGTTTGCTTCATTTTGATCCGTCGCGGTGTAGCCGCGAAATGTGGGTCTATCTTCCCACGTCTTTGGCACTGAACTTGAACTCCGTATAATCCTGCACACTTACACAAAAACTAATCAAAAATAACAAGATGATTTTTTTACAAAGTATGTTTTTTTTTGTTTTTCGGTTATATTTATATTCACAAGTTAACCCGAAATTACACAAAGAAATAAACTACCGTCTCCCCGGCAACGGTGCCATTTGATTGGTAACGATTCTGCGTGTTCAAGTTTAGTTAATTACCGCAATCAAAACGGTTTCGCATGTAGCTAGCCGGTTGAGTACGGGTCGTCCGCAGGGAGATGGGAATCTTTTTCTACGTGCTTTAACGAGTTAAGTCCAGTTTTCCAGATTTGTTTGTGATTAACTAAGTGTTAAATTGATATGTAAAGAGAGCTTGTTAGGGTTAGGATTAGGTTAGTTTGAGTTAGGAGTCGCTCACTTCTTTCGTTGCCACTCTTAATATCGGTGTTATGGTAATTGGCAACAATGGGGATTAGCACGACTAGGAAGAAACTTGCGAGTATAAGCTAGGCTTTCCAACGCTTAAGTTCTTCCTTTTGGTGCTTGTCCGTCCGTTCTTGGCTCTTAGCCATAACCTCCGGTTAATTCAAGCACAACCGGTCTCACTACGGAATCACCGCTATCATGTAGGATAGAGTGCCGTAGGGAGCGGATTGTGGTTCAATTAACGGGAGTCGAATTAAGATGTTGGGCAAGGAAAGAGTGAGAGAGATTTCCTTCTCTCAAACTTCCTTTATCCTACCCTAACAAGTATGAAACTACTCACACATCATAACGAAAAAAAATAAAACAAAAGAGGAAGATAGAAAGAAGGAGATTAGAAGATAACAATTAGCTATTTGCGACCTCACCTTGGCAAGGATCAAGCGTAAGCATCATGGTTGTTTAAGGATAAAGGAAAAGAGAGAAAAAAGAAACAACAAGAAATAACAACTAAGTTAACAAATGAAAATTACAACAATTAACATAAGAGCAAGACAAGTATAATAATAAAATGAACTTCTTTATCCATCATTCTTCACTCACAAAAGCTCACTACAAGTTTTTCAATGGAGAAGAGATGAGAAGAGGAAGAAGAACAAGTATTCTAAACCCTAAAAAATACAAGATTAAGCACTCTTTCCTTCACAAGGTTCTGGGCTATTTATAGGCTGGAAAATGAAAACCTAGGGCAACATTCATAACTAAAGTGAAATGACTAACATGCCCACAAAATTTGGACACTTGCCGCCACCATACGACCGCGGAACCGCGGCCTAAGCCTGCTTATGCCGCGGAACCGCGGCCCTTTGGTGAAGCTAGGTGTCCAAATTTTGTATGGTTCCTGGTTTGCTGTGCCCATGAGTCTGGTATATATCTTTTCTCAGATTTTCTTCATGATTTTTCCAGCATTTCTGTTGAGCAAAAGGTTATTTGATGTGGATCTTTTTGTCATGATTTCCTCGAGCTCCGTGTAGATTTCTTGGATCTTGTGCTGCCATTGAGCCTTGTGCATGAAAACGACATTGATTTGCCATTTTGTCTCTTAAAATGGTGTGTGGCAACAGACGGATAAAGGGCGAAGACCCGTGTTTTTTCTGTGGTTGGCAGGAACCCGGATTTTGTCGTGTTTTCCATGAATTTCACCGTTTTAGAGCCGAGAACCTGTTTCCTGCAATTGACTAGCAAACACGGCTCAAGAGTACCTACCGATATGCAATGTGATAAAAATTGGGCGGTATGAAAATGCAAAAATCTGATATTAACAGTACTCCAGTAGTATCTCAGGGTGTTCAGGGCTTGTCTCCGACACGACTTATACAGCTATTGGGGGTCTGGCATTACTAGCCCCCTAGGAAGGATATGTGATACTCATAGACGAACGGACCGGACTGTATATACATTGTCACTGTTAGGCTCAGTAGGGTTTCTGGATGAGTTCGCTCATCAGCCTCCCTTGAGGTCAGTCCATGGGCAGTCGTTACGCACAGCTAGTGCCGCTGACGGCTTGTGGTTAAACCCACTGCCAGGGTACTGACGAGTCATTAGAGTCCCCCACAGATTGTTTTCCCAAGTTCAGGCGAAACGTTGTAAAGGCCGTATGGTTTTATGGCAGGGTTCGGAAATTGCACGTGCGTTTACGCAAGTGTTATATTTTGGGCAGATAATACTGGTGGGCTTTGGTTTAAGCCGGATCTATGTATTATACAGAGTAGATATAATATCTTTGTCTCAGTTGCATTTGTATTCGGTCGTAATACAAATGCGGGTATATTTATACAGTTACGGGGTTATCCTGAAATTCGTTTCGGGATCACTTTTGGAAGTTGCCAATTTCCAGTTTTCTATCAGCCGTATTTAACATTTGATTAAATACGGATTTGTCTTTTCTTGAGATGAGTGTAGAAGCTTCTAGAAGGTTCTAAAAGTGGTGAGGTGTTTAGTGAGTCATGGTTGCATTTAATGATTCCATTAATGGATGATGACTTGGCTAATGATTCATCATTTTCATTAATTGTGTTCACACTTTGTGTTCACACTAGATATTTTTCTTATTGTCACCTCCCCCTCTCCTACACTCACCCCCCACCTCCATATATGTGGCCGTCCCCCTCCTCTCTCATTCACTCTCACTTGGTAGAAAAAGAAATGGTTGTTGGTTAAAAAGATTATGATAGTTTCGGTGTATGAAATTTCACAGCTCATTTCATTCCATCACCCGATTCCCATGGCAACTTCATTAACCGTTCATCCATGGCTTTGGACGAAGCGAGACAAAGTCTTCTACCCATTTTCTACATCAATCTTGGTCATCTCTTCTAGCGAACTTGATGACCGAGTTGCCTCGAGTCAGAGGCGGGAGCCCTTTTAAAGATCCGATGACGTGGTGCCACCTGGACGAGGAGATCGGAGATTGACGAGATCGAAGCAGCCGCAACGGAGCATGGGATGATGGTTAAAGAACGAAGGACTCGGATCGTTCGGTATAACCTTTCTTCCCTCTTTGTAGATTGTTAGTTTAGCGTTAATGGCAGATCCGGGTTATAGTATGCGATAACGCCAGTTATAAAAGTTTTTGTTCCGCATTTAGCGTCTGAAAGACGGCCGGGGCGCTACCGTAGACTTACAGCTGGATATGTTATATTGGATCGGCGTGTTTGAATAGCCGGGGGGGTTTTATGTGAGATGAGTGTTTTTCATTTTCATTCATATAAAAAGTTGTATGTAATATTCTTTTATTGGGGCACTTCCAGGTTGCGGAAGTTGTCACCGTTGTTGTATATTATTTACTTTTCCGCACTAGGATAGACCCAAGGAGGAGGGCACAAGCAACCGGGTTATAGAGTCCAGTGGGAGACCTACTCGAGGAGTCGAGTCCGTATCTCCTAACTCTAGAATTGGTTGGGTTGCTTGCCGCTCTCGTAGGGGTCTAGGGGTGTGGGTTTGGCTATTCATCGCGACCGTGGAATTCGTGTTTTATACTGGCTCGTATTGAAAACACGGACGTCCTAGTATATCCAATGTTTCATGTGATTCTTCTGCTGCGATATCTGTGATGTGATCATTTGATGTTCTGTGATAAATACTGTATATAGTATATATGATATATTATATAGGCGTTACTTATGTTTTACACCCGCGCTAGCCCTGTCCCACTCTGCCGTTAGTTACCTAACCTAACGGTGCAGGAAGGGACATCGAGGCGAATGCGGATGGCATAAGTGTACGTCGTATTTATCTGTGATGTTTAGGTAAATTTAAATGATGGGACTTCATTAATGTGATTAATGAAAGAAAAAGAAACCTAAAGATGTTGTGGAATCGAATTTCAAAATAAAACAGGTAGCTACAGTTCTTGCTTTGCATCACGGTGTTCCTTGTAGAACATCCTGTACCTTATTCGATGAGGAAAGGGCCGAGATCCCTTCACCGGGAGTGACCCCTTTAGAAATAACTGGCAGATGCTGCACACTCGGTTTGTCTTTTGATTGCTTCTATAGTTTCTGCTTTGCACAGTGATATATATGATATATCCCGCACCTCATTCGACGAGGAAAGGGCCGACGATCCCTTTACCGGGAGTGACCCCTTTAGCAAAACTAGAAAAGCCTCAAAAGCACTCCATTTCAAAATCATTTGATTCTACAACGATATCAAGTTCATTACGCAATAGGTTTTCAGAAAAACCTGTCGTAGCCCTCCATCATTTCAGATAAGTTGTATATAGTATTCGTGCTACATTTGTTGGATTTCGTCAAGGTGTAGTGTGCGGTAGCTATATGCTGCTTATCTGCTGCATATGATGCGATTAGATTAGGGTAGTCGTGCGGCTTTGTTGGCTTTCGTCAAGGGTCGTGCGGGTGGGTTTAATTCAATCAGGAAATGACGGGTTGAACTTGACTAGTACCCTATGGTTTCTTGGCTTTCGTCAAGGTCATAAGATGCTAGGGGCAAAATTATCGGGAATTTCAAGTGTTGAAATTTGCAATGAGATTGCGTACCTTCTATGAGATAGTTGGATCCCGATACCCGCTGCGAGTAATTGTTACTCCTAGGAGAGTTTTACACATTACAATTAGCCGATCAAGTATGTGTCTAGAATGGTGTCAACGGGGTTACGCCTCTGGGAAAACGAGGTTTACATTAATTAGGTCCATGCGAAAGCAAGGGGAACCTCCCTCCAAGTACCGACACTGACCTGGCTGAAAGATTGGCGAACTTGTAGCATGTAATTAATCCCGGCTAGTCTTTCCTTTTAGGGTTTGAAGGAAGATTTGATAAAAACAGTGGGAGCCATCCTGATTAGATAAAATAATAACCAATTTGATCTTGCAAGAGCGCACGCTGAGTGTTTTCTTCTCTCTCTCTCCAGGTAGCGACCATATTACGCCTTAATCAAGATAATAATACGGATATATTGACCGAACCCACTTGTTATACTGAGCTGGGGAACGTTGGTCCCGCTCCAACTTATAATTGTTATAAGACAGAGCAGGAATTGGGGAATACCAGATTTGCCGTGCCGCCCAAACGAAGAAAATGCATATTGATGCATCATCTTCGGGTGTGTTCGTTACAAAGAACTGTTTCTCTGTATCCTCTACGTCCTGGGTATATTGATACCGGATCAGGATCCCAGATATGTAATCTGTTACATAGGGCTACAGAAAGGTAGAAAACTGAGAACGGGTGATAAGTTTCATGAGACAGAAAACGGGGCAAGTGTTGCAGCAAGTCTGTTGGTCACTGTCACCCTATATTACCAATACATTGATTCTGAACAAATGCTATTAGATACCGAACCTGATATAAAAAATCATATCAGTCTCTTTATTAGTAAAGAAAGGATATAATTTTGTATTGTTGGATAATGTTTTGACCATTTCCTATTTCAAAAGTTGAACGGTTCAGGCACGTTATCTAAAAACATTGATGTTCTAAATCAAACTACAGTTCTTAGTAGACAGAACACACAAAAGAGGAAGAGTTCAGAAATGAATGGATCCTTCTTTAGGTATTGTAGACTAGGTCATATCAATTTGACCCGACTAGCTTAAGTTACATTTTAGATGCATATTTAAATCAGTTTGAATTTACATCTTGTGGAACTTGCCAGTCATGTCACAAAGATTAGATGACCATAGCTCTGTTTATTGGAAACAGAGAAAGAGTTAATGAACTCTTGGGACTGATATATGTTGATGTATGTAGGTCCCCTGTCTACACATGCCAAGACCGGTTCTTTGTATTTCATTACATTCTCTGATAATCTCTCAAGATTCAGACATATGTTCCTGTTGAAACACAAGTCCGAACCTTTTGAGATATTCACAGAATATAAGTTAGAAGTAGAGAACCAATACGGGTATAAGTATTATGTCCTTTGATGAGATCAAGAAGGAGAATACTTGAGCACGGAAATCCTGGACTATTCTAAAGGAGAATGAGATTCTCTCTCAGCATTACTCCTCCGCATACACCATAGCATGATGGTATATCGGGGTGGAGCAATCATACCATATTAGATATGGTGTGCTCTATGATAAGTACTGCTGAGTTTTCTATTTCCTTTTGGGAATTATGCACTTATGAAGTTGCATACCTATTGAATAAGGTTCCGATCAAATCAATTGCCTACCACTTCATATAAGATATGGAAAGGGAAGAGCCCATATCTTAAGTTTGTTAAGATTTGAGGTTGTCCGGCCTATGTCAAAAGCAAAATCCGGACAAGATCGATGCAAGGTCCGTTCTGTAGAACTGGAAAGGTTCCAGCTATACAAAACTGCAGCTGATGATTTGACAGAACCAAAGGATTCTATAGCAACCAACGAACCTTAGCCTCTCCGCCGATCTAGTAGGGTTTTCTCACCCACCTGAGAGATACTTTGGTTTCTCTATGACAGTGGGAGCGAGGATTGCATCATGAGATGATGACCCAACTAGTTTCGAGCTGGCCATCATGAGTGGGACTTTGTAAGAATGGCTGGATGCTTGGTGATCTGAGATGGAATCCTTATACACCAACAAAGTATGGACTTTGGCTGCTATATCTGAAGGGTTAAATCACCATCAGGAGCAAGTATATCTTGAGAAGATTACTTAGTGTAGATGGAAAAGTTGAAACTTTCAAAGCTAGACTTGTTAAAAGTTTGCATCATTGACTAGGCGTGGATTATGATGAAATCTTTTTCGGTGGCTATGCTTAAGTCCATCCAGATCCTACTTGCCATGGCTACATACCGTGACTACGATATCTGGTGGTTGGGTGTCATGACTGCTTTTCTAAATACTGATTTAGAAGAGAACGTCTATAAGTACACAGCCAGAGGGCTTCGTAAACAGTGGGAGCAGCAGAAACGTGTGCAAGTTGCTTTACAGATTAAAGCAGGCATCGCGGAGTTGGAACGTCTGTTTTGATGTGTTAGTCAAAGAGTTTGACATCATCAAAATGGTAGATGAACCTTGTATAAACGAAAAGGTAGTAGGAAGTATGGTGGTGATCCTCGTAGAGTACGTGGATGACATACTCTTGATAGGGAAGGAGTTTCCTATGCTACGCTCGGTCAATCTCCGCTTATCATAATGATTCTCCATATAGGATCAAAGTGATACCTCCTAAATCCTGAGTTTTCATCTATGAGATAGATGTAATTGGATGCTAGGATACTCACTAGTTGTAGTGAGATGGTATCAGTTGATCCTGGGGAGAATCACTGGAAAGGTTCCAGGGTGATAAGGACAACTGAATGTCAGTCGCAGGCATTGTCTTTACCCTCAGTAAAGGGACGGTATGTTGGAAGAGTTCCAAGCTAGATACCGTGGAATACTAGACGATAAAGGCTGGATACATCGCTACTTAAGATGCTACCAAAGAGGCAGTCGGGATGTATATTTGTTCATGAGATGAACTTAGTTCCTCCCATTGTGTAACAATGGAGTTGTGGCTTATGCCAAGGAACGTCCGTCCCATCAGTGATACAGACATATTCTAAGGCAGTATCACCTGATCATGGAGATGGATGATCTCCGAGGTGATCGAGGTTAGGAGAGTAGACTCAGAGGACAACACGGCGGATCCACTCACAAAGGCCTTTTTCCCAGAGAAAGACTTTTATGGGATGGTTGAGTATGAGATACTGCAACCACTGCTACAGATGGCCCTAGTGTAAGTGGGAGATTGTTAGTTATATGTATGCCCTAGAGGCCATTACTGTACATAGGATGTATAATGTAGTGGATGCTTGGACATTTATAGGGAGGACTTTCTTGCTCGACATGATAGTATGCTATCTGGTTACTCTTTACCTTAACGTGTACACTGATTATCTCTCTGTTACATGTTGGTAAAGCCCTTAGGATGTGTACTTGACTACTTGGACTATGATGCAGATCATACTAGTGGGGACATGGTAGTCCATAAGTACATCCTTCAAGGTCCCTAGTCATGGGTGTATCGAGACGGGGCATCGATATACCAGAGTAGACTAGCGTATACCTTCTCGACCCATACAGATGGGCGATGGATGATCCCATATCCATTGGTGTTTGACATCAGAGATGATATGCGGGTGCTCAGTGGAGACTGGGTACACTGGACGGACTCGCCGAGAACTCCCAGATGGTATTATACCTTACGTCAGATGGCAGTTCTCGGGTGACACTGGTACTGGTTAGTCTGTAGACCCGAGATCGTCATAGAGTCTTGTGTGATTCCCATTGTGCTTTGATTTCCACCTTACCACGTCCAAGAGGGCGTGCAAAATGGTGGTTTTTGGGTACAGTCCCGAATCACATGGAGGCAATGAGCGATAGGAGGGGATTCGTCTCTCCCGGTATAGGGAGTTGATGTTGCGCAGTGTTCGATTGGCTATAACCGGAAATCCCTGGCCAGGGTTGCTGAGATTTACTGGGAAGTGTTACCAGTAGTTTCTCGAACTGTTATAGACCTTATATCGACACGACTTATCGAGCTACTGGGGTCTGACATTTACCACCCCTAGGCGAGATATGCGACATATCAGACGATCAGACCGGACTGTACGGTAAGTGTTACTGGTTGGATTCACAGGAGTGTGAGGGGGCTTGCTCGTCGATCTTCTGATCGCTCAATACCCGGGTGGCCGTTACGTTTAGCAGACCGCTTGCGGCTTGTGGGTGTTTGATATGATCATCACCTGCTGCCGGCGTATTGACGAGTCTTTAGAGTCCTACACAGAGGTTTCCTGGCTCAAGCGAAACGAAATAGGAGCGCATATGAGATATGTGCGGGACCGAGAATAATGCATGTATGTGATACCATAGTCTATTCTCGCGATGAATGTATCGATTGGTTGTATGCGATATAACCTAGTTATCGAATCGAGGATTGATTCGATAAGTCGATACATTGGATATTAGTCGGTCATATGCGATGTGACCGGATTGTTAAATCAAGTGTTAATTTAATGATTTAATATATAATTATATATTTGATATATTACTTTACATTAACTAATATTGGTTCACTTAAGATGTTTTTCTCACTTGTTTGTGCACATTGTATATGTGATATATTTTTGTGCACAAGTTTGTATCATGTTTGATGATACATGCAAACTTGGGTGTATGTTTGAATTAAACCATGGTTAGTTAATGGTTAGGGTTTCATTTGCTTTATTTGCTTATTCGATTATTTATTTATTCATTATGGCAAGAAATAAAATGGTGGATTTATTTGGATTTCACTTGAAGCTTCATGAAGCTTTGAAAGTCAAAACCATTCTGTTTCTTTCCTTAACCCAACCATTCAACTAAACCCTAGTTTATTCTCTACACTTAACCATGGTTGCAAAATGATAACCATCACTTGATTTTATTTTAATTGATATTCTTTTTCCTTCTTCTTCTTCTTCTTCTTCTGCTTCAAGGAAGAAGAAAGAAAACCTTTGCTTTAAAATGTCAAGTGATGATTCCAAGTGAGAAATCCAAATCCAAAGTGAACCCACTTCCTATTTCTTCATCCTCTACCACTTGCCATGTAGTATAGGGTGTTTTCTTCACAAGTTTCATGACTTGGTGAAGTTGGAGCTTGATCTTGAATTGCCTCGACGTAGATCATCTTCGGCATCGAAGTCGACGACCTAGCCCGATCATTTCTTCGACGAAACCATCACTAGAGTCCGGGATCCGATGATCGCAGCGGAGGGACATCAACGTGGAGCTATGGAGGTGGAGGACCGGATCTACAAAGGTTGTATTTTCCGTTCACTCTTAGTTAAGTTGTTAACTAGTTGTCGTTTTCGCCTTAAACTCTAGTCAACGATCGCATTAGGGTTTATCGGCACCGGAAATTTTTGAATTTGGCATGGTTGATGCCTTGTGGAATCTCCTTAGAGTGCCTAGGAACCCTACAGCATCGTGGTATTCAGTTGGAATACCCTGCACCTCATTCCACGAGGAAAGAGCGGAGATCCCTTCACCGGGAGTGTCCTCTTTAGCAAAGGTTTTCGCTACTATAATTTGTAAAAAGCTATCTGGTTCATTCAACGATATCAAGTTCATTACGTTAAAGGTTTTTTGCCAAAAACCACTCGTAGCCCTCCGTCATTTCAGACGGGTAGCACTTAATATTCATGCTATGTTTGTTGGCCTCCGTCATGGCATAGTGTTTGGTAGCTGCTTGTTACCTTTCTGTTGCATAGATAGATGCGTTGGTTTGGGACAATCGTACTACTATTTTGGCCTTCGTCAAGGGTATGTATGGGTGGGTTCAAATTATTCTGGACAATGACGGATAGAACTTGACATGTGAGTTACGATATGTTGGCCTTTGTCAAGGTCATAAGAGCATGGGGTAGAAATCACATCGGGAGTTTCAAACAAACAGGAAACTTTCCAGGCATGCGCATACCTTCTGGAGTGTGATAATTTGAGTGGATTCCATCAGTTTATCATGCGATGATAGTTGGATCCCGATTCCCACTGATGAGTTAGTTTACTTCTCGGGTGATTTTAGATGATCCCGACTAATTCTTCTTTCAGTTTTGGAGGAGAATTTGAGGATACAGTGGGAGACATCCTGATTAGATAAAGTGATTAACCATTCTGATCTAGGTTAGAGTGCACGCTGAGTGTTTCTTATCTCCCTCTATCTCTCTCTGGCAGCGACCATGTCCCGACCCTAGAGTATAACTCAGTAACCAAGATAACCGGACCTTCTTAAAACATATTGACTTTTGGATTATCTGAGTTGCATACCTCATTGCCACTCCTACTTTTACCCTTTCCTTTTCTCCGGAATATTCCGTATCACTACGAAGATCCACATTTATTGGATATGACCATCGTATAGTTACATACGAACTCAAAAAAACTTGTTTCAGATTCGTGAATGGTTTCCGGTTCTGGAGAAATTGAATAGGACTATTCAGTTGTCTTTTCCTTTTACCTTCTCTCAGATTGTGAGGGTTCCTAGGATCAGGAGAGTACACTTATTACTCTTATTGGATAGTCTTCTTCCAAACCATAGGCAGGTGCCGAAAGGTGGGGAAGGAAGAAAACCAATTAGCCTAAGTGTGGTTTACAGAAGGTAATAAGTAAAGATAAATAAAGGGATCAGAAAGAGGGCAAAGTAAATTGCGACTGCTATTATTCATGACCAAACCACATATTTCATCGCCACTCCTACTTCACCTTTGAATTTCTCCAGAACACCTCGTATCACTATGAAGATCCACAGTTATTGGATAATCCGTCGTATAATTACATACGAACTCGAAGGAACTTGTTCCAGTTCGAGGATAGATTCTGGTTCAGGAGAAATAGAATAAGGTTTATTCAGTTGTCTTTTATCTTTACCTTCTCTCAGGTGACAAGTGCTCCTAGGACTAGGAGAGTACACTTATTACGCTTATTGGATAGTCTTCTTCCAAACCATAGGCTGGTGCCGAACGGTAGGAAAGGAAGAAAACCATTTAGCCTAAGAGTGGTGTACAAAAGGTAATGAGTAAAGACAAATAAAGAGATTTGGAGAGATGGCAAAGAAATATACAGTTACAGTAATGAATCTGGATAATGGAAGAGGCATTATTAGGAATACCCGGATACCCCTTCGAAACATTTTCATGTTTCAGTTTCACTGTGCATTATTAATTGAAAACTGATTTCCCAATCAGATCCTTACTCCAGGGTATGTATTTACCAGAATTGATTCTCACATCTGTATGGGTTTACAGATGATGAGTGGGAGTAAGTTTGTAACATTTTGAAAATCGTTTAGGTGAAATTTTGGATAATTTGTAAACTAACTGGTGTTTTCCGTAAAAACCGGGAAATAATTATTTTTCCACATAAACTTAAAAATACATATTCTAGCTATGTAATTGCTAGTATTGATATGAAATTAGTCGCTTATAAAATTTCTAGTTTACTAAAATATTTTCCATAATTAATTATTTAAATATTATTTTTAAGCCTTCGCTAATACATTTAATTAGCAATAATTACAAATTAGAGTGGGTTAATACAAGTTTTGTACATCATGACACATTAAACCAAGATGTAACATATTGTTTTTGAAATGAAAAGAAATTGTCAAAACGGTTTTAGAAAATATGATAGAAAATGGCTTAAATAGTGAAATTAATGTAAATGGAAATTGGGGTATAATATTTATCATTTTTTTCCTCACCCACACTCACCCACACCCTCTCTCCTCCCCCCTATACTGCTGGCCGAGACCCTTGGCTGTCCCTTCCAATTTTTCCCCACTTGAAGAGGCTTTGAACGAAAAGAAAACAAAGGAAAAGAAAGAATAAGAAAATGAGGTATGGGTTTGGGTTGACTTGGACTTTTCTTGACTTGGCATTCCCTCACCTCACTCTCTCACCACTCCCCCCATCATGGCCGACCCCAACCAGCAGCAGTAGCCCCCCTTTCACACCCCATTCTCTCTTCAAAATCTCATGAAAAATCATCAAAAATCCACCAATTTTCTCACAAATTCAAAGCTAATTCCAAATCCAAGCTTTACCCATTATTCTTTAGCTAATCTAGCATGGATCTTGGGGAATGGAAGCAAGTTTGGGAGGCTAAGATTCATGTTTGATCTACAATCTTTGAGGTATAAAACCTAAACCTATAGTTAATTATTGTTTAAGCACTTAAATCAAACTCAATTAGTAAGTAATATGGTTCCAATTTCAAGTTTTAAAAATTCAAGTGAGGGTTTTGATTTGGACCTAGGGTTTGATCACTTGAGATTGGTTATGATGTGTGGTTTCACATCTTAAGCATGCTAAAACCTAACCTAAATGCTAAATTTCAAATTGTTACATTTAATTTGCCCAAATTGTGATTTTTGAAAACTAGATTTTTATAAGCGATATAAAGAGGTGAGGTAAAATTATGGTAATAGATTGTATGGCTTAATTAATATGTTTAATGAGTATTATGGCCACTAGAATTGTTAAAATATTTAGATTGGTTAAAACATCAAGTTTTGAACTAAAATGGAAATTTGTGCTAACTAGATTTTTGGATTAATGTAATTTAGTGAGATTAAAAATCTAGTAAATGTTTATGTGTCCTAATTAAGATAATTAGTCAATATTGTGACCACTAATTTTGCTAAAACATCAAGATTTGTATTAAAACGGTTAATGACCGCTTACTAGGCTTTTTGGAAATAAATCGATTTGATTAATTTTAAGGCTTGATGATTTGCACCCTATTTCTTATAACAATTAGTGAGTTGTGAAACCACGATTGGTACATTTGGGTTTTAACTCGATCAATCGGCGTTTGTACGCCGATGTCGATGGTTATTTGGTTCTTTTGCATGAGCGGGTCATAGGTTTTAACCTATGCGCGTTTCGTGTGCCGTTTTGGTTTTGTCCGTGATTTCGGTTTACGATATTATATATGTTTGCATATAGGTACCTCTCACGTGGATTTCGGACGATGAAGAAGAGGATGGCGGCATCGACTTTGGCAGACAAGGACCAAGTGAGTAGATATATATCTACAGGAGAAGTCGGGTTGATGGCGTATAGCATCCCCGCAGTTTCGTAGTATAGAACGCGCATGTGTTATGATATATATATATACACACACACACACACACACTTATGTGTTATGAGATGTGTATACTTGGTAAGAAATGCTATGTGACTTTGGGATAGTTTTAGCATACTTGTAGGAAAACGCATTTAGTTAGTTTCTTAGTCGTGAATCCTAGAGTAGTGATTTGCATAGACGCACACATGCACGCATACATTTTATTTCTTGTACGTATATGGGGATATGTATAAACACACACACATAGGTATAAGACTGTGTGTGTGTGTGTGTGTGTGTATACATGGATGATGATGATAGTAAATGATACTTGGAGATGAGTCGATGTGATTGGGCATAATGCCAAGAGATCGGTGATATATTTCTGTTCGTATTATGAGATACATCATGATATTATAGCGGATCCTTAGGCGATGTGTTCTCATACACACGCATACATATATTGTAGATGGTATCAGTATGTACTAGACTTAGATCAGTACCCCTAATGTAGGATATGATAATAAGGATACCAGATGAATAATGAGATAAATGTGATATTCGACCCGTACCCAGATTTGGGATGTCGTAGATGGATTTACCGTACGAGCTATATATTGATGATAGATCCACACTCTTGACTCGAGAATAACATGTTATATATTGTATCATATGTGATACTATTGAGGCGGGATCACCGACCATTATATGTTATATATATATCGACTCAGATTTAGGCGGTTTCCTTACCTTTTCGATTAGCCTGTTAGTTTAGTCCTGTAGTTTACATGTAGATGTTAGACTAGACTCGAGACATACCTATTTCAAAAAAAAACGAATCGTGAGTATTTTAAAGACAGGCCAAGAGATTCTGCGGATATTTCAAAGGGCGTTCCTTTTCTTAAAAATACCGTAGCCCTTATTTTCTAAACACCGCGATTCATGTTATTTCAAATGTGAAAACTGTATGACTCATATATAAATGTATATTCTTATATGTTGCATTATTATTCATGTTCTGCATATTATTGTTGTTTGCATCGCATTGCATGCTTATATTGTGTTTTCATTAGTTATTATTAAATCATGCTGTCAGGACACCGGCACCATTACCGATGATGTGTATGCTCCACGCACACCTGCTTGCCGGCTCACACACACATCATCGGTAATTGCAATGTCACGTACACTTCAGAGAATATTGCTCTATTGATATAGCTTGCTACCTGATAGTTCCTATATGTTATTGCCTTCATGTGCTAGTTTAGATATTGCATTCTTTATTTAGATACCCATGCATTTTATACTCATTTGTCATGCAATATTATGGGCCAGTCCGGATTGCCGGAGCCCAGTATTTGGTATTATTTACTCTTGTTATTATTATTTCAGATTTCCATGAGATTTCTGGATTTGGAGAAACCGCAAAGATTTATAAACTGATTATCATTTTCAAAAGACAGAAAATTGCGGTTTTCTCATGATATGATTTGAGATATGTCCACCATGAGTTTTCTCGGCTCTTGAGAAATTTCATACACCCGATTCGAGGAGGAGGAACCGTCTGTGGGTGCATGGTGGACACGGTGCGATACTCCGGGGCGAGAAGGTCGTAGATGATGGCGTTGAGTCTGAGACAGGGGAGCACTACTGACCGGTGATTTCATTGTGACCGGCCGGATATCCGGAGGATACCGACGTCGTCTTGAGATTTATGAGACATGCCAGTCCGGATAGCCGGAGCCTGAGATATTGAGATTTGATGATACTTGCCAGTCCGGATAGCCGGAGCCTGAGATATTTATTTTGTGTCGATTCTTGACACTGATTCTCTGATGATTTCATTGATGATACTTCGATTTATATATATACAGAAATCTTATTAAATTAAGAAAACAGTTTTCTCATACATGTTGCATTCAGTTTTCATTATATTGCATTCATACCTCATAATTATGATATGTTACTACCTGAGGCACTGACACAAGCACTTGGTACTACACTTTATATAGATGTTTACCTAGCCATTTGATCATGCTTCAGGCCACATTATTTGAAATATTACTGATCGTATGACCTAGGATTGAGTCATACATTCGATTTCTTCTCTGTGATGTTTTCTACTCACGAGTTGGCAACTCACCCCCGTTGTGCCACAGTTCTTGCTTGTTTTTCCGTACATGTTTCGTTGCGGCTTTGCTGGCACACTGCTTTCATTCTGGGTGATTGCTTTGGTAGGTGGGTTCACTTGCATCATGACCACTATTATATATTTATTTATTTCAGTTGTATTTAGTAAACTCCATCAACCAGTCTTGTATATTTTTTTTTGACTTAGAAGACCAGTGTTTATTCTTCGACCTTAGAGTCGCGCTCGTATTATTGTAGTTTCCATTGGTTTTCTTTTGGGTTTTGATCCTCGTCCTTTAGCATTGTATATTATATTGATTGCGTGGTTGTGATCGCCTTTTGGCGAAGAGCCAACTCCCGCTTGGGGATGCCTTATTTCATTATATATGCTTTATCAGGTTTGTACCCGTTTGGGGTCAGTTTTTACAAAGAAGACTCTGCCGAAATTTTCGGAAAAGACTTGGTGTTATAAAATGTTTACGATGACTTTCGAAGTGATTATATGCGAACTTTAAAACAAGTTTTCCTTCTTTCAAATGGTTTAGATTTTTGGGATTTTTGGCTTACTCGAATTAGATGGGGTCCTATAGACTTCATATGATTCAAGTGCCAGTCATGAGCTATTTCGGGTCGTGACAAAGTTGGTATCAGAGTGCTAGGTTTAACCTTGGTTCGAGTCTATGTTTGACTATGCGGAGTCTAGGGCGTTTATATATATTCGGAACCTAGGCTTGACCTTACGGAACTTAGACTTGGTCGAGGGGGTATTAGACCCGAACTTTCGTCATATAGGTTGACCTTGGTTGATGGAGTCGGTGACTTACGTAGACTGACGTACCGTGTGTATGTTCCGCGGCATACTTACAATATGCTACTCCGCTTAAGAAGCCTTAGGATGTACATTTCCTTGCACAGTATTATATTCGTTCATTGATCTATCCTCATCGATATCGGTGTATGGTTTTGCTGCCATGATTACACGGGCAGAGAGAGCTGCAGCTAGAGTTGCGGTCAGCACAAGCTCGTCATGGACGAGGACTGACCGGGGCGTAATTCCGGCGACACACGATTGCATAGATGTGTAGTTTTATTGTATTTTTCGCGCCATGAGCGTTTGATGGATTACTTTTACGAATTTCTCGGACGTGCATATCAGCACCAGAGAATTGGGCTACCGCTAGAGGCCAGCCAAAATGTAATGACCGTCGATGCACTATTATTCTTGATGATTGAGGCGATGTTTAGCGTGCGGACGAATGAGCCAGCTGTTGATGCGACTGACAAGATATCTCCCTAGATGCATGGAGCTATTGCAGCACGAGTTGCACTTAAAGATGTGATAGAAGATCGCTAGTCACCCATGGAGGAACGACTAGGACTTGTGGTTAGTTGCATACCCCGATGCGAGGTCATCATATTGATTGATTCCAGCTAGAGGAGACTTCAAACAGATATGTTGATGAGTCGAAAGAAAATGATCGAATGTCAGAAACCCACTTTTTCCAAGTTTAAAGTATTCAGAAAAATATGCAAGTAATTCGGTGGACCCTTTAGAAGAATGAAACCCTAACTCGACATAATGACCATGAGAACGCCTTGGAACCTTAGGGTTTGCGGCAATTCAGCGGTGCCATTAGTGAGGCTTGGGTTTGCCCTTCTACGGCTGGTCCATAGGTACTGTGGCATATACAGAATATTATTAAACTGTGCACGAGTGTTGAGCTCTCAGAAATTATGGGACTTTGATGAATCGATCGAAAAATTCGACGTAATCCGGATATCATACGATGGGACACTTCACGAGAAGACTTGGACCCAGGATCGGTCATATTACGCACACCAGTAGGCCAGAGTTCGGGATCATTGACGAGATATGTTATGAGTGACTATAATAGTTGGACAGAGATCTTTAGAGGATGTTCCAGAGCGAATCTGTTCCCGTCATCATTTCCATATTGAGCCGTCGAACCGAAGAGTTATGCAGTTGGAAATTCACAGTGACAGGCGAGAGCCTAAGGGCACCCGGCGCCAGGCTACGAACAGGAGGCAAGAAGATATCTTGCTCTGCTAGGTTTGGATACACCGACACCTTCTCGACTGCGAAGGAAAGACATAACGATGACATTGTTTACGAGTTGCGATTTGGTGATTCGAATATCGCATGTCTGTTATTTCGGATTTCGGTGTTTTTGGGCAATTTATTTGCATGACTGAGATTTTGTGCACCACAATTGCACTCGACTTCGATTTGATGTCATTCGAGATGTTGATTTTGATTTCATGTCTATGGTATGTATGTGATTTGATTTGTATCTTCGGAATAGTTTTCATACACATTTAGTATTTGATTCGGTTTTGTGTACGCTGATGCATATGGTTATGAGATTATATACCGCGGTTTACCTGATTTGGATTGAGTTTTACTGTATAACGTCGATTTCGATTATATATTGATATTGATTTCGTGCACCCTGTGCACTTGATTTGGATTCTTGCGCATACTTGACGCGCTTGATGCGATTTTGGTGCATGCCAGATGCACTAAATCGGGATTCTTCGTGCATATCAGATGCACCTGATATTGCTGTCAGGCACACCCGTTGCCTTTGACTGGTGTTTTCGTGTGCACCCGTTGCACTTAGATTTTATTTCTATGCACATGTAAGGCACATTCATTGATTTCGATTTCTGTGCACACCAGACGCACGTGGCATTCTTATATTCATTTTGGGATTGATTTTCTTTGAGCAGTATGTTTTTATAATATTTACTATTTGGTATAGTAGCTGAGCAGGACTAGTCAGAGGACAGTACCTGAATATGGTTTTGCATGCATTGATAGTTACCGAAGGGATTTCCAAAAAAGAGCTATAGTCTCAGTATTTTCCTGAGTGTCCGAAATGACACGAACATTTTATAAAGGAAACCCTTCTAAAATTATTTTCAAAAAAAACGGCAGGACATGTATGTTAAACAAGGGATATATATATATATATATATATATGTATGTATGTATATATATATATATATAGATAGAGAGAGAGAGAATAATGGAGAAAAGAGGCCATAGGAGGAAATTTCCTCCTATAGCGTGGAAAAAATAAAACCTCCACCAATTTTTTCGACGATCGGCTCCCATCATCTTCATCGTTATCATCTAAGATGTGGGTACACAAAATTTCATGTGATTCTACAACTTTTTCACCGTTGATTTAGCAATGTAAAAAGTTCTATTGTCGGTAAACCGTTAATTTTGAACCCACTAAATCATAAGTGAAAAAGTTGTGGAATCACATGAAATTTGGTGTACGCACATCTTAGATGATAACGATGATGATGATGGGAGCCGATCGTCGGAAAAAATGGTGGAGGTTGTATTTTTTCCACGCCATAGGAGGAAATCCCCTCCTATGGCCTCTTTCCTCCATTAATCTCATATATATATATATATATATAGTTATTTTCTTACAATGAACGTCCGCTACTGTGCCGTGATATGCGCATTGCACAGTGATTTGAGAAAGGTTTGGCATGCATTTCTTTCAGATGTTTTGACAGGTTTATATCGACGCGTACTAGTACGTACATGTTATAGTTTTGATGTATATCTTGTTGGTTTTCGTATTGGACTTTGACATTGGTGACTTCACCATGTCTCCGATGATTGCAGGATACTTGACGGAGTTTTGATTTTGAGTTAGATAATCGTTTTTCATGCGCATGCGTTGCGCTACGATATGTTTTATGTATTGATGATTTCGGAGCCCCGCCGGTTTAAGTGTTTTACTAAAATGTTTTAGAAATTTGGGGGAGTTTTAATTTAAATTCGGGGACCGGATTTCTTTAAGGAGGGAAGATTGTAACGATTTGAAAATCGTTTAGGTGAAATTTCGGATAATCGGTAATATAACTAGTGCTTTCCGTAAAAACCGGGAAATAATTATTTTTCCACATAAACTTAAAAATACATATTCTAGCTATGTAATGGCTAGTATTGATATGAAATTAGTCGCTTATAAAATTTCTAGTTTACTAAAATATTTTCCGTAATTAATTATTTAAATATTATTATTAAGCCTTCGCTAATACATTTAATTAGCGATAATTACAAATTAGAATGGGTTAATACAAGTTTTGTACATCATGACACATTAAACCAAGATGTAACATATTGTTTTTGAAATGAAAAGAAATTGTCAAAACAGTTTTAGAAAATATGATAGATAAAAACTTAAATAGTGAAATTAATGTAAATGGAAATTGGGGTAAAATATTTATTATTTTTTTCCTCACCCACACTCACCCACACCCTCTCTCCTCCCCCCTATACTGCTGGTCGAGCCCCTTGGCTACCCCTTACAATTTTTCCCCACTTGAAGAGGCTTTAAAAGAAAAGAAAACAAAGGAAAAGAAAGAATAAGAAAAGGAGGTATAGATTTGGGTTGACTTGGACTTTTCTTGACTTGGCATTCCCTCACCTCACTCTCTCACCTCCCCCCCATCATGGCCGACCCCAACCAGCAGCAGAAGCCCCCCTTTCACACCCCATTCTCTCTTCAAAATCTTAAGAAAAATCATCAAAAATCCACCAATTTTCTCACAAATTCAAAGCTAATTCCAAATCCAAGCATTACCCATTATTCTTTAGCTAATCTAGCATGGATCTTAGGGGATGGAAGCAAGTTTGGGAGGCTAAGATTCATCTTTGATGTACAATCTTTGAGGTATAAATACTAAAGCTATAGTTAATTGTTGTTTAAGAACTTAAATCAAACTCAATTAGTAAGTAATATGGTTCCAATTCCAAGTTTATGAAATTCAAGTGAGGGTTTTGATTTGGAGCTAGGGTTTGATCACTTGAGGTTGGTTGTGGTGTGTGGTTTCACATCTTAAGCATGCACAAACCTAACTTGATTGCTAAATTTCAAATTGTTACATTTAATTTGCCCAAATTGTGATTTTTGCAACTAGATTTTTATATGCGATATAAAGAGGTGAGGTAAAATTATGGTAATAGATTGTATGACTTAATTAATATGTTTAATGAGTATTATGGCCACTAGAATTGTTAAAATATTTAGATTGGTTAAAACATCAAGTTTTGAACTAAAATGGAAATTTGTGCTAACTAGGTTTTTGGATTAATGTAATTTAGCGAGATTAAAAATCTAGCAAATGTTTATGTGGCCGAATTAAGATAATTAGTGAATATTGTGACCACTAGTTTTGCTAAAACATCAAGATTTATATTAAAAAGGTTAATGACCGCTTATTAGGCTTTTTGGAAATAAATCGATTTGATTAATTTTAAGGTTTGATGATTTGCACTCTATTTCTTATAACAATTAGTGAGTTGTGAAACCACGATTGGTACGTTTGGGTTTTAACTCGATCAGTCGGCGTTTGTACGCTGATATCGAGGGTTATTTGGTTCTTTTGCATAAGCGGGTCATAGGTTTTAACCTATGCGCGTTTCGTGTGCCGTTTTGGTTTTGTCCGCTATTTCGGTTTACGATATTATATATGTTTGCATATAGGTACCTCTCACGAAGACTTCGGACGATGAAGAAGAGGATTGCGGCATCAACTTTGGCAGACAAGGACTAAGTGAGTAGATATATATCTATGGAGGAAGTCGGGTGGATGGTGTATAGCACCCCCGCAGTTTCGTAGTATAGAACGTGAATGTGTTATGATATATATATATATATATATATATATATATATATATATATATATATATACTTATGTGTTATGAGATGTGTATACTTAGTAAGAAAGGCTAGGTGACTTTCGGATAGTTTTAGCATACTTGTAGGAAAACGCATTTAGTTAGTTTCTTAGTCGCGAACCCTAGAGTAGTGATTTGCATACACACACACACATACATGCATACATTTTATTTCTTGTACGTATATGGGGATATGTACACACACACATAGGTATGGGACTACATATATATATACGTATACATATACATGGATGATGAGGATAGTATATGGTATTTGGAGATGAGTCGATACGATTGGGCATGATGCCATGAGATCGGTGATATGCTTTGGTTCGTATTATGAGGTACGACATGATATTATAGCGGATTCTTATGCGATGTGTTCTCATACCCACGCATACATATATTGTAGATGGTTTCAGTATGTACTAGACTTAGATCAGTACCCCTAATGCAGGATATGATAATAAGGATTCCAGTTGAATAATGAGATAAATGTGATATTCGACCCGTACCCAGATTTAGGATGCCGTATGATGGATTTACCGTACGAGCTATATATTGATGATAGATCCACACTCTTGACTCGAGGATGTCATGTTATATATTGTATCATATGTGATACTATTGAGGCGGGATCACCGATTATTATATGTTATATATATATTGACTCAGATTTAGACGGTTTCCTTACCTTTTCGATTAGCCTGTTAGTTTAGTCCTGTAGTTTACTTGTAGATGTTAGACTAGACTCGAAGTCATACCTATTTCAAAACAAATGAATCGCGAGTATTTTAAAGACAGGCCAAGGGATTTTACGGATATTTCAAAGGACGTTCCTTTTCTTAAAAACACCGTAGCCCTTATTTTCTAAACACCACAATTCATGTTATTTCAAATGTGAAAACTGTATGACTCATATATAAATGTATATTCTTATATGTTGCATTATTATTCATGTTCTGCATATTATTGTTGTTTGCATCGCATTGTATGCTTATATTGTGTTTTCATTGGTTATTACTAAATCATGCTGTCAGGACACCAGCACCATTACCGATGATGTGTATGCTCCATGCACACCTGCTTGCCGGCTCACACACACATCATCGGTAATTTCCATGTTACGTACACTTTAGAGAATATTGCTCTGTTGATATAGCTTGCTAGCTGATAGTTCCTATATGTTATTGTCTTCATGTGCTAGTTTAGATATTGCATTCTTTATTTAGATACCCATGCATTTTATATTCATTTGTCATGCAATATTATGGGCCAGACCGGATTGTCGGAGCCCAGTATTCAGTATTATTTACTCTTGTTATTGTTATTTCAGATTTCCATGAGATTTCTGGATTTAGAGAAACCACAAAGATTTATAAACCGATTATCATTTTCAAAAGACAGAAAATTGCGGTTTTCTCATGATATGATTTGAGATATGTCCACCATGAGTTTTCTCGGCTCTTGAGCGTTTTCATACACCCGATTCGAGGAGGAGGAGGAACTGTCTATGGATGCATGGTGGACCCGGTGCGGTACCCCGGGACGAGAAGGTCGCATATGATGGCGTTGATCTTGAGACAGGGGGGCACTACTGACTTGTGATTTCATTGTGACCCGCCGGATATCTGGAGGATACCGACTTCGTCTTGAGATTTATGATACAAGCCAGTCCGGATAGCCGGAGCCTGAGACATTGAGATTTGATGATACAGGACAGTCCGGAGAGCCGGAGTCTGAGATATTGAGATATTGAGATATTTATTTTGTGCCGATGGTTGACACTGATTCTCTGATGATTTCATTAATGATACTTCGATTTATATATATACAGAAATCTCACTAAATTAAGAAAACAGTTTTCTCATACATGATGCATTCTGTTTTCATTATATTGCATTCATACCTCATATTTATGATATGTTGCTACCTGAGGCACTGAGAGGAGCACTTGGTACTACACTTTGTATAGATGTTTACCTAGCCATTTTATCATGCTTCAGGCCACATTATTTGAGGATATTACTGATCGTATGACCTAGGATTGAGTCATACATTCGATTTTCTGCTCTGTGATGTTTTCTACTCATGAGTTGGCAACTCACCCCTGTTGTGCCACAGTTCTTGCAGGTTTTGCCATACATGTTTCGTTGCGGTTTTGCTGGCACACTACTTTCATTCCGGGTGATTGCTTTGGTAGGTTGGTTCACTTGCATCATGACCGCTATTGTATATTTATTTATTTCAGTTGTATCTAGTAAACTCCATCAACCAGACTTGTAAATTTTTTTTTTACTTAGAAGACCAGTGTTTATTCTTCGACCTTAGAGTCGCGCTCGTATTATTGTGGTTCCCATTGGTTTTCTTCTGGGTTTTGATTATCATCCTTCGGCGTTGTATATTATATTACTTGCGTTGTTGTGACTGCCTTTTGGTGAAGAGCTAGCTCCCGCTTGGGGATGCCTTATTTCATTATATATGTTTTATCAGGTTTGTACCCATTTGGGGTCAGTTTTTACAAAGGAGACTCTGCCAAAATTTTCGGAAAAGATTTGGTGTTTTAAAATGTTTACTATGAATTTCGAAGTGATTATATGCAAACTTTAAAACAAGTTTTCCTTCTATCTAATGGTTTAGATTTCTTGGATTTTTGGCTTACTTGAATTGGATGGGGTCCTATAGACTTCATATAATTCGAGTGTCAGTCACGAGCTATTTCGGATCATGATAAAGTTATTGGGAATTAGGTGATTATATCCTCATTATATCAGAATTCGTTGTAATTGGTGATATTTGAGGAAATCGCCTGGGTTTTACCTGACGGCAACTATTTGGTTTTGAATTCCGCTGTTATGCACCAATTTCAAACTGATATATCTATACGTTTATTTTATAAAGTGAGATTTAACTTTTTGAAATTTTGTCCATGACATTTACCTATATCAGTTGATGGTTAGGAAAAGAGCATTCAACAGCGGTGTAATTCTTCTCTACCATAAGTTCAGTTTTCAACCTACGATGCACAGGATTTGAGTTATTCAACTCAGGGGACGTATACAAATTATTGTATGTTGTCCAGTGTCCATTAGGATAAAGGGGTTGGTCCTCGTACTATATTCTGTTTATTTATGACTTCTCCAGTTTTAGACAAGTGTTTCGTAGAAATACAAGGTCCAAGTTTTGAGAAGTTATAGGTACAAGAATAAAGTTGAGAACCATGTGTTGCAAGTATTAGGATTCTTCAAGGTGATCGAAAATATAGATACTTGTGTTTTGGTATTCAGTTGATATTAATGGTTTTGAGAACTTGATTCTCTTTCAGGTTACTCATATTTGGATTCACTCTTAAGTTGAGTAATGCTGATCGGTCTCTTTCCATTTAGTTGACATGCACTGGAAACAGCTACATGATTTGAATCTGGTTCCAATTAAATCAGTGCCTCTGTTTCTATATTGTATATAGAAACCAGACTCTGGATGACTCAAGGCATATTTCTGTAATGGAAGTTTGTGGGTTATCTTGGGTTATGACGAGAGTTAACTTTCTACCATCTGGAAGATCAATACTGACATTGTTTTTGACTCACCAAAGTTTTAGTAAAATGGAATTTTTCAGAAAACAGTAGTGGGAGTATGGTAGAACTGGAAGTGATTCCAGAACCATAAACGATTACTAAAAATTTAATAGAACCTAAAGATTCAATCGGGTTTGACATTCCATTAGCCACTCCGCAGATATGGCAGGTAACCTCAGGCACCGAGAGGTACTTCGGTATCCTCAAAGACGGTGACAGGGAGGTTCTTGTTTACCCAGACTTGCCATTATTGCTGTTCTAGAGTATGAGAACCAGCAGGAGGATGAGTATATCGTTGTTCTAAACTAGTTTTAGAAGTACACGTGTATATGACTCTGCCAAAGGGTTGTTGTAGTCAGTGGGAGCAGCGGAAGCATAGTGGACAAGTAGCTTATGTCTATTTATAGACTAAAGCAAATATAGCGGAGATAGATCATCTATTTTTGATGTAACATTCATAGGCTTTGATTTCATCAGAATAGGAGATGGATCTGTTAAGAAGGTAGTAGGGTGTAATGTCCTATTATTTGGATGACATGCACTTTATAGGAAGTGAAATTCCTATACTACGATCGGTTATACTGTGGTTGTCACACAGTAGTTTCTCCACATAGGATATGTATATTATATCAGGCATTCTGGTAACTGGATCTATGGTTTTAGATCTAAATTTATGTAGTTTCCCAATCCGGGTACTTAGACAGTATTCTAAATGTGTTTTAGAATGGATGACTCCTGGTATGGTGGTATACCTGCAGGTGATGGAGTCACCCTCTCTAAAGATGTCTTACAGACTAAAGAGGAGAGGGATGTGCATGATTGGCATATTACTTGCTTCAGTAATTGAGTCAATCATGAGATGTCAAGTACCACACCAGATGTTGTTTTTGCACCAGATGCAATAAGTTTTTATATTAATCCAATCCTGGAGAAACGTTTAAAAGCATTTATGAACATAAGTGGATGTTCTAGGGATTTGGTAACGGCAGCCTCCTTCGGGAGACGGATATCATTCCAGGCTTCCAAGGTGAACTGGATGACAAAGTGACTGTCAGAGTTATAGGTTTCCCTCTTTTGAGGGGCAGTAGTCTGGACAGGTGGTCCAAGCGGATACTGAGGGAGGCATGGCGCAGGATACTGATTAAATTCAGTTGACGATACAGTCTAAGAAGTTTACTGGATTTGGAGTTCATTTATGAACTGGGTCCCATCAGACATCCAGACATATTCTAAGACAGGTATTTCTCATTTTGGGATATGGCTTTCTCCGCGAACTTGAGATAAAGAGAGACATATAAAGAAACATTAGAGCGGATCCACTCACTGAGGCTATTTCTCGAACGCAATAGTTTTACAAACGAGCTTTGTGAAACTGATTAGTAGAGAAGTTGGGTGTTTGGTATCACACGGGCTGTGAGTATGCGACACCGCAATAATTAGCCTTAAGTGCAAGTGGGAGATTGTTGGTTATAGTACCCTCAAGTCAATTATTAGATCACATGCACGCGATTGCAATGATTGATGGATGACCTATACCGGTAGGACAATCTAACTCAAGATGATAGTATGCTATCTAGTTTGTCTTTATCATCGTGTACATACTTCAGTTGACATTACAGATCACTATTACATGTTGATAGAGCCCATAGGATTCTTGCTTGAATACCAGCAGTATGACGGCGATCATATACGTGAGAGTTGGGTGTTCTATAAGCACTTCCTTAAAGTGTCCCTAGTCGTGGGAGTTTCGATACTAGGCATTGATACTCCGAGAGTAGACTAGTGTATACGGATCGAGACCTCGACGAGGGGCAGTGGCTGGTCTCACAAGCCATTGGTGTCAGTTGGTTCATCTAAAATGTATACAGGTGCTCATTGGGTTATGAGTACACCGGACGTACTCGTCGGGAACATACTAGTTAGTATTATACCTATTGTCAGATGGCAGTTCCCTGGTGACATATGTATAGGTTAGTCTATCGACCTGAGATCGTCATTTGTCTCGTGTGAGTTCCCACTGTGCTTTGATTACTACCCTACCACGGCTCAAAGGAGTCGTGCAAACAGGTTTTAGTTGGGTACAATCCCGAACCACATGGAGGCAGTGAGTTGATCGTCAAGGGATTCGTCTCTTCCGGTATTGGGGGTTGAGGTCGCGGAGTGCACAGGTGGCCATCACCTAAAATTCTCGGCCGGGGTAGTCAAGAATTACCGATCTAGGATCAGTAGTTTCTCATCGGTGATAGGTTTCATGCCGACACTAAATGTCGCGTTATTAGGGGTCTGACTTTATCCACCCCCTAGACTCGATATGCGATCCTCATAGACGAACGGTCCAGACTGTACGGATATTGTCACTGTCAGGCTCAGTAGGGTTTCAGGATGATTTGCTTGTCGGCCTCCCTTTTGCTCAATACCTGGACAGCCGTTACGTACAGCTAGTGCCACTGACGTACTTATGGTTAAACCCACTGCCAGCGTATTGACGAGTCTTTAGAGTCCCACACAGAGGGTTTCTATGATTCGGGTGAAACGTTGTAGAGGTCGTATGGTTTTATGGCAGGGTTCAATCATATATGTGCACTTGTGCACGGATCATGATCGGACGGATAATACTGGTGGGCTTTGGTTTAAACCGGATCCTAGTATTATATTGTTGGATTATTTTCGTTTCGTTGTATACGTATTCAGTCAGAATATGGATGCAAGTATGTATATACGGATAATGGGTATTCTTATAATTCGTTACGAGTTTACTTTAGGGTTTCCATTTCTTTTCTTTGATTTAAATATTTAGTTTAATGTTAATATTGTTTTGATGGAAATTGTGAGTGCAAGTTTTGTTTTGGTGCATTGATTGTGGCATGGTGAGTCATGGAGTGTGTTGTTAGATATTTGTGAATGGGGAGCTGATATTTTTTGGTGCTAAGATATTTCTTTAGTTGCACATATACCTCACAATTTCTTACGAAACAAGAGTGGCTATTTTTTTTTGGGTGCAGAACAAATTCATGGCTGTTTTTTTTGTGGAGGAAAAAAAATTCTTTAGTTGCTATCACAAACACTCACACAACACTTGGCCACAACAACAACCACTTCATTTTTTTCTTTCAAGACTTGGCCAAAATTCTTTTGCTCACACTTCTTCATCTCATGACAACTTCTTTCACCTCCACCCTAACATGTCTCATGTGTTGAGCAACCTAGGGTGTATTGAGATAAAGTATTCACACACAATCTCTATTTCATCTTGGGTATCTAGGTTAGGAAACAGGATGCCCGAGTTGCTTCGGTTTTGAAACGGGAGCCCGTATTACTAATCCTCGACGTGGATTGTCTTCGACGAGGGAGACCGGAGACCAAACTTGATCGGGGAAGCCGCGAAGATCTTGAGAAAGTGGTTGAAGACCGAAGGACATGAATCGATCGGTATAACCTCTCTAAACACTTTTCACAGTTAACTAGTGTAGGGTTAATGGTTCGATCCGGGAATCAGGTTCCGTTAGCACAGGATTTCTAAAAATTTTTGTTCCGCGTTTGGCCACTGATTGATGGCCGGGGTGCTGGCGTAACCTTACAATCACAGATAGCTAGACGATGTTAAACATTTCTTTCGAATCAACAAACACCCAAAATTTCCCAGAGAGCTCAACACTTGAGCACGGTTTAAAAATACTCAGAACATGCCACAGTACCTATGGACCAACCGTAGAAGGGCCAACCCTTACCTCAGCTATGGCGCCGCGGAACTACCGCAAACCCTAGGGTTTGGTAGTGGTTCCGTCGATCATAGAATCGAGTTAGGGTTTCATTCTTCTAGAGGGTCCATAGAATTACCTGCATGATTTTTCGAATATTTTTAACTTGGAAAATTCCAACTTTTGGAAAATTTCATGAGAAGGGTCAAAACTGGGTATTTGATATTCGTTCGAACTTTTTAACGCCGTCTAAAATACCCAAAACGATGTTAGAATTACGACTATGAAACACTTCGAATTGCCTTTACAGAAAGATAACATCACATGCAATCTTAGTAAAAACAACTTAAACACAAAACCCTAGAGACCAGAGCAACAGACAAAAACGAGGTCCAAAGCTTACCACAAAACCGGCCAGGCCGGTCCATATCAGGGTTTTCGCCGGGTCAAATCTGGCAAAAGATGCTCGTTTTTCTCTGGTGCACATACAATACGATAAAGAGCACTCTGTAACTGTTTAAAAAAAATTTAGAGGCTTTGAAAAAATCGACAGAAACTAGGGTTTTGTTTCGATATTTCGGAGTTGTTTCGGTTTCGTAATTATATAAATATCGTCTAATTTTCTAACTTGGCTCTAATACCACTGTAGGGTTCCACTGCATGACTGCAAGGTTTCGTAAGGCATATACCATGCCGTTTTAAAAAATTTAGCGTGCTAAGAAACCCTAACATAAGATCTTAACTAGAGAATTAGTGTAAACAAGCATGTAAACAACTTTACATACAAAGTGAACAAGAAATACAACCTTTGTAGACTGGTCCTTCACTTTAAAAGCTCCGTGTAGTAGTCCCTTCGCTCCAAGTAGTGATCTCCCGGACTCTAGTAAGGCTCTACAAGGTGAAATAAACAAGCCTATTTGAAGTCTTCGAGACCGAAGATGATCTACGTCGAGAAGACACTTACTCAAGCTACCTCTTCACTAATTAGGAATTAGTGAAGCAAATAACCTAAACTAAATGTCTAATCTAGTATACGTTGATGAAGTCGGATTTTTGCTCACTTTAGATTTATTTTTTTCCTCACTAATTCACTAATTTTCTTCACCTCTTGAAAACCTAGAGAGCTCTCTCTTGATGAAGAAGAAGATGAAGTGAATAATGGAATGAGTGAGAAGAGCAGCCATGGATGAGATAATATCTCATACTAACTCATATAGAGACTTAACCATGGCTTAAGGTAATGGTTGGGTTAATAAATATCTAATGTAAAACAAAACTAGTAGACTAAATCAATGGTTCTACAATCTTCCACTAAGCTCAAACTATATGACTAATTTCCATCTAAATTTAAGTTTACTTTAAATAAATAAACCCCACATTATCAGAAGCATGGTGTGAATCTCATACACCGATGTAGCATGTATCAACAAGCATGACACAATAATATATATCACATATATATTAAATGTGCACAAGTGAGAAAAAGAAATGCTTAAGTGAGCTAATATTAGTTAATGTAAATTAATATATCAAATATACACTTATAAATTAAATTATTAAATCAACACTTAATTTAATAATCCGGCTATATCACATATAACAGACTAATATCAATTGTATCAACTTATCGAATCAACACTTGATTCGACAACCCGGCTATATCACATATAACCGGCCGATATCACATATCGCTAGAATAGAATACGGTATCACATACACGTATTAATCTCGGTCCGACACATATCACATATGTGCTCCTACTTTGTTTCGTCTGAGCCAGGAAACCTCTGTGTAGGACTCTAAAGACTCGTCAATACGTCGGCAGAAGGTGATGATCATATCAGTCACCCACAATCCATCAGCGGTACTAGCTAGACGTAACGGCTATCCAGGTATTGAGCGATCAGAAGATCAACAAGAAAGCTTGTCTATACTCCCGCAAAGCCATACAATCCGGTCTCTTCGTCTGATTATGTCGCATATCTAGTCTGGTCTCTTCGTCTGATTATGTCTTATTATGTCGCATACCGTAACTTGATAAGTCATGCTGATATGAGGCTCATAACGGGTCGAGAAACTACTGATAACACTTACCGGTAAATCTCCATATCAGCCCTGGCCAGGGACTTCCTGTTATGGCCAATCGAGCACAGCGCAACATCAACCCCCAATACCGGGAGAGACGAATCCCCTCCTATCGCTCATTGCCTCCATGTGACTCGGGATTGTATCCAAAAACCACCGTTTTGCACGTTCTCTTGACGTGGTAAGGTGAAAATCAATGCACAGTGGGAATCACACAAGACTCTATGACGATCTCAGGTCTACAGACTAACCTATACCAGTGTCACCAGAGAACTGCTATCTGACGATAGGTATAATACCATCTAGGTGTTCTCAGCGAGTCCTGTTCGGTGTATCCAGTCTCCACTGAGCACCCGTATACCATCTTTGATGTCAAACACCAATGGATGTAGGATCATCCATCGCCCATCATATGGGTCAAGAAGCATATACGCTAGTGTACTCTTGAATATCGATACCCCGTCTCAATACACCCTCGACTAGGAACAATAAAAGGATGAAATTATGGACTACCCTGGCCCCACTAGTATGATCTCCATTATAGTCCTGGTAGTCAAGTACACATCCTAAGGGATTTATCAACATGTGAGAGCAAGAAAATATCACAATACAAGTCTACATGTTAAGACAAAGAGCAAACATATAGCATACTATCATGTCGAGCAAGAAAGTCCTCTCTATATATGTCCATGCATCCGCTGTAATATACAATCATGTACAATAATGGCCTCTAGGGCATACATATAACTAACAGTATGGACGTATTGATTTATTATTTATGGTAGGATTTCTCATTTGAGACGTGCGTTCGAGATCTGCATTGGATGATCGGGCTATCGATTAAGGCCAGCTAGATTGAGAGGACTATTGACGTACAGCCTACTCCAGAGATCAATAATTTGTCTACCGTGTAGACAAATGAACCAGTTGTTGCTGAGATTGACGAGATGTTGCCTCCAGAGTTTATAAAGCTGAAGCCACATGAGTTTACAGGCAGTGATGTGATAGAAGATTGATAATCATTATTAGATGAAGTGACTAGGATAATTCGTTTGTTAGGATGTCCTGACCCAAGATCAGTTATGTTGAATAACTCCAGTTTGAGCGGTCTTGCTCAGACATGGCATGAATCGATCGAGAAGGGAAGATCAGTGCATATTTCTCCAATGGAATAGACGAGTCCTCGAGAACGCATTTCGCCAGAATTCTTCCATCAAGTGTTGGAGACATCGAGTTCGTAGCTTCGAGTCTCTGCGAGAGACACTGGATATGACCATAGCCGAATATCGAATTGTAGTCATCACAGCTAGCGAGATATGATTCCGAAATCGGTCGATATTGAAGGAGTGGATTTAGAGATTCGTGCGAGATCTCAATTAGCATTTGTTCCTCTCCGTTGATGCTTAAGATTGTATATGTATGTAGGGGAATTGGATTCATCCACATTCTCAGAGAAAAGTTGTGATGAGATTGCAGTTGTTCCAAAAAGGTAGCGGATTAAGTAAAGAGTGCCAACTTCTGGGCAGTCTTGCAGAGATGATGTTGGAAGAGACCGTGGCAGGTCCTTTCCGGAATACTTTAGCAGTAAGGATTCTGACCCAGGATCGATTATATGGCACGTATTCAGAGGGGCAGATGTCACCATTAATGATGTTCTACCTTACGAGTGGTCACGTTAATTGGCCAGGAGAAGTTTAGAGAGGCGTCAGAGCGGGACTGTTTCCGTCGCTACTCCTTAACGGGCTGTCGAGCCGAGGAGTCATGCAATTGGTGATCCACAGAGAAAAAGGAGGACCTTGGGCAGAGGATGCCGGGCTTTGGGTAGAAAGCAAGAAGAAGTTCTTGCTTTGCCAGGTTGGGTACATCGGCACCTTTCGATATTGAAAGAGGTGTATCTCAATGTCATTTATTTTTTATTTGTGTTTAGTGATCCGAGTATCATGCTTATATCATATTAGAATTTTGCTTTTTGATAATTTAGTTTCATGATTGATATTTTCGTGCACCGTAATTGCACTTGATTTATGTTTTATACACCCATTACATTTGATTTATGTTTTGTGCATATCCATTGTACTTGATATCAATTTTTGTGCACTTGTTACACATATTTAAGATTCTGTGTATCCCGATACAGTTAATTTTGATTTCATGCACTTCGATATACTTGATTTTGATTTCATGCATGTCGTATGCACTTGATTTTGACTTATACACTCGGTGTAGTTCACATGCGCTTTCAGTGTATTGATATGGGTTTTGTGCACGCAGTTGCACATGTTTATGTTTCATACACCTCGGTATACTTGATTTTAATTTCGATTTCGTGCATGTTGTATACCGTTGATCTTGAATCATATATTTGATATTTGTTTCCGTGCACCCTGTTGCACTAGATTTATGTTTCCGTGCACCGTGTGCACTTGATACTTGTTTTCGTGCACCTTACTGCACTAGATTGCTTTTGTGCATACCTGATGCACTGGATTTAAATTTTCCTGCACACTCAGCGCACTTGATGTAGTTTTGTGCATATTTGATGCACTTGAGATTTTCGTGCACATCAGTTGTACTTGATTGAGGTTTTCGTGCACTCTAGATGCACTTGATGTTGTTGTCGTGCACACCTATTGCACTTGATAGATACTTTCGTGCACACCCATTGCACTCAGTTTTTGTTTTCATGCATATTTGTTGCGCATGGTTTTGATTTTGGTTTTCGTGCACACCAGACACACGTGGATTGGTCTTCGTGTATAGCTATTGAGATTAATTTTCTTCCGAGCATCATGTTTTTATGATATATTCTATATTATATAGTAGCAGAGCAGGACGGGTTTGAGGACCGTACCTGAATGTTTTTGCATGCATTGATATTTACTGAAGATGTTTTCAAAAAGAGCTACAGTCTCACTATTTTCCTTCGTGTTCATGAGCGACACGAACTTTTACAAAGAAAGCCCTTCTAAGTAAATTTCAAAAAGGCGGGACGTATATCTTAAGCAAAACATATATAAACATAAAAATATTTCTTTATACAATGAACGTCCGCTACTTGTGCCGTGACATACATATCACACGACAATTTGAAAAGGATTTTTTCATGCATTTTCAGTTATTTAAATGATTTAGCAAGGATGCGCACTATATATATATATACATATATATTATCGTCTTGATTATATTATATTTGATTTTAACAGTAGATTTCGAAACTTGCATATTCATCATAACTCTAATAATTGCATGACGCCTGACGGAGTTTCGATTATTGAGTTTTGCACTCGTTTTCATATGCACACGTTGCATTGTGATATTTCTTGCGTATTTGTGATTTCGGATCCCCGTCGATTTGATTGATTTACTGAAATGTTTTAATAATTGGGGGGTTTAACTTTAAATCCGGGGACCACATTTATTTAAGGGGGGAAGATTGTGAAATTTCAAAAAATATAAAATAATATTTTTGGAATTTAAATAATAAAATAATAAATTTCACGAAAATTATACGTGTATGGATTTGAGTTTTAGTAGATTTGTATAATTATATGCCTATATTTTTGGAAAATAATTGGAAATTAAAATAAATTATTAATTATGAAAGCAATTATTTGATTTAGGAATTTTACAAATTAATATATATTTATTTGCATACAAGTTTAATGTTAAACTTGATTAGTATATTACTAATTATGTATTAGACCAAGCCTATTTTGTTAAATCATGTTTAACTTGTCATGACATGTTGATATTTCATTTGTTATATTTGCTAGATTTGTATTCTTGAATGGTTTATTTTCATTTGGTTTTACTTGTTCAAATATAAAGAGGAAGAATAACTAAGAGAGGGGAAGGGGGACAAGAGAGTAGGGGGGAGGGAGGGAGAGAGAGAGAGAGTGTGTAGTTTCTACAACTATCCTTTCCTCACTTGCTCTTCTTCATCTCCTCCTTCATTTTCTTCAACTCCTCCAAAACCCTTTCTACCACCATACAACACCCCAAAATTTCATCTAAACCTCACAAACCCTTCACAAAAATTATTTCTAAGCTCACTACAAGCATCATGATGGGATCAAGTTGGAGTTTTGAGCACTTTGGACCATCTAGGAATTTTCTTGATGTGCTCCTTGAGGTAAAACACTCACCCTTGTTCAAGTTTTTAGTTCCTAACCTCCTATATTAGTTTAGAGTTAAGAAGCTAATGTTTTATGAACTTAAGAAAATTCAAGGGTGATCTTTGATAGTTTAAATGAGTAGTAGTGATATTGTAGAGAGCTTAGAGAGTATTTACTAGCCTTTAGTGATAGAATTTCTGATCTGAAACGGGTTTAGAATGTTCAAAGATGAACTTAGAATTTTCCGATATCGGTTTTGTTGATATTATGGTGATCAATTGAAATCTGGGATGAATTGGAGACTCTGAAAATTAAATTGCAGATACAGTAAGATGTGCAGACATATAGGAAGCTACCCTAGAAACCCGAGCCCTCACTTCCCATTCTTGGCAGCCAGAATAATCTTATTGGCCGCAATTTGCGGCTTGAACTAGGAGTTAGGATTTGGATTTTGTTTTTTAGCACACACATGTGATAACTAGGCCAATCCTAAATGCTAAAAGGTCTAATTTCACATTAAGAAAAATCTAGGAGCATTTTATTAAGCTTTTGCTTAGGTTTTGCGACTTTTGAAAACTTGGTTTTTGATATTTGAGTTTTGACTCGGTCATTTGACGTTTGTACGTCAACGTCGGGGGTTGTTTTGTGGTTCTTGTATGCATGAACCATAGGTTCTAACCTATGTGCATTTCGCTTTCCATATCGGTTTTCGAACTTGATTTTGATGTCATACAATATGCATTGATTTGTAGATACATTCACGTGGACTTCCAGGATGACGAAAAAGAGCAAGGCATTCATCGACTTCGGCTAGAGTGAGAACAGTAGGTGGGTAGATGTATATCTACGGGGGAAGTCGGGTGGATGGCGTATGGCACCCCCGCAACTGTAGTATTAGGATATTAGGTGTGTGCGTGTGTATACATACTAGATATGCATACTTAGCTAATAGGGTTCTAGGATACTATAAGCAATAATAAGTATACTCATAGGGAGGAATATCCTTAGTACTTATTTCTCTTAGCCTTGAGGCATTTGTATATATGCTGTTACACACACACATATAAATTTAGGGATAATTTCGATACAACATCATGAGATGAGAATATGAGATACTATGACGACACGAGTCGATATGATATCATATGAAGATATGCGATATATATATATATATATATATTCATGCTGCGATACGAGATGATATGACATGTGACGATATGTGACTATATGAGATGATATGATGTACGTGATCATAGATCCATACTCTTGATTGATGATATCATACGATAGATTATACCATACGTGATATGATGTACATGATGATAAATCCTTACTTTTGATTAGATGATACCGTACGATAGATTATACCGTACGTGAAACTTTAAGGATGGATCGTCGAATTATGAATGCATCGACTCAGAAACATATTGTTTTAAATCACTTAAGTAGATATTAGGATATATTAAGAACCATACCTATTTTCAAAACTAACGAATAGTTATGAACTTTTAAATGACAAGCTCAAAGGACACTATGGATTTTCAAATGGTATCTTTTTCTCAAAAACACCGCAGCCTCCATTTTCGAAAACAACGATTCGTACTATTTTAAGCTATAACTATATGGTTCATATGTAGTTATGTATTTTATACTTTTCGCATTTACGCTTTTCTTATTTCTATTACGCTCGTATTATTTTCATTACGACATACATACTATGTTCCTTGTACTTATCTTTACATGACTTCATCTACTATGACACATACACCATTAACGATGATGCACATGTTGCACGTACACATACTCGCCGGCTCACACACTCATCATCGGTAGTTTCCATGACACGTACACATTAGAAATTGCTATGTCACCGTATCACCTAATAACCTGTAGCTTTTTAGCTATTGTTCAGTACCCCATACCATACTTACTAGTTCGGTTATTGCTTTTCCATACCTAGTCAAATGCTACGCTCATAAAAACACACTGGTTATGGATTACAGATTTGTTCTTCACCCGTACATATTGTTTCATTATTGTTTCATGCTTATGAGATTCAGCTTTTATGAGATTTCTGGATTTGAGAAACCGCAGATATATTTTAAAGCTTACGATTTATTTTCAAATACGCGGTTTTCTTTTGATATGATTTTTGACGTCCACCATGAGTTTTCTCGGTTCTGAGTTATGTGTATACCCGATTCGAGGAGAGAAGGTACATAGTGGACCCGGTATGGTATCCCGGGGCAAAAAGATCATATAAAGAGACATTGAGCCAAGCAGGGAAACACTACCTACCGGTGATAGTATTGGACTCGACAAATATCCAAACGATATCGATCGGAGCGATTGAGACAGATGGATATGAGGGCCAATCCGATGAGACGGCGCCCGAGATATGAGGATTTACATGTCGATGCTGGACACGGGTTTTATGATGTTTTCGAGTGTCGATACTGGGCACTCAGATTTTTATGATGATTTGGTGTGTCGTTGATGGACACATGTTGGATGATACACACACACATACATGATGTAGATGACATGGTACCATATTATGACACAGGCATGATAATATTATTATTATACTTATGTTTACACTATCACCACCGTTACCACTCGACCTTATATATACTTATCATACTTATGTATATACGATCATCCATTTTACCACACGGTATTATATTATTATTTTACTGTATGATCTAGGAGATCGTCATACATTCGATTTCTACCTGATGACGTCTTCTACTCACGAGTTGGCAACTCATCCCTGTTGTGCCATGTTTTCTTGCAGGACCGACCGCATGTATCAGTAGCGGCCTGCTAGCACACTGCTCCTTCCAGGTAATTTGCATTTGGCGGGTGGATTATAGTTCAGAGCTATCATGACCCGGAATTGGCACGTGACCGGCACGAGAATCATGTGAAGTCTAATGGACCCCGCCGTAATTCAAGTAAGCCAGAGCCCAGAAATCTAAACCTTTTTCGGAAAAATAATGGAGGTGCAGTTTTGAAATATCAACATAATGAATTCAAATCCTTCTTTTGAAAGTATAAGTAATATCATATGAAATACAATGATTTGTATACTATCTTGAAAACATTTCCGTTTTTGAAATTTGGGCAGCACCTCCCTTGTAAATTTTGATCCAAAACGATATACAAGCAATAATATAGGCATTCCCAAGCGGGAGATAGCTCTTCGCTAATTGGCGGAATCATAACCATGCACAAAACATATATACAATGCCCCAGGGTGAAGATCAATCACAGAAAGAAAGTAAAGAAGACCAAGACATCATCAAGCTCAAATAAGAGACAACACACCCATCTCGCTCTAAGTCTCAAAGAATATACAAGTTTGTGTCTATGTCTACCAAATATACATAGTCTGGTCAATGGAGCTTTTAACTAGATATAACTGAATAAATATATACAAGGGTGGTCACGATCCAAATGTGTATCCCACCTACAAATGCAAAACACCCTGAAGCAAGCTGTGTGCTAGCAAGCCGCTACTAATCCGAGCGGTCGATCCTGCAAGAAAACTGTGGCACAACGGGGGTGAGTTGCCAACTCGTGAGTAGAAAATATCAGCAGGTAGAAATAGAATGTACAACGATCCCTATGTCTTACTGTAACATAGAGATAATACTATAGTATCTAGGGTGACCGTATATGTGTGTGTGTGTATGCGCACGCGCGCGCGTGTGTGCGTGTGCGTGTGTGTACAATATGATATCGTGCCAGTATCAGTATATAGTGAATAGCCATCTGAACCATGGCATGTATGCTTGTGTATTTCCAACGTGTGTCTATCAACGACACATCAAATCATCATGAAATCTAAGTGTCCAGCATCGACACTTGAAAATATCATAAAACCCATGTCCAGCATCGACACATAAATCCTCATATCTCGGGCGCCATCTCATCGGATCGGCCCTCATATCTATCTGATCTCACGATTTTGATTGGTATCCTCTGGATATCCGCCGAGCCCAAATTATCACCGGTCGGTAGTGCTCCCCTACCGGGCTCAACGCCTTTCTATACGATCTTATTGCCCTGGGATACCGCACCGGGTCCACCATATACCCGCAGACAGTGCCTCCTCACTCCTCGAATCGGGTAACTCATAGCTCAGAACCAAGAAAACTCATGGTGGACACCACAAATCATATCATGAGAAACCGCGTTTTTGAAACAATCATAAGACTTTTTAAAATATATCAGCGGTTCTCAAATCCAGAGATCTCATGAAAACTACATCTTATATGCATGTAACCATAAACGTACAGTAAATGCAATACACAGAACAGTACTGTAAAGTATTGCGAGTGTTTTCATGTAGGCATACTGAACAATGATTATATTGTTACAGTTTAGGAGCAATACGGCGATGTAATAGTTCTACTGTGTAAGTGGCATAGCAATTACCGATGATGAGTGTGTGAGCCGGCAAATCTGTGTACATGTAACATGCGCATCATCGGTAATGGTGCACGGGTTCTAGCAGAAGAAGCCATATAACTATAAGTGTCGGGAACACAGTACGTATGTCATGAGGAATAATACAGCATAACAAGAACGGTATAAAATACGTGACTGCACATGAACCTTACGGTTATAGTTTTAATAATACGAATCGTAGTTTTGAAAATAGGGGCTGCGGTGTTTTGATAAAAAGACACTATTGAAAATCCGTAGCGTCTCTTGAGGTTTCCTTTTAAAAGTGCATACGATTCGTCAGTTTTGGAAACAGGTATGGTTCAAATGTAATCCATTATCCATCAAGGTGTTTAGAAAGCAGTGATTCTCCGAATCAAGACAATCCATACATCGGCGATCCAGCCTCATAGCATCAGATATGGTATAATCATCGTACATCATCCTCGAGTCAAGAGTGCGGATCAATCATCCAGTATATCATATCGCGTACGGTACAATCCATCATACGGTGTTATCAATTCAGAATAAGGATCTATCGTCATATACATAATATCGCATACGGTACAATCTATCATACATCATAATATCTCATATTCTCGTATGTGTGTGTGTGTGTGTGTATATCAATTTCATATTATATCTTGACATATGTATATGTGTATATATCGCCTTGCATTCTCATATCAAACATATCAATTCATATCATCTTGTTTCATCATATGCTCATTTCAAACCTATCAACTCATATCATCTTGTACTTATCCTTATGATCATATCCGTAAGTACACAAGCTTAGGTTTCTCTCTCTCTCTCTCTATATATATATATATACATATATATATATATATATATTCTACATCTCTGTCTTCCTATTACTATGGTTGCGGGGGTGCTATACGCCATCCACCCGACTTCCCTAAAAAATATAGATCTACTCATCTGCTATCCTTGCTTTAGCCGAAGTCGATGAACGTTTTGTTCTCCTTCTTCGTCTCGAAAGTCCATGCAAGGGTACCTACACATCAATACACATTGTAACGAGATCAAAACCAAATCCGAAAATCGATACGGCACACGAAATGCACATAGGTTAGAACCTATGGCCAACGCATGCAAGAACAACCAAACAACCCTCAGCGTTGATGTACGAATGTCCAACGACCGTGTCAAAACTCAAATACCAAAACCAAGTTTTCAAAAAGTCGTAAACTGAATTCAACAATTTAGAAAAACACTCCCAGATTTTGACTCAGGTAAAATTAGGAGATTTTGCATATAGGATAGGTCTATATATCAAATAACATAGCTATGCTCCAAAAACTACACCTTGCATCAACAATGTGGTCGCAATTTGCGGCCACAACCAATAAATCCACGACCTAGTAAGGGATTTGGGGTCTCAGGTTTTTACGGTAGTCTCTAGATGGTCTGCACATCTCACTGTGTCTGCAAAATATTTTTCAAAGCTCTCGAGCGATACCAGATTCTATATAATCATCATAACTCGTCAAAAACCGACGTCGAGAAAAATCTAAGTTCGTGTTTTAGGGTTTCTAGTCTCAAGTTTGTCTAGAATATCATCATTAATGGTTTGTGATCACTAACTAAACCTCAATTGCATCTCTACAACTCAATTCATCCACTAAAAATTATCCTAGAATTTTCCAAGATAAGTAGGAGGTTAAGAAACTTGATAATATGAAGGAAAGTGAAGATTTTATCTCTTGGAGCAACTGAAGAAAATTCCATGATGGTTCAATGTACTCAAAATCCAAACTTGAACTCACCATGGGGTGTAGGATGAGGTGGTGCATATTTTTTGTGAAGGTGGGGTGAGGTTTTGAGGTGATTTGAGTGGTGTTTGTGGGGGTGGAAGTGAGGTGGAGGAGGATAAGAAGGAAGATGAAGGAAATGAAAGAATGAAGGAAGAAGAATGGTGGAGCCATACACCCTCTCTCTCTCTTTCTCTTTCTCACTGTCTCTCCTCAATAAATAACCCTCACATCATGTCTCCTCTTTCTCATCAAATATCTTTTCTCTTTTTCTTTTTTAAAAAATCCCAAATGTCCACAAATACAACTGAAACCATGCATGAATCAAAACACAATGTGTCATGGCACATTAGCCATGATTAACAAAATGGATTTGGCCTAAAGCATGATTAGTTGTGTTAGTTATATGTATGCCCTAGAGGCCATTGCTATACATAGGATGTATATTGTAGTGGATGCTGGGACATATATAGGGAAGACTTTCTTGCTCGACATGATAGTATGCTATCTGGTTACTCTTTACCTTAACGTGGACACGACTGATTGTCTCTCTGTTACATGTTGGTAAAGCCCTTAGGATGTGTACTTGACTACCTGGACTATGATGCGGATCATACTAGTGGGGACATGGTAGTCCTTAAGTACATCCTTCAAGGTCCCTAGTCATGGGTGTATCGAGACGGGGCATCGATATACCAGAGTAGACTAGCGTATACCTTCTCGACCCATACAGATAGGCGATGGATGATCCCATATCCATTGGTGTTTGACATCAGAGATGATATATGGGTGCTCAGTGGAGACTGGGTACACCGGACGGACTCGCCGAGAACTCCCAGATGGTATTATACCTTACGTCAGATGGCAGTTCTCTGGTGACACTGGTACAGAGTAGTCTGTTGACCCGAGATCGTCATAGAGTCTTGTGTGATTCCCACTGTGGTTTGATTTCCACCTTACCACGTCCAAGAGGGCATGCAAAACGGTGGCTTTTGGGTACAGTCCCGAATCACATGGAGGCAATGAGCGATAGGAGGGGATTCGTCTCTCCCGGTATAGGGAGTTGATGTTGCGCTGTGTTCGATTGGCTATAACCTGAAATCCCTGGCCAGGGTTGCAGAGATATACTGGTAAGTGTTACCAGTAGTTTCTCGAACTGTTATAGACCTCATATCGACATGACTTATCGAGCTATTGGGGTCTGACGTTTACCACCCCTAGGCGAGATATGCGACATATCAGACGACGAGACCGGACTGTACGGTAAGTGTTACTGGTTGGATTCACAGGAGTATGAACGGGCTTGCTCGTCGATCTTCTGATTGCTCAATACCCGGGTGGCCGTTACGTTTAGCAGACCGCTTGCGGCTTGTGGATGCTTGATATGATCATCATCTGCTGCCGGCGTATTGACGAGTCTTTAGAGTCCTACACAGAGGTTTCCTGGCTCAAGCGAAACGAAATAGGAGCGCATATGAGATATGTGCATGACCGAGAATAATGCGTGTATGTGATATCGTATTCCATTCTCGCGATGAATGTATCGATTGGTTGTATGCGATATAACCTAGTTATCGAATCAAGGAATGATTCGATAAGCCGATACATTGAATACTAGTCGGTTATGTGCGACATGACCGGATCGTTAAATCAAGTGTTGATTTAATGATTTAATGTATAATTATATATTTGATATATTAGTTTGCATTAACTAGTATTGGTTCACTTTAAATGGATTTTCTCACTTGAAGTTCACAAGTTGTATATGTGATATACTTTTGTGCACTTGTTTGTATCATGTTTGATGATACATGCTCACTTGGGTTTGTGTAAAGAATTAAACCATGGTTATATGAATGGTTAGGGTTTCATTTCATTTACTTATTCATTTATCTATTTATTGATTTATTTATTTATTTCTTTTTGGCAAATGAAGAGAAAATGGTTGCTTTCAAAGATGAAGCTTCATGAAGGTTTGACTAAAGTGACCATTTTGTCTTCATGCTTAACCCTAACCATTCATCTAACCTTAGTCAATTCTCTACACCTAACCATGGTTCATATTATGATAAGTATTCATTTTCTTTTCTATTTTAATTAACTTATCATATATTATCTTCTTCTTCTTCTTCTTCTTCAAGAAGAAAAAGCTTGATAGCTTCAATGGCAACTTGAGCAAATGAGTGAGAAATCCAATTCTAAAGTGAACCCACCTCCTATTTCTTCATCCTCTACCTCTTGCCAAGTAGTATAGGGTATTTTCTTCACAAGTTTCATGACTTGGTGAAGTGGGAGCTTGTTCTTGTGATGCCTCGACGTAGATCATCTTCGGCATCGTTGTCGATGACCTAGCCCTCCCATTTCTCCGATGAAGCCGACGCTAAAGCCCGGGATTCGATTTGGACAGCGAGGAGACTTCATTGCGGAGCTATGGAGGTGGAGGACCGGATCTACAAAGGTTGTATTTCCGTTCTTTTAGTTAAGTTGTTACCTATTCGCATTTGTTTCGCCTAAAATCTAGTTAACGATCTGTATTAGGATTTCTCGGCACTTGTAAAATTTGAAATTGGCATGGTTGATGCCTTGTGAGACCTCTATAGTGTGCCTAAGAACCCTACAGTGGTATCAGAGCCTAGCTAGAGCCTTAGGCGATGCGTGGCCGAAGTTTGAAATCCGAACGAACCCGAAACCCTAAAATTTCACCCTCTCTCGACTTTTTTCAAAAACTGGGTTTTTTCCAGATTAAAAATTGCTAAAAAATTCAGCAGGGTCTTATTTGAATTACTGTGAAATTCGTGGGGCTAACTCATCTAAAGCGCGGCGGAACCGCGGCATAAGCATGCTTATGCAGCGGTTCCGCGGCCATATGATGACGTCAGCCCTCCATTTTTGCACAGTAATTTGTCACTTCAGGTGCTGGATTTTCTGGGAATTTTTAATATTTATTAAAGAGTTGAATATTCTGGGGTGTTTTGGAGCTTCGTTGATTCGATCGAAAATTTCAAACTTTGTCTATGAGGCTTTCCGGATAATTTTTGAATATGTTAAAAAGTTCGACCGGATATAAATATCCAATTTTTCCCCTGTCGGGAAATTTCCAAGTGTTGGATCTTTCCGTAGTTTAATGACGTTCTAAGTAGTGCAAGTAACGCGATGGTCTCTCTAGAAGACAACAAACCTTAACTCGATTATATGACCGTCTTGAACTGCCCTTTGAACCTTCGGGTTTGGGGGAGTACGGCGTGCCACATGTGAGGCGTTGGCTTGACCCTTCTACGGCTGGACCATTGGTACTGAGGCATGAACTGGATGTTTTTTAAACTTGTTTCATGTGTTGAGCTTTTTCGGGAAAACTTGGGTGTTTGACTGTTCGATCGGAAAGTTTAACATTTTCTGTTTATCTGGAATGTGATACAACATTTGGAATTCACAAGTAGTTATGAGATAACTGATATGAATGTTATAAACATAGCACTTTAGTCTCAATTGATCGGTTGCCACGGAATTTTGATGTGATCAAAAGTCCGTCGCAATCACGTAGCGTACGCGGATACTTGCCGGGTAAACTTAATAGACAGCTACACCCCATAGCCCCGACCAAGTGACTGTAGGAGAATCTCGTCGCCGAAAGCATCCGTTCGGGTGCTCGCAGCAGCGGTGTTCCGCCTTGGTGCACTTCGTCGACGGCGTCGGGGGTGTGGCCGCCTACTAAAGTTTGCGACGAGCATTCGATCAGAATGTCGGGAATCTTGTTGAATTGCCCGACTTGATATTGAAAAGTGTTTTCGATAATGAGACTAAAATGCAGGGTTTATAATTGTTAGGCATGCGATGTCTAAGGAATTTCATTTGATTAGGCATGCGATGTCTAAAGGGTTTGCGGATTCCAACTGTTGTAGTTTTACACTTTCTTTTCTGTGACCGTAAGTGTAATATGTGATATCGCCGGTTTCATTGCTATATGTCAACGACAATTGGGATGCGCAGATTTACTTACGTTGATGACATGTGATGTTATGTGTTGCTGGATATGTTATATTGGATCGTCGTATTTGAATAGCCGGGGGGTTTTTATGTGAGATGAGTGTTTTCCATTTTCATTCATGTAAAAACTTGTATGTAATATTCTTTTATTGGGGCACTTCCAGGTTGCGGAAGATGTCACCGTTTGTATATTATTTACTTTTCCGCACTAGGATAGACCCAAGGAGGAGGGCACAAGTAATCGGGTTCTGGAGTCCAGTGGGAGACCAAATCGAGGAGTCGAGTCCGGGTCTCCTAACTCTAGAATTGGTAGGGTTGATTGCCGCTCTCGTAGGGGTCTAGGGGTGTGGGTTTGGCTATTCATCGCCACCGTGGAATCCGTATTTTATACTGGCTCGTATTGAAAACACGGACGTCCTAGTATATCCAATATTTCATATGATTCTTCTGCTGCGATATCTGTGATGTGATCATGTGATGTTCTGTGATAGATACAGCATATAGTATATATGATATATTATATAGGCGTTACTTATGTTTTACACCCGCGCTAGCCCTGCCCCGCTCTGCCATTAGTCACCTAACCTAACGGTGCACGAGGGGACATCGAGGCGAATGCGGATGGCATAAGTGTACGTCGTATTTATCTGTGATGTTTAGGTACTTAACTGATGGGACTTCATTAATATGATTAATGAAAGGAAAAGAAACCTAAGATGTTGTGGAATCGAATTTCAAAATAAAACAAGTAGCTACAGTTCTTTCTTTGCACAGCGCTATATATGATATATCCTGCACCTTATTCGATGAGGAAAGGACCGAGATCCCTTCACCGGGAGTGACTCCTTTAGCAATAACTGGCAGATGCTACACACTCGGTTTGTCTTTTGATTGCTTTTAAGTGTTTTTGCTTTGCACAGTGATATATATGATATATCCCGCACCTCATTCGACGAGGAAAGGACCGACGTTCCCTTCACCGAGAGTGACTCCTTTAGCAAAACTAGAAAAGCCTCAAAAGCACTCCATTTCAAAATCATTTGATTCTACAACGATATCAAGTTCATTGCGCAATAGGTTTTCAGAAAAAACCTGTCGCAGCCCTCCGTCATTTCAGATAAGTCCTATTTAGTATTCGTGCTACATTTGTTGACCTCCGTCAAGGCGTAGTGTGCAGTAGCTAACCAATATTTATCTGCTTATGCATATGATGCAGATTGGGTTAGGGTAGTCGTGCGGCCTTGTTGACCTTGTCAAGGGTCGTGCGGGTGGGTTTGATTCAATCAAGAAATGACGGGTTGAACTTGACTTGCGGTCTATGGTTTGTTGACCTTGTCAAGGTCATAGATCGTTCGGGAAAAAATATTATCGGGAATTTCAAGTGTTGAAATTTGCAATGGGATTGCATACCTTCTATGAGATAGTTGGATCCCGATACCTGCTGCGAGTAAGTGTTACTCCTGGGAGAGTTTTACACATTACAATTAGCCGATCAAGTAGGTGTCTAGAAAGGTGTCAACGGGGTTATGCCTCTAGGAAAACGAGGTTTACATTAATTAGGTTCGTGTGAAAGCATGGGGGACCTCCCTCAAAGTACCGACACTGGCCTGGCTGAAAGATTGGCGAACTTGTAGTGTGTAATTAATCCTGGCTAGTCTTTCCTTTTAGGGTTTGAAGGAAGATTTGATAAAAACAGTGGGAGCCATCCTGATTAGATAAAATAATAACCAATCTACTCTTGCAAGAGCGCACGCTGAGTGTTTTCTTCTCTCTCTCTCCAGGTAGCGACCATATCACGCCTTAATCAAGATAATAATACGGATATTTGACCGAACCCGCTTGTTATACTGAGCTGGGGAACGTTGGTCCTGCTCCAACTTATAATTTTTATAAGACAGAGCAGGAAATTGGGGAATACCAGATTTCCCGTGCCGCCCAAACGAGGAGAGTGCATGCTGATGCATCATCTTCGGGTGTGTTCATTACAAAGAACTGTTTCTCAGTATCCTCTGAATCCTGGGTATTTGATACTGGATCAGGATCCCAGATATGTAATCTGTTACATAGGGCTACGAAAGGGTAGAAAACTGAGAACGGGTGATAAGTTTCATGAGGCAGAAAACGGGGCAAGTGTTGCAGCCAAGTCTGTTGGTCACTGTCACCCTGTATTGTAATACATTGATTCTGAACGAATGTTATTAGATACCGAACCTGATATACAAAATCATATCTGTCTCTTTATTAGTAAAGAAACGATAAAATTTTGTATTGTTGGATAATGTTTTGGACATTTCCTATATCAAAAGTTGATCGGTTCAGGCACGTTATCTAAAAGCATTGATGTTCTAAATCAAACTACAGTTCTTAGTATACGGAACACACATAAGAGGAAGAGTTCAGAAATGAACAAATTCTTCTTAAGGTATTGTAGACTAGGTCATATCAATGCGACCCGACTAGCTGAAGTTACATATAGATGCATATTTAAATCAGTTTGAATTTACATCTTATGAAACTTGCCAGTCATGTCACAGAGATAAGATGACCACAGCTCTGTTTACTGGAAACAGAGAAAGAGTTAATGAACTCTTGGGACTGATACATGATGATGTATGTAAGGTCTACTATCTACACATGCCAGGACAGGTTCTTTATACTTCATTATATTCTCTGATAATCTCTCAAGATTCAGTCATATGTTCCTGTTGAAACATGAGTCCGAACCTTTTGAGATATTCACAGAATATAAGCGAGAAGTAGAGAACCAAAATACGGGTATAAGTATTATGTCCTTTGATGTGATCGAGGAGGAGAATACTTGAGCACGGAAATCCTGGTCTATTCTAAAGGAGAATGAGATTCTCTCTCAGCATCACTCCTCCGTATACACCATTGCAAGATCGTATATCGGGGTGGAGCAGATACACCCTATTTGATATGGTGTGCTCTATAATGAGTACTACTGAGTTGCCTATTTCCTTTTGGGAGTTATGCACTTATGAAGTTGCATACCTATTGAATAGGGTTCAAATCAAATCAGTTGCCTACCACTTCATATGTGATATGGAAAGGGAAGAGCCCATATCTTAAGTTAGTTAAGATTTGGGGTTGTCCAGCCAATCTCTAAAAGCAAAATCTGGACAAGCTCGAGGCAAGGTCTGTTATGTAGAACTGGAAATGTTCCAGCCATACAAACTGCAGCTGATGATTTGATAGAACCAAAGGATTCAGTAGATTCCAACGAACCTCAGCCTCTCCGCCGATCTAGTAGGGTTCCTCACCCATCTGAGAGATACTTCTGTTTCTCTATGACAGTGGGAGCGAGGATTGCATCATGAGATGATGACCCAACTAGCTTCGAGCTGGCCATCAGGAGTAAGACTCTGTAAGAATGGCTGGATGCTTAGTGATCTGAGATGGAATCCATGTACACCAACAAAGTATGGACTTTGGTTGCTATATCTGAAGGGTTAAATCCCCATCAGGAGCAAGTAAATCTTGAGAAGATTACTTGGTGTAGATGGAAAAGTTGAGACTTTCAAAGCTAGACTTGTTAAAGGTTTTCGTTATCGACCAGGCGTGGATAATGATGAAACCTTTTCCAGTACCTATGCTTAAGTCCATCCAGATACTACTTGCCACGGCTACATACCATGACTACGATATCTGGCGGTTGGGTGTCATGACTGCTTTTCTAAATGATGTTTTAGAAGAGTGCGTCTATAAGTACACAGCCAGAGGGCCTCGTAGACAGTGGGGGCAGCGGAAACGTGTGCAAGATGCTTTATAGGATAAAGCAGGCATCGCGGAGTTGGAACATCTGTTTTGATGGATTAGTCAAAGAGTTTGACATCATCAAAATGGTAGATGAACCTTGTATAAACAAAGAGGTAGTAGGGAGTATGGTGACGATCCTCGTAGAGTACGTGGATAACATACTCTTGATAGGGAAGGAGTTTCCTATGCTACGCTCGATCAATCTCCGCTTATCACAATGATTCTCCATATAGGATCAAAGTAATACCTCCTAAATCCTGGATTTTGGATCTATGAGATAGATCTAATTGGATGTTAGGATACTCACTAGTTGTAGTGAGATGGTATCAATTAGTCCTGGGGAGAATCACTGGAAGGGTTCCAGGGTGATAAAGACGACTGAATGTCAGTCACAGGCATTGTCTTTACCCTCTATCGAGGGACGGTATGTTGGAAGAGTTCCAAGCTAGATACCGTGGAATACTAGAAGATAAAGGCTGGATACATCGCTACTTAAGATGCTACCAAAGAGGCAGTCTGGATGTATATTTGTTCATGAGATGAACTTAGTTCCTCCCATTGTGTGACAATGAAGTTGTGGATTATGCCAAGGAACGTCTGTCCCATCAGTGATCCAGACATATTCTAAGGCAGTATCACCTGATCATGGAGATGGTTGACCTCCAGTGTGTTCGAGGTTAGGAGAACAGACTCAGAGGACAACACGGCGGATCCACTCACAAAGGCCTTTTCCCAGAGAGAGACTTTTATGGGATGGTTGAGTATGAGATACTACAACCACTGCTATCAGATGGCCCTAGTGCAAGTGGGAGATTGTTAGTTATATGTATGCCCTAGAGGCCATTGCTATACATAGGATGTATATTGTAGTGGATGCTGGGACATATATAGGGAGGACTTTCTTGCTCGACATGATAGTATGCTATCTGGTTACTCTTTACCTTAACGTGGACACGACTGATTGTCTCTCTGTTACATGTTGGTAAAGCCCTTAGGATGTGTACTTGACTACCTGGACAATGATGCGGATCATACTAGTAGGGACATGGTAGTCCTTAAGTACATCCTTCAAGGTCCCTAGTCGTGGGTGTATCGAGACGGGGCATCGATATACCAGAGTAGACTAGTGTATACCTTCTCGACCCATACAGATGGGCGATGGATGATCCCATATCCATTGGTGTTTGACATCAGAGATGATATACGGGTGCTCAGTGGAGACTGGGTACACCGGACGGACTCGCCGAGAACTCCCAGATGGTAATATACCTTACGTCAGATGGCAGTTATCTGGTGACACTGGTACAGAGTAGTCTGTTGACCCGAGATCGTCATAGAGTCTTGTGTGATTCCCATTGTGCTTTGATTTCCACCTTACCACGTCCATGAGGGCGTGCAAAACGGTGGCTTTTGGGTACAGTCCCGAATCACATGGAGGCAATGAGCGATAGGAGGGGATTCGTCTCTCCCGGTATAGGGAGTTGATGTTGCGCTGTGTTCGATTGGCTATAACCGGAAATCCCTGGCCAGGGTTGCAGAGATATACTGGTAAGTGTTACCAGTAGTTTCTCGAACTGTTATAGACCTCATATCGACACGACTTATCGAGCTATTGGGGTCTGACGTTTACCACCCCTAGACGAGATATGCGACATATCAGACGACGAGACCGGACTGTACGGTAAGTGTTACTGGTTGGATTCACAGGAGTATGAGCGGGCTTGCTCGTCGATCTTCTGATCGCTCAATACCCGGGTGGCCGTTACATTTAGCAGACCGCTTGCGGCTTGTGGATGCTTGATATGATCATCATCTGCTGCCGGCGTATTGACGAGTCTTTAGAGTCCTACACAGAGGTTTCCTGGCTCAAGCGAAACGAAATAGGAGCGCATATGAGATATGTGCGGGACCGAGAATAATGCGTGTATGTGATACCGTATTCCATTCTCGCGATGAATGTATCGATTGGTTGTATGCGATATAACCTAGTTATCGAATCAAGGAATGATTCGATAAGCCGATACATTGGATACTAGTTGGTTATGTGCGACATGACCGGATCGTTAAATCAAGTGTTGATTTAATGATTTAATGTATAATTATATATTTGATATATTACTTTGCATTAACTAGTATTGGTTCACTTTAAATGGATTTTCTCACTTGAAGTTCACAAGTTGTATATGTGATATACTTTTGTGCACTTGTTTGTATCATGTTTGATGATACATGCTCACTTGGGTTTGTGTAAAAAATTAAACCATGGTTATATGAATGGTTAGGGTTTCATTTCATTTACTTATTCATTTATCTATTTATTGATTTATTTATTTATTTCTTTTTGGCAAATGAAGAGAAAATGGTTGCTTTCAAAGATGAAGCTTCATGAAGGTTTGACTAAAGTGACCATTTTGTCTTCATGCTTAACCCTAACCATTCATCTAACCTTAGTCAATTCTCTACACCTAACCATGGTTCATATTATGATAGGTATTCATTTTCTTTTCTATTTTAATTAACTTATCATATATTATCTTCTTCTTCTTCTTCTTCTTCAAGAAGAAAAAGCTTGATAGCTTCAATGGCAACTTGAGCAAGTGAGTGAGAAATCCAATTCTAAAGTGAACCCACCTCCTATTTCTTCATCCTCTACCTCTTGCCAAGTAGTATAGGGTGTTTTCTTCACACGTTTTATGACTTGGTGAAGTGGGAGCTTGTTCTTGTGATGCCTCGACGTAGATCATCTTCGGCATCGTTGTCGATGACCTAGCCCGTCCATTTCTCCGATGAAGCCGACGCTAGAGCCCGGGATTCGATTTGGACAGCGGAGCTATGGAGGTGGAGGACCGGATCTACAAAGGTTGTATTTCCGTTCTTTTAGTTAAGTTGTTAACTATTCGCATTTGTTTCGCCTAAAATCTAGTTAACGATCCGTATTAGGGTTTCTCGGCACTTGTAAAATTTGAAATTGGCATGGTTGATGCCTTGTGAGACCTCTATAGTGTGCCTAGGAACCCTACAAGTTGTACACTAATCAAGTTTAATATAAACTTGAATTTAAATAATTGTATTATTATTTATGAAATGTTCAAATCCAATAAATGCCTTTATAATTATTAATCTCCAAATATTTTCCAAAAATAATATTTTAAATTTCTGAAATGTTACAAGAGCGTAACCACCCTTATATGCATTTATTATTCATTTGTATCTAGTTAAAATCTCCATCAACCAGACTATGTATATTGGTAGACCTAGAGATTGGGTTGTATATTCTTTGTATTTTGAGTCGAGACTTGTATATTCTTTCGGACTTAGAGTCACGATTATATATTTATTCTTTATTTTTGGGTCTGATGATGCTTTGGTTTTCTTTATCTTCTTTTCTGTGATTGATTTTCTCCTTGGGGTGTCGTATATACTTATTTATGTAGTTGTGATTCTGCCAATTGGCGAAAAGCTAGCTCCCGCTTGGGGATGCCTATATTATCGTTATGTATTGGTTTTTGATCAAAATTTACAAAGAAGATGCTGCCTAAATTTTAAATGACGAAAATGTTTTCAACTATAGTGTACAACTCACTTGTATTTTCATATAACATTATTTATACTTTTAAACAAGAATTTGAATTCATTATATCTTTATTTCAAAACTTCACCTCCATTATTTTCCTAAAAGGGTTTAGAATTCTGAGCTTTCAGGTTACTTGAATTACGGTGGGGTCCTATAGACTTCACGTGATTCAAGTGTCGGTCATGTGCCAATTCCGGGTCGTGACAGTCCTCCTGTAAAATTTTCGTTTTTCGGTTCTACATCGGCCGTAGCTCACGCCGCGAGGCACTAGGAACTTTCAACATGTACACATCATTAGTACTGCTATGACACTGTAGAAATTACCATGTTTATTCTTGTTTTAATTATCTCCATTTAGTATTAAATACTGCCTACCATGATTTCGTTATGCGAATGCCATTATTTGATATATTCGTATATGTTAGTTGCCAATTATGGTAAAGATGAATTATGCGTTGTTGTTCTTATGAACTTAATATTTTCCATGGTTTTGAGAAACCACAGATATGATTTACAAAACTTGTTTATTTTTTAAAATTGCGGTTTACTCTTGAATTAATGATGACGCGTCCATGTAGACATCAGAAATGGTTCGGGATTAAAATTGCCAACCACTAATTTTGCGCTACTGGGTTCTTATCACCGATGTACACTCAAGTATCAAATGATCGAGTTTCAGAAGACGTTCGAAGTTAAAATCGTCAACTACAACTTCTACACCAAAAGCCCCGGCTCTCTAACGGGCCGGTCAACCAAGACCCGACCTCCCAATGGGTTCGATCAACCGAGTCAACATGACCCCCATAGGTTAGTCAAGTCAAGAAGCCTAGACCCCCTACGGTCCGATCAAGTGAAGCCTGGGCCCCCTATAGGGTTTAGTCGTGATGCAAGCCGGCCCCCCTTGGGGCCAGCTTAGTGCACCGGCCCTTTATTGGGGTCGACTTTGTGCAGCGGTCCCCTATTGGACCGGTCTTGGTGCATGTTGGACAAAATATAAATAAATAATAATATTATGTCTACACTTGTCATGTACAAATTATTTTTCAAATACCCCTTCCTATTGTTTTGGAGGGAGTAGTTTATAAATTTGAATTTGAGATCATATTTTCCCTTTTCTTTTATTTACTAATGTGCCACACCTTTATCCTATAAAAAGACGATGGATGCTATACCTTTTCGCACACATTTTCACAACACAGTTTCCATACCCTATTCTACACTACTCACTCCACAAGAATTTGTATACACACTCGTTCTCATTCAATAAAGAGAAGGATTTTTGTCTTCATTCTTGTGTCGGTTCTTCGCATTCTCTAAAAAAAGGTGAGGATATCGGGATTATTCCCGACAATCCATTACCTTTACTTTTTATTTTCAATGATATAGTCTTCTTCTTTCTTTTCTTATGCAATCAATGGAACATCTTTTAAGTTGAACTCATCTTTTTACTAGTAATGAACACTCTTTAAAATGTTGTATTTACTTATATGTTTCTTTTCTTAATTGGGGGTATTCTTTAAAAGAAATAATTAACAAAATAAATACGTAAATGTCATTTACTTGTAGTTTTGGAAGTGCGCAACCTAACCTTCATACTTCTTCTTTTTAATACAAAAAATACGATTTTATACAACTCTATTAAAAACCCTACTCTATTATAGAGATTGACTAAGTAATTTATAAAGCCCTACTCTATATTATAGAGATTGTCTAATTATTTATCATAGCCTACTTTATCGGTTAACCGCTTTAACGATTGGCATTATGTCGCATACTTACTATTATCATTTCATATTATCTTTTTCTTTGTTTTTATCTTAATAATGTCATAGATATGGGTTGATTTATTCAATACTGAATAAAGTGAACTGTCTTTATGGTTCTGTATTTTCCAAGTATTGGATTAATCATATTCATTGTATATCACCTTCGTTTAAAATTAAAGAAGAACAAGGTGTTGTGTTGGTTGGATCATTACCGAATAAGAGAATATTATTCTCAATTTCAAGTAACGGCTTAAGCACATTCAAACTATACAAATAAAACATGACTGGCACGGCGAACGTGGCGAAAAGATGGTTCGCTGTCGAACAGATTTTGGCGACTATAGAGAGAGCGCACTTTTCCCCTATATTTGAAAAGAAACTTTTTATAAAATATACATAAATGTTGTTTTTCACCGTTTTGCCATTTATAAATTTTTACTCATTTTTTCATAAAAGGTAATCATGGAAAACACTTTGAACTTTAACGGAAATGATGTTCCGAGAGTTTTCATCATTATAGAGATCGGTTCCATCGCAATTCATGTTCCACTTGATGACATGGCAATGATTACTCAAAGACAAGAGATCGTGAGTCCTACCCCAATCTTGACTCCGGTCATTCCCGCTAACCACCCAATCTGCATGTGACACATAATGACGATGATGACTTCATCCCAGTCATTTCAAGGTCCACTAAGAAAAAGGCTAAAGCCGCATTCTCCACCTCAAATAACATCCAAAATCGAACGTTCTGTCATAGCAACTTTCCCGTAAGGAGCCCTTGGAATTCAATCAAGTCTCCCATCATAAAAGGAAGAGGGTGGTGGAAGATCTTTACTTCCCCACGTCTTATGATCTATAAGAAGGTTGTTCCCGCAATATAGGGTTTCGTCCGTTCTCCGATGAGGATTTCCCTCCTGTTTGCTCTGCAAAGAAGTCTTTTCCTTCATTGTTCGCTCCAAAGGCCAAACCAGTTGTCGTGAAGACTATACCACCACCCATCATCATAAAAAAGAGAGCGCCAATCGCTGTTCCGAGTTCTTCAACAAATTCTAAAGGAGATAGTAACATGATCAAGTCATCATCACCCCTTCAAAAGCAAGAAAATGCGCGCTCCTCTTCGCAAAGCACCTCCTTTCCAAGTTATGTTCCTAATGAATGGCGCCACAAGGACTATGCAAGATACCCACCGCCTCCTCAAAAGATTGCAAGTAACAGTTCGCAAAGTAACACCGAACCTAGGCCTATTTTTCTTCCACCCCTCACCGCTCGTAAATATAGGATCATGATGCGGAATATGGAAGGTTTTGAGCTTTCTCCTCAAGAACAAAGGACCTTACACCGACTTCGCAGAGGGATGGAGGAGGTTACATCGCATATTCTAATGGCATTTCCTGTTGGTATCAAAAAACCAGATAATGACTACTCCGAAGGAAGACATATTAATGTTACATCGAGTCTTGGTCCTGTAATTAAGAGTCTTTCTAGATCATTGTCTGTACCAAATGATGTCGTTATCAATAATGAATCCAGTTCCGAGTATTTTTCTTCGCACTATAACAAAAATAATATAAACGAAGAAAATTATGCTCCTAATACAGAACAAGTGTTGGCCACTAATGAAGCATCCCTTGATGATCAATTGGCATAACTCTAAAGGACTCTACAAGAAAAAGTGGAAGAACTGAATCTTCTAAAAATGCAACTTCCGTCAAATCACTCCAGTGTTGAATCGAATCCTCCTATCAATGAGTCAGTGCAAAACCAAGCACCATCAATCGACACCGTTTAAAAGATAGTAGTAGAAGGTGTAAGAGCATACCTCATACAAACTCAGCATGCTATGAAGCCTAGATACATGAAGCCTTATCCATCGGAAGTAGACTTGGTACCGTTCCCAGAGCACAACAAGAAGCCTTCCTTCGCCAAATTTAGTGGAAATGGATCACCACATGAGCACATTGTTCACTTCTTAGCGGTATTTCAAGACACTGCGCGCAATGGTTCACTTCTTCTTTGTCAGTTTGTGCAAACACTTTCTAATCCAACATTCACATGGTATAGCAAGTTGCTTCTTAACTTCATTCACAATTGGGAGAAATGCAAGAAGCCTTCCTATAATGCTTCTACAGTACTCAACGGGTCATGTGGATCATTGAGCTAACACGAACCGAGCAGGCCTACAATGAAAAGGCTACAGATTTCATTAACCGATGGCGGAATCTAAGTTTACACCACCCTCAATCAATCCCGGAGTCTAAAGTCGTTAGAATGTGCATGACTAATCTTTGACCAAAAATGGCGATCCATCTGCAAGGGGTCCGACCACTATCTTTTGAAGATCTATCCTCCAAAGCAACTGACATTGAGAATTTCCTTAATCGGTTGAGTAAGCAGCCCGATTGGACTTTCAAGAGTCATAATAGGAATTTTAAGAATGATCAAGGTTACGACAATAGGAAAGAAAAATAAGTAATGGAAACTTTCGTGAAACGAAAACAATCCGAACCCCAAAGTCAACCATCCAGATTCCAAAAAAAATTCACTAGAAGTAGAGAACCTGTCAAAATAAGATTTACAAGACAACCTCAAAGGATTGCTCGAGATGAAGTTGGTTCAATTACCTCCATCACGCTCCTCGGATAAGGGAAAGCCGCACCCTAGCAATAGTCAATACTGCGAATATCATTGTATGCCAGGACATAATCTACAACAATCTTTTATCTTCAAGAAGCTGATCCAGAATATGATCAACGAAGAGAAGATCGATGCCACATTACTTAAGAAGTTGAAGAAAGGAAAGCAGTCCATTCACATGATATCAGTTTCCTCTAAAACCAACTCAGTAAGGCTTCTTCGGCCACATTGTCATCTTCAACAATACTTCCTCTAACCATATAAGACCATCAGCAGGCGTTCATGTCTTTACATTTAGAAGGAATGACTAATTCACTACCAGATCGCCCTCTTACTCTCCTATATACTTTGACATATTTTCGTCGCCGCAAAAGGGATCCAAAATACAAAATATTGAGGAAAGTTATGCCAAGAAACGACATTGAAGGCTTCATTGCTCGAGTCTCCCATAATTTATTGACAATCAAGCCTCAAGTACCAGAAGGGAACGTTCAATGGGAAAAATTGTCTTGTAATACCATCTGTACTTTTGAAGAAAGCGATCTCACCATTTCCCAGCAGAACCTCCCGAGACCGATGTAATCAACCGAGCAGGCACTCGAATGGCAGAAATAGGCCTTTCTCCTGATCAACCGTCAACATCCCACTAAACAAGGGTCCAAAACCCTAATGAGATAATACATTCTGAAGCTGTAAAGCACAACATACTTGCACATTTGAAGAAGATTCCATCTCTTCTTAGTGTGTACGATTCTTTATACTTGTCATCTGATCTGCGTAAAGCTCTCCTCGTGGCTCTACAATTCACAAAAAATGTAAGAATGGATGTAGCTAACATAAGTACCGATCCTTCGGATGTCTTCAATATCAAATTTACTGAAGATGATTTGCTGCTCGGCACCAAACTCCTTAATTGTCCACTGTTACTAGAGAGCTTGAGAATACACTTGTTAACAAAATAATGGTGGATTGTGGTTCCACTGTAAACCTATGACCTTTGAAGATCTTAATGAGGATTGGATACACCGTTAGAGATTTAACAACCAGCAATATAATCATACAAGATTTCAACCAAAAAGGACAGCAAGCCTTGGGAACTATATGAATCATAAAGTTAGAAGGATGGTCTTCCACTCCCCTATTTCATGTCATCGACGCTTTCATATCATACAATGCTTTACTTTGTCATCATTGGATGCATGAGCACAGCGTGATTTCTTCCTCCTTGCACCAATGTTTTAAATTTATATCACCAAAAGGCGAGGTCAAATAGATATTCGCTGACAGTCAACCTTTCCCCATCGCTGATGCTTTCTATGTTGATGCTAAGTTCTATCGAGATAGTGCAATAATCAGTGATGACCACCGGACTAGAGATGAGATAAAGAATAGTTTGTTCATATCTCAAGCAGATATTCCGAGAAACAAGAAGACACTCGTCGAATGTGTTATATACTACATCCCTCGCGAACAGAGAAATGAAAGAGATCTTATCTTTCAGATAATTGAAAAAGAGATTCCTCACAAGTATAAAGTCGGGAAGAAAAGTAAGAAGAAGAAAATTCATCACAACACACCTCACCCTATAGTCTTCATGCCAGCTTCATCAAAACAATACAAAAGAGTCAGACTTTGCTTACCGGTACATCTTTACAATGTAAAGACAGTCGATATGATGGTTAAGATGGGTTATGATCTTAACCCTGGTATAATCCCATTGCCAACACCATTCAAGAATATGCTCTTCGAAGAAGAAAAAAAAGTGCTTTACCAGAATAAACCAATGCCCTGTTCGAAGAAATGTTTAGATTACCAAGTTTGCATGATCATGTCGCATGAAGATGTTGATCACTACAACAAAGATGCTCTCATAATGCTATAAGAATTAGTTGATCCTCAACTCGCTCCTGGTCAAAACAAAAAATCAATCACCGATCTTTCAAGACAAGGGATTTAGTACCAGCCTTAGTACGCCCTATCATCTTCACCCGCAAAACTCGAAGAAAGTTTGAACCAAAATAAGAAGGACCTTTCATCATATAAGAAATCTATTCTGGCAGGGCATATAAGTCTGTTTCACCAAATGGAGAATATTCACTTCTTTCGATCAATGCCAAATTTTTGAAGAAATATTACGCCTAAACGACTTCACTGACATACTCCAAGCTCTACGAGTATAAACTGTGAGACATTATGCCATTTCTCCCTACAAGGAATGGGGGATTATCTCGTCACTTCTTCAAAAGAATGGCTCTATCTACCCCACTCTATGGTAACGTCTATCTTTACGCCACCTTTTGACTACAGCTATCATCACGCTAGTTCAAGCAAATCTATAGGGCAGGAGTATTATATTTCTGAGTAAGACTAAGGCGCAATTCTCTTTCGGCTTCAACAAAAAATTCCTTTCAACACCATTCTATTTGGAGTTCATCGCAGTTACGCTCAGTCTCTCCTACAGAAAAAAAATTGTTCATGCGAGTCTAAGCATGGGGCTATTTGTAGACATCAAAAAAGTTTTGAGGTTAAAATCGCCAACTACTACTTCTGCACTGCTGGGTTCTTATTACCGATGTACACTCGAGTATTAAACGCTCGAGTTTCAGAAGACGTTAGGGTTAAAATATTCGACGCTACTTCAACACCAAAAGCCCCGACACCCTAACTGGCTGGTAAACCAAAAGCCCCGGCCCCCTAACCGGCAGGTCAACCAAGACCTGGCCTCCCAATAGGGTCGGTCAACCGAGTCAACACGACCCCCATGGGTCAGTCAAGATGAGAAGCCCAGACACCCTAGGGCCCGATCAATTAAAGCCTGGACCTTCCATAAGGTCCAGCTGCAATGCAACCTGGCCCCTTTTGGGGCCGGCTTGGTGAACCGACCCCCCATGGGGCCGGCTTGGTGAACCGGCCCCCCTTGGGGCCTTCTTGGTGCAAGTTGGACAAAAAAAATAAAATAATAATAATATGTCTACACTTGTCATGTACAAATTATTTTGCAAATACCCCGTCCCATTGTTTTGGAGGGAGTAGGTTGTAAAATTGAATTTGAAATCAAAATTTTCCTCTTCTTTTATTTACTAATTTGCCACCCCTTTAGCCTATAAAATGTGAGTGGATGCCATACTTTTTCACACACATTTTCACAACACAATTTCCATACCACGTTCTACACCACTCACACCACAAAAATTTGTATACACACTCATTCTCATTTAATAAAGAGAAGGATTTTTGCCTTCTTTCTTACGTCAGTTCTTCACATTCTCTACAAAAAGGTGAAGATGTAGGGAGTATTCCCAACAATCCATTACCTTTACTTTTTATTTTTAATGATGTATTCTTCTTCTTTCTTTTCTCATGCAATCAATGGAACATCTTTTAAATTAAACTTATCTTTTTACTAGTAATGAACACTCTTTAAAATATCGTATTTACTTATATTTTATATGTTTCTTTTCTTAATCGGGGTATTCTTTAAAAGAAATAATTAACAAAATAAACACGTAAATGTCATTTACTTGTTGTTTTGGAAGTGTGCAACCTAACTTTCAAACTTCTTCTTTTCAATATAAAAAAAATACGGATTTATGCAACTCTATAAAAAGCCCTACTCTATTATAGAGATTGGCTAAGTAATTTATAAAACCTTACTCTATATTATAGAAATTGGATAATTATTTATCATAGCCCTACTTTATCGGTAACCCCCTTTAAAGATTGGCATTATGTTGCATACGTACTATTATCACTTCATATTATCTTTTTCTTTGGTTTTATCTTAAAAACATTATAGATATGGGTTGATTGATTCAATACTGAATAAAGAGAACCGTTTTTATGGTTCTGTATTTTTTAAGTTTTGGATTAATCATATTCATTCTATATGACCTTCGTTTAAAATTAAAGAAGACTAAAGTCTTGAGTTGTTTGGATCATTATTGAATAAGAGAGTGTTATTCTCAATTTCAAGTAATGGCTTACGCACATTCAAACCATACAAATAAAACATGACTAACTCGCCGAACGTGGTTAAAAGCTGATTCACCATCGTGTAGTCCACCATAAGTTTTCTATGTATTTATGGTTTGATGTTATCTGAATATCGAGGTAGGGGGAGACCGATACGGATACATCCATGGTGGATTGTTTTTTGTGTTATCCGGTATCGAGGTAGGGGAAGAAACTGGTATGGATAAATGGTGGACTGGTTTGAGGGTATCCGAATATCGAGGTAGGGGAGAGACCGATACGGATATCTGGTGAAACACGGCGGATAATCGGAGGATACCGACCGGGGTTATATGATGAGATGGAAAAAGGGCTAGTCTGGGTGACAGCGCCTTTTGGGATTGAGATTTTGAGTGTCGATGATTGACACTTGAGATTTGATGATGGTTTTATTGATAATGTTTTTCTATTGTGCTTAATGCGTATACATTTACTTATGCTATATATAGGTTATCACATATCATGTTAGTATTATACTTTATGACTCTTAGGTAGGTCGTTATGCATGCAATTTCTATCTTGTGATATCTTTCTATTCACAAGTTGGCAACTCATCCCCGTTGTGTCATAGTTTCTTGCAGGACCGACCACTCGGATCATTAATGGTTTCGTCGACGCACATTTCCTTTTTTGGGTTTATCGTATTTTGCTAGGTGGGTTGTGATGTGTATCATAACCATCTCTTGTATATATATTTACTTCTGTATCTAGTTATAGCTTCATCTACCACTAGTATATTCCTTGACTTAACTTAGAGACGTCACTTAGATGTGTATTCTTTTGGGTGTCAAACTCGAGTGGGGTAAAGTTAAGGTTGTTTATATTTAGTGTTACGGTTATCCGCATGTTATTCTTCGTCTTGGGCGTCGTATATTGTTGTGTGGATTATGTCTCCAACGTGTGGACGTCGAGCTTGCTCCCATGTGTGGATGCTTTATTATATTTTATTGTTGTACATGGATTTATTCAAAATTTACAAAGAAGGTGATGCCCAATTTTAAGCGAAAAATGTTTTTAAACAAACCTCACCTACACTTTTTAAATAAACCGTCTTTCAATACAAACTTTATCCAGTTTTATAACCCTTTCAAAAACTTCATCTTTATTATTTTTTTAACTTATGGTTTAGATTCTGGGTTTTGGCTTACTAGGGTTGCATTGACGTCTGAGTGACGTTACGTGATTTAAGTGCCGATCACGTGCGATTTCCGGATCGTGACACTAGGGTTTTGTAAAAGATCGAGCAAAGAAGGGAGAGGGGGAAGAGGGATGAGAAAAATGAATAGGTTGGGGTTAGGGTTTGAGTACTGGAGGAGAAGAGAGAGGGTGACGGTAGTAAAGAGGTGGTTTAGGGGTGGAAAAGTGGGAGATGGCTAAGTTTTTAGAGGAGATCGAGTAGAGAAGGGAAAAGGATGAGGGGAGAAGGGAGATGAGAACAATGATGAGGTTGCGGTTAGGGTTTGAGGACAGGAGGAGCAAGAGGATGAGAGGAGATATTCAGTCGAAAATATTGCACTTTTGATATAACATTTTCCTTACCTTCCTTAAATATTTAAAAGTGTTTATTATAAATATAGATTATATTTGGGTTTATCTGCAAAATACTATTTACTAAACGTTTATATATTATAATTAACATTATGAAGGAAAATATATGCATTTTATATTTATATAATATTTTAGTAATTAAAAGATGCATAGCATATCAAATATTCTTAATCAAGTTTCTTAAAGATTTATTACCATATAAAGTAATTAAGATACTCTCTCTAATTTAATAAATATTACTAACATTATTCATGGAGATTTTGTGCAGATTTAACTCAGGCCAAGAGATCAAGATATTCAAGATGTTAGGATAAAAAATCTGCCAATAAAATCGTAGGATCTGAAAACTTGGAAAGTGGATCTTTATGGTAAGTCTAAACCTATGAGATCTAGGATTTCTGATTTAAGGGCTATATAAAGGACCGAGGGCTAAAGTTAAAACTCATCACCTTTTACATGAAACAAATCACCGTCAAAGAATAAGAGATATACGACAGGTCCACGATTCGACGTGATAGGGCGACATGAAAATCGACAGAGCATTTACTTCCTACGAGGAAGAGATCGAGAGCAAATTTTTCCTCTTGTAATCTAAATTCGTAGGATTTGTACTTAAGAAGTTAATTAATAAAGGTAGATCATTTTGTTTAATTATTTATTTTCTGTATTTTTACTTTCTGCATTTTAATTATGATCTCATTCTCTATCTTTTCTTCTTCTTCTTACAATATGCGTGAGTAATTCCTAGCTTGCTAAGGTTTGTAGGATTAGGGCAGAACAATAGATGAGAAAATATTTTAACTTCTTTTACATCTTATGAAGTTTATAAACATTATCAAAAGAACCGTTAACATTCTTATCGGGCGCGCTACCAATTTATTGATAGTCTCGACCGCGATTTGAGATTAGATTAACAATTGTTTTGTTAAGGGCTAGACATGAATAGAGATCAATGAAGGGACAAGGGTCAATAGTGGGGAAACCCTAGTTTCGTCCAAGAACTCTAATTCTCATTCATCACGGCAAGGAGTCTCCGTTCATCTTCGTTCAGGGCGTCACTATCAATCTAGTTTTAAATCCATCAAAAGATAAAATGAGTCATCTTTATTAGTCATCCATCAACTATTAAATCCTATGAACCCTACGAGCATTTTCCTTATAAAATCTATATCCATATTTAAAATAGATCTTAAAACTATTCTCTCTCTTTTCAATCAACTCGTCTAAAGCAAGATAAAGGTTCCATATGTTTCCCTGAGGACGACCCGTACTCATCTTGGCTAGCTACACGTGACACCGTTATTGATTGCGGTTACTACTAAACACTTTTCCAAATCAATCAAATGGCACCGTTGCTGGGGATACGTGCATAATTTTTTTTCTTTCTATTCGGGTCGAATTCTTATTCGACCCATATCATAAAAATAAAGCAAAACTGCATCTTGCATATTTAACGATTAGTGTGCGATTTTTGCGAGGATGTCTGGAGTCACTGTAGCGAGGAGATAAAAATTAAAAGACCTTCTGAGAGGACCAGAGGAACAAGGTAAGCCACTGTAGCAAAAATTTTCAAAAGATCTCTCAACTTCACGGCGGAACCGCGGCAACAAGTCCATTTTGGCAGTGGAACCGCGGCATAGTTAGGGACTTAGGGTTCTAAACTTCTCTGGTAACTTTTCTATCACTTTCTCTCTCCTCTAAAAAATCCAATAAAATATTTTTCTGCAGGATTCTTTGCAAAACATCGCCGCTCAAAAATCTTTTTACGAGTTTTGTAATTGGGTTGTTTGTGCATATTTTAATACGGACTTTAAGGAGCAAAGACCAAAGTTCAGATTAGGTAGGGATTTCATCACCCTTCCTAGACCCCACAAATCACAAAATGAGCATCCGCATCACCTTACATTAATTAAAAAATATCTAGACCAAGATTCTAAGGACCGTCGCGCTTAATTAGGACAGAGGAAGGTCGTGGGTAATCTATCGCTTATCCGCATTACTTGCGTGGTGTCTAAGGCAAGTGGTTACTTAATTAGGCCCGCTATTTTCGGTGATTCGTATAGCGGATACCTCCCACTTACCTGGCCATAAGAGTAATAAAGAGGTGGTAGATGATTGATCCTGCGGCTTGTCCTTTGGAAGTCTAGGAGCGGTCTAGTGACTTGACTTAGGCGACCTTAGTTCTAGGGTTGATTATGCATTTTTTGTGTGATTTGTCTCACGTCCGACACTTTTTCAAAACAAACCATTTTTTTCGTACACACGCTGCCACGTGCGCAAAACCCGGTTAGTGCATGCTCGGCTGGACATGGGATTCTAATGCCCGTCTTGTCCACGTTTCGGCTATCGACTCCGAAATTGGTACTTCTTCATTTTTTGCCTTCCACCTACCACATCGACCGAGATGGACAGTTCTCCATCAGATTATAACACCACCTTGCCACCACCCGTCGGTGCGCAAAATCCACCGCGCATCTCTCTCCAAGAAAAATGCTATCCTATACGCGGTACCATTCCTACATGTCTATCTATTCCACCAGCCAATGGGGACAATTTTTAAATTATACCCCTACTTCATCAACCTGTTGCTCAAATTTCACGGGCTTGAGTCTAAATACGCATACGTTTTTATCACCAAATTCGATAACGTATGCGCAATGATGGGCGCTTCACAACTTTCAATGGATGCTATGAGATTGCGTCTTCTCCCTTTTACTTTATGCGATTTAGCAGAAAAATGGATTTATAACACCGTCGCACACTCTATTTCCAATTGGGATGAATTCGTTATATCATTCCTTAAGAAATTTTATCCCAATCATAAGACCGCCCGTGTTCGGAGCGAGATCAACCAGTTTACCCAGCTTTCCAATGAACCATTTTGGAAATGCTTTGAACGGTTTAAAGATCTTCTTGTCTAATGTCCTCATCACGGAATAAATAGATGGGATCTGTGCCGAATTATATATAAGGGTGTTAATCCAGTGACAAAGCAGAAGCTTGAAAACATTTGTCAATGCCATTTCATGTCCAAAGACGATGGTGAAGCTTGGCAATTTTTGGAAGATCTCGCTGAATAAACTTTGCAGTGGGAAAGCGTTAGACCATCATCGTCTAGGGGAGGTATCCATCAGCTCGATATTTCCATCACAGTAAAAACCGAAATGGCCGCTATACAAATGAAACTCGATGCTATAGAAAACAAAGTCTCTTCAGCCTCCCTAAACCAAATTACGCTTCCCAAAACCGTGTGTAGTTTCTGTTCTGACCCATCCCACTTAACGGAAGAATGTCCTTTGAGTCCACCGTTTCAAGGTAAAGAAAAAATTAATGCTACTTTTCAGCAACGACCCAGAAACGACCCTTATTCTTCCATATATAATCAGGGATAGAGGAATCATCCTAATTTTGCTTGGAACCAAAGCCAAACCCAAAATCAAAACCAGTTCCAAAGCAATTATCAAAGACTTCCTCCACTGTAAGTCAAAGTTACACACCCCACAAGATGCGGGAAGGCGGAATAGGAAAAACAATTATTTTGTTCAAAGTAATATCGACTATCAAACGGATCTTTGCTAAACCCTAACCATCAAACTATCTAGAAGTAGGTAACTACTATGATAAATGATTATACCTCAAGATACTAGTCCTTCTTGTTCTTGTTGTTCACCTCCTCGTCGGCCTCCTTGATGTAATAGATGATCCACCCGAGAGTTCCCTCTTCAAGCTTCAACCTCTAACATGAGGTAACTAAGTGGCTAGGATTGCTAATTAGCAATCCAAGTGACCTAGAGGATATAGAGATAGATTAAGGATCTATTTGTCTTGCTAACCCTAGGGTTCTCAACTCATGAGAGAATTAGGGTTAGGATGAAGAAGTTGAGAGCTTGAGGAGAGAGAATGTATTTGTGATAATGAAATGAACTTGAGTCATTTGGATAATATCATGAAGCATGAAAATATCTAAATTATAATATATTAAAACATCAACCATGCTTCATTAATTGCCTTGAGATGAATCACCTCATGACTCATGGTGCATTTAATGAAAATAACACATCATCTCTCTACCTCATTATATTTAATTCACAAATGAATTAAAACTAAATGAGTCACCTTTCTTCTAGACGCTTCCCGACTAATTACGAGAATGCCCCTCCCATCCGTATTCATGAAAAACACGGATATACTGAGACTGCATAAATCTAATAATCCAATAATAGAATCTGTCTTAAACCAAAACCTGCTAGTATAATCTGTCTGAACATCATACGTGCACAAGTACACGTATTGTCTGAACCCTGTCGTAAAACCATACGAACTCTATATCATTTCGTCTAAAGCAGGGAAACCCTCTGTGTAGGACTCTAAAGACTTGACACTACGCCGGCAGTGGGTTTAACCACAGGCCGCAAGCGGTACTAGCTGTACATAACGGTCCCTAGGTAGATGTCGATAAGAAGGTCGATGAGGAAACCAATCCGAACTCCTACTGAGCCTGATGTGACAATCTCCGTATAGTCCGGTCTGTTCGTCTAAGACTATTGCATATCAGGCCTAGGGGGCGGCAATCGGCAGTCCCCTAAAAGCGGTATAAATCGTGTCGGAGTGAAGCCCATTACACCTTGAGAAACTACTGGAACACCTACTAATAAATCTCGCTTGCCCTGGCCAGAGACCTTGCGTAATGGCTCTCCAAACACAGTGCGATATCAACCCCCAATACCGGGAGAGACGAATCCTATCTAACCGCCACTGCCTCCAAGTGCTTCGGGACTGCACCCAACTGCTACATATTTGCATGACTCAGTCGAGCCGTGGAAGGGTAGCAATCTAAGAACAATGGGAACACACTAGAGGCGAAGCGGCAGTGTCAAGTCAACGGACTATGGTGTACTCATGTCACCTGGGAACTGTTAACTGGAGACGGGTATAATACCAACCAACAGTTCCCTACAAGTCCTGTCCGGTGTACCCGTAACCCAACGAGCATATGCATATTATCTCCAGTACAACGTACTGATGGCTGTGGGACAGACTATCTCCCCTGCTGGGACGAGAAGCGTATACACTAGTCTATTCCGAAGTATCGATGCCCTGTCTTGATAATCCTATGACTAGGGACCTGAAAAAGGATGTGCTTGTTGACTACCCAGCCCCCACTAGTGTGACTGCCATCACAACGCTTGTAGTCAAGTAAGATCCTAAGGGCTCTATCAATATGTATTCGTGATATGCTAAAAGAAACATATACATATATTAAGATTGATATAAACCAAGTAGCATACTACTATGTTGAGCAAGACTGTTAATATAACTGTGAATATCCCAAGGTTGCATTAAGTAAAATACAAGCTAGTATGATAAAATAATGGCCCCTAGGGCATATACACTAACAATCTCCCACTTGCACTAAGGCCATGTACCGGCGTATCGCAGACCTATAATCTTGAATAGCTCTCGAACTGTGTTTGAGCTAAGGACTTTGTGAATGGATCTGCAGTGTTCTCCTCTGTAGCAACTCTCCGGACCTCGATCTCCCAGCAATTTATGATCTCCCTGATCAGGTGATACCGCCTCAAGATATGTCTGGACTTTTGATGGGACCTGGACTCCCTCGCTAAAGATATAGCGTCATTGTTGTCGCAATACATCGATATTGGATCAACAATGGTAGGAACCACCTGAAGTTTTGTGAGGAACTTCTTCATCCAGACAGCTTCTTTTGCGGCATCGCAAGCAGCGATATACTCCGCTTCCATCGTCGAGTCAGCAACGGTATCCTGCTTGGAACTCGTCCACCACACTGCCCCTTCATTGAGGGTAAAGACATAACCTGACATGGACTTGGAGTCATCCTTGTCACTCTGGAAGCTTGAGTCAGTAAAAGCCTCGATCTGGAGGTCTTTTTCGCCGTAAATCAAGAACATATGCTTAGTCCTTCTCAGGTACTTGAGAATGTTCTTTCATGCTATCCAGTGCTTCTCCCCTGGGTCTGACTGATACCGGCTTATCACGCTTAGTGCGTAAGCTACATCTGGTATGGTACACAACATCGCATACATTATAGAGCCTACCGCAGAAGCATAGGGTATAATCGACATGCGATCCCTTTCCAAATCAGTCTTGGGAGACATCTCTTTGGAGAGGGTGATTCCGTGACAAGCCGGTAAATTACCGTACTTAGAATCTTCCATACTGAATCTTTTCAGTATAGTGTTGATATACCTGAACTACGAAAGTCCTAACATCCTCTTAGATCTATCACGATAGATCTGGATCCCCAGAATATAAGAGGCATCACCCAGGTCTTTCATGGAGAACCCGTGTAACAAGAATTCTTTGACAGATTGTAGCATAGGAATTTCATTTCCTATCAAGAGAATGTCATCCACGCACAAGACGAGGAATATGACAGTTCGTGCTACAATCTTACTATAAATACATGGCTCATCTGGATTTTTGATATAGTCATATTCTTTGACCGTTTCATCAAAACAGATGTTCCAGCTCCGTGATGCCTGCTTTAGTCCATAAATGGACTTAAGCAACTTGCACACTTTCCCGCTGCTCCCACTCTGATTGAAACCTTCAAGCTGATCTATATAGACGCACTCGTCCAAATTTCCATTTAGAAAAGCCGTCTTTACGTCCATCTGCCAGATCTCATAATCATGGAAGGCAGCAATGGCAAGAAGGATTCCAAATGGATTTGAGCATAGCCACTGGAGAAAAAGTTTCGCCATAGTCCAAACCAGGCCTTTGACGAAAACCATTTGCAACAAGTCTAGCCTTATAGGTTTCCACCTGTCCATCTACACCAATCTTCTTTCTGAAAATCCACTTGCATCCTATGGGTTTTATCCTATCTGGAGCAAAGTCCAAAGTCCATACTTTGTTGGTGTACATGGACTCCATCTCGGTCCGCATTGCATCCAGCCATCTTACCGAGTCGCAGCTCTGAATGGCTTGCTGGAAGCTAGTATGTTCATCATTATCAATGACTCAATCATCTCTATCCCTGTCTATGAGAAAACCGTAGTATCTCTCAGGCAGATGAGACGGCCTACTACTCCGGCGGAAGGGTGAGGGAATGTCCTGTTCTTCTGGAACTTCTGGTTCTACCAAGCTTTCAGTAGTAGCATATGGTTCTAGAATTTCTTCCAGTTCTATTGTGCTCCCACTTTTTTCCTTTTCTAAAAACTGTTGTTCTCGAAAATGGGCATTACGAGAAACAAAAACCTTTTGTTCCTTTGCGTAATAGAAAAAATATCCCTTAGAGTTCTTTGGATATCCCACAAACTTACACTGTACTGAGCGTGCCTCGAGTTTGTCCACATGCTGCTTTTTAACAAAAGCTGGACATCCTTATACCTTCAGATACTGTAGATAGGGTTTCTTCTTACTCCACATCTGATATGGTGTGGTAGGCACAGTCTTGGTAGGAACCCTATTCAAAAGATATACAGCTGATTCTAGTGCATAACCCCAGAAAGATCGTGGTAACTCAGCATTACTCACCATGGAATGTACCATATCCAATAGGGTTCGGTTCCGTCTCTCCGATACACCGTTGTGTTGTGGAGTGTATGGAGGAGTAAGCTGAGAGAGAATTCCATTCTCTTTTAGGTAACCCAGGAACTCGGCACTTAAGTATTCACCACCTCGATCAGATCTCAGTGTCTTAATACTTTTGCCGGTTTGGTTTTCTACTTCATTCTTATATTCTCGTAATTTCTCAAAGGCTTCAGATTTATGTTTCATCAAGAAATGAATCCCTTCCTAGAGTAATCAACCGTAAAAATAATGAAATATGAAAAACCGCTTCTTGCATGTGTAGACATTGGACCACATATATCGTTGTGTATGAGTCCTAAGAGCTCGCTCGCTCTTACTCCGTATCCAGTGAACGGAGTCTTTGTCATCTTTCCTTTGAGACATGATTGACAAGTGGCATAAGATTGATATTCGAACGGATCCAAATATCCTTCTTTATGTAACTTAGTTAATCTTGTTTCATTTGATGTGACCTAGTCTACAATGCCATAAGAAAGCCAGATTTATATCTGGAGACTTTCTTTTTAGTGTGTTCTAGACATTGAAAATCTGTAATTGGTTTAATACGTATATACCATTATCTAGTGCACCGGACCCAATCAAACCATGATTAAGGTGGATGTTAACAACATCGCATACAAACGTGAAATCATAACCTTCTTTTGATAACAATGATACTGATATGATATTACACGTTAAATTAGGTACACAAAAACAGTTGCGCAAAACCAAAATATGTCCACTCGTCAATCCAAGGTGATAATCCCCTACGGACACAGCATCCACGCTCGCTCCATTAGCAACCCTGAGGGTCATATCACGAGTCTTCAGCACTCTACGGTTTCTCAATGCCTGCAATGAATTGCATATATGAGATCCTGATCCGGTATCCAATACCCAGGAAGTAGAGTTGATTGACAGACAATTTTCAATTACAAACACACCTGAAGCCGAAGCCACAACTTGCCTCAAGTCTTGGTTCTTGGCATTCCAAGATTTACAATCCTTCTTCCAATGTCCCTTTCTATGACAGTGAAAGCACTCGTCCTTTTCCACTATCGGCATTGTAACCTTTGCCTTTCCCCTGGCTTTCACCTTACCAACACCTCCTCTCGGTTTGGTAGGGGCCTTCTTCTTCCTTCCTTTGGCTTTCGCCTTGGACCTAGAAGAGGAAGCACCATGAACAAACAGAGCGGGTGTTTCCCTTGATTTCTGCAAGGTGCCCTCTGCACTCCTTAACATGTTGAGGAGTTCTGGAAGTTCAACTTCTTTACCTTGAATGTTGAAATTCAAGATAAATTGGGCGTAGGTGGAAGGAAAGGACTGGAGAATCAAGTCCGTATACAGCTCGTTCTCTAATATTGTCCCGAGGTCCGCGAGATCCTCTATGTAGCCAATCATCTTGAGGATATGTTCCCCAACAGATGATCCGACGGCCAGCCTCGACTGAAACAAGTTCTTCGAGGTCTCGTATCTAGCTATACGAGATTGCTCTCCATACAGTTCCTTGGTGTGGAGAAATATGGATTCAAGATCCATATTCTCGTGCCTCCTCTGATGTTCATTATTTATAGAGGCAAGCATGATTCATTTGGCCTTCGCACAGTCAATCTCCTAGGTCTTGTGGATTTCCTTATCTACGACACTGGATTCTGGACCTGGGACGGAAGGGGCCTTAGTAGTAAGGACATACCCCAATTTGTCATAAGTTATTGCCATCTTGACATTCTGGAAACAATCTTTATAGTTTGGCCCTGTCAAAATATTTTTATCTAATAATAACTTAAGGCCCGTCATGTTCTTGGTTGCTGCAATTAGGAGAGAGAGTAGAAAACACTTTAGCATGATGCTCTTGCAAGTTTAGAGTGGTTTTTAGTTTATCTAAATAGGATGGCTCCCACTGTTTCTCGAATCCTTCCTCAAACCATAAAAGAAGAACTAGTCAGAACTATTCACACCGTACAATACTTGCTTAACCGTTCATCCAGGCAAGTGTCGGTACTTCTAAGGAGGTTTTACGACGCTTTCGTGAGGTTCTTTAATTAAATAACCTCTTTTCCCTGGGGGCATAGCCCCGCTAACACCTTTCTCGACACCTACTTGGTTTATAGCATTGATCGTTGAGTGAAAGAATCTCCCGATGAGTAACATATGCTCACAGTAGGATCGGGATCCAAATATCATCGTGTGATAAAGCTAAAGGAATCCTACCAAAATTATCACACTCCAAATGGTATGCAACTCTAGCAAGTTTCAGTTTCTTTAAAAACTCCCGATAAGGATTTTTGCCCCATGCTCTTATGACCTTGACGTTGGCCAAAATGTCATAAGTCACATGTCAAGTTCTACCCATCATTATCTTGTTAATTTGAACCCACCCGTACATACCCCTGACGTTGGCCAAATGGCAGTACGACTATCTTAAACCAACTCATTTATCTATGCAACAGATGAATACCCAGCAGCTACCAAACACTATGCATTGGCGTTGGTCAAAATACATAGCTTGAATACTACTGAATACCCAAATGAAATGATGGAGGGCTACGAATGGTTTTGGTGAAACCGTGAACGTGGTGTAACTGATATAATCGATGGAACCTGATAGCTTTTAAAAGGAGTGGTTTAAGCTCCACAATTAAAAATCTGCTGTTTTAAAATAACCGAGTGGTTTCTTTTAAATTGTTCCAACGATTCAACTTTGGTTTATTTTTTTTGCATTAATATAATGCGTCCCATCAATTAACCTATCATTGCAGAAAACAACGAAAATACAACGTCCGCTTATGCCATCCGCATTCGCCACTGGGCCCCGTCATTCACCCGTTAGGTTACTTAACCAACGACAGAGCGGGGGCTGGGCTAGCGCGGATGCAAAACATAAGCAACACCTACTAAATATCATACATAGATATTGTACATTCGTCAGACGCAATAATAGGCATTCCAGATCACAGATGAACATATTGGATATTCTAGGAAACCGCATTTCTTTTGAGCCTGTAATGAAAGACGGGTTATATAGTCGTGATGAATAGCCAACCCTACCCTAGACCCCTACGGGTATGGAAAGCTACCTGTCAAGTACCCGAAATGAAGCGGTCTCCCTCAACGACGTGAGTAGGCCACTAAGCACTTCAAAGTACCCGGTAGTTTGTGCATCCCACCTTGGGTCTATCTTAGGAGCAGAAAACAGTAAATGAAATAATACAACGGTGGCTACAACCTCAACCCGGATGTGCCCCGCAAAAGAATATTACAACAAATTACAATTTACATTTGAATGAAAGAAACACTCGTCTCACATTCCCGACTATCCATTCACGACAATCCAACAAGTTCATATCCACAAACATAAATTAACCATTATAGAAATGTGCAACCCCCCTGCTAACCGACATACTAGCAATTAGGGGAGGTTTACGAACACATTAAACACAACACAAATATAATCCAGTTAGCCAAAGTTCTTAGAATTTCGATCACGCACCACATATGAATCTACTCCAACTAATTCTCTGTGCATATAAAACCTAAGCAGAAATAAAACATCCCAGAAAACACAACATCAACACAGAAGAATAACTGAGCAAATTTGGGTTGACTCGGTGTCAACTCGTCCGCGGATCTGCGGTGGATCGGCCGCGGTTCCACGGCGTTTTGGATAAGTCACGATCCCAAATTTCTTCACAATTCTTAAAAAACCATGCTTGTATTTTTAAGGTCCCTGAAAAAAATTTAGACCTCAATTTAAAATCGGCAGAAACACGGTGAAAATGTCGTTTTTTCGGGATTAAATTGCGATCGAATTTCTAAAGACTTTGCTAACATGTTAGTTATGGTTTAGCTAGGCTCTGATACCACTGTAAGTCAACGTTACACACCCCACAAGATGCGGGGAGGCGGAATAGGAAAAACAATCATTTTGTTCAAAGTAACATCAACTACCAAACGGATCTTTGCTAAACCCTAACTAACAAACTATCTAGAAGTAGTTAACTACTATGATAGATGATTATATCTCAAGATACAAGTCCTTCTTGTTCTTATTGTTCACCTCCTCGCCGGCCTCCTCGATGTAATAGAAGATCCACCCAAGCGTTCCTTCTTCAAGCTTTAACCTCTAACTTGAGGTAACAAAGTAGCTAGGATTCCTAATCCAAGTGACCTAGAGGATATAGAGATAGATTTAGGATCTATTAGTCTTGCTAACCCTAGGGTTCTCAACTCATGATAGGATTAGGGTTAGGATGAAGAAGATGAAAGCTTGAGGAGAGAAAATGTATTTGTGATAATGAAATGAACTTGAGTCATTTGGATAATATCATGAAGCATGAAAATATCTAAATAATAATATATTAAAACATCAACCATGCTTCATTAATTACCTTGAGATGAATCACCTCATGACTCATGGTGCATTTAATGAAAATAACACAACATCTCTCCACCTCATTAAGTTTAATTCACAAATGAATTAAAACTAAATGAGTCACCTTTCTTCTAGAAGCTTCCCGACTAATTACGAGAATGCCTCTCCCATCCGTATTCACGAAAAACACGGATATACTGAGACTGCATAAATCTAATAATCCAATACTAGAATCTAGCTAAAACCAAAGCCTGCTATTATAATCTGTCTGAACATCATACGTGCACAAGTACACGTATTGTCTGAACCCTGTCGTAAAACCATACGAACTCTATATCGTTTCACCTAAAGCAGGGAAACCCACTGTGTGGGGCTCTAAAGACTCGACACTACGCCGGCAGTGGGTTTAACCACAGGCCGCAAGCGGTACTAGCTTTACGTAACGGTCCCCAGGTAGATGTTGATAAGAAGGTCGATGAGGAAACCCATCCGAACTCCTACTGAGCCTGATGTGACAATCTCCGTATAGTCCGGTTTGTTCGTCTAAGACTATCGCATATCAGGCCTAGTGGGCGGCAAGCGTCAGTCCCCTAAAAGCGGTATAAGTCGTGTCGGAGTGAAGCCCATTACACCTTGAGAAACTACTGGAACACCTACCAGTAAATATCGCTTGCCCTGACCAGGGACCTTACGTAATGGATCTCCAAACACAGTGCGATATCAACCCCCAATACCGGGAGAGACGAATCCTATCTAACCGCCACTGCCTCCAAGTGCTTCGGGACTGCACCCAACTGCTACCTGTTTGCATGACTCAGTCGAGCCGTGGTAGGGTAGCAATCTAAGAACAGTGGGAACACACTCGAGGCGAAGCAGCAGTGTCAATTCAATGGACTATGATGTACTCATGTCACCTGGGAACTGTTAACTGACGACGGGTATAATACCAACCAACAGTTCCCTGCGAGTCCTGTCCGGTGTACCCATAACCCAACGAGCACCTGCATACTATCTCCAGTACAACGTACTGATAGCTGTGGGACAGACCATCTCCCCTGCTGGGACGAGAAGCGTATACACTAGTCTACTCCAGAGTATCGATGCCCTGTCTCGATAATCCTACGACTAGAGATTTGAAAAAGGATGTGCTTGTTTACTATCCAGCCCCCACTATGCTGGTAGTCAAGTAAGATCCTAAGGGCTCTATCAATATGTATTCGTGATATGCTAAAAGAAACGTATACATATATTAAGATAGATATAAACCAAGTAGCATACTACTATAATGAGCAAGACTGTTAATATAACTGTGAATATCCCAAGCTTCCATTAAGTAATATACAAGCTAGTATGATACAATAATGGCCCCTAGGGCATATACACTAACATCCACAGCAACAACAACAACCACCAAAAAGTCAGCACCCCTTTCAATCGCAAACTTTTCAAAATCCGGCCAATAATTCTACACATTATAATAATTCTTTCCAAACGGCCGGTACCAAAAACTCGTATGTACTCGAACAAAGCATGGATATGTTTATTAAACATTTCATGCAAACGACAGATGAATTAAAGTCTTCTATCCGAACGTTAACTCAGACAACCACCTCCCACAGTGAAAGTATAAAGTCTATAGAAGCACAACTTGTGTAGTTAAATAGCGCAATGAGTGCGAGAGAAAAAGGAAAACTTCCATCTCAACCTATACTAAATCTTGGCCACTCACAAAGTTATAATGTTAGTGTCGTAATCACGTTGAGATCGGGAAGAGTGTTGAACAACCAAGTGGGTGAACATGTTGATGATGTTGATGATAGTAATGATACCCCGGCTTCTACTTCTTCTCCTAATTCGTCTAGTCCACCACCTTCTTCCGAGCCTATTCTTCGTTTTCCACCTGGCTCGAACCCTCAGCCCACTTCCTCGAGTCAACCTAAAACGACCCCCACTCCAATTCTGGGATCCATTCCATCCCCACAATCCTCTCCAATGTTGGACCCAACCCTTATTGATAAAGCACCTTATCCACATAGGTTAAGGGGCAACGTAACAGACCAAGTCCACAAATGGAGAAGATTGTGGAAATTTTTAAGCAAGTTAATATAAACATTCCTCTCCTAGATGCTATTTAACAAGTTCCGTCATATATGAATGTACTAGGAAGAAAAAAATTTAAGTGCCTAAAAAAGTTTTCCTTGCGAGTAATGTAAGCACTGCTTTTACATAACAACTACCCAAAAAACGAAAGGACCCGGGAAGTCATACAATATCTATTTCTATTGGGGATAAAAATATCAATCGCGCTTTACTAGATTTAGATGCTAGTGTTAACTTGCTTTCATATTCTATCTATGAGCAATTAGGGATCGGAGAGTTAAAACCGACGCACTGCACTATTCAGATTGTCGATCGATCTATCACCCAACCTAGGGGTGAGCTAGAGGATGTGTTAATCAAAGTTGGAGAATTTATATTTCCTATGGACTTTATCGTTATAGATACATAGCCTGTGGAGAACCCACGAAACCAAATTTCGGTGATTTTAGATCGACCTTTTCTAGCAACTTCCGAGGCAATAATTAATTGTCGAAACGGCTCTATGACCCTATCCTTCGGGAAGATGTCAATTGAGCTTAACATTTACAAGTTGGGAAGTGAACTCTCCGAACCCTATGCTTAAGTATGTTCTTTCGAAAGGATAGATTCCGACAGCAGCGAATTTAAACAGCTTCACGATACTGATCTTGACTCCGCTGGTACGTTATTGTTTGACCCTGTTATTTATTATACTCAAACGGACCCTTCTATCGAGCTCTCCGGGTCAACATCTAATGCTAAATATGAACCTTTTATGGAGTCCGAGTATCATCCCGTTCTTTCCGATGGGATTATTATTTGGGATATCGATGAAAGGTTTGAAGAAATCTTCGCTGAAGAACTCACATTCTTAGAAGACATGGGTGTTGTGATGAATCAACCCGAACCCAAAAAAATTGAACCGTCACCTCTTCTTCTTATCAAAAACGAGAATGCGAGTAATCCACCATCACTGTTCCGTCTCTACCAACCGAGACGTAAACCCGATCGATTCCACCTCCTATCTCCCCACTTCTTCAAATCTCTTATCTTCCACCAACTATATTGTTACATTGATAAATTCTTTGAATGGTTGGTGTTAACTTTTGGTATTTGTAAATCTTTGCATAGACCAATAATTTTAACTCCCTAATAATTTTAAATGCTTAATACTATTTTACTCAAGTTTGAGGGGGGAATCTTTTGGCTCTTGAAAGAAAATAACCTTTTACAAATTTGTGAGCCAAAACAATAAGTTTGGGGGATGATTTCATTGTCATTTATTCATGTCCCTATTACTGACTTTTCCTCTCAAGTCTACAGTTTTTTTAGCTTAACAGATGACATCAGTGAGGACACTGCTGCAAACAGGTTTAGGGGAGGTTTGTGCTCATTCACACATTATCTTAGCAAACATCTGGTTTAGGAAAAGAGAGTCTCACCTTATCACTTTTAGGAGCGGATCAAGTGCTAGTCAAATAGACTTTTTTCTGACGAGAAGAATAGATAGAGGTTGTTGTATCGACTGTAAGGTAGCACCAGGTGAGAGTGTAACCACCCAACATAGACTTTTAGTTCTAGATTTTCGATTTAGAAGAGAACCTAAGAAGATTAGACGTAAGGTAGAGCCTAAAATTAAATGGTGGTGATTGAAAGAAGGTAACCAAAAGGCTTTTATAAATCGTGTAGTATAAGAGGCGGATTGGCAGTCGAAAGATGATCCAGACAAAACATGGAACAAAATGGCTAGTTGTATCAAGAAGGTAGCTAGAGATCTACTTGGTGAGTCGAGAGGTGGTACTCCACCATCTAAGGACATATCATGGTGGAATGAAGATGTAAAGGCTGCTATTAAAATTAAAAGGGATTCTTATAAAGATTTGAAAAAAAGTAGAGATGTGGAGAGATTTGAGAAGTTAAAAATGACTAGAAAGGAAGTTAAGAAAACTGTTCGGGAAGCTAAATCTAAGGTCTACAAAGAGGTGTACGAGAAATTAGACACTAAAGAGGCTGCAAATGATATATACCGGATTGCTCGGATGCGGGAAAGGAAGACTAGAGACTTATGTGCGGTGAAGTGTGTCAAAAATGAAAATCAGAAGGTTTTAGTTCGAGATGAGGATATCAAGGAAAGATGGAGAGATTATTTTGACAAATTGTTCAATGAGAGCTTTACTAAGAATTTGGATGGACTTGTCATTCAATCTCAAAATATAAACCGTGATTTCATGCGTAAAATAAGACTTCCTGAGGTTAAAGAAGCTTTGAACAGAATGGGTTTAAGAAAAGTGGTTGGTCCTAACGGGATTCCTATCGAGATTTGGAGATGCTTAGGAGAAATAGGTGTTAAATGGCTGACAGATCTGTTTAATAAGATTTGGCAGACAAAAAAGATACCAAATGAATGGAGGAAAAGTATCCTTGTACCTATCTACAAGAACAAGGGTGGCACTCAAAGTTGCTCAAACTACCATGGAATAAAACTGATGTGTCACACCATGAAAATTTGGGAGAGAGTGATTGAACACAGGCTAAGGAAGGATATTAAGATAACAGAGAACCAGTTTGGGTTCATGCCTGGACGATCGACGACAGAGGCTATTCATTTGCTTCGTCAACTTGTCGAGCGTTTTCGAGAGAGGAGAAGAGATTTGCATATGATATTTATTGATTTAGAAAAAGCGTACGACAAGGTACCTAGAGAGGTATTATGGGGGACAATGATGAAGAAGGGGGTCCCCGTCAAGTATATTGACATAATCAAGGATATGTACGATGGAGTAGTGGCAAATGTCAGAACTTGCAGTGGCTTAACGAGTGATTTTCCGATTACTCTTGGTTTAAATCAAGGATCTGCATTAAGTCCATTCTTATTTACCATCGTGATGGATTAGCTTACTAGAACTATCCAAGATGAGGTACCTTGGTGTATGCTATTCGCTGATGATATTGTTCTAGTAAATGAGACGAAAGCAGGGGTTAATGCCAAATTGGAATTATGGAGGCAAACATTAGAATCTCGGGGATTCAGATTGAGCAGGTCCAAGACAACATATATGCACTGCAAATTTAGTAGCCAGAGAAGTCAAAACCATATTGGTATAACATTGGAAGAGCAAGAGATATCACCGAGCGACCAGTTTAGATATCTAGGTTCCATCATCCAAAAGAATGGGGAGATCGATAGTGATGTTGATCAAAGGATCCAAGCTGGTTGGTTGAAATGGAGGAGTGCAACAGGGATTTTGTGTGATCGTAACTTTCCGTTAAAATTGAAAGGGAAGTTTTATCGGGGTGCTATTCGACCTGCCTTATTATATGGTACAGAATGCTGGGCTCCTAAGAAGCATCATACACAGAAGATGCACGTAGCGAAGATGTGCATGCTTCGTTGGATGTGCGGTAACACTAGAAAAGATAAGGTGCGAAATGAGGATATTCGTGCAAAAGTTGGTGTAGCACCTGTGGAGGAGAAGATGCGGGAAAACCGGTTAAGATGATTTGGTCATGTGCAACGCAGACCTATGGAAGCACCGGTTCGACGAATAGATACTCTCGATATGGGCAATGGCAAAAGGGCAAAAGGGAGACCGAAGAAAACATGGATGGAGGTGATACGAAACGATATGGTTTCCAAAGGACTCAATTAAAGTATATTGTTCGATAAAAGTGAGTGGAGACAGAGGATTCATGTGCTGGACCTGGCGTGATTCTCATGTTGGTTCATGTAGCCTACCCTATATGCTTGGAATAAAAGGCTCAGTTGTTGTTAATAAGCACAAATTTTTTTGATAATAAAAGATTAGAAAGTGAAAAATTACATTTGAAAGATAGGAATAGTTTGAGAAAAGTAAGAAAGTTAGATGTTTTCTTAAACGAAGCTAGTAATAAGTAATTATGAGCTATTTTCCTAAGGGTTAGTAAGATGAAGGAAATTACTAATATGAGGATAAAAATAAGTTTGAAAAATAGTCCATATTCTTGAGGCCAAACTTTTGAACGTTGATACCCTACTATACACACTTACACACATCTTGAAACTTGGGATAGTAGAGGATACCTTGAAATGCTCTTGTCTAAAAGCCTTAGTATGAAAAATAAAAAAAATGGTGAAAAAAAATGAACAATGGTTTTGTAATTACTTAAGGCAGCATAAAAAATATAAGCGAGGGTGCTTTATCACCTAGTGCCTTAGACCAACTGGTTTAGGAGTCACTGCTAAGTTTTAGATGTTGCAAGATGAGGAATTACGCATAAATAAGCGATCACATTTGGTAATCGGTCGGTTAGTACCTCAAGAAGTATTAACGGTCGCATGAAGAATGTGTGAGCAATTTCATCGAAATTATTCACCGACTAAAAAGTACTAAGGAAGATGGACAAGAGTATGATAGCTTGAATTGAATTCTCTAAGTGTAGGGATTTCTTTTACACACACGTAGGGGTATATGATCGATGTTTGGATGAATGGTAGGGGGGATGACTAAAGGCGATGTTTTATTGAAGGATGATGTGATTTCTAATATTTTTTCACGACCATTAAGATAGGGCTCATGGCAACTGAAAAATTAGTGTAGTTGGAAACTCATATTTTCAAGTTTTTTCTTTTATAATTCTTATCTTTGTACATAACTTTCATTTTCTTTCTTTTATTATAGGATTTTGTGGGTGTTATCCACTGAAAACCCTCAGAAAACATCACTCCTCCTACTAGGGACACCTAGAGGTTTAACGGCTTGTTGCACGTGCTCACTGCAATCGTGTTGCCTACGAAAGTGTGCTATTTAGGTTTTTCTTTTTCTTTTTCTCCCTCTCTTGAATAAATAGTATGCTCGGGATGATCAAAGTTAAGTTTGGGGGTATTTGTTCAGTCGAAAATTTTGTACTTTTGATATAACATTTTCCTTACTTTCCTTAAATATTTAAACGTGTTTATTATAAATATAGAACATATTTGGGTTTATCTACAAAATATTATTTACCATATGTTTATATATTATAATTAATATTATGAAGGAAAATATATGCATTTTATATTTATATAATATTTTAGTAATTAAAAGATGCATAGTATATCAAATATTCTTAATCAAGTTTCTTAAAGATTTATTACCATATAAAGTAATTAAGACTCTCTCTCTAATTTAATAAATATTACTAATATTATTCATGGAGATTTTGTGCAGATTTAGCTTGGGTCAAGATATCAAGATATTCAAGATGTCAGGATAAAAAATCTGCCAATAAAATCGTAGTATCTAAAAACTTGGAAAGTGGAACTTTATGGCAAGTCTAAACCTATGAGATCTAGGATTTCTGATTTGAGGGCTATATAAAAGACCGAGGGCTAAAGTTAAAACTCATCACCTTTTACACTAAGCAAATCACCGTCAAAGAATAAGAAATCCACGACAGGTCCACGATTCGACGTGATAGGGCGACATGAAAATCGACGGAGCATCTACTTTCTACGAGGTAGAGATCGAGAGAAACTTCTTCCTTTTGTAATCTAAATTCGTAGGATTTGTACTTGTGAATTTGATTAATAAAGGTAGATCATTTTGTTTAATTATTTACTTTCTGTATTTTAATTAGGATCTCATTCTCTATCATTTCTCCTTCTTCTCACAACATGCGTGAGTAATTTCTACCTTGCTAGGGTTCGTAAGATTAGGGTAGAACAATAGATGAGAAAATATTTTAACTTCTTTTACATCTTATGAAGTTTATAAACTTTAGCAAAAGAATCGTTAACATACTTATCGGGCGTGCTACCAATTTATTAATTCTATAGACCGCGATTTGAGATTAGATTAACAATTGTTTTGTTAAAGGCTAGACATGAATAGAGATCAATGAAGGGACAAGGGTCAATAATGGGGAAACCCTAGTTGCGTCCAAGAACCCCAATCCTCATTCATCACTATCAATCTAGTTTTAAATCTATCAAAAGATAAAATGAGTCATTTTTATTAGTCATCCATCTGTTGGGGTCAAAATTTGCATCCTAGTTGACCGGGTCAAAGTCAAGGTCAACCCCAAGTAAACGGGCCTAAGCCCAAGCAAGTGGGCCCATACCCAAGTCGAGCCCCGCGGCCGGCTTCCGCATGCCAAAATAAAAATCATGTAACAAATAATTTTGATGTAATTTTTTTTGCATGAATGTAAGCAAAATGGGCATAAAGCCAAATTTTTGTAATGCTCATGGCTTATGTGCAAAAAGAAATAGCACATGAGACATGAGATGGGCAAAATGTGATTTTGTAAAGCCCAAGGGGCTATGTGTAAATGTGTAAGCCTATATAAGGCAACATGATGATGAATAAAGCATACCCTTTTCATTCTCTAAAAACTCTAGGGTTTTTTGTGCCTCCTTCTCCTTCATCAAGGTTCTAAACCTTCTCATTCCTTTTGAATTAAATCAAGAGTTTTACTCTTCCTTTTCCAAAACTAAATAGTTTTTCACCACAAAACCCACAAAGGGGAGATCAGATCTTCTATTAGATCTTAAAAGGGGAGATTTTTAAATCTCACCCCCTTTCTCCAAGATCCGGCTAACCGACAGGAAGAAGAAGGAGACCCATCTCCAGAAATCCCATCTTAGGAAGATCTGGAGCCAAAGGGAGAAACAAAGCAGCCCCTTTGATCATTTCTAAATTTATTTAGGAGTCTACCTCCATTCAAGATCCGTTGGAGTTTAACTCCCTAAATTAATCTCTGTCAGGAGTTTAACTCCATAAGTCAAATCAGGAGCACAGCTCCTAGTGTAGGGACCAAGTCCCTTTTGCTGCTGACGCCTAGCGCACGCGTGCCAGGAACGTGGGGCGCTGGCGTTCTGGCGCACAGCTCCCATATGCCCGGCACGTGGGGCGCTGGAGCCTTCTCCCACGCATCCTTTGGATGCCCATTCCCTTACACACACACACACACACACACACACACTCCACGACACTGTCCCTGTTAGAAAAAAATTTCTAACGGGGCGCTGCCACGCACCCCGCAAGGGGGCTACTAGCCCCCTTGACACCCAGCCCCTTATCCGGATGGAGGGACCCCCGTAAAACCTATGTGGGGCCCCCAATATATCCAAAACTCTTTCAAAACATATGCACACTGCGCCTTGAGTTCACATGACCTGTTTAACCCGTCAATCGGAGGTCTCTCGCTCCAAAAGCCGAGGGGCAATTAATGGCAACTTAGTCCACGGCTGCCGGAGATTCAGATCCCCACAATCAATAAACCCCCGCCTATCCTAGGCAGGGGGAATCTGTAATGCGCCTGACAAGCGCATGCGTATTCCCATCTCAATGAGATGATGAAAAACACCCTACAGATTCTGGCACGCCCGGTGGGACCAATCTCTCCTCCTATATTTCGGGTTAAACATTCATGCGAACTCAATCAATATACATATCTATATTTATACTAAAATAATGCTCTTTCATGCAGGTTTTCAAGCAATCACTTCTCAACAATGTCTCCAAAGATGAACTCAGCTCCCATCTCTTACACGATGAAGATGGACTCCAGGACGGTCCTCCCGGCAAGTCTTGGACGACAGTGGGAAGAACCGCTGCTACAATTTGGGTGTATTCTGTTTGTCCCGGCTAATGCCATCCCTGCACCTCAAGCTCCGGTAACCGACAAACTAGCCTCGAAAGGCAAAATGCAAAATGTATTGATCTCGAGGGCTCCCCAACCTAAACGCGAGTCAGTGTTCAAACGACTCTCCATGGCCCCAGCTGGGGGCAAAGCCGTCAGAACAAAAGAAGTTCCCAGTCATCGTGGGCAAGCCCAGGCGATACCTTCAACGGACACACGGGAGGATGTCTTCTTAAGCCTCCCCATCACTCAGCCTATGGCTGCTTCCCGAAGAGCAGAAGCCTGCCAAGCACTCAAGGCAGAGAAGCTGAGGCAGAAGCGGCTCAGATACAGATCCAACAAAAGGGCTAGGGCTCTGGCCATGTTAAAATTTATGAATTTCTAAATCCCGGACCTCTCCGCGAAACCAGTTGCCAGTGATGAAAGGATGGCTGAATGTGTTATCCACATCGTCAACATGGTGGGCACGCGTCCCAGCGACAACCTTCGCAGCAAAAGCAAGGATGGGGCCACCACATCTCAAATCCAATCTGGTGTGAATATGGCTGCCACATTCCAAGACCGGCCTCCTCTGGAAGGTAATAAAGACCCTTCCAGTGAGGCCGATAAACAGGGAGAGCCCTCAGTTCATGAGGAGTCGGGCTCGGTAAGCGAAGATGAGCCAATCTTCCGTCCCAAGAACGCAAAGTAGCAACTTCTCCAAAAGCTCCAAAAGCATCTCAGAAAAAAAGACAAGGAGATGGCCAAACTTTACTCCAAAATTGACGACTTGACGAATGTCATCTTGCAGCTCACGGCCCGACTTGCCTCCCAGCCGCCCAATCAAGCACAGGGCTTTGCTCATGAACCAGGAAACGGTGTCCCAGGGCAGCCGACGCCTATTCCCTCAAATCCAAAAGTGGGCGGATCTCATGAAAATCAGTCGCATCCTATCTCGGGAAATGTCTTGGCTACCGATGACAGTAGCCCACTAACTCAAGATCAAATCATCGATTTGGTTGCCAACAAAGTCAAAACATTGGTATCTGAAGCCGAAGCGCAAAAAGATGTTAGCAGTAGCGGGAGACCATATCTTTCTCAGTATGATCTGGTAGAATTTCCCAACGGCTATGTCATCCCTAAATTCGGAAGATTTGATGGGACGGGAAATGCGAATCGGCACATCGCCCACTTTAAATCCTTATGCGGGAATACTGGGGGCAATGATGCGCTTCTCCTCCGCCAGTTAATTAATAGCTTGACCAATGTTGCTTTCGATTGGTACGCAAGCATACTGGATGGCTCCGTCACAACTTTCGTCCAAATGGAATCTTTGTTCCGACAAAGGTTCATGAGTGTCAGCGATAAGATCACCATTGCCGATCTCATAAGGACCAAACCAAAGAACAACGAAAGAAGCACGGATTTTATAACCCGATGGCGCAATCTCTCCGTCAAATATGAACCGCCGATAAAGCAGGACCAATCTGTCAGTCTCCTCGTCGGAAATCTCAACAGTTGGATGGCCCCGTTTCTATGCACCGCGGGTCTTAAAACGTTCCAAGAGCTGACCAGGAAATTTCAAATGTTGGAACGCTCAAAGTAGGAGTCCTCCTATGACTCCCAAAATAACAATAAGTCCTGGAGAAACCAAAAGGACGAAAATCGCAAAGGCGGAAATTCCGACGATACTGAATCTTTCAACATTTCGGCTAACTGAAATAAACAAGGGATGAGTGGACCTAATGCCAACCAGCCTCGGAAGCCAGTGTTCGGAGAGGGAGGAGAATCTCCACTGAAAAAGAAGCTGGATAAGGTCTATTCCTTCAGAATTGACAAAATCCGTAAAATATTCAAATACGCCCAGAAGAACGGTCTACAACCGTCAGAGTCAAAAAGACCGCAGGAAGCGAATATGATCGACGACCCCAAATACTGCCCCTATCACAGAGTGATAGGTCATGCCATTGAGGACTGCTTCGTCTTCATAGATTGGGTCGAAAAGCAATACAAGGCAAGAGAGATAGAACTGTCCAAAGGCGTGTTAACAAACAGTCAAGCCGCGACCGCCAATTTCATACAAACGGAGACCGAAATTCTTTATGAAACTGATTCTCTCAGACATCTGCCTTTCTTTAAAAACAGCTGACCATCATGTCATTAAACTGGGAATAATCGACCTCTAAGTCGTTAAACCGAGGATGTAAAAATGTGTAAATAAAACAATATATATAATATAAAAGCCGAAATGATGGGGCAACTCGCAATAAAAATCAGCGAGTAAAAATAAAAATAAATCCGAAATGATGGGGCAACCAAGAATAAAATGCCAAAATGATAGGGCAATCACGACCTTCGCGATAAGAAAAGCTAAAATGATAGAGCAGTCGCGGTAAATAAAAAAACGGCGAATGATGAGTCGCTCCTGGTACCATATTCCAGTGCAGCGATACAAACGCCAACCAAAATCCAAATTCTCAAACGGCGAATGATGAGTCGCTCCTGGTACCATATTCAAGTGCAACGATACAGACGCCAACCAAATTCTAAATTTCCAAACGGCGAATGATGAGTCGCTTCTGGTACCATAATCCAGTGCAGCGATACAGACGCCAACCAAAATCCAAATTCTCAAACGGCGAACGATGAGTCGCTCCTGGTACCATATTCCAGTGCAGCGATGCAGACGCCAACAAAGTCCCGAAATTTTTTCAGCCCTACGGTCTGGATCATACATCCTGCAAAACCGTATACAATACACGGGCATAAAACGATCCCAATCTCTCCCAAGTCCTACCGGCGAGACCACATTCAAAATCCCACCGGCGGTGACGAAAAAAAAGGGTATGTCCACAAGCAAAATGGGCATGGATGAAAACTCGAAAGGGCTCCGTGAGTAAAAACAGCAGGACTGCCGGTGAGTTTGTGAAAACCCGAAAGGGCGCAAACTCGTGAAAAGGAGATGAAATGCACTCGCAAAGTCCTCTCAACTTTGTGAGGAGAAAATTCCTGTGTGAGATCCTTACGACTCACAAAGGAGCAACACACTTGGGAGTCCCCATGACTCCTAAGGAGAAAATGCACTTACGGGATCCTTACGACTCGTAGGGAGAAAATGCTTTTATGGGACCCTTACGGCCCATGAAATTGAAAAGCCTTAGGTGATAGGGATCCAAATCTGTCTCCTAAGCCATTGCTTTCCAGCAGGGAAAGGAAAATGATGATTCGCTCCTGATACCATATTCCAATGTAGCGGTGCTGATGCCGACCCAAAAACCAATTCCCAAATCCTCCCGGGGCAAATGATGAGTTTCTCTTGACATTATTCCAGCGCAGCAATGCAGATGCCGGCCAAAACCAAAATCCCCAAATCCTCTCAAAGACAGCTTCTGGTACCATATTCCAGAATAACGATGCTGATGTCAACCCAAATCAAATCAAACTAACAACTTCTGCGGCGGAATCATGCTTCGTCTCAGAATGTACCCCGTGTCGAAATCATGCTTCGCCTCGGAATATCCCCCTGCCCCGTCAGAATTATGCTTCGCCTGGGAATCATCCTCTACATCAAAACCAGTGACACTCCATGCCGGGGAAAAGTCAACCAGCGACCGCCTCGTCGGAATTATGCTCTGCCCTGGAATCAAGTCAACAACCGACATCCTCGTCAGAATTAAGCTCCGCCTCGGAATCAAGTCGACTAACAAGCTCTGCGCCGGAATTATGCTTCATCTCAGAGTGTACCCCGTGTTGAAATCATGCTTCGCCTCAGCGTATCTGCCTTCCCTGTCGAAATTATGCTTCATCTCGGAATCGAGTCAACCAACAAGCTCTGCGCCGGAATCATCCTTCATCTCGGAATCGAGTCAACCAACAAGCTCCGTGTCGAAATCATGCATCGCCTCAGCGTATCTGCCTTCCCTATCAAAATTATGCTTCGTCTCGGAATCAAGTCAGCCAACAAGCTCTGCGGCGGAATCATGCTTCGTCTCAGAATATACCCCATGTCAAAATCATGCTTCGCCTCGGAGTATCTGCCTTCCCTGTCGGAATTATGTTTTGCCTGGGAATCAACCTCTGCATCGAAATTATGCTTCGGTCAGAATTTCTGTCCCCCGTCGGAATTTAGCTCTGACCCCTTTGGAATCATACTCCGCTCATCGAAATTATGCTCCGACCCTTTGGAATCATGCTCCGCTCTTCGGAATGATGCTCTGATCCTCGGAGTTATGCTCCGATCCCCGAAGTTATGGTCATCGGAATCACGCTCCGATCCCTGAAATCATGCCTCTACTCTTCGGAATTATCGTCCGATCCTCGGAATTATGCTCCGATCCTTTGAATTATGCTCCAACTCTTCGGAATGATACTCCGACCCTGGAATTGTGCTCTACAAATCGGAATTATGCTCCGAATTTTAGGAATGATACTCCGACCCTGTAATGATGCTCCGCAAATCGGAATGATGTTCCGATCCCCAGGAATCATGCTCCCCGGGGGATGCTCCGCCCCCGGAATGATGTTCCACCTCGATGTCCAGCTTCAAGATCCATCAATTTTATGCACACAACTCATATGCGCGGTGTGCATTTATTGATGGGGGGAACTTTGTTGGGGTCAAAATTTGCACCCCAGTTGACTGGGTCAAACTCAATGTCAACCCCAAGTAAGCGGGCCCAAACCCAAGCAAGTGGGCCCATGCCCAAGTCGAGCCCCGTGGCCGGCCTCTCCATGCCAAAATAAAAATCATGTAACAAATAATTTTGATGTAATTTTCTGTGCATGAATGTAAGCAAAATGGGCATAAAGCCAAATTTTTGTAAAGCCCGTGGTTTATGTGCAAAAAAAAATAGCACATGAGACATGAGATGGGCAAAATACCATTTTGTAAAGCCCAAGGGGCTATGTGTAAATGTGTAAGCCTATATAAAGCAACATGATGATGAATAAAGCATACACTTTTCATTCTCTAAAAACTCTAGAGTTTTTTGTGCCTCCTTCTCCTTGCTCAAAATTCTAAATCTTTTCCTTTCTTTTGAATTAAATCAAGAGTTTCACTCTTCCTTTTCCAAAACTAAATAGTTTTTCACCACAAAATCCACAAAGGGGAGATCAGATCTTCCATTAAATCTCAAAAGGGGAGATTTTTAAATCTCACCCCATTTCTCCAAGATCCGGCCAACCGACAGGAAGAAGAAGGAGACCCATCTCCAGAAATCCCATCTTGGGAAGATCCAGAGCTAAAGGGAGAAATATGTAGGGTTCCTAGGCACTCTAGTGAAGTCTCACAAGTGATCAAACATGCACAAATCAAATTTTACGGGTGCCTACAAACCCGACTACGGATCGTTTACTAGATATTTAGGCGAAAACATAAACTAGTTAACATTTTAACTAAGGGAACGGATATACAACCTTTGTAGATCCGGTCCACCACCTCCACGGCTCCGCAATGAAGTCCCTTCGCTGTCCAAATCATGTCTTGGGCTCTAGCGTCGGCATCATCGAAGAATGGGCGGGCTTGATCGTCGGTTCGATGCCGAAGATGATCTACGTCGAGGCATCGGTAGAACAAGCTCCAACTTCACCAAGTCGGAAAAACTTGTGAAGGAAACACCCTATACTACTTGGCAAGAGGTAGAGGATGAAGAAATAGGAAGTGGGTAAACTTTAGTTTTGGATTTCTTACTAGATTTCATGACTTGCCATTGGAGTAGCAAGCTTTCTTCATTGTTGAAGAAGATGAAGAAAGAAGAAGATGATATGATAAGTTAATTTAAAATAGAAAATAAAATACAATACTTATCATATCTTTTACCATGGTTTAGTGTAGAGACTTAACTTAGGTTAGATGAGTGGTTAGGGTTAGGTATGAGACAAGAATGGTGACTAAAACAATGCTTCATGAATCTTCAACTAAAAACAAAAATAGCCACCATTCATTTCTCATTTTCTTTTTCTTTTGAAATAAATAAAATAAAAAGATAAATGAATAAGATGAAACCCTAATCACTAACTAACCATGGTTTAGTACTTTACACAAAACCAAACAAGAATGTATCATCAAACATGATACAATCATGTGCACAAAGAAATATATCACATATACAACTTGCACAATTCAAGTGAGAAAATCCTTTTAAAGTGAACCAATACTAGTTAATGCAAAGTAATATATCAAATATATAATTATACATTAAATCATTAAATCAACACTTGATTTAACGATCCGGTCATATCGCATATAACCGACTAGTATCATATGTATCGGCTTATCGAATCAATCCTTGATTCGACAACTAGGTTATATCGCATATAACCAATCGATACATTCATCGCGAGAATAGAATACGGTATCACATACACGTATTATTCTCGGTCCCGCACATATCTCATATGCGCTCCTATTTCGTTTCGCTTGAACTAGGAAACCTCTGTGTAGGACTCTAAAGACTCGTCAATACGCCAGCAGCAGATGATGATCATATCAAGCATCCACAAGCCGCAAGCGGTCTGCTAAACGTAACGGCCACCCGGGTATTGAGCGATCAGAAGGTCGACAAGCAAGCCCGCTCACACTCCTGCGAATCCAACCTGTAACACTTACCGTACAGTCCGGTCTGTTCGTCTGATATGTCGCATATCTCGCCTAGGGGTGGTAAACGTCAGACCCCAATAGCACGATAAGTCATGCCGACGTAGGGTCCATAACATTCGTGAAACTACTGATAACACTTACCAGTATATCACTGCAACCCTGGCCAGGGATTTCCTGTTATGGCCAGTCGAGCATAGCACAACATCAACCCCCAATACCGGGAGAGACGAATCCCCTCCTATCGCTCATTGCCTCCATGTGAATCGGGACTGTACCCAAAAACCACCTGTTTGCACGACTCAGTAGAGCCGTGGTAGGGTGGAAATCAAAGCACAGTGGGAGACACACAAGACTCTATGACGATCCCGGGTCAACAGACTAAGCTGTACCAGTGTCACCAGAGAACTGCCATCTGACGTAAGGTATAATACCATCTGGGAGTTCTCGGCGAGTCCGTTCAGTGTACCCAGTCTCCACTGAGCACCCGCATACCATCTTCGATGTCAAACACCAATGGATATGGGATCATCCATCGCCCATCGCATGGGTCGAGAAGATATGCGCTAGTCTACTCTGAAATATCGATGCCCCGTCTCGATATCCCCACGACTAGGAACAATTCAAGGATGTACTCATGGACTACCCAGGCCCCACTAGTATGATCTACATCATAGTCCTTGAAGTCGAGCACACATCCTATGGGCTTTATCAACATGTAATCAGAGAGACAGAAAGTATACATGTTAAGATAAAGTGTAACCAGATAGCGTACTATCATGTCGAGCAAGAAAGTCCTACCTATATATGTCCCAGCATCCACTACAATATACATCCAATGTACAGTAATGGCCTCTAGGGCATACATATAACTAACAAAACAAAGCAGCCCTTTTGATCATTTCTAAATTTTTTTAGAAGTCTAACTCCATTCAAGATCCATTGGAGATTAACTCCCTAAAGTAATCTCTGTCAGGAGTTTAACTCCATAAGTCAAATTGGGAGCACAGCTCCCAGTATAGGGACCAAGTCCCTTTTGCTACTGACGCCTAGCGCACGCGTGCAGGCACCTGGGGCGCTGGCACCTTCTCCCACGCATCCTTTGGATGCCCTTTCCCTTTATATATATATATATATATATATATATATATATAGACACACACACACACACACACACACACACAAACTCCATGACCCCCGTAAAAACTCTGTGGGGCCCCCAATATATCCAAAACCCTTTCAAAACATACGCACACTGCACGTTGAGTTTGCATTACCTGTTTAACCCATCAATTGGAGGTTCTCTCGCTCCAAAAACCGAGGGGTAATTAACGACAGTTTAGTCCGCGGCTGCCGGAGATTCGGATCCTCACAATCAATAAACCCCCGCTTACCCTAGGCAGGGGGAATCTGTAATGCGCCTGACAAGCGCGCGCGTATTCCCATCTCAATGGGGTGACGAAAAACATCTTACACCATCAACTACTAAATCCTATGAACCCTACGAGCATTTTCCTTATAAAATCTATATCCGTATTTAAAATAGATTTTAAAACCATTCTCTCTCTTTTCAATCAACTCGTCTAAAGCAAGATAAAGGTTCCATATTTTCCTAAGGACGACCCGTACTCATCTCGGCTAGCTACACGCGACACCGTTATTGATTGCGGTTACTGCTAAAACACTTTTCCAAATCAATCAGGAGATAGGGAAGAGAATTTTTGGATCTTGAGTTTGAGAAGGGGAGGGGGATGTGGGTTTGGGAAGGGTAATTTGGAGAATCAACCTAATAAAGAAAGGCAAAAATCTTATATATGTGTGTCTGAGCATGGAAGAGGAGGGTTTTGACAAGAATTTCAGGGCCGGGGGATTTTGACTGCGGTAAAAATAGCGAAGGAATTTCGACAATTTACCCATAAAATTAAGGTTTTTCCCCATTTTGAACTCTTACTACTTAGCTAATTCTAAATACAATCCCTAAAATTTACTATTTCTATGTACACCTCCTAAAACTTTTAACTAGATTAAATAAGACCTCATGGTTAACTACCGCCCATCTTGCCGTTAGTTCTTAACGGTTAGGGGGTTAAATGACTAGAATACCCTGTAGACATAAAAAAAAGAGAGAGAGAGAAAACCTAGACATAAATTTCTTTAATGAATTGGGGAAAAATAACCCTAAACAAGATAGAATTGAGATAAAAGTACACATAAAATTTAATTCAGTGATATCATTATACAATAAAATATTCTTAAACACAAATATAAGAACGTTAAATTTTATAAGAACCTTACCTTTAGTGATCAATTTGGTTTTCGGTTTGGATTTTTCGAACTACTTCCAAGGGCTTGCAATGAACTTGCAATGTTGAGATTGCTTCACAAAGATGCATAACCATCGTCATCATCATGCTGAAGAGTTCTAGATATTTGAGGGTAAGGAAAATCTTTAGAGGATAAAAAGGTGTGGCCTTATAATCGTTGAGAGAATGATAGATGTGGGTAATATTTATCAGTACTTAACCCAAGTTATCTCTAACCCAAGCATGGTCCTGGTTAATTTAACGGAGGGTCTTATTTAATTAACGAAGAAGTCTTAGGGGTTATATTTAGAATTTGCTAATAGTTGAGAAGTCATAAGGGATTCAATGAAAGATGAAGTATGTTTTATTTTTTGAATCGCAATGAAACCCATCGGTCTCGCGTGTCTCTTTTCGAAGCACTAAATCGGAGGTCTCAGGTTCGATCCCAAATCTCCCCCATAAACTCTTATTGTCCACAATTGGGCTACGTGCCCCGCACATGAAAGATGAAGTATCGGTGGTGTATATTTAAGCTTTTTTATAAAAATAAAAATTTACCCACTAAAATAATCCTTCATATTATGTGTATGTCATCAGGAATTTTTTTGAACACCATCATTAGTCTCTATTCAACAAAGATGAATAAAGGTATAAAAAACAAGCATTTTTTTTTTGAGCAAAATGAAGGTGAATATTCTGTGTTTCACTAAACAAAAGTCTTAATGAAATAAAGCAAAAAAGAACCTAGAAAAATCCGAAAATCAACCTGGAGCATACCCATACAACAAGATATATACCTAAGCCCCAATACGGAGAATACACCTCGTAATTCACAAACAACCCTAATCTCTGTTTACCCTCTTTTTGAACATCCAACGAGCGAACGTTTAAAACTGACAGAATGCGAACAAAGCAAAAGTTTATTTTGGTTTGACTAGAATGTTGTGCGTTCGTGACTTTCCATAAGCACAAACACTTATGGTTAATTACACCATATCGTCTCAGGTTCGGACCGGGACGAGATACCTTATTAGGCCGATCTAAATCACTTCATAGAAAGGGGGAGATCACATTGCAAAATGACGCAACATAAAATTTATTTCGAGGAGACATCATGTTATATTGATTTTAGATACAATTTGGATACAATGCATTTAAATCAAATTGTATAAAGAGAGAATCGAGTGCTCAAAGGCCGGAACATAGGTGTTTTGGGTAATGATTCAAATAGATGGGGGGTTTAATGTCAAGTTGGCATTAAACAAAGCATAGACAAATACTTTCCTTTTAGGGACCCGAGCCTTATACTCCTTTCATCATGGGCGGATACCCGAAGTAGGGACCAATGCTATTTGAAGTAGGGACGGATACCTATTTGTGGTATCCGCTGACCGTGTTTTAGTGGTGTTTTGTTCATTTTTCCATCGCTTCAAGTTCATTAAGCTCCGTTTCTTATGCTTTATGCTGAGTTAGTCATTGTTCTGATTCTATATGCGGAGAATAGGGCTTCTCCCATTCTCAAGATTTAACTCATTTAAGAAGAACAGGTCACCCTTTGTCCATTTTCAGAATTTGTAGCATGGATCCGCTTCATGGCTTTATGAAACTTTGTCGTTAAGACTTGTTTCTAGGGAAAAAATCTTTTCAGCCTATTTTCCATGCCATGAAGAAGTGGGTCAACCCATTTCAATTGAAAGGAACACGGAGTTTCCTCCAGATTCTTTAATTCTGGCCGCAAAGAACATACTTTTGAGTAGAACTCGATTGGGTTCTCCAAGTGGTCCATTTCGGACTGAGAGAATGGTGGATAATGAGAGAGCGGAACTTGACTTCAAATTCTCACCATGTTCTTCTTCTTTATTTTCATTCTCTCTTGAGAAGACAATCTTAAAGCTAAGAAAACTCCAAGTATTATGAGATGGTACTTTTTCCTTTTGCCTTGGGGCTTGCATATATAGAGTAGGAAGGAATAGTTAAAGGACTATTCTAAGCACTGTAGAGGTATGGGAAAAGGCATGAGGGACTTACTTCCCCTGTCCTTGGTTGCGGCAGCCTCGTCCTTATTCGGCGGTGGGTCTTTTCATAGAGTACCCATCATCTTGGTAGGGATGGGCAACCCCTGAGCGGGCAAGCCCGAGCGGGCACCGCTTGCATAGACGGGAAACCTGGAGCGGGTGCCTATTTTGGAGATATCTGCTAGGGGTATCCGTCTGAGGGTATCTGCCCATGGGGTATCCGCTTAGGGACTACTCGAGGGTATCTGCTGTTAGTCATATGTATACCATAGATGCCATTATTGTATATTACAGTGGATGTTTGGACATATATATATATATATATATATATATAGAGAGAGAGAGAGAGAGGACTTTCTTGCTCGACATGATAGTATGCTATCTGGTTGCATTTTATCTTAACATGTACACTTATATTATTCTGTCTCTCTGATACATGTTGATAAAACCCTTAAGATATTAGCTTGACTACCAGAACTATGATACAAATCATACTAGTGGGGCTTGTGTAGTCCGCAAGCACATCTTTTAACCGTTCCTAGTCGAGAGAGTATCGAGACAGGGCATCGATATTCCATAGTAGACTAGTGTGTACGTTTCTTGACGCTGTATGGGGGTGATGGTTGATCTCACAACCATTGGCGTTTGACATCAAAGATTGTACATAGGTGCTTATTAGAGAATGGGTATACCGAACAGGACTCGCCGAGAACTCCTAGATGGTACCATACCAATCGTCAGATAGCAGTTCTCTAGTGACACCGGTACATGTTAATTTGTAAACCCGAGATCATCAGTGTCTTGTGTGGTTCCCGCTGTGCTTTGATTTCCTCCCCACCACGGCTCAAAGGAGTCATGCAAACTGTCACGCCCCGCTTCCCAGTATACGAGTAAGGAGACGCGACGATGCCGCTACGTATTTACTCAGAATTAAACACGCTAAGCGTATCTAAGCAATATAAAGTAAAAGTAAACAAGAGACAGGAATGTAAATGAACAGCAACTTTATTTATTTAACATTCTTTTACAGTACAACTGAAATGTAAATACATGGAATAAAAGCAATGCCTAAACAATGGCATAACATAAATGAAAATGAAATATGTACAAGTATCTAAAGCTCCGTGTCAAATGCTAACTGCTCTAAATTCTCGGTGCTGGGCTTGATCTCTAGTAAGTCCGATCCACCTGACAACATTCCAAAAAAAGAAGAAAAGGAATGTCATCGGCGAATAATCGCTCGGTAAGTCCCAAGGGTGAGTAGAGATAGAATAGACAGAAGGAGAATATAAGTTTTAATGTTTTATTATATTGTTAACGCTGTAGTTTATAGCTTGGTACAGAAAATGCCAGTGTATACGAGAGGAGTCCCACTATTCCGGAGACTAAGGTATACGGAGCACAAGGAACCGTTCAGCCACGGTACAACGGCAATGGATATTCAGGTTAGGTGTATTATGGTTACAGTCTCGTGCCACTTTTAACACCCTCCGTACCAATCTACCCCTTAAACCCCGCGATGTCTTTTGTATTGTTTGTTATATAGATAGATGATTTGTCGAAACCATGATATCAGTAAATGGAATGGATATAAATGGAGAGTTATATAGACGGAGTATATCCATGGTTCGGTTCGGTCAATATAGATTGATATAGATTGAATAAACGAATTCATGGATTCATGTTGTATTGTAGTTGTACTTAAATCACATTCAAATCAGGTTGATTAGATTGAGACTCAGTCTGAGTCAGACACTCTAAAAAGAACTTGAAATCCTGAATTAGTTTTGATGTCTTCGGTAATTGCTGCACATGGACGGTAGGATTTGTGTCTTTTCCAAGACAATTACCGGGTTGATAACACCGTTTGTTAGATTGTCTATCTTAAATAGGCAAGCTCCATATCTCCGGCTCCGTGAGGCTCAACTCCCGCTTAAACCTATGTTTACAAGGGTCCTTATTGTAATTTAGTATAACTTAAGGGGGTTTTATGTAAAAATGGTTTTATATAATTTTCAAAATACACCTCAAGCATTTAATTATCGTCTTTAGGGTTTTCATAGATGTATATTTTATAAAAGCGAAATTTCTAGTGAGTAGAACCTAATTTTCTTAGTATATGGTATTTTCTTGAAATATTGGAATTGTTTTGTATTTGGATGATATTTTCATGTAATGGTGACTCCTTTATAAAGCTTGGAATATTTATATTATATAATTAAAATAGATATTTTGATTATATATATATATATATTTAAAAATATTTTTTTTGTAGAAATCTCATTTTCTAAAGAAAAATGCATTAAAATTCCATCGAGATCGCATGCTCCTTTCGGAGGTTTGTATCTCGCTCTACTAGGCCTGAGAATGTGCGATAATCCGCACTATCCCGAACGAGGTCCCTGAAAGTGAATTGTAGAGGTGCAATTGCAATGAATTATTTAATACATCTTTTTAAAGAAATGGTTTTATAAGTTAATGGTATTTATTTGAAACATCGTATTATCCCATAACTATGTTCCCAAATTTCCATCGTGCTATGTCAAGAAATGTGTGTTGTGATGAGGCAGGTCATTACCTCGTGAGTTTTCTAAAGTAAAAGGGTTAAAAACAATAAGCAATGTCAAATCTAAGTATAATGGTATTTTAATGTAAAAACGAAATAGAACTTGCTATGATTATTATTTTGATGTTAAGTTTGTTCTATTATCTTTGTTTATGATTACTAAACAATATATTAACATTTTGGAGGTTTGTTATTAAGAAAAAGTTATATGTTTGAAGAAAAGGAAATCAGAAGTCGGATTAACTCCGTTTCCGACGAGTTTTGAAATAGAAAAGTTTTAGAATAGAAAAAGAGAGGGGAATATAGGACTTACTGGCTTTTAGAAAAGAAGAAGGGTAGGAGAAGAGTAGTGAAACGTCGGGACGTCGTTTCATCGCTGGAATCTCCTTGGATCGTCGCCAGAACTTCACCCTTTCTTAACTCCACTTGTACAAAAAAGAGACTTAAAAGTTTTTTAGAGTTTTGGCAGGAAATTCTTAGTGAGGATGTGTGAAATGAGGTGCGGTATTTATAGGGAAAATTAGGGTTTGGTGTTTTGAATTGGTGAATTAAAATTTGTATTAAAAATGGATTTAAAGAGGGTATTTTAATTCTCTGGATAATTGCAGAGAAGATAAACAACATAGGAGAAGTGGGGTAGGCCAAAGGGTGCATGGGGCAAAAGTTTATGGCATTACTGACGGTTTTGACCGGCGGTACCGGGGATTTTGTGCATTTCGCCGGGTCTTTACCGATGGGGGGTGTTGGGGTTAGGTGCCACGTGTTGGTGTCTCCTCGTATACCTTCGTGCACATGTTTAAATAATCTGTGACTTTTCATTCTACGTGTTGTGTACGTACAAACCTTTGGGCTTCTAAAAGATTAAAAGAAAATAAAATAAAAAGATAATATGGCTGATGGGATTTGAACATATGTGCTATGTCTTAACAGTGCAATGCCTTTACTAGTGAGCTACAAGCTCTTGCTTGTGGTTCAAAAGTAAAACAAATATTTATAGCATACGCAGGATTTCAAACACCCCAATTGTACATTAACTTTTAAAAAAAATTCTGTACATTGAAATTGGAGTTGTTACACAAACAGGTGGATTTTGGGTACAGTCCCGAGTCACTTGGAGGCAGTGACCGATATGAAGGGTTTCGTATCTCCCAGTATAGGGAGTTGATACTGCGCTATGCTCGATTGGTTATAACAGCAAGTCCCTGGTCATGGCTGATGAGATTTACTAATAAGTGTTATCAGTAGTTTCTCGAACGGTTATAGGCCACACATCGGCATGACTTATCAAGTTAATGGGGTTTGACGATTCCACCCCTAGACTCGATATACGATATATCAGACGAAGAGACCGGACTGTACGGTAAGTGTTACTTATAGGTTTCATGGAAGTTGGGACAAGTTTGCTTTTTGATCTTCTATTCGTTCAATACCTGGGTAGCCGTTACATCCAGCTAGTACCGCCGACGGTTTGTGGGTAACTGATATGATCATTACCTACTGCTGGCGTATTGACGATTCTTTAGAGTCCAACAAAGAGGTTTCCTAGCTCAAACGAAATGAAGTAAGGCGCATATGTGATATGTATGGATTCTTGATTAAATACGTGTATGTGATGCCGTATTCTAATCTCGCAATATATGATATCGATGAGGTTATATATGATATAACCGGATTATTGAATCAAGCGTGAAGTTGACAGAAGGAGAATATAAGTTTTAATATTTTATTATATTGTTAACGCTGTTGTTTGTTGCTTGGTACAGAAAATGCCAGTGTATACGAAAGGAGTCCCACTATTCCGGAGAGTAAAGTATACGGAGCATAAGTAACCGTTCAGCCACGGTACAACGGCAATGGATATTTAGGTTAGGTGTATTATGGTTACAGTCTCGTGCCACTTTTAACACCTTCAATACCAATTTACCCTTTAAACCCCACGATGTCTTTTGTATTGATTGTATTGTTTGTCATATAGATAGATGACTTGCCGAAACCATGATATCAGTAAATGGAATGTATATAAATGGAGAGTCATGTAGACGGAGTATATCCATGGTTCGGTTTTTTCAATATAGATTGATATAGATTGAATAGACAGATTCATGTTCTATTGTAGTTTGTACTTGAATCACATTCAAGTCAGATTGATTAGATTGAGACTCAGTCTGAGTCAGACACTCTAAAAAGAACTTGAAATTCTGAATTAGTTTTGATATTATAGGTAACCGCTGCACATAGACGGCAGGATTTGTGTCTTTTTCAAAGACAATTACCGGGTTGATAACACCATTTGTTAGATTGTCTACCTTAAATAGGCAAGCACCCATATCTCCGTCTCTCTGAGGCTCAAGAGACTGGTCCTGCTTAAACCTATGTTTACTAAGGTCCTTATTGTAATGTTGTATAACTTGAGAGGGTTTTATGTTAAAATAGTTTGATATAATTTTCAAAATACACCTCAAGTATTTAATTATTGTCTTTAGGGTTTTCATAGATATATATTTTATAAAAGTGAAATTTCTAGTGAGTAGAACATAATTTTCATAGTATATGGTATTTTCTTGAAATATTGGAATTGTTTTGTATTTGGATGGTATTTTCATGTAATGGTAATTTCTTTAGAAAACTTGGAATATTTATATAATATAATTAAAATAGATATTTTGATAATATATATATATATATAAATTATACTTATTTTTTTTGTAGAAATCTCATTTTCTAAAGAAAAATGCATTAAAATTTCATTGAGGTCGAATGCTCCTTTCGGAGGTCTGCATCTCGCTCTACTAGGCCCGAGAATATGCGATAATCCGTACCATCCTGAACGGGGTCCCCAAAAGTTGGTTGTAAAGATGCAATTGCAAGGAAATGTTTAATATATCTTTTTAAAGAAATGGTTTTATAAGTTAATAGTATTTATTTGAAACATCGTATTATCCCAAAACTATGTTCCCAAATTTCCATCGTGCTGTGTCAAGAAATATGTGTTGTGATGAGGTAGATCATTTCCTTGTGAGTTTTCTAATGTAAAAGGGTTAAAAACAATAAGCAATGTCAAATCTAAACATAAGGGTATTTTAATGTAAAAATGAAATAGAACTTACTATGATATTATTTTGATGTCAAACTTGTTCTATTATCTTTGTTAATGATTACTAAACAATATATTAACATTTTGGAGGTTTGTTATTAAGAAAAAGTTGTATTTTTGAAGAAAAGGAAATTGGAAGTCGGATTAACTCCGCTTCCGACGAGTTTTGAAATAGAAAAGTTTTAGAATAGAAAAAGAGAGGGGAAGAAGGGACTGACTGGCTTTTGGGAAAGAAGAGGGGTAGGAGAAGACTAGGAAAGCGTCAAGACGTCGTTTCGTCGCCGGAATCTCCTTGGATCGTCGCCGGAACTTCACCCTTTGTTAACTCCACTTGTACACAAAAGAGACTTGAAAGTTTTTGAGAGTTTTGGTACGAAATTCTGAATGAGGATGTGTGAAATGAGGTGTGATATTTATAAGAAAAATTGGGGTTTGGTTTATTGAATTGGTGAATTAAAATTTGTATTAAAAATGGATTTAAAGAGGGCATTTTAATTCTCTGGATAATTGTAGAAAAGATTGTTAGTGTATATGCCCTAGAGGCCATTACTGTATCATACTAGTTTGTATATTACTTAATGGAAGCTTAGGATATTCACCTTGTATAAACAATCTTGCTCAATATAGTAGTATGCTACTTGGTTTGTTTCTACTTCAATGTGTACATGTGTTTATTTTTGTATATCACCTATACGCATTAGTGGAGCCCTTAGGATCTTTGCTTGATTACCAGCGTTGTGATGGCAGTCACACTAGTGGGGGCTGGGTAATCTATAAGCACATCCTTATACAGGTCCCTAGTCGCAGGACTATCGAGACAGGGCATCGATACTCCGGAGTAGACTAGCGTATGCGCTTCTCATCCCAGTGTGGGAGATGGTCTGTCCCACAGCCATCAGTACGTCGTACTGGAGATAGTATACGGGTGCTCGTTGGGTTACGAGTACACTGGACAGGACTCGTCGGGAACTGACAGGTTGGTATTATACCTATCGTCAGTTATCAGTTCCCAGGTGACATGAGTACAGCTTAGTCTGCTGACTTGACACTGGCACTTCGCCTCGAGTGTGTTCCCACTGCACTTTGATCACTACCCTACCACGGCTCAAAGGAGTCGTGCAAACTGGTAATGGTTGGGTGCAGTCCCGAAGCACTTGGAGGCAGTGACGGTTAGACAGGATTCGTCTCTCCCGGTATTGGGGGTTGACATCGCGCTGTGTCTAGGAGAGCCATTACACGAGTAGTCCCTGGCCAGGGCAAGCGAGATATACTGGTAGGCTTCCAGTGTTATCTCAGGGTGTTTTGGGCTTCACTCCGACACGACTTGTACCGCTATTAGGGGACTGACGTTTACCGCCCCCTAGGCCCGACATGCGATGTATTAGACGAACAGACCGGACTGTACGGAGACTGTCACATTCAGACTCAGTAGGAGTTCAGATGGGGTTCACCTCGTCAGTCTTCTTGCCGGCATCTACCTGGGGACCGTTACGCACAGCTAGTGTCGCTTGCGGTCTGTGGTTAAACCCACTGCCAGCGTAGTGTCGAGTCTTTAGAGTCCCACACGGAGGGCTATTCGCTTCTGGGCAAAACAGAGTAGAGGTCGTATGGTTTTGCGACAGGGTTCGTTCTCATCCGCGCACTTGTGCACGTTTGGAGTCCGGACAGATATTACTAGTAGGCTCTAGTTTGAGCCAGATACTGGTATATGTTTTGGGGTTGATTTTATCTCTTAGTATTCATGTTCCTCGGAACAAGAATGCGGGTGTGTATGCACAGTTGATTGAGGCGGAGGAAGAGGATTTTCATTAGGGTTTCGGAACGGGTGCGTATGCACAGTAGACAGTCGTCTTTTTCCAAACCCTAATGGAATTATGATATATCAATTAATAATATTAATTAAATAAAATTATGTCATGGTTGGGTTTTGTTGACTTGTTGACCATGGTTGACTTGTTGACCATGGTTGAAGGTTTGACCATCATCATTACATAAGAAAGATGCTTTTTGATTCTAGCAAAACCATTTAAAGATTGTAATGATAATGTTCATTCCAAACCATCCATCAACTATTTCATTTTATTATTATTGTTAATTAATAATTCTATTTTTCATTTTGTGATATGGTTGTAGAATGAAAAGAAGACCTCATTCTATCATAACACTTCTCTCTCCTCACTTGTTCTTCTTCCTCCTCTAGTTCAAGGAGAATCCTTCTCATGAGTTGAGAATCCCTCTTCTTGAGATAAAAACACCCCAAAGACACTCTCTACTCACTCTAGGGTTAAAGGTTTAGCAAGCCGAAGATTCTAGTTCTCTCAAAGTTCGAGAAAGAGCCCGAAGGTTGAACCCTCAGGTGGATCCATCTTTGACGGAAGAAGGCAACGAGGAAAGCACCATCAACCCCTACAAAGGTTTCAAGAAGAAGGAGTTCAAGTTAGGTATAACTTCTTTTCAGAGTAGCTAACTCCCTTTAGCATGATAGCTAGTTTTAGTTTAGAAAAGATCCCGACTTTGTTAGTCCATGTTGCCCCATGCGCTAAAAATTTGAGTTTTATACCGTTTCCGCCTCCCCGTAAGAACCGGGGGTCGCAACGTGGACTTACAGTGGTATCAGACCCTAACTAAACTTAAACTAGCTTAGTAGTAAAGTGTATGGAACTTCGATCGAGAAAAATCGCAAAACCGGAAAATCAAAAACCCTAAGTTTCTGTTGAAATTTTTTGTGCTCTAAAAGTAAAAAGTTTTATTCCTAAAATCGGCTCAGGGTTTTGTGAAAACACCCACGAAATACGATCGCATGATTCCTTCAAACCGCCGCGGTTCCGCGGCAATAGGTGGCTTAGACCGCGGAACCGCCGCCGTTTTGTCTCCTCTTGTGATCGTGTTTTGTGCAGTGTTCTTCTGGTAGGGTTTTGGGATTTTTCAGATATGTTATTTGTGCCCAGATTTTCCAGAAAAGAAATTTGTTTTTGGGGGCCTATAAATCCGTATTTTTATCGAACTTCACTGCACTTTGACTACAATGGTTATATCTGAGATGTTTGCATGTATTGAACGTCGGCTAATCGCTATATGTCGATTAGTCGGGGTTATACATATCTGTGATATGTTTTTATTGATGGTATGTGTATATGAATGGATTGGATTGTCGCGGGTGAATAGCCGGGATGGATGTGAGATGAGTGTTGTGTTTCTTTCATTCATTTGTAATATGTAAATTGATGTAATATTATTATTTGTATGGCCGCACAACCGGGTCGGGGTTGTAGCCGTCATTGTATAATTCTTTTTACTGTTTTTGCTCCTAGGATAGACCCATGGAGGGGTGCACAAACTACCGGGTACTTGGCGGGTAGTTTGCCGCACCCGTAGGGGTCTTGGGTGGGGTATTGGCTATTCACCGCGACCGTGTAATCCGCTTTTCGTTGCAGGCTCGAACGGATTGCGGATTCCTAGTATATCCAATGTATTCATCTGTGATCTGTAATATCTATCATTGCTATATATTTATAACTATTTAGGTGTTGCTTATGTTTTACAGCCGCGCTAGCCCAGCTCCCGCTCTGTCGTTAGTTAAGTAACCTAACGGGTAATGACGGGGCCCCGTGGCGAATGCGAATGGCATAAGCGTACGTCATATTTTGGTTGTTTTCTGCAATGGTAGGATTAAATGATGGGACGCATTAAAAGAACTAATGCAAGAATATCACGCATTAAAAGAACTAATGCAAGATAATAAACCAAGTTAAAGTCGTTGGAACACTTTCGAAAAAAACCACTCGGTTCTTTTCAAAACTAACTTTTAAATGCGGAGATTGAGCCATTCCTTCTAAAAGCTATCTCGTTCCATCGATTATATCAAGTTCTCTACGTTCACGGTTTCGCCAAAACCATTCGTAGCCCTCCGTCGTTTCACATAAATAGTCAATAGTATTCAAGCTGTGTTTGTTGGCCAAAGTCAAGGCATAGTGATTGGTAGCTATTGGGTATTCATGTGCAGCATAGATAGATGCGTTGGTTTGGAACAGTCGTACTGCCTTGTTGGCCAAAGTCAAGGGTAGGTACGGGTGGATTCAAATTAACCTGGAGAACGACGGGTAGAACTTGACATGTGACTTATGATTTGTTGGCCAAAGTCAAGGTCATAAGAGCATGGGGCAAAAATCCACATCGGGAGTTTCATAAGTACTGAAACTTGCTAGATTTGCATACCATTTGGAGTGTGGTGATTCTGGTAGGATTCCTTCAGTTTCGTCACGCGATGATATTTGGATCCCGATCCTACTGTGAGTATATGCTACTCCTCGGGAAATTTCTCACTAAACGATCAATGCTATAAACCTAGTAGGTGTCTAGAAAAGTGTAAGCGGGGCTACGCCCCCAGGGAAAAGAGGTTCTTTAATTAAGGAACTTCGCGAAAGCGTTGGAAAACCTCCCTCGAAGTACCGACGCTGGCCTGGCTGAACGGTTAAGCAAGTATTGTGCGGTGGGATTGATCCCGACTAATTCTTCCTTTATGGTTTGAGGAGGGATTCGAGAGACAGTGGGAGCCATCCTGTTTAGACAAATTAAAAACCACTCTAAACTTGCAAGAGCATCGTGCTAAAGTGTTTCTTCTCTCCCTCCTAATTGCAGCGACCAATCGACATGACTGGACTTAAGTTACTTCTAGATAAAAACATACTGACAGGGCCAAACTACAAAGATTGGCTCAGGAATGTCAAAATGGCAATCACTTACGACAAGCTGGGGTATCTTCTTACCACCAAAGCTCCCCCCCGTCCCAGGTCCCACCTCCAGCGTCGCGGATAAGGAAATCCGTAAGACTTGGGAGATTGATTGCGCGAAGGCCAGGTGCCTCGTGCTTGCCTCTATGGACAACGAACATCAGAGGAGGTACGAGAATATGGACCTGGAATCCATATTTCTTCATACAAAAGAACTGTATGGAGAGCAGTCTCGTATCGCAAGATACGAAGTGTCGAAGAAGTTATTTTCGGCAAAATTGGCCATCGGGTCATCGGTAGCGGACCACGTGCTTAAGATGATTGGCTATATTGAGGAGCTCGCGGAACTTGGGACCACGTTGGAAAGTGAACTCTATACGGATTTAATTCTCCAGTCCCTTCCATCCACTTACGCCCAGTTTATACTGAACTTCAACTTACAAGAAAAGGAAGTTGAACTATCAGAACTCCTCAACATGCTGAGGAGCGCAGAGGGCACCCTACAGAAAGGTAGGGAAACACCCGCTTTGTTTGTAGGACGATCTTCTTCTTCTAGGTCCAAGGCGAAAGCCAAGGGAAAGAGGAAGAAAGCCCCCGCCAAACCAAGGGGCGGTGTTAGTAAAGTGGGTACGAAGGGAAAAAAAATGGCAACAAAGATAGCGGGGAAGCTTGTGGGAAAGGAAGAGTGCTTCTATTGTCATAAGAATGGACACTGGAAGAAAGATTACAGGGCTTGGAAAGCCAGGACACAGGAACTGAAGCAGGTTGCGGCTTCAGCTTCAGGTGTGTATGTTATTGAAAACTGTCTTTCTATAAACTCTACTTCCTGGGTATTGGATACCGGATCAGGATCTCATATCTGTAATTCTTTGTAGGCGTTGAGAAACCGTAGGTTTTTGAAGGCAGGTGACATGACCGTCAGAGTTGCGAATGGAGCTAGCATGGATGCTAAAGCCGTGGGGGACTATCACCTGGGAATGTCAGATGGACATGTTTTGGTTTTGCGTAATTGCTTTTTTGTACCCAACGCAACTTGTAATATCATTTCTGTATCTTTGGTTTCTAAAGAAGATTATGAATTTGCGTTTGTAAGTAATGTTGTAAACATTCACCTTAATCAAGTTTTGATTGGGTCAGGTACACTGAGCAATGGTATATACGTATTAAACCAACCACAGATTTTCAATGTCCAGAATACACACAAAAGAAAGTCTCCAGATATCAATCAGGCTTTCTTGTGGCATTGTAGACTGGGTCACATAAATTAGAGAAGGTTGACTAAGTTACATACAGAAGGATATTTGAATCCGTTTGAATATCAATCGTATGCCACTTGTCAATCCTGTCTCAAAGGAAAGATGACAAAGACTCCGTTCACTGGACACAGAGTAGGAGCGAGCGAGCTCTTGGGACTCGTGCACAGCGATGTGTGCGGTCCAATGTCTACACATGCGCGAAGCGGTTTTTCTTACTTCATTACTTTTACGGATGATTTTTCAAGGTTCGGACATGTCTTCTTAATGAAACATAAATCCGAAGCCTTTGGAAAATTCCAGGAATATAAGAATGAGGTAGAAAAACAAACCGGCAAAAGTATCAAGATTCTAAGATCGGATCGAGGTGGTGAATACTTGAGTGCCGAGTTCCTGGACTACTTAAAAGAGAATGGAATTCTCTCTCAGCTTACTCATCCATACACTCCGCAACATAACGGTGTATCGGAGAGACGGAACCGCACCCTATTGGATATGGTACAGTCCATGATGAGTAACGCTGAGTTACCGTGATCATTCTGGGGGTATGCGCTAGAATCAGCTGCGTACCTTTTGAACCGAGTTCCCACTAAGACTGTGCCTACCACACCATATGAGTTATGGAGTGGAAAGAAACCCTATCTTCAATATCTGAAGATCTGGGGATGTCCGGCTTTTGTCAAAAAGCAGCATGCGGACAAACTCGAGGCACGCTCAGTACTGTGCAAGTTTGTGGGATACCCAAAGAACACCAGGGGGTATCTTTTCTACTACGCAGAGGAACAAAAAGTCCTTATTTCTCGTAATGCCCACTTTCTAGAACACCAGTTCTTAGAAAAGGAAATTAGTGGGAGCGCAGTAGAACTGGAAGAAATTCCAGAACCTCAGACTATTACTGAAAGCTTAGTGGAACCAGAGGGTTCAAAAGAACAGGACATTCCTATGCCGCTCCGCAGGAGTAGTAGGCAGTCTCATCCGCCCGAGAGATACTACGGTTTTCTCATAGACGGGGATAGAGAGGATTGCATCATAGATTATGATGAGCCTACTAGCTTTCAGCAGGCCGTTCAGAGCGTTGACTCGGTAAAATGGCTGGATGCAATGCAGACCGAAATGGAGTCCATGTACACCAACAAAGTATGGACGTTGGACATTGCTCCAGACGGGGTAAAACCCGTAGGATGCAAGTGGATCTTCAAAAGGAAGATTGGTGTAGATGGACAGGTTGAGACCTATAAAGCTAGACTTGTAGCAAAGGGTTTCCGTCAAAGACCTGGTTTAGACTATGACGAAACCTTTTCTCCAGTGGCTGTGCTGAAATCCATTCGGATCCTTCTTGCCATTGCTGCCTTCCACGATTATGAGATTTGGCAAATGGACGTAAAAACCGCTTTTCTAAATGGAAATTTAGAGGAGTGTGTCTATATGGACCAGCCAGAGGGTTTCATTCAGAGTGGGAGCAGCGGAAAGGTATGGAAGTTGCTTAAGTCCATCTATGGACTAAAGAAGGCATCGCGGAGTTGGAACATCTGCTTTGATGAGACGGTCAAGGAATTTGGCTTTATCAAAAATCCAGATGAACCATGCATCTATAGTAGATTTGTAGCGAGAACTGTAGTATTCCTCGTTTTATACGTGGATGACATTCTCTTAATAGGAAATGACATTCCTATGCTACAATCTGTCAAGGGGTTCTTGTCACAAAGGTTCTCCATGAAAGACCTGGGTGATGCCTCATACACCTGGGGATCTGGATCCATCGTGATAGATCCAAAAGGATATTAGGACTTTCACAGTCCAGGTACATCGACACCATACTGAAAAGATTCAGTATGGAAGATTCCAAGCGCGGTAACCTACCGGCTTGTCACGGAATCACCCTCTCTGAAGAGATGTCCCCCAAGACTGATTTGGAGAGGGATTGCATGTCTATTATACCCTACGCTTCTGCGGTAGGCTCTATAATGTATGCGATGTTGTGTACCAGACCGGATGTAGCTTATGCACTGAGTGTGGTAAGCCGGTATCAGTCAAACCCTGGGGAGAAACACTGGATAGCGGTAAAGAACATTCTCAAGTACCTGAGAAGGACTAAGGAGATGTTCTTGGTGTATGGCGGAAAAGACCTCCAGATCGAGGCCTTTGCTGACTCCAGCTTCCAGAGTGACAAGGATGATTCCAAGTCCATGTCGGGTTTTGTCTTTACCCTCAATGGAGGGGCGGTGTGTTGGAAGAGTTCCAAACAGGAAACCGTTGCAGACTCGACGATGGAAGCGGAATACATCGCTGCATCTGATGCCGTAAAAGAAGCTGTCTGGATGAGGAAGTTCTTGAAAGAACTTCAGGTGGTTCCGTCCATTGTTGACCCAATACCTCTGTATTGCGACAACAACGGGGCTATAGCTTTAGCGAAGGAACCCAGGTCCCATCAGAGATCCAGGCACATCTTGAGGCGGTATCACCTGATCAGGGAGATCGTGGATCGCAAGGAGATTGAGGTTCGGAGGGTTGCTTCAGAAGAAAACACTGCAGATCCATTCACCAAGGCCCTGCCCCAGACTCAGTTCGAGCGGCTGATCGAGATGATAGGTCTTCGATACGCCAGTACATGGCCTTAGTGCAAGTGGGAGATTGTTAGTGTATATGCCCTAGAGGCCATTACTGTATCATACTAGTTTGTATATTACTTAATGGAAGCTTGGGATATTCACCTTGTATAAACAATCTTGCTCAATATAGTAGTATGCTACTTGGTATGTTTCTACTTCAATGTGTACATGTGTTTATTTTTGTATATCACCTATACGCATTAGTGGAGCCCTTAGGATCTTTGCTTGATTACCAGCGTTGTGATGGAAGTCACACTAGTGGGGGCTGGGTAATCTATAAGCATATCCTTATACAAGTCTCTAGTCGTAGGACTATCGAGACAGGGCATCGATACTCCGGAGTAGACTAGCGTATGCGCTTCTCATCCCAGTATGGAAGATGGTCTGTCCCACAGCCATCAGTACGTCGTACTGGAGATAGTATACGGGTGCTCGTTGGGTTACGAGTACACTGGACAGGACTCGTCGGGAACTGACAGGTTGGTATTATACCTATCGTCAGTTATCAGTTCCCAGGTGACATGAGTACAGCTTAGTCTGCTGACTTGACACTGGAACTTCGCCTCGAGTGTGTTCCCACTGCACTTTGATCACTACCCTACCACGGCTCAAAGGAGTCGTGCAAACTGGTAATGGTTGGGTGCAGTCCCGAAGCACTTGGAGGCAGTGACGGTTAGACAGGATTCGTCTCTCCCGGTATTGGGGGTTGACATCGCGCTGTGTCTAGGAGAGTCATTACACGAGTAGTCCCTGGCCAGGGCAAGCGAGATATACTGGTAGGCTTCCAGTGTTATCTCAGGGTGTTTTGGGCTTCACTCCGACACGACTTGTACCGCTATTAGGGGACTGACGTTTACCGCCCCCTAGGCCCGACATGCGATGTATTAGACGAACAGACCGGACTGTACGGAGACTGTCACATTCAGACTCAGTAGGAGTTCAGATGGGGTTCACCTCGTCAGTCTTCTTGTCGGCATCTACCTGGGGACCGTTACGCACAGCTAGTGCCGCTTGCGGTCTGTGGTTAAACCCACTGCCAGCGTAGTGTCGAGTCTTTAGAGTCCCACACGGAGGGCTATTCGCCTCTGGGCAAAACAGAGTAGAGGTCGCATGGTTTTGCGACAGGGTTCGTTCTCATCCGCGCACTTGTGCACGTTTGGAGTCTGAACAGATATTACTAGTAGGCTCTAGTTTGAGCCAGATACTGGTATATGTTTTGGGGTTGATTTTATCTCTTAGTATTCATGTTCCTCGGAACAAGAATGCGGGTGTGTATGCACAGTTGATTGAGGCAGAGGAAGAGGATTTTCATTAGGGTTTCGGAACGGGTGCGTATGCACAGTAGACAGTCGTATTTTTCCAAACCCTAATGGAATTATGATATATCAATTAATAATATTAATTAAATGAAATTGTGTCATGGTTGGGTTTTGTTGACTTGTTGACCATGGTTGACTTGTTGACCATGGTTGAAAGTTTGACCATAATCATTACATAAGAAAGATGCTTTTTGATTCTAGCAAAACCATTTAAAGATTGTAATGATAATGGTCATTCCAAACCATCCATCAACTATTTCATTTTATTATTATTGTTAATTGATAATTCTTTTTTTCATTTTGTGATATGGTTGTAGAATGAAAAGAAGACCTCATTCTATCATAACACTTCTCTCTCCTCACTTGTTCTTCTTCCTCCTCTAGTTCAAGGAGAATCCTTCTCATGAGTTGAGAATCCCTCTCCTTGAGATTAAAACACCCCAAAGACACTCTCTACTCACTCTAGGGTTAAAGGTTTAGCAAGCCGAAGATTCTAGTTCTCTCAAAGTTCGAGAAAGAGCCCGAAGGTTGAACCCTCAGGTGGATCCATCTTTGACGGAAGAAGGCAACGAGGAAAGCACCATCAACCCCTACAAAGGTTTCAAGAAGAAGGAGTTCAAGTTAGGTATAACTTCTTTTCAGAGTAGCTAACTCCCTTTAGCATGATAGCTAGTTTTAGTTTAGAAAAGATCCCGACTTTGTTAGTCCATGTTGCCCCATGCGCTAAAAATTTAAGTTTTATACCGTTTCCGCCTCCCCGTAAAAACCGGGGGTCGCAACGTGGACTTACAAAGATAAACAGCCTAGCGGATGTGGGGTTGGCTAAAAGGTGTTAGGGGCAAAAGTTCATAGCATTACCGATGGTTTTGACCGGTGGTACTGGGGATTTTGTGCATTTTGCCGGGTCTTACCGACGGGGGGTGTTGGGGTTGGGTGCCACGTGTTGGTGTCGCCTCGTATACCCTCATGCACATATTTAAATAATCTTTGACTTTTCATTCTACGTGTTGTGCATGTGCAAACCTTTGGGGTTCTAAAAGATTAAAAGAAAATAAAATAAAAAGATAATTTGGCTGATGGGATTTGAACACATGTGCTATGTCTTAACAGTGCAATGCCTTTACCAGTGAGCTACATGCTCTTGCTTGCTGTTCAAAAGTAAAAAAAAAATAGTCATAGCATACACAGGATTTCAAATACCCCAATTGTACATTAACTTTTAAAAAAAATTCTTTACATTGAAATTGGAGTTGTTACAGTCTACCCTCCATACAAAAATTTCGTCCTCGAAATTTACAATTTATTTTAAGGATTAGTTTATAAATAAATGAGGATATCTTGCACGCATCTCATCTTCTCTTTCCCATGTTGACTCTCCTGGTGTGTCTTTTCTCCACATCACTCGAACCAAGTTGACTTCCTTGTTCCGAAGTGACTTCACTTTTCTGTCCAGCATTTCAACAGGTTGTCGCTCACAAGATCAGTCTAGTTGTATAGTGAGCTCGGAGTGATCAAGAATATGGCTAGGGTCACTTACATACCTTCTGAGTTGAGATATGTGGAACACATTGTGCACTCCTTCTAATGAAGGTGGAAGTGCCAAGCGATAAGCCACTTCACCGACTTGTTCGAGTATGTCGAACGGTCCAATATACCTCGGACTGAGCTTACCCCTACTTTCAAAACGAATCACTTCACGGTTCAGAGATTTCTTCAGAAATACATGTTCTTCTGGTTGAAACTCCAAGTGACGGTACTTTGCATCAGCCCAGTGCTTCTGTCGATCTTGGGTTATGCGCATTCTTTCCCTGATAGTATGAACTACATCAACAGTTGCTAATATCATCTTAGGTCCAAGGAGTTTTCTATCTCCGATGTCGTCCCAACTTAATGGCGATCGACACTTTCTTCCATAAAGCATTGCAAAAGGTGCCATTCTTATACTTGCTTGGTAGCTATTGTTGTATGAAAACTCCACAAGATGTAGGTGATCTTCCCACGATCCTCCGAAGTCTAGCATACACACTCTTAGCATATCTTCGAAGATCTGAATAGATCGCTCAGACTGACCATCTGTTTGTGGATGATAAGCCATGCTGAAGTTCAGACTTGTTCCCAAGCTAGCTTGCAGACTTTGCCAAAATTGCGATCGAAATCTAGTGTCACGATTGGAGACAATGCAAACTGGTACTCAATGAAGTCTCATGATTTCCTCCATGTACTTCTTTGCGAATGTCTCAGTAGATTGGCCAACTCAAAATGTGATGAAGTGAGCCAACTTTGTGAGTCAATCCATAATAACCCATACCACATCGTTACCTTTCGTGCTGCGAGGAAGTGCAGTCACGAAATCCATTATGATGTGTTGCCACTTCAATTCTGGGATAGGTAACGGTTGAAGTAATCCAGCAGTCCTGTGATGTTCAGCCTTTACTTGCTGACATACCAAGCATTTAGCGACGGTTCTGGCTACTTCACGCTTCATTCCATGCCACCAGTAATTGTGATGCAGATCTTTGTACATCTTTGTACATCCAGGGTGTACTGAATAAGGAGAGCTATGAGCTTCTTTCATCAACTCTACTCGCACATAACCTTTTGGTACACACAATCTACTGCTGTATCTCAAAGATCCATCTTCATGGATGATGAAGTCTGTTCGAAGTCCATTTTTCACTTGTTCTCTGATCTTTTGCAACTTAGTATCACTTGCTTGAGCTGCTTTGATATGATTGACAATGGTAGATTGAACTTGTAAGTTCATTAAACTTGAAGCATTACCTGGCATGACCACTTTAAGCTCCATCTGATGCAAGTCTTGTTGAAGCTTCCACTGAGCAGTGAAATTCATTGCAAATGGTTGGCGACTAAGAGCATCAGGTACTACATTCACCTTCCCTAGGTGATATTGCAGGTCAATGTCAAAGTCCCCCATAAGTTCCAACCATCTTCTCTGCCGCATATTCAATTCTTTCTGAGTAAACACATATTTCAGACTCTTGTGATCTGTGTATATGTCCACTCGTTCACCAAGAAGATAATGGTGCCAAATCTTGAGAGCAAAGATTACGGCTGCCAACTTCAAATCATGCGTTGGGTAATTGCGCTCATGAATCTTCAGCTGTATTGATACATAAGCTACAACCTTACCGTGCTGATATAGAATACATCCTAATCTTTTACCGAATGCATCGCAATGCACTATGAAAACTCCAGTTTGGTCCGGTATAACAAGGATAGGTGCTGATGTCAATCTTGACTTGAGTTCTACGAAATCTTGTTCGTATATTTCTAACCACACGAATTCTTCATCTTTACGTGTAAGCTCGGTCAGGGGTGTCGCAATCTTCGAAAATCCCTCAATGAACCTTCTGTAATATCCAGATAGACCTAAGAAACTGCGAATGTCCTTCACTAACTTTGGTGTTGGCCATTCTCTTACTGCTGATACTTTTGCTGGATCTACATAGATTCCTTCGCCTGATACAATATGTCCGAGGAAACCGACTTGATCTAGCCAAAACTCGCATTTGCTATACTTGGCATAGAGTGATGTTCTCGTAGAGTTTTCAGGACAATTTGTAGGTGTTCGGTGTGTTCTTTCCGACTCTTTGAATACACCAGGATGTTGTCGATGAAGATGACAACAAACCTGTTTAGGTACTCTCGGAAAACTTGATTCATTTGGTTTATGAATATAGCTGGTGTGTTGGTCACTCCAAATGGCATCACAATAAATTCGTAATGAACATAGCGAGTTCTGAATGCCGCTTTATGGATATCAAATTCCTTGATCTTCATCTGATGATAACCCGAACGAAGATATAAGAGAAGACGCAAGATCCACTTAGCTGATCGAATAAATCGTCGATGCGCGGTAGTGGATATTTGTTCTTTATCGTTACTTCGTTCAAGGTTCTATAATAAATGCATATTCTGTAACATCTCCAAATTCTGTGTACATAAAATTCATTTAAAGTTAGTGTACAATTGGGGTATTTACAATTCCTGTGAAGGCTATAAGTATTTATTTTACTTTTGAACAGCAAGAAAGATCTTGTAGCTCACTGGTAAGACCTTGCACTGCCGAACCAAAGCACCAGAGTTCAAATCCCATCAGCCACAATATCTTTTTATTTTAAATTCTTTTAATCTTTTAGAAGCCCAAGATTATACACGTGCAACACACGTAATAGGGTAAGTTACAGAATAAACAAACTTAAACACGAGGGAAATTGAGGCGACAGGGACACGTGGCCCAAGAACCAACACCCCCCGTCGGAATTGGGCCGGCGACATAGGCAATAAAACCGGCACCGTCAGTCATATCTGTCCCAAATGCCTTCATCTTCTTCTCCCTGCAACGTTTGGCCTACCCCACTACTCCCTTATTGCATGTTTACTCTGAATTAATCCAGAGAGCAATAAAATGCCCATTTAACCTCATTTTAATGCATATTTCAATGCATTCATTAAACACCCTAAAACCTAATTTCCCTGATAAATACCATCCTCATTTCACACCTCATCACTCACAATTCCTTACCAAAACTCTCAAGAAAATTTCAAGTTCCTATAGTGTGCAAGTGGAGTTAACGAAGGGCGAAGCTCCGACGAAGTTCCGGCGACGATACAAGGAGTTTTCGGCAACGAAATGAAGCACCGACGAATCCTATACCTCCTCCTACCTTCTCCCTCTCATCAAAGCTAGTAAGTCCCCCTTATCTCTCTCTTTTGCTATCCCCAAACTTTTATTCTTAAAACGTATCGGAAGCGGAGTTATCCGGCTTCCGATTCTCTTTTCTTTTAAAAATACAACTTTTTCTTAATAACAAACCTACAACTTTTGATATATTGTTTAGTAATCATTAACAAAGACAATAGAATAAGTTTGACATCAAAATTATAACAAATAACAAGTTGTATTACAATTTTATATTAAAATACCTTCATGTTTCATTTCGACATGTTCATACCTTTTAACCGTATTACCTTAAGAAAAACTCACGAGGTAATGACCTACCTCATTATAACACACATCTCTAACATAGCACGATTATATTCAGGAACATAAATTCGGAAAAATACGACTTTACAGTAAAATACCTTTAACTTATAAAACATTTTTCTTTAAAAAAAATGTATTAAACATTTCCATGCAAATGCGCCTCTACAACCCATTTTGGAGAACCCCGTTCGATATGGTGTGGATTATCGAACATCCTCAGGCTTATTAGAGCGAGATGCAGACTTCCGCAAGGAGCATTCGATCTCGATGGAATTTTATATATTTTTCTTTAGAAAATGAGATATTTACAAGAAAATAAATAAAATTATTTTCATTAAATATATATATATATATAATTATTACCAAAATACTTATTTTAAATATATATAATATTCCATGTTTCCAAAACACAAGAAAAGAATTCCAATATTACATGAAACTACCATGAAAATTCAAAACAATATCCATATTACAAATAAATACTATACAGTATGAAATTAAGTTTTATTCACTAGAAATGTCACATATATAAAATATACATCTATGAAAACTCTAAAGACAATAATTTAATGCTTGACGTTATTTTGAAAATTATACAAAATTATTTTTATATAAAATCCCCTCAAGTTATACTAAATTACAATAAGGACCCTAGTAAACATAGGTTTAAGCGGGGACCAGTCTCTTGAGCCTCAGGGAGCTGGAGATATGGGTGCTTGCCTATCTAAGGTGGACAAACTAACAAACGGTGTTATCAATACGGTAATTGTCTTGGAAAAAGACACAAATCCTGTCGTCCATATGCAGCAGTTACCGATAACACCAAAACAATCAGGATTTCAAGTTCTGTTTAAAAATGTCTGACTCAGACTGAGTCTCAATCTAATCAATTTGACTTGAATGTGATTCAAGTACAAACTACAATACAACATGATGAATCCATCTATTCAATCTATATCAATCTGTATTGACTGAATCGAACCATGGATATATTCCATTTTCATGTTCTTCCATTATATCCGTTCCATTTCTGATATCATGGTTTCGGTAAGTCATCTATCCATACAATTTACAAGAAAATACAGTACAATTAATACAATCAAGACATCGCGGGGTTTATAAGGGGTAGATTGGTACGGAAGGTGTTAGAAGTGGCACGAGACTGTAACCATAACACACCTAACCTGAATATCCATTGCCATTGTACCGTGGCTGAACGGTTCCCTGTGCTCCGTATACCTTAGTCTCCGGAATTGTGGGACTTCTCTCGTATACACTGGCATTCTTATGTACCAAGCTACAAACAACAACGTTAACACTAAATACAACATTATAACAATATACTCTCTATTCTGTCTATTCCATTCTTGTCTATTTACGGGACTTACCGAGTGATTTGTTCGCAGACGATATTCTCTTTCTTCTTCTTTGGAATGTCGTCAGGTGATTCAGACTCACTGGAAATCGAGCCCAGCAGCAAGGACTTGGAACAATTTACTAAAGATCCACAGCTCTTGTTCACTTGTACATTACATTTCCTTTACATTTCTATTATGCTACTGTTTAGGCATTGTTTTCATTCCATGTATTTACTTTTCGGTTGTATTGTAAAAAGAATGTTAATAAATAAAGTTGCTGTTTATTTACATCTTGTCTCATGTGTACATTTTATTTTATATTGCTTAAATACGCTTAGCTTGTTTATTTCTGAGTAAATACATAGCGGCCTCATCGCGTCCTCTACCCGTATACTGGGACGCGGGGCATGACGCATTCTGTATGAACCTTCCTTCTTCTTCACGAGTAAAACTGGAGATCCCTAATTTGAAGTGCTGGGACGAATCCATCATTTCTTCAATAATTCGTCCAACTGAGTTCGGATCTCCTTCAAACCTTCTAGACTTAGGCGGTTGTGCTCCAGGTATTAAATCAATACTGAATTCAAGAGCTCGATCGGGAGGAAAACCTGATATGTCTTCAGGATATATATCGTTGAACTCTCGAACTACCTCTAGCTTGTCTTCTTCTGCCCGATGCATAGCAATCACTACCTTCTTCGGTTTCGCCTTGTAATTGCCCGGCTCCAGGGTACGGTCTCCACTTTTAAAATAAAAGATCGGATGGTCTGGAATCTCAAACACTGCCCTCCTTTGACGACAGTCGATGGTTGCGTAGAAGGTTCCTAGTCTATCCATACTCAGAACCACATCGAAGTTTGGTATGTCCAGCACCTTGAAGTCAGCATAGAATTCTCTGCTGCAGACGACCATTGGACACAGGTTGTATCCTATTGTTTCCTTTAGAACGTTGTTCCCTGAACTGGCATTCCAGCTGGATATAAGCGGTGTGACTAGAATCGCATGAGTTCGGACGAACCGTTGCAACATAAAGCAATGAGATGCTCCAGTATCGAAGAGTGCGAGTGCAGGAAGCGAGGCTACTAAGATTGTACCTAAGGTATGTGGGATATGTTTTAGGTATAATGAAAAGATATATAGGTATGTATATGGACTAAAAGAGAATTTGAAAGGGAAGTGTTACCAGTGATGACTTGGCCGGTGGCTTCAGCTTCTTCCACAGTCATTGTGAAAGCCTGCCGCCTCGGTACGTTCCTCTTTGCTGGAGGAGCATTCCTCTTTCCGTTCCACTGTCCTTGAGGTGGGTTCCTTTGAGCTTGATGGAACTGACGAGGAGGGGGTGCAGTCGGTCCACGAGGTGGTGGAGCAGGGAGAGCGAGTCGTGGAGCAGGTGCCTGAATGGCTGGCCGCTGCGGGTAGGTGATTACTTGTCCGGGTGCAACATTTGGGTTATGTCTATGAGGACAAGACCCAATATCATGAGTAGCTGAGACACAGACTTAGCAAAGGCGATTTGCACGCCGACAGTCCTTTGTTAGATGTACATCCCTTCTGCAGTAGGTACAAAAGGCTGGGTTAGGCCGGTTGTTCGGTACTCCCGGTCTCCTGGGCATAAATGGTGGCCCTGAAGAGGCTCCTCTTGCCATCTGAGTGGCATGGCGGTTCATCCCGGCAGATTGAGGTCTTCCCCTCACCATTAACACTGCCTCATATCGACGGGCAGCTTTCAGGTCCAATTCGTGGGTCGGGAAATCCCCTGTAGCTAATGCTGTCTGGATCTCTGGATCTAACCCTTGTTGAAATCGTCGGGTTCTGATCACATCTGTCGGTAACAAGTGTGCTGTGAATCTGTTAAGGTATTGTGTTAGCTGTGTAGTATGTGCTATTTGAAAAAATGAAATATTGAGACATATCTTACCGACTGAGCATGGTAAACTCAGCATCATACTCATCCACGGATTTGGTCCACATCGAACCCTGTTGTAAGTGGATGAACTGATGTTCCATGTCGAATCTGGCAAACTCAGGGAAGTACTTCACGTCGAACATATCGCGAAAATTCTTCCATTCGATCGGTTGGGCAAGACGGCCTTCTTCCACCATCTACAAGACCCATGCATTGTCAGCGAGCTGCAGCTTTGCAAATTGAACCCAAGCGATTTCTGGCACTTTAAGCCCACTCCTCCGCTTCTAGAGGGCTCTCTTTTCCTAAGAATTGCTTGTGGTGCAAAGCCCGAATTGTTTTACCCTAGGGGCTTCCGCTTCTGGTCAGTTCATTAGACTGCTGCTGCTGTCCTTTTAGGAGGTTGCGAATTGCCTCAAGAAGTACCGTCTGCTCATTGATCGGAGCAGCGACGGTAGGTTTAAGTTGTAGAGGCGGCGGAGTGTTGTTGAAGTTGGTGCTAGTGTTGTTTGGGGAATCCATAACCTTGAAAGAAAAAGATGGGTTATGACAGATTCAAAATATATGAGATTGGAAGATTCAAGGAATATGTAAAGAATGTTTTTAGTTGCTGGTTCTTGTGTTATATTGCTTAGAACTTCATGCAGAATTAATCTGCATGTCCATGCAGAACTGACCTGCATGTCCACATAGAGCTGACCTGCATGGGCCACCAACAAAACCTATCACGCCCCGCTTCCCAGTGTACGAGAAAGGAGACGCGATAGGGCCACTACGTATTTACTCAGAAGTAAACACGCTAAGCGTATCTAAGCAATATAAAGTAAAAGTACACAAGAGACAGGAATGTAAATGAACAGCAACTTTATTTATTTAACATTCTTTTACAGTACAACTGAAATGTAAATATATGGAATGAAAGCAATGCCTAAACATTAGCATAACAGAAATGAAAATGAAATATGTACAAGTATCTAAAGCTCCGGGTCGAATGCTAACTGCTCAAAATCCTCGGTGTTGGGCTCGATCTCTAGTGAGTCTGATCCACCTGACAACATTCCAAAGAAAGAAGAAAAAGAATGTCGTCAGCGAACAATCGCTCGGTAAGTCCCAAGGGTGAGTAGAGATAGAAAAGATAAAAGGAGAATATAAGTTTTAATGTTTTATTATATTGTTAACGCTGTTGTTTGTAGCTTGGTACAAAAAATTCCAGTGTATACGAGAGGAGTCCCACTATTCCGGAGACTAAGGTATACGGAACACAAGGAACCGTTCAGCTACGGTACAACGGCAATGGATATTCAGGTTAGGTGTATTATGGTTACAGTCTCGTGCCACTTTTAACACCCTCCGTACCAATCTACCACTTAAACCCCGCGATGTCTTTTATATTGATTGTATTGTTTATTATATAGATAGATGACTTGCCGAAACCATAATATCAGTAAATGGAATGAATATAAATGGAGAGTCATGTAGACGGAGTATATCCATGGTTCGGTTTGGTCAATATAGATTGATATAGATTGAATAGACGAATTCATGGATTCATGTTGTATTGTAGTTTTACTTGAATCACATTCAAGTCGGGTTGATTAGATTGAGACTCAGTCTGAGTCAGACACTCTAAAAAGAACTTGAAATGCTGAATTAGTTTTGATGTTTTTGGTAACTGCTGCACATGGACTGTAGGATTTATGTCTTTTCCAAGACAATTACCGGGTTGATAACACCGTTTGTTAGATTGTCTATCTTAAATAGGCAAGCTCCATATGTCCAGCTCCCTGAGGCACAACTCCCGCATAAACCTATGTTTACAAGGGTCCTTATTGTAATTTAGTATAACTTGAGGGGGTTTTATGTGAAAATGGTTTTATATAATTTTCAAAATACACCTCAAGCATTTAATTATCGTCTTTAGGGTTTTCATAGATTTATATTTTATAAAAGTGAAATTTCTAGTGAGTAGAACCTAATTTTCATAGTATATGGTATTTTCTTGAAATATTGGAATTGTTTTGTATTTGGATGGTACTTTCATATAATGGTGATTCCTTTATAAAACTTGGAATATTTATATAATATAATTAAAATAGATATTTTGATAATATATATATATATATATTTAAAAATAATTTTTTTGTAGAAATCTCATTTTCTAAAGAAAAATGCATTAAAATTCCATCGAGATCGCATGCTCCTTTCGGAGGTTTGCATCTCGCTCTACTAGGCCCGAGAATGTGTGATAATCCGCACTATCCCGAACGAGGTCCCTGAAAGTGGATTGTAGAGGCGCAATTTCAATGAATTATTTAATACATCTTTTTAAAGAAATGGTTTTATAAGTTAATAGTATTTGTTTGAAACATCGTATTATCCCATAACTATGTTCCCAAATTTCCATCGTGCTATGTCAAGAAATGTGTGTTGTGATGAGGCAAGTCATTACTTCGTGAGTTTTCTAAGGTAAAAGGGTTAAAAACAATAAGCAATGTCAAATCTAAATATAACGGTATTTTAATGTAAAAAAAAATAGAACTTGCTATGAATATTATTTTGATGTCAAGTTTGTTCTATTATCTTTGTTTATGATTACTAAACAATATATTAACATTTTGGAGGTTTGTTATTAAGAAAAATTTATATTTTTGAAGAAAAGGAAATCGGAAGTCGGATTAACTACGCTTCCGACGAGTTTTCAAGTAGAAAAGTTTTAGAATAGAAAAAGAGAGGGGAAGATAGGACTTACTGGCTTTTAGAAAAGAAGAGAGGTAGGAGACACTACTACAATATGGGGTTGCCCCTACGGATAATTAAATCCGTAGGGGCAGATTTTTCTTGCCCCTACGGACTAAGCCGTAGGGCCCAATGGTTGTCCCTACGGTGCCCGACATTTTAATTTAAAAATATTAAATCATAATTTGTTGTTTGGCCCTACGAAGCCGCAAACCAATAGCCTACGGTTATGTCCGTAGGGGCATCTAAATAGGAATTTAATAAAAAAAGGCACAGAAATGCCCTACGCCTCGATCTCTTTCCCTCTCGTTCCCAAAATTTTCTCTCGTTCCCGCGTCTCCAATTTTCTCTTCGTCGCTACCGCCCTCCGTTCTCAGCCCGCCACCGCCCTCCGTTCTCAGCCCGCCACCGCCCTCGTTCTTCCTCGTCAAGTTCCTCATCGCCAATTGCGTGCGTCGTCGACTGCCAAGCGTCTCCGTCGTCTCCTCCACCATCTACAGGTAAGTAAATCTCCAATTAAACATAATTGTGATGATGTTAGGGCTAGGGTTCAGGGTTCGGGTAGGGATGAGGGTTAGGGTTAGGGTTAGGCATCGGGTTCAGTTTATGTTAGGGTTAGGGTTAGGGTTAGGGTTCGGTTGGTGTTGGGGTTGGGGTTAGGGTTAGGGTTAGGGTTAGGGTTCGGTTGGGGTTTGGTGTTGGGTTTGGGGTTTGGCTGGGGTTGGGGTTGGGGTTCGGCTGGGGTTGGGGTTAGGGTTTGGTTGGGATTTGATGTTGCCACAATTTTCACCACTGATGCGCACTCGTTAAAGTCAGTAACTTTGCGGACAAATTCACAATATAGCCGTCAATTTTAAACTCGTACAAGTGATTTGCAAATCTTGAAATGGAAGTCTGCCTATCTGCCTATTATGATGTTACAGGATATACTGAAACGAGAGGAAATTCAAGTTGAAGCTATTATGTATTTCACATGCTCTACATAATAAAGAAGATCTACATTAATAAATAAGGTTCACATTATAATGTACATGCCAATTCATACAAAATTGTTTATGCTACTATGTGAAAGGCTTTTTCTCTTAGTCATTTCTTCTTGTTGAGTCCATGACTCAAATGAGATGCTAGAGTGACAAAATCTTCTTCACAAGGAATCATAATGCCACCATTTCGATGATCAAACCCCAACTCTTCTTTTGCTCCTCTTTTTAACAAATTTTGAAACAATGGATTATCCAAAAAAGAAGTTGGAACCACAAATCTTTTCTGATTCTCTCCAACATTAATCTTTGTTGTTTTCTTTATGGTCCTTTTAATTTGCTGGTTGTAATGATACACTTTTGTTTGTTTTTCATTAGTGATTAATTTTTAGTTTTCTATTTATTCTTTTTCAGTCTCGATACTTGATAGAATTACAATTGCTTTACTATTGTTTGCCTTTTTTTCCTTTTGTGTGGAAAATATATCCATTGTGTCATATGGACACTATTAATTTCACATCGATTTAAGGGAAAAATTGAGGAAGGTTGTGTTTGTTATATCAAAAACCTTTTTGTTGAACCAAACAGGTGAAAGTTTAGAGTTGTTATAGATAGCTCTTACATGTTGTTTAATGCATGTACCATTGTTAAGAGAGTGCAAGGTGGAGAACAATAATTTGTTGATGAATGCTATTGCAATAATAGTTTTTGGTTGATGAATACTATTGCAATGTAGGATGATCAGTTCTATCAATCTTGATCTCAATGGTTTAAAATCATGTTACACATACAACACGAATGCAAAACAAACGCATAATTAGAGAGCGATTCGAGATGTTCAGGTTAAAACCAATATATGATACTCAATGATAATATGAAACCTTCGTATTCCCATCGATACTCATATATGAAACTAAAAGCGCCACTTAGTCCTCGTCTATCGGTTAACATACGTGCGATGCTCGTCGTGACATAGAACTATACGAAGGTTGTTAAATATCGGACGGTATAGCTCGATACTAACAACCATCGTATAGTCTACGCGATGAAAAAATTCAATCGTATGATAACCCATAGATTTATCCCGTGTGGACAAGTTAAGAATGTATAAAGCAAACGCCTTCATTCACTTGTGTTTTCATCCGTTTCGAGATATTTCGTCGGTACCTTTCCGCTGGTTCTCCATGTACAAAGATAGATTAGATGTTCATTTCAACGTTCTTTCACAGCTTTGAAATGATTATCTATTCTATTACAGTGTACTCGGAGAACAGCGGGGAGGTGCTGCCGAAATTTACTCGAAACGGTTGAAAGCACAAGTGATGGGTGTTCGCTCTATACATTCTTAATGGGATAGAAGCCTACCCCCGACAGCCGGAACACACACATACAACAAGAATACACAACAAACGTATAATTAGAGAGTGATTCGAGATGTTCAAGTCAAAACCGATACTCGATGATAATATAAAACCTTCATATTCCCATCGATACTCATATATGAAACTAAAAGCGCCACTTAGTCCCCGTCTATCGGCTAACATACGTGCGATGCTTGTCGTGACATAGAACTATACGAAGGTTGTAAAATATCGGACAGTATAGCTCGATACTAACAACCGTCGTATAGTCTACGCGACGAGAAAATTCAATCGTATGGTAACCCATAGATTTGTCCCGTATGGACAAGTTAAGAATGTATAAAGCAAACGCCTTCATTCACTTGTGTTTTCATCCGTTTCGAGATATTTCGTCGGTACCTTTCCGCTGGTTCTCCGTGTACAAAGATGGATTAGATGTTCATTTCAACGTTGTTTTACAGCTTTGAAATGATTATCTATTCTATTACAGTGTACTCGGAGAACAGCGGGAAGGTGCTGCCGAAATTTACTCGAAACGGTTGAAAGCACAAGTAATGGGTGTTCGCTCTATACATTCTTAATGGGATAGAAGCCTACCCCCGACAGCCGGAACTCACACATACAACAAGAATACACAACAAACGCATAATTAGAGAGTGATTCGAGATGTTCAAGTTAAAACCGATACTCGATGATAATATGAAACCTTCATATTCTCATCGATACTCATATATGAAACTAAAAGCACCACTTAGTCCCCGTCTATCGGTTAAAATACGTGCGATAATTTATTCTTTTCAACGACAAACGCACATACAAAGCATATACACGGATTTTCTCCTTTGTCAGTAACTATCCCATTCTTATATTTCTCAATATAGTCAGCATAACCTACAATTTATATGTTATACAGTCTAACATGGCCCATGAGTACGTCAGAGTTAAGGACTGGATGTATGTGGATTGGAAACAACGTATGCAACCTAAGTTTGTCGCAGAAGTTGTTGCTTTCCTTGAATTTGCACGCGCACATAATAAGATCATAATAGAGAAGATTCTCTGTCCGTGCGATAGATGTGGCAATAAGTACTGGCAGAAGGTAGAATTGGCAGAGCTTCATATTGTAAAACATGGGTTTACTAGAATTTATACAACTTGGAAATATCACGGGGAAGGAGAAGAATGCAGTACTGCGGCAGAAGAAGAAGTAGAACACGATAATACGGCAGGAGAAGAAGAAGAATTCTGTAATTCGGTAGAAGGAGAAGGCGGTAATTTATTTCTATCAAAAGAAATGGAGGATATGGTAGAGGCTGCCCTAGGTGAATCTATTCGTACCGAAGATGACATTCCTTCCGGTCAAGGACCGCGTGCGGATAAATATGAAAATTTCATGAATGATGCTAGGAAACCAATTTATGAGAATACGAAGTATTCCACCCTCTCATGGTTCGTCCAACTTTTCCAGATTAAGTGCCTAAATGGATGGAGCAACAAGTCATTCACAATGCTTCTTTCGTTCTTGAAAGATTCTATGGCTCCGGGAAATAATGTGCCCGACAGCTGGTACGAAGCCCAGAAGATGATGTCTGATTTGGGTCTAAAGTGCGAGAAGATTCAAGCATGTCCTAAAAATTGCATGTTGTACCGGAAAGAGAATTCAGATTTGAAAGAGTGTCCAACATGCGGAGATGCCAGGTATAAGCCGAAAGATTCTGATAAGAAGCCTGATATACCTGTGAAGATAGCACGATACTTTTCCATAACACAGAGGCTACAGAGGCTATTCAGGTGCAAGAAAACAGCCGGGGCAATGATTTGGCATCACCGTGCTCCTCCAAGCGAAGATGGAAAAATGAGCCATCCAAGAGATTCACTGGCATGGAAGGATTTCGATAGGAGACAGCAATATTCAGTAGCGATCCTCGCAATGTCCGGCTCGGACTGGCTACTGATGGCTTCTGCCCATTCAACTATATGGCTGGAAGTCACAGCATATGGCCCGTTGTAATGATAATTTATAATCTTTCGTCTTGGTTGGCTATGGACCAATCATACTTTATGATGCCTCTTCTTATCGACGGACCAAACTCACTGGGGAACAATATCGACGTCTATCTCCGACCTCTGATCGAGGAGTTGAAATCTTTGTTCATTGATGGTGTAGAGACATATGATGCAAACACAAATACAACCTTCATACTGCGTGCGGCTTTAATGTGGACAATTAATGACTTTCCTGCGTATGGAATGCTATCAGGTTGGTCCGTACATGGTCACAAAGCATGTCCTCATTGCCATGAACACACAACATCGAAATTCTTGAATTTTAGCAGGAAGGTTTGTTATTGCGGCCATCGACGTTTCTTGCCTTTAGACCACCCCTATAGGTTAGACATGGTTCACTTTGATGGTCATCAGGAGTTTCTTGGACCTCCATTCCCATTGTCCGGAGAGGACGTGACTGCTAAATGGGATGGTTACAATAACGTGACCTTCGGGATGGATCCGACGAAACAGGTCAAACCACAATATTGGAACAAGTTAAGCATTTTCTTCGAGCTTCTGTACTGGTCTACAAATTCAGTGCGTCATTGTCTGGACGTCATGCATATAGAGAAGGGAGTATCAGAGCACATACTTAACTTGCTTCTTTGTAAAGACGGGAAATCGAAAGACAACATGAATGCTTGGATGGATCTACAAGAGTGGGGAATAAGAAGTGAATTGCACCCTAGACCGGTAGCTGGTAAACCGGGCAAGTTTGTACTTCCCAATGCCGCTTATCATATGTCACAACCGGAGAAGAAAAGATTCCTGCAGGTGTTGCATGATTTGAAAGTCCCCACAGGTTTCTCAGGATCATTCAGCATGAAAATAAAAATTGTGAAGGGCAAGATCGATGGGCTAAAAAGTCATGATCAACATGTTATTGTGGAGCACCTTCTTCCATTATCCCTCAGGACTTCTCTCCCCGACTCGGTTGGTCTAGTAATCAACGACCTATGTTGTTTTTTCAGGGAGTTGTGTGCTAAAACACTGGAGGTTGCGACGCTGGATAAACTAGAAAATTCTATTGCGTTGATACTTTGCAAGTTTGAGCGTATTTTCCTACCGTCATTCTTCGATATCATAATACACTTGACGGTTCATCTTGCAACTGAGGCGAAGTTAGCCGGACCGGTACAATATCGATGGATGTATCCCGTCGAGAGGTACGTGTAATTTTTTGTTTCGCGCTATTTATAAATTTATTGTTGTCCTGTATGGCCGTATTTATTTATTCAACATATTCTCATTAGGTACCTCTACACTCTTAAGAAGTATATACGCAATAAAAATCGACCAGAGGGTTCTATCATGCAAGGTTATCTTCTTGATAAAGCAACCACATTTTGTTCCCGCTATCTGGACGAGAATATTGAGACAAGGCTTAACCGACCATGAAGAATTCAAGACGGGCTATATGGTAAAGCCGAGTATAAGAGGGTAGACACTATGTTTATCAACAAGATATACCGGTTTATCTTGCTTAATTGCGCATGTCTTGAACAAATTAGAGAGTAAGTTTTTTTGGATTAATTGTTATATCTGTGTTTGTATGTGTATGAAATGATATAATATTAATGTCACAATTATTTGTCGAAAACAGAATTCATTTTAACGAGGTACGTGAGGGGCATCCTGATTGGAACGAAGAACGTTTGGAAAAATACCATCAGGATAATTTTTGTGATTGGGTCACAGATCATGTAAGTTATTCGAATAACATTTTATTGCTATCAGTTTTAATCTAAACTTGTATCGTTATGTATTTATCGTAAAATTTGTTTTGTTAGATCCACGATCCGAACTTGTCTGCATCATTTGAGAGTGATTCAAGATGTTTAGCTCAATTTCCTAGTATGGAGGTTGCATATTACAAAGGATTTGGTGTCCTTGGATACAAATTCGAAGTTAACGACATAGAAACATCTAGAACCACTCAGAATAGTGGGATTGCGACGGTAGGATCGGACGGTGTGATTTACTATGGGTACTTAAATTGTATACTCAGCATCCACTATCCCGGATGATCAGAACCCTTTTATATATTCCAGTGTACTTGGTACGATCCGCGAACCGATACGGAAAGGTGGAGAAGCAATCTTGGGACTTGGAAAGATGAATATGGATTGACCAGTGTGAACACACTTCGATTTTACGGTCAGGAAGATCCGTTTATCTTTCCGAACCAAGCGTTCTAAGTATACTACTCACAGTGTTTGAAGCATCCGGGATGGAGTGTTGTATGCCGATGGAAACCCAGAGATGTCTACGATGTCCCAGAATTCGAGGACAGTGATGAGGACGAAGAAGAAAGAAGGCTTAAAGTGCTCTGACCGTCTGTTTCGAAGGACGGGTTGTCTTCGACCGATCATGAAGTTACGTGGGTTAGAAATGATATCGACGATGAAATCCAAGTAGATATGTATAATGCGCCCACGAAACGAAAAATGTTATCAGTAATGTTATATTATTACTTCACATTTTATGCTCTATACATATATAGTCAATACTTTTAATGATTGTCTAATGCGTCTACGAACCATTTATCTAGATTTGATGATGATGTCGGGAGCAGCGAGGGGCGGCAGGAGCTCCAGCCGCGGCAGAGGCAGAGGCAGAGGCAGAGCGGTTCTGCCGCCCGAAGAGCTTCGTAGGGAGCTTCAGAGGGCCGGTCTTGCACCCAGATCGGAGGCCCCTTCGGATGCCTCCTTCCGTGTGGATTTTGCCACACCTCCAGGTATACTGCACGCATATCCATTTTGAATGTAATATTACAGATATTCATGCCTTTTTATGTCAAAATTACTTATATTGTTAATGTTTGATTGTCTAGTTGTTGGTGATGCGTCCACATCTGGGACAGAGGCCACTCCCGCTCCTCCAGGTATGTTTATATATCATATAGTGCATGTATATTGATTTAGAATACTATATCATAAATACACACATTCCTTTTGCTCTTACTTAGCAATTTTTATTATTGTCTAGCTGTAGGTGGTGACACCACCGCACCTGCGGGTATGTTTATATATCTTATAGTGCATGCATATTGATTTAGAACGTTATATTATTGATCTATACATTCTTTTTGCAATTACTTATATAATTTATTTTTAATTGTCGAATTATAAGTGGTGCGTCCACATCATCCGCAGGGGCCACTCCTGCCGCTTCCATACTCTCCGCATCGTCTGCAGGTTAGTATGAATAAATTTAAAATATTTATTCATTTTACATATGCTCTATAGAATAAATATGAACTTCATGGAAATTTAGCGTCGATGTTTATTTTCTAGTTGGAGGGGATGCGTCCGCATCCGGGACCCCGGTTGTTCCTCACCGGAGGAACTACTGTCCCGCTCGTGCTGCTGCCCGGGCCCAGGCTCGTGCGATAGTCACCGGAGGTATATATCACACTTGAATTTTCGTCTAACCTTGATTTCTTAATACAACTTTGTCTTAATATTGATTGTCTTGATATTTCGTGCAGACGCAGGGCCTCCCCATCCCCAGAGGGGGGACTCGAGGCCCGAATCAGTCCCATAGGCTGAGGCCTGACAGAGCTAGGGGGAGGTAGCATTCCCTCCCTTTTTTACCCATGACTATCGCTATATCGGTTGATTGGTTTGAAAGAGTATTTTTGTAGTGTAACCGCAATCAGAACGGTGTCGCTTGTAGCTAGACCGAAATGAGTACGGGTCGTCCTCAGGGAAACGTTGAATATTTTACTCTTACTTTAGATGTGTTGAGAGAGAGAGGAGGGAATAAAGAATGTTGTAGAATGGTTGTAGGATCTAGATCTACGTTAAACAAGAATGTAAAATATAGATCTAGATTATCTACGGATGTAAGTTTATATAAGAAGAGGGCTTGTAGGGTTCGTTAGGATTTAGTAGTTATGGGTGATTAATTAAAGATTACTCTTTCTATCCATTAATAGATTTAAAACTAGAACGACGGTGATGCGTGTAGATTAGGCTTTCTGGAAGGGAAAAGGAATCCCACTCTTAACCCTTATCTCGACACGGAACTCCGTTCATATCTAGCCTTTACCAAAACAATCATTAATCTAATCTCTAATCGCGGTCGGAACTAACAAAGAATTGTTAGCGCACCCGATTAGGATGTTAATGACTCTTTTGATAATGTTCATAAACTTTATAGGACTTAAAAGGGTTTAAGGATCTTCATCATCCATTAACCTACCCTAATCCGACGAACCCTAACAAGCGGAGAATTACTCGCGCATGTTGGGAGAAAAAAAGATGGAGAGAAATTGCATAATTAAATTACGAAGAAATAGAATAAGAAAAAGAAAGCTACCTTTATTAATCAACAATATTCATTACACTTTGATTCCTTAGAAAATGATTACAAAGACTGGTTTGCTTCTCGATCTCTTCCAAGGAGGTAGACGAACAGTTGATGATCAGCCGGATGCGTGAGCCGTCTTGGACTTCATGATCTCGTCGGCTTGATGATTTTTCCAAGAGGCTCTCGGTCTTTATTTATAGTCCTAAAGGCCAGAAATTTAGCTTCCAAAATTGGAAGTTAACAGTAAAGATTCACCCCCAAAAAGTGCAGACCCTAACTCCTCTTAATTGCCACGGATCCGCGGCCAACAGGAGGGTTTGGCCGCGGATCCGCGGCCAAGGGTGTTGATCACTTGATCAATTTTTTAGGGCTTCATCCTTGTGACATGTGGAAACATCTGGGATCTTTAGATCTTTGAAATATTCTCGTAGTTGCTGCCAGACTTGGTCTCCAAGTTTTGCTTTCTTAATTAGGCAGGTTAGCTTTAAAAACTTGATTTCCTTGATTTAAGACCTGGAAATTCTGCACAACAACTTAAATAATATTTAGTAGACTTTGTTCTACTAGGATTAGGTCAATGATATTATTTGCATACATTTTCCTACCAAATGCTTATTATAATATATCAACACATGGAAAATAGTATTTTTACAGATAAACCCTCATATGTATGATATATTATAATATAGAAATATTAGGAAAAATGTAATAACAAATGTGCAGTTTTATCAACTGAACAAATACCCCTAAACTTATCTTTGATCGTCCCGAGCAAACTAATTTATTCAAGAGAAGGAGAAAAAAGGAAAGGAGAAAACTAAGCACACTTTCGTAGGCAAACACGATTGCACTGAGAACGTGCAACAAGCTGTTAAACCTCTAGGTGTCCCTAGTAGGAGGAGTGTTGTCTCCTGAGGGTTTTCAGCGGATTACACCCACAAAATCCTATAATAAAAGAGAGATGGTGAAATTTATATATAAAGATAAGAACCATAAAAGAAAGACCTTAAAAATAAGAGTTTCTAACTATACTAGCTTTTCAGTTGTCATGAGCCCTATCTTAATAGTCATGAAAAAATGTTAGAAATCACATCATCCCTCAATAAAACATCGTCTTTATTCTTCATTACTATCTTTCATCCAAACATCGATCATATAGCCCTACGTGTGTGAAAAGGACATCCCTACACTCGGAGAATTCAATTCAAGCTATCATACTCTTGTCCATCTACCTCAGTACTTTTTAACTTGATGAGTATTTAGATTTGCTCACACATTTTCATGCGACCGTTAATACTTCTTGAGGTACTAACAGACCGATTACTCATGTGCTTGCTGATTAGGTGATAATATTTTCCTCGTCTTGCACCACTTAAGGCTTAGCAGTGACTCCTAGACCAGTTGGCCTTAGGGCACTAGGTGAAGAGGCACCGTCGCTATATTTTTTTATTGCTGCCTTGGCGATACAAAACCAGTGTTCATTTTTTTCTTTTCACCATTTTTATATTTTCTTCATTTTTATATTTTTTATTATTTCCTTCATACTTTGGCTTTTAGACAAGAGCATTTCAAGGTATCCTCTACTATCCCGAGTTTCAAGACGTGTGTAAATGCGTATAGTAGGGTATCAACATTCAAATGTTTGGCTTCCAGAATAGAAATTATTTTTCAGGCTTATTTTTATCCTCAGATTAGTGACATCCTTCATCTTACTAACCCTTAAGACAACAGCTCATAACTACTTATTACTAGTTCGTTTAAGAAAACTTCTAATTTTCTTGGTTTTCTTAAACTATTCCTTTCTTTCATATATAATTTTTCACTTTCTATTCTTTTATTATCAAAAATTTTTTGTGCTTAAATATAGTATAATGAAAAGTATGCATAAATAAGCACAAACCTCCCCCAAACTTGTTTTCAACAGTGTCCTCACTGTTGCTATTTGCTGGATCACAAAAACATGTAAGCTTGGGAGGACATTATTAATGGGGGCAAGAATATATGAAAGTGAAAATGCTCCCCCAAACTTATTTTTGGCTCACAAATTTGAGGACAAAAGTTATGTTCAAGAGCCAAAAATATACCCCCCGCTCAAACATGAATTAGACAGTATGAAGCATTTTAAGAGAGGGTGAGTCATTTGGTCAAAGTAAGACTTTACAAAGACCAAAAGTTAACACCAACCATTCAAAGATTTTATCAGTATATCGTATAGGTTGGTGGAAGAATGTGTTGTATCGAGTCAAGAAAAAGTGGGGAAGGGATAAGAGGTGGTCTGGAAAAGGGTTTGAAATTAGAGAAAAGAAAGAATGAGGATGAATGTGAATGATTAGGAAGAAGGAATGATGATGGTTCAACCTCTATAGGTGGAGATTGATTAATCACAAAATCCGTATTGTTTAAAAATTCAAGTTCGTCAGCAAAAAGTTCTTCAAAACTTTTATCAATGGTGTGATTGAACATTTTGCTGTCAAAGCGTTTTGTGCCAGAATTTATCCTACTTGATTCAAAATTATTGAGGTAGAGGACTCGAAAAACTCATCTACCTCATTTTCAAAAATATCCAAATCAAGTTGAATTTCTGGTATTATTTAACTTGAATTAACGGATTGTGATTTATCAAAACTCACTGAAACTATAGGAACGGAAGAAGAACCGGAGAAAGTAGAAGGTGAAATGGGTAAACAAATTGGTATGTCGAGTGTTGCTGAACCAGATGTGGAAGATGGAGGATGTATTTCGGTCTGATCATCGGGTATACCATTATCATCAACCTCAAGACATATTTGGGGTTCGGGAAGAATTAAAGGCTCAAGATGATGACCACAAGGAAGTGAAAGGATTTGATGAATTGGTGGGACAAAATCATCCAAAATTTCAGGTTCATTAATCAATATATCCCCAATGTCAATCACCTTATTCAAGTGAAGGTTAAAATTCTCAAACACCTCATCAAAAGTATGGTTTTCAATCAGTTTTGGTTCAAGAGTGGAGGTGTAGAGATCACAAGGGTTGGGTATGGTTTCACTTGAAATGGACCCTTCACAGTCGGGTAAATCAAACACAACAAAATCACACAACTTATCAGACATTCTATTTGGTGTACTTGATGAATCTATGAACCTGGAGTTATGGATTTCAGTTTGGAATGGGGAGGTTTGATTAGGAAGGGTGTACAGTTCTGTCTTACTACCCAAATCCTTCCTAATTTGGTTCGACAGTTTCAGAAATTTTTCTAATGTCTGCTCCAGACTAGTCTTGGGTTGATAAGGGGTTTCAGTATAAGATTGAAATTCCTGTGGATAATTAAAACTCCCAAATGACTGATTAGAAGAACTGTCTAGAGTAGGTGGAAAAGTCGGATTGGATTGATAGGAATAGAAGGGTTATGGAACTTGGGTAGGAGTAGGATCAATATTATGATAAGAAGAATATTGATATGGGTTGGTTGATATTGGTCCGGGTTGAAACTTTGGCCTCTAGCCCTAGCTATGTGCACAGCAATGGACATTCGTCTAGGGGCTTCCTCACTCTGGGTATGAACTGAAACAGGTGTAGAATTAGGATACGGTTGATAAGACCTAGACTGAGGTGGCCAATTGTTTCTTCCCTTTTGTTCTATATGATCTCTTAAGGACATGGAAGAGCCGGACGGTATACCGAAGGGATTACGAAAACAAGAAATATCTGGTTGTGGACAGCAAAGCTCGGCAAGTGTTCTTCTGTTAAGGTCACGCATTTATAAGAAGAGAAGAAGGGGGAAGGGGTAAAAAGGGGAGAAAATAATTGGTTTGTGCTTATTTACGCATACTTTGCATTATACTATATTTAAGCACAAAATTTTTTTGATAATAAAAGAATAGAAAGTGAAAAATTATATATGAAAGATATGAATAGTTTAAGAAAACCAAGAAAATTAGAAGTTTTCTTAAACGAACTAGTAATAAGTAGTTATGAGCTGTTGTCCCAAGGGTTAGTAAGATGAAGGATGTCACTAATCTGAGGATAAAAATAAGCCTGAAAAATAATTTCTATTCTGGAAGCCAAACATTTGAATGTTGATACCCTACTATACGCACTTACACACGTCTTGAAACTCGGGATAGTAGAGGATACCTTGAAATGCTCTTGTCTAAAAGCCAAAGTATGAAGGAAATAAAAAAAATAATAAAATGAAGAAAATATAAAAATGGTGAGAAGAAAAAAATGAACACTGGTTTTGTATCGCCAATGCAGCAATAAAAAAAATATAGCGAGGGAGCCTCTTCACCTAGTGCCCTAAGGCCAACTGGTCTGGGAGTCACTGCTAAGCCTTAAGTGGTGCAAGACGAGGAAAATATTATCACCTAATAAGCAAGTACATGAGTAATCGGTCTGTTAGTACCTCAAGAAGTATTAACGGTCGCATGAAAATGTGTGAGCAAATCTAAATATTCATCAAGTTAAAAAGTACTGAGGTAGATGGACAAGAGTATGATAGCTTGAATTGAATTCTCCGAGTGTAAGGATGTCCATTTCACACACGTTGGGGTATATGATCGATGTTTGGATGAAAGATAGTAATGAAGAATAAAGACGATGTTTTATTGAGGGGTGATGTGATTTCTAACATTTTTTCATGACTATTAAGATAGGGCTCATGACAACTGAAAAGCTAGTATAGTTAGAAACTCTTATTTTTAAGGTCTTTCTTTTATGGTTCTTATCTTTATATGTAAATTTCACCATCTCTCTTTTATTATAGGATTTTGTGGGTGTAATCCGCTAAAACCCTCAGGAGACAACACTCCTCCTACTAGGGACACCAAGAGGTTTAACGGCTTGTTGCACGTGCTCAGTGCAATCGTTTTTGCCTACAAAAGTGTGCTTAGTTTTCTCCTTTCCTTTTTTCTCCTTCTCTTGAATAAATTAGTTTGCTCAGGACGATCAAAGATAAGTTTGGGGGTATTTGTTCAGTTGATAAAACTGCACATTTGTTATTACATTTTTCCTACCATTTTCATATTTAAAAAGGTCTTTATTATAATATATCATACATATGAGGGTTTATGTGTAAAAATACTATTTTCCATGTGTTGATATATTATAATAAGCATTTGGTAGGAAAATGTATGCAAATAATATCATTGACCTAATTCTAGTAGAACAAAGTCTACTAAACATTATTTAAGTTGTTGTGCAGAATTTCTAGGTCTTAAATCAAGGAAATCAAGTTGTTAAAACTAACCTGCCTAATTAAGAAAGCAAAACTTGGAGACCAAGTCTGGCAGCAACTACGAGAAGATTTCAAAGATCTAAAGGTCCCAGATATTTCCACATGTCACAAGGATGAAGCCCTAAAAAATTGATCAAGTGATCAACACCCTTTGCTGCGGATCCGCGGCCAACATGGGGGTTTGGCCGCGGATCCGCGGCCAAAGGTGTTGATCACTTGATCAATTTTTTAGGGCTTCATCCTTGTGACATCTGGAAATATCTGGGACCTTTAGATCTTTGAAATCTTCTCGTAGTTGCTGCCAGACTTGGTCTCCAAGTTTTGCATTCTTAATTAGGCAGGTTAGTTTTAACAACTTGATTTCCTTGATTTAAGACCTGGAAATTCTACACAACAACTTAAATAATATTTAGTAGACTTTGTTCTACTAGGATTAGGTCAATGATATTATTTGCATACATTTTCCTACCAAATGTTTATTATAATATATCAACACATGGAAAATAGTATTTTTACAGATAAACCCTCATATGTATGATATATTATAATAAAGACCTTTTTAATATAGAAATAGTAGGAAAAATGTAATAACAAATGTGCAGTTTTATCAACTGAACACCGATCATCATGCCGAGAGGTTCGGCTGGTATATTGGGGACGAGAGCCGGCTCATGAAGAACTATCCACTTCACGTTGAGTGGGGCGAGCCGCACCAGCGCTCATTCGCCCTCTTCTTTGATCAGGCTCGGGTACGTATTAATATATATTTTCAGTTGATCTATCCTCTTATCATATTTATTATTAACACTTGCAATCTAATAACAATGTTTTTTTTTGTATTTTCAGTTGGATTACGATTTTCAGCCTGTAGCCGACCCTGATCATCCAGGGAGGGTGCTCGACCTTCATGCTCTGTACAATGGCCTGATGTAGAACATGCAGGCCAAGGTCCGATACAACAGGAATGAGCTGAAGGCCGACTGCTACTCCCTGTGGATGGCGACCCCCGAGGCAGAGAGAGCGGCCCTCCTATCTACTCCGGCGTTTGCGAGAGTCGACGTAGAGACATGGCCTCTATTGTGCGAATATTTCAACTCCCAGCGCAGGTATGTATTTTAAATGTAATTCATTGTTTAGGATATAATTTATTTTTTGTGTTCCTTAATTAGAAAACTAAATGTTAATGCGTTGTGCAGAAACAGTCCGCTCAGAATACAGAGAACAGGAAGTCGGCGAAGAGGGGTCGCCCTACTTACACAGGTGGCTCGAGGAATATTACTCGAGCTATGGAGTTATCGGTAAATTACAATAGACCGACCTTTGTGATATTCTGCAATATTAAGAGTTATTTTCTAATATTTCTAATATTAAGAGTTATTTTCTAATATTGCAGACATCTCAGACCGTGGCGTCAGGTGGTACACCGAGCATGCTGTCCACATATCTTGCCGTTCACGGCACCTCGACAGATCCCACCACGGGCGAGCTTCGATATCCCGGCGTCGCTACCCAGGAGTATTGCGTAAGTGTTAATATTTTTTCTACCCAAATTTGAAATTTTAGTTTTGGAAGGTTCAAGTTTAAATTTTATACTTATACTTTACTGCTTAATGTGGGTGTAGGAGCGGGTGGTTGAGCAGGCCGAGGCCTCGGGGATCGATTTTACCGGACAGAGCGATCCGAGGCTGCTGACCCCAGTTCTTAACGCCGCACACGGAGGGCACCACGGAGGTTGGGAGAGAGGCCGGGGACTGGGCCCTAGAAGGGCCCATATGAGGTTGGACTCCACCCCGGCGGTTACTTCCTCTGTCTCCAGTGACCGACGTGTCCATCAGGTACTGGAGAGCTTGAGGGCCACCGTTCAGGAGTTGAAGGAGATGCTGGTATGTATACTAGTTTATAGTAATATATCATGTCATATTATATAGATATCAATATATCCATAATTAGTACGTAGCTTGAGCTTATTTTGTTTTAGACTTAAGTTTAATTAATCATACATACATATGTAATTAAATTAAACAACGGTTTTCCAAACTAGATATCCAAACGGGGTTTCGAAATAACTTAATAATGATACAAATTCGAATAATACACAGTTCTTACACGCTTATTACACACGTTAGGTCCAGAAGCGACAGGGTACATCGGCCGAGCCTCCACATGCATCTCCTTCGGCTGCGGCTCCGCAAGCCACTACATCGGCTGCGGTTGCGCAGACAGCTCCTATAGCTCCACCGCCTGCTCAGACTCCCGCAGCCGCGGCTCCGCAAGCGACTACCTCGACGGCGGCTGCGCAGACCACATCGCCAGCTCCATAGGCCGCTCACACTCCCGCTCGCGCCGAATTGCAGAGTTTATTGACCGAGGAGCAGGCGCGCATTATTCTATTGTTATTCAGAGGTGGAGCTGGACCGAGCTAGGGTAGCTTTTTGGTTCTTATTTTTTGAAACATGTATTTATTTATATCATACATATTGTACTACATTTTGAAACGATATTGATATTGGTTTATATTTATATCATATTCAGTTTTTGGGTTTCTTTTGTATATTATATGCGTGAGATGTGATTATGAATACTGCGATATATGTTGTGTGATGATTAATTTTATATTTTATTGTTTTATATATTATTGTGCACAGGGCGGGAAAAAATCAGGCAGCCCTTTTTTTTAAAAAAATACAGATAATGTGTACCTACGGATTAATCCGTAGGTACACATGTAGCCCCTACGGCTATATCCGTAGGGGCAAAATATCAGCAGTAACTGATATTCCCCCCTGATCTCAGTACCATGGGGGTTGGGAGTTCCCCTACGGATATGTCCGTAGGGGCCATTGCTTTGCCCCTACGGAGTTATCCGTAGGGGCAAAATATTAGGAATCCTGATATTTTGCCCCTACGGATAAGTACCTACGTAGGTATCCGTAGGGGATAGTACTTGGACCTACGGATATCTCCGTAGGTACAGTTAATATATTTTAAAAAACCGTAAATAATATAAATTTTTTTACCCTACGGCCTACTCCGTAGGTGAATCAGGACCTACACAGAAATCCGTAGGGGCAAGATTTAGCCCGTAGGGGTAAGTTCAGGGCTTCAACTTGCACCTGCGGCCTTTGCACCTACGGGGTCTTTTTTGGCCCCTACGCACATCTCCGTAGGGGCAGTGGGTTGCCCCTACCGATAAATCCGTAGGGGCAACCCTTATTTGTAGTAGTGAGAAGAGTAGTGAAACGTCGGGACGTCGTTTCATCGCTGGAATCTTCTTGGATCGTCGTCGGAACTTCACCCTTTGTTAACTCCACTTGTACAAAAAAGAGACTTGAAAGTTTTTTAGAATTTTGGCAGGGAATTCTGAGTGAGGATGTGTGAAATGAGGTGCGGTATTTATAAGGAAAATTAGGGTTTGGTGTTTTGAATTGGTGAATTAAAATTTGTATTAAAAATCGATTTAAAGAGGGTATTTTAATTCTTTGGATAATTGCAGAGAAGATAAACAGCATAGGAGAAGTGGGGTAGGCCAAAGGGTGCATGGGGAAAAAGTTCATGGCATTACTGACGGTTTTGAAAGCCGGTACCGGGGATTTTGTGCGTTTCACCGGGTCTTTACCGACGGGGGGTGTTTGGGTTGGGTGCCATGTGTTGGTGTCTCCTCGTATACCCTCGTGCACATGTTTAAATAATCTGTGACTTTTCATTCTGCGTGTTGTGTACGTGCAAACCTTTGAGCTTCTAAAAGATTAAAAAAAAATAAAATAAAAAGATAATGTGGCTGATGGGATTTGAACATAGGTGCTATGTCTTAACAGTGCAATGCCTTTACCAGTGAGCTACAAGCTCTTGCTTGCTGTTCAAAAGTAAAACAAATACTTATAGCATATGCAGGATTTCAAACACCCTAATTGTACATTAACTTTTAAAAAAAATTGTACATTGAAATTAGAGTTGTTACACAAACAAGTGGATTTTTGGTACAATCCCGAGTCACTTGGAGGCAGTGAGCGATATGACGGGTTTCGTCTCTCCCGGTATAGGGAGTTGATACTGCGCAATGCTTGATTGGTTATAACAGCAAGTCCCTGGTCATGGCTGATGAGATTTACTGATAAGTATTATCAGTAGTTTCTCGAACGGTTATAGGCCACACATCGGCGTGACTTATCAAATTGCTGGGGTTTGACGATTCCACCCCTAGATTCGATATACGACATATCAGACGAAGAGACCGGACTGTACGGTAAGTGTTACTTATAGGTTTCATGGAAGTTTGGACAAGTTTGCTTTTTGATCTTCTATTCGTTCAATACCCGGGTAGCCGTTACATCCAGCTAGTACCGCTGACGGCTTGTGGGTAACTGATGTGATCATTAACTACTGCTGGTGTATTGACGAGTCTTTAGAGTCCAACAAAGTTATTTCCTAGCTCAAGCGAAATGAAGTAGGGGCGCATATGTGATATATGCGGATGCTTGATTAAATAAGTGTATGTGATGCCATATTCTAATCTTGCAATATATGATATGTGACATAACCGGGTTATTGAATCAAGTGTTGATTCGATAAATTGATATACATATAAGTGATATTAGTCGGTCATATATGATATAATCGGATTATTGAATCAAGTGTTGATTTAATAATTTGATATATTTATATATATATATATATTTGATATATTAATATATATTAACTATTATAAGCTAACTAAAGAATTTCTTCTCTTGAATATATATGTTAATATATATATATATATATAATTATGGGATATATATATATATTATATTTACTATTGTATCATGGTGGATGATGGGTGTATGGGACTCACACCAAGCCAATGATAATATTGGGTGATTTATATTTAAGGTAAAAAGAAAATTAGTGGAAAATGAGCATGGCTTAAGATGCTTCAAGAAGTCGTGACTCATCCCACTAATTTTGTTTTATTCTAGATATTTTATAACCTAACCTTTATCCTTAGCCATGGTTAACTCTCTACAAATATCACTTGAGATATTTTTCTTCAGCCTAGTTCAAGGTTCATCTTCTTTTCCTCTTGAATTTTCTTGAGAGAAAAAGAAAAAGAGAAATAGAATTCTAAAGTGAGCAAAATTCCTACTTTATCAACCTACACTCATCTAGCTCATTAGTGTAGGTTGTTTGCTTCACTAATTCCTTAATTAGTGAAGAGGTGGCTTGAGTTAGAGATTCTTCAAGGTGGGTCATCTTCGGTCTCAAAGACGACGAAGCAAGCTCGTTCCTTTCACCAAGTGGAGCTTAAGAAGAGTTCGGGGGACCACTACTTAGAGCTAAAGGACTACTACTTGGAGCTTTAGAAGTGAAGAACCGGTTTACAAAGGTTCTATTCCCTTTTCACTTAGTATATAATGTCTTTACTTGTTTTCAAACCCTAATTCTCTAGTTAGATTCTTGGTTAGTATAGCTTAGCCCACTAGATTTTTTAAAATTGCATACTTGATACCTCTGGAAACCTAGTAGTGGTGCTAAGACATACTTTCATCTGTCTAGGATACTCCGGCCCTTGTAAAAAATTTGGTTCGGGGGCATTGCCCCACACCCCGCAAGAAGCCACTGGCCTCCTTGACCCTCAGCCCGCTGACCAGACGGCGGGACCCCTGAAAACTCAGCGAGGTTCCAAAAAATCCGAAACGGTTTATTTTGATGATTGTTTAGTTTCTTTGGGGATATTCTCCGAGCGTCAATTTTTTGACGTCAACAATCTCTAAGTCTCTATACTCAATCTCCTTTGTTTGTGCACCAGCCTTTTCTTCTTGCCCCACATGTACCTCCTCCATCTTCGATCCATCCCTATTTATGGCCGCTGCGATCGGTACTGGAGTATCTAACCTAAAGATGCATGTTCTATTGCCTTTCTTCCATCGATTTCTACGAGGGAAGAAAGTTTATCATCATTCTTCTATCATTTCTCTCTTACCTTTACTATTATAACTAGAACTCCCTAGATGAGGTCATTAATCAACAAAATAAAAAATAGAAAAATTGCAAAATTTCAATAGCCAAGTTGAGAATTGGAGATATCCTTCCCATCCACCACAAATTTCAATAATTAAGAAAATGAAAAGTCAACAATCATCTCTCTCTCTCTCATAATCTTATTTTTTTTACACATTCTCTCTTATGCTCAAAAGCCCAAAAAAGGATATGCCTTACAAATTTATACATAACCCCTTATATCTTTGTTATTTTGTGTAACTCATAAATTTCTTTATTTTCATATTACCACTAAACGTACTCATTTAATTTAAATTTAGAAAAGTGTGTTTTTAGAAATTTCCATGTAATGTCAAGGATAAAATTTTCTATGCAAGCCTTCGATATATATTTTGTTCAAAATATACATGTGCATCACATGTGCAACATACTAGTATTGTTAACGCTCGCTTAATCCTCGGCCGCAACTTGGTACGTCTCCACCAACTCTAAACGGAAGCCTTCTTGTTTCTCGCTAGCTCAATAATCCTGAAATTTGAAAATCTCTCTCATAATGATATGTCGCTATATAGCATCTCAAAAAATTTATGATTTTCCTATCCCCAATTGTGTATGTCAAACCTCTAAAGAAGGACTGTTTAATAGACATTATCCGTTTCAATAAGGAAGATATGTTTTTGTTCAGTCGCATTACATTCTGCCAACCCATTATCATAACATCTTAAATGTTCAACACCCATACTTTCTTATCTCATAATATTCATCTCCTCTACTATATTTCCAATAGCGTTTTATTCATGTCTTTGAGATTCTTAGCTACCAACCCCCTTCTGTTCTTGGTCTGCACACCACCGCACATCTGACCAGCACTGCTACAATTAGGGGTTGCCCCTATGGATGGAGGAATCCATAAGGGAAACTTTGTGGACCCTATGTTGTAAACCGTAGGGGAAATCAATGCTCCTACAGTGCCCACCGTAGGGGCATAAATAAATTAAAAAAATATTAAAATGTAATCTTTTTATTTGTCTCTACGGTGCCGCAAAAGATGCCCCTACGGTTTAAACTGTAGGGGAAACAAAGGGTTATTTAAAAAAATACAGCAAAGTAAAACCCCACGCCCTAAAAACATTTCCCACTTATCTCTCTTATGGAAAAAAAATTATCCCGGCCCTCTTCGCCGATCGAGCTCGTCGTCAAGTTCTTCCTCCATCGTCGTTGATCGAGCTTGTCGCCGATCGACATCGAGATCCTCGTCGCCGCCTCCACTTCTTCGAGCTCCTCCTTCCTGGCCTCCTCCACCTCATCGAGCTCTTAGCTTCCTCCACCTCCTCGAGCTCTTCGTCGCCGGTCTTTGCCAGCTCGCCGCCAACCTTGATTTGTCGCCGCTCTATCGAGGTTAGTTTCTTTAATTTGAATTTGAATTTTTCTTAACTATGTTTTTTATTTCTTTAAATTAATTAGGAATTTAATTTATAATTTTGTTGTTTTTAGTGTTATTGTTATTGATTTTAGGGTTAGGGTTAGGGTTATAGTGCTGGGTTAATTTGGGTTTAGGTTAGGGTTAATTAGGGTTAGGGTTTAGGTGATGATTAGGGTTAATTTGGATTAATTGGGTAGAATAGGGTTAATTTGGGTTAGGGTGCTGATTAAGGTTAATTTGGTTTAATTAGGTTAATTTGGGTTAGGGTTAGGGTTAATTAGATTAATTTAGGTTATATGGTGATGATTAGGGTTAGAGTTAGGGTTAATTAGATTAATTTGGGTTAGTTTTGGTTTGGGTTAGGGTTAATTAGGGTTAGGGTTGGGTGATGATTAGAGTTAGGGTTAGGGTTAATTTGGGTTAATTAGGTAAAATAGGGTTAATTTGGGTTAGAGTGTTGATTATGATTAATTTGGTTTAATTAGGTTAATTTGGGTTTGGGTTTGGGTGATGATTAGGGTTAATTTTAGGTTAATTAGGGTTAATTTGAGTTAGGGTGATAAGTAGGGTTAATTTGGGTTAATTAGATTAATTAGGATTAGGGTTTAGGGTGCACTAGTTTCTTCAGTAGGATACTCGATGATAATATAAACGTAAAACTTTACCCTAAACTAGAAACTTCAAAGCTTTAAAATTGAAACGTAAACATAAAACCTATTCAAGTTAAATGTTCAAGTTAAACCAATATATGATACTCGATGATAATATGAAACTTTGATATTCTCATCGATTGTCATATGTGAAAATCAAAGTATGACTTAGTCCCCGTCTATCGGTTAACATACGTTCGATATTCGTCGTGACATAGAACTATACGAAGGTTGTTAAATATCGGATGGTATCATTTGGTGTTAAGAACCGTCATGTAGTCTATGTGATGAGAAGATTAAATTATATGATAACCAATAGATTTGTCCAGTTTGGACAAGTTAGGAATGTATAAAGCAAACACCTGCATTCACTTGTATTTTCATTCGTTTCGAGTTATTTCGTCGGTACTTTTCTGCTGGTTCTCCATGTACAAAGATAGATTAGATGTTCATTTCAATGTTGTTTCACAGCATTGAAATGATTATCTATTCTATTACAGTGTACTCGGAGAACAGCGGGGAGCTGCTGTCGAAATTTTCTCGAAACGGATGAAAGCATAAGCAAATGGGTGTCTGCTCTGTACATTCTTAATGGGATAGAAGTCTTACCCCCGACAGCCGAAATACACACATACAACACGAATACACAACAAACGTGTACACAAAGCACATACACACTAACAACCCTACACCTAAATGAAATCATAAATTGAAATACGCATACACAGAATACAATTCATACTTGGGTATCTTCAAATCTAACTTTGTTAATCAATAATTTATTCTTTTCAACGACAAACTTGCCTCTACGGATTTTCTTCTTTGTCAGTAATCATCTCGTTCTTAAATTTCTCAATATAGTCACCATAACATACAATTTATATATTATACAGTCTAACATGGCTCATGAGTATATCAGAGTTAAGGATTGGATGTACATGGATTAGTAACAACGCATGCAATCTAAGTTTGTCGTAGGAGTTGCTACTTTCATTGAATTTGCACGCGCACATAATAAGATCGTGTTAGAGAAGATTCTATGTCCATATAATAGATGTGGGAATAAGTTCTGGCAGAAGGTAGAAATCGTAAAGCTTCACATCGTTAAACATGGTTTTACTTGACTTTATACAACTTGGTAATATCATGAGGAAAGAAAAGAAGAAGACGGTAATGTAGCAGAAGAAAAAAGAGAAGACGGTAATGCGGCGGAAGAAGAAGAAGACGATAACTTCTTTCCAGGATAAGAAATAGAGGATACGGTAGAGGCTGCCATCGGCGATAGTATTCCTACCAAAGATGACATTCCTTCCGGTTAAGGAACGCGCGCGGATAAGTATGAAAAGTTCATGAATGATGCTAGAAAACCAATTTATAAGATTGCAAAGTATTCCACCCTATCATGGTTCGTCCAACTTTTCCAGATTAAGTACCTAAATGGATGGAGCAACAAGTCATTCACGATACTTCTGAAGTTCCTAAATGATTCTATGCCCTCGAGAAAAAACATGCCCGATATCTGGTACGAAGCCCAGAAGATGATGTCCGATATGGGTCTGAACTGTAAGAAGATCCATGCTTGTCCCAAAGATTGCATGTTGTACCGGAAAGAGAATTCATATTTGAAAGAGTGTCCAACATGCGGAGAGTCCAGGCATAAGCCGAAAGAATCTGATAAGAAGCTCGATATACCTGTCAAGATAGCACGATATTTTCCCATAACACAGAAGCTGCAGAGGCTATTCAGGTGAAAGAAAACAGCCGAGGCAATGATTTGGCATCACCATGCTTCTCCAACCAAAGATGGAAAAATGAGTCATCCAATAGATTCACCGGCATAGAAGGATTTCGATAGGAGGCACCAAATATTCAGTAGTGATCCTCGCAATGTCAGGATCAGACTGGCTAGTTATGGTTTATGCCTATTCAACTATATGGCTGGAGGCCACAGCACATGGCCCGTTATAATGATAGTTTATAATCTGTCGCCTTGGTTGGCTATAGATCAATCCTACTTTATGATGCCTCTTCTTATTGACAGAACAAACTCACCGGGAAACAATATCGATTTCTATCTTCGACCTCTGATTGATGAGTTAAAATCTTTATTCATTGATGGTGTAGAGACTTACAATGCAAACACAGACACAACCTTCACAATGCGTGGGGCTTTAATGTGGACAATTAATGACTTTTCTGTGTATGGAATGCTATCAGGTTGGTCCGTACATGGTCACAAAGCATACCCTTATTGCCATCAAGATACAATATCGAAATGGTTGAATTTTAGCAGGAAAGTTTATTATTGCGGTCATCAGCATTTTCTACCACTAGACCACCCCTACAGGTTAGAAGTTGCTCACTTTAATGGTCATCAGGAGCTTCTTGGGCATCTAGCCTCATTGTCCGGAGAGTACGTGATTGCTCAGTGGGATGGTTACAATAATGTGACCTTCGGGATAGATCCGGCAAAACATGTCAAACCACCCTACTAGAACAAGTTAAACATTTTCTACGAGCTTCCGTACTGGTCAACAAATTAGTACGCCATTGTCTAGATATCATGCACATAGAGAAGGGAGTATCCGAGTACGTACTTAACTTGTTTCTTTGTAACAATGGAAAATCGAAAGACAACCTCCGTACTCGGATGGATCTTTAGGACTGGGAAATTAGAAGTGAATTGCATCCTAAACCGATAGCGAGTAATCCAGAAAATTTTGTACTTCCCAATGCCGCGTATTATATGTTACAACCGAAGAAGAAAAGGTTCCTGCAGATGTTGCATGATTTGAAAGTTTCCACAGGTTTTCAGGATCATTTAGTAAGAAGATAAAAATTGTGAAAGGCAAGATTGATGGGCTAAAAAGTCATGATCTGTTGGGTTTACCTAGCACCTTAACAAGGGTTTGGAAGCATCACATATGCCACAATCAAAATTTAAAGGTGCTAAGTGAACTTGACAAGATCATAAGTAGAAATTTAGGCTTTCATTCAACTAAGCATCACATGCAAATGAAAAACTATCACTAAGGGTAGAGATTACAACCTTTGTAAACCTCCTTTGGTGACTTCTTGGCACTATGAGAGTTTGGAATGCATCGATGGAAGCCTTCCTAGTCCATGAAGATCCACCCGAAGTCCCTTTGCCCAAAGCTCCTTGCTTTACTTGATTTGTGAATGAAGTAGAGCAAACACCCTACACAAATGGGCTAGATGTGTGTAGTATGATGATGTGGTTTGTATTCTATAATCAAAACCCTATCTTTTTATCACTCTCACTCAATGAAAATTTCAAGAGAGGAAGAAGAAGATGATAGCTTAGCTTGAGCTCAAAGTATTTTTGATGAATCATTGAGATGAGAATGAATAATCAATAATATATCCTTCTCACTTCAACCATTGTTAGTAATTATCTAGATATTTACTTGTTGAGTTAATTGCCAAAAGAGAATTAACTCATGGTTAAAAGTTAGGTAAAGTTTAGTCCAGTGTGGATAATTGACCATGAGTGAATTATCTTTACATTAACTCAAAATGATAAATATATATATAATTACTACAATATGAGTCTTGCATTGCCACCAAATTTGTATCAACAACCATGATACAATGCATGTATGTATGTGTCCATGCACATCATCATGTGCATACATGCATGCATACAAAATAGAAAAGGGTTTAATTAAAGAATTAATCAAAAAGTCATTTGTTAAATCAACACTTGATTTAGCAAACCGGTTATATCACATACGACCCGACCAATAGAAAACGCCCGATTAATATACGGTATCACATATCTGTATTTAATCGGGTCCCCGCACATATCTCAGATGCATACCACATCTTTTTGCCTGAGCCAGGAAACTTCATTGTGGGACTCTAAGACTCGTCAATACGCCGGCGGTAGGCGATGATAATATCAATACCTATAAGCCGCAAGCAGTTAGCTAAACGTAACGGCCACCCGGGTATTGAGCGATCAGAAGAAAACCAGCGAAGCTGTGAAAACTCCCATCAAGCCAACTGGCAACACATACAGTACAGTCCGGTCTCCTCGTCAGATATGTTGCATATCGAGTCTAGGGATGGAATCGTCGACCCCAATAACTCAATAAGTCATGCTGGTGTATGGCTCATAACAGATCGAGAAACTACTGATAACGCTTATCAGTAAATCTCAGCAGTCCTGGCCAGGGACTTCCTATTATAGCCAATCGAGCATAGCACAACATCAACTCCCAATACCGTGAGAGACGAAACCCCTCCTATCAACTCCCGATCGAGCATAGCCATGTGCCTCGGGACTGTACCCAAAGTCCACCTATTTCCACGACTCAGTAGAGCCGTGGTAGGGTGGATATCAAAGTACAGTGGGAGGACACACAAGACTCTATGACGATATTGGGTCTACAGACTAACATGTACCAGTGTCACCTGAGAACTGCTATCCGATGATAGATATAATACCACATAGGAGTTCTCGGCGAGTCCGTTCGGTGTACCCAGTCTCTACTAAGCACCCACATACAATCTTTGGTGTCACCTCACCAGATGGATATGGGATCATCCATCGCCCATCATATGGGACAAGAATAGTATACGCTAGTCTACTCTGGAATATCGATGCCCCGTCTCGATACACCCACGACTAGGAACAGTTCAAGGATATGCTTATAAACTACACATGCCCCACTAGTATGATCGACATCATAGTCACAGTAGTCAAGCTAATATCCTGAGGGTTTTATCAACATGTGCAAATGAATAAAAGCATGATCAAATCAACATGTCAAGATAAAGTAAACCAGATAGCATACTATCATGTTGAGTGAGAAAGTCATCTATATTCATATATACATGTCCAAGCATCCACTATACATATAATGGCCTCTAGGGCATACGTATATCTAACAATCTCCCCCTTGCACTAAGGCCAGTTATTGGCGTATCTCATACCCAACATCTCAAAAAGTCGCTCATGCTGCGGCTGTGGAAGGGCCTTGGTGAGTGGATCCACTATGTTATCCTTTGTATCTACTCTCCGAATCTCGATCTCCTGGCGATTTACTATCTCCCGGATCAAATGATATCGCCTCAGGATGTGTCTGGACTTCTGATGGGACCTTGGTTCTTTGGCTAACGCCATAGCTCCGTTATTATCACAATACAATGGTATTGGATCAACAATGGTTGGAACTACTCCTAGTTCCGCGATGAACTTCCTTATCCAGACAGTTTCCTTGGCAGCATCATTTGCAGCAATATACCCAGCTTCCATCGTGGAGTCTGCAACGGTATCCTGTTTGGAACTCTTCCAACTAACCGCCCCTCCATTAAGGGTAAATACAAATCCTGAGATAGATTTGCTGTCATCCTTATCACTTTGGAAGCTGGAATCGGTAAAGGCCTCCATCTGGAGATCCCCATTACCATACACCAAGAACAATTCTTTAGTCCTTCGCAAGTACTTAAGAATGTTCTTCACTGCTATCCAATGTTTCTCCCCTGGGTTAGATTGATACCTGTTTACTATAGCTAGTGCATTAGCTACATCAGGGTGAGTACATAACATCGCATACATTATAGATCCTACGGCTGAAGCGTAGGGTATAACGCTCATGCGAGCTCTCTCTTCATTAGTCTTCGGACAGAAGTCCTTGGAGAGAGTGATTCCATGACAAGCAGGCAAGGCACCACGCTTAGAATCATCCATACTAAACCTTTTTTGGATGGTGTCTATGTACTTTGATTGGGACAGTCCCAATAACTTCTTGGATCTATCTCTATAGATCCTAATGCCCAAAATGCACGAGGCATCACCCAGGTCCTTCATGGAGAACCTTTGTGATAAGAATAGTTTGACCGATTGTAGCATAGGAATATCATTTCCTATCAGGAGAATGCCATCTACGTGCAATACGAGAAATGTGACAGTACTCCCTACAATCTTCTTATAAATGCATGGTTCATCTATATTTTTGATAAAATCAAACTCTTTGATTGTATCATCAAAGCAGATGTTCCAGCTCCGTGAGGCCTGCTTTAATCCATAAATGGATTTAAACAATCTACATGCTTTCCCGCTGCTCCCACTGTCAATGAAGCCCTCTAGTTGATCCATAAAAACGCATTCTTCTAAATCACCATTTAAAAATGTTGTTTTAACGTCCATCTGCCAGATTTCATAATCATAGTGAGCATCAATAGCAAGTAGGATCCAAATGGATTTAAGCATTGCTACTGGAGAGAAAGTTTCATCATAGTCCAATCATAGTCTTTGATGAAAACCTTTCACTACTAGCCTTGCTTTAAAGGTCTCTACCTGTCCATCTACACTAATCTTTCTTCTAAAGATCCATTTGCACCCAACGGGTTTTATCCCAGGAGGTGCAACGTCCAAAATCCATACTTTGTTGGTGTACATGGACTCCATTTCGGATCTCATGGCTTCTAGCCACTTCACTGAGTCACCACTCGTGATAGCTTGCTGAAAACTAGTAGGGTCATCATCATCCATGACGAAATATTCTCTATCACCATCAATGAGAAACCCATAGTATCTCTCTGGTGGGCGAGAAGTTCTACTAGATCTCCGGAGCGGCTGAGGTTCTTGAAGTTCTACTGCAACATCAGTTTCAACCAATTCGTCCTGAGTAATTTGTGTCTCTAGAATCTCTTCTAGTTCTACCGCATTGCTATCAGAACTATCTGTAAAGATTTCATTTTCCAAAAATATGGCATGCTGAGCAACAAACACCTTTTGTTCCTCCTTGTGGTAGAATAGATATCCATATGAATGTTTTGGATATCCCACAAATTTACACATAACCGATCGTATCTCGAGTTTTTCTGGATTCTGCTTTTTAACGAAAGCCGAACAACCTTAAATCCTAACTCTTTTAAGAGATGGTCTCTTTCCACTCCATATTTCATATGGAGTGGTAAACACGGTCTTGGCTGGAACCCTGTTTAACAGATACATCGCTGTCTCTAATGCATGCCTCCAAAAGGAAAGCGGTAACTCAGCATCGCACATCATGGATCGTACCATATCTAATAGGGTACGATTCCTCCGTTCTGACACACCATTGTGTTGTGGTGTGTAAGGAGGAGTGAGCTGAGAGAGAATCCCATTCTCTTTTAAGAAGTCTAAAAACTCTGTACTTAAATATTCTCCACCTCGATCTGATCGAAGTTTCTTGATACTCAAGCCTGTTTGTTTTTCTACTTCAAGTTTGTACTCCTTGAATTTCTCAAAAGCTTCAGATTTGTGCTTTATCAAAAACACGTGTCTGTATCTTGATAAATCATCAGTAAAAGTAATGAAATATAAAAAACCATCTCTAACATGTGTAGACATTGGTCCGCATACATCACTATGTATGAGGCTTAAGAGTTCCACAGCTCTTTCTCCTTGTCCAGTAAACGGAGTTTTGGTCATTTTGCCTTTGATACAAGACTGACAAGTCGCATAAGATTTATATTCAAACGGATTTAAATATCCATCTTTATGTAGCTTGTTTAGTCTTGTTTCATTAATATGACCAAGTCTACAATGCCAAAGAAAAGCTTCATTTATATCTGAAAACTTTCTTTTATTAGTATGTTGTATATTGAAAACTGTGTGTTTGTTCAGGACGTAAATACCGTTATTTAGTGTACCATACCCAGTCAACTTTTGATTCAAGTTAATGTTCATAACATTATTTTGTAATTCAAAATGATATCCTTCATTGTCCAACAAAGAAACGGATATTATATTACATAGCATACTAGGTACAAAATAACACGGGTTCAAAACCAAAATACAACCCGAAGGCAACCCAAGATGATACTCTCCTACGGATACAGCATGTACATTGGAACCATTTCCAACCCACAGAGTATGGTCACCTGTCTTCAAAACTCTAATGTTTCTCAATCCCTGCATACAATTGCAGATATGAGAACCAGAACCGGTATCTAATACCCAAGTGGCAGAGTTTAAAGAAAAATAGTTTTCAATTACAAACACACCTGAAGTGGAAACATCGGCATGCTTCTTCTTCTTGAGATCAGCAAGATACACAACACAGTTGCGTTTCCAATGTCCCGACTTGTTGCAGTAAAAACATTCTCCTTTCCCACTTCCCGCAGCCCTGGATTTGTCTTTCCCCTTCGCCTTTTTAACTCCACCTTTCGGTTTGATGGACTTCTTCTTCTTCTTCTTTCCTTTGGCCTTGGCTTTTGGGACTGAAGAGGAAGATGGCCCAGCAAGCAGAGCGGGAGTCCTCGTTGTTTTCAACGTGCTCTCTGCACTTCTCAATATATTGAGAAGTTCAGGCAATGATTTCTCCAAATCGTTCATATTGAAATTCACTATGAATAGAGCAAAGGCAGGGGGGAGAGACAGTGGAACAATATCCGTATCTTACTCATTATCCATGGTCCATCCAAGTTCCTCAAGTTCTTCTATAAGACCAATCATCATCAAAACATGGTCTCCTACTAATGCACCAGGGGCCATTCGCATCTGAAACAACTTTTGAGATGCCTCGTATCTCAAAGTACGAGATTGCTCTTCATACAAGTCCTTTGTGTGAAGAAAGATGGATTGCACATCTATATTCTCGTGTTGCTTCTGATGGATATTGTCCATAGAAGCAAGCGCGAGGCACTTGGCCGTGTTACAATCAATATCCCATGTTTTTCGGATCTCCCTATCCGAAACAGATGATTCAGGTCCTGGGACGGATGGGGCTTTGGTTGTGAGGACATATGATACTTTATCATATGTGAGTGCAATGTTCAAGTTCTTTAACCATTCTTTATAGTTCGGTCTTGTCAGTTTGTTTTTCTCTAGTAGAAGCTTAAGTCCCTTCATCGGTATCTGCCACTAGGAGAGAGATAAGAATACACTCAGTAGAATGCTCTTACAAATATTTAGATTGGTTATTATCTTATCTAATCGATGTCTCCCACTGCTTTTATCAAATTTTCTTTCAAAAACTGAAAAGAAAACTAGCCAGGATTAATTGCATTCTATAGTTTCGCTAACTGGTCAGCCAGGCCAGTGTCGGTACTTTGAGGGAGGTTCCCCATGCTTTCGCACGGACCTAATTAAAATAAACCTCGTTTTCCAGAGGTCAAACTCCGTTAACACCTTTCTAGACACCTGCTGGATTAGCTAATTGTAAAGTGCAAAACTCTCCTGGGAGTAACTCATACTCACAGTGGGATCGGGATCCAACTATCATATAGATGGTATGCAATCTCATTGCAAATTTCAACTCTTGAAACTCCCGATATGGTTTTTAGACCTAGTTACTTATGACCTTGGCTATGGTCAAAATATCATAAGCACTAGTCAAGTTCTACCCATCATTTCGAGATTAACTAGACCCACCCATATGACCCTTGACTATGATCAACATAATCACATGAATGTCCTAACTGATCGCATCATATGCTTTATAGGAAGACATCACTTAGCTACCATACACTACGCCTTGACTATGATCAAAATACGCAGCACGAATACTAAGTACTTTGCTTCCTAAAATGACGGAGGGTTGCGGATGGTTTTTATGAAAACCTTTAACGCTTTGAACTTGATCTCGTTGTAGAATCAAAACAGTTTAGAAAATGAGTGGCTTAAGCTCCGCATCTTTTGAAACTTACATTTTTCATAAAAAGGCAAAGTGGGTTTCAAATATGATTCTACAACATCTTTTAGGTTTCTTTTACTTTACATTAATCTCATTAATGTAATCCCATCATTTAAGTTCCTAAGCCATCACAGAAAAGAAACGAAAATAGAACGTACACTTATGTCATCCGCATTCGCCATAGTGTCCCGTTTTGCACCGTTAGGTTACTTAACTAACGGCATAGCGGGGCGGGACTAGTGTGGGTATAAAACATAAGTAACGTTTATTATATATCATATATATAATAATAATCCATTCGTCTCAGATACTAAGTAATCACATTACAGAATATCAACAGCAGAAGCACATATGAAAATAAAAGGATATCTAGGATGTCCGTATTTTGTATTTAGCCAACAATAGAAAATACGGATTCCACGGTCGCGATGAATAGCCAAGCCCACAACCCTAGACTCCTATGAGAGCGGCAAGTGATCCTGCCAATTCTAGAGTTTAGGAGAACCGGTCTCGACTCCTCGAGATGGCCTCCAACTGAACCCTAGAACCCGGTCACTTATGCTCCCCTCCTTGGGTCTATCCTAATGCGGAAAAGTAAATAATATACAATGATGGAAACATCTTCCTCAACCCAGAAGTGCCCGAAATAAAAGAATATTACGTACAACTGATTTATACATGAATGAAAATAAAACTCTCATTTCAAATAAAACCCCCGGCTATTCAATCGCGACAATCCTGCACATCATATCTCAGCAACACATAATATCTCATATCATCAACGAAAGCAAGTATGCGTATCCCGATTGTCGTTGATGTATAGCAACGAAATTAGCGATACACCACATACTACACTTACGGTCCCAGAAAATAAAGTGAAAAAATACAACATTTGGAATCCACAATCACTTTAGACATCGTAAATCCGAAATATCACATACTTCGCCTTTCATGCCTAACTTTATGAATTCCACATATTGTATACATTCCAGATAAATAGACAATGCTAAACTTTTCGATCGAATAAACAAACACCCAAGATTTCCCAAATAGCACAACACTTAAGCCAAGTTCAAAAATTTCCAGAACATGTCACAGCCCCTATGAACCAGCCGTAGGAGGGTCAAACCAATGCCTCACATGTGGCAACGCTAAACTACAACAACCCTAGGGTTCAGTGGCATTTTTGACGGTCACATAATCGAGTTAAGGTTACGTTCTTCTAGAGGGTCTACATATACGCTTGCATGATTTTCCGAAAGGTTCAAACTCGTGAAAAATCCAACACTTGAAAACCTTCCAATACGGGAAAAAGTGAGTTATTGATATTTGTTCGAACATTTTAACGCGTTCTAAATTACCCGAAAAACTAAACGATGTTAAACTTTCCGATCGAATCAACGAATACAAAAGATCTCCAGAAAACTCAACACCTGAGTAATATTAAAAATACCCAGAAGCATGTAGTAATACATACGGATGAACCCTAAAAATAACTATCCCTGACACCAAAGTACTGCCGCGGAACCGCCGCTAAAATCATGGTATGGTCGCGGTTCCACGGCGGCTTAAAGGCTACAGCGACTCGTATTACACAGTAATCCATACAATCACCTGCTTGATTTTTTGATTATTTTTAATGTGGAAAAAATCAATTTTTTAGAAAATTTCAAGAGAGGGGTCTAAATAGGTGTTTCGTGGTTCGATTGGACTTTTAACTTCGTCTAAGCATTACCTAAAGCTCTAGCTTGGCTCTGATACCATTGTTGGGTTTACCTAGCACCTTAGCAAGGGTTTGGAAGCATCACATATGCCACAATCAAAATTTAAAGGTGCTAAGTGAACTTGACAAGATCATAACTAGAAATTTAGGGTTTCATTCAACTAAGTATCACATGCAAATGAAAAACTATCACTAAGGGTAGAGATTACAACCTTTGTAGACCTCCCTTGGTGACTCCTTGGCACTATGAGAGTTTGGAACGGATCGATGGAAGCCTTCCTAGTCTATGAAGATCCACCCGAAGTCCCTTTGCCCAAAGCTCCTTGCTTTACTTGATTTGTGAATGATGTAGAGCAAACACCCTACAGAAATGGGCTAGATGTGTATAGTATGATGATGTGGTTTGTATTCTATAATCAAAACCATATCTTTTTATCAACCTCACTCAAAGAAAATTTCAAGAGAGGAAGAAGAAGATGATAGCTTAGCTTGAGCTCAAAGTATTTTTGATGAATCATTGAGATGAGAATGAATAATCAATAATATATCCTTCTCACATCAACCATGGTTAGTAATTATCTAGATATTTACATATTGAGTTAATTGCCAAAAGAGAATTAACTCATGGTTAAAAGTTAGGTAAAGTTTAGTCAAGTGTGGATAATTGACCATGAGTGAATTATCTTTACATTAACTCAAAATGATAAATATATATATAATTACTACAATATGAGTCTTGCATTGCCACCAAATTTGTATCAACAACCATGATACAATGTATGTATGTATGTGTCAATGCACATCATCATGTGCATACATGCATGCATACAAAATAGAAAAGGGTTTAATTAAAGAATTAATCAAAAAGTCATTTGTTAAATCAACACTTGATTTAGAAAACCGGTCATATCACATACGACCCGACCAATAGAAAATGCCCGATTAATATACGGTATCACATATCCGTATTTAATCGGGTCCCCGCGCATATCTCATATGCATACCACATCTTTTCGCCTAAGCCAGGAAACTTCATTGTGAGACTCTAAGACTCGTCAATACGCCGGAAGTAGGTGATGATCATTTCAAATATCTACAAGCCGCAAGTGGTCAGCTAAACGTAACGGCCACCCTGGTATTGAGCGATCAGAAGAAAACCAGCGAAGCTGTCAAAACTCCCGTCGAGCCAACTGGCAACACTTACCGTACAGTCTGGTCTCCTCGTCAGATATGTTGCATATCGAGTTTAGGGATGGAATTGTCGACCCCAATAACTCAATAAGTCATGCTGGTGTATGGCTCATAACAAATCGAGAAACTACTGATAACGCTTATCAGTAAATCTCAGCAGCCTGGCCAGGGACTTCCTGTTATAGCCAATCGAGCATAGCACAACATCAACTCCCAATACCGTGAGAGACGAAAACCCTCCTATCGCTCATCGCCTCCATGTGCCTCAGGACTGTACCCAAAGTCCACATGTTTGCACGACTCAGTAGAGCCGTGGTAGGGTGGATATCAAAGTACAGTGGGAGGACACACAAGACTCTATGACGATCTTGGGTCTACAGACTAACCTATACCAGTGTCACCTGAGAATTGCTATCCGATGATAGATATAATACCACATAGGAGTTCTTGGTGAGTCCATTCAGTGTACCCAGTCTCCACTGAGCACCCGCATACAATCTTTGGTGTCACCTCACCAGATGGATATGGGATCATCCATCGCCCATCATATGGGACAAGAATAGTATACGCTAGTCTACTCTGGAATATCGATGCCATCCACTGTTGCGCCACGGCAGCGCCCCGGCCATCTTACTCGAGGCCAAATTGCGGAATCAAAATTTTTCCTTGCTCGGAAACCGGCGCTACCGCGGACAAAGAAAACCCGGATCGTTAACCATTAACCTATACTAGCTATCAAGAGATGGGAAGAGAAGTATACCAAGAGATCCGAGTCCTCCGGTCTTCTCATCATCGCCCCGATCTCCCGCGGAAAGTGTAGTCTCCATATCGTCGCCTCCTCGCCGAAAGGGCACCACATCGCCTGCGTCTTTTACGGGCTCCCGCCTCAATACCGAGGCAACTCGAGCATGAAGCCGGCAACTCGACATGCCCAAGATATGCTGTAGAAAGTGTAGAGTAGAATCGTAGTCTCATTTTGGGGTGGTGTTGCCATGATGGAGGAATCAAGGTGATATGAACTTGGGGATTTTTGAGGCAATGAAAAATGATATGAATCAATAATTTTCCCACACCTTCACCAAAAATGAAATGAACCATCATCTTCAAATCAAGTGGCCGGCCAAGTCTTTTTAATGGTGGAGGAAAACCAAAATCCAAAACTAAGAAGGGAGGTTATTGTAGGATAAAGCAAGGGTGACCATAAACAAAACATACACCATGCTTCATTTAAAACCAACCATACCCATTTCAAATCTCATTAAAGCAAGTGATGGATGAAAGAGAATGAAGCTATCATAATCAATCTTTATGCAAGAAAACCCCTCCACAAATGTAATTTGCAAAACTGCAAATTACCCCCTCCATCGGAAAAGTCCGGCCGGGAAAGAACAAAGGAAAACCGGCCGGAACGGAATGCAAACTGGCAACTCCAGAAAACTGGTCCCGTAATAAATTATAGGAAAACCCCGATACTGTGCATACACACCCGCATCTGTATTCCAACCGGATACAAATGCAATGAGACAAAATCTACACTGTACTAAACTAGGATCCGGCTTAAACCAAAGCCGGCTAGTAATATCCGTTCGATCCTGATCCGTGCAATACCGCACGTATCTGATCGAACCCTGCCATATAACCATACGGCCACTAGTACAAACTGTCCGATCCTGATCCGTGCAATACCGCACGTATCTGATCGGACCCTGCCATATCTCCATACGGCCTCTACAGCGTTTCGCCCGAAAGCTGAGTAACTGAAAGTGTGGTGGACTCTAAAGACTCGTCAATACAATGGCTGTGGATTTAACCACTAGCACGTCAGAGGTATAAGCCAATACGTGACGGGCCACCAGCTATTGACCAAAAGGGACGTCGATGAGGAAGCTCACCCCGACACCCTACTGAGCCTGTCAGTGACAATATCCGTACAGTCCGGTCCGTTCGTCTATGAGTATCGCATGGCGGGCCTAGGGGGTTGGTAAAAGTCAGACCCCCAAAAGCGGTACAAGTCGTGTCGGAGTGTAGCCCAGAACGCCCTGAGATACTACTGGAATACCTACCAGTGAATCTCCTGCCTCGGCCGAGGGCTTTGCGTAATGGCTCTCCTAGACACAGCGCGACCTCACCCCCAATACCGGGAGAGACGAACCCCTGAAGATCCGCTCACTGCCTCCATGTGGCTCGGGACTGTACCCAACTAAAACCTGTTTGCACGACTCCTTTGAGCCGTGGTAGGGTAGTAATCAAAGCACAGTGGGAACTCACACGAGACAAATGACGATCCTCAGGTCGATGAACTAACCTGTACACATGTCACCAGGGAACTGCTATCTGACGTCAGGTATAAGCCCAACTAGCAGGTTCCCGGCGAGTCCTGTCCGGTGTACTCATAACCCAATGAGCACCTGTATACATCTTAGGTGAACCAACTGACACCAGTGGCTTGTGAGACCGGCCACCGCCCCTCGTCGGGGTCTCGACTGTATACACTAGTCTACTAATGGAGTATCGATGCCCTGTCTCGAAACTCCTACGACTAGGGACCTTTCAAGGATGTGCTTATAGACCCCAGCTCCCACGCATATGATCGCCATCATACTGCTGGTCGTCAAGCAAGAATCCTAGGGGCTCTATCAACGTGTAATAGCGACATGTCAGGTCACCTAAAGCAGTACACGATGATAAAGATAAACCAGATAGCATACTATCATCTCGAGTAAGACTGTCCTCCTGGGATAGGTCCTCCCTCAATCATTGCAATCACGTGCCTGTGATCCAATAATTGACTCTGAGGGCACTATCTCCAACAATCTCCCACTTGCACTCAAGGCTAATTATTGCAATGCCGCATACTCACAGCCCGTGTGATACCGAACACCCAACTCCTCTACTAGTCAGTCTCACAAAGCTCGTTTGCGAAACTATTGCGTTCGAGGAATAGCCTCAGTGAGTGGATCCGCTGTGATGTTTCTTTCTATGTCTCTCTATATCTCAAGTTCGCGGAGAAAGCCATCTCCCGAAATGAGCAATACCTGTCTTAGAATGTCTGGATGTCTGATGGGACCTAGCTCATAAATGAACTCCAAATCCAAACTTCTTAGACTGTATCATCAACTGAACTTAATCAGTATCCTGCGCCATGCCGCCCTCAGTATTGCCTTGGACCACCTGTCCAAAATACTGCCCCTCGTCAGAGGGAGAACTATAACTCTGACAACCTTTTTGTCGTCCATGTCACCTTGGAAACCTGGAGTGATAACCGTCTCCTATAAGAGGCAGCCGTTATCATATCCCTAGAACATTCACTTATGTTCTAAAACTGCTTCCTACTGTTTTTCCAGGATTGGATTAATATCAACTTATTGCATCTAGTGCAAGAATAACATCTGGTGTGGTACTTGACATCTCATGATTGACTCAATTGCCTAAGCAAGTGATCTGTCAATCATGCGTATCCCTCTCCCCTTTAGTCTGTAAGACACCTTTAGAGAGGATGACTCCATTACCTGCAGGTACACTACCGTGCCAGGAGTCGTCCATTCTAAATACTCTTAGAATGCTGTCAAAGTACCCTGATTGGGAAAACACCCAAATCTAGATCTAAAACCATAGATCTAGTAACCAGTATGTCTGATATAATATCCAAGTCCTATATGGAGAAAACACTGTGTGACGACCAAAGTATAACCGATCGTAGTATAGGAATATCACTTCCTACTACCTTCTCAACAGATCCACCCCTTATTCTGATGACGTCAAACCTATGACTGTCACATCAGAAATAGATGATCTATCTCCGCTACATCTGCTTTAGTCTATAAATAGACAAAAGCCTGATGTCCACCAATGCTTCCGCTGCTCCCACTGACTACGACAACCTTCTGGCAGAGTCATACAGACGTGCACTTCTAAAGCTAGTTTAGAACGACGCTATACTCATCCTCCTGCCGGGTCTCGCAGCCTGGAACAACAGCAATGGTAATTGTGGGTAAACAAGAACTTCCCTGTCACCGTCCTTGAGGCTACCGTAGTAACTCTCGGGTGCCTGAAGTTACCCACCTAATCTGCGGAGTGGCCAATGGAATGTCAAATCAGATTGAATCTTTAGGTTCCTTATCAAATCTTCAGTAATCGTTTGTGGTTCTGGAATTACTTCCAGTTCTACCATACTCCCACTGCTGTTTTTGAAAAAATCCATTTTTAATAAAACTGTGGCGAGTCTAGAACAATATTTCTATTGATCTGCCAGATGGTAGAAAATCAACCCTCGTCATAGCCTGGGTCAACCCACAAACAGCCATTACAGAAACGTGCCTTGAGTTGTCCAGTGTCTGGTTTTAAGCATAAGCCGGACAACTCCCCGTACCTTAACATCGTTAAGATATGAACTGTTCTATATCCAATATAGAACCAGAGGCACTGATTCAATTGAACCAGATTCAAATCATGCAACTATCTCCAGTGCATGTCAACTAAATGGAAGGAGGTCGATCAGTGTTACTCAACTTAGGAATGCTTCCAATTATGAGTAACCTGAAAGAGAAGCAATCTGTCTTCATCATTACTATCAACTGAATACCATATACAAGTATCTACATCTTCGATCACTTTGAAGAATCCCGATACTTGCAATACCTGGTTCTCTACTCTATTCAAATACCTATAACTCCTCAAAACTCAGACCCTGTGTTTCAACGAAACACATGTCTAAGAACTAGAGAAGTTAAAAGTAAACAGAATATAGTATGAGGACCAACCCCTCTGTCCTAATGGACACTGGACAACATACAATACTCTGTATAAGTCCGCTGAGTCTAACAACTCTTTCACTGTGCGTCGCAGGTTGAAAACTGTACTTATGGTTAAGAAGAATTACACCGCTGTTTAATGCTCCTTACCTAACCATCCACTGATATAGGTAAATGTCATCGACATAATATCAAAAGGTATATCTCACTCTATGAAAATAGACGTACAGATATATCAATTTGAAATTGGTGCATAACCGCGGATATTCAAAACCAAAAAATTGCCGTCCGGCAAACAACCCAGGTGACTTCCTTAAATATCACCGATTACAACGAATCCCGATATAATGAGGATGATCACCCAATTCCCAATAACTTACTCCCACTCATCATCTGTAAAACCATACAGATGTGAGAATCATACCTGGTAAATACATACCCTGGAGTGAGTGTCTAATCGGGAAATCAGTTTTCTTTTAACAGTACACAGTGAAACTGAAACATCGAAATGTCTCGTTGGGGTACCCTGGTATTCCTAGTAATGCCTCTACCATTATCCAGATTCACAACTATAACCGCATAATTCTTTGCCATCTTTCTTAATCCCTTCATATGTCTTTAGTCATTACCTTCTGTACACCCCTTTAGGCCAAATGGTTTTCTTCCTTCCCTACCGTTCGGCACCAGCCTATGGTTTGGAAGAAGACTATCCAAAAAGGCATAAAGGGTGTACTGTCCTAATCCTAGGAGCACTCGCATTGCGAGAGAAGGTGAAGATAAAAGACACCTGAATGTACTTTATTCCTATTTCTCCTGAACCAGAATCCATCCCCGAACTGGAACTAGTTCCTTTCGAGTTCGTATATAACCATACGATGGAGTATCCAATAAACTGTGGATCTTCGTAGTGATACGGAGTGTCCTGGAGAAATACAAAGGTGATTTAGGATTGGCGAAGAAATACTTGGTTTGGTCGTGAATATCAGTCGCAATTTACTTTGCCCTCTTACTAATCCCTTGCTTTGTCTGAACTTAATACCTTCTGTACACCGTTTTAGGCTAACTGGTTTTCTTCATTCCCTACCGGTCGGCACCAGCCTATGGTTTGGAAGAAGACTATCCAATTTGCGTAATAGGTGTACTACTCCTAAACCAAGGAGTACTCGCAACCTGAGAGAAGGTGAAAAGAAAAGACAACTGAATAATCCTATCCGTTTTCTCCAGAACCAGAAACCATCCTCGAAGTCCTTCGAGTTCGTATATAACCATACGATGGTTTTTTCCAATGGAAGTGGACGTTCGTAGTAATACGGGGTGTCCTGGAGAAAAGGGTAAAAGTAGGAGTGGCAATGAGGTCTGCAACTCTGACAATCCAAAAGCCAGTGTTAAGAAGGTTCGGTCAACTTGGTTACTGAGTCAAAGTCCAGGGTCGGGTCAAAAAGTCGCTGCCAGAGAGAGAGAAAAGAAACACTCAGCGTGCACTCTAACCTAGATCAGAATGGTTATCACTTTAACTAATCTGGAAACCTCCCACTGTACCTCAAATTCTCCTCCAAACCTGAAAGAAGAATTAGTCGGGGTCACCCGAGGAGTAAACCAACTCATCAGTGGGAATCGGGATCCAACTATCATCGCATGATAACGTGACGGAATCCACTCACGTCACCACACTCCAGAAGGTATGCGCATGCCTGGCAAGTTTCAGTTCTTTTGAAACTCCCGATGTGTGTTTTTACCCCTAGGACCCAAGTGACCTTGACTGAGCCAACATATCAAAGGATCCTAGTCAAGTTCAACCCGTCATTATCTTGATTGCATTAGACCCACCCGCACGAGTCCTTGACTGAGCCAAAATGACCGTACGACTGTCCTAACCAATCACATATCCATGCAACAGAAAAGCACTACATAGCTACCGAACACTACGCCTCGGCTGAGCACGACATACGCAGCACGAATACTAAGTAATACTAATCTGAAATGACGGAGGGCTACGACTGGTTTTTGGCGAAAAAACCTTTAACGTAATGAACTTGATATCGTTGAAGGAACTGCATAACATTTATAAAAATATAGTGACGAAAACTTTTACTAAAGAGGTCACTCCCGGTGAAGGGATCTCGGCTCTTTCCCCGTAGAATGAGGTGCAGGATATTCCAACTGAATACCACGATGCAAAGCAAAAGTAATCGGCTATAGTGAAGCTATTGCCCTGACGCAAACTTCTGTCCAAGGGGTCACTCCCGGTGAAGGGATCTCGGCCCTTGCCTCGTCGACTGAGGAGCAGGATATTCCAAATGAATACCACGATGCAAAACAAAAGTGAACGTCCTTGCAATAACAGCTTTTTGAAAAGTGTTCCAACAACATCAGAATAGGTTTGTTTAACTTGCATTGATCCGAATCAACGCAGTCCCATCAATTGATCACACCACAAAGAACGAAAATATACTGATGTACGTATATGCCATCCGCATTCGCCACTGGGTCCCGTCATCACCCGTTAAGTTAGCTAACTAACGGCAGAGCGGGGACTGGACTAGCGCGGATGTAAAACATATACAACATCTACTAATATATAGTATTTCGCTCAAGGCGTGAATAATATGCAACATCACAGAAATGTACAGCATCACAGAACAATACAGATATCTGGAAGCCCCGGGTTTCACAGAGCCGCTGCTGAAACCCGACGTTCCCCTGGTCGTGTGGATAGCCTGTGCAATGAAAACCTAGACCCCTACGGGCGCGGCAAGTCACCCGCCAAAACCTGAAGCGAGGCAGCCCCCTCCAACACCGTGAATGGACCACCCAGCACTTCACGGAATCCGGTAACTTGGGCACCCCTCCTGGGTCAACCTGTACCCCCTACGAGTGCGGCGAATAGCCCGCCAATTCCAGACTGAAGCCCCCTCCGTCCCAATGCCATGAGATGCGGGCTTGTTGCCTTCTAGAACCCGGCTATCCGTGCATCCCACCGCGGGGCAATCCTAGTACAGAAAGTAAAATATACATACACCGGGTACATCGACCGCAACCAGGTCGTGCCCCAAAAGAATAATACAAACAGGCAGTGACGGCAGTCCACATGTCGGACGCTCGCCCCGCAATATCAAATGTACATAATACAACAGCACTGTACTAGCATTACATCCAGGCTATCCCCCACGACCGATCCGCAACATCACAGCATAAACATAGAACATCAACGTGAAAATCACGTTCGCAAATCCGTCTAACCGGGCTATAGCAGTTAGACCGGATTTACCGATCGAGTGACATTCACGGTCGCAGATATAATGTAAATACTGTGAAATAATGTGTTTTAAAAATATCCGATCGATCAAACAATTAACAAGTGGGCCCCAAAGAAAACTGTAGCACTCACAGAAATAATTGGCCCAATTTTAATATCCCAAAAGCCCTATTTTCAGCCCATAAGACAACTGAAGAAAAACGACAAAGTGGGCCCACCATAGTGCGGCGGAAGAGCGGCAGAAAGGGGGGTATTGCCGTGCTTCCGCGCTCTAAGTAAGGGTTCACTGTCTCGTTTTTTCCCAGAATTCTTAGAACTTCCTGCACATCTTTCTGAGACCACCTGAAAAATTTTTAGACTTCAAAAAATTTCGACAGAAACTGATGTGCAATAAAAATACGGTTTTTGGAAATTTCGGTCGATCGGAAACGTAAACACATCAAACGAAGCTAGGTAAGGTTAATGGCGTGTCTCTGATACCATGTTGCGCCACGGCAGCGCCCCGGCCATCTTACTCGAGGCCAAATTGCGGAATCAAAATTTTTCCTTGCTCGGAAACCGGCGCTACCGCGGACAAAGAAAACCCGGATCGTTAACCATTAACCTATACTAGCTATCAAGAGATGGGAAGAGAAGTATACCAAGAGATCCGAGTCCTCCGGTCTTCTCATCATCGCCCCGATCTCCCGCGGAAAGTGTAGTCTCCATATCGTCGCCTCCTCGCCGAAAGGGCACCACATCGCCTGCGTCTTTTACGGGCTCCCGCCTCAATACCGAGGCAACTCGAGCATGAAGCCGGCAACTCGACATGCCCAAGATATGCTGTAGAAAGTGTAGAGTAGAATCGTAGTCTCATTTTGGGGTGGTGTTGCCATGATGGAGGAATCAAGGTGATATGAACTTGGGGATTTTTGAGGCAATGAAAAATGATATGAATCAATAATTTTCCCACACCCTCACCAAAAATGAAATGAACCATCATCTTCAAATCAAGTGGCCGGCCAAGTCTTTTTAATGGTGGAGGAAAACCAAAATCCAAAACTAAGAAGGGAGGTTATTGTAGGATAAAGCAAGGGTGACCATAAACAAAACATACACCATGCTTCATTTAAAACTAACCATACCCATTTCAAATCTCATTAAAGCAAGTGATGGATGAAAGAGAATGAAGCTATCATAATCAATCTTTATGCAAGAAAACCCCTCCACAAATGTAATTTGCAAAACTGCAAATTACCCCCTCCATCGGAAAAGTCCGGCCGGGAAAGAACAAAGGAAAACCGGCCGGAACGGAATGCAAACTGGAAACTCCAGAAAACTGGTCCCGTAATAAATTACAGGAAAACCCCGATACTGTGCATACACACCCGCATCTGTATTCCAACCGGATACAAATGCAATGAGACAAAATCTACACTGTACTAAACTAGGATCCGGCTTAAACCAAAGCCGGCTAGTAATATCCGTTCGATCCTGATCCGTGCAATACCGCACGTATCTGATCGAACCCTGCCATATAACCATACGGCCACTAGTACAAACTGTCCGATCCTGATCCGTGCAATACCGCACGTATCTGATCGGACCCTGCCATATCTCCATACGGCCTCTACAGCGTTTCGCCCGAAAGCTGAGTAACTGAAAGTGTGGTGGACTCTAAAGACTCGTCAATACAATGGCTGTGGATTTAACCACTAGCACGTCAGAGGTATAAGCCAATACGTGACGGGCCACCAGCTATTGACCAAAAGGGACGTCGATGAGGAAGCTCACCCCGACACCCTACTGAGCCTGTCAGTGACAATATCCGTACAGTCCGGTCCGTTCGTCTATGAGTATCGCATGGCGGGCCTAGGGGGTTGGTAAAAGTCAGACCCCCAAAAGCGGTACAAGTCGTGTCGGAGTGTAGCCCAGAACGCCCTGAGATACTACTGGAATACCTACCAGTGAATCTCCTGCCTCGGCCGAGGGCTTTGCGTAATGGCTCTCCTAGACACAGCGCGACCTCACCCCCAATACCGGGAGAGACGAACCCCTGAAGATCCGCTCACTGCCTCCATGTGGCTCGGAACTGTACCCAACTAAAACCTGTTTGCACGACTCCTTTGAGCCGTGGTAGGGTAGTAATCAAAGCACAGTGGGAACTCACACGAGACAAATGACGATCCTCAGGTCGATGAACTAACCTGTACACATGTCACCAGGGAACTGCTATCTGACGTCAGGTATAAGCCCAACTAGCAGGTTCCCGGCGAGTCCTGTCCGGTGTACTCATAACCCAATGAGCACCTGTATACATCTTAGGTGAACCAACTGACACCAGTGGCTTGTGAGACCGGCCACTGCCCCTCGTCGGGGTCTCGACTGTATACACTAGTCTACTAATGGAGTATCGATGCCCTGTCTCGAAACTCCTACGACTAGGGACCTTTCAAGGATGTGCTTATAGACCCCAGCTCCCACGCATATGATCGCCATCATACTGCTGGTCGTCAAGCAAGAATCCTAGGGGCTCTATCAACGTGTAATAGCGACATGTCAGGTCACCTAAAGCAGTACACGATGATAAAGATAAACCAGATAGCATACTATCATCTCGAGTAAGACTGTCCTCCTGGGATAGGTCCTCCCTCAATCATTGCAATCACGTGCCTGTGATCCAATAATTGACTTTGAGGGCACTATCTCCAACACCCACGACTAGGAACAGTTCAAGGATATGCTTATAAACTACGCATGCCCCACTAGTATGATCCACATCATAGTCACAGTAGTCAAGCTAATATCCTGAGGGCTTTATCAACATGTGCAAATGAATAAAAGCATGATCAAATCAACATGTCAAGATAAAATAAACCAGATAGCATACTATCATGTTGAGCGAGAAAGTCATCTATATTCATATATACATGTCCAAGCATCCACTATACATATAATGGCCTCTAGGGCATACATATATCTAACATGATCACCATATTATTATGGAGCACCTTCTCCCATTAGCCCTCATAACTTCCCTTCCCGAATCGGTTGTTCTAGGGATCAATGACCTTTATTGCTTTTTTAGAGAATTGTGCGGTAAAAATTTAGATGTTGTGACGCTGGAGAATCTAGAAAATTCTATTTCATTAACACTTTGCAAGCTTGAGCGTATTTTTCCGCCGTCGTTCTTCGATATCATAATACACCTAACGGTTCATCTTACAACCGAGGCTAAGTTTGCCGGACCAGTACAATATCGATGGATGTATCCCGTCGAAAGGTACGTTGTATTTTTCGTTTCACGCATTTTGTAAAATTATTGTTGTCTTATATACTCGTATTTATTTATTTAACATATTTTTCTTTAGATACCTTTGCACTCTAAAATAGTATATACGCAATCGAAATCGGCCAGATGGTTCTATCGTGCAAGCTTATCTTCTAGATGAAATAACCACATTTTGTTTCCGCTATCTGGACGAGAACATTGAGACGAAGCTTAATCGGCCTCGGAGAATTCAGGACGGGCCATATGGTAAAGCTAATTATAAGAGAGTAAACACTATGTTTATCAACAAGATATTTCGGTTTATCCTCCTCAATAGCGTATGTCTTGAAGAAATTAGCGAGTAAGTTTTTTTGGATTAATTGTTATATTTGTGTTTGTGTGTTTATGAAATAATATAATATTAATTTCATAATTTATTGTTGAGAACAAAATTCATATTGATGAGGTACGTGAGGGGCATCCTGATTGGAATGATGAACGATTGGAAAAATATCATCAGGTTAATTTTTGCGATTGGATTGCAGATCATGTAAGTTGTTCGAATAACATATTATTGCTACCAGTCTTAATCTAAACTTATATCGTTATGTATTTGCCATAAAATTTATTTTTTCAGATCCACGATCTGAACTTGTTTGCATCATTAGAGAGAGACTCAAGATGTTTAGCTCAGTTTCCTAGTATGGAGGTTGCATATTATAAAGGATTCGGTGTTCTTGGATACAAATTTGAAGTTGAGAACATAGAAACATCTCGAACCACTCAGAATTGTAGGATTGCGACCGTAGGATCGGATGGTGTGATTTATTATGTATACTTAAATTGCATACTTGGCATCCAATATCCTGGACGATCAGAACTATTTTATATATTTCAGTGTATTTGGTACAATACACGAAACGATACAGATAAGTGGAGAAACAATTTCGAGACTTGGAAAGATGAATATGGATTGACTAGTATGAACACACTTCGATTTTACGGTCAGGACGATCCATTTATCTTTCCGCAAAAAATGTTTCAAGTATACTACTCACAGTGATTGAAGCATCCAGGATGGAGTGTCGTATGCCGTTGGAAACCTAGGGATGTTTACGATGTCTCAGAATTCGAGGATCGTATGGAGGACAAAGATGAGGATGAAGAAGAGAGAAGACTTAGAGTGTTTCGACCTTCTGTTTCAAAAGACGGATTGTCTTCAGCTGATCGTGAAGTTACGAGGGTTAAAAATGATATCGATGATGAAATCCAAGTAGATATGTCTAATGCGTCTACGAAAAGAAAAAGGTTATCAGTAATGTTATATTATTACTTCACATTTCTACTATATATATATATCATGCATATGTAATGATTGCACTCTTATCTAGGTCTGATGACGACGCCCGGAGCAGCGAGAGGCGGCATGAGCACCAGCCATGGCAGAGGCAGAGGCAGAGTGGTTATACCATCCGGGGAGCTGCGTAGGGAGCTCCAAAGGGCTGGTCTTGCACCCCGATCCGTATCCCCTTCGGATGACTCCTTCCGTATGGACTTTGCTATACATCCAGGTATATTGTATGCATACTCATTTTTAATGTAATATTATAGATATACACGCATATTTATTTTAAAATTACTTATATAGTCAATATTTAATTGTCTAACTGTAGGTGATGCGTCCACATCAGAGGCAGAGGCCACTACCGCACCTGCAGGTATGCTTATATATCATATAGTGCATTCATATTGATTTAGAATGTTATATCATAAATATACACACATTCTTTTTTCTCTTACTTAGATAATCAATTTTTGATCGTCTGGCTGTAGGTGGTGTCTCCACATCCCGGGCAGAGGCCACCACCTCACTTGCCGGTATGTTTATATATCCTATATTGCATGCATATTGATTTAGAATGTTATATTATAGATTTAAAAATTCTTTTTGGAATTACTTATATAATCTATTTTTAATTGTTTAATTATAGGTATGTTACGACCCGGAATTGGCACATAACCGGCACATGAATCACGTGAAGTCTATAGGACCCCACCGTAACCCAAGTACGCCGAAAGCCCAGAAATCTAAACCTTTTAGGAAAATAATGGATGTGAAGGTTTGAAATACAGGTATAATGAAAACAAGTTATTTCTTTTTAAAGTATGTATAATGAAATGCAAGTGAATTATATACTATAATTTGAAAGCATTTTCGTCATTTGAAATTTCGGCAGCACCTTCTTTGTAAACTTGGATAAAAATAAGTACATAATCAATATTAATATGGAACAAGGAGTTAGCTCCGGATCTAATACCCCCAAGCGGGAGCTATCTCTTCACCAATTAGCGAAAACACAACTACACAATATGAAATATACGACGTCCAAGGTAAAGATCAGCGCAGAAATAAAATAAAGAAAACCGAAACTTTATCAAATCCAATATAGGAATATATACAAGTATTAACTCGAGATACAAAGAATATACAAACCGGTCTGTAGGGCTACCAAATATATATAGTCTGGTTGATAGAGATTTTAACTAGATACAAATGAATAAAGAATATACAACGGTGCTTACGCACTGTAGTGTAACCCATCTACCAATGCAAATCACCCAGAAAAGAGTAATGCACAAGCAAACCGCTACTGAATCCGAGGGGTCGATCCTAGAAGAAAACTGTGGCACAACGGGGGCAAGTTGCCAACTCGTGTGTAGAAGACATAATCAGGTAGAAATCGAATGTATGACGATCTCCTAGTTCATACAATAATATAATAATACACTAATATGTTAATATACAGTAATATATTAATATACTGTGTGGTAACTGTAGGGATTCTATAGCACCACACTAGGTTAGGGGTAGCATCACACATGCTATAACAAAAATTTTAGAGGGTGCTAAACAATTTCATCCATGAATCGAACTAGAAAGATAGAGTAACAACATGACAGTATCATATACTACAAGTGTCTAACACTAAGTGGGAGAGAATACAACCTTTGTAGACCTTCTCCTAGACTCCTTGGATCGATAGAGGTTTGAATCGGTTGGCTTGTCTCCTTCCGAGTCCACGATGATCCACCAAGAAGTCTCTTTGCACCAAGCTCCAAGCTTCTCTTGATCAAGGATGAAGAAGAAGCTAACACTCCACTCAACTAGGCAAGACCAAAGTTGAATGGTGATTTGGGTTTTGATCTCAAGTAAAAACCTTTTCTTTTAATCATTTCTCTTTCTTTTGAAACCCTAGTGAGCTTTGAGGAGAAAGAGGAAGAAGGAGATGACTCAAGCTAAACTCATAAGAATAATGAGAACAATGATAATGATAACCCTTGCTCAACTCAAGAGAGTAAGATAGAGTATCATGCCAAACTATGGTTACAAAATATCTAGATATTTTGTAACTTGAGTTTAAGCAAAACCATGGGCCAAAACCATAGGCAAATGAAACCATGGTTTTCACTTGTCAATACAAGGAAATGATAGTTGAATAGTCAACCATGATTCCATTTGTCATTTTGCTTAATCTCAAATTAACAAAATATAAGTAAATATGCAACCATGTGAGTCTTGCATTGCCACCACAATTGTATCATCAACCATGATACATGTATGCTTGTATGTGTACATGCAAATCAACATATACATACACTCATGCATGCATCAAAAGAAATAGGTTTTAATAAATGAGCTAATAGACTTATTATTAAATCAACACTTGATTTAATAACCCGGTCATATCTCATACGACCCGTCCAATAGTAAACTCCCGAATAAAATACGGCATCCAATACACGCATTTAATCGAGCTCCCACGCATATCACATATGCACCCCAAATCATTTCGCCTGAGCTAGGAGACTCCTTTGTGGGACTCTAAGACTCGTCAATACGCTAGCAGTAGGCAGTGATCACATCACATGCCCACAAACCGTTAGCGGCACCAGCAGTACGTAACGGCTCCTAGTTATTAAGCGATCAGAAGAAACACAAGCAAACCTGCTAAAACTCCTGTCGAGCCAACTGGCAACACATACCGTACAGTCCGGCCTCTTGGTCAAATATGCTGCATATCAGGTCTAGGGATGGTATCGTCGACCCCAATAACTCAGATAAGTCATGCCGGTATATGGCTCATAACAGATCGAGAAACTACTGATAACACTTATCAGTAAATCTCAGCAGCCCTGCCCAGGGACTTCCTGTTATAGCCAATCATACATGGTCCAACATCAACCCCCAATATCGGGAGAGATGAAACCCCTCCTATCGCTCATTGCATCCATGTGCCTCGGGATTGTACCCAAAATCCACCTGTTTGTACGACTCGATAGAGCCGTGGTGCGGTGGAGATCAAAGTACAGTGGAAGACACACAAGACTCTATGACGATCTCGGGTCTACAGACTAACTTGTACCAGTGTCACCTGAGAACTGCTATCCGACGATAGATATAATACCACATAGGAGTTCTCGGCGAGTCCGTTAGGTGTACCCAGTCTCCACTAAGCACCCATATACGATCTTTGGTGTCACCACACCAATGGATATGGGATCATCCATCGCCCATCATATGGGACAAGCAACGTATATGCTAGTCTACTCTGGCGATATCGATGCCCCGTCTCGATACACCCATGACTAGGAACATTTCAAGGATATGCTCATAGACTACTCTGTCCCACTAGTATGATCCGCATCATAATCTCAGTAGTCCTGCATCATCCTAAGGGCTATATCAACATGTACCAAATGAATGAAAGCACGATCAAATGAACATGTCAAGATAAAAGATGCAACTAGATAGCATACTATCATGTCGAGCAAGAATGTCCCCTGAATATATATATATATATATATATATATATATATATATATATATGTATATGTATATAAACATACCGGTACATACACTATCATATAATGTCCTCTACGGAATACATATATCCAACAATCTCCCACTTGCACTAAGGCCAATTATTGGAGTATCTCATACCCAACACCTCAAAAGTTGCTCATGCTGCGGCAAAGGGAGGGCCTTGGTGAGTGGGCCCACGGTGTTATCTTTTGTATCTACTCTCCGAATCTCGATCTCGCAGCGATCAACTATCTCCCGCATCAGATGATATCGCCTGAGGATGTGTCTGGATCGCTGATGGGACTTGGGCTCTTTGGCTAATGCCATAGCCCCATTATTATCACAATACAAAGATATTTGATCAATAATGGTCGGAACTACTCCTAGCTCCGAGACGAACTTCCTCATCCAGATGGCTTCCTTGGCAGCATCATTTGCAGCAATATACTCAGCTTCCATCGTGGAGTTTGCAACGGTATCCTGTTTGGAAATCTTCCAACACACCGCCACTCCATTGAGGGTAAAGACAAACCCAGAGATAGATTTGCTGTCATCCTTTTCACTTTAGAAGCTCGAATCGGTAAAGGCCTCCATTCGGAGATCTCTGTTACCATACACCAAGAACATTTCTTTAGTCCTTCGCAAGTACTTAAGAATGTTCTTCACCGCTGTCCAGTGATTCTCCCCTGAGTTGGATTGATACCTGCTTACTACACCTAGTACATAAGCTACAACAGGGCGTGTACACAACATCGCATACATTATAGATCATATAGCAGAAGCGTAGGGTATAATGCTCATGCGAGCTCTCTCTTCATCGGTCTTGGGAAAAGTCCTTAGAGAGAGTGACACCATGACTAGCGGGTAAGAAACCCCTCTTGGAGTCTTCCATACTAAACCTCTTTAGGATTGTGTTAATGTACCTGGTTTGGGACAATCCCAATAACCTTTTAGATCTATCCCAATAGATCTTTATGCCCAATATGTAGGAGGCATCACCCAGGTCCTTCGTCGAGAACCTTTGTGATAAGAAAACCGATTGTAGCATAGGAACGTTGTTTCCTATCAGAAGAATGTCATCCACGTACAATACGAGAAATGTGACAGTACATCCCACAATCTTCTTATAAACACAAAGTTCATCTGGATTTTTGATGAAATCAAACTCTTTGATAACATCATCAAAATGGATGTTCCAACTCCGTGATGCCTGCTTTAATCCATATATGGATTTAAGCAACCTACATGCTTTCCCGCTGCTCCTACTATCAATGAAGCCCTCTGGCTGATCTATATAAACGCATTCTTCTAAATCACCGTTTAGAAAAGCCGTTTTAACGTCCATCTGCCAGATTTCATAGTCATAGTGAGCAGCAATAGCAAGTAGGATCTGAATGGGTTTAAGCATGGCTACAGAGGAAAAGGTTTTGTCATAGTCCAGTCCTTGTCTTTGTCGAAATCCTTTCGCCACTAGCCTTGCCTTATAGGTCTCTACCTGCCCATCTACACCGGTCTTTCTCTTAAAGATCCATTTGTATCCTACGGGTTTTACCCCAGAGGGTACAACATCCAAAGTCCACACTTTGTTGGTGTATATAGACTCCATTTCAGATCTCATGGCATCCAGCCACTTCACAGAGTCACCACTCGTGATAGCTTGCTGAAAACTGGTAGGGTCATCATCATCCATGATGCAGTCTTCTCCATCACCATCAACGAGAAAGCCCTAGTATCTCTCCGGTGGGCGAGAAGTCCTACCAGATCTACGGAGTGGCTGAGGTTCATTAAGTTCTGTTGCAACATCAGGTTCAACCAAGTTGTCATTTGTAATTTGTGTTTCTAGAACCTCATTTTGATCTACTACATTGCCATTAGTATTATTTGGAAAAAATTTCATTTTCTAAAAATGTGGCATTCTGAGAAACAAACACCCTTTGTTCCTCTTTATGGTAGAACAAATACCCATATGAATCTTTGGATATCCCACAAATTAATATTTGAACGATTGTGTCTCGAGTTTGTCCGGATTCTGCTTTTTGACAAAAGCTGGACAACCCCAAATCTTAACTCGCTTAAGAGATGGTCTCTTCCCATACCATATCTCATATGGAGTGGTAGACACGGTCTTGGTCGGAACCCTATTCAACAGAAAAGCTGCAGTCTCCAATGCATGCCCCCAAAAGGAGATGGGCAACTTAGCATCACTCATCATGGATCGTACCATATCTAATAGGGTTCGATTCCGCCGCTCTGACATACCGTTGTGCTGTGGTGTGTAAGGGGGGGTGAGCTGAGAGAGAATCCCATTATCTTTTAGGAAGTTCAAAAACTCTGTACTAAGATACTCACCGCCTCGATCCGATCGAAGTATCTTGATACTCAATCCGGTCTGCTTTTTTACTTCAAGTTTGTACTTCTTGAATTTCTCGAAAGCTTCAGACTTATGCTTTATTAAAAACACATGACCGAATCTTGAGAAATCATCAGTAAAAGTTATGAAGTAAGAAAAGCCGCCTCGCGCATGTGTAGACATTGGCCCATATACATCACTATGTATGAGGCCCAAGAGCTCAGTAGCTCTTTCTCCGTGTCCAGTAAATGGAGTTTTGGTCATTTTACCTTTGATACAAGACTGGCAAGTCGCATAAGATTTATACTCAAAAGAATTTAAATATCCATCTTTATGAAACTTGTTTAGTCTTGTTTCATTAATATGACCAAGTCTACAATGCCAAAGAAAAGCTTCATTTATATCTGAAAATTTCCTTTTGTTTGTGTGTTGATTAAGGACATATATCCCGTTATTAAGTGTACCACAACCAATCAACTCTTGATTTAGTTTAATGTTCATAATATTATCCTGCAATACGAAATGATATCCTTTATTGTCAAACAAAGAAACGGATATTATATTACAAAGCATACTTGGTACAAAATAACATGGGTTCAAAACCAATATACAACCCGATGGCAACCCCAGATGATACTCTCCTACTGAAACTGCATGTACATTGGAACCATTTCCAACTCGGAGAGTATGATCACCTGTCTTCAAAAACCTGCCATTTCTCAACCCCTGAAAAGAATTACAGATATGAGAACCCGGACCAGTATCCAATACCCAGGAAACAGAGTTTATAAAAAAACAATTTTCGGTTACGAACACACCTGACGCTGAAGCATCACCATGCTTCTTTTTCTTGAGACCAAGGTACTCAGTACAGTTCCGCTTCTAGTGTCCCGTCTTCTTGTAGTAGAAACATTCTCCTTTTCCCGACTCCACAGCTTTGGATTTGTCCTTTCCCTTTGCCTTTTTATTCCACCTCTCGGCTTGGTGGATTTCTTCTTGCTCTTTCCCTAAGCCTTGGCTTTCGGGATGGAAGAAGTAGATTGTTCAACAAGCAGGGAGGGAGACTTCGCCTTAAGCGTGCTCTCCGTATTTCTCAACATATTGAGAAGTTCGGGTAATGATTTCTCCATGCTATGCATGTTGAAGTTCACTATGAAAAGAGCAAAGGCAGAGCGAAGAGACTGTAGAACAATATCCGTATATTGCTCGTTGTCCATTTCCCATCCGAGGGCCTCAAGCTCTTAAATAAGAGCTATCATCTTAAAAACGTGATCTCCTACTGGTGTGCTAGGAGCCATCCGCATCTGAAACAACTTTCGAGATGCTTCGTATTGAAGGATACGAGGCTGCTCCCCATACAACTCCTTTGTATGGAGAAAGATGGATTGAACATCCATCTCCTCGTGCTGCTTTTGATGTGTATTGTCCATTGATGTAAGCGCGAGGCATTTGGCGGTGGCACAGTCAATATCCCACGTTTTGCGGATCTCCCTATCCGCTAAAGAAGATTCAGGGCCTGGTTTGGGCGGGGCTGTGGCAGTGAGGACATATGATAATTTATCATATGTGAGAGCAATGTTAATGTTCCTCAGCCAGTCTTTATAGTTTGGTCCAGTAAGCTTATTTTTCTCTAACAGTAGCTTAAGTCCAGTCATGGTTATCTGCTATTAGGAGAGAGAAAAAAATACACTCAGCGAAAACTCTTGCAAAGATTAGATTGGTTTATTATCTTATCTAATCGATATCTCCCACTTCTTTTATCAAATTCTCCTTCAAACATTAAAAGGAAAAATTAGCCAGGATTAATTACATTCTACAACTTCGCTAACCGTTCAGCCAGGCCAGTGCCGGTACTTCTGAGGGACGTTCTCCGTGCTTTCGCACGGACCTAATTAAATAAACCTCATTTTCCCAGAGGCGTAGCCCTGTTGACACCTTTCTAGACACCTAATGTGTTAGCTAATTATAAAGTGCAAAATTCTCCCGGGAGTAACTATTGCTCACAGTGGGATCGGGATCCTACTATCATATAGAAGGTATGCAATATCATTGCAAATTTCAACACTTGAAACTCCCGATATGGTTTTTACCCCTAGCACTTATGACCTTGACTATAATCAACATATCATAAGTATTAGTCAAGTTCTACCCGTCATATCATGATTAATTAGACCCATCTATATGACCCTTGACTATAATCAATATAATCACATGAATGTCCTAATTAATCCCATCATATGTTGTGTAGGAAGACATCACTTAGCTACCGTACACTACGCCTTGACTATAATCAACATACGTAGCACGAATACTAAGTACTCTACTTCCTAAAATGACGGAAGGCTGCGTATAGTTTTTAAGAAAACCTTTAACGCTTCGGACTTGATATCGTTGTAGAATCTAATGGTTTTAAAAGGAGTGGCTTAAGCTCCGCCTTTTGAAATCTTGCTTTTTCATAAAAAGCCGAGTAGGTTTCAAATCTGATTTTACAACATCTTTTTAGGTTTCTTTTGTTTACATTAATCATATTAATGTAGTCCAATCATTTAAGTCTACGCTTATGCTATCCGCATTTGCCACATTGCCCCGTTATGAACCGTTAGGTTACTTAACTAACGGCATAGTGGGGCGGGACTAGCGCGGATGCAAAACATAAGCAACGTTTATTATATATCATATATATAATATTTCATTCATCTCAGCATATTAAGTAATCACATTACAGAATATCCACAGCAGAAGCACATACATGAAAATTCAGGATACACTAGGAGGTCCGTATTTTGTATTTAGCCAACAATAGAAAATACGGATTCTACGGTCACGATAAATAGCTAAGCCCACATCCCTAGACCCCTACGAGAGTGGCAAGTGACCCTACCAATTCTAGAGTTTAGGTCACCAGGTCTTGACTCCTCGAGATGGGCTCCCACTGAACCCTAGAATCCGGTCACTTGTGCTCCCCTTCTTGGGTCTATCCTAATGCGGAAAAGTAAATAATATACAACAATGGTGACATCATCCTCAACCTGGAAGTGCCCCAATAAAATAATATTACATACATTTAATTTTACATGAATGAAAAGAAAAACACTCATCTCACATAAAACCCCCAGTATTCATTCGCGACGATCTTGCACATCATATCTCAGCAACACATAATATCACATATCATCAACGTAAGAAAGTATACGTACCCCAATTGTCGTTAATGTATAGCAACGAAACTGGAGATACACTACATACTACACTTACGGTCGCAAAAAAGAAAGTGAAAAACTACAACAATTGGAATCGACACAGTCTTTAGACATCATATACCCGGAATATCACATATTCAGGATTTCATGCCTAACAATGCAAATCTTATATTTAGGTCTCAACTATGAAAACACCTTTTCAAAAGAAACCGGGTAATTCAACAAGATTCCAGATTCTACCGAGACCGAAATATTAGACTTGCATGCAACTAATTACTTTTCACAAAACTAATTGGTGTAGATTCCAATTATTGTATCACATCACAGATATTTAGACAATGTTAAACATTTCAATTGAATCAACAAGCACCCAAAAATTACCTCGATAAGCTCAACACTTGAGCAAAGTTAAAGTACCCAAAAACGAGCCACAGTACCTATGATATCAATCAGTAGAAGGCCCAAACTAATGCCTCACCTATGACACCGCGGAACTACGACAAACCCTAAGGTTTAGTCGCGGTTCCGAGGGCATAGAATCAAGTTAGGGTTTTTGTTCTTCTAGAGGGTCCATAGAGTTACTTGCACGACTATCGAATATAGTTAACTTAAGAAAATCCCAACACTTGGAAATTTTCAGCGAAGGCAATGGGGGGTTATTGATGTTCGCTTGAACTGTTAAATAGCATCCAAGTTACCATTACAATGTTAAAAAATACAATTACGAAATTCTCCGAATAAGGTCCTAAGCACAATTTGCATCACAAGAAAATTTGGCCTAAACAAAAAATACCTGAAACCCCAAAACCAAAACACCAGAGCACAGAAAATTTTTGAAGCAGAACAGGGGAGGGGGGACCGGCCTGCTCGGATTTTGAGGGGGGGCTCAGCCAAAATCCGAGGAGAATGCTTCAATTTTGTTTTGTGCTCCTAGTATTGTGTCAGTAAGCTTCTGCAGCTGTTTGAAATTTTTTTTAGCACTTTAAAAAATCGAAAGAGAAGCAAAGTTTAAGGGATGCAGTTTTGTTAATTTAGGGTTGTTTTGTTTCCGTATTATTTCTAAAATTGTCTATATTTCTAGCTTGGCTCTGATACCACTGTAGGTCAGGCAGCCACCTCATCCAATGGGGTCACCGTGGCACCAACGGGTCTCTCAGCAGCTATATTTTACGCATGCCCCCTCGCGAGGACTACAACCTGCCGGAACACCTTCCGGTCTTGGGACACCCTAAGGGTAAGAGCCTATGCTTCGCCACACTGTCAAACAGTGAGAACCCCCCATAGGTCGACATCCAATGCCTAGTAGCTTTGATACCACTGTAGGGATTCTATAGCACCACACTAGGTTAAGGGTAGCATCACACATGCTATAACAAAAATTTTAGAGGGTGCTAAACAATTCCATCCATGGATCGAACTAGAAAGATAGAGTAACAACATGATAGTATCATATACTACAAGTGTCTAACACTAAGTAGGAGAGAATACAACCTTTGTAGACCTCCTCCTAGACTCCTTGGATCGATAGAGGTTTGAATCGGTTGGCTTGTATCCTTCCGAGTCTACGATGATCCACCACAAAGTCTCTTTGCACTAATCTCCAAGCTTCTCTTGATCAAGGGTGAAGAAGAAGCTAACACTCCAATCAAGTGGGCAAGACCAAAGTAGAATGGTGATTTGGGTTTTGATCTCAAGTAAAAACCTTTTCTTTTTAATCCTTTCTCTTTCTTTTGAAACCCTAGTGAGCTTTGAGGAGAGAGAGGAAGAAGGAGATGGCTCAATCTAAACTCATAAGAATAATGAGAATAATGATAATGATAACCCTTGCTCAACTCAAGAGAGTAAGAGAGAGTATCATGCCAAAATTGTTAGTGTATATGCCCTGGAGGCCATTACTGTATCATACTAGCATGTATATTACTTGATGGAAGCTTGGGATATTCACAGTTGTATATACAATCTTGCTCGAAATGGTAGTATGCTACTTGGTTTGTCTCTACTTCAATATGTGCATGTGTTTCTTTTAGCATATCGCTTATATAACATATTAGTAGAGCCCTTAGGATCATTGCTTGATTACCAGCGTTGTGATGGCGCTCACACTCATGGGGGCTGGGTAATCCATAAGCACATCCTTATACAGGTCCCTAGTCGATGGACTATCGAGACAGGGCATCGATACTCCGGAGTAGACAAGCGTATGCGCTTCTCATCCCAGCGTGGGAGACGGTCTGTCCCACAGCCGTCAGTACGTCGTACTTGAGATAGTATGCGGGTGCTCGTTAGGTTACGAGTACACTGGACAGGACTCGTCGGGAACTGTTGGTTGGTATTATACCTATCGTCAGTTATCGGTTCCCAGGCGACATGAGTACAGCTTAGTCCGCTGACTTGACACTGTCACTTCGCCTCAAGTGTGTTCCCACTGTACTTTGATTACTACCCTACCATGGCTCAAAGGAGTCGTGCAAACAGGTAGTAGTTGGGTGCAGTCCCGAAGCACTTGGAGGCAGTGACGGTTAGACAGGATTCGTCTCTCCCGGTATTGGGGGATGACATCGCGCTGTGTCCAGGAGAGCCATTACACAAGTAGTCCCTGGCCAGGGCAAGCGAGGTATACTGGTAGGTTTCCAGTGTTATCTCAGGGTGTTCTGGGCTACACTCCGACACGACTTGTACCGCTATTAGGGGACTGACGTTTACCGCCCCCTAGGCCCGCCATGCGATGTATCAGACGAACAGACCGGACTGTACGGATACTGTCACATTCAGGCTCAGTAAGAGTTCAGATAGGGTCACCTCGTCAGTCTTCTTATCGGCATCTACCTGGGGACCGTTACGTATACCTAGTGCCGCTTGCGGTCTGTGGTTAAACCCACTGCCAGCGTAGTATCGAGTCTTTAGAGTCCTACACAGAGAGTTATTCGCCTTTAGGCAAAATGAGTAGAGGTCGCATGGTTTTGCGACATGGTTCATTCACATCCGCGCACTTGTGCACGTTTGCTGTCCGGACAGCTTATACTAGAGGGCTTTGGATTAAGCCAGATCCTAGTATATAATTTGGGATTGGTTTTATCTCGTTGTATTCGTGTTCCTCGGATCACGAGTACGGGTGCGTATGCACAGTTGACTGAGACAGAGGCAGAGGACTTTGATTAGGGTTAATGACCATTGTCATTTTGTTAACCCTAATGCTTATGTGTGTATTATAATTAATTGATATTAGTTATATATAATTGTGCATGGTTAGGGTTGTTGACATTTTGACCATACTTGACTTGTTGACCTTGGTTGACACTTTGACCATCATCATTCCATATAAAAGATGCTCTTTGATCCTTGCAATTTGCATTTAATATGAAATGATAATGGTCAAGTCTTGATTAAACCATGACAATTATCTTGCTAATTTACTTTTTACAATAATTCACACATATATGTGAGAATGGCTCTTTATTCTCTCATTCTATCATATAGTTTCTCTCTCCTCCTCTTCCTCTCTCTCAAGCTCTCCCCTCTCATGTGTTGAGAAACACTTGAGCTTGAGATAAACCTCTCCAAAGTAATCTCTACTCTCATCCAAGGTTATAGGATTAGCACTTCTAGCACCTTAGTTACTTCTAGCTTGAAGTTGAAGCCAAAGGTTGAGGCTCTCGGGTGGATCCTTCTTCGACTAGAGAAGGCGACAAGGTGAGCACTTTCTTTCACTCCAAGGAGCAAGGAGAGAAGGACATAAAGCCCAAGGTATAACCTTTCTTGCATGTAGGTAAATTTAGTTAGCTTTTAGTTAGTTTTTATTTAGCAAAGATCCTCCTTAAGCTAGTCCATGTTGCCTAGTTCGATAAAAATCCGTTTTTTATTCCGTTTTCCGCCTCCCCGCAAGCACCGGGGTGGGCAACGTGGACTTACAGTGGTATCAGAGCCTAACTAAACATAAACTAGCTAGTTAGTAAAGTGTATGGAAGTTCGATCGGAAAAATCGCAAAACTAAATTTTCAAAACCCTAAGTTTCTGTTGAATTTTTTTCTGCTCTAAAAATAATAAATCATACTTCAAAAATCGGCTCAGGGTTTTGTCAAGAAGCACACCAAAAACGGTCCAGTGAACAGTTCAAAGCGCGGCGGTTCCGCGGCAAAATCATGCCTATTGCCGCGGAACCGCGGCCGTTTTGACTCCGTTCTGAACCGAGTTTGGTGCAGTATTCCTCTGTTAAGGTTTTGGCATTTTTAAGATAGTTTATTTCTGCCCAGATTTTCCAGAAAAGAAATTTGTATTTGGGGTGCCTATAAATCCGTATTTTTGATCGAACTTCACTACACTTTGACTAATGGGTTATATCTGTGATGTTTATATGTATTGAACGTCTGCTAATCGCTATACGTCGATTAGTGGGGGTTATACATATCTGTGATCTGTGTTTGTTGATGGTATGTGTATATGAATGCGTTCGATTGTCGCGGGTGAATAGCCGGGGGTTTTGTGAGACGAGAGTTTTCTTTTCTTTCATTCATGTAACATGTAAATTGATGTAATATTATTTGTATGGCCGCACAACCGGGTCGGGGTTGTAGCCGTCATTGTATAATTCTTTTTACTGCTTTTGCTCCTAGGATAGACCCATGGAGGGGGTGCACAAACTACCGGGTATCTCGAAGTGCCGAGTGGCTTACTCACAGAGTTGAGGGAGGTTGCTTTGCTTCGGGTACTTGGCGGGTAGTTTGCCGCACCCGTAGGGGTCTTGGGTGGGGTATTGGCTATTCACCGCGACCGTGTAATTCCCTTTTCGTTACAGGCTCGAACGGATTGCAGATTCCTAGTATATCCAATGTATTCATCTGTGATCTGTAATGTCTATCATTGCTATATATTTATATATGATAACTATTTAGGTGTTGCTTATGTTTTGCATCCGCGCTAGTCCAGCCCCCGCTCTGTCGTTAGTTAAGTAATCTAACGGGTGATAATAGGGCCCCGTGGCGAATGCGGATGGTATAAGCGTACACCATATTTTGGTTGTTTTCTGCAATGGTAGGATTAATTGATGGGACGCATTAAAAGAACTAATGCAAGAAAATAAACCAAGTAAAAGTCGATTTGAACACTTTGAAAACCACTCGGTTCTTTTCAAAACTAAACTTTTAAACGCGGAGCTTGAACCACTCCTTTTAAAAGCTATCTCATTCCATCGATTATATCAAGTTCACTACGTTCACGGTTTCGCCAAAACCATTCGTAGCCCTCTGTCATTCCACATGAATGGTTAAAAGTATTAAAGCTATGTATTTTGGCCAAAGTCAAGGCATAGTGATTGGTAGCTATTGGGTATTCATGTGCAGCATAGGTAGGTGCGTTGGTTTGGGACAGTCGTGCTGCCATTTTGGCCAAAATCAAGGGTAGGTACGGGTGGGTCCAAATTAACCAGGAGAATGACGGATAGAACTTGACATGTGACTTATGATATTTTGGCCAAAGTCAAGGTCATAAGAGCATGGGGCAAAAATCCACATCGGGAGTTTCATAAGTACTGAAACTTGCTAGCGCTGCATACCATTTGGAGTGTGATGATTCTGGTAGGATTCCTTCGATTTTGTCACGCGATGATATTTGGATCCCGATCCTACTGTGAGTATATGCTACTCCTCGGGAAAGTTCTCACTTAACGATCAATGCTATAAACCCAGTAGGTGTCTAGAAAGGTGTTAGCGGGGCTACGCCCACAGGGAAAAGAGGTTACTTAATTAAGGAACTTCGTGAAAGCGTTGGAAAACCTCCCTCGAAGTACCGACACTGGCCTGGCTGAACAGTTAAACAAGTATTGTACGGTGAGATTGATCCCGACTAATTTTTTTTTTATGGTTTAAGAAGGGATTCGAGAGACAGTGGGAGCCATCCTGTTTAGACAAACTAAAAACCACTCTAAACTTGCAAGAGTATCATGCTAAAGTGTTTCTTTTCTCTCTCCTAATTGCAGCGACCATTCAACATGACCGGACTTAAGTTATTACTAGATAAAAACATACTGACAGGGCCAAACTACAATGATTGGCTCAGGAATGTCAAGATGGCAATCACTTACGACAAGTTGGGGTATATCCTTACCACCAAAGCTCCCCCTGTCCCAGGTCCCACCTCCAGCGTCGCGGATGTAGAAATCCGTAAGACATGGGAGATAGATTGCGCGAAGGCCAAATGCCTCGTACTTTTCTCGATGGACAACGAACATCAGAGGAGGCACGAGAATATGGACCTAGAGTCCATATTTCTCCATACAAAAGAACTGTATGGAGAGCAGTCTCGTACCGCAAGATACGAAGTGTCGAAGAAGCTATTTTCGGCAAGATTGGCCGTCGGATCATCGGTAGCGGAACACGTGCTTAAGATGATTGGCTACATAGAGGAGCTCGCGGACCTTAGGACTACGTTGGAGAATGAACTCTACACTGATTTGATTCTCCAGTCCCTTCCTTCCACTTACGCCCAGTTTATCCTTAACTTCAACATGCAAGGAAAGGAGGTTGAACTTTCCGAACTTCTGAACATGTTGAGGAGTGCTGAGGGCACCCTACAGAAAGGTAGGGAGACATCCACTTTGTTTGTAGGAGGATCTTCCTCTTCTAGGTCCAGGGCGAAAGCCAAGGGTAAGAAGAAGAAAGCCCCCACCAAACCAAGAGGTGGTGTCAGTAAAGTGGATACGAATGGAAAAGGAAAGGCAACAAAGGTAGCGGGAAAGCTGATAGGGAAGGAAGAATGCTTCTACTGTCACAAAAGTGGACACTGGAAACAGGATTGCAAGGCTTGGAAAGCCAGAACCCAGGATCTGAAGCGAGTTGCGGCTTCAGCTTCAGGTGTGTATGTTATTGAAAACTGTTTATCAATAAACTCTACATCCTGAGTATTGGATACTGGATCAGGATCTCATATCTGTAATTGTTTGCAGGCGTTGAGAAAGCATAGAGTTTTGAAGGCAGGTGATATGACCCTCAGAGTTGCAAACGGAGCTAGCATGGATGCTGAGGCCGTGGGGGACTATCACCTGGGATTGTCAGATGGACACTTTTTGGTTTTGCGTAGTTGTTATTTTGTACCAAATGCAACCTGTAATATCATTTCTGTATCTTTATTATCTAAAGAAGGTTATGAATTTGCATTTGTAAGTAATGTAGTGAAAATTCACCTTAATCAAGCTCTGATTGGGTCATGTACATTAAACAACGGTATATACGTATTAAACCAACCACAGATTTTCAATATCCAGAATACACACAAAAGAAAGTCTCCAGAAATCAATAAAACTTTCTTATGGCATTGTAGACTGGGTCACATCAATGAGAGAAGGTTGACTAAGTTACATACAGAAGGATATTTGGATCCGTTCGAATATCAGTCATATGCAACTTGTCAATCCTGTCTCAAAGGAAAGATAACAAAGACTCCGTTCACTGGACACGGAGTAAGAGTGAGCGAGCTCTTGGGACTCGTACACAGCGACGTGTGCAGTCCAATGTCTACACATGCACGAAGGGGTTATTCTTACTTCATTACTTTTACGGATGACTTTTCAAGGTACGGATATGTCTTCTTAATGAAACATAAATCCGAGGCCTTTGAAAAATTCCAGGAATACAAGAATGAAGTAGAAAAACAACAGGCAAAAGTATCAAGGCACTGAGATCTGATCGAGGTGGTGAATACTTGAGTGCCGAGTTCCTGGGTTACTTAAAAGAGAATGGAATTCTCTCTCAGCTTACTCCTCCATACACTCCGCAACATAACGGTGTATCGGAGAGACAGAACCGAACCTTATTGGATATGGTACGGTCCATGATGAGTAACGTTGAGTTGCCGTGATCGTTCTTGGGATATGCGCTAGAATCAGCTGCATACCTTTTGAACCGAGTTCCAACTAAGACTGTGCCTACTACACCATATCAGATGTGGTGTGGGAAGAGACCCTATCTTAATCACATTAAGACATGGGGATGTCCAGCTTTTGTAAAATGGCAGCATGCGGACAAGCTCGAGGCACGCTCGGTACAGTGCAAGTTTGTGGGATATCCAAAGAACTCCAAGGGATATTTCTTCTATTGCGAAGAGGAACAAAAGGTTTTTGTTTCTCGCCATGCCCACTTTCTAGAACACCAATTCATAGAAAAAGAAATAAGTGGGAGCGCAATAGAACTGGAAGAAATTCCAGAACCACGAGCTATTACTGAAAGCTAAGTAGAACCAGAGGGTTCGAAAGATCAGGACATTCCCACGCCACTCCGCAGGAGTAGTAGGCAGTCTCATCCGCCCAAGAGATACTACGGTTTTCTCATAGACGGGGATAGAGAGGATTGCATCATAGATTGTGATGAGCCTACTAGCTTCCAGCAAGCCATTCAGAGCGTCGACTCGGTAAAATGGCTGGATGCAATGCGGACCGAAATGGAGTCCATGTACACCAACAAAGTATGGACGTTGGACATTGCTCCAGATGGGCTAAAACCCGTAGGATGCAAGTGGATCTTCAAAAGGAAGATTGGTGTAGATGGACAGGCTGAGACCTATAAAGCTAGACTGGTTGCAAAGGGTTTTCGTCAGCGACTTGGTTTGGACTATGACGAAACCTTTTCTCCAGTAGCTATGCTGAAATCCATTCGGATCCTTCTTGCCATTGCTGCCTTCCACGATTATGAAATTTGGCAGATGGACATAAAGGCCGCTTTTCTAAATGGACATTTAGAGGAGTGTGTCTATCTGGACCAGCCAGACGGTTTCATTCAGAGTGGGAGCAGCGGAAAGATGTGCAAGTTACTTAAGTCCATTTGTGGACTAAAGCAGGCATCGCGGAGTTGGAACATCTGTTTTGATGAGACGGTCAAGGAATTTGGCTTTATCAAAAATACAGATGAACCATACATCTATTGTAGATTTGTAGCGAGAACTGTAGTATTCCTCGTTTTATACGTGGATGACATTCACTTAATAGGAAATAACATTCCTATGCTACAATCTGTCAAGGGGTTCTTGTCACACAGGTTCTCCATGAAAGACCTGGGTGATGCCTCATACATTCTGGGGATCCGGATCTACCGTGACAGATCCAAGAGGATTTTAGGACTCTCACAGTCCAGGTACATCGACACCATACTGAAAAGATTCAGTATGGAAGATTCCAACCGCGGTAATCTACCGGCTTGTCACGGGATCACCCTCTCCAAAGAGATGTCTCCCAAGACTGATTTGGAGAGGGATCGCATGTCTATTATACCCTACACTTCTGCGGTAGTCTCTATAATGTATGCGATGTTGTGAACCAGACCAGATGTGGCTTATGCACTGGGTGTGGTAAGCAGGTATCAGTCAAACCCTGGGGAGAAACATTGGATAGCGGTAAAGAACATTCTCAAGTACCTGAGAAGGACTAAGGAGATGTTCTTGGTGTATGGCGGAAAAGACCTCCAGATTGAGGCCTTTGCTGACTCCAGCTTCTAGAGTGACAAGGATGATTCCAAGTCCATGTCGGGTTTTGTTTTTACCCTCAATGGAGGGGCGGTGTGTTGGAAGAGCTCCAAACAGGAAACCGTTGCTGACTCGACCATGGAAGCAGAATACATCGCTGCATCTGATGCCGCAAAAGAAGCTATCTGGATGAGGAAGTTCTTGAAAGAACTTCAGGTGGTTCTGTCCATTGTTGATCCAATACCTCTGTATTGAGACAACAACGGGGCTATAACTTTAGCGAAGGAACCCAGGTCCCATCAGAAATCCAGACACATCTTGAGGCGGTATCACCTGATCAGGGAGATCGTGGATCGCCAGGAGATCGAGGTTCGGAGGGTTGCTTCAGAAGATAACACTGCAGATCCATTCACGAAGGCCTTACCCCAGACTCAGTTCGAGCGGCTGATCGAGATGATAGGTCTTCGATACGCCAGTACATGGCCTTAGTGCAAGTGGGAGATTGTTAGTGTATATGCCCTAGAGGCCATTACTGTATCATTCTAGTATGTATATTACTTGATGGAAGCTTGGGATATTCACAGTTGTATATACAATCTTACTCGAAATGGTAGTATGCTACTTGGTTTGTCTCTACTTCAATATGTGCATATGTTTCTTTTAGCATATCGCTTATATAACATATTAGTAGAGCCCATAGGATCTTTGCTTGATTACCAGCATTGTGATGGCGCTCACACTCGTGGGGGCTGGGTAATCCATAAGCACATCCTTATACAGGTCCCTAGTCGATGGACTATCGAGACAGGGCATCGATACTCCGGAGTAGACTAGCGTATGCGCTTCTCATCCCAGCGTGGGAGACGGTCTGTCCCACAGCCGTCAGTACGTCGTACTTGAGATAGTATGCGGGTGCTCGTTAGGTTATGAGTACACTGGACAGGACTCGTCGGGAACTGTTGGTTGGTATTATACCTATCGTCAGTTATCAGTTCCCAGGTGACATGAGTACAGCTTAGTCCGCTGACTTGACACTGTCACTTCGCCTCGAGTGTGTTCCCACTGTACTTTGATTACTACCCTACCACGGCTCAAAGGAGTCGTGCAAACAGGTAGTAGTTGGGTGCAGTCCCGAAGCACTTGGAGGAAGTGATGATTAGACAGGATTCGTCTCTCCCGGTATTGGGGGTTGACATCGCGCTGTGTCCAGGAGAGCCATTACACAAGTAGTCCCTGGCAAGGGCAAGCGAGATATACTGGTAGGTTTTCAGTATTATCTCAGGGTGTTCTGGGCTACACTCCGACACGACTGGTACCGCTATTAGGGGACTGACGTTTACCGCTGATCAGTCGAAAATAATGTATTTTTAACACGGTAATTTCCCTATCTTTTGCACTCATTTTGAAGTGTTCGGTATTCATATTTCACATATTAGCAAATCAGTCGTAAAATATCAGATTTCATGTATTAGAATTTTAAACCGACACTTTAAGGGAAATTAACCGCATTTCATGGCATCGCATCATTTCTGTATTTGCGCAACACTTGTCTTGAGTCTGTGCAGGAAAATACGGAAGAAAAACCAAAGAGCTGATCAAAATTACACCAACTCAATGAAATTAGATTTGGTAGCATTTCAGAAGGAGATATTAAATTCAACATATAAAATAAAGGCCCAAGAATCAGCCCAAGCTTGTACCATAAAGCCCAATCCCTAAGGCTCAAAAAGCGCCGCGGATCCGCGGCGGGAGCGTGCTTGCGCTGGGGATCCGCCGCGCTTTTGCCACGTCATCATCCAATTTTCAGTGTACAATTTGTATCGATGGGCCCACATTCCTTTCTGATACTTCAATCTCCAGAAAACCCTCAAAGCTAGTGCCAAATCAGCAAAGATCATTAAGCAAGGCTAAACATAATTAAGCTCCTAACTAACCTCTTCTAGAAGCTCCCTCCTAACTAATCACATCTAGAAGTTTCTCCTCTAACTAACTTTTGGAGGGAAATTCAAATTTCCTCAACAAACTTTAGAAGGGAAACTTAGAATTTGAAATCCTAGATCTAGGGTTTAGATATCTATAAATAGGAGCCTAAATTTAAGGGTTGGGGTGGTTCATCATTAGTTAGTCTTCTTTCATCATTCTAATTCTTCATCTTCTTCCACAAGTCTAGTGACAAGGCTTGTGCGAAACCCTAACCCTAATTCCACTCCAAATTCAAGATCTTGAGTACCAATCAAGCGAGAAGCCTTCAACCTTTTAGGAGCCAAGCCGATCTTCAATCGGGCAAGTGATCCAAGCCGATCCGCGTCCTACGGAGACGAGCGAAGCCAAATCGACGATCGAGTTCTTTCTCTTGTAGTTCTTGAGCGATTGTAACGAAATTGTTGATGTAAATAAAAGGTGAAATTCTTTAATCTTGCTTTCTTTTAATTCTTGCATCATGATTAGATCTCAATTTGTAATTGTTGTTCTTGTTGTGATGTTTGAGTAAAACTCCGCTCGTAAAGGAGTCGAGACGATTGTAGAATGATGATGTAATAAATCTTAATACGATTTTTAAGTCCTACGAGTTTTGTAAACCCTAGCAAGTTCAAGAATCGATGACCTAGTTTCGTAGCGATGCTTTCTTGATTGTGATTGCTCGAAATTAGGGATCTACGATCGTTTCTTGAATTTACTAGAGGCTAGAATGTGAATGATATCGACGAAAGAATAAGGGATAAGATGAAACCCTAGTTTCACAAGAAATCCCTAATTCTCGATCGATCATCATCGATCTAGTATCAATTCATCGAAGGATAAGAATACGTAATTGTAAGATTACATCACATCTATAGATCCGATCGATTCCTACGAGCCTCATTTCGATTCTTGATATTTGGTTTGGAAAAATCAACAAACGATCAATTCTTGATTCTATCTTTTAATGCTTTCTTAGATCTAGATTTTTCTCTTTCTTGAACTTCAAATATAAATCATGAATTGTTTGTTTTCTTTTCATTAAAGTTTCGACTCACCTAATTCAAAAGACGAATGATTACACTTTCCCTGTGGACGATCCGCACTCACTTACAATCTACAATCGGACACCGTAGTTGATTGCGGTCAAATATTTTTGGTTGTGATTTCTTTACAATTTTCATACTACACATCCAAGAAAATCATTCAATCAAATGGCGCCGTTGCCGGGGATCATTTGATAAACACAACAAAAATCATTCAATCAAATGGCACCGTTGCCGGGGATAGTGCGCTAATTGTTCGTATTTTGAAATTTGAGTTGAAAATTTTATTCCATCTAAATTTTGTGATCAAAATTCGTGCAAACACTAATACGTGTGTTGTGATGTGATTGCGAGGAAATCTGGAATCATTGAAGCTTGGATAAAATTTTTGTGAATATTCCAGAGAGCTGAGAAGTTCAATAGGAACAGTACCAAAAATTTTGAAGCAGTGATCTCTTCAACTTGAGGCGCTTCCGCGGCCTAAGTCGAGTTTTGCGGCGGTTCCGCGCCATTCCTATCTCTTCACTGCACCAAAATTCCTCTGTAACTTTCTATCTTTCTTATCTTCTTCTCTGTCTACTCCAATTAACACTTTGCTGCAGGTTTCTTTGCAATTAATCGCTGCGCCGCAAAAGCAAAATAAAAATTTGTGCGTGTTTTTGATTTTTGGTTGTTTGCATATTAATACGGAAATTAAGGGGCACGACCAAATCCAAATTAGGTGGGGAGTTCATTACCCTTCCTAGGCCCCGAAAATCGCAAAACTTGCATCCGCATTGACCCACATTAACTAAAAAATATCTAGAGATGACTCTAAGGACCGTCGCGCTCAATTAGGACAAGAGAAGGCCGTGGGTAATTCATTGCTTATCCGCGTTTTCTTGTGGTGCCTAAGGCGGGTGTGTCTAAGGCTAGTGGTTTTTAATTAGGCCCACTACTTACGTAGTGGAGTACCTTCCCACTTACCTGACACTTATCCGGCCACAGGGGAACAAAGAGGCAGTGGAGGATTCTATCCTGCGACTTGTCTTTTGGCAGTTAGGAGCGGTCTAGAGTCTGACCTAGGTGACCACTAGATTTTAGGGTTTTGCTTGTTGCATTTGTTGTGATCGCATCATTTTTCAAAAAAATCCGTATCATTTTTCAAAACAAACACCAACACTTCATTTCCTCTAATTATACCAACGCTGCCACTTGTGCTACAACCATTTAGCACAATGTTAGGCTGGACACGGGATTCCATTTCCCGTCTTGTCCGCGTTTCTTTTATCGACCCCAGAGTCAGTTATTCTTCGTCTTCTCCCCCACCACCCACCACACCCGCGATGGACCCAAATCCATCAAACTTTAACACTACTCTGCCACCGCCCGCAGGTGCGCAGAATCTTCCACGCATTTCTCTCCAAGAGAGATGCTATCCTACACGTGTTACCCTTCCCACCTATCTTTCTATACCACCTGCCATCGGGGAAAATTTTGAAATCAACCCCCAATTCATCAAGCTATTACCCAAATTTCATGGTCTTGATTCTGAAAACGCATACATGTTTATTTCCAAATTTGAAAACGTATGTGCTTTGATGGGGAATTCACAACTGTCTTTGGATGCTCTGCGTTTATGTCTTCTCCCATTCACTTTGTGCGATTTAGCCGAGAAGTGGCTTTACATCACACCCGCACATTCTATTTCAACATGGGACGAATTCGTTGCAGCATTCCTTAAGAAATTTTATCCCAATCACAAGACCGCCCGTGTTCGGAGCGAAATCTCTAAATTTACCCAACTTCCCAATGAACCATTTTGGAAATGCTTTGAACGGTTCAAGGATCTTCTTATCCAATGCCCTCATCACGGAATCTCCAGATGGGATTTGTGTCGAATTATCTATGAGGGTATTGATCTCACTACTAGACAGATGCTTGAAACCATGTGTCATTGCCAATTCCTATCTAAAGATGATGGTGAAGCTTGGAAATACTTAGAAGATTTAGCTCAAAACACATCACAATAGGAAAGTGTTAGACCACCACCACCTAGGGAAGATGTCAATCAGCTCGATGTTTCCGTCACCTTGAAAGCCGAAATGGCCGCAATACAAAGGAAACTCGACGCTATAGAAAATAAAATCTCTTCAGCCTCCCTAAACCAATCTACACTTCCCAAAACCGTGTGTGGCTGCTGTTCAAACCCTTCACATTTGACGGAAGAATGTCCTTTGAATGTACCGTTTCAAGGTCACACTAATACTTCACTTCAGCAAAGACCTGGAAACTATCCCTCTTCTTCCTCATATAATCAAGATTGGAGGAATCACCCGAACTTTGCTTGGAACCAATCACAATCTCAAAATACGGTTCCAATCCTAAACAATTTTCAAAGGGTCCCTCCACTACAACAGCAACCACCACTTCAATTTAGTCAGCACCCCTTCCAACCGCAAAATTTTCAAAATCCTGCCAACACTTTTGCACTACATGAAAACTCTTTGCAATTGGCCGGTACTGATAATATCTCTGCACTGGTGCAAACCTTGGTTACTTTCATGAAACAATCCATCCAAGAGTCGGCAAGTTTTCAATCTTCCATCGATAATATGATAAAGATCATTCTCACTCAAAATGAGAATATCAAATCAATGGAAGCTCAAATTGAACGAATAACAGCCGAAATAAGTGCTAGAGAAGAAGGGAATCTTCCATCTCAACCCGTACCTGATCCTAGACCTTCACATTGCACTAATGTGGACGCTTTTACAACGTTGAGATCTGGAAGAGTGCTAGACAATCATTTGGGTGAACAAATTGATAATGATGAATTGATCATTAACACCCCGGCTTCAACTTCCACTTCCACTCACACTTCTATTTCTTACCCTATTTCGTCTAACTTACCTTCTTCTTCCGAGCCTATTCTCCGTGTTCCCAAAGGCTCGAACCCTCCACCCACCTCATCTTTTCCACCCCCACAAACTTCTCTACAAATGTTAGACCCAACACTTATTGATAGAGCTCCATTTCCAAATAGGTTGAGGCCCAAGAAACATGATGCCCAAATGGAGAAGATTGTGGACATGTTTAAGGAAGTTAACATCAACATCCCTCTCCTATATGCTATTCAACAAGTTCCGTCCTATGCAAAAACTCTTAAGAACTTGTGCACTAGGAAGAGGAAGACTCAAGTGCCTAAAAAAATCTTCATGTCGAGTACTGTAGACACGGCTTTTCCCCAATAATTACCACGGAAACGTAAGGACCCTGGTTGTCCTACTATTTCCATTTTTATTTGGGAGAAACACATCAACCGTGTGTTACTTGACCTTGGCGCTAGTGTTAACTTACTTCCTTACTCGGTATATGAGCAACTAGGTATCGGAGTGTTAAAGCCCTCGAACATAACTCTCCAGATGGCTGATCGATCAATCACCAAACCTAGGGGTGAACTGGAGGATGTGTTAATAAAAATCGGGGAATTTGTATTCCCTGTGGATTTTATTGTACTTGATACACAGCCTGTAGCGAACCCACGGAATCAAATTCCGGTGATTTTAGGTCGCCCCTTTTTGGCCACTTCCAACGCAATAATCAACTGTCGTAATGGTTCTATGACCCTATCTTTCGGGAATAGGTCAATAGAGCTGAACATTTACAAGTTGGGAAGTGTACCCTCCGAACCTACTGCTCAGGTATGTTCTGTCGACTTAATGGATGTCGACAGCAGCGAATTTGATGATCCTCCTGATATCGACCTTGACTCTTTTCATACGTTATTGTTTGACCCAATTATGTATCATACACATACGAACTCTTCCACCGAGATGTCCGGATCAACAATTAACACGGATTATGAACTGTTCTTAGAGTCTGAAGATCACCCCGTACTTTGTGATGACATTATTCATCGGGGTATAGATGGAACTTTTGAGGAGATCTTCGCTGATGAACTCGCATTTTTGAATGACACGGGTGTTGAGATGAATCATCTCCCAATCAATGAAATTGAACCTCCACCCCTTCTTTTGAACTGTAAAAAGAATGCGAGTAATCCATCACATTCACTGCATCATCTCTCCAATATGAGACGCACACACATTCTATTCCACCACTTAACCTTTCCCCACTTCTTCTTCCACCAACCAGAGCACTGCATTGATAAAATTTTTGAATGGTTGGTGTTAACATTCGGTCTTTGCAAAGCTTGGCATCGACCAATGATTTTTGACCCCCACTTGTGATTTTAAAAGATCAACATTGCATAACTCAAGTTTGGGGGGGGATATTTTTTCTGGCTCTTGAAAAGAAAATTTTACAAAAAGATGAGCCAAAAATAAGTCTGGGGGAGGTTCTTCACTTAAATATTTTTTCCTCACTAATAAATTCCTCCCAAGCTTACAGTTTTTTTTCGAGATTTAGCGGAAGGCAACAGTGAGGACACTATTGAAAACAAGTTTGGGGGAGGTTTGTGCTTATTTTCGCATCATTTGCATATCATTTGCATAAGCACAAAACATTTTTTTGAAAACCATAAAAATTTAAAAATTTTCAAAATTATAAAAATATTTTTTGTACATAAATAAGATAATAAAAGTTTAGATAGTGAAAAATTACATCCATGAGATTAGAAAAATTTAAGAAAACTAAGAAAATTAGAAGTTTTCTTATACGAACAAGTAATAAGTAGTTATGAGCCGTTGTCCCAAGGGTTAGTAAGATGAAAGACGTCACTAATCTGAGGATAAAAATAAGTCTGAAAAATAGTTTCTATTCTGAAAAGCCAAACATTTTGAACGTTGATACCCTGCTATTCGCACTTACACACGTCTTGAAGCCTGGGATAGTAGAGGATACCTTGAAATGATCTTGTCTTAAAGCCAAAAGTATGAAGGAAATAAAAGAAAAAAAAATGATGAATAAAAAATATAAAGTGGTGAGAAAAATGGACACTGGTTTTGTTATCACCAAGGGCAATAAAAAATGTATAGCGAGGGTGCCTCTTCACCTAGTGCCCTAAGGCCAACTGGTCTGGGAGTCACTGCTATGCCTGAGGTGGTGCAAGATGAGGAAAATACACCAAGTAAGCAAGCACAGGAGTAATCAGTCGGTTAGTACCTCAAGAAGTATTAACGGTCGCATGAAAGTGTGTGAGCAATCTCATCTAAATATTCATTAATTAAAAAGTACTGAGGCTGATGGGCAAGAGTATGATAGCTTGAATTGAATTCTCCGGGTGTAGGGATGTCTTTACACACACGCAGGGTGATATGATCGATGTTTGGAAGAAAGATAGGAATGAAGAATAAGACGATGTTTTATTGAGGGAGGACGTGATTTCTGATATCTTTTCATGACCATTAAGATAGGGCTCATGACAACCGAAAAGCTAGCTTAGTTGGAAACCCTAATTTTCAAGGCTTTTCTTTTACAATTCTTTTCTTTAAATGTAATATTCATGACCTTCCTTTTATTATTGGATTTTGTGGGTGCAATCCGCTGAAAACCCTCAGGAGACAACACTCCTCCTACTAGGGACACCTAGAGGTTTAAAGGCTTGTTGCACGTGCTCAGTGCAATCGTGTTGCTTACGAAAGTGTGCTAGTTAGTTTTTCTCTTTCTTTATTTTCTCCTTCTCTTTTTAATAAAACATTCGCTCGAGACGATCGAAATTAAGTTTGGGGGTATTTGATCAGTCGAAAATAATGTATTTTTAACACGGTAATTTCCCTATCTTTTGCACTCATTTAGAAGTGTTCGGTATTCATATTTCACATATTAGCAAATCAGTCGTAAAATATCAGATTTCATGTATTATACTTTTAAACCGACACTTTAAGGGAAATTAACCGCATTTCATGGCATCGCATCATTTCTGTATTTGCGCAACACTTGTCTTGAGTCTGTGCAGGAAAATACGGAAGAAAAACCAAAGAGCTGATCAAAATTACGCCAACTCAATGAAATCAGATCTGGTAGCATTTCAGAAGGAGATATTAAATTCAACATATAAAATAAAGGCCTAAGAATCAGCCCAAGCTTGTACCATAAAGCCCAATCCCCAAGGCTCATAAAGCGCCGCGGATCCGCGGCGGGAGCGTGCTTGCGCCGCGGATCCGCCGCGCTTTTGCCACGTCATCATCCAATTTTCAGTGTACAATTTGTATCTATGGGCCCACATTCCTTTCTGATACTTCAATCTCCAGAAAACCCTCAAAGCTAGTGCCAAATCAGCAAAGATCATTAAGTAAGGTTAAACATAATTAAGCTCCTAACTAACCTCTTCTAGAAGCTCCCTCCTAACTAATCACATCTAGAAGTTTCTCTTCTAACTAACTTTTGGAGGGAAATTCAAATTTCCTCAACAAACTTTAGGAGGGAAACTTAGAATTTGAAATCCTAGATCTAGGGTTTAGATATCTATAAATAGGAGCCTAAATCTAAGGGTTGGGGTGGTTCATCATTAGTTAGTCTTCTCTCATCATTCTAATTCTTCATCTTTTCCACAAGTCTAGTGACAAGGCTTGTGCGAAACCCTAACCCTAATTCCACTCCAAATTCAAGATCTTGAGTACCAATCAACCGAGAAGCCATCAACCTTTTAGGAGCCAAGCCGATCTTCAATCGGGCAAGTGATCCAAGCCGATCCGCGTCCCACGGAGACGAGCGAAGCCAAATCGACGATCGAGTTCTTCCTCTTGTAGTTCTTGAGCGATTGTAACGAAATTGTTGATATAAATAAAAGGTGAAATTCTTTAATCTTGCTTTCTTTTAATTCTTGCATCATGATTAGATCTCAATTTGTAATTGTTGTTCTTGTTGTGATGTTTGAGTAAAACTCCGCTCGTAAAGGAGTCGAGACGATTGTAGAATGATGATGTAACAAATCTTAATACGATTTTTAAGTCCTACGAGTTTTGTAAACCCTAGCAAGTTCAAGAATCGATGACCTAGTTTCGTAGCGATGCTTTCTTGATTGTGATTGCTCGAAATTAGGGATCTACGATCGTTTCTTGAATTTACTAGAGGCTAGAATGTGAATGATATCGACGAAAGAATAAGGGATAAGATGAAACCCTAGTTTCACAAGAAATCCCTAGTTCTCGATCGATCATCATCGATCTAGTATCAATTAATCGAAGGATAAGAATTCGTAATTGTAAGATTAAATCACATCTATAGATCCGATCGATTCCTACGAGCCTCATTTTGATTCTTGATATTTGGTTTGGAAAAATCATCAAACTATCAATTCTTGATTCTATCTTTTTCTTGTTATTAGATCTAGATTTTCTAATTCTTGAACTTCAAATATAAATCATGAATTGTTTTGTTTTCTTTTCATTAAAGTTTCGACTCATCTAATTCGAAAGACGAACGATTACACTTTCCCTGTGGACGATCCGCACTTACTAACGCGCTACAATCGACACCGTTATTGATTGCGGTCAAATAATTTTTGGTTGTGATTTCTTTACAATTTCATACTACACATCAAGAATTTCATTCAATCAACCGCCCCCTAGGCCCGCCATGCGATGTATCAGACGAACAGACCGGACTGTACGGAGACTGTCACATTCAGGCTCAGTAGGAGTTCAGATGGGGTCACCTTGTCAGTCTTCTTATCGGCATCTACCTGGGGACCGTTACGTACAGCTAATGCCGCTTTCGGTCTGTGGTTAAACCCACTGCCAGCGTAGTATCGAGTCTTTAGAGTCCCACACAGAGAGTTATTCGCCTTTAGGAAAAATGAGTAGAGGTCGCATGGTTTTGCGACAGGGTTCGTTCACATCCGCGCACTTGTGCACGTTTGCTGTCCGGACAGCTTATACTAGTGGGCTTTGGTTTAAGCCAGTATATGATTTAGGATTGGTTTTATCTCGTTGTATTCGTGTTCCTCGGATCACAAATACGGGTGCGTATGCACAGATGACTGAGACAGAGGCAGAGGACTTTGATTAGGGTTAATGACCATTGTCATTTTGTTAACCCTAATGCTTATGTGTGTATTATGATTAATTGATATTAGTTGTATATAATTGTGCATGGTTAGGGTTGTTGACATTTTGACCATACTTGACTTGTTGACCTTGGTTGACACTTTGACCATCATCATTCCATATAAAAGATGCTCTTTGATCCTTGCAATTTGCATTTAATATGAAATGATAATGGTCAAGTCTTGATTAAACCATGACAATTATCTTGCTAATTATTTTTTTACAATAATTCACACATATATACGAGAATGGTTCTTTATTCTCTCATTCTATCATATAGTTTCTCTCTCCTCCTCTTCCTCTCTCTCAAGCTCTCCCCTCTCATGTGTTGAGAAACACTTGAGCTTGAGATAAACTTCTCCAAAGTAATCTCTACTCTCATCTAAGGTTCTAGGATTAGCACTTCTAGCACCTTAGTTACTTCTAGCTTGAAGTTGAAGCCAAAGGTTGAGGCTCTCGGGTGGATCCTTCTTCGACAGGAGAAGGCGACAAGGTGAGCACTTTCTTTCACTCCAAGGAGCAAGGAGAGAAGGACATAAAGCCCAAGGTATAACCTTTCTTACATGTAGGTAAATCTAGTTAGCTTTTAGTTAGTTTTTATTTAGCAAAGATCCTCCTTAAGCTAGTCCATGTTGCCTAGTTCGATAAAAATCCGTTTTTTATTCCGTTTTCCGCCTCCCCGCAAGCACCGGGGTGGGAAATGTGGACTTACAAAACTATGGTTACAAAATATCTAGATATTTTGTAACTTGTGTTTAAGCAAAACTATGGGCCAAAACCATGGGCAAATTAAACCATGGTTTTGACTTGTCAATACAAGGAAATGATAGTTGAATAGTCAACCATGATTCCATTTGTCATTTTGCTTAATCTCAAATTAACAAAATATAAGTAAATATGCAACCATGTGAGTCTTGCATTGCCACCACCAATGTATCATCAACCATGATACATGTATGCTTGCATGTGTGCATGCAAATCAACATATATATACACTTATGCATGCATCAAAAGAAATAGGTTTTTAATAAATGAGCTAATGGACTTATTATTAAATCAACACTTGATTTAATAACCCGGTCATATCTCATACGACCCGTCCAATAGTAAACGTCCGAATAAAATACGGCATCCAATACACGCATTTAATCGAGCTCCCGCGCATATCACATATGCACCCCAATCGCCTGAGCTAGGAGACTCCTTTATGGGACTCTAAGACTCGTCAATACGCCAGCAGTAGGCAGTGATCACATCACATGCCCACAAACCGTCAGCGGCACCAGCAGTACGTAACGGCTCCTAGGTATTGAGCGATCAGAAGAAACACAAGCAAACCTGCTAAAACTTCTGTCGAGCCAACCGGTAACACTTACCGTACAGTCCGGTCTCTTCATCAAATATGCTGCATATCAGGTCTAGGGATGGTATCTTCAACCCCAATAACTCAGATAATTCATGCCGGTATATGGCTCATAACAGATCGAGAAACTACTGATAACACTTATCAGTAAATCTCAGCAGCCCTGGCCAGGGACTTCCTGTTATAGCCAATCGTACATGGTGCGACATCAACCCCCAATACCGGGAGAGACAAAACCCCTCCTATCGTTCATTGCCTCCATTTATCTCGGGACTGTACCCAAAATCCACCTGTTTGCACGACTCAGTAGAGTCGTAGTAGGGTGGAGATCAAAGTACAGTGGGAGACACACAAGACTCTATGACGATCTCGGGTCTACAGACTAATCTGTACCAGTGTCACCTGAGAACTGCTATCCGACGATAGATATAATACCACATAGGAGTTCTCGGCGAGTCAGTTCGGTGTACCCAGTCTCCACTGAGCACCCGTATACGATCTTTGGTGTCACCAAACCAATGGATATGGGATCATCCATCGCCCATCATATGGGACAAGCAACGTATACGCTAGTTTACTCTGGTGATATCGATGCCCCATTTCGATACACCCACGACTAGGAACATTTCAAGGATATGCTCATAGACTACTCTGTCCCACTAGTATGATCTGCATCATAATCTCAGTAGTCCTGCATCATCCTAAGGGCTATATCAACATGTACCAAATGTATGAAAGTACGATCAAATGAACATGTCAAGATAAAAGGTGCAAACAGATAGCATACTATCATGTCGAGCAAGAATGTCCTCTGAACACACACACACACACACACACATACCGGTACATACACTTTCATATAATGGCCTCTAGGGCATACATATATCCAACAGTAACGAAGGTTATCGTGTATACATAAGTATAACAACAACAATAATAATAATATCTTTCCTACGTTAATATATGGTACTATGTCATCAGTGTCATATATAAATACATACATATATATATATATATATATATATATATATATGTATCATCCAATGTCTGTCCATCAACGACACATCAAATCATCATAAAACCTGAGTGCCAAGTATCGACACACGAAATCATCATAAAACCCGTGTCCAGCATCGACATATAAATCGTCATATCTTAGGTGCCGTATCATCGGATCAGCCATCATATCCATCTATCTCATTTCACTCCGGTCGGTATCCTCCGAGTCCAGTACTGTCACTGGTATGTAGTGTTCCTCTTCCAGGCTCAACGTCTCTCTATACGATCTTCTTTCCCCTGTATACCGTACCGGTTCTACCATGTACTTGCAGACGGTGCCTCCTCTCTCCTCTAATCGGATGTACCTATAAATCAGAACCGAGAAAACTCATGGTGGATGCCAAATATCATATCAAGAGAAACCACTTTTTTAAAACAATCATAAGTTTTCAAAATGTATCTGCGGTTTCTCAAATCCAGAAATCTCATGAAAACCGAATCTCATAGACATGTAGCAATAATGAAACAATATATACAGGCACAGAACAAATATGTAATGCATACTAGTTTGTTTGTATGTGTGTGGCGTTTAACTAGATAATAAATGCAATAACTGCGCTAGTAAGTGTGATCCGGGTACTAAACAATAACTAAAATGCTACCGGTTACAATGGTGATACAGTGAAGCAGTGATTTCTAATGTGTACGTGGCATAGAAATTACCGATGATGAGTGTGTGAGCCGGCGAGTATGTGTCCTAGCAGGCGAAGTTATACAAAGATAAGGATAATGAGCCTAGTATGTATGTCGCAAAAGAAAATAACACAAGCGTATGCAGAAATCAGAAAATCGTAGTGCGAGTGTAAACAGAACAAGGAAAGTGTAAATGCGAACAGTATAGAATAAGTAACTGCATATGAACTATACGGTTATAGTTTAAAGTAGTACGAATCGTTGTTTTTTAAATGGGGGCTATGGTGATTTTAAGAAATAGATACCATTTGAAAATCCGTAGCATCCCTTGAGGTTGTCATTTAAAAGTGCATAACGATTCGTTAGTTTTGAAAATAGGTATGGTTCTAAAAATTTCCTAATATCTACTTAAGAGATTTAAAATAATATTTTCTTGAGTCGATATATATATAAGTCGGCGATTCATCCTCATTATATCACATAAGGTAAAATCCATCGTACGATATCATCAAATCAAAAGTATGGATCTATAGTCATGTACATCATCATCTCATATCATCATGTGTAATATCGTATCATATCATCTCATTTCATATCATATCATATAACATCGCCTCGTGTCATCATATCTAATCATATCGACTCGTGTCATTATAACATATCATATCCATTTTATTCTCATCTCGTTATGTTGTATCATAATAGTCCTTAAATTCTAATATATGTGTGGGTGTGTGGTTGGTGTGTGTGTATGTGTGTGTATGTTTAAAGCCATATATACATAAGGCTCAAGGCTAAGAAAAACTAGAATTAAGGATATTCCTGCCTACAAGTATACTACTATAGCTTAGTATCCTAGAACCCTACTAGCTAGGTATACATATCTAATATCTATATATATGTACTAAATATCTAGTATCCTAGTACTACGGTCATGGGGTGCTATACACCATCCACCCGACTTTCCCCGTAGATATACATCTACTCACCTACTATCATCGCTCTAGCCGAAGTCGATGAACACCTTCCTCTCCTTCGTCGCCCCAGAAATTCATGCAAATGTACCTACAAATCAATGCATATCGTATCAAAATCAAAATCATAGCCGAAAACCGATACGGCAAGATAAGTGCACAAAGGTTAGTACCTATGGTCCACTCATGTTAGAACAACAAACAACCCCCGACGTTGACGTACGAATGTCAAACGACCGAGTCAAAACTCAAATATCAAAAACCAAGTTTCAAAAGTCAGAAAACGTTGACAGAAAACAAGTAAAATGACTCCAGATTCTACCTAAGATGAAATTAAACTTTTTTGCATATAGGGTAGGTCTAGTTTTCTAATGAGTGATCTACAGACCAAGTTTCAGACCCTAACTCCAAAATTAGGCGAAAAATTACGGCCAAATTGCATGAAACGGCAGCCAAAAGTTGAGGGATTAGGCTCGGATTTCTAGGGTAGCTTCCTAGTGATTTGCACATCTTAATGTATCTGCTAAATTTTTTTCAGAGTTCTAGAGTCATCCCAGATTCCATTTGAACATCAAAAGTGAATGAAAAACTGACGTCGGAAAATTCTGAAGTCAAGTTTGGCACTTCTAAACTCACTTAGACCAAGGATTTTATCACTAAAAGGCTAGTAGTCACTTTCTAAACTCTTTACTATAACACTACTACTCATTTAAACCACCAAAGATCACCCTAGAATTTTCCAAGTTCACTAAACATACACTTTTAAGCTCTAAATTACTTTGTGAGGTTAGGAAACATAAAAACTTGGTGAAAGGTGAGGGTTTTACCTCAAAAAGCAACTCAAGAAAATTCATAGCTGACCAAGGAAGCTCAAAACCCCAATTTGATTCCATCATGGTGTGTAGGAAGATGTGAGGATTAACTTTTGTGAAAGAAATATGGGATTTTGAGGTGGTATTTGGTGGTGGTGTATGGTGGTAATGAGGGTGGAGGGGTTGAAGAAAAAGGAGGAGATGAAGAAAGAAGATGAAGAGAAATGAAGAAGAGATAACCAAACAAAAAAGGGTGGGGTGACCATGGCTTCCCTCTTTCTCTCTCTCACTCTCTCTTTCTCTCTCATGTGTGCCCATACCTACATGTCTCATTGTCCCCTCAATTTCTTTTCTTTTCTTTTCTTCTTTAAAACAAAATAACAACAAACTAAAACGAAACCATGCATGAAACAAAAAGAAATGTGTAATGGCACATCAAACATGGTAAACAAAAATAGATTTGGTTTAATGCATACTTAGTAATATACTAATCAAGTTTAACATAAACTTGTATGTAAATAATTGTATAATAATTTATAAAAGCCTAAATCCAATAAATGCTTTCATAAATAATAATTCATATTAATTTCTAAATATTTTCCAAGATATAGGTATATAGTTATACCATTCTACGAAAACTCAAATCCAAACTCGTATAGTTTTCGTGAAATTTATTATTTTATTTTTTAAATACGAAAATATTATTTTATATTTTCTGAAATATTACAAGGTGGTGCATCCATATCTTGCGCTGAGGCCACTCCCGCCACTTCCGTACCCTCAGCTCAGTCTGTAGATTAGTATTCTTAAATATAAAATATTTATTCATTTTACATATCCTCTAAGAATAACCAAGAACTTCATGTAATTTTATCATCAATATTTATTTTCTAGTTAGAGGGAATGCGTCCACATCCGGGTCACTGGCTGTTCCTCACCTGAGAAACTATCATCTTGCTCGTGCTGCTGCCCGGGCCTAGGCTCGTACTGCCGTCACCGGAGGTATATGTCGCACTTCAATTTTCGTTAATCTTTGATTTCTAAATATTTTTTTAGTGATATATGCCCTAGAGGCCATTAATGTATCATACTGGATTGTATATTACTTAATGAGAGCTTGGGATATACACGGATATAATAAAAGTCTTGCTCAAAATGGTAGTATTCTACCTGGTTTGTTTCTATCTCAATATATGCATGTGTTTTCTTAGCATATCACTTATACATATTGGTAGAGCCCTTAGGATCTTTGCTAGATTAGCAGCATTGTGATGGCAGCCACACTAGTGGGGGCTGGGTAGTCTATAAGCACATCCTATACAGGTCCCTAGTCGTAGGATTATCAAGGCAGGGTATCGATACTCCACAGTAGACTAGTGTATACGCTTCTCATCCCAGCAGGGGAGATGGTCTGTCCCACAGCCATCAGTACGTCGTACTGGAGATGGTATACAGGTGCTCATTAGGTTATGAGTACACTAGACAGGCCTCGTTGGGAACTATTGGTGGGTATTATACCTATTGTCGGGTAGCAGTTCCTAGGTGACATGAATACAACTTAGTCTGTCGACTTGACACTGCTATTTCGCCTCGAGTGTGTTCCTACTGTATTTTGATTACTACCCTACCATGGGTCAAAGGAGTCGTGCAAACAGGTAGTAGTTGGGTGCAGTCCCGAAGCACTTGGAGGCAGTGGCAGTTAGATAGGATTCGTCTCTTCCAGTATTGGAGGTTGATATCGCGCTATGTTCGGAGGGCCATTACACAAAGTCCTTGGCCAAGGCAAGCGAGATTTACTGGTAGGTATTCCAGTAATTTCTCATGGTGTATTGTACCACTCTCCGACATGACTTATTATGCTATTAGGGGTCTGACGGTTACCGCCTCCTAGGCCCGATATACGATACTCTTAGACGAACAGACCGGACTATACAGAGATTGTCATATTCAGGCTCAGTAGGAGTTCGGATGAGTTAGATCATTGGCCTTCTTATCGACATCTACCAGGTGACCGTTATGTGCAGCTAGTACCGCTTGCGGCCTCTGGTTAAACCCATTGCCAGCATAGTGTCGAGTATTTAGAGTCTCACATAGAGAGTTTCCCTGCACCGGGCAAAAGGTGTAGAGGTCGTATGGTTTTATGGCAGGACTTCGATCACGTACGTGCACTTGTGCGCATATGATGTTCGGGCGGATAATACTAGTGGGCTTTTGTTTAAGACGGATTGTAGTATTATATTGATGGATTAGTTTCGTCTCTTTGTATTCGTGTTTCTCGGAACCCGGATGCGGGTATGTATATACGGATGAGAGGGGCATAGAAGGAGACACCTCATTAGGGTTTTGATCATTGACTTGATTAAAACAATTATGAGGTGGAGGAAAGTATTTTTTATATTTGTAAATGATAGTTGTGGCATGGCTACTTGTATTGACTACTTGACTTGGTTTGACCACTTGACTTGGTTTGACTCTTTGACTAGATATTTCTTGTGAGATATTTTGTGGCACTAGATATTTTGGGTTAGATATTTTCTTTCCATGCTTGTGGTCAAATCAAGTGAGCCATCTCATTTTCAATTATCATCATCAAAAACCATTTTCTCTTTCCTCAAGCTATCTCTCTTCTTCTTCCTCACATCAAAACCCTTAAGGTCTCATGAGTTGAGTAAACTAAGGTTCCAAGAGACAAATAAATCCATCTTCATTCTTTACATCACCTAGGCCATCTAGTTTAGGAAGCTAGCTGCCTTAGTTACCTCGGATTTGAGGTTGTAGCTCGGACTATAAACCCTCGGGTGGATCGTCTTTGACTCGAGGAATCCGATGAGGAAGCTACGATCCGGATCGATCCTTGGAGCCTATGATGACGAGGAGGATAGCGGAGAAGACCCAAAAGACTTGTATCATCAGATATAACATTCTTTCCTAGTAGTTAAATCTCATGTAGTTTTCTAGCTAGGGTTTATGGACGATCATTGGTTCTAGTCGGTGTTGCGAAGCATGTAAAAATCATTTTTTGCCAATTCCGCTTCCCCACGAACACGTGGGGTGCGCGACATCGACTTACAGTGGTATAAGAGCCTCTCATAAACATTATATAGCTTATAGTGATGTTAGAATTCCGTCATTTTTATCGCGCAAAAACTGCCGACAAAAACAGTTTTCAAAAGTGAAGTTTTGAGTTGTTTGCACACCCCGCGGGCTCAAGGTTTGAACCGAGAAGCTGCGGGGTGAAGCGTGCACACCCTGGGGACACCCTGAGAGGGATTAACGGCCGGGACTACCCCCCAAGACCACCACAAGGTGGTCTTGGGGGCTGGTGACACGAGAGCACCACAGTTTGGTGCTATCGGGTCTGCCTCCCTTTGGGGGCCACCTCGTGGTGGCCCCCGGGGGTGGGTACCCCCTAAGGCCCCCATTTCAACAAGTAATTCTTATGTCTTCGGCTTCGCGAATATTTGGTCGGGTTTCGAGTTCGTTTTGACTCCCGGATTGGCTCAAAACAATCGGTTTTGGAAATTTAGCTCACTGGATTTTCATGTCTTGGAAAATTGGTTAAGTTTGCTAATTGCGCGCGGAATTCTAGCGTCGTAGTTACTTTACAAGATTTTTGTTGTATATATGTGTTTGGAAACGTCTACTAAATTTTATACGTCGATTAGTCAGGGTTGCACATATTTGTGATGTTGGTTTGCGTATATGAACTATATTGGATCATTGTGGATGAATAACCGGGGATGTGATATGAAGGTTTTCATTCTTTCATTCGATATAAAATTTGTAAAGTAATGTAATATTATTTTTGTGGGGCACATCCGGGTTGAGGTTTTAGCCACCATTGTATTATTTCTTTTACTGTTTTTGCTCCTAGGGTAGACCCAAGGTGGGGTGCACAAACTACCGGGTACTTTGAAGTGTTGAGTGGCCTACTCACATTGTTGAGGGAGGTTACTTCACTTCGGGTATTTGGCAGGTAGTTTGCCACACCTGTAGGGGTCTAGGGTGGGGTTTGGCTATTCATCACGACCGTGGAATCTGTCTTTCGTTATAGGCTCAAACGAAACGCGGAATTCCTAGTATATCCAATGTGTTTATCTGTGATCTGGAATGCCTATCATTGTGTCTGACAAATGGATATTATTATATATATATATATATTATATAATAGACCTTGCTTATGTTTTGCATCCGCTCTAGTCCATCCCCCGCTCTGTCGTTAGTTAAGTAACCTAACTGGTGATGACGGGGCCCCATGGCGAATGCGGATGGCATAAGCGTACGTTGTATTTTCGTTGTTTTCTGCAATAGTAGATTAATTGATGGGACTGCATTAAATTAATGCAAAGCAAAAAAACCAAAGCTGAATCGTTGGAACAAATTTTAAAACCACTCGGTTATTTTAAAACAGGAGACTTTTAAATACGGAGCTTAAACCACTCCTTTTAAAAGCTATCAGGTTCCTTTGATTATATCAAGTTCACTACGTTCACGGTTTCTCCAAAACCAGCCGTAGCCCTCCATCATTTCATATGAATATTCAATATTATTCAAGCTATGTTTGTTGACCTTCGTCAAGGCATAGTGATTGGTAGCTGCTAGGTGTTCATATGTAGCATAGATAGTTGCATTGGTTTGGGACAGTCGTATTACCTTGTTGATTTTCGCCAAGGGTATATACGGATGGGTTCAAATTAACCTGGACAATGATGGGTAGAACTTGATATGTGACTTATGATTTGTTGACCTTCATCAAGGTCATAAGAGCACGGGGCAGAAATCCACATCGGGAGTTTCTAAAGAAACTGAAACTTGCTAATGCTGCATACCATTTGGAGTGTGATAATATTGGTAGGATTCCTTCAGGATTATCACACAATGATATTTGGATCCCGATCCTACTGTGAGTATCCGCTACTCCTCGGGAGATTCTTCACTCAACGATCAATGCTATAAACTAAGTAGGTGTCTAGAACAGTGTTAGTGGGGCTATGCCTCCAGGAAAAAGAGATTATTTAATTAAGGAACTTCACGAAAGCATCGTAAAACCTCCCTCGAAGTACCGACACTAGCCTGGCCGAACAGTTAAGCAAGTATTGTACAGTAAGATTAATCCTGACTAATTCTTCTTTTATGGTTTGAGGAAGGATTCGAGAAATAGTAGGAGCCATCCTGTTTAGATAAATTAAAAACCAATCTAAACTTGCAAGAGCATCATGTTGAGTGTATTCTTCTCTCTCTCTTAATTACAGTGACCAGGTGACCAGATTAGGTTACAGATAGATAATAAAATGACTGAGTTATACTATAATGACTGGAAAAGGTTTGTACAGATGTCCATTACTTATGAAAAACTGGACCACCTTGTTACTATTCAAGCCCCCGCCATCCCATGTCCAGTTTCCACCGTCGTGGATAAGGATATCCGTAAGATAAGGGAAAAAGACAGTGCGAATGGCAAGTGCCTCGTGTTGGCCTCAGTTGATGGTGTATACCAGAGACAGCACGAGAAGATGGATTTAGTTTCCAACTACCTCCATAACAATGTTTTATATGGAGAGAAATCTCGTATCGCAAGATATGATCCTCGAAGGAATTACTTCAAGCGAGGTTGGCTGTCGGATCATGAGTAAGGGACCACGTCCTTACAATGATTAGCTATATTAAAAAGCTCATGGATCTAGAGACCGCGTTGGAGAACGAGTCATATGCTGACTTGATTCTACAGTCCCTACCTCCTGCTTACGCCCAGGGGAAGAAAGTTATACTTCCAGTTGAGGGCACCCTGAAGGAAACTAGGGAGACACCCACTCTGCTTATTGGGGAATCTTCCTCTTCTGGATCTAAGGCGGATGCCAAGGGTTAGAAGAAGAAGGCCTCCACAAAGCCGATAGACGATGTCGGTAAGGTAGAGGAAAAGAGAAGGGCAAAAGTTTCAGGGTTAACAGTAGGGAAGGAGGGATGTTCCTATTGTTACGGGAAAGGGCATTGGCAGAAGGGATGCAGAGCTTGGAAAGCCAGAATACAGGATCCGAAGCATGTTGTGGCATCGACTTCGGGTGTGTTTGTGATTGAAAACAGTTTATCAATTAACTCTACTTCCTGGGTACAAGATACCGGATCAAGATCTCACATCTGTAATTCATTACAGGCTTTGAGAAACCGTAAAGTTATCAGGGCAGGTGATATGACTCTCAGAGTTGCTAACGGAATGAGCGTGGACGATGTATCCGTAGGGTATATCACCTAGAATTGACAAGTGGGCAGATATTGATTTTACGTAACTGTTTGTGTGTATCGAGTCTAGTATGTAAGCGATGTGGTTCACATCCACCTAAATCAAAATTTGATTGGGTCAGGTACACTAGAGGACAATATATATTGAATCAAGCTCAGGTTTTCAAACGTCCAGAACACACTTAAAAGAAAGTCTCCAGAATTAAATAAAACTTTCTTATGGCATTGTAGACTGGGTCACATCAATGAAACACGGTTGTCGAAGTTACATAGAGAGGGATATTTAGATCTATTCGAATATCAGTCTTATGCAACTTGTCAATCTTGTCTCATAGGAAAGACGACAAAGACTCCGTTCACTGGACACGGAGTAAGAGCGAGCGAGCTTTTGGGACTCATACACAGCGACGTGTGTAGTCCAATATCTACAGATTCACGAAGTGGTTATTCCTATTTCATTACTTTTATGGATGATTTCTCTAGGTTAGGACATGTCTTCTTGTGAAAGCATAAATCCAAACCCTTTGGAAAATTCCGGGAATATAAGAATGAAGTGGAAAAACAAACAGGCAAAAGTATCAAGACACTGAGATCTGATCGACGTGGTCTGGATTACTCAAAAGAGAATGGAATTCTCTCTCAGCCTACTCTTCCATACACACCACAACACAACGGTGTATAGGAAAGGCAGAACATAACCCTATTGGATATTGTTCTTTCCATGATGAGTAACGCTGAGTTGCTGCGATCCTTCTGAAGTTATTCACTAGAATCAGCTGCATATCTTTTGAAAAAGGTTCCTACCAAGATTGTGCCTACCACACCATATCAGATATGGAGTGGGAAGAAACCTTATCTTCAGTATCTGAAGATATCGGGATGTCCAACTTTTGTTGAAAAGCAGTATGCGGATAAGTTTGAGGCACACTCAGTACTATGAAAGTTTATGGGATACCCAAAGAACTCCAGGGGATATCTTTCCTATTATGCATAGGAACAAAAGGTTTTTGTTCCTCGTTATGCCCACATTTTAGAAAATCAATTTTTTGTAGAAGGAAATAGTGGGAGCGCAATAGAACTGCAAGAAATTCCATAACCACAAACTATTATTGAAAGTATGGTAGAACCAGAGGTTTGAAAAGAACCGGACATCCCTATGCCAATCTGCAGGACTAGTAGGCAGTCTCATCCGCCCGAGAGATACTACAGTTTTCTCGTAGACGAGGATGAGAGGATTGCATCATTGACAATGATGAGACAACTATCTTCCAGTAAGCCATTTAGAGCGGCGACTTAGTAAAATGGCTGGATGCAATACGGACCGAAATGGAGTCCATATGCACCAACAAAGTATGCACTTTGAACATTGCTCCAGAAGGGATAAAACCCGAAGGCTGTAAATAGATCTTCAAAAAGAATATTGGTATAGATGGATATGTTGAAACCAATAAGGCTAAACTTGTTGCAAAAGGTTTTTCATCAAATACTTGGGTGATACCAACTACATTCTGGGGATCCAGATCTATGTGATAGATCAAAGAGGATGGTAGGAATTTCACAGTCAAGGTACAACAACACCATACTGAAAATATTTAGCATGGAAGATTCAAAGCACGGTAGTCTACCGGCTTTTCAAGGAATCACCATCTCCAAAGAAAAGTCTCCAAAGACTGATTTGGAAAGGGCTCGCATCACATCAATACCCTACGCTTCTACTATAGGCTCTATAATGTATGCGATGTTGTGTACCAGACCAGATGTAGCTTATGCACTGAGCGTGGTAAGCCAGTATCAGTTAAACCCAGGGAAGAAGCACTGAGAAGCAGTAAAGAACATTCTCAAGTATCTGAGAAGGACTAAGGAGATATTCTTGGTGTATAGCAGAAAAGGACCTCCAGATCAAGGTCTTTGCTAACTCTAGCTTCCAGAGTGATAAGGATGACTCCAAGTCCATGTCAGGTTATGTCTTTATCCTCAATGGAGTGGCGGTCTGTTTGAAGAGCACCAAGAAGGACACCGTTGCAGACTCGACGATGGAAACGGAGTAGTTCGCTACATGAGACGCCGCAAAAGAGGTAGTCTGGATATGGAAGTTCTTAATTGAACTTCAGGTGGTTCCTTCCATTTGTTGGTCCAATACATAAGTATTGTGACAACATATGGCGCTATAGCTTTAGGGAAGGAACTTAGGTCCCATCATAGATCCAGACATATCTCGAGGCGGTACCACCTGATCATGGAGATTGTTGATCCCTAGGAGATCGAGGTGAGGAGAGTAAATATGGAGAACAACACTGTAGATCCACTCATAGAGGCCATCCCTCACACAGTGTTTGAGAGGCTATTCGAGATCTTCGGGCTGCGATATGCTGGTATATGTCCTTAGTGAAAGTGGAAGATTGTTAGTGATATATGCCCTAGAGGCCATTATTGTATCATACTAGATTGTATATTACTTAATGGGAGCTTGGGATATACACGGATGTAGTAACAGTGTTGTTCAAAATGGTAGTATGCTACCTGGTTTATTTTTACCTCAATATGTGCAAGTGTTTTCTTAGCATATCGCTTATACATATTGGTAGAGCCCTTAAGATCTTTGCTTGATTACCAGCGTTGTGATGGCAGTCACACTAGTGGGGGCTGGGTAGTCTATAAACACATCCTATACTGGTCCCTAGTCATAGGATTATCGAAACAGGGCATCGATAATCCACAGTAGACTGGTGTATAAGATTCTCATCCCAGCAGGGGAGATGGTATGTCCCACAGCCATTAGTACGTCGTACTAGAGATAGTATGCGGGTGCTCATTAGGTTATGAGTTCACTGGACAGGACTCATCGGGAACTGTTGTTGGGTATTATACCTATCGTCGGGTAGCAGTTCCCAGGTGACATGAGTACAGCTTAGTCCGTCGACTTGACACTGCTACTTCGCCTTTAGTGTGTTCCCATTGTACTTCAAAGGAGTCGTGCAAACAGGTTGTAGTTAGGTGCATTCCCGAAGCACTTGGAGGCAGTGGCGGTTAGATAGGATTCGTCTCTCCCAGTATTGGGGGTTGATATCACGCTGTGTTCGGAAGGCCATTACACAAAGTCCTTCGCCAAGTCAAGCGAGATTTACTGGTAGGTATTCCAGTAGTTTCTCAGGGTGTATTGGGCTACTCTCCGACACGACTTATTGTGCTATTAGGGGTCTGACGATTACCGCCCCCTAGGCCCGATATGTGATACTCTTAGATGAATAGACCGGACTGTACAGAGATTGTCACATTCAGGCTCAGTAGGAGTTCGAATGAGTTAGCTCATCGGCCTTCTTATCGACATCTACCTGGGGACGGTTACGTACAGCTAGTACCGCTTGCGGCCTGTAGTTAAACCCACTGCTAGCATAGTGTTGAGTATTTAGAGTCCCACATAGAGAGTTTCCCTGCACCGGGAAAAAGGTGTTGAGGCCGTATGGTTTTACGGTAGGGCTTCCATTACGTACGTGCACTTGTGCGCATATGATGTTCGCGCGGATAATACTTGTGGGCTTTGGTTTAAGACGGATCCTAGTATTATATTGATCGATCAGTTTCGTCTCTTTATATTCATGTTTCTCGGAACCCGGATATGGGTATATATATACGGATGAGATGGGCATAGAAGGAGACACCTCATTAGGGTTTTAACCATAGACTTGATTAAAACAATTATGAGGTGGAAGAAAGTATTTGTTATATTTGTAAATGATAATTGTGGTATGACTACTTGTATTGACTACTTGACTTGGTTTGACCACTTGACTTGGTTTGACCACATTAAGGTATTTTAGTGCAACACTAGGTGGATTAGTAAGTCCAATAGCCGCTAATCACACTTTAATATCATAATCAAGCCATACAATACTAACCAAACTAAACCTTCACTCAAACACATTAAACATGCAATTAAGCTACATAAACACTTAATTAAGATAATTAAAAGCAATATTAGCAAAGTAACAATTAGATTAGATTTACAAAGCCATTAGATATTAAATTACACTTAGCTACCCTAATAAGTGATAAAAACCTTAACTTAACCCAAATCCTCTCTTTAAAATTCTAAACTTTCTTTAAAACTACATTAACACCGAATTAAGATTAGATTAAGGCAAGGATTTGCAAAAATAACTAGGATTTGGTTTCATACCTCAAAAAGATTTTGGAAAGATCTAACTTGCTAGCCTTTGCCACCCAAAATGCAAACTTGCTTCAAGAACCATGCTTAGATTAGAAAAGGAATTTTTTATGATGATTTTAGAAGGGATTAGTTGTTTATTTGTGGAGTTTTGAGTGAGGTAGTGAGGTAACTTTAAAGAAGAATGAAGGAGAAGAGGGGAAGGGGGCTACTGGACGAGAGTGGAGTGAGGGAGTGAGGGGAAAACAACAAAATATCATGCACACCATACTTCAATTAATGCACCATGCTCAATATTCTATTCATTTTATTTTATTTTCTATTTAAGCATTTCTATGTAAATTCTAAAGCCATTTTGGTCAAACATATTTTTTGTAAACAGCATGCTACATTTTGTGTTTAGTTGTGTCCTGGTGCACAAACATGTATAAACCCAGACTAATTTATAATTAACACTAATTTCGTGTGTATGTGCATGATTAAAATAATATTTAAAATAAATAAATAAGGAAAATAACTATGTAAACAAGCAATTAAATAAGTAACTAATTAAACACGCATACATAAGCAATTACATAATTAAAATAGGTATAATTATGTCTATGTGGAAAAATAATTATAAATTGGTTTTATGGAAAAAAACGTGTTGTATTACTAATTATCATATAATAACCTAACCGATTTTTTTTAAAACGTTACAATCTTCCCCCCTAAGGAAATTCGGTCTCCGAATTTAAAAATCTAACTACGTGTACCTTCGACAAGATGGGAAAACTTCTTCCACATCTCGTCTTCGGCTTCGCAGGTGACATCTTCGCTGTTTGGGCCACCCCAAAGAACCTTTATGGATGGTATGACCTTTGATCTCAGTTTCTTCACATGCCGATCTAGAATAACTACCGGCTGCTCGATGAAAGAAGGATCGCACTCTAGCTGGATCGTCTGATACTGAATCGCGTGAGAGGGGTCATGAAGATACTTGCGGAGCATCGATACATAAATCACGGGGTGAACATCTGGGAAGCTGGGTAGGAGAGCCAAACGATAAGCAACGGTACCGATTCGCTCAAGAATCTCGAAAGGACCAACGTATCTGGGACTAAGCTTCTCTTTCTTTCCGAACTTCATCACGCCCTTCATCGGCGAAACCCGCAAGAAAATATGATCACCCACGGCGAACTCAAGTCTGCGACGACGTCTAATAGCATAAGATTTCTTCCTTCTTTGGGCCGCTCTCATCCTGTCCTGAATCAACTGGATCTTCTTTGTCGTCTCCTGCACCAGCTGTGGTCCCAAAATATTGCTCTCACCGAGCTCTATCCAACAAACTGGTGATCGACGTCTCCTTCCATACAATGCCTCGAAGGGTTCCATCTGGATCGTCTGTTGGAAGCTGTTATTGTAGGAGAACTCTATCAAGGGCAAGTGATGATCCCAACTGCCACCAAAATCTAGAACGCAAGCCGGGAGCATATCATCGAGAGTCTGTATGGTCCGCTCTGACTGACCGTTGGTCTGCGGATGGAAAGCTGTACTGGGTGCTCAAAGCCTCCTGAAGTTTCTTCCATAGTCGGCTGGTGAACTGGGTTCCTCTGTCTGACAAAATGCAAGTCAGAACGCCGTGTAGTCGCACAATCTCATCAACATATATTTGAGCATACTGAATGAATCCGAAAGTGGTCTTCACTGGCAAAAAGTGAGCCGCTTTCGACAATCGGTCTACGATCACCCAAATAGAGTCATACCCACGACTGGTCCTAGGTAGACCCACGATGAAATCCATAGAGATATGTTCCTATTTCCACTCAGAAATAGGCAAAGGCTGTAACTCTCCTGCCGGCCTCTGATGCTCGGTCTTGACCTGCTGGCAAGTCAGGCATCTCAAAACAAAATCTGCGACATTTCTCTTCATCCTTTCCCACTAGTAGACATTTCTAAAGTCATGATAATCTTTATGAAACCCGGATAAACACTGTAAGCTGACTGATGCGCTTCCTCTAAGATCTCGCATCTCAGTCCCTCGAAATCTGGCACACACAGTCGATTCCCAAATCATAGCACTCCCTGATCATCTATCACAAACTCTGAATCTCTATCCTGTCGAACCTGCTTCATGATCTCTGACAAACGAGCATCACCGGACTGTGCCTCACGGATACGATCAAGTAACTGTGGACAGGCGCGGAAATGAGCAAGTTGTCCTCCGGTCGAAGTAAACTCAAACTATACTCGGCTGTCGCATAAGATCTGCCAATCTGTGGAAGACTGTCTCTAAACTACGTTCAAACAGGACAAGCTACCACTGGGCCTCCGATTCAAAGCGTCAGCTACAACATTCGCCTTGCCCGGATGACAAAGAATCTCACAGTCATAGTCCTTCACAAGCTCCATCCAACGGCGTTGTCTCAAATTCAGATCCCGCTGCTGTAAGATGTACTTTAAGCTCTTGTAGTCCATAAATATCTGGAACGACTCGCCGTATAAGTAATGCCTCCAAATCTTAAGTTCAAAGACCACCGCGGCCATTTCTAAGTCATGAGTGGGATAGTTTTGCTCGTGCTTCTTCAACAGCCAAGAAGCATAGGCGAAGACCCTACCATGCTGCATCTACACAAAGCCTAAACCCACTCGAGAAGCATCGCAATAAACGACAAAGCCGCTTGAACCTAATGACAAGGATAAAACTGGTGCAGTCATCAAACGAGTCTTCAACTGCTGAAAACTCTGGTTGCATGCCTCGGTCCAAAGAAAAGGAACCCCCTTCTGGGTCAACCCGGTCAATGGTGCAGCGATATGAGAAAATCCTGAACAAAGCGTCGGTAGTAGCCGGCCAAACCCAAGAAGCTGCGAACCTCCATTATTGATACAGGTCTGGGCCAGTGCTGAACGGCCACGATCTTCTTTGGGTCCATACGTATACCATCTTTCGTAACCACGTAACCTAAGAAATCGACGCTGTCAAGCCAGAATGCGCACTTGGAGAATTTAGCGAACAGCTGGTGCTCTCTCAAAGTCTGCAATGTGATCCTCAAATGTTGCTCATGCTCCTCTCGACTCCGAGAGTATACTAGAATACCGTCGATGAACACGATGATGAACTGGTCTAGAAACGGCCTAAATATGAGGTTCATCAATTCCATGAATGCGGCTGGGGCATCGGTGAGTCTAAATGGCATCACCAAAAATTCGTAATGCCCATAACGCGTACGAAAAGCATTCTTCAGAATGCCATCATTCCGAACCCACAACTGATGATAACCCGACCGCAAGTCAATCTTTAAGAAATATCCCCCACTCTGGAGCTAATCAAACAAATCGTCAATGCGAGGTAGGGGATATCTATTCCACACAGTAACACAATTCAATTGACGATAATCGATGCACAATCTCATACTGCCGTCCTTCTTCTTGATGAACAGGACATGAGCTCCCCAAGGTGACATACTCGGACGAATGAGCCCTTAATCCAGCAAGTCTTGCAACTGATCCTTAAGCTCTTTAAGCTCCGCCGGGGCCATCCGATAAGACGTTATAGAAATAGGCCACGTGTCAGGGATCAAGTCAATGCAGAACTCGATATCGCACTCTGGTGGCAATCCAGGTAACTCGTCAGGAAAGATATCGGAAAACTCGCTCACAATCGGAATCTGTTCTAACGGGACCTATGCGGCTCCAGCAACACATATATACACTAAAAATGTAACACCTTAAAATGTGATTACTGGATAATATACTTTAATGTGTGGTTTTTAGTAAAAGTTCACCAAAACGATTTTCAAATGTTTTATCAAAATTTATGAGTATTTTATTAGAAATTAATCAGGCTTGCACACACATGTGCATGTTAACTAGGGTTAAGTTTAGGGTTAAACCATGTTTAGACAACCATGGTGGACTAACCCATTCTTATTAGGTTAATTTGAATTTCTTTAAGTGTATTAGTTTTTCTCTTAAAAAAAAGGAAAATGAATTTTTGCTTTGTGGGTTGACTTGGAGAGAAAGAGAGAGAAAGGGCATGATGGCTTGAGCCATGCTTGCAATTAATGAGGAGAGAGAGGGGGGTTGACTCTCATAATCTCTCATTTCTTTTGCAAACACTCACACTCTCTTTCTCACATCTCTCTCCCTCTCATTCACACACACACACACTCAGCAGGCAGCAGCAGCAGCAGCAAGCAGCAGCAGCAAGCAACAGGAGCAACAACAAACGGTAATAGCAGCATCAGAATCCTCAGCAACAGCAACAGCATTGCAACAGCTCCTCCTTCTCTTCTTCTTCTCCTTCTTCCTGCATCCTAGGATCAAGTGGGGTATAATCTCTAAAATCAACTCCTTTTTGCAAAGCTTATATGTTATTTAGCTTCGGTTAGTATTTAATATGAGTTTTTAGTGCTAGTTTGTACTTTAAGTGGGTTTTTGGCCAAGTTAGAGTTTTTATGGTTTATATAACTTTATTAGGTGTTTTATGTGTTGTTTTAACCTAGTTGTATCACTGGTTTTCGCTAAATCACCTTAAAGTCCTAAACTTGAATTTAAAATACGATTTTTGTCAAGTTTTATGATACGAGTGATCTGCTATACCTGTAGTTATTTTATTGTTGGGCAAACATATACAGATTAGTGTGCAGGATAGCTAGGGGGTTGGGTTGAAGTTCGAGCCCGTTCCACCACCAAAATTTCGGAGACCTCCGCATGATTCCGGCGTCGCTGGCCTCCCTGTGCAATTGGGTGTTGGTGCTTGGGCTAGTGGTGTCTGTGTGTGTTTGTCTGGGTTTGATATTATTTACTCTCTCTAATTGTTTGCAGGTAGAAATCTGGGAGAGTTTGGGTTAGTTTTAGTGTTTTGTGGACTTTGACGATAAATTGATGGTTTAGTTGGAGGGTAGGGTAAATCGGGGCTTTTAGGGTTAGATTAGCTCTAATTTGTGCTGTTAGGTATCACTAAATTCCTGTAAATTCACCTAATTCCACAAAATACCATAATGTTGCAAACTAAGTGTTTTAAAACATTTTAAGCTAAACCTTAAGATACGTAAAATCTGCTGTATCTAGGGTAGAATATTGTGTAAGCAAACATATACAATAGGCTATATTTTGTGTTAGGATTATAGTGTAGAAACCTGGACCCTATTCACCTGGATTTGGCCGATATGACCCCTATGGTGGCCGGCCCAATTGTTTGGGAATTTGTTAGATTTTTGCAGTTAGCTTGCTAGAGGTATTGTGAGGGGTTTGGCCTTATTTGATTTTCTTGTTTCTGCTCCAGATTAAATCTGGGACCAATTACCTATATTTAGCGTAGCGGGACTTGCGCGACACGTACGTTACGAGTTGAGTTGGTGCGCTGTGTGTCACAGTGTGTCGCGTTGGTTTTTTGCGTATGCACACACGATACGTATACACACGCGTTTAGTTCGCGACGCGAGTTTCTCGTTTAGTTTTAATATCGCGTTTTGCAAGATTTTAGCTTATGTGTATTCTTTGCATAATTTCTAGGTTCGCAGGCGGGTATTTCGGACGCCGCAAAGAAGGGAAAGCAGATAGTTGGCTACATCCAGCACGAGACCACGGTGAGTAGATTTAACATCTACGGGGAAACCGCCCGTATGGCGTTAAGCGTGAGGGCTTGATAAGATATTGTAGTCACATATATATATTTATATGTATATTGCATGTGCACATGTATTACTGTAGCGTACCCATTTTTGTTGCATATAGAAATAGTAGCTATGTAACACCGCACTGTTACTAACGGTTCAAGCTGCACGAGCACTATTTGTATGTTACACGCACACCGTTAGTGATTGCCATGACACTCGCACTATAGGATTGCTACGAACCATACATCATTTTGATTACCGCATCATTGATTAGACATGAATCTGTCGCATATTGTGCGCATACACATTGTATATCTATATTGGTGCACACATACATTGATATATCCATATTGCGCACATACACATTGTATATCCATATTGGTGCACACATACATTGATATATCCATATTGCGCACATACACATTGTATATCCATATTGGTGCACACATACATTGATATATCCATATTGCGCACATACACATTGTATATCCATATTGGTGCACACATACATTGATATATCCATATTGCGCACATACATATTGTATATCCATATTGGTGCACACATACATTGATATATCCATATTGCGCACATACACATTGTATATCTATATTGGTGCACACATACACTGATATATTCATGCTTGCACACATATACATTATATATTCATACTGGTACACACATATATGCGTATATATCCACTTGCACATCCATACCTATATACATACAAATTTCACATACATGGATGATATTGGCTTTGATTTCTAGAAAATAGGAACCGCATGAGATATTTCCAAAACTGGATCCATTTAAAAGAGCGGTTTTCCCTTTTTACTTTTAGTGGCATACGACACATTGCATGGATTTACGCATTGAGTTTTGGATTTCCTTTGATTTCTGGATTTGAGAACCATGGTATTATTTTAAGAAAATGTGCACTGTTTTGAAAACCCGGATTCTCTTGATCTGATATGTCAGTTTGTCCAACATGGGTTTTCTCGGTTCTGAGACGTGTGCATGTGAACCCAAATCGAGGAGCTGGATGAGGCTGATTGCGGGTACATAGTGGACCCGGTATGGAACCCCGGGGCAAGAAAAGGATGCTGTGTATACAAACGGTGAGCATGGCAGAGGGACTACTACCTACCGGTGATTGGTTGGACCTGACGGTTATCTGAAGGATAATGACCAGAGTCGAGAGATGGATATGGGCCGACCCGTACTGCTGGGGCCAAGGGCCGATTCCGCAGACGGAGCCCGTGGGCCGATCCGGACTGACGGAGCCCGATAGATGAGGATTTGTGTGTCGCTGCTGGACACGAGTATTTCATGATGTTTTTGGGTGCCGATGTTGGGCACCCCGCTTCTATGGGATTTATAGGGTTAAGGGCCGGATAGAGTGACGGCGCCTGAGTTATCGGGATTTTGGGGTGTTTTTGGTAGACACCGGGGTTTTTCCACGTTGATGATCTGTGTATATGGTATTTTATCCCATGCTCAGCATTCCCTGTTATGCATTGTATCATGTAGTCGTAGTACCTGATAGAGTACTTTGCATGATTATTGCGTACTCAGCTCGCCATATAGATATCATTAGATTGCACTTGATATGCATGATTATTGCGTACCCAGCTCATCACGTAGATGTTATCTGTTGCACATGTTAGAGTATCGCAGTACGTTCATACTCGCGATTACCTTATATGTTATCTACTATTCATGAGTTGGTAACTCACCCCCGTTGTACCACAGTGTTTGCAGGTCGACCCTCAGAGTAGTTGCGGCGGGGCTACTTCCTTGTATCTTTTTGCCATAGATACCACTGCAGTTGGCGTGCGAGCCGTTTGCTTATAGGTGGGTTTTTGCGGTATCCGTTTATTTTCCATTTGTACATTCTATTGTATCTAGTACTTTCCATCTACCATTTCATGTATTGACTTAGAGACCAGTTGTGAGGACGATGTATATTATTTTGTACTCTGTTTGTTGAGCTCGTGTGAGCCGACTTTATTTATGCAGTTTCATCTTTTATGCCGTTTTACTTATATTGTCCATTTCTTTGCTACGGCGTCGTATATTATCATTGTGATGGTTGTTTCCGCCGTTGGGCATGATTGCTCCCGTTTGGGGATGCTTTATTCTTATTATATGCCATTTTTACTTATATCATGTCTTGTATTCGTTTTCGGGGCCAGTTTTTACAAAGGAGGTGCCGCCGAAATTTTTAAGAAAATGACAAACTTTAATGATTATTACTCGAGTTTTCTAAATGTTTTTAAACCAATGTTTTCAACACTCACTACTTGTTAATGGTTTTGATTTCTGGGTTTCGGCTTACTTAGTCGCGTTATGCCTGTAGACGTTACGTGGTTAAGTGCCGGTTACGGGCCGAACTTCGGGCCGTGACAAAGTTGGTATCAGAGCGTAGGTTTTACCTTTCGGAGTGTAGGATAACCTTAGTATGATGGAGTAGGTAGCTGAAGCAGACTGGCGTAGCATGTGTATGTTCCGTGACATACTCATGACACGGTACTCCGCCTAAGTGACCTTAGGACTTATTGATTGAAATTCCTTCAAGATTATATGCATTCTCATGATTCGATTTCCGTATCTTTATCGAATCTTATTCTCTTTTCAGCCATTATGCCGCCAAAGACTACGAGGGCATAGAGAGCGGCCGTGAGAGCCGAGATTAGAGTTGACTCGTCAAAGACGAGGACTGACCCGGGCAGTACACCTGTTCTACCAGAGCAGTCTGTTCCTCCTTCGGCAGATTAGATCTCCATGCTAGGGGCTGGTACGTAGGAGATGCGCCAAATGATAGGGTCATTAGTCGAGACGCTTCGAGCGCAGCGACCATAGGTAGTTCCACCCGTTACGGGGACCGCGATGGTACTTACAGTTCAGGCAGTTGTACCTGCAGCTACAGAGGTTATCACAGTATCGCTATCTGAATTTATGAGGCTGAAGCCTCCCATCTTCACAGGCACCGATGCAGCCGAGGACCCACAGTCATTTATCGACAGGATGGCCCGGATATGTCATTCACTCATATGCTCAGATGCGAGATGGGTGGAGTTCGCGAGCTTTCGCCTGGAAGGTCTTGCGCAGAAGTGGTGCGAGTTGGTTGAAAACGGCAGAGCATCAGGTCTTCCTCTTATGACCTGGACTGAGTTTGTGACGGTATTTCTAACCCGTTTCCTTCCTCAGAGTGTCAGGGATGCCCGAGCGCGCAGATTCGAGTCATTACGCCAGACGCTGGATATGACGGTGGCAAAGTATGATGTGCAGTTCACCGAGCTATCTGTTTATGCCCCGTATTTAGTGGCTACTGAGGAGATGCGAGTCAAGAGGTTTTTTCGAGGCTTTCTTACCCAACTGTTCCTTGTGATCAGCACACAGCATTTCGAGACTTATGCAGCAGCTGTAGACGCAGCCCTATTAGTCGAGGAGCGCCTCGCTGAGACTTCGGTAGTTCCAGGGCCAAAGAGAGTTCGTACAGATACGTCATCATAGAGACAGCCATTTAGGCGCCGCGATAGGTTCCGTTCAGGTACGGGGGGTAGCGGAGGCTCGAGACGAGGTCAGCTATTTAGCTATTATCCCCAGGAGGGTCAGCCGGCACCATCCAGATGTTTCCGATGTGGGAGTACTTATCATCATGTGCGAGATTATCCGGAGCCACGTGAGGGCAAGACAGCCATACCATATGTCACGTTTCCACCTTCTCCACCCCAGAGGGCGTTGCTTATTGTACCTACTGTTGCTCCGCATCAGACTCATATGCAGAGAGGTCATGGTCATGATGGGTTTGCTCATAGAGGATGAGGTGACCGAGGCAGAGGACAGCCAGCTGCCGGAAGAGGACAGGCAGTCGCTAGAAGGGTACCGCCAGTCGCAGGTAGAGGATAGGCACGGGTTTTCTCCTTGACGCATCAGGATGCGCAGGCGTCCAATGCAGTGGTCTCAGGTACCCTTTTTGTATGTTCTGTTGACGCACACGTGTTGTTTAATCCGGGATCCATGCACTCGTATGTTTCCACACACTTCGTGCCGAGTTTGGGTAGAGAGTCCAGTTTGCTTGATCAGCCGCTTGCTGTGACCACTCCTGTGGGCGAGTCATTTATTGCTAGACACATGTTCTGATCGTGTGTTGTCCGTATTGGCGAGAGAGAGTTGCCTGTCGACTTGATCCTTCGTGAGATGTTGGACTTCGACGTTCTTCTGGGCATGGATTGGTTAGCCACGTGCTATGCGTCTGTGGACTGCCGCAAGAAGACAGTTAGGTTTTGTTTTCCCGGCGAGTCGGCTTTTGTTGTGTAGGGGACCGTGGTGCCGCCCCTCACAGTTTGATTTCTTCTCTTCGCGCTGGACAGCTTTTGAGGAAGGGATGTCAGGGATTTCTACCCTATGTTTGCAATACTAGAGCTACAGAGGTTCCGTTGGACCAAGTTCCGATTGTGAGTGAGTTCCCTGATGTTTTCCCTGACGAGCTTCCTGGGCTACCGCCTGAGCGTGATATTGTTTTCTACATTGACTTGATTCCCGGCACGGGGCCTATTTCCATACCGCCTTATCGGATGGCCCAGGCGGAGCTTAGAGAGTTGAAAGGTCAGTTGCAAGATTTGCTGGATAAGGGGCTTAATCGACCTAGTGTGTCTCCTTGGGGTGCTCCAGTCCTGTTTGTCAAGAAAAAGGACGGCAGTTTGCGCTTGTGTATCGATTACCGCCAGCTGAACAGGGTTACCGTACGGAACAGATATCCTTTACCACGCATCGACAACTTGTTCGACCAGCTTCACGGTGCAGGATACTTTTCGAGGATCGATTTGCGATCAGGATACCATCAGCTGCGGGTTCGGCAGGAGGATATTCCGAGGACGGTTTTTCGCACGCGTTATGGGCACTATGAGTTTTTGGTGATGTCGTTCGGACTCACCAATGCCCCAGCAGCATTTATGGATTTGATGAACCGCGTCTTTAGGTCGTATCTTGATCTGTTCATCATCGTATTCATTGACGATATTTTGGTGTATTCCCGGAGCCGAGAGGAGCACGAGCAGCACCTGCGGATCACATTGCAGACTTTGAGGGAGCACCAGCTGTTCGCAAAATTCTCCAAGTGCACATTTTGGCTTGACAGCGTAAATTTCTCGGGTCACGTGATTACACGAGATGGTATATGTGTGGACCCGAAGAAGATCGAGGCCATTCAGCATTGGCCCAGACTGACATCAATTACGGAGATCCGCAGTTTTCTAGGACTGGCCGGCTACTACCGATGATTTGTACAAGATTTCTCCTGTATTGCTGCACCGTTGACCGGGTTGACCCGGAAGGGAGTTCCTTTTGATTGGACGGAGGCGTGCGAGCATAGCTTTCAGCAGCTGCAGACTTGTTTGACTACGGCGCCGGTGTTATCATTGCCTTCGGGATCGGACTAATTTGTGGTCTATTGTGACGCTTCTCGAGTGGGTCTAGGGTTCGTATTGATGCAGCACGACAGGGTGATCGCGTATGCTTCTCAGCAGCTGAAGAAACACGAACAGAACTACCCCACTCACGATTTGGAGATGGCTATAGTGGTCTTTGCACTCAAGATCTGGCGACATTACCTATACGGTGAGTCGTGCCAGATATTCACTGATCACAAGAGCTTAAAGTACATATTTCAGCAGCGAGACCTGAATCTTAGACAGCGCCGTTGGATGGAGTTAGTGAAGGACTACGATTGTGAGATCCTTTACCACCCGGGCAAGGCAAATATAGTGGCGGATGCTTTGAGTAGGAGGCCCGGGGGTAGTCTATCTTGTTTGAGCGCAGTGCAGAGACAGTCGTCGACAGATTGGCAGATTTTGTGCGACAGCCGAGTGCAGTTCGAGTTCACTCGGATCGGGGGACAGCTTGCGCATGTTCGTGCACGCCCACAGTTGCTTGACCGTATACATAAGGCACAGTACAGTGATGACCGTTGTTCCGAGATCATGGCACAGATTGGACAGGGCAGATTTTCCGAGTTCGTGATTGATGATCGGGGGATACTACGATTTGGGACTAGACTGTACGTACCAGATGCTGAGGGATTGCAGCGTGAGATTCTTGAGGAGGCACATCGATCGGTGTACAGTGTTCATCCGGGTTCCACCAAGATGTACCATGATATGAGAGATGTTTACTGGTGGGACGGGATGAAGAGGGACGTCACAGATTTTGTGTCGAGATGCTTCACTTGTCAGCAAATCAAGGCCGAGCACCAGAGGCCTGTGGGAGAGCTACAGCCGTTACCCATTCCGGAGTGGAAATGGGAGCAGATTTCTATGGACTTCATTATGGGTCTACCCAGGACTAGTCGGGGGTATGACTCCATTTGGGTGATCGTGGAAATATTGACGAAAGCGGCACACTTCCTGCCGGTGAAGACGACTTTCGGATTTGCTCAGTATGCCTAAATATACATCGACGAGATCGTACGACTGCATGGAGTCCCGACATGTATCGTGTCAGACCGAGGCACCTAGTTTACCAGCCGACTATGGCAGAGGCTTCAGGAGGCTTTGGGCACCCGCTTGAGTTTCAGCACAACATTTCATCCGTAGACCGATGGCCAGTCAGAGCGGACTATTCAGACTCTCGAGGTCATGCTCCGAGCATGCGTTTTAGACTTTGGTGATAGCTGGGATCGTCATTTACCCTTGGTGGAGTTCTCCTACAACAATAGTTTCCAGGATACTATTCAGATAGCACCATTCGAGGCCTTGTATGGGAGGAGATGTAGATCGCCCGTTTGTTGGAAAGAGCTCAGTGAGAGCAGCATTCTGGGGCCGCAGATTGTCGAGGAGATGACCGCAAAGATCCAGTTGATTCGAGATCGGATGAGAGCGGCTCAGAGCAAGCAGAAATCGTATGCTGACAGGCGCCGGTGAAGATTAGAGTTCGCAGTTGGCGATCACGTTTTTCTGAGGGTCTCTCCAATGAAGGGCTTGATGAGATTTGGACGGAAAGGGAAGCTTAGCCCCAGATTTATAGGTCCCTTCGAGATCCTCGAACGTGTGGGCGCAGTTGCATATCGTTTGGCTCTTCCACCCGACTTTCCGGATGTTCACCCCGTGTTCCACGTGTCAATGCTTCGCAGATACCTGCATGACCCTTCTCACATTATTCAGCTTCAGACTGTTCAGCTCGAGCGCGATCTTTCGTTCACCGAACAGCCAGTAGTGATTTTGGACCGGCGGGTGAAGAAACTTCGATCAAAAGTCTTGCCATCTGTGAAGGTACTTTGGCGCAGCCCAAATGGTGAAGAGATCACTTAGGAGGTCGAGGTCGAGATGCGGAAGAAATTCCCTCATCTCTTTGAAGGTACGCGTAGCTATATTTTTAAATTCGGGGACGAATTTCTTTTAGGGGGGAAGATTGTAACACCTCAAAATGTGATTAGTGACTAATTATACTTTAATGTGTGGTTTTTAGTAAAAAGTTTACCAAAACGATTTTCAAATGTTTTATCAAAATTTATGAGTATTTTATTAGAATTTAATTAGGCTTGCAAACACATGTGCATGTTAACTAGGGTTAAGTTTAGGGTTAAATCATGTTTAGACAAACCATGGGGGACTAACCCATTCTTATTAGGTTAATTTGAATTTCTTTAAGTGTATTAGTTTATCTCTTAAAAAAAAAGAAAATGAATTTTTTCTTTGTGGGTTGACTTGGAGAGAGAGAGAAAGAAAGGGCATGATGGCTTGAGCCATGCTTGCAATTAATGAGGAGAGAGGGGGGGTTGACTCTCATAATCTCTCATTTCTTTTGCAAACACTCACACACTCTCTTTCTAACATCTATCTCCCTCTCATTCACACACACACACACACACACACTCACTCAGCAGGCAGCAGCAGCAGCAGCACACAGCAGCAGCAGAAGCAAGCAGCAGCAGCAAGCAGCAACAGCAACAGCAAACAGCAAACAGTAGCAGCAGCATCAGCATCCTCAACAACAGCAGCAACATTGCAACAGCTCCTCCTTCTCTTCTTCTTTTCCTTCTTCCTGCATCCTAGTATCAAGTTGTAACGTTTTGAAAATCGTTTCGGTGAAATTTCGGAAAATCGGTAAAATAAGGGGGTTTTCCGTAAAAAGTCAAAATACAAATATTTTTAATATAAAATTAAATATACATATTCTAGCTATGTAATTACTAGTAATTGGTGTTTATTGAGCCACTGGTGAAATTTCAAATTTTCTGAAAATTTTTCCGAAATTAATTATTTTAATATTATTTTAAGCCGTTACTAATACATTTAATTAGGAAAAATTACAAATTGGAATGAGTTGAAACAAAATTTGTGCATCATAACACATTAAATAAAATTTTATCATGTGGTTTCTGAAATGAAATGGTTTGTCAAAACGGTTTTAGAAAATGTTGAAGAAAAAGGCTTATTTTGTGAAAATAAAAGGGGTTTGGTGCATATTGAATTGGTGTTTGGTGTTCATTGCTTCACACACACACTCTCTCACTCCTCCACCATGTAGCCGGCCCCCCTTTTTGACAGCCCTCTCTCTCTCTCTCTCTCTCTCCCCAATCACCTCTTGTTAGAAAAGAAAAGAAATGAAATGAAAAATGAAGAAAGTCAAATGAGGAGTGGGCTTTGTTGACTTGGGAGTTAGCATTCATTCACCACCTCATTTTTTCTCTCTCTAATTTCTTCTCCTGCTGGCCGAGCCCATCCCCTTGCTGCCCAAAATTTCCCCACCTCCTTTTCACTTCAAAATCCTTCAATTTTTGCCAAAAATCAACACAAATCTCACCGAAATCAATATCTAACTCCTACCCATTATTCTTTATCCCATCTAGTATGGATCTTGGGGCATAGAAGCTAATTTGGGAGGCTAAGTTGCATGTAGATCTACAAGTCTTGGAGGTATAAATCTTACCCAAATGGTTAAATTGTTGGTATTTTGCTTAAGCTAAAGTAGTTAAATGTTGTTTGGGTTTCTAATTTAAAGTTGAAAATTTAAAGTGAGGGTTTGTGAAAATTCAAGAGAAGAACTTGAATGCAAGTTAGGGTTTTGTGAAATTGGTGTATGGTTGTGTAATGTGTTTAAGCTCTTATGACATGTTAAAACAAGTTAGTAGCTAGTTGTTAATTGTTAAGTTTAAAAATTGTGATAATTACGCTAATTTGCTATCTAGGTTTTTGGAAATGGTTAAATAATTGGGTTTAAAATTGTAATTAGGTTTTTCATGACTTCATTAAAATTATTAAGTGTAGTTGAATACTTTAGTTCATGAAAATTCAAGCTAGATTGTAGTTTGTGCATTTTTTTGCTATAAAATTGTTAAAATTGGTTATGTATGCAAACTAGATTTTTGATATTGATATTAAGAGTTAAGTTAAAATCTAATTGGCATTGGTATAACTTAATTAAGATGTTTAATAAGTATTATGGCCGCTAGATTTGTTTATACGTCGGGTTTTGTACTAAAACGGGTAATATTTGCTTGCTAGATTTTCGGGAAAAAAATGGCTTTTTAAGTGAATTTGGGGTTTTTGTGAATTTTAAACTATTTTATATTATAATTAGTGCTTGTGATTGTAAAAATGAGTGTGTTGGGATTTTTCTCGATGGTTTGGCGTTTGTACGCCGACGTCGAGAGTTTTCGGGTTGATTTGTGAAAGCAACCATAGGTTTTGACCTATGTGGGATTCGTGTGTCGTTTGCATCACGAGTCGGATTTTAATGCGATACGGTGCGTTATGATATGTAGGTACCCCATGTGGACTTCAAGACGACAAGCAAGCGCGTGGCGACGTCGGCACCGGCGAGCGAGGACCAGGTGAGTAGATTTATATCTACGGGAAGAAGTCGGGTGGATGGCGTATAGCACCCCCGCAGTTCGTGGTGATGTATACGAATACGTATACACACATTTATTGATTATATATTGTTTGAGTTTATTGATGATAAATATGGATATTTGGTGTTCTTAGATTAGTTTAGTGTTAGTTGCGAAACCCTAGAGTAGTTGTTATACCCACACACGCACACGCACACATGCATACATCTATGTTATTACCTGTGCGTATATGGGGAGATGTGTTTATGTGTTCACCTGGGTATGGGACTAAGTGTTCACATACTGGATTTTCAGATGATACTTGGGATTGAGATGAGTCGATGAGATTTGAGTTGAGGCCGTGAGATCGGTGATATGGCAGGATTCGTACTTGAGTTACGTCCTGATGTTATAGCGGATCTTTGAATGACAATGCCATGTAAATAGTGATATTAGTAGTGTACTAGACGTTGGTCAGTACCCCAGATGATGATCTTGATAAAGAGGATAACAGATGAACAGTGTGATGAGTATGATATTGACTCGTACCCAGATTTGGGGATGCTGTACGATGGATTTACGTACGAGCTATATATTGATGATTGATCCGCACTCTTGACTTGGGATGTCTGATTATAGATATGGTATCGGATATGATATTATTGAGGTGGGATCACCGACTAATATATATACAGGTATGTATATGTATCGACTCAGATGTTAGGCTGTTTTCTTACCTGTAGTCCAGCTTGTTAGCTTAGCCCTTTAGCTTAGTTTAGTTGTTAGATTAGATTCAACTCCTACATATTTCAAAAGCTAACGAATCGTGGGTATTTTAAAAGACAGGTCAAGGGATTCTACGGATATTTCAAAAGACGTATCTTTCTTAAAAAACACCGTATCCCTTATTTTCAAACACCGCAATTCGTGTTATTTCAAAAGGCACTACTGTAGGACTTATATTAGGGTAATGCAGATTAGTTATTGTTGTGTTTAGTATTTAGCTCCCGCTCATTATCGCTATTCGCTCCGCATCGCATGTTTATATTATGATTCATATCCTATTGTTGATATCATGATGTTAGGACATCAGCACCAGTACCAATGACGCGTATGTACCACGTACACTTACTTGCCGGCTCACACACATCTTCATCGGTAATTGCCATGCCACGAACACTTTAGAAAATACTATTTCATTTGACATAGGTTGTTAGCTAATAGTTTAGACATGATATTAGTATACTTGCCTTATATGCTAGTTTAGATATTGTAGTTATTACTTGCTACTTCATACATACTATTATTCGTCGCTATGCCGCATTCATGGATTCTCATGCTTATATTCATGGTTTAACATGCTATTGATGATTTGGATTCGGGTTTCCATGAGATTTTCTGGATTTGGGGGAAAACCGCAAAAACATTTATAAACTTCTTTATCTCTTTTTAAATAAAAAGTGCGGTTTTCCCATGATTTATGAGTCGTCCACCATGAGTTTGCTGATGGATTTCGAGACCCGATTCGAGGAATTGGATGAACCGTTTTGGGTACATGGTGGACCCGGTAAGGTACCCCGGGGCAAGAAGGTCGTGTTGCTGACGTTGAGCCTGGCAGGGGAGCACTACCTACAGGTGATATTACCCGACGCGTCGGATATCGAGAGGATACCGTCGTGGTCTTGAGATGGATGGTAGGGGCCGGTCTGGACTGACGGCGCCCTAGATATTGAGATTTTGAGATATTGAGGTACTGAGATTTGATGATACAGGCCAGTCCAGATAGCCGGAGCCTGAGATTTTGAGACATTGAGATTTATGTTTTGTGTCGATGCTAGACACTGTTGATGCTGATTTCATTATGATACCTCATTTTAAAAATACAAAGGAAATCTCACTAAGTTATGAAAACAGTTTGTTCATTTACATGTATTCTATTTTCATGCATTCATACCTCATTCATATGATATATTGCTACCTGAGGCACTAACACGGGCACATGAGATTACACTCGGGTTAGATATTTACCCTAGCCATTGTTATAGGCTGCATGTTATATACATATTTGAGGATATATTATGATCATTGACCTAGGTTGCATTATTTATGCGATTTCTGTGCGTAGATGTTTTTCTATTCACGAGTTGGCAACTCACCCCCGTTGTGCCACAGTTCTTGCAGGTTTCGCCGTACAGGTTTCTTTACGGCTTTGCTGGCACTATTTCCATTTCCGGGTGACTTACTAGTAGGTGGGTTTATTTGTATCGCACCCATCACTATATCTTGTATATTATTATTCTGTTATATCTAGAAGTTCCATCAACCAAACATGTATTTATTTTTGAGATAGAGACCAGTGATGTTATTCTTTCGACCTTAGAGTCACGCGTTATATTTCTGTAGATTTCTTGTTGTTTTGAGTTTCCTTTAGAGTTTTGATTCTCGTCCTTGGCGTTGTATATTATTGCTTGTGTGGTTGTGACCGTCGATTGATGAAGAGCTAGCTCCCGCTTGGGGATGCCATTTATTGATTTCGTATACTATTCATGTTGTATCCCGTTTGGGGGCCTGTATTTACAAAGGAGACTCTGCCGAAATTTTCGGGAAATATTTGATGTTTTTTTAAAACCGTATAATTCGGCTTATGCTATTGAAACTACTTGTTTTAAATTGGTTTTCCTTCTCTCTACTACTTTTCTTGGTTTGGATTTCTGGGTTTTCGGTTTACTTAGATTACGTACGCCTCGAGACGTTCGTAGTTTAAGTGCCGGTCATGTTCCGTACTTTCGGGACGTGACAAAGATGGTATTAGAGTGTTAGGTTTTACCTTCGGAGCGTAGGATGACCCTTGGTTGATGGAATAGGTGACTAAAGTAGAGTGACGTACCGTGGGTATGTTCCGCGGCATACTTACGATAAGCTACTCCACTTAAGAAGCCTTAGGATGTACATTTCTTTGTTCAGTATTGTATTCATTCCTGATCTAGCCTCATCGGTACCAGTTACGGTTTGCTGCCACGATTATGGGCAGGGAGAGCTACGGCTAGAGTTGCGGTCAGCACGAGCTCGTTACGAACGAAGACTGACCAGGGCGTGATTCCGGCGATACACGATTGCAAAGATGTGTCTTTTTATGATGTTTTCGCGCCACGAGCGTTGGATGGGTCGCCGTATGAGATTACTAGGATGTGCCGATCAGTACCAGAGGATCGAGCCACTGATAGAGGCCAGCCAGATTTTGATGACTGTTGGAGTATTGCTTACTCACGATGATGGAGGCACTGTTCAGCATGCAGACGAGTGAGCCAGCTATTGCTGCGAACGACGAGATATGGCCCCAGATGTTGGAGCTATTGCAGTACGAGTTGTACTAAGAGATGATAGAAGGTCTCTAGTCATCGAGGATGAATGACTAGGACATGTGGATCGTTCGCCTACCCCGATGCGAGGTCATCAGATAGATTGATTCCAGCTAGAGACGACTTCACGCGGAGACGTTGAGAGTCGATAGAGACGATCGGATGTCAGAAACCAATTATTCCAAGTTTAAAGTAGTCGGAAAGACATGCAGGCAATTCTATGGTCCCTCTAGAAGAATGAAACCCTAACTCGACTTAATGACCGTGTGAAAGCCTTTGAACCTTCGGGTTTGCGGCAGTTCTGCGGCACCATTAGTGAGGCTTGGGTTTGCTCTTCTACGGCTGGACCATCGATACTGTGGTACGTACTCGATACTATTAAACTGTACCCAAGATGTTGAGCTCTTGGGGGATTATGAGGTTTTGACGAATCGATCGAATGGTTCGACTTCATTCGGATGCTAGGTGGTGAGATGCATTCTTGGGAGACTCCAGATACGAGGATAGCCGTTGGAGCTCAGTCCATGCAACCACGACGAGACGAGTCCGAAGAAGTCGACATTAGGAAAAAGTGGAGTAAGGTTCGTACGAGATCTTGATGAGACGACGTTCCACTCCGCCGACATCAGAGATGCGATACGCATGCCGAGGCATTGTACTTGGATATACCTTCCAGAAGGAATCGTGATGAGTATGCATCCATTTTGGAACGAGAGCAGATCTAGTAAGGGACGATGACTTCCGGACAGTTCGGCAGAAACGAGATTTGGGAGAGATTTCGACATGACCTTTCTGGAATGAGTTACGAGAAGACTTGGACCCAGGAGTGGTCATGTTACGCACACCGGCAGGCCAGAGTTCAGGATCGTCGACGAAGCATGCTATGAGTGACCACGACAGTTAGACAGAGGTTCTTAGAGGAAGTGCTTGAGCGGGGACAATTCTGCCATATTTGATTTCGGTATTTTAAGCGATCTATTCGCATGATTTGGTTTTGATGGTTGAGTTTCATGATATCGTTTTCATGCGCCATGGTTGCACCTACTGAGTATTTACGATTTTGCACAGTTGTTACACTTGAGATAGTTTTCGTGCCTTGGATTTTCGCGCATGTTGAGTGCATGTTTGAGATGCGATTTTGGTGCACACCAGATGCACTAAATCGAGATTTTTCGTGCATGTCAGACGCACCTGATTTCGCTGTCAGGTACACACGTTGCCTATGACAAATGTTGTGTGCACACCCGATGCACTAGATGTTGTTTCTGTGCGCATGTATGGCACATATATGGGTTTTGATTTCCGTGCACACCAGACGCACGTAGTATTCATACACGTATTTTAGGATTGATTTTCTTATAGAGCAGTACGTTTTTATGATATTGCTATGTGTTTTCGTATTGAGCAGGACTAATCAGAGGACAGTACCTGAATATATTTCGCATGCATTGTTAGTTATTGAAGGGATTTCCAAAAAGCGAGCTATAGTCTCAGTATTTACCTACGTGTCTGAAATGTCACGAAATGTTTAAAACAAGGAGACCCTTCTAAATTGTTTCCAAAACGGCGGAACGTACATATTAAACAAAGGATATATATATATATGTGTGTGTGTGTGTGTGTGTGTGTGTAGTTATTTTCTTACAATAGACGTCCGCCACTGTGCAGTGCTGCGAGCATTGCACAGCGATTTGAAGAAGATTTGGCAAGCATTGCTTCCAGATATTTTAATGATGTATATCAAATTAATTTTCATTTTGGATTTAGACATTGTGTCTTCACCATTACTCCGATGATTGCAGGATGCTTGACGGAGTTTTGATTTTGAGTTATATGCTCATTTTTCATGCGCATGCGCTGCGCTACGATTTGTTTTAGTTAATTATGATTTCAGAGTCCCGACGACTTGATACTTTTTCTTAGATGTTTTAGTATTTAGGGGGGAGTTTTATTTAAATTCGGGGACCGAATTTCCTTAAGGGGGGATGATTGTAACGTTTTGAAAATCGTTTCGGTGAAATTTCGGAAAATCGGTAAAATAAGGGGGTTTTCCGTAAAACGTTAAAATACAAATATTTTTAATATAAAATTAAATATACATATTCTAGCTATGTAATTACTAGTAATTGGTGTTTATTGAGCCACTGGTGAAATTTCAAATTTTCTGAAAATTTTTCCGAAATTAATTATTTTAATATTATTTTAAGCCATTACTAATACATTTAATTAGGAAAAATTAAAAATTGAAATGAGTTGAAACAAATTTTGTGCATCATAACACATTAAATAAAATTTTATCATGTGGTTTCTGAAATGAAATGGTTTGTCAAAACGGTATTAGAAAATGTTGAAGAAAAAGGCTTATTTTGTGAAAATAAAAGGGGTTTGGTGCATATTGAATTCGTGTTTGGTGTTCATTGCTTCACACACACACTCTCTCACTCCTCCACCATGTGGCCGGCCTCCCTTTTTGACAGCCCTCTCTCTCTCTCTCTCCAATCACCTCTTGTTAGAAAAGAAAAGAAAAGAAATGAAAAATGAAGAAAGTCAAATGAGGAGTGGGCTTTGTTGACTTGGGAGTTAGCATTCATTCACCACCTCATTTTTTCTCTCTCCAATTTCTTCTCCTGCTGGCCGAGCCCATCCCCTTGCTGCCCAAAATTTCCCCACCTCCTTTTCACTTCAAAATCCTTCAATTTTTGCCAAAAATCAACACAAATCTCACCGAAATCAATATCTAACTCCTACCCATTATTCTTTATCCCATCTAGTATGGATCTTGGGGCATAGAAGCTAATTTGGGAGGCTAAGTTGCATGTAGATCTACAAGTCTTGGAGGTATAAATCTTACCCAAATGGTTAAATTGTTGGTATTTTGCTTAAGCTAAAGTAGTTAAATGTTGTTTGGGTTTCTAATTTAAAGTTGAAAATTTAAAGTGAGGGTTTGTGAAAATTCAAAAGAAGAACTTGAATGCAAGTTAGGGTTTTGTGAAATTGGTGTATGGTTGTGTAATGTGTTTAAGCTCTTATGACATGTTAAAACAAGTTAGTAGCTAGTTGTTAATTGTTAAGTTTAAAAATTGTGATAATTACGCTAATTTGCTATCTAGGTTTTTGGAAATGGTTAAATAATTAAGTTTAAAATTGTAATTAGGTTTTTCATGACTTCATTAACATTATTAAGTGTAGTTGAATACTTTAGTTCATGAAAATCCAAGCTAGATTGTAGTTTGTGCATTTTTTTGCTATAAAATTGTTAAAATTGGTTATGTATGCAAATTAGATTTTTGATATTGATATTAAGAGTTAAGTTAAAATCTAATTGACATTGGTATGACTTAATTAAGATATTTAATAAGTATTATGGCCGCTAGATTTGTTTATACGTCGGGTTTTGTACTAAAACGGGTAATATTTGCTTGCTAGATTTTCGGCAAAAAAATGGCTTTTTAAGTGAATTTGGGGTTTTTGTGAATTTTAAGCTATTTTATATTATAATTAGTGCTTGTGATTGTACAAATGAGTGTGTTGGGATTTTTCTCGATGGTTTGGCGTTTGTACGCCGACGTCGAGGGTTTTCGGGTTGATTTGTGAAAGCAACCATAGGTTTTGACCTATGTGGGATTCGTGTGTCGTTTGCATCACGAGTCGGATTTTAATGCGATACGGTGCGTTATGATATGTAGGTACCCCATGTGGACTTCAAGACGATAAGCAAGCGCGTGGCGACGTCGGCACCGGCGAGCGAGGACCAGGTGAGTAGATTTATATCTACGGGGAGAAGTCGGGTGGATGGCGTATAGCACCCCCGCAGTTCGTGGTGATGTATACGAATACGTATACACACATTTATTGATTATATATTGTTTGAGTTTATTGATGATAAATATGGATATTTGGTGTTCTTTGATTAGTTTAGTGTTAGTTGCGAAAACCTAGAGTAGTTGTTATACCCACACACGCACACATGCATATATCTATGTTATTACCTATGCGTATATGGGGAGATGTGTTTATGTGTTCACCTGGGTATGGGACTAGGTGTTCACATACTGGATTTGCGGATGATACTTGGGATTGAGATGAGTCGATGAGATTTGAGTTGAGGCCGTGAGATCGGTGATATGGCAGGATTCGTACTTGAGATACGTCCTGATGTTATAGCGGATCTTTGAATGACAATGCCATGTAAATAGTGATATTAGTAGTGTACTAGACGTTGGTCAGTACCCCAGATGATGATCTTGATAAAGAGGATACCAGATGAACAGTGTGATGAGTATGATATTGACCCGTACCCAGATTTGGGGATGCCGTACGACGGATTTACGTACGAGCTATATATTGATGATTGATCCGCACTCCTGACTTGGGATGTCTGATTATAGATATGGTACCAGATATGATATTATTGAGGCGCGATCACCGACTAATATATATACAGGTATGTATATGTATCGACTCAGATGTTAGGCGGTTTTCTTACCTGTAGTCCAGCTTGTTAGCTTAGCCCTTTGGTTTAGTTTAGTTATTAGATTAGATTCGACTCCTGCATATTTCAAAAGCTAACGAATCGTGGGTATTTTAAAAGACAGGTCAAGGGATTCTACGGATATTTCAAAAGACGTATCTTTTCTTTAAAAACACCGTAGCCCTTATTTTCAAACACCGCGATTCGTGTTATTTCAAAAAGCACTACTGTAGGACTTATTTTAGGGTAATGCAGATTAGTTATTGTTGTGTTTAGTATTTAGCTCCCGCTCAATATCGCTGTTCGCTCCGCATCGCATGTTTATATTATGATTCATATCCTATTGTTGATATCATGCTGTTAGGACACCAGCACCATTACCGATGACGCGTATGTACCACGTACACTTACTTGCCGGCTCACACACATCTTCATCGGTAATTGCCATGTCACGAACACTTTAGAAAATACTATTTCATTTGACATAGGTTGTTAGCTAATAGTTTAGACATGATATTAGTATACTTGCCTTATATGCTAGTTTAGATATTGTAGTTATTACTTGCTACTTCATGCATACTATTATTCGTCGCTATGCCGCATTCATGGATTCTCATGCTTATATTCATGGTTTTACATGCTATTGATGATTTGGATTCGGGTTTCCATGAGATTTTCTCGATTTGGGGGAAAACAGCAAAAACATTTATAAACTTCTTTCTCTCTTTTTAAATAAAAAGTGCGGTTTTCCCATGATTTATGAGTCGTCCACCATGAGTTTGCTGATGGATTTTGAGACCCAATTCGAGGAGTTGGATGAACCGTTTTGGGTACATGGTGGACCCGGTAAGGTACCCCGGGGCAAGAAGGTCGTGTTGCTGACGTTGAGCCTGGCAGGGGAGCACTACCTACCGGTGATATTACCCGACGCGTCGGATATCCGGAGGATACCGTCGTGGTCTTGAGATGGATGGTAAGGGACGGTCTGGACTGACGGCGCCCTAGATATTGAGATTTCGAGATATTGAGGTACTGAGATTTGATGATACAGGCCAGTCCGGATAGCCGGAGCTTGAGATTTTGAGACATTGAGATTTATGTTTTGTGTCGATGCTAGACACTGTTGATGCTGATTTCATTATGATAACTCATTTTAAAAATACAAAGGAAATCTCACTAAGTTATGAAAACAGTTTGTTCATTTACATGTATTCTATTTTCATGCATTCATACCTCATTCATATGATATATTGCTACCTGAGGCACTAACACGGGCACATGAGATTACACTCGGGTTAGATATTTACCCTAGCCATTGTTATAGGCTGCATGTTATATACATATTTGAGGATATATTATGATCATTGACCTAGGTTGCGTTATTTATGCGATTTCTGTGCGTAGATGTTTTTCTATTCACGAGTTGGCAACTCACCCCCGTTGTGCCACAGTTCTTGCAGGTTTCGCCGTACAGATTTCTTTACGTCTTTGCTGGCACTATTTCCATTTCCGGGTGACTTGCTAGTAGGTGGGTTTATTTGTATCGCACCCATCACTATATCTTGTATATCATTATTCTGTTGTATCTAGAAGTTCCATCAACCAAACATGTATTTATTTTTGAGATAGAGACCAGTAATATTATTCTTTCGACCTTAGAGTCACGCGTTATATTTCTGTAGATTTCTTGTTGTTTTGAGTTTCCTTTTGAGTTTTGATCCTCGTCCTTGGCGTTGTATATTATTGCTTGTGTGGTTGTGATCGTCGATTGACGAAGAGCTAGCTCCCGCTTGGGGATGCCTTTTATTGATTTCGTATACTATTCATGTTGTATCCCGTTTGGGGGCCTGTATTTACAAAGGAGACTCTGCCGAAATTTTCGGGAAATATTTGATGTTTTTTTTAAAATCGTATAATTCGGCTTATGCTATTGAAACTACTTGTTTTAAATTGGTTTTCCTTCACTCTACTACTTTTCTTGGTTTGGATTTCTGGGTTTTCGGTTTACTTAGATTACGTACGCCTCAAGACGTTCGTAGTTTAAGTGCCGGTCATGTTCCGTACTTTCGGGACGTGACACAAGTGGGGTATAATCTCTAAACTCAACTCCTTTTTGCTAAGCTTATATGTTATTTAGCTTCGGCTAGTGTTTAATATGAGTTTTTAGTTCTAGTTTGTAGTTTAAGTAGGTTTTTGGCCAAGTTAGAGTTTTTATGGTTTATATAACTTAATTAGGTGTTTTATGTGCTGTTTTAACCTAGTTGTATCACTGGTTTTGGCTAAATCACCTTAAAGTCCTAAACTTGAATTTAAAATACGGTTTTTGTCAAGTTTTATGATACGAGTGATCTGCTATACCTGTAGTTATTTTATTGTTGGGAAAACATATACAGATTAGTGTGCAGGATAGCTAGGGGGTTGCGTTGAAGTTCGAGCCCGTTCCACCACCAAAAATCCGGCGACCTCCATCATGATTCCGGCGTCGCTGGCCTCCCTGTGCAATTGGGTGTTGGTGCTTGGGCTAGTGGTGTCTGTGGGTGTTTGTCTGGGTTTGGTATTATTTACTCTCTCTAATTGTTTGCAGGGAGAAATCTGGGAGAGTTTGGGTTAGTTTTAGTGTTTTGTGGACTTTGACGATAAATTGATGGTTTAGTTGGAGAGTAGGGTAAATCAGGGTTTTTAGGGTTAGATTAGCTCTAATTTGTGCTGTTAGGTATCACTAAATTCCTGTAAATTCACCTAATTCCATAAAATACCATAATGTTGAAAACTAAGTGTTTTAAAACGTTTTAAGCTAAACCTTAAGATACGTAAAATCTGCTGTATCTAGGGTAGAATATTGTGTAAGCAAACATATACAATAGGCTATATTTTGTGTTAGGATTAAAGTGTAGAAACCTGGACCCCGTTCACCTGGATTTGGCCGATATGACCCCTATGGTGGCCGGCCCAATTGTTTGGGAATTTGTTGGATTTTTGCAGTTAGCTTGCTAGAGGTATTGTGAGGGGTTTGGACTTTTTTGATTTTCTTGTTTCTGCTCCAGATTAAATCTGGGACTAATTACCTATATTTAGCGTAGTGGGACTTGCGCGACACGTACACTACGAGTTGAGTTGGTGCACTGTGTGTCATAGCGTGTCGCATTGGTTTTTGGCGTATGCACACACGTTACGTATACACACGTGTTTAGTTCGCGATGCGAGTTTCTCGTTTAGTTTTAATATCGCGTTTTGCAGGATTTTAGCTTATGTGTATTCTTTGCATAATTTCTAGGTTCGCAGGCGGGTACTTCGGACGCCGCAAAGAAAGGAAAGCAGATAGTTGGCTACACCTAGCACGAGATCACGGTGAGTAGATTTAATATCTACGGGGAAATCTCCCGTATGGCGTTAAGCGTCAGGGCTTGATAGGATATTGTAGTCACACATATATATATATATATATATATATATTTATATGTATATTGTTTGTGCACATGTATTACTGTAGCGTACCCATTTTTGTTGCATATAGAAATAGTAGCTATGTAACACCGCACTGTCACTAACGGTTCAAGCTGCATGAGCACTATTTGTATGTTACACCCACACCGTTAGTGATTGCCATGACACTCGCACTATAGGATTGCTACGAACCATACATCATTTTGATTACTACATCATTGATTAGACATGATTCTGCCGCATATTGCGCACATACACATTGTATATCTATATTGGTGCACACATACATTGATATATCCATATTGCGCACATACACATTGTATATCCATATTGGTGCACACATACATTGATATATCCATATTGCGCACATACACATTGTATATCCATATTGGTGCACACATACATTGATATATCCATAGTGCGCACATACACATTGTATATCTATATTGGTGCACACATACATTGATATATCCATATTTCGCACATACACATTGTATATCCATATTGGTGCACACATACATTGATATATCCATATTGCGCACATACACATTGTATATGTATATTGGTGCACACATACATTGATATATTCATGCTTGCACACATACACATTGTATATTCATACTGGTGCACACATACATGCGTATATATCCACTTGCACATCCATACCTATATACATACATATTTCACATGCATGGATGATACTGGCTTTGATTTCTAGAAAATGGGAACCGCATGAGATATTTCAAAAACTGGATCCATTTAAAAGAGCGGTTTTCCATTTTTACTCTTAGTGGCATACGACACATTGCATGGATTTACGCACTGAGTTTTGGATTTCCTTTGATTTCTGGATTTGAGAACAGTGGTATTATTTTAAGAAAATGCGCACTGTTTTGAAAACCCGGTTTCTCTTGATATGATATTTCAGTGCGTCCACCATACGTTTTCTCGGTTCTGAGACGTGTGACATGTGAACCCGAATCGAGGAGCTGGATGAGGCCGATTGCGGGTACATGGTGGACCCGGTATGGTACCCCGGGGCAAGAAAGGGATGCTGTGTATACAGACGGTGAGCCTGGCAGAGGGACTACTACCTACCGGTGATTGGTTAGACCTGGCGGTTATCCGGAGGATACTGACCAGAGTCGAGAGATGGATATGGGCCGACCCGTACTACTGAGGCCGAGAGCCAATTCCGCAGACGGAGCCCGTGGGCCAATCCGGATTGACGGAGCCCGATAGATGAGGATTTGCGTGTCGCTGCTGGACACGAGTATTTCATGATGTTTTTGGGTGCCGATGTTGGGCACCCCACTTCTATGGGATTTACAGGATTGAGGGCTAGATAGAGGGACGCCGCCTGAGTTATCGGGATTTTAGGGTGTTTTTGGTAGACACCGGGGTTTTTCCACATTGATGATCCGTGTAGATGATATTTTATCCCATGCTCAACATTACCTGTTATGCATTGCATCATGTAGTCGTAATACCTGATAGAGTACTTTGCATGATTATTGCGTACTCAGCTCACTATATAGATGTCATTATATTGCACTTGATATGCATGATTATTGCGTACCCAGCTCATCATGTAGATGTTATCTGTTGCACATGTTAGAGTATCGCAGTACGTGCATACTCGCGATTACCTTTATATGTTATCTACTGTTCACGAGTTGGCAATTCACCCCCGTTGTGCCACAGTGTTTACAAGTCGACCCTGAGAGTAGTTGCGGCAGGGCTACTTCCTTGTATCTATTTGCCACGGATACCACTGCAGTTGGCATGCGAGTCGTTTGCTTATAGGTGGGTTTTTGCGGTATCCGTTTATTTTCCATTTGTACATTCTATTGTATCTAGTACTCTCCATCTACTATTTCATGTATTGATTTAGAGACCAGTTGTGAGGACGATGTATTTTATTTTGTACTCTGGTGTCGAGCTCGTATGAGCCGACTTTATTTATGCAGTTTCATCTTTTATGTTGTTTTACTTATATTGTCCATTTCTTCACTACGGCGTCATATATTATCATTGTGATGGTTGTTTCCGCCGTTGGGCGTGATTGCTCCCGTTTGGGGATGCTTTATTCTTATTATATGCCATTTTTACTTATATCATGTCTTATATCCGTTTTCAGGGCCAGTTTTTACAAAGGAGGTGCTGCCGAAATTTTTATGAAAATGACAAACTTTAATGATTTTTACTCGAGTTTTCTAAATGCTTTTAAGCCAATGTTTTCAACACTCACTATTTTTTAATGGTTTTGATTTCTGGGTTTCGGTTTACTTAGTCGCGTTACGTCTGTAGACGTTACGTGGTTAAGTGCCGGTTACGGGCCGAACTTCGGGTCGTGACAAAAAATCCCTGACATCCCTTCTTCAAGAGCCGACCAGCGTGAAGGGAAGAAATCTGACTAGGGAGGGTGGCACTTCGGTCTCCCTGAACAACAAGAACTGGCTCACCCAGAAAACTAAATCTGACTGCCTTCTCAAGGTAGTCCACGGAAGCATAATATGTGGCTAACCAGTCCACGCCCAGAATAACGTCGAAATTTAACATATCGAGAAGAATCCCTATCTTCGATACGAGCAAAATATGATCGAAAAATATGTCAAGCGACAAAAGACTCACCTACGGGAGTAATAACAACCAGCGGTTGATCAAGCAAAGACGACTGATTAAATCGATTCTTTGTGTGTCGTGTTTTGAAAATGTATAAAGATCACAATCAAAGAAATTTATACTGTAATCAATTAACGGTATCGATGTAGCGCGTTAATGAATACGGATCGTCCACTGCGATGTGTGTTTTGCTTGCTTTCGTTTTAGATGAGTCGAAATGAAAAGGAAAAAGAAAAATTGCAAGAAAATAGATTCAAGAAGTTTGAGCTTTAGTTTCAAAAATAGTAAAGACTAGATCTAAAGATCAAGAATCTATAAAATTCTAAAAGATGTCCAAATCTAATGAACTATCAAGATTTGAAATGAGGCTCGTAGGAATCGATCGAATCAATAGTGAGGATGAAGACTTGTGATTACATATTCTTATCCTTTGATAATTTGTTGCTAGATCGATGACGATCAACGAGAATTAGGGATCTCTTGCGGAAACTAGGGTTTCTTCATCTATCCCTTGTCCTTTCGTTGATTTTCATTCACATTCTAGCCTCTAGGAAATTCAAACATCGATCGTTGATCAGTAATTAAGAGCGAAAACATTCAAGAAAGCATCTCGCTCGAAACTAGGTCGTCGATGATTCAATTTACAAGAGTTTACAAAACTCAAAGGACTTAAGAATCGTACAAGAATCTAATCATCATCAACTATCAATTTTCTCGATTCCTCCACGAGCGGAGTTTTTACTCAAGCATCATATCAAAGAAAACAATCAAGAATTGAGATCTCATCAAAATGCAAGAATGTAAAGAAAGCAAGATACAGAAATTTCATCTTTTATTATTTATCAATTCCGTTACAATTCGCTCAAGAACTACAAGAATTGAGGAAAGAACTCGATTGTCGAATTAGTTTAGCATCGTTTCCATGAGCCGCGGATCGTCTTGGATCACTTGCTCGGTTGAAGATCGGCGTCGCTTCTAAAAGGTTGAAGGTTTCTTACTTGAATTGTACTCGGAGATCTTGAATTGATCAAATTGTGTCACTCAATTTGATTTGAATTTTGATTTGGATCTACAATTTTTCCCTCCAAAATGAACCCCTCATTTGAATTTTCCCTCCAAAATGAACCACCTCATTTGAATTTTCCCTCCAAAGATAGGTTGTTAGAAAGAATCTTCTAGAAGAAGTTTGTTGGAGGGAATATTCTAGAATGAGGTTGTTATAAGGAGGCTTCTAGAAGAAGGTTGTTATAAGGAGGCTTCTAGTAGAAGGTTGTTGGAGAGAGCCTTCTAGAAGAAGGTTGTTGCAAGGAATATTCTAGACTGAGTTTGTTATGCAGAGCCTTCTGGAAAAATCCACTTGGTCTTTGAGAGTCTTCTAGAAGCAAGGGTTGTTAAAAGAAGCCATGTAGAGAATTGTGAAGCGCTGACGTGTCAATTACGCCGCGGATTCGCAGCGGATAGGCCAACTAGGCCACGGATCCGCGGCCATGTGGTTGATTTGCTGCATGAAGTTTCTGGGCTGTTCTTTGTTTTCTTTTTGGGTCTCTATCTGATGTCTGGAATCCTATGTTTCTTTCTTGATTTCTGCCAGATCTCAGGTCAAAGACTTGACGTATTTATATCAGCACTTTTCACAGTTTCGGCTCTTTTACCTGGAATTTCCTGCACACATTCTCGAGACAAGTGTTGCGATATACACTGATGATGCATGCAATGATAAACACTCAATTTCCTTCAAAATGCCGGTTATAATATATAACACAAGTTATTTGATATTTTACAGTCAATTTGGTAATATGTGTTATATTCATACCGAGCACCTTTAGATGATTGCAAATAGTAGGGAAATTGATGTGTTAAAAATGCAATATTTTCGACTGATCAAATTCCTCCAAACTTATTTTGGTCGTCTCGAGCAAACTGTTTTATTAGAAAGAGAAAGAGAAAATATAAGAAAAATAAAAACTAACTAGCACACTTTCGTAGGCAACACGATTGCACTGAGCATGTGCAACAAGCTTTTAAACCTCTAGGTGTCCTAATAGGAGGAGTGTTGTCTCCTGAGGGTTTTCAGCGGATTGCACCCACAAAATCCAATAATAAAAAGAAGACCGTGAAAGTTACATATAAAGACAAGAATTATAAAAGAAAGACTTTGAAAATTAGTGTTTCCAGCTACACTAGCTTTTCGGTTGTCATGAGCCCTATCTTAATAGTCATGAAAAGATGTCAGAAATCACATCATCCCTCAATAAAACATCGTCTTTATTCTTCATTCCTATCTTTCTTCCAAACATCGATCATATAACCCTACGTGTGTGTAATAGACATCCCTACACTCGGAGAATTCAATTCAAGCTATCATACTCTTGTCCATCTGCCTCAGTACTTTTTAATCTGATGAATATATGGATTTGCTCACACATTTTCATGCGACCGTTAATACTTCTTGAGGTACTAACCGACCGATTACTCATGTGCTTGCTTATTATGTGTTTTAGTATTTTCCTCGTCTTGCACCACCTAAGGCTTAGAAGTGACTACCAGACCAGTTGGTCTAAGGCTCTAGGTGATGAAGCACCCTCGCTATATTTTTTTATTTCTGCCTTGGCGATAACAAAACCAGTGTTCATTTTTCTTCACCATTTTATATATTTTTCAATTTTTTATTTCCTTCAAACTTTCGGCTTTTAGACAAGAGAATTTCAAGGTATCCTCTACCATCCCGAGTTTCAAGACGTGTGTAAGTGCGTATAGTAGGGTATCAACGTTCAAATGTTTGGCTTCCAGAATAAGAACTATTTTTCAGACTTATTTCTATCCTCAGATTAGTGACTTCTTTTATCTTACTAACCCTTGGGACAACGGCTCATAACTACTTATTACTATTTCGTTTAAGGAAAAAAACTTCTAATTTTCTTGGTTTTCTTAAATTTTTCCAATCTTTTGGATGTAATTTTTCACTATCTAATCTTTCATTATCTTATTTATGTACAAAATTAAATATTTTTATCTTTAGAATTTTTTTTAAATTTTTTTATAGATTTTCAAATTTTTTGTGCTTATGTAAAGTATGATGCAAATGATGCGAAAATAAGCACAAACCTCCCCCAAACTTGTTTTCAACAATGTCCTCACTGTTGCCATCCGCTAAATCTCAAAAACCTGTAAGCCTGGGAGGAAATTTATTAATGGGGGCAATAAATATGATCGTGAAAATCCTCCCCCAAACTTATTCTTTTGGCTCACCATTTTGAGTAAAAAAATTTATTTTCAAGAGCCAGATTATACCCCCCAAACTTGAGTTAAACAATGTTAATCTTTGAAAATCATAAGAGGGGGTCAAAAATTACCGGTCAATGCCAAGTTTTGCAAAGACCGAAGGACAACACCAAGCATTCGAAGATTTTATCCGTGTAGTGCACCGGTTGGTGGAAGAACAAGAAGAAGTAGGGAAATGGTAAGTGGTGTGAATGAGAGGGTTTACGTCTCGTTCTGGAGAGAAGACGCGGTGAAAGTGATGGATTACTTGCATTCTTATGACTGTCAAGAAGAAGGGGTGGAGGTTCAATTTCTTTGTTGTGGAGATGATTCATCTCAACACCCATGTTTTCTAAGAATGCAAGTCTGTCAGCGAAGCTTTCATTGATATCCCGAAGAATAATGTCATCAAAAAGTGCGGGTTGATACTCAGACTCCAGAAAAGGTTCATCAATGACATTAAATGTTGACCCGGACAACTCGAAAGAAGGGTCTGTATGTATATGATACATATCTGGGTCAAACAACAACGTATATAGGAAGTCTGGATCTGTATCCTGAAGCTGACCAAATTCGCTGCTGTTGACATCCATTAATTCGACAGAACAGACTCGAGCATGAGGATCGGAGGGTTGACTTCCCAAGTTGTAAATGTTGAGCTCAATTGACCTATTCCCAAAAGATAGGTTCATAGAGCCGTTTCTACAGTTGATTACAGCATTGGAAGTAGCCAAAAAGGGACGACCTAGAATCACCGAATTTGGTTCTGTGGGTTCGCTACAGGCTGTGTATCAAGAATAATAAAGTCCACAGGGAATACAAATTCCCTGATTTTTATCAACACATCCTCAAGTTCACCCCTCGGTTTGGTGATAGATCGGTCGGCCATCTGGAGAGTTATGTTCGAGGGCTTTAACACTTCGATACCTAGTTGCCCGTAGACCGAGTAAGGAAGCAAGTTAACACTAATGCCAAGGTCAAGTAAAGCACGGTTAATGTGTTTTTCCCCAATAGAAATAGAAATAGTAGGACAGCAAGGGTCCTTACGTTTCCTTGGTAATTGTTGGGGAAAAGCCGTGTCTACAGTGCTTGATATGAACACTTTTTTCGGCACTTGAGTCTTCCTCTTCCTAGTGCACAAGTTCTTAAGAATTTTCGCATAGGACGGAACTTGTTGGATAGCATCTAAGAGAGGGATGTTGATGTTAACTTCCTTAAACATGTCCATAAGCTTCTCCTTTTGTGCATCATGTTTGTTGGGCCTCAACCTTTCTGGAAATAGGGCTCTATCAATAAGTGTTGGGTCTAACATTTGTAGAGAAGTTTGTGGGGGTGGGAATGATGAAGTGGGTGGAGGCTTCAAGCCTTTAGGAAAATGGAGAATAGGCTCGGAAAAAGACGATAAACTAGACGAAATAGGACAAGAAGTAGAAGTGGAAGTGGAAGCCGGGGTGTTAATGATCAATTCATCATTATTAATTTGTTCACCCACATGATTGTCTAGCACTCTTCCAGATCTCAACGTTGTAAATGCATCCACATTAGTGTAATTTGAAGGTCCAGGATCAGGTAGGGGTTGAGATGGAAGATTCCCTATTTCTCCAGCACTCATTCTGGCCGTCGGTTGTGCAATTTGTGCTTCTATCGATTTGATACTCTCACGTGGGAGATAATGTTTTGCACTAACGTCTGGATAGAAGATTTTAAAATGTCATTCATTTGCATGAACTGTGTAATGAACATGTTGAGTGCAGAGGGTATAGAAATACCGGCAGAAGAAGGATCGAAGTTGTTGGCCGGGTTTTGAAAATTTTGTGGTTGAAAAGGGTACTGACTCATTTGTGGTGGTTGCTGTTGCTGTAGAGGGACCCGTTGAAAGTTATTATGGTTTGGATCTGTGTATTGAGTTTGGTGTTGGATACAAGAAAGATCAGGGTGATTTCTCCAATCTTGATTATATGAGGAAGAAGAAGGATCGTTTCCAGGTCTTTGCTGAAATGCAGCATTAGTGTGACCTTGAAACGGTACATTCAATGGACATTCTTCCGTCAAATGTGATGGGTTTGAACAGCAGCCACACATGGTTTTGGGAAGTGTGTATTGGTTGAGGGAGGCTGAGGAGAACTTGTTTTCTAGAGCATCGAGCTTCCTTTGCATTACGGCTATTTCGGCTCTCATTGTGACGGAAACATCGAGCTGATTGATATCTTCCCTAGGCGGTGGTAGTCTAACACTTTCCCATTGTAAAGTGTTTTGAGCTAAATCTTCTAGATATTTCCAACCTTCACCATCATCTTTAGATAGGAATTGGCAATGACACATGGTTTCAAGCATCTGTTTAGTTGTGAGATCAATACTCTCATAGATAACTCGACACAAATCCCATCTAGGGATTCTGTGATGAGAGCATTGCAAAAGAAGATTCTTGAACCGTTCAAAGCATTTCCAAAATGGTTCATTGGGAAGTTGGGTAAATTTGAAGATTTCGCTCCGAACACGGACGGTCTTATGATTGGGATAAAATTTCTTAAGGAATGCTGCAACGAATTCGCCCCATGTTGAAATAGAATGTGTGGGTGTGTTGTAAAGCCACTTCTCGGCTAAATCACACAAAGTGAATGGGAGAAGTCGTAAACGCAGAGCATCCATAGACAGTTGTGAATTACCCATCAAAGCACACACATTTTCGAATTTGGTGATAAACACGTATGCGTCTTTAGACTCGAGCCCGTGAAATTTGGGTAAAGGTTTGATGAATTGGGGTTTAATTTCGAAATTGTCCCCATTGGCTGGTGGTATAGAAAGACTAGTGGGAAGGGGAACACGTGTAGGATAGCATCTCTCTTGGAGAGAAATGCATGGAGGATTCTGCGCACCTGCGGGCGGTGGCAGAGTCGTGTTAAAGTTTGATGGGAATCCGTCTATCGCGGTCGTGGTGGGAGGTGGGGAAGAAGACGAAGAAGAATTACTGACTCTGGGGTCGATAAAAGAAACGCGGACAAGACGGGAAATGGAATCCCGTGTTCAGCCTAACATGTGCTAAATGGTTGTAGCACAAGTGGCAGCGTTGGTAATAATTAGGGGAAAGATTGGTTGGTGTTTGTTTTGAAAAAGAAAATACGGATTTTTGAAAAAATTCAAATCACAAACAATGCATAATCAACCCTAAATCTAGTGGTCAGCTAGGTCAAGTCACTAGACCGCTCCTATACTTCCAAAAGACAAGTCGCGGGATCAACCCTCTACTGCCTCTTTGTCCCTCCTGTGGCCAGGTAAGTGGGAGGTTCTCCACTACGTAAGTAGTGGGCCTAATTAAGTAACCACTTGCTTTAGACACACTTTCCTTAGACACTACAAAAGAAACGTGGATAAGCAATAGATTATCCACGACCTCCTTCTGTCCTAAGTGAGCGAGACGGTCCTTAGAGTCTTGTCTAGATTTCTTTTAATTAATGAGGGTGACGTGGATGCATGTTTGTGATTTTTGGGGCTTAGGAAGGGTAATGAACTCCCCACCTAATCTGAATTTGGTCGTGCCCCTTAATTTCCGTATTAAAATATGCAAACAACCAAGATCAAACACGCAACAATTTTTTTCTTTTTGCGGTGCTGCGAATTTTTGCAAAGAAACTTGCAGAAAATGGTTATTAGAGAAGAGCAAGGAGGAGATAAGAAAGTGAGAAACCGACCTGAGAAGTTTGGTGCACTGAAGCTTCTGACCCATCACGAAACCGCCGCGATATGTACCTAATGGCCGCGGAAGTGCGGTTGAATATTGAGATCTCGGCACGAAATTTCTTGCAGATTCTCCAGATCACTTACTGAACTCTCTGGAATTCTCTGGAAAAAATTTCTCTCGCTCCACAGATTCTAGATTTCCTCGCAACAAATCACAACAAATCGTTAAGCACTTGTTACGAATTTTGATCTAAAAATTGTCGGAATAATAATTTTTAATTCAAATAACAAAAATGAACAAAATAGCACACATCCCCGGCAGCGGCGCCATTTGATTGAATGATTCTCGGTGTGTAGGTAGAAAATGTATAGAAATCACAACCAAAGAAATTTGTAAACCGCAATCAATAACGGTGTCAATTATAGAGCGTTAATGAATACGGATCGTTCACTAAGATGTATGTTTTGCTCGCTATTGTTTTAGATGAGTCGAAATGAAAAAAATAAAGAAAAATTGCAAGAAAATTGATTCAAGAATTTTGAAATTTAGTTTCAAGAAAAGTAAAGAACTAGATCTAAAGATCAAGAATCAATAAAATTCTAGATGATGTCCAAATCTAATGAACTATCAAGATTTGTAATGAAGCTCGTAGGAATCGATCCAATCGATAGTGATGATTAAGACTTGTGATTACGTATTCTTATCCATTGATGATTTGTTGCTAGATCGATGACGATCAACGAGGATTAGGGATCTATTGAAGAAACTAGGATTTCTCCTTCTATCCCTTGTCCTTTCGTTGATTAGCATTCAAATTCTAGCCTCTGAAAAATTCAATTATCGATCGTTGATCTCTAATTAAGAGCGAAAACATTCAATAAAGTATCTCGCTCAAAACTAGGTTGTCAATGATTCAATTTCCTAAAATTTACAAAACTCATAAGACTTAAGAATCGTTCAAGAATTCAATCATCATCATCTATCAATTTTCTCAATTTCTCCACGAGCGGAGTTTTTATTCAAACATCATAACAAAGAAAACAATCAAGAATTGAGATCTAATCATAATGCTCAAATATAGAGGTAAGCAAAATAAAGAAATTTCACTATTTATTATTCAACAATTCCGTTACAATTCGCTCAAGAACTACAAGAATTGAGAAAAGAACTCGATCGTCGAATTAGCTTCGCATCGTCTCCGTGAGTCGCGGATCGTCTTGGATCACTTGCTCGGTTGAAGATCGGCGTCGCTTCTAAAAGGTTGATGGCTTCTTGCTTGAATCGGCACTCGATAGATCTTGATTTCGATTAAATTGTGTCACTCAATTTGATTTGAATTTGAATTGGATCTGCAATTTTTCCCTCCAAAATGAACCCTTCATTTGAATTTTCCTTCCAAAATGAACCACCTCATTTGAATTTTCCCTCCAAAGAAAGGTTGTTAGAAAGAATCTTCTAGAAGAAGTTTGTTGGAGAGAGCCTTTTAGAAGAAGGTTGTTGCAAGGAATATTCTAGAGTGAGTTTGTTATGCAAAGCTTTCTGGAAGAAGCCACGCGGTCTTTGAGAGTCTTCTAGAAGCAAGGGTTGTTACAAGAAGCCACGTAGAGAATTGTGAAGCACTGACGTGTCAATTACGCCTCGGATCCACGGCGGATAGGCCAACTTGGCCGCGGATCCGCGGCCATGTGGTTGATTTGCTGCATGATGTTTCTGGGTTGTTCTTTGTTTTCTTTTTGGGTCTTTATCTGATGTCTGGAATCCTATGTTTCTTTCTTGATTTCTGCCAGATCTCAGGTCAAAGACTTGACATATTTATATCAGCACTTTTCACAGTTTCGGCTCTTTTACCTGGAATTTCCTGCACACATTCTCAAGACAAATGTTGCGATATACACAGATGATGCATGCAATGATAAACACTCAATTTCCCTCAAAAATGCCGGTTATAATATATAACACAAGTAATTTGGTATTTTACAGTCAATTTTCTAATATGTGCTATATTCATACCGAAAACCTTTAGATGATTGCAAATATTAGGGAAATTGATGTGTTAAAAATACAATATTTTCGACTGATCAACGACTCTCGGCCCAACCTCAGTACAAAGTGTGTAGATACATAACAATGTGTAGAACCTGGGTCGAATAATACATGCGCATTAAAGGAACACAGTGGAAGATTACTTATCACAACGGTGTTCAATGCCTGCGCATCCTCAGGAATCAAAGCAAAAACTCGGGCTTGTCCTCTGCCGGTACCCGGCTGTCCTCGGCCTCTGCCGCCTCATCCTCTCTGAACCGGACCGCCATGACCACGGCCTCTTAGGGCATCAATCTGGCATGGAGCAACAACAGGTATAGTAAGTAAAGTGCTCGGAGGGGGTGAAGGTGGTATAGTGATATGTGGAACTGTCGCCTCGCTCTGGCGCCTCATGGCATAATGCCTGACACGGTGCTGCAGACTCCCACATCGGAAACATCCTGGCGATGACTGTTGTCCTGGTAAATATGAACTAAATGACTGGCCTCACATCATGCCTCGACCACCACCCCGGCCTCTTCCTCTCATATCTCTGCCCAAAAGCACTGCAGCTGATATACCTGTACGAATCTTCTTCGGCACTGTAGCCTCAGAAATACGCTCCTCAAATAATATAGCTGTGTTTATCGCTGTAGTGTAGGTGTCAAAGTACTGGGTGCCGTTAGAAAGAAACAGCTGTGTGTCAAGGCCTCGTACGAATCTCTTTATGCGTTTCTCTTCAGTGTCCACCAGGTAAGGAGCATATCTGGACAGCTAAGTAAACTGAATGTCGCACTCAGACACAGTCATCCCAGGAGTCTTGCGCAAGGACTCGAAACTACGGGCTCGAGCGTCCCTGACGCTCTCCGGAAGGAAACGAGCAAGGAACATCACAGTGAACTCATCCCATGTCATAGGAGGTACCTTGATATACGTATGTGCTTACACATATGAAATATAGCATACCTGTATACCTACATGCTTACACATATACCTTGCTATACCTATGTGTTTACACATAGACCATGTTATAGCTATATGTTCACCGTTATATGATGTTGCGTTGGATTTGGAAAATTGGGAACCGCGTGATATATTTAATGACTTGATGCAATTAAATAGCGGATTTTCCCTTGAAATGCTCATATTGTCGTTCTATGTTGCATACATCATATTACATGGATTTGCGCATTGAGATATGGATTTCATGTGATTTTCTGGATTTGAGAACTGCGGGGATATTTCAAGAAATGTGTATTGTTTTGAAAACCCGGTTTCTCTTGATTTGGGGATTTCGAGTGTCGATGTTGGGCACTTATGTTCCGAGAGATATATGGATTTGGGGATTTCAAGTGTCGATATTGGGCACTGATTGTTCACGTTTTTGCATATATTTTTAATTACTGCAATCAAAACGGTTTCGCTTGGTAGCTAGTCGGTTGAGTACGGGTCGATCCACAGGGAGATGGAATCTTTTTCTTTATGTTTTAATGAGTTAAATCCGATTAAGTCGAGTTTTGTTTTAAGATCTATTAACAAGATAAAAGATGATAAAAAACTTGCTAGGGTTAGGATTAGGTTAGTTCGAGTTAGGAATATCTCACCTATTTCAATGCCCTTTTTAATATCGGTATTAAGGTAATCGGCAACAACGGGGATTAGCACGACTAGGAAGGAACTTGCAAGTATAAGCTAGGCTTTCCTTACATAGTTTCTTCCTTTTGGTCCTTGTCCATCCGTTCTTGTCTCTTAGCCCTAACCTCCAATGAATTCAACCACAACCGGTCTAACTAGTGAATCACCGCTATCATGTACGATAGGGTGCCGTAGTGAGTGGATTGTGGTTTAATTAAATGGAGTCTGAATTAAGGTATTGGGCAAAAAAAGGAGTGAGAGAGATTTCCTTCTCTTAAACCTTCCTTCTCCTGCCCTAACAAGTGAGAAATTACTCACCCATTAAAAAGATAAAAATAAAACAAAAGGGAAGGTAGAAAGAATTTTTAGGTTAAGAGGAAATACAACTAGCTATTTGAGACCTCACCTAGGCAAGGATCTTACTCAAGCATCATCATTGTAAAAAAAAATAGAAAAGGAGATAACAAAAGAGAAAAAAAACTGATTTAATTCTATGAATAAGTTAACAAATGAAAATTGCAGATAATAAAAATGCGATAAATAAATGCGAGAAAAATATAAAAACTTAGTTTTATTGATAACCTCTCAAAAATCACTACAATAGAGAATTTTAAATTCTAGATATAAAAATAAAAATAGGCATCCTAATTTTGGCTTTGAGCTTTCCTATTTATAGATAGAAAAACACTAGGTTTACATTCTGATCCATACACGAAATTACAAAACTACCCCAAGAGAGCCGAGTCAAAGCACCGATACTGCCACCGACATACGCAGAACGCGGTCGCGGTTCCGCGGCAGAAGTGCCTGATTGGCCGCGGTTCCGCAGCCAATTGGTGGAATATGTTAGTGTGATATGCCCTAGAGGCCATTATTGTATAGTACTAGTTTATATATTACATTTTGGAACCTTGGGATATATACACGGATTGACATTCTTGCTCAATATGGTAGTATGCTACTTGGTTTGTATCTATCTTAATATGTGTATGTGTTTCTTTTAAGATATTGTTAATACATATTAATAGAGCCCTTAAGATCTTTACTTGATTACCAGTGTTGTGATGGCAGTCACACTAGTGGGGGCTGGGTAGTCTACAAGCACATCCTTATACAGGTCCCTGGTCGTAGGATTATCGAAATAGGGCATCGATACTCCAGAGTAGACAAGTGTATACACTTCTCATCCCAAGAGGGGAGATTGTCTGTCCCACAGCCAAAGGTACGTCGTACTGGAGATAGTATGCAGGTGCTCGTTAGGTTACGAGTACACTGGACAGGACTCGCTGGGAACTGTTGGTTGGTACTATACCTATCGTCAGATAACAGTTCCCAGGTGACATGAGTACAGCTTAGTCCGTTGACTTGACACTGCCACTTTGCCTCGAGTGTGTTCCCACTGCTCTTAGATTACTATCCTACCATGGCTCTATTAATTCGTTCAAACAGAGAGTAGTTGGGTGCAGTCCTGAAGCACTTGGAGGCAGTGACAGTTAGATAGGATTCGTCTCTCCTGGTATTGGGAGTTGATATTGCGTTGTGTCTAGGATAGCCATTACACAAAGTCCCTGGCCAGGGCAAGCGAAATTTACTGGTAGTGTTTTCAGTAGTTTCTCAGGGTGTTCTGGGCTACACTCCGACACGACTTGTACCGCTATTAGGGGTCTGACATTTACCGTCCCTAGGTCCGACATGCGATACTCTTAGACGAACAGACCGGACTGTACGGAGATTGTTACATTCAGGCTCAGTAGGAGTTCGGATGGGTTCACCTCATCGGTCTTCTTATTGGCATCTACCTGGGGACCATTACGTACAGCTAGTACCGCTTGCGGCCTGTGGTTAAACCCACTGCCAGCGTAGTGTTAATTCTTTAGAGTCCCACACAGAGGGCTGTTCACCTTTGGGCAAAACGAGATAGAGGTCATATGGTTTTACGACAAGGTTCGTTCATATATTCATACTTGTACATGTTCAGTGTTCGGACAGTTGATACTAGTGGGCTTTGGTTTAAGCCAGATCCTAGTATTTGGTTTTTAGGTGTGTTTGGTCTCATAGTATTTGTGTTCCTCAGAACACGGATGAGGGTGTGTATACACAGTTGACAGAGGCAGAGGAACCTCATTAGGGTTTTGACCATTGACTTGATTAAAACCATAATGAGATGGAGGAAATTGATTAATGAGTTTTAATTAGAGATAATTGTATCATGGTTAATTGGTTTGACCATTTGACTAAGTTGACCCATGTTGACTTAGATATTTTTGTGAGCATGCTTAGCATTAATTGTGACATGATAAAGGTCAAATCAACATCAACAATGACAATTTATCCTAATTAAAATTATCATTATTCTTTTTGGTGATATGAGAGCTATCTCCTCATTTTATCATGACATATTCTCTCTCTTGCAAGCTCTTTCCTCTTCCTCTCTCAAACCTCTCTCTTGTTTCATGAGTTGAAAATCAAGAGCTTTGTGAGATCAAACCACCAAAACACTTCTCTACTCACTCTAGGGTTCTTAGTCTAGCAAGCCAAGCACACTAGTTACTTCATTGTTGAGGTAGGAGTTCAAGGTAGAGGCCTTCGAGTGGATCTTTCTTTGGCAAAAAGAACACGGTGAGGAGGAGCCATCTACACCACTCCAAGGAGCTCACAAGAAGAGGAAGCAACACAAGAAGAGAAGGAGTTCAAGACCAAGGTATAATCATCTAACCTAATAGTTAAAACTCTATGTTAGTTTTTTAGTTTTTTGTTTAGCAAAGATCCTTCATGGTTAGTCTATGTTTTCTTGTGAGAAAATTTCGATTTTTACCTATTCCGCCTCCCCGAAAGTACCGGGGTGGGTAACATAGACTTACAGTGGTATCAGAGCCTAGCTAAACAATAACTAACATCTTAGCAAAGTCTTTAGAACTTCGATCCCGGAAAAATCGCAAAAAACCCTCAAGAACTTGTGTTTTCTGCCGATTTTAAAACAGGTCTAAAAATATTTTCAGAGACCTGAAAATACGTGCAGTTTTTTTTAGGGACACCCAAGAAAAATGAGCTCGTGACTCGGTCAGACTGCCGTGGAAGCGCGGCGAAACCATGCGTTTCGCCGTGGATCCGCGGCCGAGTCGACTCGGAGTCAACTTGTTTTTCCTGCAGAGTGTCCAGCTTGAGGTTTTGTGATTTTTCATATACTTTGTTTCTGCCTAGATTCTTTTTAGTACAGTGTTGTATTTGGGGTAGTTTCAAATTAGAATATTGATCAAAATTCTATAAACTTTAGCTAATTGGATTATATCTGTAATGTGATATATGTACTGAACGTCTACTAATCGCTATACGTCGATTAGTGGGGGTTGTACATATCTGTGATCTGTGATGTTGGATTGTGTATATGAACTTGTTGGATTGTCGTGGATGAATAGCCGGGGATCTGAGATGAGTGTTTATTTATCTTTCATTTGATATAAATTGTAAATTGATGTAATATCGTTTTATGGTCGCACATCCGGGTTGAGGTTGTAGCCACCATTGTATATTATTTCTTTTACTGTTTTTGCTCCTAGGATAGACCCAAGGTGGGGTGCACAAACTACCGGGTACTTTGAAGTGCTGAGTGGCCTACTCACGTTGTTGAGGGAGGCTGCTTCACTTCGGGTATTTGGCGGGTAGTTTGCCGCACCCATAGGGGTCTAGGGTGGGGTTTGGCTATTCATCGCGACCGTGCAATCCGTCTTTCGTTGCAGGCTCGAACGAAACGCGGATTCCTAGCATATCCAATGTGTTCATCTTGAAAGGTTCCTAGGCACCCTAAGGAGGTCTCACAAGGCATCAACCATGCCCGTTTCAAATTTTACGGTGCCGAGAAACCCTAGACTACGGATCGTTGGCTAGAAAACTAGGCGAAACAAAACTAGTTAACAACTTAACTAAGGTTTATACGGAAATACAACCTTTGTAGATCCGGTGCTCCACCTCCATAGCTCCGCAACGAAGTCCCCTCGCTGTCCAAATGAATTCCCGGGCTCTAGCGTCGGCTTCGTCGGAGAAATGGCGAGCTAGGTCGTCGATGTCCATGCCTAAGATGATCTATGTCAAGGCATCGCTAGATCAAGCTCCACCTTCACCAAGCCATGAAAACTTGTGAAGGAAACACACTCTACTACTTGGCAAGAGGTAGAGGATGAAGAAATAGGAAGTGGGTAGACTTTAGAATTGGATTTCTCACACTTATGCTCAAATCACCATTGATGAAGTATGCTTTCTTCTTGAAGAAGAAGAAGAAGATGGTAATTGTTGTGATAAGAATAATAAAAATAGAAAAGAAAATCAATTCTTATCATAACTTTTACCATGGTAAAGTGTAGAGAACTAACTAAGGTTCAAATGAATGGTTAGGGTTAAGCATGAGACAAAATGGTGACTAAGTCAAACCTTCATGAATCTTCATGAAAGAAACAAATGATAGCCACCATTTTCTCTTTATGCAAATTTATTTTCCAAAAAGAAATAGATAAATAAATAAGGGAATAAAACAAAACCCTAACCATTATCATGTAACCATGGTTTGATCTTTACACAAAAACCCTAGCATAACATGTATCATCAAACATGATACAATCAAGTGCACAAAACTATATCGAATATACAATCCGAGCGAGAAAATCCATTTAAAGTGAACCAATACTAGTTAATGCAAAGTAATATATCAAATATATAATTATGCATTAAATCATTAAATAAACACTTGATTCAATGATCCGGTCATGTCGCACACAACCGACTAGTATACTATATATCGACTTATCGAATCAACCCTTGATTCGATAACTAGGTTATATCGCATACAACCATTCGATACATACATCACGAGAATGAAATACGGTATCACATACTCGCATTATTCTCGGTCCCGCACATATCTCATATGCGCTCCTATTTCGTTTCGCTTGAGCCAGGAAACCTCTGTGTAGGACTCTAAAGACTCGTCAATACGCCGGCAGCAGGTGATGATCATATCAAACACCCACAAGCCGCAAGCGGTCTGCTAAACGTAACGGCCACCCGGGTATTGAGCGATCAGAAGATCGACGAGCAAGCCCGCTCACACTCCAGTGAATCCAACCAGTAACACTACCGTACAGTCCGGTCTGATCGTCTGATATGTCGCATATCTCGCCTAGGGGTGGTAAACGTCAGACCCCAATAGCTCGATAAGTCGTGTCGATATGAGGTCTATAACAATTGGAGAAACTACTGGTAACACTTACCAGTAAATCTCAGCAACCCTGGCCAGGGATTTCCTGTTATAGCCAATCGAACACAGCGCAACATCAACCCCCTATACCGGGAGAGACGAATCCCCTCCTATCGCTCATTGCCTCCATGTGACTCGGGACTGTACCCAAAAACCACCCTTTTGCACGCCCTCTTGGACGTGGTAAGATGGAAATCAAAGCACAGTGGGAACCACACAAGACTCTATGACGATCTCGGGTCAACAGACTACTCTGTACCAGTGTCATCAGAGAACTGCCATCTGACGTGAGGTATAATACCATCTGGGAGTTCTCGGCGAGTCCGTCCAGTGTACCCAGTCTCTACTGAGCACCCGTATATCATCTCTGATGTCAAACACCGATGGATATGGGATCATCCATCGCCCATCTGTATGGGTCGAGAAGGTACACGCTAGTCTACTCTGGTATATCGATGCCCCGTCTCGATACACCCACGACTAGGGACTTTGAAGGATGTACTTATGGACTACCATGTCCCCACTAGTATGATCCGCATCATAGTCCAGGTAGTCAAGTATACATCCTAAGGGCTTTACCAACATGTTACAGAGAGACAATCAGTGTACACGTTAAGGTAAAGATCAACCAGATAGAATACTATCATGTCGAGCAAGAAAGTCCTCACTATATATGTCCCAGCATCCACTACAATATACATCCTATGTATAGTAATGGCCTCTAGGGCATACATATAACTAACAATCTCCCACTTGCACTAGGGCCATCTGTAGCAGTGGTTTGAAGTATCTCATACTCAACCATCCCATAAAAGTCTCTCTCTGGGAACAGGCCTTTGTGAGTGGATCCGCTGTGTTGTCCTCTGAGTCTACTCTCCTGACCTCGATCCCCTGGAGATCAACCATCTCCATGATCAGGTGATACTGCCTTAGAATATGTCTGGATCATTGATGGGACCGGCGTTCCTCGGCATAAGCCACAACTCCATTGTCTCACAATGGTAGGAACGTAGTTCATCTCATGAACCAATATACACCCAAACAGCCTCTTCGGTAGCATCTTAAGTAGCGATGTATCCTGCCTTTATCGTCAAGTATGCCACGGTATCTAGCTTGGAACTCTTCCAACATACTGTCCCTTTACTGAGGGTATAGACAATGCCTGTGACTGACATTCAGTCGTCTTTATCACCCTGGAACACTTCCAGTGATTTTCCACAGGATCAATTGATACCATCTCACTACAACCAGTGAGAATCCTAACATCCATTTAGATCTATCTCATAGATCCAAAATCCAGGATTTAGGAGGTATCACTTTGATCCTATATGGAGAATTATGGTGATAAGCGGAGATTGACCGAGCGTAGCATAGGAAACTCCTTCCCCATCAAGAGTATTTCATCCACGTACTCTACGAGGATCGTCACCATACTCCCTACTACCTTTTTGTTTATACAAGGTTCATCTACCATTTTGATGATGTCAAACTCTTTGACTAATTCATCAAAACAGATGTTCCAACTCCGCGATGCCTGCTTTATCCTATAAAGCATCTTGCACACGTTTCTGCTGCTCCCACTGTCTACGAAGCCCTCTGGCTGTGTACTTATAGACGCTCTCTTCCAAAATATCATTTAGAAAAGCAGTCATGACACCCAACCACCAGATATCGTAGTCAAGGTATGTAGCCGTGGTAAGTAGGATCTGAATGGACTTAACCATAGCCACTGGAAAAGGTTTCATCATTTTCCTCGCTTGGTCGATGACGAAAACCTTTAACAAGTCTAGCTTTGAAAGTCTCAACTTTTCCATCTACACCAAGTAATCTTCTCAAGATATACTTGCTCCTGATGAGGATTTAACCCTTCAGATATCGCAACCAAAGTCCATACTTTGTTGGTGTACATGGATTCCATCTCAGATCACTAAGCATTCAGCCATTCTTACAGAGTCCCACTCCTGATGGCCAGTTCGAAACTAGTTGGGTCATCATCTCATGATGCAATCCTCGCTCCCACTGTCATCGAGAAACCGAAGTATCTCTCAGGTGGGTGAGGAACCTTACTAGATCGGCGGAGAGGCTGAGGTTCGTTGGTAACTATTGAATCCTTTGGTTCTTTCAAATCATCAACTGCAGTTTGTATAGCTGGAACATTTCCAGTTCTACATGACTGACCTTGCCTTGAGCTTGTCCGGATTTTGCTTTTCAGACATAGGCCGGACAACCCCAAATCTTAACTAACTTAAGAAATGGGCTCTACCTTTTCCATATCACATATGAAGTGGTTGGCAACTGATTTGATTTGAACCCTATTCAATAGGTATGCAGCTTCTCAAGCGCATAACACCTAAAAGGAAATAGGTAACTCAGTAGTACTCATCATAGAGCACACCATATCAAATAGGGTGTATCTGCTCCGCCCCGATATACCATCGTGCTATGGTGTATACAGAGGAGTAATGCTGAGAGAGAATCTCATTCTCCTTTAGAATAGTCCAGGAATTCCATGCACAAGTATTCTCCTCCTTGATCGCATCAAAGGACTTAATACTTATACCCTCATTTGGTTCTCTACTTCTAACTTATATTCTGTGAATATCTCAAAAGGTTCGGACTTGTGTTTCAACAGGAACATAGGTCTGAAACTCGAAAGAGATCATCAGAGAATGTAATGAAGTACAAAGAACCGATCTTGGCATGTGTAGACAGGGGAGCTTTCATACATCAACATGTATCATATCCCAAGAGTTTACTAACTCTTTCTCTGTTTCCAATAAACAGAGCTATGGTCATCGTATCTTTATGACATGACTGGCAAGTTTCATAAGATGTAAATTCAAACTGATTTAAATATGCATCTAAATGTAACTTAGCTAGTCGGGTCGCATTGATATGACCTAGTCTACAACACCTCAAGAAGAATTCGTTCATTTCTGAACTCTTCCTCTTGTGTGTGATCCGTATGCTAAGAACTGTAGTTTGATTTAGAACATCAACGCTTTTAGATAACGTTCCTGAACTGATCAACTTTTGATATAGGAAATGTTCAAAACATTATCCAACAATACAAAATTATATCTTTTCTTTACTAATAAAGAGACTGATATGATTTTGTATATCAGGTTCGGTATCTAATAACATTCGTTCAGAATCAATGTATTGGTAATACAGGGTGACAGTGACCAACAGACTTGGCTGCAACACTTGCCCCGTTTTCTGCCTCATGAAACTTATCACCCGTTCTCAGTTCTTTACCTTTCTGTAGCCCATGTAACAGATTACATATCTGGGATCCTGATCTGGTATCACATACCCAGGACGTAAAGAATACTGAGAAACAGTTCTGTATAATGAACACACCCGAAGATGATGCATCAGTATGCACTGTCTTCGTTTGGGCGGCACGGGAATTCTGGTAATCCCCAATTTCCTGCTCTGTCTTATAACAATTATAAGTTGGAGCGGGACCAACGTTCCCCAGCTCAGTATAACAAGCGGGTTCGGTCAATATCCGTATTATTATCTTGATTAAGGCGTGATATGGTCGCTACCAGGAGAGAGAGAGAAGAAAACACTCAGCGTGCGCTCTAGCAAGAATAGATTGGTTATTATTTTATCTAATTAGGATGGCTCCTACTGCTTTTTATCAAATCTTCCTTCAAACCCTAAAAGGAAAGACTAGCCGGGATTAATTACACACTACAAGTTCGCCAATCTTTCAGCCAGGCCAGTGTCGGTACTTTGAGGGAGGTCCCCCGTGCTTTCGCACGAACCTAATTAATGTAAACCTCGTTTTCCCAGAGGCGTAACCCCGTTGACACCTTTCTAGACACCTACTTGATCGGCTAATTGTAATGTATAAAACTCTCCCAGGAGTAACACTTACTCGCAGCGGGTATCGGGATCCAACTATCTCATAGAAGGTATGCAATCTCATTGCAAATTTCAACACTTGAAATTCCCGATAATATTTTGCCCCGAACGATCTATGACCTTGACAAGGTCAACAAACCATAGACCGCAAGTCAAGTTCAACCCGTCATTTCTTGATTGAATCAAACCCACCCGCACGACCCTTGATAAGTTCAACAAGGCCGCACGACTACCCTAACCCAATCTGCATCATATGCATAAGCAGATAAATACTGGTTAGCTACCGCACACTGCGCCTTGACAAGGTCAACAAACGCAGCACAAATACTAAACAGGATTTATCTGAAATGACGGAGGGCTACGACAGGTTTTTCTGAAAACCTATTGCGTAATGAACTTGATATCGTTGTAGGATCGAATGAATTTTGAAATGGAGTGTTTTTGAGGCTTTTCTAGTTTTGCTAAAGGAGTCACTCCCGGTGAAGGGATCGTCGGTCCTTTCCTCGTCGAATGAGGTGCGGGATATATCACATATATCACTGTGCAAAGCAAAAACACTTAAAAGCAATCAAAAGACAAACCGAGTGTGTAGCATCTGCCAGTCATTGCTAATGGAGTCACTCCCGGTGAAGGGATCTCGGTCCTTTCCTCATCGAATAAGGTGCAGGATATATCATATATACCGCTGTGCAAAGCAAGAACTGTAGCTACCTGTTTTATTTTGAAATTCGATTCTACAACATCTTTAGGTTTCTTTTATTTCATTAATCACATTAATGAAGTCCCATCATTTAAGTACCTAAACATCACAGATAAATACGACGTACACTTATGCCATCCGCATTCGCCTCGATGTCCCCTCGTGCACCGTTAGGTTAGGTAACTAACGGCAGAGCAGGACAGGGCTAGCGCGGGTGTAAAACATAAGTAACGTCTATATAATATATCATATATACTATATACTGTATCTATCATCAGAACATCACATGATCACATCACAGATATCGCAGCAGAAGAAACATATGAAATATTGGATATACTAGGACGTCCGTGTTTTCAATACGAGCCAGTATAAAACACGGATTCCACGGTCGTGATGAATAGCCAAACCCACACCCCTAGACCTCTACGAGAGCGGCAAGCAACCCTACCAATTCTAGAGTTAGGAGACCCGGACTCGACTCCTCGAGTTGGTCTCCCACTGGACTCCAGAACCCGGTTACTTGTGCCCTCCTCCTTGGGTCTATCCTAGTGCAGAAAAGTAAATAATATACAAACGGTGACATCTTCCGCAACCTGGAAGTGTCCAAATAAAAGAATATTACATACAAGTTTTTACATGAATGAAAATGAAAAACACTCATCTCACATAAAAAACCCCGGCTATTCAAAGACGACGATCCAATATAACATATCCAGCAACACATAACATCACATGTCATCAACGTAAGTAAATATGCGCATCCCAATTATCGTTGACATATAGCAACGAAACCGGCGATATCACATATTACACTTACGGTCACAGAAAAGAAAGTGTAAAACTACAACAGTTGGAATCCGCAATCTGCATAGACATCGCATGCCTAATCAAATGAATACCTTAGACATCGCATGCCTAACAATTATAAACCCCGCATTTCAGTCTCATTATCGAAAACACTTTTCAATATCGAGTCGGGCAATTCAACAAGATTCCCGACAGTCTGATCGAATACTCGTCGCAAACTTTAGTAGGCGGCCGCACCCCCGATACCGTCGACGAAGTGCACCAAGGCGGAACACCGCTGCCGCGAGCACCCGAACGGATGCTTTCGGCGACGGGGTTCTCCTACAGTCACTTGGTCGGGGCTATGGAGTGAGGCTGTCTATTAAGTTTACCCGGCGAGTATCCGCGTACGCTACGTGATTGCGACGGACTTTTGATCACATCAAAATTCCGTGGCAACCGATCAAGTGAGACTAAACTGCTATGTTTATAACATTCATTCAGTTATCTCATAACTACTTGTGAATTCCAATTATTGTATCCCATTCCAGATAAACAGAAAATGTTAAACTTTTCGATCGAACAGTCAAACACCTAAGTTTTCCCGATACAGCTCAACACATGAAATAAGTCTAACAACATTCAGTTCGTGCCTCAGTACCAACGGTCCAGCCGTAGAAGGGTCAAGCCAACGCCTCACATGTGGCACGCCGTACTGCCCCAAACCCGAAGGTTCAAAGGGCAGTTCAAGACGGTCACATAATCGAGTTAAGGTTTGTTGTCTTCTAGAGGGTCCATCGCGTTACTTGCACTGTAGGGTTCCTAGGCAACCTAATGAGGTCTCACAAGGCATCAACCATGCCAATTTCAAATTTTAACGGTGCCGAGAAACCCTAATACGGATCGTTGGCTAGAAATCTAGGCGAAAAGTAAACTAGTTAACACTTAACTACAAGAATACGGAAATACAACCTTTGTAGATCCGGTGCTCCACCTCCACGGCTCCGCAACGAAGTCTTCTCGCTGTCCAAAATAAATCCGGGCTCTAGCGTCGGCTTCATCGGAGAATAGACGGGCTAGGTCATCGACGACGTGCCGAAGATGATCTACGTCGAAGCATCGCTAGATCAAGCTCCACCTTCACCAAGCCATGAAAACTTGTGAAGGAAACACACTCTACTACTTGGCAAGAGGTAGAGGATGAAGAAATAGGAAGTGGGTAGACTTTAGAATTGGATTTCTCACTCATTTCCATCAATCACCATTGATGGAGCTTGCTTTCTTCAAGTGAAGAAAGGAAGAAGAAGATGAAGAAAGAAAATATGATAAGTTAATTAAAAAGAATAGAAAAACAATACTTATCATAATTCTAACTATGGTTATGTGTAGAGAATTGACCAAGGTTAAAGGAATGGTTAGGGTTAAGGATGAGATAAGAATGGTGGACAAAGTCAAAGCTTCATGAAGCTTCAACTAAACAACAAATAAAGCCACCATTCTTTTCTCTTTTCCATTTATTTTCCAAAATGTATAAACAAATAAATAAATGAATAAATAAGTAATGGAAAAATAAAACCCTAATTATATGTTTAACCATGGTTTAATTCTTTACACTTAACCAAGTAAACATGTATCATCAAACATGATACAAACAAGTGCACAAAAGTATATCGCATATACAACGCGCACATCCGAGTGAGAAAATCCATCTTAAGTGAACCGATACTAGTTAATGCAAAGTAATATATCAAATATATAATTATGCATTAAATCATTAAATCAACACTTGATTTAACGATCCGGTCATATCGCATATAACCGACTAGTATCCTATGTGTCGGCTTATCGAATCAATACTTGATTCGATAATTAGGTTATATCGCATATAACCAATCGATACATTTATCGCGAGAATGAAATACGGTATCACATACACGCATGATTCTCGGTCCCGCACATATCTCATATGCGCTCCTATTTCGTTTCGCTTGAGCCAGGAAACCTCTGTGTAAGACTCTAAAGACTCGTCAATACGCTGGCAGCAGGTGATGATCATATCAAACACCCACAAGCCGCAAGCGGTCTGCTAAACGTAACGGCCACCCGGGTATTGAGCGATCTGAAGATCGACGAGCAAGCCCGCTCACACTCCAGTGAATCCAACCAGTAACACTACCGTACAGTCCGGTCTGATCGTCTGATATGTCGCATATCTCGCCTAGGGGTGGTAAACGTCAGACCCCAATAGCTCGATAAGTCGTGTCGATATGAGGTCTATAACAATTCGAGAAACTACTGGTAACACTTACCAGTAAATCTCAGCAACCCTGGCCAGGGATTTCCTGTTATAGCCAATCGAACACAGCGCAACATCAACCCCCTATACCGGGAGAGACGAATCCCCTCCTATCGCTCATTACCTCCATGTGACTGGGACTGTACCCAAAAACCACCGTTTTGCACGCCCTCTTGGACGTGGTAAGATGGAAATCAAAGCACAGTGGGAACCACACAAGACTCTATGACGATCTCGGGTCAACAGACTACTCTGTACCAGTGTCACCAGAGAACTGCCATCTGACGTGAGGTATAATACCATCTGGGAGTTCTCGGCGAGTCCGTCCAGTGTACCCAGTCTCTACTGAGCACCCGTATATCATCTCTGATGTCAAACACCGATGGATATGGGATCATCCATCGCCCATCTGTATGGGTCGAGAAGGTATACGCTAGTCTACTCTGGTATATCGATGCCCCGTCTCGATACACCTACGACTAGGGACTTTGAAGGATGTACTTATGGACTACCATGTCCCCACTAGTATGATCCGCATCATAGTCCAGGTAGTCAAGTACACATCCTAAGGGCTTTACGAACATGTAACAGAGAGACAAACAGTATACACGTTAAGGTAAAGATCAACCAGATAGCATACTATCATGTCGAGCAAGAAAGTCTTCCCTATATATGTCCCAGCATCCACTACAATATACATCCTATGTACAGTAATGGCCTCTAGGGCATACATATAACTAACAATCTCCCACTTGCACTAGGGCCATCTGTAGCAGTGGTTGTAATATCTCATATTCAACCATCCCATAAGAGTCTCTCTCTGGGAACAGGCCTTTGTGAGTGGATCCGCTGTGTTGTCCTCTGAGTCTACTCTCCTAACCTCGATCTCCCTGGAGATCAATCATCTCCATGATCAAGTGATACTGCCTTAGAATATGTCTGGATCACTGATGGGACCGTCGTTCCTTGGCATAAGCCACAACTCCATTGTCACACAATGGGAGGAACATAGTTCATCTCATGAACCAATATACACCCAAACAGCCTCTTTGGTAGCATCTTAAGTAGCGATGTATCCAGCCTTTATCGTCTAGTATGTCACGGTATCTAGCTTGGAACTCTTCCAACATACCGTCCCTTTACTGAGGGTAAAGACAATGCCTGTGACTGACATTCAGTCGTCTTTATCACCCTGGTACATTTCCAGTGATTCTCCCCAGGATCAGTTGATACCATCTCACTACATCTAGTGAGCAGCCTAACATCCATTTAGATCTATCTCATAGATCCAAAATCCAGGATTTAGTAGGTATCACTTTGATCCTATGTGGAGAATCATTATGATAAGCGGAGATTGATCGAGCGTAGCATAGGAAACTCTTTCCCTATCAAGAGTATGTCATCTACGTACTCTACGAGGATCTCACCATACTCCCTACTACCTTTTTATTTATACAAGGTTCATCTACCATTTTGATGATGTCAACTTCTTTGACTACTTCATCAAAACAGATGTTCCATCCCCGCGATGCCTGCTTTATCATATAAAACATCTTGCACACGTTACCGCTGCTCCCACTGTCTACGAAGCCCTCTGGCTGTGTACTTATAGACGCACTCTTCTAAAACATCATTTAGAAAAGCAGTCATGGCACCCAACCGCCAGATATCGTAGTTATGGTATGTAGCCGTGGCAAGTAGGATCTGGATGGACTTAAGCATAGCTACTTGAAAAGGTTTCATCATTATCCGTACCTGGTCAATGATGCAAACTTTTAACAAGTCTAGTTTTGAAAGTCTCAACTTTTCCATGTACACCAAGTAATCTTCTCAAGATATACTTGCTCCTGATGGGGATTTAACCCTTCAGATATAGCAACCAAAGTCCATACTTTGTTGGTGTATAAGGATTCCATCTCAAATCACTAAGCATCCAGTCATTCTTATAGAGTCTTACTCCTGATGGCCAGCTCGAAACTAGTTGGGTCATCATCTCATGATGCAATCCTCGCTCCCACTGTCATAGAGAAACCGAAGTATCTCTCAGGTGGGTGAGGAACCCTACTAGATCGGCGGAGAGGCTGAGGTTCGTTGGTAACTATTGAATCCTTTGGTTCTTTCAAATCATCTGCTGTAGTTTGTATAGCTGGAACCTTTCCAGTTCTACATTACAGATCTTGACTCGAGCTTGTCCGGATTTTGCTTTTAGACATAGGCCGGACAATCCCAAATCTTAACTAGCTTAAGACATGGGCTCTTCCCATACCATATCATATATGAGGTGGTAGGCAACTGATTTGATTCGAACCCTATTCAATAAGTATGCAGCTTCTCAAGTGCATAACTCCCAAAAGGAAATAGGTTACTCAGTAATACTCATCATAGAGCACACTATATCAAATAGGGTGTGATTGCTCCGTCCCGATATACCATCGTGCTATGGTGTATACAGAAGAGTAATGCTGAGAGAGAATCTCATTCTCCTTTAGAATGATCCAGGATTTTCGTGCTCAAGTATTCTCCTCCTTGATCTCATCAAAGGACATAATACTTATACCCGTATTGGTTCTCTACTTCTAATTTATATTCTGTGAATATCTCAAAAGGTTCGGACTTGTGTTTCAACAGGAACATATGTCTGAATCTCGAGAGATTATCAGAGAATATGATGAAGTATAAAGAACCAGTCCTGGCATGTGTAGACAGGAGACCTTACATACATCATAATGTATCAGTCCCAAGAGTTTACTAACTCTTTTTCTGTTTCCAGTAAATGGAGCTATGGTCATCTAATCTTTGTGACATGACTGGCAAGTTTCATAAGATGTAAATTCAAACAGATTTAAATATGCATCTATGTGGAACTTAGCTTGTCGGGTCGCATTGATCTGACCTAGTCTACAATACCTCAAGAAGAATTCGTTCATTTCTGAACTCTTCCTCTTGTCTGTGTTCCGTATACTAAGAACTGTAGTTTAATTTAGAACATCAACGCTTTTAGATAACGTGCCTGAACCGATCAACTTTTGATATAGGAAATGTTCAAAACATTATCCAACAATACAAAATTTTACCGTTTCTTTACTAATAAAGAGACAGATATGATTTTGTATAGCAGGTTCGGTATCTAATAACATTCGTTCAGAATCAATGTATTGTAATACAGGGTGACAGTGACCAACAGACTTGGCTGCAACTCTTGCCCCGTTTTCTGCCTCATGAAACTTATCACCCGTTCTCAGTTCTCTACCTATCTATAGCCCTATGTAACAGATTACATATCTGGGATCCTGATCTGGTATCACATACCCAGGACGTAAAGGATACTGAGAAACAGTTCTCTGTAATGAACACACCCGAAGATGATGCATCGTATGCACTGTCTTCGTTTGGGCGGCATAGGAATTCTGGTATTCCTTATTTCCTGCTCTGTCTTATAACAATTATAAGTTGGAGCGGGACCAACGTTCCCCAGCTCAGTATAACAAGCGGGTTCGGTCAAATATTCCGTATTATTATCTTGATTAAGGCGTGATATGGTCGCTACCTGGAGAGAGAGAGAAGAAAACACTCAGCGTGCGCTCTGTCAAGAATAGATTGGTTATTATTTTATCTAATCAGGATGGCTCCCACTGCTTTTTATCAAATCTTCCTTCAAACCCTAAAAGGAAAGACTAGCCGGGATTAATTACACACTACAAGTTCGCCAATCTTTCAGCCAGGGCAGTGTCGGTACTTTGAGGGAGGTCCCCCGTGCTTTCGCACGAACCTAATTAATGTAAACCTCGTTTTCTCAGAGGCGTAACCTCGTTAACACCTTTCTAGACACCTACTTGATCGGCTAATTGTAATGTGTAAAACTCTCCCAGGAGTAACTCTTACTCCCAGCGGGTATCGGGATCCAACTATCTCATAGAAGGTATGCAATCTCATTGCAAATTTCAACACTTGAAATTCCCGATAATTTTGCCCCTAACCTCCTATGACCTTGACAAAGGCCAACAAACCATAGGATGCTAGTCAAGTTCAACCCGTCATTTCTTGATCGAAATAAACCCACCCGCACGGCCCTTGACAAAGGCCAACAAGGTCGCACGACTACCCTAATCCAATCTGCATCATATGCATAAGCAGATAAGCACCAGTTAGCTACCGCACACTGCGCCTTGACAAAGGCCAACAAACGCAGCACGAATACTAACTACTACTTATCTGAAATGACGGAGGGCTACGACAGGTTTTTATGAAAACCTATTGCGTAATGAACTTGATATCGTTGTAGGATCGAATGAATTTTAAAATGGAGTCCTTTTGAGGCTTTTCTAGTTTTGCCAAAGGAGTCACTCCCGGTGAAGGGATCGTCGGTCCTTTCCTCGTCGAATGAGGTGCGGGATATATCATATATATCACTATGCAAGCAAAAACACTTAAAAGCAATCAAAAGACAAACCGAGTGTGTAGCATCTGCCAGTTATTGCTAAAGGAGTCACTCCCGGTGAAGGGATCTCGGTCCTTTCCTCATCGAATAAGGTGCAGGATATATCACATATACCACTGTGCAAAGCAAGAACTGTAGCTACCCTTTTTATTTTGAAATTCGATTCTACAACATCTTAGGTTTCTTTTATTTCATTAATCACATTAATGAAGTCCCATCATTTAAATTACCTAAACATCACAGATAAATACGACGTACACTTATGCCATCCGCATTCGCCTCGATGTCCCCTCGTGCACCGTTAGGTTAGGTAACTAACGGCAGAGCAGGGCAGGGCTAGCGCGGGTGTAAAACATAAGTAACATCTATATAATATATCATATATACTATATACTGTATCTATCACAGAACATCACATGATCACATCACAGATATCGCAGCAGAAGAAACATATGAAATATTGGATATGCTAGGACGTCCGTGTTTACAATACGAGCCAGTATAAAACACGGATTCCACGGTCGCGATGAATAGCCAAACCCACACCCCTAGACCCCTACGAGAGCGGCAAGCAACCCTACCAATTCTAGAGTTAGGAGACCCGGACTCGACTCCTCGAGTTGGTCTCCCACTGGACTCCAGAACCCGGTTACTTGTGCTCCCCTCCTTGGGTCTATTCTAGTGCAGTAAAGTAAATAATATACAAACGGTGACAACTTCCGCAACCTGGAAGCGCCCCAATAAAAGAATATTACATACAAGTTTTTACATGAATGAAAATGAAAAACACTCATCTCACATAAAAACCCCCGGCTATTCAATCACGACGATCCAATATAACATATCCAGCAACACATAACATCACATGTCATTTAAGTAAATATGCGCATCCCAATTGTCGTTGACATATAGCAACGAAACCGGCGATATCACATATTACACTTACGGTCACAGAAAAGAAAGTGTAAAACTACAACAGTTGGAATCCGCAACCTCTTTAGACATCGCATGCCTAATCAAATGAATTCTTTAGACATCGCATGCCTAACAATTATAAACCCCGCATTTTAGTCTCATTATCGAAAACTCTTTTCAATATCAAGTCGGGCAATTCAACAAGATTCCCGACACTCTGATCGAATGCTCGTCGCAAACTTTAGTAGGCGGCTGCACCCCTGATACCGTCGACGAAGTGCACCAAGACGGAACACCGCTACCGTGAGCACCCGAACGGATGCTTTCGGCGACGGGGTTCTCCTACAGTCACTTGGTCGGGGCTATGGAGTGAGGCTGTCTATTAAGTTTACCCGGCGAGTATCCGCGTACGCTACGTGATTGCGACGGACTTTTGATCGCATCAAAATTCCGTGGCAACCGATCAAGTGAGACTAAACTGCTATGTTTATAACATTCATTCAGTTATCTCATAACTTCTTATGAAGTCCAATTATTGTATCCCATTCCGGATAAATAGAAAATGTCAAACTTTCCGATCGAACAATCGAACACCCAAGTTTTCCCGATACAGATCAACACATGAAATATGAGTCTAACAACATTCAGTTCGTGCCTCAGTACCAACGGTCCAGCCGTAGAAGGGTCAAGCCAACGCCTCACATGTGGCACGCCGTACTGCCCCAAACCCGAAGGTTCAAAGGGCAGTTCAAGACGGTCACATAATCGAGTTAAGGTTTGTTGTCTTCTAGAGGGACCATCGCGTTACTTGCACTACTTAGAACGTCGTTAAACTACGGAAAAATCCAACACTTGGAAATTTCCCGACAGGGGAAATATTGGGTATTTATATCCGGTCGAACTTTTTAACATATTCTAATATTTATCCGGAAAGCCACATAGACAAAATCTGATACTCCGATCGAAACACCGAATCCCCAAAACAACTCCAGAAAATTCAACTCTTGAATAAATATTAAAAATTCCCAGAAACACCAGAAATAATATATAAGAATTACTGTGCAGATAAAAGTGACTGAAGAGTCAAACCTGCCGCGGAACAGCCGCATTAGGCATGCATATGCGGCGGTTCCACCGCACTATCAACGATTCAGAGCCCCCGTTTTAAACAGTAATTCTTAGATTATTTCACTGAGTTTTCTGAATATTTTTAATCTGGAAAAATCCCAGTTTTTCAAAATTGTCCAGAGAGCAAATTTAGGTTTGGGTTTTCGGGTCGTTCGGACATCAAATTGCGTCTAGACTTCGCCTAAGGCTCTAGCTAGTCTCTGATACCACTGTAGGGTTCCTAGGCACCCTAATGAGGTCTCACAAGGCATCAACCATGCCAATTTCAAATTTTAACGGTGCCGAGAAACCCTAATACGGATCGTTGGCTAGAAATCTAGGCGAAAAGTAAACTAGTTAACACTTAACTACAAGAATACGGAAATACAACCTTTGTAGATCCGGTGCTCCACCTCCACGGCTCCGCAACGAAGTCTTCTCGCTGTCCAAAATAAATCCGGGCTCTAGCGTCGGCTTCATCGGAGAATAGACGGGCTAGGTCATCGACGACGTGCCGAAGATGATCTACGTCGAAGCATCGCTAGATCAAGCTCCACCTTCACCAAGCCATGAAAATTTGTAAAGGAAACACACTCTACTACTTGGCAAGAGGTAGAGGATGAAGAAATAGGAAGTGGGTAGACTTTAGAATTGGATTTCTCACTCATTTCCATCAATCACCATTGATGGAGCTTGCTTTCTTCAAGTGAAGAAAGGAAGAAGAAGATGAAGAAAGAAAATATGATAAGTTAATTAAAAAGAATAGAAAAACAATACTTATCATAATTCTAACTATGGTTATGTGTAGAGAATTGACCAAGGTTAAAGGAATGGTTAGGGTTAAGGATGAGATAAGAATGGTTGACAAAGTCAAAGCTTCATGAAGCTTCAACTAAACAACAAATAAAGCCACCATTCTTTTCTCTTTTCCATTTATTTTCCAAAATGTATAAACAAATAAATAAATGAATGAATAAGTAATGGAAAAATAAAACCCTAATTATATGTTTAACCATGGTTTAATTCTTTACACTTAACCAAGTAAACATGTATCATCAAACATGATACAAACAAGTGCACAAAAGTATATCGCATATACAACGCGCACATCCGAGTGAGAAAATCCATCTTAAGTGAACCGATACTAGTTAATGCAAAGTAATATATCAAATATATAATTATGCATTAAATCATTAAATCAACACTTGATTTAACGATCCGGTCATATCGCATATAACCGACTAGTATCCTATGTATCGGCTTATCGAATCAATACTTGATTCGATAATTAGGTTATATCGCATATAACCAATCGATACATTTATCGCGAGAATGAAATACGGTATCACATACACGCATGATTCTCGGTCCCGCACATATCTCATATGCGCTCCTATTTCGTTTCGCTTGACCCAGGAAACCTCTGTGTGGGACTCTAAAGACTCGTCAATACGCCGGCAGCAGGTGATGATCATATCAAACACCCACAAGCCGCAAGCGGTCTGCTAAACGTAACGGCCACCCGGGTATTGAGCGATCTGAAGATCGACGAGCAAGCCCTCTCACACTCCAGTGAATCCAACCAGTAACACTACCGTACAGTCCGGTCTGATCGTCTGATATGTCGCATATCTCGCCTAGGGGTGGTAAACGTCAGACCCGAATAGCTCGATAAGTCGTGTCGATATGAGGTCTATAACAATTCGAGAAACTACTGTTAACACTTACCAGTAAATCTCAGCAACCCTGGCCAAGGATTTCCTGTTATAGCCAATCGAACACAGCGCAACATCAACCCCCTATACCGGGAGAGACGAATCCCCTCCTATCGCTCATTGCCTCCATGTGACTCGGGACTGTACCCAAAAACCACCGTTTTGCACGCCCTCTTGGACGTGGTAAGATGGAAATCAAAGCACAGTGGGAACCACACAAGACTCTATGACGATCTCGGGTCAACAGACTACTCTTTACCAGTGTCACCAGAGAACTGCCATCTGACGTGAGGTATAATACCATCTGGGAGTTCTCGGCGAGTCCGTCCAGTGTACCCAGTCTCTACTGAGCACCCGTATATCATCTCTGATGTCAAACACCGATGGATATGGGATCATCCATCGCCCATCTGTATGGGTCGAGAAGGTATACGCTAGTCTACTCTGGTATATCGATGCCCCGTCTCGATACACCCACGACTAGGGACTTTGAAGGATGTACTTATGGACTACCATGTCCCCACTAGTATGATCCGCATCATAGTCCAGGTAGTCAAGTACACATCCTAAGGGCTTTACCAACATGTAACAGAGAGACAAACAGTATACACGTTAAGGTAAAGATCAACCAGATAGCATACTATCATGTCGAGCAAGAAAGTCCTTCCTATATATGTCCCAGCATCCTCTACAATATACATCCTATGTACAGTAATGGCCTCTAGGGCATACATATAACTAACATGCACTACTTAGAACGTCGTTAAACTATGGAAAAATCAAACAATTGGAAATTTCCCGGCAGGGGAAAAAGTGGGTATTTATATCCGGTCGAACTTTTTAACATATTCTAAGATTTATCCGGAAAAACATACCGACAAAATTAGACAATCCGATCGATACACCGAGTTCCCAATACAACCCAGAAAATGCAACTCAGGAAAAATTATTAAAAATCCCCAGGAAAACCAGCACAGACAACTAAGAGCTACTGTGCAAAATTGGATGCACAAAACGACAAAAGGGCCGCGGATCCGCCGCATGAGCCTCCTGTAAGGCCGCGGATCCGCGCCGCCTTTATGGAATCAAGCCCTCGAATTTTACAGTAACCCTTATATCTTCCTGCTAATTTTTCTGAATATTTTTAATCTACAAAAATCCACATTTTACAGAAAAGTCCAGAGAGCATTTTTCAAGTCGGGTTTTGGGTCGATCGGACTTCTGATTCCGTCGGGACTTCGCCTAAGGCTCTAGCTAGTCTCTGATACAACTGAAAGGTTCCTAGGCACCCTAAGGAGGTCTCACAAGGCATCAACCATGCCCGTTTCAAATATTACGGTGCCGAGAAACCCTAGACTACGGATCGTTGGCTAGAAAACTAGGCGAAACAAAACTAGTTAACAACTTAACTAAGGTTTATACGGAAATACAACCTTTGTAGATCCGGTGCTCCACCTCTATAGCTCCGCAATGAAGTCCCCTCGCTGTCCAAATGAATTCCCGGGCTCTAGCGTCGGCTTCGTCGGAGAAATGGCGAGCTAGGTCGTCGATGTCCATGCCTAAGATGATCTACGTCGAGGCATCGCTAGATCAAGCTCCACCTTCACCAAGCCATGAAAACTTGTGAAGGAAACACACTCTACTACTTGGAAAGAGGTAGAGGATGAAGAAATAGGAAGTGGGTAGACTTTAGAATTGGATTTCTCACACTTATGCTCAAATCACCATTGATGAAGTATGCTTTCTTCTTGAAGAAGAAGAAGAAGAAGATGGTAATTGTTGTGATAAGAATAATAAAAATAGAAAAGAAAATCAATTCTTATCATAACTTTTACCATGGTAAAGTGTAGAGAACTAACTAAGGTTCAAATGAATGGTTAGGGTTAAGCATGAGACAAAATGGTGACTAAGTCAAACCTTCAGGAATCTTCATGAAAGAAACAAATGATAGCCACCATTTTCTCTTTATGCAAATTTATTTTCCAAAAAGAAATAGATAAATAAATAAGGGAATAAAACAAAACCCTAACCATTATCATGTAACCATGGTTTGATCTTTACACTAAAACCCTAGCATAACATGTATCATCAAACATGATACAATCAAGTGCACAAAACTATATCGAATATACAATGTGCACATCCGAGCGAGAAAATCCTTTTAAAGTGAACCAATAATAGTTAATGCAAAGTAATATATCAAATATATAATTATGCATTAAATCATTAAATCAACACTTGATTCAATGATCCGGTCATGTCGCACACAACCGACTAGTATACTATGTATCGACTTATCGAATCAACCCTTGATTCGATAACTAGGTTATATCGCATACAACCATTCGATACATACATCGCGAGAATGAAATACGGTATCACATACTCGCATTATTTTCGGTCCCGCACATATCTCATATGCGCTCCTATTTCGTTTCGCTTGAGCCAGAAAATCTCTGTGTAGGACTCTAAAGACTCGTCAATACGCCGGCAGCAGGTGATGATCATATCAAACACCCACAAGCCGCAAGCGGTCTGCTAAACGTAACGGCCACCCGGGTATTGAGCGATCAGAAGATCGACGAGCAAGCCCGCTCACACTCCAGTGAATCCAACCAGTAACACTACCGTACAGTCCGGTCTGATCGTCTGATATGTCGCATATCTCGCCTAGGGGTGGTAAACGTCAGACCCCAATAGCTCGATAATGTTAGTTATATGTATGCCCTAGAGGCCATTATTGTACATAGGATGTATATTGTAGTGGATGCTGGGACATATATAGGGAGGACTTTCTTGCTCGACATGATAGTATGCTATCTGGTTACCCTTTACCTTAACGTGTATGCTGATTGTCTCTCTGTTACATGTTGGTAAAGCCCTTAGGATCTGTACTTGACTACCTGGACTATGATGCGGATCATACTAGTGGGGACATGGTAGTCTATAAGTACATCCTTCAAAGTCCCTAGTCGTGGGTGTATCGAGACGGGGCATCGATATACCAGAGTAGACTAGCGTATACCTTCTCGACCCATACAGATGGGTGATGGATGATCCCATATCCATCGGTGTTTGACATCAGAGATGATATATAGGTGCTCAGTAGAGACTGGGTACACTGGACGGACTCGCCGAGAACTCCCAGATGGTATTATACCTCACGTCAGATGGCAGTTCTCTGGTGACACTGGTACAGAGTAGTCTGTTGACCCGAGATCGTCATAGAGTCTTGTGTGGTTCCCACTGTGCTTTGATTTCCATCTTACCACGTCCAAGAGGGCATGCAAAACGGTGGTTTTTGGGTACAGTCCCGAGTCACATGGAGGCAATGAGCGATAGGAGGGGATTCGTCTCTCCCGGTATAGGGGGTTGATGTTGCGCTGTGTTCGATTGGCTATAACAGGAAATCCCTGGCCAGGGTTGCTGAGATTTACTGGTAAGTGTTACCAGTAGTTTCTCGAAGTGTTATAGACCTCATATCGACACGACTTATCGAGCTATTGGGGTCTGACGTATACCACCCCTAGGCAAGATATGCGACATATCAGACGATCAGACCGGACTGTACGGTAGTGTTACTGGTCGGATTCACTGGAGTGTGAGCGGGCTTGCTCGTCGATCTTCAGATCGCTCAATACCCGGGTGGCCGTTACGTTTAGCAGACCGCTTGCGGCTTGTGGGTGTTTGATATGATCATCACCTGCTGCCGGCGTATTGACGAGTCTTTAGAGTTCTACACAGAGGTTTCCTGGCGAAACGAAATAGGAGCGCATATGAGATATGTGCGGGACCGAGAATAATACCAGTATGTGATACTGTATTCGATTCTCGCGATGTGACATTGATCGGTTATATGCGATATAGCCGGGTTATCGGATCAAGTGTTGATTCGATAAGTTGTTACTAATGATGCTAGTCGGTTATATGCGATATGACCGGATCGTTAAATCAAGTGTTGATTTAATGATTTAATGCATGATTATATATTTGATATATTACTTTGCATTAACTAGTATCGGTTCACTTTAAATGGATTTTCTCGCTCGATTGTGCGCATTACATATGCGATATGATTTTGTGCACTTGTTTGTATCATGTTTGATGATGCAAGAATGCTAGGGTTTGTGTAATGAAGTAAACCTAAGTTAAATAAATAATTAGGGTTTTCTTTTATTCATTCATTTATCTTTTCATTTGGATTTAAAAGATAAATGAGAAAAAGAAAACAAAAGGGTTTCTTTCATGAAGCTAAGTGAAGCTTCATGAAGCTTTGACCATTCTAACCCTTTTGTCTTCATCTATTAAACCCTAACCATTTATTTAACTATGGTCAACTCTCTACACTTGACCATAGTAAAATTTATGATAAGAATGGATTTTCTTTTCTATTTTAATTAATCTTATCATAATATTCTTCTTCTTCTTCATCTTCTTCAAAGAAGAAAAGCTTTCTTCATCAATGGTGGATTGATGAAACAAGTGAGAAATCCAATTCTAAAGTCTACCCACTTCCTATTTCTTCATCCTCTACCTCTTGCCAAGTAGTAGAGTGTGTTTCCTTCACAAGTTTTCAAGACTTGGTGAAGGTGGAGCTTGATTTAGCGATGCCTCGACGTAGATCATCTTCGGCATGGACATCGACGACCTAGCTCGCTTATTCTCCGGTGAAGTCGACGCTAGAGCCCGGATTCTTTTTGGACAGCGGAGAGGACCTCATCTCGGAGCCATGGAGGTGGAGGACCGGATCTACAAAGGTTGTATTTCCGTTTTCCCATTAGTTAAGTGTTAACTAGTTTTGTTTTCGCCTAGTTTTCTAGCAAACGATCCGTAGTCGGGTCTCTCGGCACCCTTAAAATTTTAATTTGGCATGATCGATGCCTTGTGAGACCTCATTAGGGTGCCTAGGAACCCTACAGTGGTATCAGAGCCTAGCTAGAGCCTTAGGCGAAGTCTAGACGGAATCTGAAACCCAAACGAACCCGAAACCCGTCTCAAAACAAGCTCTCTGTCCTTTTTCCAAAATCTGGGATTTTTCGCAATTAAAAATATTCAGAAAATCAAGCAGGGTTTATTAGGAATTACTGTAAATTTCGTGGGCCCAATTCCACTTTTCCACCGCGGTTCCGCGGCATGAGCAATGCTCATGCGGCGGTTCCGCGGCCGTACGGCCGACTTATTTTATGTTATTTGCACAGTAATTCTTTATTTCCAGTGCTTCTTTTTCTGTGAATTTTTAATTGTTTTTCAAGAGTTGAATTTTTCTGGAGTTGTTTTCGGGATTCGGTGTTTCGATCGGGGTATCAAATTTTGTCTATTTGCCTTTCCGGATAAATTTTAGAATATGTTAAAAAGGTCCGACAGGATATAAGTACCCAATTTTTCCCCTGTCGGGAAATTTCCAAGTGTTGGATTTTTCCGTAGTTTAACGACGTTCTAAGTAGTGCAAGTAACTCGATGGACCCTCTAGAAGACAACAAACCTTAACTCGATTATGTGACCGTCTTGAACTGCCCTTTGAACCTTCGGGTTTGGGGCAGTACGGCGTGCCACATGTGAGGCGTTGGCTTGACCCTTCTACGGCTGGACCGTCGGTACTGAGGCACGAACTGAATGTTGTTAGACTTATTTCATGTGTTGATCTGTATCGGGAAAAGTTGGGTGTTCGATTGTTCGATCGGAAAGTTTGACATTTTCTATTTATCCGGAATGGGATACAATAATTGGAATTCACAAAAAGTTATGAGATAACGGAATGAATATTATAAACATAGCAGTTTAGTCTCACTTGATCGGTTGCCACGGAATTTTGATGTGATCGAAAGTCCGTCGCAATCACGTAGCGTACGCGGATACTCGCCGATAAACTTAATAGACAGCCTCGCTCCATAGCCCCGACCAAGTGACTGAAGGAGAACCCCGTCGCCGAAAGCATCCGTTCGGGTGCTCGCGGTAGCGGTGTTCCGCCTTGGTGCACTTCGTCGACGGTATTAGGGGTGCGGCCGCCTACTAAAGTTTGCGACGAGCATTCGATCAGTTTTTCGGGAATCTTGTTGAATTGCCCGACTTGATATTGAAAAGTGTTTTCGATAATGAGACTAAAATGCGGGGTTTATAATTGTTAGGCATGCGATGTCTAAGGAATTCATTTGGTCAGGCATGCGATGTCTGAGGTGGTTGCGGATTCCAACTGTTGTAGTTTTACACTTTCTTTTCTGTGACCGTAAGTGTAATATGTGATATCGCCGGTTTCGTTGCTATATGTCAACGACAATTGGGATGGACATATTTACTTACGATGATGACATGTGATGTTATGTGTTGCTGGATATGTTATATTGGATCGTCGTGTTTGAATAGCCGGGAGTTTTTATGTGAGATGAGTGTTTTTCACTTTCATTCATGTAAAAAATCTGTATGTAATATTCTTTTATTTGGGGCGCTTCCAGGTAGCGGAAGTTGTCACCGTTTGTATATTATTTACTTTTCCGCACTAGGATAGACCCAAGGAGGAGGGCACAAGTAACCGGGTTCTGGAGTCCAGTGGGAGACCAACTCGAGGAGTCGAGTTCGGGTCTCCTAACTCCAGAATTGGTAGGGTTGCTTGCCTCTCTCGTAGGGGTCTAGGGGTGTGGGTTTGGCTATTCATCACGACCGTGGAATCCGTGTTTTATACTGGCTCGTATTGAAAACACGGACGTCCTAGTATATCCAATATTTCATATGTTTCTTCTGCTGCGATGTCTGTGATGTGATCATGTGATGTTCTGTGATAGATACTTTATATAGTATATATGATATATTATATAGACGTTACTTATGTTTTACACCCGCGCTAGCCCTGCCCCGCTCTGCCGTTAGTTACCTAACCTAACGGTGCACGAGGGGACATCGAGGCGAATGCGGATGGCATAAGTGTACGTCGTATTTATCTGTGATGTTTAGGTACTTAAATGATGGGACTTCATTAATGTGATTAATGAAATAAAATAAACCTAAGATGTTGTAGAATCGAATTTCAAAATAAAACAGGTAGCTACAGTTCTTGCTTTGCACAGCGGTATATGTGATATATCCTGCACCTTATTCGATAAGGAAAGGACCGAGATCCCTTCACCGGGAGTGACTCCTTTAGCAATAACTGGCAGATGCTACACATTCGGTTTGGTTTTTGATAGCTTTTAAGTGTTTTTGCTTTGCACAGTGATATATATGATATATCCCGCACCTCATTCGACGAGGAAAGGACCGACGATCCCTTCACCGGGAGTGACTCCTTTAGCAAAACTAGAAAAGCCTAAAAAACACTCCATTTCAAAATTCATTCGATCCTACAACGATATCAAGTTCATTACGCAATAGGTTTTCAGAAAAACCTGTCGTAGCCCTCCGTCATTTCAGATAAATCCTGTTTAGTATTCGTGCTGCGTTTGTTGACCTTGTCAAGGCGCAGTGCGCGGTAGCTAACCAGTATTTATCTGCTTATGCATATGATGCAGATTGGGTTAGGGTAGTCGTGCGGCCTTTTTGACCTTGTCAAGGGTCGTGCGGGTGGGTTTGATTCAATCAAGAAATGACGGGTTGAACTTGACTTGCGGTCTATGGTTTGTTGACCTTGTCAAGGTCATAGATCGTTCGGGGCAAAAATATTATCGGGAATTTCAAGTGTTGAAATTTGCAATGAGATTGCATACCTTCTATGAGATAGTTGGATCCCGATACCTGCTGCGAGTAAGAGTTACTCCTGGGAGAGTTTTATACATTACAATTAGCCGATCAAGTAGGTGTCTAGAAAGGTGTCAACGGGGTTACGCCTCTGGGAAAACGAGGTTTACATTAATTAGGTTCGTGCGAAAGCACGGGGGACCTCCCTCAAAGTACCGACACTGGCCTGGCTGAAAGATTGGCGAACTTGTAGTGTGTAATTAATCCCGGCTAGTCTTTCCTTTTAGGGTTTGAAGGAAGATTTGATAAAAAGCAGTGGGAGCCAACCTGATTAGATAAAATAATAACCAATCTATTCTTGAAAGAGCGCACGCAGAGTGTTTTCTTCTCTCTCTCTCCTGGTAGCGACCATATCACGTCTTAATCAAGATAATAAAACGGAATTTTGACCGAACCCGCTTGTTATACTGAGCTGGGGAACGTTGGTCCCGCCCCAACTTATAATTGTTATAAGACAGAGCAGGAAATTAGGGATTACCAGAATTCCTGTGCCGCCCAAACGAAGAGAGTGCATGCTGATGCATCATCTTCGGGTGTGTTCATCATATAGAACTGTTTCTCAGTGTTCTTTACAACCTGGGTATGTGATACCAGATCAGGATCCCAGATATGTAATCTGTTACATAGGGCTACAGAAAGGTAGAGAACTGAGAACGGGTGATAAGTTTCATGAGGCAGAAAACGGGGCAAGTGTTGCAGCCAAGTCTGTCGGTCACTGTCACCCTGTATTACCAATACATTGATTCTGAACGAATGTTATTAGATACCGAACCTGATATACAAAATCATATCAGTCTCTTTATCAGCAAAGAAATGATAAAATTTTGTATTGTTGGATAATGTTTTGAACATTTCCTATATCAAAAGTTGATCGGTTCAGGCACGTTATCTAAAAGCATTCATGTTCTAAATCAAACTACAGTTCTTAGTATATGGAACACACATAAGAGGAAGAGTTCAGAAATGAACGGATTCAGCTTAAGGTATTGTAGACTAGGTCAGATCAATGTGACCCGACTAGCTGAAGTTACATGTAGATGCATATTTAAATCAGTTTGAATTTACATCTTGTGAAACTTGCCAGTCATGTCACAAAGATATAATGACACCAGCTCTGTTTATTGGAAACAGAGAAAGAGTTAGTGAACTCTTGGGATGATACATGTTGATGTATGTAGGTCCCCTGTCTGCACATGCCAAGACTGGTTCTTTATACTTCATTACGTTCTCTGATGATCTCTTTAGATTCAGACATATGTTCCTGTTGAAACACAAGTCCGAACCTTTTGAGATATTCACAGAATATAAGTTAGAAGTAGAGAACCAAAATACGGGTATAAGTATTATGTCCTTTGATGAGATCAAGGAGGAGAATACTTGAGCACGGAAATCCTGGACTATTCTAAAGGAGAATGAGATTCTCTCTCGGCATTACTCCTCCGTATACACCATAGCACGATGGTATATCGGGGCGGAGCAGATACACCCTATTTGATATGGTGTGCTCTATGATGAGTACTACTGAGTTACCTGTTTCCTTTTGGGAGTTATGCACTTATGAAGCTGCATACCTATTGAATAGGATTCTAATCAAATCAGTTGCCTACCACTTCATATTTGATATGATAAGGGAAGAGCCTATCTCTTAAGATAGTTAAGATTTGGGGTTGTCCGGCCTATGTCTAAAAGCATAATCCGGACAAGCTCGAAGCAAGATCTGTTATGTAGAACTGGAAAGGTTCCAGCTATACAAAACTGCAGCTGAAGATTTGACAGAACCAAAGGATTCAATAATTACCAATGAACCTCAGCCTCTCCGCCGATCTAGTAGGGTTCCTCACCCACCTGAGAGATACTTTGGTTTCTCTATGACAGTGGGAGCGAGGATTGCATCATAAGATGATGACCCAACTAGTTTCGAGCTGGCCATCAGGAGTAAGACTCTGTAAGAATGGCTGGATGTTTATCGATCTGAGATGGAATCCTTATACACCAGCAAAGTATGGACTTTAGTTGCTATATCTGAAGGGTTAAATCCCCATCAGGAGCAAGTATATCTTGAGAAGATTACTTGGTGTACATGGAAAAGTTGAGACTTTCAAAGCTAGACTTGTTAAAGGTTTGCATCATTGACCAGGTGTGGATCATGATGAAACTTTTTCTAAGGATCTATGCTTAAGTCCATCCAGATCCTACTTGCCATGGCTACATACCATGACTACGATATCTGGTGATTGGGTGTCATGACTGCTCTTCTAAATGATGTTTTAGAAGAGTGCGTTTATAAGTACACAGCCAGAGGGCCTCGTAGACAGTGGGAGCAGCGGAAACGTGTGCAAGATGCTTTATAAGATAAAGCAGGCATCGCGGAGTTGGAACATCTGTTTTGATGGATTAGTCAAAGAGTTTGACATCATCAAAATGGTAGATGAACCTTGTATAAACAAAAAGGTAGTAGGGAGTATGGTGGTGATCCTCGTAGAGTACGTGGATGACATACTCTTGATAGGGAAGGAGTTTCCTATGCTACGCTCGATCAATCTCCGCCTATCACAATGGTTCTCCACACAGGATCAAAGTGATACCTACTAAATCCTGGACTTTGGATCTATGAGATAGATCTAAATGGATGTTAGGATTCTCACTAGTTGTAGTGAGACGGTATCAATCGACCCTGGGGAGAATCACTGGAATGGTTCCAGGGTGATAATGACGACTGAGTGTCAGTCACAGGCATTGTCTTTACCCTCAGTAAAGGGACGGCATGTTGGAAGAGTTCCAAGCTAGATACCGTGGCATACTAGACGATAAAGGCTGAATACATCGCTACTTAAGATGCTACCATAGAGGCAGTCTGGGTGTATAATAGTTCATGAGATGAACTTCGTTCCTACCATTGTGAGACAATGGAGTTGTGGCTTATGCCAAGGAACACCCGTCCCATCAGTGACCCAGGCGTATTCTGAGGCCGCATCACCTGATCATGGAGATAGTTGATCTCCAGGGTGATCGAGGTAAGGAGAGTAGATTCTGAGGACAACACAGCGGATCCACTCACAAAGGCCTGTTCCCAGAGAGAGACTTTTATGGGATGGTTGAGTATGAGATACTACAACCACTGCTACAGATGGCCCTAGTGCAAGTGGGAGATTGTTAGTTATATGTATGCCCTAGAGGCCATTACTGTACATAGGATGTATATTGTAGTGGATGGTGGGACATATATAGGGAGGACTTTCTTGCTCGACATGATAGTATGCTATCTGGTTACCCTTTACCTTAACGTGTATGCTGATTGTCTCTCTGTTACATGTTAGTAAAGCCCTTAGGATCTGTACTTGACTACCTGGACTATGATGCGGATCATACTAGTGGGGACATGGTAGTCTATAAGTACATCCTTCAAAGTCCCTAGTCGTGGGTGTATCGAGACGGGGCATCGATATACCAGAGTAGACTAGCGTATACCTTCTCGACCCATACAGATGGGCGATGGATGATCCCATATCCATCGGTGTTTGACATCAGAGATGATATACGGGTGCTCAGTAGAGACTGGATACATTGGACGGACTCGCCGAGAACTCCCAGATGGTATTATACCTCACGTCAGATGGCAGTTCTCTGGTGACACTGGTACAGAGTAGTCTGTTGACCCGAGATCGTCATAGAGTCTTGTGTGGTTCCCACTGTGCTTTGATTTCCATCTTACCACATCCAAGAGGGCGTGAAAAACGGTGGTTTTTGGGTACAGTCCCGAGTCACATGGAGGCAATGAGCGATAGGAGGGGATTCGTCTCTCCCGGTATAGGGGGTTGATGTTGCGCTGTGTTCGATTGGCTATAACAGAAAATCCCTGGCCAGGGTTGCTGAGATTTACTGGTAAGTGTTACCAGTAGTTTCTCGAAGTGTTATAGACCTCATATCGACACGACTTATCGAGCTATTGGGGTCTGACGTATACCACCCCTAGGCAAGATATGCGACATATCAGACGATCAGACCGGACTGTACGGTAGTGTTACTGGTCGGATTCACTGGAGTGTGAGCGGGCTTGCTCGTCGATCTTCAGATCGCTCAATACCCGGGTGGCCGTTACGTTTAGCAGACCGCTTGCGGCTTGTGGGTGTTTGATATGATCATCACCTGCTGCCGGCGTATTGACGAGTCTTTAGAGTCCTACACAGAGGTTTCCTGGCTCAAGCGAAACGAAATAGGAGCGCATATGAGATATGTGCGGGACCGAGAATAATACCAGTATGTGATACTGTATTCGATTCTCGCGATGTGACATTGATCGGTTATATGCGATATAGCCGGGTTATCGGATCAAGTGTTGATTCGATAAGTTGTTACTAATGATGCTAGTCGGTTATATGCGATATGACGGGATCGTTAAATCAAGTGTTGATTTAATGATTTAATGCATGATTATATATTTGATATATTACTTTGCATTAACTAGTATCGGTTCACTTTAAATGGATTTTCTCGCTCGATTGTGCGCATTACATATGCGATATGATTTTGTGCACTTGTTTGTATCATGTTTGATGATGCAAGAATGCTAGGGTTTGTGTAATGAAGTAAACCTAAGTTAAATAAATAATTAGGGTTTTCTTTTATTCATTCATTTATCTTTTCATTTGGATTTAAAAGATAAATGAGAAAAAGAAAACAAAAGGGTTTCTTTCATGAAGCTAAGTGAAGCTTCATGAAGCTTTGACCATTCTAACTCTTTTGTCTTCATCTATTAAACCCTAACCATTTATTTAACTATGGTCAACTCTCTACACTTGACCATGGTAAAAGTTATGATAAGAATGGATTTTCTTTTCTATTTTAATTAATCTTATCATAATATTCTTCTTCTTCTTCATCTTCTTCAAAGAAGAAAAGCTTTCTTCATCAATGGTGGATTGATGAAACAAGTGAGAAATCCAATTCTAAAGTCTACCCACTTCCTATTTCTTCATCCTCTACCTCTTGCCAAGTAGTAGAGTGTGTTTCCTTCACAAGTTTTCAAGACTTGGTGAAGGTGGAGCTTGATTTAGCGATGCCTCGACGTAGATCATCTTCGGCATGGACATCGACGACCTAGCTCGCTTATTCTCCGATGAAGTCGACGCTAGAGCCCGGATTCTTTTTGGACAGCGGAGAGGACCTCATCTCGGAGCCGTGGAGGTGGAGGACCGGATCTACAAAGGTTGTATGTCCGTTTTCCCATTAGTTAAGTGTTAACTAGTTTTGTTTTCGCCTAGTTTTCTAGCAAACGATCCGTAGTCGGGTCTCTCGGCACCCTTAAAATTTTAATTTGGCATGATCGATGCCTTGTGAGACCTCATTAGGGTGCCTAGGGACCCTACAGATAAGTCGTATCGATATGAGGTCTATAACAATTCGAGAAACTACTGGTAATACTTACCAGTAAATCTCAGCAATCCTGGCCAGGGATTTCCTGTTATAGCCAATCGAACACAGCGCAACATCAACCCCCTATACCGGGAGAGACGAATCCCCTCCTATCGCTCATTGCCTCCATGTGACTAGGGACTGTACCCAAAAACCACCCTTTTGCACGCCCTCTTGGACGTGGTAAGATGAAAATCAAAGCACAGTGGGAACCACACAAGACTCTATGACGATCTCGGGTCAACAGACTACTCTGTACCAGTGTCACCAGAGAACTGCCATCTGACGTGAGGTATAATACCATCTGGGTGTTCTCGGCGAGTCCGTCCAGTGTACCCAGTCTCTACTGAGCACCCGTATATCATCTCTGATGTCAAACACCGATGGATATAGGATCATCCATCGCCCATCTGTATGGGTCGAGAAGGTACATGCCAGTCTACTCTGGTATATCGATGCCCCGTCTCGATACACCCACGACTAGGGACTTTGAAGGATGTACTTATGGACTACCATATCCCCACTAGTATGATCCGCATCATAGTCCAGGTAGTCAAGTATACATCCTAAGGGCTTTACCAACATGTTACAGAGAGACAATCAGTGTACACGTTAAGGTAAAGATCAACCAGATAGCATACTATCATGTCGAGCAAGAAAGTCCTCACTATATATGTCCCAGCATCCACTACAATATACATCCTATGTATAGTAGTGGCCTCTAGGGCATACATATAACTAACACATCTGTGATCTGGAATGACTATCATTGGGTCTGAAGAATGTATATTTATCTATATATGATATCTAGTAGGCGTTGCTTATGTTTTGCATCCGTTCTAGTCCAGCCCCCGCTCTGTCGTTAGTTAAGTAACCTAACGGGTGATGGCGGGGCTTAGTGGCGAATGCGGATGGCATAAGCGTACGTCATATTTTCGTTGTTTTTTGCAATGGTAGGATTAATTGATGGGGCGCGTTATATTAATGCAAAGAAAACAAACCAAAGTTGAATCGTTGGAACAATTTCAAAACCACTCGGTTTTTTCAAAACAGCAAAACTTTTAAAATACGGAGGTTGAACCACTCCTTTTAAAAGCTATCAGGTTCCTTCGATTATATCAAGTTATCTACGTTCACGGTTTCGCCAAAACCATTCGTAGCCCTTCATCATTTTAGTTAAATATTCAGTAGTATTCAAGCTACGTATTTTGACCTTCGCCAAGGCATAGTGATTGGTAGCTGCCGAATATTTATCTGTTGCATAGATAAATGCATTGGTTTGGGACAGTCGTACTGCTATTTTGGCCTTCGTCAAGGGTATGTACAGGTGGATTCAAATTAACCTAGATAATGACGGGTAGAACTTGACATGTGACTTATAATATGTTGGCCTTCATCAAGGTCATAAGAGCATGGGGCAAAAATCCACATCGGGAGTTTATAAAGAAACTGAAACTTGCTAGTGTTGCTACCATTTGGAGTGTGATAATTTTGGTAGGATTCCTTCAACTTTATCACATAATGATATTTGGATCCCGATCCTACTGTGAGTATATGCTACTCCTCAGGAGATTTTTTCACTTAACGATCAATGCCATTAAACAAGTAGGTGTCTAGAAAGGTGTTAGCGGGGCTACGCCCATAGGGAAAAGAGGTTATTTAATTAAGGAACTTCGCGAAAGCGATGTAAAACCTCCCTCGAAGTACCGACACCGGCCTGGCTGAACGGTTAAGCAAGTATTGTACGGTGAGATCAATCCCGACTAGTTCTTCTTTTATAATTTGAGGAAGGATTCGAGAAACAGTGGGAGCCATCCTGTTTAGAAAAACTAAAAACCACTCTAAACTTGCAAGAGCATCATGCTAAAGTGTTTCTTCTCTCTCTCCTAATTGCAGCAACCAAACAACATGACGAGCCTTAAGTTACTATTAGATAAAAATATACTGACAGGGCCAAACTACAAAGATTGGTTCAGGAATGTCAAAATGGTAATCACTTATGACAAGTTGGGGTATCTCCTTACCACTAAGGCCCCCGCCGTCCCTGGTCCAGGATCCAGTGTCGCGGATAAGGAAATCCGTAAGACCTGGGAGATTGACAGCGTGAAGACCAAGTTCCTTGTGCTTGACTCTATGGACAATGAACATCATAGGAGGCACGAGAATATGGATCTTTAATCCATATCTCTCTATACTAAGGAACTATATGGAGAGCAATCCCGTATCGCAAGATACGAGACTTCGAAGAAGCTATTTTTAGCGAGGTTGGCTGTCGGATCATCTGTAGCGGAACACGTGCTTAAGATGATTGGCTACATTGAGGAGCTCGTGGACCTCGGGACCACGTTAGAGAACGAGCTCTACACTGACTTGATTCTCCAGTCCCTTCTTTCCAGCTAACCCAGTTCATCCTGAATTTCAACATGCAAGGAAAAGAAGTTGAACTTCTGGAACTCCTCAACATGTTGAGGAGTGCAGAGGGCACCCTGCATAAAGTCAGGGAAACACCCGCTTTGTTTGTTGGAGGAGCTTCCTCTTCTAGGTCCAAGGCGTAAGCCAAAGGAAAGAAGAAGAAGGCCCCCACCAAACCAAGGGGCAGTGTTAGTAAGGTGGAAGCCAAGGGAAAAGCAAAGGTAGTAGGACAGATTGTGGGGAAGGAAGAATGCTTTTATTGTCACAAGAAAGGACACTGGAAGAAAGATTGCAGGGCTTGGAAGGCCAAGAACCAGGACCCGAAGCAAGTTGTAGCTTCGGCTTCAGGTGTGTATGTTATTGAAAACTGTCTGTCAATCAACTCTACTTCCTGAGTATTGGATATCAGATCAGGATCTCATATCTGTAATTCTTTGCAGGCACTGAGAAGACGTAGGATTTTGAAAGCGGGTGATATGACCCTTAGAGATATAAATGGAGCAAGCATGGATGCTGAGTCCGTGGGGGACTATCACTTAGGATTGACGGATGGACATGTTTTGGTTTTGCTCAACTGTTATTTTGTACCCAGTTCGACTTGTAATATCATATCTGTATCTTTAATGTCTAAAGAAGGTTATGATTTTGCATTTGTAAGCAATATTGTAAACATTCACCTTAATCATGTTTTGATTGGGTTAGGTACATTAAGCAACGGTATATACGTTTTAAACCAACCGCAGATTTTCAATATCCAGAATACACACAAAAGAAAGTCTACAGAATTAAATCATGCTTTCTTATGGCATTATAGACTGGGTCACATCAATAAGATAAGGTTAGCTAAGTTACATAAAAAAAAGGATATTTGGATCCGTTTGAATATCATTCTTATGCAACTTGTCAATCATGTCTCAAAGGAAAGATGACAAAGACTCCGTTCCCTGGACACGGAGTAAGAGCGATCGAGCTCTTGGGACTCGTACACAGCGACGTGTGGGGTCCAATGTCTACACATGCAAGAAGTAGTTTTTCATATTTCATTACTTTTACGGACGATTTTTATAGGTATGGACATGTCTTCTTAATGAAGCATAAATCTGAGGCCTTTGAGAAATTCCAGGAATATAAGAATGAATTAGAAAAACAAACCAACAAAAGTATCAAGACACTGAGATCTGATCGAGGTGGTGAATACTTAAGTGCCGAGTTCCTGGATTACCTAAAAGAGAATGGAATTCTCTTGGTGTATCGAAGAGACGGAACCGAACCCTATTGGATATGGTATGTTCCATGATGAGTAACGCTGAGTTACCGCGATCATTCTGGGGCTATGCACTAGAATCAGCTGCATATCTTTTAAACAAGGTTCCTACCAAGACCATGCCTACCGCACCATATCAGCTGTGGAGTGGGAAGAAACCCTATCTTCAATATCTGAAGATATGGGGATGTCCAGTTTTTGTCAAAAAGCAGCATGCGGACAAAATCGAGGCACGCTCAGTACTGTGTAAGTTTGTGGGATACCCAAAGAACTCCAGGGGGTATCTTTTCTATTATGCAGAGGAATAAAAGGTTTTTGTTTCTCGTCATGCCCACTTTCTGGAACATTAGTTCTTAGAAAAAGAAACAAGTGGGAGCGCAATAGAACCAGAAGAAATTCCATAACCACAAGCTATTACTGAAAGCTTGGTGGAACAAGAAGTTTCAAAAGAACAGGACATTCCCGAACCGCTCCACAGGAGTAGTAGGCTTTCTCATCCACCTGAGAGATACTACGGCTTTCTCATAGACGGGAATAGAGAGGATTGCATCTTTAATAATGATGAGCCGACTAACTTCCAGCAGGCCATTCAGAGCACTGACTCGGTAAAATGGCTAGATGCAATGCGGACCGAGATGGAGTCCATGTACACGAACAAAGTATGGACTTTGGACTTTTCTCCAGAAGGGGTAAAACCCGTAGGCTGCAAATGGATCTTCAAAAAGAAGATTGGTGTAGATGGAAAGGTTGAAACCTATAAGGCTAGACTTGTTGCAAAGGGTTTTCGTCAAAGATCTGGTTTGGACTATGAAGAAACCTTTTCTCCAGTGGCTATGCTCAAATCCATTCGAATCCTTCTTGCCATTGATGCCTGCCACGATTATGAGATTTGGCAGATGGACGTAAAAACCGCTTTTCTAAATGGAAATTTAGAGGAGTGTGTCTATATGGACCAGCCAGAGGGATTCATTCAGAGTAGGAGCAGCGGAAAAGTATGCAAGTTGCTGAAGTCCATTTATGGACTGAAGCAGGCATCGCGGAGTTGGAACATCTGTTTTGATGAGACGGTCAAAGAATTTGGCTTTATCAAAAATCCAGATGAACCATGCATTTATAGTAAGATTGTAGCGCGAACTGTCGTATTCCTCGTTTTATACGTGGATGATATTCTCTTGATAGGAAATGACATTCCTATGCTACAATCTGTCAAAGGGTTCTTGTCACACAGATTCTCCATGAAAGACCTGGGTGATCCCTCTTATCGTGATAGATCTAAGAGGATGTTGGGACTTTCGCAGTCCAGGTACATCGACACCATAATGAAAAGATTCAGTATGGAAGATTCAAAGCGCGGTAATTTACCGGCTTGTCACGGAATCACCCTCTCCAAAGAGATGTCTCCCAAGACTGATTTGGAAAGGGATCGCATGTCTATTATACCCTACCCTTCTGCGGTAGGCTCTCTAATGTATGGGATATTGTGTACCAGACCAGATGTAGCTTATGCACTGAGTGTGGTAAGCCGGTATCAGTCAAACCCTGGGGAGAAACACTGGATAGCGGTAAAGAACATTCTGAAGTACCTGAGAAGGACTAAGGATATGTTTTTGGTTTACAGCGGAAAAGACCTCCAGATCGAGGCCTTTGTTGACTCTAGCTTCCATAGTAACAATGATGACTCTAAGTCCATGTCAGGTTATGTCTTTACCCTCAATGGAGGGGCGGTCTATTGGAAGAGTTCCAAACAGGAGGCCGTTGCTGACTCGACAATGGAAGCGGAGTATATCGCAGCTTCAGATGCCGCAAAAGAAGCTGTCTGGATGAGAAAGTTCTTAACAGAACTTCAGGTGGTTCCGTCCATTGTTGATCCAATACCTCTGTATTGTGACAACAACGGGCCTATAGCTTTAGTGAAGGAACCCAGGTCCCATCAGAAGTCCAAACACATCTTGAGGAGGTATCACCTGATCAGGGAGATCGTGGATCCCCGGGAGATCGAGGTTCGGAGGGTTGCTACAGAGGATAACACTGCAGATCCATTCACAAAGGCCATTCCTCAGACGCAGTTCGGGAGGCTATTCGAGATGATAGGTCTGCGATATGCCAGCACATGGCCTTAGTGCAAGTGGGAGATTGTTAGTGTGATATGCCATAGAAGCCATTATTGTATAGTACTAGTTTGTATATTACATTTTGGAAGCTTGGGATATATACACGGATTGACATTCTTGCTCAATATGGTAGTATGCTACTTGGTTTGTATCTATCTTAATATGTGTATGCGTTTCTTTTAACATTTTGCTAATACATATTGATAGAGCCCTTAGGATCTTTACTTGACTACCAGCGTTGTGATGGAAGTCACACTAGTGGGGGCTGGGTAGTCTATAAGCACATCCTTATACAGGTCCCTGGTCGTAGGATTATCGAAACAGGGCATCGATACTCCAGAGTAGACAAGTGTATACGCTTCTCATCCCAAGAGGGAAGATTGTCTGTCCCATAGCCATCGGTACGTCGTACTGGAGATAGTATGCAGGTGCTCGTTAGGTTACGAGTACACTGGACAGGACTCGCTGGGAACTGTTGGTTGGTACTATACCTATCGTCAGATAACAGTTCCCAGGTGACATGAGTATAGCTTAGTCCGTTGACTTGACACTGCCACTTCGCCTCGAGTATGTTCCCACTACTCTTAGATTACTACCCTACCACGGCTCTATTGAGTCGTACAAACAGATAGTAGTTGGGTTCAGTCTCGAAGCACTTGGAGGCAGTGACGGTTAGACAGGATTTGTCTCTCCCGGTATTGGGAGTTGATATCACGTTGTGTCTACGGGAGCCATTACACAAAGTCCCTGGCCAGGGCAAGCGAGATTTACTCGTAGTGTTTCCAGTAGTTTCTCAGGGTGTTTTGGGATACACTCCGACACGACTTGTACCACTATTAGGGGTCTGACGTTTACCGCCCCCTAGGCCCGACATGCGATACTCTTAGACAAACAGACCGGACTATATGGAGATTGTCACATTCAGGCTCAGTAGGAGTTCGGATGGCTTCACCTCAACGGTCTTCTTATCGGCATCAACCTGGGGACCGTTAGGTACAGCTAGTACCTCTTGCGGCCTTTGGTTAAACCCACTGCCAGTGTAGTGTCGAGTCTTTAGAGTCCCACACAGAGGGTTGTTCACCTTTGGGCGAAACGAGATAGAGGTCGTATGGTTTTACGACAGGGTTCATTCATATATGCGTACTTGTGCGTGTTCAGTGTTCGGGCAGTTGATACTAGTGGGCTTTGGTTTAAGCCAGATCCTAGTATTTGGTTTTTGGGTGTGTTCGGTCTCATAGTATTTGTGTTCCTCGGAACACGGATGCGGGTGTGTATATACAGTTGACAGAGGCAGAGGAATCTCATTAGGGTTTTGACCATGGACTTGATTAAAACCATAATGAGATGGAGGAAATTGATTAATGAGTTTTAATTAGAGATAATTGTATCATGGTTAATTGGTTTGACCATTTGACTAAGTTGACCCATGTTGACTTAGATATTTTTGTAAGCATACTTAGCATTAATTGTGACATGATAATGGTCAAATCAACATCAACCATGACAATTTATCGTAACTAAAATTATCATTATTGTTTTTGGTGATATGAGAGCTATCTCCTCATTTTATCATGACATATTCTCTCTCTTGCAAGCTCTCTCCTCTTCCTCTCTCAAAGCTCTCTCTTGTTTCATGAGTTGAAAATCAAGAGCTTTGTGAGATCAAACCACAAAAACACTTCTCTACTCACTCTAGGGTTCTTAGTGTAGCAAGCCAAGCACTCTAGTCACTTCATTGTTGAGGTAGGAGCTTAAGGTAGAGGCTTTCGGGTGGATCTTTCTTTGGCAAAAAGAACACGGTGAGGATGAGCCATCTACACTACTTCAAGGAGCTCACAAGAAGAGGAAGCAATACAAGAAAAGAAGGAGTTCAAGACCAAGGTATAATCATCTAATCTAGTAGTTAAAACTCTAAGTTAGTTTGTTAGTGTTTTTTTAGCAAAGATCCTTCATGGTTAGTCTATGTTTCGTTGTGAGAAAAATTCGATTTTTATCTATTCTGCCTCCCCGAAAGTACCGGGGTGGGTAACATAGACTTACAGAATCGTGGGGCCATCTTTTCAGGGCCTTTCCATGTTGCTTATATCTTCTGTTTTATTCACTTGGTTTCTCAGAATCTTTTCAATTTTCTTCAAGATTTCCAACAGTGCAGAATGATGTGGACTTTTGCCTTGAGCTCCGTGTTGAGGTCTTAGATCTTATGCTTCCCTTGTACTTTGTGCATTGAAGTGCTTAATGATTTTCTATTTGTCTCTTGAACTGGTAGACGGCATCATACAGATAGTTAGCGGAGATCATTATTCATCTGTCGTAGTTCCGTATTTGTTGTGACTTTTCATGAATTTCACTGTAAAAAGCTGAGAACCTGTAACCTGCAACTATTTAGCAGACATGGATCAAAAGTACCCACTTATATGCAATGTGATTAAGAATGGGCGATATAAAAATGAAAAATCTGATATGAACAAATACCCCCAAACTTATCTTTTGCTCGTCCCGAGCAAAACCAATTTTATTCTCAAAAAGTCCTAACCTCACTTTCGCAGGGAACGCGATTGCACTGAGCTCGTGCAACAAGCCGTTAAACCTCTAGGTGTCCCTAGTAGGAGGAGTGTTGTCTCTTGAAGGTTTTCAGCGGATACAACCCACAAAATCCGATTAATTTGGCCGTTGACATTAATTCTTCAATTCAGTATTCTAGCAAAAAGTTCTATTATTTTCAACTTAGAAATCATCAACCCGTATTTTTCACACTTCCTTTTCATTTATCTTAAGATCATATACGTTTTGCCAATTTATAAAGCATTCAGCATCTCTTAAGTTTCCTTCCTAAAGCGCAATCTTAACTCAGGAATTTTTATCATCTCTACTGAAGATATAAGCCCTATCTTTTATTCCTATCTCTCCTCCAAACTCCAATCATATACCCCTACGCGTGTGTAATTATCATCCCTACACTTGGAAATTCAATTCAAGCTATTATACTCTTGTCCATCTTCCAAAATACTTTTTAGTTGGTGAATTCTAGATGAAATTGCTCACACATCCTTCATGCGATCGTTAATACTTCTTGAGGTACTAAACGACCGATTACAAAATGTGCTTGCGCATTTAGGCGTAATTCCTCGTCTTGCAACACCTAAGGCTTAGCAGTGACTCCCAAACCAGTTGGTCTAAGGCACTAGGTGATAAAGCACCCTCGCTATATTTTTTATGTATGCTGCCTTAAGCAATTACAAAACCAGTGTTCATTTTTTTATCTCTTTATTCACCACTTATACTTTTATTTTATTTTCCTTCATACTAAGGATTTTAGACAAGAGTATTTCAAGGTATCCTCTACTATCCCAAGTTTCCAGATGTGTGTAAGTGCGTAAAGTAGGGTATATATTTTCAGAATTTGGACTTAAGGTTCAGAATTATTTTTTCAGACTTATACTTCAAATAAACCTTTCAATACTCTTCCCTTATTTCGACTTACCCCAAGAACTGAACTCAAAAATTTGCCTATTTCTAAATAAACTACAAGGACGTATATTTTCTACAGTTAAACTTTAAGAAAGCTTATTTTTAGGGTTTTTAAATTACTAAGCTTAGGATCTAGTTTTTCCTAACTAGTCAACCGTCATGTTGAACATGAGTCAAATATGGCCAAAATTGAAATTTTCAATTTTTTCAATTTTTTTATTTTTTTATATTTATATTTTTAATTTTTATAATTTTTTTTATAAAGATGCAATGCGGAATTAAATATGCAAAGAAAAAAAATAAATATGTACAAAAAATTAAAAACATGCAGATGCAATGCAAAGATAATTATTTACAATACCCCCACCCCCAAACTTATTAATAGCAGTGTCATCGCTGCTCCCTGCGGCGTCGACTAGACGCAGCCTCACTGGTCCCAGCATCATCTCTATCTGTCCCCCGTCCTCTCGATCGTGAACGTGATCTTTCCTCTCTTGCTAGGATGGTAGACATCCCATGTTCCAAGCTCGTTATGCGCTGATCAAAGTTATTCAGCATCCCTATCACTCTTTCTATGCCCCTATGAGTTCATCGAATTAAGCACGCTTGCGTTGCGGGGGTAAGCTCTTCATCGCTCGCTGTGGAGCTCGAGCTAGGGGTCTTGGCCATTACGTCCACGGCCGGCTCAGTGCGCGACCATAAATCATGTAAACGTGTCTAGGACGTGGAGACACCCTCAAGGAGGGGTCGAATTGAAATCCCACTATGTATATAAAATTCAAATTCCTCAATAGGGAGGAAATTGTGACACGGTTGTGTTACCAACATAGGGCATAGATAATTGGTCGTCCGTTTGCCGGCGCCAATCGAGTGAAGCAAAACAGTGCACATATCGTAGCTAAGGTTTCGTGTCATCAATGTGTGAACTATATGTAGGGATGGTGTGAAAAATGTTTTGTTGTGCGAACTACTAAAAATATTATTTTGTGCACAACGGCACACAGTTAAAACGTTCGCAAAAAGCGTGCGAGCCTGAATACCCTTTCGGGGCTCCCTAGAACAGTCATTTCCCATTAGAGGTAGGTAGTCTTCAAAACGGAGGGGTTGGTCATGAATGGGGAGTCGTGGTATTAAGGTGACTTCGTGAATGAAGTACCTATCAATTAAAATTTTCCTATCCCCCGACATTAATTTAATGTACCCGTGTTGTGCAAGACAACCCTCCTTTATGCATTCATAAAAACGGGCAACAAGATCCGGAAGCGCGAAGGCATTCGGATGGTTAAATAGTAAAAAGTTCCATCTGCGCTTTCGGATCTCATCGCCGAAATAGCTACCTTACAAATTATGTGCAAACAACTGGGAAAAATCTCTTTCAAACTGAAGTGTGGGTGCCATTACAGAGAGTAAATGCAGAATTTCTAAATTAACAGAGAAGAGTTTAGAAGATCGAACCTCCTCTGAAATTTTCAGAGGGAGAAGAGGCTGATATGCGGCGGAAGCGCGGTCAGGAGAGGGATTCGGCGGCGGTTGCGCAGCTGATCGAGGCGATCTCCCTACAAATTCTACTGAGGCGGCTAGGGTTTTGTATTAGGGTTTTAATAAGGCTCGGGGAATGCTTAAGAGGGGTCGAGGTGTTTTTATCGGGGTTTTTGGTTATTTGTACAAAAAAAACCCTTAAAAAGAGGAATTTAGTTTGTAAAAAAATATTTTTATAGAACTGAATACTTACAAAAATACCCCCAAAAAATTTAGAATTTATTTTTATTTTTTTATTAATTTTTTTATTTTTTATTTTATAATTACAAGTGTGGCATACCCCCAAACTTATTTGAAACAGTGTTTCCACTGTTTATGGCTGGATAACTGAAATCTGGGGGTAGATTGAGGAAGATCAGTCAATGTAAACCGGCTCCTACAACATCAGGAGCTCCTCCGATGGGTCCGCGGTGAGAAACGGTTTTAGCCTATGTCCGTTCACTTTAAATAGTGAACCGTCCTCTGGATTTTCTAAATCCACCGCACCATGCGGATATACAGTACGTACACAAAATGGTCCTTTCCAACGAGATCTGAGCTTGCCGGGATGGAAATGTTGCCGGGTGTCATAAAGTAATACCTGTTGACCAGGTGTGAAAGTTTTGCGCAAAGGTGTTTATCGTGAAAAACCTTCGTTCGGTTTTTGACGACAACCACGTTTTTGTAAGCTTCATCCCGAAGCTCGTTCAATTCATTTAACTGCAACTTTCAATGGCTGCCCGCATCTTCGAGAGATAGATTCAGCTCCTTTATCGCCCAAAATGCGTGATGCTCTATTTCTACTGGAAGGTGGCAAGCCTTTCCATAATCAAGCCGATAAGTGGACATGCCAAAATCAGTCATATATGCAGTTCGAAATGCCCAAAGGGCATCAGTGAGTTTTAAAGAACAATCCTTACGGTTCTTAGAAACCGTTTTCTCCAAAATCTGTTTGATTTGACGATTAGACACTTCGGCTTGCGTACATGTTTGGGGGTGATAGGGCGTCGATAGCTTATGATTAATGGAGTATTTCCGCATTAAGGCTTCAAAAGTCCTATTACAGAAATGTGTTCCATTGTCACTAATGATTGTACGGGGGTGTCCAGACCGGGAAAAGTTGTTTTCCTTAAGGAATCTAATGACAACCTTATTGTCGTTAGTCCGGCTGGGCACGGCCTCGACCCATTTAGAGACATAATCAATAGCTAGAAGAATATATAGGTTCCTAAAAGAGCTGGGAAACGGCCCCATAAAATCAATCCCCCAAATATCGAAAATCTCGACAACCAAGATTGGTTGGAGCGGCATCTCGTTTCTCCTAGATATCCGGCCCAAGTGCTGGCACCGGGAGCAAGTCTTGCAGTAATCATAAGTATCTTTGAAGAGTTGTGGCCAATAGAAACCACACTACAAGATCTTCTCGGCTGTCTTTCTTAGGCCAAAATGCCCGCCACAAGCTTGATCGTGGCAAAATGACAGCACACTCTTGAATTCATTATCAGGCACACACCGACGAATAATCTGGTTGGGACAGTATTTGAACAAATATGGTTCGTCCCAGTAAAAGGGCTTTACTTAGGATAAGAATCTAATTCTGCTCTGACTTGACCACTCGTTTGGTAGTAATCCTGTTGCTAAGCAGTTCACAATATCTGCGAACTAGGGTTCGCATGATATTGTCAAGAGCTGTTCATCCGGAAAAACGTCGTTGATTGGAAGTGAAAGCGTCGGTGAAGAAGGAAGTCGTGAAAGATGGTCGGCCACTACATTTTCACATCCTCTTTTGTCTTTGATGACAAGGTCAAACTCTTGGAGTAAGAGGATCCAATGTATCAGCCGAGATTTTGCATCCTTCTCTGCAAAAAGATGGTGTAGAGCAGAATGGTCTGTATAAACAATGACTGGAGAGCCGATTAAGTAGGGCCTGAATTTTTCTAATGCAAACACGACAGCCAAGAATCCCTTCTCGGTTGTTGTGTAATTTAACTGGGCATCGTTCAGGGTTCGGCTAGCATAATAGATTACATGCGGCATCTTGTTGATGTGCTTCCCCAGGACAGCACTGATGGCAAAGTCGGATGCATCGCACATAATCTCAAATGGATATGTCCAGTCTGGAGAAGAAAGTACAGGAGCAGAAGTGAGTGAGCTTTTAAGTGATTCAAATGCAGTCACACAGCTCAAGTTGAAATCGAATGTGGTTTCCTTGGCCAACAGAAGAGTCAAGGGTCTAGCAATTTTGCTGAAATCCTTGATAAACCGTCTATAGAAACCAACGTAGCCAAGAAAAGCTCGGATGTCTCTAACGCACATGGAAGGAGGAAGATTGGAAATGACCTCAATCTTAGCTTTATCCACCTCAATACCATTTTACGAGATGATATGTCCTAAGTCAATACCTTCGCGCACCATGAAGTGGCATTTCTCCCAATTCAAAGTTAGGTTTTTATCCTTACACCGTGTAAGGACAGCATCGAGATGTATCAAACACTCATCAAAGGAATCGCCGAAAATGGAGAAATCATCCATGAAGATCTCCAAGAATTTTTCCACCATGCCTGAGAAAATTCCCATCACACACCGTTGGAAGGAAGCTGGTGCATTGCATAACCCAAAGGGCATGCGACGATATGCAAACGTGCCGAAAGGACAGGTGAATGTGGTCTTATCCTGGTCTTTTTCAGCAATAGGAATTTGATTATAGCCGGAGTAGCCATCCAAAAAGCAGTAGTATTCATGCCCAACCAATCGTTCAAGCATTTGGTCAATAAAAGGTAGCGGAAAGTGGTCTTTCCGCGTCGCAGCGTTGAGTTTTCTATAATCGATGCATACTCGCCACCCAGTTTGGGTGTGACTAGGAATTAACTCGTTCGCCTCATTGGTTATGATCGTTATGCCCGACTTCTTAGGGATAACGTGAATAGGGCTAACCCACTGGCTATCAGAGATAGGGTAAATGATACCACTATCTAGACACTTTACGATCTCCTTTTTAACAGCCTCCTTCATGACTGGATTGAGTCGCCTTTGTAGATCCCTGCCTGGTTTGGCATCATCCATCATATGAATGTGATGTTCAACGATCAAGGGACTAATCCCCTTGATGTCTTCCATAGTCCAGCCAAAAGCTTGTCGATTGCTCTAGAAGACCGTCAGAAGGGCTTTCTCTTACTCTGAAGCTACAGAAGCCGAGATGATAATAGGGAGGGTCTCGTTATCACCTAAGTAAGCATACTTGAGGTGAGGAGGCAACGGCTTGAGTTCGAGTGCCAGAGGTGAAACGATTGAAGGCAAAATCGACGAAAATTTCTTGAACTCAAAGGATTCTAACAAAGGCTCAAAACGAGTGTACGCGACCGAGTCGGATGGTTCAGCTAATGTATCCGAAAATTCAAAGGATTCAAGCTCGGGTGGCGACAAGTCAAGATCGTTCGAGAAAGTGAAACACTCATAATCACAGTCGGGAGCAGTATCAGATTCAAGGAGGAACGCACTAGTGGCGTCAAGATTACTGTGATCGAACAAAAACTTTTCGAACTCACAGTCCTCAGGAACGATCTCCTGGATCGAACAAACGTCTAGTATATGAGCATTAGGTTCGGAGGGCTGATTCCCTAACCTAAAATTGTTGGGTTCAATTGTCATGTTTTCAAAAGATAGGTTCATCAAACCATTTCGACAATTGATCACAGCATTAGAGGTTGCAAGGAATGGACGACCAAGTATCACCGGAATTTGATTCTGGGGTTTAGCTATAGGTTGTGTGTCTAAAACAATGAAATCAACGGGGAATATGAAGTCCCCAACCTTTATTAACACATCCTCTAGCTCACCCCTAGGATGGGTGATAGATCGGTCGGCCATTTGGAGAGTACAGTGTGTGGTTTTCAACTCTCCTATACCTAATTGTTCATATCCTGAATACGGCAGTAGGTTGACTGATCAGTCGAAAATACTACATCTTTTAATCGGCAATTTCCCTATCATTTGCATTCATTTAGAAGTGTACGGTTTTCATATTTCACATATTAGCAAAACAGTCGTTAAATATCAGATTGCATGTGTTAGACTCTAAAACCGGCACTATAAAGGAAATTGACTGCATTTCATGGCATCGTATCATCCCTATATTGCGCAACACTTGTTTCAAGATTTGTGCAGGAAATTGCAGGATTAAATTGAGCTGATAAATTACACCAACTCCAAGTTTTAAGATCTGGTAGCAATCCAAAAGGCAAAACACAATTCAACATATCAGATACATACCCCAAAGGCATCCCAAAGCAACAGAAGAAAAATGGCACAGTTTCCTCGTCACGTGACCGCGGATCCGCGGCATAAGGAGGCACGTGCCGCGGATCCGCGGCGGTTCCAAAGCTTCAGCTCCTCAATTTTAGTGCATAATTCTTCTGCCAGTGCCTACACTTCAGCAAGACATGTCAAGTTCCAGAGGGATCTCGAAGTTTCTGCCAGATCAGCAAACTAGGGTTTCTAAGCTTAATTAATCCTAGCTTAAAGCCTAAGCTAGCTCCTAACAAACTAATTCTAGAAGCTCCTCAACAAAATTTTGGAGGGAATTGTAATTTCAAACCTAGACCTAAGGTTTAGGAAGTCTATAAATAGAAGCCTAGACCTAGGGTTAATCAATCATCTATGATCCCAATCTAGTATCAATCTAGATCCATTCAATCTCTTTACCTTTTTCTTCATCTTCTTCCACAAGTCTAGTGACAAGACTTGTGTGAAACCCTAACCCTAATTCCAATCAAAAGCCAAGATTCCCGAGTACCAAATCAAGCAAGAGGCCCTTCAATCTTTTAGGAGCGAAGCCGATCTTCAACAGAGCAAGTGGTCCAAGCCGATCCACGACTCACGGAGAAAAGCGATGCCAGATCGACAATTTAGTTCTTCCTCTTGTAGTTCTTGAGCGACTGTAATCAAATTGTTGATATAAATAAAAGGTGATATTCTTTTATCTTGTTTTCTTTGAATTCTTGCATCATGATTCGATCTCAATTTCTAGTTGTAGTTCTTGTTGTGATGTTTGAGTAATACTCCGCTCGTCGAGGAGTTGAGACGATCAATAGAATGATGATGTAACATATCTTAAAACGATTCTTGATTCCTACGAGTTTTGTAAACCCTAGCAAGTTCAAGAATCGACGACCTAGTTTCGTTGCGATGCTTTCTTGATTGTATCGCTCGAAATTGGGGAGTTACGATCATTTCTTGAATTCGCTAGAGGCTAAAATGTGAATGATATCGACGAAAGAACAAGGGAGAAATGATGAAACCCTAGTTTCACGAGAAATCCCTAACTCTCGTCGATCATCATCGATCTAGTATCAATTCTTCGAAGGACAAGAATACGATATCTTAAGATTACATCACATCTATAGATCCGATTGATTCCTGCGAGCCTCATTTAGATTCATGACATTTGGTTGGAAATATCATCGAAACCCGATTCTTAATTGTTTATCATTTTCTTGATTCTTGATTAGACTAGTGACACTTGAATCAATCGACAAATTCTTGAATCATGTTTTCTTTTCTTTTCGATTAACTTTTCAATTCAAACAAATCAAACATAGAAACGAATTGCACAATCCCAGTGGACGATCCGCACTCACTTACAATCTACATCCGACACCGTAGTTGATTGCGGTCAAATATAATTCTTTGATTGTGAATTTTATTCAGTTTTCTAATTACCGACACAAAGAAACTCATTCGTTTTATTCGATTTACACAAACAAGAATTTCTTTTCAATCAAATGGCGCCGTTGCCGGGGACCATTTGAGTTACTTACACAATCGAAAAATAGAATCAATCAAATGGCGCCGTTGCCAGGGATTACGCGCTAATTCGTTTCATATTAAAGTTTGAATTGAAAGATTTATTCCATTGTAATTTTTGTAATCAATATTCGTGCAAACCCTAAACGATTTGTTGTGGTTCATTACAAGGAAATCTGGAGCTGTTGTGCAATTGAAGAAAATTTTTGTAAATTTCCAGAGAGCTGGAGAAATCAACAGCAGCTTGCTGTTGAAATCGTATGCAGTGAGCAGCACATACGGCCGCCCATCCGTGGTCTAAGCCGCTATTTGCCGCGGTTCCGCGCCTTGGTGAAGCAAGTTCACAGTAAGATTCTTACTTTCTCCTCTTCTCCTTTCTCTGCTCCAACTAATAAATTTCTGTAGGCTTCTTTGCAAATAATCGCAGCTCGCAAATAGCAAAATTAAATTTGTGCGTGTTTTTTGTTTCATGGTTGTTTGCATTCTAAATACGGATATTAAGGGGCACGGCCAAATCCAAATTAGGTGGGGAGTTCATTACCCTTCCTAGGCCCCGAAAACCGCAAAACTTGCATCCGCACTTGCCCTAAATTAACTAAAAAAGATCTAGAGATGACTCTAAGGACCATCGCGCTCACTTAGGACAGAAGAAGGTCGTGGGTAATTCATTGCTTATCCGCGTTTCTCTTGTGGTGTTTAGGAAAGTGTGTCGAAGGCTAGTGGTTACTTAATTAGGCCCACTACTTACGTAGTGGAGAACCTCCCTCTTACCTGGCACTTACCTAGCCACAGGAAAGACAAAGAGGCAGTGGAGGATTTTATCCTGCGTCTTGTCTTCTGGCAGTTAGGAGCGGTCTAGAGATCTGACCTAGACGACCCCTAGAATTAGGGTTTTGTGTGCTGCATTTGTTGTGTCGCATCATTTTTTCAAAAATCCGCCCCTTTTTCAAAGCAAACACCGCATTCATTCATTACCCCTAATTATAAGTCAACGCTGCCACTTGTACTAAACCTTTTTAGTACAAGATAGGCTGAACACGGGATTCTAGTGCCCGTTTAGTACGCGTACCCTTTATCGACTCCGAAGTCGATATTTCTCCATTTACTTCTTCTTTACTGTAAGTCCACGGTAGCGCCCCGGCAGTCTAACAGACGCCAAATGCGGAACAAAAACTTTTAACGAAACTGGCGCTATCGTGTACCGTAACCCGGATCTGCCATTAAAGCTAAACTAACAAACTACAAAGGGGTAGAAATATTATACCGAATGATCCGAGTCCTTCGGTCTTCAACCATCATCCCACGCTTGTTGCGGCTACTCCGATCTCCTGAATCTCCGTTCTTCTCGTCTAGGTGGCACCACGTCGACGGATCTTTAAACGGGCTCCCGCCTCTGAACCGAGGCAACTCGATCGTCAAGTTTGCCAGAAGAGACGACCAAGATGAAGTAGAGAATGAGTAGAACACTTTGTCTCGTTACGTCCAAGACTATGGACGAACGGTTAATGAAGTTGCCTTTTGGATCGATACGAAATGAGAAATGAAGTATATCAATTTCCATGAAGCAAAATCCTTAATCTTTTCAAACAACAACCATTCTCTCCTCTCAAGGAGGTGGCCGGCCATATAAAGAGGAGGGGGTGAGTGTAGGAGCAAGGGGGAGGTGACCACAAGAATAAAGCTTATCATGACACCAAGTATGAAAGCATTTAAGAAAGTAATGAATCATTAAGCTTAGTCACACTTGCAATAAATGAACATTTAAAGCAACCATGAGTCACTAACCTTGTCATCACTTCTAGAACCTTCTAGAAGCATGACTCACCCTATGACTCACCCTCAAGAAGAAAAGATAAATCCGTATTTAACCGACTGTTAAATACGGCTGATAGAAAACTGGAAACTGGCAACTTCCAAAAGTGATCCTGAAACGAATTTCAGGATAACCCCGTATCAGTATAAACATACCCGCATTTGTATTACGACCGAATACAAATGCAACTGAGACAAAGATATTATATCTACACAGTATAATACTGGGTTCCGGCTTAAACCAAAGCCTACCAGTATTATCTGTCCGAAAAACGACACGTGCGAAAACGCACGTGCTTTTTCCGAACCTTGCCATATCACCATACGGCTTCTACAACGTTTCGCCCGAACTTGGGAAAGTGTCTGTGGGGGACTCTAATGACTCATCAATACACTGGCACTGGGTATAACCCCTAGCACGTCAGAGGTACTAGCTGCACGTAACGTTTTGCCTATGTATTGATTGGAAGGGAAGCTGACGAGCGAACTCATCAATAAACCCTACTGAGTCTGACAGTGACAATGTATATACAGTCCGGTCCATTCGTCTAAAGAGTATCGCATATCGAGTCTAGGGGGTGGATAAAGTCAGACCCCTAATAACGCGATAAATCGTGTCGGCATGAAGCCCATCATCACCTGAGAAACTACTGATCCCAATCAGTAATTCTCCACTACCTCGGCCGAGGATTCCTAGTGATGGCCACCCGTGCACTGCGCGACATCAACCCCCAATACCGGGAGAGACGAATCCCCGAGATCCGCTCACTTGCCTCCAATGTGGCTCGGGACTGTACCCAAAAAAGACCTGTTTGCACGACTCCTTTGAGCCGTGGTAGGGTAGAAATCAAAGCACAGTGGGAACTCACACGAGACAAATGACGACCTCAGGTCGATGAACTAACCTATACACATGTCACCAGGGAATTGCTATCTGACGATATGTATAATACCAACTAGCAGATTCCTGGCGAGTCCTGTCCGGTGTACTCATAACCCAATGAGCACCTGTATACATCTTAGGTGATCAAACTGACACCAGTGGCTTGTGAGACCGGCCACCGCCCCTCGTCGGGGTCTCGACTGTATACACTAGTCTACTCTGGAGTATCGATGCCCTGTCCCGAAACTCCCACGACTAGGGACTCTTTAAGGATGTGCTTATAGACCCCAGCTCCCACGTATATGATCACCATCATACTGCTGGCTGTCAAGCAGAATCCTATGGGCTCTATCATCATGCAATAGTGAACTAAAGCATATATACGATGATAAAGACAAACCAGATAGCATACTATCATTTTGAACAAGACTGTCATATCGGTATAGGTCCTACCTCAATCATTGCAATCACGTACCTGTGATCCAATAATTGACTTTGAGGGCACTATCTCCAACAATCTCCCACTTGCACTCAAGGCTAATTATTGCGATGTCGCATACTCACAGCCCGTGTGATATCGAACACCCAACTCCTCTACTAATCAGTTTCACAAAGCTAGTTTGTAAAACTCTTGTGTTCGAGAAATAGCCTCAGTGAGTGGATCCGCCCTGATGTTTCTTTCTATATCTCTCTAAATCTCAAATTCGCGGAGAAATCCATCTCCCGAATTGAGTAATACCTGTCTTAGAATATGTCTGGATATCTGATGGGACCTAGTTCATAAATGAACTGCAAATCCAAACTTCTTAGACTGTATCGATAACTGAACCTAATCAGTATCCAGCACCATGCCTCCCACAGTATCCTCTTGGACCACCTATCCATAATACTGTCCCTTGTCAGAGGGAAAACTATAACTCTGACAATCACTCTGTCATCCATGTCACCTCTGAAGCCTGGAATGATAACCGTCTCCCGAAGGAGGCTGCCGTCATCAAATCCGTAGAACATGCACTTATGTTCTAAAACTGCTTCATTATGTTTCTTCAGGATTGGATTAATATAAAGTTATCGCATCTAGTGCAAAAACAACATTTGGTGTGGTACTTGACATCTCATGATTGACTCAATTGCCTAAGCAAGTGATCTGTCAATCATGCACTTCCCTCTCTTCTTTAGTCTCTAAGACACCTTTAGAGAGGGTGACTCCATCACCTGCAGGTACACCACCATGCCAGGAGTCACCTATTCTAAAATACTATTAGAATACTGTCAAAATACCCACATTGGGAAACTACCCAAATCTAGATCTAAAACCATAGATCTAGTAACCAGAATGTCTGATATTATATCCATGTCCTTTGTGAAGAAACAACTGTGTGACGACCACAGTACAACCGATCGTAGTATAGGAATTTTACTTCCTACTCTGTGTATGTCATCCAAATACCAGGACATCACACCCTACTACCTTCTTAACAGATCCATCCTCTATTCTGATGAAGTCAAACCCATGACTGTTACATCAAAATTAGATGATCTTTTTCCGCTATATCTACGGAGTGGCTATTGGAATGTCAAACCTGATTGAATATATAGGTCCTATTAAATTTTCCGTAATCGTTTGCGGTTTTAGAATCACTTCCAGTTCTACCATACTCTCACTACTGTTTTCTGAAAAAATCCATTTTACTAAAACTGTGGCGAGTCAAGAACAATATCACTATTGATCTTCCAGATGGTAGAAATGTCAACCCTCGTCAAGGCCAGGGTCAACCCACAAACAGCCATTACAGAAACGTGCCTTGAGTTATCCAGTGTCTGGTTTTAAGCATAAGCTGGACAACTCCCCGTATCTTAACATCGTTAAGATATGAACCATTCTATATCCAATATAGAAACAGAGGCACTAATTTAATTTGGAACCAGATTCAAAACATGCAACTGTCTCCAGTGCATATCACCTTAATGGAGAGAGGCTAATCAGCATTACTCAACTTAGGAATCCATCCAATTATGAGTAACCTGAAAGAGAAACAAGTTTCTCAAAACCATTACTATTATCTGAATACCAATCACAAGAATCTACATCTTCGATCTCATTGAAGAATCCCGATACTTGTGATACCTGGTTCTCTATTTTATTCTTATACCCACAACTTCTCAAAACTTAGACCTTGTATTTCTACGAAACACTTGTCTAAATACTTGAGAAGTTATAAGTAAACAGAATATAGTACGAGGACCTACCCCTTTGTCCTGATGGACACTGGACAACATACAATACTCTGTATAAGTCCGCTGAGTTGAACAACTCAAAACCTGTGTGTCGTAGGTTGAAAACTGTACTCAGGCGATTTCCTCAAATATCACCAATTACAACGAATTCCGATATAATGAGGATGATCTCCTAATTCCCAATAACTTACTCCCACTCATTATCTGTAAAATTGTACAGATATGAGAATGAAACCTAGTAAATACATACCCTGGAGTAAGTATGTAATCGGGAAATCAGTTTACAATTAACAATGCACAGTGAAACAGAAACATGAAAATGTTTCGTAGGGATATTCTGGTATTCTTAGTAATGCCTCTTCCATAATCCTATTCATGACTGTAACCGTATATTTCTTTGTCATCTCTCCAAATCCCTTTATTTGTCTTTAGTCGTTACCTTCTGTACACCATCGTTAGGCTAAATGGTTTTCTTCCTTCCCTACCGTTCGGCACCAGCCTATGGTTTGGAAGAAGACTATCCAGTAAGCATAATAGGTGTACTCTCCTAATCCTAGGAGTACTCGCAATCTTGAGAGAAGGTGATGATAAAAGACTACTGAATAAAACCTTATTCTTTTAAAGGTGAAATAGGAGTGGTGATGAAGTACGCGGTTTGGTCGTGAATGATAAAAGTTGCAATTTACTTTGCCCTCTTTCTAATCCCTTTATTTTGTCTTTACATATTACCTTCTGCACACCCTACTTAGGCTAATTGGTTTTCTTCATTCCCTACCTTTCGGCACCTGCCTATGGTTTGGAATAAGACTATCCAATAAGCGTAATAGGTGTACTCTCCTAAACTAAGGAGCTCTCGCAACCTGAGAGAAGGTGATAATAAAAGACAACTGAATAAACTAATTCAATTTCTCCTGAACCTGGATCCATCCTCGAAGAAGTCCCTTCGAGTTCGTATATAACCATACGATGGATCTATCCAATGGAAGTGGATATCCGTCGTAATACGGGGTGTTCTGAGAAATTCAAAGGGTAAAAGAAGGAGCGGCAATGACTTATGCAACTTGGACAATCCAAAAGCCAGTATTTTAAGAAGGTTCGGTCAACTTGGTCACTGAGTCATAGTCTAGGGTCGGTCAAAGGTCGCTGCCAAAGAGAGAGAGAAAAGAAACACTCTGCGTGCACTCTAACCTAGATCAGAATGGTTATCACTTTATCTAATCAGGAAACCTCCCACTGTAATCTCAAATTCTCCTCCAAACCTGAAAGAAGAATTAGTCGGGATCACCCGAAGAGTACACCAACTCATCAGTGAGAATCGGGATCCAACTATCATTGCATGATAACTTGATGGAAGCCACTTAAGTTATCACACTCCAGAAGGTATGCGCATGTCTGGCAAGTTTCCTATATGTTTGAAACTCCCGATATATTATTTTTGCCCCATGCTCTTATGACCTTGACTAAGGGCCAAATATCTCATAAGTCACATGTCAAGTTCTATCCGTCACCATCCAGGTCAATTTGAACCCACCCGTACATACTCTTGACAAAGGGCCAAGTATAGTAATACGACCGTCCCAAACCAACGCATCTATCTATGCAACATGTGAATACCCAGTAGCTACCAATCACTATGTCTTGACTAAGGGCCAAGTATACATAGCTTGAATACTACTGACTATCCAAAAGAAATGACGGAGGGCTACGGCTGGTTTTTTGCGAAAAACCTTTAACGTAATGAACTTGATCTCGTTGAAGGAACCTGATAGCTTTTTATAAAAATGTAGTGACGAAAAACTTTTGTTAAAGAGGTCACTCCCGGTGAAAGGATCTCGGCTCTTTCCTCGTGGAATGAGGTGCAGGATATTCTATCGGAATACCGCGATGCAAAGCAACTTGTAATCGACTATATTAAAGTTACTACCCTGACGTAAACTTCTGCCCAAGGGGTTTTTCCCGGTGAAGGGATATCATCCCTTGCCTCGTCGAATGAGGTGCAGGATATTCTAACTGAATATCACTATGCATAACAAAAGAAAACATCTTTGTAATAACACTTTTAAAATTTGTTCCAACAACATCAGATATAGGTTTGTTTTATCTTGCATTGATAAGAATCAACGCAGTCCCATCAATCAATCACACCAGAAAAGAATGAAAAATAAAATGTACGTATATGCCATCCGCATTCGTCACTGGGTCCCGTCATCACCCGTTAGGTTACTTAACTAACGACAGAGCGGGGACTGGACTAGCACGGGTGTAAAACATATACAACATCTAATAGTATATATTCCAATATACAATAATCGCTCCAGGCGTGATAATATGCAACATTACAGAAAAGTAATAAGCATCACAGAACAATACAGATAATCTGGGATCCCCGGGTTTCACAGAGCCGCTGCTGAAACCTGACGTTCCCTGGTCGTGTGGATAGCCTGTGCAATGAAACCTAGACCCCTACGGGTGCGGCAAGTTACCCGCCAAAACCTGAAGCGAGGTGGTCCCCACAGCATAGTGAATGGAACACCCGGCACTTCACGGAATCCGGTAAATTGAGCACCCCTCCTTGGGTCAACCAGTACCCCTTACGAATGCGGCGAATAGTCTGCCAATTCTAGAGTGAGGTCCCTCTGCCTCTCAATGCCATGAGATACGGACCCGTTGCCTTCCAGAACCCGGCTATCCGTGCACTCCTTCGCGGGATAAACCTAGTACAGAAATAAAAATAGTACAACAGGTACATCGACCGCAACCTGGTCGTGCCCCAAAAGAATATTATACAAACAGGCAGTGACGGCAGTCCACATGTTGGACGCTCACCCCGCAATATCAAAAGTACAAATAAATCCAAACTGCACTATCATTGCACCCTGCTATCCACCACGACATATCCGCAACATAACAGCACAACACAGAACATCAACGCGAATGTCACGTTCGCAAACCCGTCTAAAAGAACTATAGCAATCAGACGCGGTTTACCGATCAAATGACATTCCCGGTCGGAGATATAATGTAAATACTGTAAACTAACAAGTTTAAAATTTCGATCGACTAAATATCACGAAGTGGGCCCCACGAACAACTGGTGTACAGTAACAAAATATGGGCCCAAAATATATATACCAAAAACCACAATTTCCCATGTAGAACTTACTGTAGAAATTTGGAGTGCCAATCTCACAACACTGCGGCGGATCCGCGGCCAAACCCATGTTTGCGCGGCGGATCCGCGGCGGTTCTGTGGAATTGGGCCACCAAATTTCACCAGTATTCTTAGAAAACCCTGCTCTGTCTTCTGTGATATGCAAAAAAATTTTAGGACATCATTTAAAATCGACAGAAACTGGTATGCAAGAAAAGTGTGTTTTTCGAAATTCGGTTCGATCGATGTTTTAAACGCATTAGCACAAGTTAGTATAGCTTAATGGTTAGGCTCTGATACCACTGTAAGTCCACGGTAGCGCCCCGGCAGTCTAACAGACGCCAAATGCGGAACAAAAACTTTTAACGAAACTGGCGCTATCGTGTACCGTAACCCGGATCTGCCATTAAAGCTAAACTAACAAACTACAAAGGGGTAGAAACGTTATACCGAATGATTCGAGTCCTTCGGTCTTCAACCATCATCCCACGCTTGTTGCGGCTACTCCGATCTCCTGAATCTCCGTTCTTCTCGTCTGGGTGGCACCACGTCGACGGATCTTTAAACGGGCTCCCGCCTCTGAACCGAGGCAACTCGATCGTCAAGTTTGCCAGAAGAGACGACCAAGATGAAGTAGAGAATGAGTAGAACACTTTGTCTCGTTACGTCCAAGACTATGGACGAACGGTTAATGAAGTTGCCTTTTGGATCGATACGAAATGAGAAATGAAGTATATCAATTTCCATGAAGCAAAATCCTTAATCTTTTCAAACAACAACCATTCTCTCCTCTCAAGGAGGTGGCCGGCCATATAAAGAGGAGGGGGTGAGTGTAGGAGCAAGGGGGAGGTGACCACAAGAATAAAGCTTATCATGACACCAAGTATGAAAGCATTTAAGAAAGTAATGAATCATTAAGCTTAGTCACACTTGCAATAAATGAACATTTAAAGCAACCATGAGTCACTAACCTTGTCATCACTTCTAGAACCTTCTAGAAGCATGACTCACCCTATGACTCACCCTCAAGAAGAAAAGATAAATCCGTATTTAACCGACTGTTAAATACGGCTGATAGAAAACTGGAAACTGGCAACTTCCAAAAGTGATCCTGAAACGAATTTCAGGATAACCCCGTATCAGTATAAACATACCCGCATTTGTATTACGACCGAATACAAATGCAACTGAGACAAAGATATTATATCTACACAGTATAATACTGGGTTCCGGCTTAAACCAAAGCCTACCAATATTATCTGTCCGAAAAATGACACGTGCGAAAACGCACGTGCTTTTTCCGAACCTTGCCATATCACCATACGGCTTCTACAACGTTTCGCCCGAACTTGGGAAAGTGTCTATGGGGGACTCTAATGACTCATCAATACACTGGCACTGGGTATAACCCCTAGCACGTCAGAGGTACTAGCTGCACGTAACGTTTTGTCTATGTATTGATTGGAAGGGAAGCTGACGAGCGAACTCATCAATAAACCCTACTGAGTCTGACAGTGACAATGTATATACAGTCCGGTCCATTCGTCTAAAGAGTATCGCATATCGAGTCTAGGGGGTGGATAAAGTCAGACCCCTAATAACGCGATAAATCGTGTCGGCATGAAGCCCATCATCACCTGAGAAACTACTGATCCCAATCAGTAATTCTCCACTACCTCGGCCGAGGATTCCTAGTGATGGCCACCCGTGCACTGCGCGACATCAACCCCCAATACCGGGAGAGACGAATCCCCGAGATCCGCTCACTTGCCTCCAATGTGGCTCGGGACTGTACCCAAAAAAGACCTGTTTGCACGACTCCTTTGAGCCGTGGTAGGGTAGAAATCAAAGCACAGTGGGAACTCACACGAGACAAATGACAACCTCAGGTCGATGAACTAACCTGTACACATGTCACCAGGGAATTGCTATCTGACGATATGTATAATACCAACTAGCAGATTCCTGGCGAGTCCTGTCCGGTGTACTCATAACCCAATGAGCACCTGTATACATCTTAGGTGATCAAACTGACACCAGTGGCTTGTGAGACCGGCCACCGCCCCTCGTCGGGGTCTCGACTGTATACACTAGTCTACTCTGGAGTATCGATGCCCTGTCCCGAAACTCCCACGACTAGGGACTCTTTAAGGATGTGCTTATAGACCCCAGCTCCCACGTATATGATCACCATCATACTGCTGGCTGTCAAGCAGAATCCTATGGGCTCTATCATCATGCAATAGTGAACTAAAGCATATATACGATGATAAAGACAAACCAGATAGCATACTATCATTTTGAGCAAGACTGTCATATCGGTATAGGTCCTACCTCAATCATTGCAATCACGTACCTGTGATCCAATAATTGACTTTGAGGGCACTATCTCCAACAATTACTGACCGAGAGCTTTATTCCAAGCTTAGCCTCTAAACTTGAGGCAACTAAACTTCTTTAAGTGCTAATCAAAGAAGCTAGGTGAAATAGAGTGAGGGTTATGGTTTAATTAGTCTAACTAATCCTTGTACTCAACACATGAGAGGGGAGGATTAGGGTTTGAAGAGGGAGAGCTTGAGGAGAGAGAAGGTGAGAATAATAATGAAGTGAGAATAATGAGTTATCATAATATATATCAAGCATTTCTTTTAATCAAGAAAAGAAAGGATAATGTTTTACAACCATGCTTGATAAATATCTAATGGTGATTCACATCCATGAGTCATGAAGAAATAATGACATGGATGAATCATCCATATGACTCACTAATCACATTCATTGTATATGCCACATAAACCCCCTTAGTGAGGTCACCTTCTAGAAGCTTCTCGCGCAATTACGAGAACGCCCCTCCTTTCCGCAAAAATACGGAAAAACTTTAGACTGTATAAATCCAATAACCGGATACCAGTAACTGGCTTAAACCAAAGCCGACTGGTAAAAACTGTCCGAAAGTCGTACGTGCGTAAACACACCTATGCGTCCGAACCCTTGTCGTAAAACCATACGACCTCTATATCGTTTCGCCTGGAGTAGGGAAACTCTCTGTGTGGGACTCTAGAGACTCGACTACTACGCTGGCAGTGGGTTTAACCACAGACCGCAAGCGGCACTAGCTGTACGTAACGGTCCCCAGGTAGATGTCGAAAAGAAGGCCGATGAGGAAACCCGTCCGAACTCCTACTGAGTCTGATGTGACAATCTCCATACAGTCCGGTCCGTTCGTCTTAGACTATCGCATATCAGGCCTAGGGGGCGGCAAGCGTCATTCCCCTAATAGCGGTATAAGTCGTGTCGGAGCGAAGCCCATTACACCCTGAGAAACTACTGGAACCTACCAGCAAATCTCGCTTGCCCTGGCCAGGGACTTTGCGTAATGGCTCTCTGACACAGCGCGATATCAACCCCCAATACCGGGAGAGACGAATCCTGTCTAACCGCCACTGCCTCCAAGTGCTCGGGACTGCACCCAACTGCTACCTGTTTGCACGACTCCTTTGAGCCGTGGTAGGGTAGCAATCTAAGAACAGTGGGACACACTCGAGGCGAAGTAGCAGTGTCAAGTCTGCAGACTATGCTGTACTCATGTCACCTGGGAACTGTTCACTGATGACTGGTATAAAACCAACCAACAGTTCTCTTTGAGTCCTGTCCGGTGTACCCGTAACCTAACGAGCACCTGCATACTATCTCCAGTACGACGTACTGACGGCTGTGGGACAGACCATCTCCCCAACTGGGATAAGAAGCGTACACACTAGTCTACTCCGGAGTATCGATGCCCTGTCTCAATAATCCAACGACTAGGGGCCTGAATGAGGATGTGCTTGTAGACTACCCAGCCCCCACTAGTGTGACTGCCATCACAACGCTGGTAGTCAAGCAAGATCCTAAGAGCTCTATCAATACGTATACTCACATATTAAGATAGAAAAACCAAGTAGCATACTACCATGTTTAGCAAGACTGTTATATACATGTGAATATCCCAAGCTTCCATTAAGTAATATTCAAACTAGTATGATACAATAATGGCCCCTAGGGCATATACACTAACAATCTCCCACTTGCACTAGGGCCATGTACTGGCATATCGAAGACCGATGATCTCGAGTAGCCTCTCGAACTGAATCTGAGGTAGGGCCTTCGTGAATGGACCAGCAATGTTCTCTTCAGAAGCAACTCTCCGAACCTCGATCTCCTGACGATCAATGATCTCTCTGATCAGGTGATACCGCTTTAAGATGTGTCTGGATTTTTGATGGGACCTTGGTTCCTTCGCTAAAGCTATAGCTCTGTTGTTGTCGCAATACAGAGGTATTGGATCAACTATGGTAGGAACCACCTGAAGTTCTATTAGGAACTTATTCATCCAGACTGTTTCTTTTGCGGCGTCGCAAGCAGCTATATACTCCGCTTCCATCGTCGAGTCAGCAATGGTGTCCTGCTTGGAGCTCTTCTAGCACACCGCCCCTCCATTGAGGGTAAAGACATAACCCGACATGGACATGGAATCGTCCTTATCACTCTGGAAGCCGGAATCAGCAAAAGCCTCCAACCTGAGGTCTTTTCCGCCGTAAACCAAGAACATCTCCTTAGTCCTTCTCAGGTACTTGAGAATGTTCTTTACTGCTATCCAGTGCTTCTCCCCTGGGTCTGACTGATACCGGCTTACCAAGCTCAGTGCGTAAGCTACATCTGGTCTGGTGCACAACATCGCATACATTATAGAGCCTACCGCAGAAGCGTAGGGTATAATAGACATGCGTTCCCTTTCCAAATCAGTCTTGGGAGACATCTCTTTGGAGAGGGTGATTCCGTGACAAGCCGGTAGATTACCGCGCTTAGAATCTTCCATACTGAATCTTTTCAGTACAGTGTCGATATACCTGGACTGCGAAAGTCCCAACTTCCTCTTAGATCTATCACGATAGATCCGGATCCCCAGAATGTAGGAGGCATCACCCAGGTCTTTCATAGAGAACCTGTGTGACAAGAATCCTTTGACAGATTGTAGCATAGGAATGTCATTTCCTATCAATAGAATGTCATCCATGTACAAGACGAGGAATACGACACTTCTGGCTACAACTTTACTATATATGCACGGTTCATCTGGATTTTTGATAAAGTCATATTCTTTGACTGTCTCATCAAAACAGATGTTCCAACTCCGCGATGCCTGCTTTAGTCCATAAATGGACTTAAGCAGCTTGCATACTTTCCCGCTGCTCCCACTCTGATTGAAACCCTCTGGCTGATCCATATAGACGCACTCTTCTAAATTTCCATTCAGAAAAGCCGTCTTTACGTCCATCTGCCAGATTTCATAATCATGGAAGGCAGCAATAGCAAGAAGGACCCGAATGGATTTGAGCATAGCCACTGGAGAAAAAGTTTCGTCATAGTCCAAACCAGGTCTTTGACGAAAACCCTTTGCAACAAGTCTAGCCTTATAGGTTTCCACCTGTCCATCTACACCAATCTTTTTCTTGAAGATCCATTTGCATCCTATGGGTTTTACCCCATCTGGAGCAAAGTCCAAACTCCATACTTTGTTGGTGTACATGGACTCCATTTCGGTCCGCATTGCATCTAGCCATCATACCGAGTCGCCGCTCTGGATGGCCTGCTGGAAGTCAGTAGGTTCATCATCATCTATGATGCAATCCTCTCTATCCCCATCTATGAGAAAACCGTAGTATCCCTCAGGCAGATGAGACTGCCTACTACTCCTGCGGAGGGGTGCGGGAATGTCCTGTTCTTCTTGAATTTCTGGTTCTACCAAACTTTCAGTATTAGTTTGTGGTTCTGGAATTTCTTCCAGTTCTATTTTGCTCCCACTTAGTTCCTTTTCTAAAAACTGATGTTCCAGAAAATGGGCATTACGAGAAACAAAAACCTTTTGTTCCTCTGCGTAATAGAAATAATATCCTTTTGAGTTCTTTGGATATTCCACAAACTTACATTTTACTGATCGTGCCTCGAGCTTGTCCACATGCTGCTTTTTAACAAAAGCTGGACATCCCCAAATCTTCATATGCTGAAGATGGGGTTTCTTCCCAGTCCACATCTGATATGGAGTGGTAGGCACAGTCTTGGTAGGAGCCCTGTTCAGAAGATATGCTGCTGATTCTAGCGCATAACCCCAAAAAGATCGCGGTAACTCAGCATTACTCATCATGGATCGTATCATATCCAATAGGGTTCGATTCCGTCTCTCCGATACACCGTTATGCTGTGGAGTGTATGGAGGAGTAAGCTGAGAGAGAATTCCTTTCTCTTTTAGGTAACCCAGGAACTCGGCACTCAAGTATTCACCACCTCGATCAGATTTAAGTGTCTTGATATTTTTGCCGGTTTGGTTTTCTACTTCATTCTTATACTCTTGGAATTTCTCAAAAGCTTCGGATTTATGTTTCATTAGATAAATGAATCCGTATCTTGAGTAATCATCCGTGAAAGTAATGAAATAGGAAAAACCACCTCTTGCATATTTAGACATTGGACCACATATATCACTGTGTATGAGTCCTAAGAGCTCGCTCGCTCTTACTCCTTGTCCAGTAAATGGAGTCTTTGTCATCTTTCCTTTGAGACAAGATTGACAAGTGTGATAAGTTTGATATTCGAACGAGTCCAAATATCCTTCTCTATGCAACTTAGTCAACCTTCTCTCATTGATGTGACCCAGTCTACAATGCCATAAGAAAGCTTTATTTAAATCTGGAGACTTTCTTTTTAGTGTGTTCTGGACATTGAAAATTTGGAGTTGGTTTAAAACATATATACCGTTATTTAGTGTACCGGACCCAATCAAACCATGATTAAGGTGGATGTTAACAACATCTCTTACAAACGTGAAATCATAACCTTTATTTGATAACAAGGAAACTGATATGATATTACACGTTAAGCTTGGCATAAAAAAACAGTTATGTAAAACCAAAATGTGTCCACTCGTCAATCCTAGGTGATAATCCCCGACGGACGCAGCTCCCACGCTAGCTCCGTTAGCAACCTTTAGGGTCATATCACCTTCCTTCAGCACTCTACGGTTTCTCAGTGCCTGCAATGAATTGCAAATATGAGATCCTGATCCGATATCCAATACCCAGGAAGTAGAGTTGATCGACATACAATTCTCAATTACAAATACACCTGAAGTCGAAGCCACAGCTTGCTTCGGTTCCTGGTTCTTGGCGTTCCACGCCTTGCAATCCTTCTTCCAGTGCCCTTTCCTGTGACAATGGAAGCACTCATCCTGGCCAACTACTGGTACCGCAAACTTTTTCTTTCCCTTCCCTCCCACCTTACTTACACCTCCTCTAGGTCTGGGGACGGCCTTCTTCTTCCTTCCTTTGGCCCTAGCCTTGGACCCGGAAGAAGAAGCACCGCCAATAAACATAGCGGGTGTTTCCCTTGCCTTCTGCAAGGTGCCCTCTGCACTCCTTAACATGTTCAGGAGTTCCGGAAGTTCAACTTCTTTTCTTTGAATGTTGAAGTTCAGGATAAACTGGGCGTAGGTGGAAGGAAGGGACTGGAGAATAAGGTCTGTATAGAGCTCATTATCCAAAGTCGTCCCAAGGTCTGCGAGCTCTTCTATATAGCCGATCATCTTTAGGACATGTTCTCCTACCGATGACCCGACAGCCAACCTCGCTCGAAACAAGTTCTTAGAGGTCTCGTATCTTTCTATACGAGATTGCTCTCCATAAAGTTCCTTTGTATGGAGAAATATGGCATCTAGTTCCATATCTTCGTGCCTCCTCTGATGTTCATTGTTCATCGAGGCAAGCACGATGCACTTGGCTTTCGCGCAATCGAAATCCCAGGTTTTGCGGATTTCCTTATCCGCATTACTGGATTTAGGACCAGGGACAGCAGGTGCCGTAGCGGTGAGGACGTACCCCAATTTGTCATAGGTCAAAGCCATTTTGACATTCCGCAGCCAATCTTTATAGTTTGGCCCTGTCAGTATATTTTTCTCTAAAAGTAACTTAAGTCCAGTCATTTTCAGGGTCGCTGCAATTAGGAGAGAGAGAAGAAAACTCTTTAGCATGATGCTCTTGCAAGTTTAGAGTAGTTTTTAGTTTATCAAAACTGGATGGCTCCCACTGTTTCTCGAATCCTTCCTCAAACCATAAAAGAAGAATTAGCCAGGACTATTCTCACTGTACAATTCTTGCTTAACCATTCAGCCAGGCTAGTGTCGATACTTCGAGGGAGGTTTTCCAATACTTTCGCAAAGTTCCTTAATTAAAGAACCTCTTTTCTCTGGGGGCGTAACCCCGCTGACACTTTTCTTGACACCTACTTGGTTTATAGCATTGATCGTTAAGTGACGAATATCCTGATAAGTAGCATATACTCACAGTAGGATCGGGATCCAAATATCATCGTATGATAATGTTGAAGGAATGCTACCAACATTCATCAAACTCCAAATGGTATGCAACTCTTTGCAAATTTCAGTTTCTTTAGAAATTCCCGATATAAGTTTTTGCCCCATGCTCTTATGACCTTGGCTTTGGTCAAAATGTCATAAGTCACATGTCAAGTTCTACCTGTCATTATCTTGTCAATTTGAACCCATCCGTATATACCCCTGACTTTGGTCAAATGATAATACGACTGTCCCAAACCAACTCATCTATCTTATGCAACAAATGAAAACCCAGCAGCTACCAAACACTATGCCTTGACTTTGGCCAAAATGCATAGCTTGAATACTACTGAATACCCAAATGAAATGACGGAGGGCTACGAATGGTTTTGGCGAAACCGTGAACGTAGTGAACTTGATATAACCGAAGGAACCTGATAGCTTTTAAAAGGAGTGGTTAAAACTCCGCATTTAAAAATATCTGTTTTTAAAATTAACCGAGTGGTTTCTTTTAAATTGTTCCAACGATTAAACTTTTGGTTTATTTTATTTGCATTATAAATAATGCGTCCCATCATTAACCTATCATTGCAGAAAACAACGAAAATACAACGTCCTCTTATGCCATCCGCATTCGCCACGGGGTCCCGTCATTACCCGTTAGGTTACTTAACTAACGACAGAGCGGGGGCTGGGCTAGCGCGGGTGTAAAACATAAGTGACGTCTAAATAGCTATCATATATATAGATATTTTACATTCGTCTGACGCAATGATATTCATTCCAGATCACAGATGAACTTAATTGGATTTGCAAGCAATCCGTGTTTGTTTTGAGCCTTCAACAAAAGACGGATTACACAATTGTGATGAATAGCCATTACCCTACCCAAGACCCCAATGGGTACGGCAAACTACCCACCCGGCAATTTGTGCACCCCACCTTGGGTCTGTCCTAGGAGCAAAAAAACAGTAAAATGAAATAATGCAACGGTGGCTACAACCGCAACCTGGATGTGCCCCGCAAAATAATATTACAACAAATTACATTTACATCAAATGAATTAAATAATAACCCATCACATAACCCCGGCTATACATCACAACAGTCCAACGCAGTTCATATGCACAAACAGATAAAATCCATTACAGAAATGTGCAACCCCCTGCCAACCGACATACTAGCAGTTAGGGGAGGTTTACGAACACATTATACAAACACAGATATAATCCAACAAGCAAATACTGTATAATTTCGATCGATTAAACACTTTTAATTTTGCTCCAATAATTCTCTGTGAATCTGAAACCTGAGCAAAAATTAAAAAATTCCAGAAAATACCAAATATCCCAGAGAACCAACACAGGAAAATTAGGTTCCTGAATCGCCAACTCGGCGGCGGAATCGCGGCGGATCGGTGGGATCCGCTGCGGTTCCGCGGCGCTTTAGGCGATTCAGGGGCCCAGTTTTCTTGGGTGTTCTTCTACTGTCTTTTCAAGCTTTCTGAACATCCCTGAAAAATTTTTGGACTTCATTTAAAAATCGACAGAAACTCATGATTTCGGGCTTTTCCGGTTTCGTTTTTTCCGTTCGAAATTCATACAAATTTGCAAGTAAGTTATTTATTGTTTAGCGAGGCTCTGATACCATTGTAAGTCGATGTACAACACCCCATGACTTGCGGGGAGGCGGAAATATGAAAACGATCTTGTTTTTATGCTAAACATCGACTAACCGCATGAATCGAAGATAAACGATAACTAACATCAAACATAGAAGTTCTATACTACTATGTTTAGGGATTATACCTAATGAATCGTGTCCTTCGTCTTTGCGAACTCCACCTCCTCCTCGGCCTTCTCGAAGTAGTAGACGATCCACCCGAGAGCTTTACTCCAAGCTTAGCCTCTAAACTTGAGTCAACTAAACTTCTTTATGTGCTAATCAAAGAAGCTAGGTGAAATAGAGTGAGGGTTATGGTTTAATTAGTCTAACTAATCCTTGTACTCAACACATGAGAGGGGAGGATTAGGGTTTGAAGAGGGAGAGCTTGAGGAGAGAGAAGGTGAGAATAATAATGAAGTGAGAATAATGAGTTATCATAATATATATCAAGCATTTCTTTTAATCAAGAAAAGAAAGGATAATGTTTTACAACCATGCTTGATAAATATCTAATGGTGATTCACATCCATGAGTCATGAAGAAATAATGACTTGGATGAATCATCCATATGACTCACTAATCACATTCATTGTATATGCCACCTAAACCCCCTTAGTCACCACCTTCTAGAAGTTTCTCGCGCAATTACGAGAACGCCCCTCCTTTCCGCAAAAATACGGAAAAACTTTAGACTGTATAAATCCAATAACCGGATACCAGTAACTGGCTTAAACCAAATCCGACTGGTAAAAACTGTCCGAAAGTCGTACGTGCGTAAACACACCTATACGTACGAACCCTTGTCGTAAAACCATACGACCTCTATATCGTTTCTCCTGGAGTAGGGAAACTCTCTGTGTGGGACTCTAGAGACTCGACTACTACGCTGGCAGTGGGTTTAACCACAGACCGCAAGCGGCACTAGCTGTACGTAACGGTCCCCAGGTAGATGTCGATAAGAAGGCCGATGAGGAAACCCATCCGAACTCCTACTGAGTCTGATGTGATAATCTCCATACAGTCCGGTCCGTTCGTCTTAGACTATCGCATATCGGGCCTAGGGGGCGGCAAGCGTCAGTCCCCTAATAGCGGTATAAGTGGTGTCGGAGCGAAGCCCATTACACCCTGAGAAACTACTGGAACCTACCAGCAAATCTCATTTGCCCTGGCCAGGGACTTTGCGTAATGGCTCTCTGACACAGCGCGATATCAACCCCCAATACCGGGAGAGACGAATCCTGTCTAACCGCCACTGCCTCCAAGTGCTCGGGACTGCACCCAACTGCTACCTGTTTGCACGACTCCTTTGAGCCATGGTAGGGTAGCAATCTAAGAACAGTGGGACACACTCGAGGCGAAGTAGCAGTGTCAAGTCTGCGGACTATGCTGTACTCATGTCACCTGGGAACTGTTCACTGACGACTGGTATAAAACCAACCAACAGTTCCCTGTGAGTCCTGTCCGGTGTACCCGTAACCTAACGAGCACCTGCATACTATCTCCAGTACGACGTACTGACGGCTGTGGGACAGACCATCTCCCCAACTGGGATGAGAAGCGTACACACCAGTCTACTCCGGAGTATCGATGCCCTGTCTCAATAATCCAACGACTAGAGACCTGAATAAGGATGTGCTTGTAGACTACCCAGCCCCCACTAGTGTGACTGCCATCACAACGCTGGTAGTCAAGCAAGATCCTAAGAGCTCTATCAATACGTATACTCACATATTAAGATAGAAAAACCAAGTAGCATACTACCATGTTTAGCAAGACTGTTATATACATGTGAAAATCCCAAGCTTCCATTAAGTAATATACAAACTAGTATGATAAAATAATGGCCCCTAGGGCATATACACTAAGAAATGCGATTCAACAAGTCCCCGCTTATGCGAAAATTCTTAAGGACTTGTGCACTAGGAAGAGGAAGACTCAAGTGCCGAAGAAGGTCTTTATGTCTAATAATATCAGCACTTCTTTTATTCCCCAGCTACCGAAGAAACGAAAGGTCCCAGGATGTCCTACAATATCGATTTCTATTGGGGGTAAAAACATAAATCGTGCTCTTTTAGACCTTGGCGCAAGTGTTAACCTACTTCCATATTCTGTCTATGAGCAATTAGGGATTGGAGAGCTGAAACCTGCTCACTGCACTCTCCAAATGGCAGACCGATCAATCACCAAACCAAGGGGTGAACTAGAGGATGTGTTAATAAAGGTCGGGGAATTTGTTTTCCCTGTAGACTTCATTGTGCTTGACACACAGCCTGTAGCAAACCCCCGGGACCAAATTCCGGTGATTCTGGGTTGTCCTTTCCTTGCCACTTCCAACGCTGTTATAAACTGTAGAAACGGTTCAATGAACTTATCATTTGGAAATATAACCATTGAACTAAATATCTACAAAGTTGGAAGTCAGCCATCAGAACCCTCTGCTCATATTTTAGATGTGTGCTCTGTCTACGAGATCGCTCCCGACAGTTGCGGAGCTGAGGAACTTTGTTTTACTGATATCGATGACATTACCACATCTCTGTTTGACTTTACACAAGATCTTAGTGAGGACACTTTACCTACACTTGAGTCCTGCACTCCTGACTTTTCTCCACCCGAGTCTGTATCTTTCACAGGCTCTGAGCTTATTTGTAAATCCAAAAATCACTCAATGATCCCTCCTTCTATCATTTCTCCACCTGAATTAGATCTCAAAATGTTACCTTCTTATCTAAAATATGCTTATTTAGGTGAGAAGGAGTCTTTACCGGTTATAATATCCACTTCTCTAGCATTAGAGCAAGAGAATGCACTTTTATCGGTATTAAGATCTAACAAAGAGGCGTTTGGTTGGAGTATGGCGGACATCAAAGGGATTAGTCCTTTGATAGTTGAACATCATATACATGTGATGGATGATGCCAGACCAACCCGAGAACCACAGAGACGGTTGAATCCCGTCATGAAGGAAGCTGTGATGAAAGAGATCGTCAAATGCCTAGATAATGGTATTATATACCCCATCTCCGATAGCCAATGGGTGAGTCCTATACATGTCGTTCCTAAGAAATCCGGCATCACTGTTATAACCAATGAGGCAAATGAGTTGATTCAGACACGCACCAAAACTGGGTGGCGTGTATGTATCGATTATAGAAAACTCAATGCTGTCACGAGGAAAGACCACTTTCCTCTACCATTCATTGATCAAATGCTGGAACGCTTGGGACGAGAGTATTATTGTTTTATGGATGGATACTCAGGCTATAATCAGGTCCCCATCGCCAAAAAGGATCAAGATAAAACCACTTTTACTTGTCCTTTTGGTACCTTTGCTTACAGTCGCATGCCCTTCGGGTTATGCAATGCTCCGGCTACCTTTCAGCGGTGTATGATGGGGATATTCTTTGATATGGTAGAGAATTTTCTGGAGATCTTTATGGACGACTTCTCGATTTTTGAAGACTCTTTTTCTGATTGCTTATCGAATCTTAACGCTGTTCTTACTCGTTGCAAAGAGAAGAACTTGACTTTGAACTGGGAAAAATGCCATTTTATGGTCCAAGAAGGAATTGTTCTTGGACATGTCATTTCACAGAAAGGCATTGAGGTTGACAGAGCTAAGATAGATGTCATTCAAAACCTCCCTCATCCCAAAAGCGTCAAAGATATTCGATCTTTCCTTGGCCATGCGGGCTTTTATAGAAGATTCATTAAGGACTTTAGAAAAATTGCTAGACCTTTAACTCTTCTCCTGGCCAAAGATACGACCTTCCATTTTGACTCGGACTGTGAGACAGCTTTCGACTCACTTAAACACTCACTCACTTCAGCCCCCGTGCTATCATCGCCAAACTGGGACTACCCCATTGGGCTGATGTGTGACGCATCTGATTTTGCAGTAGGTGCAGTCTTAAGACAGCACATCGAAAAGATGCCACACGTGATATACTATGCAAGTAAGACCCTGAATGATGCGCAAATCAATTATACAACCACAGAAAAAGATAGCGGTTGTATTTGCATTAGAAAAATTCAGGCCTTACTTAATTGGCTCACCTATAGTTGTGTATACTGACCATTCCGCCTTAAAATATCTTCTGGTGAAGAAAGATGCAAAAGGTCGACTAATACGTTGGATCCTTCTGTTACAAGAATTTGATCTTGTTATCAAAGATAAGAAAGGATGTGAAAACGTAGTAGCTGACCATCTTTCACGCATCTCTTCTTCCCTTGTGACCCTGCCGATCAATGACTCATTTCCTGATGAACAACTCTTGGGTGTATCCAATGAACCATGGTTCAGGGATATTGTGAACTATCTTGTTTTGGGACTTATACCTAACGATTGGTGAAAACAGGACAAATACCGTTTTCTTTCCCAAGTAAAACACTTTTACTGGGATGATCCATATTTGTTTAAGTATTGTTCTGATCAGATCATCCGCCGGTGTGTCCCAAAAGTAGAGTTCAAGAGTGTTCTTTCTTTTTGTCATCATCAGGCCTGTGGGGGTCACTTCGGTCCTAAAAAGACGGCGGAGAAGGTTTTGCAATGTGAATTTTATTGGCCGACCTTATTCAAGGACGCATTTGAGTATTGCAAAACCTGTACACAATGTCAGTACAAGAGTAGAATCTCCCAGGAAAATGAAATGCCTCAGCAACCTATTCTGGTTGTTGAAATATTCGATGTTTGGGGCATTGATTTTATTGGTCCCTTTCCCAACTCCTTTGGGAATTTGTACATATTACTGACGGTTGATTATGTCTCAAAGTGGGTTGAAGCCATTCCATGTCGCACTAATGACAAGAAAGTTGTCATTAAGTTCTTGAAAGAGAATATCTTTTCACGATTTGGACAATCACGCGCTATTATTAGCGATAATGGGACACATTTCTGCAACAGGTCTTTTGAGACTCTGATGCGGAAATACTCAATCAACCACCGACTTTCTACACCCTATCATCCCCAAACAAGCGGGCAGGCTGAAATCTCAAACAGACAAATCAAATTTATCCTGGAGAAAACTGTTGCTAAAAATAGAAAAGACTGGTCGACCAAACTGACGGATGCTCTTTGGGCATTCCGAACTGCATTTAAATCCGACCTAGGAATGTCTCCATATAGGATAATGTTTGGGAAAGCATGTCATTTACCCGTCGAGATTGAGCATAGAGCATTGTGGGCTATTAAGGAAATAAATTTTGATCTAAACCTAGCTTGCACCTTTCGGAAGCTGCAAATAAATGAGCTAAGCGAACTCGGCGATGAAGCTTATGATAACGTTGTAATCATAAAGAATAGGACCAAGGTTTTTCACGATAAAAACATTTTGAGGAAAACATTTTCACTAGGTCAAAAAGTCCTTCTTTATGATTCACGATTACACCTTCACGCGGGTAAGCTTCGATCTCAGTGGAAGGGACCTTTTGTTGTGCGGTCTGTATATCCGCACGGGGCAGTAGAAGTAGAAAATGTTAAAAACAACACATTTTTCAAAGTGAATGGACATAGACTAAAGCTGTATTTTTCCACTGACCCTACGGAGGAGCTCCTGTTCTTACAGGAGCCAGTTTATTTGGATTAAAATTCCTCCGTCTCACCTTCATGTCCAGTATATCATTGCATCATCTTTTGAATGGAGGTGAGTGAAAAGAGTAAGTTTGGGGGAAGTTCTTCACTTATATATTTTGCCCCCACTAATAATTCCTTCCAGACTTACAGATTTTGTAGATATAGCTGTTGGCAATAGTGAGGACACAGTTGAAAACAAGTTTGGGGGAGGTTTGTGCTTATTTTTGCATCATTTGCATATCGTTTGCATAAGCATACAACATTTCTTTAAAAAAAAAACTTATAAAAATTTAAAATTTTCAAAACCTATAAAAATTTAAAATTTTCAAAATATAAAAATATTTTAACATTTAAACAATTTTTGTACATAAATAAGATAATGAAAGTTTAGATAGTGAAAAATTACATCCATGAGATTAGGAAAATTTAAGAAAACCAAGAAAATTAGAAATTTTCTTATATGAACTAGTAATAAGTAGTTATGAGCCGTTGTCCCAAGGGTTAGTAAGATGAAAAACGTCACTAATCTGAGAATAAAAATAAGTCTGAAAAATAGTTTCTATTCTGGAAGCCAAACATTTTGAACGTTGATACCCTGCTATTCGCACCTATACACGTCTTAAAGCCTGGGATAGTAGAGGATACCTTAAAATGTTCTTGTCTGAAAGCCAAAAGTATGAAGGAAATAAAAAAATGAATGAAGAAAATATAAAGTGGTGAGAAAAATGGACACTGGTTTTGTTATCACCAAGGGCAATAAAAAATATATAGCGAGGGTGCCTCTTCACCTAGTGCCCTAAGGCCAACTGGTCTGGGAGTCACTGCTATGCCTGAGGTGGTGCAAGACGAGGAAAATACACCAAGTAAGCAAGCACATGAGTAATCGGTCGATTAGTACCTCAAGAAGTATTAACGGTAGCATGAAAGTGTGTGAGCAATCTCATCTAAATATTCATTAATTAAAAAGTACTGAGGCTGATGGGCAAGAGTATGATAGCTTGAATTGAATTCTCCGGGTGTAGGGATGTCTTTACACACACACAGGGTTATATGATCAATGTTTGGAAGAAAGATAGGAATGAAGAATAAGACGATGTTTTATTGAGGGAGGACATGATTTACGACATCTTTTCATGACCATTAAGATAGGGCTCATGACAACCGAAAAGCTAGCTTAGTTGGAAACCCTAATTTTCAAAGTATTTCTTTTACAATTCTTTTCTTTAAATGTAATATTCATGATCTTCCTTTTATTATTGGATTTTTTGGGTGCAATCCGCTGAAAACCCTCAGGAGACAACACTCCTCCTACTAAGGACACCTAGAGGTTTAAAGGCTTGTTGCACGTGCTCAGTGCAATCGTGTTGCCTACGAAAGTGTGCAAGTTAGTTTTTCTCTTTCTTTATTTTCTCCTTCTCATTTTAATAAAACAGTTTGCTCGAGATGATCGAAAATAAGTTTGGGGGAATTTGATCAGTCGAAAATACTGCATCTTTTAACCGGCAATTTCCCTATCATTTGCGTTCATTTAGAAGTGTACGGTTTTCATATTTCACATATTAGCAAAACAGTCGTTAAATATCAGATTGCATGTGTTAGACTCTAAAACCGGCACTATAAAGGAAATTGACTGCATTTCATGGCATCGTATCATCCCTATATTGCGCAATACTTGTTTCAAGATTTGTCTAGGAAATTGCAGGATCAAATTGAGCTGATAAATTACACCAACTCCAAGTTTTAAGATCTGGTAGCAATCCAAAAGGCAAAACATAATTCAACATATCAGATACATACCCCAAAGGCATCCCAAAGCAACAGAAGAAAAATGGCACAGTTTCCTCGTCACGTGACCGCGGATCCGCGGCATAAGGAGGCACGTGCCGCGGATCCGCGGCAGTTCCAAAGCTTTAGCTCCTCAATTTTAGTGCATAATTCTTCTGCCAGTGCCCACACTTCAGCAAAACATGTCAAGTTCCAGAGGGATCTCGAAGCTTCTGCCAGATCAGCAAACTAGGGTTTCTAAGCTTAATTAATCCTAGCTTAAAGCCTAAGCTAGCTCCTAACAAACTAATTCTAGAAGCTCATCAACAAACTTTTGGAGGGAATTGTAATTTCAAACCTGGACCTAGGGTTTAGGAAGTCTATAAATAGAAGCCTAGACCTAGGGTTAATCAATCATCTATGATCCCAATCTAGTATCAATCTAGATCCATTCAATCTCTTTACCTCTTTCTTCATCTTCTTCCACAAGTCTAGTGACAAGACTTGTGTGAAACCCTAACCCTAATTCCAATCAAAAGCCAAGATTCCCGAGTACCAAATCAAGCAAGAAGCCCTTCAATCTTTTAGGAGCGGAGCCGGTCTTCAACAGAGCAAGTGCTCCAAGCCGATCCACGACTCACGGAGAAAAGCGACACCAGATCGACAATTTAGTTCTTCCTCTTGTAGTTCTTGAGCGACTGTAATCAAATTATTGATATAAATAAAAGGTGATATTCTTTTATCTTGTTTTCTTTAAATTCTTGCATCATGATTCGATCTCAATTTCTAGTTGTAGTTCTTGTTGTGATGTTTGAGTAATACTCCGCTCGTCGAGGAGTCGAGACGATCAATAGAATGATGATGTAACATATCTTAAAACGATTATTGATTCCTACGAGTTTTGTAAACCCTAGAAAGTTCAAGAATCGATGACCTAGTTTCGTTGCGATGCTTTCTTGATTGTATCGCTCGAAATTGGGGAGTTACGATCGTTTCTTGAATTCGCTAGAGGCTAGAATGTGAATCGACGAAAGAACAAGGGAGAAATGATGAAACCCTAGTTTCATGAGAAATCCCTAACTCTCGTCGATCATCATCGATCTAGTATCAATTCTTCGAATGACAAGAATACGATATCTTGAGATTACATCACGTCTATAGATCCGATCGATTCCTGCGAGCCTCATTTAGATTCTTGACATTTGGTTGGAAATATCATCGAAACCCGATTCTCAATTGTTTATCATTTTCTTGATTCTTGATTAGACTAGTGACACTTGAATCAATCGACAAATTCTTGATTCATGTTTTCTTTTCTTTTCGATTAACTTTTCAATTCAAACAAATCAAACATAGAAACGAATCGCACAATCCCTGTGGACAATCCGCACTCACTTACAATCTACATCCGACAACGTAGTTGATTGCGGTCAAATATAATTCTTTGATTGTGAATTTTATTCAGTTTTCTAATTACCGACACAAAGAAACTCATTCGTTTTATTCGATTTACACAAACAAGAATTTCTTTTCAATCAAATGGCGCCGTTGCCGGGGACCATTTGAGTTACTTACACAATCGAAAAATAGAATCAATCATTAACACTGGCACCAAGATCCAAAAGTGCACGGTTGATGTTCTTATCCCCAATAGTTCTTGAAATTGTAGGACAGCCAGGGTCATTTCGTTTTTGAGGTAAAGGTTGGGTAAGAGCATCACTCACTGTACTAGCTAAGAAAACTTTCTTAGGTACCTGAGATTTCCTTTTCTTAGTGCATAAGTCCTTCAAGATTTTTACGTAGGAAGAGACTTGTTGGATTGCATCCAAGAGGGGAATGTTAATGTTAACCTGTTTAAATAACTCCACAACCTTCTCCATTTATGGATTTTGTTTATTGGATCTCAACCGGTTTGGAAATGGAACATTTTGGAAATTGGGTGAGTCCAATACTTGTGGAGGAGATTGCAGAGTTGGAACGGATTCCAGTGCTGGTGTTTTCATGGAGTGAAATGTGGGTCCGTTCGGAGCAGCAGCAGAAGAAAAGCCTTTTGTAGAATAGAGAACAGGCTCAAAAGATGAAGAAGAAGAAGAAGAAGCGGCCTGGGTGTCTTAATTTGTGCCAACGTTGTTGTGCAACATCCTTCCAGATCTCAACGTAGTCACGGCACTCACATTGCGGTTTTGTTGTTCAAGAGAAACATATGCATTATGTGGGTGACCGGGATTTGGGAGTGGTTGAGATAGAAGCTTCCCTTTCTCTCGCTCGCTTAAAGCTGCATTCAGTTATGCAATCTGGGCTTCGATAGTTTTGATGCTTTGCCTATGTGAAGCAGTGTGTTGCACCAAAGACTGAATTGAAGACTGGATGTTGGCGGAGGATTGAGTCGATTGCTTTAAAAATGCCTCCGGACTTCGTTCTAGCAAGGAAACCTTATCGTTGTTTGATGGAATAAAATTGTTTTGAGGAAAAGAATTGTTGGGTGCAAAATTGTTCGTCAGATTTTGAAAAGGTTGTGGTTGGAAAGGTTGCTGATATTGAGTTTGTTGAGGAGCTTGTTGTCAAGGAGGAAGAGGCCTCTGGAAGTTGTTGTTGTTTTGGAATTGTTGTTGATTCTGATTCCAGGCGAAATTGGGGTGGTTCCTCCAGCCGGGATTGTAAGTGGAAGAGTATTGATCATTTCTTTTTCTTTGCTGAAATGCAGCATTGACCTAATCTTGTCCTTGAGCAGGTGGGTTGTAAGGACACTATTCAGTCAAATGTGATGGATCCGAACAACAAGCGCAGATAGTACGAGGGGGGAGATCAGGGGCAGGAGAAGGAGATGAAAACTTACTTTCAATTGCTTCTAGTTTTCGTGTGATCGCTGCCATTTCGGATTTCATTGCAATTGAGAGATCAAGTTGATGAACGCCTGCCCTAGAGGGACCGGAGGAAGTAGTAGATGAAGTGTTCGGTCTGGTGCTTTCCCACTGAAGTGTTCTCTCCGCGAGATCGTCGAAAAATTGCCAAGCTTCCTCGTTAGACTTGGATAGAAAGTGGCATTGACAAATGGTTTCCAGCAACTGCTTACTTGCTGGGTTCAGTCCTTCGTATAAGGTCTGACAAAGTTGTCATCTCTTAATACCGTGAGGAGGGCACTGAATAAGAAGGTCTTTGTATCGGTCAAAGCACTTCCAAAAAGGTTCGACAGGAAGTTGGGAAAATTGATTAATTTTGTTTCGTATTCTCGCGGTTTTGTGATTTGGGTAGAATTTTTTAAGAAACGCTTTTACAAACAGATCCCAACTGGTTATGGAATGCGATGCGATGCTATACAGCCATTTTCAGCCAGGTCACATAGATTGAAAGGAATGACTCATAGCCGTATAGCATCGTCGGACAGTTGGGTTGTCTTCATCATTGCACAGACGTTCTGTAACTTGTTGATGAAGATATAGGCATCTTCGGATTCCAGTCCGTGAAATTTAGGCAGCAAGTTGATGAAGTGGGGCTTAATTTCGAAATTATCCCCATTTGCTGGCGGAAGTGAAAGACAGGTAGGAAGTGCGGAGCGGGTAGGATAGAAACGATCCTGGAGCGCGATTCGCTGAGGCGCTTCAACATAAGGTGGTTGCGGGTTATTCGCACCCAGTTGAGGTGGAAGCAGTCCCGAGGTAGGTAAAGGGTTGTTAGGATTGAATCCTTACATCTCAGAAGATGAAGATGAAGGTGAAGATGTACGAACAGAATTCCGGTCATTGTCGGAGTTGGCCGGCAAAGGTAAGGATGAAAGAGGTGTGGAGGGAGTTTCGACGTTGGAGTAGATCGCGTAGTCGGTAGCGACTAACGAAACATGGACTACACGGGCACTAGTGTCCCGAGTCTAACCGGACATACACTAAACGAGTTTAGTATAGTCAAAGCATAGAATGTGATTCTAGCGACAAAGGGTGAGTTTTTATAAAAGTTTTTTGTTTTGTGTTTTTTTTTTATTTTTAGAAAGAGTTTTGCAAGAATGTGTACGGATTTACTTCAAACAATCACAGTTAAAACATGCACAATCAAACCAAGAGCTACGGTCTTCTAAGTCCACTAGACTGCTCCTAATTGTTCCAAAGTGACAAGTTGTGAGATAACCCTCAAATCCTCTCTTCACTGCCAATTGTGGCCAGGTAAGCATAAATGAAGAAAGGAGGATTCCGCTCATGAATCACCGTGAGACGGGCCTTTTAAAATTACTTTTCTCACTTGTCTAGCATAGGCACCACAAAGTCAAGTTTAGATAAACGAATGAATGCCCACAACCTTCTTCTGTCCTATTGAGCACGATAGTCCTTAATTGGCTGAATCTAGATATTTTTTTAATTAATCTCAAGGGTAATGCATATGCTTTTAGTGATTTTTGGGGTCATAGGAAGGGTAAAGAAATCCCCACCCAATCTTAATTGGTGTTATAGCCCCTTAGATTCCGTATTAATTATGCAAAGCAGTAATACTCCAAAAATCTAAAATACTTACAAATTTTTTTTTTAATTGGCAGCACAAAGAATCCTGCACAAAAATAATTTATTGGATAGGAGAAAGAGAATCTGGGCAAAGAAACCTGCAGGAAAAATATTTCAGTGGAGTTCAGTGGAGAGGAAAGGAGAAAAGAGATACTTACAGAGAAAATTGGGTGATGACTCACCAGTTGACCGCGGTTCTGCTGTCAAACCCTTGATTCTGCCGCGGTTCGCGGTTGAACAGTTGGTTTGGATCTTCTGACTTTTTCCCTGTGCTGAGTTGATTCTCCTTTTTCTGTTTAGATCCCCTGATTCTGGATTTGTTCACTGAGTTTGCTCTAGATTTGAATCAGGCCTTCTTCCAATCCTGCACACTTGCACAAAGATTTTTCAAAAATAACAAGATGATTTAAATTTTTTTTTATGTTTTTTGTTTTTTTTGATTTTTTATATTTTTAATTAACCCGAAATTTCACAAAGAAAGAAACTACCGTCTCCCCGGCAACGACGCTATTTGATTGTTCACGTTTTTGCGTATTTTTAATTACCGTAATCGAGACGGTTTCGCTTGGTAGCTAGCCGGTTGAGTACGGGTCGATCCACAGGTAGATGGAATCTTTTTCTTTATGTTTTAATGAGTTAAACCTAATTAAGTCGAGTTTTGTTTTAAGATCTACTAACAAGATAAAAGATGATAAAAGACTTGCTAGGGTTAGGATTAGGTTAGTTCGAGTTAGGAATATCTCACCTCTTTCAATGCCATTTTTAATATCGGTGTTAAGCTAATCGGCAACAACGAGGATTAGCATGACTAGGAAGGAACTTGCAAGTATAAGCTAGGCTTTCCATGCTTAGTTTCTTCCTTTTGGTCCTTGTCCGTCCGTTCTTGTCTCTTAGCCCTAACCTCCAATTAATTCATCCACAACAGGTCTAACTAGGGAATCACCGCTATCATGTAGGATAGGGTGCCGTAGTGAGCGGATTGTGGTTCAAATAAAGGGAGTCCGAATTAAGGTGTTGGGAAAAGAAAAGAGTGAGAGAGATTTCCTTCTGTCACGACCCGAAATATTAGCTCGTGACCAGCACTTGAACCACGCAACGTCTGAAGGCGTAACGGAATTCAAGTAAGCTGAAACCCAGAAATCTAAACCATTTAAGAAAAATAAATGAGGTGGGGTTTTGAAATAAAGGTATAATGAAATCAAGTTTTCTTAATGCATAGAAAGGGAACATGAATGATGCAAGTGAAATTTACTAGTTTGAAAACATGTTTCATCTTTTTAAAATTTTGGCAGCACCTCCTTTTTGAAGTCAAAATTTGCACCCCGGTTGACCAAGTCAAAGTCAAGGTCAATCCCAAGCCAGGTGGACCCAAGCAAGTGGGCCAATGCCCAGGTTGAGCCCGAACACGAAGCGTCCGGCCTTCCGCGATACCAAAATAAAAAATCTTGTAACAAATAATTTTTATGTAATTTTTTATGCATGAATGCATGCAAAATGGGTATAAAGCCAAATTTTTGTAAAGCGCATGACTTATGTGCAAAAAGAAAAGGCATATGCGCCATGGGATGGGCAAAATGCCATTTTGCAAAGTCCAAGGGGCTATATGTAAATATGTAAGCCTATATAAGGCAACATGATGATGAATAAAAAAACACTTTTTCATTCCCCCAAAAACTAGGGTTCTTTGTGCTTCCTGCTTCTTCTCCAAGATTCTAAACCTTCTCATTTCTTTTGAAATTAAATCAAGCTCTTTCTTTTCCAAAACTAAGTAGTTTTCCACCACAAAACCCATAAAGGGGAACTCAGATCTGCCATCAGATCTCAGAAAGGAGAGATTTTTAAAATCTCACATCTCTCGATCTTCAAGATCCGGCCAACAAAGGAAGAAGAAGGATACCTATCTCCAGAAACCCCACTTTGGGGAGGAACTAGGGCTCAAGGGGTAGAGCCCTTCATCAGCTTCAAAACATCCTTGGAGTCTAACTCCATATATATATAACAAATCTTTCTTTTCTGAAGCATAGCTTCTGGTTCTGGGACTAAAAGCCCCTTTTTTCTCACCGGCGCCCAAGCGCTCAAGCGCCAACCGCCCACGTGCCGACATGTGGCGCGCTAGCGCTCGAGCGCAGAGCGTCCACGTACCAACACGTGGCGCGCTGACGCTCGAGCGTCCTGCGTTCCAGCGTAAAGCGCCCACGTGCCGACACGTGGCGCGCTTGCGCTCAAGCGCCCAGCGCGCAAGCTTAAAGCGCCCACATGCCGACACATGGCGCGTTTGCGCTCCAGCACCCAACGCTCAAGAGAAAAGTGCCCAGGTGCCGACACGTGGCGCGCTTGCGCTCAAGCGCCCAGCGCTTAAGCGCAAAGTGCCCACGTGCCGACACGTGGCGCGCTTTCGCTGAAGCGCCCAGCGTTCAAGCGTAAAGCGCCCACATGCCGACATGTGGCACGCTAGCGCCTAAGCGCACAGCACCTAAGCGCACAGCGCTCAAGGCGCTGACCCCACGCGTCCTTTGGGCGCTTTTTCCCTTTTTTTATACATATATATGTATATATATGTACAGACACACACACATACTCCACTACACTGTCCCGTCCCAAAAAAATTTTGGGCCAGGGCGCTTCCCCGCACCCCGCAAGGAGGCTGCTAGCCCCCTTGACCCCCAGCCCGCTGTCCGGGTAGCGGGACCCCCGTAAAAACTCTGCGGGGCTCCCGATATATCCAAAACCCCCTTTCAAAACATAACACACGCACGCTGCACATTGAGTTCGCATGATCAGTTTAACCCGTTAATCGGAGGTTCCCTCGCCCCAAAGGCGAGGGGTAATTAACGGCAGCTTAGTCCACGGCTGCCGGAGATTCGGATCCCCACAATCATTAAACTCATGCCTACCCTAGGCAGGGGGAATCACTAATGCGCCTGACAAGCGTGCGCGTATTCCCATCTCAATGGGGTGACGAAAAACACCCTACAGATTCTGGCACGCCCGGTGGGACCTATCTCTCCTCCCATATTTCGGGTTAAACGTTCATGCGAACTCAATCAATATACATATCTATATTTATACTAAAATAATACTCTTTCATGCAGGATTTTCAAGAAATCACCTTTGAACAATGTCTCTGAAGATGAACTCAGCTCCCATCTTCTACATGATGAAGATGGACGCTAGGACGGTCCTCCCGGCTAGTCTCGGGCGACAATGGGAGGAGCCGCCGCTACCATTTGGCTCTATTATGTTCGTGTCTGCTAATGCCGTCCCAGCTCCTCAAGTTCCAGTAGCAGACAAACCGGTCTCAAAAGGGAAAAGGCCGAATGTCATGGTTGCAAGGGCACTTCTGCCCAAGCACAAATCCGTTTCCAAAGGACCCTCCATCGCTCCAGCTGGGGGAAAGGCCAGCAACGTCAATGAAGCAACGGGGCATCTCGGGCAAGCTCCAGCGGTACCCCCGACAACTGCTCGATCGAGTGTCTTCTCTAAGCTCCCCGCTAATCAACTCACAATGGCTTCCCGGATAACAGATGCCAGCCAAGCCTTCAAAATCGAGAAGCCGAGGCAGAAGCGGCTCAGATATAGAGCCAACAAAATGGCTAGGGCTCTGGCCATGTTAAAATTTATGAATTTCCAAAGCCCAGACTGCTCTGCGAAACCAGCTGCCATCGATGAAAGAATGGCTGAATGTGTTATCCACACTATCTACATGGCCGGGCATGAAGAAACGAACCCTCCTCTTCTTCACAGCCATGGTGATGATATGGTTGACGCTACCCATCATCGGCTCGATCTAAATGATGAAGAGCCTGCTCAGGCCGATAAGCCAGAGGAACCCGTGGTTCTTGCGGAATTGTGCTCAGGAAATAAAGATGACCCGGTTGTCATAACCGGAACTACAGAATAAGCATTATTCCGATGGATTCAGAGGCAGCTTCAGGATAGGGATGAGAAGTTAGTCAGGGTACATTCCAAGGTCGACGAATTGGCAAACGTCGCGGCAGATATCGCGACCTAAGTTTCCCGATTTCAATTACAGCAGAATCAATTTTTGGTTCATGATCTAGGGATTGATACCCAGAGGAAGCCAACTGACACCCTCTCCAACCTGAGAGCGGAGCGCCTTCACGAAAACGTCCGCGATCAGCCTCCGGTCCCTCCGATGCGTACACTGAAAGGGAATCTCCTCTGAAAGAGAAGCTGGAAAAAGTCTATTCCTTCAAAAGGGACAAAGTCCACAAGATATTCAGGGACGCCCTATGGAACGGTCTATAACTGCCAGAATCAAAGAGGCCGCAAGAAGAGAATTTGACCGACGACCCAAAATATTGCCACTATCACAGGGTGATAGGTCATGCCATTGAGGACTGCTTCGTCTTCAAAGATTAGGTCGAAAGGCAATACAAGACGGGAGAGATAGAACTGTCTAAAGGCGTGTTAGCAAACAGTCAAGCTACGACCGCCGATTCCATACAAATGGAGACCGAAGCCTTTCGGGAACTTAATCCTCTCAGACATGTGCCACTATCTGAAAAGGGCGAACCAAAGACTGGTCGGCCTCAAGAACCGGCATTAGTAAGGGCACCTACTCTAATGGAGAGAAAGAAGAAGGTGTACTCCTTCAGGAGGGAAGATGTCCGCAATATATTCGAGAAAGCCTTGAACAACGGCCTGTAATTGCCTATTCCGAAGAGGCCACATGAAATGAATATGACCGGAAATCCCGTATACTGCCCATACCATAGAGTGCTGAATCATACCATTGAAGACTGCTGTGTTTTCAAAGATTGGGCAGAGGACCAATATAAGTTTGGAAGAACCTCACAATCCTCGGATGTATCGGCAAGCCACAGAGCTAGGTCATCAACACAGCTCCGCCAAGATCAAAGTTCAAGGAGCTGGGATAAGCAAAAAGGACCACCACGTCGTTAAACTGGAAACAATCGACCTCTAAGTCGTTAAACTGGGAATGTAAAATATATATATATATATATATATATATATATATATATATATATATATGTAAATAAACAAAAAATGTGTAAATAAAACAAAAATAATAAAAAGCCAAAATGATAGGGCAACTCGCAATAAAAATCAGCGAGTAAAAATAAAGAGGAAAATAAACAGCCGAAATGATGGGGCAACCGTGAATAAAAGCCGAAATGATAGGGCAATCGCGATCTTCGCGATAAGAAAAGCTGAAATGATAGAGCAATCGTGGTAAAACAAAAACAAAAAAAAACAACGGCGAATGATGAGTCGCTCCTGGTACCATATTCCAATGCAGCGATGCAGACGCCAACAAAAATCCAATTTTTCAAAATTCCCTCACCCCTACGATTAGTCCCCAAATTGACTACCGTATACAATCCACAGGCTCAAATAATTCTTATCACCCTCATGCCCCACCATGATCACCCGTTACGCGGCTGGTCTCCGCCCTCGGAATTATGCTCCATTGGGAAGACCCACTCATGTGTCCTCATGATACTTGAGGAGAACAAACCTTTGTGGGATCCTTATGACTCACGAAGGAAAAACACACTTAGAAGTCCCCACAACTCCTAAGGAGAAAATACACCAGCGAGATCCTTATGACTCGCAGGGAGAAAATGCTTTTATGGGACCCTCACGACCCATAAAATTGAAAAGTCTTAGGTGGTAGGGATCTAAACCTATCTCCTAAGCCATCGCTCCCCAACCCCCAAGTGGCGAATGATGAGTCGCTCCTGGTACCATATTCCAGTGTAGCGATGGAGACGCCAACCAAATTCTAAATCCCATACCCCAATGGCGAATGATGAGTCGCTCCTGGTACCATTTTCCAGTGCAGCGATGCAGACGCCAACCAAATTCCAAATCCCATACCCTAACGGCGAATGATGAGTCGCTCCTGGTACCATATTCCAGTACAGCGATGCAGACGCCGGCACAGTCCCGAAATTTTTCCGGCCCTACGGTCTGGATCATACATCCCGTAAAACCGTATACAATCCACGGGCGTAAAACGATACCAATCTCCCCCAAGTCCTACCGGTGAGACCACATTCAAAGTCCCACAAAAAATAAAAATAAAATAAAATAAAAAATGGTATGTCCACAAGAAAAATGGGCACGGATGAAAACCCGAAAGGGCACCGTGAGTAAAAACAGCAGGACTGCCGACGAGTTTGTGAAAACCCGAAAGGGCGCAAACTCGTGAAAAAGAGATGAAATGAACTCACAAAGTCCTCTCGACTTTGTGAGGAGAAAATTCCCGCGTGAGATCCTTACGACTCACAAAGGAGCAACACACTTAGGAGTCCCCACGACTCCTAAGGAGAAAATACACCTACGGGATCCTTACGACCCGTAGGGAGAAAATGCTTTGTGAGACCCATATGGCTCACAAAATTGAAAAGTCTTAGGTGATAGGGACCTAAAACCCGTCTCCTAAGCCATCGCTTCCTGGTAAATAAGCACAAATGATGATTCGCTCCTGGTACCATATTCCAGTGTAGCGATACTGATGCCAAGCAAAAACTAATTCCCAAATCCTCTCGGGGCAAATGATGAGTTGCTCCTGGCATTATTCCAGTGCAGCAATGCAGATGCCAAACAAAAAAAACCAATTCCCAAATCTTCCCGGGGCAAATGATGAGTTGCTCCTGGCATTATTCCAGTGCAGCAATGCAGATGCCGACAAAAAAAATAATAATAAATCTCCAAATCCTCTCAAAGACAAATGATGATTCGCTCCTGGTATCATATTCAAGTATAGCGATGCTGATGTCATACCAAATCAAAATTAACAAGTCAACTTCAACTCCGACACCGCAGAAAGCGGAGCAACTCAGAATCCAATCTCGACACCGCAAGAAGCGGAGCAATTCAAGTTCACCCCTGACACTGCAAGAAGCAGAGAAAGTCAAATCAAACGTCGACCATCCATGTCGCAAAAAGGGCAGTGCAGGCTTCCTACAAAGCAGGAACCAGATCACTCCGGGTCAGGGAAACGTCTACCACGGACACTCCGTCTCGGAGACGCATCAAGCGTCGACCGTCCATGTCGCAAAAAGGGCAGTGCAGGCTTTCCAGAAATCGGGAACCAAATCGCTCCAGGTCAAAGCTTCGACCGTCCATGTCGCAAAAAGGGCAGTGCAGGCTTCCTACAAAGCAGGAACCAGATCACTCCGAGACAGGGAAACGTCTACCACGGACACTCCGTCTCGGAGACGCATCAAGTGTTGATCGTCCATGTCGCAAAAAAGGCAGTACGGGATTCCTACAAATCAGGAACCAAATCGCTCCGGATCAGAGCGTCGACCGTCCATGTCGCAATATGGGTAGTGCAGGTTTCCCACAAATCGGGAACCAAATCGCTCCGGATCAGAGCGTCGACCGTCCATATAGCAAAAAGGGCAGTGCAGGCTTCCAACAAATTGGGAACCAAATCGCTCCAGGTCAGAGCGTCGACCGTCCATGTCGCAAAAAGGGCAGTATGAGATTCCTACAAATCTGGAACCAAATCGCTCCGGATCAGAGCGTCGACCGTCCATGTCGCAAAACGGGCTGTGCAGGTTTCCCACAAATCGGGAACCAAATCGCTCCGGACCAGAGCGTCGACCGTTCATGTCGCAAAAAGGGCAGTGCAGGCTTCCCACAAATCGGGAACCAAATCGCTCCGGATCAGAGCGTCGACCGTCCATGTCGCAAAAAGGGCAGTGCCGGCTTCCTACAAAGCAGGTACCAGATCACTCCGGGCCAGGGAAAAGTCTACCATGGACACTCCGTCTCGGAGACGCGTCAAGCGTCGACCGTCCATGTCGCAAAAAGGCCAGTGCATGCTTCCTACAAAGCAGGAACCAGATCACTCCGGGGAAGGGAAACGTCTACCACGGACACTCCATCTCGGAGAAGAGTCAAGCGTTGACCGTCCATGTCGCAAAACGGGCAGTGCAGGCTTCCCACAAATCGGGAAACAAATCACTCCGGATCAGAGCGTCGACCGTCCATGTCGCAAAACGTGCAGTGCAGGCTTCCCACTAATCGGGAACCAAATCACTCTGGATCAAAGCGTCGACCTTCCATGTCGCAAAACGGGCAGTGCAGGATTCCCACAAATCGGGAACCAAATCGCTCTGGATCGAGCGTCCACCGTCCATGTCACAAAAAGGGCAGTGCAGGCTTCCTACAATGCAGGAACCAGATCACTCCGGGCAAGGGAAAAGTCTACCACGGACACTCCGTCTCGGAGACGCGTCAAGCGTAGACCGTCCATGTCGCAAAAAGGGCAGTGCAGGCTTCCTACAAAGCAGGAACCAGATCACTCCGGGCCAGGAAAACGTCTACCATGGACACTCCGTCTCGGAGACGCGTCAAGCATCGACCGTCCATGTCACAAAAACGGCAGTGCAGGCTTCCTACAAAGCGGGAACCAGATTACTTCGGGTCAGGAAAAAGTCTACCATGGACACTCCGTCTCGGAGACGCGTCAAGCGTCGACCGTCCACGTCGTAAAAAGAGCAGTGCATCCTAAAAAGTGGGAACCAAGGCAAGTCGCCTCCACATGAAAGAAGATCCATCAATTTCATGCACACGACTCACATATGTGGTGTGCATTTATTGATGGAGGGCATTTTGTTGAAGTCTAAATTTGTAGTCCGGTTGACCAAGTCAAAGTCAAGGTCAACCCCAAGACAGTTGGGCCCAAGCCTAAGCAAGTGGGCCAATGCCCAGGTTGAGCCCGAACACGAAGCGTCCGGCCTTCCGTGATACCAAAATAAAAAATCATGTAACAAATAATTTTTATGTAATTTTTTATGCATGAATGTATGCAAAATGGGCATAAAGCCAAATTTTTGTAAAGCCCATGGCTTATGTGCAAAAAGAAAAGGCACATGAGCAATAGGATGGGCAAAATGCCATTTTACAAAGCCCAAGGGGTTATATGTAAATATGTAAGCCTATATAAGGCAACATGATGATGAATAAAAAAACACTATTTCATTCCCCCAAAAACTAAGGTTCTTTGTGCCTCCTACTCCTTCTCCAAGGTTCTAAACCATCTCATTTTTTTTGAATTAAATCAAGAGTTTTACTCTTTCTTTTCCCAAACTAAGTAGTTTTCCACCACAAAACCCATAAAGGGGGACTCATATCTGCCATCAGATCTCAGAAAGGAGCGATTTTTAAAATCTCACATCTCTCGATCTTCAAGATCCGGCCAACAAAGGAAGAAGAAGGAGACCTATCTCCAGAAACCCTACTTTGGGGAGGAACTATGGCTCAAGGGGAGAAGCCCTTTATCAGCTTCAAAAAATCCTAGGAGTCTAACTCCATATATATATATATATATATATATATATATATATATATATATATATATATATATAATAAATCTTTCTTTTCTGAAGCATAGCTTCTGGTTCTGGGACTAAAAGCCCTCTTTTTCTCGCCGGCGCCCAAGCGCTCAAGCGTCCACGTGGCGCGCTAGCGCTCGAGCGCAAAGCGTCCGCGTGCCGACACGTGGCGCGCTAGCGCTCGAGCGCAGAGCGTCCACATGCCGACACGTGGCGCGCTTGCGCTCAAGCGCCCCGCGCAAGCGCAAAGCGCCCACATGCCGACACTTGGGGCGCTTACGCTCCAGTGCCCTATGCTCAAGGGCAAAGCGCCCACGTGCCGACACATGGTGCGATTGCGCTCCAGCGCCCAGCGCTCAAGCGCAAAGCGCCCACATGCCGACACATGGCGCGCTTGCGCTCAAGCGCCCAGCGCTCCAGCGCAAAGCGCCCACATGCCGAAACGTGGCATGCTAGCGCCTAAGCGCATAGCACCTAAGCGCACAGCGCTCAAGGCGCTGACCCGACGCATCCTTTGTGCGCTTTTTCCCTTTATATATATATATATATATATATATATATATATATATATATATATATATTTATATAAGTACAGACACACACACATACTCCACTACACTGTCCCCTCCCAAAAAAATTTTGGGCCGGGGCGCTGCCCCGCACCCCGCAAGGGGGCTGCTAGCCCCTTGACCCCCAGCCCGCTGCCCGGGTAGCGGGACTCCTGTAAAAACTCTGCAGGGCTCCCGATATATCCAAAACCCACTTTCAAAACACAACACAAGCAGGCTGCACATTGAGTTCGCATGATCATTTTAACCCGTTAATCGGAGGTTCCCTCGCCCCAAAGGCGAGGGGTAATTAACGACAGCTTAGTCCGCGGCTGCCGGAGATTCGGATCCCCACAATCATTAAACCCAGGCCTACCCTAGGCAGGGGGAATCTGTAATGCGTCTGACAAACGCGCGTGTATTCCCATCTCAATGGGGTGATGAAAAATACGGACCATGAAAAGCAATCAAACATAGCAATGCGTATTAAAATCAAGGCGGAAAACCGATACGGCGCACTGTGTGCTCATAGGTTAGAACCTATGGCCTACACGTGCAAAAACAATCAAACAACCCCTGTTGTCGATGTACAAACATCCAACAACCAAATACAAATCCAAATATCAAGAATTAACATTTCAAAGTATGGAAATCATAGTCAAAAGCACACCAAAACGCTCCCAAATTTTATCCCAGGCCAAATTGGTCAATTCTGCGTACATGGAGGGTCTAATTTACATCTAAAGGGACCCCAGAACAAAAATGAATCAATTCCCCTCTACTCTGGCCGTAAATTGCGGCCAGAATGATTAAATCAGCGGCCTGGTCTTTGGGTTAGGGGCTCGGGTCTCAGTGTTAGCTTCCTAGGTACCTGCACGACTCCCAGTATTCGCAAAATTATTTCTAGTGTCCCCGGGTTGCTCCAGATTCCAAAATACCCTCACAATTCACACATTTATCCGATATCGGGGTTTCTAAATCCGTGTTTTGGTTTCTAAGCTCTGGTCCAGGTCATTAAAACAGCACCCAAGTCTAGTTAACAGCCACTAGGTATCACCCAATTGAAACAAACACTCAAATCCTTTACTAGGGTTTTCTAAGATCAAAATTCCACACACAATCAACCTCTAAACTATACAAGAATTCAATGGAACTAAAATTAAACTAAAGGGATGAATTATACCTCCATTAGGCAACCCAAGAAAAACCCTAGCTCCTCAAGATTGTCAAAACCCCACATTTCTTGGTCCATTGGGTAAAGGTTGAAGAGGTGATCCTTTTTTGTGAAAGGGGTATAGGATTTTGGTGGATATTTTTAAATGATCTCTAGGGGTGAAGTGGAGGGAATGAGCATGACGAAAATGAAGGAAAAGATGAGAAAATGGTGGAGGGTTATGGAATGAGGCAGCCCCTCTCTCTCTCCTCTCTTATTCTCACCCACTCTCTCTCAATCTTACCCTTTTACCCTTTCCTTTTTAACATTTCTTTTTCTCACCAAAATGAACACATACACCAATATAAAACCATAAATGAAATAACATGTAACCAAATAAAACATGTTATGGTGCACCAACCATGAAAAGCTGTAGAAATGCGGATTTGGCTTAATCGTGATTAGCAGTGCACTAATCGGGTTTTTATCAAAATTGCATATAATGATTTTTAAAATTGCCAAATCTGTTAAATATATTATTAAATGAATAAATAATTTTAATTTCTATTTATTTCACAATTATTGGTATATATTTATATCCTTTTTCAAAAACTCCAATTTCGCAAATCGGGCAGTTTTCGGGAAAAATATTATTTTAATATTAAATTCCAAAAATAATGTTTTATATTTTCTGAAATGTTACGGTCTTCCTCCCTTAAATAAATTCGGTCCCTGAATTTAAATTTAAACTCCCAAAATCTAAAAAATTTCAATAATCGACTCAAAACAACGGGGCTCTGAAATCATGGAAAACGCAGAAATAACACAGCGCGCCAAGTGCGCATGAAAACGAGTATGAAACTCAAAATCAACTCCGTCAAGCGTCACGCAAATTATCGGATTTGCACGCATATCCTCGGAGTTACAATAGAGATGCAGATCTCGAAATCCACTACTGAAATCCAGTATACACTAGTCAAATACTGTAATACGTGTATAGTACGCATCTTTGAAAACTCCAAAATCTGAATAAAACACATGCAAAGATCTTTTCTAAATTGCCGTGTGATGCGTAACTCACGGCATAAGTGACAGACGCTCAGATTAAAATAATAATATATGTTTTGCTAAATATACGTTCCGTCGTTTTCAAAATATCCCAAAAGGTTTTCCTTTATAAGCTTCGTGTCACTCACGGACACGTAGGAAATAGCGAGACTATAGCTCCTCTTCAAAACCCTTTTGGTAATCTATTAATGCATGCAGAGTACTCAGGTACTGTTCTCAGATCAGTCCTGTCTGGCTACTACACAATATAGTGCCCAACATGAAAACAAAGCACTCAAAAGAAAAATCAGCCTCAAAAGGCGTATCCAATAATCACATGCGTCTGGTGCGCATGGAAATCAAATCCAAATACAGGTGCCACAACATGCACAAAAATCCAAAACTACGTGCAACGGGTGTGCACGAAAGCATCTGTCCAGTGCAACGGGTGTGCACAACAACAATATCGGGTGCATTTGATATGCATAAGAATCCAATCAGGTACACAAGGTGCACAAAACAATATCGAGTATCAAAATCGAATCGACGGTATACAATACATTTCAATCCAAATCCAAATCAGGTATACCGTAGTATATAATCGCACAACCTTGTGCATCAACGTGCACAAAAGCAAATCGAATACTAAAAGTGCATGAAAACTATGCCGAAAGCATATATCAAATCATATGCATGCCCTAAGCATGAAATCACAATAAATATCTCAAATGGCATCAAAATGAAGTCGGTGCAACTGAGGTGCACAAAATACGTATCAATGCACTACAAGCACATATAAGCTATACCGAGTGCAAAAATTAAATCATCCGTATGAAATCCACGAAATCATAAACACATGCTACGCAAGTATAAAATCGACATCAAACGCAATAGGCATGCACAAATCGCAAATCAACACAACGGTGTATAAAATATATATCACGTGCGATAACTATGCGCAAAATGTAAATACTCAGTAGGTGCATCCACAAAATCAATATCAATAAACTCGTCATCAAAACTCAAATCTAAGCGATATAAGCATGATACTCGGATCACAAACGCAAATCGCAAAAAAATGACATCGAGGTACACCCCTACAATGTCGGAAAAAATATCGGGCGCCTAAAACTGGCAGGGCAAGAACATCCGCTTGCCTCCTGCTCACAGCCTGGCGTCCTCTGTCTCTGGGTCCTTATCTTCTCTGTGGATTTACCCATCTCGCAATCCATCGGCTCATCGGCCATGTCAGGTGTGCTAACGGGAACTATTCCGTTCTGGCACTTCTCTGGTCATCTCTCGGTCAATCATCACGACCACTCATAAGGCAGCACGTCACTGGCGTCAGCCTCTATCTCTCTGAATACACGTGACACATCTGATCCTGGGTGCAATTCTCATTGCAGCAGTGTCCCGGAAGGAATCCTGCTCAAGGTCTCTTCCAATCTCGCCTATGCCGAACTATACGGAGGCTGGTACTCTTACATAATCCTTTCTCATTTTCTGGACATCTGTGTGTTCCGCACAACGTTCCTCAGAAACTGGACATATCCCAGCGCCTCTGTAAGCATATCAGGTCTCTGATCTCGACGGGGAGTAATAGAAGCTCGTCAGCGTCTCGCTCGAACTTCTGGTTCTACTCGTCCTTATCGTCTTCCACTATGACGCCACGCCATGCTATCTGCGCACTACAACTATTCTCGGCCACGATCAATCCGAAGTCTCTCACAGGGACTCAAAGTCACGAACTCGGTATCTTCATCACGCGGTAGAAAATATCTGGCCGAACACGTCCTCGGGAACTTGCCCCAACCATCGGAGGAATACTCGATACTCGTCCGTTCTCGATCAGCTCACAACGCACCTGGGTGAGGTCCTCTATACGAAGCTGGTCAGCTCACTGGTATCTAATTATATAGTATCCGGACGACGTCAAACTTTTCGATCGAGTCATCAAGGTCCCAAAATTTCCCGAAGGCTCATACCTGAGCACAGTCTAAAAATATCTGGTACATACCACAATACCTCTGGACCAGCCATAGAAGGGCAAACTCAAGCCTCACTTATGGCACCACTAAACTTCCAAAAACCCTAAGGTTCAAAGCGGTTCCATGGTCATCATGTCGAGTTAGGGTTTCATTCTTCTAGAGGGTCCACAGAATTACCTGCGTGTTCCTCCGAACACTTTAAACTTGGGAAAATGGTGTCCTGGCACTCGTTCGAACCTTTTAGCTTCGCCAATACCACATGTGACTATTCTTCGCCTGCATGCTAAACAATGCCTCAATCCTCCAGGAAAGGCGATACATCGGTGGTCGTCTTTGGATCGGTCTGCTCAAGGTCTGAGTAAGATTCTTTCCACACTGGAAATCTTCAACTCAACTGGGCCTGCGTCGGTGCATCAATCTGACAAGTCACCTTCGTCTCTCAAATCGGGGTAGACTAGCTATCATCTTTCGTATTTCTGCCTGGAAGCTCTGGAGATCTTAGCTCGTAAGCTCTGGAAGCGACATCCCATCAATCTCAGCAACAGTTGGGTCACCTGTCTACGAGATAGGCGACATCATAATCTCTGAGGTACGCTGTACATCTACAGTCCTCTCGCAACTGGCAGCTCTAACAATGGCCCGATCATCCGGTGTAAAACCAAGCACCCACCTCTACAAGAGGTCACAACATAAAATACTAACTCGAGACATTCTCATGTCACCAGGAAACACAATGGTCAGCCCTCGTACCGGACGAGCTCGCCCTGACCGCAACACTAGCAGCAGCTCAAACTGCGCTCAAACTATGGTGACAGGAACCTCAATCGAGTATCGAAGAGAGAAGATCAACGGCATGAGAGGAAACGACAGATCCAGAATGGATACATGATCATAAGAAGAAACAGTATCAATGAAAGTATGATCATGGAAACAAATAGAATCGAAGAGCTTAAATGGATGTATAACCATGGTTACGAAGAGAATCACAGATCTCAAAATATGTACATCCTAAGGTTTCTTAAGTGGAGTATCGTATCTTAAATATGCCATAGAACATACGTACGGTACGTCACTCTACTCAAGCTACCTACTCCATCAATCGGGGTCAGCCTATGAAACGAAAGTTCGGGTCTAATACCCCCCCTCCCGTTCAAGTCTAAGTTTCGTAAGGTCAAGCCTAGATTCCGAAATACATACCCGCCCTAGACTCTGCATAGTCAAACATAGACTCGAACAAAGGTTAAACCTAGCGCTCTGATACCAACTTTGTCACGACCCGAAATATTAGCTCGTGACCAGCACTTGAACCACGCAACGTCTAAAGGCGTAACGGAATTCAAGTAAGCTGAAACCCAGAAATCTAAACCTTTTAAGAAAAATAAAGGAGGTGAAGTTTTGAAATAAAGGTATAATGAAATCAAGTTTTCTTAATGCATAGAAAAGGAACATGGATGATGCAAGTGAAATTTACTAGTTTGAAAACATGTTTCGTCTTTTTAAAATTTTGGCAGCACCTCCTTTGCATATTTTGATCCAAAACCACAAATACATAATAAGAATAATGACATCCCCAAACGGGAGCTAGCTCTTCGCCAAACGGCAGATCACAACCACGTAATACAGCATAAATAGATATACGACGCCCAACGGCGAAGTTCACCACAAGATAAAGAAATGAGCAAAATATAACCCCCAAAGTGAATATAAAACCCATCGCTCAAATCTCGCAACTACGAGTCTCACTAAGTCTCATCACTTATACAATTTACAACTTTGATCGATTGATGGAGTTAACAAGATACAATATGAAATATAATACAAGAGTGGGTACGATACAAATGTCCCACCTACCAATGCAAAACACCCGAATGGAACTGTGTGCCAGCGAAGCCGCTACTGATCTAAGCGGTCAACCTGCAAGAACTTTGGCACAACGGGGGTGAGTTGCCAACTCATGAATAGAAATATATCTACAAGTAGAAATCGAATAAACAACAACTCCTAGGTCAACTATATCATAAGGTAATACTATGATATCTAGGGTGACCGGGTTGTATATGTGCCAACAAGGTAGTCAATACCTATATGCATATGGATAATATCCAACAGTAATAATCAATGCATGCAGATATGTGGATCTCGTCCACCCATAAATCAATGTCTATAAGCATGAGCATAATCTCCAATAGTAGAATCGGTGTATGCATGTATGTATGTGGATCTAGTCTACGTGTCAACCACTGACGCAACAATATCATGCATGTAAATATCATAAAAGACTGTGCGTGAAAGTATTAGGATATATATATCAACGGTGTCCCTCCAGACACATCAAATCATGGAACCTGAATGCCTAGCATCGACACTCAAAAACATCATGAAAACCGTGCCCAGCATCGGTACGTAAATCCCCATATATCGGGCTCCAACAGTCCAGGTCGGCCCCTAACATCTGTCGACTCCGGTCGGTATCCTCCGGATATCCGCCGAGCCCAAATACTATCACCGGTAGGTAGTAGTCCCTCTGCCAGGCTCACCGTCTGCTGCACAGAGATCCGTTCTCGCCCTGGGGTACCATACCGGGTCCACCATGTACCCGCAATCGGCCTCATCCGCCTCCTCGAATTGGGATTCACATGTCGCTCTCAGAACCAAGAAAACACGTGGTGGACGCACTGAAATATCATATCAAGATAAACCGGGTTTTAAAAAAACACATAATCTCTTTTAAAATGTCCACGGTTCTTAAATCCAGAAATCTCATGAAAACAGCATATCTCAATGCGTACAATAATAGAGCATGATGTGTGCGACATATAATAGAAATGTAAGCATATCGTGTATCATGCAACATGGAATAGTGATATGACATATTAAGCGAAAACCGCTCTTTTAAAATGATTCCAGTTTTTAAAATATAACATGCGTTTCCTAATTTTACAATAACACTAGTTATCTATGTAGGTACAATATGTATATGCGCAAGTATAGATGTACCAATGTATGTGTGCACAAATATGGATATACAAATGTGTATATCCGCAAGTATGGATGTATCAATGTATATGTGCACGAATATGGATATACAAATGTGTATATCCGCAAGTATGAATGTATCAATGTATATGTACATAAATATGAATATACAAATGTGTATATCTGCAAGTATGAATGTATCAATGTATATGTGTGCAAGCAGGTTATGCGAAGAGTCATGTCATAATGCAGCAATCCTACTGTGTAGTGACATGGCAATTATTGATGATGAAGTGCGTGAGCCTATAAACTGTGTACGTGTGATATACGCATCATCGATAATGGTGCAGGTGTACTATCACAGGTATATGCGATGCAATAATAATATCATGAATGCAGCACAAGGTAAATCATCAGCTAAAAGCTACAAGGTATACGTAACTATCATATGTCTGAGTCGATGAATCTATCAATCGGCAACTAGCCCAGTAACATCGCGTACGGTATCATCCATCGTACGGCAACCTCTAGTCAAGGGTAAGGATCAATCATCAAGTCAAACTCATCAAGCACAGAATATCATCGTGCGACGGCATTATACTAATAGGGATCCTATCATCCTATACGAAAAAAGAGAGTACAGCCTAATATCACATACGGCCTATCATCCATGATTCACAATATTCTATAAATGTATGTATATCTATGTGACTATGTCCCGGTTCACATCTGCAATAATCTCATATTAGGGGACCGGCAGGGTATAAATCAACTCGATCGACTCGCATCCGTATACCATCACATCATCATGTCATCATATCAGTCTTATATTCTTTCATCGCATTTAAATCACCTATCAAATCGAATTGCATAAACATTCAATCACTATAAGTATAAGTATCTAATCTAACATACACATCTGAACCATACAATCGGATTTTTAAAGAAGCGAATCGTAGTTTTGAAAATAGAGGTTACGGTGTTTTTAAGAAAGAGATATCATTTGAAAATCCATAACATCCCTCAAGGTATATACATAAAAGGTACATACGATTCTTCGGTTTAGAAAAAAGTATGGTTCAGATGACGCATCTACATCGACTATCTATTCCTACAGTACCATAAACGGTAATATCACTAAACGACATCCTATGATGGTCGTAACGTATCATTCTAACAATCCTCTAGTTTCTAATATGGTTTCGTAGCTATCTCATTCTAACCCTAGTTTCCTAATCTAGGTTTCCTAACCATATTCTATAAATCGGTTTTCCATCAAAAGTTTGCGGGGGTGTTATACGCCATCCACCCGACTTCCCCGGTAGATATAAATCTACTCACCTTGGTTCTTGTTCGCCGAAGTCGATGACGCCACTCTCTGTCACCTCAGAATCCATGCGAAGGTACCTACAATAATAAACCATAGCAATGCGTATTAAAATCAAGGCGGAAAACCGATACGGCGCACGATGCGCTCATAGGTAGAACCTATGGCCTACACGTGTAAAAACAATCAAACAACCCCTGTTGCCGATGTACAAACATCCAACAACCAAATAAAAATCCAAATATCAAGAATTAACATTTCAAATTACGGAAATCATAGCCAAAAACACACCAAAACGCTCCCAGATTTTACCCCAGGCCAAATTGGTCAATTCTGCATATATGGAGGGTCTAAATTACATCTAAAGGGACCCCAGAACCAAAATGAATCAATTCCCCTCTACTCTGGCCGCAAATTGCGGCCATAATGATTAAATCCATGGCCTGGTCTTTGGGTTAGGGGCTCGGGTCTCAGTGGTAGCTTCCTAAGTGCATGCACGACTCCCAGTATTCGCAAAATTATTTTTAGTGTCCCCGGGTTGCTCCAGATTCCAAAATACCCTCACAATTCACATATTTATCCGATATTGGGGTTTCTAAATCTATTTTTTGGTTTCTAAGTTCTGGTCCAGGTCATTAAAACAGCACCCAAGTCTAGTTAACAGCCACTAGGTATCACCCAATTCAAACAAACACTCAAATCCTTTACAAGGGTTTTCTATGATCAAAATTCCATACACAATCAACCTCTAAACTATACAAGAATACAAGGGAACTAAAATTAAACTAAAGGGAAGAATTATACCTCCATTAGGCAACCCAAGAAAAACCCTAGCTCCTCAAGGTTGTCAAAACCCCACATTTCTTGGTCCATTGAGTAGAGGTTAAAGAGGTGATCCTTTTTTGTGAAAGGGGTATAGGATTTTGGTGGATATTTTTAGATGATCTCTAGGGGTGAAGTGGAGGGAATGAGCTTAAGAAAGATGAAGGAAAAGATGAGAAAATGGTGGAGGGTGATGGAATGAGGCAGCCCCTCTCTCTCTCCTCTCTTATTCTCACCCACTCTCTCTCAATATTACCCTTTTACCCTTTCCTTTTTATCATTTATTTTTCTCACCAAAATGAACACATACACCCATATAAAACCATAAATGAAATAACATGTAACCAAATGAAACATGTCATTGTGCACTAACCATGAAAAGCTGTAGAAATGCGGATTTGGCTTTATCGCGATTGGCAGTGCACTAATCGGGTTTTTATCAAAATTGCATATAATGAATTTTAAAATTGCCAAATCCGTTAAATATATTATTAAATGAATAAATCATTTTAATTTCTATTTATTTCACAATTATTGGTATATATTTATACCCTTTTTTGAAAACCCCAATTTTGCAAATCGGGCAGTTTTCGGGAAAGATATTATTTTAATATTAAATTCCAAAAATAATGTTTTGTATTTTCTGAAATATTACGCCTTCTCTCAAATCTTCCTTCTCCTGCCCTAACAAGTGAGAAATTACTCACCCATTAAAAAGATAAAAATAAAACAAAAGGGAATGTAGAAAGAATTTTTAGGTTAAGAGGAATTACAACTAGCTATTTGAGACCTCACCTAGGCAAAAATCTTAGTCAAGCATCATCATTGTAAAAAAATAGAAAAGGAGATAATAGAAGAGAGAAAAAATTGATTTAATTCTACGACTAAGTTAACAAATGAAAATTGCAGATAATAAAAATGCGATATATAAATGCGAGAAAAATAAAAAAAAACTTACTTTTATTGATAACCTCTCAAAAACTCACTACAATAGAGAATTTTAAATTCTAGATATAAAAATAAAAAGAGGCATCCTAATTTTGGTTTTGAGCTTTCCTATTTATAGATAGAAAAACCCTAGGTTTACATTCTGATCCATACACGAAATTACGAAACTACCCCAAGATTGCCGAGTCAAAGCACAGACACTGCCACCGACATGCGCAGAACGCTGCCGCGGTTCCGCGGCAGAAGTGCCTGATTGGTCGCGGTTTCGCGGCCAATTGGTGGAATCGTGGGGCCATCTTTTCAGGGCTTCTCCATGTTGCTTATATCTTCTGTTTTATTCACTTGGTTTCTCAGAATCTCTTCACTTTCCTTCAAGATTTCCAACAGTGCAGAATGATGTGGACTTTTGCCTTGAGCTCCGCATTGAAGTCTTATATCTTGTGCTGCCCTTGTGCTTTGTGCATTGAAGTGCCTAATGATTTTCTATGTCACTTGAACTGGTAGGCGGCATCATATGGATGGTTAGCGGAGATCAGTATTCATCTGTTGTTGGTCGTAGTCCCGCATTTGTTGTGACTTTTCATGAATTTCACTGTAAAGAGCTGAGAACCTGTAACCTGCAACTATTTAGCAGACATGGATCAAAAGTACCTACTCATATGCAATGTGATTAAGAATGAGCGATTTAAAAATGCAAAAATTTGATATGAACAGGCACTTATGTTCCAAGAGATATATGGATCTGGGGATTTCGAGTGTCGATGGTGGGCATTTATGTTCCATGAGATATATGGATATGGGGATTGCGAGTGTCGAGGTTGGACATTCAGGTTCTGAGGATTTCGAGTGTCGGGTTGGACACTGAGGTTCCGTGTGATGTACAGATACGATATGTGGATTTACATGCAGTATTTCATGATGTTTTCGGGTGCCGATGTTGAGCACTCAGGTTCCATGAGACTTACAGGTTATGAAGGCCGATTTGAGGAATTTGGGAATTTGATTGTCTTGATGGACATGGGTCCTGCCACAATGAGGATTCTGTGAGGATGACATGTTTTATCCCATACTCCGCATGTATTTGATATGCATGTGTTTCATGTAGATGTAGTACCCTGGTGGTGTACCTTGATCATGATAGTTGCATATTCATTTTGCCATACTTATGCTATCAGATTACATCTGATAGATTATCGCTGTTAGTGTATATTTGCGATTACAGTATGATGTTATTTTCTATTCATGAGTTGGCAACTAACCCCCATTTTGCCGCAGTGTTTTGCAGGTCGAATCATCAGAGTAGTCGTGGCAGGGAGCCTTATTATCTCTACTTTTGCAGATACCGCTACGGTTGGATGTGAGGCATTTTTTCTTTAGGTGGGTTGCGGTTATCCGATGATGTACATTGTATAACTATTGTATCTAGTACTCTCCATCTACTACCTTCATGTATTGACTTAGAGACGAGTTGTGAGGATCGATATTGTATATTCTTATGACTCTGGTTGTCGTGCTCGTGTGAGCCGGCCTTTATTTATATGGATTATCTCATTTTTTCACTACGGCGTCGTATATCTGTTTTGGTGGTTGTTTCCGCCGTTGGGCAAGATTTTCTCCCGTTTGCAGATGCTTTACTTATATCTTATGTTTGTACCTGTTTCGGGGATTGCTTTTACAAAGGAGGTGCTGCCGGAATTTTTATGAAAATAAAATTAAGCTTAAAGTTTTGCATTGAGATTTTAAAAGCGTTCTATCTTTTCCTTCTTATAATGGTTTAGATTGCTGGGTTCTCGGCTTACTTAAATTGCGTTATGCCTGTTGACGTTACATAGTCTAAGTGCCGGTCATGTGCCTAAATTGGGTCGTGACAAAGTTGGTATCAGAGCGCTAGGTTTTACCTTTCGGAGTGTAGCATGACCTTGGTATGATGGAGTAGGTAGCTTAAGAAGACTAATGTAGCGTGTGTATGTTCCGCGGCATACTTATGACACGGTACTCTGCCTAAGTGATCTTAGGACTTATTGTTTGAAATTCCTTCCATGATTATGTACATCCTTGTAATTCGATTTCTGTGTCCTTATCGAATCTTGTTTCCATTTCCAGCCTTTATGCCGCCGAAGAGTACGAGGGCGCAGAGAGCGGCCGTGAGTGCCGAGGTCAGAGTTGACTCATCCGAGACGAGGACTTACCCGGGCGATACGCCCATTGTGCAGGAGCAGATTATTCCACCTTCGACAAACCACATGGCTATGCTGGGGGCTGGTATGCAGGATTTGCGCCAGATGATGGGGTCGTTAGTTGAGGCCATTCGAGCACAGGGGCAGGCGGTTGTTCCACCCATTACGGGGACCGTGTTGGTGCCTACTGTTCTGACAGTCGTACCTGCAGCTACGGAGCTGATCACCGTATCGTTATCGGAGTTCATGGGGCAGAGGCCTCCGGTTTTCACTGGCACCGATGCAGCGGAGGATCCGCAGTCGTTTATCGATCGGATGGCCAGGATATGTCATTCGCTGAGATGCTCCGACGCGAGTTGGGTGGAGTTCGCGAGCTTTCGTCTAGAGGGTTTGGCCCAGAAGTGGTGCGAGTCCTTAGAGAAGGGCAGAGCCACTGGTCTTCCTCCTATGACCTGGGCTGAGTTCGTGACAGTGTTTCTTGCGCGTTTTCTTTCGCTGAGCGTCAGGGATGCTCGAGCGTGCAGTTTCAAGTCGTTACGCCAGACTCAGGGTATGACGGTGGGCGAGTACGATGTGTTGTTTACCGAGCTGTCTTTGTATGCTCCGTATTTGGCGGCTACGGAGGAAATGAGGGTAAAGAGGTTTGTTCGAGGCCTGCTTACCCAGTTGTTCCTCGCTATTAGCGTACAGCAGTGTGAAACGTATGCAGCAGTGGTGGACGTAGCCCTATTAGTTGAGGAGAGTCTTTCCGAGACGTCGGTTGTTCCGGAACCGAAGAGGGTTCGTACTGGTGTATCAGCACGGAGACAGGCGTTTAGACACCGTGACAGATCCCGTTCAGATACTGGGGGTTGTGGAGACTCGGGACGAGGCCAGCTTTTTGGCTCTTATCCCAGGAGAGTCAGCAGTTTTCATCTGGATGTTTCCAGTGCGGGAGTTTGGGTCATCGTGTTCGAGATTGTACTGAGCCACGTGAGGGCGGGACAGCTGTACCACATGTTGCCCTACCACCTTCCCTACCTCAGAAGGCGTTGCCTCTTATTCCTATTGTTGCTCCGCGTCAGACTCATGTTTAGGGAGGTCATGGTCGCGGTGGTTTTGTACCGAGAGGGCGGGGTGGTAGAGGCAGAGGTCGGCCAGTCGTCGGTAGAGGGCAGGCTCGGGTGTTTGCCTTGACTCATCAGGACGTGCAAGCGTCCAATGCAGTGGTTTCAGGTACTCTTTCTGTATGTTATTTTGAGGCTCATGTTTTGTTTGATCTGGGATCTACGCATTCATATGTTTCTACGCACTTCGTGCCGAGGTTAGGCTGAGAGTCATATTTGCTAGATCAGCCGCTTGTTGTGATTACTCCTGTTGGCGAATCTTTCGTCACGCGATATGTGTTTCGGTCGTGTGCCGTTTGTATTGGAGATAAAGATTCATTCGTCGACTTGATCCTTCTAGATATGCTGGACTTCGACGTTCTCCTTGGCATAGACTGGTTAGCTGCTTGCTATGCATCCATGGACTGCCGTGAAAAGACAGTCAGTTTTAGTTTTCCAGGCGAGTCTATTTAGGTCGTGCAGGGGGACCGGGGTGCCGCCCCTCACAATTTGATTTTAGCCCTTTGCGCTAGTCGGCTTTTGAGGAGGGGATGTCGTGGATTCTTGGCATTCATTTATGATACTGGAGCTGTTAGGTTTACCTAGCACCCTATGTAGAGTTTGGAAGCATCACATGTCATAAAGATCAAATTTTTATGGTGCTAAGCAAGCATACAAAGGATCTTATCCTAGAAAATTAGGGTTTCATGATTTTACAAGCAACAAAGGCTAGGGTTTCGAGACTACAACCTTTGTAGCTCCTTTTGCTGGACTATTTGGCCTCTTGAATGTTGGAGAAAGGTTCTCTTGAAGTCTTCTAGCATCCACGACGATCCATCCGAAGCTCCTAGTCCAAACTTGCAACTTCACTTTTCAAGAGGAGAAATGAAGATAACACTCTACACAAGTGGGCTAAACTTGTGTAGAATGATGTTGTGGTTCTAATTCTCACTTCAAAAACCTTTCTTGATGTATGTTTAGCTCACCAGAAGAAACTAGAGAGCAAAGGAAGAAGAAGGAGGAAGATGATGGCTTTTCTTTTGAAGAAGAGAAAAGATTAACCTTAGAAAAGAAATGAAATATATCAATATATATTTTATTTCTTCTCATCTCAAACCATGGTTAAATGTTTGAGTTATTATTTAATTAGAGTTTAAAACATAGAAGGAAAGTTTAATCCAAGGTTAAGGGTACGTGAGGATGGTTAGGTTAAAGAAGGATGTAGAAACAAGTCAAGAATTATCCTTTCCTTTTCCATTTTGTTTTAAACACAAAATCAAATAATAATCCATATATTTATCCATGGTGTGAGTCTTATATTGCCACCATTTTCCATGTATAATCAACCATGATAGATGGTGTATGTATGTATGTATGCACATCCATTTGTGCATGAAACTAAAAGAAAGATAGCATACATCCATCAGGAACAAGAAAAGGTTTCAAGTGAGAAAACTAATGATTAAATGATAAATCAACAATTGATTTATCAATCCAGCCATATCACATATGACCCCACCAAAAGCAAGCCGCCCGATCAATATACGGTATCCTATACGCGCATTTTAATCGGGTCTATGCGCATATCACATACGCGCACCACAACGTTTCGCCTGGACCAGGTAACTCCTTTGTGGGACTCTAAGACTCGTCAATACGCCGGCAGTAGGTGATGATCATATCAAGCACCCCCAAGCCGCAAGCGGTCAGCTAAACGTAACGGCCACCCGGGTATTGAGCGATCAGAAGAAAACAAGCGAACCTGCTACAACTCCCATCGAGCCAACCGGCAACACTACCGTACAGTCCGGTCTCTTCGTCAGATATGCTGCATATCGAGCCTGGGGATGGTCACGTCGACCCTAATAACTCAATAAGTCGTGCCGGTGAATGGTCTATAAAAGATCGAGAAACTACTGATAACACTTATCAGCAAATCTCAGCAGCCCTGGCCAGGGACTTACTGATATAACCAGTCGGGCACACCACAACATCAACTCTCAATACCGGGAGAGACGAAACCCCTCCTATCGCTCATCATCTTCGTGTGTCTCGGGACTGTACCCAACGGCCACCTGTTTGCATGACTCAGTAGAGCCGTGGTAGGGTGGCAATCAAAGTACAGTGGGAGAACACACAAGACTCTATGACGATCTCGGGTCTACAGACTAACCTGTACCAGTGTCACCTGAGAACTGCTATCCGACGATAGATATAATTCCATATAGGAGTTCTCAGTGAGTCCGTCCAGTGTACCCAGTCACCACTGAGCACCCGTACATGATCTTGATGTCAAACATCGATGAATGTGGGAACATTCATCGCCCATCGTATGGGTCTAGTATCATATACGCTAGTTTGCTCTGGTATATCAATGCCACGTCTCGATATACCTACGACTAGGGACTTTCCAGGATATGCTTATAGACTACAGATGTCCCACTAGTATGATCTCCATCATAATCACAGCAGTCAAGCCGATATCCTCAGGGCTTTATCAGCATGTATGAATGAATAAAAGCATGATCAAATCAACAGGTCAAGCCACTCCTTTTCAAAACCATTTGATTCTACGACGATATCAAGTTCAAAGCGTTAAAGATTTTCTTAAAAATCAACCGCAACCCTCCGTCATTTTAGGAAGTAGAGTACTTAGTATTCGTGCTACGTTTGTTGACTTTAGTTAAGGCGTAGTGTACGGTAGCTAAGTGATGTCTTCCTACACTGCATATGATGCAGATTAATTAGGACATTCATGCGACTTTGTTGACCATAGTTAAGGGTCATATGGGTGGGTCTAATTGATCAAGAAATGACGGGTAGAACTTGATTGGTACTTATGATTTGTTGACCATAGTTAAGGTCATAAGTACTAGGGGTAAAAATTACATCGGGAATTTCAAGTGTTGAGATTTGCAATGAGATTGCATACCTTCCATATGATGGTTGGATCCTGATCCCACTGTGGGCAATAGTTGCTCCTAGAAGAGTTTTGCAGTTTACAATTAGCTAACTCATTAGGTGTCTAGAAAGGTGTTAACGGGGCTACGCCTCTGGGAAAACGAGGTTTACTTTAATTAGGTCCGTGCGAAAGCACGGGGAACCTCCCTCAAGTACCGACACTGGCCTGGCTGAACGGTTAGCGAAGTTGTAGACTGTAATTAATCCTGGCTAGTTTTCTTTTTAAGGTTTGAAAGAAAAACTTGATTAAAGCAGTGGGAGATATCGATTAGACAAGATAATAACCAATTTGATCTATGCAAGAGCTTTCGCTGAGTGTATTCTTTTCTCTCTCTTAATGGCAGATACCAATGACTGGACTCAAGCTTCTACTAGATAAAAACAAACTGAATGGGACCAATTATAAAGACAGGCTGAGGAATCTGAAAATAACCTTGACTTATGATAAAGTATCATATGTCCTCACGGCTTCAGCCCCGCCCACCCCAGGTCCAAAATCCTCAGTTGCGAACATTGAAGTCCGCAAGACATGGGACGCTGACTGTGCCACGGCCAAATGCCTCGCACTTGCATCGATGGACAATACACATCAAAAGCAGCACGAGAATATGGACATTCAAACCATATTACTCCATACAAAGGAGTTGTATGGAGAGCAATCCCGCGTATTACGATACGAAGTATCAAAGAAATTGTTTCAGATGCGAATGGCCCCTGGCACACCAGTAGGAGACCATGTTCTGAAGATGATAGCTCTTATAGAAGAGCTTGAGGACCTAGGATGGACAATGGACAATGAACAATATACAGATATTATTCTGCAGTCCCTCCCCTCCACCTTTGCTCAGTTCATAGTTAACTTCAACATGCACGGCATGGAGAAGGAGCTACCTGAACTCCTTAATATGTTAAGGAGTGCAGAGAGCACTATGAAATCAATAAAAAATCCCGTTATGACTATTGGACAATCTTCTTCTTCTCGCTCAAAAGCTAAGGCCAAAGGAAAGAAAAAGAAGAAGCCCACCAATCCTAAGGGTGGAGTTAAAAAGGTGAAGGGAAAGGAAAAGTCCAAAGCTGGAGACCCGGGAAAAGGCGAATGTTTTCATTGCCACAAGACAGGACATTGGAAGCGCAATTGTACAGAGTACTTGAACCTCAAGAAGAAGCATGGGGATGCTTCCGCTTCAGGTGTGTTTGTGACAGAAAACTGTTTTTCAATAAACTCCGCTTCCTAGGTATTAGATACCGGTTCAGGTTCTCACATTTGCAATTCTATGCAGGGACTGAGAAATAGCAAAGTTTTGAAGACAGGTGACCATACTCTCCGCGTTGGAAATGGTTCCAATGTACATACAGTCGCAGTGGGAGAGTATCACTTGGGGTTGCCATCTGGATGTATTTTGGTTTTGAACCCATGTTATTTTGTACCAAGTATGCTATGTAATATAGTATCAGTTTCTTTTTTAGACAATGAAGGATATAACTTTATATTGCAGAACAATGTTATGAACATTCACCTGAATCAAATGTTGGTTGGGTATGGTACACTTAATAACGGGATATACGTCCTAAATCAACACACAGTTTTCAGTATACAACACACTAATAAAAGAAAACTTTCAGAATTAAATGAAGCTTTTCTTTGGCACTGTAGACTTGGTCATATTAACGAAACAAGACTAAACAAGTTACACAAAGATGGATATTTAAACTCTTTTGAATATAAATCTTATGCGACTTGCCAGTCTTCTCTCAAGGGTAAAATGACCAAAACTCCGTTTACCGGACACGGAGAAAGAGCTACTGAGCTCCTAGGCCTCATACATAGTGATGTATGCGGGCCAATGTCTACATAGGCTAGAGGCGGTTTTTCTTACTTCATTACGTTCACTGACGATTTCTTAAGATTCGGCCATGTATTTTTATTAAAGCACAAGTCCGAAGCTTTCGAGAAATTCATTGAATATAAACAAGAAGTAGAAAAAAAAACCGGTTTGAGTATCAAGATGCTTCGATTAGATCGAGGTGGGGAATACCTTAGTACAGAATTTGCATAATTCCTAAAAGAGAATGGGATTCTCTCTCAGCTCACTCCTCCATACACACCACAGCACAACGGTGTGTCTGAACGACGGAATAGGACCCTATTAGATATGGTCCGATCCATGATGAGTGATGCTGAGTTACCCGTCTCATTTTGGGGGCATGCATTGGAGACTGCAGCGTTTCTGCTAAACAGGGTTCCGACCAAAACCGTGTCTACCACGCCATATGAGATATGGCGTGGGAAGAGACCATCTCTTAAAAGAATTAAGATTTGGGGTTGCCCGACCTATGTTAAAAAGCAGAATCCGGATAAACTCGAGACACGGTCAATCATATGAAATTTTGTGGGGTATCCAAAGAACTCTTATGGATATCTATTCTACCACAAAGAGGAACAAAAGGTGTTTGTTTCTCAGTATGCCACGTTCTTGGAAAAAGAGTTTTTCACAGATAAAAATGATAGCAAAGTGGTGGATCTAGAAGAGGTTCTAGAGACACAAACTATAAATGACGATTTGGTTGAACCGGCTGTTGCAATAGAAACTGAGGAATCTCGGCCACTCCGAAGGTCTGGTAGGACTTCTCGCCCACCAGAGAGGTAGTACGGTTTCCTCATTGATGGTGACGGAGAAGACTGCATCATGGATGATGATGATCCTATCAGTTTTCAGCAAGCTATCATGAGTGGTGACTCTGTGAAGTGGCTGGATGCCATGAGATCCGAAATGGAGTCTATGTACACCAATAAAGTATGGACCTTAGACATTGTACCCCCTGGGGTAAAACCTGTGGGATGCAAATGGATCTTTAAAAGAAAGATTGGTGTAGATGGGCAGGTAGAGACCTATAAGGCAAGACTTGTGGCAAAGGGTTTTCGCCAAAGACCAGGTTTGGACTATGACGAAACTTTTCCGCCCGTAGCCATGCTTAAATCCATTCGGATCCTACTTGCTATTGCTGCTCACTACGACTATGAAATCCGGCAGATGGACGTTAAAACAACGTTTCTAAATGGAGATTTAGAAGAATGCGTTTATATGAATCAGCCAGAGGGCTTCATTGACAGTGGGAGCAGCGGGAAAGCATGTAGACTGCTTAAATCCATATATGGGTTAAAGCAGGCATCTCGGAGTTGGAACATCTGTTTCGATGATGTTATCAAAGAGTTTGATTTCATCAAAAATCCAGATGAACCTTGTGTTTATAAGAAGGCTGTAGGAAGAGCTGTCATATTCCTCGTATTGTACGTGGATGACATTCTTCTGATCGAAAATGATATTCCTATGATACAGTCGGTCAAATCTTTCTTATCACTAAGGTTCTCCATGAAGGACCTGGGTGATGCCACATACATCTTGGGCATAAGGATCTATAGGGATAGATCTAAAAAGTTATTGGGATTGTCCCAAACCAGGTACATCAACACCATCCTAAAAAGGTTTAGTATGGAAGACTCCAAGCGGGGTGCCTTACCCGCTTGCCATGGAGTCACTCTCTCCAAGGATTCTTGTCCAAAGACCGATGAAGAGAGAGCTCGCATGAGCATTATACCCTATGCTTCGGCAGTAGGATCTATAATGTATGCGATGTTATGTACACGCCCAGATGTAGCTTATGCACTTAGTGTTGTAAGTAGGTATCAATCCAACCCAAGGGAGAACCACTGGACAGCTGTGAAGAACATTCTTAAGTACTTACGAAGGACTAAAGAATTATTCTTGGTGTATGGTAATGGAGATCTCCAAATGGAGGCCTTTACCGATTCGAGCTTCCAGAGCGATAAGGACGACAGCAAATCTATCTCTGGGTTTGTATTTACCCTCAATGGAGGGGCGGTGAGTTGGAAGAGTTCCAAACAAGATACCGTTGCAGACTCAACGATGGAAGCTAAGTACATTGCTGCAAATGATGCCGCCAAGGAAGCCGTCTGGATGAAGAAGTTCGTCTCGGAGCTAGGAGTAGTTCCATCCATTATTGATCCAATACCTTTGTATTGTGATAATAATGGGGCTATGGCGTTAGCCAAGGAGCCCAGATCCCATCAGCGGTCCAGACACATCCTGAGGTGTTTTCATTTGATCCGGGAGATTATAGATCGCCGCGAGATCGAGATTAGGAGAGTAGACACAAAGAATAACGTCGCGGATCCATTCACCAAGGCCCTCCCTCAGCCGCAGCATGAGCGACTTTTTGAGACGTTGGGTATGAGATACGCCAATAACTCGCCTTAGTGCAAGTGGGAGATTGTTGGATATATGTATGCCCTAGAGGCCATTATATGATAGTGGATGTATTTGTACATGTATATATATTCAGTATACATTCTTGCTCGACATGATAGTATGCTATCTGGTTCTTCTTTATCTGACATGTTGATTTGATCATGCTTTTATTCATTCATACATGCTGATAAAGCCCTGAGGATATCGGCTTGACTGCTGTGATTATGATGGAGATCATACTAGTAGGACATCTGTAGTCTATAAGCATATCCTGGAAAGTCCCTAGTCGTAGGTATATCGAGACGGGGCATTGATATACCAGAGTAGACTAGCGTATATGATACTAGACCATACGATGGGCGATGAATATTCCCACATTCATCGATGTTTGACATCAAGAATGTATACTGAATATATATACATGTACAAATACATCCACTATCATATAATGGCCTCTAGGGCATACATATATCCAACAGGAGCCACAGTAGAGTCGTTGGACCGGGTTCCTATCGTGCGAGAGTTTCCCGACGGTTTTCCCGATGAGTTACCTGGTTTGCCGCCAGAGCATGATATTGAGTTTAGCATTGATCTGATTCCTGGCACGAAGCCTATTTCTATACCGCCTTACCGGATGGCTCCGGCAGAGCTTAAAGAGCTTAAAGAAAAATTGCAAGAGTTGCTTGAAAAGGGACTTGTGCGTCCGAGTGTTTCGCCTTGGGGAGCTCCTGTTCTATTCGTCAAGAAGAAGGAAGGCAGTTTGAGATTATGTATTGATTATCGTCAATTGAACCGAGTTACGGTGCGGAATAGGTATCCTTTACCTCGCATTGACGATTTGTTCGATCAGCTCAAGGGTGCAAAACATTTTTCTAAGATTGATTTGCGTTCGGGTTATCATCAGTTGTTGGTTCGGAATGATGGCATTCCGAAGACTGCTTTTCTTACACGCTATGGGCATTATGAGTTTCTGGTGATGTCATTCGGACTCACCAATGCCCCAGCAGCGTTCATGGATCTGATGAATCGGATTTTCAGGCCATTCCTCGACCAGTTTATTATTGTGTTTATTAATGACATTCTGGTCTACTCTAGGAGTCGAGAGAAGCACGAGCAGCACTTGAGGATTTCTTTGAAGACATTGAGAGAGCACCAGCTGTATGCTAAATTCTCAAAGTGCGCATTTTGGCTTGATAGAATTGACTTCCTGGGTCATGTAGTGACGGGAGATGGTATTCTTATGGACCCGAGGAAGATCGAGGCTGTATAGCTTTGGCCCAGACCTGTATTCGTGACAGAGGTCCGCGGCTTTTTGGGTTTAGCTGGGTATTACCGCTGCTTCGTGCAGGATTTTTTGAGTATCGCTGCACCGCTGACCGGACTGACCCGGAAGGGGGTTCCTTTTCTTTGGACTGATGCGTGCGAACAGAGTTTTCAGCAGTTGATGACTTGGTTGACGACGGCACTAGTTCTATCTTTGCCTTCTGGATCGGGTGGCTATGTAGTTTACTGCGATGCATCTCGAGTGGGGCTCAGTTGTGTTCTGATGCAGCATGATAGAGTGATTGCTTATGCTTCTAGCCAGCTGAAGAAACACGAGCAGAATTATCCCACCCACGATCTTGAGATAGCCGCGGTGGTCTTTGCGCTGAAGATCTGGAGACACTACTTGTACGGGGAGTCGTGTCAGATTTTCACTGACCACAAGAGCATGAAGTATATCTTCCAGCAGCGGGACCTAAATCTGAGATAGCGCCGGTGAATGGAGCTTGTGAAGGATTATGATTGTGAGATCCTTTATTACCCGGGCAAGGCGAATGTGGTAGCTGATGCTTTGAGTCATAGTTCGGGGGTATCTTCTCCCAGTTAAGCGTGGTTCAGAGACAGTCTTCTGCGGATTGACAAATCTTGTGCGATGGTAGAGTGCAGCTTAAGTTCACTTCCACTGGGGGACAGCTTGCTCATGTCCGCGCCCGTCCACTTCTAATTGATCGTATCCGTGAGGCGCAGCCCAGTGATGCCCGTTTGTCTGAGATTCTTGATCTTGTTCGATAGGGTACAGATTCGGAGTTCATGATTGATGACCACGGTGTGCTACGTTACGGGATTCGCTTGTGTGTACCGGATATTGATGGGTTGAGACGTGAGGTCCTAGAGTAGGCACATCAGTCATCCTTTAGCGTTCATCCAGGTTCCACCAAGATGAACCTTGACTTGAGAGACATTTACTGGTGGGAAGGGATGAAGCGCGATGTTTCGTACATCGTTTAGAGGTGCCTGACTTGTCAGCAAGTCAAGGCTGAGCATCAGAGACCGGCTGGAGAGTTGCAGCCTTTACCCGTTCCTGAGTGGAAATGGGAGCAGATTTCCATGGACTTTGTTGTGGGTCTACCCAGGACCAGTAGGGAGTATAACTCCATTTGGGTGATTGTTGACCGGTTGACGAAAGCGGCTCACTTCCTTCCAGTGAAGACCACTTTCGGTTATGCTCAGTATGCTCAGTTGTATATAGATGAGATTGTGCGTTTGCACGGCGTTTCCACATACATTGTATCCGACAGGGGCACCCAGTTTACTAGCCGTCTTTGGCAGAAGCTTCAGGAAGATTTGGGTACTCGGTTGAGTTTTAGCACCGCTTTCCATCCGCAGACCGATGGTCAGTCAGAGCGGACTATACAGACTCTAGAGGATATGCTTCGAGCGTGTGTGCTTGATTTTGGTAGCAGTTGAGATCGTCACTTGCCGTTGATTGAGTTCTCCTACAATAACAGCTTTCAGGAGACTATTCAGATGGCACCTTTTGAGGCCTTGTATGGTAGGAAGTGTTGATCGCCAGTCTTTCGGACCGAACTCAATGAGAGTGGGGTTTTGGGATCCCATCTAGTTCAGGAGACTACGGAGAAGATCCAGCTGATTCAGGGCAGGATGAGAGCAGCCCAGTGCAGACAGAAGTCTTATGCCGATCATTGTCGTCGCAGACTTGAGTTCACAGTAGGGGATCATATATTCCTACGGATTTCTTCGATGAGGGCGTTATGAGATTTGAGAGAAAGGGGAAGCGCAGTCCTAGATTTGTAGGTCCTTTCGAGATCCTTGAGCGAGTTGGTACCGTTGCTTATCATTTGGCGCTCCCGCCCAGCTTTCCGGACGTTCACCCCGTGTTCCATGTGTCGATGCTTCGTAGATACCTCATGATCCTTCTCACATGATTCAGCACCAGACCGTTCAGCTTGAGCGCGATCTTTCATTCACTGAGCAGCCGGAAGTTATATTGGATCGGCAGGTGAAGAAACTTCGGTCAAAGGACTTTCCATTTGTGAAGGTTCTTTGGTGTAGCCCGACTAGTGAGGAGATCACTTATGAGGCCGAGAGCGAGATGCGGAAGAAGTTCCCTCATCTCTTTGAAGGTACGGTAAGAATTTTAATTCGGGGAATAATTTCTTTAATGGGGGAGATTGTAACACCTTAGAATGCGATTAGTGTTAATTAAGAGATAATGCGGGTTTTTAGGGAAAAGTTTACCAAATCGGTTTCCTCGAATTTTATAACAATTAATTAATATTTTATTATTATTTGTTATGGCTTGCACACACATGTGCATGTTAATGTGAAGGTTAGTTAATGTTAATCTTGTTAAGAAACTATAACACCTTAAGCTAATCTTTAATCCATGCTTTAATCTAACCTTGCCTAGGATATTTTGTGTGAGAAATATCTTTGTTTGGATTGAGAGAGAGAGAGAGGTGGCTAGGTGAGTCATGAGAGCATTAATGAGAGCATTAATGAAGGTGAGGGAGAGAGAGTAAGAATAAGGATTTAGCTCACCCTACACTCACTCTTTTCTCTCCTCACTCTCTCATTCTCTTCTCACTTCTCACACTCAATTATTCTTCATCTCCTTTGCTCACAAACTGAAACCCTCACTACCCCATCACTAAAACCTTGCTAAACTTCATAAAAATCCCATTAAAACACTTCAAAGGTCTTGATTTAGCCACTAGGTTGCCTTGGAGCTTGGAAAGCTAGAATTTTTGAGCAAGAGTGGCTAGGATCACAGGTGGGGACTTCGGACACTGCGAAAAAAGGGAAGCAGGTGATTGGATTTAACTAGCCCACGATTGTCGGTGAGTAGATTTAACATCTACGGGAAAATCTCCCGTATGGCGTTAAGCGTCAGGGCTAGATATGATATGATATTAGCCGCATGTTTATATGCGTATATAGAGATGGTGCATGAACTTCATTGCATATAGTTATTTGTTGTGCCTGAACCTGTACCCATTGTACACTGCACTATTATTGACAGTCCATGTTGCATGAGCACTCATTGTATGCTACACACACACTGTCGGTAATTGCCATGATATGCACAATACAAATATTCATATGATATACCTTGCTATTGGTTAGCGACATTGAGGCATTGATTCTTTTGCGATGGTGCATATGAAATATAGCATACATGTATACCTACATGCTTACACATATACCTTGCTATATCTATGTGCTTACACATATACCTTTCTATAGCTATATGTTCACCGTTATATGATGTTGCGTTGGATTTGGATAATTGGGAACCGCGTGATATATTTAATGACTTGATGCAATTAAATAGCGGATTTTCCCTTGATATGCTCATATTGTCATTCTATGTTGCATACATCATATTACATGGATTTGCACATTGAGATATGGATTTCATGTGATTTTCCGGATTTGAGAACCGCGGGGATATTTCAAGAAATGTGTATTGTTTTGAAAACCCGGTTTCTCTTGATTTGGGGATTTCGAGTGTCGATGTTGGGCACTTATGTTCCAAAAGATATATGGATTTGAGGATTTCGAGTGTCGATGTTGGGCACTTATGTTCCGAGAGATATATGGATATGGGGATTTCGAGTGTCGATGGTGGTCACTTATGTTCCGTGAGATATATGGATATGGGGATTGCGAGTGTCGAGGTTGGACATTCAGGTTCCGAGGATTTCAATTGTCAGGTTGGACACTAAGGTTCCGTGTGATGTACAGATACGATATGTGGATTTACATGTCGATGTTGGACACGAGTATTTCATGATGTTTTCGGGTGCCGATGTTGGGCACTCAGGTTCCATGAGACTTACAGATTATGAGGGCCGATCTGAGGGTCGATTTGAGGAATTTAGGAATTTGATTATCTTGATGGACACGGGTCCTGCCACGATGAGGATTCCGTGAGGATGACATGTTTTATCCCATACTCCGCATTTATTTGATATGCATGGGTTTCATGTAGATGTAGTACCCTGGTGGTGTACCTTGATCATGATAGTTGCATATTCATTTTGCCATACTTCTGCTATCAGATTACATGTGATAGATTATCGCTGTTAGTGCATACTTGCGATTACAGTATGATGTTATTTTCTATTCACGAATTGGAAACTCACCCCCGTTGTGCCGCAGTGTTTTGCAGGTCTGATCATCAGAGTAGTCGCGGCAGGGAGCCTTATTATCTCTACTTTTGCGGATACAGCTATAGTTGGCTGTGAGACCTTTTGCTTTAGGTGGGTTGCGGTTATCCGATGATGTACATTGTATATCTTTTGTATCTAGTACTCTCCATCTACCACCTTCATGTATTGACTTAGAGACGAGTTGTGAGGAGCGATGTTGTATATTCTTATGACTCTGGTTGTCGTGCTCGTGTGAGCCGGCCTTTATTTATGTGGATTATCTCATTTCTTCACTACGGTATCGTATATCTGTTGTGGTGGTTGTTTCCGCCGTTGGGCGAGATTTGCTCCCGTTTGGGGATGTTTTACTTATATCTTATGTTTGTACCCGTTTTGTGGCTAGCTTTTACAAAGGAGGTGCTGCCGGAATTTTTATGAAAACAAACTTAAGCTTAAAGTTTTGCATTGAGATTTTAAAAGTGTTCTATCTTTTCCTTCTTGTAATGGTTTAGATTGCTGGGTTTTCGACTTACTTAAGTTGTGTTACGCATGTTGACGTTGCATAGTCTAAGTGCCAGTCATGTGTCTAAATTGGGCCGTGACAACATGTCAACAGAAGAGAGTATAAAAAATTCCAAGTCCTGATTCCACTATAACGTCGCGGTTTGGCGGCCAAATGATGATTTTCGCGGCGGATCCGCGGCGGATCTAGAGTTGTATGATTTGAAATTTGGTGGCTAGGATTTTAACAGCGTATATTCATTCAGGGAATCTAGGGTTTCTAGTTTCTGTGACTATAAAGAGGACCGAGAGCTTCACATCAAAAATCATCAATCCGAAATGATCAAGAGGTCCATAGCAATCCACGCATCCAGGTGACAATCATCTAGTCATCTACCTCCAACAAGAGAGAGAGCGAGAGCAAAAACTAGGGTTCTTTGTAATCTACTTTCTATAGAGAGTTGTATGAAATAGTTGATTAATAAAGGTAGATCTTAGTTTATTTCTTTTCGCATTTACTTTATGCATTTAATTTCTGCATCTTAATCATGTTTACTTCTTCATCCTTTCTTCTATCTCAAACTATGAGTAAGTAATTCCTACCTTGCTAGGGTTCGTAGGCTAGGATAGATCAATGGATGATAAAATCATTTAACCTTTTTTATACATTTTAAAGTCTATACTTTAGCAAAAAAAATGTTAACATTCTTATCGGGTGTGCTACCAATCTATTGCCGGTCACGACCACAATTCGAGATATGTTCAACACTTGTTTTGTTAAGGGCTAAACATGAATAGAGATCAATGCAAAGACAAGGGTTAAGAGTGGGGAAACCTTAGATTCTTCCAAAAGAACCCTAATCTACATTCATCACTATTGATCTTGTTTTAAACTATTAAAAGATAAAATGAGTCATTCTTAATTATTCATCCATTGCTACTAAGTCCTATAAACCCTACAAGCTTATTGTTTATAAACCTTACATCCGTAGTATATCTGTAACTACAACCAATCCTCCTTCTTCTATCAACTCGTCTAAAGCAAGAAAAAGATTCACGTTTCCCTAGGGACGACCCGTACTCATCGCGGATAGTTACTAGCGACACTGTCTTAATTGCGGTTACTTTACGAACACTTTTTAACAATCAATCAAATGGCGTCGTTGCCGGAGAAACGGCTGTAATTTCTTTCTTTTTATTCGGTTTGATTTCTTATAAAATCCAGTAAACATATTATAAAATAATCAAAACCACATCTTGTGTATTGAATGATTATTGTGCGAGTTTTGCAAGGGATTCTGGAGTAACTAGAGCAAGCCAACCGAGAGTTAGATAATCTCAATATATCCCAGAGGAGCATAAGGGTGCTCTGGAGAAAATTCAGCAAGAGAACCCTCCATAGTGCGGCGGAACCACGGCGAAAAGAAGGAATTGGCAGCGGAACCGCGACGGCCTAATGGAGTTTAGCCCCCAAAATCTTCAGGTAATTTCTTCATATCTTTCTCTCTTATATAAAACTCCAATAATCTGATTTTTCCTGCAAATATCGCCGCTCTAAAATCATTTTGCGTGTTTTGATATTGGTTTGTTTGTGCATATCTTAACCGGATGTTAAGGGGAAATAAACCCAAATTCAGATTAGGTGGGGATTTCACCACCCTTCCTAGGCCCCACAAATCATAAAACGAGCATATTTTCACCCTACATTAATTAAAAAAATATCTAAACCAAGCATTTAAGAACTGTCGAGCTCAATTAGGACAGAAGAGGGTCGTGGGTAATCTATCGCTTATCCGGATTTCTCTTGGGTTTTTTAGGCAAGTGTGACTAAGGAAAGTGGTTACTTAATTAGGCCCGCTATTTTCGGTGATTCGTATAGTGGATACCTCCCACTTACATGGTACTTACCTGGACACAAGAGAGAAAAAGAGGTGGTAGAGGATTGATCCTGCAAGTTATCCTTTGGATGTCTAGGATGAAGGGTTCCCTAGCACGGAAGCAAGGTTTCGGGAGGCATCTCTCCTGCCATATTAAAATTTTGCCGTTCTACCTAACCCTAACCCTATAATCGTATACTAGAAATCCGACGAATAATGCAAAAACTATGCAACTAAAGTGAACAAGGAATACAACCTTTGTAGACCGGTCCTTCACTTCATTAGCTCTGTGTAGCAGTCCCTTCGCTGCGATCATGAAGTCCCGGACTCTAGAGAGGCTCCCTTGAAGAAACGAACATGCTTGCTTCAAAGTCTTCAAGGCCGAATATAATCTACGTCGAGAAGACACTAACCCAAGCTATCTCTTCACTAATGGTGAGATTAGTGAAGCAAACACCCTAAACTAAATGGCAAGTAGTAAACGATGATGAAGTAGGAAGTGGGCTCACTTTAGTTTTCATATTCTCACAAGTTTTCATCACAAACACAAAAACTAGAAAGCTTCAAGTGAGAGGAAGAAAAAGATCAAGTGAAGTTGTGATGAATTATATTGTGGTTAGAAATGCAACCAAGGGTTAAGCATGTCATGCTTAACCCTTGTAGAGAGTTAACCATGAGGTAGGGTTAAAGGTTAGGTCAAAAAATATCTTAAGCTAAACAAAAAGAGTGGACAAAGCCAAAAATGCATACAAGGTTCTACAAGCTTTCAACAAATATCAACCATGACAAAATCCATAATATTTGAATTACTTAATGATAAAATATAAACCTCAATCTTAACCCTAGCATGCTTTAATCCTCATAAACCCTAGTTGCATTTGTAACCTAGCATGATACATTTAACATATATCATATATATATCAATATATCCAAAGTGAGAAAAGAAATCTTAAGTTAGCTAATATTAGTTAATGTAATGTAATATATCAAATATATAATTATACATTAAATTATTAAATCAACACTTGATTTAATAATCCGGCTATATCACATATAACCGACTAATATCAAATGTAACAACTTATCGAATCAACACTTGATCCGATAACCCAGGTATATCGCATATAACCGACCGATGTCACAAATCACGAGAATAGAATACGGTAACTCATATCATATTAATCTTGGTCCTACATATATCTCATATGTGCTCCTACTCCATTTCGCTTGAGCCAGGAAATCTCTGTGTAGGGCTCTAAAGACTCGTTAATACGCCGGCAGTAGGTGATGATCATATCAAACACCTGCAAGACGCAAGCGGTCTACTAAACGTAACGGCCACCCGGGTATTGAGCGATCAGAAGATCAACAAGCAAGCTTGCTCACACTCCTGCGAGTCCAATCAGTAACACTACCGTATAGTCCGGTCTCTTCGTCTGATATGTCGCATATCTCGTCTAGGGGTGGTAAACGTCAGACCCCGGTAACTCGATAAGTCATGTCGATATGAGGCTCATAACGGGTAGAGAAACTACTGATAACACATACCAGTATATCTCTGAAGCTGCCCTGGCCAGGGACTTCCTGTTATAGCCAATCAAGCACAGCACAATATCAACTCCCAATACCGGGAGAGACGAAACCCCTCCAATCGCTCATTGCCTCCATGTGACTCGGGACTGTACCCAAAAGGCACCTTTTTGCATATTCTCCTTAACGTGGTAAGGAGGAAATCAAAGCACAGTGGGAATCACACAAGACTCTATGATGATCTCGGGTCTACAGACTAATCTGTACCAGTGTCACCGGAGAACTGCCATCTGACGTGAGGTATAATACCATCTGGGAGTTCTCGGCATGTCCGTCCAGTGTACCCAGACTCCACTGAGCACCCGTATACTGTCTCTGATGACAAACACCAATGGATATGGGATCATCCATCGCCCATCTACATGGGTCGAGAAGCTATATGCTAGTTTACTCTGGTATATCGATGCCCTGTCTCGATACACCCACGACTAGGAATATTTGAAGGATGTACTTAACGACTGCTTTGTCCCCACTAGTATGATCTGCATCATAGTACTGGTAGTCAAGTACTCATCCTAAGGGCTTTATCAACATGTAACATAGAGACAATCAGAGTACATGTTAAGATAAAGAGCAACCAGATAGCATACTATCATGTCGAGCAAGAAAGTCCTCCATGTATATGTCCAAGCATCCACTACAATATACATCGTAGGTACAGTAATGTCCTCTAGAGCATACATATAACTAACAATCTCCCACTTTCACTAGGGCCATCTGTTGTAGTATCCCATACCCAACAATCAGCAGTGGTTGAAGTATCTCATACTCAACCATCCTATAAAAGTCTCTCCTGTGAATAGGCCTTTGTGAGTGAATCCACCATCTTTTCCTCTGTGTCTACTCTCCTAACCTCAATCTCCCTGGAGATCAACCATCTCCATGATCAGGTGATATTGCCTTAGAATATGTCTGGATTATTGATGGGACGGAGGTTCTTAGGCATAAGCCACAATTCCATTGTCACACAATGGTAGGAACGAAGTTCATCTCATGAACCAATATACATCCAGACTACCTCTTTGGTAGCATCCTTGGTAGCAATGTATCCAGCCTTTATCGTCTAGTTTGCCTCGGTATCTAGCTTGGAACTCTTCCAATATACCGTCCCCCCACTGAGGGTAAAGACAATGCCTATGACTGACATTCGTCAACCTTACCACCCTGGAAACTATCCAGTGATTCTCCCCAGGATCGATTGATACCATCTCACTACACCTAGTGAGAATCCTAGCATCCATTTAGATCTATCTCATAGATCCAAAACCCAGGATTTAGGAGGTATCATTTTGATCCTATATGGAGAATCCTTGTGATAAGAGGAGATTGACCGAGTGTAGCATAGGAAACTCCTTTCCTATCAAGAGTATGTCATCCACGTACAATGTGAGGATCACCGCCATACTCCCTACTACCTTTTTGTATATACAAGGTTCATCTACCATTTTGATGAAGTCAATGCTTCGACTACCACATCAAAACAGATGTTCCAACTCCGCGATGTCTGCTTTAACCCATAAAGCAACTTGCACACGTTTCCGCTGCTCCCACTGTCTACGAAGCCCTCTGGCTGTGTACTTATAGACGCTCTCTTCTAAATCACTATCTAGAACAGAAGTCATGACACCGAACTGCCAGATATCATAGTCATGGTATGTAGCAGTGGCAAGTAGGATCCGGATGAACTTAAGCATAGTTACCAGAGAAAAGGTTTCATCATAATCCACACCTGGTCAATGATGAGAACTTTTTGCAATAATCCATAGCTTTGAAAGTCTCAACTTTTCCATGTACACCAAGTAATCTTCTCAAGATATACCTGCTCCTGATAGGGATTTAACCCTTCAAATATAGCATCCAAAGTCCATACTTTGTTGGTGTACATAGATTCCATCTTAGATCGCTTAGCATCCAGCCATTCTCACAGAGTCACCACTCTTGATAGCCTGCTCGAAACTAGTTTGTTATTATCTCATGATGCAATCCTCGCTCCCACTGTTATTGAGAAAACCGAAGTATCTCTTAAGTGGATGAGGAACCCTACCAGATCGGCGGAAAGGCTGAGGTTCGTTGGGAACTATTGAATCCTTCGGTTCTACCAAATCATCAGTTATAGTTTGTATAGCTGGAACTACTTCCAGTTCTACCTCATGACCACAAATTTCTTCAAAAGAAATTCCCTTTCCAAAAGGTGGCATGCTGATAAACAAAACACTTTTTTGTTCCTCGGTGTGGTAGAAGATATTCCCTTGCGAATGCTTGGGATATCCAACAAACTTCCACAGAACTGACCTTGCCTCGAGCTTGTCCAGATTTTTCTTTTAGACATAGGCCGGACAACCCCAAATCCTAACTTACTTAAGAGATGGGCTCTTCCCATACCATATCACATATAGAGTAGTAGGCACCTGATTTGGTTGGAACCTATTCAATAGGTATGCAGCTTCTCAAGTGCATAACCCTCAAAAGGAAATAGGCAATTCAGTAGTACTCATCATAGAGCACACCATATCACATAGGGTGCGATTGCTCCACCCCGATACATCGACGTACTGTGTTTTATACAGAGGAGTAATGCTGAGAGAGAATCTCATTCTCCTTTAGAATAGTCCAGGATCTCCGTGCTCAAGTATTCTCCTCCATGATCACATCAAAGGACATAATACTTATACCCATTTTGGTTCTTTACTTCTAACTTATATTCTTTGAATTTCTCAAAAGTTTCAGACTTGTGTTTCAAAAGGAACACATGTGCGAATCTTGAGAGATCATCAGTGAATGTAAGGAAGTACAAAGAACCAGTCCTGGCATGTGTAGATAGGAGACCAACATACATCATCTGTTGCGCCACGGCAGCGCCCCGGCCTCGTACTCGAGGCCAAAATGCGGAATTAAAAAATTTTCCTTACTCGGAAACCGGCGCTACCGCGGACAATGAAAAAACCCGGATCGTTTACCATTAACCTAATGCTAGCAATCAAGAGATAGGGTGAGAAGTATACCGAGTGATCCGAGTCCTCCGGTCTTCTCGTCATCGTCCCGATCTCCCGCGGAAAGTGTAGTCTCCATATCGTCGCCTCCTCGCCGGAAAGGGCACCACATCGCCTTCGTCTTTTACGGGCTCCCGCCTCAATACCGAGGCAACTCGGGCATGAAGCCGGCAACTCGACATGCCCAAGAATTGCTGTAGAATGTAGTGTAGAAACTTTGTCTCTTGGAGTTTATGTAGTTGCCATTGATGGATGGAGGAAGAGGTAAAGAAAATTGGTGCTTTCAATTTTCTAGCAAGAAGAAGATGAAAATGAACTCTCTCATTCTTTTTCTCTCAAGTGAAGGCTCTCCTCATTGTTGCAAGAATGGTGGAGGAATCAATATTAAACCATAACAAGAAGGGAGGTTAGTGTAGGAGAAAAAGAAAGGTGACCATATCCAAAGCATCATGATAACAATCTCACATCAACTTATCATCCATTTCTAATCACAATCAATCCAAGAAAAGGTGATGGAAAAAGAATATAATGATGATGGAAAAGAATGGTATCTAAAGATGCTATCATAACAAATCATCTTACAAATAAACCCTCCACAAAGTGTTATTTGCAAAACTGCAAATAACCCCCTCCATCGGAAAAGTCCGGCCGGGAAAGAACAAAGGAAAACCGGCCGGAACGGAATGCAAACTGGCAACTCCAGAAAACTGGTCCCGTAATAAATTACAGGAAAACCCCGATACTGTGCATACACACCCGCATCTGTATTCCGACCGGATACAAATGCAATGAGACAAAATCTACACTGTACTAAACTAGGACCGGCTTAAGCCAAAGCCGGCTAGTAATATCCGTTCGATCCTGATCCGTGCAATACCGCACGTATCTGATCGAACCCTGCCATATAACCATACGGCCACTAGTACAAACTGTCCGATCCTGATCCGTGCAATACCGCACGTATCTGATCGGACCCTGCCATATCTCCATACGGCCTCTACAGCGTTTCGCCCGAAAGCTTGAGTAACTGTAAGTGTGGTGGACTCTAAAGACTCGTCAATACTATGGCTGTGGATTTAACCACTGGCACGTCAGAGGTATAAGCCAATACGTGACGGGCCACCAGCTATTGACTAAAAGGGACGTCGATGAGGAAGCTCACCCCGACACCCAATTGAGCCTGTCAGTGACAATATCCGTACAGTCCGGTCCGTTCGTCTATGAGTATCGCATGGCGGGCCTAGGGGGTTGGTAAAAGTCAGACCCCCAAAAGCGGTACAAGTCGTGTCGGAGTGTAGCCCAGAACGCCCTGAGATACTACTGGAATACCTACCAGTAAATCTCCTGCCTCGGCCGAGGGCTTTGCGTAATGGCTCTCCTAGACACAGCGCGACCTCACCCCCAATACCGGGAGAGACGAACCCCTGCAGATCCGCTCACTGCCTCCATGTGGCTCGGGACTGTACCCAACTAAAACCTGTTTGCACGACTCCTTTGAGCCGTGGTAGGGTAGTAATCAAAGCACAGTGGGAACTCACACGAGACAAATGACGATCCTCAGGTCGATGAACTAACCTGTACACATGTCACCAGGGAACTGCTATCTGACGTCAGGTAAAAGACCAACTAGCAGGTTCCCGGCGAGTCCTGTCCGGTGTACTCATAACCCAATGAGCACCTGTATACATCTTAGGTGAACCAACTGACACCAGTGGCTTGTGAGACCGGCCACCGCCCCTCGTCGGGGTCTCGACTGTATACACTAGTCTACTAATGGAGTATCGATGCCCAGTCTCGAAACTCCCACGACTAGGGACCTTTTAAGGATGTGCTTGTAGACTACCAGCTCCCACGTATATGATCGCCATCATACTGCTGGCAGTGAAGCAAGAATCCTAGGGGCTCTATCAACGTGTAATAGCGACATGTCAGGTCACCTAAAGCAGTACACGATGATAAAGATAGACCAGATAGCATACTATCATCTCGAGTAAGACTGTCCTACCGGGATAGGTCCTCCCTCAATCATTGCAATCACGTGCCTGTGATCCAATAATTGACTCTGAGGGCACTATCTCCAACAATCTCCCACTTGCACTCAAGGCTAATTATTGCGATGCCGCATACTCACATCCCGTGTGATACCGAACACCCAACTCCTCTACTAGTCAGTCTCACAAAACCCGTTTGCGAAACTATTGCGTTCGAGGAATAGCCTCAGTGAGTGGATCCGCTGTGATGTTTCTTTCTATGTCTCTCTATATCTCAAGTTCGCGGAGAAAACCATCTCCCGAAATGAGCAATACCTGTCTTAGAATGTCTGGATGTCTGATGGGACTTAGCTCATAAATGAACTCCAAATCCAAACTTCATAGACTGTATCGATAACTGAACTTAATCAGTACCCAGCGCCATGCCTCCCTCAGTATTGCCTTGGACCACCTGTCCAAAATACTGCCCCTTGTCAGAAGGAGAACTATAACTCTGACAGCCACTCTGCCATCCATGTCACCTTGGAAGCCTGGAGTGATAACCGTCTCCTAAAGGAGGCTGCCGTTATCATATCCCTAGAACATTCACTTATGTTCTAAAACTGCTTCCGACTGCTCCTCCAGGATTGGATCAATATCAACTTATTGCATCTAGTGCAAGAACAACATCTGGTGTGGTACTTGACATCTCATGATTGACTCAATTGCCTAAGCAAGTGATCTGCCAATCATGAGTATCCCTCTCCCCTTTAGTCTAAAAGACACCTTTAGAGAGGGTGACTCCATCAACTGCAGGTGCACTACCGTGTCAGGAGTCGTCCATTCTAAATACTCATAGAATGCTGTCAAGGTACCCAGATTGGGAAACCACCCAAATCTAGATCTAAAACCATAGATCTAGTAACCAGTATGTCTGATATAATATCCAAGTCCTATGTGGAGAAGACACTGTGTGACGACCAAAGTATAACCGATCGTAGTATAGGAATATCACTTCCTACTACCTTCTCAACAGATCCATCCCCTATTCTGATGACGTCAAACCCATGACTGTCACATCAGAAAACAGATGATCTAACTCCGCTACATCTGCTTTAGTCTATAAATAGACATAAGCCTGATGTCCACCAATGCTTCCGCTGCTCCCACTGACTACGACAACCTTCTGGCAGAGTCATACAGACGTGCACTTCTAAAGCTAGTTTAGAACGACGCTATACTCATCCTCCTGCCGGGTCTCGCAGCCTGGAACAATAGCAATGGTAATTGTGGGTAAACAAGAACTTCCCTGTCACCGTCCTTGAGGCTACCGTAGTACCTCTCGGGTGCCTGAAGTTACCCACCTTATCTGCGGAGTGGCCAATGGAATGTCAAATCAGATTGAATCTTTAGGTTCCTTATCAAATCTTCAGTAATCGTCTGCGGTTCTGGAATCACTTCCAGTTCTACCATACTCCCACTGCTGTTTTTGAAGAAATCCATTTTTAATAAAAACTGTGGCGAGTCTAGAACAATATTGCTATTGTTCATCCAGATGGTAGAAAGTCAACCCTAGTCATCGCCTGGGTCAACCCACAAACAGCCATTACAGAAACGTGCCTTGAGTTGTCCAGTGTCTGGTTTTAATCATAAGCTGGACAACTCCCCGTACCTTAACATCGTTAAGATATGAACTGTTCTATATCCAATATAGAACCAGAGGCACTGATTCAATTGAACCAGATTCAAATCATGCAACTATCTCCAGTGCATGTCAACTAAATGGAAGGAGGTCGATCAGCGTTACTCAACTTAGGAATGCTTCCAATTATGAGTAACCTGAAAGAGAAGCAATCTGTCTTCATCATTACTATCAACTGAATATCATACACAAGTATCTACATCTTCAATCTCTTTGAAGAATCCCGATACTTGCTACACCTGGTACTCTACTCTATTCAAATACCTATAACTCCTCAAAACTTAGACCCTGTGTTTCCACGTAACAGCTGTCTAAAATCTAGAGAAGCCATAAGTAAACCGAATATAGTACGAGCACCAACCCCTCTGTCCTAATGGACACTGGATAACATACAATACTCTGTATAAGTCCGCTGAGTCTAACAACTCTTTCACTGTGCGTCGTAGGTTGAAAACTGTACTTATGGTTAAGAAGAATTACACCGCTGTTCAATGCTCCTTACCTAACCATCCACTGATATAGGTAAATGTCATCGACATAATATCAAAAGGTATATCTCACTCTATGAAAATAGACGTACATATATATCGATTTGAAATTGGTGCACAACAGCGGATATTCAAAACCAAATATTTGCCGACCGGCAAACAACCCAGGTGACTTCCTCAAATATCACCAATTACAACGAATCCCGATATAATGAGGATGATCACCCAATTCCCAATAACTTACTCCCACTCATCATCTGTAAAACCATACAGATGTGAGAATCATACCTGGTAAATACATACCCTGGAGTAAGTGTATAATCGGGAAATCAGTTTTCTATTAACAGTACACAGTGAAACTGAAACATTGAAATGTTTCGTCGGGGTATCCTGGTATTCCTAGTAATGCCTCTACCATTATCCAGATTCACAACTATAACCGTATAATTCTTTGCCACCTCTCCAAATCCCTTTATATGTCTTTAGTCATTACCTTCTGTACACCCCCTTAGGCCAAATGGTTTTCTTCCTTCCCTACCGTTCGGCACCAGCCTATGGTTTGGAAGAAGACTATCCAAAAAGCATAAAGGGTGTACTGTCCTAATCCTAGGAACACTCGCAATGCGAGAGAAGGTGAAGATAAAAGACACCTGAATGTACTTTATTCCTATTTCTCCTGAACCAGAATCCATCCCCGAACTGGAACAAGTTCCTTTCGAGTTCGTATATAACCATACGATGGAGTATCCAATAAAATGGGATCTTCGTAGTGATACGGAGTGTCCTGGAGAAATACAAAGGTGATTTAGGATTGGCGAAGAAATACTTGGTTTGGTCGTGAATAGCAGTCGCATCTTACTTTGCCCTCTTACTAATCCCTTGCTTTGTCTTAACTTAATACCTTCTGTACACCGTTTAGGCTAACTGGTTTTCTTCATTCCCTACCGGTCGGCACCAGCCTATGGTTTAGAAGAAGACTATCCAATTTGCGTAATAGGTGTACTACTCCTAAACCAAGGAGTACTCGCAACCTGAGAGAAGGTGAAAAGAAAAGACAACTGAATAGTCCTATTCGTTTTCTCCAGAACCAGAAACCATCCTCGAAGTCCTTCGAGTTCGTATCTAACCATACGATGGTTTTGTCCAATGGAAGTGGACGTTCGCAGTAATACGGGGTGTCCTGGAGAAAAGGGTAAAAGTAGGAGTGGCAATGAGGTCTGCAACTCTGACAATCCAAAAGCCAGTGTTAAGAAGGTTCGGTCAACTTGGTCACTGAGTCATAGTCTAGGGTCGGGTCAATGGTCGCTGCCAAAGAGAGAGAGAAAAGAAACACTCAGCGTGCACTCTAACCAAGATCAGAATGGTTATCACTTTATCTAATCTGGAAACCTCCCACTGTACCTCAAATTCTCCTCCAAACCTGAAAGAAGAATTAGTCGGGATCACCCGAGGAGTAAACCAACTCATCAGTGGGAATCGGGATCCAACTCTCATCGCATGATAACGTGACGGAATCCACTCACGTCACCACACTCCAGAAGGTATGCGCATATCTGGCAAGTTTCAGTTCTTTTGAAACTCCCGATGTGATTTTTACCCCTAGGACCCAAGTGACCTTGACAATGCCAACATATCAAAGAGTCCTAGTCAAGTTCAGCCCGTCATTATCTTGATTGCATTAAACCCACCCGTACGAGTCCTTGACAATGCCAACATAACCGTACGACTGTCCTAACCAATCCACTTATCCATGCGACAGAAAAGTATTACACAGCTACCGAACACTACGCCTCGGCAATGCACGACATACGTAGCACGAATACTAAGCAATACTAATCTGAAATGACGGAGGGCTACGGATGGTTTTTGGCGAAAAACCTTTTACCGTAATGAACTTGATATCGTTGAAGGAACTGGATAACCTTTTAGAAAATATAGTGACGAAAACCTTTACTAAAGAGGTCACTCCCGGTGAAGGGATCTCGGCTCTTTCCCCGTAGAATGAGGTGCAGGATATTCCAAATGAATACCACGATGCAAAGCAAAAGTAATCGGCTATAGTGAAGTTAATGCCCTGACGCAAACTTCTGTCCAAGGGGTCACTCCCGGTGAAGGGATCTCGGCCCTTACCTCGTCGACTGAGGAGCAGGATATTCCAAATGAATACCACGATGCAAAACAAAAGTGAACGTCCTTGCAATAACAGCTTTTTAAAAAAAAATGTTCCAACAACATCAGAATAGGTTTGTTTATCTTGCATTGATCCGAATCAACGCAGTCCCATCAAATAATCACACCACAAAGAACGAAAATATACTGACGTACGTATATGCCATCCGCATTCGCCACTGGGTCCCGTCATCACCCGTTAGGTTAGCTAACTAACGGCAGAGCGGGGACTGGACTAGCGCGGATGTAAAACATATACAACATCTACTAATATATATACCAATATATAGTATTTCGCTCAAGGCGTGAATAAAACGCAACATCACAGAAATGTACAGCATCACAGAACAATACAGATATCTGGAAGCCCCGGGTTTCACAGAGCCGCTGCTGAAACCCGACGTTCCCCTGGTCGTGTGGATAGCCTGTGCAATGAAATCCTAGACCCCTACGGGTGCGGCAAGTCACCCGCCAAAACCTGAAGCGAGGCAGCCCCCTTCAGCACCGTGAATGGACCACCCAGCACTTCACGGAATCCGGTAACTTGGGCACCCCTCCTGGGTCAACCTGTACCCCCTACGAGTGCGACGAATAGCCCGCCAATCCTAGAGTGAAGCCCCCTCCGTCTCAATGCCATGAGATGCGGGCCCGTTGCCCTCTAGAACCCGGCTATCCGTGCACCCCTCCGCGGGGTAATCCTAGCACAGAAAGTAAAATATACATACACCGGGTACAACGACCGCAACCAGGTCGTGCCCCAAAAGAATAATACAAACAGGCAGTGACGGCAGTCCACATGTCGGACGCTCGCCCCGCAATATCAAATGTACATAATACAACAGCACTGTACTAGCATTGCATCCAGGCTATCCCCACCGACCGATCCGCAACAACACAGCATAAACATAGAACATCAACGTGAAAATCACGTTCGCAAATCCGTCTAACCGGGCTATAGCAGTTAGACCGGATTTACCGATCGAGTGACATTCACGGTCGCAGATATAATGTAAATACTGTGAAAAATGTGTTTAAAATTTTCCGATTGACCAAAAATTAACAAGTGGGCCCCCAAACAAAACTGTAGCACTCACAGAAAACCTGGGCCCAATTTTAATATTCCAAAACCCCTAAAATAAGCCCAGAAGCCCACTGAAAAAAGATGAAGCAATGACCCCACCATCTTGCGGCGGAAGCGCGGCCAAAAGCGGGTTTTGGCCGCCCTTCCGCGGTCGTGGTAAGGGGTCACTGTCTCGTTTTTTCCCAGAGTTCTTAGAACTCCCTGCACATCTTTCTGAGACCACCTGAAAAATTTTTAGACTTCAAAAAATTTCAACAGAAACTGATGTGAAGGAAAAATACGGTTTTTGGAAATTTTGGTCGATCGGAAACGCAAACACATCAAACGAAGCTAGGTAAGGTTAATGGCGTGGCTCTGATACCATGTTGCGCCACGGCAGCGCCCCGGCCTCGTACTCGAGGCCAAAATGCGGAATTAAAAAATTTTCCTTACTCGGAAACCGGCGCTACCGCGGACAATGAAAAAACCCGGATCGTTTACCATTAACCTAATGCTAGCAATCAAGAGATAGGGTGAGAAGTATACCGAGTGATCCGAGTCCTCCGGTCTTCTCGTCATCGTCCCGATCTCCCGCGGAAAGTGTAGTCTCCATATCGTCGCCTCCTCGCCGGAAAGGGCACCACATCGCCTTCGTCTTTTACGGGCTCCCGCCTCAATACCGAGGCAACTCGGGCATGAAGCCGGCAACTCGACATGCCCAAGAATTGCTGTAGAATGTAGTGTAGAAACTTTGTCTCTTGGAGTTTATGTAGTTGCCATTGATGGATGGAGGAAGAGGTAAAGAAAATTGGTGCTTTCAATTTTCTAGCAAGAAGAAGATGAAAATGAACTCTCTCATTCTTTTTCTCTCAAGTGAAGGCTCTCCTCATTGTTGCAAGAATGGTGGAGGAATCAATATTAAACCATAACAAGAAGGGAGGTTAGTGTAGGAGAAAAAGAAAGGTGACCATATCCAAAGCATCATGATAACAATCTCACATCAACTTATCATCCATTTCTAATCACAATCAATCCAAGAAAAGGTGATGGAAAAAGAATATAATGATGATGGAAAAGAATGGTATCTAAAGATGCTATCATAACAAATCATCTTACAAATAAACCCTCCACAAAGTGTTATTTGCAAAACTGCAAATAACCCCCTCCATCGGAAAAGTCCGGCCGGGAAAGAACAAAGGAAAACCGGCCGGAACGGAATGCAAACTGGCAACTCCAGAAAACTGGTCCCGTAATAAATTACAGGAAAACCCCGATACTGTGCATACACACCCGCATCTGTATTCCGACCGGATACAAATGCAATGAGACAAAATCTACACTGTACTAAACTAGGACCGGCTTAAGCCAAAGCCGGCTAGTAATATCCGTTCGATCCTGATCCGTGCAATACCGCACGTATCTGATCGAACCCTGCCATATAACCATACGGCCACTAGTACAAACTGTCCGATCCTGATCCGTGCAATACCGCACGTATCTGATCGGACCCTGCCATATCTCCATACGGCCTCTACAGCGTTTCGCCCGAAAGCTTGAGTAACTGTAAGTGTGGTGGACTCTAAAGACTCGTCAATACTATGGCTGTGGATTTAACCACTGGCACGTCAGAGGTATAAGCCAATACGTGACGGGCCACCAGCTATTGACTAAAAGGGACGTCGATGAGGAAGCTCACCCCGACACCCAACTGAGCCTGTCAGTGACAATATCCGTACAGTCCGGTCCGTTCGTCTATGAGTATCGCATGGCGGGCCTAGGGGGTTGGTAAAAGTCAGACCCCCAAAAGCGGTACAAGTCGTGTCGGAGTGTAGCCCAGAACGCCCTGAGATACTACTGGAATACCTACCAGTAAATCTCCTGCCTCGGCCGAGAGCTTTGCGTAATGGCTCTCCTAGACACAGCGCGACCTCACCCCCAATACCGGGAGAGACGAACCCCTGCAGATCCGCTCACTGCCTCCATGTGGCTCGGGACTGTACCCAACTAAAACCTGTTTGCACGACTCCTTTGAGCCGTGGTAGGGTAGTAATCAAAGCACAGTGGGAACTCACACGAGACAAATGACGATCCTCAGGTCGATGAACTAACCTGTACACATGTCACCAGGGAACTGCTATCTGACGTCAGGTAAAAGACCAACTAGCAGGTTCCCGGCGAGTCCTGTCCGGTGTACTCATAACCCAATGAGCACCTGTATACATCTTAGGTGAACCAACTGACACCAGTGGCTTGTGAGACCGGCCACCGCCCCTCGTCGGGGTCTCGACTGTATACACTAGTCTACTAATGGAGTATCGATGCCCAGTCTCGAAACTCCCACGACTAGGGACCTTTTAAGGATGTGCTTGTAGACTACCAGCTCCCACGTATATGATCGCCATCATACTGCTGGCAGTGAAGCAAGAATCCTAGGGGCTCTATCAACGTGTAATAGCGACATGTCAGGTCACCTAAAGCAGTACACGATGATAAAGATAGACCAGATAGCATACTATCATCTCGAGTAAGACTGTCCTACCGGGATAGGTCCTCCCTCAATCATTGCAATCACGTGCCTGTGATCCAATAATTGACTCTGAGGGCACTATCTCCAACATCATCATGTATCAATCCCAAGAGTTCACTAACTCTTTCTCTGTTTCCAATAAACGAAGCTATGGTCATCTTATCTTTGTGACATTACTGGCAAGTTTTACAAGATGTAAATTCAAACTGATTTAAATATGCATCTAAATATAACTTAGCTAGTCGGGTCGCAGTTGATATGACCTAGTCTACAATGCCTCAAGAAGGATTCGTTCATTTCTGAACTCTTCCTCTTGTGTGTGTTTTGTACGTTAAGAACTGTGGTTTGATTTAGAACATATATGATTTTAGATAACGTGCCTGAACCGATCAACTCTTGATATAAGAAATGTTCAAAACATTATCCACAATACAAAATTATATCCTTCTTTATTAAATAAAGAGACTGATATAATGTTGTATATCATGTTCGGTATCTAATAACATTCGTTCGGAATCAATGTATTTGGTAATACAGGGTGATAACTGCCAACCGCTTTGGCTGCAACAATTGCACCATTTCTAACTCTTAAAACTTTATCACCCGTTCTCAGTTCTCTACCTATCTGTAGCCCATGTAACAGATTACATATATGGGATCCTGATCCGGTATCTCATATCCAGGACGTAAAGGAAACTGAGAAACAGTTCTCGGTAATGAACATACCCGAAGAAGACGCATCATCATGCACTTTCTTCGTTTGGGTGGCATGGGAATCCTGGAAATCCCTAATTTCCAGCTCGATCTTATAACAATTATAAGTTGGAGCGGGACCAACGTTCCCTAGCTCAGTATAACAATCGGGTTCGGTCAATAGATCCATATTATTATTTTGATTAAGGCGTGATATGGTCACTACCTGGAGAGAGGGAAAGAAGAAAACAATCAGCGTATGCTCTTGCAATATTAGATTGGTTATTAATATATCTAATCAGGATGGATCCCACCGTTTTAGTCAAATCTACCTTCAAACCCTAAAAGGAAAGACTAGCCGGGATTAATTACACCTTACAAGTTCGCCAATCTTTGAGCCAGGCCGGTGTTGGTACTTTAAGGGAGGTTCCCCATTCTTTCGCACGGACCTAATTAAAATAAACCTCATTTTCCCAGAGGCATAACCCCGTTAACACCTTTCTAGACACCTACTTGATCGACTAATTATGATGTGTAAAACTCTCCCAGGAGTAACTCTTACTCGTAGTGGGTATCGGGGTCCAACTATCTCATAGAATGTATGCAATCTCATTGCAAATTTCAACACTTAAAATTCCCGATAATATTTTACCCCTAACCTCCTATGACCTTGACAGAGGTCGACAAAGCATAGGCTGCTAGTCAAGTTCAACCCGTCATTTCCTGATTGAACTAAACCCATCCGCACGACCCTTGACGGAGGTCAACAAGGACGTACGACTACCCTAAAACAATCGCATTGTATGCTGCAGATAAGCACTAATCAGCTACCGCACACTACGCCTTGACGGAGGTCAACAAGCGCAACACGAATACTAAATACTACATATCTGAAATGATGGAGGGCTACGACAAGTTTTTAAGAAAACCTTTTGCGTAATGAACTTGATATCGTCGTAGAATCGAGTGATTTATAATAGAGTGTTTGTAGGTTTTTACTAGTTTTGCTAAAGAGGTCGCCCCCGGTGAAGGGATCTCGGCTCTTTCCTCATCGAATGAGATACAGGATATTCACAATACCACTATGCAAAGAAAAAACTATAAAAGCAATCAAAAGACAAACCGAGTTTGTAGCATCTGCTAGTTTCTCTAAAGAAGTCACTCCCGGTGAAGGGATCTCGGCTCTTTCCTTATCGAATAAGGTGCTAGATATTCTACAAGGAATACCGCTATGCAAAGCAAGAACTAGAACTACCAGTTTTCGAGACAAGTTTCTACAACATCTTTAGGTTTCTTTTATTTCATTAATCTCATTAATAAAGTCCCATCATTTAAGTTACCTAAACATCAAAGATAAATACAACGTACGCTTATGCCATCCACATTTGCCTCGATGTCCCCTCGTGCACCGTTAGGTTAGGTAACTAATGGAAGAGCGGGGCAGGGCTAGCGCGGGTGTAAAACATAAGCAATGTTTATATAATATATCGCATATACTATATCCAGTATCTATCTCAACATATACAGTGATCACATCACAGATAAATCGCAGCAGAACACAACATATGAAATATTGGATATACTAGGATTTCCGGGTTTTATTTTAAGCCTGTATAAAACACGGATTCCACGGTCGTGATGAATAGCCAAACCCAAATCCCTAGACCCCTACGAGAGCAGCAAGCAACCCTGCCAATTCTAGAGTTAGGAGACCCGGTCTCGACTCCTTGAGATGGTCTCTCACTGGACCCTAAAACCCGGTTACTTATGCTCCTAGCCTTGGGTCTATCCTAATGCGGAAAGGTAAATAATATACAATGGTGACATCATCCTCAACCTGGAAGTGCCCCAATAAAAGAATATTACATACAATGAATTTTACATGAATGAAAATGAAAAACTCTCATCTCACATAAAACCCCCGGCTATTCAAAACACGACGATCCAATATAACATATCACAGCAACACTTAACATCACATGTCATCAACGTAAGTAAATATGCGTATCCCAATTGTCGTTGACATATAGCACCGAAACCGGCAATACACCGCATATTACACTTACGGTCGCAGAAAAGAAAGTGAAAACTACAACAGTTGGAATCTGCAACCACCTTAGATATCATAAACCCAAAATATCTCATACTTTGGATTTCATGCCTAACAAAATGATTTCCTTAGACATCACTGTAAGTCCACGTTGCGACCCCCGGTTCTTACGGGGAGGCGGAAACGGTATAAAAAACAAATTTTTAGCGCAAGGGGCAACATGGACTAAGCAAAGTCGGGATCTTTACCTAAACTAAAACTAGCATACTTAGCTAAAGAGAGTTAGCTACTCGGATGGAGATGGTTATACCTAAACTCGAACTCCTTCGTCTTCAAGCTCCGATGGTGGTTCGATGGCTCCTTCTCGTTGTCTCCGTACGCCGAAGATAGATCCACTTGAAAGCTCCAACCTTTAGCTCCTTCTTCGTTCTTTGAAGAAACTAGTTCACTTGGTTTGCTAAACCTAGTGAACTAGAATGAGTAGAGAGGAAATAGAATGGGATTTTATCTATGGTTCTTGATTCTCAACTCATGAGACAAGAGAACCATAGATCAAGAGAGGGAGCAAGAGGTTGAGGGTGAGAGCAAGAGGAGAGCTCAAGAACAAGAGAGAGAATGAGCAAGAAAGAATGAGGCTCTCTTTTGTCTCTCACCCTCTCATAATCCAATGTAATCATAACTCATCATATCAATAAAAGTCTTATGTGATGGTTGAAGCAACCATAACCTTATCATGTCATGCACTCATTTTACTCAAATGAACAAGCAAGTAAAAGTCTTTGGCATGAAATGATAACCATGGTTATCATGATGGTCAACTAGTCAAGCCTAGTCAACCGGTCAACAAAGTCAACAAGTCAACAAAAGTCAACAAGTCAACAAAGTCAACAAAAGTCAACAACCAAGTCACCATAATACTTAATTAATATAATAGTTAATCGCATATCATATTCTCATTAGGGTTGAGCAAAAAGTCAAAAAGTCAAAAAGTCAACGGTCAACTGTCAACAACCCTAATGAGAATCCGCTGTCTGTGCCTCCCTGTCAACTGTGCATACACACCCGCATCCGCGTTCCGAGGAACACGAATGCAAACTGGATAAATCCAATCCCATAAGATACAATAGGATCTGGCTTAAATCAAAGCCCGCTAGTGTAAACTGTCCGGACACTGTACGTGCACAAGTGCACGGATGTGACCGAACCCTGTCGCAAAACCATGCGACCTGTCGCAATACCATGCGACCTCTACTCTTTTGCCTAAAAGCGAAAAGCTTTCTGTGTGGGACTCTAAAGACTCGACACTACGCTGGCAGTGGGTTTAACCACAGACCGCAAGCGGCACTAGCTGTGCGTAACGGTCCCCAGGTAATGCCGACAAGAAGACCGACGAGGCGAAACCCATCTGAACTCCTACTGAGCCTGAGTGTGACATTCTCCGTACAGTCCGGTCTGTTCGTCTGATATATCGCATGGCGGGCCTAGGGGGCGGTAAACGTCAGTCCCCCAATAGCGGTACAAGTCGTGCAGGAGTGAAGCCCAAAACACCCTGAGATAACACTGGAAACCTACCAGTATATCTCGTTTGCCCTGGCCAGGGACTACTCGTGTAATGGCTCTCCTAGACACAGCGCGATGTCAACCCCCAATACCGGGAGAGACGAATCCTGTCTAACCGTCACTGCCTCCAAGTGCTTCGGGACTGCACCCAACCACTACCTGTTTGCACGACTCCTTTGAGCCGTGGTAGGGTAGTGATCAAAGTACAGTGGGAACACACTCGAGGCGGAGTGACAGTGTCAAGTCAGCGGACTAAGCTGTACTCATGTCACCTGGGAACTGATAACTGACGATAGGTATAATACCAACTAGTCAGTTCCCGACCAGTCCTGTCCAGTGTACCCGTAACCTAACGAGCACTCGCATACTATCTCAAGTACGACGTACTGACGGCTGTGGGACAGACCGTCTCCCACACTGGGATGAGAAGCGCATGCGCTGGTCTACTCCGGAGTATCGATGCCCTGTCTCGATAGTCCTGCGACCAGGGACCTGCATAAGGATGTGCTTATAGATTACCCAGCCCCACTAGTGTGACGGCCATCATATCGCTGGTAATCAAGCAAAGATCCTAAGGGCTCTACTAATGTGTATAGGCGATATACAAAAATAAACACATGTACACATTGAAGTAGAAACAAACCAAGTAGCATACTACTATTTTGAGCAAGATTGTATATACAAGGTGAATATCCCAAGCATCCATTAAGTAATATACAAACTAGTATGATACAGTAATGGCCTCTAGGGCATATACACTAACAATCTCCCACTTGCACTAAGGCCATGTACTGGCGTATCGAAGACCTATCATCTCGATCAGCCGCTCGAACTGAGTCTGGGGCAAGGCCTTGGTGAATGGATCTGCAGTGTTGTCTTCTGAAGCGACTCTCCGAACCTCGATCTCCTGGCGATCCACGATCTCCCTGATCAGGTGATACCGCCTCAAGATGTGCCTGGATTTCTGATGGGACCTTGGTTCCTTCGCTAAAGCTATAGCCCCGTTGTTGTCGCAATACAGAGGTATTGGATCAACAATGGACGGAACCACCTGAAGTTCTTTCAAGAACTTCCTCATCCAGACAGCTTCTTTTGCGGCATCAGATGCAGCGATGTATTCCGCTTCCATCGTCGAGTCTGCAACGGTTTCTTGTTTGGAACTCTTCCAACACACCGCCCCTCCATTGAGGGTAAAGACAAAACCCGACATGGACTTGGAATCATCCTTGTCACTCTGGAAGCTGGAGTCAGCAAAGGCCTCGATCTGGAGGTCTTTTCCGCCATACACCAAGAACATCTCCTTAGTCCTTCTCAGGTACTTGAGAATGTTCTTTACCGCTATCCAGTGTTTCTCCCCAGGGTTTGACTGATACCGGCTTACCACACTCAGTGCATAAGCTACATCCGGTCTGGTACACAACATCGCATACATTATAGAGCCTACCGCAGAAGCGTAGGGTATAATAGACATGCGATCCCTCTCCAAATCAGTCTTGGGAGACATCTCTTTAGAGAGGGTGATCCCGTGACAAGCCGGTAGGTTACCGCGCTTGGAATCTTCCATACTGAATCTCTTCAGTATGGTGTCGATGTACCTGGACTGTGAAAGTCCTAATATCCTCTTGGATCTGTCACGGTAGATCCGGATACCCAGAATGTACGAGGCATCACCCAGGTCTTTCATGGAGAACCTGTGTGACAAGAACCCCTTGACAGATTGTAGCATAGGAATGTCATTTCCTATTAAGAGAATGTCATCCACGTATAAAACGAGGAATACTACAGTTCTCGCTACAAATCTACTATAGATGCATGGTTCATCTGGATTTTTGATAAAGCCAAATTCTTTGACCGTCTCATCAAAGCAGATGTTCCAACTCCGCGATGCCTGCTTTAGTCCATAGATGGACTTAAGCAACTTGCACACCTTTCCGCTGCTCCCACTCTGAATGAAACCCTCTGGCTGGTCCATATAGACACACTCCTTTAAATTTCCATTTAGAAAGGCTGTCTTTACGTCCATTTGCCAGATCTCATAATCGTGGAAGGCAGCAATGGCAAGAAGGATCCGAATGGATTTCAGCATGGCTACTGGAGAAAAGGTTTCGTCGTAGTCCAAGCCAGGTCTTTGACGAAAACCCTTTGCTACCAGCCTAGCTTTATAGGTCTCAACCTGTCCATCTACACCAATCTTCCTTTTGAAGATCCACTTGCATCCTACGGGTTTTACCCCGTCTGGAGCAATGTCCAACGTCCATACCTTGTTGGTGTACATGGACTCCATTTCGGTCCGCATTGCATCCAGCCATTTCACTGAGTCAACGCTCTGAACGGCCTGCTGGAAGCTAGTAGGCTCATCATAATCTATGATGCAATCCTCTCTATCCCCGTCTATGAGAAAACCGTAGTATCTCTCGGACGGATGAGTCTGCCTACTACTCCTGCGGAGCGGCGTAGGAATGTCCTGTTCTGTTGAACCCTCTGGTTCCACTAAGCTTTCAGTAACAGTCTGTGGTTCTGGAACTTCTTCCAGTTCTATTGTGTTCCCACTTATCTGGGTTTCCAAAAACTCAGTTTCTAAGAAGCGGGCATGCTGAGAAACAAAGACCTTTTGTTCCTCAGCTGAATAGAAAAGATACCCCCTGGAGTTCCTTGGGTATCCCATAAACTTACACTGTACTGAACGTGCCTCAAGCTTGTCCGCATGCTGCTTTTTTACAAAAGCTGGACATCCCCATACCTTAAGATACTTAAGACAGGGTTTCTTCCCAGTCCACATCTCATATGGGGTGGTAGGCACAGTCTTGGTGGGAGCCTTGTTCAAGAGATACGCAGCTGCTTCTAGTGCATATCCCCAGAATGATCGCGGTAACTCAGCGTTACTCATCATGGACCGAACCATATCCAATAGGGTTCGGTTCCGTCTCTCCGATACACCATTATGTTGCGGAGTGTATGGAGGAGTAAGCTGAGAGAGAATACCATTCTCTTTTAAGTAATTCAGGAATTCGGCACTTAAGTATTCTCCACCTCGATCCGATCTTAGAATCTTAATACTTTTGCCGGTCTGTTTCTCTACTTCATTCTTATACTCCTGGAATTTTCCAAAGGCCTCGGACTTATGTTTCATTAAGAAGACATAGCCGTACCTTGAGAAGTCATCCGTAAAAGTAATGAAGTAAGAATGTCCGCTTCGGGCATGTGTAGACATTGGACCACACACGTCACTGTGTACGAGTCCCAAGAGCTCGCTCGCTCTTGCTCCTTGTCCAGTAAACGGAGTCTTTGTCATCTTTCCTTTGAGACAAGATTGACAAGTGGCATATGATTGATATTCGAACGCATTCAAATATCCTTCTGTATGTAACTTAGTCAACCTTCTCTCATTGATGTGACCCAATCTACAATGCCATAAGAAAGTCTGATTCATTTCCGGAGACTTTCTTTTGTGTGTATTCTGGACGTTGAAAATCTGTGGTTGGTTTAACACGTATATACCATTACTCAATGCACCTGACCCAATCAAAACTTGATTAAGGTGAATGTTTACAACATTACTTACAAACGCAAATTCATAACCTTCTTTAGAAACTAAAGATACAGAAATGATATTACAAGTTGCGTTGGGTACAAAAAAGCAATTACGCAAAACCAAAACATGTCCATCTGACATTCCCAGGTGATAGCCCCCCACGGCTTTAGCATCCATGCTAGCTCCGTTCGCAACTCTGAGGGTCATGTCACCTGCCTTCAAAACCCTACGGTTTCTCAACGCCTGCAAAGAATTACAGATATGAGATCCTGATCCGGTATCCAATACCCAGGAAGTAGAGTTTATTGAAAGACAGTTTTCAATAACATACACACCTGAAGCTGAAGCTGCAACCTGCTTCAATTCCTGTGTTCTGGCCTTCCAAGCCCTGCAATCATTCTTCCAGTGTCCTTTCTTATGACAATAGAAGCATTCTTCCTTATCCACAAGCTTCCCCGCTATCTTTGTTGCTTTTGCTTTTCCCTTCGTATCCACTTTACTAACACCGCCCCTTGGTTTGGCGGGGGCTTTCTTCTTCTTTCCCTTGGCTTTCGCCTTGGACCTAGAAGAAGACGATCCTCCTACAAACAAAGTGGATGTTTCCCTACCTTTCTGTAGGGTGCCCTTTGCGCTCCTCAGCATGTTGAGGAGCTCTGAAAGTTCAACCTCTTTTTCTTGTAGGTTGAAGTTCAGTATAAACTGGGCGTAAGTGGAAGGAAGGGACTGAAGAACTATATCCGTATATAGCTCACTCTCCAATGTGATCCCTAGGTCAGCAAGCTCCTCAATGTAGCCGATCATCTTTAGCACGTGCTCGGCTACTGATGATCCGACGGCCATTCTTGTCGAAAATAACTTCTTCGACGCTTCGTATCTTGCGATACGAGATTGCTCTCCATACAGTTCTTTTGTATGAAGCAATATGGATTCCATGTCCATATTCTCATGCCTCCTCTGATGTTCGTTGTCCATCGAGGCAAGCAGGAGGCATTTGGCCTTCGCGCTATCAATCTCCCAAGTCTTACGGATTTCCTTATCCGCGACACTGGAAGTTGGACCAGGGACAGGGGGAGCTTTGGTGGTAAGAAGATACCCCAGCTTGTCATAAGTGATTGCTATCTTGACATTCCTGAGCCAATCTTTGTAGTTTGGCCCTGTCAGTTTGTTTTTATCTAGGAGTAACTTAAGTCCAGTCATGTCGATTTGGTCGCTGCAATTAGGAGAGAGAAGAAGAAACACTCAGCATGATGCTCTTGCAAGTTTAGAGTGGTTTTTAGTTTGTCTAAACAGGATGGCTCCCACTGTTTCTCGAATCCCTCCTCAAACCATAAAGGAAGAATTAGCCGGGATCAATCCCACCACACAATACTTGCTTAACCGTTCAGCCAGGCCGGTGTCGGTACTTCGAGGGAGGTTTTCCAACGCTTTCGCGAAGTTTCTTAATTAAAGAACCTCTTTTCCCTGGGGGCGTAGCCCCGCTAACACCTTTCTAGGCACCTACTAGGTTTATAGCATTGATCGTTTAGTGAGAAATTTCCCGAGGAGTAGCATATACTCACAGTAGGATCGGGATCCAAATATCATCGCGTGACGAAACTGAAGGAATCCTACCAGAATCATCACACTCCAAATGGTATGCAAATCTAGCAAGTTTCAGTACTTATGAAACTCCCGATGTGGATTTTTGCCCCATGCTCTTATGACCTTGACGAAGGTCAACAAATCATAAGTCACATGTCAAGTTCTGCCCGTCATTATCCAGGTTAATTTGAATCCACCCGTATATACCCTTGACGAAGGTCAACAAGGTAATGCGAATGTCCCAAACCAACGCATCTATCTATGCTACATATGAATACCCAATAGCTACCAATCACTATGCCTTGACGAAGGTCAACAAACACAGCTTGAATACTATTGAATATTCATACGAAATGACGGAGGGCTACGAATGGTTTTGGCAAAACCGTGAACGTAGTGAACTTGATTTGGTCGATGGAACGAGATAGCTTTTAAAAGGAGTGGCTCAAGCTCCGCATTTAAAAGTTGGTTTTGAAAAGAACCGAGTGGTTTTTCGAAAGTGTTCCAACGACTTGAACTTGGTTTATTATCTTGCATTAGTTCTTTTAATGCGTGATATTCTTGCATTAGTTCTTTTAATGCGTCCCATCATTTAATCCTACCATTGCAGAAAAAAACCAAAATATGACGTACGCTTATGCCATTCGCATTCGCCACGGGGCCCCGTCATTACCCGTTAGGTTACTTAACTAACGACAGAGCGGGGGCTGGGCTAGCGCGTCTGTAAAACATAAGCAACGCCTAAATAATATCATATATAGATATACTGCAATGATAAACATTTCAGATCACAGATAAATACATTGGATATACTAGGAATCTGTAATTCGTACGAGCCTGTAACGAAAGACAGATTACACGGTCGCGGTGAATAGCCAAAACCCCACCCAAGACCCCTACGGGTGCGGCAAACTACCTGCCAAGTACCCGAAGCGTAGTAACCTCCCTCATCTCCATGAGTAGGCCACTCGACACTTCGGCATACCCGGTAGTTTGTGCACCCCCTCCATGGGTCTATCCTAGGAGCAAAAACAGTAAAAAGAAATTATACAATGACGGCTACAACCCCGACCCGGTTGTGCGGCCACACAAATAATTATTACATCAATTTACAAATTTACATGAATTGCAAGAAAAGAAAACTCTCGTCTCATAACCCCCGGCTATTCACCCGCGACAATCCAACATATTTATATACACATTCCAGCATCAAACACAGATCATGTATAACCCCGACCAATCGACTTATAGCGATTAGCCGACGTTCAATACATGCAAACATCACATATATAACCATCATAGTCAAAGTGCAGTGAAGTTCGGAAAAATACGGAATTATAGGACCCCAAAAGGAAATTTCTTTTCTGGAAAATCTGGGCACATATAATATATTTCAAAAATCCCAAAACCAACACAGACACACACTGCACGAAAAACGATGCAGAGAAGACGACAAACTGCGGCGCTTCCGCGGCACATGCCTCCTCGTGCGGCGGAAGCGCGGCGGTTTGAACGAATTAGGGCAACGTTTTTCTTAGGTGTTCACACAAAACCCTGAGCCGAATTTAGGTATATAAATTTTTTCATTTTGAGCCAAAAAAATTTCAACAGAAACTCAGGTTTTGTAAAAGTTTGGTTTTTGGATTTTTCCGGTTCCGAACTTCGTTACACTTCACTACCAAGCTAGTTTAAGTTTAGTTAGGCTCTGATACCACTGTAAGTCCACGTTGCGACCCCCGGTTCTTACGGGGAGGCGGAAACGGTATAAAAAACAAATTTTTAGCGCAAGGGGCAACATGGACTAAGCAAAGTCGGGATCTTTACCTAAACTAAAACTAGCATACTTAGCTAAAGAGAGTTAGCTACTCGGATGGAGATGGTTATACCTAAACTCGAACTCCTTCGTCTTCAAGCTCCGATGGTGGTTCGATGGCTCCTTCTCGTTGTCTCCGTACGCCGAAGATAGATCCACTTGAAAGCTCCAACCTTTAGCTCCTTCTTCGTTCTTTGAAGAAACTAGTTCACTTGGTTTGCTAAACCTAGTGAACTAGAATGGGTAGAGAGGAAATAGAATGGGATTTTATCTATGGTTCTTGATTCTCAACTCATGAGACAAGAGAACCATAGATCAAGAGAGGGAGCAAGAGGTTGAGGGTGAGAGCAAGAGGAGAGCTCAAGAACAAGAGAGAGAATGAGCAAGAAAGAATGAGGCTCTCTTTTGTCTCTCACCCTCTCATAATCCAATGTAATCATAACTCATCATATCAATAAAAGTCTTATGTGATGGTTGAAGCAACCATAACCTTATCATGTCATGCACTCATTTTACTCAAATGAACAAGCAAGTAAAAGTCTTTGGCATGAAATGATAACCATGGTTATCATGATGGTCAACTAGTCAAGCCTAGTCAACCGGTCAACAAAGTCAACAAGTCAACAAAAGTCAACAAGTCAACAAAAGTCAACAACCAAGTCACCATAATACTTAATTAATATAATAGTTAATCGCATATCATATTCTCATTAGGGTTGAGCAAAAAGTCAAAAAGTCAAAAAGTCAACGGTCAACTGTCAACAACCCTAATGAGAATCCGCTGTCTGTGCCTCCCTGTCAACTGTGCATACACACCCGCATCCGCGTTCCGAGGAACACGAATGCAAACTGGATAAATCCAATCCCATAAGATACACTAGGATCTGGCTTAAATCAAAACCCGCTAGTGTAAACTGTCCGGACACTGTACGTGCACAAGTGCACGGATGTGACCGAACCCTGTCGCAAAACCATGCGACCTGTCGCAATACCATGCGACCTCTACTCTTTTGCCTAAAGGCGAAAAGCTTTCTGTGTGGGACTCTAAAGACTCGACACTACGCTGGCAGTGGGTTTAACCACAGACCGCAAGCGGCACTAGCTGTGCGTAACGGTCCCCAGGTAATGCCGACAAGAAGACCGACGAGGCGAAACCCATCTGAACTCCTACTGAGCCTGAGTGTGACATTCTCCGTACAGTCCGGTCTGTTCGTCTGATACATCGCATGGCGGGCCTAGGGGCGGTAAACGTCAGTCCCCCAATAGCGGTACAAGTCGTGCCAGAGTGAAGCCCAAAACACCCTGAGATAACACTGGAAACCTACCAGTATATCTCGTTTGCCCTGGCCAGGGACTACTCGTGTAATGGCTCTCCTAGACACAGCGCGATGTCAACCCCCAATACCGGGAGAGACGAATCCTGTCTAACCGTCACTGCCTCCAAGTGCTTCGGGACTGCACCCAACCACTACCTGTTTGCACGACTCCTTTGAGCCGTGGTAGGGTAGTGATCAAAGTACAGTAGGAACACACTCGAGGCGGAGTGACAGTGTCAAGTCAGCGGACTAAGCTGTACTCATGTCACCTGGGAACTGATAACTGACGATAGGTATAATACCAACTAGTCAGTTCCCGACGAGTCCTGTCCAGTATACCCGTAACCTAACGAGCACCCGCATACTATCTCAAGTACGACGTACTGACGGCTGTAGGACAGACCGTCTCCCACACTGGGATGAGAAGCGCATGCGCTGGTCTACTCCGGAGTATCGATGCCCTGTCTCGATAGTCCTGCGACCAGGGACCTGCATAAGGATGTGCTTATAGATTACCCAGCCCCACTAGTGTGACGGCCATCACATCGCTGGTAATCAAGCAAAGATCCTAAGGGCTCTACTAATGTGTATAGGCGATATACAAAAATAAACACATGTACACATTGAAGTAGAAACAAACCAAGTAGCATACTACTATTTTGAGCAAGATTGTATATACAAGGTGAATATCCCAAGCATCCATTAAGTAATATACAAACTAGTATGATACAGTAATGGCCTCTAGGGCATATACACTAACAATCACATGCCTGCATTTTAGTCTCGATATTCAAAACACCTTTTAATATCTAGTTGGGTAATTCAACAAGATTCCCGACATCCTGATCGAATGCTCGTCGTACACTTTAGTAGACGGCTGCACCCCCCGATGCCGTCGACGAAGTGCACTAAGGCGAAACACCGCTGCCGCGAGCACCCGAACGGATGCTTTTGGCAACGGAGTTCTCCTACAGTCACTTGGTCGGAGGTATGGGGCGTGGCTATCTAATAAGGTTACCCAGCGAGTATCCGCGTACGCTACGTGATTGCGACGGACTTTTGATCACATCAAAATCCCGTGGCAACCGATCAAATGAGAGTAAATTGCTAGATTTATAACATTCAAATTAGTTATCCCATAACTACTTTTGTGGATTCCAAATATTGTATCCAATCACATGATATCCGGACGACGTTAAACTTTTCGATCGAATCATCAATGTCCCATAATCCCTGTGAGCTCAACACTTGAGCACAGTTTAATAATACCCAGAATATGCCACGGTACCTATGCACCAGCCGTAGAAGGGCAAAGCCAAGCCTCACTCATGTCGCCATGGAACTGCGGCAAACCCTAGGGTATGACCGTGGTTCCGCGATCCAAAAAGGAGAGTTAGGGTTTCATTCTTCTAGAGGGTTCATAGAATTACTTGCATGTTTTTCCGAATACGTTAAACATGGAAAAATGGGTTTTTGACATTCGATCGAACTTTTAAACTTCGCCTAGACAATATATGAATAACCCGAAACATTGTTAAAACTACGAATATGAAACACTCTGAATTGCTTTTAGTGTAAGATTACATCACATGCAAAATTAGCAAAAAGAAACAACACCTGAAACACCAAAACCCAGTCACTTGAACACAGTGAAAATTTCAGGCAAAAACACTAGAAAGTGGTCGGCCCCAACCACCTTGTACTCGGCCAAAATCGGAGCAAACCCTCTGAAATTTTCACTGTGTTCATGATATATCCCATATAACACTCTGTACTTGTTTAAAAAAAATTTTGACAACTTTTTAGAATCGACAGAAACTACATTTTCACGTTTCAAGTTTCGGAGTATTTCGGTTTCGTAATCTTAACAAAATCCGTCTAAATTTCTAGCATGGCTCTGATACCACTAAAGGGTTCCCTAGCACGGCAGCAAGGCTTCAGGAGGCATCTCTCATGCCATATTAAAATTTTTCCGTTCTAGCTAACCCTAACCCTAGAATCGTATACTAGAAATCCGACAAATATAAATGCAAACACTTGGCAACTAAAGTGAACAAGGAATACAACCTTTGTAGACCGGTCCTTCATTTCATTAGCTCCATGTAGTAGTCCCTTCGCTACGATCATGAAGTCCTGGAATCTAGAGAGGCTCCCTTGAAGAAACAAACATGCATGCTTCGAGGCCGTAGATGATCTACGTTAAGGACACAATAACCCAAGTTATCTCTTCACTAATGGTGAGATTAGTGAAGCAAACATCCTAAACAAAATGGCAAGTAGTAGAGAATGATGAAGTATGAAGTGGGCTCACTTTGGTTTTCATATCCTCACAAGTTTTCATCACAAACACAAAAACTAGAAAGCTTCAAATGAGAGGAAGAAGAAGATCAAGTGAGTTGTGATGAATTATCTTGTGGTTAGAAATTCAACCAAGGGTTAAGCATGTCATGCTTAACCCTTGTAGAGAGTTAACCATGAGCTAGGGTTAAAGGTTAGGTCAAAAAATATCTTAAGCTAAACAAAAAGAGTGGACAAAATCAAAGATGCTTACAAGCTTCTACAAGCTTTCAAAAAATATCAACCATGACAAAATCCACGATATTTGAATTACTTAATGATAAAATATAAACCCCAATTTTAACCCTAGCATGGTTTAATCCTCATAAACCCTAGTTGCATTTGTAACCTAGCATGATACATGTAACATATATCACATATATATCAATGTATCCAAAGTGAGAAAAGAAATCTTAAGTTAGCTAATATTAGTTAATGTAATGTAATATATCAAATATATAATTATACATTAAATTATTAAATCAACACTTGATTTAATAATCCGGCTATATCACATATAACCGACTAATATCAAATGTAACAACTTATCGAATCAACACTTGATCCGATAACCCGGCTATATCGCATATAACCGACCGATGTCACAAATCGCGAGAATAAAATACGATATCTCATATCTTATTAATCTCAATCCTGCACATATCTCATATGTGCTCCTACTCCATTTCGCTTAAGCCAGGAAACCTCTGTGTAGGACTCTAAAGACTCGTCAATACGCCGGAAGTAGGTGATGATCATATCAAACACCCACAAGCCGCAAGCGGTCTACTAAACGTAACGGCCACCCGGGAATTGAGCGATCAGAAGATCAACAAGCAAGCCTGCTCACACTCCTGCGAATCCAATCCGTAACACTACCGTACAGTCCGGTTTCTTCGTCTGATATGTCGCATATCTCGTCTAGAGGTGGTAAACGTCAGACCCTGGTAACTCGATAAGTCATGTCGATATGAGGCTCATAACGGGTCGAGAAACTACTAATAACACTTACCAGTATATCTCTGAAGCAGCCCTGGCCAGGGACTTCCTGTTATAGCCAATCGAGCACAGCGCAACATCAACTCCCAATACCGGGAGAGACGAAACCCCTTCTATCACTCATTGCCTCCATGTGACTCAGGATTGTACCCAAAAGCCACCGTTTTTCACGTTCTCTTGAACGTGGTAAGGTGGAAATCAATGCACAGTGGGAATCACACAAGACTCTATGACGATCTCGGGTCTACAGACTAACCTTTACCAGTGTCACCAGAGAACTGCCATCTGACGTGAGGTATAATACCATATGGGAGTTCTCGGCGAGTCCATCCAGTGTACCCAATCTCCACTGAGCACCCGTATACTGTCTCTAATGTCAAACACCAATGGATATGGGATAGTCCATCACCCATCTACATGGGTCGAGAAGCTATACGCTAGTCTACTCTGTTATATTGATGCCCTGTCTCGATATACCCATGACTAGGAATATTTGAAGGATGTACTTAACGACTACTCTGTCCCCACTAGTATGATCTACATCATAGTCCTGGTAGTCAAGTACTCATTCTAAGGGCTTTATCAACATGTCACATAGAGTACATGTTAAGATAAAGAGCAACCAGATAGAATACTATCATGTCGAGCAAGAAAGTCCTCCATGTATATGTCCAAGCATCCACTACAATATACATCGTATGTATAGTAATGGCCTCTAGGGCATACATATAACTAACATAGGAGCGGTCTACTGACTAGACCTAGGTGACCCTAGTTCAAGGGATTGATTGTGCATTTTGTGATTTGTTGAGTCAAGCCTCAAGTCCGTAACTTTTTCAAAACAAACCTTCTTAAAATCGTTCTCACACATCACACGCTACCACGTGCGCTAAACCCGCTTAGTGCATGATCGGCTGGACACGGGATTCTAGTGCCCGTCTTGTCCGCGTCTTTGCTATCGACTTCGAAGTCTGTACTTCTTCATCTTCTATTTCCCCTCCACCGAACACATCTCCCGAAATGGATGGATCTCCATCGGGATTTCACGATACCACCTTGCCACCTGCCGTAGGTGCGCAGAATCCACCGCGCATCTCTCTCCAAGAAAGATGCTATCCCATGCGTGGACCCCTTCCTACTTGTCTGTCTATTCCACCGGCCAATGGAGATAATTTCGAAATTAAACCCCACTTCATCAACTTGTTGTCCAAATTTCACGGGCTTGAATCCGAAGACGCATACGTTTTCATAACCAAATTCGAAAACGTATGTGCAATGATGGGCACAACCCAACTTTCAGGGGATACTATGTGATTACGTCTTCTCCATTTTTTCTTATGTGACCTAGCGGAAAATGGCTTTATAGCACTGTCGCACATTCTATCGCCAAATAGGACGAATTCGTTAAAGCATTCCTTAAGAAATTTTATCCTAATCACAAAACCGTCCGTGTTGGAAACGCGATTAACCAGTTTACCCAACTTCCCAACGAACCATTCTGGAAATATTTTGAGCGGTTTAAGGATCTTCTTCTATAATGCCCCCATCACGGAATCGATAGATGGCAATTTTGCAGAATTATGTATGAAGGCATTAATCCTACCACAAAACAAATGCTTGAAACCGTTTATCAATGCCATTTCATGTCTAAAGGCGATGGCGAAGCTTGGCAATCCTTGGATGATCTCTCTGAACAAACCTTACAGTGGGAAAGCGTTAGACCAACTTCATCTAGGGCAAGTATTCATCAGCTCGATATTTCAATCGCAGTAAAAGCTGAAATAGCTCCAATGCGAAAGAAACTCGACGCTATCGAAAACAAATTCTCATCAACCTCCCTAAACCAAGTTACGCTCCCCAAAATCGTGTGTGGTTGCTGTTTTGACCCATCACTTTTAACCAAAGAATGTCCTTTGAATCCTTCGTCTCAAGGTCATGAACAAACCAATGCTTCTTTTCAGCAACAATTTAGAAATGACCCTTATTCATCCACTTATAATCAGGGATGGAGGAATCACCCTAATTTCGCTTGGAACCAAAACCATTCTCAAAATCAAAATTGGTTCCCAAGCCAAAATAATTATCAAAAGCTTCCTTCACAGCAACAGCAGCCACCACAACAAAATCTGCACCCCTTTCAACCGCAATTTTTTCAAAACCCGGCCAACAACTTTGATCCTTATAATAATATTTCAACGGCCGGGTACCGATAAAAGCTCTGCGCTCGAACGTAACTTAGAAATTTTCATTAAACAATCCACACAAACGATGGCTAATTTAATTTCTTCTATCTAAATGTTAGTGCAACACATTGCTTCCCATAATGAAAGCGTAAAATCGATAGAAGCACAATTTGCACAGTTAAATGCCGCGATGAGCGAGAGAGAGAAATGGAGACTTCTATCTCGACCTCTACCAAATCCCGGCCACTTACAAAGCGCGAATCTCATCCTTCAAAATAATAATGTGAGTGTCATAACTATGTTGAGATCAGGAAGAGTGCTGAATAACAATATTGGTGAACAAGTTTAAGTCAATGATATTGATGAAACCCCGGCTACTACTTCTACTCCTATTTCATCTAATCCTTCCGAGCATATTCTCTGTTTTCCACTAGGCTCGAACCCTCATCCCACTTCCTTGAAGGAATTACCATCTACAACCATCCCAAATCCAATTTTGGGATCCATTCCATCCCCAGAAACTTCTCCTCAAATGTTAGACCCAACCCTTATTGATAAAGCTTCTTTTACAAACAGGTTAAGGGCCAACAGACCAAGTCCCCAAATAGAGAAGAATGTAGAAATTTTTAAGCAAGTTAACATAAATATTCCTCTCCTAGATGCTATCAAAAAAGTTCCTTCCTATGCGAAAATTTTAAAGGATTTGTAGACTAGGAAGATGAAAACTCAAGTAACTAAAAAGGTTTTCTAAGCGAGTAATATGAACAATTATCTTACCCAATTGGTGCCCACAAAATGTAAGGACCCCGGTTGTCGTAAAATCTCTATAACTTTTGGGGGGAAAATATCAATCGTATTCTACTCGATTTAGGTGATAGTGTTAACTTGCTTCCGTATTCTGTTTATAAGCAATTAAGGATAAGAGAGTTGAAACCTACGCATTGCACTCACCAGATGGCCGATCGATCTATCACCCAACCTCATGGTGAGCTAGAGGACATGTTAATCAAAACCGGGGAATTTATATTCCTTGTGGACTTCATAGTTATAGATACACAGCTTGTAGCAAACCCACAGAACTAAATAACAGTGATCCTAGGTCGACCTTTCCTAGTAACTTCAAACACGATAATTAATTGTCGTAATGGTTCAATGAACCTGTCCTTTGGGAAGATGACAATTGAGCTTAATATCTACAAGCTAGGAAGGCAACCCTCTGAACCTTATGCTCATATATGTTTTGTCGAAAAGATAGCTTTCGACAGTTGCGAATTTGAGGAGTTTCACGATTCAGATCTCGACGCCACTAGTGCGTTATTGTTTGATCCTACTATTTGTGATACACGTGAAGACCCTTCTGTCGACCAGTCCACACCTAAATCTGAACCCTTTGACTTGTCGAATGATTTAGTCGAGCTATCCGAGTATCATAACTTCTTTTCCGATGAAATTATCATTCGGAATATCGATGAAAGTTTTGAAGACATTTTTGCCTAAGAACTCGCATTCCTAGAAAATATGGGAGTTGTGATGAATCAACCCCCATCCAAAGAAGTTGAACCGCCATCCCTTCTTCTTATCAAGAACGAGAATGCGAGTATTGCACCACCACTGTTTCGTATCTACCAACCGAGACGTAAACCCAATCGATTACACCTCTTATCTCCCCACTTCTTCACATCTATGATCTTCCACAAACTATATTGTTACATCGATAAAATATTCGAATGGTTGGTGTTGACTTTTGGTCTTTGTAAATCTTTGTATAGACCAATAATTTTACCCCCTCTTATAACTTTAAATACTTAATATTGTTTCACTCAAGTTTGGGGGGGAGAAGAATATTTTAGCTCTTGAAAGAAAAATAAATTTTTACAAAATTGTGAGCCAAAAATAAGTTTGGGAGAGTTTTACACTATCATTAATTCATTTCCCCGTTACTAACTTTCCCTCCAAAGTCTACAGGTTTTAAGCTTAAAAGATGACATCGGTGAGGATATTGCTGCAAATAGTTTTGGGGGAGGTTTGTGCTTATTCTCGCATCATTTTGCATTATACTAAATAATAGCATAATTTTATTTTTGATAATGAAAGTTAGAAAGTGAAAAATATATATGATAGGAAGGAAAAGTTTGTTAGTGTATATGCCCTAGAGGCCATTACTGTATCATACTAGTTTGTATATTACTTAATGGAAGCTTGGGATATTCACCTTGTATAAACAATCTTGCTCAATATAGTAGTATGCTACTTGGTTTGTTTCTACTTAAATGTGTACATGTGTTTATTTTAGTATATCACCTATACACATTAGTGGAGCCATTAGGATCTTTGCTTGATTACCAGCGTTGTGATGGCAGTCACACTAGTGGGGGCTGGGTAATCTATAAGCACATCCTTATGCAGGTCCCTAGTCGCAGGACTATCGAGACAGGGCATCGATACTCCGGAGTAGACTAGCGTATGCGCTTCTCATCCCAGTGTGGGAGATGGTCTGTCCCACAGCCATCAGTACGTCGTACTGGAGATAGTATGCGGGTGCTCGTTGGGTTACGAGTACACTGGACAGGACTCGTCCGGAACTGTTGGTTGGTACTATACCTATCGTCAGTTATCAGTTCCCAGGTGACATGAGTACAGCTTAGTCCGCTGACTTGACACTGTCACTTCGCCTCGAGTGTGTTCCCACTGTACTTTGATTACTACCCTACCACGGCTCAAAGGAGTCGTGCAAACAGGTAGTTTTTGGTTGCAGTCCCGAAGCACTTGGAGGCAGTGACGGTTAGACAGGATTCGTCTCTCCCGGTATTGGGGGTTGACATCGCGCTGTGTCTAGGAGAGCCATTACACAAGTAGTCCCTGGCCAGGGCAAGCGAGATATATTGGTAGGCTTCCAGTGCTATCTCAGGGTGTTCCGGGCTTCACTCCGACACGACTTGTACCGCTATTAGGGGACTAACGTTTACCGCCCCTAGGCCCGCCATGCGATGTATCAGACGAACAGACCGGACTGTATAGAGATTGTCATATTCAAGCTCAGTAAGAGTTCAGATGGGTTTCACCTCGTCACTCTTCTTGTCGGCATCTACCTGGGGGCCGTTACGCACAGCTAGTGCCGCTTGCGGTCTGTGGTTAAACCCACTGCCAGCGTAGTGTCGAGTCTTTAGAGTCCCACACAGAGAGCTATTCGCCTTTAGGAAAAAGAGTAGAGGTCGCATGGTTTTGCGACAGGTCGCATGGTTTTGCGACAGGGTTCGGTCACACCCGTGCACTTGTGCACGTTTAGTGTCCGGACGGTTAACACTAGCGGGCTTTGGTTTAAGCCAGATCCTAGTATACGATTTGGGATTGGTTTTATCTCGTATGTATTCGTGTTCCTCGGAACGCGGATGCGGGTGTGTATGCACAGTTGACAGAGAGACATAGGCAGGGGATTCTCATATGGGTTGTTGACTGTTGACTGTTGACTATTGACTTTTTGCTAAACCCTAATGAGAATATGAAATATAATTAACAATAATATTAATTAAGTATTATAGTGACATGGTTGTTGAGGGGTTGACTTTATTGACTTGTTGACTTTGTTGACCGGTTGACTAGGTTGGACTAGTTGACCATCATCATGACAATAGCTATCATTTCATGGCAAAGACTTTTGCTTGCTTGTTTCTCTTGTGCAAAATGAGTGCATGAAATGATATGGCTATTTTGACTTAAACCATCACGTAATACTTGATTGCTATTATTTTTTATGATGAATTTGGATTATGAGAGCCAAGAGGGGAAAAGTCTTTCTCATTCTCTCATTTCCTTTCTCTCTCTTGCTTGAGCTCTCCCTCTTCCTCTTGCTCTCTCTTGTCTATGGTTCACTTGTCTCATGTGTTGAGAAGCAAGAACCATAGAGAAAAATCCCAACACACTCTCCTCTACTCACTCTAGTTCACGAGGTTTAGCAAACCAAGTGAACTAGTTTCTTCAAAGTTCGAAGAAGAAGCCAAAAGTAGAAGCTTTCGGGTGGATCGATCTTCGGCGCAAGGAGACGACGGGGTGAAGCCGATCCGTACACCATCAAGAGTTGAAGACGAAGGAGTTCAAGAAAGAAAGGTATAACCCCCTAACTGAGTAGTTAACAACTCCTAGTTAGGTTGTTAGATAGATAGTTTAACAAAGATTCGGTTTGAGTCCATGTTACCATCTCCAGAAAAATTGTTTTTCATCATTTCCACAAGCCCGTAAGTATCGGGAGCGGTAGCATGGACTTACAGTGGTATCAGAGCCAGGTTAAACACTATCTAACATGTTCGCAAAGTTAGTAGAAATTCGATCGGAGAAAACGTCGCGAAATACACCCGGAAATCAAACTTGCTGTCGATTTTTAAAGTGCTGTAAAAATAATAAATCATGCTTCAAAAATCGACTCAGGGTTTTTATAGTGTACTGCAGAAAAACGATCCACAGATCCCATCAAAGCGCCGCGGAAACGCGGCGGAGCTTGCTCCCGCCGCGGTTCCACGGCCGATTTTACTCGGCTGTGGATCGTCTTCACTGTAGAATACTCTATGGGGTATTTTGGAATTTTTGGGATATGTTTTTTCTGCCCTGATTTTCCAGAAAGAAAAATTTGTTTTGGGGGCTTGAAAAACCGTATTTTTATCGAACTTCTAAAGACTAAGGCTAACGGGTTTATATCTGTGATGTGATATTTGTATTGAACGTCTGCTAATCGCTATATGTCGATTAGTAGGAGTTACACAAATCTGTGATCTGTAATGTTGATGGTATGTGTATATGAATTCATTGGATTGTCGCAGGTGAATAGCCGGGGGTTGTGAGATGAGAGTTTTCTTTTCTTTCAATTCATGTAAATTTGTAAATTGATGTAATATTATTTATATGGCCGCACAACCGGGTCGGGGTTGTAGCCGTCATTGTATAATTTCTTTTTACTGTTTTTGCTCCTAGGATAGACCCATGGAGGGGGTGCACAAACTACCGGGTATCCCGAAGTGCCGAGTGGCCTACTCACGGTGTTGAGGGAGGTTGTTTCTCTTCGGGTACTTGGCGGGTAGTTTGCCGCACCCGTAGGGGTCTAGGATGGGGTATTGGCTATTCATCGCGATCGTGTAATCCGCTTTTCGTTACAGGCTCGTACGAATTGCGGATTCCTAGTATATCCAATGTGTTCATCTGTGATCTGAAATGGCTATCATTGCAATATATCTATGTATGATATTATTTAAGCATTGCTTATGTTTTGCAGCCGCGCTAGCCCAGCCCCCACTCTGTCGTTAGTTAAGTAACCTAACGGGTAATAACGGGGCCCTGTGGCGAATGCGAATGGCATAAGCGTACGTCATATTTTGGTTGTTTTCTGCAATGGTAGGATTAAATGATGGGACGCATTAAAAGAACTAATGCAAGAAAAACACGCATTAAAAGAACTAATCCAAGAAAAATAAACCAAGTAAAAGTCGTTGGAACACTTTCAAAAAACCACTCGGTTTCTTTTCAAAATAACTTTTAAACGCGGAGCTTAAGCCACTCCTTTTAAAAGCTATCTCGTTCCATCGATTATATCAAGTTCACTACGTTCACGGTTTCGCCAAAACCATTCATAGCCCTCCGTCTTTTGACATGGATGGTCAATAGTATTCAAGCTATGTATGTTGGCCAAAGTCAAGGCATAGTGATTGGTAGCTATTGGGTATTCATGTGCAGCATAGATAGATGTGTTGTTTTGGGGCAGTCGTACAACCATTTTGGCCAAAGTCAAGGGTAAGTGCGGATGGGCTCAAATTAACCTGGAGAATGACGGGTAGAACTTGACATGTGACTTATGATATTTTGGCCAAAGTCAAGGTCATAAGAGAATGGGGCAAAAATCCACATCGGGGGTTTCAAAAGAACTGAAACTTGCTGGTGTTGCATACCATTTGGAGTGTGATGATTCTGGTAGGATTCCTTCAGTTTCGTCACGCGATGATATTTGGATCCCGATCCTACTGTGAGTTTATGCTACTCCTCGGGAAATTTCTCACTTAACGATCAATGCTATAAACCAAGTAGGTGTCTAGAAAGGTGTTAGCGGGGCTACGCCCCCAGGGAAAAGTGGTTCTTAAATTAAGGAACTTCGCGAAAGCGTTGGAAAACCTCCCTCGAAGTACCGACACCAGCCTGGCCGAACGGTTAAGTAAGAATTGTACGGTGAGATTGATCCTGACTAATTCTTCCTTTTTGGTTTGAGGAGGGATTCGAGAGACAGTGGGAGCCATCCTGTTTAGACAAATTAAAAACCACCCTAAACTTGCAAGAGCATCATGCTAAAGCGTTTCTTCTCTCTCTCCTAATTGCAGCGACCAATCATCATGACCGGACTTAAGTTATTACTAGATAAAAACATACTGACAGGGCCAAACTACAAAGATTGGCTTAGGAATGTCAAAATGGCAATCACTTATGACAAGTTGGGGTATCTTCTTACCACCAAATCTCCCCCTGTCCCAGGACCCACCTCCAGCGTCGCGGATAAGGAAATCCGTAAGACTTAGGAGATCGATTGCGCGAAGGCCAGGTGCCTCGTGCTTGCCTCTATGGACAACGAACATCAGAGGAGGCACGAGAATATGAACCTCGAATCCATATTTCTCCATACAAAAGAACTGTATGGAGAGCAATCTCGTATCGCAAGATACGAAGTGTCGAAGAAGTTATTTTCGGCAAAGTTGGCCATCGGATAATCGGTAGCGGAACACGTGCTTAAGATGATTGGCTTCATTGAGGAGCTCTCGGAATTTGGGACCACGTTAGAGAACGAGCTCTATACGGACTTGATTCTCCAGTCCCTTCCTTCTACTTACGCCCAGTTTATCCTGAAGTTGAAATTTCAAGAAAAAGAAGTTGAACTTTCAGAGCTCCTCAACATGCTGAGGAGTGCAGAGGGCACCCTAAAGAAAGGTAGGGAAACATCCACTTTGTTTGTAGGAGGATCTTCATCTTCTAGGTCCAAGGAAAAAGCCAAGGGAAAGTAGAAGAAAGCCCCCGCCAAACCAAGGGGCGGTGTTAGTAAAGTGGATACGAAGGGAAAGACAAAAGCAACAAAGGTAGCGGGAAAGCTTGTGGATAAGGAAGAATGCTTTTTCTGTCATAAGAGTGGTCACTAGAAAAAAGATTGCAGGGCTTGGAAAGCCAGAAAACAGGAACTGAAGCAAGTTGCGGTTTCAGTTTCAGGTGTGTATGTTATTGAAAACTGTCTATCAATAAACTCTACTTCCTGGGTATTGGATAACGGATCAGGATCTCATATCTGTAATTCTTTGCAGGCGTTGAGAAACCGTAGGGTTTTGAAGGCAGGTGACATGACCCTCAAAGTTGCAAACGGAGCTAGCATGGATGCTAAGGCCGTGGGGGACTATCATCTGGGAATGTCAGATGGACATGTTTTGGTTTTACGTAATTTCTTTTTTGTACCCAACGCAACTTGTAATATCATTTCTGTATCTTTGATTTCTAAAGAAGATTATTGATTTGCGTTTGTAAGCAATGTTGTAAACATTCACCTTAATCAAGTTCTGATTGGGTCTGGTACATTAAGCAATGGTATATACGTATTAAACCAACCACAGATTTTCAATGTCCAGAATACACACAAAAGAAAGTCTCCGGAAATAAATCAGACTTTATTATGGCATTGTAAACTGGGTCACATCAATGAGAGAAGGTTGACGAAGTTACATACAGGAGGATATTCGAATCCGTTCGAATATCAATCGTATGCCACTTATCAATCCTGTCTCAAAGGAAAGATGACAAAGACTCCGTTCACTGGACACTGAGTAAGGGCGAGCGAGCTCTTGGGACTCGTACACAGCGACGTGTGCGGTCCAATGTCTACACATGCGCGAAGCGGTTATTCTTACTTCATTACTTTTACGGATGACTTTTCAAGGTACGGTTATGTCTTCTTAATGAAACATAAGTCCGAAGCCTTTGGAAAATTCCTAGAATATAAGAATGAAGTAGAAAAACAAATCGGAAAAAGTATCAAAATTCTAAGATCGGATCGAGGTGGTGAATACTTGAGTGCCGAGTTCCTGAACTATTTAAAAGAGAACGGAATTCTCTCTCAGCTTACTCCTCCATACACTCCGTAACATAACGGTGTATCGGAGAGACGGAACCGAACCCTATTGGATATGGTACGGTCCATGATGAGTAACGCTGAGTTACCGCGATCATTCTGGGGATATGCACTAGAATCAGCTGCATATCTTTTGAACCGAGTTCCAACTAAGACTGTGCCTACTACACCATATGAGATGTGGTGTGGGAAGAGACCCTATCTTAATCACATTAAGACATGAGGAAGTCCAGCTTTTGTCAAAAAGCAGCATGCGGACAAGCTCGAGGCACGCTCAGTACAGTACAAGTTTGTGGGATATCCAAAGAACTCCAAGGGATATTTCTTCTATTGCGAAGAGGAACAAAAGGTTTTTGTTTCTCGGCATGCCCACTTTCTAGAACACCAGTTCTTGGAAAGGGAAATTAGTGGGAGCGCGGTAGAACTGGAAGAAATTCCAGAGCCACGAGTTATTACTGAAAGCTTAGTAGAACCAGAGTGTTCGGAAGATCATGACATTCTTACGCCGCTCCGCAGGAGTAGTAGGCAGTCTCATCCACCCGAGAGATACTACGATTTTCTCATAGACGGGGATAGAGAGGTTTGCATCATAGATTATGATGAGCCGACTAGCTTCCAGCAGGCCATTCAGAGCGTTGACTCGGTAAAATGGCTGGATGCAATACGGACCGAAATGGAGTCCATGTACACCAACAAAGTATGGACGTTGGACGTTGCTCCAGATAGGGTAAAACCTGTAGGATGCAAGTGGATCTTCAAAAGGAAGATTGGTGTAGATGGACAAGTTGAGACCTATAAAGCTAGACTGGTTGCAAAGGGTTTTCGTCAAAGACCTGGTTTGGACTATGACGAGACCTTTTCTCCAGTAGCTATGCTAAAATCCATTCGGATCCTTCTTGCTATTGCTGCCTTCCACGATTATGAGATTTGGCAGATGGACGTAAAGACCACTTTTCTAAATGGAAATTTAGAGGAGTGTGTCTATATAGACCAGCCAGAGGGTTTCATTCAGAGTGGGAGCAGCGGAAAGGTGTGCAAGTTGCCATCTACGGACTGAAACAGGCATCGCGGAGTTGGAACATCTGTTTTGATGAGACGGTCAAGGAATTTGGCTTTATCAAAAATCCAGATGAACCATGCATCTATAGTAGATTTGTAGCGAGAACTGTAGTATTCCTCGTTTTATACGTGGATGACATTCTCTTAATAGGAAATGACATTCCTATGCTACAATCTGTCAAAGGATTCTTGTCACACAGGTTGTCCATGAAAGACCTGGGTGATGCCTCATACATTCTGGGGATCCGGATCTATCGTGACAGATCCAAGAGGATACTGGGACTCTCACAGTCCAGGTACATCGACACCATACTGAAAAGATTCAGTATGGAAGATTCCAAGCGCGGTAATCTACCGGCTTGTCACGGGATCACCCTCTCCAAAGTGATGTCTCCCAAGACTGATTTGAAAAGGGATCGCATGTCTATTATACCCTACGCTTCTGCGGTAGGCTCTATAATGTATGCGATGTTGTGTACCAGACCAGATGTAGCTTATGCACTGAGTGTGGTAAGCCGGTATCAGTCAAACCCTGGGGAGAAACATTGGATAGCAGTAAAGAACATTCTCAAATATCTGAGAAGGACTAAGGAGATGTTCTTGGTGTATGGCGGAAAAGACCTCCAGATCGAGGCCTTTGCTGACTCCAGCTTACAAAGTGACAAGGATGATTCCAAGTCCATGTCGGGTTATGTCTTTACCCTCAATGGAGGGGCGGTGTGTTGGAAGAGTTCCAAACAGGAAACCGTTGCTGACTCGACGATGGAAGCGGAATATATCGCTGCTGCAGATGCCGCAAAAGAAGCTGTCTGGGTAAGGAAGTTCTTAACTGAACTTCTGGTGGTTCCGTCCATTGTTGATCCAATACCGCTGTATTGTGACAACAACGGGGCTATAGCTTTAGCAAAGGAACCAAGGTCCCATCATAAGTCCAGACACATCTTGAGGCAGTATCACCTGATCAGGGAGATCGTGGGTCGCCAGGAGATCGAGGTTCGTAGAGTTTCTACGGAAGATAACACTGCTGATCCACTCATAAAGGCCATACCCCAGACTCAGTTCGAGCGGCTGATCGAGATGATAGGTCTTCGATACGCCAGTACATGGCCTTAGTGCAAGTGGGAAATTGTTAGTGTATATGCCCTAGAGGTCATTACTGTATCATACTAGTTTGTATATTACTTAATGGAAGCTTGGGATATTCACCTTATATAAACAATCTTGCTCAATATAGTAGTATGCTACTTGGTTTGTTTCTACTTAAATGTGTACATGTGTTTATTTTAGTATATCACCTATACACATTAGTGGAGCCCTTAGGATCTTTGCTTGATTACCAGCGTTGTGATGGCAGTCACACTAGTGGGGGCTGGGTAATCTATAAGCACATCCTTATGCAGGTCCCTAGTCACAGGACTATCGAGACAGGGCATCGATACTCCAGAGTAGACTAGCGTATGCGCTTCTCATCCCAGTGTGGGAGATGGTCTGTCCCACAGCCATCAGTACGTCGTACTGGAGATAGTATGAGGGTGCTCGTTGGGTTACGAGTACGCTGGACAGGACTCGTCGGGAACTGTTGGTTGGTACTATACCTATCGTCAGTTATCAGTTCACAGGTGACATGAGTACAGCTTAGTCCGCTGACTTGACACTGTCACTTCGCCTCGAGTGTGTTCCCACTATACTTTGATTACTACCCTACCACGGCTCAAAGGAGTCATGCAAACAGGTAGTTTTTGGGTGCAGTCCCGAAGCACTTGGAGGCAGTGAAGGTTAGACAGGATTCGTCTCTCCCGGTATTGGGGGTTGACATCGCGCTGTGTCTAGGAGAGCCATTACACGAGTAGTCCCTGGCCAAGGCAAGCGAGATATACTGGTAGGCTTCCAGTGCTATCTCAGGGTGTTCTGGGCTTCACTCCGACATGACTTGTACCGCTATTAGGGGACTGACGTTTACCGCCCCTAGGCCCGCCATGCGATGTATCAGACGAACAGACCGGACTGTATAGTGATTGTCACATTCAGGCTCAGTAGGAGTTCAGATGGGTTTCACCTCGTCAGTCTTCTTGTCGGCATCTACCTGGGGGCCGTTACGCACAGCTAGTGCCGCTTGCGGTCTGTGGTTAAACCCACTGCCAGCGTAGTGTCAAGTCTTTAGAGTCCCACACAGAGAGCTATTCGCCTTTAGGAAAAAGAGTAGAGGTCGCATGGTTTTGCGACAGGTCGCATGGTTTTGCGACAGGGTTCGGTCACACCCGTGCACTTGTGCACGTTTAGTGTCCGGACGGTTAACACTAGCGGGCTTTGGTTTAAGCCAGATCCTAGTGTACGATTTGGGATTGGTTTTATCTCGTATGTATTCGTGTTCCTCGGAACGTGGATGCGGGTGTGTATGCACAGTTGACAGAGAGACATAGGCAGGGGATTCTCATTAGGGTTATTGACTGTTGACTGTTGGCTATTGACTTTTTGCTAAACCCTAATGAGAATATGAAATATAATTAACAATAATATTAATTAAGTATTATAGTGACATGGTTGTTGAGGGGTTGACTTTGTTGACTTGTTGACTTTGTTGACCGGTTGACTAGGTTGGACTAGTTGACCATCATCATGACAATAGCTATCATTTCATGGCAAAGACTTTTGCTTGCTTGTTTCTCTTGTGCAAAATGAGTGCATGAAATGATATGGCTATTTTGACTTAAACCATCACGTAATACTTGATTGCTATTATTTTTTATGATGAATTTGGATTATAAGAGCCAAGAGGGGAAAAGTCTTTCTCATTCTCTCATTTCCTTTCTCTCTCTTGCTTGAGCTCTCCCTCTTCCTCTTGCTCTCTCTTGTCTATGGTTCACTTGTCTCATATGTTGAGAAGCAAGAACCATAGAGAAAAATCCCAACACACTCTCCTCTACTCACTCTAGTTCACGAGGTTTAGCAAACCAAGTGAACTAGTTTCTTCAAAGTTCGAAGAAGAAGCCAAAGGTAGAAGCTTTCGGGTGGATCGATCTTCGGCGCAAGGAGACGATGGGGTGAAGCCGATCCGTATACCATCAAGAGTTGAATACGAAGGAGTTCAAGAAAGAAAGGTATAACCCCCTAACTGAGTAGTTAACAACTCCTAGTTAGGTTGTTAGATAGATAGTTTAACAAAGATCCGGTTTGAGTCCATGTTACCATCTCTAGAAAAATTGTTTTTCATCATTTCCGCAAGCCCGTAAGTACCGGGAGCGGTAGCATGGACTTACAAAGTTTAAGAAAGGCAAGAAAATTAGATGTTTTATAATGAAACTAGTAATAGGTTGTCATGAGCTGTTGTCCCAAGGGTTAGTAAGACAAAGGGAATCACTAATATGAGGATAGAAATAAGTCTGAAAACAGTCCTTATTCTTGAGTCCAAACATCCGAACGTTGATACCCTATTATACGCACTTTCACACATCTTGAAACTTGGGATAGTAGAGGATATCTTGAAATGCTCTTGTCTAAAAGCCTTAGTATGAAGGAAAATAAATATATAAACAAAAATATAAATGGAAAAAATGATGAAGAAAAATGAACACTGGTTTCGTAATTACATAAGGCAGCATATAGCGAGGGTGCTTTATCACCTAGTGCCTTAAACCTACTGGTTTGGGAGCCATTGCTAAGTCTTAGGTGTTGCAAGACAAGGATATTACAAATTACGCCTAAAAGAGTGAGCACATTTGGTAATCGGTTGGTTAGTATCTCAAGAAGTATTAACGGTCGCATGAAGAATGTGTGAGCAATTCCATCTGAAACATTCACCGACTAAAAAGTACTAAGAAAGATGGACAAGAGTATGATAGCTTGAATTGAATTCTCTAAGTGTAGGGATGTATTTTACATATATGTAGGGGTATATGATCGATGTTTGGAAGAAAGGTAGGGAGGAAGACTAAAGGCTGTGTTTTATTGAGGGATGATGTGATTTCTGACATCTTTTAATGACCATTAAGATAGGACTCATGGCTACTAAAAAGCTAGTGTAGTTTGAAACTCTTATTTTCAAGTTCTTTATTTTATATTTTCTTTATCTTTGTATGTAACTTTCATCATCATTCTTTTATTATGGGGTTTTGTGGGCGTAATCCGCTGAAAACCCTCAGCAGACAACACTCCTCCTATTTGGGACACCTAGAGATTTAAAGCCTTGTTGCACGTGTTCAGTGCAATCATGTTACCTACGAAAGTGTGCTAGGTTTTTCTTTTTCTTCTTCTATTTAATAACTAGTTTGCTCGGGACGATCAAAACTAAGTTTGGGGGTATTTGATTAGTATAAAATATTGCACGTTTTAATGAATATTTCCCCCACTGTTAATAAGTTCTAAAAGGTGTTTATTGTAATTATAGAACATATGAGGGTTTATGTGTAAAAAGTTTATTATCATATGTTTCTACATTATAATTAACATAATGAGGGAAAATACATGCATATAATATTTATATGAAATCTTTGTAATTAAATTATGCATATCATATCAAATATTTCTAATCAATATTCTTAACATATAATATCATATAAAATTGTTAGGATAATATCTCAAAAATACCAAATACTACTAACACTATGACTTGAGATATTGTGTAGATATTAGATCAGGTCTGGAATCCAAGAGATCCGAGATGTCGAAATCAAATCTGCCGAATTATGGAAGCAAATCGTAAAATTTAGCAACGGCAGAGACTCAGAGCATTATTCTCAAAATACATATATCTAAGGGATCTCCACATGTCAACAGAAGATAGCATAAAAAATTCCAAGTCCTGATTCCACTATAACACCACGGTTGGGCGGCCAAATGATGATTTTTGCGGTAGATCCGCGGCGGATCTAGAGCCGTAGGATTTGAAATTTTGTGGCTAGGATTTTAACAACGTATATTCACTCAGGGAATCGAAGGTTTCTAGTTTCTATGACTATAAAGAGGACCGAGATCTTCACACCAAAACTCATCAATCCGAAGTGATCAAGAGGTCCAAAGCGATCCACGCATCTAGGTGATCATCAGCCAGTCATCTACCTCCAACAAGAGAGAGAGCGAGAGCAAAAACTAGGGTTCTTTGTAATCTACATTCTACAGAGAGTTGTATGAAATAGTTGATTAATAAAGGTAGATCTTAGTTTATTTCTTTTCGCATTTACTTTCTTAATCATATTTTCTTTTTCATCTTTTCTTCTATCTCAAAACATGAGTGAGTAATTCCTAGCTTTCTAGGGTTCGTAGGCTAGGGTAGATAAATGGATGATAAAATCATTTAACCTCTTTTATACATTTTAAAGTCTATAAAATTTACCAAAACAAATGTTAACATCCTTATCGGGCGCGCTACTAATCTTTTGCTAACCACGATTCGAGATCTGTTCAACACTTGTTTTGTTAAGGGCTAGACATGAATAGAGATCAATGCAAGGATAAGTGTTAAGAGTAGGGAAACCTTAGTTTCTTCCAAAAGAACCCTAATCTACATTCATCACTATTGATCTAGTTTTAAACTATTAAAAGATAAAAGGGGTCATTTTTAATATGTCGTCCATTACTACTAAGTCCTATGAACCCTATAAACCTCTTCTTTATAAATATTACATCCGTAGTATATCCGTAACTACAACCAATTCTTGTTCTTCTATCAACTCGTCTAAAGAAAGAAAAAGATTCACCTTTCTCTGCGAATGACCCGTACTCATCGCGGTTGGCTACTAGCGACACCTTCTTGATTGCGGTTACTTTACGAACACTTTTTGACGATCAATCAGGTGGTCGGGTATTCCTAGTAATGCCTTTTCCACTATCCATATTCATGACAGTAGCTGTATATTTTCTTGCCCTCACTCCAATCCTTTTATATGTCTTTACTTTTTACCTACTGTACACCATTCGTAGGCTAATTGGTTTTCTTCCTTCCCTACCTTTCGGCACCAGCCTAAGGTTTGGAAGAAGACTATCCAATAAGCGTAATAGGTGTACTCTCCTAACACTAGGAGCCCTCGTAACCTGAGAGAAGGTAAAGTGAAAAGACAACCGAATAATCCTATTCAATTTCTCTCGAACCGAAAACTATCCTCGAACTGAAATAAGTTCCTTCGGGTTCGTATATAACTATACGATGGCACATCCAAGTAATATGGATCTTCGTAGTGATACGGAGTGTTCTGGAGAAGTGCAAAGGGGAAGTAGGAGTGGCAGGGGTATATGCGGCATCGTCGTGAATGATAGTAGTCGCAATTTCCTTTGCCCTTACCCTAATCCCTATCTATGTATTTAGTTATTACCTTATATACACCACACTCAGGCTAATTGGTTTTCTTCCTTCCCATACCCTTCAGCACCTTCCTATGGTTTGGAAGAAGACTATCTAATAAGCATAATAGGTGTACTCTCCTAACACTAGAAGCCCTCGCAACCAGAAAGAAGCTAAAGTGAAAAGACAACCGAATAATCCTATTCAATTTCTCCCGAACCGGAAACCACCCTTGAACTGAAACAAGTTCCTTCGAGTTCGTATGTAACTATACGATGGCATATCCAAGAAATATGGATCTTCGTAGTGATATGGAGTGTTCTGAAGAAATGCAAAGGGGATGTAGGAGTGGCAATGATATATGCGACTTAATAACAATCCAAAAGCCAAAATATTTTAAGAAGGTTCGGTTAACTTGGTTCATATGTTTTAGTTAAGGGTTAAGCCATGGTCCCTGCCAAAGAGAGAGAGAAAAGAAACACTCGGCATGCACTCTAACCTAGATTAGATTGGTTAATCACTTTATCTAATCAGTATGGCTCCCATTGTTTCCTCGAATTCTCCTTCAAACCCTAAAAGGAGAACTAGTCGGGGTCATCTGAAAATCACCCGAGGAGTAACACCTACTCATCAGTGGGAATCGGGATACAACTATCATCGCATGATAACTTGATGGAAGCCACTCAAGTCACCACACTCCAGAAGGTATGCGCATGCCTGGAAAGTTTCTTATATGTTTGAAACTCCCGATGAGGTTTTTACCCTTATGACCTAAGTGACCTTGACACAGTCAACAAATCAAAAAGTCCTAGTTAAGTTTAACCCGTCATTATCTTGATTTCATTAAACCCACCCGCATTAGCCCTTGATATAGTCAACAAGGCCGCACGACTTTCCTAACCAATCGCATTGCAAGCTACAAACAAGCACCACTTAGCTATAACATACTACACCTTAACATAGTCAACAAACACAGCACGAATACTAAGTACTACTCATAGGAAATGACGGAGGGCTACGGATGGTTTTTGGCAAAAAACCATTAACGTAATGAACTTGATATCGTTGAAGGAACCCGAGCAGTTTTACAAATATATAGTAGCGTAAACTTTTTCTAAAGAGGTTACTCCCTGTGAAAGGATCTCGACTCTTTCCTTATCGAATGAGGTGCAGAATATTCCTAACTAAATACCACGATGCAAAACAAAAGAATCGACTACATTGAAGTTATTACAGGGACGCAAACTTTTTCCTAGAGGTCACTCCCTATGAAGGGATCTGGGCTCTTGCCGCGTCGAATGAGGTGCTGGATATTCAGAACCGAATACCTCTATGCAAAGCAAAACGAAACGTCTGTAATAATAGTTTTCAAAAATTGATTCCAACAACATCATTTAGGTTTTTTTTTCCTTGCATTAATCAAAGTTAACGCAGTCCCATCAATTAATCAATATCACACCAGAAAAAGGAACGAAAATACAATGTATGTATATACCATCCGCATTCGCTACGGGGCCCCGTCATGCACTGTTAGGTTACTTAATTAACGGCAGAGCAGGGGCTGGACTAGCGCGGATGCAAAACATATAACACATCTACTAGTGTGTGTATGTGTGTGTGTGTGTAACATTCATCCCAGGCATGATATAAGCAACATCACAGAACATCAATAAGCAACATAGAATGGTGAATAATCTTGGAGCCTTGGGTTTCATTTGAGCCGCAAATGAGACCCGATGTTTCCGGCCGTGTGGATAGCCCGTGCAATGAAAATCTGGACCCCTATGAGCGCGGCAAGTTACCAACCAATCCCAGAAGTGAGGCAACCCCAATCAACAAAGTGAATGGGCCACCTAGCACTTTACGGAATCCAGTAAGTTGAGCAACCCTCCGTGGGTCGTCCTATACCCCCTACGAGTGGGGCGAATAGCCCGCCAATTCTAGAGTAAAGCCCCCTTCGTCTCAACACCATGAGATACGGGCCCATTGTCATCTAGAACCCAGCTATTCAAGCACTCTACCGTGGGGTAATCCTAGTAAAGAAAAGAAAAGTATATATACAATGGCGACATCGACCTCAACCCGGTCGTGCCCCAATAAAAGAATATACAATCTGGCAGAGACTGCTGTCTACATGTCGAACGCTCGTCCCGCAATAACGAATATATAAATGAATCTGAACTGTACTACTACCATTGCATTATAGGCTATCCACCACGACAATCCAACCACAATATTAGCACAACACTGAACATCAACGTGAATATCACGTTCGCAAACCCGTCTAGTTGAAAATATAGCAACTAGTTGGGTTGTACCGCTAAATGATATTCATGGTCGCAGATATTATCATATGTACTGATAAACACATACTTAAAAATTCGATCGACTAAACTTTTCCATACTGGCCCCAAATGCTATCCAGCATTCAAGTAAATCTGGGCCAAAACCAAATATCCCAATAATCATATTTCCATTAAATAGAGTTCCAGAAGAAATTTGGCGAAAAATTGCCACAAAACCACTTTGGAACCGCGGCCAATGGGAATGGTATGCGGCGGTTCCGCGACCAAATTATTGTCTTAGGTGCTCAAATTTCTTCCAGTGCCCTATAAATACCTACACGTATTTTTAAGATGCTCTGAATAATTTTTTGAACAAGTTTTGAAATCGGCAGCGGGCATGTTTTAATGGAAAAACGATTCAGAAAAATGGGTCGATCGATATTTTAACCTTGTGTAAACTAGTTAGTAATGGTTTATGCGGTGTCTCTGATACCATGTTAGGTTACGATAGTGTCCTGGCCATCTACCGTGGCCGATACAGAACAAAAATGACGTTTAAAAAACTTGGCATTAATGAACCCGTCTAGAATCGAACCATAAAGCTAGACTAGTAAACTACAAGGTTTGAAATGATTATACCGAATGAACCGTGTCCTTCAGTCTTCTACCATCTTCCCTAGCAGTTTGAGGCGTCCTCGACTGAACTTGGCCACCGGTTTTCCTCCGTCGAAGATTATCCACCCGAGAGATGTAGCTCATGGCTCTAGCTCCACACCAAAGATCAAGTGAAGCAATTAGGCACTCTAGGTTGCTAATCTAGAGTGCCTAAAATATAGTGAAGTATTCAAAGTGTTTATCTATCTCACTTCCTCTCTTGATTCTCAACTCATGAGATTGTAGAGAGGAGGTTGAGGATGAAGGTGGAGGAGATCAAGAAATAACACAAGAGGAGAGTGAAGCTAATTGAGAGGCGAAGAAAAACAAACCATACATTTTCCTCATCCAACATCAAATGTGAAAATAACATGAAGCATGGTTTTATTAAACTTATTTTTCCAATATAAAATCAAGCCCGTGCTTGAATAGTTTGCACAAATGAATTAACAATTCATTTGTGCAACACTATACAAGCATGGCTCTCACCATACTCCCTTTTTTTGATTTTCCACCTCATTACCCATTAAAATAAATGGATGAAAACTAAATGAGGTGTCCACCTTCTAGAATGTTATCTGTACAAATACGGATTACACTCTACTGTATATGCATACATGTATTCGTACTGAAATACGAATACCCGAAGAGATAGAATAACACAAAGAACATAATACTAGAATATACATATCGAAATACATATACATAAATTATTAAATCAATACCTCATTTAATAATCCGTTTCAAACCCGAGCCGGCTAGTATTATCAACTGTCCGATCGAAAGTCCGAGTACATAGTACAATCGATCGATCGGAACCCTGCACGTATCCAATACGGCTACTACATTATTTCGCCAGAACCAGGGAAACCCTCTGTGTGGGACTTTAAAGACTCATCAATACGGTGGAAGTGAGTTTAACCATAAGCACGTCAGCGGCACTAGCTGTATGTAACGACTACCCAGGTATTGAGCGAAGGAAGGCCGACGAGCAAACTCATCCATGCTGGGTTTTGCCGGTGCCCTGGCCATCTACCAAGGCCGATGCGGAACAAAAACTTGCGTTCAAAAATTTTGGTGCAAACAAAACCCGCCCTAAGATCGAAACCATAAACCATAATAGCTAACTAAAGAGAGCTAAACTACAAGGTTAGAATGTTATACCGAATGAAACAAGTCCTTCAGTCTTCTACCACCTTCATTAGCTCTCAGGGGTCGCGGATCGAATTTTGTTGCCGATCTTCCTCCATCGATGATGATCCACCAGAGGGAACCGACTCAGGTTCCATCCTCGCCAAGCGAGGCAACCGACGCTCCAAGGTTGCTAGCAATGTAGAGTGGAGGTGTAGGAATGTCTCACTATATTTATCTCTCGTTCTAAATGCTCAAGTGAGCAACTCAAGAAGAAAAAGAAGGAGGTGAGGAAAACTAGTGGCATGAGCAACTCAAGAATGGCTAAGTCTCACCAAGAGAGTGTGTGAGTAATGAAGCAAGTGATGAATGAATAATCAAAATGGATGTGGATGGCATGTGGAGAAAAAATGGCTAAGTCATTTGCAACCATGCAACCAAAATATCTCTTTCATTTTCCAAATAAAATATCCAAGAGCCATGCCTCTCTACATGCCTCACCATGCTCATGCCAACTCACCCTCCACCTTATTTCCAAAATGATTTTGTAAAAAGAAAAATCATGTAATGAGGTGTCAATATTCTAGAAGTAATTCCGTATAAATACGGAATACAACCTGGTAAACGTATCGAAATACATATACGTGTATTCATACAAAAATACGAATAGCCAAGAGAGAAAATAAATAGAGAACAATTGTTAGTGTAATATGCCCTAGTGGTCATTATTGTATAGTACTAGTTTGTATATTATATTTTGGAAGCTTGGGATATATACACGGATTTATGACAGTCTTGCTCGATATAGTAGTATGCTACTTGGTTTGTATCTATCTTAATATGTGTATATGTTTCTTTTAACGTATCGCTAATATATATTGATAGAGCCCTTAGGATCTTTGCTTGACTACCAGCGTTGTGATGGCAGTCACACTAGTGTGGGTTGGGTAGTCTACAAGCACATCCTTACATAGGTCCCTAGTCGCAGGATTGTCGAGACAAGGCATCGATACTCCAGAGTAAACTAGTGTATACGCTTCTCATCCCAGGAAGGGAGATGGTCTGTCCCACAGCCATCAGTATGTTGTACTGGAGATAATATGCAGGTGCTCATTGGGTTATGAGTTACACTGGACGGACTCGTGGGAAACTGCTGGTTGGTAATATACCTATCGTCAGGTAGAAGTTCCTAGATGACATGAGTATAGCTTAGTCCGTCGACTTGACACTGCTACATCGCCTCAAGTGTGTTCCCATTGTTCTTAGATTACTACTCTACCACGGCTCTGCTGAGTCGTGCAAACAGGTAGTAGTTGGGTGCAGTCCCGAAGCACATGGAAGCAGTGGCGGTTAGATAGCATTCGTTTCTCCTAGTATTGGGGGTTGATGTCGCGCTTTGTTCGGAAAGCCATTACACAAAGTCCCTGGCCAGGGCAAGCGAGATTTGCTGATAGCAATTCCAGTAGTTTCTCAGGGTGTTTTTAGCCGCACTCCGACATGACTTATTGCACTATTAGAAGTCTGATGCTTGCCGCTGCCCTAGGACCGATATGCGACACTCTTTGAAGAACAGACCGGACTGTATGGAGATTGCCACAGACAGGCTCAGTAGGAATACGGATGAGTTTGCTCGTCGACCTTCTTTTCGACAGATACCTGGGTAGCCGTTACGTACAGGTAGTGCCACTGATGCGCTTGTGGTTAAACCTACTGCCAGCGTACTGTCGATTCTTTAGAGTCCTACACAGAAGGTTTCCCAGCTTCGGGCGAAACGTGTAGAGGTCGTATGGTTTTACAACAAAGTTCGATCACATACGTGTACTTGTACGCATATGATGTTCGGGCGGACAATACCAGTGGGCTTTGGTTTAAGCCGGATCCTGGTATTTGATTATTGGATTAGTTTCGTCTCAATGTATTCTTGTTTCTCAGGATACAGATACGGGTATGTATATACGGATGAGAGGGGTATTCTTGTAATTTGAAAAAGATTACAAACACCTCAAATTAGGTTTTTTCTTTATTAGTGAAATCTTTTTGAGGTAGAGGAAATGAGAGAGGAAACTTTGTGGTATTTTAGGGAAATGGATTAGGGTTTCACTTTGACTTTCTTGGATTCATTTGGAATTTGTTGACTTAGATATTTGTTAGATATTTTCCTATGGTTTAAAAGCCAAAACCCTAGCCTTTTTCACTTAATATTTTCACCAAAAAGAAAACAACAGATACTTTTCCTACTCTCATTTCCTTAAGCTTTCTCCTTCTCATTTCAAACCCTAACCATCTTATGAGTTGAGAATCCTAGGATTTGTGAGACTACTAGATCCTTTATCACTCTCTATATATCCTAGGCTACTTAGTTTAGCACACCAAGTGACCTAGTTGCCTCAAGTTAGAGGTTAAGCTCAAAGTCGGATCTCTCGGGTGGATCTTCTACGATTTGGAGAAGACGACGAAGAGGTGCAATCCGTTCTCACTTCGAGGAGCTCATGAATTGGAGAAGGACAGCGAGGAGGTGAAGGACAGCGAGAACTTGAGGTATAACACTCACACATAGTAGTTAAACCTCTTTGCTAGATTGTTAGTTAGGGTTTAGTATCAATCTTGGAGTTTAGTCGATGTTACGAAGCTTATAAAAATCGTTATTTGCAAACTCCGCCTCCTGATTTAGAGAGTTTACGATCAAAAATAATTTACCGCAATCAAGAACGGCGTCGCTTTGCAGCTAGCCGGTGAGTACGGGTCGGTCCACAGGGATGTTGTGAATTACCTCGCTCTTACGAGTTAATTCCAAACGGTGTGAATGGATTAATTAAATCTAAAAACTAAATTAATCTAGGGCAATTGAATTAAAGATCTAACTATCTATTTAGGGCAAGGAATTAAATTTAATCTAGGGCAGAGAATGAAAATTTTACCTAGGGCAAAAATTGAAATTACCTACTTACTTTACAGATGGCTCTCTCCAAACATCAACACAAGACTTGTCAGATCTGAATTTCTGAAATGAAAAGAGGCATCGATGCTCTCCAAAAGAATTCTAAAATTTTATTTATAAAAGAGGCATAGGGAGGCATAGCCTTTACAATGATTTAGAGTTCCTATTTATAGAGATAGGAAACCCTAGGTTACAATTGATTCGCACGTCTACATTTACCAAAATATCCTTAGGAAGACCTAGTCAAAATAGACTCCAAGCTTTGGTAAAATTTTATGTCTCTGTCTCTTTAAAAGGAAGTATTGGGTCTTGAAATTTCCTTTGCTGGCTCTTCTGTCTTTGGGCTTCCTTATTATTTGGTTCTTTTATTAAAATAGTTTCTATGTTTCTTCCAGATCTCCAGTGAATAATTGCGGTGGACTTTTAACCGTTCGCTTTGTAATCTTGGACCTTGCATTGCCTTGTACTTTGTGAATTTTATCTTTGATGTAGGCTTGATCAAGAGTCTTCTGTTTGTTGGTCAAAGTCCACTTTTGCATCGTCTTTTCATCGTTTTCACTGTTTTCTGTCCAAGAACCTGTAACCTGTAATATGTAGCAGACATGCGTCAAAAGCACCTGTTTATTTATAAAACGAATAATAATGGGGAATATAATAATACAATATTATGGTATGAACAAATACCCCCAAGCTTATCTTTTGCTCTTCCTCGAGCAAACTTATTTTTATTCTCTACAAAAAACCTAACCGCACTTTCGCAGGGAAACACGATTGCACTGAGCTCGTGCAACAAGCCGTTAAACCTCTAGGTGTCCCTAGTAGGAGGAGTGTTGTCTCCTGAGGGTTTTCAGCGGATACTACCCACAAAATCCTATCAATTCGGCCCATTAACTTTAATTCTTCAATTAGGTTTTCTAACAAGGAATTCTATTATCGTCGACTCGTAAATTATCCACCCATATTCTTCACACTTCCTCATCATCTAACTTAAGATTATATATGTTCTGCAGACTTACCTAGCTTTCGGCATTTCTTAAGTTTTCTTTCTAGGGTTCCATCTCCACTTAGGAATTTCTATCAACTCTACTAAAGATACAAGTTCTATTCTTCACTCCTTTCTCTCATCTAAACTCCAATCACATATCCCCACGTGTGTGTATAAATCACCCATACACTTGGAAATTCAAATCAAGCAATCATACCCTTGTCCGTTGTCGAAAGTACTTATTAGTAGGTGAATTTTTAATTGAATTTTGCTTACACATCCTTCATGCGACCGTTAATACTTCTTGAGGTACCAACGACCGATTACAAGATATGTTTGCACATTAAAGCGTACTTCCTAGTCTTGCAACACCCAAGGCTTTTTAGCAGTGACTCCCAAACCAGTTGATCTAAGGCACTAGGTGATGAAGCACCCTCGCTAAATATTTTTCTATTTTTACATCCTTAAGTAATCACAAAAACTAGTGTTCATTTTTTCTTTATTCACTTTTTTTTCTTTTATTTTCTTCGTACTAAGGACTTTAGACAAGAGTATTTTAAGGTCTCCTCTACTATTCCAAGTTTCAAGGTGCGTTATTGTGCAAATTGTAGGGTATACATTTTCAGAATCTAGACTTAAGCTAAGAACTATTTTTCAAACTTATACTCTAATAAGAATATCAATGCTTTTCCCTTGTTTCGACTTAGCCCAAAAAGTGAACCCAAAATTTTGCATATTTCTAAATAAACTACAAAGACATATACTTTCTACCACTAAACTTTAAGAAAGGTTATTTTTAGGGTTTTTAATTGACTAAGTCTAAGACCTAGTTTTTCCTAGCCAGTTAACCTATTTGTCAAATTTAAGTCAAATAAGCCAAAATTGAATAACTTTTATAATTTTTCAAAAATTTTCAATTTTTATGGGTTTTCAAATAAATATGCAAATGTAAAAATATACAAATGAATGCGAAGGAAGAAAACGTACCAAGCATACCCCCAAACTTAAACTTGACAGTGTCCTCACTGTCATGCTACACCAAGAGGGTCAAAATTGTCGGCACTCCCCTGTTTATTTATTTATATAAAAAAAAATCTAAATTTTTTATTGTTTTGAATTTTTTTTTATAGAAACAAAAAATATATATACATATATATAATAAGGTCCGCCCCAAACTAAACAAGGCCTTACATAAGCCAAAGCTGAGCACCAACCATTCAAAAATCTTATCGTGGTAATGGTCGAGTTGGTGAAAGAATGGAGTGGAAAGAAAGGAAATGAGAAGCACACGAGACCGTGTGGGAAGAAAGGTAGAATATGGTCTTGGTGGAGGAGAAGAATGGTGGAAAAGTGAAAGAAGTGTAGTACGAACTTGAGGGTGTAAATCGAGTGGATAAATTAGCGCAATTTATGATGACCGATGTGTTAAAAACGATTGTGCTAATCTATCAACCCGTCGAGAAATGGGGTCAAAATCCTCAAGATTCGCAAGAAAACATGGGTACGTCGAACTTGGTAAAAGAGATGAAAGCGTAACGGTCACTTGCACGGTCGGAACAATGGAAGGTAGGAAAGGGAGTGAATTAGGGATAGTCCCATTCTCACCGTAGTAAACTGTCTCGAACTGGAAAGATTCCATCAATTGTTCGAAAAGACTATAAGCAACTGAGTCTGATGGTTCAACTAACTCATCTGAAAATTCAAAGGACTCAAACTCGGACGGTGAGTCATCAACATCGTCCGAAAAAGTGAAGCACTCATAATTGTCATCGGCTGTGAGAACTGTGTCAGATTCAAAGAGAAATTTTTCAAGCTCACAGTCTTCAAACGTGATCTTTTGCGTAGTCGGAACGATGGAAAGGAGAGTGTTTGATATAACAGTTAAAGGTTTAGGAGGATAAATTGGAAAATTCGACATACCAAACAAAAATGGTTTAACCTCAATATTATCCTCAATACTCTCCTCAATACTAACCTTATAATTCTCCTCAATATTTATCTCATCCATGCCATCATCATCAAAATCGAGACGCATATGAGGTTCGGGAGAAACATTTAATAACTCGGGATGATGAATTGGACATAAAATATCAATCAAATCGACTGGTTCATCATCCAAAATATTCCCGGCGTCTATATCCTCAATCAAGTGAAAATCAATTTTTTCTGACACCTCATCAAAAGCATGGATATTTAGCGATTTAGGTTCTAAAGTGGAGGTGTAAAGGTCAAAATGATTATGTGTGGTTTCACTCGAAAGGGGTTCTTCAAAATCAAGCAAATCAAGCACTACAAAATCACACAACTCATCATTTTGGACACATGTTTGAAAATTGTAGTTATTGGATTCAATTGGGTATGGGTAGGTTTGATTTGGAAATCCTCTCAAATTCGCATTTTGTCCAACCGCTTCCTCATACAAAAAATTTGAAGCTAGTTGGAAACTAGCCACCGGTTCACTAGGTTGTAGAAGGGCGGAGATGGACGCATCCACATTCCTAATCATTTTGTTTGTTGCTGCAATGTACGCCTCCAAGGACTGTTCCAAACTAGACATGGGTTGTGGAGGGGTTTCGGTAAAAGATTCAAAACTGTTTGGATACGTGAAACTCCCTAATGGCTGTGTAGAAACAGTGTCTAGTGAAGGTGGGAAAGTCGGGTAGGACTGGTAGGAATTGGATGGTTGGACAGGAGTAGGGTCAACATGTGGATAAAAAGGTGAATGGACCTGTTGATCCCTAGAACTAGATGTGTGGAGAGGAGTGAAAGATCGGCTACGAGATTGAGCAATATGCTCAGCAATGGACATCGGTTTAGGAGTTACAGCAGGACTTGAGAAAGTGGTATCAACGTATGAAGGTGGTAAAGGTTGACATGGTTGACACAAAGTGGGCTGCAAAGTTGAACTGTTTCTCCTAGACGTTTCTATTTGATCTTTCAAAGATATTTTTGGCATGGAAGGATTTTCTTTAAATCGACCGAAACAATTGACGTACGAAGCAAAATTAGGTTCGGGATACCAAAGTTCTGCAAGAGATTTGTGATTTGGGATACCCATGATAGAAGAAAGGGGAAAAGAAAGAAGGTTGGGTGGTGTAAGGATTTCTTAGCGACAAAAGTTGCAAGTCTTTTTAAAAAAAAATTCATTTTTCCTTTTTCTCTTTATTTAGAACTGTTTGCAAAAAGATTTTCGAGAAAAGAGCTAAGACACACTTTCGATCAACCAAAAATGCACAATCAGGCCTAGATCTAGGGTCACCTAGGTCAGCTAGACAGCTCCTAACTGTTCCAAAAGGCTAGAAATAGGGCCTCAAACCGCCTCTTCACCGCCAATTACAGCCAGGTAAGTGCCAGGTAAGTGGGAGGCTCCCCGCTACAAGTAGCGGTCCTAATTAAGTAACCACTTACCTTAGACACACTTGCCTAGACACCGCAAAGTCAGGTTAGGATAAACGGTCGATGCCTATAACTAGTCATCTGTCCTATTGAGCTCGAAGTCTTTAGGGCTGAGTCTAGTATTTTTTAATTAAGAATGGTCAATGCAAATACCTTATGTGATTTCTGGGGTCCTGGGAAGAGTGATGAAATCCCCACCCAATCTGAATTGGTGAAAAGCCCCTTAAAATCCGATTAAAGATATGCAAAACAGTAAATCATTTGCAATCAAATATTTTTATTTTATGCACGGCGCAAAGAATCCTGCACAAGATTTGTTATTGAGAAGGGGGAAGATTTTTAAAGCGCAAAGAATCCTGCAGGAGATTTTTCAGAAGATATATTAGAGATTTGCAGAGGAGGAGATAAGAAGACTTACGGTTTTTTTTTTCTTTTAAAACCGCGCTTCAGCCTTTTTTGGGGAACCGATCCGTCACCTCCACCGCGGAACCGCCACGAATAGCCCCTCCGACCGTGGATCCGCCGCCGGTTGGTCGCTTCGGCAGGTTTTTTTTTTGTCACCAGATCTCCGCGGTTGTTCTTGTTGACTCGGTCCTCCAAATTTCTTCTGTTATCTGTTGTGATATTCCTCTGTTTGTTCGGATTTGATATTTGCTGTTTTGATCTCTGGAGATTTCCAGATCTGAACTTGATTGTAGATCCTGCAAAATTCAAACAAAGATACCCTTCACAAAACAACAAAATGATAAATTTTTATATTTTTTTTATTTTTCAGTTTTTATGATTTTTTTAATTTAGATTAACCCGAAATTGCAAAAAGGAAATACTACGCCATCCCCGGCAACGGCGCCATTTGATTTAGAGAGTTTATGATCAAAAATAATTTACCGCAATCAAGAACGGCGTCGCTTTGCAGCTAGCCGGTGAGTACGGGCCGGTCCACAGGGATGTTGTGAATTTCCTAATCGCTCTTACGAGTTAATTCCAAACGGTGTGAATGGTTTAATTAAATCTAAAAACTAAATTAATCTAGGGCAATTTAATTAAAGATCTAACTATCTAACTAGGGCAAGGAATTAAATTTAATTTAGGGCAGATAATGAAAATTTTACCTAGGGTAAAAATTGAAATTACCTACTTACTTTACAGATGGCTCTCTCCAAACATCAACACAAGACTTGTCAGATCTGAATTTCTGAAATGAAAAGAGGCATCGATGCTCTCCAAAAGAATTCTAAAATTTTATTTATAAAAAGAGGCATAGGGTGGCATAGCCTTTACAATAATTTAGAGTTCCTATTTATAGAGGATAGTAAAATTTTATGTCTCTGTCTCTTTAAAAGGAAGTATTGGGCCTTGAAATTTCCTTTGTTGGCTCTTCTGTCTTTGGGCTTCCTTATTATTTGGTTCTTTTATTAAAATAGCTTCTATGTTTCTTCCAGATCTCCAGTGAATAATTGTGGTGGACTTTTAACCGTTCGCTTTGTAATCTTGGACCTTGCATTGCCCTGTACTTTGTGAATTTTATCTTTGATGTATGCTTGATCAAAAGTCTTCTGTTTGTTGGTCAAAGTCCACTTTTGCATCGTCTTTTCATCGTTTTCACTGTTTTCTGTCCAAGAACCTGTAACCTGTAATATGTAGTAGACATGCGTCAAAAGCACCTGTTTATTTATAAAACGAATAAGAACGGGGAATATAATAATACAATATTATGGTATGAACACCTCCCCGCGAACACGTGGGGTGCATAGCATCGACTTACATTGGTATCAGAGACGGCTAAACCATAACTAACAGATTAAACGACAACTAAAACTATGAAACCAAATAACCCGAAAACATCGAAATGTAGATCCTAGTTTCTGTTGATTTTTTCCGAGGCTCTAAAAATTATTTTAGCAACTGCAGAATACTCCTTCACTTGTAAAGTGAACACACACCAAAAATGAGACAATTCCCACCGTACTAGACCGGCCACAATGGAAAAAATTCCGGCCTCACCGGTTTTAATGAAGGGTATTGCATCGTGTTTTGGTCTGTGGTTTTGTTACTTGGATCTAGTGTTTCAGGAGTTGTTTATTTTGCCAATTTTGAATATACTGTCAATTCTTCACTGTGTTAATACGGGGTGTTTTGAAGTCGCAGTTTAACGTCGTTTAATGTTTCAAGTTTTGAAATATGTGTTCATAAACTTCCGGTAATTGCTATATGTCGGTTAGTTGGGGGTTGCACATTTCTGTGATGTTTGGTTTGTGTATATAGACTTATTGGATTGTCGTGAATGAATAGCTAGGGATGTGAGGTATTATATTCTTTCATTCAAATATAAATTGTAAATTGTTGTAATATATTTTCGCGGGTCACATCCGGGTTGAGGTTGTGGCCACCGTTGTATTATTTCATTTACTGTTTATTGCTCCTAGGATAGACCCAAGGTGGGGTGCACAAACTACCGGGTACTTTGAAGTGCTGAGTGGCCTACTCACGTTGTTGAGGGAGGTTGCTTCGCTTCGGGTATTTGGCGGGTAGTTTTCTGCACCCGTAGGGGTCTGGGGTGGGGTTTGGCTATTCATCACGACCGTAGAATCCGTCTATCGTTACAGGCTTAAACAAAATACGGAATTCCTACTATATCCAATGTGTTCATCTGTGATCTGGAATGCCTATTATTGCGTCTGACGAATGGATATTATTATATATATATTATATAATAGACGTTGCTTATGTTTTGCATCAGCGCTAGTCCAGCCCCCAGCTCTGACGTTAGTTATCTAACCTAACGATGTAAGACGAGACCCCGTGGCGAATGCGGATAACATAAGCATACGTTTTATTTTCGTCTTTTTTGCAATGGTAGGTTAATTGATGGGACTGCATTACATTAATGCAAAGCAAAAAAACCAAAGCTGAATCGTTGGAACAATTTTTAAACCACTCGGTTTTTTCAAAACAGAAAAACTTTTTAAATGCGGAGTTTAAACCACTTCTTTTAGTAGCTATCAGGTTCCTTCGATTATATCAAGTTCACTACGTTCACGGTTTCGCCAAAACCATTCTTAGCCCTCTGTCATTTTAGTTGGAAATTCTGTAGTATTCAAGCTATGTATTTTGACCTTCGCTAAGGCATGGTGATTGGTAGCCGCTGAATATTCATCTGTAGCATAGATAAATGCGTTGGTTTGGGACAGTCGTACTGCTATTTTGGCCTTCGTCAAGGGTATGTACGGGTGGGTTTAAATTAACCTGGATAATGAAGGGTAGAACTTGACATGTGACTTATGATATGTTGGCCTTCGTCAAGGTCATAAGAGCATGGGGCAAAAATTCACTTCGGGGGTTTCTAAAGAAACTGAAACCTGCAAGTATTGCATACCATTTGGAGTGTGATAATTTTAGTTGGATTCCTTCAACTTTATCACACGATGATAGTTGGATCCCGATCCTACTGTAAGTATATGCTACTCCTCGGGTGGTTTTTTCACTTAACGATCGATGCTATAAACCAAGTGTCTAGAACAGTGTTAGCAGGGCTACGCCTCCAAGGAAAAGAGGTTATTTAATTAAGGAACTTCACGAAAGCGTCGTAAAACCTCCCTCGAAGTACCGACACTAGCCTGGCTGAAAGCATAAGCAAGTATTGTACGGTGAGAGTAATCCTAACTAATTCTTCTTTTATGATTTGAGGAAGGATTCGAGAAACAGTGGGAGCGATCCTGTTTAGATAAACTAAAAATCGATCTAAACTTGCAAGAGTATCATGCTAAAGTGTTTCTTCTCTCTCTCCTAATTGCAGCAACCAATGATGACGGGCCTTAAGTTACTATTAGATAAAAATATATTGACATGGCCAAACTATAAAGATTCGTTCAAGAATGTCAAGATGGCAATCAGGTATAACAAATTGGGGTATGTCCTTACTACTAAATCCCCCGCCTTCCTGTAAGTCCACGTTGCTCACCCCGGTTCTTACGGGGAGGCGGAAATGGCGAAAAACAATAATTTTGGCGCAAGGACAACATGAACTTAAAAGCCGGATCTTGGCTAAACTAGAAACTAGCAAACAAGTAGAGGCTTTAACTACTATGCTGTAGAAAATATACCTCACGAAATCGGTCCTTCGGTTCTTCTCTCCGCTGTCCGGCTCGTCCATCTACGCTCAGAGGGTCGATCCGGATCTTGGTCACCTCTGCGGCCTTCTTGAGTCGAAGACGATCCACCCGAGAGTTGTACACCGAGCTCCACCTCAAGCCGAGGCAACTAGGGAAACGAGATCACTAATCTAGATGCCTTAGGTTGTGTAGAAGAAAAAGATGGAAGTGTTTGTCTATGTGGATTCTTTTTCTCTCAACACATGAGATCAAAAGAATTTTCAAGAGGAGGAAGATGAAGAAGAAACTCTAACAACCATGGAGCTTTTCTTTTCTTCTCACTTCAAGAGAGAGAATGAGAAGAGAATAATGAAAAGATTAACTCAAGAAAATGAACCATGGTTGCAATAATACACCAAAACCATCATTACTAATCCTATCATGATAAAGTTGATGCTACATTGAATTGACCATTTTCATAGTCAAAAATTAAAAAGAAAATCAAAGAAGAGTGTAGACCTCTCTTGAAGGTCAATGGTCAACTCCGGTCAGCGGGTCAACAAAGTTAAGAGAGGTCATGGTGGTCAAATGGTCAATGCAATTAGCCATCACTAAACTATCACTAAAAGGATTAGTAAACAATGTCTCTGGCTCATAATGGTTTTGACCAAACGAATTGTCAAAACCCTAATGAGTCTGCCACATTACGGTTTTGGCCGAACCAACTGCCAAAACCCTAATGGGGCACCTCCTCCTTTATCGCTCCTTAAAACTGTGCATACACACCCGCATCCGCATTCCGTAGAATGCGAATGCACAAAAGACAAAACAAATCCATCCGTTCAATACTAGGATCTGTCTTAAACCAAAGCCCACTAGTATTGCCTGCCCGAACAGCATACGCACACAAGTGCACGTAAGTGATCGCAGCCTTGCCGTAAAACCATACGGCCTCTACACGTTTCGCTCAGTGCAGGGAAACTCTCTGTGTGGGACTCTAAAGACTCGACACTACACTGGCAGTGGGTTTAACCACAGACCGCAAGCGGCACTAGCTGTACGTAACGGTCCCTAGGTAGATGTCGATAAGAAGGCCGATGAGGTAAACCCATCCGAACTCCTACTGAGCCTGTATGTGACAATCTCCGTACAGTCCGGTCTGTTCATTTGATACATCGCATGGCGAGCCTAGGGGGTGGTGAACGTCAGTCCCCTAATAGTGGTACAAGTCGTATCGGAGTGTAGCCCAGAACACCCTGAGATAACACTGGAAACCTACCAGTATATCTCGCTTGCCTTGGCCAGGGACTACTTGTGTAATGGCTCTCCTAGACACAGCGCGATGTCAACCCCTAATACCGAGAGAGAAGAATCCTGTCTAACCGTCACTGCCTCCAAGTGCTTTGGGACTGCACCCAACTACTACCTGTTTACACGACTCCTTTGAGCCATGGTAGGGTAGTAATCTAAGTACAGTGGGAACACACTCGAGGCGAAGTGACAGTGTCAAGTCAGCGGACTAAGCTGTACTCATGTCACCTGGGAACTGATAACTGACGATAGGTATAATACCAACCAATAGTTCCCGACGAGTCCTGTCCAGTGTACTCGTAACCTAACGAGCACCCGCATACTATCTCAAGTACGACGTACTGACGGCTGTTGGACAGACCGTCTCCCCCGTTGGGATGAGAAGCGCATATGCTAGTCTACTCCGGAGTATCGATGCCCTGTCTCGATAGTCCTATGACTAGGGACCTGTATAAGGATGTGCTTATGGATTACCCAGCCCCCAAGAGTATGACTGCCATCACAATGCTGGTAATCAAGCAAAGATCCTAAGGGCTCTACTAATATGTATAAGCGATATGCTAAAAGAAACACATGCACATATTGAAGTAGAAACAAACCAAGTAGCATACTACCATTTTGAGCAAGATTGTCTATACAACTGTGAATATCCCATGCTTCTATCATGTAATATACAAGCTAGTATGATACAGTAATGGCCTCTAGGGCATATACACTACCAATCTCCCACTTGCACTAAGGCCATGTACAGGCGTATCGAAGACCTATCATCTCGATCAGCCGCTCGAACTGAGTTTGGGGTAGGGCCTTCGTGAGTGGATCTACAGTGTTGTTCTCCGTATTTACTCTCTTCACCTCGATCTCCCGGCGATCTACGATCTCCCTGATCAGGTGGTACCGCCTCAAAATGTGCCTGGACTTCTGATGGGACCTGGGTTCCTTCGCTAAAGCTATAGCGCCGTTGTTGTCGCAATACAGCTGTATTAGATCAACAATGGTAGGAACCACCTGAAGCTCCGTGAGGAACTTCTTCATCCAGACAGCTTCCTTTGCGGGATCGCAAGAAGCTATGTACTCCGCTTCCATAGTTGAGTCTGCAACGGTCTCCTGCTTGGAACTCTTCCAGCAAACCGCCCCTCCATTGAGGGTAAAGACATAACCCGACATGGACTTGAAGTCATCCTTGTCACTCTGGAAGCTGGAGTCAGCAAAGGCCTCGAGCTGGAGGTCTTTTCCGCCATACACCAAGAACATCTCCTTAGTCCTTCTCAGGTACTTGAGAATGTTCTTTACCGCTATCCAGTGTTTCTCCCCTGGGTTTGACTGATACCGGCTTACAACGCTCAATGCGTATGCTACATCTGGTCTGGTACATAACATCGCATACATTATAGAGCCTACCGCAGAAGCGTATGTTATAATAGACATGCGATCCCTTTCCAAATCAGTTTTGGGAGACATCTCTTTGGAGAGGATGATCCCGTGACAAGCCGGTAGATTACCGCGCTTGGAATCTTCCATACTGAATCTTTTAAGTATGGTGTCAATGTACCTTGACTGTGAAAGTCCCAACATCCTCTTAGATCTATCACGATAGATCTGGATCCCCAGAATGTAGTTGGCATCGCCCAGGTCCTTCATGGAGAACCTCTGCGACAAGAATCCTTTGATTGACTGTAGCATAGGAATATCATTTCCTATTAGGAGAATGTCATCCACGTACAAGACGAGGAATACCACAGTTCTCCCTACAATCTTACTGTAAATGCATGGTTCATCTGGGTTTTTGATAAAGTCGAATTCTTTGACAGTATCATCAAAGCAGATGTTCCAACTCCGTGATGCTTGCTTAAGTCCATAGATGGACTTTAGCAACTTGCACACTTTACCGCTGCTCCCACTCTGAATGAATCCTTCTGGCTGATCCATATAGACGCACTCTTCTAAATTTCCATTTAGGAAAGCCGTCTTTACGTCCATCTGCCAGATTTCATAATCGTGGAAGGCAGCAATGGCAAGAAGGATCCGAATGGATTTCAGCATAGCCACTGGAGAAAAGGTCTCGTCATAGTCCAAACCAGGTCTTTGACGAAAATCCTTTGCAACAAGTCTTGCTTTATAGGTCTCAACCTGCCCATCTACACCAATCTTCTTTCTGAAGATCCATTTGCAGCCTACGAGTTTTACCCCTTCTGGAGAAAAGTCCAAAGTCCAAACTTTGTTGGTGTACATGGACTCCATTTCGGTCCGCATTGCATCCAGCCATTTTACCGAGTCACCGCTCTGAATGGCTTGCTGGAAGCTAGTAGGCTCACCATAATCCATAGTGCAATCCTCTATATCCCCATCTATGAGAAAACCATAGTATCTCTCGGGCGGATGAGACTGCCTACTACTCCTGCGGAGTGGCGCTGGGATGTCCGGTTCTCTTGAAACTTCTGGTTCTTCCAAGCTTTCAGTAATAGCTTGTGGTTCTGGAATTTCTTCCAGTTCTACTACGCTCCCACTTGCTTCTTTTTCTATAAACTGATGTTCCAGATAGTGGGCATGACGAGAAACAAAAACCTTTTGTTCCTCTGCGTAATAGAAAAAATACCCCCTGGAGTTCTTTGGGTATCCCACAAACTTACACAGTACTGAGCGTGCCTCGAGCTTGTCCGCATGCTGCTTTTTTACAAAAGCTGGACATCCCTATATCTTCAGATACTTAAGACAGGGTTTCTTCCCACACCACATATGATATGGTGTGGTAGGCATAGTCTTGGAGGGAACCTTGTTCAAAAAATATGCAGCCGATTCTAGTGCATAACCACAGAAGGATCGCGGTAACTCAGCCTTACTCATTATGGAACGAACCATATCCAATAGGGTTCGATTCCGCCTTTCCAATACACCATTGTGTTGTGGTGTGTATGGAGGAGTAAGCTGAGAGAGAATTCCATTCTCTTTTAAGTAGCCCAGAAACTCGGCACTCAAGTATTCACCACCTCGATCAGATCTCAGTGTCTTGATACTTTTGCCTGTTTGTTTTTCAACTTCATTCTTATATTCCTGAAATTTCTCAAAGGCCTCGGATTTGTGCTTCATCAAGAAGACATGCCTATACCTAGAGAAATCATCTGTGAAAGTAATGAAGTATGAATAACCACTTCGTGCATGTGCAGACATTGGACCACACACGTCACTGTGTATGAGTCCCAAGAGCTCGCTCGCTCTTTCTCCGTATCCAGTGAACGAAGTCTTTGTCATCTTTCCAATGAGATAAGATTCACAAGTGGCATAAGACTGGTACTCGAACGGATCCAAGTATCCTTCTTTATGTAACTTTGTCAACCGTGTCTCATTGATGTGACCCAGTCAACAATGCCATAAGAAAGCCTGATTTAATTCCGGAGACTTTCTTTTAAGTGTGTTCTGGACACTGAAGACCTAAGCTTGATTCAAAACGTATATACCATTTTTCAATGTACCTGACCCAATCAATACTTGATTTAGGTGGATGTTTACTGCATCGCTTACAAAAGTAAAATCATATCCTTCCTTAGAAAGTAAGGATACAGATATGATGTTACAAGTCGCACCTGGTACATAAAAACAGTCACGCAGAATCAATATCTGCCCAGTTGTCAGTCCTAGATGATATTCCCTTACGGATTCAGCATACATGCTCATTCCGTTAGCAACCCTGAGAATCATATCACCTTTCTTGATAACCCTACGGTTTCTCAGAGCCTGTAACGAATTACAGATATGAGATCCTGATCCGGTATCCAATACCCACGAAGTAGGGTTAACTGACATACAGTTCTCTATTACAAACACACCCGAAGCCGAAGCCACAACATGCTTTGAATTCTGGCTACTTGCTTTGCAAGCCCTGCAATCCTTTTGCCCATGTTCATTCCGGTAACAATAGGAACATCCCTCTTTTACTACATCCATTCCCGAAACTTCTGCCCTTCCCTTTCTTTCTACTTCCCTGGTTTCCTTCAGGGTAGTAGGTAGAGACTGTTGAACTAAGTCAGTATCTGACCCGTTCTTCAACGTGGTCTTCAGGTCCGAGAGCTCAAAAGAGCCGGTCTCTGTAAGGACGTTGCCCCCTACAGATGACCCGATAGCCAACCTCGCTGGAAGCAATTCGTTCGAGGTCTCATATTTTGCGATACGAGATTGCTCTCCATATAAATCTTTTTTATGGAGGAAGATAGAAACTGAGTCCATCTTCTCGTGCTGCCTCCGGTATGTACCATCAATTGAGGCTAACACGAGGCACTTGGCTTTCGCACAGTCTTCTCCCGATGTTCTACGGATATCAATATCCGTGACAGGGGAAACTGGACCTGAGACGGCAGGGGTTGGATCAGTCAAGAGGTGTCCCAGCTTGTCATGGGCAATGGACATCTGGACAGACCTTTGCCAGTCATAACAGTCAGATTCAGCCATTTTATTATCTAGATGTAACCTAGGTGCGGTCACTGGGTCGCTGCAATTAAGAGAGTGAGAAGAAAACACTTAGCATGATGCTCTTGCAAGTTTAGATTGGTTTTTAATTTATCTAAACAGGATGGCTCCCACTGTCTCTCGAATCCCTCCTCAAACCATAAAGGAAGAATTAGTCAGGATCAATCTCACCGTACAATACTTGCTTAACCGTTCAGCCAGGCCAGTGTCGGTACTTCTAGAGAAGTTTTCCAACGCTTTCGCGAAGTTCCTTAATTAAGTAACCTCTTTTCCCTGTGGGCGTAGCCCCGCTAACACCTTTCTAGACACCTACTTGGTTTATAGCATTGATCGTTAAGTGAAAAAGTTCCCGAGGAGTAGCATATACTCACAGTAGGATCGGGATCCAAATATCATCGCGTGACAAAACTGAAGGAATCCTACCAGAATCATCATACTCCAAATGGTATGCAGCGCTAGCAAGTTTCAGTACTTTTGAAACTCCCGATATGGATTTTTGCCCCATGCTCTTATGACCTTGACGAAGGCCAACATATCATAAGTCACATGTCAAGTTCTACCCGTCATTGTCCAGGTTAATTTGAACCCACCCGTACATACCCTTGACGAAGGCCAAAATAGTAGTACAACTGTCCCAAACCAACGCATCTATCTATGCTACAGATAAATATTCAGCAGCTACCAATCACTATGCCTTGGCGAAGGTCAAAATACATAGCTTCAATTCTACTGAATATTTAACCGAAATGACGGAGGGCTACGAATGGTTTTGGCAAAACTGTGAACGTAGTGAACTTGATATAATTGATGGAACGAGATAGCTTTTAAAAGGAGTGGTTCAAGCTCTGCGTTTAAAATGCTGGTTTTTGAAAAGAACCGAGTGGTTTTCAAAGTGTTCCAACGACTTTTACTTGGTTTATTTTCTTGCATTAATTCCAATGCGTCCCATCATTTAATCCTACCATTGCAGAAAACAACCAAAATATGGCGTACGCTTATGCCATCCGCATTCGCCACGGGGTCCCGTCATCACCCGTTAGGTTACTTAACTAACGACAGAGCGGGGGCTGGACTAGCGCGGATGCAAAACATAAGCAACACCTAAATAGATATCATATATAGATATATAGCAATGATAGACATTACAGATCATAGATGAACACTTTGGATATACTAGGAATCCGCGATTCGTTCGAGCCTGCAACGAAAAGCGGATTACACGGTCGCGATGAATAGTCAAACCCCACCCTAGACCCCTACGGGTGCGGAAAACTACCCGCCAAGTACCCGAAGCGAAGCAACCTCCCTCAACACCGTGAGTAGGCCACTCGGCACTTCGAGATACCCGGTAGTTTGTGCACCCCGCCTTGGGTCTATCCTAGGAGCAAAAACAGTAAAAAGAAATTATACAATGACGGCTACAACCCCGACCCGGTTGTGCGGCCATACAAATAATATTACATCAATTTACAAGTTTTATAATGAATGAAAGAAAAAGAAACTCTCATCTCATACCCATTCCCGGCTATTCATCCGCGACAATCCAACGAGTTCATATACACAAACCATCAACATTATAGATCACAGATATGTATAACCCCCACTAATCGACGTATAGCGATTAGCAGACATTCAATACATATAGCACATCAGAGAAAATATTCATTATCCAAAGTGTACGGAATATCGATCAAAATACGGATTTTTAACCACCCCAAAAGTCAATTTGCTCTCTGGAAAATCTGGGTAGAAAAAACATGTACTAAAAATCCCAAAACAGTCAAATAAAAACAATGCAAAAAACCCGGTCCACGACCGAGTCAAATCGGCCGCGGAACCGCGGCAAGAAGCATGTTCTTGCCGCGGAACCGCGGCGGTTTGATCGGTTCAGTGGACTGGTTTTCTGCTGTGGTTTTAGAAAACCCTGAGCCAAATTTTCATGTATGTTAAATTAGTTTTTGAACAATATAAAAATTCGACAGAAACATGGTTTTTTCCGGACTTGTTTTGCGACTTTTACGATCGATATTCTTAACACTTTGCTAACTTGCTAGTTTATGTTTAGCTAGGCTTTGATACCACTGTAAGTCCACGTTGCTCACCCCGGTTCTTACGGGGAGGCGGAAACGGCGAAAAACAATAATTTTGGCGCAAAGACTACATGGACTTAAAAGCCGGATCTTGGCTAAACTAGAAACTAGCAAACAAGTAGAGGCTTTAACTACTATGCTGTAGAAAATATACCTCACAAAACCGGTCCTTCGGGTCTTCTCTCCGCTGTCCGGCTCGTCCATCCACGCTCCGAGGGTCGATCCGGATCTTGGTCACCTCCGCGGCCTTCTTGAGTCGAAGACGATCCACCCGAGAGTTGTACACCGAGCTCCACCTCAAGCCGAGGCAACTAGGACAACGAGATCGCTAATCTAGATGCCTTAGGTTGTGTAGAAGAAAAAGATGGAAGTGTTTATCTATGTGGATTCTTTTTCTCTCAACACATGAGATCAAAAGAATTTTCAAGAGGAGGAAGATGAAGGAGAAACTCTAGCAACCATGGAGCCTTTCTTTTCTTCTCATGTCAAGAGAGAGAATGAGAAGAGAATAATGAAAAGATTAACTCAAGAAAATGAACCATGGTTGCAATAATACATCAAAACCATCATTACTAATCCTATCATGATAAAGTTGATGCTACATTGAATTGACCATTTTCATAATCAAAAATTAAAAAGAAAATCAAAGAAGAGTCTAGACATCTCTTGAAGGTCAATGGTCAACTCCGGTCAACGGGTCAACAAAATCAAGAGAGGTCATGGTGGTCAAATGGTCAATGCAATTAGCCATCACTAAACTATCACTAAAAGGATTAGTAAACAATGTCTCTGGCTCATAATGGTTTTGACCAAACGAGTTGTCAAAACCCTAATGAGTCTACCATATTACGGTTTTGGCCGAACCAACTGCCAAAACCCTAATGGGGCACCTCCTCCTTTATCGCTCCTCAAAACTGTGCATACACACCCGCATCCGCATTCCATAGAATGCGAATGCACAGAAGACAAAACAAATTCATCCGTGCAATACTAGGATCTGGCTTAAACCAAAGCCCACTAGTATTGCCTGCCCTAACAGCATACGCACACAAGTGCACGTAAGTGATCGCAGCCCTGCCGTAAAACCATACGGCCTCTACACGTTTCGCTCAGTGCAGGGAAACTCTCTGTGTGGGACTCTAAAGACTCAACACTACGCTGACAGTGGGTTTAACCACAGACCGCAAGCGGCACTAGCTCTACGTAACGGTCCCTAGGTAGATGTCAATAAGAAGGCCGATGAGGTAAACCCATCCAAACTCCTACTGAGCCTGTATGTGACAATCTCCGTACAGTCCGGTCTGTTCATCTGATACATCGCATGGCGGGCCTAGGGGGTGGTGAACGTCAGTCCCCTAATAGCGGTACAAGTCGTGTCGGAGTGTAGCCCAGAACACCCTGAGATAACACTGGAAACATACCAGTATATCTCGCTTTCCCTGGCCAGGGACTACTTGTGTAATGGCTCTCCTAGACACAGCGCGATGTCAACCCCCAATACCGGGAGAGACGAATCCTGTCTAACCATCAATGCCTCCAAGTGCTTCGGGACTGCACCCAATTACTACCTGTTTGCACGACTCCTTTGAGCCGTGGTAGGGTGGTAATCTAAGTACAGTGAGAACACACTCGAGGAGAAGTGACAGTGTCAAGTCAGCGGACTAAGATGTACTCATGTCACCTGGGAACTGATAACTGACGATAGGTATAATACCAACCAACAGTTCCCGACGAGTCCTGTCCAGTGTACTCGTAACCTAATGAGCACCCGCATACTATCTCAAGTACGACGTACTGACGGCTGTGGGACAGACCGTCTCCCCCGCTGGGATGAGAAGCGCATATGCTAGTCTACTCCGGAGTATCGATGCCCTGTCTCGATAGTCCTGCGACTAGGGACCTGTATAAGGATGTGCTTATGGATTACCCATCCCCCATGAGTATGACTGCCATCACAATGCTGGTAATCAAGCAAAGATCCTAAGGGCTCTACTAATATGTATAAGCGATATGCTAAAAGAAACACATGCACATATTGAAGTAGAAATAAACCAAGTAGCATACTACCATTTTGAGCAAGATTGTCTATACAACTGTGAATATCCCAAGCTTCCATCAAGTAATATACAAGCTAGTATGATACAGTAATGGCCTCTAGGGCATATACACTAACACTTCCCAGGTCCAGACTCCAGTGTCACGGATAAGGAAATCCGTAAGACCTGGGAAATTTACTGTGCGAAGGCCAAGTGTCTCATGCTCGCCTCTATGGACAATGAGCACCAAAGGCGACACGAGAACATGGATCTTGAATCCATATTCCTCCATACCAAGGAATTATATGGAGAGCAATCTCTTATCGCATGATACGAGACCTCGAAGAAGCTATTTCAGGCGAGGTTCGCCGTAGGATCATCTGTAGGGGAACACGTCCTTAAGATGATCGGATATATTGAAGAGCTCATGTACCTCGGGACTGTTGGATATATGTATGCCCTAGAGGCCATTATATGATAGTATATGTACCGGTATGTGTGTGTGTATTCAGAGGACAGTCTTGCTCGACATGATAGTATGCTATCTGGTTACTCTTTATCTTGACATGTTCACTTGATCATGCTTTTACTCATTTGTTACATGTTGATAAAGCCCTTAGGATATTTGCTTGACTACTAGGATTACGATGTGGATCATACTATTGGGATATGTGTAGTTTATAAGCATATCCTTGAAATATTCCTAGTGGTGGGTGTATCGAGACGGGGCTTCGATATTCCAGAGTAGACTAGCGTATACGGTTCTTGTCCTATATGATGGGCGATGGATGATCACATATCCATTTGGTGTGGTGACACCAAAGACTGTATGCGGGTGCTTAGTGGAGACTGGGTACACTGAACGGACTCGCCGAGAACTCCTATGTGGTATTATATCTATCGTCGGATAGCAGTTCTCAAGTGACACTAATACAGGTTAGTCTGTAAACCCGAGATCGTCACAGATTCTTGTGTGTCCTCCCACTGTACTTTGATCTCCACCCTACCGCGGCTCTACTGAGTCGTGCAAATAGGTGGATTTTGGGTACAGTCCCGAGGCACATGGAGGCAATGAGCGATAGGAGGGGTTTCGTCTCTCCCAGTATTGGGGGTTGATGTTGCGCTATGTTCGATTAGCTATAACAGGAAGTCCATGGCCAGGGCTGTTGAGATTTACTGATAAGAGTTATCAGTAGTTTCTCGATCTGTTATGAGCCATATACCGACATGACTTATTGAGTTGTTGGGGTCGACGATTCCATCCTTAGACTCGATATGCAGTATATCTGACGAAGAGACCGGAATGTACGGTAAGTGTTGCCAGTTGGCTCGACGGGAGTTTTGACAGGTTCGCTTGTTTTTCTTCTGATTGCTCAATACCCGGGTGGACGTTATGTTTAGCTGGCCGCTTGCGGCTTGTGGGTGTTTGATATGATCATCACCTACTGCCGGCGTATTGACGAGTCTTAGAGTCCCACATAGGAGTTTCCTAGCTCAGGTGAAATGATGTGATGTGCATATGAGATATGCGTGGGAGCTCGATTAAATGCGTGTATATGATACCGTGTTTTAATCGGGCGTTTACTATTGGCCGGGCCGTATGAGATATGACCGGTTTATTAAATCAAGTGTTGATTTAATATTGACTTTTAGCTCACTTTTATTAAACCTTTTCTATTTGGATGTGTGCATGAATGTATGTATGCATATACACTTGTTGATGTGAATGCACACATACATGCATACATGTGTCATGATTGTTGATACAAAGAAGATGGCAATGAAAGACTCTCATGGAATAAATATATGTATATATTTGTTATTGAGAAAAAGAAAAGGGAATTAAATCATGGTTGAATTTTCTTCTACACTATTCTTTACTTGACCTAAGTTTTGACCATGGATTCATTTCCTTTGTTCTTTAAATCACTAGCAAAAATATCTAGATATTTATTGACCATGGTTACAAGTGAGTTGTTTTCTCATTTTATTTTGAGAATTATCACAAAAAAAAGAGATCAAGCTATCCATCTCCTTCTTCTTTCTCTTTCATACTCTCTTGATTTTTCCATTGAGTGAGGAACTTAAAAAGAAAGGGTTTTAAGTGAGAATACAAACCACATCACCAATCTATACTAATCTAGCCCATTAGTGTAGATAGTTTGCTCCACTTCTTCAAAGATCAAGTGAAGCTAGGTGCTTGAGCAAAGGGACTCCGGGTGGATCTTCATGGACTTGGAAGGATTCAAGAGAGCCGGTTCAAACTCTAGGAGATCCAAGGAGTCACTTGAGGATGTCTACAAAGGTTGTATTTCTTCTCACTTAGTGTTAGACACTACTTAGTATGTGATACTATGTGTTGTTACTCTAACTTTCTAGTTCGATTCCTAGGTTAGTTTGTTTAGCACCTCCTAAAATTTTAATATAGCATGTGTGTTGCAACCCAAACCCTAGGCAAGGTGCTATAGAAACCACTAAAGTGGTATCAGAGCAAGGTTAGAAACTTAGACGATGTTAAATATTACGAAACCGAAATAACTCCGAAAAATACGGATTTCTGGAACCCTAGGATCTGCTCTCTGTCGTTTCTAAAATGGTCTCAAAAAATTATTTTAGCAAATCCAGAATATTGTATGTGATACATATAGAGCACAAATGAAAAATGGGGCCTATCCACCGGATTTCACCCGAGCACATGCTCATGAAAACCGAGCAGGCTGGCCCAGGATGCTCCAAAATGCCTCGTTTTTCCTCTGTGCTCTAGGTTTTGGGGTTTCTGGTATTGTTTGTTTAGCCCAAAATTTCATGTGATGTTTATTTTGTTTAGGGGCTAATTCGAAGTATTTCGTAGTCGTAATTTTAAACATTGTTTTGGTAACTTGGACGACATTTAACTGTTCGAACGAATATCACACACCACCTCATTACTCTCGTTGAAATTTTCCAAGTGTTGGAATTTCCCAAGTTGAACATATTCGGAAGATCGTGCAAGTATCCCTATGGACCCTCTAGAAGAACATAACCCTAACTCGACCCGATGACCATAGAACTGCGGCCAAACCTTAGGGTTTGCCGTAGTCCTGTGGTGCCATAGGTGAGGCAAGGGTTGACCCTTCTACGGCTGATCCATAGACACTGTGACACGTTTTTGGGTATTTTAACTTTGCTCAAGTGTTGAGCTCTCGGAATAATTTGTGGATGTTTGTTGATTCGATCGAAACGTTTAACATCGTCTTGATATATATGAAAGTGATGATTCCAATTGTTGTTATTTTTCACTTTCTTTTCTGCGACCGTAAGTGTAGTATGTGGTGTATCGCCGATTTCGTTGCTATACATCAACAACAATTGGGATACGCATACTTACTTACGTTGATGACATGAGATGTTATGTGTTGTTGAAATATGCTATACAGGATTGTCATGAATGAATGACCGGGGGTTTTATGTGAGATGAGAGTTTTTATTTTCATTCATGTAAAATTCATTGTATGTGATATTCTTTTATTGGGGCACTTCTGGGTTGAGGATGATGTAACCATTGTTGTATATTATTTACTTTTCCGCATTAGGATAGACCCAAGGAGGGGAGCACAAGTGACCGGGTTCTAGGGTTCAGTTGAAGGCCATCTCGAGGAGTCGATACCGGGTCTCCTAAACTCTAGAATTGGTAAGGTCACTTGCCGCTTTCGTAGGGGTCTAGGGGTGTGGGCTTGGCTATTCATCGCGACCGTAGAATCCGTATTTTCTATTGCTGGCTAAATACAAAATACGGACCTCCTAGTATATCCTATATTTTCATATATGTGCTTCTACGGTGGATGTTCTGTAATATGATCACTTTACATGATGAGATGAATGACAGTATTATATATATGATATATAATAAACGTTGCTTATGTTTTACATCCGCTCTAGTCCCGCCCCGCTATGCCGTTAGTTAAGTAACCTAATGGTATATAACGGGACATTGTGGCGAATGCGGATGGCATAAGCGTACGTTCTATTTTCGTTTCTTTTCTATGATGGCTTAAGGACTTAAATGATGGGATTATATTAATGAGATTAATATAAAAAAATTAACCTAAAAGATGTTGTAGAATCGGATTTGAAACCTACTCGGCTTTTTATGAAAAAGTAATTTTTCAAAGTGCGGAGCTTAAGCCACTCCTTTTAAAACCATTTGATTCTACAACGATATCAAGTTCAAAGCGTTAAAGGTTTTCTTAAAAACTATTCACAGCCCTCCGTCATTTTAGGAAGTAGAGTACTTAGTATTCGTACTGTGTATTTTGACTATAGTTAAGGCGCAGTGTATGGTAGCTAAGTGATGTCTTCCTACACCACATATGATGCGATTAGTTAGGACATTCATATGATTATGTTGACTATAGTTAAGGGTCATATGGGCGGGTCTAGTTAATCACGAAATGACAGGAAGAACTTGACTAGTACTTATTGTTAGTGTATATGCCCTAGGGGCCATTATGTATCATACTTGTATGTACATTACTTAATAGAAGCTTGGGATATTCACAGTTATATATATACAGTCTTGCTAAACATGGTAGTATGCTACTTGGTTTAAGTCTACTTTAATATGTGCATATGTTTCTTGTTACATATCACTTATACATATTAGTAGAGCCCATAGGATCTTTGCTTGATTACCAGCGTTGTGATGGCAGTCACACTGGTGGGGGCTAGGTAGTCTGTAAGCAACATCCTATATAGGTCCCTGGTCGTTGGATTATCGAGATAGGGCATCGATATTCTGGAGTAGACTAATTGTGTACGCTTCTCATCCCAGTTGTGGAGATGGTCTGTCCCACAGCCATCAGTACGTCGTACTGGAGATAGTATACAAGTGCCCGTTAGGTTACGGGTACACCGGACATGACTCGCAGGGGAACTGATTAGTTGGTATTATACCCGTCGTCAGTTAACAGTTCCCAGGTGACATGAGTACAGCATAGTCCGCAGACTTGACACTGCTACTTCGCCTCGAGTGTGTCCCACTGTTCTTAGATTTCTACCCTACCATGGCTCAAAGGAGTCATGCAAACAGGTAGCAGTTGGGTGCAGTCCCGAGCACTTGGAGGCAGTGGCGGTAAGATAGGATTCGTCTCTCCCAGTATTGGGAGTTGATATCGCGCTGTGTCAGAGAGCCATTACGCAAATTCCCTGGCCAGGGCAAGCGAGATTTACTGGTAGGTTCCAGTAGTTTTCTCAGGGTATAATGGGCTACACTCCGACACGACTTATACTGCTATTAGGAGACTGACGCTTACCGCCCCCTTGGCTCGATATGCGATAGTCTTAGACGAACAGACCGGACTGTACGGAGATTGTCACATCAGGCTCAGTAGGGTTTCGGATGGTTTTCCTCATCGGCCTTCTTATCGACATCTACCTGGGGACTGTTACGCACAGCTAGTGCCGCTTGCGGTCTGTGGTTAAACCCACTGCCAGCGTAGTGTCGAGTCTATAGAGTCCCACGCAGAGAGTTTCCCTGCTCCAGGCGAAACGATATAGAGGTCGTATGGTTTTACGACAAGGGTTCGGACGCATACGTGTGTTTACGCACGTACGACGTTCGGATATTTTTTACTAGTCGGCTTTGGTTTAAGCCAGTTTCTAGTATCAGGTTATTGGATTTATACAGTCTAAAGTTTTTCCGTGTTTTCATGGATTGGAGGGGCGTTCTCGTAATTTTCCTGGAAGCTTCTAGAAGCATGGTAACTTGGGGGCTAAGGTGGCATTTGCATTAATTGGATTAGTGGGTCATGTAGTGATTCATGCAATGAGTTAATGATTCATTTATTGATTTATATGACTCATATGATGAATCACTTAGGGTATTAATGAAACATGATGATAATGCTTTATTTATTATTTACTTAATAATATCATATGTTTCATAAATACTCAAATGATTCCATTCATCCAAAGTAATTCATATTCTCACATTCTCTCTCCTCAAGCTCTCCCTCTTCAAACCCTAACCCTAACCTCTCATGTCTTAAGATCAAGGGTTAGCTAGACTAATACATCCATAACCTCATTCTATATCCCCTAGGTAGCTTAGATTAGCACTTTGAGCAACCTAGTTATCTCAAGTTAGAGATAAAGCTTAGCGTAGGAGCTCTCGGGTGGATCATCTTTGATTCGAGGAGGTCGTTGAGGTGCCGATGTTCCAAGGAGCCTACGAGGAGTGGAGGACCACGATGAAGACCCGAAGGACAAGTATCGTGAGGTATAACTTCGTATCCGAGTAGTTAAACCATTCGTAGTTTGCTAGTAACGGTTTAGAAACGATTCATGCGCTCAAGTCCGTGTTACGAAGCTTTGATAATAATTTTTCATATATTCCGCCTCCCCGCAATTTCATGGGGTGCGTGACATAGACTTACAGTGGTATCAGAACCAACTAAACTATTACTAGCTTGTTAGCAACTAGTTAGAAGTTCGATCGACAGAAAACACGAAAACGAAACACCCCGTACCCTGAGTTTCTGTTAATTTTAAAAGTGTCTGAAAAAATATTTGACATTCCTTAAAATTCACAGCAGGGAATTTGATAAATTCTGGGAAAATACGAGCACACAAAACGACAAGACAGCCGTGGATCCGCGGCCAAATGGTGCTTTTGGCCGCGGATCCGCCGCAGAGTCAACTCGGTTTTGACTCCGATTTTCTCTGTTATTCCTTTTTTATGGTGTTTTGTTTTCCTGTATGTACTGTTTTTGCCCAGGTTACTTCAGTACAGGTTTGCTTTTGGGGTAGACACGGAATATGGTTATCGATCGATGTTCTAAGATATTTGCTAATTGGGTTTTTATCTGTAATGTTTAATGTGTTCGTAAACCTCCCCTAACTGCTAGTATGATGGTTGGCAGGGGGTTGCATATTTCTGTAATGTTTACTGTTTGTGTATATGGACTTGATTGGAATGTTGTGATGATTAGCCGGGGTTTGAGATGGGTTTAATATTCATTCATTCGATGTAAAAGTAATATGATGTAATATTCTTTTGCGGGGCACATCCAAGTTGCGGTTGTAGCCACCGTTGTATTATTTCTTTTTACTGTTTTTGCTCCTAGGATAGACCCAAGGCGGGGTACACAAACTACCGGGTACTTTGAAGTGTTTAGTGGCCTACTCACTTTGTTGAGGGAGACCGCTTCACTTCGGGTACTTGGCGGGTAGTTTTCCGTACCCGTAGGGGTCTTGGGTGGGGTAATGGCTATTCATCACAACTGTGTAATCCGTCTTTTATTGCAGGCTCAAAGCAAATGCGGATTGATGGTATATCCAATAAAATTCATCTGTGATATGGAATGCTTATTATTGCGTCTGACGAATGTACGATATCTATATATGATAGCTATTAGACGTCACTTATGTTTTACACCCGCGCTAGCCCAGCCCCCGCTCTGTCGTTAGTTAAGTAACCTAACGGGTGATGACGGGACCCCGTGGCGAATGCGGATGGCATAAGAGGACGTGGTATTTTCGTTGTTTTCTGCAATGATAGGATAAATGATGGGACGCATTATTATAAATGCAAAGAAAATAAACCAAAGTTTAATCGTTGGAACAAATTTAAAAGAAACCACTTGGTTGTTTTAAAAAAAGATCAGATTTTTTAATTGCGGAGCTTTAACCACTCCTTTTAAAAAGTATCAGGTTCCTTCGATTATATCAAGTTCACTACTTTCACGGTTTTGCCAAAACCAGTCGTAGCCCTCCGTCATTTCATATGGATAGTCAATAGTAGTCAAGCTGTGTTTGTTTGGCCAAAGTCAAGGCACGGTGTTTGGTAGCTGTTGGATATTCATATGTAGCATAGATAGATGTGTTGGTTTGGGACAGTCGTACTGCCTTGTTTGGCCAAAGTCAAGGGTATGTGCGGATGGGTTCAAATTAACCTGGACAATGATGGGTAGAACTTGACATGTGACTTATGATTTGTTTAGCCAAAGTCAAGGTCATAAGAGCATGGGGCAAAAATCCACATCGGGAATTTCTAAAGAAACTGAAATTTGCAGAAAGAGCATACCATTTTGGAGTTTGATGAATGTTGGTAGGATTCCTTCAACATTATCATACGATGATATTTTGGATCTCGATCCTACTGTGAGTATATACTATTTATCAGGAGATTCGTCACTTAACGATCAATGCTATAAATCAAGAAGGTGCCTAGAAAGGTGTCAGCGGGGTTACGCCCCCGGAGAAAAGAGGTTATTTAATTAAGGAACTTCACGAAAGCGTTGGAAAACCTCCCTCGAAGTATCGACACTGACCTGGCTGAACGGTTAAGCAAGAATTGTACGGTGAATATAGTCCTGGCTAATTCTTCTTTTATAGTTTGAGGAGGGATTCGAGAAACAGTAGGAGCCATCCTATTTAGATAAATTAAACCACTCTAAACTTGCAAGAGCATCATGCTAATAGTATTTTCTTCTCTCTCTTAAAATTGCAGCGACCTTGTGACCACACATAGGTTACATCTAGATAATAAATTGACTGAATCTTACTTTTATGACTGGCAAAGGTCTGTCCAGATGTCCATTGCCTATGACAAGCTGGACCACCCTATTACTACTCAAGATCCCGCCGTCCCAGGTCCAGTTTCCACTGTCACGGATATGAATATCCATCAGACAAGGGAAAAAGATAAAGCGAAAGCTAAGTGCCTTGTGTTAGCTTCAGTTGATGGTGTATACCAGAAGCAGCACGAGAAGATGGACATAGTTTCTATCTTTCTCCATAACAAAGATTTATATGGAGAGCAATCTCATATCACTAGATATGAAACCTCGAACGAATTAATTCAAGCGAGGTTGACTGACGGTTCATCTGTAGGGGAAACGTCCTTACAATGACTAGCTGTATTGATAAGCTCCAGGACCTGGAGACCACGTTGGGAAACGAGTCAAATACTGACTTGATTCTACAGTCTCTGCCTCCTACCCTGAAGGAAACAAGGGAAGTAGAAGGAAAGAGAAAGGCAAAAGTTTTGGGACTGGATATAGTAAAAGAGGGACGTTCCTATTGTTACAGGAATGAACATTGGCAGAATGATTGCAGGGCTAGCAAAGACAGTAGCCAGGATTCGGAGCATGTTGTGGCTTCAGCTTCGGGTGTGTTTGTAATAGAGAACTGTATGTCAGTTAACCCTACTTCCTGGGTATTGGATACCGGGTCAGGATCTCACATCTATAATTCATTACAGGCTCTGAGAAACCGTAGGGTTATCAGGATAGGTGATATGACCCTCACAGTTGCTAACGGAATGAGCATGGATGCTGAATCCGTAGGGGAATATCATCTTGGACTGACAACTGGGCTGATATTGATTCTGCGTAACTGTTTTTATGTACCAGGTACAACTTATAATATTATATCTGTATCCTTACTTTCTAAGGAAGGATATGATTTTACTTTTATAAGCGATGTGGTTCACATCCACCTAAATCAAGTTATGATTGGGTCAAGTACATTACAAAACGGAATATACGTATTAAATCAAGCTCAGGTTTTCAATGTCCAGAAAACACTTAAAAGAATGTCTCCGGAAATAAATCAGGCTTTCTTATGGCATTGTAGACTAGGTCACATCAATGAGAGAAGGTTGACTAAGTTACATAGAGAAGGATATTTGAATCCGTTCGAATATCAATTTTATGCTACTTGTGAATCTTGCCTCATAGGAAAGATGACAAAAACTCCGTTTACTGGACACGGAGTAAGAGCAAGTGAGCTCTTGGGACTCGTACACAGTGACGTGTGCGGTCCAATGTCTACACATGCGCGAGATGGTTATTCCTACTTCATTACTTTTACGGAAGATTTCTCTAGGTATAGATATGTCTTCTTAATGAAGCATAAATTCGAGGCTTTTGAGAAATTCCAAGAATACAAGAATGAAGTGGAAAAACAAACAGGCAAAAGTATCAAGACACTGAGATCTGATCGAGGTGGTGAATACTTAAGTGCCGAGTTCCTAGGTTACTTAAAAGAGAATGGAATTCTCTCTCAGCTTACTCCTCCATACACACCACAACACAACGGTGTATCGGAAAGAAGGAATCGAACCCTATTGGATATGGTTCGTTCCATGATAAGTAAAGCTGAGTTACCAAGATCATTCTAGGGATATGCACTAGAATCAGCTGCATACCTTTTAAACCGAGTTCCAACTAAGACTGTGCCTACTTCACCATATCAGATGTGGTGTGGGAAGAAACGCTATCTTAAACATATTAAGATATGGGGATGTCCAGCTTTTGTAAAGAAGCAGCATGCAGACAAGCTAGAGGCACGTTCAGTACAGTGTAAGTTTGTGGGATATCCAAAGAACTCCAAAGGATATTATTTCTATTACGCAGAGGAACAAAAGATTTGTGTTTCTCATAATGCTCGCTTCTTGGAAACTGAGTTTTTAGAAAATAAAATAAGTGGGAGCGCAATAGAACTGGAAGAAATTCCAGAACCACAAGCTATTACTGAAAGCTTGGTAGAACCAGAGGTTTCAGAAGAACCAGACATCCCGACGCCACTCCGAAAGAGTAGTAGGCAATCTCATCCGCCCGAGAGATACTACGGTTTTCTCATAGATGGGGATAGAGAGGATTGCACTATTGACTTTGATGAGCCTACTAGCTTCCAGCAAGCCATTCAGAGCGGTGACTCAGTAAAATGGCTGGATACAATGCGGACTGAAATGGAGTCCATGTACACTGACAAAATATGGACTTTGGACATTGCTCCAGATGGGGTAAAACCCGTAGGATGCAAATGGATCTTCAAAAGGAAGATTGGTGTAGATAGACAGGTTGAAACCTATAAGGCTAGACTTGTTGCAAAAGGTTTCCGTCAACGACCTGGTTTGGACTATGACGAAACCTTTTCTCCAGTGGCTATGCTTAAATCCATTCGGGTCCTTCTTGCTGTTGCTGCCTTCCACGATTATGAAATCTGGAAGATGGACGTAAATACGGCCTTTCTAAATGGTAATTTGGAAGAGAGCGTCTATATGGATCAACCAGAGGGATTCATTCAGAGTGGGAGCAGCGGTAAAGTATGCAAGCTGCTTAAATCCATTTATGGACTAAAACAGGCATCGCGGAGTTGGAACATCTGTTTTGATGATACTGTCAAAGAATTTGACTTTATCAAAAATCCAGATGAACCATGCATATACAGTAAGATTGTAGGGAGAGCTGTAGTATTCCTCGTCTTGTACGTGGATGACATTCTCCTAATAGGAAATGATATTCCTATGTTACAGTCAGTCAAAGGATTCTTATCACAGAAATTCTCCATGAAAGACCTGAGTGATGCCACCTACATTCTGGGGATCCGGATCTATCGTGATAGATCAAAAAGGATGTTGGGACTTTCACAGTCCAGGTACATAGACACCATAGTGAAGAGATTCAGTATGGATGATTCTAAGCGCGGTAATCTACCGGCTTGTCACGGAATCACCCTCTCCAAAGAGATGTCTCCCAAGACTGATTTGGAAATGGATCGCATGTCGATTATACCCTACGCTTCTGCGGTAGGCTCTATAATGTATGCGATGTTATGTACCAGACCAGATGTAGCATACGCATTGAGCGTTGTAAGCCGGTATCACGCAAACCCAGGGGAGAAGCACTGGATAGCAGTAAAGAACATTCTCAAGTACCTGAGGAGGACTAAGGAGATGTTCTTGGTATATGGCAGAAAAGACCTCCAGGTTGAGGCTTTTGCCGACTCCGGCTTCCAGAGTGACAAAGATGACTCTAAATCCATGTCGGGTTATTTCTTTACCCTCAATGGAGGGGATGTCTGTTGGAAGAGTTCCAAGCAGGAGACCGTTGCTGACTCAACAATAGAAGCGGAGTACATAGCTGCTTGCGATGCCGCAAAAGAAGCAGTCTGGATGAAGAAGTTCCTCACATAACTTCAGGTGGTTCCTACCAGTGTTGGTCCAATACCTCTGTATTGTGACAACAACGGCGCTATAGCTTTAGCGAAGGAACCCAGGTCCCATCAGAAGTCCAGACACATCTTAAGGCGGTATCACCTGATCAGGAAGATCGTAGATCGCCGGGAGATCGAGGTGAAGAGAGCAGAGACGGAGAATAACATTGCTGATCCATTCACAAAGGCCCTTCCTCAGACGCAGTTCAAGAGACTATTCGAGATGATAGGTCTACAATATGCCAGCTCATGGCCCTAGTGCAAGTGGGAGATTGTTAGTGTATATGCCCAAGGGGCAATTATTGTATCATACTTGTATGTATATTACTTAATGGAAGCTTGGGATATTCACAGTTATATATATACAGTCTTATTAAACATGGTAGTATGCTACTTGGTTTAAGTCTACTTTAATATGTGCATATGTTTCTTGTTACATATCACTTATACATATTAGTAGAGCCCATAGGATCTTTGCTTGATTACCAGCGTTGTGATGGCAGTCACACTGGTGGGGGCTGGGTAGTCTGTAAGCAACATCCTAAACAAGTCCCTGGTCGTTGGATTATCGAGATGGGGCATCGATATTCCGTAGTAGACTAAGTGTGTACGCTTCTCATCCCAGTTGGGAAGATGGTCTGTCCCACAGCCATCAGTACGTCGTACTGGAGATAGTATACAGGTGCTCGTTAGGTTACGGGTACACCGGACATGACTCGCAGGGGAACTGATTGGCTGGTATTATACCACGTTAAGCTTTTACTAGATACAAACAAGATGACCGGACCGAACTATAAAGACTGGTTGAGGAACATTAACATTGCTCTCATATATGATAAGGTATCATATGTCCTCACTGCTACAGCCCCGCCCAGCCCAGGTCCTGAATCTTCTGTTGCGGATAAGGAGATCCGCAAAACGTGGGATATTGACTGTGCTACTGCCAAATGCCTCGCGCTTGCATCGATATACACTACACATCAAAAGCAACACGAGCAGATGGATGTTCAATCCATCTTTCTCCATACAAAAGAGTTGTATGGGGAGCAATCTCGGACCCTGAGATACGAAGTATCTCGAAAGTTGTTTCAGATGCGGATGGCTCCTGGCACACCAGTAGGCGATCAGGTTTTGAAGATGATAGCTCTTATTGAAGAGCTTGAAGACCTCGGATGGACAATGGAGAACGAACAGTATACTGATATTGTTCTTCAATCTGTTCCCTCTGCCTTTGCTCCATTTGTAGTGAACTTCAACATGCATAATATGGAGAAGTCACTACCCGAACTTCTCAATATGTTGAGAAGCGCGGAGAGCGTGTCTTAAGGCGAAGTCTCCCTCTTTGCATGTTGGACAATCTTCCTCTTCCACTCCAAAAACCAAGGCCATAGGAAAGAATAAGAAGAAATCTACCAAACCAAGTGGTGGAATTAAGAAGGCAAAGGGGAAGGACAAATCCAAAGCTGCGGAGTCGGGGAAAGGAGAATTTTTCTATTGGAAGAAGTCAGGGCACTAGAAGCGAAATTGTACTGAGTAATTGGATCTCAAGCAAAAGAAGCATGGTGATGCTTCCGCTTCAGGTGTGTTTGTAACTGAAAACTGTTTATCTATTAACTCTGCATCCTGGGTATTGGATACTAGATCGGGTTCTCATATCTGCAATTCTGTGCAGGGTCTGAGAAATAGCAGAGTTTTGAAGACCGGTGATCATACTCTCCGAGTTGGAAATGGTTCCAATGTACATGAAGTTTCAGTAGGAGAGTATCACCTAGGGTTGCCGTCGGGTTGTATATTGGTTTTGAATCCATTTTATTTTGTACCAAGCATGTTTTGTAATATAATATCCGTTTCTTTGTTAGACAATGAAGGATATCATTTTGTATTGCAGCACAATGTTATGAACATTAAACTAAATCAAGGGTTGATTGGTTTTGGTACACTTAATAACGGGATATATGTCCTTAATCAACACACGGTTTTCAACATACAACACAAAAATAAAAGAAAATTTTCAGATATAAATGAAGTTTTTTTTGGCATTGTAGACTTGGTCATATTAATGAAACAAGACTAAACAAGCTTCATAAAGATGGATATTTAAATCCTTTTGAGTATAAATCTTATGCGACTTGTCAGTCTTGTATCAAAGGGAAAATGACCAAAACTCCATTTACTGGACACGAAGAAAGAGCTACCGAGCTCTTGGGCCTCATACATAGTGATGTATGTGGGCCAATGTCTACACATGCAAGAGGCGGTTTTTCTTACTTCATAACTTTTACTGATGATTTCTCAAGATTCGGTCATGTGTTTTTGTTGAAGCATAAGTCTGAAGCTTTCGAAAAATTCAAGGAGTACAAACTTGAAGTAGAAAAACAAATAAGAATGAGCATCAAAATACTTCGATCAGATCGAAGTGGAGAGAATCTTAGTACAGAGTTTTCGAACTTCCTAAAAGAGAATGGGATTCTCTCTCAGATCACTCCCCCTTACACACCACAGCACAACGGTGTGTCAGAGCGGCGGAATCGTACCCTATTAGATATAGTACGATCCATGATGAGTTATACTGAGTTGCCTCTCTCCTTTTGGGGGCATGAATTGGAGACTCCAGCTTTTCTGTTGAACAAAGTTTCAACCAAGACCGTGTCTGCCATTCCATATGAGATATGGTATGGGAAGAGACCATCTCTTAAATGAGTTAAGATTTGAGGTTGTCCGGCTTTTGTCAAAAAGCAGAATCCAGACAAACTCGAGACACGATCGATCAAATGTATATTTGTGGGATATCCAAAACATTCGTTTGGATATCTTTTCTACCACAGGGAGGAACAATAGGTGTTTGTTTCTCAGTATGCCACATTTTTAGAAAATGAGATATTTCCAAATGATACTGATGGCAATGTGGTAGATCTAGAATCTTATGAACCTCAACCACTCCGTAGATCTAGTAGGACTTCTCGCCCACCGGAGAGATATTACGGTTTTCTCATTGATGGTGATAGAGAAGATTGCATCATGGATGATGATGACCCTGTCAGCTTTCAGCAAGCTATCACTGGTGGTGACTCTATGAAGTGGTTGGATGCCGTGAGATCCAAAATGGAGTCTATGTACACCAACAAAGTATGGAATTTGGAGGATGTACCCTCTGGGGTAAAACCCGTAAGGTGCAAATGGATCTTTAAAAGAAAGATCCATGTAGATGGGCAGGTGGAGACCTATTAGGCAAGGTTGGTAGCGAAAGGCTTTCGTCAAAGACCAGGACTGGACTATGACGAGACTTTCTCTCCGGTAGCCATGCTTAAATCCATTCGGATCCTACTTGCTATTGCTGCTCACTACGACTATGAAATCTGGCAGATAGACTTTAAAACTTTATTTCTAAATGGTGATTTAGAAGAATGTGTTTATATGGATCAGCCAGATGGCTTCATTTACAGTGGGAGCAGCGGGAAAGCATGTAGGTTGCTTAAATCCATTTATTGATTAAAGCAGGCATCATGGAGTTGGAACATCTGTTTTGATGATGCTATAAAAGAGTTTGATTTCGTCAAAAATCCAGATGAACCTTGTGTTTATAAGAAGACTGTAGGGAGAACTGTCGCATTCCTCGTATTGTACGTGGATGTCATTCTTCTGATAGGAAATGACATTCCTATGCTATAGTCGGTCAAATCATTCTTATCACAAAGGTTCTCCATGAAGGACCTAGGTGATGCCACGTACATATTGGGCATACGGATCTATAGGGATAGGTCCAAACGATTATTGGGATTGTTCCAAACCAGGTACATCAACACCATCCTAAAGAGGTTTAGTATGGAAGACTCCAAGCGGGGTGCCTTACTCGCTTGTTATGGAGTCACTCTCTCTAAGGACTCTTGCCCAAAGTCTGATGAAGAGAGAGCTCGCATGAGCATTATTCCCTACGCTTCAGTTGTAGGATCAATAATGTATGCGATGTTGTGTACACGCCCTGATGTAGCTTATGCACTGGGTGAAGTAAGCAGGTATCATTCAAAACCAGGAGAGAAACACTAGACTGCTGTGAAGAACATTCTTAAGTACTTGCGAATGACTAAACAATTGTTCTTGGTGTACGGTAACGGGGATCTCCAAATGGAGGCCTTTACCGATTCGAGCTTCCAGAGTGATAAGGATGACTGCAAGTCTATCTCAGGGTTTGCATTTACCCTCAACGGAGGGACGGTGAGCTGGAAGAGTTCCAAACAGGATACCGTTGTAGACTCTACGATAGAAGCTGAGTACATTGCTACAAATTATGCTGCCAAGGAAGCCGTCTAGATAAGAAAGTTCATCTCGGAACTAGGAGTAGTTCTAACCATTATTGATCCAATACCATTGTATTGTGATAATAATTAGGCTGTGGCGTTGACCAAAGAGCCCAGGTCCCATCAAAAGTCCAGACACATCCTGAGGCAATATCATTTGATCCGAGAGATAGTTGATCGCCGCGAGATCGAGATTAGGAGAGTAGATACAAAGGATAACACTGTGGATCCACTCACCAAGGCCCTCCCTCAGCCGCAGCATGAGCGACTTTTTGAGATGTTGGGTATGAGATACACAAATAATTGGCCATAGTGCAAGTAGGAGATTGTTGGATATATATATGCCCTAGAGGCCATTATATGATAGTGTATGTATCGGTATGTGTGTGTGTGTGTTTATATATATTCAGAAGATAGTCTTGCTCGACATGATAGTATGCTATCTGATTACTCTTTATCTTGACATGTTCACTTGATCATGCTTTTACTCATTTGGTATATGTTGATAAAGCCCTTAGGATATTTGCTTGACTACTGGGATTATGATGTGAATCATACTATTGGTACATGTGTAGTTTATAAGCATATCCTTGAAATGTTCCTAGTCGTGGGTGTATCGAGACAGGGCATCGATATTCCAGAGTAGACTAGCGTATACGGTTCTTATCCCATATGATGGGCGATGGATGATCCTATATCCATTTGGTGTAGTGACACCAAAGACTGTATACGGCTGCTCAGTGGAGACTGGATACACCGAACGGATTCACCGAGAACTCCTATATGGTATTACATCTATCGTCGGATAGCAGTTCTCAGGCGACACTGGTACAGGTTAGTCTGTAGACCCGAGATCGTCATAGAGTCCTGTGTGTCCTCCCACTGTACTTTGATCTCCACCCTACCATGGATCTACTGATTCGTGCTAACAGGTGGATTTTGGGTACAGTCCCGAGGCACATGGTGGCAATGAGCAATAGGAGGGGTTTCGTCTCTCCCGGTATTGGGGGTTGATGTTGCGCTATATTCAATTGGCTATAACAGGAAGTCCCTGGCCAGGGCTGTTGAGATTTACTGATAAGAGTTATCAGTAGTTTCTCTATCTGTTATGAGCCATATACCGACATGACTTATTAAGTTATTGGGGTCGACGATTCCATCCCTAGACTCGATATGCAGCATATCTAACGAAGATACCGGACTGTACGGTAAGTGTTGTCAGTTGACTCGACGGAAGTTTTGATAGGTTCGTATATTTTTCTTCTGATCGCTCAATACCCGGGTGGCCATTTTATATAGCTGTCCGCTTACGACATGTGGGTGTTTGATATGATCATCGCCTACTCCGGCGTATTGACGAGTCTCAGAGTCCCACACAGGAGTTTCCTAGCTCAGGCGAAATGATGTGATATGCATATGAGATATGCGCGGTGTAGGTCCATGCTACCTCTCCCGGTACTTTCGGGCATGCAGAATTTGGTGAAAAACAATTTTCTAGAGGCGGTAACAGGGACTCAAAACCGGATCTTTGTTAAACATCTAACTAACAACCTAACTAGGAGTTGTTAACTACTCGGTTAGGGGGTTATACCTTTCTTTCTTGAACTCCTTCGTCTTCAAGCCTCGATGGTTGTCCGGATCGGTTTCACCCCATCGTCTCCTTGCGCCGAAGATCGATCCACCTGAAAGCTTCTACCTTTGGCTTCTTCTTCGATCTTTGAAGAAACTAGTTCACTTGGTTTGCTAAACCTTGTGAACTAGAGTAAGTAGAGGAGAGTGTGTTGGGATTTTCTCTATGGTTCTTGGTTCTCAACACATGAGACAAGTGAACCATAGACTAAAAAGAGGGAGAGCAAGAGGAAGAAGATGAGAGCTCAAGAACACAAGAGAGAGAGTGAAAATGATAGAATGAGAAAGATTTTTCTCTTGTGGCTCTCATAATCCAAAGCCATCATCACAAATCATAGCAATCAAGTATTATGTGATGGTTTAAGCTACAATAGCCATATCATTTCATGCACTCATTTTTCACAAGAGAAACAAGCAAGTAAAAAGTCTTTGCCATGAAATGATAGCCATTGTCATCATGATGGTCAACTAGTCTAACCTAGTCAACCGGTCAACAAAGTCAACAAGTCAACAAAGTCAACCCCTCAACAACCATGTCACCATAATACTTAATTAATATTATTGTTAATTACATATCATATTCTCATTAGGGTTGAGCAAAAAGTCAATAGTCAACAGTCAACAGTCAACAACCCTAATGAGAATCCTCTGCCTCTGTCTTTCCATCAACTGTGCATACACACCCGCATCCGCGTTCCGAGGAACACGAATACATACTGGATAAATCCAATCCCAAAACGTACACTAGGATCTGGCTTAAACCAAAGCCCGCTAGTGTCAACTGTCCGGACAATGTACGTGCATAAGTGCACGGATGTGACCAAACCCTGTCGCAAAACCATGCGACCTGTCGCAAAACCATGCGACCTCTCCTCTTTTGCCTAAAGGCGAATAGCTTTCTGTGTGGGACTCTAAAGACTCGACACTACGCTGGCAGTGGGTTTAACCACAGACCGCAAGCGGCACTAGCTGTGCGTAACAGTCCCCAGGTAGATGCCGACAAGAAGACTGACGAGGTGAAACCCATCTGAACTCCTACTGAGCCTGAATCTGACAGTCTCCGTACAAGCCGGTCTATTCGTCTGATACATCGCATGGCGGGCCTAAGGGACGGTAAACGTCAGTCCCCTAATAGCGGTACAAGTCGTGTCGGAGTGAAGCCCAAAACACCCTGAGATAACACTGGAAACCTACCAGTATATCTCGCTTGCCCTGGCCAGGGACTACTCGTGTAATGGCTCTCCTAGACACAGCGCGATGTCAACCCCTAATACCGGGAGAGATGAATCCTGTCTAACCGTCACTGCCTCCAAGTGCTTCGGGACTGCACCCAACTACTACCTGTTTGCACGACTCCTTTGAGCCGTGGTAGGGTAGTAATCAAAGTACAGTAGGAACACACTCGAGGCGAAGTGACAGTGTCAAGTCAGCGGACTAAGCTGTACTCATGTCACCTGGGAACTGATAACTGACGATAGGTATAGTACCAACCGGTCAGTTCCCGACGAGTCATGTCCAGTGTACTCGTAGCCTAACGAGCACCCGCATACTATCTCCAGTACGACGTACTGATGGCTGTGGTACAGACCATCTCCCACTCTGGGATGAGAAGCGTATGCGCTAGTCTACTCCGGAGTATCGATGCCCTATCTCGATAGTCCTGCGACGAGGGACCTGCATAAGGATGTGCTTATAGATTACCCAGCCCCCGCTAGTGTGACTGCCATCACAACGCTGGTAATCAAGCAAAGATCCTAAGGGCTCCACTAATGTGTATAGGTAATATACTAAAATAAACACATGTACACATTGAAGTAGAAACAAACCAAGTAACATACTACTATATTGAGCAAGATTATTTATACAAGGTGAATATCCCAAGCTTCCATTAAGTAATATACAAACTAGTATGATACAGTAATGGCCTCTAGGGCATATACACTAACAATCTCCCACTTGCACTAAGGCCATGTACTGGCGTATCGAAGACCTATCATCTCGATCAGCCACTCGAACTGAGTCTGGGGCAAGGCCTTGGTGAATGGATCTGCAGTGTTATCTTCTGAAGCAACCCTCCGGACCTCGATCTCCTGGCGATCCACGATCTCCCTGATCAGGTGATACCGCCTCAAGATGTGTCTGGATCTCTGATGGGACCTGGGTTCCTTCTCTAAAGCTATAGCCTCGTTGTTGTCACAATACAGAGGTATTGGATTAACAATGGACGGAACCGCCTGAAGTTATTTCAAGAACTTCCTCATCCAGACAGCTTCTTTTGCGGCATCAGATGCAGCGATGTATTCCGCTTCCATCGTCGAGTCTGCAACGGTTTTCTGTTTGGAACTCTTCCAACACACCGCCCCTCCATTGAGGGTAAAGACAAAACCCAACATGGACTTGGAATCATCCTTGTCACTCTGGAAGCTGGAGTCAGCAAAGGCCTCGATCTGGAGGTCTTTTCCGCCATACACCAAGAACATCTCCTTAGTCCTTCTAAGGTACTTGAGAATGTTCTTTACCGCTATCCAGTGTTTCTCCCCAGGGCTTGACTGATACCGGCTTACTACACTCGGTGCATAAGCTACATCCGGTCTGGGACACAACATCGCATATATTATAGAGCCTACCGCAGAAGCGTAGGGTATAATAGACATGCGATCCCTCTCCAAATCAGTCTTGGGATACATCTCTTTAGAGAGGGTGATCCCGTGACAAGCCGGTAGATTACCGCGCTTGGAATCTTCCATACTGAATCTTTTCAGTATGGTGTCGATGTACCTGGACTGTGAAAGTCCTAATATCCTCTTGGATCTATCACGATGGATCCGGATCCCCAGGATGTATGAGGCATCACCCAGGTCTTTCATGGAGAACCTGTGTGACAAGAACCCCTTGACAGATTGTAGCATAGGAATGTCATTTCCTATTAAGAGAATGTCATCCACGTATAAAACGAGGAATACTACAGTTCTCGCTATAAATCTACTATAAATGCATGGTTCATCTGGATTTTTGATAAAGCCAAATTCCTTGACCGTCTCATCAAAACAGATGTTCCAACTCCGCGATGCTTGCTTTAGTCCGTAAATGGACTTAAGCAACTTGCACACCTTTCCGTGGCTCCCACTCTGAATGAAACCCTCTGGCTGGTCCATATAGACACACTCCTCTAAATTTCCATTTAGAAAAGCGGTCTTTACGTCCATCTGCCAAATCTCATAATCATGGAAGGCAGCAATGGCAAGAAGGATCCGAATGGATTTCAGCATAGCTACTGGAGAAAAGGTCTCGTCATAGTCCAAACTAGGTCTTTGACGAAAATCCTTTGCAACCAGTCTAGCTTTATAGGTCTCAACCTGTCCATCTACACCAATCTTCCTTTTGAAGATCCACTTGCATCCTACGGTTTTTACCCCGTCTGGAGCAATGTCCAACGTCCATACTTTGTTGGTGTACATGGACTCCATTTCGGTCCGCATTGCATCCAGCCATTTTACCGAGTCGACGCTCTGAACGGCTTGCTGGAAGCTAGTAGGCTCATCATAATCTATGATGCAATCCTCTCTATACCCGTCTATAAGAAAACCGTAGTATCTCTCGGGCGGATGAGACTGCCTACTACTCCTGCGGAGCGGCGTAGGAATGTCCTGTTCTTTTGAACTCTCTGGTTCCACTAAGCTTTCAGTAATTGTCTGTGGTTCTGGAATTTCTTCCAGTTCTACTGTGCTTCCACTTATCTGGGTTTCCAAAAACTCAGTTTCCAAGAAGTAGGCATGACGAGAAACAAAAACCTTTTGTTCCTCTTCGCAGTAGAAGAAATATCCCTTGGAGTTCTTTGGATATCCCACGAACTTACACAGTACTGAGCGTGCCTCGAGCTTGTCCACATGCTGCTTTTTAACAAAAGATGGACATCCCCATGTCTTAATGTGCTTAAGATAGGGTCTCTTCCCACACCACATCTCATATGGTGTAGTAGGCACAGTCTTAGTTGGAACTCGGTTCAAAAGGTATGCAGCTGATTCTAGTGCATACCCCCAGAATGATCGCGGTAACTCAGCGTTACTCATCATGGACCGTACCATATCCAATAGGGTTCGGTTCCGTCTCTCCGATACACCGTTATGTTGCGGAGTGTATGGAGGAGTAAGCTGAGAGAGAATTCCGTTCTCTTTTAAATAGTCTAGGAACTCGGCACTCAAGTATTCACCACCTCGATCCGATCTTAGAATCTTGATACTTTTGCCAGTTTGTTTTTCTACTTCATTCTTATATTCCTGCAATTTTCCAAAGGCTTCGGACTTATGTTTCATTAAGAAGACATAACCGTACCTTGAAAAGTCATCCGTAAAAGTAATGAAGTAAGAATAACCGCTTCGCGCATGTGTAGACATTGGACCGCACACGCCGCTTTGTACGAGTCCCAAGAGCTCGCTCGCTCTTACTCCGTGTCCAGTGAACGGAGTCTTTGTCATCTTTCCTTTGAGACAGGATTGACAAGTGGCATACGATTGATATTCGAACGGATTCAAATATCCTTCTGTATGTAACTTCGTCAACCTTCTCTCATTGATGTGACCTAGTCTACAATGCCATAAGAAAGTCTGATTTATTTCCGGAGACTTTCTTTTGTGTGTATTCTGGACATTGAAAATCTATGGTTGGTTTAATACGTATATACCATTGCTCAATGTACCTGATGTTAGTGTATATGCCCTAGAGGCCATTACTGTATCATACTAGTTTGTATATTACTTAATGGATGCTTGGGATATTCACCTTGTATATACAATCTTGCTCAAAATAGTAGTATGCTACTTGGTTTGTTTCTACTTCAATGTGTACTTGTGTTTATTTCAGTATATCACTTATACGCATTAGTGGAGCCCTTAGGATCTTTGCTTGATTACCAGCGTTGTGATGGCAGTCACACTAGTGGGGGCTGGGTAATCTATAAGCACATCCTTATACAGGTCCCTAGTCGCAGGACTATCGAGACAGGGCATCGATACTCCGGAGTAGACTAGCGTATGCGCTTCTCATCCCAGTGTGGGAGATGGTCTGTCCCACAGCCATCAGTACGTCGTACTGGAGATAGTATACGGGTGCTCGTTGGGTTACGAGTACACTGGACAGGACTCGTAGGGAACTGACAGGTTGGTATTATACCTATCGTCAGTTATCAGTTCCCAGGTGACATGAGTACAGCTTAGTCCGCTGACTTGACACTGGCACTTCGCCTCAAGTGTGTTCCCACTGCACTTTGATCACTACCCTACCACGGCTCAAAGGAGTCGTGCAAACAGGTGGTGGTTGGGTGCAGTCCCGAAGCACTTGGAGGCAGTGACGGTTAGACAGGATTCGTCTCTCCCGGTATTGGGGGTTGACATCGCGCTGTGTCTAGGAGAGCCATTACACGAGTAGTCCCTGGCCAGGGCAAACGAGATATACTGGTAGGTTTCCAGTGTTATCTCAGGGTGTTTTGGGCTTCGCTCCGGCACGACTTGTACCGCTATTGGGGGACTGACGTTTACCACCCCCTAGGCCCGCCATGCGATGTATCAGACGAACAGACCGGACTGTACGGAGACTGTCACATTCAGACTCAGTAGGAGTTCAGATGGGGTTTCACCTCGTCAGCCTTCTTGTCGATATCTACCTGGGGATCGTTATGCACAGCTAGTGCCGCTTGCGGTCTGTGGTTAAACCCACTGCCAGCGTAGTGTCGAGTCTTTAGAGTCCCACACAGAGGGTATTCGCCTCTGGGCAAAACAGAGTAGAGGTCGCATGGTTTTGCGACAGGGTTCGTTCTCATCCGCGCACTTGTGCACGTTTGGAGTCCGGACGGATTATACTGGCAGGCTCTGGTTTGAGCCAGATACTGGTATGTGTTTTGGGGTTGCTTTTATATCTTGGTATTCTTGTTTTTCGGAACGAGAATGCAGGTGTGTATGCACAGTTGCTTGAGGAGGAGAATGAGGTTTTTCATTAGGGTTTCGGAACGGGTGCGTATGCACAGTTGACAGTCTTTATTTTCCAAACCCTAATGGATTTATTTATTATCTATTAATAATAATAATTAAATGAGAATTATGTTATGGTTGTTCTTTGTTGACTTGTTGACCTTGGTTGACTTGTTGACCATTGACCACTTTCATGCCTTCAAAAGTCTTCCTTGATTTATGCTTACATTTTTAAATGAAGCATGGTTGTGGTCATTCCAAACACTACCATCAACTATTCTCATTTTCAATTATTATCATTTAGATAATATTATTCTTTTGCATTATGGTTGCAAGAAGAGAAAATAATAGCTCATTCTATCATTCTCATTCTCTCTCCTCTCTTCATCTTCTTCTTCCTCTAGCTAAAGAGAAACCTTCTCATGTGTTGAGAATCCTTCTCTTTAAAACAAAAGCAACCCTTAGACACTCTCTCTACTCACTCTAGGATCAAGGGTTTAGCAAGCCGGCGATTCTAGTTCACTCCAAGTTCGAGAAAGAGCCCAAAGGTCGAGCCTTCGAGGTGGATCCATCTTCGACGGAAGAAGGCGACAAGAGAAGAGAACCATCAACCTCCACAAAGTTTGAAGAAGAAGGAGTTCAAGTTTAGGTATAACCATCTCTATCCGAGTAGCTAAATCTCTTTAGCTTAGTTTGCTAGTTTTAGTTTAGGTATCGATCCCGACCTTGTTTAGTCCATGTTGCCTCTTGCACTAAAAATTTGATTTTTATACCGTTTCCGCCTCCCCGTAAGAACCGGGGGTCGCAACGTGGACTTACAGTGGTATCAGAGCCTAACTAAACTTAAACTAGCTAGGTAGTAAAGTGTAATGAAGTTCGGAACCGAAAAAAAAATCACAAAACCGGAAAACTACAAAAACTGAGTTTCTGTTGAAATTTTTTCTGGTCAAAATGAAAAACTTTATACTCCAAAATTCGTCTCAGGGTTTTGTTAGAACACCCATGAAAAACGATTCACCAATTCGTCTAAACCGCCGCGCTTCCGCCGCGTGACCCTTCTTGGCCGCCGCGGAAGCGCCGCGGTTTGTTGTCTTTAGTGCGTCGTTTTTCGTGCAGTGTGTGTCTGTGTTGGTTTTGGGATTTTTAAAATATATTATATGTGCCCAGATTTTGCAGAAAAGAAATTTCCTTTTGGGGTCCTATAATTCCGTATTTTTTTCCGAACTTCACTACACTTTGACTATGATGGTTATATCTGTGATGTTTGCTTGTATTGAACGTCGGCTAATCGCTATAAGACGATTAGTCGGGGTTATACAAGATCTGTAATGTGCTGGAATGTGTATATAAATATGTTGGATTGTCGCGGGTGAATAGCCGGGGGTTGTGAGACGAGAGTTTTCTTTTCTTGCAATTCATTGTAAATGTAAATTGATGTAATTATATTATTTGTTTGGCCGCACAACCGGGTCGGGGTTGTAGCCGTCATTGTATAATTCTTTTTACTGTTTTTGCTCCTAGGATAGACCCATGGAGGGGTGCACAAACTACCGAGGACATGGCGGGTAGTTTGCCGCACCCGTAGGGGTCTTGGGTGGGGATTTGGCTATTCACCGCGACCGTGTTATCTGTTTTTGTTACAGGCTCGTACAAATTACAGATTGCTAATATATCCAATGTATTTATCTGAGATCTGAAATGTCTATCATTGCTTTCTATTTAGGCGTTGCTTATGTTTTACAGACGCGCTAGCCCAGCCCCCGCTCTGTCGTTAGTTAAGTAACCTAACGGGTAATGACGGGGCCCCGTGGCGAATGCGAATGGCATAAGCGTACGTCATATTTTGGTTGTTTTCTGCAATGGTAGGATTAAATGATGGGACGCATTAAAAGTACTAATGCAAGAATATCACGCATTAAAAGAACTAATGCAAGATAATAAACCAAGTTTAAGTCGATGGAACACTTTCGGAAAACCACTCGGTTCTTTTCAAAACTAACTTTTAAATGCGGAGCTTGAGCCACTCCTTCTAAAAGCTATCTCGTTCCATCGATTATATCAAGTTCACTACGTTCACGGTTTCGCCAAAACCATCCGTAGCCCTCCGTCGTTTCATATGAATATTCAACAGTATTCAAGCTGTGTTTGTTGGCCTTAGTCAAGGCACAGTGATTGGTAGCTGGTGGGTATTCATATGTTGCATAGATAGAATGCGTTGGTTTGGGACAGTCGTATTGCCTTGTTGGCCATAGTCAAGGGTATATACGGGTGGGTTCAAATTAACCTGGATAACGACGGGAAGAACTTGACATGTGACTTATGATTTGTTGGCCTTAGTCAAGGTCATAAGAGCATGGGGCAAAAATCCACATCGGGAGTTTCATAAGTACTGAAACTTGCTAGATTTGCATACCATTTGGAGTGTGATGATTATGGTAGGATTCCTTCATTTTCGTCACACAATGATATTTGGATCCCGATCCTACTGTGAGTATATGCTACTCCTCGGGAAATTTCTCACTTAACGATCAATGCTATAAACCTAGTAGGTGCCTAGAAAGGTGTTAGCGGGGTTACGCCCCCAGGGAAAAGAGGTTCTTTAATTAAGGAACTTCGCGAAAGCGTTGGAAAACCTCCCTCGAAGTACCGACACTGGCCTGGCTGAACGGTTAAGCAAGTATTGTACGGTGGGATTGATCCTGACTAATTCTTCCTTTATGGTTTGAGGAGGGATTCGAGAAACAGTGGGAGCCATCCTGTTTAGACAAACTAAAAACCACTCTAAACTTGCAAGAGCATCATGCTGAGTGTTTCTTCTTCTCTCTCCTAATTGCAGCGACCAATCAACATGACTGGACTTAAGTTACTCCTAGATAAAAACAAGCTGACAGGGCCAAACTACAAAGATTGGCTCAGGAATGTCAAGATAGCAATCACTTATGACAAGCTGGGGTATCTTCTTACCACCAAAGCTCCCCCTGTCCCTGGTCCAACTTCCAGTATCGCGGATAAGGAAATCCGCAAGACTTGGGAGATTGATAGCGCGAAGGCCAAGTGCCTCCTGCTTGCCTCGATGGACAACGAACATCAGAGGAGGCATGAGAATATGGACATGGAGTCCATATTGCTCCATACAAAAGAACTGTATGGAGAGCAATCACGTATCGCAAGATACGAAGCGTCGAAAAAGTTGTTTTCGACAAAGATGGCCGTCGGATCATCAGTAGCCGAGCACGTGCTAAAGATGATCGGCTACATTGAGGAGCTCGCTGACCTAGGGATCACATTGGAGAGTGAACTATATACGGATATAGTTCTCCAGTCCCTTCCTTCCACTTACGCCCAGTTTATACTGAACTTCAACCTACAAGAAAAAGAGGTTGAACTATCAGAGCTCCTCAACATGCTGAGGAGCGCAGAGGGCACCCTACAGAAAAGTAGGGATACATCCACTTTGTTTGTAGGAGGATCATCTTCTTCTAGGTCCAAGGCGAAAGCCAAGGGAAAGAAGAAGAAGGCCCCCGCCAAACCAAGGGGCGGTGTTAGTAAAGTGGATACGAAGGGAAAAGGCAAAGCAACAAAGATAGCGGGGAAGCTTGTGGATAAGGAAGAATGCTTCTTTTGTCATAAGAAAGGACACTGGAAGAATGATTGCAGGGCCTGGAAGGCCAGAACACAGGAATTGAAGCAGGTTGCAGCTTCAGCTTCAGGTGTGTATGTTATTGAAAACTGTCTTTCAATAAACTCTACTTCCTGGGTATTGGATACCGGATCAGGATCTCATATCTGTAATTCTTTGCAGGCGTTGAGAAACCGTAGGGATTTGAAGGCAGGTGACATGACCCTCAGAGTTGCGAACGGAGCTAGCATGGATGCTAAAGCCGTGGGGGACTATCACCTGGGAATGTCAGATGGACATGTTTTGGTTTTGCGTAATTGCTTTTTTGTACCCAACGCAACTTGTAATATCATTTCTGTATCTTTAGTTTCTAAAGAAGGTTATGAATTTGCGTTTGTAAGTAATGTTGTAAACATTCACCTTAATCAAGTATTGATTGGGTCAGGTACTCTGAGTAATGGTATATACGTGTTAAACCAACCACAGATTTTCAATGTCCAGAATACACACAAAAGAAAGTCTCCAGATATCAATCGGGCTTTCTTATGGCATTGTAGACTGGGTCACATCAATGAGACACGGTTGACTAAGTTACATAAAGAAGGATACTTGGATCCGTTCGAGTATCAGTCTTATGCCACTTGTGAATCTTGTCTCATGGGAAAGATGACAAAGACTCCGTTCACTGGACACGGAGAAAGAGCGAGCGAGCTCTTGGGACTCATACACAGTGACGTGTGTGGTCCAATGTCTACACATGCGCGAAGCGGTTATTCATACTTCATTACTTTCACAGACGATTTCTCTAGGTATGGACATGTCTTCTTAATGAAGCACAAATCCGAGGCTTTTGAGAAATTTCGGGATTACAAGAATGAAGTTGAAAAACAAACAGGCAAAAGTATCAAGATCCTAAGATCGGATCGAGGTGGTGAATACTTGAGTGCCGAGTTCCTGGACTATTTAAAAGAGAATGGAATTCTCTCTCAGCGTACTCCTCCATACACTCCGCAACATAACGGTGTATCGGAAAGGAGGAATCGAACCCTATTGGATATGGTTCGTTCCATGATGAGTAAGGCTGAGTTACCGCGATCTTTCTGGGGATATGCACTAGAAACAGCTGCACATCTCTTGAACCAAGTTCCTACTAAGACTGTGCCTACCACACCATATCAGATGTGGAGTGGGAAGAAACCCTGTCTTAAAGCCTTTAAGACATGGGGATGTCCGGCTTTTGTAAAAAAGCAGCATGCGGACAAGCTCGAGGCACGCTCAGTACAGTGCAAGTTTGTGGGATACCCAAAGAACTCCAAGGGGTATCTATTCTATTACGCAGAGGAGCAAAAAGTCCTTGTTTCTCGTCATGCCCACTTCTTGGAAACTGAGTTTTTGGAAAATCAGATAAGTGGGAGCGCAGTAGAACTGGATGAAATTCCAGAACCTCAGACTATTACTGAAAGCTTAGTGGAACCAGAGGGTTCAGATGAACAGGACATTCCTACGCCGCTCCGCAGGAGTAGTAGGCAGTCTCATCCGCCCGAGAGATACTGCGGTTTTCTCATAGACGGGGATAGAGAGGATTGCATCATAGATTATGATGAGCCTACTAGCTTCCAGCAGGCCGTTCAGAGCGTTGACTCAGTGAAATGGCTGGATGCAATGCGGACCGAAATGGAGTCCATGTACACCAACAAAGTATGGACGTTGGACATTGCTCCAGACGGGGTAAAACCCGTAGGATGCAAGTGGATCTTCAAAAGGAAGATTGGTGTAGATGGACAGGTTGAGACCTATAAAGCTAGGCTGGTAGCAAAGGGTTTTCGTTAAAGACCTGGCTTGGACTACGACGAAACCTTTTCTCCAGTAGCCATGCTGAAATCCATTCGGATCCTTCTTGCCATTGCTGCCTTCCACGATTATGAGATCTGGCAAATGGACGTAAAGACAGCTTTTCTAAATGGAAATTTAGAGGAGTGTGTCTATATGGACCAGCCAGAGGGTTTCATTCAGAGTGGGAGCAGCGGAAAGGTGTGCAAGTTGCTTAAGTCCATCTATGGACTAAAGCAGGCATCGCGGAGTTGGAACATCTGCTTTGATGAGACAGTCAAAGAATTTGGCTTTATCAAAAATCCAGATGAACCATGCATCTATAGTAGATTTGTAGCGAGAACTGTAGTATTCCTCGTTTTATACGTGGATGACATTCTCTTGATAGGAAATGACATTCCTATGCTACAATCTGTCAAGGGGTTCTTGTCACAAAGGTTCTCCATGAAAGACCTGGGTGATGCCTCATACATCCTGGGGATCCGGATCCATCGTGATAGATCCAAGAGGATATTGGGACTTTCTCAGTCCAGGTACATCGACACCATAGTGAAAAGATTCAGTATGGAAGATTCCAAGCGCGGTAACCTACCGGCTTGTCACGGGATCACCCTCTCTAAAGAGATGTCTCCCAAGACTGATTTGGAGAGGGATCGCATGTCTATTATACCCTACGCTTCTGCGGTAGGCTCTATAATGTATGCGATGTTGTGTACCAGACCGGATGTAGCTTATGCACTGAGTGTAGTAAGCCGGTATCAGTCAAACCCTGGGGAGAAACACTGGATAGCAGTAAAGAACATTCTCAAGTACCTGAGAAGGACTAAGGAGATGTTCTTGGTGTATGGCGGAAAAGACCTCCAGATCGAGGCCTTTGCTGACTCCAGCTTCCAGAGTGACAAGGATGATTCCAAGTCCATGTCGGGTTTTGTCTTCACCCTCAATGGAGGGGCGGTGTGTTGGAAGAGTTCCAAACAGGAAACCGTTGCAGACTCGACGATGGAAGCGGAATACATCGCTGCATCTGATGCCGCAAAAGAAGCTGTCTGGATGAGGAAGTTCTTGAAAGAACTTCAGGTGGTTCCGTCCATTGTTGACCCAATACCTCTGTATTGCGACAACAACGGGGCTATAGCTTTAGCGAAGGAACCCAGGTCCCATCAGAAATCCAGGCACATCTTGAGGCGGTATCACCTGATCAGGGAGATCGTGGATCGCAAGGAGATCGAGGTTCGGAGGGTTGCTTCAGAAGAGAACACTGCAGATCCATTCACCAAGGCCCTACCCCAGACTCAGTTCGAGCGGCTGATCGAGATGATAGGTCTTCGATACGCCAGTACATGGCCTTAGTGCAAGTGGGAGATTGTTAGTGTATATGCCCTAGAGGCCATTACTGTATCATACTAGTTTGTATATTACTTAATGGATGCTTGGGATATTCACCTTGTATATACAATCTTGCTCAAAATAGTAGTATGCTACTTGGTTTGTTTCTACTTCAATGTGTACTTGTGTTTATTTCAGTATATCACTTATACGCATTAGTGGAGCCCTTAGGATCTTTGCTTGATTACCAGCGTTGTGATGGCAGTCACACTAGTGGGGGCTGGGTAATCTATAAGCACATCCTTATACAGGTCCCTAGTCGCAGGACTATCGAGACAGGGCATCGATACTCCGGAGTAGACTAGCGTATGCGCTTCTCATCCCAGTGTGGGAGATGGTCTGTCCCACAGCCATCAGTACGTCGTACTGGAGATAGTATACGGGTGCTCGTTGGGTTACGAGTACACTGGACAGGACTCGTAGGGAACTGACAGGTTGGTATTATACCTATCGTCAGTTATCAGTTCCCAGGTGACATGAGTACAGCTTAGTCCGCTGACTTGACACTGGCACTTCGCCTCAAGTGTGTTCCCACTGCACTTTGATCACTACCCTACCACGGCTCAAAGGAGTCGTGCAAACAGGTGGTGGTTGGGTGCAGTCCCGAAGCACTTGGAGGCAGTGACGGTTAGACAGGATTCGTCTCTCCCGGTATTGGGGGTTGACATCGCGCTGTGTCTAGGAGAGCCATTACACGAGTAGTCCCTGGCCAGGGCAAACGAGATATACTGGTAGGTTTCCAGTGTTATCTCAGGGTGTTTTGGGCTTCGCTCCGGCACGACTTGTACCGCTATTGGGGGACTGACGTTTACCACCCCCTAGGCCCGCCATGCGATGTATCAGACGAACAGACCGGACTGTACGGAGACTGTCACATTCAGACTCAGTAGGAGTTCAGATGGGGTTTCACCTCGTCAGCCTTCTTGTCGATATCTACCTGGGGATCGTTATGCACAGCTAGTGCCGCTTGCGGTCTGTGGTTAAACCCACTGCCAGCGTAGTGTCGAGTCTTTAGAGTCCCACACAGAGGGTATTCGCCTCTGGGCAAAACAGAGTAGAGGTCGCATGGTTTTGCGACAGGGTTCGTTCTCATCCGCGCACTTGTGCACGTTTGGAGTCCGGACGGATTATACTGGCAGGCTCTGGTTTGAGCCAGATACTGGTATGTGTTTTGGGGTTGCTTTTATATCTTGGTATTCTTGTTTTTCGGAACGAGAATGCAGGTGTGTATGCACAGTTGCTTGAGGAGGAGAATGAGGTTTTTCATTAGGGTTTCGGAACGGGTGCGTATGCACAGTTGACAGTCTTTATTTTCCAAACCCTAATGGATTTATTTATTATCTATTAATAATAATAATTAAATGAGAATTATGTTATGGTTGTTCTTTGTTGACTTGTTGACCTTGGTTGACTTGTTGACCATTGACCACTTTCATGCCTTCAAAAGTCTTCCTTGATTTATGCTTACATTTTTAAATGAAGCATGGTTGTGGTCATTCCAAACACTACCATCAACTATTCTCATTTTCAATTATTATCATTTAGATAATATTATTCTTTTGCATTATGGTTGCAAGAAGAGAAAATAATAGCTCATTCTATCATTCTCATTCTCTCTCCTCTCTTCATCTTCTTCTTCCTCTAGCTAAAGAGAAACCTTCTCATGTGTTGAGAATCCTTCTCTTTAAAACAAAAGCAACCCTTAGACACTCTCTCTACTCACTCTAGGATCAAGGGTTTAGCAAGCCGGCGATTCTAGTTCACTCCAAGTTCGAGAAAGAGCCCAAAGGTCGAGCCTTCGAGGTGGATCCATCTTCGACGGAAGAAGGCGACAAGAGAAGAGAACCATCAACCTCCACAAAGTTTGAAGAAGAAGGAGTTCAAGTTTAGGTATAACCATCTCTATCCGAGTAGCTAAATCTCTTTAGCTTAGTTTGCTAGTTTTAGTTTAGGTATCGATCCCGACCTTGTTTAGTCCATGTTGCCTCTTGCACTAAAAATTTGATTTTTATACCGTTTCCGCCTCCCCGTAAGAACCGGGGGTCGCAACGTGGACTTACACCTGACCCAATCAGAACATGATTAAGGTGAATGTTTACAACATTGCTTACAAACGCAAATTCATAACCTTCTTTAGAAACCAAAGATACAGAAATGATATTACAAGTTGCGTTGGGTACAAAAAAGTAATTACGCAAAACCAAAATATGTCCATTTAACATTCCCAGGTGATAGTCCCCCACGGCCTTAGCATCCATGCTAGATCCGTTTGCAACTTTGAGGGTCATGTCACCTGCCTTCAAAACCCTACGGTTTCTCAACGCCTGCAAAGAATTACAGATATGAGATCCTGATCCGGTATCCAATACCCAGGAAGTAGAGTTTATTGAAAGACAGTTTTCAATAACATACACACCTGAAGCTGAAGCCGCAACCTGCTTCAATTCCTATGTCCTGGCTTTCCAAGCCCTGCAATAATTCTTCCAGTGTCCCTTCTTATGACAATAGAAGCATTCTTCTTTATCGACAAGCTGCCCCGCTTTCTTCGTTGCCTTTGCCTTTCCCTTCGTATCCACTTTACCAACACCGCCCCTTGGTTTAGCGGGGGCTTTCTTCTTCTTTCCCTTGGCTTCCGCCTTGGACCTAGAAGAGGAAGATTCTCCTACAAACAAAGTGGATGTTTCCCTACCTTTCTGTAGGGTGCCCTCTGCACTCCTCAGCATGTTGAGGAGTTCTGAAAGTTCAACTTCTTTTTCTTGTAAGTTGAAGTTCAGGATAAACTGGGCGTAAGTGGAAGGAAGGGACTGGAGAATCAAGTCCGTATAGAGCTCGTTATCTAACGTGGTCCCAAGTTCCGCGAGCTCCTCAATGAAGCCAATCATCTTAAGCACGTGTTCCGCTACCGATGATCTGATGGCCAACCTTGCCGAAAATAACTTCTTCGACACTTCGTATCTTGCGATACGAGATTGCTCTCCATACAGTTCTTTTGTATGGAGAAATATGGATTTGAGGTCCATATTCTCGTGCCTCCTTTGATGTTCGTTGTCCATAGAGGCAAGTACGAGGCACTTGACCTTCGCGCTATCAATCTCCCAAGTCTTACGGATTTCCTTATCCGCGACGCTGGAGGTGGGACCTGGGACAGGAGGAGCTTTGGTGGTAAGAAGATACCCCAGCTTGTCGTAAGTGATTGCCATTTTGACATTCCTGAACCAATCTTTGTAGTTTGGCCCTGTCAGTATGTTTTTATCTAGAAGTAATTTAAGTCCAGTCATGTCGATTGGTCGCTGCAATTAGGAGAGAGAAGAAACACTCAGCATGACGCTCTTGCAAGTTTAGAGTGGTTTTTGGTTTGTCTAAACAGGATGGCTCCCACTGTTTCTCGAATCCCTCCTCAAACCAAAAAGGAAGAATTAGTCAGGATCAATCTCACCGTACAATACTTGCTTAACCGTTCGGCCAAGCTGGTGTCGGTACTTCGAGAGAGGTTTTCCAACGCTTTCGCGAAGTTCCTTAATTTAAGAACCTCTTTTCCCTGGGGGCGTAGCCCCGCTAACACCTTTCTGGACACCTACTAGGTTTATAGCATTGATCGTTAAGTGAGAAATTTCCCGAGGAGTAGCATATTCTCACAGTAGGATCGGGATCCAAATATCATCGCGTGACGAAACTGAAGGAATCCTACCAGAATCATCATACTCCAAATGGTATGCAACACTAGCAAGTTTCAGTTCTTCTGAAACTCCCGATGTGGATTTTTACCTCATGCTCTTATGACCTTGACTTTGGCCAACAAATCATAAGTCACATGTCAAGTTCTACCCGTCGTTCTCCAGGTTAATTTGAATCCACCCGTACCTACCCTTGACTTTGGCCAACAAGGCAGTACGACTGTTCCAAACTAACGCATCTATCTATGCTGCACATGAATACCCAATAGCTACCAATCACTATGCCTTGACTTTGGCCACCAAACATAGCTTGAATACTATTGACTATTCATGTGAAACGACGGAGGGCTACGAATGGTTTTGGCGAAACCGTGAACGTAGAGAACTTAATATAATCAATGGAACGAGATAGCTTTTAAAAGGAGTGGCTCAAGCTCCGCATTTAAAAGTTAGTTTTGAAAAGAACCGAGTGGTTTTTCGAAAGTGTTCGAACGACTTTTACTTGGTTTATTTTCTTGCATTAGTTCTTTTAATGCGTGTTATTCTTGCATTAGTTCTTTTAACGCGTCCCATCATTTAATCCTACCATTGCAGAAAACAACCAAAATATGACGTACGCTTATGCCATTCGCATTCGCCACGGGGCCCCGTCATTACCCGTTAGGTTACTTAACTAACGACTGAGCGGGGGCTGGGCTAGCGCGGCTGTAAAACATAAGCAACGCCTAAATAATATCATATATAGATATACATTGCAATGATAGCCATTTCAGATCACAGATGAACACATTGGATATACTAGGAACCCGCAATTCGTACGAGCCTGTAACGAAAAGCAGATTACACGGTCGCGGTGAATAGCCAAAACCCTACCCAAGACCCCTACGGGTGCGGCAAACTACCCGCCAAGTACCCAAAGCGAAGCAACCTCCCTCAACCCCGTAAGTAGGCCACACGGCACTTCGGCATACCCGGTAGTTTATGCACCCCCTCCATGGGTCTATCCTAGGAGCAAAAGCAGTAAAAAGAAATTATACAATGACGGCTACAACCCCGACCCGGTTGTGCGGCCATACAAATAATTATTACATCAATTTACAAATTTACATGAATTGAAAGAAAAGAAAACTCTCGTCTCACAACCCCCGGCTATTCACCCACGACAATCCAATGAATTCATATACACAAACCAATAACATTACAGATCACAGATTTGTATAACCCCCACTAATCGACATATAGCGATTAGCAGACATTCAATACAAATATCACATCACAGAAAAACCCGTCAGCTTAAGTCTTTAGAAGTTCAATCAAAAAATACGGATTTTTAGGCCCCAAACACAAAATTTTCATTCTGGAAAATCTGGGCTGAAAAGACATATTCCAAAAATCCCAAAACAACCCCAGAAATACACTGCACTAAATTTGGACCTCGGCCGAGTCAACTCGACCGCGGAACCGCGGCGGGAGCGTGCTCCCACCGCGTTTCCGCGGCTCTTTGATCGGTTCGTGGGACCAAATTTTGTGGTTATTCTATAAAAATCCTGAGCCGATTTTTAAGATGAAATTTATCAATTTTGGAACAGAAAAAAAAATCGGCAGAAACTTGAGATATCGGGTTCGTTTCGTGACTTTTTCTTTGATCGATCTTTTAGTTACTTTGCTAACATGTTAGATAGAGTTTAACTAGGCTTTGATACCACTGTAAGTCCATGCTACCTCTCCCGGTACTTTCGGGCATGCGGAATTTGGTGAAAAACAATTTTCTAGAGGCGGTAACAAGGACTCAAAACCGGATCATTGTTAAACATCTAACTAACAACCTAACTAGGAGTTGTTAACTACTCGGTTAGGGGGTTATACCTTTCTTTCTTGAACTCCTTCGTCTTCAAGCCTGGATGGTTTTCCGGATCGGCTTCACCCCGTCGTCTCCTTGCGCCGAAGATCGATCCACCTGAAAGCTTCTACCTTTGGCTTCTTCTTCGATCTTTGAAGAAACTAGTTCACTTGGTTTGCTAAACCTTATGAACTAGAGTAAGTAGAGGAGAGTGTTTTGGGATTTTCTCTATGGTTCTTGGTTCTCAACACATGAGACAAGTGAACCATAGACTAAAGAGAGGGAGAGCAAGAGGAAGAAGATGAGAGCTCAAGAACACAAGAGAGAAAGTGAAAATGATAGAATGAGAAAGACTTTTTTCTCTTGGCTCTCATAATCCAAAGCCATCATCACAAATCATAGCAATCAAGTATTATGTGATGGTTTAAGCTACAATAGCCATATCATTTCATGCACTCATTTTTCACAAGAGAAACAAGCAAGTAAAAAGTCTTTGCCATGAAATGATAGCCATTGTCTCCAAGTAGATGCCGACAAGAAGACTGACGAGGTGAAACCCATCTGAACTCCTACTGAGCCTGAATGTGACAGTCTCCGTACAGTCCGGTCTGTTCGTCTGATACATCGCATGGCGGGCCTAGGGAGGCGGTAAACGTCATTCCCCTAATAGCGGTACAAGTCGTGTCGGAGTGAAGCCCAAAACACCCTGAGATAACACTGGAAACCTACCAATATATCTCGCTTGCCCTGTCCAGGGACTACTCATGTAATGGCTCTCCTAGACACAGCGCGATGTCAACCCCCAATACCGGGAGAGACGAATCCTGTCTAACCGTCACTGCCTCCAAGTGCTTCGGGACTGCACCCAACTACTACCTATTTGCATGACTCCTTTGAGCCGTGGTAGGGTATAATCAAAGTACAGTGGGAACACACTCGAGGCGAAGTGACAGTGTCAAGTCAGCGGACTAAGCTGTACTCATGTCACCTGGGAACTGATAACTGACGATAGGTATAGTACCAACCGGTCAGTTCCCGACGAGTCCTGTCCAGTGTACTTGTAGCCTAACGAGCACCAGTATACTATCTCCAGTACGACGTACTGATGGCTGTGGGACAGACCATCTTCCACTCTGGGATGAGAAGCGCATGCGCTAGTCTACTCCGGAGTATCGATGCCCTGTCTCCATAGTCCTGCGACCAGGGACCTGCATAAGGATGTGCTTATAGATTACCCAGCCCCCACTAGTGTGACTGCCATCACAACGCTGGTAATCAAGCAAAGATCCTAAGAGCTCCACTAATGTGTATAGGTGATATACTAAAATAAACACATGTACACATTAAAGTAGAAACAAACCTAGTAGCATACTACTATATTGAGAAAGATTGTTTATACAAGGTGACTATCCCAAGCTTCCATTAAGTAATATACAAACTAGTATGATACAGTAATGGCCTCTAGGGCATATACACTAGCACGCGGGAGCTCGATTAAATGCGTGTATATGATACCGTGTTTTAATCGGGCGTTTACTGTAGGTCGGATCATATGTGATATGAGCAATTTATTAAATCAAGTGTTGATTTAATACTGACTTTTAGCTCACTTTTATGAAACCTTTTCTATTTGAATGTGTGCATGAATGTATGTATGCATATACACATGTTGATGTGAATACACACATACATGCATACATGTGTCATGGTTGTTGATACAAAATAGATGGCAATGCAAGACTCACATGGGATAAATATATGTATATATTTGTTATTGAGAAATAGAAAAAGGGAATTAAATCATGGTTGAATTTTCTTCTACACTATTCTTTACTTGACCTAAGTTTTGACCATGGTTTCATTTCCTTTGTTGTTTAACTCACTAGCAAAAATATCTAAATATTTATTGACCATGGTTACAAGTGAGTGTGACTCTCATATATATTTTATTTTCTCATTTTATTTTGAGAATTATCACAAGCAAAAGAGCTCAAGCTAGCCATCTCCTTCTTTTTTCTCCTTCATGCTCTCTTGATTTTTCCATCGAGTGAGGAACTTTAAAAGAAAGGGTTTTTGTCACGCCCCGCTTTCCAGAGTACGCTCAAATAGGCACGTGACATAGCCAACCATGCTACCTGTGGATAGGAAAAATCCATCCACAGTCACATCACGGCTGTAGAGATATCAAGAACAGGAAAGTAAACTAAACTATCTAATACATGTCCATGAGCCAGAATGAATGAGTCAATAAATAATGATATGCGAAAGCAAAAGATACAATACATGAATCACCTGGAAAGTAAAACTACATACCGACAGGAACTTCACCGCTTGGTCTAACAGCGGCAATACTCCCGATCAGTCTGCAACAAAGGTAGAAGAATCTGGGCCATGCAAAACCCAGACGTCAGCGCGTCATAACATCAAGCAATAATATGTGAACAGGGTAGCAAGACATGCAAGTATAATCATAAATAGTAAAGCAGGTGTAAAGCAATCTAAATCAGGGCAGTGAAAGGTAGCATGCAGTGAGTAAACTAAACTGGTCTGTTGGTTATTTACTCTCAAGTCTTTGAAATCAATTTGATGAATCATCGATGTAACTCAATAGTATCCCGTGCATGCCCGGGACCACGGTCTAAGACTCTCGGGCTGAAACCGAGACGTGCCGTTAGGCATTAAAAGGAAAGGGTAAAGACTAATGATGTCAGCAGCATCGTCACGAGGCGGGCCTAGCCTCTAAGAACTGATCAGTATAAGCAAGCAACTGTCGAGTTACAAGTCAGGATTTCATCATTGATTTCCCCATACCCCCAAGTTATATGTGTTCAAGTCAGGTATTCAAATAATCAAGAGCTAATGCCAACACAGGAGCAGGTAGGTGCAGGTTTGTCTGGATAGATAACAGGAACGGTCCGTAAGGACTACATGTCAGGTTTGTTGGCATTAGACACGAGATCAGGTGACAGGTCAAGCCATGGTACACCAGGTCAGGTCAAGTAGTGTACGGTACCATGTCGGGTCAAGTAATATGTGTGTAGAAAGTCACGTCAGGGTGTACAAGATATCATGTGGATGCTCATAATCAACTAGCATAATCATGGTTATGAATAGACAAGCATGGTACTATCAGAACAATAAACGGGCACAGTAACATGATAAGCAATAGGTGCAGATTAAACTATTTAATTGTTCGGTTATCAGTTTGTGTTTAAGAGATAGTTTTAATATCTCATGAATGCAGTATAATAAATGTGGATGATAACATCATACTAATATATACCAAACAATCTAGAGGTGCATTTGAATATGAATTAAGCTAAATGTATGCAATCGGTCGTCCGATGGGGTAAAAACTACAAAATGGTATTATGGCTATAAAACAATTGTGATTATGTGATCTAACATATAAATGTGATTACTAGGTATAGTCAACTAAATGTAACAATTAGGTTTCAAGTTCTAGATCTGAAATATGTAAACGGAACATTGTGCTGTTAACTTGGAATTCAAAACTTTAGATTTCATCTATAGATTTAATAGGGAAATAGATAAATTAATATAGGAATAGTTTGAATAGCATGTAGCAAGTTTCACTTGCATGCATTAGATGTGAATTACATGATACGGATGTAATCGGACATCCAAAATGATAAAACATGAAATGTGATAATGCGGGTGGCATAAATAATCATTATGGGGTAGTACAATTTAAATATTCATAAATGGTAATAGTATAGCATGTAGCAAGATTAACTTGCCTTGATCGGATCACGATACGGTAAACGGAACGCTACGCATCGGCGGAAAAGTCGCGACGCGCGCACGGCACACGGAATGAGTCCACATAGCGCACGATGGAATCACACGGGTCAGGTGTCCTAGCTGGGTCGTCGGGATCGTCGTCGGCACGTCGGATCCCGGCAAACGAGAAACAGCAGTGAACAAGAGAACAACACATAAAGAGGGAAAAGAATGAATGGAGAGAAGAATGGAAAAAAGGAAACATTAGATAGAGCTTACCGTAGCTGCATTCTGTGGTTGCAGAGGGGAGTCGGCAAGGGGTAGCGACGACAAGGGTTGCCTACGTGAGGGTTTCCGGCGAGGCTAGGGTTCGGGTGTGTTAGGGTTAAGACTCGGTTTGCTAGCTGGGGGTTTCTTGGGGTGCGGGGATAATGATGAGGGAGAAGCACACGGGAGAGAGAGAGGAGGAGAGATGGCAACGGCGAGGGATGACCGACGACGAGGGGGTGCAAGGTGGTGAAGAGGGATTCTGTGGGTTTCTTGATGTCCGAGATTGGGTGCTGGGCTTTCTGTTGTAAGGGGGAAGGATAAGAGAGAGGAGAGAGGTGGTGGTGATGGAATGAGGCCGATGGGGTTGGAGCTCCGGTGAGGAGACGATGAGCGATGGGTTCCTGGGTTGAGATTGTGGGTTGCAGGCAAAGACGAGGCGGGGAAAACAGAAGAAGATGAGGGAGAGGGCGATGAGGTGAAAGAGGTGAGCACGAGGGTTGAGGATGAGGGTGTCGTCGGCGGTAGAAGCTAGGGTTAAGATTTCTGGAGGATCTCGTGGCGCCCAGTTTTAACAGAAGAAGAATGAGAATGAAGGGAGGTGACCGTAGTGGGAGGCGGTGACCAGAATCGAGGAAGAAACAATAGTCGCGAGAAGAGAGAGAGAGAGCGCGAGAGGAGAGAGAGGGAAGAGAGAGAGAGAGAGAGAGTGCGCTCGGGGGAGAGAGAAAGAGAAGGAGAAAGAAAGAAAGGGAGAGACGGTGGGGCCCAGTGCCAACTAAAGAAAAGGATTTTGATTGGTGGGGAAGAAGGAATTTGTTTAGGAAAGGAATAGAAAAGATTTTTATCGTTTAAGCAATTGTAATTTTACTGGCTAAAATATTTTATGATGGGCTATAGAATATTTTAAACCGATTTTAAAAAGATTTAGAATAATTAGGATTTGGCGGAATACAAAATATTTCAGAATTGCGCCCGGGTAGGATCCAAAAATTTGGATTTGAAATATGAAAATTATGGGCAACCTCCACAAATTAAAATAAAGGATTTTGTAACAGAAATGCATACCCCCAAGAACGGACGCACGTACGTGCACGTAGCCCTCCAAACACGTCCGTTTCACTGAACGAGACGAGAACGCGATGCAAGGACGCTACCACAGGGTTAGGGGTATTAAGCAGGCCATGAAATGCAATTTTAATTTATTTTACGTGATTTAAATTGTTATATGCAAAATATGCGATACTAAATAAAATATCAGTATAAACTAAATCATGAAGTGTACTAGTTCATGCAACCAGTCAAGATAATTTATAAATAAGAGTCAAACAGGTTCAAGCAAGCGGGTCGGGTCGAATGCAATGTACCAAGTAACTACCATTCGAACCAAACACGATAAATCAAGAATAGACCATGGATAAGTAAATACTGAAACTGGAATTGGTATAAATGAACTCGGGTGTTACAGTTTTTAAGTGAGAATACAAACCACATCACCAATCTATACTATTCTAGCCCATTAGTGTAGCTTGTTTGCTCCACTTCTTCAAAGATCAAGTGAAACTAGGGGCTTGAGCAAAGGGACTCCGGGTGGATCGTCGTGGACTTGGAAGGATTCAAACGAGCCGGTTCAAACTCTAGGAGATCCAAGGAGTCACTTGAGGAATTCTACAAAGGTTGTATTTCTTCTCACTTAGTGTTATACACTACTTAGTATGCGATACTATGTGTTGTTACTCTAACTTTTTAGTTCGATTCCTAGGTTAGTTTGTTTAGCATCTCATAAAATTTTAATATAGCATGTGTGATGCAACCCAAACCCTAGGTAAGGTGCTATAGAAACCCCTACAAGGACCACGTTAGAGAATGAGTTGTATACAGACTTAATTCTGCAGTCCCTTCCTCCCACCTACGCCCAATTTATCTTGAATTGTAATATTCAAGGTAAAGAAGTTGAACTTCCGGAACTCCTTAACATGTTGAGGAGTGCTGAGGGCACCCTGCAGAAAGCCAGGAAAACACCCGCTCTGCTCGTTGGTGGAGCTTCCTCTTCAAGATCCAAGACGAAAGCCAAAGGAAAGAAGAAGAAGGCCCCCACCAAGCCGAGAGGCGGTGTTAATAAGATGGAAGCAAACGGCAAGGCAAGAGTAGCGGGGCCGACAGTAGGAAAGGAAGAATGCTTCCACTGTCATAAGAATGGCCATTGGAAGAAAGATTGCAGGGCTTCGAAGGACAAGAAGCAGGACCCAAAGCAAGTTGTGGTTTCGGCTTCAGGTGTGTTTGTAATTGAAAACTGTCTATCAATCAACTCTACTTCCTGGGTATTGGATACCGGATCAGGATCTCATATCTGTAATTCTTTGCAGGCACTGAGAAGCCGTAGGGTTCTGAATACCGGTGATATGACCCTCAGGGTTGCTAACGGAGCGAGCGTGGATGCTGTGTCCATAGGGGAATATCACCTTGGATTAACGAGTGGATATTTTTAGGTTTTGCGCAACTGTTTTTGTGTACCTAGTTTGACTTGTAATATCACTTCTATATCTTTGTTTTCTAAAGAAGGTTATGATTTTAATTTGTAAGCGATGTCGTAAACATCCACCTTAATCATGGTCTGATTGGGTCAGGTACTCTAAACAACGGTATATACGTGTTAAACCAACTACAAATTTTCAATATCCAGAACACACATAAAAGAAAGACTCCAGAAATAAATCATGCTTTCTTATGGCATTGTAGACTAGGTCGCATCAACGAAACAAGGTTGACCAAGTTACATAAAGAAAGATATTTGGATCCGTTCGAATATCAATCTTATGCAACTTGTCAATCATATCTCAAAGGAAAGATGATAAAGACTCTGTTCACTGGAAGCGGAGTAAGAGCGAGAGAGCTCTTGGTACTCATACACAGCGATGTGTGTGGTACAATGTCTACACATGCAAGAAGTGGTTATTCCTATTTCATTACTTTTAGGGATGATTTCTCTAGGTATGGATATTTTCTTGAAGAAACATAAATCCGAGGCATTTGAGAAATTCCGAGAATATAAGAATGATGTGGAGAAACAAACCGGCAAAAGTATCAAGACACTGAGATCTGATTTAGGTGGTGAATACTTGAGTGTCGAGTTCCTGAATTACCTAAAAGAGAATGTAATTCTCTCTCAGCTTACTCCTCCATACACACCATAACACAATGGTATAACGGAGAGACGGAATCGAACCCTATTGTATATGGTACGTTCCATGATAAGTAACGCTAAATTACCGCGAACATTCTGGGGTTATGCTGCATATCTTTTAAACAAGGTTCCTACCAAGACTATGCCTACCACACCATATCAGATGTGGATTGGGAAGAAACCCTATCTTCAGTATCTGAAGATATGGGGATGTCCAGCTTTTGTTAATAAGCAGCATGCGGACAAACTCGAGGTACACTCAATACTGTGTAAGTTTGTGGGATACCCAAAGAAATCCAGGGGGTATCTTTTCTATTATGCAGAGGAACAAAAGGTTTTTGTTTCTCATCATGCCTACTTTTTGGAACATCAATTTTTAGAAAAAGAAACTTGTGGGAGCGCAATAGAACTGGAAGGAATTCCAGAACCACAAGCTATTACTGAAAGCTTGATGGAACCAGATGTTTCAGAAGAACGGGGCATTCCCATGCCGCTCCGCGAGAGTAGTAGACTGTCTCATCCGCCTGAGAGATACTACGGTTTTCTCGTAGATGGGGATAGAGAGGATTGCATCATTGATAATGATGAGCCGACTAACTTCCAGCAAGCCATTCAGAGCACTGAATCAGTAAAATGGCTGGATGCAATGCGGACCGAGATGGAGTCCATGTACACCAACAAAGTATGGACTTTGGACATTACTCCAGAAGGGGTAAAACCCGTAGGCTGCAAATGGATCTTCAGAAAGAAGATTGGTGTAGATGGACAGGTTGAAACCTATAAGGCTAGACTTGTTGCAAAAAGATTTCGTCAAAGACCTGGTTTGGACTATGATGAAACCTTTTCTCCAGCAGCTATGCTCAAATCCATTCGGATCCTTCTTGCCATTGTTGCCTTCCACGATTATGAGATTTGGCAGATGGACGTAAAAACCGCTTTTCTAAATGGAAATTTGGAAGAATGAGACTATATGGACCAGCCAGAGGGTTTCATTCAGAGTGGGAGTAGCGGGAAAGTATGCAAGTTGCTTAAGTCCATCTACGGACTAAAGCAGGTATCGCGGATTTGAAACATCTGTTTTGATGAGACGGTCAAAGAATTTAACTTTATCAAAAATCCAGATGAGCCATGCATTTATAGTAAGATTGTAGCACGAACTGTTGTATTCCTCGTCTTGTATGTGAATGACATTCCTTTGATAGGAAATGACATTCCTATGCTACAATCTGTCAAAGGGTTTTTGTCACAATGGTTCTCCATGAAAGACCTGGGTGATGCCTCTTACATTCTGGGGATCCAGATCTATCGTGATAGATTTAAGAGGATGTTGAGACTTTCACAGTCCAGGAACATCGACACCATACTGAAAAGATTCAGTATGGAAGATTCAAAGCGTGGTAATTTACCGGCTTGTCACGGAATCACCCTTTCCAAAGAGATGTCTCCCAAGACTGATTTGGAAAGGGATCGCATATCTATTATACCCTACGCTTCTGCGGGAGGCTCTATAAAGTATGCGATGTTGTGTATCAGACCAGATGTAGCTTATGCACTAAGTGTAGTAAGCCGGTATCAGTCAAACCCTGGGGAGAAGTACTGGATAGCAGTAAAGAACATTCTCAAGTACCTGAGAAGGACTAAGGAAATGTTCTTGGTTTACGACGGAAAAGACCTCCTGATCGAGGCCTTTGCTAACTCCAGCTTCCAGAGTGACAAGGATGATTCCAAGTCCATGTCGGGTTATGTCTTTACCCTCAATAGAGGGGCGGTCTGTTGGAAGAGTTCCAAGCAGGACACCGTTGCTGACTCGACGATGGAAGCAGAATATATCGCAGCTTCTGATGCCGCAAAAGAAGAAGTCTGGATGAGAAAGCTTTTAACAGAAATTCAGGTGGTTCCGTCCATTGTTGATCCAATAGCTCTGTATTGTGACAACAACGGGGCTATAGTTTTAGCAAAAGAACCCAGGTCCCATCAGAAGTCCAGACACATCTTGAGGCGGTATCACCTTATCAGGGAGATCATGGATTGCCAGGAGATCGAGGTACGGAGAGTTGCTACTGAGGACAACACTGCAGATCCATTTATAAAGGCTATCTCTCAGACAAAGTTCGAGAGGCTATTCGAGATGATAGGTCTGCGATATGCCAGCACATGGCCTTAGTACAAGTGGGAGATTGTTAGTGTAATATGCCCTAAAGGCATTATTGTATAGTACTAATTTGTATATTACATTTTGGAAGCTTGGGATATATACACGGATTTATGACAGTCTTATTCGGATTTATGGCTAATTGTATCAAGAAGGTAGCTGGAGATCTACTTGGTGAGTCGAGAGGTGGTGCTCCACCATCTACAGACACATCATGGTGGAATGAAGAAGTAAAGGCTGCTATTAAAATTAAAAGGGATTCTTATAAAGATTTGAAGAAAAGTAGAGTTGTGGAGAGATTTGAGAAGTATAAAATGGCTAAAAAGGAAGTTAAGAAAGCTGTTCAGGAAGCTAAATCTAAAGTCTACAAGGAGGTGTACGAGAAATTAGACACTAAAGAGGCTGAAAATGATATATACCGGATTGCTCGGATGCGGGAAAGGAAGACTAGAGACTTATGTGCGGTGAAGTGTGTCAAAAATGAAAATCAGAAGGTTTTAGTTCGAGATGAGGATATCAAGGAAAGATGGAGAGATTATTTTGACAAATTGTTCAATGAGAGCTTTACTAAGAATTTGGATGGACTTGTCATTCAATCTCAAGATATAAAACGTGATTTCATGCGTAAAATAAGACTACCTGAGGTTAAAGAAGCTTTGAACAGAATGAGTTTAAGAAAAGCGGTTGGTCCTTATGGGATTCCTATCGAGATTTGGAGATGCTTAGGAGAAATAGGCGTTAAATGGCTGACAGATTTGTTTAATAAGATTTGGCAGACAAAAAAGATGCCAAATGAATGGAGGAAAAGTATCCTTGTACCTATCTACAAGAACAAGGGTGACATTCAAAGTTTCTCAAACTACCGTGGAATAAAACTTATGTGTCACACCATGAAACTTTGGGAGAGAGTGATTGAATACAGGCTAAGAAAGGATATTAAGATAACAGAGAACCAGTTTGGATTCATGCCTGGACAATCGACGACAGAGGCTATTCATTTGCTTCGTCAACTTGTCGAGCGTTTTCGAGAGAGGAGAAGAGATTTGCATATGATATTTATTGATTTAGAAAAAGCGTACGACAAGGTACCTAGAGAGGTATTATGGGGGACAATGATGAAGAAGGGGGTCCCCGTCAAGTATATTGACATAATCAAGGATATGTACGATGGAGTAGTGGCAAATGTCAGAACTTGCGGCGGATTAACGAGTAATTTTCCGATTACAATTGGTTTACATCAAGGATCTGCATTAAGTCCATTCCTGTTTACCATCGTGATGGATGAGCTTACTAGAACTATCCAAGATGAGATACCTTGGTGTATGCTATTCATTGACGATATTGTTCTAGTAAATGAGACGAAAGCAGGGGTTAATGCCAAATTGGAATTATGGAGGCAAACATTGGAATCTCGGGGATTCAGATTGAGCAGGTCCAAGACAGCATATATGCATTGCAAATTTAGTAACCAGAGAAGTCAAAACCATATTGGTATAATATTGGAAGGGCAAGAGATATCACCGAGCGACCAGTTTAGATATTTAGGTTCCATCATCCAAAAGAATGGGGAGATCGATAGTAATGTTAATCAAAGGATCCAAGCTGGTTGGTTGAAATGGAGGAGTGCAACAGGGATTTTGTGTGATCGTAACTTTCCGTTAAAATTGAAAGGGAAGTTTTATCGGAGCGCTATTCAGCATGCCTTATTATATGGTACAGAATGCTGGGCTCCTAAGAAGCATCATACACAGAAGATGCACGTAGCGGAGATGCGTATGCTTCGTTGGATGTGCGGTAACACTAGAAAAGATAAGGTGCGAAATGAAGATATTCGTGCAAAAGTTGGTGTAGCACCTGTGGAGGAGAAGATGCGGGAAAACCGGCTAAGATGGTTTGGTCATGTACGACGCAGACCTGTGGAAGCACCGGTTCGACGAATAGATACTCTCGATATGGGAAAGGAAAAAGGGCAAAATGGAGACCGAAGAAAACATGGACGGAGGTGATACGAAACGATATGGTTGCCAAAGGACTCAATGAAAGTATATTGTTCGATAGGAGTGAGTGGAGGCGGAGGATTCATGTGCTGGACCCGGCGTGATTATCATGTTAGTTCATGTAGCCTACCCCATATGCTTGGGATAAAAGGCTCAGTTGTTGTTGTTGTTGTTCGATATAGTAGTATGCTACTTGGTTTTTATCTATCTTAATATGTTTATATGTTTCTTTTAACGTATCGCTAATACATATTGATAGAGCCCCTAGGATCTTTGCTTGACAACCAGTATTGTGATGGCAGTCACACTAGTGGGGGCTGGTAGTCTACAAGCACATCCTTATACAGGTCCCTAGTCGCAGGATTGTCGAGACATGACACCGATACTCCAGAGTAGACTAGTGTATTCGCTTCTCATCCCAGGAGGGGAGATGGTCTGTCCCACAGCTATCAGTATGCCGTGCTGGAGATAGTATGCAGGTGCTCATTGGGTTATGAGTTACACTGGATGGACTCATAGGGAACTGTTGGTTGGTAATATACCTATCGTCGGGTAGAAGTTCCCAGGTGATATGAGTACAGCTTAGTCCGTCGACTTGACATTGCTACTTCGCCTCAAGTATGTTTCCACTGTTCTTAGATTACTACCCTACCATGGCTCTGCTGAGTCATGCAAACATGTAGTAGTTGGGTGCAGTCCCGAAGCACTTGGAAGCAATGGCGGTTAGATAGGATTCGTCTCTCCCGATATTAGGGGTTGATGTCGTGCTGTGTTCGGAAAGCCATTACACAAAGTCCCTGGCCAGGGCAAGCGAGATTTGCTGGTAGGGATTCCAGTAGTTTCTCAGGATGTTTTTGGCTGCACTCCGACACGACTTATTGCACTATGAGGGGTCTGACACTTGTTGCCCCCTAGGACCGATATGCCACACTCTTAGACGAACAGACCGGACTGTATGGAGATTGCTACAGATAGGCTCAGTAGGGGTACGGATGAGTTTGCTCGTCGACCTTCTTGTCAACAGATACCTGGGTAGCCGTTACGTACAACTAGTGCCACTGACGCGCTTGTGGTTAAACCCACTGCCAGCATACTGTCGAGTCTTTAAAGTCCCACACAGAGGGTTTCCCAGCTTCGGGCGAAACATGTAGAGGTCATATGGTTTTACGACAAGGTTCGATCACATACGTATACTTGTACACATATGATGTTCGGGCGGACAATACCAGTAGGCTTTGGTTTAAGCCGGATCCTGGTATTTGATTATTGAATTAGTTTCATCCCATTGTATTCGTGTTTCTCCGGATACGGAAACGGGTATGTATATACGGATGAGAGGGGTATTCTTGTAATTTGAACAAGATTACAACATGGAGAATGACACCTCAAATTAGGGTTTTTCTTCATTAGTGAAATCTTTTTGAGGTGGAGGAAATGAGAAAGGAAACTTTGTGGTATTTTAGAAAAATGGATTAGGGTTTCACTTTGACTTTCTTGGATTCATTTGGCATTTGTTGACTTAGATATTTGTTAGATATTATCCTATGGTTTAAAAGCCAAAACCATATCCTTTTTCACTTAATCTTTTCACCAAAAAGAAAACAACAGATACTTTTCCTACTCTCATTTCCTCAAGCTTTCTCCTTCTTATTTCAAACCCTAACCATCTCATAAGTTGAGAATCCTATAAGGCTACGCCAGTGCCCCGGCCATCAATTCGTGACCAAATGCGGAACAAAAACTTTTAAAACCCGGTGCTAACGGAACCCTAAACGACGGATCGTACCATTAACCCAATACTAGTTCTATATAAAGGAGTTTAAGAGATTATACAGATCGATCCATGTCCTTCAGTCTTCAATCTATGTCCTTAGCTTGTTGTGGCTGCCTCGATCAAGTTCGCTCTCTGGTCTCCCTCGTCGAAAAGGATCCACATCGAGGATTAGTAATACGGGCCCCCGCTTCAAAAACCGAAGCAACTCGGGCATCCAGTTTGCTAGTCTGGATACCCAAGGTGAAGTAGAGAGAGTGTGTGATCATTTTGTCTCAAAACACCCAATGATTCTCAACACATGAGATGGAATGGGTGGAGGTGAAGAAGAAGCCATAGGTGAAGCAAGTGTGAGCTCAAGACTTGGCACAAAAGAAAAACAAGTGAAGAATAGGTTCTGCTCTTTTCTTGAGTTGTGATTGCTTTGATGTTGTGAAGTATTTGTTGTGAGTGGGCAACTAAAGAAAAGCCATACACACACACACACAAAAAAAAAGTGTAAGTCTACGGTAGCGCCCCGGCCGTCAATCCTAGGCCAAATGCGGAACAAAAACTTTTTACGAAACCGGGGCTATCGTAGTCTTTCACCCGGATCGAACCATTAACACAAACTAGCTAACTAGAGAAGGGTTAGAAAAGCTATACCGATCGATCCATGTCCTTCGGTCTTTAGCCACCATCCCTAGCTTTTCGCGGCATCTCCGATCTCCGGTCTCCTAGTCGAAAGGGAACCACGTCAAGAAGTCATTTTACAGGCTCCCGCTTCAAACCGAAGCAACTCGAACATGAAGTTTGCTAGCCGACATGTCCAAGGTGATGTAGAGAATGTGTGTGATAACTTTGTCTTAAGCATCCATTGATTCTCAACACATGAGAGAGTATGGATGGAGGTTTAAGATGATGCCATTAATGGAGATAGTGAGCTCAAGAAGAAAAAGGAAGAAGAAGAGCTTTCTTTTGTTATTGTGTTAGAAATAATAATGAGAGTGAGCTAGAATCCTAAACACAAGAGCAAACCCCAAGCCATATGCCTGCCCTCTCTCTCCTCTCATCATTTCAACACACTAAATCAATCCAAAATGTGACATATACACAAATAAAGAGACCATGAGTCATCACCTATGCATGTGTCACAATAAATGCTCCTCATCATGACTTTGAGCTCATAATTTCCATATGTAAACATTTATCCAAATGTTTACAATAATAAAAAGAGAATAGCATCTACTAAAGTAAACTCGTGACGGATCACAAGGATACCCCTCACCTGTATAGACATACCTGCATCCGCATTCCGACTGAATGCAAATGCGATGAGATGAAAGTAATCCAACAAATCTAATACTAGGATCCGGCTTAAACCAAAGCACACTTGTATGATCCGTCCGATCATGATCCGTGCACAAGTGCACGTATATGACCGAACCCTGTCATAATACTATACGGCCTCTACAACGTTTCTCCCAAAACTGGGAAAACTACCTGTGGGGGACTCTAAAGACTCGTCAATACACTTGCTGTGGATTTAACAACTAGCACGTCAGTGGTACTAGCTGTACGTAACGGGAGCCTAGGTATTGACCAAAATGGAGGATGATTAGTGAACTCATCCTGACACCCTACTGAGCCTGTCAGTAACAATATCCGCACAGTCCGGTCCGTTCATCTTGAAGGACTTCCTTAGCACCATGATGAGATTATAGAAGCATCTACCATGCCAAATTTAAATTTTTCTTGGTGCTAAGCTAGACAAACAAGATCTTTAACTAGATTATTAGGGTTTTCTTTAGATGATATGTTAACTAGATAAGTGTAGGAAGATTATACCTTGGTAGAATCAAGTCATTCACTTCACTTGCTCCTTATAGTAATCCCGCGACTCCACTAGGCATCTCTTGAGGCTTTGAACAGGCTTCCTTCGTTGCCTTTGCGCCAAAGATGATCCACCACGAAGCTCCTACTAGTTCAAGCTACCACTACACTAAACTCTTTAGTGTATGAAACACATCACACTAGTTTGCTAGAATGGTGTGAGATGATGAAGTAGGGGATGTTAAGAGCTCACTTATTTGTTCTCAAGCTTCATGATTCACATCACATGTGAAGGTTGAAGCTTGAGGAAAAGCAAGAGGATGAAGAAGCAAGAGAAAGCATGAGCAAGAAAATGGCTAAGTCTTTTGGAATGAACAAGAATCAATGGTAATTCTTGACCCCTCACTCATTCAAGCATGGAATTATGCAATATTAAATTGCAACCATGCTTGAATAGTGGGTCAAGAATGAATAAACAAATATTTAACCCATGCTTGCAACCATGCTTCATTTTACACCTCATTTCTATTTTCACAAAATAGAAAAGAAAATGCCATGCTTCATTTTAATATATATATATATATATATATATATATATATATATATTAATATATATTTAATGAAGATTAATTAGTAAGCTAATGATATTAGTTAATATGTAATTATATCACATATAATTTATATCATATTATTAAATCAACATTTGATTTAATAATCCGGTTATATCATATACGACCATCTAATATCATTTATCTGTATATCATATTATCGAATCAACGCTTGATTCGACAATTTGGTTATATCACATATAACTGCACCGATAACAGATAATAGCCAGATTACAAAACGGTATCAAATACTCGTATTTAATGAGGCCCGCACACATATCACATATGTGTCCTACTTCGTTTCGCTTGAACCAGGGAACTTCTGTGTGGGACTCTAAAGACTCGTCAATACTCCAGCAGTAGGTGATGATCATATCAGTCACCAACAAGCCATCAGCGGTACTAGCTGGACGTAACGGGTACCCGGGTATTGAGCGATATGAAGGTCAACAAGCAAGCCTGTCCACAGTCTCCATGAAGCCTATCGGTAACACTACCGTACAGTCCGGTCTCTTCGTCTGATATGTCGCATATCATGTCTAGGCGCGGAAATCGTCAAACCCCAGTAACGTGATAAGTAATGTCGATGTGAGGCTCATAACAGGTCGAGAAACTACTGATAACACTTATCAGTAGATCTCCATATCAGCCCTGGCCAGGGACTTCCAGTTATTGCCAATCGAGCATAGCGCAATATCAACCCCCAATACCGGGAGAGACGAAACCCCTCCTATCGCTCATTGCCTCCATACGACTCGGGACTATTCCCAAAATCCACCTGTTTGCACGACTCCTCTTGAGCGTGGTAGGGAGAAAATCAAAGCACAGTGGGAGTCGCATAAGACTCTATGATGATCTCGGGTCTACAGACTAACCTGTACCAGTGTCACCAGAGAACTGCTATCTGACGATAGGTATACTACCACATAGGAGTCTTCGGCGAGTCCTGTTCAGTGTACTCAGTTTCCACTGATCACCCGTATACCATCTTTGATGTCAAACACTAATGGATGTGGGATCATCCATCGCCCATCATATGGGTCAAGAAGCGTATACGCTAGTCTACACTGGAATATCGATGCCCTGTCTCGATATTCCCTCGACTAGGAACAATTAAAGGATGTACTTGTGAACTACCATGGCCCCACTAGTATGATCTACATCATAGTCCTGGTAGTCAAGTACATATCTTAGGGACTTTATCAACACGTGAGAGCACGACAGTATCACAATACAAGTCTACATGTTAAGATAAAGATAACCAGATAGCATACTATCATGTCGAGCAAGAAAGTCCTATATATATATATATATATATATATATATATATATATATATATATATATATATATATCCAAGCATCCACTATAATATACATCATATGTACAATAATAGCCTCTAGGGCATACACATAACTAACAATCTCCCACTTGCACTAAGGCCATGTGTTGTAGTATCTCATACCCAACTTCCCAAAAAGTCTCTCAAATTGCGTATGAGGGAGGGCCTTCATGAGTGGATCTGCTACGTTGTCCTTCGTGTCAACTCTCCTGACCTCGATCTTCTGGCGATCTACTATCTCCCGGATCAGGTGATACCGTCTCAGAATATGTTTGGATCTCTGATGGGACCTGGGTTCCTTGGCCAAAGCCACTGCTCCATTGTTATCACAATACAAAGGTATTAGATGCTCAATGGACGGAACCACACCAAGTTCAGTGATGAACTTCTTCATCCAGACAGCCTCTTTGGCAGCATCGTTGGCAGCGATGTATTCAGCCTCCATCGTCGAGTCTGCAACGATGTCTTGCTTGGAATTATTCCAGCACACCGCCCCTCCGTTGAGGGTAAAGAAAAAACCCGAGACCGACTTACTGTCGTCCTTATCACTTTGGAAGCTCAAGTCGGTAAAAGGACTCCACTTGGAGTTCACCGTAACCGTACAATAAGAACATCTCCTTAGTCCTTCTCAAGTACTTGAGAATGTTCTTAACAGCTGTCCAGTGATTCTCTCCTGGATATGCTTGATACCTACTCACTACACTTAGTGAGTACGCTACATCAGGTCTGGTACATAACATTGCATAGATGATAGAGCCTACCGCCGAAGCAAAGGGTATCCCTTGCATGTGAGTTCTCTCCAAATCAGTCTTGGGATACATCTCTTTGGAGAGAGTGAGTCTAGAGATCGTGGGTACATTCCCACGCTTGGACTCTTCTATACTAAACCTCTTTAGTACGGTGTCTATGTACCTGGATTGGGACAATCTCAGTATCCGTTTAGATATGTCTCTATAGATCTTAATCCCTAAGATGTAGGAGGCATCACCTAGATCTTTCATTGAGAATCTATGTGATAAGAAGAGCTTGACCGAGTGCAGCATAGGAACATCATTTCCTATCAAGAGTATGTCATCCATGTACAATACGAGGAAGACGACCTTACTCTCTGCAACCTTCTTGTATATACAAGGTTCATCTATATTTTTGATGAAGTCAAACTCTTTGACAAACTCATCAAAACAGATGTTCCAACTCTGCGATGCCTGCTTTAACCCGTAGATGGATTTAAGCAGCTTGCACACCTTTCCACTGCTCCCACTGTCTATGAAGCCCTCCGGCTGAGTCATGTATACGCTCTCTTCTAAATCACCATTTAGAAAGGCTGTCTTAACATCCATTTGCCAGATTTCGTAGTCATGGTATGCAGCGATGGCAAGTAGGATCCGGATAGACTTAAGCATAGCCACTGGAGAAAAGGTTTCAACATAATCCACACCTGGTCGTTGACGAAAACCTTTTGCAACAAGTCTAGCTTTGAAAGTCTCAACTTTTTCATCTATACCAAGTTTCTTCTTAAAGATCTATTTGCTCCCAATGGGTTTTACCCCTTCAGGAGCAACTTCCAAAGTCTATACTTTGTTGGTGTACATGGATTCCATCTCAGATCTCATCGCATCTAGCCATTTCACAGAGTCCCCACTCGTGATGGCCTGCTTGAAGCTAGTTGGGTCATCATCTTCCATGATGCAATCCTCGCTCCCACCATCAACGAGAAAACCGTAGTATCTCTCAGGTGGATGAGGAACCCTACTAAAACGGCGGAGAGGCTGGGGTTCGTCGGGAACTACTGAATCCTCTGGCTCCACCAAATCTTCTGTTGCAGTTTGTGCAGCTGGAACTTCTTCCAGTTCTACCTCCTTGACACTAATTTCTTTCGCAAGAAATTCCTTTTCTAAAAAGGTGGCATACCGAGAAACAAACACCTTTTGTTCTTCGATGTGGTAGAAGATATACCCTTGTGAATTTTTGAGATATCCTACAAACTTGCATAGAACAGACCTTGCCTCGAGCTTGTCCGGATTGTGCCTTTTGACATAGGCCGGACAACCCCATATCTTCACATAGTTAAGATGTGGTCTCTTCCTCTTCCATATCTCATATGGAGTGGTGGGCACTGATTTGGTAGGAACCATATTCAATAGATGTACGGCTGTCTCAAGCGCATACCCCCAAAAGGAAATAGGTAACTCAGCGGTGCTCATCATAGAGCGCACCATATCTAATAGGATGCAATTCCTCCGCTCCGATACACCATTGTGCTGTGGTGTATATGGAGGAGTAAGCTGAGAGAGAAACCCATTCTCTTTTAGATATTCAAGGAATTCTGTGCTCAAGTATTCTCCTCCCCGATCTGATCGAAGGATTTTAATATTTCTACCCGTTTGGTTCTCGACTTCGGATTTGTATTCCTTGAATTTCTCAAAAGCTTCAGATTTGTGTTTCAATAGGAACACATGTCCGTATCTTGAGAGATCGTCAGTGAACGTAATGAATTACGAGGAACCATTCATGGCATGTGTAGACATGGGACCACATACATCACTATGTATCAGTCCCAAGAGTTCCGTAACTCTTTCTCCGTGTCTTGTAAATGGAGTTTTGGTCATCTTGTCTTTGAGAAATGACTGGCAAGTGTCATAAGATGAAAATTCGAACGGATTCAAATATCCATCTTTATGCAACTTAGCTAGTCGTGTTGCATTGATATGACCTAGTCTACAATGCCACAAGAAGGATTCGTTCATTTCTGAACTCTTCCTCTTGTGTGTGTTATGTACGTTAAGAACTGTATTTTGATTCAGAACGTACAATCCGTTACATAACGCACCAAACCCAATCAACACTTGATTTAGATAAATGTTCATAACATTATTCTCTACTACAAAATTATATCCTTCTTTATCTAATAAAGAGATTGATATTAAATTGCATATCATAGAGGGTACGTAGTAACAGTCGTTCAGGATCAATGTATTCCCTTTTGGTAATACAAGGTGATACTCACCAACTGCTTTGGCTGCAACATTTGCACCATTTCCTACTTTTAGGGAATGATCACATTTTCCCAATTCTCTGCCTTTCCTTAGCCCATGCAACATATTGCATATGTGGGATCCCGATCCGGTATCTAATATCCAGGACGTAGAGTGTACTGAGAAACAGTTCTCTGTAACTAACACACCTGAAGAAGTTGCATCAACATGCTTATTCTTCGTTTGGGTGGTGTGGGAATCCGTATATGTTCTTATCTCCTGCTCCGACTTATAACACTTATAAGTTGGAGCGGGAATAACGTTCCCCTTCTCAGTAGAACAAGTGGGTTCGGTCAATACATCCATAGTATTATCTTAATTAAGGCGTGGTATTGGTTGCTGCTTAGAGAAAGATGGAAGGAAACGCGTTAGCGTGCGCTCTTTGCAAGATTTAGGTTGGTTATTATCTTATCTAATCAGGACGTCTCCCACTGTTTTTATCAAATCTTCCTTCAAACCGTAAAAGGTAAGATTAGCCGGGATTAATTACACCTTACAAGTTCGCCAATCTTTCGGTCAGGCCAGTGTTGGTACTTTGAGGGAGGTTCCCCGTGCGTTCGCACGGATCTAATTAGAGTAAACCTCGGTTTCTTAGGGGCGTAACCCCATTAACACCTTTCTAGACACCTACTTGATTGGCTAATTGTGATGTGTATGTTGGAGATTGTGCCCTCAGAGTCAATTATTAGGTCACAGGTACGTGATTGTAATGATTGAGGGAGGACCTATCCCGGTAGGACATTCTTACTCGAGATGATAGTATGCTATCTGGTTTACCTTTATCATCGTGTACTGCTTTAGGTGACATGACACGTCGCTATTACACGTTGATAGAGCCCCTAGGATTCTTGCTTGACCACCAGCAGTATGAGGGCGATCATATAAGTGGGAGCTGGGGGTCTACAAGCATATCCTTAAAAGGTCCCTAGTCGTGGGAGTTTCGAGACTGGGCATCGATACTCCATTAGTAGACTAGTGTATACAGTCGAGACCCCGACGAGGGGCGGTGGCCGGTCTCACAAGCCACTGGTGTCAGTTGGATCACCTAAGATGTATACAGGTGCTCATTGGGTTATGAGTACACCGGACAGGACTCGCCGGGAACATGCTAGTTGGTCATATACCAGACGTCAGATGGCAGTTCCCTGGTGACATGTGTGCAGGTTAGTTCATCGACCTGGGGATCGTCATTTGTCTCGTGTGAGTTCCCACTGTACTTTGATTACTACCCTACCACGGCTCAAAGGAGTCGTGCAAACAGGTTTTAGTTGGGTACAGTCCCGAGCCACATGGAGGCAGTGAGCGTATCTTCAGGGGTTCGTCTCTCCCGGTATTGGGGGTGAGGTCGTGCTGTGTCTAGGAGAGCCATTACACAAAGTCCTTGGCCAAGGTAAGGAGATTTACTGGTAGGTATTCCAGTAGTATCTCAGGGTGTTCTGGGCTACACTCCGACACGACTTGTACCGCTTTTGGGGGTCTGACTTTTACCAACCCCCTAGGCCCGCCATGCGATACTCATAGACGAACGGACCGGACTGCACGGATATTGTCACTGACAGGCTCAGTAGGGTGTCAGGATGAGTTCGCTCATCGACGTCCCTTTTAGTCAATAGCTGGTGGCCCGTTATGTATTGGCTTATACCTCTGACGTGCTAGTGGTTAAATCCACAGCCATAGTATTGACGAGTCTTTAGAGTCCACCACACTTTCAGTTACTCAAGCTTTCGGGCGAAACGCTGTAGAGGCCGTATGGAGATATGGCAGGGTCCGATCAGATACGTGCGGTATTGCACGGATCAGGATCGGACGGTTTGTACTAGTAGCCGTATAGGTTTATGGCAGGGTTCGATCAGATACGTGCGGTATTGCACGGATCAGGATCGAACGGATATTACTAGCCGGCTTTGGTTTAAGCCGATCCTAGTTTAGTACAGTGTAGATTTTGTCTCTTTGCATTTGTATCCGGTCGGAATACAGATGCAGGTGTGTATGCACAGTATCGGGGTTTTCCTGTAATTTATTACGGGACCGGTTTTCTGGAGTTGCCATTTTGCATTCCGTTCCGGCCGGTTTTCCTTTGTTCTTTCCCGGCCGGACTTTTCCGATGGAGGGGGTAATTTGCAGTTTTGCAAATTACATTTGTGGAGGGGGTTTTCTTTGCATATTGTTTGTTATGATAGCTTTCTTATCTTACCTCCATGCTTGCTTTTATGAGATTTGATATGAGTATGGGTTGAATAGTGTGTAAGCATGGTGTATGTTTTGGATATGGTCACTCTCCTCCTTTTCCTACACTCACTCTCCTTCATTGTTTTTAGTATGGTTGATTTCCTTTTTTACACCATCATTCTCATCTCCTTTTAGTGTGGCCGGCCTCATCTTGGAGTGTGAGAGAGAGGAGTTCATTTTTGGATGAGAGATTAATTCACATATCATTTCAATGCTTGCAAAATTCTTCACTTCATTCAAAAGTCCATTCATGTTTCCTCCATCCAAAGGCAACCAACCCCAAAGAGACATACTCTACACTACACTTCCTACAGCATATCTTGGGCACGTCGAGTAGCCGGCTTCGTGCCCGAGTTGCCTCGGCATTGAGGTGGGAGCCCGTAAAAGAAGTAGGCGATGTGGTGCACTTCCGGCGACGAGGAGGAGACGGGACATTCCGCAGGAGATCGGGACGATGACGAGAAGACCGGAGGACTTGGATCGTCGGTATATCTCTATTCCCTTTCTTGTAGATGGCTTAGACTAGTTTAATGGTTACGATCCGGTTAAAGTGCGCGGTGGTGCCGGTTTGCAAAGTCCGCAAAAATTTAAGTTATTCACCGCTTCCGCATTCCGGCGTCGGATTGACGGCCGGGGCGCCGCCGTGCACTTACAGTGGTATCAGAGCCTCCCCATTAACTTAGTCTAGCTTTTGTGTAATGTGTTTGCATTTCCGATCGATCAAAAAGTTCCAAAACCCGTATTCCCTTCGCATCAGTTTCTGTCGAAATTTTTTTGAAGTCTAAAAATTTTTCAGGTGGTCTCAGAATGATGTGCAGGGAGATTTAAGAACACTGGAAAAATTTCGTAGCGCGATCAGTCCGTACGACCGCGGAAGGGCGGCGAAAACCCCAATTCCGCCGCGCTTCCGCGGCACACTGTTCACATCACTGCACGATTTTTTTTCAGGTGTTTTCTGGGTTTAACATATGGGCTTTGGAATATTAAAGTTGGGCCAATTGTTTCTGTGAGTGCTACAGTTTTCTTTGGGGCCCACTTGTTAATTGTTTGATCAATCGGAAATTTTTTTAAACACATTTTTCACAGTATTTACATTATATCTGCGACCGTGAATGTCACTCGATCGGTAAATCCGGTCTAACTGCTATAGCCCGGTTAGACGGATTTACGAACGTGACTTTCACGTTGATGTTCTATGTATTTGCTGTGATGTTGCGGATCGGTCGTGGGGATAGCCTGGATGCAATGCTAGTACAGTTGTGGTTGTATTATGTACATTTGATATTGCGGGGCGAGCGTCCGACATGTGGACTGCCGTCACTGCCAGTTTGTATTATTCTTTTGGGGCACGACCTGGTTGCGGTCGATGTACCCGGTGTATGTATATTTTACTTTCTGTACTAGGATTGCCCCGCGGAGGGGTGCACGGATAGCCGGGTTCTAGAAGGCAACAAGCCCGCATCTCATGGCATTGGGACGGAGGGGGCTTCACTCTAGGATTGGCGGGCTATTCGCCGCACTCGTAGGGGGTACAGGTTTGACCCAGGAGGGGTGCCCAAGTTACCGGATTCCGTGAAGTGCTGGGTGGTCCATTCACGGCGCTGAAGGGGGCTGCCTCGCTTCAGGTTTTGGCGGGTAACTTGCCGCGCCCGTAGGGGTCTAGGATTTCATTGCACAGGCTATCCACACGACCAGGGGAACGTCGGGTTTCAGTAGTGGCTCTGTGAAACCCGGGGATCCCAGATATCTGTATTGTTCTGTGATGCTGTACATTTCTGTGATGTTGCATTTTATTCACGCCTTGAGCGAAATACTATATATTGGTATATATATTAGTAGATGTTGTATATGTTTTGCATCCGCGCTAGTCCAGTCCCCGCTCTGTCGTTAGTTAGCTAACCTAACGGGTAATGACGGGACCCAGTGGCGAATGCGGATGGCATATACGTACATCAGTATATTTTCGTTCTTTTTGGTGTGATCAATTGATGGGACTGCATTGATTCGGATCAATGCAAGTTAAAAACAAACCTAATCTGATGTTGTTGGAACACTTTTTCAAAAAGCTGTTATTGCAAGGACGTTTACTTTTGTTTTGCATCGTGGTATTCATTGGAATATCCTGCTCCTCAGTCGACGAGGCAAGGGCCGAGATCCCTTCACCGGGAGTGACCCCTTGGACAAAAGTTTGCGTCAGGGCATTAACTTCACTATAGCCGTTTACTTTTGCTTTGCATCGTGGTATTCAGTTGGAATATCCTGCACCCCATCCTACGGGGAAAGAGCCGAGATCCCTTCACCGGGAGTGACCTCTTTAGCGAAAGTTTTCGTTACTATATTTTCTAAAAAGCTATCCGTTCCTTCAACGATATCAAGTTCATTATGTTAAAGGTTTTCGCCAGAAACCATTCGTAGCCCTCCGTCGTTTCATATGGGTAGTCAATAGTATTCAAGCTGTGTATGTTGGCCAAAGTCAAGGCACAGTGTTTGGTAGCTGTTGGTTATTCATATGCAGCATAGATAGATGCGTTGGTTTGGGACAGTCGTGCTGCCATTTTGGCCAAAGTCAAGGGTATGTACGGGTGGACTCAAATTAACCTGGAGAATGACGGGTTGAACTTGACATGAGATTTACTGGTAAGTGTTATCAGTAGTTTCTCGAACTGTTATAGACCTCAAATCGACACGACTTATCAAGCTACTGGGGTCTGACGTTTACCACCCCTAGGCGAGATATGCGACATATCAGACGACGAGACCGGACTGTACGGGAATGTTACTGTTTGGATTCACAGGAGAAGTTACAGGCTTGCTTGTTGATCTTCTGAGGGCTCAATACCTGGGTAGCTGTTACGTTTAGCTGACCGCTTGCAGCTTGTGGGTGTTTGATATGATCATCACCTACTACCGGCGTATTGACGATTCTTTAGAGTCTTACACAGAGGTTTCTTGGCTCAGGCAAAACGGAGTAGGAGCACATATGTGATATGTGCGGGACCGAGGATATTACGATATGAGATACCGTATGCTATTCTCGCGATATTTGATATCAGCCGGGTCATCGGATCAAGTGTTAGATTCGATGAATCGGTACGGATAAATATTAGTCGGTTATATACGATATAGCCGGATTGTCGGATCAAGTGTTGATTCGATAATTTAATGTATAATAATATATATGATATATTAAATTACATTAACTAATATTAGCTCACTAAAAGATTCTTTTTCTCACTCGGGTAATGCATTGATATATATGCGATATATGTTAATTGTATTATTTTATTTTGTTACGATAAATATTATATATGTGATATATAATATTGTAACATGATATGATAACTAATGCAACATGTTTAGTGGAGTTTAAACATGATTAGGGTTTGGATTAAGGTTAACATTTCTAGTTGATTCTAGAAGCTTTTCTTTTGTCATGATAAAGATATTTGTGTAGATTTTTATCTATGACTCATTCTTAACCCAACCCAAACCCTAACCCTTGGTCAGTTCTCTACAATGGTTTAGTCAACCATGGTTGCATTATTCATCATATTATTCTTTTCATTATTCATCACAAAAGGAATTCTAATTATTCATCATCTTCTTCCTTCTTCTTTCTTCATGAAAAAGCTTACTAGTTTTTTTCAAATGATGAATGAGTGTGAGAAAAAGATTATAAAAGAGAGCAAAAATCCTACTTCATCATCCTCATCTTTCCTTGCCCTTTAGATGAGAGTGTTCACTCAATTTTATTGAGTGTTAGCTTGTGTTAATGAAACTTCAAGGTAGATCATCTTTGTATCGAAGATCGGTAGCAAGACTGCATTTTTCTCTTCATGGAACCTCTCGAGAGTCCGGAACCCGATGATCGCAGCGAAGGGACCACAACACGGAGCTTATGAAGTGAAGGACCGGATCTAAAAAGGTTGTAATCCCTCTCGCTTAGTGTTAAAGTGTTTAGCATGCTTGTTTTCGCCTAAACTCTAGTTTAAAGATCCGGCTCCGGGTTGTTCGGCACAGCTAAATTTTTAATCGGGCATGGTTGATGCCTCGTAGACCCTTGTGCGCATGCCTAGCAACCCTACAGTGGTATCAGAGCCAAGCTATAGCTTTAGGCGAAGTCTAGACGAAGTTTAAAGTCCGATCGAAACCCGAAACCCCGATATTTACCCTTCTCTGTACATTTTTCAAAAATGTGGTTTTTTCTGAATTAAAAATGCTCAGAAAAACAAGCAGGAAAAACAAAGAATTACTGTGAAGTACGGTCCCCTAAGTCGACTATATGACCGCGGAACTACGGCGAAACCATGGGTTTTGCGGCGGTTCCTCGGCCAAAAGTTGGACTTAGTCCCTGAAATTTCATGTAATTATTTTTAGGCCCTTTCTTGTTATTTTTTTCTGGGAATATTTTAATTCCACTCAAGTGTTGAGTTTTCAAGGGTTGTATTGGGGAATTGTTGATTCGATCGGATGATTTAACTTTGTTTAGTTTGTCCGGATAATTTTAGAAACTGTTAAAAAGTTCGGGCGGATATCGATAACTCACTTTTTCCCCTGTCGGAAAATTTTTCAAAAGTTGGATTTTTCCTCTTGTTTAAGAACGTTCTAAGTCATGCAAGTAACGCGGTGGACCCTCTAAAAGACAACAAAACTTAACTCAATTATGTGACCGTCTTGAACTGCCTTTTGAACCTTAGGGTTTGGGGCAGTACGGCGTGCTACATGTGAGGCGTTGGCTTGACCCTTCTACGGCTGGACCATTGGTACTGTGGCATGTGATGGATGTTTTTAAACTGATTTCAAGTGTTGAGATATATTGGGGAAATCTTGGGTGTTTGATTATTCGATCGGAAAGTTTAACATTGTCTATTTATCTGGATTGTGATACAATATTTGGAATCCACAAATAGTTATGAGATAACTAATTTGAATGTTATAAATCTAGCACTTCAGTCTCAAATTGATCGGTTGCCACGGAATTTTGATGTGATCAAAAGTCCGTCGCAATCACGTAGCGTACGCGGATACTCGCCGGGTAAACTTAATAGACAGCTACACCCCATAGCCCCGACCAAGTGACTGTAGGAGAACCCCGTCGCCAAAAGCATCCGTCCGGGTGCTCGCGGCAGCGGTGTTCCGCCTTAGTGCACTTCGTCGACGGCATCTGGGGGTGCGGCCGTCTACTAAAGTTTGCGACGAGCATTCGATCAGGATGTCGGGAATCTTGTTGAATTGCCTGACTTGATATTGAAAAGAGTTTTCGATAATGAGACTAAAATGCGGGGTTTATAATTGTTAGGCATGCGATATCTAAGGAATTCATTTGGTTAGGCATGTGATGTCTAAGGTAGTTGTGGATTCCAACTATTGTAGTTTTACACTTTCTTTTCTGTGACCGTAAGCGTAGTATGTGGTGTATCGCCGGCTTCGTTGCTATACATCAACGACAATCGGGATACGTATACTTGCTTACGTTGATGATATGAGATATTATGTGTTGCTGTGATATGTTATATTGGATCGTCGCGTTCTGAATAGCCGGGGGTTTTATGTGAGATGAGAGTTTTTTCTTTTTCATTCATGTAAAATTCATTTGTATGTAATATTCTTTTATTGGGGCACTTCCAGGTTGCGGAAGATGTCACCGTTGTATATTATTTACTTTTCCGCAATAGGTAGACCCAAGGCAGGGAGCACAAGTAACCGGGTTCTGGGGTCCAGTGGGAGACCATCTCGAGGAGTCGAGACCGGGTCTCCTAACCCTAGAATTGGCTGTGTTACTTGCCGCTCTCGTAGGGGTCTAGGGATGTGGGTTTGGCTATTCATCGCGACCGTGGAATCCGTGTTTTATACAGGCTCGTATTAAAAACACGGACGTCCTAGAATATCCAATATTTCATATATGTTCTTCTCCTGCAATGTTCTGTGATGAGATTATATTACTGTCTGAGACGAATGTTTATATTATATATATGAGATATATGTTATATTGCAGATTTCGTTTCAAATGTGATGCTTGTGAAGCATAATAAAATGGGACTTCATTAATGAGATTAATGAAATAAAAGAAACCTAAGATGTTGTAGAAACTTGTTTAAAAAAACTGGTAGCTCTAGTTCTTGCTTTGCATCGCGGTGTTCCTTGTAGAACATCCTGCACCTTATTCGATAAGGAAAGGACCGAGATCCCTTCACCGGGAGTGACTCCTTTAGCAATAACTGGCAGATGCTACAACTCTCGGTTTGTCTTTTGATTGCTTCTATAGTTTCTGCTTTGCACAGTGATATATATGATATATCCCGCACCTCATTCGACGAGGAAAGGGCCGACGATCCCTTCACCGGGAGTGACCCCTTTAGCAAAACTAGAAAAGCCTCAAAAACACTCCATTTAAAATCACTCGATTCTACAACGATATCAAGTTCATTACGCAAAGGGTTTTCTTAAAAACCTTTCGTAGCCCTCCGTCATTTCAGATAAGTACTAGTTAGTATTCGTGCTACGTTTGTTGACCATGTTAAGGCGTAGTGTGCGGTAACTGATTAGTGCTTATCTGTATAAGCATATGATGCGATTGGATTAGGGTAGTCGTACGACTTTGTTGACCATGTTAAGGGTCGTGCGGGTAGGTTTAATTCAATCGGGAAATGACGGGTTGAACTTGACTAGCACTTATGATTTGTTGACCATGTTAAGGTCATATAGCTGCTAGGGGCAAAATATTATTGGTAATTTCAAGTGTTGAAATTTGCAATGAGATTGCATACCTTCTATGAGATAGTTGGATCCCGATACCCGCTGCGAGTAAAAGTTACTCCTGGGAGAATTTTACACATTACAATTAGCCGATCAAGTAGGTGTCTAGAAAGGTGTTAACGGGGTTACGCCTCTGGGAAAATGAGGTTTACTTTAATTAGGTTCGTGCGAAAGCACGGGGGACCTCCCTCAAAGTACCAACACTGGCCTGGCTGAAAGATTGGCGAACTTGTAGCGTGTAATTAATCCCGGCTAGTCTTTCCTTTTAGGGTTTGAAGGAAGATTTGATTAAAACAGTGGGAAACATCCTGATTAGATATATTATATAACCAATCTAATCTTACAAGAGCATACGCTGAGTGTTTTCTTCTCTCTCTCTCCAGGTAGCGACCATATCACGCCTTAATCAAGATAATAAAACGGATGAATTGACCGAACCCGCTTGTTATACCGAGCTGGGGAACGTTGGTCCCGCTCCAACTTATAATTGTTATAAGACAGAGCAGGAAATTGGGGATTACCAGAATTCCCGTGCCGCCCAAACGAAGAAAGTGCATGCTGATGCATCATCTTCGGGTGTGTTCATTACAGAGAACTGTTTCTCAGTATCCTTTACGTCCTGGGTATGAGATACCGGATCAGGATCCCGCATATGTAATCTGTTACATGGGCTACAGATAGGTAGAGAACTGAGAACGGGTGATAAGTTTCATGAGATAGAAAACGGTGCAAGTGTTGCAGCCAAATATGTTGGTCACTATCACCCTGTATTACCAGAATACATTGATTCTGAACAAATGTTATTAGATACCGAACCCGATATACAACATCATATCAATTTCTTTATTAGTAAAGAAGTGATATAATTTTGTATTATTGGATAATGTTTTGAACATTTCCTATATCAAGAGTTGATCAATTCAGGCACGTTATCTAAAAGCATTGACGTTCTAAATCAAATTACAGTTCTTAGTATACAGAACAGACACAAGAGGAAGAGTTCAGAAATGAACGCATCCTTCTTGAGGTATTGTAGACTAGGTCATATCAATGTGACCCGACTAGCTGAAGTTACATATAGATGCATATTTAAATTAGTTTGAATTTACATCTTGTGAAACTTGCCGATCATGTCACAAAGATAAGATGACCATAGCTCTGTATATTGGAAACAGAGAAAGAGTTAGTGAACTCTTGGGATTGATACATGCTGATGTATGTAAGTCCCCTGTCTACACATGCCAAGACCGGTTCTTTCTACTTCATTACATTCTCTGATAATCTCTCAAGATTCAGACATATGTTTCTGTTGAAACACAGGTCCGAACCTTTTGAGATATTCACAGAATATGAGTTAGAAGTAGAGAACCAAAAATACGGGTAAAAGTATTATGTCCTTTGATGTGATCAAGGAGGAGAATACTTGAGCACGGAAATCCTGGACTATTCTAATAGAGAATGAGATTCCCTCTCAGCATTACTCCTCCGTATACACCACAGCACGTCGGTGTTTCGGGGCGGAGCAATAGCACCCTATGTGATATGGTGTGCTCTATGATGAGTACTACTGAGTTGCCTATTTCTTTTAGGGAGTTATGCACTTGAGAAGCTGCATACCTATTGAATAGGGTTCAAATCAAATCAGTTGCCTACCACTTCATATGTGATATGGAGAGGGAAGAGCCCATATCTTAAGTTTGTTAAGATTTGGGGTTGTCCGGCCTATGTTTAAAAGCAATATCCGGACAAGCTCGAGGCAAGGTCTGTTATGTAGAACTAGAAATGTTCCAGCTATACAAACTACAGCTGATAATTTGGTAGAACCAAAGGATTCAATAGTTTCCAACGAACCTCAGCCTCTCCGCCGATCTAGTAGGGTTCCTCACCCACCTGAGAGATACTTTGGTTTCTCTATGACAGTGGGAGGGAGGATTGCATCATGAGATGATGACCCAACTAGTTTCGAGCAGGCCATCAGGAGTGGGACTCTGTAAGAATGGCTGGATGCTTATCGATCTGAGATGGAATCCCTATACACCAACAAAGTATGGACTTTGGTTGCTTTATCTGAAGGGTTAAATCCCCATCAGGAGCAAGTATATCTTGAGAAGATTACTTGGTGTACATGGAAAAGTTGAGACTTTCAAAGCTATGCTTAAGTCCATCCAGATCCTACTTGCCACGGCTATATACCATGACTACGATATCTGGTGGTTGGGTGTCATGACTGCTTTTCTAAATGATGTTTTAGAAAAGATCATCTGTAAGTACACAGCCAGAGGGCCTCATAGACAGTGGGAGCAGCGGAAACGTGTGCAAGATGTTTTATGTGATAAAGCAGGCATCGCAGAGTTGGAACATCTGTTTTGATGAGTTAGTCAAATAGTTTGACATCATCAAAATAGTAGATGAACCTTATATATACAAAAAGGTAGTAGGGAGTATGGTAGTGATCCTCGTAGAGTACGTGGATGACATACTCTTGATAGGGAAGGAGTTTCCTATGCTACGCTCGGTCAATCTTCGCTTATCACAACGGTTCTCCATATAAGATCAAAATGATACCTCCTAAATCCTGGGTTTTTGGATCTATGAGATAGATCTAATTGGATTTTAAGATACTCACTAGTTGTAGTAAGATGGTATCAATCGATCCTGGGGAGAATCACTGGAAAGGTTCCAGGGTGATAAGAACGACTGAATGTCAGTCGCAGGCATTGTCTTTACCTTCAGTGAAGGGACGGTATGTTGGAAGAGTTACAAGCTAGATACCGTGACATACTAGACGATTAAAGGCAAGATACATCGTTACCAAGGATGCGACCAAAGAGGCAGTCTGGATATATAAGTTCATGAGATGAACTTCGTTCCTACCATTGTATGACAATGGAGTTGTGGCTTTAGCCAAGGAACTAACGTCCCATCAGAAATCCATATATAATTCTTAGGCAGTATCACCTGATCATGGAGATGGTTGATCTCCAGGAAGATCGAGGTTAGGAGCGTAGACACAGAGGACGACAGCGCGGATCCACTCACAAAGGCCTTTTTCCCAGTAGAGACTTTTATGGGATGGTTGAGTATGAGATACTTCAACCGCAGCTAAATATTGGGTATGTGATACCACAACAGATGGCCCTAGTGCAAGTGGGAGATTGTTAGTTATATGTATGCCCTAGAGGCCATTACTGTACATACGATGTATATTGTAATGGATGCTTGGACATATATAGGGGGGACTTTCTTGCTCGACATGATAGTACGCTATCTGGTTGTACTTTATCTTGACATGTACTCAGATTGTCTCTATATTACATGTTGATAAAGCACTTAAGATATGTACTCGACTATTGGGACGATGATGAGATCATACTAGTGGGGCCACAGTAGTCGACGAGTATATCCTATAACTGTTCCTAGTCGAGGGTGTATCGAGACAGGGCATCGATGCACCAGAGTAGACTAGCGTATACGCATCTTGACCCATATGATGGGCGATGGATGATCCCATATCCATCGGTGTTTGACATCAAGGATGGTATACGGGTGCTCAGTGGAGACTGTGTACACTGGACGGACTCGCCGAGAACTCCCAGATGGTATTATACCTTACGTCAAATGGCAGTTCTCCGGTGACACTGGTACAGAGTAGTCTGTTGACCCGAGATCGTTATAGAGTCTTGTGTGATTCCCACTATGCTTTGATTTCCATCATACCACGTCCAAGAGGGCGTGCAAAAAGGTGGCTTTTGGGTACAGTCCCGAATCATATGGAGGCAATGAGCGATAGGAGGGGATTCGTCTCTCCCGGTATAGGGAGTTGATGTTGTGCTGTGTTCGATTGGCTATAACCGGAAATCCCTGGCCAGGGTTGCTGAGATTTACTGGTAAGTGTTATCAGTAGTTTCTCGAACTGTTATAGACCTCATATCGACACGACTTATCAAGCTACTGGGGTCTGACGTTTACCACTCCTAGGCAAGATATGCGACATATCAGACGACGAGACCGGACTGTACGGGAGTGTTACTGTTTGGATTCATAGGAGAAGTTACAGGCTTGCTAGTTGATCTTCTGAGCGCTCAATACCTAGGTAGCTGTTACGTTTAGCTGACCGCTTGCAGCTTGTGGGTGTTTGATATGATCATCACCTACTGCCGGCGTATTGACGATTCTTTAGAGTCTTACACAGAGGTTTCTTGGCTCAGGCAAAATAGAGTAGGAGCACATATGTGATATGTGCGGGACTGAGTATATTACGATATGAGATACCGTATTCTATTCTCGCGATATTTGATATCAGCCGGGTCATCGGATCAAGTGTTGATTCGATGAATCGGTACGGATAAATATTAGTTGGTTATATGCGATATAGCCAGATTGTCGGATCAAGTGTTGATTCGATAATTTAATGTATAATAATATATATGATATATTAAATTACATTAACTAATATTAGCTCACTAAAAGATTATTTTTCTCACTCGGGTAATACATTTATATATATGCGATATATGTTAATTGTATTATTTTATTTTGTTACGATAAATATTATATATGTGATATATAATATTGTAACATGATATGATAACTAATGCAACATGTTTAGTGGAGTTTAAACATGATTAGGGTTTGGATTAGGGTTAACACTTCTAGTTGATTCTAGAAGCTTTTCTTTTGTCATGATAAAGATATTTGTGTAGATTTTTATCTATGACTCATTCTTAACCCAACCCAAACCCTAGCCCTTGGTTAATTCTCTATAGTGGTTTAGTCAACCATTGTTGCATTATTCATCATATTATTCTTTTCATTATTTATCACAAAAGGAATTCTAATTATTCATCATCTTCATCCTTCTTCTTTCTTCATGAAAAATCTTACTAGTTTTTTTCAAGTGATGAATGAGTGTGAGAAAAAGATTATAATGTTAGTTATGTATATGCCCTAGAGGCCATTGTTGTACATATGATGTATATTATAATGGATGCTTGGATATATATAGAGATGACTTTCTTGCTCGTCATGATAGTATGCTATTTGGTTTCACTTTATCTTAACATGTTGACTTGTATTGGTTTACTGTTTTACTCTCACATGTTGATAAAGCCCTTAGGATCTGTACTCGACTAATGGGACTATGATGAGATCATACTAGTGGGGCCGCGGTAGTCGATGAGTACATCCTATAACTGTTCCTAGTCGAGGGTATATAGAGACAGGGCATCGATACACCAGAGTAGACTAGCATATACGCATCTTGACCCATATGATGGGTGATGGATGATCCCATATCCATCGGTGTTTTTACATCAGAGATGGTGTACGGGTGCTCAGTGGAGACTGGGTACACTGGACGGACTCGCCGAGAACTCCCAGATGGTGATATACCACACATCAGATGGCAGTTCTCCGGTGACACTGGTACAGGGTAGTCTGAAGACCCGAGATCGTCATAGAGTCTTGTGTGATTCCCACTGAGCTTTGATTTCCACCTTACCACGTCCAAGAGGGCGTGCAAAACGGTGGCTTTTGGGTACAATCCCGAATCACATGGAGGCAATGAGCGATAGGAGGGGATTCGTCTCTCCCGGTATAGGGAGTTGATGTTGTGCTGTGTTCGATTGGCAATGACTGGAAGTCCCTGGCCAGGGCTGATATAGAGATTTACTGGTAAGTGTTACTAGTAGTTTCTCGACCCGTTATGAGCCACACATCGACACGACTTATCGGTTACTGGGGTCTGACATATACCACCCCTAGACTTGATATGCGACATATTAGACGAACAGACCGGACTGTACGGGAGTGTTACTGATTGGATTCACAGGAGAACGCACAGGCTAGCTTGTTGATCTTCTGATCGCTCAATACCTGGGTGGCTGTTACGTTTAGCTGACCGCTTGCAGCTTGTGGTTGTTTGATATGATCATCACCTGCTACCGGCGTATTGACGATTCTTTAGAGTCCTACACAGAGGTTTCTTGGCTCAGGCGAAACGGAGTAGAGGCACATATGTGATATGTGCAGGACCGAGAATAATGCGATATGAGATACCGTATTATAATCTTGCGATATTTAGATATGAACCGGGACATCGGATCAAGTGTTGATTCGATGAATCGGTACATGATATATTAGTCGGTAATATTCGATATGGCCGGATCATCGAATCGAGTGTTGATTCGATGATTTAATGTATAATAATATATATATGATATATTGTATTACATTATCTAATATTGGCTCGCTTTATTATTTCATTTTCTCACTGGATGATACATTGATATATATGCGATATATGTTAATTGTATTATTTTCTTTTGTTGTAAATATATAATATATATGTGATATATATTATTGTGACATGATATGATTAATTGTTAAACATGTTTAAGGATGATTAATTGAGGTTAGGGTTTGATTTGGGTTAGATGCTTCATGCACCTTCTAGAAGCTTTTTCTTTTGTCATTCTTAAGATATTTTGGATGACACATTCTTAACCCAACCAAACCCTAACTCTAGTTTATTCTCTACTAAATCCTAGCCACTCATCCTTGACCATGGTTTATAATCAATCATATAGTCTTCTTTCTATTCATCACAAAAGGATTAATCTTATTATTGTTTTTCAATTATCATCTTCTTCCTTCTTGAAAAAGCTTACTTGATTTTCTTTATGTGATGAATAAATATGAGAAAATGATTTAAAAAGAAAGCAAAAATACTACTCTCTCATCCTCATCTCATATAGCCCATGAGATTAGTGTGTTCATCTCTTTAGAGTGAGAAAGCTTGAGTCTTTGCAACTTCGACGTAGATCATCGGAGATTTGGAACACTTCAAGCTAGCATGGATCGTTCGAGTCGTGGAGCCTCTCATGAGTCCGGGAGATTGTGGATCGCGGCAAAGGGACTTCTACTCGGAGCTTGTGAAGTGAAGGAGCGGACTACAAAGGTTGTAATCTCTCACACTTAGATAAAAAAGTTATCATCTTGCATGTTTAACCCTAATAATCTAGCAAAGATCCCGGCTTTGGGTTGTTCGGCATGTTGAAAATTTTATCCGGGCATGTTTGATGCCTTATGAACCTTCACAAGAGTGCTTAGGAACCCTACAGTGGTATCAGAGCCTAGCTAGAGCATTAGGCGATGTGTTTACGAAGTTAAAACTCCGATCGAACCCAAAACGACAAAATTGGACCCCTCTCTGGAATTTTTTAAAATTTTGGGATTTTTCTGAATTAAAAATATGTAAAAAAATCAGCAGGGAATTCTAAGAATTACCATAAAACCCGAGCCCCTAATTCGACCAAACGGCGGCGGAACCGCGGCGCAAGCATGCTTGCGCGGCGGTTCCGCGGCGGATTCATCGATTGGCGACACGTGGCTTTTCTGGTAATATCCGTAGGTGCTTGTTGATTCTTCTGGATATTTTTAAAAGTGATTCCAGTGTTGTTTAAATCTGTGGTTTATTTTGTAATAGTAGATTCGATCGGAATATTTAAATTCGTATTTCTTTCTGGATATTTAGAAACTGTTAAACTATTTGAACGGATATCATTAACTCACTGTTTCCCGGTACGGCAAACTTTCAAGTGTTGAAAATTTTATCGGGTTTAAATCTTTCGGAAAAATTGTACAAGTTAAGCGGTGGACCCTCTAGAAGACAACAAACCTTAACTCGATTATGTGACCGTCTTGAACTGCCTTTTGAACCTTCGGGTTTGGGGCAGTACGGCGTGCCACATGTGAGGCGTTGGCTTGACCCTTCTACGGCTGGATCACCGGTACTGTGACATATTCTGGGATTATTTGAACTCCGCTCAAGTGTTGAGCACTTTAGGAAATTTTGGGTATTTGATTATCTGTTCGGAAAGTTTAATACTGTCTATTTATCTGGAATGTGATACAATATGTGGAATTCATACAGTTAGGCATGAAATGCGAAGTATGTGATATTTCGGATTTACGATGTCTAAAGTGATTGTGGATTCCAAATGTTGTAGTTTTACACTTTCTTTTCTGTGACCGTAAGTGTAATATGTGATATCGCCGGTTTCGTTGCTATATGTCAACGACAATTGGGATGCGCATATTTACTTACGTTGATGATATGTGATATTATGTGTTGCTGTGATATGTTATATTGGATCGTCGCGTTCTGAATAGCCGGGGGTTTTATGTGAGATGAGGGTTTTTATTTTCATTCATGTAAAATTAATTTGTAATGTAATATTCTTTTATTTGGGGCACTTCCAGGTTGCGGTTGCTGTCACCAGTGTATATTATTTACTTTTCCGCATTAGGTAGACCAAAGGTGGGAAGCACAAGTAACCGGGTTCTAGGGTCCAGTGGGAGGCCATCTCGAGGAGTCGAGACCGGGTCTCCTAACCCTAGAATTGGCAGTGTTACTTGCCGCTCTCGTAGGGGTCTTGGGATGTGGGTTTGGCTATTCGTCGCGACCGTGGAATCCGTGTTTTATACAGGCTCGTATTGAAAACACGGACGTCCTAGTATATCCAATATTTCATATATGTTCTTCTGCTGCAATGTTCTGTGATGAGATCATATTACTGCCTGAGACGAATGCTTATACTATATATATATGCTGATATATAAATATTAATGCTTTCGTTTCTTCTGTGATGCTTAGGAAGCATAAGCTGATGGGATATTTATTAATGAGATCAATAAAAAGAAAAGAAACCTAAAGATGTTGTAGAATCAAAACTTTATAAAAAGGGTAGCTACAGTTTTGCTTTGCACAGTGATATATATGATATATCCTGCACCTTATTCGATGAGGAAAGGGCCGACGATCCCTTCACCGGGAGTGACCCCTTTAGCAAAACCGGCAGATGCTACAAAACGCGGTTTGTCTTTTGATTGCTTTTAGTGTTTTGCTTTGCACAGCGGTATATATGATATGTCCTGCACCTTATTCGATGAGGAAAGGGCCGACGATCCCTTCACCGGGAGTGACCCCTTTAGCGAAACTAAGAAAAGCCTCAAAAACACTCCTTTTCAAAACTTCACTCGATTCTACGACGATATCAAGTTCATTACGCTCGGGGTTTTCTGAAAAACCTGACGTAGCACTCCGTTATTTCAGATAAGTCCTATTTAGTATTCGTGCTACGTTTGTTGACCTCCATCAAGGCGTAGTGTACGGTAGCTGACTAGTTTTTTATCTGCTTATGCATTTGATGCAGATTGGATTAGGGCAGTCGTACAGCCTTGTTGACCTCCGTCAAGGGTCGTGCGGGTGGGTTTAATTCAATCAAGAAATAACAGGTTGAACTTGACTAGTAACCTATGGTTTGTTGACCTCCGTCAAGGTCATAGGACACTAGGGGCAAAAATATTATTGGGAATTTCAAGTGTTGAAATTTGCAATGAGATTGCATACCTTCTATGAGATAGTTGGATCCCGATACCCACTGCGAGTAAGAGTTACTCCTGGGAGAGTTTTACACAGGACAATTAGTCATTCAAGTAGGTGTCTAGAAAAGTGTTAACGAGGTTACGCCTCTGGGAAAACGAGGTTTACTTTAATTAGGTCCGTGCGAAAGCACGGGGAACCTCCCTCAAAGTACCGACACTGATCTGGCTGAAAGATTGACAGAATTGTAAGGTGTGATTAATCCCGGCTAATCTTACCTTTTAGGGTTTTAAGGTAGATTTGATAAAAACAGTGGGAGACATCCTGATTAGATAAGATAATAACCAATCTAATCTTGCAAGAGCATACGCTAAAGTGTTTTCTTCTCTCTCTCTCCAGGTAGCGACCATGTCAGGCCATAATCAAGATAATAATATGGATGTATTGACTGAACCCAATTATTGTACTGAGCAAGGGAACGTTAGACCCGTTCTTTCTTATAAGAGTTATAAGACTGAACAGGAAACAGGAGAATATCTGGATTCTCAAGCCGCCCAAAAGAACATGCATGTTGATGCATCTTCTTCGGGTGTGTTAGTTATTGAGAACTGTTTCTCGGTTCACCCTACGTCCTGGGTATTAGACACCGGATCAGGATCCCACATATATAAACAGTTACATGGGCTACGTAAAGGTAGAGAACTGGGAAAAGGTGATCATTCCGTTCAAGTAGGGAACGGTGCAAGTATTGTAGCCAAAGCAGTTGGCGAATATCACCTAGTATTGCCAAGTCGTAATACACTGATTCTGAATGAGTGCTATTATATACCGAACATGATGTGCAACATTATATCAGTTTCTTTATTGAGTAAAGAGGGATATAATTTTGTAGTACAGGATAATGTTATGAACATATTCCTAGATCAAAAGTTGATTGCATCAGGCTCGTTACATAATGGCATATTCATTCTAAATCAGAATACAGTCCTGAATATACAAAACACACACAAGAGGAAAAGTTCAGATGTGAACGAATCCTACTTGTGGCATTGTAGACTTGGTCATATCAATGCGACACGACTGGCTAAGTTACATAAAGATGGTTATTTGAATCCGTTCGAATTATCATCTTATGATACTTGCCATTCATGTCTCAAAGGAAAAATGACCAAAGCTCCGTTTAGTGGACACGGAGAAAGAGTTACTGAACTCTTAGGACTAATACATAGTGATGTATGCGGTCCCATGTCTACGCATGCCAGGAACGGTTCTTCCTACTTCATTACATTCACTGACGATCTCTCTAGATTCGTACATGTGTTCCTGATGAAACACAAGTCTGAAGCTTTTGAGAAATTCAGAGAATATAAGCACGAAGTAGAAAATCAAACGGGCAAAAGTATTAAGATTCTTCGATCTGATCGAGGAGGTGAATACTTAAGCGGTGAGTTTTTAGATTATCTAAAAGAAAATGGGATTCTCTCTCAGCTTACTCCTCCTTATACACCACAGCACAACGGTGTATCGGAGCGGAGGAATCGCACCCTATTAGATATGGTGCGCTCTATGATGAGTACAGCTGAGTTACCTATTTCCTTCTGGGGGTATGCGCTTGAGACAGCGGCATACATACTGAATAAAGTTCCTACCAAATCTGTGCCTACCACCCCATATGAGATATGGGAAGGGAAGAGACCATATCTTAATTTTATTAAGATATAGGGTTGCCCCGCTTATGTCAAAAGACGAAACCCGGACAAACTCGAGGCAAGATCTGTTTTATGTAAGTTTATTGGATATCCCAAGCATTCGCGAGGGTATATTTTCTACCACAGTGAGGAACAAAGGGTGTTTGTTGCTCAACACGCCACCTTTTTAGAAAAGGAATTTCTTGCAAAAAAGATTAGTGGCTCTGAGGTAGAACTGGAAGAAGTTCCAGCAGAACAAACTACAACAGATGATTTAGTGGAACCAGAGGATTCAGTAGTACCCAACGAACCCCAGCCTCTCCGCCGATCTAGTAGGGTTTCTCGTCCACCTGAGAGATACTACGGTTTTCTCATTGATGGTGGAAGCGAGGATTGCATCATGGATGATGATGACCCGACTAGTTTCGAGCAGGCCATCACGAGTGGTGACTCTGTGAAATGGCTGGATGCAATGCGATCTGAGATGGAATCCATGTACACCAATAAAGTATGGATTTTGGAAAATGCTCCTGAAGGGGTAAAACACATTGGGAGCAAGTGGATTTTTAAAAAGAAATTTGGTGTAGATGGAAAAGTTGAGACTTTCAAAGCTAGACGTGTAGCAAAGGGTTTTCGTCAACGACCAGGTGTGAATTATGACGAAACCTTTTCTCCAGTGGCTATGCTTAAGTCCATCCGGATCTTACTTGCCATTGCTGCATACCATGACTACGAAATCTGGCAAATGGATGTTAAGACCGTCTTTCTAAACGGTGATTTAGAAGAAAGCGTGTACATGACTCAGCCAGAGGGCTTCGTAGATAGTGGGAGCAGCGGAAAGGTATGCAAGCTGCTTAAATCCATTTATGGGTTAAAGCAAGCATCGCGGAGTTGGAACATCTGTTTTGATGTTGTAGTCAAAGAGTTTGACTTCATCAAAAATATAGATGAACCTTGTATCTATAAGAAGGTAGCAGAGGGTAAGGTTGTCTTCCTCGTATTGTACGTGGATGACATACTCTTGATAGGAAATGATATTCCTATGCTGCAATCAGTCAAGCTCTTCTTATCACAGAGATTCTCAATGAAAGATCTAGGTGATGCCTCCTGCATATTGGGAATCATGATCTATAGAGATAGATCTAAACGGATACTGGGATTGTCCCAATCCAGGTACATTGACACCATACTAAAGAGGTTTAGTATGGAAGAATCCAAGCGTGGGAACCAACCCACGATCTCTGGACTCACTCTCTCCAAAGAGATGTCTCCTAAGACTGATTTGGAGATAGCTCGCATGCAAGGGATACCCTATGCTTCGGCAGTAGGCTCTATCATGTATGCGATGCTATGTACCAGACCCGATGTAGCATACTCACTAAGTGTAGTGTGTCGGTATCAAGCAGATCCTGGAGAGAGTCATTGGACAGCTGTGAAGAACATTCTCAAGTACTTACGAAGGACTAAGGAGATGTTCTTGGTGTATGGTAACGGAGAACTCCAGGTGGAGTCCTTTACCGATTCCAGCTTCCAAAGTGATAAGGACGACTCTAAGTCGCATTCGGGTTTTGTCTTTACCCTCAATAGAGGGGCGGTATGTTGGAAAAGTTCCAAACAGGATACCGTTGCAGACTCGACGATGGAGGCTGAATACATCGCTGCCAACGATGCTGCCAAAGAGGCTGTCTGGATAAAGAAGTTCATTAGTGAACTTGGTGTGGTTCCATCCATTGAGCATCCAATACCTCTGTATTGCGATAACAATGGAGTTGTGGCATTGGCCAAGGAACCCAGGTCCCATCAAAAGTCCAGACATATTCTGAGGCGGTATCACCTGATCAGGGAGATAGTTGATCGCCGGGAGATCGAGGTCAGGAGAGTAGATACGAAGGACAACACTGCGGATCCATTCACGAAGGCTATTCCCCAGATACAGTTTGAGAGATTATTCGGGATGCTAGGTATGCGATACTACAGCAGCTGGCCTTAGTGCAAGTGGGAGATTGTTAGTTATGTATATGCCCTAGAGGCCATTGTTGTACATATGATGTATATTATAATGGATGCTTGGATATATATAGAGATGACTTTCTTGCTCGTCATGATAGTATGCTATTTGGTTTCACTTTATCTTAACATGTTGACTTGTATTGGTTTACTGTTTTACTCTCACATGTTGATAAAGCCCTTAGGATCTGTACTCGACTACTGGGACTATGATGAGATCATACTAGTGGGGCCGCGGTAGTCGATGAGTACATCCTATAACTGTTCCTAGTCAAGGGTATATCGAGACAGGGCATCGATACACCAGAGTAGACTAGCGTATACGCATCTTGACCCATATGATGGGTGATGGATGATCCCATATCCATCGGTGTTTTGACATCAGAGATGGTGTACGGGTGCTCAGTGGAGACTGGGTACACTAGACGGACTCGCCGAGAACTCCCAGATGGTGATATACCACACGTCATATGGCAGTTCTCCGGTGACACTGGTACAGGGTAGTCTGAAGACCCGAGATCGTCATAGAGTCTTGTGTGATTCCCACTGTGCTTTGATTTCCACCTTACCACGTCCAAGAGGGCGTGCAAAACGGTGGCTTTTGGGTACAGTCCCGAATCACATGGAGGCAATGAGCGATAGGAGGGGATTCGTCTCTCCCGGTATAGGGAGTTGATGTTGTGCTGTGTTCGATTGGCTATAACTGGAAGTCCCTGGCCAGGGCTGATATAGAGATTTACTGGTAAGTGTTACTAGTAGTTTCTCGACCCGTTATGAGCCACACATCAACACGACTTATCGGTTACTGGGGTCTGACGTATACCACCCCTAGACTTGATATGCGACATATCAGACGAACAGACCGGACTGTACGGGAGTGTTACTGATTGGATTCACAGGAGAACGCACAGGCTAGCTTGTTGATCTTCTGATCGCTCAATACCTGGGTGGCTGTTACGTTTAGCTGACCGCTTGCAGCTTGTGGGTGTTTGATATGATCATCACCTGCTACCGGCGTATTGACGATTCTTTAGAGTCCTACACAGAGGTTTCTTGGCTCAGGCGAAACGGAGTAGAGGCACATATGTGATATGTGCAGGACCGAGAATAATGCGATATGAGATACCGTATTATAATCTTGCGATATTTAGATATGAACCGGGACATCGGATCAAGTGTTGATTCGATGAATCGGTACATGATATATTAGTCGGTAATATTCGATATGGCCGGATCATCGAATCGAGTGTTGATTCGATGATTTAATGTATAATAATATATATATGATATATTGTATTAAATTATCTAATATTGGCTCGCTTTATTATTTCATTTCTCACTGGATGATACATTGATATATATGCGATATATGTTTATTGTATTATTTTCTTTTGTTGCAAATATATAATATATATGTGATATATATTATTGTGACATGATATGATTAATTGTTAAACATGTTCAAGGATGATTAATTGAGGTTAGGGTTTGATTTGGGTTAGATGCTTCATGCACCTTCTAGAAGCTTTTTCTTTTGTCATTCTTAAGATATTTTGGATGACACATTCTTAACCCAACCAAACCCTAACTCTAGTTTATTCTCTACTAAATCCTAGCCACTCATCCTTGACCATGGTTTATAATCAATCATATAGTCTTCTTTCTATTCATCACAAAAGGATTAATCTTATTATTGTTTTTCGATTATCATCTTCTTCCTTCTTGAAAAAGCTTACTTGATTTTCTTTATGTGATGAATAAATATGAGAAAATGATTTAAAAAGAAAGCAAAAATACTACTCTCTCATCCTCATCTCATCTAGCCCATGAGATTAGTGTGTTCATCTCTTTAGAGTGAGAAAGCTTGAGTCTTTGCAACTTCGACGTAGATCATCGGAGATTTGGAACACTTCAAGCTAGCATGGATCGTTCGAGTCGTGGAGCCTCTCATGAGTCCGGGAGATCGTGGATCGCGGCAAAGGGACTTCTACTCGGAGCTTGTGAAGTGAAGGAGCGGATTACAAAGGTTGTAATCCCTCACACTTAGATAAAAAAGTTATCATCTTGCATGTTTAACCCTAATAATCTAGCAAAGATCCCGGCTTTGGGTTGTTCGGCATGTTGAAAATTTTATCCGGGCATGTTTGATGCCTTATGAACCTTCACAAGAGTGCCTAGGAACCCTACATATAAAAGAGAGCAAAAATCCTACTTCATCATCCTCATCTTCCCTTGCCCTTTAGATGAGAGTGTTCACTCAATTTTAGTGAGTGTTAGCTTGTGTTAATGAAACTTCAAGGTAGATCATCTTTGTATCGAAGATCGGAAGCAAGACTGCATCTTTCTCTTCGTGGAACCTCTCGAGAGTCCGGAACCCGATGATCGCAGTGAATGGACCACAACACGGAGCTTTTGAAGAGAAGGACCGGATCTACAAAGGTTGTAATCCCTCTTACTTAGTGTTAAAGTGTTTAGCATGCTTGTTTTCGGCTAAACTCTAGTTTAAATATCCGGCTTCGGGGTGTTCGGCACGGCTAAATTTTTAATCGGGCATGGTTGATGCCTCGTAGACCCTTGTGCGCGTGCCTAGCAACCCTACAGTATGCAATCTCATTGCAAATTTCAACACTTGAAATTTCCGATAATACTTTACCCCCAACATCCTATGACCTTGACGAAAGCCAACAAGCCAAAGGACGCTAGTCAAGCTCAACCCGTACATTTCTTAATTGAATTAAACCCATCCGTACGACCCTTGACGAAAGCCAACAAAGTCGTACGACTACCCCGATCCCATCGCATCTCATGCTTTAGCAAATAAGTACTAATTAGCTACCGCACACTGCGCCTTGACGAAAGCCAACAAATGTAGCATGAATACCAAATAGTACCTATCTGAAATGACGGAGGGCTACGCAGGTTTTTCAGAAAAACCATAAGCGTAATGAACTTGATATCGTTGTAGAAACTAGTGATTTTGAAAAGAAGTGTTTTTGAGGCTTTTCTAGTTTCGCTAAAGAGGTCACTCCCGGTGAAGGGATCTCGGCTCTTTCCTTATCGAATAAGGTGCTGGATATTCTACAAGGAATACCGCTATGCAAAGCAAGAACTATAGAAGCAATCAAAAACTAAACCGAGTGATTTGTAGCATTTTCTAGTTTTGCTAAAGAGGTCACTCCCGGTGAAGGGATCTCGGCTCTTTCCTTATCGAATAAGGTGCTGGATATTCTACAAGTAATATCGCTATGCAAAGCAAAAACTAGAGCTGCCCTTTTTGAAAATTTGATTCTACAACATCTTTAGGTTTCTTTTCTTTCATTAATCTTATTAATGAAGTCCCATCAATTAATGTTTCCCTAAACATCACAGAAGAATGAAACGAAAATAGAACGTACGCTTATGCCATCCGCATTCGCCACGGGGCCCCGTCATGCACCATTAGGTTACTTAACTACCGGCAGAGCAGGAGCTGGACTAGCGCGGGTGCAAAACATAAGCAATGTTTAATATATATATCTTATATATAATATTACATTCGTCTCACGCAGTTATATGATCAACATCACAGAACACAGCAGCAGAAGATAAACATATGAAATATTGGATATACTAGGATGTCCGTGTTTTAAATTTAGCCAGTAATGTAAAACACGGATTCCACAGTCGTGAAGAATAGCCAAACCCACATCCCATAGACCCCTACGAGAGCGGCAAGTAACCCTGCCAATTCTAGAGTTAGGAGACCCGGTCTCAACTCCTTGAGATGGTCTCCCACTGGACTTTAGAACCCGGTTACTTGTACTCCCCACCTTGGGTATATCCTAATGCAGAAAAGTAAATAATATACAAAAGGTGACAACATCCTCATCCCGGAAGTTCCCCAATAAAAGAATATTAAATACAAATTTTACATGAATGAAAAAGAAAACTCCCATCTCACATAAACCCCCGGCTATTCTTTCACGACGATCTAATAAGACATATCAGCAGCACATGACAACACATATCATCTAGATCTATACGACGCCAAATATATTGATCGGTTTAACAAAATCCAGAGAACTCAACAACTTGAGAATCACAGTTAAAAATACCCAGACAGTGCACAAATCACCTACGGACCTACACAAGAAAGTATGCTCCTTGACACACCTACTGCGCCGCGGAACCGCCGCCAAAACCATGTTTTGGCCGCGGTTCCGCGGTCGTACGGTCGAGTCAGGATGTCATTTTTCTTGTGGGTCCATAGAAAACCCTGCACGATTTTTTGGATATTTTTAATTTCAAAAATTCCAACGTTTGGAAAAATCGACAGAAACATGCAAAAATGGAGGTTTTGAAAACCGATCGAACTCTTTAACTTCGTAACGACCGACCCCGATGTTCTAGTTCGGCTCTGATACCATGTAGGACTACCTTAGCACTATGATGAGGTTATAGAAGCATCTACCATGCCAAATTTAAATTTTTCTTGGTGCTAAGCTAGACAAACAAGATCTTTAACTAGATTATTAGGATTTTCTATATATGATATGTTAACTAGATAAGTGAAGGAAGATTATACCTTGGTAGAATCAAGTCCTTCACTTCACTTGCTCCTTGTAGTAGTCCCGCGACTCCACTAGGCATCTCTTGAGGCTTTGAACGGGCATCCTTCGTTGCCTTCGCGCCAAAGATGATCCACCACGAAGCTCCTACTTGTTCAAGCTACCACTACACTAAACTCTTTAGTGTATAAAACACATCACACTAGTTTGCTAGAATGGTGTGAGATTGTTGGATATATATGCCCTAGAGGCCTTCATTGTATAGGATACTGGGATATGTATGTACATAACAGTCTTGCTTAATATGATAGTACGCTATTTGGTTTGTCTTTATCTTAACGTATTCATATATATATATACATGTTGATAAAGCCCTTAGGATGTTTGCCTGACTTCCGGCGTTATGATGGCAGTCATACTAGTGGGAGCTGGATAGTCAATAGGCACATCCTTAGATGTCCCTGGTCGCAAGAGTATCGAGACTAGGCATTGATACTCCAGAGTAGACGGATGTATACATATCTAGACCCTGAGGAGGGGCGATGGATTGGTCCCGCAGCCATTGGTGGAGTGCACTTAAGATTGTATACAGATGCTCACTGGGTGTGAGTACACCGGACAGGACTCACCGAGAACTGACTGGATGGTATTTATACCTAACGTCAGATAGCAGTTCTCAGGTGACATGTGTGCAGATAGTCCGTTGACTTAAAGTCATCATTTGTCTCGTGTGAGTTCCCACTGTGCTTTGATTACTACCCTACCACGGTTCAAAGGAGTCGTGCAAACAGGTTTTAGTTGGGCACAGTCCCGAGCCAGGCAGTGAGTGACTGTTAGGGATTCGTCTCTCCCGGTATAGGGAGTTGATATCACACAGTTATCGGTTGGTCATTACCATAAGTCCCTGGCCAGGGCTGATTGAGAATTACTGATAGATTGATCAGTAGATTCTCGGATGGTGATAGAGCCATACCGACACGACTTGTACGGTTATCAGGGGTCTGACGTTTACCACCTCCCAAGACCATACATGCGATACTCTTAGATGAACAGACCGGACTGCACCGATATTGTCACACACAGGCTCAGTAAGAGTTCGGATGGGTATCCTCACCGGCCTTCTTATCGACATCAACCTGGGGACCGTTACGTACGGCTAGTGCCACTTGCGGTCTGTGGTTAAACCCACTACCAGCGTAGTAGTCGACTCTTTAGAGTCCCACACAGATTTTTCCTAACTCCAGGCGAAATGATATAGAGGTCGTACGGTTTTACGATTGTTAGTTATATGTATGCCCTAGAGGCCATTACTGTACATACGATGTATATTGTAGTGGATGCTAGGACATATATAGGGAGGACTTTCTTGCTCGACATGATAGTATGCTATCTGGTTGTACTTTATCTTAACATGTACTCTGATTGTCTCTATATTACATGTTGATAAAGCCCTTAGGATAAATACTCGACTACTGGGACTATGATGAGATCATACTAGTGGGGCCACGGTAGTCGACGAGTACATCCTATAACTGTTCCTAGTCGAGGGTGTATCGAGACAGGGCATCGATACACCAGAGTAGAGTAGCGTATACGCATCTTGACCCATATGATGGGCGATGGATGATCCCATATCCATCGGTGTTTGACATCAAGGATGGTGTACGGGTACTCAGTAGAGACTGGGTATACTGGACGGACTCGCCGAGAACTCCCAGATGGTATTATACCTCACGTCAGATGGCAGTTCTCCGGTGACACTGGTACAGAGTAGTCTGTTGACCCGAGATCGTCAAAGAGTCTTGTGTGATTCCCACTGTGCTTTGATTTCCATCATACCACGTCCAAGAGGGCGTGCAAAAAGGTGGCTTTTGGGTACAGTCCCGAATCATATGGAGGCAATGAGCGATAGGAGGGGATTCGTCTCTCCCGGTATAGGGAGTTGATGTTGTGCTGTGTTCGATTGGCTATAACCGGAAATCTCTGGCCAGGGTTGCTGAGATTTACTGGTAAGTGTTATCAGTAGTTTCTCGAACTGTTATAGACCTCATATCGACACGACTTATCAAGCTACTGGGGTCTGACGTTTACCACCCCTAGGCGAGATATGCGACATATCAGACGACGAGACCGGACTGTACGGGAGTGTTACTGTTTGGATTCACAGGAGAATGTACAGGCTTGCTTGTTGATCTTCTGAGCTCTCCATACCTGGGTAGCTGTTACGTTTAGCTGACCGCTTGCAGCTTGTGGGTGTTTGATATGATCATCACCTACTGCCGGCGTATTGATGATTCTTCAGAGTCCTACACAGAGGTTTCTTGGCTCAGGAAAAACAGAGTAGGAGCACATATGTGATATGTGTGGGACCGAGGATAATGCGGTATGTGATATCGTATTGTATTCTCGCGATATTTGATATCAACCGGGTCATCGGATCAAGTGTTGATTCGATGAATCAGTACGGATAAATATTAGTCGGTTATATGCGATATAGCCGGATTGTCGGATCAAGTGTTGATTCGATAATTTAATGTATAATTATATATATGATATATTAAATTACATTAACTAATATTAGCTCACTAAAAGATTCTTTTTCTCACTCGGGTAATACATTGATATATATGCGATATATGTTAATTGTATTATTTTATTTTGTTACGATAAATATTATATATATGATATATAATATTGTAACATGATATGATAAATAATGCAACATGTTTTGTGGAGTTTAAACATGATTAGGGTTTGGATTAGGGTTAAGTCTTCTAGTTGATTCTAGAAGCTTTTCATTTTGTCATGATAAAGATATTTGTGAGTGACTCATTCTTAACTCAACCCAAACCCTAACCCTTGGTCAATTCTCTACAATGGCTAAGTCAACCATGGTTGCATAATTCATCATTATCTCTTTTGCATTATTCATCACAAAAGGAATTCTATTATTGTTCATCTTCTTCTTCATTCTCTTTTCATGGAAAAGCTTTCTTGATTTTGATTTGTGATGAAAATATGTGAGAAAAAGATAAATAAAGAGAGCAAAAATCCTACTTCATCATCCTCATCTTCCCTTGCCATTTAGATGAGGGTGTTCACATCATTTCATGAGTGTTAGCTTGTGTTAACGGAAGTTCAAGGTAGATCATCTAGTATCGAAGATCGGAAGCAAAGGTTGCATCTTTCTCTTCGTGGAACCTCTCGAGAGTCCGGAACCCGATGATCGCAGCGAAGGGACCACAACACGGAGCATATGAAGTGAAGGACCGGATCTACAAAGGTTGTAATCCCTCTCACTTAGTGTTAAAGTTGTTAACATGTTAGTTTTCGCCTAATCTCTAGTTTAAAGATCCGTATTCGAGTTGTTCGGCACGGCTAAATTTTTAATCGGGCATGGTTGATGCCTCGTAGACCCTTGTGCGCGTGCCTAGCAACCCTACAGTGGTATCAGAGCCAAGCTAGAGCTTTATGCGATGCGTAGACGGAGTTTGAAGTCCGATCGAACCGAAATCCCATTTCTAAAATGCTCTCTGGACTTTTTTCAAAAACTGGGTTTTTTCCAGATTAAAAATTGCTAAAAAATTAAGCAGGGTCTTAGATGAATTACTGTGAAATTCGAGGGGCTAACTCATCTAAAGCGCGGCGGAACCGCGGCATAAGCATGCCTTATGCGGCGGTTCCGCGGCCATATGATGACGTCAGCCCTCCATATTTGCACAGTAATTCCTCTTTCACAGTGCTGAGTTTTATGGGAATTTTTAATATTTTTTATACAGTTGAGCTTTCTGGGGTTGTTTAGGGAATTCGTAGATTCGATCGGATTGTCTAATTTTGTCTCTGTGTGATTCCGGATAACTTTTAGAAACTGTTAAAAAGTTCGAACGGATATCAATAACTCACCTTTTCCCCTGTCGGAAAATTTTTCAAAAGTTGGATTTTTCTCGTGTTTAAGAACGTTCTAAGTCGTGCAAGTAACGCGGTGGACCCTCTAGAAGACAACAAACCTTAACTCGATTATGTGACCGTCTTGAACTGCCTTTTGAACCATAGGGTTTGGGGCAGTACGGCGTGCCACATGTGAGGCGTTGGCTTGACCCTTCTACGGCTGGACCATTGGTACTGTGGCATGTGATGGATGTTTTTAAACTGATTTCAAGTGTTGAGATATATTGGGGAAATCTTGGGTGTTTGATGATTCGATCGGAAATTTTAACTTTGTCTATTTATCTGGAATGTAATACAATATTTGGAATCCGCAGGTAGTTATGAGATAACTAATTTGAATATTATAAACATAGCAGTTTAGTCTCAGATGATCGGTTGCCACGGAATTTTGATGCGATCAAAAGTCCGTCGCAATCACGTAGCGTACGCGGATACTCGCCGGGTAAACTTAATAGACAGCTACGCCCCATAGCCCCGACCAAGTGACTGTAGGAGAACCCCGTCACCGAAAGCATCCGTTCGGGTGCTCGCGGCAACGGTGTTCCGCCTTAATGCACTTCGTCGACGGCATCCAGGGGTGCGGCCGTCTACTAAAATTTGCGACGAGCATTCGATCAGGACGTCGGGAATCTTGTTGAATTGCCCGACTTGATATTGAAAAGAGTTTTCGATAATGAGACTAAAATGCGGGGTTTATAATTGTTAGGCATGCGATGTCTAAAGGTATTCATTTGGTTAAGCATGCGATGTCTAAGGAGGTTGCGGATTCCAACTGTTGTAGTTTTACACTTTTTTTCTGTGACCGTAAGCGTAGTATGTGGTGTATCGCCGGCTTCGTTGCTATACATCAACGACAATCGGGGTACGCATACTTGCTTACGTTGATGATATAAGATATTATGTGTTGCTGTGATATGTTGTATTGGATCGTCGCATTTGAATAGCCGGGGGTTTTATGTGAGATGAGAGTTTTTCTTTTTCATTCATGTAAAATTCATTTGTATGTAATATTCTTTTATTGGGGCACTTCCAGGTTGCGGAAGATGTCACCATTGTATATTATTTACTTTTCCGCATTAGGTAGACCCAAGGAGGGGAGCATAAGTAACCGGGTTCTAGGGTCCAGTGGGAGACCATCTCGAGCAGCCGAGACCGGGTCTCCTAACCCTAGAATTGGCAGTGTTGCTTGCCGCTCTCGTAGGGGTCTAGGGATGTGGGTTTGGTTATTCATCACGACTGTGGAATCCGTGTTTTATACAGGCTCGTATTGAAAACACGGACGTCCTAGTATATCCAATATTTCATATATGTTCTTCTGCTGCAATGTTCTGTGATGAGATTATATTACTGCCTGAGACGAATGTTTATATTTTATATATATGAGATATATGTTATATTGCAGATTTCGTTTCAAATGTGATGCTTATGAAGCATAATAAAATAAGACTTCATTAATGAGATTAATGAAATAAAAGAAACCTAAGATATTGTAGAAACTTGTTTAATAAAAACTAGTAGCTCTAGTTCTTGCTTTGCATAGCGGTGTTCCTTGTAGAACATCCAGCACCTTATTCGATAAGGAAAGGACCGAGATCCCTTCACCGGGAGTGACTCCTTTAGCAATAACTGGCAGATGCTACAAACTCGGTTTGTCTTTTGATTGCTTCTATAGTTCTTGCTTTGCATAGTGATATTTGTGAAATATCCTGCACCTTATTCGATGAAGAAAGGGCCGACGAACCCTTCACCGGGAGTGACCCCTTTAGCAAAACTAGAAAAGCCTAAAAAACACACCATTTAAAATCACTCGATTCTATAACGATATCAAGTTCATTCCGCAAAGGGTTTTCTGAAAAACCCATCGTAGCCCTCCGTCATTTCAGATAAGTAATAGTTAGTATTCGTGCTGCGTTTGTTGACCTTGTCAAGGCGTAGTGTGCGGTAGCTGATTACTGCTTATCTGTATAAGCATATGATGCGATTGGATTAGGGTAGTCGTGCGACTTTGTTGACCTTGTCAAGGGTCGTGCGGGTGGGTTTAATTCAATCAGGAAATGACGGGTTGAACTTGACTTGCGGTCTATGATTTGTTGACCTTGTCAAGGTCATAGATCGCTTGGGGCAAAATATTATTAGGAATTTCAAGTGTTGAAATTTGCAATGAGATTGCATACCTTCTATGAGATAGTTGGATCCCGATACCCGCTGCGAGTAAGAATTACTCCTGGGAGAGTTTTACACATTACAATTAGCCGATCAAGTAGGTGTCTAGAAAGGTGTCAACGGGGTTACGCCCCTGGAAAAAAGAGGTTTACTTTAATTAGGTTCGTGCGAAAGCACGGGGGACCTCCCTCAAAGTACCGACACTGGCCTGGCTGAAAGATTGGCGAACTTGTAGCATGTGATTAATCCCGGCTAGTCTTTCCTTTTAGGGTTTGAAAGAAGATTTGATTAAAACAGTGGGAGACATCCTGATTAGATATATTAGATAACCAATCTAATCTTGCAAGAGCATACGCTGAGTGTTTTCTTCTCTCTCTCTCCAGGTAGCGACCATATCACGCCTTAATCAAAATAATAATACGGATACATTGACCAAACCCGCTTGTTATACTGAGCTGGGGAACGTTGGTCCCGCTCCAACTTATAATTGTTATAGGACAGAGCAGGAAATTGGGGATTACCAGAATTCCCGTGCCGCCCAAACGAAGAAAGTGCATACTGATGCATCATCTTCGGGTGTGTTCATTATAGAGAACTGTTTCTCAGTATCCTTTACGTCCTGGGTATGTGATACCGCATCAGGATCCCGCATATGTAATCTGTTACATGGGCTACAGATAGGTAGAGAACTGAGAACGGGTGATTAGTTTCATGAGGCAGAAAACGGTGCAAGTGTTGCAGCCAAGTCTGTTGGTCACTGTCACCCTGTATTACCGGAATACATTGATTCTGAACAAATGTTATTCGATACCGAACCTGATATACAAAATCATATCAGTCTCTTTATTAGTAAAGAAATGATATAATTTTGTATTGTTGGATAATGTTTTGAACATTTCCTATATCAAGAGTTGATCGGTTCAGGCACGTTATCTAAAAGCATTGACGTTCTAAATCAAACTACAGTTCTTAGTATAAGGAACATACACAAGCGGAAGAGTTCAGAAATGAATGAATCCTTCTTGAGATATTGTAGACTAGGTCATATCAATGCGACCCGACTGGCTGAAGTTACATATAGATGCATATTTTTAAATTAGTTTGAATTTACATCTTGTGAAACTTGCCGGTCATGTCACAAAGATAAGATGATCACAGCTCTGTTTATTGGAAACAGAGAAAGAGTTAGTGAACTCTTGGGATTGATACATGCTGATGTATGAAGGTCCCCTGTCTACACATGCCAAGACCGGTTCTTTGTACTTCATTACATTCTCTGATAATCTCTTAAGATTCAGTCATATGTTCATGTTGAAACACAAGTCCGAAGCTTTTGAGATATTCACAGAATATAAGTTAGAAGTAGAGAACCAAAATACGGGTAAAAGTATTATGTCCATTGATGTGATCAAGGAGGAGAATACTTGAGCACGGAATTCCTGGACTATTCTAAAGGAGAATGAGATTCTCTCTCAGCATTACTCCTTCGTATACACCACAGCACGTCAGTGTATCGGGGCGGAGCAATAGCACCCTATGTGATATGGTGTGCTCTATGATGAGTACTACTGAGTTTCCTATTTCCTTTTGGGTGTTATGCGCTTGAGAAGCTGCATACCTATTGAATAGGGTTCGAATCAAATCAGTTGCCTACCACTTCATATGTGATATGGAATGGGAAGAGCCCATATCTTAAGTTTGTTAAGATTTGGGGTTGTCCGGCCTATGTCTAAAAGCAAAATCCGGACAAGCTCGAGGCAAGGTCTGTTATGTAGAACTGGAAAGGTTCCAGCTATACAAACTGCAGCTGATGATTTGGTAGAACCAAAGGATTCAATAGTTTCCAACGAACCTCAGCCTCTCCGCCGATCTAGTAGGGTTCCTCACACACCTGAGAGGTACTTCGGTTTCTCTATGACAGTGGGAGCGAGGATTGCATCATGAGATGATGACCCAAATAGTTTCGAGCTGGCCATCAGGAGTGGGACTCTGTAAGAATGGCTGGGTGCTTATCGATTTGAGATGGAATCCTTATACACCGACAAAGTATGGACTTTGGTTGCTCTATCTGAAGGGTTAAATCCCCATCAGGAGCAAGTATATATTGAGAAGATTACTTGGTGTACATGGAAAAGTTAAGACTTTCAAAGCTATGCTTAAGTCCATCCAGATCCTACTTGCCACGGCTACATACCATGACTACGATATCTGGTGGTAGGGTGTCATGACTGCTTTTCTGAATGATGTTTTAGAAGAGAGCGTCTATAAGTACACAGCCAGAGGGCTTCGTAGACAGTGGGAGCAGTGGAAACGTGTGCAAGATATTTTATATGATAAAACAGGCATCGCGGAGTTGGAACATCTGTTTTGATGTGGTAGTCAAAGAGTTTGACTTCATCAAAATGGTAGATGAACCTTGTATATACGAAAAGGTAGTAGAGAGTATTGTGGTGATCCTCGTAGAGTACGTGGATGACATACTCTTGATAGGAAAGGAGTTTCCTATGCTACGCTCGGTTAATCTCCGCTTATCACAAGGATTCTCCATATAGGATCAAAGCGATACCTCCTAAATCCTAAATCCTGTGTTTTAAATCAAAGAGATAGTTCTAATTGGATGTTAGGATACTCACTAGTTGTAGTGAGATGGTATCAATCGATCCTCGGGAGAATCACTGGAAAGGTTCCAAGCTGATAAGGACGACTGAATGTCAGTCGCAAGGATTGTCTATACCCTCAGTGGAGGGACGGTATGTTGGAAGAGTTCCAAGCTAGATACCGTGACTTACTAGACGATTAAAGGCAAGATACATCGTTACCAAGGATGCTACCAAAGAGGCAGTCTGGATACATATAAGTTCATGAGATGAACTTCGTTCCTACCATTGTGTGACAATGGAGTTGTGGCATTAGCCAAGGAACTTCCGTCCTATCAGAAATCCAGATACAATTCTTAGGCAGTATCACCTGATCATGGAGATGGTTGATCTCCAGGGAGATCGAGGTTAGGAGAGTATACACGGAGGACAACAGCGCGGATCCACTCACAAAGGCATTTTTCCCAGTAGAGACTTTTATGGGATGGTTGAGTATGAGATACTTCAACCGCAGCTAATTGTTGGGTATGTGATACCACAACAGATGGCCCTAGTGCAAGTGGGAGATTGTTAGTTATATGTATGCCCTAGAGGCCATTACTTACATACGATGTATATTGTAGTGAATGCTAGGACATATATAGGGAGGACTTTCTTGCTCGACATGATAGTATGCTATCTGGTTGTACTTTATCTTAACATGTACTCTGATTGTCTCTATATTACATGTTGATAAAGCCCTTAGGATAAGTACTCGACTACTGGGACTAAGATGAGATCATACTAGTAGGGCCACGGTAGTCGACGAGTACATCCTATAACTGTTCCTAGTCGAGGGTGTATCGAGACAGGGCATCGATACACCAGAGTAGAGTAGCGTATACGCATCTTGACCCATATGATGGGCGATGGATGATCCCATATCCATCGGTGTTTGACATCAAGGATGGTGTACGGGTGCTCAGTAGAGACTGGGTACACTGGACGGACTCGCCGAGAACTCCCAGATGGTATTATACCTCACGTCAGATGGCAGTTCTCCGGTGACACTGGTACAGAGTAGTCTGTTGACCCGAGATCGTCATAGAGTCTTGTGTGATTCCCACTGTGCTTTGATTTCCATCATTCCACGTCCAAGAGGGCGTGCAAAAAGGTGGCTTTTGGGTACAGTCCCGAATCATATGAAGGCAATGAGCGATAGGAGGGGATTCGTCTCTCCCGGTATAGGGAGTTGATGTTGTGCTGTGTTCGATTGGCTATAACCGAAAATCCCTGGCCAGGGTTGCTGAGATTTACTGGCAAGTGTTATCAGTAGTTTCTCGAACTGTTATAGACCTCATATCGACACGACTTATCAAGCTACTGGGGTCTGACGTTTACCACCCCTAGGCGAGATATGCGACATATCAGACGACGAGACTGGACTGTACGGGAGTGTTACTGTTTGGATTCACAGAAGAATGTACAGGCTTGCTTGTTGATCTTCTGAGCTCTCAATACCTGGGTAGCTGTTACGTTTAGCTGACCGCTTGCAGCTTGTGGGTGTTTGATATGATCATCACCTACTGCCGGCGTATTGACGATTCTTCAGAGTCCTACACAGAGGTTTCTTGGCTCAGGCAAAATGGAGTAGGAGCACATATGTGATATGTGTGGGACCGAGGATAATGCGGTATGTGATATCGTATTGTATTCTCGCGATATTTGATATCAGCCGGGTCATCGGATCAAGTGTTGATTCGATGAATCAGTACGGATAAATATTAGTCGGTTATATACGATATAGCCGGATTGTCGGATCAAGTGTTGATTCGATAATTTAATGTATAATTATATATATGATATATTAAATTACATTAACTAATATTAGCTCACTAAAAGATTCTTTTTCTCACTCGGGTAATACATTGATATATATGCGATATATGTTAATTGTATTATTTTATTTTGTTACGATAAATATTATATATATGATATATAATATTGTAACATGATATGATAAATAATGCAACATGTTTTGTGGAGTTTAAACATGATTAGGGTTTGGATTAGGGTTAAGTCTTCTAGTTGATTCTAGAAGCTTTTCATTTTGTCATGATAAAGATATTTGTGAGTGACTCATTCTTAACTCAACCCAAACCCTAACCCTTGGTCAATTCTCTACAATGGTTAAGTCAACCATGGTTGCATAATTCATCATTATCTCTTTTGCATTATTCATCACAAAAGGAATTCTATTATTGTTCATCTTCTTCTTCATTCTCTTTTCATGGAAAAGCTTTCTTGATTTTGATTTGTGATGAAAATATGTGTGAAAAAGATAAATAAAGAGAGCAAAAATCTTACTTCATCATCCTCATCTTCCCTTGCCATTTAGATGAGGGTGTTCACATCATTTCATGAGTGTTAGCTTGTGTTAACGGAAGTTCAAGGTAGATCATCTTAGTATCGAAGATCGGAAGCAAAGGTTGTATCTTTCTCTTCGTGGAACCTCTCGAGAGTCCGGAACCCGATGATCGCAGCGAAGGGACCACAACACGGAGCATATGAAGTGAAGGACCGGATCTACAAAGGTTGTAATCCCTCTCACTTAGTGTTAAAGTTGTTAACATATTAGTTTTCGCCTAATCTCTAGTTTAAAGATCCGTATTCGAGTTGTTCGGCACGGCTAAATTTTTAATCGGGCATGGTTGATGCCTCGTAGACCCTTGTGCGCGTGCCTAGCAACCCTACAATGATAAGGGTTTGGACGAATACGTGTTTAAACGCACGTACGACATTCGGACAGTTTTTACTAGACGGCTTTGGTTTAAGCCAGATTCTAGTATCGAGTTATTGGATTTATACAGTCTAATGTTTTTCCGTGTTTTCACGGATGCGAAGGGCGTTCTCGTAATTATCTGAGAAGCTTCTAGAAGGAGGGTGACTAAGGAGGTTAAGGTGGCATTTTCATTAATTGCTTTTGTGACTCATTTATATGATTCATCATATCATTAAATGCTTCATTAATGATCTAATGACTCACATAATGAATCACTCTTCTTGAATAAATGAAGCATGGTGAATAATCATTTAATTGATATTATTTGATAATTCATTATGTTTGATATATTCAAGTGAGAAGCTTTTCTCTTCTCATAATCATCTCCACCTTCTCTCTCCTCAAGTGCTCTCCTTCTCCAAACCATAATCCTAGCACTCATGAGTTGAGACCATGGATTAGGATAGACTAAACACTCCACAACCTAACTCTACATCATCTTAGTTACTTTGGTTAGCAACTAGAGAAACAAAGTTACCTCAAGTCTTGAGGTATAGCTTGGATTAGGGTACTCGGGTGGATCATCTATCACGGATAGAAGGCCAAAGAGGACGTAGAGATCACAAAGACGAAGGACTAGAATCGTTTGGTATAATCTCTTCACATAGTAGCTTAGAACTCTATGCTTATTGTTAAGTATTGTTTAGAAAAGATCTTCGGTTAGTCGATGCATGCTACAAAACAAGATCGTTTTTTATATTTCCGCCTCCCCGCAACTCGTGGGGTGTTGCACATTGATTTACAGTGGTATCAGAGCCTCACTAAACAATAATTAACTCACTTGCAAAGTTGTATGAATTTCGAACGGAAAACAAATCGGAAAAAACACGAATATCATGAAGTTTCTATCGATTTTAAAATGAGGTCCAAAAATTTTTCAGGGACCTCCAGAATGACCAGTGAGAAAATATAAGAACACACAAGAAAAATGGGCTCCTGAATTGCCCAAAGAGCCGCGGAACCGCGGCCGATCCCACCGATCCGCCGCGGATCCGCGGCCGAGTTGGGGCCGATTCAGCCCAGTTTTCTTCTGTGCATCTGTTGTGATATTTTGTAGTTTCTGGTATTTTTTTATTTTCTGCTCAGGTTTCAAATTTACACTAAAGATTTGGAGTAGAATTTAAAGTGTTTAATCGATCGAAATTATACGATGTTTGCTTGTTTGATTGTATCTGTTTTGTATTATGTGTTCATAAACCTCCCCTAACTGCTAGTATGTCGGTTGGCAGGGGGTTGCACATATCTGTGATGTTATTTATAACTGTTTATGTATATAAACTGTGTTGGACTGTTGTGATGATTAGCCGGGTTTTGTGATGGGTTATTGTATTAATTCATTCGATGTAATTGTAATAAGTTGTAATATTATTTTGCAGGGCACATCCAGGTTGCGGTTGTAGCCACCGTTGTATTATTTCTTTTTACTGTTTTTGCTCCTAGGATAGACCTAAGGTGGGGTGCACAAACTACCGGGTATTTCGAAGTGTTTAGTGGCCTACTCACGTCGTTGAGGGAGACCGCTTCACTTCGGGTACTTGACGGGTAGTTTGCCGTACCCTTAGGGGTCTAGGGTGGGGTAATGGCTATTCATCACAACTGTGTAATCCATCTTTTCTTACAGGCTCAAAAGAAACGCGGATTGCTTGCAAATCCAATATTGTTTATCTGTTATCTGGAATGCCTATTATTGCATGTGACGAATTTACAATATCTATATATGATAGCTATTTAGACGTCACTTATGTTTTACACCCGTGCTAGCCCAGCCCCCGCTCTGCCGTTAGTTAAGTAACCTAACGGGTGATGACGGGACCCCGTGGCGAATGCGGATGGCATAAGAGGGCGTTGTATTTTCGTTGTTATCTGTAATGATAGGTTAAAGATGGGACGCATTATTTTTTAATGCAAAGAAAAATAAAACCTAAACTGAATCGTTGGAACCACTTCTAAAAACCACTCGGTTTTTCTTGAAAAAGAAAAACTTTAAATGCGGAGCTTAAACCACTCCTTTTAATAAAAGCTATCTTAGTTCTTTCGATCAAATCAAGTTCACTACGTTAACGATTTTTTGCCAAAAACCAGCCGTAACCCTCCGCGTTTCAAATAGACAGCACATCGTATTCATGCTATGCTTGTTGGCCTACGTCAAGGCATAGTGTATGGTAGCAGTGTGTGTGCCTATTTGTTGCATAGATAGATGCATTAGTTTAAGATAGACGTACACCTTGTTGGCCTACGTCAAGGGCTTGTACGATGTACTTAAATTGATCAGGACAACGACGGGTAGAACTTAACTTGCGTCTTATGACTTGTTGGCCTACGTCAAGGTCTATAAGAGCTTAGCGTAAAAATCACATCGGGAGTTTCAAACATAAAGGAAACTTGCAGATTAAGCATACCTTCTGGAGTGTGGTGACTAGAGTGGCTTCCATCTAGTGCATCATGCAATGATAGTTGGATCCCGATCCCACTGATGAGTAGGATTACTCTTGGGAAACATTCTCACTTAACAATCAATGCTATAACCAAGTAGGTGTCCAGAAAGGTGTTAGAGGGGCTACGCCTCCAGGGAAAAGAGGTTATTTAATTAAGGAACTTCGCGAAAGCGTTGGAAAACCTCCCTCGAAGTACCAACACTAGCCTGGCTGAAAGGTTAAGCAAGAATTATGACGTGTGATTAAATCCTGACTAGTTCTTCTTTTAGGTTTTAAAGAAGGATTTGAGGGAACAGTGGGAGCCATCATGTTTAGATAAACTAATAACCAATCTAAACTTGCAAGAAGCATATGCTGAGTGTTTTCTTTTCTCTCTCTCGCAGCTACCATGATAGGATTAAAACTATTACTTGAGAAAAATATACTTACCGGACAGAACTATAAAGATTGGCTAAGGAACGTCAACATTGCGCTGACTTATGACAAAGTAGCATATATTACCACCGTTGTTCCTCCCCTTATCCCTGGACCAGATTCCTCAGTTGTGGACAAAGAAGTTCGCAAAACTTAGGATCTGGATTGTGAGCGAGCTAAGTGTATCGTGCTGGCGTCTATGAACAATGAACTCTAGAAACAGCACGAGAGTATGGATGTTGTATCCATCTTCCTCCATGTAAAGGATTTATATCGAGAACACTCCCGTATCGCAAGGTACGAGACCTCAAGGAAACTCTTCCAGATGAGGTTAGCTCCAGGATCGCCTGTAGGAGAGCACGTCCTCAAAATGATCAGCCTCATTGAGGAACTCGCAAACCTGGGATGCGTGCTAGAGAATGATTTGTATATCGACTTGATTTTGCAGTCCCTTCCCCACACCTTCTCTCAGTTTGTGCTTAGCTTCAACATGCACGAAATAGAAGCTGATCTTCCAAAGCTCCTTAACATGTTGAGGGTAGCAAAGACCTCCTTGAAAAAGGAGAAGACCCCTGTTCTGTATGTTGGCCAATCATCCTCTTCTAAATCTAAAGCGAAAGCTAAAGGGAAGAAGAAGATGAAAGCCACCAAACCGAAGGGTGGGGTCAAGAAGGTGCAGGGAAAGAACAAGGCAGGAAGGGTGAAAGCGGATATAAACGAATGCCATTATTGTCACAAGCAAGGGCACTGGAAGAAGGACTGTATGGCCTTCAAGGCAAAGGACACGAAGCAAGCGGTTGCTTCTGCTTCAGGTGTGTTCGTAATCGAATATTGTCTTTCAGTAAACTCTACTTCATGGGTACTTGATACCGGTTCTGGTTCTCACATCTATAATTCATTGCAGGATCTGAGAAATAGTAGAGTACTGGGGGCAGGTGATATGACTCTCCGGATGGGCAATGGAATGCATGTAGATGATGTTGCAATAGGGGAGTATCACGTAGGGTTGACTAGTGGGCACGTTTTGGTGTTGTACAGCTGTTTTTGTATTCCCAGTATGCTGTGTAATATTATATCAGTATCTTTGTTGTCTAATAAAGGATATAATTTTGCGCTTGAAAGTAATGTCATGAACATTCTCCTAAATCAAGAACTGTTTGGGTATGGCACACTGGAAAACGGCATATACATACTTAATCAATATCGAATTTTCAATATTCAAAACACACATAAAAGAAAGGCTCCAGATTCAAATCAAGCCTTCTTATGGCATTGTAGACTTGGTCATATAAACGAAACAAGGTTGACTAAGTTACATAAAGATGGATATCTAGATCCGTTTGAATATTCATCATATGCAACTTGTCAATCATGTATCAAAGGAAAAATGACCAAATCTCCGTTCTCCAGACACGGAGCAAGAGCTACTGAACTCTTGGGACTTGTACACAGTGATGTATGTGGTCCAATGTCTACACATGCAAGAAGCGGTCACTCCTACTTCATCACTTTTACTGATGACTTCTCTAGGTATGGACATGTGTTCTTAATGAAACATAAATCAGAGACCTTTAAGAAGTTTAAAGAGTATAAAAATGAAGTAGAGAAACAAACTGGTAAAAGCATCAAGACACTTCGATCTGATCGAGGTGGAGAATACTTAAGTACCAGTTTCCTTGAATACTTAAAAAAGAATAGAATTCTCTCTCAGCTTACTCCGCCTTATACACCTCAGCATAATGGTGTATCAGAAAGGAGGAATCGCACACTATTAGATATGGTGCGTTCAATGATGAGTAATGCTGAGTTACCACTTTCCTTCTGGGGATTTGCTCTAGAATCAGCAGCATACTTATTGAATAGAGTTCCAACTAAGTCTGTGCCTACCACTCCATATGAAATGTGGAGCGGGAAGAGACCATATCTTAAGTATATCAAGATATGGGGATGTCCGGCATATGTTAAAAAGCATAAACCGGACAAGCTCGAGTCACGATCGGTTTTATGCAAGTTTGTAGGATACCCCAAACATTTAAGGGGGTACATGGTCTACCATACTGAAGAACAAAAGGTGTTTGTCGCTCGCCACATTGTCTTCTTAGAGAGTGAATTTCTTGCAAAAGAAATTAGTGGGAGCACGGTAGAGCTGGAAGAAATTCCAGAACCTCAAACTGTTACCGAGGACTTAGAAGAACCTAGATTTCAATAGAACATGACGAACCAACACCACTCCGCAGATCTAGTAGGCTTTCTCATCCTCCAGAGAGATACTATGGTTTTCTTCTAGATGGGGATCAAGAGGATTGCATCATCGATGATGATGAGCCTACTAGTTTTCAGCAGGCTATCATGAGTATTGACTCAATGAAGTGGCTGGATGCTATGAGATCCGAAATGGAATCCATGTACACCAATAAAGTATGGACTTTAGAAGTTGCTCCTCCTAGGGTTAAACCAGTTGGATGCAAATGGATCTTCAAAAAGAAGATTGGTGCACTTGGACAAGTGGAAACCTACAAAGCTAGACTCGTTGCAAAAGGTTTTCGTCAAAGACCAGGACTGGACTATGATGAAACCTTTTCACCTGTAGCTATGCATAAATCCATTCGGATCCTGCTTTCCATTGCTGCCTTCCATGACTATGAAATCTGGCAGATGGACGTAAAAACAACTTTTCTAAATAGACATTTAGAAGAAAGTGTTTACATGGATCAACCAGAAGGTTTCTTAGACAGTGGGAGCAGCGGAAGGGTGTGCAGGTTGCTTAAATCCATTTATGGATTAAAGCAAGCATCGCAAAGTTGGAACATCTGCTTTGATGAGACAGTCAAAGAGTTTGACTTTATCAAAAATGTAGATGAACCATGTATTTATAGGAAGATTGTAGAAGGAGCAGTAGTCTTCCTCGTTTTGTACGTCGACGACATACTACTGATAGGGAATGATGTCCCTATGCTACAATCAGTAAAGCTCTTCTTGTTATAGAAATTCTCCATGAAAGACTTGGGTGATGCAACCTACATTTTGGGCATTAAGATCTATCGTGATAGATCTAATAGAATATTGGGACTTTCACAGTCCAGGTATATTGACACTATACTAAAGAGATTTAGTATGGAAGATTCCAAGCGCGGTAACATGCCCGCTTGTCACGGGATCACCCTCTCCAAAGAGATGTCTCCAAAGACTGATGAAGAAAGGGATCGCATTAGCATTTTACCCTACGCTTCGGCGGTAGGATCTATAATGTATGTGATGTTATGTACAAGACCGGATGTAGCTTACGCACTTGGTGTGGTAAGAAGGTATCAGTCTGACCCAGGTGAGAAACATTGGATAGCGGTGAAGAACATTCTCAAGTACCTGAGAAGGACTAAGGAGATGTTCTTGATTTACGGTAATGGGGACCTCCAGGTAGAGGCTTTTACCGACTCCGGCTTCCAAAGTGACAAAGATGATTCTAAATCCATTTCGGGTTTTGTGTTTACCCTCAATGGAGGGGTGGTATGTTGGAAGAGTTCCAAACAGGATACCGTCGCAGACTCAACTATGGAGGCTGAGTATATAGCTGCTAGTGAAGCCGCAAAAGAGACTGTTTGGATGAGGAAGTTCATTTCTGAACTTCAGGTGGTTCCGTCCATTGCCAATCAAATACCTTTGTATTGTGATAACAATGGGGCCGTAGCACTGGCAAAGGAACCCAGGTCCCACCAGAAATCCAGGCATATCTTAAGGCGTTTTCACCTGATCAGGGAGATCGTTGATCGTCGGGAGATCGAGGTACGGAGAGTGGATACAAAAGACAACACGGCAGATCCATTCACAAAGGCCATTCCTCAAGTTCAGTTCGAGAGGCTGTTTGAGATGTTGGGCATGCGGTACTCCAGCAACTGGATATAGTGAAGACAGTGGGTACTCATTGCACCAATTATAGGCCCTAGTGCAAGTGGGAAATTGTTGGATATATATGCCCTAAAGGACTTCATTGTATAGGATACTGGGATATGTATGTACATAACAGTCTTGCTTAATATGATAGTACGCTATTTGGTTTATCTTTATCTTAACGTATTCATATATATATACATGTTGATAAAGCCCTTAGGATGTTTGCCTGACTTCCGGCGTTATGATGGTAGTCATACTAGTGGGAGCTGGATAGTCAATAGGCATATCCTTAGATGTCCCTGGTCGCAGGAGTATCGAGACTAGGCATTGATACTCCAGAGTAGACTGATGTATACATATCTAGACCCTGAGGAAGGGCGATAGATTGGTCCCGCAGCCATTGGTGGAGTGCACCTAAGATTGTATACAGATGCTCACTGGGTGTGAGTACACTGGACAGGACTCGCCGAGAACTGACTGGATAGTATTTATACCTAACGTCAGATAGCAGTTCTCAGGTGACATGTGTGCAGATAGTCCGTGTTAGTTATATGTATGCCCTAGAGGCCATTACTGTACATTGGATGTATATTGTAGTGGCTGCTGGGACATATATAGGGAGGACTTTCTTGCTCGACATGATAGTATGCTATCTGGTTGCTCTTTACCTTAACGTGTACACTACTTGTCTCTCTGTTACATGTTGGTAAAGCCCTTAGGATGTGTACTTGACTACCTGGACTGTGATGCGGATCATACTAGTAGGGACATGGTAGTCCATAAGTACATCCTTCAAAGTCCCTAGTCGTGGGTGTATCGAGACGGGCATCGATATACCAGAGTAGAATAGCGTATACCTTCTCGACCCATACAGATGGGCGATGGATGATCCCATATCCATTGGTGTTTGACATCAGAGATGATATACGGGTGCTCAGTAGAGACTGGGTACACTGGACGGACTCGCCGAGAACTCCCAGATGGTATTATACCTTACGTCAGATGGCAGTTCTCTGGTGACACTGGTACAGAGTAGTCTGTTGACCCGAGATCGTCATAGAGTCTTGTGTGGTTCCCACTGTGCTTTGATTTCCATCTTACCACGTCCAAGAGGGCGTGCAAAACGGTGGTTTTTGGGTACAGTCCCGAGTCACATGGAGGCAATGAGCGATAGGAGGGGATTCGTCTCTCCCGGTATAGGGAGTTGATGTTGCGCTGTGTTCGATTGGCTATAACCGGAAATCCCTGGCCAGGGTTGCTGAGATTTACTGGTAAGTGTTACCAGTAGTTTTTCGAACTGTTATAGACCTCATATCGACACGACTTATCGAGCTATTGGGGTCTGACGTTTACCACCCCTAGGCGAGATATGCGACATATCAGACGATCAGACCGGACTGTACGGTAAGTGTTACTGGTTGGATTCACAGGAGTGTGAGCGGGCTTGCTCGTCGATCTTCTGATCGCTCAATACCCGGGTGGCCGTTACGTTTAGCAGACCGCTTGCGGCTTGTGGGTGTTTGATATGATCATCATCTGCTGCCGGCGTATTGACGAGTCTTTAGAGTCCTACACAGAGGTTTCCTGGCTCAAGCGAAACGAAATAGGAGCGCATATGAGATATGTGCGGGACCGAGAATAATGCGTGTATGTGATACCGTATTCTATTCTCGCAATCAATGTATCGATTGGTTGTATGCGATATAACCTAGTTATCGAATCAAGGATTGATTCGATGAGCCGATACATAGGATACTGGTCGGTTATATGCGATATGACCGGATCGTTAAATCAAGTGTTGATTTAATGATTTAATGCATAATTATATATTTGATATATTACTTTGCATTAACTAGTATTGGTTCACTTTATATGGATTTTCTCAGTTGATGTGCAAGTTGTATATGTGATATACTTTTGTGCACATGTTTGTATCATATTTGATGAAACTTGCTCATTTGGTTAAGTGTGAAGAATTAAACCTAGGTTAAGTAGATGGTTAGGGTTTTTATTCTTTTATCTTTTTAATTTGGATTAAAATGAAATGATAAATGAAAACAAAATGGTTTCATTCTTTCTTTCTTTCATGAAGCTTCATGAAGCTTTGACCATATGACCATTTTGTCTTCAAGCTTAACCCTAACCATTCTTTTAACCTTAGTCAATTCTCTACACCTAACTATAGTTAATGTTATGATAAGTATTCTTTTTCTTTTTCTATTCTAATTAACTTATCATAACATTTTCGTCATCTTCTTCTTCTTCTTCACATGAAAAAGCTTGCTTCATCAATGGTGATTGATGAAAAAGAGTGAGAAATCCAAATCTAAAGTGAACCCACTTCCTATTTCTTCATCCTCTACCTCTTGCCAAGTAGTAGAGTGTGTTTTCTTCACAAGTTTCATGACTTGGTGAAGTGAGAGCTTGATCTTGTGATGCCTCGACGAAGATCATCTTCGGCACGAAGCCGACGACGTTGCCCGCCCATTTCTCCGATGAAGCCGACGCCAGAGCCCGGATTTTGATATGGACAGCGAGGAGACTTCATTGCGGAGCTATGGAGGTGGAGGACCGGATCTATAAAGGTTGTATTTCCGTACTCTTAGTTAAAGTAGTTAACTAGTTGCTTTGTCGCCTAAAATTCTAGCCAACGATCCGTATCTAGGGTTTCTCGGCACCCCAAACCTCTAAATTGGCATGGTTGATGCCTTGTGAGACCTCTTGAGAGTGCCTAGGAACCCTACAGTGGTATCAGAGTCTAGCTAGAGCCTTAGGCGATGCGTAGACGGAGTTAGAAGGCCGATTAAACCGAAACCCTAACACAAATTTGCTCTCTGGACTTTTTCCAAAAATTGGGTTTTTTCCAGATTAAAAATATGCAGAAAATTCAGCAGGAAATTCTAAGAATTACGGTGCAAAAATTACCTAATGATCTGTCTAAAGTGCGGCGGAACCGCGGCACTAGCGTGCTAATGCGGCGGTTCCGCGGCCATTTTGTCTCTTCTCCCATTGAATTTTGCACAGTAATTCCTATTTTGCAGTGCTGGTTTTCCTGGGATATTTTTTTCTGAACTCAAGAGTTGAGTTTTCTGGGTTGTATTGGGGACTCGGTGTTTCGATCGGATTGTCTAATTTTGTCTATGTGGCTTTCCGGATATTTTAGAATAAGTTAAAAAGTTCGACCGGATATAAATACCCAACTTTTCCCCTGTCGGGAAATTTCCAAGTGTTGGATCTTTCCGAGGTTTAAAGACGTTCTAAGTAGTGCAAGTAACGCGATGGACCCTCTAGAAGACAACAAACCTTAACTCGATTATGTGACCGTCTTGAACTGCCCTTTGAACCTTCGGGTTTGGGGCAGTACGGCGTGCCACATGTGAGGCGTTGGCTTGACCCTTCTACGGCTGGACCGTTGGTACTGAGGCACGAAGTGAATGTTTTTGAACTTATTTCATGTGATGATCTGTTTCGGGAAAACTTGGGTGTTTGATTGTTCGGTCGGAAAGTTTAACATTTTCTATTTATCCGGAATATGATACAATAATTGGAATTCACAAGTAGTTATGAGATAACTGAATGAATGTTATAAACATAGCACTTTAGTCTCACTTGATCGGTTGCCACGGAATTTTGATGTGATCAAAACTCCGTCGCAATCACGTAGCGTACGCGGATACTCGCCGGGAAAACTTAATAGACAGCCTCGCTCCATAGCCCCGACCAAGTGACTTTAGGAGAACCCCGCCGCCGAAAGCATCCGTTCGGGTGCTCGCGGTAGCGGTGTTCCGCCTTGGTGCACTTCGTCGATGGCGTCGGGGGTGCGGCCGCCTACTAAAGTTTACGACGAGCATTCGATCAGGATGTCGGGAATCTTGTTGAATTGCCCGACTTGATATTGAAAAGAGTTTTCGATAAATGAGACTAAAATGCGGGGTTTATAATTGTTAGGCATACGATGTCTAAAGAATTCATTTGATTAGGCATGCGATGTCTAAAGAGTTTGCGGATTCCAACTGTTGTAGTTTTACACTTTCTTTTCTGTGACCGTAAGTGTAATATGTGATATCGCCGGTTTCGTTGCTATATGTCAACGACAATTGGGATGCGCATATTTACTTACGTTGATGACATGTGATGTTATGTGTTGCTGGATATGTTATATTGGATTGTCGTGTTTGAATAGCCGGGGGTTTTTATGTGAGATGAGTGTTTTTTCATTTTCATTCATGTAAAAACTTGTATGTACTATTCTTTTATTGGGGCACTTCCAGGTTGCGGATGATGTCACCATTTGTATATTTTTTACTTTTCCGCACTAGGATAGACCCAAGGAGGAGGGCACAAGTAACCGGGTTCTAGGGTCTAGTGGGAGACCAACTCGAGGAGTCGAGTCCGGGTCTCCTAACTCTAGAATTGGTAGGGTTGCTTGCCGCTCTCATAGGGGTCTAGGGGTGTGGGTTTGGCTATTCATCACGACCGTGGAATCCGTGTTTTATACTGGCTCGTATTGAAAACACGGACGTCCTAGTATATCCAATATTTCATATGATTCTTCTGCTACGATATCTGTGATGTGATCATGTGATATGTTCTGTGATAAATGCTGCATATAGTATATATGATATATTATATAGACGTTACTTATGTTTTGCACCCGCGCTAGCCCTGCCCCGCTCTGCCGTTAGTTACCTAACCTAACGATGCATGAGGGGGCATCGAGGCGAATGCGGATGACATAAGTGTACGTCGTATTTATCTGTGATGATTAGGTACTTATATGATGGGACTTCATTAATGAGATTAATGAAATAAAAGAAACCTAAAGATGTTGTAGAATCGAATTTCAAAATAAAAAGGGGTAGCTACAGTTCTTGCTTTGCACAGATGTATATGTGATATATCCTGCACCTTATTCGATGAGGAAAGGACCGAGATCCCTTCACCGGGAGTGACTCCTTTAGCAATAACTGGCAGATGCTACACACTCGGTTTGTCTTTTGATTGCTTTTAAGAGTTTTTTGCTTTGCACAGTGATATATATGATATATCCCGCACCTCATTCGACGAGGAAAGGACCGACGATCCCTTCACCGGGAGTGACTCCTTTAGCAAAATTAGAAAAGCCTCAAAAACACTCCATTTTAAAATCATTTGATTCTACAACGATATCAAGTTCATTACGCAATAGGTTTTCAGAAAAACCTGTCGAAGCCCTCCGTCATTTCAGATAAGTTGTATATAGTATTCGTGCTGCATTTGTTGGCTTTCGTCAAGGTGCAGTGTGCGATAGCTATATGCTGCTTATCTGCTGCATACGATGCGATTGGATTAGGGTAGTCGTGCGACTTTGTTGGCTTTCGTCAAGGGTCGTGCGGGTGGGTTTAATTCAATCAGGAAATGTACGGGTTGAACTTGACTAGCGCGCTATGGTTTGTTGGCTTTCGTCAAGGTCATAGCACGTTAGGGGCAAAATTATCGGGAATTTCAAGTGTTGAAATTTGCAATGAGATTGTATACCTTCTATGAGATAGTTGGATCCCGATACCCGCTGCGAGTAAGAGTTACTCCTGGGAGAGTTTTACACATTACAATTAGCCGATCAAGTAGGTGTCTAGAAAGGTGTCAACGAGGTTATGCCTCTGGGAAAACGAGGTTTACATTAATTAGGTTCGTGCGAAAGCACGGGGGACCTCCCTCAAAGTACCGACACTGGCCTGGCTGAAAGATTGGCGAACTTGTAGTGTGTAATTAATCCCGGCTAGTCTTTCCTTTTAGGGTTTGAAAGAAGATTTGATAAAAACCAGTGGGAGCCATCCTGATTAGATAAAATAAATAACCAATCTATTCTTGCAAGAGTGCACGCTGAGTGTTTTCTTCTCTCTCTCTCCAGGTAGCGACCATATCATGCCTTAATCAAGATAATAATACGGATATTTGACCGAACCCGCTTGTTATACTGAGCTGGGGAACGTTGGTCCCGCTCCAACTTATAATTGTTATAAGACAGAGCAGGAAATTGGGGAATACCAGATTTCCCGTGCCGCCCAAACGAAGAGAGTGCATGCTGATGCATCATCTTCGGGTATGTTCATTATACAGAACTGTTTCTCTGTATCCTCTACGTCCTGGGTATGTGATACCAAATCAGGATCCCAAATATGTAATTTGTTACATAGGGCTACAGAAAGGTAGAGAACTGAGAACGGGTGATAAGTTTCATGAGGCAGAAAACGGGGCAAGTGTTGCAGCCAAGTCTGTTGGTCACTGTCACCCTGTATTACGAATACATTGATTCTGAACGAATGTTATTAGATACCGAACCTGATATACAAAATCGTATCTATCTCTTTATTAGTAAAGAAATGATAAAATTTTGTATAGATGGATAATGTTTTGAACATTTCCTATATCAAAAGTTGATCGGTTCAGGGCCGTTATCTAAAAGCATTGATGTTCTAAATCAAACTATAGTTCTTTTGTATACGGAACACACACAAGAGGAAGAGTTCAGATATGAACGAATCCTTCTTGAGGCATTGTAGACTAGGTCATATCAATGCGACCCGACTGGCTGAAATTACATTTTAGATGCATATTTAAATCAGTTTGAATTTACATCTTGTGAAACTTGCCAGTCATGTCACAAAGATTAGATGACCATAGCTCTGTTTATTGGAAACAGAGAAAGAGTTATTGAACTCTTGGGATGATACATGTTGATGTATGTAAGGTCCCCTGTCTACACATGCCAGGACCGGTTCTTTATACTTCATTACGTTCTCTGATAATCTCTCAAGATTCAGACATATGTTCCTGTTGAAATACAAGTCTGAACCTTTTGAGATATTCACAGAATATAAGTTAGAAGTAGAGAACCAATACGGGTATAAGTATTATGTCCTTTGATGAGATCAAGGAGGAGAATACTTGAGCACGGAATTCCTGAATTATTCTAAAGGAGAATGAGATTCTCTCTCAGCATTACTCCTCCGTATACACCATTGCACGATGGTATATCGGGGTGGAGCAGATACACCCTATTTGATATGGTGTGCTCTATGATGAGTACTACTGAGTTACCTATTTCCTTTTGGGAGTTATGCACTTGAGAAGCTGCATACCTATTGAATAGTGTTCCAGTCAAATCAGTTGCCTACCATTTCATATGTGATATGGAAAGGGAAGAGCCCATGTCTTAAGCTAGTTAAGATTTGGGGTTGTCCGGCCTATGTCTAAAAGAGAAATCCGGACAAGCTCGAGGCAAGGTCTGTTATGTACAACTGGAAAGGTTCCAGCTATATAAACAGCAGCTGATGATTTGGTAGAACCAAAGGATTCAATAGTAACCAACGAACCTCAGCCTCTCCGCCGATCTAGTAGGGTTCCTCACCCACCTGAGAGATATTTCGATTTCTCTATGACAGTGGGAGCGAGGATTGCATCATAAGATGATGACCCAACTAGTTTCGAGCTGGCCATCAGGAGTGGGACTCTGTAAGAATGGCTGGATGCTTAGTGAACTGAGATGGAATCCTTATACACCAGCAAAATATGGACTTTGGTTGCTATATCTGAAGGGTTAAATCCCCATCAGGAGCAAGTATATCTTGAGAAGATTACTTGGTGTAGATGGAAAAGTTGAGACTTTCAAAGCTAGACTTGTTAAAGCTTTTCGTCATCGACCAGGCGTGGATAATGATGAAACCTTTTCAAGTAGCTATGCTTAAGTCCATCCAGATCCTACTAGCCACGGCTACATACCATGACTACGATATCTGGCGGTTGGGTGCCATGACTGCTTTTCTAAAATGATGTTTTAAAAGAGAGCGTCTATAAGTACACAGCCAGAGGGCTTCGTAGACAGTGGGAGCAGCGGAAACGTGTGCAAGATGCTTTATAGGATAAAGCAGACATCGCGGAGTTGGAACATCTGTTTTGATGGATTAGTCAAAGAAGTTGACATCATCAAAATGGTAGATGAACCTTGTATAAACAAAAAGATAGTAGGGAGTATGGTGACGATCCTCGTAGAGTACGTAGATGACATACTCTTGATAAGAAAGGAGTTTCTTATGCTACGCTCGATCAATCTCCGTTTATCATAAAGATTCTCCGTGTAGGATCAAAATGATACCTCCTAAATCCTGAGTTTTGAATCTATGAGATAGATTTAATTGGATGTTAGGATTCTCACTAGTTATAGTGAGATGATATCAATCGATCCTGGGAAGAATCACTGGAAGGGTTCCAGGGTGATAAAGACGACTGAATGTCAGTCGCAGGCATTGTCTTTACCCTCAGTAAAGGGACGGTATGTTGGAAGAGTTCCAAGCTAGATACCGTGACATACTAGACGATAAAGGCAGCATACATCGCTACTTAAGATGCTACCAAAGAGGTTGTTTGGGTGTATATTGGTTCATGAGATGAACTATGTTCCTCCCATTGTGTGACAATGGAGTTGTGGCTTATGCCAAGGAACGCAGGTCCCATCAGTGATCCAGACATATTCTAAGGCAGTATCACCTGATCATGGAGATGGTTGATCTCCAGTGTGATCGACGCTAGGAGAGCAGACTCAGAAGATAACACGGCGGATCCACTCACGAAGGCCTATTCCCAGAGAGAGACTTTTATGGGATGGTTGAGTATGAGATACTACAACCACTGCTATCAGATGGCCCTAGTGCAAGTGGAAGATTGTTAGTTATATGTATGCCCTAGAGGCCATTACTGTACAATGGATGTACATTGTAGTGGATGCTGGGACATATATAGGGAGGACTTTCTTGCTCGACATGATAGTATGCTATCTGGTTGCTCTTTACCTTAACGTGTACACTACTTGTCTCTCTGTTACATGTTGGTAAAGCCCTTAGGATGTGTACTTGACTACCTGGACTGTGATGCGGATCATACTAGTGGGGACATGGTAGTCCATAAGTACATCCTTCAAAGTCCCTAGTCGTGGATGTATCGAGACGGGGCATCGATATACCAGAGTAGACTAGCGTATACCTTCTCGACCCATACAGATGGGCGATGGATGATCCCATATCCATTGGTGTTTGACATCAGAGATGATATACGGGTGCTCAGTAGAGACTGGGTACACTGGACGGACTCGCCGAGAACTCCCTGATGGTATTATACCTTACGTCAGATGGCAGTTCTCTGGTGACACTGGTACAGAGTAGTCTGTTGACCCGAGATCGTCATAGAGTCTTGTGTGGTTCCCACTGTGCTTTGATTTCCATCTTACCACGTCCAAGAGGGCGTGCAAAACGGTGGTTTTTGGGTACAGTCCCGAGTCACATGGAGGCAATGAGCGATAGGAGGGGATTCGTCTCTCCCGGTATAGGGAGTTGATGTTGCGCTGTGTTCGATTGGCTATAACCGGAAATCCCTGGCCAGGGTTGCTGAGATTTACTGGTAAGTGTTACCAGTAGTTTCTCGAACTGTTATAGACCTCATATCGACACGACTTATCGAGCTATTGGGGTCTGACGTTTACCACCCCTAGGCGAGATATGCGACATATCAGACGATCAGACCGGACTGTACGGTAAGTGTTACTGGTTGGATTCACAGGAGTGTGAGCGGGCTTACTCGTCGATCTTCTGATCGCTCAATACCCGGGTGGCCGTTACGTTTAGCAGACCGCTTGCGGCTTGTGGGTGTTTGATATGATCATCATCTGCTGCCGGCGTATTGACGAGTCTTTAGAGTCCTACACAGAGGTTTCCTGGCTCAAGCGAAACGAAATAGGAGCGCATATGAGATATGTGCGGAACCGAGAATAATGCGTGTATGTGATACCGTATTCTATTCTCGCGATCAATGTATCGATTGGTTGTATGCGATATAACCTAGTTATCGAATCAAGGATTGATTCGATGAGCCGATACATAGGATACTGGTCGGTTATATGCGATATGACCGGATCGTTAAATCAAGTGTTGATTTAATGATTTAATGCATAATTATATATTTGATATATTACTTTGCATTAACTAGTATTGGTTCACTTTATATGGATTTTCTCAGTTGATGTGCAAGTTGTATATGTGATATACTTTTGTGCACATGTTTGTATCATATTTGATGATACTTGCTCATTTGGTTAAGTGTGAAGAATTAAACCTAGGTTAAGTAGATGGTTAGGGTTTTTATTCTTTTATCTTTTTAATTTGGATTAAAATGAAATGATAAATGAAAACAAAATGGTTTCATTCTTTCTTTCTTTCATGAAGCTTCATGAAGCTTTGACCATATGACCATTTTGTCTTCAAGCTTAACCCTAACCATTCTTTTAACCTTAGTCAATTCTCTACACCTAACTATAGTTAATGTTATGATAAGTATTCTTTTTCTTTTTCTATTCTAATTAACTTATCATAACATTTTCATCATCTTCTTCTTCTTCTTCACATGAAAAAGCTTGCTTCATCAATGGTGATTGATGAAAAAGAGTGAGAAATCCAAATCTAAAGTGAACCCACTTACTATTTCTTAATCCTCTACCTCTTGCCAAGTAGTAGAGTGTGTTTTCTTCACAAGTTTCATGACTTGGTGAAGTGAGAGCTTGATCTTGTGATGCCTCGACGTAGATCATCTTCGGCACGAAGCCGACGACGTTGCCCGCCCATTTCTCCGATGAAGCCGACGCCAGAGCCCGGATTTTGATATGGACAGCGAGGAGACTTCATTGCGGAGCTATGGAGGTGGAGGACCGGATCTACAAATGTTGTATTTCCGTACTCTTAGTTAAAGTAGTTAACTAGTTGCTTTGTCGCCTAAAATTCTAGCCAACGATCCGTATCTAGGGTTTCTCGGCACCCCAAACCTCTAAATTGGCATGGTTGATGCCTTGTGAGACCTCTTGAGAGTGCCTAGGAACCCTACAGTTCGTTGACTTAAAGTCGTCATTTGTCTCGTGTGAGTTCCCACTGTGCTTTGATTACTACCCTACCACGGTTCAAAGGAGTCGTGCAAACAGGTTTTAGTTGGGCACAGTCCCGAGCCAGGCAGTGAGTGACTGTTAGGGATTCATCTCTCCCGGTATAGGGAGTTGATATCGCACAGTGATTGGTTGGTCATTACCATATGTCTCTGGCCAGGGCTGATTGAGAATTACTGATAGATTGATCAGTAGATTCTCGGATAGTGATAGAGCCATACCGACACGACTTGTACGGTTATTAGGGGTCTGACGTTTACCACCTCCCTAGACCATACATGCGATACTCTTAGATGAACAGACCGGACTGCACGGATATTGTCACGCATAGGCTCAGTAGGAGTTCGGATGGGTATCCTCACCGGCCTTCTTATCGACAACTACCTGGGGACCGTTACGTACAGCTAGTGTCGCTTGCGGTCTGTGGTTAAACCCACTGCCAGCGTACTAGTCGAGTCTTTAGAGTCCCACACAGAGTTTTCCTAACTCCAGGCGAAATGATATAGAGGTCGTACGGTTTTACGACAAGGGTTCGGACGAATACGTGTTTAAACGCACGTACGACATTCGGACAGTTTTTACTAGACGGCTTTGGTTTAAGCCAGATTCTAGTATCGGGTTATTGGATCTATACAGTCTAAAGTTTTTCCGTGTTTTCACGGATGCGAATGGCGTTCTCGTAATTATCCGAGAAGCTTCTAGAAGGAGGGTGACTAAGGAGGTTAAGGTGGCATTTTCACTAATTGCTTTTGTGACTCATTTATATGATTCATCATATCATTAAATGCTTCATTAATGATCTAATGACTCACATAATGAATCACTCTTCTTGAATAAATGAAGCATGGTGAATAATCATTTAATTGATATTATTTGATAATTCATTATGTTTGATATATTCAAGTGAGAAGCTTTTCTCTTCTCATAATCATCTCCACCTTCTCTCTCCTCAAGTGCTCTCCTTCTCCAAACCCTAATCCTACCACTCATGAGTTGAGACCATGGATTAGGATAGACTAAACACTCTACAACCTAACTCTACATCATCTTAGTTACTTTGGTTAGCAACTAGAGAAACAAAGTTACCTCAAGTCTTGAGGTGTAGCTTGGATTAGGGTACTCGGGTGATCATCTATCACGGATAGAAGGCCAAAGAGGACGTAGAGATCACAAAGACGAAGGACTAGAATCGTTTGGTATAATCTCTTCACATAGTAGCTTAGAACTCTATGCTTATTATTAAGTATTGGTTAGAAAATATCTTCGGTTAGTCGATGCATGCTACAAAACAAGATCGTTTTTCATATTTCCGCCTTCCCGCAACTCATGGGGTGTTGCACATCGACTTACAGAGATGATGAAGTAGGGGATGTTAAGAGCTCTCTTATTTATGCTCAAGCTTCATGATTCACATCGCATGTGAGAGTTGAAGCTTGAGGAAAAGCAAAAGGAGGAAGCAGAAGCAAGAGCAAGCATGAGCAAGAAAATGACTAAGTCTTTTGGAATGAACAAGAATCAATGATAATTCTTGACCCCTCACTCATTCAAGCATGGAATTATGTAATATTAAATTGCAACCATGCTTGAATAGTGAGTCAACAATGAATAAACAAGTATTAAACCCATGCTTGCAACCATGCTTCATTTTACACCTCATTTCTATTTTCACAAAATAGAAAAGAAAATGCCATGCTTCATTTTAATATATATATATATATATATATATATATATATATATATATATATATTAATATATATTTAATTAGTGAGCTAATGATATTAGTTAATATGTAATTATATCACATATAATTTATATCATATTATTAAATCAACATTTGATCTAATAGTCCGGTTATATCATATACGACTGTCTAATATCGTTTATCTGTATATCGTATTATCGAATCAACGCTTGATTCGACAATTTGGTTATGTCACATATAACTGCACCGATAACAGATAACAGCCAGATTACAATACGGTATCACATACTCGTATTAATGAGGTCCGCACACATATAGCATATGTGACCTACTTCGTTTCGCTTGAACCAGGGAACTTCTGTGTGGGACTCTAAAGACTTGTCAATACTCCGGCAGTAGGAGATGATCATATCAGTCACCTACAAGCCGTCAGCGGTAATAGATGAACGAAACGGCTACCCGAATATTGAGCGATATGAAGGTCAACAAGCAAGCCTGTCCACAGTCTCCATGAAGCCTATCAGTAACACTACCGTACAGTCCGGTCTCTTCGTCTGATATGTCGCATATCATGTCTATGGGTGGAAATCGTCAAACCCTAGTAACATGATAAGTCATGTCGATGTGAGGCTCATAACAGGTCAAGAAACTACTGATAACACTTATCAGTAGATCTCCATATCAGCCCTGGCCAGGGACTTCCAGTTATTGCCAATCGAGCATAGCGCAACATCAACCCCCAATACCGGAAGAGACGAAACCCCTCATATCGCTCATTTCCTCCATACGACTCGGGACTGTACCCAAAATCCACCTATTTGCACGACTCCTCTTGAGTGTGGTAGGGAGGAAATCAAAGAACGGTAGGAGTCGTATAAGACTCTATAACGATCTCGGGTCTACAGACTAACATGTACCAGTGTCGCCAGAGGACTGTTATTTGACGATAAGTATACTACCACATAGGAGTCTTCGGCGAGTCCTGTTCAGTGTACTCAGTTTCCACTGAGCACCCGTATACCATCTTTGATATCAAACACTAATGGATGTGGGATCATCCATCGCCCATCATATGGGTCAAGAAGCGTATACGCTAGTCTACACTGGAATATCGATGCCCTGTCTCGATATTCCCTCGACTAGGAACAATTGAAGGATGTACTTGTGAACTACCATGGCCCCACTAGTATGATCTACATCATAGTCCTGGTAGTCAAGTACATATCCTAAGGGCTTTATCAACACGTGAGAGCATGACAATATCACAATACAAGTCTACATGTTAAGCTAAAGATAACCAGATAGTATACTATCATGTCGAGCATGAAAGTCCTCTCTATATATATCCAAGCATCCACTATAATATACATCATATGTATAATAATGGCCTCTAGGGCATACACATAACTAACACGTCTATGAGTATCGCATGTCGAGCCTAAGGGCTGGTAAACGTCAGACCCCCAAAAGCGGTACAAGTCGTGTCGGAGTGTAGTTCAGAACACCCTGAGATACCACTGGAATACCTACCAGTAAATCTCACTTGCCTTGTCCAAGGATTTCGTGTAATGGCTCTCCTAGACACAATGCGATCTCACCCCGAATACCGGTAGAGACGAAACCCATGCCGATCTGCTCACCGGCTCCATGTGGCTCGAGACGGTACCCAACTAAAACCTGTTTGTATAACTCTTTTGAGCCGTGGTAGGGTAATAATCAAAGTACAGTGGGAACTCACATGAGACAAATGACAATCTCAGTGTTAGTGTATATGCCCTAGAGGCCATTACTGTATCATACTAGTTTGTATATTACTTAATGGAAGCTTGGGATATTCACCTTGTATATACAATCTTTCTCAAAATAGTAGTATGCTACTTGGTTTGTTTCTACTTTAATGTGTACATGTGTTTATTTTTGCATATCGCCTATACACATTAGTGGAGCCCTTAGGATCTTTGCTTGATTACCAGCGATGTGATGGCCGTCACACTAGTGGGGTTGGGTAATCTATAAGCACATCCTTATGCAGGTCCCTGGTCGCAAGACTATCGAGACAGGGCATCGATACTCCGGAGTAGACCAGCGCATGCGCTTCTCATCCCAGTGTGGGAGACGGTCTGTCCCACAGCCGTCAGTACGTCGTACTTGAGATAGTATGCGGGTGCTCGTTAGGTTACGGGTACACTGGACAGGACTCGTCGGGAACTGACTAGTTGGTATTATGCCTATCGTCAGTTATCAGTTCCCAGGTGACATGAGTACAGCTTAGTCCGCTGACTTGACACTGTCACTTCGCCTCGAGTGTGTTCCCACTGTACTTTGATTACTACCCTACCACGGCTCAAAGGAGCCGTGCAAACAGGTAGTAGTTGGGTGCAGTCCCAAAACACTTGGAGGCAGTGACAGTTAGACTGGATTCGTCTCTCCCGGTATTGGGGGTTGACATCGCACTGTGTCTAAGAGAGCCATTACATGAGTAGTCCCTGGCCAGGGCAAATGAGATATACTGGTAGGCTTCCAGTGTTATCTCAGGGTGTTTTGGGCTTCGCTCCGGCATGACTTGTACCGCTATTGGGGGACTGACGTTTACCGCCCCCTAGGCCCGCCATGTGATGTATCAGACGAACAGACCGGACTGTACGGAGAATGTCACATTCAGGCTCAGTAGGAGTTCAGATGGGTTTCGCCTCGTCGGTCTTCTTGTCGGCATTACCTGGGGACCGTTACGCACAGCTAGTGCCGCTTACGGTCTGTGGTTAAACCCACTGCCAGCGTAGTGTCGAGTCTTTAGAGTCCCACACAGAAAGCTTTTCGCCTTTAGGCAAAAGAGTAGAGGTCGCATGGTTTTGCGACAGGTCGCATGGTTTTGCGACAGAGTTCGGTCACATCCGTGCACTTGTGCACGTACAGTGTCCGGACAGTTTACACTAGCGGGCTTTGGTTTAAGCCAGATCCTAGTGTACCTTTTGGGATTGGATTTATCCAGTATACATTCGTGTTCCTCGGAACGCGGATGCGGGTGTGTATGCACAGATGACGGGGAGACAGAGGCAGCGGATTCTCATTAGGGTTGTTGACAGTTGACCGTTGACTATTTGACTTTTTGCTCAACCCTAATGAGAATATGATATGTGATTAACTATTATATTAATTAAGTATTATGGTGACATGGTTGTTGACTTTTGTTGACTTTGTTGACTTTTTGACTTTTGTTGACTTGTTGACTTTGTTGACCGGTTGACTAGGCTTGACTAGTTGACCATCATGATAACCATAGCCATCATTTCATGGCAAAGACTTTTGCTTGCTTGCTCATTTGTGCAAAATGAGTGCATGAAATGATATGGTTATGGTTGCTTCAACCATCACATAACACTTGATTTGGGATAATGAGTTATGATGGTTTTGGATTATGAGAGGGTGAAAGACAAAAGACTTGCTCATTCTTTCTTGCTCATTCTCTCTCTTGTTCTTGAGCTCTCTTGCTCTTGCTTTCACCCTCTTCCTCTTGCTCCCTCTCTTGACTCTATGGTTCACATATCTCATGAGTTGAGAATCAAGAACCATAGATAAAATCCCATACAAACTCTTCTCTACTCATTCTAGTTCACAAGGTTTAGCAAACCGAGTGAACTAGTTTCTTCAAAGTTCGAAGAAGGAGCCAAAGGTTGGAGCATTCAGGTGGATCTATCTTCGGCGTACGGAGACGACGGGAAGAAGCCAATCCGGACCACCATCGGAGCTTGAAGACGAAGGAGTTCAAGACAAGCAAGGTATAACCCCCTAACCGAGTAGTTAGAAACTCGTAGTTAGGTTGTTAGTTAGATGTTTAACCAAGATCCGGGTTTTAGGTCCATGTTACCACCTCTATAAAAATCGTTTTTTACCAAATTCCGCATGCCCGAAAGTACCGGGAGAGGTAGCATGGACTTACAGTGGTATCAGAGCCTAGTTAAACTCTATCTAACATGTTAGCAAGTAACTAGAAGATCGATCAAAGAAAAAGTCACGAAAACGAACCCCAAAATTCGAAGTTTCTGTCGATTTTTATACTGTTCAAAAGTTGATTATTTTCACACCTAAAATCGGCTCAGGCTTTTGTGTGAACACCCACCAAAATTGGTCCAACGATCGAGTCAAAGCGCCGCGGAAACGCGGTGGGAGCACGCTCCCGCCGCGGATCCGCGGCCGAGTTGACTCGGCCGAGGTCCAAGTTTGGTGCAGTGTTATTCTGGAGTTGTTTTGGGATTTTTGGAATATATATTTTCTGCCCAGATTTTCCAGAACGAAAATTTTATTTTTGGGGTCCCGAAAATCCGTATTTTTGATCGAACTTCTAAAAGACTTAAGCTAACGGGTTTTTCTGTAATGTGATATTTGTATTGAACGTCTACTAATCGCTATATGTCGATTAGTGGGGGTTATACAAATCTGTGATCTGTAATGTTGCTGGAATGTGTATATGAATATGTTGGATTATCGCGGGTGAATAGCCGGGGGTTGTGAGACGAGAGTTTTCTTTTCTTTCAATTCATGTAAATTTGTAAATTGATGTAATAATTATTTGTATGGCCGCACAACCGGGTCGGGGTTGTAGCCGTCATTGTATAATTTCTTTTTACTGTTTTTGCTCCTAGGATAGACCCATGGAGGGGGTGCACAAACTACCGGGTATGCCGAAGTGCCGAGTGGCCTACTCATGGAGATGAGGGAGGTTGCTTCGCTTCGGGTACTTGGCGGGTAGTTTGCCGCACCCGTAGGGGTCTTGGGTGGGGTTTTGGCTATTCACCGCGACCGTGTAATCTGTTTTTCGTTACAGGCTCGTGCGAATTACAGATTCCTAGTATATCCAATGTATTCATCTGTGATCTGAAATGTTTATCATTGCAGTATATCTATATATGATATTATTTAGGCGTTGCTTATGTTTTACAGACGCGCTAGCCCAGCCCCCGCTCTGTCATTAGTTAAGTAACCTAACGGGTAATGACGGGGCCCCGTGGCGAATGCGAATGGCATAAGCGTACGTCATATTTTGGTTGTTTTCTGCAATGGTAGGATTAAATGATGGGACGCATTAAAAGAACTAATGCAAGAATATCACGCATTAAAAGAACTAATGCAAGATAATAAACCAAGTTAAAGTCGTTGGAACACTTTCGAAAAACCACTCGGTTCTTTTCCAAAACAACTTTTAAATGCGGAGCTTGAGCCACTCCTTTTAAAAGCTATCTCGTTCCATCGACTATATCAAGTTCACTACGTTCACGGTTTCGCCAAAACCATTCGTAGCCCTCCGTCGTTTCGTATGAATATTCAATAATATTCAATCTGTGTTTGTTGACCTTCGTCAAGGCATAGTGATTGGTAGCTGTTGGGTATTCATATGTAGCATAGATAGATGCGTTGGTTTGGGACATTCGCATTACCTTGTTGACCTTCGTCAAGGGTATATACGGGTGGATTCAAATTAACCTGGATAATGACGGGAAGAACTTGACATGTGACTTATGATTTGTTGACCTTCGTCAAGATCATAAGAGCATGGGGCAAAAATCCACATCGGGAGTTTCATAAGTACTGAAACTTGCTAGATTTGCATACCATTTGGAGTGTGATGATTCTGGTAGGATTCCTTCAGTTTCGTCACGCGATGATATTTGGATCCCGATCCTACTGTGAGTATATGCTACTCCTCGGGAAATTTCTCACTAAACGATCAATGCTATAAACCTAGTAGGTGCCTAGAAAGGTGTTAGCGGGGCTACGCCCCCAGGGAAAAGAGGTTCTTTAATTAAGGAACTTCGCGAAAGCGTTGGAAAACCTCCCTCGAAGTACCGACACCGGCCTGGCTGAACGGTTAAGCAAGTATTGTGCGGTGGGATTGATCCCGACTAATTCTTCCTTTATGGTTTGAGGAGGGATTCGAGAAACAGTGGGAGCCATCCTGTTTAGACAAACTAAAAACCACTCTAAACTTGCAAGAGCATCATGCTGAGTGTTTCTTCTTCTCTCTCCTAATTGCAGCGACCAATCGACATGACTGGACTTAAGTTACTTCTAGATAAAAATATACTGACAGGACCAAACTACAAAGATTGGCTCAGGAATGTCAAGATGGCAATCACTTACGACAAGCTGGGGTATCTTCTTACCACCAAAGCTCCCCCTGTCCCTGGTCCCACTTCCAGCGTCGCGGATAAGGAAATCCGCAAGACTTGGGAGATTGATAGCGCAAAGGCCAAGTGCCTCATACTTGCCTCGATGGACAACGAACATCAGAGGAGGCACGAGAATATGGACCTTGAATCCATATTTCTCCATACAATAGAACTGTATGGAGAGCAATCTCGTATCGCAAGATACGAAGCGTCGAAAAAGCTATTTTCGGCAAAGATGGCCGTCGGATCATCAGTAGCTGAGCACGTGCTAAAGATGATCGGCTACATTGAGGAGCTCGCGGACCTAGGGACCACATTGGAGAGTGAGCTCTAAACGGACATAGTTCTCCAGTCCCTTCCTTCCACTTACGCCCAGTTTATACTGAACTTCAACTTGCAAGAAAAAGAAGTTGAACTTTTAGAGCTCCTCAACATGCTGAGGAGCGCAGAAGGCACCCTACAGAAAAGTAGGGAAACATCCACTTTGTTTGTAGGAGGATCATCTTCTTCTAGGTCCAAGGCGAAAGCCAAGGGAAAGAAGAAGAAAGCCCCCGCCAAACCAAGGGGCGGTGTTAGTAAAGTGGATACGAAGGGAAAAGCTAAAGCAACAAAGAAAGCGGGGAAGCTTGTGGATAAGGAAGAATGCTTCTATTGTCATAAGAAAGGACACTGGAAGAATGATTGCAGGGCCTGGAAGGCCAGGACACAGGAATTGAAGCAGGTTGCAGCTTCAGCTTCAGGTGTGTATGTTATTGAAAACTGTCTTTCACTAAACTCTACTTCCTGGGTATTGGATACCGGATCAGGATCTTATATCTGTAATTCTTTGCAGGCGTTGAGAAACCGTAGGGTTTTGAAAGCAGGTGACATGACCCTCAGAGTTGCGAACGGAGCTAGCATGGATGCTAAAGCCGTGGGGGACTATCACCTAGGAATGTCAGATGGACATGTTTTGGTTTTACGTAATTGCTTTTTTGTACCCAACGCAACTTGTAATATCATTTCTGTATCTTTAGTCACTAAAGAAGGTTATGAATTTGCGTTTGTAAGTAATGTTATAAACATTCACCTTAATCAAGTTCTGATTGGGTTAGGTACATTGAGTAATGGTACATACGTATTGAACCAACCACAGATTTTCAATGTCCAGAATACACACAAAAGAAAGTCTCCGGAAATAAATCAGACTTTCTTGTGGCATTGTAGACTGGGTCACATCAATGAGAGAAGGTTGACTAAGTTACATACAGAAGGATATTTGAATCCGTTCGAATATCAATCGTATGCCACTTGTCAATCCTGTCTCAAAGGAAAGATGACAAAGACTCCGTTTACTGGACATGGAGTAAGAGCGAGCGAGCTCTTGGGACTCGTACACAGTGACGTGTGCGGTCCAATGTCTACACATGCTCGAAGCGGCTATTCTTACTTCATTACTTTTACGGATGACTTCTCAAGGTACGGTTATGTCTTCTTAATGAAACATAAGTCCGAAGCCTTTGGAAAATTCCAGGAGTATAAGAATGAAGTAGAGAAACAAACCGGCAAAAGTATCAAGATTCTAAGATCGGATCGAGGTGGAGAATACTTAAGTGCCGAACTCCTGAATTACTTAAAAGAGAATGGTATTCTCTCTCAGCTTACTCCTCCATACACTCCGCAACATAATGGTGTATCGGAGAGACGGAACCGAACCCTATTGGATATGGTTCGGTCCATAATGAGTAACGCTGAGTTACCGCGATCATTCTGGGGATATGCACTAGAAGCAGCTGCGTATCTCTTGAACAAGGCTCCCACCAAGACTGTGCCTACCATCCCATATCAGATGTGGACTGGGAAGAAACCCTGTCTTAAGTATCTTAAGGTATGGGGATGTCCAGCTTTTGTAAAAAAGCAGCATGCGGACAAGCTTGAGGCGCGTTCAGTACAGTGTAAGTTTGTGGGATACCCAAGGAACTCCAGGGGGTATCTTTTCTATTCTGCTAAGGAACAAAAGGTTTTTGTTTCTCAGCATGCCCGCTTCTTGGAAACTGAGTTTTTGGAAACCCAGATAAGTGGGAGCACAATAGAACTGGAAGAAGTTCCAGAACCACAGACTATTACTGAAAGCTTAGTGGAACCAGAAGGTTCAAAAGAACAGGACATTCCTACGCCGCTCCGCAGGAGTAGTAGGCAGACTCATCCGCCCGAGAGATACTACGGTTTTCTCATAGACGGGGATAGAAAGGATTACATCATAGATTATGATGAGCCTATTAGCTTCCAGCAGGCCGTTCATAGCGTTGACTCGGTGAAATGGCTGGATGCAATGCGGACCGAAATGGAGTCCATGTACACCAACAAGGTATGGACGTTGGACATTGCTCCAGACGGGGTAAAACCCGTAGGATGCAAGTGGATCTTCAAAAGGAAGATTGGTGTAGATGGACAGGTTGAGACCTATAAAGCTAGGCTGGTAGCAAAGGGTTTTCGTCAAAGACCTGGCTTGGACTATGACGAAACCTTTTCTCCAGTAGCCATGCTGAAATCCATTCGGATCCTTCTTGCCATTACTGCCTTCCACGATTATGAGATCTGGCAAATGGACGTAAAGACCGCTTTCCTAAATGGCAATTTAGAGGAGTGTGTCTATATGGACCAACCAGAAGGTTTCATTCAGAGTGGGAGCAGCGGAAAGGTGTGCAAGTTGCTTAAGTCCATCTATGGACTAAAGCAGGCATCGCGGAGTTGGAACATCTGTTTTGATGAGACGGTCAAAAAATTTGGCTTTATCAAAAATCTAGATGAACCATGCATCTATAGTAGATTTGTAGCGAGAACTGTAGTATTCCTCGTTTTATACGTGGATGACATTCTCTTAATAGGAAATGACATTCCTATGCTACAATCTGTCAAGGGGTTCTTATCACACAGGTTCTCCATGAAAGACCTGGGTGATGCCTCATACATCCTGGGGATCCGGATCCATCGTGATAGATCCAAGAGGATATTAGGACTTTCATAGTCCAGATACATCGACACCATACTGAAAAGATTCAGTATGGAAGATTCCAAGCGCGGTAACCTACCGGCTTGTCACGGGATCACCCTCTCTAAAGAGATGTCTCCCAAGACTGATTTGGAGAGGGATCGCATGTCTATTATACCCTACGCTTCTGCGGTAGGCTCTATAATGTATGCGATGTTGTGTACCAGACCGGATGTAGCTTATGCACTGAGTGTGGTAAGCCGGTATCAGTCAAACCCTGGGGAGAAACACTGGATAGCGGTAAAGAACATTCTCAAGTACCTGAGAAGGACTAAGGAGATGTTCTTGGTGTATGGCGGAAAAGACCTCCAGATCGAGGCCTTTGCTGACTCCAGCTTCCAGAGTGACAAGGATGATTCCAAGTCCATGTCGGGTTTTGTCTTTACCCTCAATGGAGGGGCGGTGTGTTGGAAGAGTTCCAAACAAGAAACCGTTGCAGACTCGACGATGGAAGCGGAATACATCGCTGCATCTGATGCCGCAAAAGAAGCTGTCTGGATGAGGAAGTTCTTGAAAGAACTTCAGGTGGTTCCGTCCATTGTTGATCCAATACCTCTGTATTGCGACAACAACGGGGCTATAGCTTTAGCGAAGGAACCAAGGTCCCATCAAAGATCCAGGCACATCTTGAGGCGGTATCACCTGATCAGGGAGATCGTGGATCGCCAGGAGATCGAGGTTCGGAGAGTCGCTTCAGAAGATAACACTGCAGATCCATTCACCAAGGCCCTACCCCAGACTCAGTTCGAGCGGCTGATCGAGATGATAGGTCTTCGATACGCCAGTACATGGCCTTAGTGCAAGTGGGAGATTGTTAGTGTCTATGCCCTAGAGGCCATTACTGTATCATACTAGTTTGTATATTACTTAATGGAAGCTTGGGATATTCACCTTGTATATACAATCTTGCTCAAAATAGTAGTATGCTACTTGGTTTGTTTCTACTTCAATGTGTACATGTGTTTATTTTTGCATATCGCCTATACACATTAGTGGAGCCCTTAGGATCTTTGCTTGATTACCAGCGATGTGATGGCCGTCACACTAGTGGGGCTGGGTAATCTATAAGCACATCCTTATGCAGGTCCCTGGTCGCAGGACTATCGAGACAGGGCATCGATACTCCGGAGTAGAGCGCATGCGCTTCTCATCCCAGTGTGGGAGACGGTCTGTCCCACAGCCGTCAGTACGTCGTACTTGAGATAGTATGCGGGTGCTCGTTAGGTTATGGGTACACTGGACAGGACTCGTCGGGAACTGACTAGTTGGTATTATGCCTATCGTCGGTTATCAGTTCCCAGGTGACATGAGTACAGCTTAGTCCGCTGACTTGACACTGTCACTTCGCCTCGAGTGTGTTCCCACTGTACTTTGATTACTACCCTACCACGGCTCAAAGGAGCCGTGCAAACAGGTAGTAGTTGGGTGCAGTCCCGAAGCACTTGGAGGCAGTGACGGTTAGACTGGATTCGTCTCTCCCGGTATTGGGGGTTGACATCGCGCTGTGTCTAGGAGAGCCATTACACGAGTAGTCCCTGGCCAGAGCAAACGAGATATACTGGTAGGCTTCCAGTGTTATCTCAGGGTGTTTTGGGCTTCGCTCCGGCACGACTTGTACCGCTATTGGGGGACTGACGTTTACCGCCCCTAGGACCGCCATGTGATGTATCAGATGAACAGACCGGACTGTACGGAGAATGTCACATTCAGGCTCAGTAGGAGTTCAGATGGGTTTCGCCTCGTCGGTCTTCTTGTCGGCATTACCTGGGGACCGTTACGCACAGCTAATGCCGCTTGCGGTCTGTGGTTAAACCCACTGCCAGTGTAGTGTCGAGTCTTTAGAGTCCCACACAGAAAGCTTTTCGCCTTTAGGCAAAAGAGTAGAGGTCGCATGGTTTTGCGACAGGTCGCATGGTTTTGCGACAGGTCGCATGGTTTTGCGACAGGTCGCATGGTTTTGCGACAGAGTTCGGTCACATCCGTGCACTTGTGCACGTACAGTGTCCGGACAGTTTACACTAGCGGGCTTTGGTTTAAGCCAGATCCTAGTGTACCTTTTGGGATTGGATTTATCCAGTATGCATTCGTGTTCCTCGGAACCCGGATGCGGGTGTGTATGCACAGATGACGGGGAGACAGAGGCAGCGGATTCTCATTAGGGTTGTTGACAGTTGACCGTTGACTATTTGACTTTTTGCTCAACCCTAATGAGAATATGATATATGATTAACTATTATATTAATTAAGTATTATGGTGACATGGTTGTTGACTTTTGTTGACTTTGTTGACTTGTTGACTTTTGTTGACTTGTTGACTTTGTTGACCGGTTGACTAGGCTTGACTAGTTGACCATCATGATAACCATAGCCATCATTTCATGGCAAAGACTTTTGCTTGCTTGCTCATTTGTGCAAAATGAGTGCATGAAATGATATGGTTATGGTTGCTTCAACCATCACATAACACTTGATTTGGGATAATGAGTTATGATGGTTTTGGATTATGAGAGGGTGAAAGACAAAAGACTTGCTCATTCTTTCTTGCTCATTCTCTCTCTTGTTCTTGAGCTCTCTTGCTCTTGCTTTCACCCTCTTCCTCTTGCTCCCTCTCTTGACTCTATGGTTCACATATCTCATGAGTTGAGAATCAAGAACCATAGATAAAATCCCATACAAACTCTTCTCTACTCATTCTAGTTCACAAGGTTTAGTAAACCGAGTGAACTAGTTTCTTCAAAGTTCGAAGAAGGAGCCAAAGGTTGGAGCTTTCAGGTGGATCTATCTTCGGCGTACGGAGACGACGGGAAGAAGCCAATCCGGACCACCATCGGAGCTTGAAGACGAAGGAGTTCAAGACAAGCAAGGTATAACCCCCTAACCGAGTAGTTAGAAACTCGTAGTTAGGTTGTTAGTTAGATGTTTAACCAAGATCCGGGTTTTAGGTCCATGTTACCACCTCTATAAAAATCGTTTTTTACCAAATTCCGCATGCCCGAAAGTACCGGGAGAGGTAGCATGGACTTACACTCAGGTCGATGAACTAACCTGTACACATGTCACCAGGGAACTGCTATCTGACGCTAGGTATAATACCAACTAGCGTGTTCCCGGCGGGTCCTGTCCGGTATACTCATAAACCAACTGACACCAATGGCTTGTGAGACCGGCCACTGCCCCTCGTCGGGGTCTCGACTGTATACACTAGTCTACTAATGGAATATCGATGCCCGGTCTCAAAACTCCCACGACTAGGGACCACTTTAAGGATGTGCTTATAGACTACCCAACTCTCACGTATATGATCGCCATCATACTGCTGGTAGTCAAGCAAGAATCATAAGGGCTCTATCAATGTGTAATAGTGATCTGTAACATCACCTAAAGCATGTACACGATGACAATGATAAACCAGATAGCACACTATCATCTTGAGTAAGACTGTCCTGCCGGCATAGGTCCTCCCTCAATCATTACAATCACGTGCCTGCGATCCAATAATTGACTTTGAGGGCACTATATCCAACAAAAAGATCTCCCTTCTCCCATGCTCACCACAAATATCTCACAAAAATCTTCACCAAAACAAAACCAATAAAATATCAAGCATGGCCCATGTCATAATCAATGCACCATGCCAAGACTTGCACTCACACTTTACACCTCAACAATATTAAACATTTATAAAACCCTAAATGTTTAATAGTAGAAAAATAAATGGCATCTCCAAAAGTAATCTTGTAACGGATTACAAGAATACCCCTCATCCGTATATACATATCTGCATCCGTACTCCGACTGAATATGAATACAACGAGGTGAAAATAATCCAACAATATAATACTAGGATCCGAATTAAACCAAAGCCCACTAGTATTATCCGTCCGATCATGATTCGTGCACAAGTGCACGTATATGATCGAACCCTGCCATAAAACCATACGGCCTCTACAACGTTTCGCCCGAATCAGGGAAACTCTCTGTGTGGGACTCTAAAGACTCGTCAATACACTGGCAGTGGGTTTAACCACAAGCACGTTAGTGGCACTAACTGTACGTAACGGCTACCCAGGTATTGAGCGAAAGGGAGGCCGACGAGCGAACTCGTCCTGAAACCCTACCAATCCTGACAGTGACAATATCCGTACAGTCCGGTCCGTTCGTCTATGAGTATCGCATATTGGGTCTAGGGGTGGATAAAGTCAGACCCCTAATAACTCAATATTCAGTGTCGGTATGAACCTCATCACCACCTGAGAAACTACTAATCCGAATCAGTAATTCTCGACTACCTTGGCTAAGGATTTCTGGTGATGGCCACTCGTACACACCGCGACATCAACCCTCAATACCGGGAGAGACGAATCCCCTGACGATCCTCTCACTGCCTCCATGTGGCTCAGGACTATACCCAACTAAAACCTGTTTGCACGACTCCTTTGAGCCATGGTAGGGTAGTAATCAAAGTACAGTGGGAACTCACACAAGACAAATAACGATCTTGGGTCGATAGACTAACCTGTACACATATCACCAGGGAACTGTTATCTGACAATAGGTATAATACCAACTAGCATATTCCCGACGAGTCCGTCCGTTGTACTCATAACCCAATGAGCACATATATACATCTTAGGTGAACCAACTGACACCAATGGCTTGCGAGACAGGCTACCATCTCTCGTCGGGGTTTCGATCCATATACACCAATCTACTCTCAGAGTATCGATGCCCAGTCTCGAAACTCCCACGACTAGGGACACTTTAAGGATGTGCTTATAGACCATCCAACTCTCACGTATATGATCGCCATCATACTGCTGGTAGTCAAGAAAGAATCATATTAGCTCTATCAACATGTAATAGTGAGCTGTAATGTCACCTAAAGTATGTACACGATAATAAAGACAAACCAGATAGCATACTATCATCTCGAGTAAGACTGTTCCACCGGTATAAGTCCTCCCTCAATCATTGCAATCATATGGCTGCGATCCAATAATTGACTTGAGAGCACTATAGCCAACAATCTCCCACATACAATTAAGGCTAATTATAGTTGTGTCGCATACTCACAGCCCGTGTGATACCGAACACCCAACTTCTCTACTAATCAGTTTCACAAAGCTCGTTTGTAAAACTATTGCGTTTGAGAAATAGCCTCAGTGAGTTGATCCGCTCCAATGTTTCTTTCTATGTCTCTCTTTATCTCAAGTTCGCGAAGAAAGCTATCTCCCGAAATGAGAAATACCTGTCTTAGAATATGCCTGGATATCTGATGGAACCCATTTCACAGATAAACTCCAAATCCAGAAAACTTCTTAGACTGTATCGTCAACTGAATTTAATCAGTATCCTGTGCCAAGCCTCCCTCAATATCCGCTTGGACCACCTGTCCAAACAACTGCCCCACTTTAAGAAGGAAAACTATAGCTCTGACAGTCACTCTGTCATCCAGGTCACTTTAGAAGCCTGGAAAGATAATCGTCTCCTGAAGGAGGCTGTCGTTACCATATCCCTAGAACATCCATTTATGTTCATAAACTGCTTCCGAACGTTTCTCCAGAATTAGATTAATATATCAACTTATTGCATCTAGTGCAAAAACAACATCTGGTGTGGTACTTGACATCTCATGATTGACTCAATTGCCTAAGCAAGTGATATGCCAATCATGCACATCCCTCTCCCTTATAGTCTGTAAGACACCTTTAGAGAGGGTGACTCCATCACTTGCAGGTACACCACCATGCCAGGAGTCATCTATTCTAAAACACCTTTAGAATACTGTCTAAGTACCCAGATTGGGAAACTACCCAAATCTAGATCTAAAACCATAGATATAGTAACCATAATGCCAGATATAATATCTAAATCCTATGTGGAGAAACCACTGTGTGACAAACACAGTATAACCGATTGTAGTATAGGAATTTCACTTCCTACAATGTGCATGTCATCCAAATACCAGGACATCATACTCTACTACCTTCTCAACAGATCCATCTTCTATTCTGATGAAATCAAAGCCTTTGACTGATCTATCTCCGCTATATCCTCTTTAGTCTATAAATAGACATAAGCTACTTGTCCACTATGCTTCCGCTGCTCCCACTGACTACAACAACCCTCTGGCAGAGTCATATACACGTGCACTTCTAAAGCTGGTTTAGAACGACGCTATACTCATCCTCCTACCGGGTCTCATAGTCTGGAACAATAGTAGTGTCAAGTCTGGGTAAACAAGAACCTCCCTGTCACCGTCTTAGAGGACACCGAAGTACCTCTCGGGTGCCTGAGATTACCTACCATATCTGTGGAGTGGCTAATGGAATGTCAAACCTGATTGAATTTTTAGGTTCTATTAAATTTTCAGTAATCGTTTGTGGTTCAGGAATCACTTCCAGTTCTACCATACTCCCACTACTATTTTCTGGAAAAGTCCATTTTGGTAAAACTGTAGCGAGTCAAGAACAATATCACTATTGATCTTCCAGATGGTAGAAAGTTGTCCCTCGTCATAGCCCGGGATAACCCACAAACTGCCATTACTGAAACGTGCCTTGAGTTATCCAGAGTATGGTTTTAAGCATAAGCCGGACAACTCCATATACCTTAACATCGTTAAGATATGAACCATTCTACATTCAATATTGAAACAGAGGCACCAATTTAATTGGAACCAGATTCAAATCATGCAGCTGTCTTCAGTGCATGTCAACTAAATGAAGAGAGGCCGATCAGCATTACTCAACTTAGGAGTGCATCCAGATATGAGTAACCTGAAAGGAAGAAAGTTCTCAAAAACCATTACTATCGACTGAATACCAAACACAAGTATCTACATCTTCGATCATCTTGAAGAATCCCGATACTTGCAACACATGGTTCTCTACTTTATTCGTGTACCTATAACTTCTCAAAACTTAGACCTTGTATATCTACGAAATACTTATCTAAAACTGGAGAAGTCACAAGTAAACAAAACACAGCACGAGCACCAATCCCTCTGTCTTAATGGACACTGGAAAACATACAGTAATTTGTATAAATCCCCTAAATTAAAAAACTCAAACCCTGTGCGTCGTATATTGAAAACTGTACTATGGTTAAGAAGAATTACACCGTTGTTGAATACTCCTTACCTAACCATCAACTGATATAGGTAAATATCATAGACATAATTTCAAAAGGTTATATCTCACTTTATAAAATAAACGTACAGATATATCAGTTTATGTCACGACCCGAAATATTAGCTCGTGGCCAGCACTTAAATCACGCGACGTCTGAAGGCGTAACGAAATTTAAGTAAACTGAAACCCAGAAATATAAACCTTTTTAAGAAATAAAAGGTGAAGCTTTGAAATAATGGTATAATAAATCATGTTTTGTCTTTTGAAAAAAAAATGAGCAGCACCTCCTTCATATATTTTGATCCAAAACAGATATACAACAATATATAGGCATCCCCAAGCGGGAGCTGGCTCTTCACCAAACGGCGGATCACAACCATGCAAGACAGAACATATGTATACGATGCCCAACGGCGAAGATCAACACAAGTAATAAAGTAAAGCAAGAGATCCAACCCACCAAGCGAACATAAAACCCATCGCTCAAGTCTCACAACTACAAGTCTTGCTAAGTCTCACTACTTATACAAATACTAGTTTCTGATTTGATAGAGTTGACTAGATACAATAGGAATAATAATACAAGAGTGGCATGATCCAACATGTACCAACTACCAAAAGCAAACCACCCGAAAGCAGCTGTGTGCCAGCAATACCGCTACTGATCCATGCGGTCAACCTGCAAGAGCTGTAGCACAACGGGGATGAGTTGCCTACTCGTGAGTAGAAAACATCATCATATAGAAATAGAAATAAACAATGATTCCTAGATCAACTATATCATAAAGGTAATACTATGATATCTAGGGTGACCGTATCTGCATATGTGTCAACAACAAAATCAATGCCTATCAGCAAGTGGATATCATCCAACAATAAAATCAATGCATGTATGCAAGTGGATCTCGTCCAACAATATAATCAAAGCATGTATGCGGGTGGATCTCGTCTACGTGTCAACCATTGACACAACAACTCCTGCATGTAAATATCATAAAAGAATGTAAAGGTAAATATGAGAATATAAATCAACGTGTGTCCCTCACGACACAACAAAATCATAGAATCCTGAGTGTCCAACATCGACACTCGAAATATCATGAAACCCGTGTCCAGCATCGACACGTAAATCCTCATAACTCAGGCGCCGTCACCACGACTGGCCCTGATGTTATGTCCGTACATCACTCCGGTCGGTATCCCCACGATAACCGCCGAGTCCAAATACTATCACCGGTAGGTACTTGCCTTACCAACCAAGCTCATCGCCTATACCACGAACAACATACCTTGCCCCAGGGAACTGTACCGGGTCCACCATGTACCCGCAGATGGTGCTTATCCGCTCCTTGAATCGGGTATATAACACAAATCTCAGAACCGAGAAAATTCATGGTGGACGCACTGAAATATCATATCAAAAGAAACCGGGTTTTCAAACAACACACAATTTTCTTGAAATACCCCCACGGTTCTCATATCCATAAATCACATGAAATCCATATCTCAATGCGTAAATCCATGAAAAACTGATGTATGCAACATAAAACAACAATATGAGCATATTAAGGGAAAACCGCTCTTTTAAATGAATCCAGTTTTAAAATATATCATACAGTTCCCAATTATCCAAAATCCAACGCAACATCATATAAAGTGAACGTATAGCTATAGCAGGGTATATGTGTAAGCATGTAAGTATGCAACATATAACAGAATGTAAGCATATTTGTATATCTCATGCAACGTGGAACAGTGATATGAACATAGCAAGTATATCATGCAACATAGCATAGTGATGTGAGCATAGCAAGTATATCATGGCATAATGTAGCAATTCTACTATGTAGTGACATAGCAATTATCGATGATGAAGTGTGTGAGCCGGCAATCTGTGTAAGTGTAACATACGCATCATCGATAATGGTGTAGGTGTACTAACACAGGTATATGAAATGAAATGAGAATAATATGAATGCAGCATAATGCACATCATGAACTAAATACTATAAGGTATACGTATCTAACATGACCGAGTAGGTGAATTTATCAATCGGCATCCAGCCTCACAACATCACGTACGGTACAATCCATCGTACAACATCCATAAATCAAGGGTATGGATAAATCAACAAGTAAAACTCATCGCGTACGGAAATCTATCGTACGGTAGCATTAAACAAATTAGGGATTCTATCAACCTATACAACATCGGGGGTACGGATCTAAGTCTCGTACGGCATATCACTCATTATGCACATCATTATCCATATATATATACCTATCTCTCAGGTCACATCCGGGTCAATCTCATATCAGGGGACCGGCAAGGTATCAACTATTTCTTATCGACTCGTATCCATATAACGACATATCAACCAAGTCATCATATCTCATCGTATACTCTTTTCATCGCATCAATCTCTCACATTAAGTCATTTTACATAAGCATTCTATCATATGAATCTCATGTCACGCTACTTTAAATCTCATACCTAAACCCGTGCAACTACATATTTATATATTGTGATTCACATTCATCTTTCATATCCTTATATATATATATATATATATATATATATATATATATATATATATATATCAATTCGAAACATCAATTCTATCATATCATGTCCAAGGGTTATGTCCCTATAGCTTTCATCTCATATCTCGATATATACTCAAGCATTTATATCACCATTAACTATCTTTTTAACCACATCTATAGTTTTCAAATGTAGGTCCCTCCTATAGTATTCTATGTATATATCGGTTTCCATTCATAAATTTGCGGGTGTGCTATACGCCATCCACCCGACTTCCCCCGTAGATATAATTCTACTCACCTGCTAAACTCCTCGCTTAGCCGTAGTCGATGCCTTTTGTCGTCTCGGAATCCACGCGAAGGTACCTATAATATCAACACATATCGCAATACCATCAAAATCAAAGTTCGAAAACCGATATGGCATACGGTGCGCTTATAGGTTAGAACCTATAGCCTACGCATGCAAAACCAACCAAACAACCCTCGTCGTTGATGTACAAATATCCAACGGCCCAATACAATATTAAATACTAAAACCAAGAATTCAAAAATACAGAAACATAGCACAAAAACACCTCAATGTGCTCCCAGATTTTGGTTCAGGTCAAATTAGCATATTTTGCATATCAGGTTGCTCTAGATATAAGATAAGGAAGATGCATAACAAAAATCACCACATTCCACCACAAAGTTGCCGCAAATTGCAGTCATATGGAATAAATCTGCGGCCAAGATAAGAGGAAATGGGCTCGGGTTTCTAGGGTAGGTTCCTCGTTGCCTGCACGTCTCTCTATGTTCGCTAAATATTTTTCAGGTCCTCCGGGTCATAAAGGATCACAAAATCCTAACACAAATCACACAAAATATGATATTAAGCACCAACTCTAAACTAAAGTGAAAGGATTACCTTAATAGCCACCAAGGAATTTTCTTGAGTTTCCCAAGTCTTCAAAATCCAAACTTGGTTGGTCCCATGTGTTGAGGATGAGGTTGTGCATGTTTTTAATGAAGGAGGCATAAGGTTTTTGTGAAGGATTGAAGATGATGCTTGAGGTAGTGGAGGTTGAAGAAGAAAAAGAAAAGAGATGAAGAAATAATGGGGGAGATGCAAGAATGGCAACCCCCCTCTCTCTCTCTTATTCTCACTCTCTCACAAACAAATATCCCTTTTGTTTCTTTCACAAATATCTCATAGCATAAATCTTTATTCCATTCACACTCAAACTCTATATTTCCCTTGCTTTCTCTTTTCTTTTCCTTTATATTTCCTTTCTCATTCTCTATCTCACAAGTCACAAAACTCAAAAACCAACATGCACATGACACGGTGCACAGGTCACGGAAAAATGTAAAAACACGGATTTTACCAAAAATCCGATAAATATCATTAAAATAACTAAATCATTTTATTCTTCGATAAATTCCCAAATATTGATATACACTTATACCACTTTACGAAAACCCCAAATTTCGCAAATCGGATAGTTTTCGCGAAATATATTATTTTAATATTAAATTTCCAAAAATAATATTTTATATTTCTGAAATGTTACAGTCTTCCCCTCTTAAATAAATTCGGTCCCCGAATTTAAATTTAACTCCCCACGTATTAAAACATTTCAATAATCAGCTCAAAACAACGGGGCTCCGAACTCACGGAAGATACAGAAATACAACAGCGCGTCCTGTGAGCCGGAAAATGAGTACGAACTCAAAACCAAACTCCGTCAAGCATCACACAAATTATCGGATTGCACGCATGTCATCAGAGTTACAATGGAGATACAGATCTCGAAATCCACTACTGAAATCCAATATACACTAATCAAATACTATAATATGTATATAGTACACATCCTTCTTGAAAAATCTCCAAAAACTGAATAAAACATATGCAGAATCTTTTCTGAGTTGCCCTGTGATGCGTAACTCACGGCGTAAATGAAAAATGCTCAATTGTAAAGTAATAATATACTTTCATATATGTTTTGCTCAAATATACGTTCCGCCCTTTTTTAAAAAATATCCCAAAAGGTTTTTCCTTTATAAACGTTCGTGTCGCTCGTGGACACGTAAGAAATAGCGAGACTATAGCTCCTTTTTGAAAACCTCTTGTTAACTTTTAATGCATGCAAAATACTCAGGTATTGTTCTCAGATCAATCATGTTCGGCTACTACATAATATAGTGCCCATCATGAAAACAAAGGGCTCAAGAGCAAAATCAGCCTCAAAAGGCGTGTCCAATAATCAGGTGCGTCTGATGCGCACGGAAATCAAATCCAAATACAGGTACCACAATTTGCACAAAAGAAAAACTAAGTGCAACGGGTGTGCATGAAAGCATCTATCCAATGAAACTGGTGTGCACGACAACAACTAGTGCATCTATAGTGCACGAAAATCTCGATCCAGTGCAACTAACATGCACGAACGAAAAACTCAAATCGAGTGCATCAGGTGTGCACAAAATCATATCTCATATCATGCGCCCAACGTGCGCAAAAATCCAAATCAAGTGCATCCTTCATGCATGAATGAAATCGAAATCAAGTGCATCCCACATGCACGAATAAAACTCTAAATCAAGTGCATCCAATGCGCACAAAATCCAGTACCAGCGCCTAATATGCGCAAAAATCTGACCCAAACGCGTCAGGTCCGTATAAAATATCCGGTGCAGTAGCATGCACGAAAAAGAACATCAAGTACACACGAGCACGAAAACACAAATCTAGTAAAACAAATGCTCAAGGACATAAATCGGGTGCAACCAATGTACGGAGTATAAATCTAGTGCAACCAATGCACGAAATACCCATCTGGTGCAACAAATGCATGAAATGCAAATCTAGTGCAACCAATGCACGAAATACGAATCTGGTGCAACAAATGCAAAAAATACAAATCGGTTGCATCCAGTGCACAAAATATCAAATCCGGTGCATCCAGTGCACGAAATATCAAATCCTATGCATCCAGTGCACGAAATATCAAATCATGTGCATCGAGTGCATGAAATATCAAATCCTATGTATCCAATGCATGAAATATCAGATTCTGTGTATCGAGTGCATGAAATATCAAATCATGTGCATCCGGTGCACGAAATATCAAATCCGGTGCATCCAGTGCACGAAATATCAAATCCTATGCATCCAGTGCACGAAATATCAAATCCATTGTAGGAAATCCAGGAAATCATAAACATGTGCAGCTAAGGCACAAAATCGACATCAATACAACGGTGTAAAAAATATATATCTCAAGTGCAATAACTATGCACAAAATACAAATACCCAGTAGGTGCAGCCATGGTGCACGAAACAATATCCTGAAACTCAATCATCAAAACCAAATCCAAGAAATATAAACATGATACTCGGATCACAAACGCAAATCGCAACAAATGACATTGAGGTACACCTCCTACAATGTCGAAAAATGTCGATGCGCCAAAACTAGCAGAGCAAGAACATCTGCTTGCCTCCTGCTCATGTCCTGGCGTCTTCTGTCTCTGGGTCCTCATTTTCTCTGTGGATTACCAATCTCGTAATCCATCGGCTTGTCGGCCCGGTCAGGTGTGCTAACGGAAACGATTCCGCTCTGGCACTCCTCAAGTCATCTCTCGGCCAACTAGTATGATCACTCATAAAGCAGAAGGTCACTGACGTCGGCCTTTGGCCCTCTGAATACACGTGGCACAACTGATCCTCAGTGGAATCTCATCGCAGCAGTGTCCTGGAAGGAACTGGCTCAAGATCTCTTCCAATCTCGCCTATGCCGAACTATACGGAGGCTGGTACACTTACCTAATCTTTTCTCATTCTCTGGACATCTGCGTTCTCATCACAGCATTTCCTTGGGAACTGGTCGTATTCCAATGCTTCTGCATACACATCCGATCTCTGATCTCAACGGGGAGTAACCACAGCTCGTTAACATTTCGCATGAACCTCCTGTTCTACTCGTCTTTATTATCGTCCACTTCGACGTCACGTCGTGCTACTGCATACTGCAAATGTTCTCGTCTATAGTCAATCCGGAATCTCTCACACGGACTCGAAATCACAAACTCGGTATCTTCATCACACTGTAGAAGATCTCTAATCGAACACGTCCTTAGGAACTAGTCCCAATCATTGGAGGAATACTCAATACTCGTCCATTCTCGATCAACTCACAACACATCTGGGTGAGGTCCTCTATCTGAAACTAGTCAGCTTACCGATCTCGCATCGGAACATCCGACGAACAACGTCATCTCTGGATCGATCTACTCTAGATCTGAGTAAGACTCACCATACTGGAAATCTTCAACTCGACTGGGCCTGTGTCGGCGCATCAAATCTGACGAATCACTTTCGTCTCTCAACTCAAGATGGACTAGCTATCTCCTGTTGCATCTCTGCCTGAAAGCTCCAGCGATCTCAGCTCGTAAGCTCTGGAAGCGACATCACATCAATCTCAGCAATAGCTAGGTCATCTGTCTGCACGGTAGACGACATCATAAACTCTGAGGTAGGCTGTACATCAACAGTCCTCTCCCAACAGCCAGCCTCTAACAATGGCCCGATCATTCGGTACAAAACCGCACACTCGTCTCCAACGAGAGGTCACAACACAACACTACATCGATACGTTCCCATGTCACCAGAAAACACGATGGTCAGTCCTCGTCCACGACGAGCTCGCCCTGACCGCATCACTAGCAGCAGCTCAAACTGTACTCAAACCATGGTGACAGGAACCTCAATCATGTATCGACGAAAAAAAATCAAAGGGATGAAATGAATCAACAGATCCAGAAAGAATACATGATCATAATGAGGAACGGAATCAGTGAGTGATCATGTAAACGAATAGAATCAAGGATCTCAAATGGATGTATAATCAAGGAAACAAAGAGAAATCACAAGTCTCAAAATATGTACATCCTAAGGTCACTTAAGTGGAGTATCGTATCGTAAATATGCCGCGGAACATACGTAAGGTACGTCACTCTACTCAAGCTACCTACTCCATCAATCAGGGTCTTCCTATGAAACGAAAGTTCGGGTCTAATATACCCTTGTTCAAGTCTAAGTTCCGTAAGGTCAAGCCTATGTAACGAAATAATTTACGCCCCAGACTCCACATAGTCAAATCTAGACTCGAACCAAGGTTAAACCTAGTGCTCTGATACCATCTTTGTCACGACCCGAAATATTATCTCGTGACCAGCACATAAATCACGCGGCGTCTAAAGGCGTAACGAAATTTAAGTAAGCTGAAACCTAGAAATCTAAACCTTTTTAAGAAATAAGAGGTGAAGCTTTGAAATAAAGGTATAATAAATCATGTTTTGTCTTTTGAAAAAAAATGAACAGCACCTCCTTCTTATATTTTGATCCAAAACTGATATACAACAATACATAGGCATCCCCAAGCAGGAGCTAGCTCTTCACCAAACGGCGGATCACAACCATGCAAGTCAGAACATATGTATACGACGCCCAACGGCGAAGATCAACACAAGTAATAAAGTAAAGCAAGACATCCAACCCACCAAGCGAACATAAAACCCATCGCTCAAGTCTCGCAACTACAAGTCTTGCTAAGTCTCACGACTTATACAAATACTAATTTTCTGATTTGATGGAGTTGACTAGATACAATAGGAATAATAATACAAGAGTGGCACGTTCCAACATGTACCACCTACCAAAAGCAAATCACCCGAAAGCAGCTATATGCCAGCGATGCCGCTACTGATCCATGCGGTCAACCTAAAAGAACTGTGGCACAACGAGGTGAGTTGCCAACTCGTGAGTAGAAAACATCATCAGATAGAAATCGAAATAAACAACGATTCCTAGGTCAACTATATCATAAAGGTAATACAATGATATCTAGGGTGACCGTATCTGCATATGTGTCAACAACATAATCAATGCCTATCAGCAAGTGGATCTCATCCAACAATAAAATCAATGCATGTATACAGGTGGATCTCGTCCAACAATATAATCAAAGCATGTATGCAGGTGGATCTCGTCCACGTGTCAACCACTGACACAACAACTCCTGCATGTAAATATCATAAAAGAATATGCAGGTAAATATGAGGATATAAATCAACGTGTGTCCCTCGCGACACAACAAAATCATGGTATCCCGAGTGTCCAATATCGACACTCGAAATATCATGAAACTCGTGTCCAGCATCGACACGTAAATCCTCATAACTCAGGCGTCGTCACCACGACTGGCCCTGATGTCATGTTCGTACATCACTCCGGTCAATATCCCCACTATAACCGCCGAGTCCAAATACTATCACCGGTAGGTACTTGCCCTGCTAGCCACGCTCATCGTCTATACCACGAACAACATATCTTGTCCCGAGGAACCGTACCGAGTCCACCATGTACCCGCAGACGGTGCCTATCCGCTTCTCGAATCGGGTATACAACACAAATCTTAGAACCGAAAAAACTCATGGTGGACGTACTGAAATATCTTATCAAGAGAAACCGGGTTTTCAAACAACACATAATTTTCGCGAAATACCCCCACGGTTCTCAAATCCATAAATCACATGAAATACATATCTCAATGCGTAAATCCATGAAAAACTGATGTATGCAACATAAAACAGCAATATGAGAATATTAAGGGAAAACCGTTCTTTTAAATGAATCCAGTTTTAAAATATATCATGTGGTTCCCAATTATCCAAAATCCAACGCAACATCATATAAAGTGAACGTGTAGCTATAGCAGGGTAAATGTGTAAGCATGTAAGTATGCAACATATAACAGAATATAAGCATATCCGTATATCTCATGCAATGTGGAACGGTGATATGAACATAGCAAGTATATCATGCAACATAGCATAGTGATGTGAGCATAGCAAGTATATCATGGAATGATGTAGCAATTCTACTGTGTAGTGATATAGCAATTATCGATGATGATGTGTGTGAGCCGGCAATCTGTGTAAGTGTAAGATAAGCATCATCGATAATGGTGTAGGTGTACTAACACAGGTATATGAAATGCAATGAGAATAATATGAATGCAGCATAATGCACATCTTGAACTAAATGCTATAAGGTATACATATCTAACATGACCGAGTCGGTGAATCTATCAATTGGCATCCAGCCTCACAACATCACGTACGGTACAATCCATCGTACGGCATCCTTAAATCATGGGTATGGATAAATCAAAAAGTAAAACTCATCGCGTACGGAAATCTATCGTACGGCAGCATTAAACAAATTAGGGATTCTATCAATCTATACAACATTGGGGGTACGGATCTAAGTCTCGTACGGCATATCACTCATTATGCACATCATTATCCATATATATATACCTATCTCTCAGGTCACATCTGGGACAATCTCGTATCAGGGGACCGGCAAGGTATCAACTATTTCTTATCAACTCGTATCCATATAACGACATATCAACCAAGTCATCATATCTCATCGTTTACTCTTTTCATCGCATCAATCTCTCACATCAAGTCATTTTACATACAAATTCTATCATATGAATCTCATGTCACGCTACTCTAAATCTCATACCTAGACCCGTGCAACTACATATTTATATATTGTGATTCGCATTCACCTTTCATATCCTTTTATATATACATGTATATATATCAATTCGAAACATCAATTCCATCATATCATGTCCAAGGGTTATGTCCCTATAGCTTTCATCCCATATCTCGATATATACTCAAGCATTTATATCACCACTAACTATCTTTTAACCACATCTATAGTTTTCAAATGTAGGTCCCTCCTACAGTATTCTATGTATATATCGGTTTCCATTCATAAATTTGCGGGGGTGCTATACGACTTCCCCCGTAGATATAAATCTACTCACCTGCTAAACTCCTCGCTTAGCCGTAGTCGATGTGTTTCGTCGTCTCGGAATCCACGCGAAGGTACCTACAATATCAACACATATCGCAATACCATCAAAATCAAAGTCCGAAAACCGATACGGCACACGGTGCGCTTATAGGTTAGAACCTATAGCCTACGCATGCAAAACCAACCAAACAACCCTCGTCGTTGATGTACAAACATCCAACAACCCAATACAATATTAAATACTAAAACCAAGAATTCAAAAATACGGAAACATGGCCCAAAAACACCTCAATGTGCTCCCAGATTTTGGTTCAGGTCAAATTAGCATATTTTGCATATCAGGTTGCTCTAGATATAAGATAAGGAAGCTGCAGAACAAAAATCACCACATTCCACCACAAAGTAGCCGCAAATTGCGGCCATATAGAATAAATCTTCGGCCAGGATAAGGGTAAATGGGCTCGGGTTTCTAGGTTAGGTTCCTAGTTGCCTACACGTCTCTCTGTGTTCGCTAAATATTTTTCAGGTCCTCCGGGTCATAGCAGATCACAAAATCCTAACACAAATCACACAAAATACGATATTAAGCACCAACTCTAAACTAAACTGAAAGTATTACCTTAAAAGACACCAAGGAATTTTCTTGAGTTGCCCAAGTCTTCAAAATCCAAACTTGTTTGGTCCCATGTGTTGAGGATGAGGTTGTGCATGTTTTTAATGAAGGAGGCATCAGGTTTTTGTGAAGGATTGAAGATGATGCTTGAGGTAGTGGAGGTTGAAGAAGAAGAAAAGATATGAAGGAATAATGGGGGAGATGCAAGAATGGAAGCCCCCCTCTCTCTCCTTCCCTCACTCTCTCTTATTCTTACTCTCTCACAAACAAATATCCCTTTTGTTTCTTTCACAAATATCTCATGGCATAAATCTTTATTCCATTCACACTCAAACTCTATATTTCCATTGCTTTCTCTTTACTTTTCCTTTATATTTCCTTTCTCATTCTCTATCTCACAAGTCACAAAACTCAAAAACCAACATGCACATGACACAGTGCACAAGTCACGAAAAAATGTAAAAAAACGGATTGTACCAAAAATTCGATAAATATCATTAAAATAACTAAATCATTTTATTCTTCGATAAATTCCCAAATATTGATATACACTTATACCACTTTACGAAAATCCCAAATTTCGCAAATCGGGTAGTTTTCACGAAGTATATTATTTTAATATTAAATTTCCAAAAATAATATTTTATATTTCTGAAATGTTACAGTTTGAAACTGGTGCATAATTTCGGATATTCAAAACCAAATATTTGCCGTCCGGCAAAAACCCAGGTGATTTCCTCAAATATCACCAATTACAATGAATTCCGATATAATGAAAATATAATTACCTAATTCCCAATATTTTACTCCCACTCATCATCTGTAATACCCATACAGATGTGAGAATCAAACCTGGTAAATACATACCCTGAAGTAAGGATCTAATTGGAAAATCAGTTTTCAAATAACAACGCGTGATGGAACTGAAACATGTAAATGTTTCGAAGGGGTAGCCGGATATTCCTAGTAATGCCTCTTCCATTATCCAAATTCATGATTGTAACCGTATATTTTCTTGACATCTCTCCAAATCCCTTTATTTGTCTTTACTCATTACCTTCTGTATACCACCCTTAGGCTAAATGGTTTTCTTTCTTCCCTACCGTTCGGCACCAGCCTATGGTTTGAAAGAAGACTATCCAATAAGCGTAATAGGTGTACTCTCCTAATCCTAGAAGCCCTCGTAATCTGAGAGAAGGTAAAAATTAAAGACAACTGAATAATCCTTATTCTATTTCTCCTGAACCAGAATCCATTCTCGAACTGGAACAAGTTCCTTCGAGTTCGTATGTAACGATACGATGGATTATCCAATAATTGTGGATTTTCGTAGTGATACGGGGTGTTCTGGAGAAATGCAAATGTGAAGTAGGAGTGGTGATGAAATACGTGGTTTGGTCGTGAATGATAGCAGTCGGAATTTACTTTGCCCTCTTTCTAATCCTTTTATCTGTCTTTACTTATTACCTCCTGTACACCACACTCAGGCTAGTTGGTTTTCTTTTTTCCCTACCTTTCGGCACCTGCCTATGGTTTAGAAGAAGACTAATCCAATAAGCACAATAGGTGTACCCTCTTCTAATCCTAGGAGCCATCACAATCTGAGAGAAGGTAAAAGGAAAAGACAACTGAATAGTCCTATTCAATTTCTCCAGAACCGGAACCATCCTCGAATTTGAAACAAGTTTCTTCGAGTTCGTATATAACTATACGATGGTCATATCCGATAAATATGGATCTTCGTAGTGATACGGAATGTTCCGGAGAAATACAAAGGGTAAAAGTACAAGTGGCAATGAAGTATGCAACTTTGACAATTCAAAGGCCAGTGTTTTAAGAAGGTCCGGTTAACTTGGTTCATGAGTTCTAGTCTAGGGTCGGGCCATGGTCGCTGCCAAAGAGAGAGATAAAAGAAACGCTCAGCGCGCACTCTAACCTAGATCAGAATGGTTAATCACTTTATCTAATCAGGATGTCTCCCACTGTATCATCAAATTCTCCTCCAAACCTGAAAGAAGAATTAGTCGATATTACCTAAAATCACCCGAAGAGTAAACCAACTCATCAGTGGGTATCGGGATCCAACTATCATCGCATGATAACCTGATAGAATCCACTCACGTTATCACACTCCAGAAGGTATGCTCATGTCTGGCAAGTTTCATGTATGTTTGAAACTCCCGATGTGATTTTTACCCCATGCTCTTATGACCTTGACGAAGGCCAACATATCATAAGTCACATGTCAAGTTCTACCCATCATTGTCTGGGTTAATTTGAACCCACTCGTACATACCCTTGACGAAGGCCAAAATGGTAGTACGACTGTCCCAAATCAATGCATCTATCTATGCAACAGAAAGGTAACAAGCAGCTACCATGCACTATACCTTGGCGAAGGCCAACAAACATAGCATGAATACTAAGTGCTACCCGTCTGAAATGACGGATGGCTACGAATGGTTTTTGGCGAAAAACCTTTAACTTAATGAACTTGATATCATTGAAGGAACCGGATAGCTTTCTACAAATATATAGTGGCGAAAACCTTCGCTAAAGATGTCACTCCTGGTGAAGGGATCTCGAATCTTTCCTCGTAGAATGAGATGCAGGATATTCCCACTGAATACCACGATGCAAAGCAAAAGGTAATCGACTATAGTGAAGTTATTATCTTGACGCAAACTTCTGCCCAAGGGATCACTCCCGATGAAGGGATCCCGGCCCTTGCCTCGTCGAATGAGGTGCTGGATATTCATAACCGAATACCACTGTGCAAAACAAAAGAAAAACATCTTTATAATAACAGCTTTTGAAAATTGTTCTAACAACATCGAATAGGTCTGTTTTCCTTGCATTGATCTGAATCAATGCAGTTCCATCAACTAATCACACCACAAAAGAACGAAAATATGATGTACGTATATGCCATTCGCATTCGTCAATGGGTCCCGTCATCACTCGTTAGGTTACATAACTAACGACAGAGCGGGGACTGGACTAGCGCGAGTGTAAAACATATACAACATCTACTAGTATATATATAGCAATATATAATAATCGCTCCAGGTATGATAAATGCAACATCACAGACAAGCGATAAGCATCACAGAACAATACAGATAATCTGGGAGCCCCGGATTTCCTTTGAACCGTAAGTGAAACCCGACGTTCCCCTGGTCGTGTGGATAGCCTATGCAATAAAAACCTAGACCCCTACGAGAGCGCGGCAGATTACCCGCCAAAACCAGAAGCGAGGCAGCCCCCTTCAGCAAAATGAATAGGTCACCCAGCACTTCACGGAATCCGATAACTTGAGCACTCCTCCTTGGGTCAACCTGTACCCCCTACGAGTTCGGCGAATAGCCCGCCAATTCTTGAGTGAGTCCCCCTCCTTCTCAACGCCATAAGATGCGGACCCGTTGCCCTCTAGAACCCGGCTATCCGTACACTCTACCGCAGGGTAATCCTAGTACAGAAAGAAAATATGTACAACGGTGACATCGACCTCAACCCGGTCGTGCCCCAAAAGAATAATATACAAATAGATAGTGACGGCAGTCCACAAGTAGGACGCTTGCCCCGCGATATCAAATGTACAAGTAAAACTAAACTGTACTAACATTGTACCCAAGCTATCCACCACAACGAATCCGCAACAACACAGCACAACAAAGAACATCAACGTGAATGTCATTTTCGCATATCCATCTAAAAGAACTATAGCAATTAGACAAGTTGTACTGCTCTAATGACATTCACGGTCGCAGATAGAAATGTAAGTACTGTAAACTTTAAACAATGTTAGAAATATCGAGTTCGAAATAACCCCGAATAGCCCCAAACTACTAGATAAAACCATATCAAAACTGGGCTAAACTAGCAATACCACTGAACCAACATTCCAGAGACCAGACCAGACCCAAAATACGAAACCCAAACTCCCAGACAGGGCCGGCCGGCTCAGTTTTTTTGGCAATGTGCTCGGCCAAAAACAGGTGGAATTGGCTCGTATTTGGAGTGCAGTCTATTGGTCACCTAAGTAGTCTTCTGCAGTTGCTAAAATAATTTTTGAAGACCATATAAAATTTGACAAAAACTGGAATGTGCAGGGTATTGATTTGGAGTTGTTTTGGTTTCGATACTTTAACAACGTCTAAACCAACTAGTATGCGGTTAATGGATTGGCTCTGATACCATGTAAGGCTACGCCAGCGCCCTGGCCATCAATCCGTGGCCAAATATGGAACAAAAACTTTTAAAACCCGGCGCTAACGGTGTTAGTTATATGTATGCCCTAGAGGCCATTACTGTACATAGGATGTATATTGTAGTGGATGCTGGGACATATATAGGGAGGACTTTCTTGCTCGACATGATAGTATGCTATCTGGTTGCTCTTTACCTTAACGTGTATACTGATTGTCTCTCTGTTACATGTTGGTAAAGCCCTTAGGATCTGTACTTGACTACCTGGACTATGATGCGGATCATACTAGTGGGGACATGGTAGTCCATAAGTACATCCTTCAAAGTCCCTAGTCGTGGGTGTATCGAGACGGGGCATCGATATACCAGAGTAGACTAGCGTATACCTTCTCGACCCATACAGATGGGCGATGGATGATCCCATATCCATTGGTGTTTGACATCAGAGAGGATATACGGGTGCTCAGTAGAGACTGGGTACACTGGACGGACTCGCCGAGAACTCCCAGATGGTATTATACCTCACGTCAGATGGCAGTTCTCTGGTGACACTGGTACAGAGTAGTCTGTTGACCCGAGATCGTCATAGAGTCTTGTGTGGTTCCCACTGTGCTTTGATTTCCATCTTACCACGTCTAAGAGGGCGTGCAAAACGATGGTTTTTGGGTACAGTCCCGAGTCACATGGAGGCAATGAGCGATAGGAGGGGATTCGTCTCTCCCGGTATAGGGAGTTGATGTTGCGCTGTGTTCGATTGGCTATAACAGGAAATCCCTGGCCAGGGTTGCTGAGATTTACTGGTAAGTGTTACCAGTAGTTTCTCGAATTGCTATAGACCTCATATCGACACGACTTATCAAGCTATTGGGGTCTGACGTTTACCACCCCTAGGCGAGATATGCGACATATCAGATGATCAGACCGGACTGTACGGTAGTGTTACTGGTTGGATTCACTGGAGTGTGAGCGGGCTTGCTCGTCGATCTTCAGATCGCTCAATACCCTGGTGGCCGTTACGTTTAGCAGACCTCTTGCGGCTTATGGGTGCTTGATATGATCATCACCTGCTGCCGGCGTATTGACGAGTCTTTAGAGTCCTACACAGAGGTTTCCTGGTTCAAGCGAAACGAAATAGGAGCGCATATGAGATATGTGCGGGACCGAGAATAATACGTGTATGTGATACCGTATTCCATTCTCGCGATGAATGTGTCGAATGGTTGTATGCGATATAACCTAGTTATCGAATCAAGGATTGATTCGATAAGCCGATACATTGTATACTAGTCGGTTGTGTGCGACATGACCGGATCATTGAATCAAGTGTTGATTTAATTATTCAATGCATAATTATATATTTGATATATTACTTTTCATTAACTAGTATCGGTTCATTTTAAATGGATTTTCTCACTCGGATGTGCGCATTATATATGTGATATGATTTTTGTGCACATGCTTGTATCATGTTTGATGATACATGCTAACTTGATTAGGTGTATGATTAAACCATGGTTAGTTAATGGTTAGGGTTTCATTTGATTTATTTATGCCTTTATTTATTTTGTTTTGACAAAAAGAAAAAGGGGAATGAAAACAAAAGGGTTGCTTTCAAAGATGAAGCTTGTTGAAGCTTCATGAAGGTTTGACCAAAGTGACCATTTTGTCTTCATATCTAAACCTAACCATTCACTAACCCTAGTTCATTCTCTACACCTAACCATGGTTTGCTTATGATAAGGATTGATTTTCTTTTCATTTTGAATTATTCTTATCATAACAATTATCATCATCTTCTTCTTCTTCTTGAAGATGAAAGCTTACTTCATCAATGGTGATTTGAGCATAAGAGTGAGAAATCCAAATCTAAAGTGAACCCACCTCCTATTTCTTCATCCTCTACCTCTTGCCAAGTAGTAGAGTGTGTTTCCTTCACAAGTTTCATCACTTGGTGAAGTGGGAGCTTGATCTAGTGATGCCTCGACGTAGATCATCTTCGGCACGAAGCCGACGACCTTGCCCGCTCTTTCTCCGATGAAGCCGACGCTAGAGCCCGGATTTTGATTTGGACAGCGGAGATGACTTCATCACGGAGCCGTGGAGGTGGATGACCGGATCTACAAAGGTTGTATTTCCGTATTCTTATAGTTAAGTGTTAACTAGTTTACTTTTCGCCTAGAAATCTAGCCAACGATCTGTTCTAGGGTTTCTCGGCACCGTTTAAATTTGAAATTGGCATGGTTGATGCAAAGTGAGACCTCATTAGGGTGCCTAGGAACCCTACAGTGGTATCAGAGCCTAGCTAGAGCCTTAGGCGAAGTCTAGACGCAATTTGAAGTCCGATCGAACCAAAACTCGAACCCGGATCATGCTCTCTGGACAATTTCTAAAATCTGGTCTTTTTCAAAATTAAAAATATGCAAAGAACACATCACAAACATCTAAGAGTTACTATGAAATTCGACAGTCAAATTCCACTAAGGAGCCGCAGATCCGCGGCATGAGCAAAGCTCATGCGGCGGTTCTGCTGCTGTACGGCCACATTATTTAAAGTTGTTTGCACAGTAATTCTTAGTTTCCTGTGGTGCTTTTCCTGGGAATTTTTAATATTTTTTCTACAGTTTAGTTTTCTGGGTTTGTTTTGGGAGTTCGTATATTTGATCGGATTATCAAACTGTGTCTATGTGGCTTTCCGGATAAATTTTAGAATATGTTAAAAAGTTCGACCGGATATAAATACCCAATTTTTCCCCTGTCGGGAAATTTCCAAGTGTTGGATTTTTCCGTAGTTTAACGACGTTCTAAGTAGTGCAAGTAACGCGATGGTCCCTCTAGAAAACAACAAACCTTAACTCGATTATGTGACCGTCTTGAACTGCCCTTTGAACCTTCGGGTTTGGGGCAGTACGGCGTGCCACATGTGAGGCGTTGGCTTGACCCTTCTACGGCTGGACCGTTGGTACTGAGGCACGAACTGAATGTTTTTAGACTTGTTTCATGTGTTGATCTGTATCGGGAAAACTTGGGTGTTTGAATGTTCAATCGGAAAGTTTAACATTTTCCAATTATCCGGAATGTGATACAATACTTGGAATTCGCAAATAGTTATGTGATAACTGAATGAATGTTATAAACATAGCACTTTAGTCTCACTTGATCGGTTGCCACGGAATTTTGATGTGATCAAAAGTCCGTCGCAATCACGTAGCGTACGCGGATACTCGCCGGGTAAACTTAATAGACAGCTACACCCCATAGCCCCGACCAAGTGACTGTAGGAGAACCCCGTCGCCGAAAGCATCCGTTCGGGTGCTCGCGGTGGCGGTGTTCCGCCTTGGTGCACTTCGTCGACGGCGTCGGGGGTGCGGCCGCCTACTGAAGTTTGCGACGAGCATTCGATCAGGATGTCGGGAATCTTGTTGAATTGCCCGACTTGATATTGAAAAGAGTTTTCGATTTTGAGACTAAAATGCGGGGTTTATAATTGTTAGGCATGCGATGTCTAAGTAATTCATTTGGTCAGGCATGCGATGTCTGAGGTGGTTGCGGATTCTAACTGTTGTAGTTTTACACTTTCTTTTCTGTGACCGTAAGTGTAATATGTGATATCGCCGGTTTCGTTGCTATATGCCAACGACAATTGGGATGCGCATATTTACTTACGTTGATGACATGTGATGTTATGTGTTGCTGGATATGTTATATTGGATCGTCGTGTTTGAATAGCCGGGGGTTTTTATGTGAGATGAGTCTTTTTCATTTTCATTCATGTAAAAACTTGTATGTAATATTCTTTTTGTGGGGCGCTTCCAGGTTGCGGAAGTTGTCACCGTTGTTGTATATTATTTACTTTTCCGCACTAGGATAGACCCAAGGAGGAGGGCACAAGTAACCGGGTTCTGGAGTCCAGTGGGAGACCAACTCGAGGAGTCGAGTCCGGGTCTCCTAACTCCAGAATTGGTAGGGTTGCTTGCCGCTCTCGTAGGGGTCTAGGGGTGTGGGTTTGGCTATTCATCACGACCGTGGAATCCGTGTTTTATACTGGCTCGTATTGAAAACACGGACGTCCTAGTATATCCAATATTTCATATGTTTCTTCTGCTACGATATCTGTGATGTGATCATATGCTGTTCTGTGATAGATACAGTATATAGTATATATGATATATTATATAGACGTTACTTATGTTTTACACCCGTACTAGCCCTGCCCTGCTCTGCCGTTAGTTACCTAACCTAACGGTGCACGAGGGGACATCGAGGCGAATGCAGATGGCATAAGTGTACGTCGTATTTATCTGTAATGATTAGGTACTTAAATGATGGGACTTCATTAATGTGATTAATGAAATAAAAGAAACCTAAGATGTTGTAGAATTGAATTTCAAAATAAAACAGGTAGCTACAGTTCTTGCTTTGCACAGCGGTATATATGATATATCCTGCACCTTATTCGATGAGGAAAGGACCGAGATCCCTTCACCGGGAGTGACTCCTTTAGCAATAACTGGCAGATGCTACACACTCGGTTTGTCTTTCGATTGCTTTTAAGTGTTTTTGCTTTGCACAGTGATATATATGATATATCCCGCACCTCATTCGACGAGGAAAGGACCAACGATCCCTTCACCGGGAGTGACTCCTTTAGCAAAACTAGAAAAGCCTCAAAGACACTCCATTTCAAAATTCATTCGATCCTACAACGATATCAAGTTCATTACGCAATAGGTTTTCAGAAAAACCTGTCGTAGCCCTCCGTCATTTCAGATAAATCCTGCTTAATATTCGTGCTGCGTTTGTTGACCTTGTCAAGGCGCAGTGTGCGGTAGCTAACCAGTATTTATCTGCTTATGCATATGATGCAGATTGGGTTAGGGTAGTCGTGCGGCCTTGTTGACCTTGTCAAGGGTCGTGCGGGTGGGTTTGATTCAATCAAGAAATGACGGGTTGAACTTGACTTGCGGTCTATGGTTTGTTGACCTTGTCAAGGTCATAGATCGTTCGGGGCAAAATATTATCGGGAATTTCAAGTGTTGAAATTTGCAATGAGATTGCATACCTTCTATGAGATAGTTGGATCCCGATACCCGCTGCGAGTAAGAGTTACTCCTGGGAGAGTTTTATACATTACAATTAGCCGATCAAGTAGGTGTCTAGAAAGGTGTTAACGAGGTTACGCCTCTGGGAAAACGAGGTTTACATTAATTAGGTTCGAGCGAAAGCACGGGGGACCTCCCTCAAAGTACCGACACTGGCCTGGCTGAAAGATTGGCGAACTTGTAGTGTGTAATTAATCCCGGCTAGTCTTTTCTTTTTAGGTTTGAAGGAAGATTTGATAAAAAGCAGTGGGAGCCATCCTGATTAGATAAAATAATAACCAATCTATTCTTGCAAGAGCGCACGCTGAGTGTTTTCTTCTCTCTCTCTCCAGATAGCGACCATATCACGCCTTAATCAAGATAATAATACGGATATTTGACCGAACCCGCTTGTTATACTGAGCTGGGGAACGTTGGTCCCGCTCCAACTTATAATTGTTATAAGACCGAGAAGGAAATTGGGGATTACCAGAATTCCCGAGCCGCCCAAACGAAGAGAGTGCATGCTGATGCATCATCTTCGGGTGTGTTCATTACAAAGAACTGTTTCTCTGTATCCTCTACGTCCTGGGTATGTGATACCAGATCAGGATCCCAGATATGTAATATGTTACATAGGGCTACAGAAAGGTAGAGAACTGAGAACGGGTGATAAGTTTCATAAGGCAGAAAACGGGGCAAGTTTGCAGCCAAGTCTGTTGGTCACTGTCATCCTGTATTACCAATACATTGATTCTGAATGAATGTTGTTAGATACCGAACCTGATATACAAAATCATATCAGTCTCTTTACTAGTAAAGAAATGATAAAATTTTGTATTGTTGGATAATGTTTTGAACATTTCCTATATCAAAAGTTGATCGGTTCAGGCACGTTATCTAAAAGCATTAATGTTCTAAATCAAACTACAGTTCTTAGTATATGGAACACGCATAAGAGGAAGAGTTCAGAAATGAACGGATCCTTCTTAAGGTATTGTAGACTAGGTCAGATCAATGCGACCCGACTGGCTACAGTTACATAAAGATGCATATTTAAATTAGTTTGAATTTACATCTTATGAAACTTGCCAGTCATGTCACAGAGATAAGATGACCATAGCTCCGTTTACTGGAAACAGAGAAAGAGTTAGTAAACTCTTGGGATGATACATGTTGATGTATGAAGGTCCCCTGTCTACACATACCAGGACTGGTTCTTTATACTTCATTATATTCTCTGATAATCTTTCGAGATTCAGACCTATGTTCCTGTTGAAACATGAGTCCGAACCTTTTAAGATATTCACAGAATATAAGTTAGAAGTAGAGAACCACAATACGGGTATAAGTATTATATCCTATGATGAGATCAAGGAGGAGAATACTTGTGCATGGAATTCCTGGACTATTCTAAAGGAGAATAAGATTCTCTCTCAGCATTACTCCTCCGCATACACCATTGCACGATGGTATATCGGGGTGGAGCAATCACACCCTATATGATAAGGTGTGCTCTATGATGAGTACTACTGAGTTACCTATTTCCTTTTTGGGAGTTATGCACTTGAGAAGATGCATACCTATTGAATAGGGTTCCAATCAAATCAGTTGCCTACCATTTCATATCTGATATGGAAAGGGAAGAGCCCATGTCTTAAGCAAGTTAAGATTTGGGGTTGACCGGCCTATGTCTGAAAGCAAAATCCGGACAAGCTCGAGGCAAGATCTGTTATGTACAACTGGAAAGGTTCTAGCTATACAAACAACAGCAGATGATTTGGTAGAACCGAAGGATTCAATAGTTACCAACGAATCTCAGCCTCTCCGCCGATCTAGTAGGGTTCCTCACCCACCTGAGAGATACTTCGGTTTCTCTATGACAGTGGGAGCGAGGATTGCATCATGAGATGATGACCTAACTAGCTTCGAGCTGGCCATCGAGAGTAAGACTCTGTAAGAATGGCTGGATGTTTATCGATCTGAGATGGAATCCATGTACACCAACAAAGTATGGACTTTGGTTGCTATATCTGAAGGGTTAAATCCCCATCAGGAGCAAGTATATCTTGAGAAGATTACTTGGTGTAGATGGAAAGGTTGAGACTTTCAAAGCTAGACTTATTAAAGGTTTGCATCATTGACCAGGTGTGGATTATGTTGAAACCTTTTCTAAGGATCTATGCTTAAGTCCATCCAGATCCTACTTACCACGGCTACATACCATGACTACGATATCTGGTAGTTGGGTGTCATGACAGCTTTTCTAAATGATGTTTTAGAAGAGGGAGTCTATAAGTACACAGCCAGAGGGCCTCGTAGACAGTGGGAGCAGCGGAAACGTATGCAAGATGCTTTATAGGATAAAGCAGGCATCGCGGAGTTGGAACGTCTGTTTTGATGAAGTAGTCAAAGAGTTTGACATCATCAAAATGGTAGATGAACCTTGTATAAACAAAAAGGTAGTAGGGAGTATGGTGACGATCCTCGTAGAGTACGTGGATGACATACTCTTGATAGGGAAGTAGTTTCCTATGCTACGCTCGATCAATCTCCGATTATCATAAAGATTCTCCATATAGGATCAAAGTGATACCTACTAAATCCTGGATTTTGGATCTATGAGATAGATCTAATTGGATGTTAGGAACCTCACTAGAAGTAGTGAGATGGTATCAATTGATTCTAGGGAGAATCACTGGAAAGGTTCCAGGGTGATAAAGACGATTGAATGTCAGTCACAGGCATTGTCTTTACCCTCAGTAAAGGGACGGTATGTTGAAAGAGTTCCAAGCTAGATACCGTGACATACTAGACGATAAAGGCTTGATACATCGCTATTTAAGATGCTACCAAAGAGGCTGTTTGGGTATATATTGGTTCATAAGATGAACCATGTTCCTTCCATTGTGTGACAATGGAGTTGTGGCTTATGCCAAGGAACGCAGGTCCCATCAGTGATCCAGACATATTCTGAGGCAATATCACTTGATCATGGAGATGGTTGATCTCTAAGGGATCGAGGTTAGGAGAGTAGACTCAGAGGACAACACAGCGGATCCACTCACAAAGGCCTGTTCCCAGAGAGAGATTTTTATGGGATGGTTGAGTATGAGATACTACAACCACTGCTACAGATGGCCCTAGTGCAAGTGGGAGATTGTTAGTTATATGTATGCCCTAGAGGCCATTACTGTACATTGGATGTATATTGTAGTGGATGCTGGGACATATATAGGGAGGACTTTCTTGCTCGACATGATAGTATGCTATCTGGTTGCTCTTTACCTTAACGTGTATACTGATTGTCTCTCTGTTACATGTTGGTAAAGCCCTTAGGATCTGTACTTGACTACCTGGACTATGATGCGGATCATACTAGTAGGGACATGGTAGTCCATAAGTACATCCTTCAAAGTCCCTAGTCGTGGGTGTATCGAGACGGGGCATCGATATACCAGAGTAGACTAGCGTATACCTTCTCGACCCATACAGATGGGCGATGGATGATCCCATATCCATTGGTGTTTGACATCAGAGATGATATACGGGTGCTCAGTAGAGACTGGGTACACTGGACGGACTCGCCGAGAACTCCCAGATGGTATTATACCTCACGTCAGATGGCAGTTCTCTGGTGACACTGGTATAGAGTAGTCTGTTGACCCGAGATCGTCATAGAGTCTTGTGTGGTTCCCACTGTGCTTTGATTTCCATCTTACCACGTCCAAGAGGGCGTGCAAAACGGTGGTTTTTGGGTACAGTCCCGAGTCACATGGAGGCAATGAGCGATAGGAGGGGATTCGTCTCTCCCGGTATAGGGAGTTGATGTTGCGCTGTGTTCGATTGGCTATAACAGGAAATCCCTGGCCAGGGTTGCTGAGATTTACTGGTAAGTGTTACCAGTAGTTTCTCGAATTGTTATAGACCTCATATCGACACGACTTATCAAGCTATTGGGGTCTGACGTTTACCACCCCTAGGCGAGATATGCGACATATCAGATGATCAGACCGGACTGTACGGTAGTGTTACTGGTTGGATTCACTGGAGTGTGAGCGTGCTTGCTCGTCGATCTTCAGATCACTCAATACCCGGGTGGCCGTTACGTTTAGCAGACCGCTTGCGGCTTGTGGGTGCTTGATATGATCATCACCTGCTGCCGGCGTATTGACGAGTCTTTAGAGTCCTATACAGAGGTTTCCTGGTTCAAGCGAAACGAAATAGGAGCGCATATGAGATATGTGCGGGACCAAGAATAATACATGTATGTGATACCGTATTCCATTCTCGCGATGAATGTGTCGAATGGTTGTATGCGATATAACCTAGTTATCGAATCAAGGATTGATTCGATAAGCCGATACATTGTATACTAGTCGGTTGTGTGCGACATGACCGGATCATTGAATCAAGTGTTGATTTAATTATTTAATGCATAATTATATATTTGATATATTACTTTGCATTAACTAGTATCGGTTCATTTTAAATGGATTTTCTCACTCGGATGTGCGCATTATATATGTGATATGATTTTTGTGCACATGCTTGTATCATGTTTCATGATACATGCTAACTTGATTAGGTGTATGATTAAACCATGGTTAGTTAATGGTTAGGGTTTCATTTGATTTATTTATGCCTTTATTTATTTTGTTTTGACAAAAAGAAAAAGGAGAATGAAAACAAAAGGGTTGCTTTCAAAGATGAAGCTTGTTGAAGCTTCATGAAGGTTTGACCAAAGTGACCATTTTGTCTTCATATCTAAACCTAACCATTCACTAACCCTAGTTCATTCTCTACACCTAACCATGGTTTGCTTATGATAAGGATTGATTTTCTTTTCATTTTGAATTATTCTTATCATAACAATTATCATCATCTTCTTCTTCTTCTTGAAGATGAAAGCTTACTTCATCAATGGTGATTTGAGCATAAGAGTGAGAAATCCAAATCTAAAGTGAACCCACCTCCTATTTCTTCATCCTCTACCTCTTGCCAAGTAGTAGAGTGTGTTTCCTTCACAAGTTTCATCACTTGGTGAAGTGGGAGCTTGATCTAGTGATGCCTCGACGTAGATCATCTTCGGCACGAAGCCGACGACCTTGCCCGCTCTTTCTCCGATGAAGCCGACGCTAGAGCCTGGATTTTGATTTGGACAGCGGAGATGACTTCATCACGGAGCCGTGGAGGTGGATGACCGGATCTACAAAGGTTGTATTTCCGTATTCTTATAGTTAAGTGTTAACTAGTTTACTTTTCGCCTAGAAATCTAGCCAACGATCCGTTCTAGGGTTTCTCGGCACCGTTTAAATTTGAAATTGGCATGGTTGATGCCAAGTGAGACCTCATTAGGGTGCCTAGGAACCCTACAAACGGAACCCTAAACGACGGATCGTATCATTAACCCTATACTAGTTCTATATAAAGGAGTTTAAGAGATTATACCGATCGATCCGTGCCCTTCGGTCTTCAATCTCTGTACTTAGCTTGTTGCGACTGCCTCAATCATGTTCACTCTCTGGTCTCTCTTGTCGAAGAGGATCCACGTCAAGAATTAGTAATACGGGCTCCCGCTTCAAAAACCGAAGCAACTCGAGCATCCATTTTGCTAGCCTAGATACCCAAGGTGAAGTAGAGAGAGTATGTGATCATTTTGTCTCAAAACACCCAATGATTCTCAACACATGAGATGGAATGGGTGGAGGTGAAGAAGAAGCCATAGGTGAAGCAAGTGTGTGTTGGATATATGTATGCCCTAGAGGCCATTATATGATAGTGGATGTATCTGTACATGTATATATATATATATATTCAGTGTACATTCTTGCTCGACATGATAGTATGCTATCTGGTTCTACTTTATCTGACATGTTGATTTGATCATGCTTTTATTCATTCATACATGCTGATAAAGCCCTGAAGATATCGGCTTGACTGCAGTGATTATGATAGAGATCATCCTAGTGGGACATCTGTAGTTTATAAGCATATCCTGAAATGTCCCTAGTCGGAGGTGTATCGAGACGAGGCATCGATATACCAGAGTAGACTAGCGTATATGATACTAGACCCATGTGATGGGCAATGGATGTTCCCACATTCATCGATGTTTGACATCAAGATCATATACGGGTGCTCAGTGGTGACTGGGTACACTGGACGGACTCACCGAGAACTCCTATATGGAATTATATCTATCGTCGGATAGCAGTTCTCAGGTGACACTGGTACAGGTTAGTCTGTAGACCCGAGATCATCATAGAGTCTTGTGTGCTCTCCCACTGTACTTTGATTACCACCCTACCACGGCTCTACTGAGTCGTGCAAACAGGTGGCCGTTGGGTACAGTCCCGAGACACACGAAGGCGATGAGCGATAGGAGGGGTTTCGTCTCTCCCGGTATTGGGAGTCGATGCTGTGCTGTGCTCGACTGGTTATATCAGTAAGTCCCTGGCCAGGGCTGATGAGATTTACTGATAAGTGTTATCAGTAGTTTCTCGATCTGTTATAGACCATTCACTGGCACGACTTATTGAGTTATTGGGGTCGACGTTACCATCCCCAGACACGATATGCAGCATATCTGGCGAAGAGACCGGACTGTACGGTAGTGTTGCAGGTTAGCTTGACGGGAGTTGTAGCAGGTTCGCTTGTTTTCTTCTGATCGCTCAATACCCGGGTGGCCGTTACGTTTAGCTGACCGCTTGCGGCTGGGGGGTGCTTGATATGATCATCACCCACTGCCGGCGTATTGACGAGTCTTAGAGTCCCACAAAGGAGTTGCCTAGTCCAGGCGAAAAGTTGTGGTGCGCATATGCGATATGCGCATGGACCCGGTTAAAATGCGTGTATAAGATACCGTATATTGATTGGGTGGCTTGCTTTTGGTCGGGTCGTATGTGATATGACCGGGTTGATAAATCAAGTGTTGATTTATCATTTAACCATTAGCTTCTCACTAGAAATCCTATCTTGTTTCTTTTGGATGCATGCATGCATGCATGCATTCATTATTGATCATGCACATATGGATGTGCATGCACACATACATACATACATCATTATATCATGGTTGTTTATACATAGAGAATGGTGGAAATATAAGACTCACACCATGGGTTTTTATATGGATTATTATTGCATTTGTGTTAAAACAAAAGGAAAAAGAAAAGGGTAATTCATAGAATGTTTCTACACTCTTCTTCATCTTACCATGCTCACCTACTTATTAACCCTTGGTTATTTTTCCTTTGGTGTTTTAAACTCAAAGTCAATAATATCTTTATCATTAACCATGGTTTGCAATGAGAAGTGGAAATATATATACTTATATTTTTCATTTTCTCATAAGGTTTTCATCTTCTCTTCTTCTTAAAAATAGCCATCATCTTCTTCAACCTTGATCTCTTGCTCTCTAGACTTTTCAAGTGAGCAAAATACTCAAAAAGATAGGATTTTGAAATGAGAAAGAGAACCACAACACTATTCTACACAAGTCTAGCCCACTTGTTTAGAGTGTTAGCTTCATTTCATCTTCTTGTTAAAGTGAAGTTGATAGTTTGGACAAAGGAGCTTCGGGTGGATCGTCGTGGACGTTAGAGGACTTCAAGCGAACCATTTTCAAACTCTCAAGTGGCCAAGGAGTCTACTAAAGGGAGCTACAAAGGTTGTACTCTCAAAACCCTAGCCTTTGTAACATATGATGTTAGTTAAAGTTTATGAAACCCTAATTTTCTAGGATAGATCCTTTGTATGCTTACTTAGCACCACCAAAATTTGATCTTTGTGACATGTGATGCTTCCAAACCTCTGCTAGGGTGCTAGGTAAACCTAACATTGGTATCAGAGCCGACCTAGAACATTAGGCGATACATTAGCGAAGTAAAAACTCTGATCGGATCAAAATACGGAATTACGGGACACTCTCTGGATATTTTTTAAAACCTGGTTATTTTCAGAATTAAAAATCCTTAAAAAATTCAGCAGGTAAATATAAGCATAACTGTAAAATACGAGCCCATGAACAGTTAATCCCACCGCGGAAACGCGGCCAAAGCTTGCTTGGGCCGCGGTTCCGCGGCCGTACAGGTGAGTCAGTACATGTTTTTTTATACAGTAATGCTTATAATTGCTTGAATATATTTTTGGGTATTTTTAATCTGAATTTATTACTGTTAGTTCTGGAGATTGTTTTGTGTTCAATGATTCGATCGGAATTTTAACTTCTTGTCTTTCCGTATAACTAGAAAGTATTGTATTGTTCGAACGAGTGTCGTTTGCTCACTTTTCACGGGGTTTAAATCTTTCGGATATATGTGCAAGTTTTGTGGTGGACCCTCTAGAAGACAACAAACCTTAACTCGATTATGCGACCGTCTTGAACTGCCCTTTGAACCTTAGGGTTTGGGGCAGTACGGTGTGCCACATGTGAGGCGTTGGCTTGACCCTTCTACGGCTGGACCGCTACTACTGTGTCACACTCCGGATTTTTTGAACTTCGCTCAAGTGTTGAGCTTTAGGGAATTTTGGGTATTTGAACATTCGGTCGAAAATTTTAATACTGTCTATTTATCTGGAATGTGATATAATATGTGGAATTCATATAGTTTAGGCATGAAATACGAAGTATGTGATATTTCGCATTTATGATGTCTAAAGAGAATGTGGATTCCAAATATTGTAGTTTTACACTTTCTTTTCTATGACCATAAGTGTAGTATGTTCGATATCGCCGGTTTCGTTGCTATACATCAACGACAATTGGGGTACGCATACTTACTTACGTTGATGATATATGATATTATGTGTTGCTGAGATATGATGTGCAGGATTGTCGCGATCGAATAGCCGGGGGTTTTTATGTGAGATGAGAGTTTTATATTTTCATTCATGTAAATTCAAATGTAATGTAATATTCTTTTATTTGGGGCACTTCTGGGTTGAGGTTGATGTCACCAGTGGTGTATATTATTTACTTTTCAGCATTAGGATAGACCCAAGGAGGGGAGCACAAGTGACCGGGTTCTGGGGTTCAGTGGGAGGCCGTCTCGAGGAGTCGAGACCGGGTCTCCTAAACTCCAGGATTGGTAGGGTCGCTTGCCGCTCTCGTAGGGGTCTAGGGGTGTGGGCTTGGCTATTCATCGCGACTGTGGAATCCGTATTTTCTATTGTTGGCTAAAATACTGAATACGGCCGTCCTAGTATATCCAACATTATATATATGTTTCTGCTGCCTGTGTTCTGAGATATCTGAGAAGAATGACATATTATATATATGATATATAGTAGACGTTGCTTATGTTTTACACCCGTGCTAGTCCCGTCCCGGTATGCCGTTAGTTAAGTAACCTAACGGTGCATAACGGAATATTGCGGCGAATGCGGATGGCATAAGCGTACGTGTTATTTTCGTTTCTTTTCTGTGATTGGCTTAAGAACTTAAATGTGTTAGTTATATGTATGCCCTAGAGGCCATTACTGTACATTGGATGTATATTGTAGTGGATGCTGGGACATATATAGGGAGGACTTTCTTGCTCGACATGATAGTATGCTATCTGGTTGATCTTTACCTTAACGTGTACACTGATTGTCTCCCTGTTACATGTTGGTAAAGCCCTTAGGATCTGTACTTGACTACCTGGACTATGATGCGGATCATACTAGTGGGGACATGGTAGTCCATAAGTACATCCTTCAAAGTCCCTAGTCGAGGGTGTATCGAGACGGGGCATCGATATACCAGAGTAGACTAGCGTATACCTTCTCGACCCATACAGATGGGCGATGGATGATCCCATATCCATTGGTGTTTGACATCAGAGATGATATACGGGTGCTCAGTAGAGACTGGGTACACTGGACGGACTCGCCGAGAACTCCCAGATGGTATTATACCTCACGTCAGATGGCAGTTCTCTGGTGACACTGGTACAGAGTAGTCTGTTGACCCGAGATCGTCATAGAGTCTTGTGTGGTTTCCACTGTGCTTTGATTTCCATCTTACCACGTCCAAGAGGGCGTGCAAAACGGTGGTTTTTGGGTACAGTCCCGAGTCACATGGAGGCAATGAGCGATAGGAGGGGATTCGTCTCTCCCGGTATAGGGAGTTGATGTTGCGCTGTGTTCGATTGGCTATAACAGGAAATCCCTGGCCAGGGTTGCTGAGATTTACTGGTAAGTGTTACCAGTAGTTTCTCGAAAAGTTATAGACCTCACATCGACACGACTTATCGAGCTATTGGGGTCTGACATTTACCACCCCTGGGCAAGATATGCGACATATCAGACGATCAGACCGGACTGTACGGTAGTGTTACTGGTCGGATTCACTGGAGTGTGAGCGGGCTTGCTCGTCGATCTTCAGATCGCTCAATACCCAGGTGGCCGTTACGTTTAGCATACCGCTTGCGGCTTGTGGATGTTTGATATGATCATCATCCGCTGCCGGCGTATTGACGAGTCTTTAGAGTCCTACACAGAGGTTTCCTGGCTCAAGCGAAACGAAATAGGAGCGCATATGAGATATGTGCGGGACCGAGAGTAATGCGTGTATGTGATACCGTATTTCATTCTCGCGATCAATGTGTCGAATGATTGTATGCGATATAACCTAATTATCGAATCAAGGATTGATTCGATAAGCCGATACATTGGATACTAGCCGGTTATATGCGATATGACCGGATCGTTAAATCAAGAGTTGATTTAATGATTTAATGCATAATTATATATTTGATATATTACTTTGCATTAACTAGTATCGGTTCACTTAAGATGGATTTTCTCACTCGGATGTGTGCATTGCATATGCGATATGATTTTGTGCACTTGCTTGTATCATGTTTGATGATACATGTTTACTTGTGTTTTGTGTAAAGTTTAAACCATGGTTATGTAATGGTTAGGGTTTACATTTTCATATCTATTTATTTATTCATTTATTCATTTTGGAAAATGAAAAGCAAATGAGAAAATGGTGGCTTCTTTTGTTTTGTTCATGAAGCTTCATGAAGACTTTGACCAAGTGACCATTTTGTCTCATGCTTAACCCTAACCATCCCATTAACCATGATTCATTCTCTACATTTGACCATGGTTCAATTATGATAAGTATTCTTTTTACTTTTCATTTTAATTGAACTTATCATATCATTTTCTTCTTCTTCTTCCTTGAACTCAAGAAGAAAAGCTTGAAGTCATCAATGGTGATTGATGATAAAGAGTGAGAAATACAATTCTAAAGTCTACCCACTTCCTATTTCTTCATCCTCTACCTCTTGCCAAGTAGTAGAGTGTGTTTCCTTCACAAGTTTTTAGGGCTTGGTGAAGGTGGAGCTTGATCTTTCGATGCCTCGACGTAGATCATCTTCGGCATGGACATCGACGACCTAGCTTGCCCATTCTCCGACGAAGCCGACGCTTGAGCCCGGATTTGATTTGGACAGCGGAGAGGACCTCGTTGCGGAGCTATGGAGGTGGAGCACCGGATCTACAAAGGTTGTATCTCCGTATCTTGTAGTTAAGTGTTAACTAGTTAGCTTTTTCGCCTAGTTTTCTAGCAAACGATCCGTAGTCGGGTCTCTCGGCACCTAGAATTTTTGAAAATGGCATGTTCGATGCCTTGTGAGACCTCACTAGAGTGCCTAGGAACCCTACAGTGGTATCAGAGCCTAGCTAGAGCCTTAGGCGAAGTCCAGACGGAATTTGAAGTCCGAACGAACCCGAAACCCGATCACAAACATGCTCTCTGTCCAATTTTTAAAAATGTGGATTTTTCAAGATTAAAAATATCCAGAAAATCAAGCAGGGTTTATTATGAAATACTGTACAAAACGGAGCTGTAACTCCGTCATGACGGCGCGGAACCGCGGCCTAAGCCCACGTGGCGCGGCGGTTCCGCGGCGAGACTGTAGACTCTTTGACTTTTCTTTGCACAGTAATTCCTATTTTCTGGAGTTGGATTTTCTGGGAATTTTTAATATTTATTCAAGAGTTGAATTTTCTGCAGTTGTTTTGGGGATTCGGTGTTTCGATCGGAATATCAAATTTTTTCTATGTGGCTTTCCGGATAAATTTTTAGAATATGTTAAAAAGTTCGACCGGATATAAATACCCAATTTTTCCCCTGTCGGGAAATTTCCAAGTGTTGGATTTTTCCGAAGTTTAACGACGTTCTAAGTAGTGCAAGTAACTCGATGGACCCTCTAGAAGACAACAAACCTTAACTCGATTATGTGACCATCTTGAACTGCCCTTTGAACCTTCGGGTTTGGGGCAGTACGGCGTGCCACATGTGAGGCGTTGGCTTGACCCTTCTACGGCTGGACCGTCGGTACTGAGGCACGAACTGAATGTTGTTAGACTTATTTCATGTGTTGATCTGTATCGGGAAAACTTAGGTGTTCGAATGTTCAATCGGAAAGTTTAACATTTTCTATTTATCCGGAATGTGATACAATAATTGGAATTCACAACTTGTTATGAGATAACGGAATGAATATTATAAACGTAGTAGTTTAGTCTCACTTGATCGGTTGCCACGGAATTTTGATGTGATCAAAAGTCCGTCGCAATCACGTAGCGTACGCGGATACTCGCCGGGTAAACTTAATAGACAGCCTCACTCCATAGCCCCGACCAAGTGACTGTAGGAGAACCCTGTCGCCGAAAGCATCCGTCCGGGTGCTCGCGGTAGCGGTGTTCCGCCTTGGTGCACTTCGTCGACGGTATCGGGGGTGCAGCCGTCTACTGAAGTTTGCAACGAGCATTCGATCAGGGTGTCGGGAATCTTGTTGAATTACCCGACTTTATATTGAAAAGTGTTTTCGATTTTGAGACTAAAATGCGGGGTTTATAAATGTTAGGCATGCGATGTCTAAGGTATTCATTTGATTAGGCATGTGATGTCTAAAGAGATTGCGGATTCCAACTGTTGTAGTTTTACACTTTCTTTTCTGTGACCGTAAGTGTAATATGTGATATCGCCGGTTTCGTTGCTATATGTCAACGACAATTGGGATGCGCATATTTACTTACGTTGATGACATGTGATGTTATGTGTTGCTGAATATGTTATATTGGATCGTCGTGTTTGAATAGCCGGGGGTTTTTATGTGAGATGAGTGTTTTTCATTTTCATTCATGTAAAAACTTGTATGTAATATTATTTTATTGGGGCACTTCCAGGTTGCGGAAGTTGTCACCGTTTGTATATTATTTACTTTTCCGCACTAGGATAGACCCAAGGAGGGGAGCACAAGTAACCGGGTTTTGGAGTCCAGTGGGAGACCAACTCGAGGAGTCGAGTCCGGGTCTCCTAACTCTAGAATTGGTAGGGTTGCTTGCCGCTCTCGTAGGGGTCTAGGGGTGTGGGTTTGGCTATTCATCGCGACCGTGTAATCCGTGTTTTATACTGGCTCGTATTGAAAACACGGACGTCCTAGTATATCCAATATTTCATATGTTTCTTCTGCTGCGATATCTGTGATGTGATCATGTGATGTTCTTTGATAGATACAGTATATAGTATATATGATATATTATATAGGCGTTACTTATGTTTTACACCCGCGCTAGCCCTGCCCCGCTCTGCCGTTAGTTACCTAACCTAACGGTGCATGAGGGGACATCGAGACGAATGCGGATGGCATAAGTGTACGTCGTATTTATCTGTGATGTTTAGGTACATAAATGATGGGACTTCATTAATGTGATTAATGAAATAAAAGAAACCTAAGATGTTGTAGAATCGAATTTCAAAATAAAACAGGTAGCTACAGTTCTTGCTTTGCACAGCGGTATATGTGATATATCCTGCACCTTATTCGATGAGGAAAGGACCGAGATCCCTTCACCGGGAGTGACTCCTTTAGCAATAACTGGCAGATGCTACACACTCGGTTTGTCTTTTGATTACTTTTAAGTGTTTTTGCTTTGCACAGTGATATATATGATATATCCCGCACCTCATTCGACGAGGAAAGGACCGACGATCCCTTCACCGGGAGTGACTCCTTTAGCAAAACTAGAAAAGCCTCAAAAGCACTCCATTTCAAAATTCATTCGATCCTACAACGATATCAAGTTCATTACGCAATAGGTTTTCAGAAAAACCTGTCGTAGCCCTCCGTCATTTCAGATAAGTATTAGTTAGTATTCGTGCTGCGGTTGTTTGGCATGCGTCAAGGCGTAGTGTACGGTAGCTAACTAGTGCTTATCTGCTAGCATATGATACGATTGGATTAGGGTATTCGTACGGCGTTGTTTGGCATGCGTCAAGGGTCGTGCGGGTGGGTTTAATTCAATCAAGAAATGTACGGGTTGAACTTGACTAGCAGACTATGGGTTATTTGGCATGCGTCAAGGTCATAGCGAGCTAGGGGCAAAACATTATCGGGAATTTCAAGTGTTGAAATTTGCAATGAGATTGCATACCTTCTATGAGATAGTTGGATCCCGATACCCGCTGCGAGTAAGTGTTACTCCTGGGAGAGTTTTATACATTACAATTAGCTGATCAAGTAGGTGTCTAGAAAGGTGTCAACGGGGTTACGCCTCTGGGAAAACGAGGTTTACATTAATTAGGTTCGTGCGAAAGCACGGGGGACCTCCCTCAAAGTACCGACACTGGCCTGGCTGAAAGATTGGCGAACTTGTAGTGTGTAATTAATCCCGGCTAGTCTTTCCTTTTAGGGTTTGAAGGAAGATTTGATAAGAAGCAGTGGGAGCCATCCTGATTAGATAAAATTAAAACCAATCTATTCTTGACAGAGAGCACGCTGAGTGTTTTCTTCTCTCTCTCTCCAGGTAGCGACCATATCACGCCTTAATCAAGATAATAAAACGGATATTTGACCGAACCCGCTTGTTATACTGAGCTGGGGAACGTTGGTCCCGCTCCAACTTATAATTGTTATAAGACAGAGCAGGAAATTGGGGATTACCAGAATTCCCGTGCCGCCCAAACGAAGAGAGTGCATGCTGATGCATCATCTTCGGGTGTGTTCATTACAGAGAACTGTTTCTCAGTATCCTTTACGTCCTGGGTATGTGATACCAGATCAGGATCCCAGATATATAATCTGTTACATAGGGCTACAGAAAGGTAGAGAACTGAGAACGGGTGATAAGTTTCATGAGGCAGAAAATGGGGCAAGTGTTGCAGCCAAGTCTGTCGGTCACTGTCACCCTGTATTACAAATACATTGATTCTGAACGAATGTTATTAGATACCGAACCTGTTATGCAAAATCATATCTGTCTCTTTATTAGTAAAGAAAGGATATAATTTTGTATTGTTGGATAATGTTTTGAACATTTCCTATATCAAAGGTTGATCGGTTCAGGCGCGTTATCTAAAAGCATTAATGTTCTAAATCAAACTACAGTTCTTAGTATACGGAACACACACAAGAGGAAGAGTTCAGAAATGAACGAATCCTTCTTGAGGCATTGTAGACTAGGTCATATCAATGCGACCCGACTAGCTAAGTTGCACAACGATGCATATTTAAATCTGTTTGAATTTACATCTTGTGAAAACTTGCCAGTCATGTCACAAAGATAAGATGACACCAGCTCTGTTTATTGGAAACAGAGAAAGAGTTGGTAAACTCTTGGGATGATACATGTTGATGTATGTAGGTCCCCTATCTACACTTGCCAAGACTGGTTCTTTATACTTCGTTACATTCTCTGATAATCTCTCGAGATTCAGACATATGTTCCTGTTGAAACACAAGTCCGAACCTTTTGAGATATTCACAGAATATAAGTTAGAAGTAGAGAACCAAAATACGGGTATAAGTATTATGTCCTTTGATGTGATCAAGGAGGAGAATACTTGAGCATGGAAATCCTGGACTATTCTAAAGGAGAATGAGATTCTCTCTCAGCATTACTCCTCCGTATACACCATTGCACGATGGTATGTCGGGGCGGAGCAGATACACCCTATTTGATATGGTGTGCTCTATGATAAGTACTACTGAGTTACCTATTTCCTTTTTGGGAGTTATGCACTTATGAAGTTGCATACCTATTGAATAGGGTTCCAATCAAATCAGTTGCCTACCATTTCATATGTGATATGGAAAAAGGAAGAGCCCATTTCTTAAGTTAGTTAAGATTTGGGGTTGTCCGGCCTTTGTCTAAAAGCAAAATCCGGACAAGCTCAAGGCAAGGTCTGTTATATAGAACTGGAAATGTTCCAGCTATACAGACTGCAGCTGATGATTTGATAGAACCAAAGGATTCAGTAGATTCCAACGAACCTCAGCCTCTCCGCCGATCTAGTAGGGTTCCTCACCCACCTGAGAGATACTTCTGTTTCTCTATGACAGTGGGAGCGAGGACTGCATCATGAGATGATGACCCAACTAGCTTCGAGCTGGCTATTAGGAGTAAGACTCTGTAAGAATGGCTGGATGCTTAGTGATCTGAGATGGAATCCTTATACACCAGCAAAGTATGGATTTTAGCTGCTATATCTGAAGGGTTAAATCCCCATCAGGAGCAAGTATATCTTGAGAAGATTACTTGGTGTACATGGAAAAGTTGAGACTTTCAAAACTAGACTTGTTAAAGCTTTTCGTCATCGACCAGGCATGGATTATGATAAAACCTTTTCAAGTGACTATGCTTAAGTCCATCCAGATCTCTGGTGGTTGGGTGTCTTGACTGCTTTTCTAAATAATGATTTGGAAGAGAGCGTCTATAAGTACACAGCCAGAGGGCTTCGTAGACAGTGGGAGCAGCGGAAACGTGTGCAAGATGCTTTATAGGATAAAGCAGGCATCGCGGAGTTGGAACGTCTGTTTTGATGTGTTAGTCAAAGAAGTTGACATCATCAAAATGGTAGATGAACCTTGTATAAACAAGAAGGTAGTAGGGAGTATGGTGACGATCCTCGTAGAGTACGTGGATGACATACTCTTGATAGGGAAGGAGTTTCCTATGCTACGCTCGATCAATCTCCGTTTATCACAAAGATTCTCCGTGTAGGATCAAAGTGATACCTACTAAATCCTGGGTTTTGGATCTATGAGATAGATCTAAATGGATGTTAGGATTCTCACTAGCTGTAGTGAGATGGTATCAATCGACCCTGGGGAGAATCACTGGAATGGTTCCAGGGTGATAAAGACGACTGAATGTCAGTCGCAGGCATTGTCTTTACCCTCAGTAAAGGGACGGTATGTTGGAAGAGTTCCAAGCTAGATACCGTGACATACTAGACGATAAAGGCTGAATACATCGCTACTTAAGATGCTCCCCTAGAAGCTGTTTGGGTGTATATTGGTTCATGAGATGAACTATGTTCCTACCATTGTGAGACAATGGAGTTGTGGCTTATGCCAAGGAACGCCGGTCCCATCAGTGATCCAGACTTATTCTAAGGCAGTATCACCTGATCATGGAGATGGTTGATCTCCAGGGTGATCGAGGTTTGGAGAGTAGACTCAGAGGACAACACAGCGGATCCACTCATAAAGGCCTGTTCCCAGAGAGAGACTTTTATGGGATGGTTGAGTATGAGATACTACAACCACTGCTATAGATGGCCCTAGTGCAAGTGGGAGATTGTTAGTTATATGTATGCCCTAGAGGCCATTACTGTACATTGGATGTATATTGTAGTGGATGCTGGGACATATATAGGGAGGACTTTCTTGCTCGACATGATAGTATGCTATCTGGTTGATCTTTACCTTAACGTGTACACTGATTGTCTCCCTGTTACATGTTGGTAAAGCCCTTAGGATCTGTACTTGACTACCTGGACTATGATGCGGATCATACTAGTGGGGACATGGTAGTCCATAAGTACATCCTTCAAAGTCCCTAGTCGAGGGTGTATCGAGACGGGGCATCGATATACCAGAGTAGACTAGCGTATACCTTCTCGACCCATACAGATGGGCGATGGATGATCCCATATCCATTGGTGTTTGACATCAGAGATGATATACGGGTGCTCAGTAGAGACTGGGTACACTGGACGGACTCGCCGAGAACTCCCAGATGGTATTATACCTCACGTCAGATGGCAGTTCTCTGGTGACACTGGTACAGAGTAGTCTGTTGACCCGAGATCGTCATAGAGTCTTGTGTGGTTCCCACTGTGCTTTGATTTCCATCTTACCACGTCCAAGAGGGCGTGCAAAACGGTGGTTTTTGGGTACAGTCCCGAGTCACATGGAGGCAATGAGCGATAGGAGGGGATTCGTCTTTCCCGGTATAGGGAGTTGATTTTGCGCTGTGTTCGATTGGCTATAACAGGAAATCCCTGGCCAGGGTTGCTGCGATTTACTGGTAAGTGTTACCAGTAGTTTCTCAAATAGTTATAGACCTCATATCGACACGACTTATCGAGCTATTGGGGTCTGACGTTTACCACCCCTAGGCAAGATATGCGACATATCAGACGATCAGACCGGACTGTACGGTAGTGTTACTGGTCGGATTCACTGGAGTGTGAGCGGGCTTGCTCGTCGATCTTCAGATCGCTCAATACCCGGGTGGCCGTTACGTTTAGCAGACCGCTTGCGGCTTGTGGATGTTTGATATGATCATCATCCGCTGCCGGCGTATTGACGAGTCTTTAGAGTCCTACACAGAGGTTTCCTGGCTCAAGCGAAACGAAATAGGAGCGCATATGAGATATGTGAAGGACCGAGAGTAATGCGTGTATGTGATACCGTATTTCATTCTCGCGATCAATGTGTCGAATGATTGTATGCGATATAACCTAATTATCGAATCAAGGATTGATTCGATAAGCCGATACATTGGATACTAGCCGGTTATATGCGATATGACCGGATCGTTAAATCAAGAGTTGATTTAATGATTTAATGCATAATTATATATTTGATATATTACTTTGCATTAACTAGTATCGGTTCACTTAAGATGGATTTTCTCACTCGGATGTGTGCATTGCATATGCGATATGATTTTGTGCACTTGCTTGTATCATTGATGATACATGTTTACTTATGTTTTGTGTAAAGTTTAAACCATGGTTATGTAATGGTTAGGGTTTACATTTTCATATCTATTTATTTATTCATTTATTCATTTTGGAAAATGAAAAGCAAATGAGAAAATGGTGGCTTCTTTTGTTTTGTTCATGAAGCTTCATGAAGACTTTGACCAAGTGACCATTTTGTCTCATGCTTAACCTAACCATCCCATTAACCATGATTCATTCTCTACACTTGACCATGGTTCAATTATGATAAGTATTCTTTTTACTTTTCATTTTAATTGAACTTATCATATCATTTTCTTCTTCTTCTTCCTTGAACTCAAGAAGAAAAGCTTGAAGTCATCAATGGTGATTGATGATAAAGAGTGAGAAATACAATTCTAAAGTCTACCCACTTCCTATTTCTTCATCCTCTACCTCTTGCCAAGTAGTAGAGTGTGTTTTCTTCACAAGTTTTTAGGGCTTGGTGAAGGTGGAGCTTGATCTTTCGATGCCTCGACGTAGATCATCTTCGGCATGGACATCGACGACCTAGCTTACCCATTCTCCGACGAAGCCGACGCTTGAGCCCGGATTTGATTTGGACAGCGGAGAGGACCTCGTTGCGGAGCTATGGAGGTGGAGCACCGGATCTACAAAGGTTGTATCTCCGTATCTTGTAGTTAAGTGTTAACTAGTTAGCTTTTTCGCCTAGTTTTCTAGCAAACGATCCGTAGTCGGGTCTCTCGGCACCTAGAATTTTTGAAAATGGCATGTTCGATGCCTTGTGAGACCTCACTAGAGTGCCTAGGAACCCTACAAAATGATGGGATTACATTAATATGATTAATGTAAAGAAAATAAACCTAAAAAGATGTTGTAGAATCAGATTTGAAAACCACTCGGCTCTTTATGAAAAAGCTATATTTCAAAACTGCGGAGTACAAGCCACTCCTTTTGAAAACCGTTTGATTCTACAACGATATCAAGTTCAAAGCGTTAAAGATTTTCTTAAAAATCATCCACAACCCTCCGTCATTTTAGGAAGTAGAGTACTTAGTATTCGTGCTACGTTTGTTGACTTTAGTTAAGGCGTAGTGTACGGTAGCTAAGTGATGTCTTCCTACACTGCATATGATGCAGATTAATTAGGACATTCATGCGACTTTGTTGACCATAGTTAAGGGTCATATGGGTGGGTCTAATTGATCAAGAAATGACAGGTAGAACTTGACTGGTACTTATGATTTGTTAATCATAGTTAAGGTCATAAGTACTAGGGGTAAAAATCACATCAGGAATTTCAAGTGTTGAGATTTGCAATGAGATTGCATACCTTCTATATGATGGTTGGATCCCGATCCACTGTGGGCAATAGTTGCTCCAAGGAGAGTTTTACAGTTTACAATTAGCTAACTCATTAGGTGTCTAGAAAGGTGTTAACGGGGCTACGCCTCTGGGAAAACGAGGTTTACTTTAATTAGGTCCGTGCGAAAGCACGGGGAATCTCCCTCAAGTACCGACACTGGCCTGGCTGAACGGTTAGCGAAATTCTAGACTGTAATTAATCCTGGCTAGTTTTCTTTTTAAGGTTTGAAAGAAAAACTTGATTAAAGCAATGGGAGACATCGATTAGACAAGATAATAACCAATCTAATCTATGCAAGAGCTTTCGCTGAGTGTATTCTTTTCTCTCTCTTAATGGAAGATACCAATGACTGGACTCAAGCTTCTACTAGATAAAAACAAACTGAATGGGACCAATTATAAAGACTGACTGAGGAATCTGAAAATAGGCTTGACTTATGATAAAGTATCATATGTCCTCACGGCTTCAGCCCCGCCCACCCCAGGTCCAAAATCCTCAGTTGCGGACATTAAAGTCCGCAAGACATGGGACGCTGACTGTGCCACGCCCAAATGCCTCGCGCTTACATCGATGGACAATACACATCAAAAGCAGCACGAGAATATGGACATTCAAACCATATTCCTCCATACAAAGGAGTTGTATGGAGAGCAACCCCGCGTATTACGATACGAAGTATCAAAGAAATTGTTTCAGATGCGAATGGCCCCTGGCACACCGGTAGGAGACCATGTTCTGAAGATGATAGCTCTTATAGAAGAGTTTGAGGACCTAGGATGGACAATGGACAATGGACAATATACGGATATTATTCTGCAGTCCCTCCCCTCCACCTTTGCTCAATTCATAGTTAACTTCAACATGCACGGCATGGAGAAGGAGCTACCTGAACTCCTTAATATGTTAAGGAGTGCAGAGAGCACTATGAAATCACTGAAAACTCCCGTTATAACTATTGGGCAATCTTCTTCTTCTCGCCCAAAAGCTAAGGCCAAAGGAAAGAAAAAGAAGAAGCCCACCAATCCTAAGGGTGGAGTTAAAAAGGTGAAGGGAAAGGAAAAGTCCAAAGCTGGAAACTCGGGGAAAGGTGAATGTTTTCATTGCCACAAGACAGGACATTGGAAGCGCAACTGTACGGAGTACTTGAACCTCAAGAAGAAGCATGGGGATGTTTCCGCTTCAGGTGTGTTTGTGACAGAAAACTGTTTTTCAATAAACTCCGCTTCCTGGGTATTAGATACCGGTTCAGGTTCTCACATTTGCAATTCTATGCAGGGACTGAGAAATAGCAAAGTTTTGAAGACAGGTGACCATACTCTCCGTGTTGGAAATGGTTCCAATGTACATACAGTCGCAGTGGGAGAGTATCACTTGGGGTTGCCATCTGGGTGTATATTGGTTTTGAACCCATGTTATTTTGTACCAAGTATGCTGTGTAATATAATATCAGTTTCTTTGTTAGACAATGAAGGATATAACTTTATATTGCAGAACAATGTTATGAACATTCACCTGAATCAAATGTTGGTTGGGTATGGTACACTTAATAACGGGATATACATCCTAAATCAACACACAGTTTTCAGTATACAACGCACTAATAAAAGAAAACTTTCAGAATTAAATGAAGCTTTTCTTTGGCACTGTAGACTTGGTCATATTAACGAAACAAGACTAAACAAGTTACATAAAAATGGATATTTAAACCCTTTTGAATATAAATCTTATGCGACTTGCCAGTCTTGTATCAAGGGTAAAATGACCAAAACTCCATTTACTGGACACGGAGAAAAAGCTACTGAGCTTCTTGGCCTCATATATAGTGATGTATGCGGGCCAATGTCTACACAGGCTAGAGGCGGTTTTTCTTACTTCATTACTTTCACTGACGATTTCTCAAGATTCGGTCATGTATTTTTATTAAAGCACAAGTTCGAAGCTTTCGAGAAATTCATTGAATATAAATAAAAAGTAGAAAAACAAACCGGCTTGAGTATCAAGATGCTTCGATCGGAACGAGGTGGAGAGTATCTCAGTACGGAATTTGCTAACTTCCTAAAAGAGAATGGGATTCTCTCTCAGCTCACTCCTCCTTACACACCACAGCACAACGGTGTGTCTGAACGACGGAATAGGACCCTATTAGATATGGTCCGATCCATGATGAGTGATGCTGAGTTACCCGTCTCATTTTGGGGGCATGCATTGGAGACTGCAGCGTTTCTACTGAACAGGGTTCAACCAAAACCGTGTCTACCACGCCATATGAGATATGGCATGGGAAGAGACCATCTCTTAAGAGAATTAAGATTTGGGGTTGCCCAGCCTATGTTAAAAAGCAGAATCCGGACAAACTCGAGACACGGTCAGTCATGTGTAATTTTGTGGGGTATCCAAAGAATTCTTATGGATATCTATTCTACCACAAAGAGGAACAAAAGATGTTTGTTTCTCAGTATGCCACATTCTTGGAAAAAGAGTTTTTCATAGATAAAGATGATAGCAAAGTGGTGGATCTAGAAGAGGTTCTAGAGACACAAACTACAAATGACGATTTGGTTGAACCGGCTGTTGCAATAGAAACTGAGGAACCTCGGCCACTCCGAAGGTCTGGTAGGACTTCTCGCCCACCGGAGAGGTACTACGGTTTCCTCATTGATGGTGACGGAGAAGACTGCATCATGAATGATGATGATCCTACCAGTTTTCAGCAAGCTATCATGAGTGGTGACTCTGTGAAGTGGCTGGATGCCATGAGATCCGAAATGGAGTCTATGTACACCAACAAAGTATGGACTTTGGACATTGTACCCCCTGGGGTAAAACCTGTGGGATGCAGATGGATTTTTAAAAGAAAGATTGGTGTAGATGGGCAGGTAGAGACCTATAAGGCAAGACTTGTGGCGAAAGGCTTTTGTCAAAGACCGGGTTTGGACTATGACGAAACTTTTTCGCCCGTAGCCATGCTTAAATCCATTCGGATCCTACTTGCTATTGCTGCTCACTACGATTATGAAATCTAGCAGATGGACGTTAAAACAGCATTTCTAAATGGAGATTTAGAAGAATGCGTTTATATGGATCAGCCAGAGGGCTTCATTGACAGTGGGAGCAGCGGGAAAGTATGTAGATTGCTTAAATCCATATATGGGTTAAAGCAGGCATCTCGGAGTTGGAACATCTGTTTCGATGATGTTATCAAAGAGTTTGATTTCATCAAAAATCCAGATAAACCTTGTGTTTATAAGAAGGCTGTAGGAAGAGCTGTCACATTCCTCGTATTGTACGTGGATGACATTCTTCTGATAGGAAATGATATTCTTATGCTACAGTCGGTCAAATCTTTCTTATCACTAAGGTTCTCCATGAAGGACCTGGGTGATGCCACATACATCCTTGGCATAAGGATCTATAGGGATAGATCCAAAAAGTTATTGGGATTGTCCCAAACCAGGTACATCAACACCATCCTAAAAAGGTTTAGTATGGAAGACTCCAAGCGGGGTGCCTTACCCGCTTACCATGGAGTCACTCTCTCCAAGGATTCTTGTCCAAAGACCGATGAAAAGAGAGCTCGCATGAGCATTATACCCTATGCTTCGGCAGTAGGATCTATAATGTATGCGATGTTATGTACACACCCAGATGTAGCTTATGCACTTAGTGTTGTAAGCAGGTATCAATCCAACCCAGGGGAGAACCACTGGACAGCTGTGAAGAACATTCTTAAGTACTTGCGAAGGACTAAAGAATTGTTCTTGGTGTATGGTAATGCAGATCTCCAAATGGAGGACTTTACCGATTCGAGCTTCCAGAGCGATAAGGACGACAGCAAATCTATCTCAGGGTTTGTATTTACCCTCAATGGAGGGGCGGTAAGTTGGAAGAGTTCCAAACAGGATACCGTTGCAGACTCTACGATGGAGGCTGGGTACATTGCTGCAAATGATGCCGCCAAGGAAGCCGTCTGGATGAAGAAGTTCGTCTCGGAGTTAGGAGTAGTTCCAACCATTATTGATCCAATACCCTTGTATTGTGATAATAATGGGGCTATGGCATTAGCCAAGGAGCCCAGGTCCCATCAGCAGTCCAGACACATCCTGAGGCGCTTTCATTTGATCCGGGAGATTGTAGATCACCGCGAGATCGAGATTAAGAGAGTAGACACAAAGAATAACGCAGCGGATCCACTCACCAAGGCCCTCCCTCAGCCGCAGCATGAGCGACTTTTTGAGATGTTAGGTATGAGATACGCCAATAACTGGCCTTAGTGCAAGTGGGAGATTGTTGGGTATATGTATGCCCTAGAGGCCATTATATGATAGTGGATATATCTGTACATGTATATATATATATTCAGTGTACATTCTTGCTCGACATGATAGTATGCTATCTGGTTCTACTTTATCTAACATGTTGATTTGATCATGCTTTTATTCATTCATACATGCTGATAAAGCCCTGAGGATATCGGCTTGACTGCAGTGATTATGATAGAGATCATACTAGTGGGACATCTGTCGTTTATAAGCATATTCTGAAATGTCCCTAGTCGGAGGTGTATCGAGACGGGGCATCGATATACTAGAGTAGACTAGCGTATATGATACTAGACCCATGTGATGGGCAATGGATGTTCCCACATTCATCGATGTTTGACATCAAGATCATATACGGGTGCTCAGTGGTGACTGGGTACACTGGACGGACTCACCGAGAACTCCTATATGGAATTATATCTATCGTCGGATAGCAGTTCTCAGGTGACACTGGTACAGGTTAGTCTGTAGACCCGAGATCGTCATAGAGTCTTGTGTGCTCTCCCACTGTACTTTGATTACCACCCTACCATGGCTCTACTGAGTCGTGCAAACAGGTGGCCGTTGGGTACAGTCCCGAGACATACGAAGGCGATGAGCGATAGGAGGGGTTTAGTCTCTCCCGGTATTGGGAGTTGATGCTGTGCTCGACTGGTTATATCAGTAAGTCCCTGGCCAGGGCTGCTGAGATTTACTGATAAGTGTTATCAGTAGTTTCTCGATCTGTTATAGACCATTCACTGGCACGACTTATTGAGTTATTGGGGTCGACGTTACCATCCCTAGACTCGATATGCAGCATATCTGACGAAGAGACCGGACTGTACGGTAGTGTTGCAGGTTGGCTCGACGGGAGTTGTAGCAGGTTTGCTTGTTTTCTTCTGATCGCTCAATACCTGGGTGGCCGTTACGTTTAGCTGATCGCTTGCGGCTTGGGGGTGCTTGATATGATCATCACCCACTGCCGGCGTATTGACGAGTCTTAGAGTCACACAAAGGAGTTGCCTAGTCCAGGCGAAACGTTGTGGTGCGTATATGCGATATGCGCATGGACCCGGTTAAAATGCACGTATAGGATACCGTATATTTATTGGGCGGCTTGCTTTTGGTCGGGTCGTATGTGATATGACCGGGTTGATAAATCAAGTGTTGATTTATCATTTAACCATTAGCTTCTCACTAGAAATCATATCTTGTTTCTTTTGGATGTATGCATGCATGCATGCATTCATTATTGATCATGCACATATGGATGTGCATGCACACATACATACATACATCATTATATCATGGTTGTTTATACATAGAGAATGGTGGCAATATAAGACTCACACCATGGGTTTTTATATGGATTATTATTGCATTTGTGTTAAAACAAAAGGAAAAAGAAAAGGGTTAATTCATAGAATGTTTCTACACTCTTCTTCATCTTACCATGCTCACCTACTTATTAACCCTTGGTTATTTTTCCTTTGGTGTTTTAAACTCAAAGTCAATAATATCTTTATCATTAACCATGGTTTGCAATGAGAAGTGGAAAATATATATACTTATATTTTTCATTTTCTCATAAGGTTTTCATCTTCTCTTCTTCTTAAAAATAGCCATCATCTTCTTCAACATTGATCTCTTGCTCTCTAGACTTTTCAAGTGAGCAAAATACTCAAAAAGATAGGATTTTGAAGTGAGAAAGAGAACCACAACACCATTCTATACAAGTCTAGCCCACTTGTTTAGAGTGTTAGCTTCATTTCATCTTCTTGTTAAAGTGAAGTTGATAGCTTGGACAAAGGAGCTTCGGGTGGATCATCGTGGACGTTAGAGGACTTCAAGCGAACGTTTTTCCAACTCTCAAGTGGCCAAGGAGTCTACTAAAAGGAGCTACAAAGGTTGTACTCTCAAAACCCTAGCCTTTGTAACATATGATGTTAGTTAAAGTTTATGAAACCCTAATTTTCTAGGATAGATCCTTTGTATGCTTATTTAGCACCACCAAAATTTGATCTTTGTGACATGTGATGCTTCCAAACCTCTCATAGGGTGCTTGGTAAACCTAACAGTGTGAGCTCAAGACTTGGCACAAAAGAAAACCAAGTGAAGAATAGGTTCTGCTCTTTTCTTGAGTTGTGATTGCTTTGATGTTGTGGGGTATTTTTTGTGAGTGGGCAACTAAAGAAAACCCACACACACACACACACACAAAACGATCTCCCTTCTTCTATGCTCACCACAAATATCTCACAAAAATCTTCACCAAAACAAAACCAATAAAATATCAAGCATGGCCCATGCCACAATCCATGCACCATGCCAAGACTTGCACTCAAACTTTACACCTCAACAATATTAAATATTTATAAAACCCTAAATGTTTAATACTAGAAAAAGAAATGGCATCTCCAAAAGTAATCTTGTAACGGATTACAAGAATACCCCTCATCCGTATATACATACATGCATCTGTATTCCGACTGAATATGAATACAACGAGACGAAAATAATCCAACAATATAATACTAGTATCCGGCTTAAACCAAAACCCACTAGTATTATCCGTCCGATCACGATCCGTGCACAAGTGCACATATATGATCGAACCCTGCCATACAACCATATGGCCTTTACAACGTTTCGCCCGAATCAGGGAAACCCTCTATGTGGGACTTTAAAGACTCGTCAATACGCTGGCAGTGGGTTTAACTACAAGCACGTCAGTGGCACTAGTTGTACGTAACAGCTACCCAAGTATTAAGCGAAAGGGAGGCCGACGAGCGAACTCATCCTAAAACCCTACTGAGCCTGACAGTGGAAATATCTGTATAATCCGGTTCGTTCGTCTATGAGTATCGCATATCGGGTGTAGGGGTGGATAAAGTCAGACCCCTAATAACGCAATATTCAATGCCGGTATGAAGCTCATCACCACCTAAGAAACTAGTGATCCGAATAAGTAATTCTTGACTACCTTGGCCAAGGATTTCTGGTGATGGCCACTGTGCACACCGCGATATCAACCCCCAATACCGGGAGAGACGAATCCCCTGACGATCCGCTCACTGCCTCCATGTGGCTCGGTACTGTACCCAACTAAAACCTGTTTGCATGACTCCTTTGAGCCGTGGTAGGGTAGTAATCAAAGCACAGTGGGAACTCACACGAGACAAATGACGATCTTAGGTCGATAGACTAACATGTACACATGTCACCAGGGAACTGCTATTTGACAATAGGTATAATACCAACTAGCATGTTCCCGGCGAGTCCGTCCGGTGTACTCATAACCCAATGAGCACCTGTATACATCTTAGGTGAACCGACTGATACCAATAACTTGTGAGACCGGCCACCGCCCCTCGTCAGTGTCTCGATCCGTATACACTAGTCTACTCTCGGAGTATCGATGCCCAGTATCGAAACTCCCATGACTAGGGACACTTTAAGGATGTGCTTATAGACCACCCAACTCTCACGTATATGATCGCCATCATACTGCTGGTAGTCAAGCAAGAATCTTATGGGCTCTATCAACATGTAATAGTGAGCTGTAATGTCACCTGAAGCATGTACAAGATGATAAAGACAACCCAGATAGCATATTATCATCTCGAGTAAGATTGTTCTACCGGTATAGGTCCTCCCTCAATCATTGCAATCACGTGTCTACGAACCAATAATTGACTTGAGGGCACTGTAGCTAACAAATCCTAGGGTTTGTGAGACTACTAGATCCCTCGTCACTCTCTATACATCCTAGACTACTTAGTTTAGCACACCAAGTGACCTAGTTGCCTAAAATTAGAGGTTAAGCTCAAAGCCGGATCTCTCGGGTGGATTTTCTACGATTTGGAGAAGACGACGAGGAGGTGCAATCCGTTCTCACTTTGAGGAACTCACGACTTGGAGAAGGACAGCGAGGAAGTGAAGGACAGCGAGAACTTGAGGTATAACACTCACACATAGTAGTTAAACCTCTTTGATAGATTGTTAGTTAGGGTTTAGTATCGATTCTGGAGTTTAATCGATGTTACAAAGCTTATAAAAATCGTTTTTTGCAAACTCCGCCTCCCCGCGAACACGTGGGGTGCGTGGCATCGACTTACAAAAATAATACTAGAATACATATAAAATATATATATATATATATATGTATGTATGTAAATTATTAAATCAAAATCTGATTTAATAATCCGGCTTAATCCTAAGCCTCTAGTATTATCAATCGCCCGATTAAAGTCTGTGTAGCCTGTACACATGTTTAATCGGATACCTGTATGTACAAACATACGCCATCTACACCATATCACCTAAACCGTGAAAACCCTCTGTGTGGGACTCTACAGACTCGCCAATACGCTGGCTGTGAGTTTAACCATAAGCACATCAGCGGCACTAGCTGTACGTTGTAGGGTTCCTAGGCCCACACTAGAGGTCTCACAAGGCATCAACCATGCCAATTTATATTCTTTTATGGGTGCCGAGAAACCCTAATACGGATCGTCGACTAGAATTTTAGGCGAAACAAGTAACTAGTTAACAATTTAACTAAAAGAACGGAAATACAACCTTTGTAGATCCGGTTCTCCACCTCCATAGCTCCATGACGAAGCCCCCTTGCTGTCCAAATCCAATCTCGGGCTCTAGCGTCGGCTTCATCGGAGAAATGGGCGGGCTAGGTCATCGACGACGATGCCGAAGATGATCTACGTCGAGGCATCACAAGATCAAGCTCCCACTTCACCAAGTCATGAAACTTGTGAAGAAAACACACTCTACTACTTGGCAAGAGGTAGAGGATGAAGAAATAGGAAGTGGGTTCACTTTAGAATTGGATTTCTCACTTATTTGCTCAAGTTGCCATTAAAGCTATCAAGCTTTTTCTTCTTAAAAAAGAAGAAGAAGAAGTTGATAATGTTATGATAAGTTAATTAAAAAAAGAAAAGAAAATGAATACTTATCATAATTTGAACCATGGTCAAGTGTAGAGAATTGACTAAGGTTAGATGAATGGTTAGGGTTATACATGAAGACAAAATGGTCACTTGGTCAAACCTTCATGAAGCTTCAACAAGCTTCATGAAAGAAAGAAAGAAAGAAAGAAACCATTTTGTTTTCTTTTGCCATTTCTTTTTAATCTAAATTAAAAAGATAAATGAATGATAAAATAAAAACCCTAACCATTTACTTAACCAAGGTTTAATTCTTTACACAAAAACCCTAGCAATTATGTATCATCAAATATGATACAATCAAGTGCACAAAAGTATATCACATATACAACTTGTGAACTTCAAGTGAGAAAATCCATTTAAAATGAACCAATACTAGTTAATGTAAATTAATATATCATATATATATATAATTATACATTAAATCATTAAATCAACACTTGATTTAACGATCCGGTCATATCGCATATAACCGACTAATATCCAATGTATCGATTTATCGAATCAATCCTCGATTCGATAACTAGGTTATATCGCATACAACCATTCGATACTTTCATCCTGAGAATAGAATACGGTATCACATACACGCATTATTCTCGGTCCCGCACATATCTCATATGCGCTCCTATTTCGTTTCGCTTGAGCCAGGAAACCTCTGTGTAGGACTCTAAAGACTCGTCAATACGCCGGCAGCAGGTGATGATCATATCAAACACCCACAAGCCGCAAGTGGTCTGCTAAACGTAACGGCCACCCGGGTATTGAGCAATCAGAAGATCGACGAGCAAGCCCGCTCACACTCCTGTGAATCCAACCAGTAACACTTACCGTACAGTCCGGTCTCGTCGTCTGATATGTCGCATATCTCGCCTAGGGGTGGTAAACGTCAGACCCCAATAGCTCGATAAGTCGTGTCGATATGAGGTCTATAACAGTTCGAGAAACTACTGGTAACACTTACCAGTAAATCTCAGCAACCCTGGCCAGGGATTTCCGGTTATAGCCAATCGAACACAGCGCAACATCAACTCCCTATACCGGGAGAGACGAATCCCCTCCTATCGCTCATTGCCTCCATGTGACTCGGGACTGTACCCAAAAACAACCGTTTTGCACGCCCTCTTGGACGTGGTAAGGTGGAAATCAAAGCACAGTGGGAACCACACAAGACTCTATGACGATCTCGGGTCAACAGACTACTCTGTATCAGTGTCACCTGAGAACTGCCATCTGACGTAAGGTATAATACCATCTGGGAGTTCTCGGCGAGTCCGTCCAGTATACCCAGTCTCCACTGAGCACCCGTATATCATCTCTGATGTCAAACACCAATGGATATGGGATCATCCATCGCCCATCTGTATGGGTCGAGAAGGTACACGCTAGTCTACTCTGGTATATCGATGCCCCGTCTCGATACACCCACGACTAGGGACTTTGAAGGATGTACTTATGGACTACCATGTCCCCACTAGTATGATCCGCATCATAGTCCAGGTAGTCAAGTACACATCCTAAGGGCTTTACCAACATGCAACAGAGAGACAATCAGTATACATGTTAAGGTAAAGAGTAACCAGATAGCATACTATCATATCGAGCAAGAAAGTCCTCCCTATATATGTCCCAGCATCCACTACAATATATATCCTGTGTACAGTAATGGCCTCTAGGGCATACATATAACTAACAATCTCCCACTTGCACTAGGGCCATCTGTAGCAGTGGTTGTAGTATCTCATACTCAACCATCCCATAAAAGTCTCTTTCTGGGAATAGGCCTTCGCGAGTGGATCCGCCGTGTTGTCCTCTGAGTCTACTCTCCTAACCTCGATCCCTTGGAGATCAACTATCTCTATGATCAGGTGATACTGCCTTAGAATATGTCTGGATCACTGATGGGACGGACGTTCCTTGGCATAAGCCACAACTCCATTGTCACACAATGGGAGGAACATAGTTCATCTCATGAACCAATATACACCCAAACAGCCTCTTTGGTAGCATCTTAAATAGCGATGTATCCTGCCTTTATCGTCTAGTATGTTATGGTATCTAGCTTGGAACTCTTCCAACATACCATCCCTCGATAGAGGGTAACGACAATGCCTGTGACTGACATTCAGTCGTCTTTATCACCCTGGAACCCTTCCAGTGATTCTCCCCAGGATCAATCGATACCATCTCACTACATTTAGTGAGATTCCTAACATCCATTTAGATCTATCTCATAGATCCAAAACCCAGGATTTAGTAGGTATCCCATTTTGATCCTATGTGGAGAATCATTGTGATAAGCGGAGACTGATCGAGCGTAGCATAGGAAACTTCTTCCCCATCAAGAGTATGTCATCCACGTACTCTACGAGGATCGTCACAATACTCCCTACTACCTTTTTGTATATACAAGGTTCATCTACCATTTTGATGATGTCAAACTCTTTGACTAACACATCAAAATAGACGTTCCAACTCCGCGATGCCTGCTTTATCCTACAAAGCATCTTGCACACGTTTCCGTTGCTCCCACTGTCTACGAGGCCCTCTGGCTGTGTACTTATAGACGTTCTCTTCTAAAACATCATTTAGAAAAGCTGTCATGACACCCAACCACCAGATATCGTAGTCATGGTATGTAGCCGTGGCAAGTAGGATCTGGATGGACTTAAGCATAGGCATTGGAAAAGGTTTCATCATTATCCACGCCTGGTCGATGACGAAAAACTTTAACAAGTCTAGCTTTGAAAGTCTCAACTTTTCCATCTACACCAAGTAATCTTCTTAAGATATACTTGCTCCTGATGGGGATTTAACCCTTCAGATAAAGCAACCAAAGTCCATACTTTGTTGGTGTACATGGATTCCATCTCAGATCACTAAGCATCCAGCCATTCTTACAGAGTCTTACTCCTGATGGCCAGCTCGAAGCTAGTTGGGTCATCATCTCATAATGCAATCCTCGCTCCCACTGTCATAGAGAAACAGAAGTATCTCTCAGGTGGGTGAGGAACCCTACTAGATCGGCGGAGAGGCTGAGGTTCACTGGTTTCTACTGAATCCTTTGGTTCTATCAAATCATCAGCTGTAGTTTGTATAGCTGGAACCTTTCCAGTTCTACATAACTGACCTTGCCTCAAGCTTATCCGGATTTTGCTTTTAGACATAGGCTGGACAACCCCAAATCTTAACTAGCTTAAGACATGGGCTCTTCCCATACCATATCTCATATGGAGTGGTAGGCAACAGATTTGATTTGAACCCTTTTCAATAGGTATGCAGATTCTCAAGTGCATAACCCCTTAAAAGGAAATAGGTAACTCAGTATTACTCATCATAGAGCACACCTTATCATATAGGGTGTGATTGCTCCGCCCCGATATACCATCGTGCTATGGTGTATACGGAGGAGTAATGCTGAGAGAGAATCTCATTCTCCTTTAGAATAATCCAGGAATTCCGTGCTCAAGTATTCTCCTCCTTGATCACATCAAAGGATATAATACTTATACCCATATTTTGGTTCTCTACTTCTAACTTATATTCTATGAATATCTCAAAAGGTTCGGACTTGTGTTTCAACAGGAACATATGTCTGAATCTTGAGAGATTATCAGAGAATGTAATGAATTACAAAGAACCGGTCATGGCATGTGTAGACAGGGGACCTTTATACATCAACATGTATCATCCCAAGAGTTCACTAACTCTTTCTCTGTTTCCAATAAACAGAGCTATGGTCATCTTATCTTTGTGACATGACTGGCAAGTTTCACAAGATGTAAATTCAAACTGTTTTAAATATGCATCTAAATGTAACTTCAGCCAGTCGGGTCGTATTGATATGACCTAGTCTACAATGCCTCAAGAAGGATCCGTTCATTTCTGAACTCTTCCTCTTGTGTGTGTTCTGTATACTAAGAACTGTAGTTTGATTTAGAACATCAACGCTTTTAGATAACGTGCCTGATCGGATCAACTTTTGATACAGGAAATGTTCAAAACATTATCCAACAATACAAAATTTTACCGTTTCTTTACTAATAAAGAGACAGATATGATTTTGTATACCAGGTTCGGTATCTAATAACATTCGTTCAGAATCAATGTATTTGGAATACTGGGTGACAGTGACCAACAGACTTGGCTGCAACACTTGCCCCGTTTTCTGTCTCATGAAACTTATCACTCGTTCTCAGTTTTTCTACCCTTTTGCAGCCCTATGTAACAGATTACATATCTGGGATCCTGATCCGGTATCAAATACCCAGGACGTAGAGGATACAGAGAAACAGTTCTTTATAATGAACACACCCGAAGATGATGCATCAGCATGCACTCTCTTCGTTTGGGCGGCACGGGAATTCTGGTAATCCCCAATTTCCTGCTCTGTCTTATAACAATTATAAGTTGGAGCCGGACCAACGTTCCCCAGCTCAGTATAACAAGCGGGTTCGGTCAATAATCCGTATTATTATCTTGATTAAGGCGTGATATGGTCGCTACTTGGAGAGAGAGAGAAGAAAACACTCTGCGTGCGCTCTTGCAAGAATAGATTGGTTATTATTTTATCTAATCAGGATGGCTCCCACTGCTTTTGTCAAATCTTCCTTCAAACCCTAAAAGGAAAGACTAGTCGGGATTAATTACACACTACAAGTTCGCCAATCTTTCAACCAGGCCAGTATCGGTACTTTGAGGGAGGTCCCCCGTGCTTTCGCACGAACCTAATTAATGTAAACCTCGTTTTCCCAGAGGCGTAACCCCGTTGACACCTTTCTAGACACCTACTTGATCGGCTAATTGTAATGTGTAAAACTCTCCCAGGAGTAACAATTACTCGCAGCGGGTATCGGGATCCAACTATCTCATAGAAAGTATGCAATCTCATTGCAAATTTCAACACTTGAAATTCCCGATAATATTTTGCCCCTAACCTCATATGACCTTGACAAAGGCCAACAAACCATAGGATGCTAGTCAAGTTCAACCCGTCATTTCCTGATTGAATTAAACCCACCCGCACGACCCTTGAAAAAGGCCAACAAGGTCGCACGACTACCCTAACCCAATCTGCATCATATGCATAAGCAGATAAGCACCAGTTAGCTACCGCACACTACGCCTTGACAAAGGCCAACAAACGCAGCACGTATACTAACTACTACTTATCTGAAATGACGGAGGGCTACGACAGGTTTTTCTGAAAACCTATTGCGTAATAAACTTGATATCGTTGTAGAATCAAATGATTTTAAAATGGAGTGTTTTTTAGGCCTTTCTAGTTTTGCTAAAGGGGTCACTCCCGGTGAAGGGATCGTCGGTCCTTTCCTCGTCTAATGAGGTGCGGGATATATCATATATATCACTGTGCAAAACAGAAACTATAGAAGCTAACAAAAGACAAACCGAGTGTGTAGCATCAGCCAGTTTTTGCTAAAGGAGTCACTCCCGGTGAAGGGATCTCGGTCCTTTCCTTATCGAATAAGGTGCAGGATATATCATATATATCACTGTGCAAAGCAGAAACTATAGAAGCTAACAAAAGACAAACCGAGTGTGTAGCATCAGCCAGTTTTTGCTAAAGGAGTCACTCCCGGTGAAGGGATCTCGGTCCTTTCCTTATCGAATAAGGTGCAGGATATATCATATATACCGCTGTGCAAAGCAAGAACTGTAGCTACCTGTTTTATTTTGAAATTCGATTCTACAACATCTTTAGGTTTCTTTTACTTTCATTAATCATATTAATGAAGTCCCATCATTTAAGTACCTAAACATCACAGATAAATACGACGTACACTTATGCCATCCGCATTCGCCTCGATGTCCCCTCGTGCACCGTTAGGTTAGGTAACTAACGGCAGAGCGGGGCAGGGCTAGCGCGGGTGTAAAACATAAGTAACGTCTATATAATATATCATATATACTATATACAGTATCCATCACAGAGCATCACATGATCACATCATAAATATCGCAGCAGAAGAATCATATGAAATATTGGATATACTAGGACGTCCGTGTTTTCAATACAAGCCAGTATAAAACACAGATTCCACGGTCGCGATGAATAGCCAAACCCACACCCCTAGACCCCTACGAGAGCGGCAAGCAACCCTACCAATTCTAGAGTTAGGAGACCCGGCCTCGACTCCTCGAGTTGGTCTCCCACTGGACTCCAGAACCCGGTTACTTGCGCTCCCCTCTTTGGGTCTATCCTAGTGCGGAAAAGTAAATAATATACAAAAGGTGACATCTTCCGCAACCTGGAAGTGCCCCAATAAAAGAATATTACATTCAAGTTTTTACATGAATGAAAATGAAAAACACTCATCTCACATAAAAAAAACCCCGGCTATTCAAACACGATGATCCAATATAACATATCCAGCAACACATAACATCACATGTCATCAACGTAAGTAAATGTGTGCATCCCAATTGTCGTTGACATATAGCAACGAAACCGGCGATATCACATATTACACTTACGGTCACAGAAAAGAAAGTGTAAAACTACAACAGTTGGAATCCGCAACCCCTTTAGACATCGCATGCCTAATCAAATGAATTACTTAGACATCACATGCCTAACAATAATAAACCCCGCATTTTAGTCTCATTATCGAAAACACTTTTCAATACCAAGTCGGGTAATTCAACAAGATTCCCGACATCCTGATCGAATACTCGTCGCAAAGTTCAGTAGACGGCCGCACCCCCGATACCGTCGACGAAGTGCACCTAGGCAGAACACCGCTACCGCGAGCACCCGGACGGATGCTTTCGGCGACGGGGTTCTCCTACAGTCACCTGGTCGGGGCTATGGAGTGAGGCTGTCTGTTAAGTTTACCCGGCGAGTATCCGCGTACGCTACGTGATTGCGACGGACTTTTGATCACATCAAAATTCCGTGGCAACCGATCAAGTGAGACTAAACTGCTATGTTTATAACATTCATTCAGTTATCTCATAACAATTTGCGAATTCCAAGTATTGTATCACATTCTGGATAAATAGAAAATGTTAAACTTTCCGATCGAACAATCGAACACCCAAGTTTTTCCGATACAGTCCAACACATGAAATAAGTCTAAAAACATTCGGTTTGTGCCTCAGTACCAACGGTCCAACCGTAGAAGGGTCAAGCCAACGCCTCACATGTAGCACGCCGTACTGCCCCAAATCCTAAGGTTCAAAGGGCAGTTCAAGACGGTCACATAATCGAGTTAAGGTTTGTTGTCTTCTGTTAGTTATATGTATGCCCTAGAGGCCATTACTGTACATAGGATGTATATTGTAGTGGATGCTGGGACATATATAGGGAGGACTTTCTTACTCGACATGATAGTATGCTATCTGGTTACCCTTTACCTTAACGTGTATGCTGATTGTCTCTCTGTTACATGTTGGTAAAGCCCTTAGGATCTGTACTTGACTACCTGGACTATGATGCGGATCATACTAGTGGGGACATGGTAGTCCATAAGTACATCCTTCAAAGTCCCTAGTCGTGGGTGTATCGAGATGGGGCATCGATATACCAGAGTAGACTAGCGTATACCTTCTCGACCCATACAGATGGGCGATGGATGATCCCATATCCATTGGTGTTTGACATCAGAGATGATATACGGGTGCTCAGTAGAGATTGGGTACACTGGACGGACTCGCCGAGAACTCCCAGATGGTATTATACCTCACGTCAGATGGCAGTTCTCTGGTGACACTGGTACAGAGTAGTCTGTTGACCCGAGATCGTCATAGAGTCTTGTGTGGTTCCCACTGTGCTTTGATTTCCATCTTACCACGTCCAAGAGGGCGTGCAAAACGGTGGTTTTTAGGTACAGTCCCGAGTCACATGGAGGCAATGAGCGATAGGAGGGGATTCGTCTCTCCCGGTATAGGGGGTTGATGTTGCGCTGTGTTTGATTGGCTATAACAGGAAATCCCTGGCCAGGGTTGCTGAGATTTACTGGTAAGTGTTACCAGTAGTTTCTCGAACAGTTATAGACCTCATATCGACACGACTTATTGAGCTATTGGGGTCTGACGTTTACCACCCCTAGGCAAGATATGCGACATATCAGACGATCAGACCGGACTGTACAGTAGTGTTACTAGTCGGATTCACTGGAGTGTGAGCAGGCTTGCTCATCGATCTTCAGATCGCTCAATACCCGGGTGGCCGTTACGTTTAGCAGACCGCTTGCGGCTTGTGGGTGTTTGATATGATCATCGCCTGCTGCCGGCGTATTGACGAGTCTTTAGAGTCCTACACAGAGGTTTCCTGGCTCAAGCAAAACGAAATAGGAGCGCATATGAGATATGTGCGGGACCGAGAATAATGCGTGTATGTGATACCGTATTCCATTCTCGCGATGAATGTATCGATTAGGTTATATGCGATATACCCTAGTTATCGAATCAAAGGTTGATTTGATAAGCCGATACATTATATACTAGTCGGTTGTGTGCGACATGACCGGGTCATTGAATCAAGTGTTGATTTAATTATTTAATGCATAATTATATATTTGATATATTACTTTGCATTAACTAGTATCGGTTGACTGTAAATGGATTTTCTCACTCGGGTGTGCGCATTACATATGCGATAGATTTTGTGCATTTGATTGTATCATGTTTGATGATACATGTTTACTTGGTTAAGTGCAAAGAATTAAACCATGGTTAAAAGAATGGTTAGGGTTTCATTTCCTTTATTTATTCATTTATTTATTTGTTTATTCATTTTGGAAAAGAGGAGAAAAGAATGGTGGCTTAATTTGGAGTTTAGTTGAAGCTTCATGAAACTTTGATCAAGTCAACCATTCTTATCTCATCCTTAACCCTAACCATTCCCACTAACCATGATTCATTCTCTACACTTGACTCTAGTTAACATTATGATAAGTTTTGATTTTTAGATTGTTTTTTAATTAACTTATCATATTTTCTTTCTTCTTCTTCTTCATGAGCAAGGAAGAAAAAGCTTTCTTCATCAATGGTGATTGATGATAAAGAGTGAGAAATCCAAATCTAAAGTCTACCCACTTCCTATTTCTTCATCCTCTACATCTTGCCAAGTAGTAGAGTGTGTTCTCTTCACAAGTTTTTGGACTTGGTGAAGTCGGAGCTTGATTCAGCGATGCCTCGACGTAGATCATCTTCGGCACGTCGTCGATGACCTAGCCCGCTTCTTCTCCGATGAAGCCGACGCAAGAGCCCGGATTTCGGATTTATACAGCGGAGATGACTTCTTCATGGAGCTATGGAGGTGGACAAACGGATCTACAAAGGTTGTATATCCGTATCCCTTAGTTAACTGTTAACTAGATTATATTTTCGCCTAGTTTTCTAGCAAACGATCCGTAGTCGGGTCTCTCGGCACCTATAATTTTTGAAATTGCCATGGTCGATGGCTTGTGAGACCTCATTAGTGTGCCTAGGAACCCTACAGTGGTATCAGAGCCAAGCTAGAGCCTTAGGCGAAGTCTAGACGAATCTGAAACCCGAACGAACCCGAAACCCGTCTCAAAACATGCTCTCTGTCCGGTTTTGTAAAACGTGGATTTTTCCATATTAAAAATTGCTAAAAAATTCAGCAGGGAAAAATAAGAATTACCATGCAAAATGTTTTGGATGAACAGTAAATCTCGCGGCGGAAGCGCGGCAGGAGCCTGCCTTCTGCGGCGCTTCCGCCGCATAATGATGACGTCATCCTCCAAGATCTGCACAGTAACTCTTATTATTTTATGCTGGATTTTCTGGGAATTTTTAATACTGTTTCCAGAGTTGAATTTTCTGGGGTGTATTGGGAGGTCGTCGGTCCGATCGGATTATCAAGTTTCGTCTATGTGGCTTTCCGGATATTTTACAATATGTTAAAAAGTTCGACCGGATATAATTACCCAATTTTTCCCCCTGTCGGGAAGTTTCCAAGTGTTGGATTTTTCCGTAGTTTAACGACGTTCTAAGTAGTGCAAGTAACGCGATGGACCCTCTAGAAGACAACAAACCTTAACTCGATTATGTGACCGTCTTGAACTGCCCTTTGAACCTTCGGGTTTGGGGCAGTACGGCGTGCCACATGTGAGGCGTTGGCTTGACCCTTCTACGGCTGGACCGTCGGTACTGAGGCACGAACTGAATGTTGTTAGACTTATTTCATGTGTTGATCTGTATCGGGAAAAGTTGGGTGTTGGATTGTTCGATCGAAAAGTTTAACATTTTCTGTTTATCTGGAATGGGATACAATAATTGGAATTCACAAGTAGTTATGTGATAACTAAATGAATATTATAAATGTAGCAGTTTAGTCTCACTTGATCGGTTGCCACGGAATTTTGATGTGATCAAAAGTCCGTTGCAATCACGTAGCGTACGTGGATACTCGCCGGTTAAACTTAATAGACAGCCTCACTCCATAGCCCCGACCAAGTGACTGTAGGAGAACCCCGTGGCCGAAAGCATCCGTTCGGGTGCTCGCGGCAGCGGTGTTCCGCCTTGGTGCACTTCGTCGACGGTATCGGGGGTGCGGCCGTCTACTGAAGTTTGCGACGAGCATTCGATCAGGATGTCGGGAATCTTGTTGAATTACCCGACTTGGTATTGAAAAGTGTTTTCGATAATGAGACTAAAATGCGGCATTTATAATTGTTAGGCATGCGATGTCTAAGTAATTCATTTGGTCAGGCATGCGATGTCTGAGGTGGTTGCGGATTCCAACTGTTGTAGTTTTACATTTTCTTTTCTGTGACCGTAAGTGTAATATGTGATATCGCCGGTTTCGTTGCTATATGTCAACGACAATTGGGATGCGCATATTTACTTACGTTGATGACATGTGATGTTATGTGTTGCTGGATATGTTATATTGGATCGTCGTGTTTGAATAGCCGGGGGTTTTTATGTGAGATGAGTGTTTTTCATTTTCATTCATGTAAAAACTTGTATGTAATATTCTTTTATTGGGGCACTTCCAGGTTGCGGAAGATGTCACCGTTTGTATATTATTTACTTTTCCGCACTAGGATAGACCCAAGGAGGAGGGCACAAGTAACCGGGTTCTGGAGTCCAGTGGGAGACCAACTCGAGGAGTCGAGTCCGGGTCTCCTAACTCTAGAATTGGTAGGGTTACTTGCCGCTCTCGTAGGGGTCTAGGGGTGTGGGTTTGGCTATTCATCACGACCGTGGAATCCGTGTTTTATACTGGCTCGTATTGAAAACACGGACGTCCTAGTATATCCAATATTTCATATGATTCTTCTGCTGCGATATCTGTGATGTGATCATGTGATGTTCTGTGATAGATACAGTATATAGTATATATGATATATTATATAGACGTTACTTATGTTTTACACCCGCGCTAGCCCTGCCCTGCTCTGCCGTTAGTTACCTAACCTAACGGTGCACGAGGGGACATCGAGGCGAATGCGGATGGCATAAGTGTACGTCGTATTTATCTGTGATGTTTAGGTAATCTTAATGATGGGACTTCATTAATGTGATTAATGAATTAAAAGAAACCTAAGATGTTGTAGAATCGAATTTCAAAATAAAACAGGTAGCTACAGTTCTTGCTTTGCACAGAGGTATATGTGATATATCCTGCACCTTATTCGATAAGGAAAGGACCGAGATCCCTTCACCGGGAGTGACTCCTTTAGCAATAACTGGCAGATGCTACACACTCGGTTTGTCTTTTGATTGTTTTTAAGTGTTTTTGCTTTGCACAGTGATATATATGATATATCCCGCACCTCATTCGACGAGGAAAGGACCGACGATCCCTTCACCGGGAGTGACTCCTTTAGCAAAACTAGAAAAGCCTCAAAAACACTCCATTTCAAAATTCATTCGATCCTACAACGATATAAAGTTCATTACGCAAAAGGTTTTCTTAAAAGCCTGTCATAGCCCTCCGTCATTTCAGATAGGTAATAGTTAGTATTCGTGCTGCGTTTGTTGACTCAGTCAAGGCGTAGTGTGCGGTAGCTGATTATTGTTTATCTGCAAAGCATATGATGCGATTGGATTAGGGTAGTCGTGCGGCCTTGTTGACTCAGTCAAGGGTCGTGCGGGTGGGTTTAATTCAATCAGGAAATGACGGGTTGAACTTTACTTGCGGTCTATGGTTTGTTGACTCAGTCAAGGTCATAGATCGCTTGGGGCAAAATATTATCGGGAATTTCAAGTGTTGAAATTTGCAATGAGATTGCATACCTTCTATGAGATAGTTGGATCCCGATACCCGCTGCGAGTAAGTATTACTCCTGGGAGAGTTTTATACATTACAATTAGCCGATCAAGTAGGTGTCTAGAAAGGTGTTAATGAGGTTACGCCTCTGGGAAAACGAGATTTACATTAATTAGGTTCGTGCGAAAGCACGGGGGACCTCCCTCAAAGTACCGACACTGGCCTGGCTGAAAGATTGGCGAACTTGTAGTGTGTAATTAATCCCGGCTAGTCTTTCCTTTTAGGGTTTGAAGGAAGATTTGATAAAAAGCAGTGGGAGCCATCCTGATTAGATAAAATAATAACCAATCTATTCTTGACAGAGCGCACGCTGAGTGTTTTCTTCTCTCTCTCTTCAGGTAGCGACCATATCACGCCTTAATCAAGATAATAATACGGATTATTGACCGAACCCGCTTGTTATACTGAGCTGGGGAACGTTGGTCCTGCTCCAACTTATAATTGTTATAAGACAGAGCAGGAAATTGGGGAATACCAGATTTCCCGTGCCGCCCAAACGAGGAGAGTGCATGATGATGCATCATCTTCGGGTGTGTTCATTACAAAGAACTGTTTCTCTGTATCCTCTACGTCCTGGGTATGTGATACCAGATTAGGATCCCAGATATGTAATCTGTTACATAGGGCTACAGATAGGTAGAGAACTGAGAACGGGTGATAAGTTTCATGAGGCAGAAAACGGGGCAAGAGTTGCAGCCAAGTCTGTTGGTCACTGTCACCCTGTATTACAATACATTGATTCTGAACGAATGTTATTAGATACCGAACCTGTTATGCAAAATCATATCTGTCTCTTTATTAGTAAAGAAACGATAAAATTTTGTATTGTTGGACAATGTTTTGAACATTTCCTATATCAAAAGTTGATCGGTTCAGGCACGTTATCTAAAAGCGTTGATGTTCTAAATCAAACTACAGTTCTTAGTATACAGAACACACAAGAGGAAGAGTTCAGAAATGAACGAATTCTTCTTGAGGTATTGTAGACTAGGTCATATCAATGCGACCCGACTAGCTAAGTTACATTTAGATGCATATTTAAATCAGTTTGAATTTACATCTTGTGAAACTTGCCAGTCATGTCACAGAGATAAGATGGCCATAGCTCCGTTTATTGGAAACGGAGAAAGAGTTAGTGAACTCTTGGGATGATACATGTTGATGTATGTCAGGTCCCCTGTCTACATATGCCAGCACTGGTTCTTTGTACTTCGTTACATTCTCTGATAATCTCTCAAGATTCAGACATATGTTCCTGTTGAAACACAAGTCCGAACCTTTTGAGATATTCACAGAATATAAGTTAGAAGTAGAGAACCAATAAGGGTATAAGTATTATGTCCTTTGATGTGATCAAGGAGGAGAATACTTGAGCACGGAAATCCTGGACTATTCTAAAGGAGAATGAGATTCTCTGTCGGCATTACTCCTCCGTATACACCATTGCACGATGGTATGTCGGGGCGGAGCAAATACACCCTATCTGATATGGTGTGCTCTATGATGAGTACTACTGAGTTACCTTTTTCCTTTTTGGGTGTTATGCACTTGAGAAGCTGCATACCTATTGAATAGGTTCGAATCAAATCAGTTGCCTACCACTCCATATGAGATATTATGTACAACTGGAAAGGGAAAAGCCCATGTCTTAAGCTAGTTAAGATTTGGGGTTAACCGGCCTATGTCTGAAAGCAAAATCCGGACAAGCTCGAGGCAAGATCTGTTATGTACAACAGGAAAGGTTCCAGCTATGCAATCTATAGCAGATGATTTGGTAGAACCAAAGGATTCAATAGATACCAACGAACCTCAGCCTCTCCGCCGATCTAGTAGGGTTCCTCACCCACCTGAGAGATACTTCGGTTTCTCTATGACAGTGGGAGCGAGGATTGCATCATGAGATGATGACCCAACTAGCTTCGAGCTGGCCATCAGGAGTAAAACTCTGTAAGAATGGCTGGATGCTTAGCGATCTGAGATGGAATCCTTATACACCAACAAAGTATGGACTTTGGTTGCAATATCTGAAGGGTTAAATCCCCATCAGGAGCAAGTATATCTTGAGAAGATTACTTGGTGTAGATGGAAAAGTTGAGACTTTCAAAGCTAGACTTGTTAAAGCTTTTCGTCATCGACCAGGCGTGGATCATGATGAAACCTTTTCAAGTGACTATGCTTAAGTCCATCCAGATCCTACTTACCACGGCTGCATACCATGACTACAATCTCTGGTGGTTGGGTGTCTTGACTGCTTTTCTAAATGATGATTTAGAAAAGTGCGTCTATAAGTACACAGCCAGAGGGCCTCGTAGACAGTAGGAGCAGCGGAAACGTGTGCAAGATGCTTTATAGGATAAAGCAGGTATCGCGGAGATGGAACATCTGTTTTGATGGATTAGTCAAAGAAGTTGACATCATCAAAATGGTAGATGAACCTTGTATAAACAAAAAGGTAGTAGGGAGTATGGTGACGATCCTCGTAGAGTACGTGGATGACATACTCATGATAGGGAAGGAGTTTCCTATGCTACGTTCGGTCAATCTCCGCTTATCACAAAGATTCTCCGTGTAGGATCAAAATGATACCTCCTAAATCCTGAGTTTTAGATCTATGAGATAGATTTAATTGGATGTTAGGATTCTCACTAGTTGTAGTGAGATGATATCAATCGATCCTGGGGAGAATCACTGGAAAGGTTCCAGGGTGCTAAAGACGACTGAATGTCAGTCACAGGCATTGTCTTTACCCTCAGTAAAGGGACGGTATGTCGGAAGAGTTCCAAGCTAGATACCGTGACATACTAGACGATAAAGGCAGGATACATCGCTACTTAAGATGCTACCAAAGAGGCTGTTTGGGTATATATTGGTTCATAAGATGAACCATGTTCCTCCCATTGTGTGACAATGGAGTTGTGGCTTATGCCAAGGAACGTCCGTCCCATCAGTGATCCAGACATATTCTAAGGCAGTATCACCTGATCATGGAGATGGTTGATCTCCAAGGGATCGAGGTTAGGAGAGTAGACTCAGAGGACAAACACAGCGGATCCACTCACGAAAGGCCTTTTCCCAGAGAGAGACTTTTATGGGATGGTTGAGTATGAGATACTGCAACCACTGCTACAGATGGCCCTAGTGCAAGTGGGAGATTGTTAGTTATATGTATGCCCTAGAGGCCATTACTGTACATAGGATGTATATTGTAGTGGATGCTGGGACATATATAGGGAGGACTTTCTTGCTCGACATGATAGTATGCTATCTGGTTACCCTTTACCTTAACGTGTATGCTGATTGTCTCTCTGTTACATGTTGGTAAAGCCCTTAGGATCTGTACTTGACTACCTGGACTATGATGCGGATCATACTAGTGGGGACATGGTAGTCCATAAGTACATCCTTCAAAGTCCCTAGTCGTGGGTGTATCGAGATGGGGCATCGATATACCAGAGTAGACTAGCGTATACCTTCTCGACCCATACAGATGGGCGATGGATGATCCCATATCCATTGGTGTTTGACATCGGAGATGATATACGGGTGCTCAGTAGAGACTGGGTACACTGGACGGACTCGCCGAGAACTCCCAGATGGTATTATACCTCACGTCAGATGGCAGTTCTCTGGTGACACTGGTACAGAGTAGTCTGTTGACCCGAGATCGTCATAGAGTCTTGTGTGGTTCCCACTGTGCTTTGATTTCCATCTTACCACGTCCAAGAGGGCGTGCAAAATGGTGGTTTTTGGGTACAGTCCCGAGTCACATGGAGGCAATGAGCGATAGGAGGGGATTCGTCTCTCCCGGTATAGGGGGTTGATGTTGCGCTGTGTTCGATTGGCTATAACAGGAAATCCCTGGCCAGGGTTGCTGAGATTTACTGGTAAGTGTTACCAGTAGTTTCTCGAACAGTTATAGACCTCATATCGACACGACTTATTGAGCTATTGGGGTCTGACGTTTACCACCCCTAGGCGAGATATGCGACATATCAGACGATCAGACCGGACTGTACGGTAGTGTTACTAGTCGGATTCACTGGAGTGTGAGCGGGCTTGCTCATCGATCTTCAGATCGCTCAATACCCGGGTGGCCGTTACGTTTAGCAGACCGCTTGCGGCTTGTGGGTGTTTGATATGATCATCGCCTGCTGCCGGCGTATTGACGAGTCTTTAGAGTCCTACACAGAGGTTTCCTGGCTCAAGCAAAACGAAATAGGAGCGCATATGAGATATGTGCGGGACCGAGAATAATGCGTGTATGTGATACCGTATTCCATTCTCGCGATGAATGTATCGATTAGGTTATATGCGATATACCCTAGTTATCGAATCAAAGGTTGATTTGATAAGCCGATACATTATATACTAGTCGGTTGTGTGCGACATGACCGGGTCATTGAATCAAGTGTTGATTTAATTATTTAATGCATAATTATATATTTGATATATTACTTTGCATTAACTAGTATCGGTTGACTTTAAATGGATTTTCTCACTCGGGTGTGCGCATTACATATGCGATATGATTTTGTGCATTTGATTGTATCATGTTTGATGATACATGTTTACTTGGTTAAGTGCAAAGAATTAAACCATGGTTAAAAGAATGGTTAGGGTTTCATTTCCTTTATTTATTCATTTATTTATTTGTTTATTCATTTTGGAAAAGAGGAGAAAAGAATGGTGGCTTAATTTGGAGTTTAGTTGAAGCTTCATGAAACTTTGATCAAGTCAACCATTCTTATCTCATCCTTAACCCTAACCATTCCCACTAACCATGATTCATTCTCTACACTTGACTCTAGTTAACATTATGATAAGTTTTGATTTTTAGATTGTTTTTTAATTAACTTATCATATTTTCTTTCTTCTTCTTCTTCATGAGCAAGGAAGAAAAAGCTTTCTTCATCAATGGTGATTGATGATAAAGAGTGAGAAATCCAAATCTAAAGTCTACCCACTTCCTATTTCTTCATCCTCTACCTCTTGCCAAGTAGTAGAGTGTGTTCTCTTCACAAGTTTTTGGACTTGGTGAAGTCGGAGCTTGATTCAGCGATGCCTCGACGTAGATCATCTTCGGCACGTCGTCGATGACCTAGCCCGCTTCTTCTCCGATGAAGCCGACGCAAGAGCCCGGATTTCGGATTTGTACAGCGGAGATGACTTCTTCATGGAGCTATGGAGGTGGACAAACGGATCTACAAAGGTTGTATATCCGTATCCCTTAGTTAACTGTTAACTAGATTATATTTTCGCCTAGTTTTCTAGCAAACGATCCGTAGTCGGGTCTCTCGGCACCTATAATTTTTGAAATTGCCATGGTCGATGGCTTGTGAGACCTCATTAGTGTGCCTAGGAACCCTACATCTTCTAGAGGGACCATCGCGTTACTTGCACTACTTAGAACGTCGTTAAACTACGGAAAAGTCCAACAATTGAAAATTTCCCGGCAGGGGAAAAAGTGGGTATTTATATCTGGTCGAACTTTTTAACATATTCTAAATATCCGGAAAACACAACGAAATTAAAAATTCTGATCGAAACTACGACTACAAAATAAACCCCAAAATACTCAACTCTTGAGTCAGATAAAAATACCCATAAAATATCAGGGAATAAAAATAAAACATTACTGTGCAAATTTTATTGGGTGACGTCACTAAGTGGCGGCGGAACCGCCGCACGAGCCATGCTCGTGCCGCGGTTCCGCGGCTGTTTAAGCTCCAAACAGTGTCGTGTTTGCACAGTAATTCTTACAATTTCCTGCTGAAGTTTTTAGGAATTTTTAATTCGGAAAAATCCCAGAATTTAAAAATGGACCAGAGAGGGGTGTATTTCGTCGTATTTGGATTCGATCGGGATTCTAACTTCGTTAACGCATCGCCTAAGGCTCTAGCTAGGCTCTGATACCACTGTAGGGTTCCTAGGCCCACACTAGAGGTCTCACAAGGCATCAACCATGCCAATTTATATTCTTTTACGGGTGCCGAGAAACCCTAATACGGATCGTCGACTAGAATTTTAGGCGAAACAAGTAACTAGTTAACAATTTAACTAAAAGAACGGAAATACAACCTTTGTAGATCCGGTTCTCCACCTCCATAGCTCCATGACGAAGCCCCCTTGCTGTCCAAATCCAATCTCGGGCTCTAGCGTCGGCTTCATCGGAGAAATGGGCGGGCTAGGTCATCGACGACGATGCCGAAGATGATCTACGTCGAGGCATCACAAGATCAAGCTCCCACTTCACCAAGTCATGAAACTTGTGAAGAAAACACACTCTACTACTTGGCAAGAGGTAGAGGATGAAGAAATAGGAAGTGGGTTCACTTTAGAATTGGATTTCTCACTCATTTGCTCAAGTTGCCATTAAAGCTATCAAGCTTTTTCTTCTTAAAGAAGAAGAAGAAGTTGATAATGTTATGATAAGTTAATTAAAAAAAGAAAAGAAAATGAATACTTATCATAATTTGAACCATGGTCAAGTGTAGAGAATTGACTAAGGTTAGATGAATGGTTAGGGTTATACATGAAGACAAAATGGTCACTTGGTCAAACCTTCATGAAGCTTCAACAAGCTTCATGAAAGAAAGAAAGAAAGAAACCATTTTGTTTTCTTTTGCCATTTCTTTTTAATCTAAATTAAAAAGATAAATGAATGATAAAATAAAAACTCTAACCATTTACTTAACCAAGGTTTAATTCTTTACACAAAAACCCTAGCAATCATGTATCATCAAACATGATACAATCAAGTGCACAAAAGTATATCACATATACAACTTGTGAACTTCAAGTGAGAAAATCCATTTAAAATGAACCAATACTAGTTAATGTAAATTAATATATCATATATATATATATATATATATAATTATACATTAAATCATTAAATCAACACTTGATTTAACGATCCGGTCATATCGCATATAACCGACTAATATCCAATGTATCGATTTATCGAATCAATCCTCGATTCGATAACTAGGATATATCGCATACAACCATTCGATACTTTCATCGCGAGAATAGAATACGGTATCACATACACGCATTATTCTCGGTCCCGCACATATCTCATATGCGCTCCTATTTCGTTTCGCTTGAACCAGGAAACCTCTGTGTAGGACTCTAAAGACTCGTCAATACGCCGGCAGCAGGTGATGATCATATCAAACACCCACAAGCCGCAAGCGGTCTGCTAAACGTAACGGCCACCCGGGTATTGAGCGATCATAAGATCGACGAGCAAGCCCGCTCACACTCCTGTGAATCCAACCAGTAACACTTACCGTACAGTCCGGTCTCGTCGTCTGATATGTCGCATATCTCGTCTAGGGGTGGTAAACGTCAGACCCCAATAGCTCGATAAGTCGTGTCTATATGAGGTCTATAACAGTTCGAGAAACTACTGGTAACACTTACCAGTAAATCTCAGCAACCCTGGCCAGGGATTTCCGGTTATAGCCAATCAAACACAGCGCAACATCAACTCCCTATACCGGGAGAGACGAATCCCCTCCTATCGCTCATTGCCTCCATGTGACTCGGGACTGTACCCAAAAACCACCGTTTTGCACGCCCTCTTGGACGTGGTAAGGTGGAAATCAAAGCACAGTGGGAACCACACAAGACTCTATGACGATCTCGGGTCAACAGACTACTCTGTACTAGTGTCACCTGAGAACTGCCATCTGACGTAAGGTATAATACCATCTGGGAGTTCTCGGCGAGTCCGTCCAGTGTACCCAGTCTCCACTGAGCACCCGTATATCATCTCTGATGTCAAACACCAATGGATATGGGATCATCCATCGCCCATCTGTATGGGTCGAGAAGGTACACGCTAGTCTACTCTGGTATATCGATGCCCCGTCTCGATACAGCCACGACTAGGGACTTTGAAGGATGTACTTATGGACTACCATGTCCCCACTAGTATGATCCGCATCATAGTCCAGGTAGTCAAGTACACATCCTAAGGGCTTTACCAACATGTAACAGAGAGACAATCAGTATACATGTTAAGGTAAAGAGTAACCAGATAGCATACTATCATATCGAGCAAGAAAGTCCTCCCTATATATGTCCCAGCATCCACTACAATATACATCCTGTATACAGTAATGGCCTCTAGGGCATACATATAACTAACATACGTAACGGCTACCCAGGTATTGAGCGAAAGGAAGGTCGACGAGAAAACTCATATGTACCCCTACTGAGCCTGTCCATGACAATCTCCATACAGTCCGGTCTATTCATCTAAGAGTATCGCATATCGAGTCTAAGGGGTGGATAAAGTCAGACCCCTAATAACGCGACATTTCGTGTCGGTATGAAACCCTTCACCACCTGAGAAACTACTGATCCTAGATCTGTAATTCTCGACTACCTTGGACAAGGATTTCTGGTGATGGTCATCCGTGCACAACGCGACACCAACCCCCAATACCGGGAAAGACGAATCCCCGACGAACCACTCACTGCCTCCATGTGGCTCGGGACTATACCCAATTAAAACCTGTTTGCACGACTCATTTGAGCCTTGTTAGGGTAGTAATCAAAGCACAGTGAGAACTCACACGAGACAAATGACGATCTCAAGTCGACAGACTAACATGTACTCATGCCACCTAGAAACTGCCATCTAACAATAGGTATAATACCATCTAGCAGGTTCCCGGCGAGTCCGTCCAGTGTATTCATAACCATATGAGCACCTGTATACTATCTTAGGTGACTAACTGACACCAATGGCTTGTGAGACCGGCCACCGCCCGTCGTTGGGGTCTCGATAAGTATACACTAGTCTACTTCGGAGTATCGATGCCCGGTTTAGATACTCCCACGACTAAGGACATTAAAGGATATGCTTATAGGCCACCTAGCTCCCATTTATATGATCGCCATCATAATGCTGGTAGTCAAGCAAGAATTCTATGGGCTCTATCAACATGTAATAGTGATCTGTAATACTACTTAATGTTGTACATGATGATAAAGACAAACCAGATAGCATACTATCATCTTGAGTAAGACTGTTCTACCGGTATAAGTCCTCCCTCAATCATCACAATCGCGTGCCTGCGATTTAATAATTGACTTGAGGGCACTATAGCCAACAATCCGAACCCCTACTGAGCTGTCCGTGACAATCTCCATACAGTCTGATCGGTTCGTCTAAGAGTATCGCATATCGAGTCTGGGGCATGGATAAAGTCAGACCCCTAATAACACGATATTTCATGTCGGTATGAAGCCCATCACTTACTGGGAAACTACTGATCCAAATCAGTAATTCCCGTCTATCTTGGCCAAGGATTTCTGGTGATGGCCACCCGTGCACTTGCACGACATCAACCTCCAATACCGGGAGAGACGAATCCCCGACGATCCTCTCACTGCCTCCATATTGCTCAGGACTGTACCCAACTAAAATATGTTTGCACGACTCCTTTGAGCCGTGGTAAGGTAGTAATCAAAGCACAATGGGAACTCACACGAGACAAATGACGATCTCAGGTCAACAAACTAACATGTACTCATGTCACCTGGAAACTGCTATTTGACAGTAGGTATAATACCAACTAGCATGTTCCCGGCGAGTCCGTTCAGTGTTCTCATAATCCAATGAGCACATGTATACTATCTTCGGTAACTAACTGACACTAATGGCTTATGAGACCGGCCACCACCCCTCGTCGGGGTCTCGATAAGTACACACTAGTCTACTCCGGAGTATCGATATCCAGTCTCGATACTCTCTCGACTAGGGACATTTAAGGATGTACTTATAGACCACCCAGCTCCCACGTATATGATGTTGGCAATAGTGCCCTCAGAGTCAATTATTGGATCGCAGGTACGTGATTGCAATGATTGCGGAGGACCTATACCGGTAGGACAGTCTTACTCGAGATGATAGTATGCTATCTGGTTTGCCTTTATCAGTCGTGTACATGATCAGGTGACTGATTACATGTTACACTTTGATAGAGCCCTTAGGATCTTGCTTTACTACCAACAGTATGATGGCGATCATATACGTGAGAGTTGGGTGGTTTATATGCATATCCTTAATTGTAGTCCTTAGTCGTGGGAGTTTCGAGACAGGGCATCGATACTCCGTAGTAGACTAGTGTGTACAGTCGAGACCCCGACGAGGGGCGGTGGCCGGTCTCACAAGCCACTGGTGTCAGTTGGATCACCTAAGATGTATACAGGTGCTCATTGGGTTATGAGTACACCGGACAGGACTCGCCGGGAATCTGCTAGTTAGTACTATATCTATCGTCAGATAGCAGTTCCCTGGTGACATGTGTACAGGTTAGTTCATCGACCTGAGGTCGTCATTTGTCTCGTGTGAGTTCCCACTGTGCTTTGATTTCTACCCTACCACGGCTCAAAGGAGTCGTGCAAACAGGTAGTTTTTGGGTACAGTCCCGAGCCATATGGAGGCACGTGAGCGGATCGGCAGGGGATTCATCTCTCCCGGTATTGGGGGCGAGGTCGTGCTATGTCTAGGAGAGCCATTACACAAAGTCCATGGCCATGGCAGGAGATTTACAGGTAGGTACTCCGGTAGTATCTCAGGGTGTTATTGGGCTACACTCCGACATGACTTATACTGCTATTGGGGGTCTGACGTTACTAGCCCCCTAGGCAGATATGCGATACTCATAGACGAACGGACCGGACTGTATATACATTGTCACTGTTAGGCTCAGTAGGGTTTCTGGATGAGTTTGCTCATCAGCCTTCCTTGAGGTCAGTCCATGGGCAGCCGTTACGCATTGCTAGTGCCGCTGACGGTTTGTAGTTAAACCCACTGCCAGGGTACTGACGAGTCATTAGAGTCCCCCATAGACAGTTTCCCAAGTTCGGGCGAAATGTTGTAGAGGCCGTATGGTTTTATGGCAGGGTTCGGAAAATGCACGTGCGTTTACGCACGTGTTATTTTTCGGGCAGTTGATACTGGTCGGCTTTGGTTTAAGCCGGATCCGAGTATTATATTGAGTAGATATAATATCTCTGTCTCAGTTGCATTTGTATTCGGTCGTAATACAAATGCGGGTATATTTATACAGATACGGGGTTATCCTGAAAGTCATTTCAGGATCACTTTTGGAAGTTGCCAGTTTCCAGTTTTCTATCAGCCGTCTTTTAACATTCGGTTAAAGACGGATTTATCTTTTCATGGATGAGGGTGGGTCATGCTTCTAAAAGGTTCTAGAAATGGTGACTAGGGTGATGAGGTGTATTATGACTCATGCTTTGACATTAATGATTCTTGTTTATCCTTAGGATATTTGTTCTTGATATGTTTGTAAGGATAAGCTTCTTATTTATGGTCACCTCCTTGATTGCTCCTACACTCACCCTCCTCCTCCATATAAGTGGCCGGCCCCTTCCCCCTCTACACACACTCTCACTTGATGTTTTCATTTGATAAAAAGATTATGATAGATTTTGGGGTGTATGGAATTTCACAGCTCATTTCATTCCATCACCCGATTCGAGTGGCAACTTCATTAACCGATCGTCCACGGATTTGGACGAAGTGAGACAAAGTCATCTACTCATTCTCTACATCATTCTTGGTCGTCTCTTTTAGCAAACTTGACGACCGAGTTGCCTCGAGTCAGAGGCGGGAGCCCGTTTAAAGAATCGTCGACGTGGTGCCACCTGGACGAGCAGATCGGAGATCGACGAGATCGGCGTAGCCGCAACGGAGCGTGGGATGATGGTTAAAGAACGAAGGACTCAGATCGTTCGGTATAACCTTTCTACACTCTTTACAGTTTGTTAGTTTAGCAATAATGGCAGATCCGGGTTAAAGTATACGATAGCACCAGATAAAAAGTTTTTGTTCCGTATTTGGCGTCTGTAGACGGCCGGGGCGCTAGCGTAGACTTACAGTGGTATCAGAGCCTCACCATTTTGCTATACTAACTTGTGCTAACGTGTTTAAAACATCGATCGAACCGGAAATCAAAAACCGTATTTTTCCAATTTCACAATTTCTGTAGATTTTAAATGATATCCTAAAATTATTCTACATATCACAGAAAGTTGTGCAGGGTATTATTAGAACACCGTACAAATTTGGGCACATGAATCGACAAGACTGCCGCGGAAACGCGGCCAAACCCATGGTTTGGCCGCGCATCCGCGGCCGTTCTGAGTGATCATGCCCCCAAATTTGCACAGTGTATTCTTCTCTGGAAATTGGGGGTTTTGGTACATATCTTTTGGGCCCAGATTTTGTTACTGTTCAACAGATGTTCGTGGGGCCCACTTCGTGATATTTAGTCGATCGAAATTTAAACATGTTAGTTTACAGTGCTTACATTATATCTCCGACCGGGAATGTCATTTGATCGGTAAACCGCGTCTGATTGCTATAGTTCTTTTAGACGGGTTTGCGAACGTGACATTCGCGTTGATGTTCTGTGTTGTGCTGTGATGTTGCGGATTTGTCGTGGTGGATAGCAGTGTGCAATGGTAGTACAGTTTGAGTTTATTTGTACATTTGATATTGCGGGGCGAGCGTCCAACATGTGGACTGCCGTCACTGCCTGTTGTATAATATTCTTTTGGAGCACGACCACGTTGCGGTCGATGTGCCTGTTGTACTATTTTTCATTACTGTACTAGGTTTTGCCCCGCGACGGAGTGCACGGATAGCCGGGTTCTGGGGGGCAACGGGTCCGCATCTCATGGCTTTGAGAGGCAGAGAGGCCTCACTCTAGAATTGGCAGACTATTCGCCGCACTCGTAGGGGGTACAGGTTAACCCAAGGAGGGGTGCCCAAGTTTACCGGATTCCGTGAAGTGCAGGGTGGTCCATTCACTTTGCTGTAGGGGCTGCCTCGCTTCAGGTTTTGGCGGGTAACTTGACGCACCCGTAGGGGTCTAGGTTTCATTGCACAGGCTATCCACACGACAGGGGAACGTCGGGTTTCAGCAACGGCTCTGTGAAACTCGGGGATCCCAGTTTATCTGTATTGTTCTGTGATGCTTATTACTTTTCTGTAATGTTGCATATTATCACGCCTGGAGCGATTATTGTATATTGGTTTATATACTATTAGATGTTGTATATGTTTTACACCCGCGCTAGTCCAGTCCCCGCTCTGTCGTTAGTTAAGTAACCTAACGGGTGATGACGGGACCCAGTGACGAATGCGGATGGCATATACGTACATTTTATTTTCGTTCTTTTCTGGTGTGATTATTGATGGGACTGCGTTGATTCTGATCAATGCAAAGTAATAACAAACATGTTTCCAGTTGTTGGAACAAATTTAAAAAAGGTGTTATTGCAAAGACGTTTCCTTTTGTTTTGCATAGCGGTATTCAGTGGAATATCCTGCACCTCATTCGACAGGGCAAGGGCCGATATCCCTTCACTGGGACTGACCCCTTGGGCAGAAGTTTGCGTCAGGGTAATAACTTCAATATAGTCGATTACAAGTTGCTTTGCATCGTGGTATTCAGTGGAATATCCTGCACCTCATTCCACGAGGAAAGAGCCGAGATCCCTTCACCGGGAGTGACCTCTTTAGCAAAGGTTTTCGCCACTATATTTTAAAAAGCTATCGGGTTCCTTCAGCGATATCAAGTTCACTACGTTAAAGTTTTTTGGCCAAAAACTAGCCGTAGCCCTCCGTCACTTCTTTTGGGTATTCAGTAGTATTCAAGCTATGTATTTTGACCTAACGCCAAGGCATAGTGTTTGGTAGCTGCTGGGTATTCATTTGTTGCATAGATAGATGAGTTGGTTTGGGACAGCCGTTCTGCCATTTTGACCTAACGCCAAAGGCATGTGCGGGTGGGTTCAAATTAACAAGATAGTGACGGGTAGAACTTGGCATGCGACTTATGACATTTTGACCTAACGCCAAGGTTATAAGAGCATGGGGCAAAAATCTTATCGGGAGTTTCTAAAGAAACTGAAACTTGCCAAGTATGCGCATACCTTCTGGAGTATGAGTAACGTGGATGCATTCCATCACGTTATCATGCGATGAGAGTTGGATCCCGATTCCCACTGATGAGTTGGTTTACTCTTTGGGAGATCCCGATTGATTCTTCTTTCAGGTTTGGAGGAGAATTTGACAGGACAGTGGGAGGTTTCCGGATTAGATAAAGTGATAACCATTCTGATCTAGGTTAGAGTGCACGCAGAGTGTTTATTTTCTCTCTCTCTTTGGCAGCGACCTTTGACCGACCCTAGACTATGACTCAGTGACCAGGTTGACCGAACCTTCTTAAATTACTGGCTTTTGGATTGTCTATGTTGCATAATTCATTGCCACTCCTTCTTCTACCCTTTGAATTTCTCAGAACACCCGTATTACTACGGACATCCACTTCTATTGGATAGATCCATCGTATGGTTATATACGAACTCGAAGGGACTTCTTCGAGGATGGATCCAGGTTCAGGAGAAATAGAATTGGTTTATTCAGTTGTCTTTTATTATCACCTTCTCTCAGGTTGCAAGAGCTCCTTGGTTTAGGAGAGTACACCTATTACGCTTATTGGATAGTCTTATTCCAAACCATAGGCAGGTGCCGAAAGGTAGGGAATGAAGAAAACCAATTAGCCTAAGTAGGGTGTGCAGAAGGTAATATGTAAAGACAAAATAAAGGGATTAGAAAGAGGGCAAAGTAAATTGCGACTGATATCATTCACGACCAAAACCGCGTACTTCATCACCACTCCTATTTCACTTTTAAAAAGAATAAGGTATTATTCAGTTGTCTTTTATCATCACCTTCTCTCAGTTGCGAGTACTCCTTGGTTTAGGAGGGTACACCTATTATGCTTACTGGATAGTCTTCTTCCAAACCATAGGCTGGTGCCGAACGGTAGGGAAAGAAGAAAACCATTTAGCCTAACGATGGTGTACAGAAGGTAACGACTAAAGACAAATAAAGAGATTTGGAGAGATGGCAATAAAATATACGGTTGAACTCATGAATTGGATTATGGAAGAGGCATTGCTATGAATACCAGGATACCCCTACGAAACATTTTCATGTTTCAGTGCATTGTTAAAGAAAAACTGTTTTCCCGATTAGACACTTACTCCAAGGGTATGTATTTACCAGGTTTCATTCTCATATCTGTATGGTTTTACAGATGATGAGTGGGAGTAAGTTATTGGGAATCAGGTGATTATCCTCATTATATCGGAATTCGTTGTAATTGGTGATATTTGAGGAAATCGCCAGGGTACAGTTTTCAACATACGACGCACAGGTTTTGAGTTGTTTAACTCAGCGGACTTATACAGAGTATTGTATGTTTTCCAAGTGTCCTTCAGGACAAAAGGGTAGGTCCTCGTACTATGTTCTGTTTACTTATAACTTCTCTAGTTTTTAGACAAGTGTTTCGTAGAAATACATGGTCTATGTTTTGAGAAGTTGTGGGTATAAGAATAAAGTAGAGAACCAGGTATCACAAGTATCGGGATTCTTCAAAGAGATCGAAGATGTAGATTCTTGTGATTGGTATTCAGATGATAGTGATGGTTTTGAGAAACGTGTTTCTCTTTCAGGTTACTCATAATTGGATGGATTCCTAAGTTGAGTAATGCTGATTAGCCTCTTTCCATTAAAGATGATGTGCACTGAAGACAGCTGCATGATTTGAATATGGTTCCAATTAAATAAGTGCCAAAGTTTCTATATTGGATATAGAATAGTTCATACCTTAAAAGATGTAAAGGTACGGGGAGTTGTCCAGCTTATGCTTAAAACCAGACTCTGGATAACTCAGGGCACGTTTCTGTAATGGCTGTTTGTGGGTTGACCGTAGCTATGACGAGGGTTGATAATCTACCATTTGGAAGATCAATAGTGATATTGTTCATGACTCGCCACAGTTTTAGTAAAATGGATTTTTTCAGAAAACAGTAGTGGGAGTATGGTAGAACTGGAAGTGATTCCAGAACCGCAAACGATTACGGAAAATTTAATAGGACCTATATATTCAATCAGGTTTGACATTCCAATAGCCACTCCGCAGATATGGTGGGTAACCTCAGACACCCGAGAGGTACTTCGGTAGCCTCAAGGACGGTGACAGGGAGGTTCTTATCTACACAGACTTGACACTACTGTTGTTCCAGGTTATGAGACCCAGTAGGAGGGTTGTCGTAGTCAGTGGGAGCAGTAGAAGCATAGTGGGCAAGTAGCGTCTATTTATAGACTTGAGTAGTTATAGCGGAGATAGATCATCTAGTTTTGATGTGACAGTCATAGGTTTGACTTCAATCAGAATAGGGGATGGATCTGTTAAGAAGGTAGTAGGGTGTGATGTCATGGTATTTGGATGACATACACAGAGTAGGAAGTAAAATTCCTATACTACGATCGGTTGTACTGTGGTCGTCACACAGTTGTTTCTCCAGACAGGATATGGATATAATATCAGACATTATGGTTTCTAGATCTATGGTTTTAGATCTGGATTTGGGTAGTTTCCCAATGTAGGTACTTTGACAGTATTCTAATGGTTTTAGAATAGATGACTCCTAGCATGGTGGTGTACCTGCAGGTGATGGAGTCACCCTCTCTAAAGATGTCTTACAGACTGAAGGGGAGAGGGATGTGCATGATTGGCAGATCGCTTGCTTAGGCAATTGAGTCAATCATGAGATGTCAAGTACCACACCAAATGTTGTTTTTGCACTAGATGCAATAAGTTTGTATTAATTCAATCCTGGAGAAACATAAGGAAGCAGTTTTAGAACATAAGTACATGTTCTACGGATTTGATGACGGCAGCCTCTTTCGGGAGACGGTTATCATTCCAGGCTTCAAAGGTGACATGGTTGACAGAGAGATTGTCAGAGTTATAGTTTTTCCCTCTGATGAAGAGGGACAGTATTATGGACAGGTGGTCCAAGAGGATACTATGGGAGGCATGGTGCCGGATACTGATTAGGTTCAGTGATCGATACAGTCTAAGAAATTTGGATTTGGAGTTTATTTATGAACTAGGTCCCATCAGATATCCAGACATATTCTAAGACAGGTATTACTCGATTTGGGAGATGGCTTTCTCCGCGAACTTGAGATTAAGAGAGATATAAAAAGAAACTTCTAGGCGGATCCACTCACTGAGGCTATTTCTCGAACACAATAGTTTTATAAACGGGCTTTGTGAAACTGATTAGTAGAGAAGTTGGGTGTTGGTTTCACACGGGCTGTGAGTACGCAACATCGCAATAATTAGCCTTGAGTGCAAGTGGGAGATTGTTGGCGATAGTGCCCTCAGAGTCAATTATTGGATCGCAGGTACGTGATTGCAATGATTGCGGAGGACCTATACCGGTATGACAGTCTTACTCGAGATGATAGTATGCTATCTGGTTTGCCTTTATCAGTCGTGTACATGATCAGGTGACTGATTACATGTTACACTTTGATAGAGCCCTTAAGATCTTGCTTTACTGCCAACAGTATGATGGCGATCATATACGTGAGAGTTGGGTGGTTTATATGCATATCCTTAATTGTAGTCCCTAGTCGTGGGAGTTTCGAGACAGGGCATCGATACTCCGGAGTAGACTAGTGTGTACAGTCGAGACCCCGACGAGGGGCGGTGGCCGGTCTCACAAGCCACTGGTGTCAGTTGGATCACTAAGATGTATACAGGTGCTCATTGGGTTATGAGTACACCGGACAGGACTCGCCGGGAATCTGCTAGTTAGTATTATATCTATCGTCAGATAGCAGTTCCCTGGTGACATGTGTACAGGTTAGTTCATCGACATGAGGTCGTCATTTGTCTCGTGTGAGTTCCCACTGTGCTTTGATTTCTACCTTACTACGGCTCAAAGGAGTCGTGCAAACAGGTAGTTTTTGGGTACAGTCCCGAGCCATATGGAGGCACGTGAGCGGATCGGCAGGGGATTCGTCTCTCCCGGTATTGGGGGCGAGGTCGTGCTGTGTCTAGGAGAGCCATTACACAAAGTCCATGGCCATGGCAGGAGATTTACTGGTAGGTACTCCAGTAGTATCTCAGGGTGTTATTAGGCTACACTCCGACACGACTTATACTGCTATTGGGGGTCTGACGTTACTAGCCCCCTAGACAGATATGCGATACTCATAGACGAACGGACCGGACTGTATATACATTGTCACTGTTAGGCTCAGTAGGGTTTCTGGATGAGTTCGCTCATCAGCCTCCCTTGAGGTCAGTCCATGGGCAGCCGTTACGCATTGCTAGTGCCGCTGACGGTTTGTGGTTAAACCCACTGCCAGGGTACTGACGAGCCATTAGAGTCCCCCACGGACAGTTTCCCAAGTTCGGGCGAAACGTTGTAGAGGCCGTATGGTTTTATGGCAGGGTTCGGAAAATGCACGTGCGTTTACGCACGTGTTATTTTTCGGGCAATTGATACTGGTCGGCTTTGGTTTAAGCCGAATCCGAGTATTATATTGAGTAGATATAATATATTTGTCTCAGTTGCATTTGTATTCGGTCGTAATACAAATGCGGGTATATTTATATAGATACGGGGTTATCCTGAAAGTCGTTTCAGGATCACTTTTGGAAGTTGCCAGTTTCCCGTTTTCTATCAGCCGTCTTTTAACATTCGGTAAAAGATAGATTTATCTTTTCTTGGATGAGGGTGAGTCATGCTTCTAGAAGGTTCTAGAAATGGTGACTAGGGTGATGAGGTGTATTATGACTCATGCTTTGACATTAATGATTCTTGTTTATCCTTAGGATATTTGTTCTTGATATTTTTGTGAAGATAAGCTTCTTGTTTATGGTCACCTCCTTGATTGCTCCTATACTCACCCTCCTCCTCCATATAAGTGGCCGGCCCCTTCCCCCTCCACACACACTCTCAATTGATGTTTTCATTTGATAAAAAGATTATGATAGATTTTGGGGTGTATGGAATTTCACAGCTCATTTCATTCCATCACCCGATTCGAGTAGCAACTTCATTAACCGATCGTCCACGGATTTGGACGAAGTGAGACAAAGTCATCTACTCATTCTCTATATCATTCTTGGTCGTCTCTTTTAGCAAACTTGACGACCGAGTTGCCTCGAATCAGAGGCGGGAGCCCGTTTAAAGAATCGTCGACATGGTGCCACCTGGACGAGCAGATCGGAGATCGACGAGATCGGAGCAGCCGCAACGGAGCGTGGGATGATGGTTAAAGAACGAAGGACTCGGATCGTTCGGTATAACCTTTCTACACTATTTACAGTTTATTAGTTAGCAATAATGGCAGATCCGGATTAAAGTATACGATAGCGCTAAATAAAAAGTTTTTGTTCCGCATTTGGCGTCTGTAGACGGCCGGGACGCTAGCGTAGACTTACATATGATCGTCATCATAATACTGGTAGTCAAGCAAAAATCCTATGGGCTCTATCAACATGTAATAGTGATCTGTAATACCACATAATGCATGTACATGATGATAAAGACATACCAGATAGCATACTATCATTTTGAGTAAGGTTGTTCTATCCGTATAGGTCCTCCCTCAATCATCATAATCGTGTGCCTATAATTACAATAATTGACTTGATGGCACTATAGCCAACACAATCTAAGATTCGATATAATAGGAACGAGCTGAAGATCGATTGCTATTTGGTATGGCTGGCGACCCCCAAGGCGGAGAGAGTGGCTCTCCTACATTCTCCGACCTTTCCCAAAGTCAACGTAGATATATGGCCTCTCTTGTGCCAATATTATGACTCTAAGCGCAAACATGTTTGTAATTTAAATGTAATTAGTATATAATTTATTTTTTTGTGTTGCTTAATTAGAAAACTAAATCTGATTGTATTGTGCAGAAACAGGCCGATCAAAATAAGGAGAATATGAAGTCGGCGAAGAAGGGTCTCCCTACTTACACAGGTGGCTCGAGGAACATTACTCGTGTCATGGAGATATCAGTAAATTACAATAGATCTATTTTAATATAATACAATATTAAGAGTTATTTTATAATATATGTAAATTTTTTGCGAATTGCAGAGAACTCATACCCTGGCACAGAGTGGTACACCGAGCGTGTTGACAGCATATTTTGGTGTCCACGGCACTTCGACAGATCCCGCCATGGACGAGCTTCGATTCCCCGACACTGCTACTCAGGAGTATTACGTAAGTGTTAATATTTATTCTAATTAGAATGAAATATTTGTTTTGATAAGTTCAAATTTAAATGATATACTTATATTTTAATGGTTAATGTGGGTGTAGGAGGGGGTGTAGGAGCGGGTGCTGGAGCAGGCAGAGGCATCGGGGATCGATTTTAGTGGACATACTGATTTGATGCAACTGACCCCAGTCCTAGACGCCGCACACGGAGGGCACCACGAAAGTTGGGATAGAAGCCGGGGACTGGGTCCTAGCAGGGCCCATGAAGTTGGTCTCCACTCCGGCGGTTACTTCCCCTACCCCCGTGAGCGACGTATGGAGCATGATGTCGCCGTCTTGAAGACCACTATCGAGGAGTTGAAGGAGATATTGGTATGTATATTACTTAATAGTAAAATATTTTATCACATTATAAATAGTAACATATGCAATATTAGTAGCCTAAGCTTATTTGGCTTTAGACTTAGCATTGATTAATCAGACTTACATAAAACTATCTAATTAAACTGAACTCTATAATCATATCCATACCACATCTTTCTTCATTTTAGAGTTTAAAAACTTATGATTATCCAAATTCAAAACTTGAGAAGAAAATATTTCTTTGTAAATTAGATAACTCCAAAACCAAGCATCCAATCAAAGCTAAACAATTAAGGAGAGATACGGGCTTACAAGTTAGAGTAAGCATCATTTCTACCCCCATTTAAAATAAACTACGGTTATTCAAACTAAATATCCAATATAGGCCTAAGTCCCTAAGTATTCTTAGATTAGGGTATAAAAGTATAGCCCTGAATGTGTGGAATTTCAAGATGTATAAATTCTCATACATAACATATGAATTTCAACAGAACGTGTGGAATCTCAACAAAGGTTATATAAATTCGCGGTTTCGCAATAATCTGATAATGATACGAATTCAACTAAAATCTAATACACCGTTCTTACTCGTTTATTACACAAACACAAAATTTTACAGATTCGGCAGGCTATTTCGGCTGCGGCTCCACATGCATTCCTTCGGCTGCGGCTCCGCAAGCCACTATCTCGGCTGCGATTGCGCAAATCACTCCTACAGCTCCACAGCCCGCTCAGACTCCCGCACAGTCCGCTTCTTCATTAGTCGAGTTTTTGACGACTCAGGTTGCACCGAAGAGCAGATAAACCAGATTATGGCGATTATCAGAGGTGGAGCACCCGGACCGAGCTAGAGTAGCTTTATTTATATTTTTGAGAATGTATATACTTATCTGATACGTATTGTACATATTTTGGACGATATTGGTAGTTGTTTGTATGTTCACGATGATTTTAAATTGATTTCGTATTCTGTTTGTTTATTTCTTTTATGTATTATGCGTGATTGATTATGAATACTTCTGTATTTGGTTATATATATATATATATTATTGTGCACATGGTGGGAAAAAAACGGGAAGCTCGTTTTTAAAAAACCCCTGATATAATGTCCTTACGGATTATTCCGTAGGGGCAACTGTTGCACCTACGGATTAATCCGTAGGAGCAATTTTCCCCCTACACATTTCTCCGTAGGGATATTTTGTCTCTATGGACTCGGTAATAGTGGCAAAACTTGCCCCTACGGATAAATCCGTAAGGGCATTTATCAGGCCCTATGGATAAATCCGTAGGGACAAGTATTTTATTTAATAAACAGATAAATTAAATAAACATAATGTCCCTACAGAATAATCCGTAATGATAAATGTCCCTACGGATTAAGGCGTAGGGACAATTATTACTCCGTACGGACATGTTCAGGATGAAGACTTGTACCTGCGGTTTTTGGATCTACGGAAGAATTGTATGTCTTTACGGATATATCTGTAGGTGCAGTGGTTTGCTCCTACGGCTAAATCCGTAGGGACAAGTGATTATTCAAGTAGTGCAAATAATATGCTTTTCTTCATGAGGATGCTCCAGAAGCCTTTTTCACAACTGGTCTATCCTTTTAATCGCCCATGTGGGTTAACACGAAGAAAGACATATAGTAAGAAGGTCCTGCAATCAGCAAAGGGTTTAGTAAAATTACTCTTCCTCACAGAGACATACAACTGCCTTTCCAAGTATCCAACTTCTTTTGCATAATGTCTATATGGATAACCCAATCTGCGCTGTTTAACAAGCCAGATCTTAGTGAAAGACCCAAGTATTTCAACGGAAAACACTCTATTTGCAGTTAAACAAACATGAATTTGATTGTATAATACATGGCAATCGTATAGATTTGATGCCCAAATATGAACCCCTACCTTGTTAACAAGGTCAGATATAATTACAAAGCCTTGGTGAACATGTGCTGTGCCGCAGGACCATTATCTATGGTGGACAGAGACATTTGAACAATTATGGGTTTGGGTTAGGCACCTAACAAGATATAAGAATTAAACTTCTCTTACATTCCAATAGACAAACACAGTTGGCCGTTATTTTGTGTACCCTAAGCTAATTAAGCTATAAAAGCTAATGTTGTTGATTAGAAAATGAAAGGCACAAACATAGATATATCCCACTAATCAACTTGCCTTGATGATGGTGCCTTCCACTATTAAACTAAGTGGCATGAATCTAACTACGTATCTAAGTTTTGCATAGCATGTGATCATGGTTCAATTGTTCTAAAGTCGAGCAGTTTTTAGAATAAAAAGCATCAACCCTTGTCAGTGTCAGACTCTCAAGTGTGGACCACCACCAAATTTAGATAAGAAAGTTTGAAGCTTTTGTTGACGATGAGTAATCACTCTGTTGCCTTTTTTGATCCTTTTTTGATGGAGATTTATAAATTGAAGATCTAACAAAAGCTTGCATAATTACGAAAGACTAGTTGTCTTGCTCTTTAAATTACTTCTAAATGGAAAAAGGAGAAAAATTATAGAAACTCTTTTGTTTCATTTCTTAAGAGATTGGTCGCTATATATGTACTAAAATGTGGAAGATATTTGCATTCATTTCCTTTCTTGAAGATATATCACATGTATGAAATGCCACAGCGATCAATTTATATAATTTTATTATATAGATTAGGATTTTCTTTTAGCAAATTAATAGTAGCAATTTTGTTTCATATTTTCACATAGGGAAAATTGAACACAAAACAAAAAAGGATGCTACCTGGTCGATTGTTGCATTATTAACTTTTCATTACTTGCCAGAGTTTGTAAGTTCACTTTATTCATGAATTATTCTTTTTCTCGTTATCATTTTGTCATAGGAATCTACTGTAATTCTTTTGGCACTAGCCTGTAAGCCCTAACATCTATGCACACAACACACACCACACACAAGCACACAACCCACACACGCATCCAGCAGACCCACGAATTTGCCCCGAAAGCGTTAATTTGTGTCCACTTCCCCTCTTAGAGGTCCTGGGTTCGAACCCTGCACTCTCCCAAAAGTGGAAGTGCCCATACTCTATCTCACATCATCTAATAGAGACCAGTAGACAATTCACATATGTTTTCGATATTTATACAAAATCCGTATCAATTATAAGATATTGAAACGGACAAAAATATAGGCGGCTATAGAATATTAAGCTTTTGTAGTCTGTTGCTATAATAAGCAAGCACATGCTAGGTTCTTAAAAGAAATCTACATCGTATGGTGTGTTGAAATTTCCATGGAGCCCTAAATGCTGGGATATTTTTGTTTGTATTCTTGCAAATTGCGTAAATAAGGACATATTCCTATGTTTTCTTGCGGGACTAAATGATTATAAATTCAACAATATGAACCTTCTTAGCAATTGGGCAAAGATAATTGCCACGATTTTTTCCCCGGAAAATAAATTATTAGATGATTTTGGAATAAATTTGAAGTTTATTTTGTGGTTGAGATGCTTTGTACGAGTTAGACCAATGAGATAAAACGCACATGTGATGGGGCTAGGCCTGTAAACGGGTTAGGTCTAGCATGTCCCATATCCATACCCGTTTATTTTTTATGGATCCAAACCCACTCATTTACACGATGGGTCTGTACGGAATGGACCAAGATCCGGATCTATTATTACTTGGGTCAGACCCATTTATCTGGACCCATTCATCAACTTTAATTTTTACAAGTGCCTTACTATAACTTAAAAGTTTAGGATTAACTTTCAAATGTTAAAATTAATAAAAATCTGCTTGGATGATTAATAATCATATATCTAAAATTAGCAACTAATATGACTTAATACTTTATCTTTGATTTGCAATCTGAGTGTTGATCCTCTCAACGATTTTCTGATAAAGTAGCTGAAAGATGAGTCTTGTTAATCATAATCCACAGCATATATAAAACTAACTTGAAGGGAGATGCATCTAAGAGACATGGAGAGAAAATTAGAAGTTAAGAACTGCATTACTTTCATACAGATAGATTAGGGTCCAGATTAGTAATTAATATAAGATATATGGTTCGGGTCTAAACATGTACGAACCAAACGCACCCATATACGACCCATTTATTAAGTAGTTATGGGTATGGGTCTGGGTCGGGTCCGGTCTGGGTCTAGACGAGTTTATACCAAATCCGGATTTTATCAGTGGGTCTGGGTCGGGTCCAGGTCTAAATCCGACCCGTGACAGGCCTAGAAGGGGCAATATAGAATTAGAACACAAAATTTAATGCAAGTGTTTTTTAATATATTTTATATTTTTATATTTTATTATTATTTTTATATAGCACCCCCAAAGATGGGGAAAAACAACTTTCAAAAATTCATATTTACTCTATGCTAACTAAATAAGCCTAGATAATTAAAATCAACCTCTTGCTCAGAATTAACGTTTGGACCATTGGAGGTAGAAAAAGATGATTTTACCCTTTTAATGAATCGTGATTGGAGAGAAATTTCAGAGGGCTGGTCTTAGAGGTGCTATGAATAAAGAAATTCGGATTGAGTTCAGGATTTAAGTGTCTTGAAATGTGTTGGGTAAAATTCCCTCCTCCTTTCTCTCCCTCTCTCTCTCTCATTCATTGTGTGTCTAGATGTATTACACCCTGCACACTTAAAAATTCCTCCCAAAGATTAGAAAGATATTAATAGTTCAGTTAATTAATTATCCAGTTGACCACAGTCAACCTTAGATCAAACAGTGTCCTCTTGAGTTAATACAGGATCTCTGAAATGTGTTTATAATAAATAACCTTTGGGGTTTGAAAATAGCTAATTTTTTCGGGTTTATTTCAAGAAGGAGAATTTGACTTATAAATTAATTAGAATTATTGAAAGTACAATAATGAGCAGATTTCAATTTTTAGTGCCGAATCTCTATAATGAACCAACTTTAGTTCAAACCTAACAATACCAGAGCTTTAGTTCGGAATGCCCTGAAAGATTGTGGTTCGAAAAAGTTTCCAATGAAAAAGGTAGGGGTTTATGATGTACAGAGATGTTTGGTAATTTATGAAGGATGGTTAAGATTTATATGTGTGACAAAATTTTTATGATGTTTCTCGTTTGATTGATGGAAGCACTTATGTCCATTTGTCATACTTTTTTTGGGTGCTTCTCGTTCCAATTATGCTTTTTTTTTCCTGCTGTGAGAAGAAACAAAAATGGAAAAGATCATTGTGATTTTATGTGTTTGTTTTATGTGTGAGGCGCTGCGTTGTCATGCTTGTAATTTGTACATGGTAGATCGATATTTTTTACGAAAAATTGAGATACAACATATAAAATATCAATTATATGACCTTATATGAAATATGATTGATAATCTTATCTTAACTTTTCTACCCTAGCTACTCGCTAAATTAGGTGATAGATGTGCATTTCCCATTTAGAGTTTCTGAGGCTTAGGATATTTTCACTTGAATATGTGAGCGGCTAGGGTTAGTTCTTCACTCCTTTTTATTTCTCTTCTTTCGTTTCATCTTCTTGTAAGCTATTATAGGTCCATTCAACTATTATTAGACCGGCAACATGTAAACCTATCATGATATATGCTCTGTTTTTCTTATTTTTAGACCGGCAACATGTTAACCTATCATGATATATGCTCTGTTTTTCTTATTTTTAGACCGGCAACATGTTAACCTATCATGATATATGCTCTGTTTTTCTTATTTTTAGACCGGCAACATGTAAACCTATCATGATATATGCTCTGTTTTTCTTATTTTTAGACCGGCAACATGTTAACCTATCATGATATATGCTCTGTTTTTCTTATTTTTAGACCGGCAACATGTAAACCTATCATGATATATATATAGATATATATATATATATATATATATATATGGTAAAACTTGGCTTGAAACGATGTGGTAGAAAGCAACATGCGACTTGAAGGACATGATTCGCTGTGGATTCTTATATATGGTAAAACTTGGTTTGAAACGATGTGGTAGAAAGCAACATGCGACTTGAAGGACATGATTCGCTGTGGATTCTTACATCCACCATTTTAAGTCTCATCCAAATTAACACACACCATACACACGCACACATCACACACAAGCACACAACACAAACGCACCCACGGGACCCATGAATTTGCTCCGAAAGCGTTAATTTATGGCCACTTACTCTCCTGATGTTTGAACCCCGTGTTCTCTATCGCAGAGAGAAGCTAGAAGGAATGAACCCACGAATTTTTTATTTTTTTTTTCCTTTGACAATTTCGTAACAAAGTATGTTTCATGAGAAAAAGACTTGGAAAACAAAATACTAGCCATGAAAGAGATGCATGCGCATTTTGCCTGCTCCTCTAAATTGCATGCCACAACATCCAAAAGCCTTTGTCAGAAAAGCCATGCCACAGCCCATGAGATGAGAGAGAGATTGAGCCTGCGATGGACCCAACAAGAAAGAGAGAGGAAACATGCTAGGCATCAAAGACTAGCCAATGCGCCATCTCTAGTGGGGTTTGGCCCTCATGGCCTCCAGCATGCTTCCAATGAGTGTTGTTTTCAGTCATCACTAGCAATGTTAGACCCTTCTTCTTTGAAATAAAGATAGAAATGTTGACCCTTTTCCAACTTTGCTTTCTCCTTTCATATCCCCCCCTAGCTAGCTACTCCTATAAATATCGCCCCTCCGTTCATCAACCAAACCACACAACAAAACATACAAAGCAAAAGCAATAGTTAGAGAGAGAAAGAAAAGCTAAGCTTCTTAATTTTAGCGAGAGAAGCAATGGCATCCTTCCCAGTTATCAACATGGTCAAGTTTGATGGAGATGAGAGGGGAGTTGCCATGGATGTTCTTCGCGATGCCTGCGAGAATTGGGGCTTCTTCGAGGTGTGTGTATATAAAATCTGGACTTTTACGCAGCGGTATTATTTTATTCCGTGTTTCTAAATAGAATCTTGGTTCTTTTATTTTTGTAGCTTTTAGACCATGGGATTTCTATTGAGCTGATGGATAAGGTGGAGAGAATGACCAAGGGTCACTACAAGAAAAACATGGAGCAAAGGTTCAAGGAGTTTGCAAGCCAAGCACTTGACAAGGGTGAAGAGTTGGACACTAGCAACATGGACTGGGAGAGCACCTTCCACTTGCGCCATCTCCCCGAGTCCAACATCTTCGAAATCCCCGATCTCGAGGACGATTATAGGTACCGATTAGTTATCTCGTCCGCAAGAAATTATTCGGTGTGCCGGATGTATTACATTAGGCCAGGTTTGAAAGAAATGGAGAATTTAAGACCCCCATGATGAGCTGCTTGGTGCGGTCCGTGTTCTTATTTTTTTCTCTTGGTGGCCGGTATACCGAATAATTTCTCCTGAGTTTGCGTCGGTCTAAAGGTCTAAACATAAAATTGTTGCACAGGAAAACGATGAAGGAATTTGCAGTTGAGCTAGAGAAGCTGGCAGAGAGGCTCTTGGACTTGCTGTGTGAGAACTTGGGCCTAGAGAAAGGCTATCTCAAGAATGCATTCAGTGGCTCAAAGGGCCCCACGTTCGGGACCAAGGTGAGCAACTACCCGCCGTGCCCGAAGCCGGAGCTGTTCAAGGGCCTGCGGGCCCACACCGACGCCGGAGGGATCATCTTGCTGTTCCAGGACGATAAGGTGAGCGGCCTCCAGCTGCTCAAGGACGGGGAGTGGGTCGATGTGCCGCCGATGAGGCACTCCATTGTCGTCAACATCGGCGATCAACTCGAGGTCCGTATTGCAAATTCCTTTAGATATAATAATATCATCTTGTTTGTCTTTTGGACAGAGAGACATGCTGCATAGAGAGACAGAAAGAAAAACTATTGGATGTTCTAACATGTAATTTTCGTCAGGTAATTACTAACGGTAAATACAAGAGCGTGCTGCATCGGGTGGTGGCCCAGACAGACGGGACCAGGATGTCCATCGCCTCCTTCTACAACCCCGGCAGCGACGCAGTCATCTTTCCGGCCCCGGCATTGGTCGAAAAGGAGGCAGAGAAGCAAAAAGATACCTACCCCAAATTTGTGTTTGAAGATTACATGAAGCTCTACGTGCAACAAAAGTTCCAGGCCAAAGAGCCCAGGTTTGAGACTATGAAGGCCATGGAAACAACTGCTTAAAGGGAAAAAAATATTGGGCTACTAAAATAGGTTAATTATTAATGTCTCTTATAATAGTGTGGTGAAATAATTAACTATTTATTGAATGTGGTTGTTGTGAGGTGATTAATAATGATGAAATTAATGATGTGGTTGTTTTGTAATGGGTGTCATTAATATTATTTTGTTGTTAGTTATACCTAGCCTTTGTGTGTGCCTAAATTTCAACAAATCAATCTTGCCTTCTCTATGATTTCTGTAAGATTATTTGAAGGCCTTCACATCAATGCAGCTTGCGGTCTTGAGGGCATCACAAATCTGCTTCAAATTTCTACGGTTTCGACGACAATAACTTCTGATTTATTAGCCTAATTAATTTGATTCTCGATAAGCTAATACGGCACGTGCAACACCGTGCTCCCTATGGCATATTTTGAAAGTCAATTGCTTTAAGTTTGAATATTTTTTCATAAAAGCAAGTGATAAGAGTCGTAAAAGCAACATCACCCAGTTTCTTGTTGGCATCGTTTACGGTTTAAATTAGAATAAAGTATGTGATATAAAATAATAAACATGGGTTCTTTAAACTCTTTGTTAATGTGGGGAGCCAATCATAAACAGAACAAATAGAATATTTATATGTCTAAAGCCTTTTGTTATTAAAGAGAAAAAATGTTTGAATAGGATTTGCAAGTTGGAATAAACAAGTGGAGGAGATGTGTTTGGTGAAATGCTTGAGAATTGAAATGTAGAAAGTTTAAGAGTCTTTGGTCTCTTCTCTTGTGAGACCACAGCTCTATCCTAGTTGGGAAAGTGAACTCTCTTTTCTTTTTCTTTAAGCAGAAGGCAGTGAACAAATTATGAAAGATTAAAAATAATATCAGCAAAGTGCAACTTTAACTGTATTTTTGTATCTCATTAATTTATGTCCCAAAACACATGTATATCAACCATCAACTTTCAATGTTTCATTCCTTAATTCATTATTAAAAAAGAGAAGGAAAAGGTAGGAAACCCCACTTACTGTTGTCCGAAAATATAGAGTAAGCCCTTCTTAACTTGAAAATCCCGCACTTGTCTCACGAAACCTAAAAGGAGGGTGAGTTTTTCCATCATATAAAACGATTCTCTATCAATTCTAATTGGCAAACACATTTTTTTCATTTTTCTTTCCCAAATTAAATCCATATTCTCGTAAACCATGCTGATTTATTTGATTTTCAGAGGAGAAGAGATAGATGACATATAGAATTGAATTGGAGATTCGGTGAAGAAAAGAGTGAAAGAAATTTGGAGGAAATAACATACAAAAATGGTAGGAAGGAAAGAAATTTGAGAAAGATAAAATTTAAGAACATTTGTGGAAAAATATATTGAAATATTTTGGAAAAAATAACATTTATGTTAAATTTGTGGGATAAATTACAAGTTTTTCAAGTTAAGAAGATTTTATTTTTTTTTTCTTTTGCAAAAACAAGGAGGGTTTCCTGCGTGTTTGTCGGAAAACAATTATAGCAAGTGGGTTATCATCTCAAATATAACATAATCATATTTAAAATACATATTTCTAAAGCAACCTTGAATGAACTCGTTACGTAACTCATTAAATAAAATAACTCAACCTATTTATTACGTAATTCAACAAAATAACTTATATACAGAGTAAATTACGTTTATTTTACATTATATTTACTAATAGCTTATGTTACGCTATAATTGATAGCAATAGCATGTCCAGCGCTATTGTAAATAAAATTTTATATACGATTTTTTAGGCTTAACTCCAAAAACTTAGGGGCTATGACAATATACCACCAAATTCTTTGAAAATTACAGAATAGCGTATGCACATTCTTAGTTTATTGAAAATTTAGTAAACAAGTTTGGTGGTTTATTAAATATTTACTAAACAAATTTGATAGTTTATTAAACATTTACTTAATAAGTTTGGTAGTTTATTATTTATTAATTTTACAAGTTTCCATAAACATGGTAGTTTCCTATAATTTTCAAAAAATTTGATAGTTACTCGTCACAATCCCTCAATTTTTCGTAGTTTTGGATAATTAAAACTTTTTTTTATTAAACTGGCTTTGAATTTCAATAAATCAAAAAAAAATAATGTAACACATCCTATTAGTTTCAATTCATGAAAAATCTTATTCCCCTTGATTATTTTGAATACTAAAGCATTATGTGAACTTGTTAAATTGAAAATTAGAAATTTGTTACGTTAATTTAATTATATTTTATGTTATTTTATTAATTCTTTAAGAATATAAATCTAATTTTTAGTTTTAAGACTAATTACCATAAATTTGTGTTTTAGTTTGAATTAATATAATTATTAAAATAAATTAATGATAATTCATATGCCTTACGTTTTGCACAACGTTATTTGCGTTTTTCATTTTTTAATGACTAGACACTAGGTTGTTTTCAACATACTCTAAAGTCATACTGCATAACCAAACCAAATTTGAAAATTTTGCTCGGCTATTTTGATAATATTAGCATGGCACTCATCACCGAGCCAACTAATTGAGGATAGAGTTTTATAGAATTTCATTCTATATTATGAAACAGAGAAGATTAAAATCAAAATAATGAGTTTGTTCATAAGTGGTTTTTACATCTTTTGTATAGGTGTCTATGTATCATATTTATAGATGGAAGAAAATTTGGTTTTTACTGCAGATTAAACTGTGATTTAGCAGTACGAAACATGAACAATGCTATGACTTATTGTTGTCTTGAGACCGTCCAAATATTTTTATATCCATGTTCCATGTCTCATGTTTCAGACGCAATGTACCGAAAAGCTATAATTTCTCAATTGACCCATCTTTATAAAATGTGAAATTATTGATAGGGTCCTCTATATTGACCAAATATGTATATGACAATTAGAATGTCCAAGGAATGAATGACCTCTAACCTAACTTCGTGTCCCCCAAGGAAGGATCAAAACAACATGCACTTAATACATGTCATGTTGCCATACATAATGCATTCCCAAGCTTCTAGATCAATATAGAATAAGGTCAAGTGATAAAAACATATTTTTTTTAAAAAATATACAGCAGCAGCAGCAGCAAAAAGTCTTCTTCACAGATTTTTGGGTTGATTAGATAAAGCTTTCTCTTTCATTCTGATATGTTAAGAACAATCTGCTCTTTTAAATTAACAATTAATATATCGTTATTCAATCTCTCTATCCCAGTTCGTTTGGCTCTATCATGCCCTAGTAAGCGATGGACTATGATTTTGTCAAAAAAAATTTAACCAGGGCATTAAGACATTTATTTCACTGTCTATCTCAAGTCTGGAGAAAGGATGAGGTTTGTGTTAGGTAGCTGAAAGCTAGCCTCAAATATAATTAGGTCTCGATAAAATGAAAGATAATATGTTATTTTTGGTATATTATCAAATATTATGGCAAACCTATCATTTTGTCACTTCCACTAAATGAATCTAGATATGGATGAAGATAATTTTCGAACAATATATAGAATTTGCATCGTGTCCAATAGTAGAACTTTGCCATATTATGCTTATCCGTCTAAAATGAAAACAGAAACAAGTGTTAGTTCGATCAAATTGATGAATCAAGATTTTGTGAAGTTAGTGTAGGGTTCCTGTCGACGGCAGCGAGGTTTCGGGAGGTATCGTCCATACCATTTTTAAAAAATTGCCGTTAAAAGGAACTCTAAACTTGAATCGTTAGCTAGAATACAATACGGAAACAAATAGTAAACCTTTTACCATCTAAGTAAAATAGAAATACAATTTTTGTAGATCGGTTCTTCACTTCAATAGCTCCTTGTTGTAGTCTCTTCGCTGCGATCATGGTTCTCCCGGACTCTTGCATGACTTCACGAGGCGAAAAGAGCGACCTTGCTCGAAATCTTCGAGACCGAAGAAGATCTACGTCGAGGGGATGCCAACTCAAGCTACTACTTCACTAACTAAAGGATTGGTGAAGCAAACACCCTATACTAAAATGCTAATCTATTAGAGGATGGAGAAATAGGAAGTGGGCTCACTTTAGAATTTCTTTTCTCACAATATTTCACTCTCTTTTGAAAACCCGAGCAAGCTTTTCTTTTGCTCAAGGAAGAAGAAAACGAACAACTGAAAATGAGAATAATAAATCAAGTGAGAGAGTGAATCATGGTGAGTGAGTATCATATACTAACTCATGTAGAGGCATAACCATGGCTAATTGTGATGGTTAGCTTACTAAATATCTTAAGTAAAACAAAACTGATGGACTTAGTCAAAATATCCACAAGCTTCCACCAGCTTTATGTTTTCAACTAATATTCCGCTAATTTTGTTTTCACTTTAAATAATAAAACCCATTATCATAAATAGAATGGTGTATGTCTTACACATCCATATTTGATGTATCAACAACCATGATACAAAATGAGAACACATTTTAATATATATATATATATATATATATATATATATATATATTAAAGTTGTGCACATGTGAGAAAAACAAATGCTTAAGTGAACCAATGTTAGTTAATGTAAATTGGTATATCACATATACAATTATACATTAAATTATTAAATCAACACTTGACTTAATAATCCGGTTATATCATATATAACCGACTACCACAAAATATACCAACTTATCGAATCAACACTTGATTCGATAAGCTGGCTATATCACATATAACCGGCTGATACTAAAGTCGCGAGAATAGAATACGGTATCACATACACGCATTATTCTCGGTCCCGCACATATCACATATGCGCTCCTATTTCGGCTGATAGATTTTGTCAAAAAAAATTTAACGAGGGCATTAAGACATTTATTTCACTGTCTATCTCAAGTCTGGATAAAGGATGTGGTTTGTGTTAGGTAGGTGAAAGCTAGCCTTAAATATAATTAGGTCTCGATAAAATGAAAGATAATATGTTATTTTTGGTATATTACTCAAATATTATCGCAAACCTACCGTTTTGCCACTTCAACTAAATGAATCTAGATACGAATGAAGATATTTTCGAACAATATATAGAATTTGCATCGTGTCCAATAGTAGAACTTTGCCATATTATGCTTATCCGTCTAAAATGAAAACGGAAACAAGTGTTAGTTCGATCAAATTGATGAATCAAAGATTTAGTGAAGTTAGACCGCTTCGATGGTCAACAGTTTACTCGAGGTAAGACAAGATGACATTTCTACTTACGGCTCTAAAGAGCTTTTATGTTCTTGATCCGATGCTTCCACCGATTCCAGCACATACCGCTACCGCTATCGACCAAGTAAAAGAAGAAAGAAACGAGCGGAAGACGAATTACTTTGCTAAAGCCACATTTTGAACACGCTCTCCCACCGTCTCTATGATCTCTACACTAAGACTGCATCACCAAAAGAGATATGGAAGGTTCTAAAATATAAATACAAAACGGAGAAGTAAGGTACAAATAAGTTTTTAATTGCAAATTACTTTGATTTTAAAATGCTTAATGACAAACCCATTCTTAAAGAAGTGCATGAACTACAAGTCATTGTTAATAAAATCCGATGTTTAAATATTATTTTACCATAAACATTCCAAATAGGGGCTGTTATCGCTAAACTACCACCGGTAACTTTGATTTAATTTTGAGTTGATTATACTAAGTGTTAGGTTTAAACCATACGTTACCTATATGTAGTCACGTATTGTCACGCAACTCTTGTTGTAATATATCTTATTTTATATTTTCAAATAGGAAAGGAATGATAAGTATTGGAAACCATATTAATAATATTTAAATATATATTTTATATGGATGAATTTAAGCAAAGTTGTTTTGGCACTTCGGATTTATTTATTCCTAGTTTAGTTTAGTTTAGTGGAGGGAATGAACGGTCATGTTTTTGGACCGTTGTGAAGTGAATGGTTCCATTTCAATATTTCAATGTTTGAGCATTTGGCTAAATCTTATTGGCCTAGAATTTTATCAACCGTTTTGTACTTGGTTTTTGAACTTGGCAGGAACCAAGGGGTACGCGTGATCGGAACGGAACAATATACAGCGCTCGTGATGATGCTCACAAGTGGAAACTCCCCAGATCATGATATATGGCTGATGACGTGTCCCGGAGTTCACGTAAACAGGGCAAGCACCATGCGTTGGAGGCTCTCTCCGGGCTCCCGTCCCGGGGTATATCCCGACCTTCTATGGATGCCTGAGCATTCCTATGCCCGCCTTACAAATAACCATCGGCTCGCCTCCGAGCCCACCTACACGCTGAGCTTCCTCACTCCTCCTTGCTCGCCTCCGAGCTATCACAGAACCGATCTTCCTCGGCCTCCCACTCATCTCCGAGCCACCCGCCGAGCTAAGCCGTCCCGGTTCTACCGAGCAACCAAGGAAGTAGAGCCCAAGCGCCTCCGCCAAGGCTCCGCGTATCCCTCCAGAAGCGAGATCTCTGCCACCCAACATCCCGCGTTCCACGCCGCCGTATCCCCCTATTAACGAGCGTATCTTGTCATGAATGGGGGGATCCCATCATTCACGAAGGCGTAATGCCAGGGACGTAACGGCCGACGAAGATCTCGCGCCAGCTCGCTCCAAGCGACCACTATAAAAACCCTTTCCCAGACGACTAAGGTAACGTAATTTTAACCCAATAAGCCGCTGCTCTGCTCAAATACCTCGGCTAACTTGATCGTCGGAGGGTCCACGGTGGTACAACCACCCCAGGACTTCTTTTGCAGGTAGCTCGGCTTCGCCTCAAAACAAGCCCACTGAGATCCACACGCTCAAAGAGGCAACCCTCAACACCAATCTCAGCCGCTCATCCACGCTCGTAGCAGATCGATGGAGGACACCATTTGAAGGGGATCCTAGCCTCCATCAGTTGGCGTCGTCTGTGGGAAGAGAAAATTCCAATCATCGAAAGTTGATCTTCCGATCTCGAACTCAAGACGAGTGAACACCGTGACGATCCAAGCACAAGCCGCCGCCCTCCCCACAACGGAGGCGCGGACGGATCCACTCTTTTCTCTAACGTCGTTCACGTCCTCTCTGCACGGATCAACAGGCTCGCATCCATAGTGGATGCCCTTGTCCACGTCCAAACGGCGGGACAAGCCCCTTAGGTCGCCATTCCCCCTCCCCGGGATCACGACCTCCGTAGAGGGGAAGATGACACTGCCCACGATGGCACCACCGAACAGCGTCTTGGTATCTCCGGCGACCACAGGTCCCTCGCGGCGACCGATTCAATGACCCGTTGGGCGCCTCACAGCTCCACGCCGAGGTCTCATGAAAGAGCTCCCCACCCCGAGGCTCATCGAGCTCCTGTCCCTTCCGAGGAGGTGTCGGTCAGCCCGCCTGCTCCCAGGCATGGCCGGCACCCTCTCCCTTGACGGGGTCGTGCGGGCAGCACTCACTGTGATGACTCAAGAACGACCTCGCCAGGGGACCTGAGGAACCTGATAGAATGGAACCAGAGCCGCAGCTAGGCGTAGGCCGCCAGCAGGAAGGGCCACAACTCCGACTACGCCGAATCCTCGGGATACCACGACCATCTCGACGCCCTCGAAAATAAAATCGAGGGTATACATCGGGAGGGTCATCCTTCAAACGAGGGGGATAGATACGCCGCCGACTCGCTTACGAAGCCCTTCACTGAAGAGCTGCTCGCTGTCCGTGTCTCATCCAGAAACAAGTCTCCAAAAGTGGCCCTCTTTGATGGGAAGTCCGACCCGAAGGACCATCTTGACGCGTTTACGGCAGGCATGAGATTCCAGGACAACTCCGACACTGCCCAATGCCGAGCGTTCCCCGCCACTCTCATCCGGGCTGGACGAGACTGGTTCCGAAGACTCACGCCACGCTCCATCTCTACCTTTGATGAGCTGGCCTTCTAGTTCCTCGGACATTTCGTCGGGAACAGATGACATAAGTGGACCGCCGATTAACTCTTCACTATAAAAATCGGGACAAGGAATCCTTTAAAGGATACGTCACTCGCTTCTACAACGCTCTTCTTGAAATTCCCGAGCACCGGGATGAGACTGTAATCACAGCTCTGAGGTCAGGTCTTAGGCACAAGGAGTAGCTCTGCTCCTTTGCATTGGCGCAACCTTGGACCATGGCCGAGGTAAAAGCTTGGACCGAGCGGGAAATCCAACTCGAGTTCGAAGTAAACGCAAACCTACCCCGGGGCGACTAGGCCGACCAAAAGAAGAGGGGCAGAGAAGAGAAGAGGAAGGTCGACCGGCCAAAGCCATACTCCCCGAAGTTCCAGGAGTATACCCCGCTCAACATCTCTCAGACTGAGCTGTTGGAGGAGGCGAAAGGCGAGCGATTCTTCAAGCTCTCTCTCTGGTCACCAATAGAGCGGCCAAACGGACTCGAGGCCCGTACTGCGCCTTCCATAGGTCGCAGGGACACCCTATCGAGAACTGTAAACAACTCCGCGACTACATCGAGGAGTTGATTCGCTCGGGCCACCTGGCGAAATACCTGTGGGAAAAGCGACAAGCAGACCGGGAGCAAGAAAACCATCCCCCTCCCGGCGAATTAACGACTGGCCAAATCATGGTCGTCTCTTCGGGGGTGCATATGGAGCCGTCGAGATTCGCCGCCTCCTACCAGTCGATGGAACCAGCGACCAGTCCCGGAAGAAAAACAAAGCAGCCGAGCCCATCACCTTCACCGACGATGGCCTCCATGGAATATCCTTGCCTCACAACGACCCCCTCGTGATTACGGCACGGGTCCACCGCTACGAGGTCCAATGGATGCTGGTCGACTCAGGAAGCTCGGCGGATATCCTTTTCTGTGACTTCTTCCTGCGTATGGGGCTCGGCCCGTCAGACCTGCGGCCAACCACCCACATTCTGTCGGGGTTTACTAACCACTCCATCCCGGCAGAGGGAGTGGTTATCCTCCTCCTTAACATTAGGGAGGCGGGCCGTACGAGAACTGTACCGGTGGAGTTCATCATCTCCAGGATCCCCTCGTCCTACAATATCCTCTTGGGACGCCCGACGCTGAACTCCCTTAGGACCCAAATCTCGACCTACCACCCTGCGATCAAGTTTCCATTGGATCAAGAGGGAATAGACCGGGCCTACGGGAACCAGCAAATCGCCAAGATTTGCTTCACAGCGACATCCACCTCTATGGAGCGAAGTGATGACCTTGGAAATGCGAGTGATTTCCAGGGGTCCTTGGATACTCGTGACAAACAAAAAGAAATCCGAGGAGCCCCGGTAGAGGCGCTAAAAGAGGTCCCCCTCGTCGAGAGGAACAATGAACGAACTGTCCAGATCGGATCCTTCTTAACGGGAGCCCGGCGCGAAGACTTGATCCACTTTCTCCGAGGAAACTCGGACGTGTTCGCCTAGGCGTCTGCCGACATTCCCGGGATCGACCCCAAGGTAATCTCGCACAAGCTCTGGGTCGACCCGACGGCCCGACCCTTCAGGCAAAAGAAACGAAGTTTCGCTTTGATCAAACAAAAAGGGATAGAAGTCGAGGTCGATAGGTTGCTTGCAGCCAACTTCATTCGAAATGTGGCCTACTCAGAATGGCTAGCGAATGTGGTTATGGTTAAAAAGCAAGCGGGAAATGGCGCATGTGCGTCGACTTCACAGATCTCAACAAGGCCTGCCCGAAAGACAATTATCCCCTCCCTCAGATAGATCAGCTTGTCGACAGCTCGGCATGCCACGAATTGCTCAGCTTCATGGATGCTTTCTCCGGCTACAACCAGATCCGTATGAACCCGACAGATGAAGAGCTTACCGCGTTCACAACGGACCGGGAGGTGTACTGCTACAAAGTGATGTCCGTCGGCCTCAAAAACGCCGGAGCTACATACCAGCGCCTGGTCAACACAATGCTCAAACCGTAGATCGGGAGGAACATGGAGGTTTACGTCGACGGCATGCTCGTAAAATCGACCTCGTCGAACGAGCACGCCAAATATCTTGGCGAAACATTCGGCATCCTCCGCAAGTACAAAATGAAGCTGAATTCCACCAAGTGCGCGTTCGGGGTCACTAGCGGGAAATTCCTCGGGTTCATGGTTACCCACCGAGGAATTGAGGCTAACCCGGAGAAGATCAGATCCATCCTCAACATGGCCATACCAAAGAGCAACGTGGAGATCATTCGACTCACGGGGAGAGTGGCCGCTCTTAGTCGCTTCATATTGAGGTCCGGGGAAAAGTGTCTCCCATTCTTTAAAGCCCTGAGGAAAATCCTAAAGTTCGAATGGTCAGAAGAGTGTCAGAACGCTTTCGAGCAACTCAAGGTGCACCTAGCAACTCCCCCGCTGCTCATCCGGCCTGCCGAAGGAGACGAGCTGCTGCTGTACCTTGCAGTGTCTGATCATGTTGCCAGCTCGGTGCTCGTCCGAGAATTCGAAGGAGCGCAGAAGCCGGTCTACTACGTGAGCCACGTCTTTAAGGACGCGGAAACAAGGTACCCGGCCATAGAGAAGATTGTCTTGGCGCTTATCGTCACCTCAAGGAAGCTACGACACTACTTCCAGGCACACACCATCCTCGTCCTCACCGAGCGGCCTATAGGGGCTATTCTCGCCTCTCCCGAATCGTCTGGTCGTCTTGAGAAATAGAGATGGGAGTTATCTCAATTCGACATCAAATACCGCGCAAGGAAAGCCATCAAAGTACAAGTCCTAGAATATTTCGTTGTCGAATGTACTATCCCCAACAAGGAGGCAGTGTCGCCGCCCGTCCCCGGGTCCCGACCCTCGGTCGAGGAAGGGCCCGACTCCGTCCCCGATTTGGTCCTCTACGTCGATGGATCTTCTATCGAGGAGAGGAGCGGTGCCGGCCTTATCATTCGAGGTCCGAACAAGGCAGAGATGGAGTACTTTTTGAAGCTCGGGTTCAGAGCTTCAAACAACGCCGCGGAGTACGAGACCTTGCTAGGTGGACTACGAATCGCCTCCGGAGTGGGGTTGAAGACGATCCGAATTCGCAGTGACTCCGCCTTAGTCGTGGGCCAAGTGACTGGCCGCTTCGAGGTCCGGGAGCCGCTAATGGTAAAGTACTTAGCCGAGGTAAAGAGACTACGAAAAAACTTCAACGAAGTTCAAGTGGAACAAATCCCTCAGCACCTAAACGCCTAGGCCGACGCCCTGAGCAAGCTAGCATCCTCCTATACGGCTAACAATAAGAGGAATATCCTCTTCGAAGTCTTTCCACGGCCCAGCGTGGAAGACCGAGAGGCAGCACTTCAATTGTACACTACTCAGGAGGAAGGTCGGGATTGGAGAAAGCCCCTCGTAGAGTTCCTGAAGGAAAGTACACTCCCAGAATATTGAGGGGAAGAACGCCTCCTTCAAGCCAAAGCCCGCCATTTTATCTGGAGAAATGGGAACCTCTACAAGAAGTCGTATACACAACCTCTGCTTCGATCCATCGCCCCCATGAAGCCAACTACGTCCTGCGTGAGATTCACGAAGAGGTCGGTGGAGCACATCTGGGGGCCCGCACTTTAGTCCAGAAGACGCTACTATAAGGATACTATTGGTCGACGATTCATCAAGACGCTCAGAAGCTCGTCAGAAGATGCTAAAACTGTCAACTCCACGGCCGCATACCCTGTCTTCCGGCTATCGAGCTAACCTTCCCGACCTCCCCCTGGCCATTTGCCCAATGGGGGATGTACATGGTAGTCCAACTCCTAACTGGTACGGGCGGGCACAAATACATCCTCGTCGCGGTGGACTATTTTACAAAATGGATTGAGGTCGTCCCCATCAGAAAACCGGACGCCACTACGACCATCAAATTCCTGCAGGACAATATTGTTAGGAATATGTATGCCCTAGAGGCCATTATTGTACATGTGATGTATATTATAGTGGATGCTTGGACATATATATAGAGGACTTTCTTGCTCGACATGATAGTATGCTATCTGGTTACTCTTTATCTTAACATGTTGACTGGTATTCTTTACTGTCTTGCTCTCATATGTTGATGAAGCCCTTAAGATCTGTACTTGACTACTAGGATTATGATGAGATCATACTAGTGGGGCCAGGATGGTCCAAAAGTACATCCTTTAATCGGTTCCCAGTCGTGGGAATATCGAGACTTGGGTATTGATATTCCAGAGTAGACTAGTGTGTTTGTTTCTTGTCCCTTAGAAGGCGATGGTTGATCCCACAACCATTGGTGTGTGACATCAAAGATTGTACACAGGTACTCATTGGAGAATGGGTACACCGAATAGGACTCGCCGAGGACTCCTAGTTGGTAGTATACTTATCGTCAGATAGCAATCCTCTGGTGACACTGATACAGGTTAGTTTGTAGACCCGAGATCGTCATAGAGTCTTGTGTGGCTCCCACTGTGCTTTGATTTCCTCCCTACCACGGCTTAAAAGAGTTGTGCAAACAGGTGGATTTTGGGTACAGTAACGAGTCACATGGAGGCAATGAGCGATAGGAGGGGTTTCGTCTCTCCCGGTATTGGGAGTTGATGTTGCGCTATGCTCGATTGGCTATAACTGAAAATCCCTGACCAGGGTTGCTGAGATTTATTGTTAAGAGTTATCAGTAGTTTCTCAAACCGTTATAGGCCAGACATCGACATGACTTATCATGTTACTGGGGTTTGACATTTACAACCCCTAGACATGATATGCGACATATCAAACAAAGAGACCGGACTTTACGATAGTGTTACTGATAGGCTTCATGGAGAGTATGGACGAGCTTGCTTGTTGATCTTCATATCGCTCAATACCCGGGTAGCCGTTACGTCCAGCTAGTACCGCTGACGGCTTGTAGGTGATTGATGTGATCATCATCTACTGCTGGCGTATTGACGAGTCTTTAGAGTCCTAGACAGAAGTTTCCTGGTTCAAGTGAAACGAAGTAGGGCACATATGTGATATGTGCGTGGGCCTGATTAAATACGTGTATGTGATGTCGTGTTGTAATCTGGCAGTTATCTGGTATCGGTTAGGTTATATGTGATATAACCAGTTTATTGAATCAAGTGTTGATTTGATAATGTGATAAACAGATAAATGATATTATTCGGTCATATGTGATATAACCGGATTATTAAATCAAGTGTTGATTTAATAATTTGATATAAATTATATTTGATATAATTATATATTAACTAATATCATTAGCTCACTAATTGCTTTATATATATATATATTAATGTATATTATATATATATATATTAATGTATATTATATATATATATATATATATATATTATATGAATCATGGCATGTTTTTCTATTTTGAGAAAATAGAAAAATGAGGTGTAAATTGTGGAGATATTTGTGGAATGGGCAAGGCATGGGTTTTATTATTTGTAAATTACTCTTAACTCACTATTCAAGCATGGTTGCAATTTATTATTGCATTTTTATTCCATGCTTGAATAAGTGAGGAGAAAGATATTCATTTTCGCTTTCTATGCTTGGATACTCTCTTGAGTTCATGCCTTAGCCATTTCTTGAGTTCTTGCTTCCTCTTGCTCTCCACAATTTTCTTTACCTCACCTCCAAGTTCAAACCCTCACATGAGATGTGAATCATTGAACTTGTGAGAACCTTAGTGAGCAAATCAAACTCCTACTTCATCATCTCACATTAGATTAGCAATTTGATGTGGAGTGTTACCTTCATTAATGAGATTAGTGAAGGGTTAGTTTGAGCTAGTGGACTTCGGGTGGATCGTCTTTGGCGCGAAGATCATGAAGGAGATTCTTTCATCTTGAAGAGGAGCCTAATGGAGTCGCGTGGACCATAACCCGGAGCTAGAGAAGAGAAGGACTCGATCTATAAGGGTATAACCTTCTTTCACTTCTCATAGTTTTAAGATATCAAACTTAAAACCCTAATATTCTAGCAAAGATCTTGTATAGTCTAACTTAGCACCTAATAAAAATAAAAATTTGGCATGCTTGATACTACTAAAACCTCATGGTGGTGCTACGGTCGACTTTCATGGTATCAGAACCAAGCTAGAACATTAGGGTAGACTATCATAGCTTGTAGCGACGTTAGAAATCCGCCGTTTTTGTCGCGCAAAAACTGCCGATAAAAACAGTTTCCAAAATGATGTTTTGAGTTGTTTGCACACCTCGCGGGTTCACGGTTTGACCCGAGAAGCTGCGGGGTGGAGCGTGCGCACCCCGGGGACACCCCGGTGGGGACCAGAGGCCAGACCCACACCCCAAGACCACCACAAGGTGGCCTTGGGGGTGGGTGACCCGAGAGCACCCCAACTGGGTGCTCTCGGGTCTGCCTTCCCCTAGGGGCCACTTCGAGGTGCCCCCCGGGGATGGGTACCCCCTTCCCCCCCGAGGCCCCCCATTCGATAGTTAATTTTGGGATCTTCGCCTCCGCGAAGATTCGGGCGGGTTTCGAGTTCGTTTCGACTCCCGGATTGGCTTAAAACAATCGGTTTTGGAACTTTAGCTCACTGGATTTTTCATGTCTTGGAAAAATTGGTTTAGTTTGCTAATTGCGTGCGGAATTCTAATGTCGCGGTTAATTTACAAGTTTTGTGATGTACGATACAATTATTAGAATCCGGATTAATTAGTTTTATGAAAACTAGTTAGTATATTGTAAACTTAGCCGTTTAATCTCAATTGATCGATTGCCACGAATTTTTGATTCGGATCAAAACTTCGTCGCAATTGCGTATTGTACACGATCACTAAGTCGGGAATCTTGTTGAATTATCCGACAACCAATTGAAAAGAGTTTTCAATTTGAGACTAAAATGCAAGTTTTATAAGTTAGGCATGAAATCCGGAATATGAGATATTCCGGGTTTATGATGTCTAAGGATATTGCGGTATCTAATTATTGTAGTTTTCTGTTTTTTTTTCTGCGTTCGTAAGTGTAATATATGGGGTATCCCAATCTCGTTGCTATATATCAACAAGTTTTAGGGATATGCATATTTGCTTACATTGATGATATGTGATATCATGTATTGCTGTTGATATGATTTATTGGATCGTCATGAAAGAATAACCGGAGGGTTCTATGTGAGATGGGAGTTTTTATTTTCATTCATGTAAAATCTGTATGTAATATTCTTTTATTGGGGCACTTCCGGGTTGAGGATGATTTCACCATTGTTGTATATTATTCACTTTTCCGTATTAGGATAGACCCAAGGTGGGGAGCACAAGTAACCAGGTTCTAGAGTCCAGTCGGAGACCATCTTAAGGAATTGAGACCGGGTCTCCTAACTCTAGAATTGGCAGGGTTACTTGCCGCTCTCGTAGGGTTCTAGGGATGTGCGTTTGGCTATTCATCACGACCGTGGAATCCGTGTTTTACATTACTGGCTAAATTTAAAACACGGACATCCTAGTATATCCAATATTTCATATATTGCTTGCTGCTTGATTCTGTGATGTTGATCATATAACTGCGTGAGACGAATGTACTATTATATATATGATATATAATAAACGTTGCTTATGTTTTTCACCCGCGCTAGTCCAGCCCCCGTTCTGCCGGTAGTTAAGTAACCTAACGGTGTATGATGGGACCCCGTGGCGAATGCGGATGGCATAAGCGTACGTTCTATTTTCGCTTCATTTTTCTGTAATGTTTAAGAAACATTAATTGATGGGACTTTATTAATGAGATTAATGAAAAGAAAGAAACCAAAAGATGTTGTAGAATCAAATTTTCAAAAAGATAGCTCTAGTTCTTGTTTTGCATAGTGATTTTCCTTGATGAATATCCAGCACCTCATTCGATGAGGAAAGAGCCGAGATCCCTCACTGAGAGTGACCTTTTTAGCGAAACTAGCAAATGCTACAACCCACTCGGTTTTTCTTTTGACAGCTTCTCTAGTTCTTTCTTTACGTAGTGGTATTCCTTGATGAATATCCAGTACCTCATTCGATGAGGAAAGAGCCGAGATCTCTTCACCGGGAGTGACCTCTTTAGCGAAGCTAGGAAAGCCTAAAAAACACTTATTTTCAAAATCACTAGATTCTACAACGATATCAAGTTCATTACGCTCATGGTTTTCTTAAAAACCTGCGTAACCCTCCGTCATTTCAGATAAGTACCATTTAATATCCGTGTTGCATTTGTTGACCTTGTCAAGGCGTAGTGTACGGTAGCTAATTAGTGCTTATCTGCCCGTAAGTGATGCGATTGGGTTAAGATAGTCGTGCGGCCTTGTTGACCTTGTCAAGGGTCATTTGGGTGGGTTTAATTCAATCAAGAAATGATGGGTAGAACTTGACCGGCGCTTATAATTTGTTGACCTTGTCAAGGTCATAAGTGGTTAGGGGTAAAAACATTATCGGGAATTTCAAGTGTTGAAATTTGCAATGAAATTGCATACCTTCTATATGATAGTTGGATCCTGATACCCACTGCGAGTAAGAGTTACTCGTAGGAGAATTTTGCACTTTACAATTAGCTAATCCAGTAGGTGTCTAGAAAGGTGTCAAAGCGGTTATGCCTATAGGGAAATAAGGTTTATTTTAATTAGGTCCGTGCAAAAGCACGAGGAACCTCCTTCGGAGTACCGATGCCTGCCTGGCCGAACGATTGGCGAACCTGTAGGGTGTAATTAATCCCGGCTAATCTTACCTTTTATGGTTTGAAGGAAGATTTGATAAAAACAGTGGGAGCCATCCTGATTAGATAAGATAACAACCAATCTATCTTGCAAAGAGCGCACGCTAACACGTTTCCTTCTTTCTCTCTCCAGGCAGCAACCAATGTCACGCCTTAATCAAGATAATAATATAGATGTATTGACTGGACCCTCCTTTTATACAGGGCTAGGGAACGTTGGTCCCTCTCCATCTTATGACTGTTATAAGTCTGAGCAAGAGATAGAGGAATATCAAGATTCCCGCACCACCCGTACGAAGAAACAGCATGTTGATGCATATTCTTCGGATGTGTTCATTACTGAGAACTGTTTTTCAGTTTGTTCTACGTCCTGAGTATTGGATACTGGATCAGGATCCCATATATGTAATTTGTTACATGGGCTAAAGAAAGGTAGAGAACTGGAAAAGGGTGATAAATCCCTAACAGTAAGGAATGGTGCAATTGTTACAGCCGAGACAGTTGGCGATTATCACCTTGTATTACCAACTGGTAATATATTGATTCTGAACGACTGTTACTACGTACCAAAGATGATGTGCAACATTATATCGGTTTCTTTGCTAACTAAAGAAGGATATAATCTCACATTAGAGGATAATGTTATGAACATTTTCCAGAATCAAGTGTTGATTAGATCTGGTACGTTATGTAACGGTATATACGTTCTTAATCAAAGTACAGTTCTTAACATACAGAACACAAACAAGAGGAAAAGTTCAAAAATGAACGAAGCCTTCTTGTGGCACCGTAGACTATGTCATATCAATGCGACAAGACTGGCTAAGTTTCATAAAAATGGATATTTGAATCCGTTCGAATTTTCATTTTATGAAACTTGCCAGTCATGTCTCAAAGGCAAGCTGACCAAAACTCCGTTTACTGGACACGGAGAAAGAGCTACTGAACTCTTAGGACTAATACATAGTGATGTATACGGTCCTATGTCTACACATGCCAGGAATGGTTTTTCGTACTTTATTACATTCACCGACGATCTCTCAAGGTTCGGACATGTGTTCTTGTTGAAACACAAGTCTAAAGGTTTTGAGAAATTCAAGGAATATAAGTGCGAAGTTGAAAACCAGACGGGCAAAAGTATTAAAATCCTACGATCTGATCGGGGAGGTGAATACTTGAGCGGGGAATTCCGAGTTTGTCTAAAAGAGAATGGAATTCTCTCTTAGCTTACTCCTCCATATACACCACAGCACAACGGTGTATCGGAGCAGAGAAATCGCACCCTATTAGATATGGTGCGCTTTATGATGAGTACTATTGAGTTGCCTATTTCTTTTTGGGTTTATGCGCTTGAGATAGCCGCATACCTATTGAATCAAGTTCCATCAAAATCTATGCCTAAAACACCATATGAGATATGGAGTGGAAAGAGACCATATCTTAAACGAGTTGATATGGGGTTGTCCGGCCTATGTCAAAAGGCAAAATCCAGACAAACTCGAGACAATGTCAGTTCTGTGTAAGTTTGTAGGATATCTAAAGAATTCGCATGGATATCTTTTCTACCACACTGAGAAATTTGTTGCTCAACATGCCACCTTTTTAGAAAAGAAATTTCTTGTAAAAGAAATTAGCGGCAATGAGGTAGAACTGGAAGAAGTTCCAGCAACACAGACTACAACTGACGATTTAGTGGAACCAGAGGATCCAATAGTACCCAACGAACCCCAGCCACTCCACAGATCTAGTAGGGTTCTTCATCCACCTGAGAGATACTGTGGTTTTCTCGTAGACGGTGGGAGCGAGGAATGTATCTTGGAAGATGATGACCCGGCTAGTTTCGAGCAGGCCATCACGAGTGGGGACTCTGTGAAATGGCTGGATGCTATGTGATCCGAGAGGGAATCCATGTATACCAACAAAGTATGGACTTTGGATGTTGCTCCTGAAGGGGTAAAACCCATTAGGAGCAAGTGGATCTTCAAAAAGAAGATTGGTGTAGATGGAAAAGTTGAGACTTTCAAAGCTTAACTTGTAGCAAAAGGTTTTCATATGACCTGGAGTCGACTATGATGAAACATTTTCTCCTGTCGCTATGCTTAAGTCGATCAGGATCCTACTTTCCATTGCTGCACAACATGACTACGAAATCTGGCAGATGGATGTCAAGACCGCTTTTCTAAATGGTGATTTAGAAGAGAGCGTGTACATGACAGCCAGAGAGCTTCGTAGACAGTGGGAGCAGCGGAAAGGTGTGCAAGATGCTTAAATCCATCTACGGGTTAAAGCAGGCATCACGGAGCTGGAACATCTGTTTTGATGAAGCTATCAAAGAGTTTGACTTCATCAAAAATATAGATGAACCTTGTATATATAAGAAGGCTGTAGAGAGTAAGGTGGTCTTCCTTGTATTGTACGTAGATAGCATACTTTTGATAGGAAATGATGTTCCTATGCTGCACTCGGTCAAGCTCATCTTATCACACAAGTTCTCCATGAAAGATCTTGGTGATGCCTCCTACATCCTGGGGATAAAGATCTATAGAGATAGATCTAAATGGATGTTGGGACTGTCCCAATCCAGGTATATAGACACCATACTAAAGAGGTTTAGTATGGAAGATTCCAAGCGAGGTAATGTACCCGCTTGTTGAGGAATCACTCTCTCCAAAGAGATGTCTTCCAAGACTGATTTAGAGAGGGCTCACATGCAAGAGATACCCTATGCTTCGGCAGTAGGCTCTATCATGTATGCAATGTTATATACCAGACCGGATGTAGCTTACTCACTAGGTGTAGTGAGCAGGTATCAATCAGATCCTGGAGAAAACCACGGGACAGCTGTGAAGAACATTCTTAAGTACTTGAGAAGGACTAAAGAAATGTTCTTGATGTATGGTAACGGTGAACTCCAGGGGGAGTACTTTACCGATTCAAGCTTTCAGAGTGATAAGGATGACAGTAAATCGGTCTCGGGTTTTGTCTTTACCCTCAACGGAGGGGCGGTATGTTGGAAGAGTTCCAAGCAAGACACCGTAGCAGACTCAACGATGGAGGCTGAATACATCGCTGCCAATGATGCTGCCAAAGAAGCTGTCTGGATGAAGAAGTTCATTGCTGAGCTTGGTGTGGTTCCATCCATTGAGCATCCAATACCTGTGTATTGTGATAACAATGGAGCGGTGGTTTTGGCCAAGGAACCCAGGTCCCATCAGAGATCCAGACATATTCTGAGGCGGTATCACCTGATCAGGGAGATAGTAGATCACAGAGAGATCGAGGTCAGGAGATTTGACACGAAGGACAACGTAGCGGATCCAATCACGAAGGCCCTCCCCCAGATACAGTTTGAGAGACTTTTTGGGATGTTGGGTATGAGATACTACAACACATGGCCTTAGTGCAAGTGGGAGATTGTTAGGAATATGTATGCCCTAGAGGCCATTATTGTACATGTGATGTATATTATAGTGGATGCTTGGACATATATATAGAGGAATTTCTTGCTCGACATGATAGTATGCTATCTGGTTACTTTTTATCTTAACATGTTGACTGGTATTCTTTACTGTCTTGCTCTCGCATGTTGATAAAGCCCTTAGGATATATACTTGACTACCAGGATTATGATGAGATCATACTAGTGGGGCCAGGATGGTCCAAAAGTACATTCTTTAATCAGTTCCCAGTCGTGGGAATATCGAGACTAGGGTATTGATATTACAGAGTAGACTAGTGTCTTTGTTTCTTGTCCCTTAGAGGGCAATAGTTGATCCCACAACCATTGGTGTGTGACATCAAAGATTGTACACAGGTACTCATTGGAGAATAGGTACACCGAACAGGACTCGCCGAGGACTCCTAGTTGGTAGTATACCTATCGTCAGATAGCAGTCCTTTGGTGACACTGGTACAGGTTAGTCTGTAGACTCGAGATCGTCATAGAGTCTTGTGTGGCTCCCACTGTGCTTTGATTTCCTCCCTACCACGGCTCAAAAGAGTTGTGCAAACAGGTGGATTTTGGGTACAGTAACGAGTCACATGGAGGCAATGAGCGATAGGAGGGGTTTCGTCTCTCCCGGTATTAGGAGTTGATGTTGCGCTATGCTCGATTGGCTATAACTGAAAATCCCTGACCAGGGTTGCTGAGATTTCCTGATAAGTGTTATCAGTAGTTTCTTAAACCGTTATAGGCCAGACATCGGCATGACTTATCACATTACTGGGGTCTGACGTTTACCAGCCCTAGACATGATATGCGACATATCAAACGAAGAGACCGGGCTGTACGATAGTGTTACTGATAGGCTTCATGGAGAGTATGGACGAGCTTGCTTGTTGATCTTCATATCGCTCAATACCCGGATAGCCGTTATGTCCAGCTAGTACCGCTGACGGCTTGTAGGTGATTGATGTGGTCATCACCTACTGTTGGCGTATTGACGAGTCTTTAGAGTCCCACACAGAAGTTTCCTGGTTCAAGTGAAACGAAGTAGGGCACATATATGATATGTGCGTGGGCCTGATTAAATACGTGTATGTGATGTCGTGTTGTAATCTGGCAGTTATCTGGTATCGGTTAGGTTATATGTGATATAACCAGTTTATCGAATCAAGTGTTGATTTGATAATATGATAAACAGATAAATGATATTATTCGGTCATATGTGATATAACCGGATTATTAAATCAAGTGTTGATTTAATAATTTGATATAAATTATATTTGATATAATTATATATTAACTAATATCATTAGCTCACTAATTGCTTTATTTATATATATATATATAGATAGATAGATATATTAATGTATATTTGATATATATATATATATATTATATGAAGCATGGCATGTTTTTCTATTTTGAGAAAATAGAAAAATGAGGTGTAAATTGTGGAGATATTTGTGGAATGGGCAAGGCATGGGTTTTATTATTTATATATTACTCTTGACTCACTATTCAAGCATGGTTGCAATTTATTATTGCATTTTTATTCCATGCTTGAATAAGTGAGGAGAAAGATATTCATTTTCGCTTTTTATGCTTGGATACTCTCTTGAGTTCATGCCTTAACCATTTCTTGAGTTCTTACTTCCTCTTGCTCTCCACAATTTTCTTCACCTCACCTCCAAGTTCAAACCCTCACATGAGATGTGAATCATTGAACTTGTGAGAACCCTAGTGAGCAAATCAAACCCATACATCATCATCTCATATTAGATTAGCAATTTGATGTGGAGTGTTGCCTTCACTAATGAGATTAGTGAAGGGTTAGTTTGAGCTAGTGGACTTCGGGTGGATCGTCTTTTGCGCGAAGATCACGAAGGAGTTTCTTTCATCTGGAAGAGGAGCCTAATGGAGTCGCGTGGACCACAACCCGGAGCTAGAGAAGAGAAAGACTCGATCTACAAGGGTATAACCTTCTTTCACTTCTCATAGTTTTAAGATATCAAACTTAAAACCCTAATATTCTAGCAAAGATCTTGTATAGTTTAACTTAGCACCTAATAAAAATTAAAATTTGGCATGCTTGATGCTACTAAAATCTCATGGTGGTGCTAGGGTCGACTTTCAAACATAATATCCCGATTTGGGATCCCGAGGTGTATCATTACCGACCACGGGACAAATTTTGAAAACGACAAAGTCAAAGGATTCTGCAACGACTACCACATACTAATGAAGTTTGCCGCAGTCGCACATCCTCAATGCAACGGGCAGGCCGAGGTCGCTAACAGAGACGTCATTTGAGGTCTTCGAACTCGTCTAGAAGGAAAACATGGCAGCTGGGTCGAAGAACTACCCTGGGTTTTATGGGCCTTACGCACATCAAAGAAGACACCCACTGGAGAGACCCCTTCAGCCTCTGCTACGGTACCGAGGTGATAGTCCCAGCAGAGATTGGATTGCCCAGTTACAGAGTCGAACACTTCGACGATGAAGCAAACACCTCGGCGCTCCGGACTAATCTAGACATCTTGTTAGAAAAGCGGGACGGGGCACAGATCAAAGCCGCCGCTTATCAACAGCAAACTGCCCGCTACTACAATGCACGAGTCAAGCATCGCGCCTTCAAGATGCGAGATTTGGTCCTAAGGCGGAATGAATTCATAGACCAAGGCAAGCTATACAAGTTCTCCCTGAAGTGGGATGGCCCATTCCTCGTCTCTGAAGTATTTCCCGGAGGAGCCTATCGCTTACAAGACACGGGATGACGCAAGTTTCTGCAACTTTACAATGCCGAGAAGCTCAAATTGTACAAGTGAATATGTTTTCAAAATTTTGTATCAGTGAATATGTTTCCTTCTTTGTCGAAGCGATGTAATTTTTCTTTATTATTAAGTCTCCTGAATTAAAAGAAACTCCTTCGATATGTTTCCCTCTTCCTCGGTTCAAAGACCTCTAGGTTCATTTTTGTGAAAATACGCAAAAGCACAAAGAGGATAAAAAGGAGACAATAGCATGTCGCAAAAGAAGAATTTTATTCACCAAGGGTATTATGGGCTCCCCAGCCTTACACAAAAGGAAATATATACAAAAATATTACAACATAGGGGGTAGGGGGTGAAGAAAACACTGCTGGTGGTACTCTGAGGAGATCGCCGCCAACCGAGCCCTCGCTTTCGTAGCCCGCTCCCTCTGATGTTGCCCACAGACCCGCGATGCCACGGAAGGGCCAGAGACCATGCCTTCCGGGCAGCCATCGGCGATCTTCCTTTGCTGAAAGCACTCCTGAACAAGTGCCACCGAGCGATTCCGCCTGCTTTTCGAGATCAGGCCGTGGTGGTGGAGCAAGTGCAGCTTGTCAACCGCCTCGTCCTTAAGCTCCTCGGACAGGGCGTTGTGCAACCCCGGCGATATCCTCCAAATTGCATACATGAGCAATTGAAGGAGGGATGATCGGCGTTGTGCAGCCCTGGTAAGAAAATATCTCATATAACTCATGTAGAGACTAAACCATGGCTAAAGATAATGGTTAGGTTAATAAATATCTAGAGCAAAACAAAATTAGTAGACTTTAGTCAAACCTTCTCCATGCTTTCACAAGCATCTTAGCCATGCTAATTTCCATCTAATTTTGATTTATCCCTTAATATTTAAACACCCAAATTATCTTTACTTTGGTATAAGTCTCATACACCCATGTCCAATGTATCATCTAGTATGACACAAAACTAAATACATTAATATATATCACATATATATTTAAATGTATTTGGAGAAACATTTTCTTAAGTAGACTAATATTAGTTAATGTATATTAATATATCAAATATATAATTACACATTAAATTATTAAATCAACACTTGATTTAATAACCCGGCTGAATCCATACAACCGACTAATATCATTTATATGCATATCACATATACATATAACATATCATTGAATCAACACTTGATTCAACAATCCGGTTATATCACTTATAACATGTATCTCGAGATTGGAATACGGTATCGCATACACGTATTAATCTCGGTCCCGCACATATCACATATGTGCCCTACTTCGTTTCGCATGAGCTAGGAAACCTCTATGTATGACTCTAAAGATTCGTCAATACGTCGGCAGTAGGTGATGGTCATATCAGTCACCCACAAGCCGTCAGCGGTACTAGCTGGACGTAACGGCTACCCGGGTATTGAGCGATCAGAAGATCAACAAGCAAGCTTGTCCATACTCCTGTGAATCCAACAGCAACACTACCGTACAGTCCAGTCTCTTCGTCTGATATGTCGCATATCAAGTCTATGGGTGGCAAACGTCAGACCCCAGTAACTTGATAAGTCATGCCGATGTGAGGCTCATAATGGGTCGAGAAACTACTGATAACACTTACCAGTAAATCTCCGTATCAGCCCTGACCAGGGACTTCCTGTTATGGCCAATCGAGCACAACGCAACTTTAACCCCCAATACCGGGAGAGACGAAACCCCTCCTATCGCTCATTGCCTCCATGTGACTCGGGACTGTACCCAAAAACCACCGTTTTGCACGCTCTCTTGAACGTGGTAAGGTGGAAATCAAAGCACAATGGGAATCACACAAGACTCTATAACGATCTCGGGTCTACAGACTAACCTGTACCAGTGTCACCAGAGAACTGCTATCTGACATTAGGTATAATACCATCTATGAGTTCTCGGCGAGTCCTGTTTAGTGTACCCAGTCTCCACTGAGCACCTGTATACCATTTTTGATGTCAAACAGCAATGGATATGGGATCATCCATCGCTCATCAAATGAGTCAAGAAGCGTATACGCTAGTCTACTCTGGAATATAGATGCTCCGTCTCGATACACCCTTGACTAGGAACAATTAAAGGATGTACTTGTGGACTATCCTGGCCCCACTAGTATGATCTGCATCATAATCCTGGTAGTCAAGTACATCCTAAGGGCTTTACCAACATGTGAGAGCAAGACAGTATCACAATACAAGTCTACATGTTAAGATAAAGAGCAACTAGATAGTATACTATCATGTCGAGCAAAAAAGTCCTCTTTATATATATCCAAGCATCCGCTATAATATACAATCATGTACAATAATGGTCTCTAGGGAATACATACAACTAACACGTATAGCGGATACCTTCCACTTACCTGGCTACTAGAGTGATAAAGAGGTGGTAGAGGATTGATCCCGCGACTTGTCCTTTGGAAGTTTAGGAGCGGTCTAGTGACTTGACTTAGGTGACCCTAGTTCTAGGGATTGATTATGCATTTTGTGATTTATTGAATCCAGCCTCAACTCTGACTATTTTTCAAAACAAATCTTCTTAAAATCGTTTTCACACACGCTGCCACGTGCACTAAACTCGCTTAGTGCATGATTGGCTGGACACGGGATTCTAGTGCCCGTCTTGTCCGCGTTGTTTTCTGTCAGCTCTGAAGTCGGTAATTCTTCATCTTCTATTTTCCCTCCACCCACCACATCTCCCGAAATGGACGGATCTCCATTGGGATTTAACGATACACCCTGCCACCACCCGTAGGTATGCAGAATCTACCACGCATCTCTCTCCAAGAAAGATGCTACCATGTACGTGGACCCCTTCCTACTTGTCTGTCTTTTTCACCGGTCAATGGGGATAATTTCAAAATTAAACCCCACTTCATCAATCTGTTGCCCAAATTCCACGGGCTTGAATCCGAAGATGCATACGTTTTCATAACCAAATTCTAGAACGTATGTGCAATGATGAGCACTACCCAACTTTCATGAGATGCTATGCGATTATGCTTTCTCCCTTTTACCTTATGCGATCTAGCAGAAAATGGCTTTATATCACTGCCCTGCATTCTATCGCCAAATGGGATGAATTCGTTATAGCATTCCTTAAGAAATTTTATCTTAATCATAAAACCGCCCGTGTTCGAAGCGAGATTAACCAGTTTACCCAACTTCCCAACGAACCATTCTGGAAATGCTTTGAACGGTTTAAGGATCTTCTTGTACAATGTTCCCATCACGGAATTGATAGATGGCAACTTTGCCGAATTATATATGAGGGTGTTAATCCTGCCACGAAACAAATGCTTGAAACCATTTGTCAATGCCATTTCATGTCAAAAGATGATGGCGAAGCTTGGCAATTTTTGGAAGATCTCACCGAACAAACCTCACAATGGGAGAGCACTAGACCATCATCGTCTTCATCTAGGGCAGGTATCCATCAGCTCGACGTTTCCATCGCAGTGAAGCCTAAATGGCCGTGATGCAAAAGAAACTCGAAGCTATCGAAAACAAAGTCTCGTCAACCTCCCTAAACCAAGTTACGCTCTCCAAAACCGTGTGTGGTTGCTATTTTGACCCATCAAATTTAATGGAGGAATGTCCTTTGAATTCTCCGTCTCAAGGTCAAGAACACACCAATACTTCTTTTCAGCAATGACCTAGAAACGATCCTTATTCCTCCACATACAATCAGGGATAGAGGAATCATCCTAGTTTTTCTTGGAACCAAAACCAAACTCAAACTCAAAATCAGTTCTCAAGCCAAAACAACTTTCAAAGGCTTCCCCCACAGCAACAATAGCCACCACACCAAATTCAGCACCCCTTTCAACCGCATTCTCTTCAAAATCTGGCCAACAACTTTGCTCCTTATAATAATATTTCAACGGTCGGTACCGATAAAATTTCTGCACTCGAACGAAACTTAGAAACGTTTATTAAACAATCCACGCAAACGATGGCTAATTTAACGTTTTCTATCCAAACGTTAGTGCATCACACTGCTTCTTACGGTGAAAGAATAAAAATGATAGAAGCACAACTTGTACAGTTAAATGCCGCAATGAGTGAGAGAGAGAAAGGGAGACTTCTATCTCAACCTCTACCAAATCCCGGCCACTCACAAAGCGCAAATCTCATTCTTCAAAATCATAACATGAGTGACGTAACTACGTTGAGATCGGGAAGAGTGCTGAATAATAATGTTGGTAAACAAGTTGATGATGAATCAGATGAAACCCCGGCTACTATTTCTAATCCTACTTCGTCTAGTCCACCATCTTCTTCCGAGCCTATTCTCCGTTTCCCACTAGGCTCGAACTCTCAGCCTATTTCCTTAAAGGAATTACCATCTATGACCATCCCAAATCCAATTTTGGAATCCATTCCATCCCCACAAACTTCTCCTCAAAAGTTGGACACAACCCTTATTGATAAAGCTCGTTTTCCAAACAAATTAAGGGCCAACAGACCAAGTCTCCAAATAGAGAAGATTGTGGACATTTTTAAACAAGTTAATATAAATATTCCTCTCCTAGATGCTATCAAACAAGTTCCGTCCTATGCGAAAATTTTAAAAGACTTGTGCATTAGGAAGAGAAAAACTCAAGTAGCAAAAAAGGTTTTCTAAGCGAGTAATATGAGCAATTCTCTTACCCAATTGGTGCCCACGAAACGTAAGGACCTCGGTTGTCCAACAATATCTATAACTATTGAGGGTAAAAATATCAATCGTGCTCTACTCGATTTAGGTGCTAGTGTTAGCTTGCTTCCATATTCGGTTTATGAGCAATTAGGCATAGGAGAGTTGAAACCTGCGCATTGCACTCTCCAGATGGCCGATCGATCTATCACCCAACCTAGGGGTGAGCTAGAGGACGTGTTAATCAAAGTCAGGGAATTTATATTCCCTGTGGACTTTATAGTTTTAGATACACAGCCTGTGGCGAACCCATGAAACCAAATTCCGGTGATTCTAGGTCGACCTTTTCTAGCAACTTCAAACGTGATAATCAATTGTCGTAACGGTTCAATAAATCTGTCCTTTGGGAAGATGACAATTGAGCTTAACATCTACAAGCTAGGAAGTCAACCCTCCGAACCCTATGTTCATACAGTTGATGTATGTTCTGTTGAAAAGATAGTTTCCGACAGTTGCGAATTTGAGGAGCTTCACGATACTGATCTCGACGCCACTAGTGCGTTATTGTTTGATCCTACTATTTATTATACACGTGAAGACCCTTCTATCGACAAGTCCACACCTAAGTCTGAACCCTTTGACTTGTCGAATGATTTAGTCGAGCTATCTGAGTATCATAGCTTTCTTTCCGATGAGATTATCATTCGGAATATCGATTGAAATTTTGAAGAAATTTTTGCCGAAGAACTTGCATTCCTATAAGACATGGGAGTTGTGATGAATCACCCCCCACCCAAAGAAGTTGAACCGTCATCCCTTCATCTTATCAAGGACGAGAATGCGAGTAGTGCACCATCACTGTTTCGTCTCTACCAACCGACATGAAAACCTGATCGATTACGTCTCTTATCTCCCCACTTCTTCACATCTATGATCTTCCACCAACTATATTGTTACATCGATAAAATATTTGAACGGTTGATGATGACTTTTGGTCTTTGTAAAGCTTTGTATAGACCAATAACTTGACCACCCCCTCTTATAATTTTAAATACTTAATACTGTTTCACTCAAGTTTGGGGGAAGGGAAAAATATTTTTGGCTCTTGAAAGAAAAACAAAATTTTTAAAATTGTGAGCAAAACATATGTTTGGGGGAGGTTTTCACTGCCATTAATTCTTGTTCTCTTTATTAACTTTTCCTCCCAAGTCTACAGGTTTTAAGCTTAACAGATGACATTAGTGAGAACACTGCTGCAAATAGGTTTGGGGAAGGTTTGTGCTTATTCATGCATCATTTTGCATTATACTAAACAATAGCAAAAAAAAATTTGATAATAAAATTTAGGATGTGAAAAATACACATGAAAGATAGGAAGAGATTTAAGAAATGCATAAAAATTAGATGTTTTTAAAACGAAACTAGTAATAAGTAGTCATGAGCTGTTGTCCTAAGGATTAGTAAGATAAAAGGAATCACTAATATGCGGATAGAAATAAGTCTGAAAAATTGTCCATATTCTTGAGTCCAAACATTTGAACGTTGATACCCTACTATACGCACTTGCACACATCTTGAAACTTGGGATAGTAGAGGATACCTTGAAATGCCCTTGTTTAAAATTCTTAGTATGAAGAAAAATATATATATAAATATGGAATATGAAATATAAAAGGTGAAAAAAATGAACACCAGTTTTGTAATTACTTAAGGCAGTATAAAAAAAATATAGCGAGAGTGCCTTATCACCTAGTGCCTTAAACCAACTGGTTTGGGAGCCACTGCTAAGCCTTAGATGTTGCAAGACTAGGATATTGCTAATTACGCCTTAAATGAGTGAGTACATTTGGTAATCGGTTGGTTAGTACCTCAAGAAATATTAACGGTCGCATGAAGAATGTGTGAGCAATTCCATCTGAAAATATTCACCGACTAAAAAGTACTAAGGAAGATGGACAAGAGTATGATAGCTTGAATTGAATTCTCTAAGTATAGGGATGTCTTTTACACACATGTAGGGATATATGATCGATATTTGGAAGAAAGATAGGGAGAAAAACTAAAGGCGATGTTCAATTGAGGGATAATGTGATTTCTGACATTTTTTCATGACTATTAAGATAGGGCTCATGGCTACTAAAAAGCTAGTGTAGTTTGAAACTTTTATTTTCAAGTTCTTTGTTTTATATGTTCTTATCTTTGTATGTAACTTTTATCTTCTTTCTTTTATTATGAGATTTTATGGGTGTAATCCGCTGAAAACCCTCAGGAGACAACACTCCTTCTACTAGGGACATCTAGAGGTTTAAAGGCTCGTTGCACGTGTTCGGTGCAATCGTGTTGCCTACGAAAGTATGTTAGGTTTTTCTTTTTCTTTTTTCTTTTTCTCTTTTATAACTAGTTTGCTCAGGACGATCAAACTTAAGTTTGGGGGTATTTGATTAGTCCAAAATATTGCACATTTGAATGAATATTTTCCCTACTATTGTTAAGTACTAAAAGGTGTTTATTGTAAATATAGAACATATGAGGGTTTATTTATAAAAAGTTTATTATTATATGTTTCTACATTATATTTAACATAATGAGGAAAAATACATGCATATAATATTTATATGAAATATTAGTAATTAAAATATGCATATCATATCAAATATTTTTAATCAATATTCTTAAGATTTAATATCATATAAAATGGTTAGAATAATATCTCAAAAATACCAAATACTACTAACACTATAACTTGAGATATTGTGCAAATATTAGCTCAGGTCTGGAATCCAAGAGATCCGGGGTAAATCGGGATGTCGAAATCAAATCTACCAAAAATATAGAATTAAATCATGAGATCTACAATGACAGAGACTCAGAGCATTATTCTCATAATATAGACATCAAGAGAATCTCCATATGTCAACAGAAGAGAGCAGAAAAACCCCAATTCATAATTCCACTAGGTTGCCATGGTTGGGCGGCCAAACATACCAATATGCGGCGAATCCGCAGCATACTTGTAGCCGTAGGATGTAAAATTTTATATTATGGATCTTAACAGAATATATTCACATAGGGAATCTAGGGTTTCTGGTTTGGGGACTATATATAGGACCGAGAGCTGCACATTAAAAATCATCATCGAAGAGATCAAGAGATCCAAGCGATCCACGCATCCGAGTGATCATCAGCTGATCATCTACCTCCAACAAGAGAGAAGATCTAGAACAACTAGGGTTCTTTGTAATCTTCTTTCAAAAAGGAGAGTTGTATGAAATAGTTAATTAATAAAGGTAGATTTTAGTTTATTTCTTTTCGCATTTAATTTCTCCACTTACTTTCTGCACTTACATTATGATTTCATTCTTCAACCTTTCTTCTAAATCTCTAACCATGAGCGAGTAATTCCTAACTTGCTAGGGTTCATAGGATAGGATAGAACAATGGATGAGAAAATCATTAAACATCTTTTATATATTTTAAAGTTTATAAACTTTAGCAAAATAAATGTTAACATCCTTATCGGGCGCGCTGCCAATTTATTGATAGTCACGACCACGATTTGAGATTGGTTTAACACTTGCTTTGTTAAGGGCTAGACATGAATAGAGATCAATGCAAGGATAAAGGTTAATAGTGGGGAAAGCCTAGTTTCTTCCAAGAAACCCTAATCTACATTCATCACTATCGATCTAGTTTTAAACTATTAAAACATAAAAGGAGTTATTTTTAATTATTCATCAATTACTACTAAGTCCTATGAATCCTACAAGCCTTTTCTTTATAAATTCTATATCTTTAACGACAAACAACCACCCATTTTTCATCAACTCGTCTAAAGCAAGAAAAGAGTTCATGTTTCCCTACAGACGATCCGTACTCATCGCGGCTAGCTACTAGCATACCGTCTTGATTGCGGTTACTTTACGAACACACTTTTTTAACAATCAATCAAAACCCTTGCAATACTTTACAGTACTGTTCTGTGCTTGCACTTACTGTACCTTTATGGTTACATGCATATGAGATTCTGTTTTCATGAGGTCTCTGGATTTGAGAACCGCAGATACATTTTTTTAAAGTCTTATGATTGTTTAAAAAAACATGGTTTCTCTTGATATGATATTTTGACGTCCACCATGAGATTTCTCGGCTCTGAGTTATGATACTACCTGATTCGAGGAGTGAGGAGGCACCGTCTGCGGGTACATGGTGGACCCGGTACGGTATCCCGGGGCAAGAAGATCGTATAAAGAGACATTGAGCCCGGCAGGAGAATACTACCTACCGGTGATGATATTGGACTCGTCGGATATCCGGAGGATACCGAACGGAGCGATTAAGACCGATGGATATGAGGGCCGATCCGATGAGACGGCGTCTGAGATATGAGAATTTACGTGTCGATATTGGACACAGGTTTTATGATATTTTCGAGTGGCGATGCTGGACACTCAGGTTTTATGATGATTTGATGTGTCGTTGATGAATACACGTTGGATGATACACATATATACATACATATGACTCAGATGACATGGTACCATATTATGACACGGGCACGATAATCTTCGATTATAATACTTATGTATACACGTTTACCCTTGTTATCACCCGATATTATATGATTATTTTACTGTATGACATAGGAGATCTTCATACATTTGATTTTCTATCTTCTTATATCTCCTACTCATGAGTTGGTAACGCACCCCCGTTGTGCCATAGTTTTCTTACAGGATTGACCGCACGGATTCAGTAGCGATTTGCTGGCACACAGTTTTCTTCTAGGTGATTTGTATTGGTAGGTGGATACACTTGGATCGTGACCACCATTTGTATACATTATTATTCAGTTGTATCTAGTTAAAAGCTCCATCAAACAGACTATGTATATTTGGTAGACCTAGACACCCGACTTGTATATTCTTTGAGATTTAAAGTGAGATGGATGTATTGTTCTTTATTTTGAGTTTGATAATGTCTTAGTGTTCTTTATTTTCTTTCTGTGATTGATTTTCGCATTGAGCGTCATATATTTTTATATTGCGTAGTTATGATTCCGCCAATTGGCGTAGAGCTAGCTCCCGCTTAGGGATGCCTATATTATTGCTGTGGTGCATTGGTTTTGGATCAAAATTTACAAAGGAGGTGCTGCCCAAATTTCAAATGACGAAAATGTTTCCAACTATACAATACAACTCACTTGTATTTCCATATGTCATTACTTATACTTTTAAAGAAAGAACTTGATCAAGTTACACTTTTATTTCAAAACTTCACCTCCATTATTTTTCCTCAAAAGGTTTAGATTTCTGGGTTTTCGGCTTACTTGGGTTACAGAGGGATCCTATAGGCTTCACGAGATCCAAGTATCGGTCACATGCCAATTCCGGGTCGTGACACTAACAGTCAATATAACTGATCAATGCACACATGCACATATAAATTTTGATAACAACTTTCAGATGAAATTAATACAATAGTAGTTAGCAAAGTTTGATGATGAATACAGATGGGAAAAAGAAGAAGGGACTTATCAGTGTTTAGGACATGGGCAAACGACGGAACTTTCGTTGGGGTATTTTGTCAACCACCATTTCGTGAAAAATCTAAACGTCGATGGAATGGAGGTCCGGAGGAATGGAAATGACGGTGGCGCTCATGTGGATTCGGGCCAAACCTCAAAGCCTTGGCTCTCGGACCGGAACACATCGAAGAGGCGGTCGAAGGGGGTGGAGATGATGATTCATAAAGTGTTCATTAAATTTATGTTTAATCCCAAATAGTAGCCAATTAATTCTCAAGCTTGAACCAAATAAACAGCGCAACACCTTACCTCCATTTACATTCTATTGCATCATACTTCACTTGAGGACAGAGGCTCATACTCTGAATCAAAAATCACCTCTTTTCCATCAGACTTGATCTCATCTCTCTTCTCCATTTTCCAACTTTAACAATGTCTCTTGCTTCCACATCTTGATGAAATGCGTATGAAGAGAATGATGATGAGGTTGAGCATGGGGACGAAGATACCGCCGCCTCCGACCCCACCAACGGTGTCGCAAGCAGAGCCTAAGAAGCCGATGCCGATAACTGTGGCGAGACCTGGACGCTTCTTGAGAGCAAATGGTTTTGAGAGCCATTAGATGACGAAGATAAAAAAAACTAGTCGGAACCAACCACAATGGAGAAGGTGGTCAAAACTTCAATTTCATCCATAGCTATGTTTGCTAAACAAAAAAATTGACGTACTGATGGAGGTCCTTTTCGAGTCTCCGTCAGATGTTGTCTTCTGTCGATCTCCTGATGGATCTTGGAGGCGGTCTCCTGTTGTGTGTGGGTCTCAATGGGTTTTGAGTGTTGGAGATAGTGCCCTCAGAGTCAATTATTAGGTCACAGATACGTGATTGCAATGATTGATGGAGGACCTATCCCGGTAGGACAGTCTTACTCGAGATGATAGTATGCTATCTGGTTTACCTTTATCATCGTGTACTGTTTTAAGTGACCTGACACGTCGCTATTACACGTTGATTGAGCCCCTAGGATTCTTGCTTGACCACCAGCAGTATGAGGGCGATCATATAAGTGGGAGCTGGGGGTCTATAAGCATATCCTTAAAAGGTCCCTAGTCGTGTGAGTTTCGAGACAGGGCATCGATACTCCATAGTAGACTAGTGTATACAGTCGAGACCCCGACGAGGGGCGGTGGCCGGTCTCACAAGCCATTGGTGTCAGTTGGATCACCTAAGATGTATACAGGTGCTCATTGGGTTATGAGTACACCGGACAGGACTCGCCGGGAACATGCTAGTTGGTCATATACCAGACGTCAGATGGCAGTTCCCTGGTGACATGTGTACAGGTTAGTTCATCGACCTGGGGATCATCATTTGTCTCGTGTGAGTTCCCACTGTACTTTGATTACTACCCTACCACGGCTCAAAGGAGTCGTGCAAACAGGTTTTAGTTAGGTACAGTCCCGAGCCACATGGAGGCAGTGAGCGTATCTTCAGGGGTTCGTCTCTCCCGGTATTGGGGGTGAGGTCGTGCTGTGTCTAGGAGAGCCATTACACGAAGCCCTCGGCCGAGGCAAGGAGATTTACTGGTAGGTATTCCAGTAGTATCTCAGGGTGTTCTGGGCTACACTCCGACACGACTTGTACCGCTTTTGGGGGTCTGACTTTTACCAACCCCCTAGGCCCGCCATGCGATGCTCATAGACGAACGGACCGGACTGTACGGATATTGTCACTGACAGGCTCAGTAGGGAGTCAGGCTGAGTTCGCTCACAGACGTCCCTTTTGGTCAATACCTGGTAGCCCGTTATGTATTGGCTTATACCTCTAACGTGCTAGTGGTTAAATCCACAACCAAGGTGTTGACGAGTCTTTAGAGTCCCCCACATTCAATTACTCAGCTTTCGGGCGAAAGGTTGTAGAGGCCGTATGGAGATATGGCAGGGTCCGATCAGATACGTGCGGTATTGCACGGATCAGGATCGGACAGTCTGTACTATAGGCCGTATGGTTATATGGCAGGGTTCGATCAGATACGTGCGGTATTGCACGGATCAGGATCGAACGGATATTACTAGCCGGCTTTGGTATAAGCCGGATCCTAGTATAGTACAGTGTAGATTTTGTCTCCTTGCATTTGTATTTCGGTCGAAATACAGATGCGGGTGTGTATGCACAGTATCGGGGTTTTCCTGTAATTTATTACGGGACCAGTTTTCTGGAGTTGCCAGTTTGCTTTCCGTTTCGGCCGATTTCCATTGTTCCGTTCATTGGCCGAAGATTGGTGGAGGAGGGTTTATTTGCATTGTTGCAAATAGGCATTAGTGGAGGGGGTTCTTTGCATCTTGTTGCATCATGATGGCTTTCATGATGTGCACCATCCTTTGACTTGATTTCTTCATGATGGCATGACTTTTTGAGTCATCATGGTTCATGATGGTTGGACTTTGTGAGGTGATGATGGTGGTGTTGAGTGTTGAGTTTTCCTTACTATCATTTCTTTTGCATGATAGCTTTCCTCTCTCTCTCTTTTGGATTAGATGAGAATGGCTCCCATTTGATTCACTCTCCCACTCACTCCATTCTCTCCATACACATGTCATGGCCGGCCAAAGCTTGAGGGGGGCTGTCCCAATTTTTGATGGGGTGATTTTGGTTAATATCATATCATTTTCTTCACCAAAATTCCCAAGAAAAACTCCTTGTATCATCCCTCCACCAAAAGGCAACCTCCACTACCCCAAAGTGAGACTTGAGTACTACATATTCTACAGCGAACCTTGGGCACGTCGAGTAGCCGGCTTCGTGCCCGAGTTGCCTCGGCATTGAGGTGGGAGCCCGTAAAAGAAGTAGGCGATGTGGTGCACTTCCGGCGACGAGGAGGAGACGGGACATTCCGCAAGAGATCGGGACGATGACGAGAAGACCGGAGGACTTGGATCGTCGGTATATCTCTTTCCCATCTTATTGTTAGCTAGGACTAGTTAGTGGTTCGATCCGGGTATTAGTGCGCGGCGGTTTGCCAGTTCAAGAAAAATTAAAGTTTATCACCGCTTCCGCATTTGGCCGTCGGATTGACGGCCGGGGCGCCGCCGTGCACTTACAGTGGTATCAGAGCCTCGCCATTAGCTTAGCCTAGCTTGTTCTAATGTGTTTTGCATTTCCGATCGACCAAAATCCCAAAAACCACATTTTCCTTTGCATCAGTTTTCTGTTGGAATTTTTTGGTGTCAAAATTTTTTTCAGGTTGTAGAAAACTGCTGTACAAGACATTCTAAGACATCTGTAAAAATTCGACACACTCAGTCGTTGACTGTAGCGTGGAACCGCGGCCAAACCCCCCTTGGGCCGCGGTTCCGCCGCACATTGGTCTCTTCAGTGTGTCCAATTTGTACAGTGGTCTTCTGGGCTTATTTTGTGGGCTTTGGAATATTAAATTTGGGCCCAGAATCTCTGTGACTGCTACAGTTTTACTTGGGGGCCCACTTGTTAATTGTTTGATCGATCGGATATTTTTAAACAGATTATTTCACAGTATTTACATTATATCTGCGACCGTGAATGTCACTTGATCGGTAAATCCGGTCTAACTGCTATAGCCCGGTTAGACGGATTTGCGAACGTGACTTTCACGTTGATGTTCTGTTTTTGCTGTGATGTTGCGGAGAGGTCGTGGGGGATAGCCTGGATGCAATGCTAGTACAGTTGTGGTTGTATTATGTACATTTGATATTGCGGGGCGAGCGTCCGACATGTGGACTGCCGTCACTGCCTGATTGTATTATTATTTTGGGGCACGACCTGGTTGCGGTCGATGTACCCGGTGTATGTATATTTTACTTTCTGTACTAGGATTGCCCCGCGGAGGGGTGCACGGATAGCCGGGTTCTAGAGGGCAACAAGCCCGCATCTCATGGCATTGGGACGGAGGGGGCTTCACTCTAGGATTGGCGGGCTATTCGCCGCACTCGTAGGGGGTACAGGTTGACCCAGGAGGGGTGCCCAAGTTACCGGATTCCGTGAAGTGCTGGGTGGTCCATTCACGGCGCTGAAGGGGGCTGCCTCGCTTCAGGTTTTGGCAGGTGACTTGCCGCGCCCGTAGGGGTCTAGGATTTCATTGCACAGGCTATCCACACGACCAGGGGAACGTCGGGTTTTCAGTAGTGGCTCTGTGAAACCCGGGGATCCCAGATATCTGTATTGTTTCTGTGATGCTGTACATATTTGTGATGTTGCATTTTATTCACGCCTTGAGCGAATACTATATATTGGTATATATATATGTAGATGTTGTATATGTTTTGCATCCGCGCTAGTCCAGTCCCCGCTCTGTCGTTAGTTAGCTAACCTAACGGGTAATGACGGGACCCAGTGGCGAATGCGGATGGCATATACGTACATCAGTATATTTTCGTTCTTTGTGGTGTGATCAATTGATGGGACTGCATTGATTCGGATCAATGCAAGTTAAAAAACAAACCTAATCTGATGTTGTTGGAACACTTTTCAAAAAGCTGTTATTGCAAGGACGTTCACTTTTGTTTTGCATCGCGGTATTCATTTAGAATATCCTGCTCCTCAGTCGACGAGGCAAGGGCCGAGATCCCTTCACCGGGAGTGACCCCTTGGACAGAAGTTTGCGTCAGGGCATTAATTTCACTATAGCCGATTACTTTTGCTTTGCACCGTGGTATTCAGTTGGAATATCCTGCACCCCATTCTACGGGGAAAGAGCCGAGATCCCTTCACCGGGAGTGACCTCTTTAGCAACGGTTTTCGTCACTATATTTCTAAAAAGCTATCCGTTCCTTCAATGATATCAAGTTCATTACGTTAAAGGTTTTTGCCAGAAACCATTCGTAGCCCTCCGTCGTTTCATATAGGTAGTCAATAGTATTCAAGCTGTGTTTGTTGGCCAAAGTCAAGGCACAGTGTTTGGTAGCTGTTGGTTATTCATATGCAGCATAGATAGATGCGTTGGTTTGGGACAGTCGTACTACCTTGTTGGCCAAAGTCAAGGGTATGTACGGGTGGATTCAAATTAACCTGGAGAATGACGGGTAGAACTTGACATGTGACTTATGATTTGTTGGCCAAAGTCAAGGTCATAAGAGCATGGGGCAGAAATCACATCGGGAGTTTCAAAAGAACTGAAACTTGCCAGATATGCGCATACCTTCTGGAGTGTGACACCGTGAGCGGATTCCGTCACGTTATCATGCGATGATAGTTGGATCCCGATTCCCACTGATGAGTTAGTTTACTCCTCGGGTGATCCCGACTAATTCTTCTTTCAGGTTTGGAGGAGAATTTGAGGTACAGTGGGAGGTTTCCAGATTAGATAAATTGGTAACCATTCTGATCTAGGTTAGAGTGCACGCTGAGTGTTTCTTTTCTCTCTCTCTTCGGCAGCGACCATTGACCCGACCCTAAGACTATGACTCAGTGACCAAAATTAACCGAACTTTCTTAACACTGGCTTTTGGATTGTCAGAGTTGCGAACCTCATTGCCACTCCTACTTTTACCCTTTTCCCCAGGACACCCCGTTTTACTACGAACGTCCACTTCCATTGGACAAAACCATCGTATGGTTAGATACGAACTCGAAGGGATTTATTCGAGGATGGTTTCCGGTTCTGGAGAAAACGGATAGGATTATTCAGTTGTCTTTTCTTTTTGCCTCCTCTCCGGTTGCGAGTGCTCCTTGGTTTAGGAGTAGTACACCTGTTACGCAAATTGGATAGTCTTCTTCCAAACCTTAGGCTGGTGCCGACCGGTAGGGAATGAAGAAAACTAATTAGCCTAACGATGGTGTGCAGAAGGTATTAAGTTCAGACAAAGTAAGGGATTAGTAAGAGGGCAAAGTAAATTGCAACAGATATTCACGACCAAACCAAGTATTCCTTCGCCAATCCTAAATCACCTTTGTATTTCTCCAGGACACTCCGTATCACTACGAAGATCCACAGTTTATTTGGATACTCCATCGTATGGTTATATACGAACTCGAAAGGAACTTGTTCCAGTTCGGGGATGGATTATGGTCCAGGAGAAATAGGAATAAGGTTTATTCGGTTGTCTTTTATCTTCACCCTCTCTCATTGCGAGTGTTCCTAGGATTGGGACAGTACACCCATTATGCTTATTGGATAGTCTTCTTCCAAACCATAGGCTGGTGCCGAACGGTAGGGAAGGAAGAAAACCATTTGGCCTAAAGGGGTGTACAGAAGGTAAAGACTAAAGACATATGAAGGGATTTGGAGAGGTGGCAAAGAACTATACGGTTACAGTCGTGAATCTGGAAGAGGCATTACTAGGAATACCGGGATACCCTATCGAAACATTTCAATGTTTCAGTTTCACTGTGTAATGTTAAAGGAAAACTGATTTCCCGATTAGATACTTACTCCAGGGTATGTATTTACCAGGTACGATTCTCACATCTGTATGGTTTTACAGATGATGAGTGGGAGTAAGTTATTGGGAATTGGGTGATTATCCTCATTATATCGGGATTCGTTGTAATCGGTGATATTTGAGGAAATCACCTGGGCAGTTTGCCGGTCGGCAAATATTTGGTTTTGAATATCCGCAGTTATGCACCAATTTCAAATTGATATATCTGTACGTCTATTTTCATAGAGTGAGATATACCTTTTGAAATTATGTCTACGACATTTACCTATATCAGTGGATGGTTAGGTAAGGAGCATTAAACAGCGGTGTAATTCTTCTTAACCATAAGTACAGTTTTCAACCTACGACACACAGTGAGTGAGTTATTAGACTCAAGGGACTTGTACAGAGTATTGTATGATGTCCAGGGTCCATCAGGACAGAGGGGTTGGTCCTCGTACTATATTCGGTTTACTTATGACTTCTCTAGTTTTTAGACAGGTGTTTCGTGGAAACACAGGGTCCGAATTTGGAGAAGTTATAGGTATTTGAATAGAGTAGAGAACCAGGTGCAGCAAGTATCGGGATTCTTCAAAGTGATCGAAGATGTAGATACTTGTATATGGTATTCAGTTGATAGTAGTGATTAAGAGAAATTGCTTCTCTTTCAGGTTACTCATAATTGGAAGCATTCCTAAATTGAGTAACGCTGATCGTCCTCCTTCCATTAAGTTGACATGCACTGGAGACAGTTGCATGATTTGAATCTGGTTCAATTAAATCAGTGCCTCTGGTCCTATATGGGATATAGAACAGTTCATATCTTAACGATGTTAAGGTACGGGGAGTTGTCCGGTTTATGATTAAAACCAGACACTGGACAACTCAAGGCACATTTCTGTAATGGCCGTTTGTGGGTTGACCCAGGCTATGACGAGGGTTGACTTTCTACCATCTGGATGAACAATAGCAATATTGTTCTAGACTCGCCACAGTTTTAATAAAAATAGATTTTTTCAGAAAACAGTAGTGGGAGTATGGTAGAACTGGAAGTGATTCCAGAACCACAAACGATTACTGAAGATTTGATAAGGAACCTAAAGATTCAATCTGGTTTGACATTCCATTGGCCACTCCGCGGATAAGGTGGGTAACTTCAGGCACCCGAGAGGTACTACGGTAGCCTTAAGGACAGTGACAGGGAAGTTCTTGTTTACCCACAATTACCATTGCTGTTGTTCCAGGCTTCGAGACCCGGTGGGAGGATGAGTATAGCGTCGTTCTAAACTAGTTTTAGAAGTGTACGTCTATATGACTCTGCCGGAGGGTTGTCGTAGTCAGTGGGAGCAGCGGAAGCATTGGTGGACAGGTAGCTTATGTCTATTTATAGACTAAAGCAGATGTAGCGGAGATAGATCATCTATTTCTGACGTGACAGTCATGGGTTTGACTTCATCAGAATAAGGGATGGATCTGTTGAGAAGTTAGTAGGGTGTGATATCCTGGTATTTGGATGACATACACAGAGTAGGAAAAGAAACTCCTATACTACAATCGGTTATACTTTGGTCGTCACACAGTGGTTTCTCCACAAAGAAAATGGATTTTATATCAGACATACTGGTTACTAGATCTATGGTTTTAGATCTAGATTTGGGTAGTCTCCCAATCTGGGTACTTAGACAGCATTCTAAGGGTATTTAGAATGGACGACTCCTGGCACGGTAGTGTACCTGCAGAAGATGGAGTCACCTTCTCCAAAGGTGTCTTACAGACTAAAGGGGAGAGGGACGTGCATGATTGGCAGATCACTTGCTCAGGCAATTGAGTCAATCGTGAGATGTCAAGTACCACACCAGATATTGTTCTTGCACTGGATGCAATAAGTTGACATTAATCCAATCCTGGAGAAACAGTCGGAAGCAGTTTTAGAACATAAGTGGATGTTCTAGGGATATGATAACGACAGCCTCATTCGGGAGACAGTTATCATTCCAGGCTTCCAAGGTGACATAGACGACAAGGAGGTTGTCAGAGTTATAGTTTTCCCTCTGATGAGGGGCAGTATTTTGGACAGATGGTCCAAGGCAATACTGAGGGAGGCATGGCGCAGGATACTGATTAAGTTCAGTTGACGATACAGTCTAAGAAGTTTGGATTTGGAGTTCATTTATGAGCTATGTCCCATCAGACATCCAGACACATTCTAAGACAGGTATTGCTCATTTCGGGAGATGGCTTTCTCCGCGAACTTGAGATTTAGAGAGACATAGAAAGAGACAACAAAGCGGATCCACTCACTGAGGCTATTCCTCGAACGCAATAGTTTCGCAAACGAGCTTTGTGAGACTGACTAGTAGAGGAGTTGGGTGTTCGGTATCACACGGGCTGTGAGTATGCGACATCGCAATAATTAGCCTTGAGTGCAAGTGGGAGATTGTTGGAGATAGTGCCCTCAGAGTCAATTATTAGGTCACAGATACGTGATTGCAATGATTGATGGAGGACCTATCCCGGTAGGACAGTCTTACTCGAGATGATAGTATGCTATCTGGTTTACCTTTATCATCGTGTACTGTTTTAAGTGACCTGACACGTCGCTATTACACGTTGATTGAGCCCCTAGGATTCTTGCTTGACCACCAGCAGTATGAGGGCGATCATATAAGTGGGAGCTGGGGGTCTATAAGCATATCCTTAAAAGGTCCCTAGTCGTGTGAGTTTCAAGACAGGGCATCGATACTCCATAGTAGACTAGTGTATACAGTCGAGACCCCGACGAGAGGCGGTGGCCGGTCTCACAAGCCATTGGTGTCAGTTGGATCACCTAAGATGTATACAGGTGCTCATTGGGTTATGAGTACACCGGACAGGACTCGCCGGGAACATGCTAGTTGGTCATATACCAGACGTCAGATGGCAGTTCCCTGGTGACATGTGTACAGGTTAGTTCATCGACCTGGGGATCGTCATTTGTCTTGTGTGAGTTCCCACTGTACTTTGATTACTACCCTACCATGGCTCAAAGGAGTCGTGCAAACAGGTTTTAGTTGGGTACAGTCCCGAGCCACATAGAGGCAGTGAGCGTATCTTCAGGGGTTCGTCTCTCCCGGTATTGGGGGTGAGGTCGTGCTGTGTCTAGGAGAGCCATTACACGAAGCCCTCGGCCGAGGCAAGGAGATTTACTGGTAGGTATTCCAGTAGTATCTCAGGGTGTTCTGGGCTACACTCCGACACGACTTGTACCGCTTTTGGGGGTCTGACTTTTACCAACCCCCTAGGCCCGCCATGCGATGCTCATAGACGAACGGACCGGACTGTACGGATATTGTCACTGACAGGCTCAGTAGGGAGTCAGGCTGAGTTCGCTCACAGACGTCCCTTTTGGTCAATACCTGGTAGCCCGTTATGTATTGGCTTATACCGCTAACATGCTAGTGGTTAAATCCACAACCAAGGTGTTGACGAGTCTTTAGAGTCCCCCACATTCAGTTACTCAGCTTTCGGGCGAAAGGTTGTAGAGGCCGTATGGAGATATGGCAGGGTCCGATCAGATACGTGCGGTATTGCACGGATCAGGATCGGACAGTCTGTACTATAGGCCGTATGGTTATATGGCAGGGTTCGATCAGATACGTGCGGTATTGCACGGATCAGGATCGAACGGATATTACTAGCCGGCTTTGGTATAAGCCGGATCCTAGTATAGTACAGTGTAGATTTTGTCTCCTTGCATTTGTATTTCGGTCGAAATACAGATGCGGGTGTGTATGCACAGTATCGGGGTTTTCCTGTAATTTATTACGGGACCAGTTTTCTGGAGTTGCCAGTTTGCTTTCCGTTTCGGCCGATTTCCATTGTTCCGTTCATTGGCCGAAGATTGGTGGAGGAGGGTTTATTTGCATTGTTGCAAATAGGCATTAGTGGAGGGGGTTCTTTGCATCTTGTTGCATCATGATGGCTTTCATGATGTGCACCATCCTTTGACTTGATTTCTTCATGATGGCATGACTTTTTGAGTCATCATGGTTCATGATGGTTGGACTTTGTGAGGTGATGATGGTGGTGTTGAGTGTTGAGTTTTCCTTACTATCATTTCTTTTGCATGATAGCTTTCCTCTCTCTCTCTTTTGGATTAGATGAGAATGGCTCCCATTTGATTCACTCTCCCACTCACTCCATTCTCTCCATACACATGTCATGGCCGGCCAAAGCTTGAGGGGGGCTGTCCCAATTTTTGATGGGGTGATTTTGGTTAATATCATATCATTTTCTTCACCAAAATTCCCAAGAAAAACTCCTTGTATCATCCCTCCACCAAAAGGCAACCTCCACTACCCCAAAGTGAGACTTGAGTACTACATATTCTACAGCGAACCTTGGGCACGTCGAGTAGCCGGCTTCGTGCCCGAGTTGCCTCGGCATTGAGGTGGGAGCCCGTAAAAGAAGTAGGCGATGTGGTGCACTTCCGGCGACGAGGAGGAGACGGGACATTCCGCAAGAGATCGGGACGATGACGAGAAGACCGGAGGACTTGGATCGTCGGTATATCTCTTTCCCATCTTATTGTTAGCTAGGACTAGTTAGTGGTTCGATCCGGGTATTAGTGCGCGGCGATTTGCCAGTTCAAGAAAAATTAAAGTTTATCACCGCTTCCGCATTTGGCCGTCGGATTGACGGCCGGGGCGCCGCCGTGCACTTACATTGAGGAGATTGGTGGTTTTGAGGAGTCAACGCCGAGTACCTGCAAAGAAGTCCCGGGGTGGTTTGGTACCACCGAGGACCCTCCGACGATCAAGTTAGTACGAGATCCGAGCAGAGTAACGGCTAAGTGGGGTGAAAAAAGCTTACTTGACCCCTCTGTGATGGGGGTTTATATAGCGGCGGCAGCAGGCGTGAGAATCTCGCCGGCAGTTGCGCTCCCGACGTCACGCCCGCGTAAAGAGCGGATCGCCCATTAATGGGGATCGTGATGGCATGGAACGTGGGATGTTGCTGGCAGAGAATCTGTGCATGGCAAGATTTGCGGAGCGGCGGTTACGCCTGTGAGTTGCGGAGTTGGTCGGTCGGAGGACCGAGGAAGATAGCCTCGGCTGGGGAGCTCGAGAACGAGCGAGAGGGCCGAGAAGTCTTAGTCCTGTAGCAGCTCGAGCGAGCTGAGAGGCCAAGGAGGCTAATTCCCAGGGGGCTCGGAGGAGAGCCAACTTGCGCTTGAAGGTAGGGTACATAGGTGGCCTGGTCAGCCCTTGTGGGCCCTTTCTTCTGAGTTCTGGGACACGCCATCTGCCATGTGTACTGATCTTAGAGATCGCCAATATTAAACATCATCATTAGCCCCCCACTCTTGTCCCGACCAGCTAGCAGGTCGGGTCAGGAGTGGACTGCCGGGCCGCCCGGGGCGAGCTCCCTCCTAAGGTTTCGTCGGGACGCGTCCCCGGGCTGTCAGCTGTCTTTTCTGCCAGCGAATCAAGGCGAGATCTCTGCATTTAAGGAAGGTGCGCCGATTCGTGCATCCTGCCACTAAAGTGACGGTCCACGTGTGTAACGTTTTGAAAATCGTTTAGGTGAAATTTCGGATGATCGGTAAAATAACGGGTGTTTTCCGTAAAAATTAACATATAAATATCTTTTAATATAAAATTAAATATACATATTCTAGCTATGTAACTGCTGGTATTTGGTGTTCATTGAGCCACTTGTAAAATTTCTAGTTTACTGAATTTTTTTCCGAAATTAATTATTTTAATATTATTTTAAGCCGTCACTAATATATTTAATTAGAGATAATTACAAATTGGAATGGGTTAATTGTACAAATGTGAACCATGATAACTTCGAATCAAGTTTGTAATATGTTCTTTCTTTCTACACTTGTCTCCATAATTCAATATAATTCTAAGGTTGTTTTAAAAAAAATAATAACATAAAACAAATAATCAAGGTTCTTTTTACACACACCCACACATTTCCCTCTCTCCCTCTCTCTCTCTCTCTCTTCCCTCCCAAAATGGCCGAGCCACCTGCAGGAAACCCCCACCTAAATTATTCACCTCAAATGAATAGCAAAAATAAAATAAAAAGGAATAAAGAATAGGTAGTGAGGTATGGTGTAAAGGTAATGAGGTATGGTTTTTTTTTCTTTTCTCTTGACTTGGTATGCTTACCCACACTCATTCACCCATACTCCTTGCAAATTCTGAACCATCCTTCTGCATCAGCCCCTCCCCCAAAATTCCCCTCATTTGCCATTAAAAATCCATCAATTTTTGCCTCAAAAATCTAAATTAAACCTCACAAACTCCAAATCTAGGCCTTACCCATTATTCCTTGGCTGCTATAGTATGGATCTTGGTGAAAAGTTAGCATTTTGGAGACAAGTTGCATGTGAGATCTCATGATCTTTGAGGTATAAATCTTTGTCCCATGGTTTGATTATTGTTTAGTTGCTTAATTAAATTTATTAGGTATTTAATTATGGGTTTATTTGAGAGTTTGGAAATTCTAGTGAGGATTTTGATGTGAGTTAGGGTTTTCATAATTTGTTCATGGTTTATTTGGGTAGTTGAACCTCTTGTGAATTTGAAAACCTAATCTAGTTGCTACTTTGCAATTTGTTAATTTAAAATCGTAATATTTAAGCTATATTGTAAACTAGGTTTTAAAATTTAGTTAAATCGTAAGATTAAAAATCTAATTAGGGTCTTCATGACATCATTAAATTTATAAATTGTAGTTACTACCTTAGATCATGCAAAACCTAGTCAAATTGTTGATTTGTGTATTATTACTTTGAAAATTGTTAAAATTGGATAATTTGCAAACTAGAATTTGGGGTTAATGAAATTTAATGAGATTAAATTGTGGAAACGGTTTGTATGACGTATTTAAGATGTTTAATAAGTATTATGGCCATTAGAATTGTTAAAACATCAAGTTTTATACTAAAACGGTAAATTTTGCTTGCTAGGTTTTCGGAAAAATAGTTTTTAAAGTGAGTTTGGGGTTTTTGTGAATTTTAACCTATTTCATATTATAATTAATGTTTGTGAATGTGCAAATGGGTGCGTTTGGGTTTTTCTCAATGGGTTGATATTTGTACATCGACATCGAGGGTTGGTTTGGCTATTCTTGCATGCGTAGGCGATATGTTTTGACTTATACGTGATACGCGTGCCGAATTGGTTTTCGTATGCTGTTTCGATTTCGAATTGGGTTTTTATGCGATACGATACGTTGTGACATGTTGGTACCCCCATGTGGACTTCGAGACGACAAGCAAGCGCGTGGCGACATCGATTTCGGCAAGCGAGGACCAGATGAGTAGATATATATCTACGGTGGAAGTCCGGTGGATGGCGTATAGCTCCCCCACAGTTCGATGTATAATATATTATACAAATATACTATATATTTATGATATCTATTTTGTGTGACATTGATGTTAATGATAGGGTTACATGTTCATGGATTAGTAGTGTTACTTGCGAAACCCTAGAGTAGTTGTTGCACCTATACACTTGCATACATTCATTCTTTTACCTGTGCATATATGGGGATATGTGTGTATATATATATATATATAGACACACACACACACACATGGGTATGGGAATATGTATATGTGTGTGTGTGTGTGTGTGTGTGTATACATATACACGGATTATGAGGATAGTACTTGGGATTGGAGATGAGTCGATGAGATTGGGCTTAAGGCCGTGAGATCGGTGAGGTGATATGGTCCGTATTTGAGATACGTAATGGTATTTTAGCGGGTTCTTTAGGCGTGGTGTTTTCATACACACGCAGGCATTACATAGATGGTATCAGTTTTGTACTAGACGTAGATCAGTACCCCAGATCACGATTTTTGATAAAGAGGATACCAGATGAATAATGTGATGAATGTGATATTTGACCCGTACCCTAATTTAAGATGTCGTACGATGGACTTACCGTACGAGCTATTGATGATAGATCCGCACTCTTGATTCGAGGATGTCATATTAGATGATGTATCGTATGAGATATTATTGAGGTGGGATCACCGACTATATATATGTATATATATATATCGACTCAGATGTAGGTGGTTTCCATATCCCTTTCGATTGGTTGTTAGTTAGACCTGTAGTTTACCTAGTAGATGTCAGACTGGACCCGAGTCATACCTATTTCCAAAACCAACGAATTGTGAGGATTTTAAAGACATGTCAAGGGATACTACGGATATTTTAAAAGACGTACCTTTTCTTAAAAACACTGTAGCCCTTATTTTCAAAACGCCACGATTCGTACTATTTCAAACGGCAAATCAGTATAACACAGGTGTAGCGATGTAGATTCCTTATTGTTGCGTTATCATTCCTGTTCCGCATATTATCGTTGCAATTACCATTCATTTCCATTTATCATGTTGTTATCGTCTCAGGGCATGTTTATTGCGTACTTAGTGATTATGAACCATGCTGTCAGGACACCAGCACCATTACCGATGATGCGCATGTTCCACTTACACTTACTTGCCGTCTCACACAAATCATCATCGATAATTGCCATGTCACGTACACTTTAGAAAATACTATTTCATTGACATAGCTTGCTAACTAATAGTTGCTACATGTTATAGCTTTCATATGCTAGTCTAATTATTGCATGATATCAGATGCATCCATATATTCATTGGTTATGCGGTATTATGGAGATTTATGCTGGTTTTCATTGTTATTGATATGGTAACTTGATGATTTCGGATTCTTCTTGATATTTTATGGACTTGGAAACCGCATGTGAAAGTTTTGTAAACTGATGAACCATTTTAAAGAGAAAAAATGAGGTTTTCCTTGATATGTTGAGTATCGTCCACCATGATATTTTCTCGGTTCTGAGATGTTTTCGAGACCCGATTCGAGGAGTTGGAAGAACCGTCTTGGGTACATGGTGGACCCGGTATGGTACCCCGGGGTAAGAAGTTCGAGTAGTAGACGATGAGCCCGGCAGGGGCAGACTGCCTACCGGTGATTTTACCTGGCGCGGCGGATATCCGAAGGATACCGTTCATGGTCGTGAGATTGATGATATGGGCCGATCCGGACTGACGGAGCCCGAGGTTTTTAGATATTGAGATTTGAGACACTGAGATATTGAGATATTGAGATTAGTGTTTTGTGTCGATACTTGACACGGATTCTATGTTGATTTCACTGATGATATCTCGATTTATATTCATACAGAAATCTCATTGATTAAAGAAAAACAGTTCTTCGATTCATGATGTACTCTATTCTCATTACATGCATTGCACCTTAATTTTGTGACATATTGTTACCTGACATTTGTACATCACATTCGTGGCATGTTGTTACCTGAGGCACTGACACGAGTACTTGGTATTACACTTAGGGATAGATGTTTACCCTTACCATTATATTATGCATCAGGCCATATTGTTATTTTGAGGATATTACTAATCGTATGACCTAGGATAGCATCATGCCTGCGATTTCTACTCGTAGATGTTTTCTACTCACGAGTTGGCAACTCACCCCCATTGTGCCACAGTTCCTTGCAGGTTTTGCCGTACAGGTTTCGTTGCGGCTTTGCTGGCACACTGTTCCTTCCGGATGATTGTTTTGGTAGGTGGGTTCTTTGCATCAGGGCCACCATTGTTTATTTATTATTTCAGTTGTATCTAGAAACTCCATCAAACGGATTATATATTTGATAGAGATAGAAGACCAGACTTGTTATTATTTCGACCTTAGAGTCGCGTGTTGTATTATTATGGTTTTCATGCTGATTTTGGGTTTTCTTTTGAGTTTTGATCCTCGCCCTTCGGCGTTGTATATTATATTGCTTGCGTGGTTGTGACCGTCGATTGATGAAGAGCTAGCTCCCGTTTGGGGATGCCTTTTTATTTATTTCGTATACTATTCATGTTGTATCCCGTTTGGGGCCAGTATTTACAAAGGAGACTGCCGAAATTTTCAGAAAATACTTGAGATTTTAAAAATACATACTTCGACCTATGTTGATTAAAACTACTTGCTTTCAATTGGTTTTTCCTTCACTCTACTGCTTCTTTGGTTTTGATTTCTGGGTTTTGGCTTACTTAGATTACGTACGCCTCGAGACGTTTCGTAATTTAAGTGCCGGTCATGTTCTGTACTTTTCGGGTTGTGACAAAGTTGGTATCAGAGCGTTAGGTTTTACCTTCGGAGTGTAGGATGACCCTTGGTTGATGGAGTAGGTAACTTGAGTAGAGTGACGTACCGTACGTATGTTCCGCGATGTACTTACGATACGATACTCCGCTTAAGAAGTCTTAAGATGTACATTTCCTTGCACGGTATTATATTCATTCCTATGATCTATCCTCATCAGTACCAGTTTATGGTTTTGCTGCCACGATTACGGGCAGAGAGAGCTATGGCTAGAGTTGCGGTCAGCACGAGCTCGTCACGGTCAAGGACTGACCAGGGCGTGATTCCAGGGACATACGATTTGCACCAGAGGATTGAGCCACTGATAGAGGCCAGCCAGAATGTGATGACCATTGATATATCGCTTATTCATGATGATTGAGGCACTGTTCAGCGTGCAGATGAATGAGCCAGTTGTTGCTGCGAACGACGAAATATTGCCCCAGATGTTGGAGCTATTGCAGTACGAGTTGTACGTAGAGATATGATAGAAGGTCGCTAGTTACCCGAGGATGAATGACTACGACATGTGGTTCGTTCGCTTACCCCGATACGAGGCCATCAGATAGATTGATTCCAGCTAGAGACGACTTCACGTAGGTACATTGAGAGTCGATAGAGACGATCGAATGTCTGGAACCCATTTTCCAAGTTTAAAGTATTCGGAAAACAATGCAAGCAATTCTACGGACCCTTTAGAAGAATGAAACCCTAACTTGACTTAATGACCATGGAACGCCGGTGAACTTTAGGGTTTGCGGCAGTTCAGCGGTGCCATTAGTGAGGCTTGGGTTTGCCCTTCTACGGTTGGTCCATAGGTGCTGTGGCATATATTCGATACTATTAAACTGTACCCAAGATGTTGAGCTCTTGGAGGATTATGGATCCTTGACGAATCGATCAAAAAGTTCGACATCATTCGGATATCATGTGATGGGATGCATTGCTTGGGAGACTCCAGATACGAGTATAGCCGTTGGAGCACAGTCTATGCAGCCATGAGGAGACGAGTCCGAAGCAGTCGACATTAGAGAAAAGTGGAATAAGAAGTTCGTACGGGATCTTGATGAGATGGCGTTCCACTCCGCTGACATCAAAGATGTGATACGCATGCAGAGGCGTTGTACATAGATATATCTTCCAGAAGGAGTCGTGATGAGTATGCAGCTGTTCTGGAACAAGAAATAGGTATAGTAAGTGGATGATGACTTCCGGGCAGTTCGGCAGAAACGGGACTTGGGAGAGACTTCGACAGGACCTTTCTAGAAATACTGAACGAGAAGACCTGGACCCAGGAGTGGTCATATGACGCACACCTAGTAGGCCAGAGTTCGGGATCATCGACGAGACATGTTATGAGTAACCATGATAGTTGGCCAGAGATCTTTAGAGGATGTGTCAGAGCGGACTGCTCCGTTATCGTTTCTATATTGGACCGTTGAGCCGAGAAGCTATGTACTTAGCAATCTGTAGTGAGAGATGAGAGCCTAAGGGCACCAGGCGACAGGCCATGATCAGGAAGCAAGTAGATATCTTGCTCTGCTAGCATTGGATGCACCGACACCTTCTCGACCTTGAAGGAAGGACATATCGACGACAGTATTTACGATTTATGATTTCGTGAGTTGACTATCACGTATCCGTCACTTTGGATTTCGGTATTTGGGGTGAATTATTGCATGATTGAGTTTCGATGACCGAGTTTCATGATATTTGCTTTCGTGCACCATGGTTGCACCTACTGGGTATTTATATTTTGTGCATAGTTATTACACTTGAGACATGCTTTATACACCGTTGTGTTGATTTATAAATTGTGCATAGTTATTGCGCTTGATTTCGTTTTTGTGCTTTGGATGCACATGATTTAGATTTTATTCGTGCATGATGGATGCACCTGATTTGAATTTTCGCGCATGTTGGGCGCATGATATGAGATGCGATTTTGGTGCACACCAGATGCACTAAATCGGGATTTTTGTGCATATCAGATGCACCTGGTATTGCTGTCAGGCACACCGTTGCCTCTGACAGGTGTTTCGTGCACACCCGTTGCACTTAGATGTTATTTCTGTGCACATGTATGGCATATTCGTAGATTTTGATTTCCGTGCGCACCCGACGCACGTAGCATCCATATGCACATTTTGGGATTGATTTCTTTTGGAGTAGTATATTTTTTATCTTACTTTTTGGTATAGTAGCTGAGCAGGATTAGTCCGAGAATAGTACCTGACTATATTTTTGCATGCATTAATAGTTATTGAAGGGATTTCCAAAGAGGAGCTATAGTCTCAGTATTTACCTACGTGTCCGTGATGACACGAAACTTTTTACAAGGGAAACCCTTCTAAATTAATTTCAAAACGGCGGGACGTGTATGTTAAACAAAGGATATATATATATATAGTTATTTTCTTACAATAAACGTCCGCCACTGTGCCACGATACACACATCGCACAGCGATTTGAAAAAGGTTTGGCATGCATTGCTACCAAATGTTTTAATGATAGTTACATGTATAGTTTTGACGTTTACAGGTATAGTTTTGATGTATATCATGTTGGTTTTCGTATTGGATTTAGACATTGATGTTTTCCCCATAACTCCGATGATTGCGGGATGCTTGACGGAGTTTTGATTTTTGAGTTATACACTCTTTTTCATGCACATGCATTGCGCTACGTTATGTTTTATGTATTTATGATTTCGGAGCCCCGACGACTTGATTGTTTTGCTGAAATGTTTTAGCATTTGGGAGAGTTTTAATTTAAATTCGGGGACCGAATTTCTTTAAGGGGGGAAAATTGTAACGTTTTGAAAATCGTTTAGGTGAAATTACGGATAATCGGTGAAATAACGGGTGTTTTCCGTAAAAATCAGCATATAAATATCTTTTAATATAAAATTAAATATACATATTCTAGCTATGTAACTGCTAGTATTTGGTGTTTATTGAGCCACTTGTAAAATTTCTAGTTTACTGAAAAAATTTCCGAAATTAATTATTTTAATATTATTTTAAGCCGTCACTAATACATTTAATTAGAGATAATTACAAATTGGAATGGGTTAATTGTACAAATGTGAACCATGACAACTTCGAATCAAGTTTGTAACATGTCCATTCTTTCTACACTTGTCTCCATAATTCAAGATAATTCTAGGGTTGTTTTAAAAAAAAAAATAACAACATAAAACAAATAATCAAGGTTCTTTTTACACACACCCACACATTTCCCTCTCTTTCTCTCTCTCTCTCTCTTCCCTCCCAAAATAGCCGAGCCACCTGCAGGAAACCCCCTCCTAAATTATTCACCTCAAATGAATAGAAAAAATAAAATAAAAAGGAATAAAGAATAGGTAGTGAGGTATGGTGTAAAGGTAATGAGGTATGGTTTTTTTTTCTTTTCTCTTGACTTGGTATGCTTACCCACACTCATTCACCCATACTCCTTGCAAATTCCGAGCCATCCTCCTGCATTAGCCCCTCCCCCAAAATTCTTCTCATTTGCCATTAAAAATCCATCAATTTTTGCCTCAAAAATCCAAATTAAACCTCACAAACTCCAAATCTAGGCCTTACCCATTATTCCTTGGCTACTATAGTATTGATCTTGGTGAAAAGTTAGCATTTTGGAGACAAGTTGCATGTGGGATCTCATGATCTTTGAGGTATAAATATTTGTCCCATGGTTTGATTATTGTTTAGTTGCTTAATTAAATTTATTAGGTGTTTAATTATTGGTTTATTTGAGAGTTTGGAAATTCTAGTGAGGATTTTGATGTGAGTTAGGGTTTTCATAATTTGTTCATGATTTATTTGGGTAGTTGAACCTCTTGTGAATTTGAAAACCTAATCTAGTTGCTAGTTTGCAATTTGTTAATTTAAAATCGTAATATTTAAGCTATATTGTAAACTAGGTTTTAAAATTTAGTTAAATCGTAAGATTAAAAATCTAATTAGGGTCTTCATGACATCATTAAATTTATAAATTGTATTTACCACCCTAGATCATGCAAAACCTAGTCAAATTGTTGATTTGTGTATTGTTACTTTTAAAATTGTTAAAATTGGATAATTTGCAAACAAGAATTTTGGGGTTAATGAAATTTAATGAGATTAAATTGTGGAAACGGTTTGTATGACTTATTTAAGATGATTAATAAGTATTATGGCCATTAGAATTGTTAAAACATCAAGTTTTATACTAAAACGGTAAATTTTGCTTGCTAGGTTTTCGGAAAAATAGCTTTTAAAGTGAGTTTGGGGTTTTTGTGAATTTTAACCTATTTCATATTATAATTAGTGTTTGTGAATGTGCAAATGGGTGCGTTTGGGTTTTCTCGATGGGTTGATATTTGTACATCGACATCAAAGGTTGGTTTGGCTATTCTTGTATGCGTAGGCGATAGGTTTTGACCTATACATGATACGCGTGCCGAATTGGTTTTCGTATACCGTTTCGATTTAGAATTGGGTTTTTATGCGATACGATAAGTTGTGATATGTAGGTACCCCCATGTGGACTTCGAGATGACAAGAAAGCGCGTGGCGACATCGATTTCGGCAAGCGAGGACCAGGTGAGTAGATATATATCTACGGGGGAAGTCGGGTGGATGGCGTATAGCACCCCCGCAGTTCGATGTATAGTATGTTATACATATATACTATATATTTATGATATCTATTTTGTGTGACATGTATGTTAATGATAGGGTTACATGTTCATGGATTAATAGTGTTACTTGCGAAACCCTAGAGTATTTGTTGCACCTATACACGCACACACATTTGCATACATTCATTCTTTTACTTGTGCGTATATGGGGATATGTATATATATGTATGTATACACACACACACACACACACATGGGTATAGGACTATGTATATATATACGTATACATATACACGGATTATGAGGATAGTATTTTGGATTGGAGACGAGTCGATGAGATTGGGCTTGAGGCCGTGAGATCGGTGAGGTGATATGGTCCGTATTTGAGATACGACATGGTATTTTAGCGGGTTCTTTAGGCATGGTGTTTTCATACACACACAGGCATTACATAGATGGTATCAGTTTTGTACTAGACGTAGATCAGTACCCCGGATCACGATTTTTGATAAAGAGGATACCAGATGAATAATGTGATGAATGTGATATTTGACCCGTACCCTAATTTGGGATGCCGTACGATGGACTTACCATACGAGCTATTGATGATAGATCCGCACTCTTGACTCGAGAATGTCATATTAGATGATGTATCGTTTGAGATATTATTGAGGTGGGATCACCGACTATATATATGTATATATATATATCGACTCAGATGTAGGTGGTTTCCATATCCCTTTCGATTGGTTGTTAATTAGACCTGTAGTTTACCTAGTAGATGTCAGACTGGACCCGAGTCATACCTATTTCCAAAACCAACGAATCGTGAGGATTTTAAAGACATGTCAAGGGATACTACGGATATTTCAAAAGACGTACCTTTTCTTAAAAACACCGTAGCCCTTATTTTCAAAACGCCACGATTCGTACTATTTCAAACGGCAAATCAGTATAACACAGGTGTAGCGATGTAGATTCCTTATTGTTACGTTATCATTCCTGTTCCGCATATTATCATTGCAATTACCAGTCATTGCCATTTATCATGTTGTTATCATCTCAGTGCATGTTTATTGTGTACTTAGTGATTATGAACCATGCTGTCAGGACACCAGCACCATTACCGATGATGTATATGTTCCACTTACACTTACTTGTCGGCTCACACACATCATCATCGGTAATTGCCATGTCACGTACACTTTTGAAAATACTATTTCATTGACATAGCTTGCTAACTAATAGTTGCTACAAGTTATATCTTTCATATGCTAGTTTAATTATTGCATGATATCAGATGCATCCATATATTCATTGGTTATGCGGTATTATGGAGATTTATGCCGGTTTTCATTGTTATTGACATGGTGACTTGATGATTTCTGATTCTTCTTGATATTTTATGGATTTGGAAACCGCATGTGAATGTTTTGTAAACTGATGAACCATTTTAAAGAGAAAAAACACGGTTTTCCTTGATATGTTGAGTATCGTCCACCATGATGTTTTCTCGGTTCTGAGATGTTTTCGAGACCCGATTCGAGGAGTTGGATGAACCGCCTCGGGTACATGGTGGACCCGGTATGGTACCCCGAGGCAAGAAGTTCGAGTAGTAGACGATGAGCCCGGCAGGGGCAGACTGCCTACCGGTGATTTTACCTGGCGCGGCGGATATCCGGAGGATACCGTTCATGGTCGTGAGATTGATGATATGGGCCAATCCGGACTGACGGAGCCCGAGGTTTTGAGATATTGAGATTTGAGACATTGAGATATTGAGATTAGTGTTTTGTGTCGATGCTTGACACGGATTCTATGTTGATTTCACCGATGATATCTCGATTTATATAGATATAGAAATCTCATTGATTAAAGAAAAACAGTTCTTCGATTCATGATGTACTCTATTCTCATTACATGCATTGCACCTTATTTTTGTGACATATTGTTACCTGACATTTGTACATCACATTCGTGGCATGTTGTTACCTGAGGCACTGACACGAGTACTTGGTATTACACTTAGGGATAGATGTTTACCCTTACCATTATATTATACATCTGGCCATATTGTTATTTTGAGTATATTACTGATCGTATGACCTAGGATAGCGCCATGCTTGCGATTTCTACCCGTAGATGTTTTCTACTCACGAGTTGGCAACTCACCCCCGTTGTGCCACAGTTCCTTGCAGGTTTTGCCGTACAGGTTTTGTTGTGGCTTTGCCGGCACACTGTTCCTTCCGGGTGATTGCTTTGGTAGGTGGGTTCTTTGCATCAGGACCACCATTGTTTATTTATTATTTCAGTTGTATCTAGAAACTCTGTTGAAGTCGAAAATTACACCTCGGTTGACCAAGTCAAAGTCAAAGTCAACCCCAAGCCTAGTGGGCCCATGCCCAGGTCGAGTCCGAACATGAAGCGGCCGGCCCTCCACATGCCAAAATGAAATCATGTAATAAATAATTTTTATGTAATTTTTTATGCATGTATGTAAACAAAATGGGCATAAAGCCAAATTTTTGTAAGCCCATGGCTTATATGCAAAAGGAAATGGCACATGAGCCATGGGATGGGCAAAATGCCATTTTGTAAAGCCCAAGAGGCTATATGTATATATGTAAGCCTATATAAGGTAACATGATGATGAATAAAGAGTACACTTTTCATTCCTCCCAAAAACTAGGGTTTGTACCTCCTTCCCCTTTCTCAAGGGTCTAAAACCCTCTTCCTCTTTTTTTGAATTAAATCAAGAGTTTAACTCTTCCTTTCTCAAAAATAAATAGTTTTTCACCATAAAACCCATGAAGGGAAGCTCGAATCTCGAATCAGATCTCGAAAAGGGGAGACTTTCAAGTCTCACCCCTTTTCCTCCAAGATCCCGCCGATCAAGAGCAGGAAGAAGAAGACCCATCTCCAAAAATCTAATTTTGGAATAGATCCAAGGCTCAAAAGAAGAGCCAAAGATTCCTAGGAGTTTAACTCCTTTCTAGATCTGTTGGAGTTTAACTCCATAAATTAGTTTCTGTTAGGAGTTCAACTCCAAAACAAAAAAAAACCTTGGGAGTTCAACTCCCCAACTTAGGGGATAGGCCCTTCCCGTAGTCACGTGTGCGCCACGTGACCCCGGGGTGCTAAGGTGCCCATCGGTCATGTGTGCGCCACGTGAGGCGCCTATAGGTCACATGTGCGCCGCGTGACCCCAGGGTGCTGAGGCGCCCATCGGTCACGTGCGCGCCGCGTGACCCCAGGGCGCTGAGGCGCCCATCGGTCACGTGCGCGCCGCGTGACCCCAGGGCGCTGAGGCGCCCATCGGTCACGTGCGCGCCGCGTGACCCCGGGCGCTGAGGCGCCCATCGGTCACATGCGCGCACGTGACCCCGGGCGCTGAGGCGCCCATCGGTCACATGCGCGCACGTGACCCCGGGCACTAAAGCGCCCATGTACGCGCAACTTAGGGGATAGGCCCTTCCCGTAGTCACGTGTGCGCCACGTGACCCCGGGGTGCTAAGGTGCCCATCGGTCATGTGTGCGCCACGTGAGGCGCCTATCGGTCACATGCGCGCCGCGTGACCCCAGGGCGCTGAGGCGCCCATCGGTCACGTGCGCGCCGCGTGACCCCAGGGCGCTGAGGCGCCCATCGGTCACGTGCGCGCCGCGTGACCCCGGGCGCTGAGGCGCCCATCGGTCACATGCGCGCACGTGACCCCGGGCGCTGAGGCGCCCATCGGTCACATGCGCGCACGTGACCCCGGGCACTAAAGCGCCCATGTACGCGCACGCGACCCCGGGCACCATGCGCCCACGTGCCACGCACGCGCCTTCAAGACGCTTCTCCCCATTTTTTTATGCACTCCACACTAAATATACCTCCCCCGTTGGAAAAAATTTCTAACGGGGCGCTGTCCCGCACCCCGCAAGGGGGCTGCTAGCCCTCGTGACTCCCAGCCCGCTATCCGGGTAGCGGGACCCCCGTAAAAACTCTGTGGGGCCCTCGATATATCCAAAATCCCTTTCAAAACACACACACACCCACGCACTGCACATTGAGTTCGCATGACCAGTTTAACCCGTCAATCAGAGGTTCCTTCGCTCCAAATACAAGGGGTAATTAACGGTAGCTTAGTCCGCGGCTGCCGGAGATTCGGAACCCCACAATCAATAAACCCCAGCCTATCTTAGGCAGGGGGAATCTGTACTGCGCCTGACAAGCGCGCGAGCATTCCCATCTCAATGGGGTGACGAAAAACACCCTACAAACTCCATCAACCAGATTGTATATTTGATAGAGATAGAAGACCAGACTTGTTATTATTTCGACCTTAGAGTCGCGCGTTATATTATTATGGTTTTCATACTGATTTTGGGTTTTCTTTTGAATTTTGATCCTCGCCCTTCGGCGTTGTATATTATATTGCTTGCGTGGTTGTGACCGTCGATTGATGAAGAGCTAGCTCCCGCTTGGGGATGCCTTTTTATTTATTTCGTATACCAATCATGTTGTATCTCGTTTGGGGCCAGTATTTACAAAGGAGACTCTGCCGAAATTTTCAGAAAATACTTGAGATTTTAAAAATACATTCTTCGGCCTATGTTGATTAAAACTACTTGCTTTCAATTGGTTTTTCCTTCACTCTACTGCTTCTTTGGTTTTGATTTCTAGGTTTTGGCTTACTTAGATTACGTACGCCTCGAGATGTTTCGTAATTTAAGTGCCGGTCATATTCCGTACTTTTCGGGTCGTGACAACGTGTCGAGTGTCGGTTGGCCGACGCGACGTGTGCAGACCTACGACGCCTGATGGGGTGCGGTCCAGTGTGGGAGCGACAAGTGGAGCAATCGGAGCCGTTGGACGCGAGGAGGCGTTTTAGCGGGGGATGAAGGGCACCGTAGGATGAGGTCGTTTGCGGTGATAAGTAGGGGTGGGGCCCACTCCAGGGTCCCTACTCTTTCAAATTTCCTTCCTTCTAAGCCTTGGCTGCTTGGCGCTCTTCTCTTTCTTTTGGGTTGGATACATGGTTCGTTCCCACTCTTTGGGTCTCTCGTTCTAAAGGGAGGCCAGCGGCGTGGCTGTGCCCCTGGCTGGCTCGTGCCCTACGCCGGATGTTCCGCCAGCGATAGAGTCGTCTACTTCGTTGATGGCCCCTAGTGATTGTTCCGGCGGCGGCCAGAGATGTCCACGGTCATCCGAGCCCCAGACGGGAGACAGAGGGGAGAGCGAGGATGGGGCCCCCCTTAAGAGGAAAAAGACAATCTCTCGTGCGCCGTCGTCAAGGGTTCCTGAGGGGATTCCCGTGCAGGGGGTGATGCCGTCTTCATGGCTCCATCTGGGCTTTCCGTTGCTGCCGGCCTGCTCGCCGGGATGGAAGAGTCGGCCGGGGGAAGGGTTCCGCATGGCACACTGAGGGCCCAAATGGAGGCCATAGCCCAAGGGGCGGTCCAGGTACGTGTTAGTTATATGTATGCCCTAGAGGCCATTACTGTACATTGGATGCATATTGTAGTGGATGCTGGGACATATATAGGAAGGACTTTCTTGCTCGACATGATAGTACGCTATCTGGTTGCTCTTTATCTTAACATGTATACTTTCTGTCTCTCTGATTACATGTTGATAAAGCCCTTAGGATGTGTACTCGACTTCCAGGACTATGATGCAGATCATACTAGTGGAGCCTGGGTAGTCAATGAGTACATCCTTCATTGTTCCTAGTCATGGGAATATCGAGACGGGGCATCGATATTCCAGAGTAGACTAGCGCATATCTTCTCGACCCATGCGATGGGCGATGGATGATTCCATATCCATTGGTGTTTGACATCGAAGATGGTATGCGGGTGCTTAGTAGAGACTGGGTACACTGAACGGACTCGCCGAGAACTCCCGATGGTATTATGCCTCACGTCAGATGGCAGTTCTCTGGTGACACTGGTACAGCTTAGTCTGTTGACCCGAGATCGTCATAGAGTCTTGTGTGTCTCCTACTGTGCTTTGATTTCCACCCTACCACGGCTCTACTGAGTCGTGCAAACAGGTGGTTTTTGGGTACAGTCTCGATTCACATGGAGGCAATGAGCGATAGCAGGGGATTCGTCTCTCCCGGTATTGGGGGTTGATGTTGCGCAATGCACGACTGGCCATAACAGGAAATCCCTGGCCAGGGTTGCAGTGATATACTGGTAAGAGTTATCAGTAGTTTCACGAATGTTATGGACCTCAAGTCGGCATGACTTATCGAGCTACTAGGGTCTGACGTTTACCACCCCTAGGCGAGATATGCGACATATCAGACGAACAGACCGGACTGTACGGTAAGTGTTACTGGTTGGATTCGCAGGAGTGTGAGCGGGCTTGCTCGTCGATCTTCTGATCGCTCAATACCCGGGTGTCCGTAACGTTTAGCAGACCGCTTGCGGCTTGTGGATGCTTGATATGATCATCATCTGCTGCCGGCGTATTGACGAGTCTTTAGAGTCCTACACAGAGGTTTCCTGGCTCAAGCGAAACGAAATAGGAGCGCATATGAGATATGTGCGGGACCGAGAATAATTCGAGTATGTGATACCGTATTCCATTCTCGCGATCAATGTATCGATTGGTTATATGCGATATAACCTAGTTATCGAATCAAGGATTGATTCGATAAGCCGATACATATGATACTAGTCGGTTATATCCGATATGACCGGATCGTTAAATCAAGTGTTGATTTAATGATTTAGTGCATATTTATATATTTGATATATTACTTTGCGTTAATTAGTATTGGTTCACTTTAAAAGGATTTTCTCACTTGAATTGTGCACATTGTATATATGATATAGTTTTGTGCACTAGTTTGTATCATGTTTGATGATGCATGCAAACTTGGGTGTATGTTTGATTTGAACCATGTTTAGGTTAATGGTTATGGTTTTAAAGTATTCACTTATTCATTTCATTTATATTCTTTATTTCTTTTGGCTAAAATAAAATGGTTGCTAATTTTGTCTTTTGTGGAAACTTCATGATGCTTTGAACTTGTAACCATTTTGTTTTATATTTAAAACCTAACCATTAGCTAAACTAGAGTTTGCTCTCTACAAGAGTTAAGTCTAACCCAAGGTTGCATTATGATAAGATCAATTTGATTTTATTATTTGATTTATCATTCTCATCATATCTTCTTCTTCTTCTTCATCTTCTTCAACATGAAGAAAAAGCTTGCCTCTTCAATGGCAACTAGCCAAAACAAGTGAGAAATCCAAAACTAAAGTCTACCCACTTCCTATTTCTTCATCCTCTACCTCTTGCCAAGTTGTATAGGGTGTTTCCTTCACAAGTTTTCAAGACTTGGTGAAGTTGGAGCTTGTTCTAGCGATGCCTCGACGTAGATCATTTTCGGCATCGAACCGACGATCAAGCCCGCCTATTCTTCGACGATGCCAATGCTAGAGTCAAGGGATCGATTTGGACAGCGGAGGGAGATCATCGCGGATCTTAGGAAGTGGTGGACCGGATCTACAAAGGTTGTAGCCCCTTTCCTTTAGATACATTTCCATTTACTTGCTTGTTTCGCCTAGATATCTAGTAAACGATCCGTATTAGGGTTTGTAGGCACCCGTAAAATTTGATTTGTGCATGTTTGATCACTTGTGAGACCTCACTAGGGTGCTTAGAAACCCTACAGTGGTATCATAGCCTAGCTAAAGCCTTAGGCGAAGTCCCGACGGAATCAGAAGTCCGATCGACCCAAAACCCGACTTGAAAAATGCTCTCTGGACTTTTCTGAAAAATGTGGATTTTTGTAGATTAAAAATATTCAGAAAAATCAGCAGGAAGATATAAGGGTTACTGTAAAATTCGAGGGCTTGATTCCATAAAGGCGGCGCGGATCCGCAGCCTTACAGGAGGCTTATGCGGCGGATCCGCGGCCCTTTTGTCGTTTTGTGCATCCAATTTTGCACAGTAATTCTTAGTTGTCTGTGCTGGTTTTCCTGGGGATTTTTAATAATTTTTTCCCAGAGTTGCATTTTCTGAGTTGTATTGGGGACTCGGTGTATTCGATCAGACTGTCTAATTTTGTCGGTGTGCTTTTCCGGGTATTTTTTAGAATATGTTAAAAAGTTCGATCGGATATAAATACCCACTTTTTCCCCTGCCGGGAAATTTCCAATTGTTGGATTTTTTCGTAGTTTAACGACGTTCTAAGTAGTGCAAGTAACGCGATGGACCCTCTAGAAGACAACAAACCTTAACTCGATTATGTGACCGTCTTGAACTGCCCTTTGAACCTTAGGGTTTGGGGCAGTACGGCGTGCCACATGTGAGGCGTTGGCTTGACCCTTCTACGGCTGGACCGTTGGTACTGAGGCACGAACTGAATGTTGTTAGACTTATTTCATGTGTTGAGCTGTATCGGGAAAACTTGGGTGTTCGATTGTTCGATCGAAAAGTTTAGCATTTTCTATTTATCCGGAATGTGATACAATACTTGGAATTCGCAAATAGTTATGAGATGACTGGATGAATATTATAAACGTAGCAGTTTAGTCTCACTTGATCGGTTGCCACGGAGTTTTGATGTGATCAAAAGTCCGTCGTAATCACGTAGCGTACGAGGATACTCGCCGGGTAAACTTAATAGACAGCCTCACCCCATAGCCCCGACCAAGTGACTGTAGGAGAACCCCGTCGCCGAAAGCATCCGTTCGGGTGCTCGCGGCAGCGATGTTCCGCCTTGGTGCACTTCGTCAACGGTATCAGGGGTGCGGCCGCCTACTAAAGTTTGCGACGAGCATTCGATCAGTTTTTCGGGAATCTTGTTGAATTGCCCGACTTGATATTGAAAAGTGTTTTCGACAATGAGACTAAAATGCGGGGTTTATAATTGTTAGGCATGCGATGTCTAAGGAATTCATTTGGTTAGGCATGCGATGTCTAAAGAGATTGCGGATTCCAACTGTTGTAGTTTTACACTTTCTTTTCTGTGACCGTAAGTGTAATATGTGATATCTCCGGTTTCGTTGCTATATGTCAACGACAATTGGGATGTGCATATTTACTTACGTTGATGACATGTGATGTTATGTGTTGTTGTATATGTTATATTGGATCGTCGTGTTTGAATAGCCGGGGGTTTTTATGTGAGATGAGTGTTTTTTCATTTTCATTCATGTAAAAACTTGTATGTAATATTCTTTTATTGGGGCACTTCCAGGTTGCGGAAGTTGTCACCGTTGATGTATATTATTTACTTTTCTGCACTAGGATAGACCCAAGGAGGGGAGCACAAGTAACCGGGTTCTGGGGTCCAGTGGGAGACCAACTCGAGGAGTCGAGTCCGGGTCTCCTAACCCTAGAATTGGTAGGGTTGCTTGCCGCTCTCGTAAGGGTCTAGGGGTGTGGGATTGGCTATTCATCACGACCGTGGAATCCGTGTTTTATACTGGCTCGTATTGAAAACACGGACGTCCTAGTATATCCAATATTTCATATGTTTCTTCTGCTGTGATTTATCTGTGATCATGTGATGTTCTGTGACAGGTATTATATATAGTATATATGATATATTATATAGACGTTGCTTATGTTTTACACCCGCACTAGCCCTGCCTCGCTCTGGCGTTAGTTACCTAACCTAACGGTGCAGACGGGACATCGAAGCGAATGCGGATGGCATAAGCGTACGTTATATTTATCTGTGATGGTTAGGTGGACTTAAATGATGGGATATTCATTAATGAGATTAATGAAAGAAAATAAACCTAATTGATGTTGTGGAATCGAATTTCAAAATAAAACAGGTAGCTACAGTTCTTGCTTTGCATCGTGGTGTTCCTTGTAGAACATCCTGCACCTTATTCGATAAGGAAAGGACCGAGATCCCTTCACCGGGAGTGACTCCTTTAGCAATAACTGGCAGATGTTACAACCCTCGGTTTGTCTTTTGATCGCTTCTATAGTTTCTGCTTTGCACAGTGATATATATGATATATCCCGCACCTCATTCGACGAGTAAAGGGCCGACGATCCCTTCACCGGGAGTGACCCCTTTAGCAAAACTAGAAAAGCCTCAAAAACATTCCATTTAAAAACCATTTGATTCCGCAACGAGATCAAGTTCAAAGCGTTAAAGGTTTTCACAAAAACCAGCCGCAACCCTCTGTCATTTTAGGAAGTAGAGTACTTAGTATTCGTGCTGTGTTTGTTGACCATAGTCAAGGCACAGTGTACGGTAGCTAAGTGATGTCTTCCTACACCGCATATGATGCGATTAGTTAGGACAGTCGCGTGACTTTGTTGACCTTAGTTAAGGGTCATGTGGATGGGTCTAATTAATCACGAAATGACGGGTAGAACTTGACTAGTACTTGTGATTTGTTGACCATAGTTAAGGTCATAGGTGCTAGGGGTAAAAACCTTTATCGGGAGTTTCAAGTGTTGAAATTTGCAATGAGATTGCATACCTTCTATGTGATAGTTGGATCCTGATACCCACTGCGAGTAATTGTTACTCCTGGGAGAGTTTTGCACTTTACAATTAGCCGATCAAGTAGGTGTCTAGAAAGGTGTCAACGGGGTTACGCCTCTGGGAAAACGAGGTTTACTGTAATTAGGTCCGTGCGAAAGCACGGGGAACCTCCCTCAAAATACCGACACTGGCCTGGCTGAAAGATTGGCGAACTTGTAGAGTGTAATTAATCCCGGCTAGTCTTTCCTTTTAAGGTTTGAAGGAAGATTTGATAAAAACAGTGGGAGCCATCCTGATTAGATAAAATATATAACCAACCTGATCTTGCAAGAGCGCACGCAGAGTGTTTTCTTTTCTCTCTCTCCTGGTAGCGACCATATCACGCCTTAATCAAGATAATAATACGGATGTATTGACCGAACCCGCTTGTTATACTGAGCTGGGGAACGTTGGTCCCGCTCCAACTTATAATTGTTATAAGACAGAGCAGGAAATTGGGGAATACCAGAATTCCTATGCCGCCCAAACGAAGAAAGTGCATATGATGCATCTCCTTCGGGTGTGTTCATTACAAAGAACTGTTTCTCAGTATCCTCTGCATCCTGGGTATATGATACCGGATCAGGATCCCAGATATGTAATCTGTTACATAGGGCTACAAAAGGGTAGAAAAACTGAGAACGGGTGATAAGTTTCATGAGACAGAAAACGGGGCAAGTGTTGCAACCAAGTCTGTTGGTCACTGTCACCCTGTATTACGAATACATTGATTCTGAACAAATGCTATTAGATACCGAACCTGATATACAAAATCATATCAGTCTCTTTATTAGTAAAGAAAGGATATAATTTTGTATTGATGGATAATGTTTTGAACACTTCCTATATCAAAAGTTGATCGGTTCAGGCACGCTATCTAAAAGCATTAACGTTCTAAATCAAACTACAGTTCCTAGTATACTGAACACACACAAGAAGAAGAGTTCAGAAATGAACGAATTCTTCTTGAGGCATTGTAGACTAGGTCATATCAATGCGACCCGACTGGCTGAAGTTACATTTAGATGTATATTTAAATCAGTTTGAATTTACATCTTGTGAAACTTGCCAGTCATGTCACAAAGATAATATGACCATAGCTCTGTTTATTGGAAACAGAGAAAGAGTTAATGAACTCTTGGGACTGATGCATGATGATGTATGTAAGGTCTCCTGTCTACACATGCCAGGACTGGTTCTTTATACTTCATTATATTCTCTGATAATCTCTCAAGATTCAGTCATATATTCCTGTTGAAATATAAGTCCGAACCTTTTGAGGTATTCACAGAATATAAGTTAGAAGTAGAGAACCAAAATACGGGTATAAGTATTATGTCCTATGATGAGATCAGGGAGGAGAATACTTGTGCATAGCATTCCTGGACTATTCTAAAAGAAAATGAGATTCTCTCTCAGCATTACTCCTCCGTATAAACCATAGCACGATGGTGTATCGGGGCGGAGCAATCACACCCTATATGATAAGGTGTGCTCTATGATGAGTACTACTGAGTTACCTATTTCCTTTTTGGGGTTATGCACTTGAGAAGTTGCATACCTATTGAATTAGGTTTGAATCAAATCAGTGCCTACCACTCCATATGAGATATGGTATGGGAAGAACCCATCTCTTAAGTAAGTTAAGATTTGGGATTGTCCGGCCTATGTCAAAAGCAAAATCCGGACAAGATCAAGGTAAGGTCAGTTCTGTAGAACTGGAAAGGTTCCAGCTATACGAAACTACAGCTGAAAATTTGACAGAACCAAAGGATTCTATAGTCCCCGACGAACCTCAGCCTCTCCGCCGATCTGGTAGGGTTCCTCGCCTGCCTGAGAGATACCTCGGTTTCTCGATGACAGTGGGAGCGAGGATTGCATCATGAGATGATGACCCAACTAGATTCGAGCAGGCCATCAAGAGTAGGGACTCTGTAAGAATGGCTGGATGCTTAGCGGTCTGAGATGGAATCCATATACACCAACAAAGTATGGACTTTGGTTGCTATATCTGAAGGGTTAAATCCCCATCAGGAGCAAGTATATCTTGAGAAGATTACTTGGTGTATATGGAAAAGTTGAGACTTTCAAAACTAGACTTGTTAAAGGTTTTCATCATCGACCAGGCGTGGATAATGATGAAACCTTTTTCCAGTAGCTATGCTTAAGTCTATCCAGATCCTACTTACCACGGCTACATACCATGACTACGATATCTAGCGGTTGGGTGCCATGACTGCTTTTTTAAATACTGATTTAGAAGAGAACGTCTATAAGAACACAGCCAGAGGTCTTCGTAAAACAGTGGGAGCAGCGGAAACGTGTGCAAGTTGCCTTACATAATGAAGCAGGCATCGCGGAGTTGGAACGTCTATTTTGATGTGATAGTCAAAGTGTTTGAGTTCATCAAAATGGTAGACGAACCTTGTATATACAAAAGGGTAGTAGAGAGTAAGGTGGCCATCTTCGTATTGTACGTAGACAACATACTCTTGATAGGAAAAGAGTTTCCTATACTATGATCGGTTAATCTCCTATTATCACAAGGATTCTCCAAATAGGATAAAGATGATACCTCCTAAATCCTGAGATTTGGACCTATGAGATAGATCTAAAGGGATATTAGGGTTCTCACTAGGTATAGTGAGATTGTATCAATCGATCCTGGGGAGAATCACTGGAAGTGTTCCAGGGTGATAAAGATGACTGAATGTCAGTCACAGGCACTGTCTTTACCCTCAGTAAAGGGACGGTATGTTGGAAGGGTTCCAAGCTAGATACCGTGGCAAACTAGACGATAAAGGCTGGTAACATCGCTATTGAAGATACTACCAAAAAGGAAGTTTGGATATATATTGGTTCATAAGATGAACTAGGTTCCTGCCATTGTATGACAATGGAAGTGTGGCTTTGGCCCTGGAACCCTGGTCCCATCAGTGACCCAGAAAAATTCTGAGGAAGCATCACCTGATCATGGAGATAGTTGATCTCCGGGGTGATCGAGGTTAGGAGAGTAGACTCAGAGGACAACACGGCGGATCCACTCACGAAGGCCTTTTTCCCAAAGAGAGACTTTTAGGGGATGGTTGAGTATGTGATACTGCAACCACTGCTACAGATGGCCCTAGTGCAAGTGGGAGATTGTTAGTTATATGTATGCCCTAGAGGCCATTACTGTACATTGGATGCATATTGTAGTGGATGCTGGGACATATATAGGAAGGACTTTCTTGCTCGACATGATAGTACGCTATCTGGTTGCTCTTTATCTTAACATGTATACTTTCTGTCTCTCTGATTACATGTTGATAAAGCCCTTAGGATGTGTACTCGACTTCCAGGACTATGATGCAGATCATACTAGTGGAGCCTGGGTAGTCAATGAGTACATCCTTCATTGTTCCTAGTCGTGGGAATATCGAGACGGGGCATCGATATTCCAGAGTAGACTAGCGCATATCTTCTCGACCCATGCGATGGGCGATGGATGATTCCATATCCATTGGTGTTTGACATCGAAGATGGTATGCGGGTGCTCAGTAGAGACTGGGTACACTGAACGGACTCGCCGAGAACTCCCAGATGGTATTATACCTCACGTCAGATGGCAGTTCTCTGGTGACACTGGTACAGCTTAGTCTGTTGACCTGAGATCGTCATAGAGTCTTGTGTGTCTCCCACTGTGCTTTGATTTCCACCCTACCACGGCTCTACTGAGTCGTGCAAACAGGTGGTTTTTGGGTACAGTCCCGATTCACATGGAGGCAATGAGCGATAGCAGGGGATTCGTCTCTCCCGGTATTGGGGGTTGATGTTGCGCAATGCACGACTGGCCATAACAGGAAATCCCTGGCCAGGGTTGCAGTGATATACTGGTAAGAGTTATCAGTAGTTTCACGAATGTTATGGACCTCAAGTCGGCATGACTTATTGAGCTACTGGGGTCTGACGTTTACCACTCCTAGGCGAGATATGCGACATATCAGACGAACAGACCGGACTGTACGGTAAGTGTTACTGGTTGGATTCGCAGGAGTGTGAGCGTGCTTGCTCGTCGATCTTCTGATCGCTTAATACCCGGGTGGCCGTTACGTTTAGCAGACCGCTTGCGGCTTGTGGATGCTTGATATGATCATCATCTGCTGCCGGCGTATTGACGAGTCTTTAGAGTCCTACACAGAGGTTTCCTGGCTCAAGCGAAACGAAATAGGAGCGCATATGAGATATGTGCGGGACCGAGAATAATTCGAGTATGTGATACCGTATTCCATTCTCGTGATCAATGTATCGATTGGTTATATGCGATATAACCTAGTTATCGAATCAAGGATTGATTCGATAAGCCGATACATATGATACTAGTCGGTTATAACCGATATGACCGGATCGTTAAATCAAGTGTTGATTTAATGATTTAGTGCATATTTATATATTTGATATATTACTTTGCGTTAACTAGTATTGGTTCACTTTAAAAGGATTTTCTCACTTGAATTGTGCACATTGTATATATGATATAGTTTTGTGCACTAGTTTGTATCATGTTTGATGATGCATGCAAACTTGGGTGTATGTTTGATTTGAACCATGTTTAGGTTAATGGTTATGGTTTTAAAGTATTCACTTATTCATTTCATTTATATTCTTTATTTCTTTTGGCTAAAATAAAATGGTTGCTAATTTTGTCTTTTGTGGAAACTTCATGATGCTTTGAACTTGTAACCATTTTGTTTTATGTTTAAAACCTAACCATTAGCTAAACTAGAGTTTGCTCTCTACAAGAGTTAAGTCTAACCCAAGGTTGCATTATGATAAGATCAATTTGATTTTATTATTTGATTTATCATTCTCATCATATCTTCTTCTTCTTCTTCATCTTCTTCAACATGAAGAAAAAGCTTGCCTCTTCAATGGCAACTAGCCAAAACAAGTGAGAAATCCAAAACTAAAGTCTACCCACTTCCTATTTCTTCATCCTCTACCTCTTGCCAAGTTGTATAGGGTGTTTCCTTCACAAGTTTTCAAGACTTGGTGAAGTTGGAGCTTGTTCTAGCGATGCCTCGACGTAGATCATTTTCGGCATCGAACCGACGATCAAGCCCGCCTATTCTTCGACGATGCCAATGCTAGAGTCAAGGGATCGATTTGGACAGCGGAGGGAGATCATCGCGGATCTTAGGAAGTGGTGGACCGGATCTACAAAGGTTGTAGCCCCTTTCCTTTAGATACATTTCCATTTACTTGCTTGTTTCGCCTAGATATCTAGTAAAAGATCCGTATTAGGGTTTGTAGGCACCCGTAAAATTTGATTTGTGCATGTTTGATCACTTGTGAGACCTCACTAGGGTGCCTAGGAACCCTACAGTACGAACTTCTCTGCGCGTTGTTTTTGACTTTCCTTTCTTTGGCTCGAGCGCTTCCGAGTTTCTCATCCACTTCCCGTCAGGTCCTTCAACACTGCCCCTCGCTATCCGTACGGAGGCTGAGGGGGTGCTCCACGTGCCGAGACCAGTAGAAGCGTTTCCATCAGAGGTCGAGGCCCTGCGGCGTGACCTGCGTCTGGAGAGGGCGAGGGCCGATGTCCTGGCAGCCCGTGCAGAGGCTGCGGAGCTCGCCAATTCCATGAACCGGGGCGCCTACCGTCGCCTGAGTGCATCCCGCCGAGTTGCCAAGAGGAAGCTGGCAGATTTGGCCGATCGTTTCGCGGCCATGGAGAAGGAGAGAGACGCCAGCAGGGGGATGCCGAGGCGGCGCTTTAGGCGACCGAGACTGCTAAGGTTCGGGCTTAGAAAGCTATGGCCGATTACAAGGTGTCAGAGCAGTTTTACGCCGAGCTTGGCGAGTATTCCACCGTCGCGTGGAATAAGGCTCTGGATGCCGTGAAGGAGCAGCTTCCCGAGTTCGCCGATGGCGAGCTCCGTGATCGGGTCCCACTCCTGGTGGCAAGGCCTCCGACAGACAACGATGAGGAAAGCGAGGCGCATCCCTGGTGGCAAAACCTCCGGTGGTGAAGCCTCCGGCAGGCCGCGATGACAGTGATGACGACAGCGAGGCGCAGGGGGGGTTTGCGACTTAGGCCCTTTTTGCAAGCCTCCGAGCAGTTTGTAAGGCTGGGGAGCCTAAAATACCTTTTGTAAAGACTTTGCCTTTGGTAATAAAACTTTTTTCTTTGGTTTCATTGGTTTGCACTTTATCTTCTGTTTGTGAAGAGTGTTCGTAAAATAACTTTGTCACGACCCGAAATATTAGCTCATGACCAGCACTTGAATCACGCAACGTCTAAAGGCGTAACGGAATTCAAGTAAGCTGAAACCCAGAAATCTAAACCTTTTAAAGAAAAATAAAGGAGGTGAGGTTTTGAAATAAAGGTATAATGAAATCGAGTTTTCTTAATGCATAGAAAAGGAACATGAATGATGCAAGTGAAATTTACTAATTTGAAAACGTGTTTCGTCTTTTAAAAATTTTGGCAGCACCTCATTTGTATATTTTGATCCAAAACCACAAATACATAATAATGATAAGGGCATCCCAACCGGGAGCTAGCTCTTCGCCAAACGGCGGATCACAACCACGCAAGACAGTAAATATGAGTATATGACGCCCAGCGACGAAGATCACCACAAAAGATATAGAAATAAGCAAGACATCAAAACCACAAGTAGCAGAAAACCCTCCGCTCTAAGTCTCGCAACCACAATCCTACTAAGTCTCATTACTTATACAATTTACAAATTTCGATTGATGGAGTTAACTAGATACAATATGAAATATAGATACAAGAGTGGGTACGATACAAGTGTCCCACCTACCAATGCAAAACACCCCAATGCAACTGTGTGCCAACGAAGCCGCTACTGATCCAAGCGGTCAACCTGCAAGAACTGTGACACAACGGGGGTGAGATGCCAACTCGTGAGTCGAAAAATATCAACAGATAGAAATCGAATAAACAACGACTCCTAGGTCAACTATATCATAAAGGCAATACTATGATATCTAGGGTGACCGGGTCTGTATATGTGCCAACAAGGTAGTCAATTCCTATAAGCATGTGGATAGCATCCAACAGTAATATCAATGCTTGTATGCATGTGGGTCTCATCCACCAAAATAATCAATGTATGTAAATATGTGGATCTCGTCCACGTGTCAACCCATGACACAACATCATGCATGAAAATATTATAAAAGCATATGCATGAAGTATGAGGATATAAATCAACGGGTGTCCCTCGCGACACATCAAAATCATGGAACCTGGGTGTCCAGTATCGACACCCGAAAACATCATGAAACCCATGTCCATCATCGACACGTAAATCCTCATATATTTCAGGCACCGCATCCTCAGATCGGCCCTCAGGCCCCGCACACCCTGGTCGGCCCTCATATCCATTTCGCTACTCCGGTCGGTATCCTCCGGATAACCGCCGAGTCCAAATACTATAACCGGTAGGTAGTGCTCCCCTTCCAGGCTCACAGTCTAACATATACGGGTCTTCTTGCCCCGGGGTACCTCACCGGGTCCACCATGTAGCCGCAGACGGTGCCTACCGCTCCTCGAATCGGGTTTCACATGCCACTCTCAGAACCGAGAAAACACATGGTGGACGCACTGAAATATTATATCAAGAGAAACCGGGTTTTTAAAACAATACATACTTTCCTTTAAAATGACCACGGTTCTCAAATCCAGAAATCTCATGAAAACAGCATATCTCAATGCGTAAAATCATAAAGCATGATGTATGCGACATATGATGAAATGTAAGCATATCCGTATATCATGCAACATGGAACAGTGATATATCGTATTAAGGGAAAACCGCTCCTTTAAATAATTCCAGTTTTGAAAATATGTCTTGCGGTTCCCAATATCTCCAAAGTCAAATGCAACATCGTATAAAAGTGCACAGGTAACTATAGCAAGTAAATTATGCAAGAGTCATATCATGATGCGGCAATCCTACTGTGTAGTGACATGGCAATTATCGATGATGAAGTGTGTGAGCCGGAAAATCTGTGTACGTGTAACATACGCATCATCGATAATGGTGTAAGTGTACTAACACAGGTATATGCAATGCAATAATAATATCATGAATGCAGCATAAGGTAAATCATCAGCTAAAAGCTATAAGGTATACGTAACTATCATATGTCTGAGTCGGTGAATCTATCAATCGGCATCTAGCCTCACAGCACCACGTATGGTATAATCCATCGTACGGCAACCACTAGTCAAGGGTATGGATCAAACCTCAAGTCAAACTCATCACGTACGGAAAATCATCGTACGGCGGCATTAAGCTATCAGGGATCCTATCATCCTATAAGACGAGGAGGGTACGGACCTAACGTCACGTACGGCTATCACTTATGATTCACAACATATATAAATGTCTCTATATACCTATGTCCCAAGTCGCATCCGCAATAATCTCATATCAGGGGACCGACAGGGTATAATTCATCTCAATCGACTCGCATCCGTATACCATCATACCATCAACTCATCATATCATCATATCCGTCTCGTATTCTTTCATCGCATTCATGTCTCATATCAAGTCGAGTTTACATAAACATTTTATCTCTACTAAGTATAAGTATCTAATCTAACATACACACCCGAACTATACAAGCAGATTTTTAAAAGAAGCGAATCGTAGTTTTGAAAATAGGGTTTACGGTGTTTTTAAAGAAAAGATATCATTTGAAAATCCGTAACGTTCCTCAAGGTAACTGTTTAAAAGATGCATACGATTCTTCAGTTTGGAAATATGTATGGTTCGGATGATACATCTACGTCGACTATCTAGTCCTATAGTACCCTAAACGGTAGTATCGTCAAATATCATCCTCAAATACCGTCATCACATATTAGCCGTATTATATCACTTCTAACTATCCTTAGTTTCTAATATGGTTTTACTAATTATCATTTAACTCAAACCCTAGTTTCCAAATCTAGATTTCCTTAGCCATATTCTATAAATCAGTTTCTATCAAGACTTTGCAGGGGTGCTATACGCCATCCACCCGACTTCCCCCGTAGATATAGATTTACTCACCGTGTTCTTCGCTTGCCAAAGTCGTTGGCGCCACGCTCCGTCGCCTCGGAATCCACGCGAAGGTACCTACAATAACAACACATATCACAACGCTATTAAAATCAAGTTCTAAAATTCAAAACGGCACGTGCCTTGCTCGTAGGCTAGAACCTATAGCATACGCGTACAAAATCAACTAAACAACCCTTGTTGTCGATGTACAAACATGCGACAACCAAAAACGAATCCAAATATCAAAACTCATCATTAAAAATACGGAAAACATATCCTAAATCACACATAAGTGTTCCCAGATTTTGACTTAGGTCAAATAAATCTAAGCAAACAAGTCTAGGGTGATGTATATTGTGTATATAAGCTACTGGACCAATCTAGGCCCCTACCCTCACCCAGTGGCCGGCCACATAGGCAGAAATTCTGGCCAGGCCGGTTTTTCTTGCTTCTCAGGGCTTCGTCTTCGTAGGGTGGTCTCTTGGTGGTGAATCTAGGCCCCTGGTATTGTTTGGTTGTCTCAGAAATTCCCCAGGTCATCCTAGATTCACAGTAGGCACACTAAAAGTCACAAAACCAATACGGAAAAAATCCTATGTTCGTGCATCGCGTTCACCTCTATGGCTCAGGTCAGGAATCGTGTCACCAAGCTCATGTAAACACTCACCAATATTCCCAGATTCCACCTACAGTCATTACATAAAAATCTAGTAGTACCAAATATCATAAAACCACTTCAAACAGTTACCCTAGAAAATACAACCCCCCAGTCCCCTACAGGGCCGAGGTCGCCGGATTTGTCCCCAAAGTCGCCGGCCAAAACCGGTGGGAAAGGGTTAGGGTTTTGGGTGAACACTCAGGGTCTCGAGTACAACACTACCACTCTGTTTATTTTCCCAGTGAATGCTCGGGGTCACAGCAGGTCAGCGACATCACAAAACGACATCCAAAACACGATATCTCACATAACAAATCTAAAGGGAAGAAATTATACCTCAATAAGGCCACTCAAGAAAACCCTAGCTCCCCAACGTCATCAAAATTCCATTTTGCTTGGTTCAATGTGTAGAGGAAGAGACGGGGGTTAATTTTTGTAAAAGGGGTTTAGGATTTTAGGGATTATTTAGAGATGGATCTAGGGTTTTAAGTGGAGGGAAGTGGCTTGAGGAAGATGAAGAGGGAGAAGAAAAAAATGATGGGGGAATAAAGTTAGGCAGCAGCCCCCCTCTCTTTCTCACTTATTCTCACACACTCTCTCTCTCTCCAATCATACTCTTTTCACTAAATTACCCTTTTTCCATTCTTTTATCTTTTATCTTTTAAATTTCAAAACCAAATCACATAATACCCATAAAAAAAAACACAAATACAACAACATATAACTAAATAGAACATGATATGGTGCACTTGCCATGAAAAACTGTAGAAACACGGATTTGGCTTAAACGCGATTAGCAGTGCACTAATCGGGTTTTTATCGAAACTGCGTATAATAAATTTTAAAATGCCAAATCCTTTAATTATATTATTAAATGAATAAATCATTTTAATTTTCATTTATTTCACAATTATTGGTATATACTTATACCCTTTTTCGAAAACCCCAATTTCGCAAATCAGGCAGTTTTCGGGAAAAATATTATTTTAATATTAAATTCCAAAAATAATATTTTATATTTTCTGAAATGTTACAATCTTTCCCCTTAAAGAAATTCGGTCCCCGAATTAAAATTTAAACCGCCAAAATCTAAAACATTTCAATAATCAGCTCAAATCAACGGGGCTCCGAATTCACGGAAGATACAGAAACAACACAGCACGGCAAGTGCGCAGGAAAACGAGTACAAAACTTAAATCGAACTCCGTCAAGCATCACGCATATCCTCGGATTTGCACGCATATCCTCGGAGCTACAATAGAGATACAGATCTCGAAATCTAATACCGAAATCTAATATACACTAGTCAAATACTATAATACGTGTATAGTACGCATCTTTGGAAAACTTCCAAGAACTAAATAAAACTCATGCAAAAATCTTTTCTAAATCGCCGTGTGATGCGTAACTCACGGCCCAAGTGACGGACGCTCATTTGTGAAATAATAGTATATGTCCATATATGTTTTTCTAAATACACGTTCCGTCGTTTTCAAAATAACCCAAAAGGTTTTCCTTTATAAACGTTCGTGTCGCTCACGGACACATAGGAAATAGCGAGACTATAGCTCTTTTTCAAAAACCTCTTGGTAAACTTTTAATGTATGCAAGGTACTCAGGTACTGTCATCAGATCAGTCCTGTTCGGCTACTTCATAATATAGTGCCTATCATGAAAACAAGGTGCTCGAAAGAAAAATCAGCCTCAAAAGGCATATCCAACTATCATGCGCGTCTGGTGCGCACGGAAATCAAACCTAAGTACAGGTGCTACAATATGCACAAAAGCCAAAACTACGTGCAACGGGCATGCACGAAAGCATCTGTCCAGTGCAACGGGTGTGTACGACAACATCATCTAGTGCACCCATAATGCACGAAAATCTCAATCCGGTGCAACTAACATGCACGAATGAAAAATCCCAAATCGAGTGCATCCGGTGTGCACAAAATTACTAAATATAGTGTATCCTATGCACAAAATACTGATCAATAACTCAAATGCGTGAACAGCAACACCGAGTGTACCAAGGTGTATAAGATCATAAACGCGTGCAACTGCGTGCACAAAACACATATTAATGCACTACAAGCATATATAAGCTATACCGAGTGCAAAAATCAAATCGAGTGCGTACCACACGTACAAAAATTGAATCAACTGTATGAAATCCACGAAATCATAAACATGTGCAGCCAAGGCACAAAACCGATATCAAGTGCAATAAATATGCACAAATCAAAAACCAACACAATGGTGTATAAAAACATATCTCAAGTGCAATAACTATGCACAAAATGTAAATACCCAGTAGGTGCAGCCATGGTACACGAAATCAATATCAAGAAACTCGTCATCAAAACTCAAATCCAAGCGATATAAGAGTGATACTCAGATCACAAATGCAAATCGCAACAAAGGACATTGAGGTACACCTCCTACAATGTCGAAAATGAATCGGTGCGCCTAAAACCGGAAGAACAAGAATATCCGCTCGCCTCGTGCTCACGGTCTAGCGTCTTCTGTCTCTGGGTCCTTATCTTCTCCATGGATTTACCAATCCCGCAATCCATCGGCTCATCGGCCCAGTCGGGTGTGCTAACGGGGACGATTTCGTTCTGGCACTTCTCTGGTCATCTCCCGGTTAATCATCGTGACCACTCGTAAGGCAGCACGTCACTGGCGTCGGCCTCTGGCTCTCTGAATACACGTGACACATCTGATTTTGGATGCAAATCTCATTGCAGCAGTGTCCCGGAAGAAATCTTGCTCAAGGTCACTTCCGATCTCGCCTATGCCGAACTGTACGGAGGCTGGTGCTCTTGCATAATCTTTTCTCGTTTCCTGGACATCTGCGTGTTCCGCACACCTTTCCTCGGGAATAGGCCGTATCCCAACGCCTCTGTATACACATCAGATCTCTAATCTCAACGGGGAGTAGTAACAGCTCGTCAGCATTTCTTATGAAACTCTGGCTACACTCGTCTGTATCATCGTCCACTTCGACGTCACATCGTGCGATCTGCGTACTATAATGGTCCTCGGCTTCAGTAAATCTGGAGTCTCTCACACGGACTCGAATCGCGTACTCTGTATCTTCATCACTCTGTAGAAGATATCTGGCCGAACGCGTTCTCGGGAACTCGTCCTAACCATCGGAAGAACACACCATACTCGTCCACTCTCGATCAACTCACAACGCATCTGGGTGAGGTCCTCTATTCGAAGCTGGTCAGCTTGCTGATCTCTTATCACATGGTATCCGGATGACGTTAAACTTTTCGATCGAGTCATCGAGGTCCCAAAATTTCCCGAAGGCTCAACACCTGAGCGCGGTCTAAAAATATCTGGTATATACCACAGCACCTCTGGACCAACCGTAGAAGGGCAAACCCAAGCCTCACTTATGGCACCGCTAAACTGCTACAAACCCTAAGGTTCAAAGCGGTTCCATGGTCATCATATCGAGTTAGGGTTTCATTCTTCTAGAGGGTCCACAGAATTACCTGCATGTTCCTCCGAACACTTTAAACTTGGGAAAAATGCTTTCCTGACACTCGTTCGAACCTTTTTAACTTCGTCTATATAACATGTGAATACCCTCCATCCGCACGCTAAACAATGGCCCAATCCTCCAGGAAAGGCGATACATCAGCGGCCATCTCTGGATCGGTTTGCTCTAGATCTGAGTAAGACTCTCCATACTGAAAATCTTCAACTCAACTGGGCCTGCGTCGACGCATCAATTTGACGAAACACCTTCGTCTCTCAAATCAAGGTAGACTAGCTATCATCTGTCGCATCTCTGCCTGGAAGCTCCGGCGATCTCAGCTCGTAAGCTCTGGAAGCGACATCCCATCAATCTCAACAACAGCTGGGTCATCTGTCTGCACAGTAGGCGACATCACAATTTCTGAGGTACGATGTACATCAACAGTCCTCTCGCAACCGGCAGCTCCAACAATGACCCGATCATCCGGTGTAAAATCAAGCACTCGCCTCCACAAGAGGTCATAACATAACGCTACATCGAGACGTTCCCATGTCACCAGAAAACACAATGGTCGGCCCTCGTACAAGACGAGCTCGCCCTGACCGAAACACCAGCAGCAGCTCAATCTGCGCTCAAACATGGTGACAGGAACCTCAATCGAGTATCGAAGAAAGCAGACCAACGGCATGAAAGAAAACGACAGATCCGGCATGGATACATGATCATAAGAAGGAACGACATCAATGAGAGCATGATCATGGAACAAATAAATTCAAGGATACGAAGAGAATCACAGATCTCAAAATATGTACATCCTAAGGTTTCTTAAGTGGAGTATCATATCATAAATATGCCGCGGAACATACGTACGGTACGTCACTCTACTCAAGCTACCTACTCCATCAATCAGGGTCAGCCTATGAAACGAAAGTTCGGGTCTAATAACCCCCCGTTCAAGTCTAAGTTCCGTAAGGTCAAGCCTAGGTTCCGAAATACATACCCGCCCTAGACTCCGCATAGTCAAACATAGACTCGAACCAAGGTTAAACCAAATGCTCTGATACCAACTTTGTCACGACCCGAAATATTAGCTCGTGACCAGCACTTGAATCACACAACGTCTAAAGGCGTAACGGAATTCAAGTAAGTTGAAACCCAGAAATCTAAACCTTTTTAAGAAAAATAAAGGAGGTGAGGTTTTGAAATAAAAGTATAATGAAAAATAGTTTTCTTAATGTATAGAAAAGGAACATGAATGATGCAAGTGAAATTTACTAATTTGAAAACGTGTTTCGTCTTTTAAAAATTTTGGGAGCACCTCCTTTGTATATTTTGATCCAAAACCACAAATACATAATAATGATAAGGGCATCCCCAAGCGGGAGCTAGCTCTTTGCCAAACGGCGGATCACAACCATACAAGATAGTAAATATGAGTATACGACGCCCAACGGCGAAGATCACCATAAAAGATATAGAAATAAGCAAGACATCAAAACCACAAGTAGCAGAAAACCCCTCGCTCTAAATCTCGCAACCACAATCCCACTAAGTCTCATTACTTATACAATTTACAAATTTCGATTGATGGAGTTAACTAGATATAATATGAAATATAGATACAAGAGTGGGTACGATACAAGTGTCCCACCTACCAATGAAAAACATCCCAATGCAACTGTGTGCCAGTGAAGCCGCTATTGATCCAAGCAGTCAACCTGCAAGAACTGTGGCACAACGGGGGTGAGTTGCCAACTCGTGAGTAGAAAAATATCAACAGATAGAAATCAAATAAACAACGACTCCTAGGTCAACTATATCATGAAGGCAATACTATGATATCTAGGGTGACCGGATCTGTATATGTGCCAACAAGATAGTCAATTCCTATAAGCATGTGGATAGCATCCAACAGTAATATCAATGCATGTATGCATGTGGGTCTCGTCCACCTAAATAATCGATGTATGTAAATATGTGGATCTCGTCCGCGTGTCAACCCATGACACAACATCATGCATGAAAATATCATAAAAGTATATGCATGAAAGTACGAGGATATAAATCAACGGGTGTCCCTCACGACACATCAAAATCATGGAACCTGGGTGTCCAGTATCGACATCCGAAAACATCATGAAATCCGTGTCCAGCATCGACACGTAAATCCTCATATATCTCAGGCATCGCATCCTCAGATCGGCCCTCAGGGGCCGCACACCCTGGTCGGCCCTTATATCCATCTCGCTACTCCGGTCGGCATCCTCCGGATAACCGCCGAGTCCAAATACTATCACTGGTAGGTAGTGCTCCCCTGCCAGGCTCACCGTCTAACATATACGAGTCTTCTTGCCCCGGGGTACCTCACCGGGTCCACCATGTACCCGCAGACGGTGCCGACCACTCCTCGAATCGAGTTTCACATGCCAATCTCAGAACCGAGAAAACACATGGTGGACGCACTGAAATATCATATCAAGCGAAACCGGGTTTTTAAAACAATACATACTTTCCTTTAAAATGACCACGGTTCTCAAATGCAGAAATCTCATGAAAACAGCATATCTCAATGCGTAAAATCATAAAGCATGATGTATGCGACATATGATGAAATGTAAGCATATCCGTATATCATGCAACATGGAACAGTGATATATCGTATTAAGGGAAAACCGCTCCTTTAAATAATTCCAGTTTTGAAAATATGACTTGTGGTTCCCAATATCTCCAAAGTCAAATGCAACATCGTATAAAAGTGCACAGGTAACTATAGCAAGTAAATTATGCAAGAGTCATATCATGATGCGGCAATCCTACTGTGTAGTAACATGGCAATTATCGATGATGAAGTGTGTGAGCCGGCAAATCTGTGTACGTGTAACATACGCATCATCGATAATGGTGTAAGTGTACCAACACAGGTATATGCAATGCAATAATAATATCATGAATGCAGCATAAGGTAAATCATCAGCTAAAAGCTATAAGGTATACATAACTATCATATGTCTGAGTCGGTGAATCTATCAATCGGCATCTAGCCTCACAGCACCACGTACGGTATAATCCATCGTACGGCAGCCTCTAGTCAAGGGTATGGATCAAACCTCAAGTCAAACTCATCACATACGGAAAATCATCGTACGTCGGCATTAAGCTATCAGGGATCCTATCATCCTATAAGACGAGGAGGGTACGGACCTAACGTCACGTACGGCTATCACTCACGATTCACAACATATATAAATATCTCTATATACCTATGTCCTAGTCGCATCCGCAATAATCTCATATCAGGGGACCGACAGGGTATAATTCATCTCAATCGACTCGCATCCGTATACCATCATACCATCAACTCATCATATCATCATATCCGTCTCGTATTCTTTCATCGCATTCATATCTCACATCAAGTCGAGTTTACATAAACATTTTGTCTCTACTAAGTATAAGTATCTAATCTAACATACACACCCGAACCATACAAGCAGATTTTTAAAAGAAGCGAATCGTAGTTTTGAAAATAGGGGTTACGGTGTTTTTAAAGAAAAGATATCATTTGAAAATCTGTAACGTTCCTTAAGGTAACTGTTTAAAAGATACATACGATTCTTCAGTTTGGAAATATGTATGGTTCGGATGATACATCTACGTCGACTATCTAGTCCTATAGTACCCTAAACGGCAGTATCGTCAAATATCATCCTCAAATACCGTCATCACATATTAGCCGTATTATATCACTTCTAACTATTCTTAGTTTCTAATATGGTTTTACTAACTATCATTTAACTCTAACCCTAGTTTCCAAATCTAGGTTTTCTTAACCATATTCTATAAATCAGTTTCCATCAAGAATTTGCGGGGGTGCTATACGCCATCCACCCGACTTCCCCCATAGATATAGATCTACTCACCGTTGTCTTCGCTTGCCGAAGTCGTTGACGCCACGCTCCGTCGCCTCGGAATCCACGCGAAGGTACCTACAATAACAACACATATCGCAATGCTATTAAAATCAAGTTCTAAAATCCAAAACGGCACGCGCCTTGCTCATAGGTTAGAACCTATAGCATACGCGTACAAAATCAACCAAACAACCCTTGTTGTCGATGTACAAACATGCGACAACCAAAAACGAATCCAAATATCAAAACTTATCATTCAAAATACGGAAAACATATCCTAAATCACACATAAGTGTTCCCAGATTTTGACTCAGGTCAAATAAATCTAAGCAAACAAGTCTAGGGTGATGTATATTGTGTATATGAGCTACTGGACCAACCTAGGCCCCTACCCTCACCCAGTAGCTGGCCACATAGGCAGAAATTCCGGCCAGGCCAGTTATGCTTGCTTCTCAGGGCTTCGTCTTCGTAGGGTGGTCTCTTGGTGGTGTATCTAGGCCCCTGATATTGTTTGGTTGTCTCAGAAATTCCCTAGGTCATCCCAGATTCACAGTAGGCACACTAAAAGTCACAAAACCAATACGGAACAAATCCTATGTTCGTGCATCGCGTTCACCTCTATGGCTCAGGTCAGGAATCGTGTCACCAAGGTCATGTAAACACTCACCAATGTTCCCAGATTCCACCTACAGTCATTACATAAAAATCTAGTAGTGCCAAATATCACAAAACCACTTCAAACAGTTACCCTAGAAAATACAACCCCCTAGTCCCCTACAGGGCCGAGGTCGCCGGATTTGTCCCCAAAGTCACTGGCCAAAACCGGTGGAAAAGAGTTAGGGTTTTAGGTGAACACTCAGGGTCTTGAGTACAACACTACCACTCTGTTTGTTTTCTCAGTGAAGGCTCGGGGTCACAGCAGGTCAGCGACATCACAAAACGATATCCAAAATAGGATATCTCACATAACAAATCTAAAGGGAAGAAATTATACCTCAATAAGGCCACTCAAGAAAACCCTAGCTCCCCAACGTCATTAAAATTCCACTTTGCTTGGTTCAATATGTAGAGGAAGAGATGGGGGTTAATTTTTGTGAAAGAGGTTTAGGGTTTTGGGGATTATTTAGAGATGGATATAGGGCATTAAGTGGAGGGAAGTGGCTTGAGGAAGATGAAGAGGGAAAAGTAAAAAATGATGGGGGAATAAAGTTAGGCAGCAGCCCCCCCTCTTTCTCACTTATTCACACTCTCTCTCTTTCTCTCCAATCATACCATTTTCACTAAATTACCCTTTTTGCCATTCATTTATCTTTTCTCTTTTAAATTTCAAAACCAAATCACATAATACCCATAAAAAAAACACAAATACAACATGTAACTAAATAGAATATGACATGGTGCACTAGCCATGGAAAACTGTAGAAATACGGATTTGGTTTAAACGCGATTAGCAGTGCACTAATCGGGTTTTTATCAAAACTGCGTATAATAAATTTTAAAATGCCAAATCCTTTAATTATATTATTAAATGAATAAATCATTTTTATTTTCATTTATTTCACAATTATTGGTATATATTTATACCCTTTTTCGAAAACCCCAATTTCGCAAATCGGGCAGTTTTCGGGAAAAATATTATTTTAATATTAAATTCCAAAAATAATATTTTATATTTTTTGAAATGTTACAATCTCTGCTCGCACTGTTGGGCCTCCATGTCAGGTCGGCTATCTGTCTAGCGATCGTTCGTCGAGTTGATTTCAATCACTTGCCAAGCGTGTCAAGCGCTGCTGAGAAGAAGGCGTCTCCATGGCCCCGAAGTCAAGGGGGGACCGCTCAAACTTGGATAGACCTGGTGCCCCTTGTTGAGGCCCCGGATCCTCTGCATGCGATGGGCAAAGGGCGGTTCACCGTATTTGTGCCGAGCATGAATGAGCTGCTCGGTTGCCCCTTGGAGAGGGTCGGGTTCGACCGCCTCTGGGAGGACTTCGGATTCATAGCGTTGGAGGGGCTGTAAGAAGCCCACGAAGGATGACCAGGCAGTGAAGTTGCGCAGTTGCCTCTTGGCGAGGGCTTCGATCTCTGGCATCGTGGGTAGGCAACTACCAGCCCGGGATGACCGAGCGGGGTAGCCGCTCGAATGCCTCTTGCGAGGGCTTCGGTCCCTGACGTCGTGGGTAGGGAGCTACCAGCCGGAGATGACCGAGCTGGGTAGCTGCTCGATTGCCTCTTGCGAGGGCTTTAATCTTTCAGGATGGGGACCGAGCAGGGTTACTGCCCAGTGCCTCTTGGCGAGGACTTTGATCCCTGTCAGTTGTGGTAGGAAGCTACCAGCCGGGGATAGCCGAGCAAGGACTCGACTGCCTCTGGGAGGACTTTGGTCCTTAGCGCGGGAGGGGCTGTAAGAAGCCTACCAAGGACCCTTGGCCGGGCAGGGTTACTGCCCGGTGCCTCTTGGCGAGGGCTTTTGTCCTGAAGGATAGCCGAGCGAGGGATCCTCGGGCTCGACTGCCTCTAGGAGGGCTTTTGATCCCTATCGGTCATGGTAGGAAGCTACCGGCCGGGGATAGCCGAGCAGGGTAGCTGCCGAGCTGCCTCTAAGGAGGACTTGGATCCTTAGTGTTGGAGGGGCCGTAGGAGGCCTGCTGAGGATATCCAGGCAGTGAAGCTGCGCGGCTACCTCTTGGCGAGGGCTATGATCCCTGGCGTTGCGAGTAGGGAAGCTACCGGCCAGGGATAGCCGAGCAGGGTAGCCGCTCGGCTGCCTCTATGGAGGACTTTGATCCTTAGTATTGGAGGGGCTATAAGAAGCCTACTAAGGATAGCCGGGCAGTGAAGCTGCGCGGTCGCCTTTTGGTGAGGGCTTTGGATTGCAAAGATAGAACTCTATTCGAGATGTTCCTACGTTTCTTTATTCGAATGGACAGGATTTTTTAGAAAACATTTACATCATCTTTGCGAAAGGAGGGGTACACACTTGTTGGCCTTGGCCTCATTGGTATAGCTTGAGCTTCTTGGCGTTGTAAGGCCGCGGGAGCTTGAGTCCGTCCGCGTCTTGTAGGCGATAGGCTTAGCTGGGGAGTGCCTCAGAGACGAAGAAGAGACCATCCCACTTCGGGGAGAACTTGTGAAGCCTGCCTTTATCAATGAACTCGTTTCGCCGTAGGACCAGGTCCCCAGTCTGGAAGGAGCGGTGCTTGACCCGAGCGTTGTAGTACCGGGCCGTTTGTTGTTGATAAGCTGCAGCCCTGATCTGAGCCCGGTCTCTCTTCTCCAACAGGATGTCCAGGTTGGTCCGTAGCGCTGAGGTGTTCGCATCATCATCGAAGTGCTCGACCCGATGACTGGGTAGCCCGATCTCCGCTGGCACCATTGCCTCAGTCCCGTAGCAGAGGCTGAAGGGGTTTCCCCGGTGGGGGTCTTCTTTGATGTGCGCAGGGCCCATAAAACCCGGGGCAGTTCTTCGACCCAACTGCCTTGTCGCCCTTCTAGGAGGGTCCGGAGACCTCGGAGGACATCTCGGTTAGCGACTTCGGCCTGCCTGTTGCATTAGGGATGCGCGACCGCGGCGAACTTCATGAGGATATGGTATTCTTTGTAGAAGTCCTTCACTTTCTCGTTCTCAAAGTTCATCCCATGGTCGGTGATGATACATCTCGGGATACCGAACCGGAGTATCAGATTGTTTTGCAGGAACTTGATGGTCGTGACGGCGTCCGGTTTCCTGATGGGGACGACCTCGATCCACTTAGTGAAGTAGTCTACTGCGACGAGGACGTATTTATGCCTGCCTGTACCGGTAGGGAACTGGCCGATCAAGTCCAATCCCCACTGGGCGAACGGCCATGGGGATGTTAGGGTGGTCAGCTCGGTAGCGGGGAGGCGGGGGATGCTGCCGTGGAGCTGGCAACTCTTGCATCTACTGACCAGCTTCTGGGCGTCCTCATGAATAGTGGGCCAGTAGTAACCCTGGAGCAACGCCTTTTGGATTAAGGTTCGGGCCCCTTGGTGCGCACCGCCAACCCCCTCATGGATTTCCCGAAGGAGGTAGTCGGCTTTGTGGGGGTCGATCCACCGGAGCAGGGGCTGAGTGAAGGACTTCTTGTAGAGCTTCCCATTGCTCCAGATGAAGTGGCGGGCTTTGGCCCGGAGACGGCGGGCGGCTCCCCGATCTTCCGGGAACGTACCGTCCTTCAGGAATTACATGAGGGGCTTCCTCCAATCTTGGTCGGCTTCCTGCGCCATATATACGTGGAGTGTTGTCGCTCCGTCTTCCACGCTGGGCTGAGGCAAGGTTTCGAAGAGGATAGACCGTTTGTTGTTGTCCGAGTATGACGACGCCAGCTTGCTCAGGGCGTCGGCTTGGGCATTCAGCTGCCTGGGTATTTGCTCTACTTGGACTTCGTCAAAGTTCCTCCGGAGTTTCCTCACCTCGTCCAGGTACCTCATCATCAGAGGCTCCCGAGCTTCAAAGCAACCGGTCACTTGACCGACGACAAGGGCCGAGTCGCTGCGGATTCGAATTATCTTCAGTCCTAGCCTGGCGGCCATGCGCAGTCCGGCCAAGAGGGCCTCGTACTCTGCCGCGTTGTTCAAGGCTTTGAAATCGAGCTTCAGAGAGTACTCCATTTTTGCTTCATTCGGGCCCCGGATAATGAGGCCAGCACCACAGCCTTCCTCGGTTGAAGACCCGTCGACGTAGATGACCCACTCAGGAACTGACCCAGGCCTCTCCGTGATGGGACACTGAGTTGCGGGAGGCGGCGTGGACTCCGGTGTCTTGCTAGGGATGGTGCATTCAACGATGAAATCGGCCAGGGCTTGCGCTTTGATGACTTGCCTCGGGCGATATTTTATGTCAAACTGAGATAGCTCCCACCTCCACTTTTCTAAGCGGCCTGAGGATTCTGGTGACACAAGGATAACCCCCAACGAGCGCTCGGTGAGGACAATGATGGTGTGTGCTTGGAAGTAGTGCCGTAGCTTCCTTGAGGCCACCACGAGGGCCAGGACAATCTTCTCTATGGCTGGATATCTCGTTTCTGCGTCCTTAAATACGTGGTTCACATAGTACACCGGCTTCTGCGCTCCACCGGCCTCCCGGACGAGCACCGAGCCTGCTGCTTGGTCGGATACCACCAGATACAGCGACAACTCATCCCCTTCAACTGGTCAGGTGAGCAGTGGCAGCGTCGCGAGGTGCTTCTTCAACTGGTCGAAGGCGTCTTGGCATTCCTCCAACCACTCAAACCTCGGGATCTTCCTCAAAGCCTTAAAGAACGGGAGGCATTTCTCCCCCGACCTGGACATGAAACAGCTCAGAGCGGCGACTCGTCCCATGAGCCGCATGATCTCTACGTTGGTCTTGGGCATGGCCATGTTGAGGATAGCGTCAATTTTCTCTGGGTTAGCTTCGATTCCATGGTGAGTGACCATGAAACCGAGGAACTTTCCCCCGGTGACTCCGAACGAGCATTTGGCGGGGTTTAGCTTCATCTTGAACTTGCGGAGCTCTTCGAAGGCCTCGCCCAGATCCCTGGCATGGTCGGCCGACGAGACGGATTTGACGAGCATATCGTCAACGTAGACCTCCATATTCCTGCTGATCTGTGGTTTGAACATGCGATTGACCAACCGTTGGTACGTGGCCCCGGCGTTCTTGAGGCCGAAGGGCATCACCTTGTAGCAATATACCCCCCGGTCCGTTGTGAACGCGGTGAGATCTTCATCTTCTGGATTCATACGGATCTGGTTGTAGCCGGAGAAAGCATCCATGAAGCTCAACAGCTCGTGGCCGGCCGAGCTGTCGACGAGCTGATCTATCCCAGGGAGTGGATAGTTGTCCTTGGGGCAGGCCTTATTGAGGTCGGTGAAGTCGACGCACATGCGCCACTTCCCACTTGACTTCTTGACCAGAACTACGTTCGCCAGCCACTCCGAGTAGGGTACATTCCTGATGAAGTTGGCGGTGAGAAGTCGATCGACCTCCTCTTTGATAGCCTTCTGTTTGACCGGGGCGAAGCTTCGCTTCTTCTGTCTGACGGGTCGGGCCGCAGGATCATCCCCGAGCTTGTGGGAGATGATTTTGGGGTCAATCCCAGGCATGTCAGCGGGTGCCCAGGCGAAGACGTCGGAGTTATTTCTGAGGAATCTGACCAGGTCATCTCGCTGAGTCCCTGTCAGGAGTGATCCGATCTGGACGGTTTTTTCCTCGTCCCCTTCTGTCAGGGGCATCTCGGTCAGTGGTTTGACCGGCGTCCCCCGGACCTCCTTCCGCTCGTCTCGGGTATCCAGAGAACCCTTGACGTCGTTATTTACCTCAGCGTCGTCGGCCAGCTGCTCGGATGAAGACGTTTCGGTAAGGCATACCTTCGCGTCCTGCTGGTTCCCATAGACCTGACCTATCCCACCCTGATCGAGAGGGAACTTCATTGCCAAGTGGTTGGTCGATATCTGGGCCTAGAGGGAGTTCAGCGTCGGGCGACCGAGGAGGACGTTGTAGGCCAATAGGACCTTTGCTACGATGAAGTCCACAGGCAACGTACGTGTGCGGCCGTGCTCCCCGATGTTGAACTGCAGGGTGACCACCCCTTGCGCTGGGATGGAGTGGTTGGTGAACCCTGAAAGGACGTGGGAGGTCTGTTTCAAGTCTACTGGGGTGAGCCCCATGCGCAGAAAGAAGTCGTGGAAGAGGATGTCAGTCGAGCTGCCCGAGTCGACAAGTATCCGGTGGACCTCGTACCAGTGTGTTAGTGTATATGCCCTAGGGGCCATTATTGTATCATACTAGTTTGTATATTACTTAATGGAAGCTTGGGATATTCACATGTATATAACAGTCTTGCTAAACATGGTAGTATGCTACTTGGTTTTTTCTATCTTAATATGTGAGTATACGTATTGATAGAGCTCTTAGGATCTTACTTGACTACCAGCGTTGTGATGGCAGTCACACTAGTGGGGGCTGGGTAGTCTACAAGCACATCCTTATTCAGGTCTCTAGTCGTTGGATTATCGAGATAGGGCATCGATACTCCGGAGTAGACTAGTGTGTACGCTTCTCATCCCAGTTGGGGAGATGGTCTATCCCACAGCCGTCAGTACGTCGTACTGGAGATAGTATGCAGGTGCTCGTTAGGTTACGGGTACACCGGACAGGACTCACAGGGAACTGTTGGTTGGTTTTATACCAGTCGTCGGTGAACAGTTCCCAGGTGACATGAGTACAGCATAGTCCGCAGACTTGACACTGCTACTTCGCCTCGAGTGTGTCCCACTGTTCTTAGATTGCTACCCTACCACGGCTCATCGGAGTCGTGCAAACAGGTAGCAGTTGGGTGCAGTCCCGAGCACTTGGAGGCAGTGGCGGTTAGACAGGATTCGTCTCTCCCGGTATTGGGGGTTGATATTGCGCTGTGTCAGAGAGCCATTACGCAAAGTCCCTGGCCAGGGCAAGCGAGATTTGCTGGTAGGTTCCAGTAGTTTCTCAGGGTGTAATGGGCTTCGCTCCGACACGACTTATACAGCTATTAGGGGACTGACGCTTGCCGCCCCCCTAGGCCCGATATGCGATAGTCTTAGACGAACGGACCGGACTGTATGGAGATTGTCACATCAGACTCAGTAGGAGTTCGGATAGGTTTCCTCATCGGCCTTCTTATCGACATCTACCTGGGGACCGTTACGTACAGCTAGTGTCGCTTGCGGTCTGTGGTTAAACCCACTGCCAGCGTAGTAGTCGAGTCTCTAGAGTCCCACGCAGAGAGTTTCCCTACTCCAGGCGAAACGATATAGAGGTCATATGGTTTTACGACAAGGGTTCGGACGCATACGTGTGTTTACGCACGTACGACTTTTCGGACAGTTTTTTACTAGTCGGCCTTGGTTTAAGCCAGTTACTAGTATCCGGTTATTGGATTTATACAGTCTAAAATTTTTCCGTGTTTTCACGGATAGGAGGGGCGTTCTCGTAATTGCGCGAGAAGCTTCTAGAAGATGGTGACTAAGGAGGTTTAGGTGGCATATACATTGAATGAGATTAGTGAGTCATATGGATGATTCATCCATGTCATTAATGCTTCATAATTGCTTAATGACTCATTGAGATGAATCACCACAAGATATTTATCAAGCATGGTTGTAAATCATTTTCTTTTCTTTTCTTGATAAAATAAAATGCTTGATATATATTATGATAACTCATTTTCTCTTCTCATTATTATGTTCATCTTCTCTCTCCTCAAGCTCTCTCTCTTCAGACCCTAATCCTCCCCTCTCATGTGTTGAGTACAAGGATTAGTTAGACTACTTAATCCATAACCATACTCTATTTCATCTAGGTACTTTGATTAGCACTTAAAGATACCTAGTTGCCTCAAGTTTAGAGGCAAAGCTTGGAGTTTAGCTCTCGTGGTGGATCGTCTACTACTTGGAGAAGGCCGAGGAGGAGGTGGAGTTCGTAAAGACGAAGGACACGGTTCTTTAGGTATAATCCCTTTACATAGTAGTTGTTAACTTCTATGTTTGATGTTAGTTATCGTTTAGCTTCGATTCATGCGGTTAGTCGATGTTTAAGTAAAGAACAAGATCGTTTTTCATATTTCCGCCTCCCCGCAAGTCGTGGGGTGTTGTACATCGACTTACAGTGGTATCAGAGCCTCGCTAAACAATAAATAACTCACTTGCAAAATTGTATGAATTTCGAACGGAAAAAACGAAACCGGAAAACCCCGATGTCATGAGTTTCTGTCGTTTTTTAAATGAAGTCCAAAAATTTTTCAGGGAGGTTCAGATAGCTCTAAATGACAGTAGTAGAACACCCAAGAAAATTGGGCCCATGAATCGGCTAAAGCGCCGCGGAACCGCGGCGGATCCCACCGATCCGCCGCGCTTCCGCCGCCGAGTTGCCGATTCATGAACCCAATTTTCCTGTGTTGGTTCTCTGTGATATTTGGTATTTTCTGGAATTTTTTATTTTTGCTCAGGTTTCAGATTTACAGAGAAGTATTGGAGCAAAATTAAATGTGTTTAATCGATCGAAATTATACGGTATTTGCTTATTGGATTATATCTGTGTTTGTATAATGTGTTCGTAAACCTCCCCTAACTGCTAGTATGTCGGTTGGCAGGGGGTTGCACATTTCTGTAATGGATTTTATCTGTTTGTGTATATGAACTGTGTTGGACTGTTGTGATGTATAGCCGGGGTTATGTGATGGGTTTTTATTTAATTCATTTGATGTAAATGTAATTTGTTGTAATATTATTTTGCGGGGCATATCCAGGTTGCGGTTGTAGCCACCGTTGTATTATTTCATTTTACTGTTTTTGCTCCTACGACAGACCCAAGGAGGGGTGCACAAACTGCCGGGCGGATAGTTTGCCGTACCCGTTGGGGTCTTGGGTAGGGTAATGGCTATTCATCACAACTGTGTAATCTGTCTTTTGTTGCAGGCTCAAAACAAACACGGATTGCTTGCAAATCCAATAAAGTTCATCTGTGATCTGGAATGCCTATTATTGCGTCTGACGAATGTACAATATCTATATATGATAGCTATTTTAGACGTCACTTATGTTTTACACCCGCGCTAGCCCAGCCCCCGCTCTGTCGTTAGTTAAGTAACCTAACGGGTGATGACGGGACCCCGTGGCGAATGCAGATGGCATAAGAGGACATTGTATTTTCGTTGTTTTCTGCAATGATAGGTTAATGATGGGATGCATTATTTATAATGCAAAGAAAATAACCAAAAGTTTAATCGTTGGAACAATTTAAAAGAAACCACTCGGTTAATTTTAAAAACAGATATTTTTAAATGCGGAGCTTTAACCACTCCTTTTAAAAGCTATCAGGTTCCTTCGGTTATATCAAGTTCACTACGTTCACGGTTTCGCCAAAACCATTCGTAGCCCTCCGTCATTTCATTTGGGTATTCAGTAGTATTCAAGCTATGCATTTTGGCCAAAGTCAAGGCATAGTGTTTGGTAGCTGCTGGGTTTTCATTTGTTGCATAAGATAGATGAGTTGGTTTGGGACAGTCGTATTATCATTTGACCAAAGTCAGAGGTATATACGGATGGGTTCAAATTGACAAGATAATGACGGGTAGAACTTGACATGTGACTTATGACATTTTGTCCAAAGCCAAGGTCATAAGAGCATGGGGCAAAAACTTATATCGGGAATTTCTAAAGAAACTGAAATTTGCAAAGAGATGCATACCATTTGGAGTTTGATGAATGTTGGTAGCATTCCTTCAACATTATCATACGATGATATTTGGATCCCGATCCTACTGTGAGTATATGCTACTTATCAGGAGATTCGTCACTTAACGATCAATGCTATAAACCAAGTAGGTGTCAAGAAAGGTGTCAGCGGGGTTATGCCCCCAGAGAAAAGAGGTTATTTAATTAAGGAACCTCGCGAAAGCGTTGGAAAACCTCCCTCGAAGTATCGACACTAGCATGGCTGAACGGTTAAGCAAGAATTGTACGGTGAGAATAGTCCTGGCTAATTCTTCTTTTATGGTTTGAGGAAGGATTCAAGAAACAGTGGGAGCCATCCAGTTTAGATAAACTAAAAACCACTTTAAACTTGCAAGAGCATCATGCTAAAGAGTTTTCTTCTCTCTCTCCTATTTGCAGCGACCCTGAAAATGACTGGACTTAAGTTACTTTTAGAGAAAAATATACTGACAGGGCCAAACTATAAAGATTGGCTGCGGAATGTCAAAATGGCTTTGACCTATGACAAATTAGGGTACGTCCTCACCGCTACGGCACCTGCTGTCCCTGGTCCCAAATCCAGTAATGCGGATAAGGAAATCCGCAAAACCTGGGATTTCGATTGCGCGAAAGCCAAGTGCATCGTGCTTGCCTCGATGAACAATGAACATCAGAGGAGGCACGAGGATATGGACCTAGATGGCATATTTCTCCATACAAAGGAACTTTATGGAGAGCAATCTCGTATAGCAAGATACGAGACCTCTAAGAACTTGTTTCGAGCGAGGTTGGCTGTCGGGTCATCGGTAGGAGAACATGTCCTAAAGATGATCGGCTATATTGAAGAGCTCGCAGACCTTGGGACGACTTTGGATAATGAGCTCTATACAGACCTTATTCTCCAGTCCCTTCCTCACACCTACGCCCAGTTTATCCTGAACTTCAACATTCAAAGAAAAGAAGTTGAACTTCCGGAACTCCTGAACATGTTAAGGAGTGCAGAGGGCACCTTGCAGAAGACAAGGGAAACACCCGCTATGTTTGTTGGCGGTGCATCTTCTTCCGGGTCCAAGGCTAGGGCCAAAGGAAGGAAGAAGAAGGCCGCCACCAAACCTAGAGGAGGTGTTAGTAAGGTGGGAGGGAAGGGAAAGAAAAAGTCTGCGGTACCGGTAGTGGGCCAGGATGAGTGCTTCCATTGTCACAGGAAAGGGCACTGGAAGAAAGATTGCAAGGCGTGGAACGCCAAGAACCAGGAACCGAAGCAAGCTGTGGCTTCGACTTCAGGTGTGTTTGTAATTGAGAATTGTCTGTCAATTAACTCTACTTCCTGGGTATTGGATACCGGATCAAGATCTCATATTTGCAATTCATTGCAGGCACTGAGAAACCGTAGAGTGCTGAAGGAAGGTGATATGACCCTAAAGGTTGCTAACGGAGCTAGCGTGGGAGCTGTTGTTGGGGTAAAAATTTACACCCCCGTTGACCGAGTCAAAGTCAAGGTCAACCCCAAGCCAGGTGGACCCAAGCCCAGGTCAAGCGGGCCCATGCCCAAGTTGAGCCCACGGCCAGCCTTCCCCATGCTAAAATATAGATCATGTAATAAATAATTTTCATGTAATTTTTTATACATGAATGTATGCAAAATGGGCATAAAGCCAAATTTTTGTAAGCCTATGGCTTATGTGCAAAAATGAAATAGCACATGAGCCATGGGATAGACAAAAATGCCATTTTTGTAAAGCCCAAGGGGCTATACGTAAATATGTAAGCCTATATAAGGCAAAATGATGATGAATAAAGATATACTTTTCATTCTCTCCACAAAAAATTTTAGATCTGAGATCTTTTGTGCCTCCTGCTCCTTTTCCAAGGTTCTAAACCTTCTCATCTCTTTTGAATTAAATCAAGAGTTTTACTCTTTCTTTCCAAAAACTAAGAAGTCTTCCACCACAAAACCCACAAAGGGAAACTCAGATCTCCCATCAGATCTCAAAAAGGAGTGATTTTTAAAATCTCCTACTTCTTGATCTTCAAGATCCGGCCAAATAACAGAAGGAAGAAGAAGAACCCCCTCATCAGCTTCAAAACATCCCAGGAGTTTAACTCCATACATATATACATAACAAATATTTCCTTTCTGAAGCATAGCTTCTGTTTCTTAGGCTAAAAGCCACTTTTTCTCGCCGGCGCTCAAGCGCAGAGCGCCCGCGTGCCGACACGTGGCGTGCTTGCGCTCAAGCGCACAAGCGCTCGAGCGCAAAGCGCCCACGTATCGACACGTGGCGCGCTTGCGCTCAAGCGCAAGCGCTCGAGCGCAAGTCTCCCCCGTGCCGACACGTGGCTCGCTTGCGCTCATGCGCAAGCGCTCGAGCGCAAGTCTCCCCCGTGCCGACACGTGGCGCGCTTGCGCTCAAGCGCAAGCGCTCGAGCGCAAGTCTCCCCCGTGCCGACATGTGGCGCGCTTGCGCTCGAGCGCAAGTCGCCCCTTGACCGACACGTGGCGCGCTTGCGCTCAAGCGCAAGCGCTCGAGTGCAAGTCGCCCCCGTGCCGACAAGTGGCGCGCTTGCGCTCAAGTGCCCAGCGCTCAAGCGCAGAGCGCCCACGTGCCGACACGTGGCACTCTAGCGCCTGAGCGCACAGCACCTAGGCGCACAGCGCCCAAGGTGCTGCCCCACGCATCCTTTGGATGTCTTTTCCCTTTTATATATATATATATATATGTATGTGTATATATATATATATATGTATATATATTTACACACACACATACTCCACGACACTGTCCCTGTTAGAAAAAAAATTCTAACGGGGCGCTGCTCCGCACCCCGCAAGGGGGCTGCTAGCCCCCTTGACTCCCAGCCCGCTATTCGGGTAGCGGGACCCCCGTAAAAACTCTGCGTGGCTCCCGATATATCCAAACCCCCCTTTCAAAACACAACACACGTACGCTGCACATTGAGTTCGCATGACCAGTTTAACCCGTTAATCGGAGGTTCCCTCGCCCCAAAGGCGAGGGGTAATTAATGGCAGCTTAGTCCGCGACTGCCGGAGATTCAGATCCCCACAATCAATAAACCCCGGCCTACCCTAGGCAGGGGGAATCTGTAGTACGCCTGACAAGCGCGCGCGTATTCCTATCTCAATAGGGTGACGAAAAACACCCTACAGATTCTGGCACGCCCGGTGGGACCAATCTCTCCTCCCATATTTCGGGTTAAGCGTTCATGCGAACTCAATCAATATACGTACATGTATTTATACTAAAAATAATGCTTTTTCATGCAGATTTTCAAGCAATCACTTTCCGACGATGTCTTCGATGATGAACTCAGCTCCCGTCTCCTACACGATGAGGATAGACTCTAGGACGGTCCTTCCGGCCAGTCTCGGGCGACAATGGGAGGAGCCGCTACTACCATTCGGCTCTATCATGTTCATGCCAGTTGGCGCCATCCCAGCTCCTCAAGCCCCGGTGGCAGACAAACCGGTCTCGAAAGGCAAGAGACCAAATGTGGTGATCTCGAAGGCGCCCCAACCCAAACGCAAGTCGGTATCTGAACGGCTTTCCTTGGCCCCAACTGGGGGCAAGGCCATCAACACCGACAAAGCAACAAGGCCTCTTGAGCAAGCTCCGACGGTGCCCTTGACAACTGCTCGATCAGGTATCTTCTCTAAGCTCCCCATCACTCAGCCTATGGCGGCTTCCCGGAGAGCAGAAGCCTGCCAAGCGCTCAAGGCAGAGAAACTGAGGAAGAAGCGGCTCGGACACAGTGCCAACAAAAGGGCTAGGGCTCTAGCCATGTTAGAATTTATGAATTTCCAAAGCCCGGACCGCTCCGCGAAATCGACCACCACGTCATTAAACTGAGAACAATCGACCTCTAAGTCGTTAAACTGGGAATGTAAATAAAAAATGTAAATAAAAAAATGTGTAAATAAAAGAAAAATAAAGAAAAGCCGAAATGATGGGGCAACTCGCAATAAAAATCAGCGAGTAAAAATGAAAATGAAAATAAAGCCGAAATGATGGGGCAACTCGTAATAAAAATCAGCGAGTAAAAATGAAAATGAAAATAAAGCCGAAATGATGGGGCAACTCGCAATAAAAATCAGCGAGTAAAAATGAAAATGAAAATAAAGCCGAAATGATGGGGCAACCGCGAATAAATAGCCGAAATGATAGGGCGATCGCGACCTTCGCGATAAGAAAAGCTGAAATGATAGAGCAATCGCAGTAAAATAAAAAAAAACAAAAACAAACAAGGGCGGATGATAAGTTGCTCCTGGCATTATTCCAGTGCAACAATGCAGACGCCAAACAAAAATCCAATTTCCCAAAATTCTTTCAGCCCTACGGCCAGTCCCCAAATTGACTACCGTATACAATCCACGGGCTCAAATAATTCTCAGCATACCCATGCCCCACCGCAACCACCGGTTACGCGGCTGGTCTCCGCCTTTGGAATTATGCTTCATTGGAAAGACCCACTCATGTGTCCTCATGATGCATGAGGAGAACAAACCTTCGTGAGATCCTTACGACTCACCAAGGAAAAACACACTTAGGAGTCCTCACGACTCTTAAGGAGAAAATACACCTGCGGGATCCTTACGACTCGTAGGGAGAAAATGCTTTTATGGGACCCTCACGGCCCATAAAATTGAAAAGTCTTAGGTGATAGGGATCCAAACCTGTCTCCTAAGCCATCGCTCCCCAATCCCCAAGTGGCGAATGATGAGTCGCTCCTGGTACCATATTCCGGTGTAGCGATGCAGACGCCAACCAAATTCCAAATCTCATACCCCAACGGCGAATGATGAGTCGCTCCTGGTACCATATTCCAGTGCAGCGATGCAGATGCCAACCAAATTCCAAATCCCATACCCCAACGGCGAATGATGAGTCGCTCCTGGTACCATATTCCAGTGCAGCGATGCAGACGCCAACCAAATTCCAAATCCCATACCCCAACGGCGAATGATGAGTCGCTCCTGGTACCATATTCCAGTGCAGCGATGCAGACGCCAACAAAGCCCCAAAATTTTTTTACGGCCCTACGGTCTGGATCATACATCCTGCAAAACCGTATACAATCCACAGGCGTAAAACGATCCCAATCTCTCCCAAGTCCTACCAGCGAGACCACATTCAAAGTCCCACCGGCAGGGAAGATTCCAAAAAAAAAAATGAAAAAAAATAATAATAAAAAGAAGAGAGATAAAAGAAAAAAAGAAGAACGGTATGTCCACAAGCAAAATGGGCACGGATGAAAACCCGAAAGGGCTCCGTGAGTAAAAACAGCAGGACTGCCGGCGAGTTTGTGAAAACCCGAAAGGGCGCAAACTCGTAAAAAAAAAAGAAGAAATGAAATGCACTCGCAAAGTCCTCTCGACTTTGTGAGGAGAAAATTCCCGCGCGAGATCTTTACGACTCACAAAGGAGCAATACACTTAGGAGTCCCCACGACTCCTAAAGAGAAAATACACCTACGAGATCCTTTCGACCCGTAGGGAGAAAATGCTTTGTGAGACCCTTACGGTTCACAAAATGGAAAAGCCTTAGGTGACAGGGATCTAAACCTGTCTCCTAAGCCACCAATTCCCAAATCCTCTCGGGGCACATGATGAGTTGCTCCTGGCATTATTCCAGTGCAGCAATGCAGATGCCAAACAAAAAAAACCAAATCCAAATCCTCCCGGGGCAAATGATGAGTTGCTCCTGGCATTATTCCAGTGCAGCAATGCAGATGCCAACCAAAACCAATCCCAAAATCCTCTCAGGACAAATGATGATTCGCTCCTGGTACCATATTCCAGTGTAGCGATGCTGATGTCAACCCAAATCAAATCAATCCAACAACCTCTACGGTGGAATCATGCTCCGTCCCAGAATTTACCCCGTGTCGAAATCAAGCTCCGCCTCGGTGTATCTGCCTTCCCTGTCGAAATTATGCTTCGGCTCGGAATCAACCAACGACCTCCTCGTCGGAATTATGCTCCGCCTCGGAATCAAGTCAACCAGCAAGCTCTGCGTTGGAATTATGCTTCGTCTCAGAATGCACCCCGTGTCGAAATGATGCTTCGCCTCGGGATATCTACCTTCCCTGCCGGAATTATGCTCCGCCTCGGAATCAAATCAACCAACCAGCTCTACGTCGGAATCATGCTTCGTCTCAAAATGTTCACCCCGTGTCGAAATGATGTTTCGCCTCGGAGTATTTTCCTTCTCTGTCGGAATTATGCTTCGCCTGGGAATCAACCTCCGCATCGAAATCATGCTTCGGTTAGAATGTCTGTCACCCTTCGGAATGATGCTCCGAATCCTGGAATTATGCTCCGCTCATCGGAATGATGCTCCGACCCTTGGAATTATGCTCCGCTCTTCGGAAAGATGCTCCGAACCCTGGAATCATGCTCCGATCATCGGAATGATGCTCCGATCTCTGGAATTATGCTCCGCCCATCGGAATGATGCTCCGATCCCCTGGAATCATGCTCCGCCCTTCGGAATTATGCTCCGGATCCTGGAATTATGCTCCGCTCTTCGGAAAGATGCTCCGAACTCTGGAATCATGCTCCGCCCTTCGGAATGATGCTCCGAATCCTGGAATTATGCTCCGCTCTTCGGAATGATACTCCGAATCTCTGGAACTATGCTCCGCTCTTCGGAAAGATGTTCCGAACTCTGGAATCATGCTCCGCCCTTCGGAATGATGCTCCGAATCCTGGAATTATGCTCCGCCCTTCGGAATGATGCTCCGAATCCTGGAATTATGCTCCGCTCATCGGAATGATGCTCCGATCCTTGGAATTATGCTCCGCTCATCGGAATGATGCTCCGATCCTTGGAATTATACTCCGCAAATTGGAATGATGCTCCGCTTATCGGAATGATGCTCCGATCCTTGGAATTAAGCTCCGCTCTTCGGAAAGATGCTCCGAACTCTGGAATCATGCTCCGATCATCGGAATGATGCTCCGATCTCTGGAAATATGCTCCGCCCATCGGAACGATGCTCCGATCCCCTGGAATTACGCTCCGCAAATCGGAATGATGCTCTGACGTTGGAATTATGCTCCGCGAATTGGAATGATGCTCCGATCCTCGGGAATCATGCTCCCCGGGATGATGCTTCGCCTCCGGAATGATGTTCCACCTCGAGATTCAGCTTCAAGATCCATCAATTTCATGCACACAACTCAAATGTGTGGTGTGCATTTATTGATGGGGGGGCACTTTGTTGGGGTAAAAATTTACACCCCCGTTGACCGAGTCAAAGTCAAGGTCAACCCCAAGCCAGGTGGGCCCAAGCCCAGGTCAAGCGGGCCCATGCCCAAGTTGAGCCCACGGCCAGCCTTCCCCATGCTGAAATATAGATCATGTAATAAATAATTTTCATGTAATTTTTTATACATGAATGTATGCAAAATGGGCATAAAGCCAAATTTTTGTAAGCCTATGGCTTATGTGCAAAAATGAAATGGCACATGAGCCATGGGATAGGCAAAAATGCCATTTTTGTAAAGCCCAAGGGGCTATATGTAAATATGTAAGCCTATATAAGGCAAAATGATGATGAATAAAGATATACTTTTCATTCTCTCCACAAAAAATTTTAGATCTGAGATCTTTTGTGCCTCCTGCTCCTTTTCCAAGGTTCTAAACCTTCTCATCTCTTTTGAATTAAATCAAGAGTTTTACTCTTTCTTTCCAAAAACTAAGAAGTCTTCCACCACAAAACCCACAAAGGGGAACTCAGATCTCCCATCAGATCTAAAAAAGGAGTGATTTTTAAAATCTCCTACTTCTTGATCTTCAAGATCCGGCCAAATAACAGAAGGAAGAAGAAGAACCCCCTCATCAGCTTCAAAACATCCCAGGAGTTTAACTCCATACATATATACATAACAAATATTTCCTTTCTGAAGCATAGCTTCTGTTTCTTAGGCTAAAAGCCACTTTTTCTCGCCGGCGCTCAAGCGCAGAGCGCCCGCGTGCCGACACGTGGCGTGCTTGCGCTCAAGCGCACAAGCGCTCGAGCGCAAAGCGCCCACGTATCGACACGTGGCGCGCTTGCGCTCCAGCGCAAGCGCTCGAGCGCAAGTCTCCCCCATGCCGACACGTGGCTCGCTTGCGCTCAAGCGCAAGCGCTCAAGCGCAAGCGCTCGAGCGCAAGTCTCCACCGTGCCGACACGTGGCGCGCTTGCGCTCAAGCGCAAGCGCTCGAGCGCAAAGTCTCCCCCGTGCCGACACGTGGTGCGCTTGCGCTCGAGCGCAAGCGCTCGAGCGCAAGTCGCCCCGTGACCGACACGTGGCGCGCTTGCGCTCGAGCGCAAGCGCTCGAGTGCAAGTCACCCCCGTGCCGACAAGTGGCGCGCTTGCGCTCAAGTGCCCAGCGCTCAAGCGCAGAGCGCCCACGTGCCGACACGTGGCACTCTAGCGCCTGAGCGCACAGCACCTAGGCGCACAGCGCCCAAGGTGCTGCCCCACGCATCCTTTGGATGTCTTTTCCCCTTTTATATATATATATATTCATATATATATATATATATGTATATATATTTACACACACACATACTCCACGACACTGTCCCTGTTAGAAAAAAATTTCTAACGGGGCGCTGCCCCGTACCCCGCAAGGGGGCTGCTAGCCCCCTTGACTCCCAGCCCGCTATCCGGGTAGCGGGACCCCCGTAAAAACTCTACGTGGCTCCCGATATATCCAAACCTCCCTTTCAAAACACAACACACGTACGCTGCACATTGAGTTCGCATGACTAGTTTAACCCGTTAATCGGAGGTTCCCTCGCCCCAAAGGCGAGGGGTAATTAACGGCAGCTTAGTCCGCGGCTGCCGGAGATTCAGATCCCCACAATCAATAAACCCCGGCCTACCCTAGGCAGGGGGAATCTGTAGTACGCCTGACAAGCGCGCGCGTATTCCCATCTCAATGGGGTGACGAAAAACACCCTACAGCTGCGTCCGTCGGGGATTATCACCTGGGATAGACGAGTGGACACATTTTGGTTTTACATAACTGTTTTTTTGTACCAAGCTTAACGTGTAATATCATATCAATTTCCTTGTTATCAAATAAAGGTTATGATTTCACGTTTGTAAGAGATGTTGTTAACATCCACCTTAATCATGGTTTGATTGGGTCCGGTACACTAAATAACGGTATATATGTTTTAAACCAACTCCAAATTTTCAATGTCCAGAACACACTAAAAAGAAAGTCTCCAGATTTAAATAAAGCTTTCTTATGGCATTGTAGACTTGGTCACATCAATGAGAGAAGGTTGACTAAGTTGTATAGAGAAGGATATTTGGACTCGTTCGAATATCAAACTTATGACACTTGTCAATCTTGTCTCAAAGGAAAGATGACAAAGACTCCATTTACTGGACGTGGAGTAAGAGCGAGCGAGCTCTTAGGACTCATACACAGCGATGTATGTGGTCCAATGTCTACGCATGCAAGAGGTGGTTTTTCCTATTTCATTACTTTCACGGATGGTTACTCAAGATACGGATTCATTTATCTGATGAAACATAAATCCGAGGCTTTTGAGAAATTCCAAGAGTATAAGAATGAAGTAGAAAACCAAACCGGCAAAAGTATCAAGACACTTAGATCTGATCGAGGTGGTGAATACTTAAGTGCCGAGTTCCTAGGTTACCTAAAAGAGAAAGGAATTCTCTCTCAGCTTACTCCTCCATACACTCCACAGCATAACGGTATATCGGAGAGACGGAATCGAACCCTATTGGATATGGTACGATCCATGATGAGTAATGCTGAGTTACCGTGATCTTTTTGGGGTTATGCGCTAGAATCAGCAGCATATCTTCTGAACAGGGCTCCTACCAAGACTGTGCCTACCACTCCATATCAGATGTGGACTGGGAAGAAACCCCATCTTCAGCATATGAAGATTTGGGGATGTCCAGCTTTTGTTAAAAAGCAGCATGTGGACAAGCTCGAAGCACGATCAGTAAAATGTATGTTTGTGGGATATCCAAAGAACTCCAAGGGATATTATTTCTATTACGCAGAGGAACAAAAGGTTTTTGTTTCTCGTAATGCCCATTTTCTGGAACATCAGTTTTTAGAAAAGGAAATAAGTGGGAGCGAAATAGAACTGGAAGAAATTCCAGAACCACAAGCTGCTACTGAAAGTTTGGTAGAACCGGAAGTTCAAGAAGAACAGGACATTCCCGCACCCCTCCGCAGGAGTAGTAGGCCGTCTCATCCGCCTGAGAGATACTACGGTTTTCTCATAGATGGGGATAGAGAGGATTGCATCATAGATGATGATGAACCTACTGACTTTCAGCAGGCCATCCAGAGCGGCGACTCGGTACGATGGCTAGATGCAATGCGGACCGAAATGGAGTCCATGTACACCAACAAAGTATGGACTTTGGACTTTGCTCCAGATGGGGTAAAACCCATAGGATGCAAATGGATCTTCAAGAAAAAGATTGGTGTAGATGGACAGGTGGAAACCTATAAGGCTAGACTTGTTGCAAAGGGTTTTCGTCAAAGACCTGGTTTGGACTATGACGAAACGTTTTCTCCAGTGGCTATGCTCAAATCCATTCGGGTCCTTCTTGCTATTGCTGCCTTCCATGATTATGAAATCTGGCAGATGGACGTAAAGACGGCTTTTCTGAATGGAAATTTAGAAGAGTGCGTCTATATGGATCAGCCAGAGGGTTTCAATCAGAGTGGGAGCAGCGGGAAAGTATGCAAGCTTCTTAAGTCCATTTATGGACTAAAGCAGGCATCGCGGAGTTGGAACATCTGTTTTGATGAGACAGTCAAAGAATATGACTTTATCAAAAATCCAGATGAACCGTGCATATATAGTAAAGTTGTAGCCAGAAGTGTCGTATTCCTCGTCTTGTACGTGGATGACATTCTATTGATAAGAAATGACATTCCTATGCTACAATCTGTCAAAGGATTCTTGTCACACAGTTCTCCATGAAAGACCAGGGTGATGCCTCTTACATTCTGGGGATCCGGATCTATCGTGATAGATCCAAGAGGATGTTGGGACTTTCGCAGTCCAGGTATATCGACACTGTACTGAAAAGATTCAGTATGGAAGATTCTAAGCGCGGTAATCTACCGGCTTGTCACGGAATCACCCATTCCAAAGAGATGTCTCCCAAGACTGATTTGGAAAGGGAACGCGTGTCTATTATACCCTACGCTTCTGCAGTAGGCTCTATAATGTATGCGATGTTGTGCACCAGACCAGATGTAGCTTACGCACTGAGCGTGGTAAGCCGGTATCAATCAGACCCAGGGGAGAAGCACTGGATAGCAGTAAAGAACATTCTTAAGTACCTGAGGAGGACTAAGGAGATGTTCTTGGTTTACGACAGAAAAGACCTCAGGTTGGAGGCCTTTGCTGATTCCGGCTTTCAGAATGATAAGGACGATTCCAAGTCCATGTCGGGTTATGTCTTTACCCTCAATGGAGGGGCGGTGTGCTGGAAGAGCTCCAAGCAGGACACCGTTGCCGACTCAACGATGGAAGCGGAGTATATAGCTGCTTGCGATGCCGCAAAAGAAGCAGTCTGGATGAAGAAGTTCCTAACAGAACTTCAGGTGGTTCCTACCATAGTTGATCCAATACCTCTGTATTGCGACAACAACGGAGCTATAGCATTAGCAAAGGAACCAAGGTCCCATCAGAAGTCCAGACACATCTTAAGGCGGTATCACCTGATCAGGGAGATCATTGATCGTCAGGAGATCGATGTTCGGAGAGTTGCTTCTGAAGAGAACATTGCTGATCCATTCACAAAGGCCCTACCTCAGATTCAGTTCGAGAGGCTACTCGAGATCATCGGTCTTCGATATGCCAGTACATGGCCCTAGTGCAAGTGGGAGATTGTTAGTGTATATGCCCTAGGGGCCATTATTGTATCATACTAGTTTGTATATTACTTAATGGAAGCTTGGGATATTCACATGTATATAACATTCTTTCTAAACATGGTAGTATGCTACTTGGTTTTTTCTATCTTAATATGTGAGTATACGTATTGATAGAGCTCTTAGGATCTTGCTTGACTACCAGCATTGTGATGGCAGTCACACTAGTGGGGGCTGGGTAGTCTACAAGCACATCCTTATTCAGGTCCCTAGTCGTTGGATTATCGAGACAGGGCATCGATACTCCAGAGTAGACTAGTGTGTACGCTTCTCATCCCAGTTGGGGAGATGGTCTATCCTACAGCCGTCAGTACGTCGTACTGGAGATAGTATGCAGGTGCTCGTTAGGTTACGGGTACACCAGACAGGACTCACAGGGAACTGTTGGTTGGTTTTATACCAGTCGTCAGTGAACAGTTCCCAGGTGACATGAGTACAGCATAGTTCACAGACTTGACACTGCTACTTCGCCTCGAGTGTGTCCCACTGTTCTTAGATTGCTACCCTACCATGGCTCATCGGAGTCGTGCAAACAGGTAGCAGTTGGGTGCAGTCCCGAGCACTTGGAAGCAGTAGCGGTTAGACAGGATTCGTCTCTCTCGGTATTGGGGGTTGATATCGTGCTGTGTCAGAGAGCCATTACGCAAAGTCCCTGGCCAGGGCAAGCGAAATTTGCTGGTAGGTTCCAGTAGTTTCTCAGGGTGTAATGGGCTTCGCTCCGACACGACTTATACAGCTATTAGGGGACTGACGCCTGCCGCCCCCCTAGGCCCGATATGCGATAGTCTTAGAGAACGGACCGGACTGTACGGAGATTGTCACATCAGACTCAGTAGGAGTTCGGATAGGTTTCCTCATCGGCCTTCTTATCGACATCTACCTGGGGACCGTTACGTACAGCTAGTGCCGCTTGCGGTCTGTGGTTAAACCCTCTGCCAGTGTAGTATCGAGTCTCTAGAGTCCCACGCAGAGAGTTTCCCTACTCCAGGCGAAACGATATAGAGGTCGTATGGTTTTACGACAAGGGTTCGGACGCATACGTGTGTTTACGCACGTACGACTTTTCGGACAGTTTTTTACTAGTTGGCTTTGGTTTAAGCCAGTTACTAGTATCTGGTTATTAGATTTATACAGTCTAAAGTTTTTCCGTGTTTTCACGGATAGGAGGGGCGTTCTCGTAATTGCGCGAGAAGCTTCTAGAAGATGGTGACTAAGGAGGTTTAGGTGGCATATACATTGAATGAGATTAGTGAGTCATATGGATGATTCATCCATGTCATTAATGCTTCATAATTGCTTAATGACTCATGGAGATGAATCACCACAAGATATTTATTAAGCATGGTTGTAAATCATTTTCTTTTCTTTTCTTGATAAAATAAAATGCTTAATATATATTATGATAACTCATTTTCTCTTCTCATTATTATGTTCATCTTCTCTCTCCTCAAGCTCTCTCTCTTCAAACCCTAATCCTCCCCTTTCATGTGTTGAGTACAAGGATTAGTTAGACTACTTAATCCATAACCATACTCTATTTTATCTAGGTACTTTGATTAGCACTTAAAGATACCTAGTTGCCTCAAGTTTAGAGGCAAAGCTTGGAGTTTAGCTCTCGTGGTGGATCGTCTACTACTTGGAGAAGGCCGAGGAGGAGGTGGAGTTCGTAAAGACGAAGGACACGGTTCTTTAGGTATAATCCCTTTACATAGTAGTTGTTAACTTCTATGTTTGATGTTAGTTATCGTTTAGCTTCGATTCATGCGGTTAGTCGATGTTTAAGCAAAGAACAAGATCGTTTTTCATATTTCCGCCTCCCCGCAAGTCGTGGGGTGTTGTACATCGACTTACACAGTGGATTCGGGCCGTGATCACCAGAGGGTCATTGTGGGGCATGGATGTGCCGTGGAGGTCTCCGTCGCCAAAGATGATAGGCTCGTGGCCCCTGGCCTTTTTGCTCGGGCAGCCGTTAGCGTTTATTGCCGGCGTGAGGCGCCGAGTCTCGCGGGAGCTCGACTGGCCCCCAGTCGTCATGACCATAGTTCTTGATGGGCCGGCGAGGTCTCCTGGACCCCGCGGTAGGGTGGTCCCCGAGCTGCCTTGGCGGGCTTTGTGGGCGCGACCCCGTCGAGGGAGGGGATGGCGGTCATGCCTGGAAGCAGGCGAGCTGACCGCCACCGCCTCGGCAGAGACATGGGGGCGACAAGGCTCGAGGCGAGGCTCTCCGATGTGGGACTTCGAAGTTGAATGGGAAGGATCGAGGGGCCTGCGACCGTTGGAGTTCGCAAGGCGGTGGCTGGCGGAGGAGTCGACAACATTCGGTTGAGGTTCACCCGCGCCTCCGTTGAAGGGGAGGTGGCGGCTGGTACCTGGATCTTTAGGGTGATCGCTTACCATGTGGATGGAGATCGGAAGGCCAACTTTGTTTTTGTGGAGTTTGCTTTCCCACAGATGGCGTCAACTGATGGAGGTCCTTTTCGGGTCTCCGTCAGATGTTGTCTTCCGTCGATCTCCTGATGGATCTTGGAGGTGATCTCCTGTTGTGTGTGGGTCTCAATAGGTTTTGAAGAGATTGGTGGTTTTGAGGAGTCAACGCCGAGTACCCGCAAAGAAGTCCCGGGGTGGTTTGGTACCACCGAGGACCCTCCGACGATCAAGTTAGTACGAGATCCGAGCAGAGTAATGGCTAAGTGGGATGAAAAAAGCTTACTTGACCCCTCTGTGATGGGGGTTTATATAGCGGCGGCAGCACGCAGTAGCAGGCACGAGAATCTCGCCGGCAGTTGCGCTCCCGACGTCACATCCGCGTAAAGAGCGGATCGCCCATTAATGGGGATCGTGATGGCGTAGAACGTGGGACGTTGCTCGCAGAGAATCTGCGCGTGGCGAGATTTGCGGAGCGGCGGTTACGCCTGTAAGTTGCGGAGTTGGTCGGTCGGAGGACCGAGGAAGATGGCCTCGGCTGGGGAGCTCGAGAACGGGCGAGGGGGCCGAGGAGTCTTGGTCCTGTGGCAGCTCGGGCGAGCTGAGAGGCCGAGGAGGCCAATTCCTAGGGGGCTCGGAGGAGAGCCAGCTTGCGCTTGCAGGTCGGGTACACGGGTGGCCTTGTGGGCCCTTTCTTCTGAGTTCTGGGACACGCCATCTGCCACGTGTACTGATCTTGGAGATCGCCAATATTGAGCATCATCACGTACAAATTAATCTTGAGTTAGAAAGAGGGGGGGAGGGAGTGGAAGATAGAGGTTAGGGTTAGGATTTTATTTATTATGAAGGAATTAACAGGATCAGTTAAGATTTTGGGAGAAGGTGAATATGGAGAAAGAGAAGATGAACAGTGGACGGTTACGGGTGAGAGGAATTGAAAGGGTAGTGGAGTTTTTAATTGGGGATTGGGTTTTAATTTTTTGAGTGTTAAAGGGAATTAGAAGGTGGGGTTTAACATGGGGGAAGTGAACGGGTGTGGCAGGAAAGAGGAGAAGAAAAAATGAGAAGGAAGAAAAAAAGAGAAAAGGAGAAAGGTAATAGAAATTAGGAGGAGAAGTCATGGGCTGCAGGGACGAATTAAAACAGAAATAGTTTTGGGCTTAGGTTTGGGTTTTGTTTGGTTATTTATATTTTTTAATTAAATAAATGGGTTAAGGTTCAAGGGTTATGTATTTAATAAAACAAAATGGCATAATAAGAATGTTGGGCCATTGGGTTTTAGAGTTAGGAAAAATATTAGGAAAAATAATAGATAGAGAGAAATAAATAATTAATAGACAAGAGAATATACGGAAAATACAAAAAAAAATACAGTATTTTTATTGAAGGAAGATAATACGAATGTATATGAATTTTGGGGTCGTTACATCTTACATGGTAAAGATGATGATGATGGGTGCCGATCATCGAAGAAGATCGTGAAGAGTATGTTTTTCCAACACAATAGAAGGAAATTCCCTCCTATGGCAGCTTTTCTCCGCCCCCTCCATAAGAGGGAATTTTCTCCGATGGCGTCAAAAAAAATACACCTTCCACGATTTTATCCGACGATCGGCATCCATCATCTTCATCCTTATCATATAAGATGTGGATACACCAAATTTCATGTAATTCTACCATTTTTTTGCCATTGAATTAACAATATAAAAAGTACTATTGTCAGTAAACCGTTAATTTTTCACCCAAGAAATCAACGATGAAAAGGCAGTAGAATCACATGAAATTTGGTATATCCATATCATAGATGATAAGAATGAAGATAATGGGTGCCGATCGTCATAAAAAATGGTGGAAGGTGTATTTTTTCGACACCGTAGGAGAAAATTCCCTCCGTCTCTTTCGTGCATGCGCGCGTGTGTGTGTAAACCGTTAATTTTACACCCACTAAATCAACGGTGAAAAACTTGTAGAATCACATGAAACTTGATGTATCCACATTTTAAATTATAAAGATAAAGATGATGAATGCCGATCGTCTAAAAAAGCAGTGGAGGGTGTATTTTTTCGACAGTATAGGAGTAAATTCCTTCCTATGACATCATCCCCCCTCCTCCTCCTCCTCCTCCTCTCTCTCTCTCTCTTTCTCTCTCTCTCTCTCTCTATATATATATATGAGAGGTTAATGGAGAAAAGAGGCCATAGGAGGGAATTTTCTCCTATGACATCGAAAAAATACATCCTCGCTCATTTTTTCCGACGATCGGCACCCACCGTATTCATCGTTATCATCTAAGATGTGGGTACACCAAATTTCATGTGATTCTACAACTTTTTCACCGTTGATTTAGTGGGTTCAAAATTAACAGTTTACCGACAATAGAACTTTTTACATTGCTAAACCAACGGTGAAAAGGTTGTAGAATCAGATGAAATTTGGTGTACCCACATCTTAGATGATAACTATGAAGATGGTGGGTGTCGATCGGCGGAAAAAATGAGGGAGAGTGTATTTTTTCGACGTCATAGGAGTAAATTCTCTCCTATGGCACATTTCCTCCATTATTCTCTCTCTCTCTCTCTCTCTCTATATATATATATATATATATATATATATATATATATATATATATATGAAACAGAATCTTATATATATATATATGAAACAGAATCTGACCTATATTCTCATATTGTTCTAAACCTTCTACCAAGATGACTAGATGAAACAGAATCTGACCTATATCCTCATATTGTTCTAAACCTTCTGCCAAGATCACTAGATTTTAGAAAACAATAATAAGATGCGTAGATGCAGCTTAAAAAACCAATAGCATATTTCTATAAGAAATATGAGTGAAATCTTGGAAGATTATTCTATAACTAATCCTTTCTTTTCAATAAAGAGTATGAACACATTTAATTAATAAACAAAAGATATAAAGAAAAACAATCTATTTGAATAACCTTTTTCTGAAATGCCAAAAAGTTCCTTTGGATGATTTGGATCCTCTGCTTGCCATAAAATGGCAAGAACCCTGCTCTTGACTCTTCCAACAGTTGAATCTTTTCTTGATCCCACACAAATCACGAGCCCCTGTTATGCCCACATTGTCCACCGTTGCATCACCAACATCCCTGCTTGCCAATCAGAGAATCGGGATCCATTTGGAGAAGCCCCCAACAAGATATGTTCCCTTCTCATCATAAGCCCCGAGAATAAAATTCCTTTCCAATGAAAATCAATCAAAAACAAAATCACTATAATTAACCTTTAGTGAGTTAAAAAGAGCATCACTACATTAATCTTTCAAATTCACCCCCAACAATGCAAACTTTGCAAAAACCCCAACCATTGGTGCAGTATTATAAGTACAGGCCTCAGTCTGCATGAAATTCCCTCTCACATCTCTAAACTCATCTCTATCATCAGGGCCTCCAACAATTGCACCAGCAATCACATTAGGGTTCTCCTTCTGCCTCCCAAACCAAAGATCATACCCTTGGCTACACCCAATGAACTCATCATTCAGCTTGAATGTCATGATAGATGCAGCTCTATGGTGAACCCTATGTGGGTACTTAGCCCCAAACCCAACCAAGTAACTCGAGCCCATTGGGTTTGAGCCCAAGATGTAATCAACTTGGGACTTTGCAAATGAGAGGAGTTGGTGGGAGTTTAGTGATGAGTTGTTCTTGGGGCAGTGGAGGGTTTGGTTGGATTTGTACAAGTAATCAGAGTAGAGTGTGAGGAGAAATGTGGCAGTGGCTACATATTGCATGTTGTTCCATTTTCTAGTGTAGAGGAGGCCTGCAGGGGTTAAGTGCACATTGCTGCTGCTGCTGCTGCTGTTGGTGTTGAGGTTGAGGTTGGAGCATAGGTAGAACTCTGCTTTTGATTTGTATTGGTTCAGGATTTGTTTTTGCTTCTTGGTGAGTTTCTCTTCTTCTTCCATCAGCAACTGGGTGGGGGAAAAAAGGTAAATTTGTGAAACTACATTAATTGATTTGATGAGGTAGAGTTCAAGAAATGAAATGCATTCCCTTTGATTCATGACAACTTCAGAGTTTTGATGATACAATGAAAAGAGTCAAAGTATATATATTTCAGAAAAAAATTTGTTAAGAAACTTTAGAATTTTTAGATGATCAGGAATTTCTATCTTAATTTTAATAGCATAAAATACATGATATGATTATCATATGGTTTGATGGCATTGTAGGAAGTCAACATGGTCTTTTGTGTATATATGTTATTGTTGAGGATTCCGACCCCTTTCACCACATAAAACATATCAAGCTCATAAGATAACAAAATCATAACACATCAGAAGAAGATGAACACGCCGATATAACATAGTTCGACCATCTCGGCTTATATCCACGGGCCTAAAAACGGGGATCTTATTAACACACAAAAAAGATTACAAAGCACTCGCACCGCTCAACACTCACTCACTCTCTCCCTTTCCTCTCTCTCTCTCTCTCACACACACACACACACATACACACACAACAAGAGAAGGGGACACAAACACACATCCTCATAACAATTACATCTCAAAGCCAACATCTTTTCCCCGAAAAGAGATATATACCACTAAAACCCTAACATCTATTGGTGACCCACATAGTGAAATGCCCCTTCCGCTATACCAAAACTCTGAATTTATGATGAGGGTTGAGGGTTTTGTTGGATATGTATGCTCCAGAAGCCACTATTGTATATGTATATATGTGGATGCTTGGACATATATATGTACAGGACAGTCTTGCTCGATATGGAGTATGCTATCTGGTTTGTCTTTATCTTAATATGTGCATATGTTTTACTTGCTATTACGTATCATTCATACGTGTTGATAAAGACTGTAGGATCATTGCTAGACTACTTGCGTTGTGATGGCGATCATAGTTGTGAGAGCTGAGTAGTCGGTACGCACATCCTTAAATGGTCCCTAGTCGTGGAAGTATCGAGACTGGGCATCGATGTTCCGGAGTAGACTATTGTATACATTTCTAGACCCCGACGAGGGGCGATGGTATGGTCCTGCAACCATTGGTCTTTTGCACCTAAGATCGTATACAAGTGCTCAGTAGGTGTGAGTACACTAAACGGACTCGCTGAGAACTTCCAGATGGTACTATACCTATCGTCAGGTGGAAGTTCTCAGGTGGCATGGGTACAGGTTAGTCTTTAGACTTGAGATCATCATTTGTCTCGTGTGAGTTCCTACTGTATTTTGATCACTACCCTACCACGGGTCTACTGAGTCGTGCAAACAGATTTTGGTTGGGTACAGTCCCGAGCCACATGGAGGCAGTGAACATGGAGGCAGCCACATGGAGGCAGTGAACGATTGTTGGGGATTCGTCTATCCCGGTATAGGGAGTCGATATCGCACTGTGTTTGATTGGTCAAGACCATAAGACCTTGGCCAAGGCAGTTAGTATTTACTGATAGGCTGATCAGTGGTTTCCCAGATTGGTCCTGAGCCAAATCAGCACGAATTATCGGGTTATTAGGGTCTAACGTTTACCACCTCCTAGACTCGGTATGCGATACTCTCAGACGAAGAGACCAGACTGTACGAAGATTGTCACGGATAGCTAGGCTCAGTAGGGATCCGGACGAGTTTGCTCATCTGCCTTCCTTTTCGACAGGTATCCGGGCAGCCGTTACGTATAGCTAGTGCCGCTGACGTGCTTGTGGTTATAGATTTATCCAGTAACTTACTGCCGGCGTACTGTCAAGTTTTTAGAGTCCCACACAGAGCATTTTCCTGGTTCAGACGAAATGATGTAGTAGCCGTATTGGATACGTGTAAAGTTCCGATCGATTGATTTACTTTGTACCCGGACTTTCGATCGGACAGTTGATAATACTAGCCGGCTCGGGTTTGAGCCGGATTATTAAATCAGGTATTGATTTAATAATTTGCATATATGTATTTCGATATATATATTCTAGTATTATGTTCTTCGTGTTATTCTATCTCTTTGGGCATTCGTGTTTTTATCCGAATGCAGGTATGTATATACAGTAGACTGTAATCCGTATATTATTACGGATAACATTCTAGAAGGTGGACACCTCATTAGTCTTTTTCCATTTATTTGATAAATGAGGTGTAAATTGAAGGAGATGGGGTATGGTGAGAGCCATGGCTTCAATAGTTGACAAATGAGTTATTAATTCATTTGTACCAACTATTGAAGCATGGCTGGCATATTATATTAATGGATATTGTTTTACAAAACCATTGCCATCTATTTTTCTCTCACATGCTTGCTCATTTTTCATTGGTGCTCACCATTTTGCTTCGCCTCCTTCTCCTTCTCCTTCTCTTGGGCTTCACCATCTTCATCATCTTCCTTCTCTCTACACTCTTATGTGTTGAGAAATAAGAGAGGAGGTAAAATAGAGATAGAAAATCACTTAGAACCTCACACTACATCCTAAACTTCTTGGATTAGCAACCAAAGTTCTCTAGTTGCTCCACTTGACATTTAGTGCGGAGCTAGAGCCATGGATCACATCTCTCGGGTAGATCATCTAGGACAAAGAAGGACCGACGAGCAAGATCGATCCCGGAGAACCGAAAGAGCAAGCAAAGAAGATAAAGCGCGATCATGGTGGCTACTTGGAGCGTATGATGAGGAAAGAAGACCGAAGGACACGGATCTTTTGGTGATGATTTCTTATCATAGTTGATAGCTCTTTTTAGTTTAGCTGGTTAGGTTTATAGTAAGATCCGGTTTAATGAGTTATTCTAGCGCCGTTTTTACTTTGGTAGAAATATTTTTGTTCCGCAAACAGCCATGGATGATGGCTAGGGCGTAAGGGTAACCCAACACGGTGTCAGAGTCATCCCATAAAGCCTAAACTAGCAGTTTAAACAACGTTCAAAATAACGAAACTAAAATAACTCCGAAACACGAAACCTAGAATTCAAGTTTCTGTTAAATTTTAAACGGCCTCTGAAATTTTTTTAAATAACTGCAGAGTGTTATTTTTACTAAAACTAGAACATCGGAGAAAAAAGAGCACATGGTTCATTTTTTTGGCCGGCGAAAACACAATAATAGCCGGTCTCGCCGGTTTTGTGAAGAGGAAAAATGCTCGTTTTTGTTTGGTGCTCTATAACTCTTGGATTTAGGGTTTCAGGACTTGTTTGTTTTTGCCCAGAATGGTTTTTCTAATATCATGAGTTTTGGGGCATTACGGAGTATTTTGAAGTCGCTATTTTAACACTGTTTAAAAGTTATCAGTACTTAGTTTAGCATCTGCGACCATGAATATCATTTGATCGGTATAACCCGGCTATCTGCTATATGTTCTTTTAGATGGGTTTGCGAACATGACATTCACGTTGATGTTTAGTGATTGTGCTGATATTGTGGTTGGATTGTCGTGGTGGATAACCGGTGGTGCAATGGTTTAGTACAGTTTATATTCATTTATACATTTGTTATTGCGGGACGAGTGCCCGACGTGTGGACAACCGTTTCTGCCGTATTGTATATTTTTTTATTGAGGCACGACCAGGTTGAAGTCGATATCACCTTTGTACATATTTTTCATTTTCTATACTAGTACTACACCATGGTGGAGTGCACGAATTGCCGGGTTCTAGAGGGCAACGAGCCCGCATCTTATGGCGTTGAGACGGAGGGGGTTTCACTCTAGAATTGGCGAGCTATTCGCCTCGCTCGCAGGGGTATAGGTATGACCCACGGAGGGACGCTCAAGTTACCGGGTCGCATGAAATGCTGGGTGGACGATTCACTTTGTTGATTGGGGTTGCCTCACTTCTGCGATTGGTTGGAAATTTTCCGCGCTCGTAGGGGTCCAGGTTTCCATTGCACGGGCTATCTACACGACCGGAAACGTCGAGTCTCATTTGCGGCTCAAATGAAACCCGGAGATCTAAGGTTATTCACCGTTCTGTGTTGCTTGCTGAGATTCTGTGATATTGCTTATTATCATGCCTGGGACGGATATTATATATATTTTTATATATACAAGTAGATGTTGTATATGTTTTGCACCCACGCTAGTCCAGCCCCCGCTCTGCCGTTAGTTAAGTAACCTGACAGTGCATGACGGGGCCCCGTGGCGAATACGGATGGCATATACGTATATTGTATTTTCGTTCTTTTCTGGTGTGATAGGAATTAACTGATGGGACCGCATTAATTTTGATTAATACAAGAAAATAAACCTAAAAGATGTTGTTGGAACAAATTTCGAAAAATTATAGTTATATTCTTTCGCATTGCATAATGGTATTCGGTCATGAATATCCATCACCTCATTCCAGGAGGCAAGAGCCGAGATCCGTTTGCGAGGAGCGACCTCTTGAGCAAAATCTTATACTGTAGATTACTCGGTTTTTTTCAAAACCATAAGTTTTCAAAAGTGGAGCCTAAATCACTCCTTTTCAATACTGCTCAGGTTCCTTCAACGAAATCAAGTTCATTGCGTTAAAGGGTTTTTCGCCAAAAACCTAGCCGTAGCCCTCTGTCATTTCCTATGAGTAATACTTAGTATTCGTGTTGCGTTTGTTGACTGTATCAAGACGTAGTGAACGGTAACTAAGTACTGCTTATTTGCAGCATTCGATGCGATTGGTTAGGACAATCGTATAACCTTGTTGACTGTGTCAAGGGTTATGCGGGTGGGTTTAATTCAATTAAGATAATGACGGGTTGAACTTGACTAAAACTCTTTGATTAGTTGACTGTGTCAAGGTCACTAGGGTCCTAGGGGAAAAAAACCACATCGGAAGTTTCAAATATACAGAAAAATTGCTAGTGTTGCATACTTTCTGGAGTATGATAACTAGTGGATTTCATCTTAGTTATCACGCAATGATAGTTGGATCCCGATCCCACTGATAAGTAGGATTACTCTTGGGAGATTTTCTCACTTAACAATCAATACTATAAACTATGCATGTGTCTAGAATGGTGTTAGCAGGGCTATGCCTCGAGGAAAAAGAGGTTATGTAATTAAGCAACTTCGCGAAATCATTGGAAAATCTCCTTCGAAGTATCGACACTAGCCTGGCCGAAAGGTTAAGCAAGTATTGTGACGTGCGATTAATCCTGACTAGTTCTTCTTTTAAGATTTGAAGAAAAATTCGAGAAAACAGTGTGAGCCATCCTGATTAGATATACTAATAACCAATCTAATCTTGCAAAAACACACGCTGAGTGTTTCTCTCTCTCTCTTCAGGTAGCAACCAATTCACGCCCTAATCAAGATAATAAAATATAACGCTTGACCGATCCGAATTCTTATTCGAGACCGAGGAACGTCGGTTCGGCTCTAACTTTTGACAACAGTCATGAGTATGAGCAAGGGAAAGATGATTAAATAAATTCCTTGATGACCCCATCGAAGAAGAAGTATACCAATGCATCTCCTTTAGGTGTTCTTGTTATTGAGAACTGCTTTTCGGTCAGTTCTACCTCCTGGGTACTAGATACCGGATCAGGATATCATATCTGTAATTTATTACGGAGACTAAGAAAAAGTAGGATGGTTGGATCTGGTGATATGTCCCTCAGAGTAGAGAACAGAGCACAAGTTGATACTTCTGCCGTCAGTGAATATCACCTAGCATTGCCAAATGGCAATACTATGATTTTGAACAATTGCTACTATGTACCTTCCATGGTTTGCAACATCATATCGGTTACTTTACTTGATAAAGATGGATATAAGTTTGTTCTTAATAGAAATATCATGAACGTTTACCTTAATCAGGTATTAGTTGCAGAAGGTACACTATATAATGGTATCTATGTTCTAAATTATAACGCAGTTTCAACTTACAAAACATATGCAAGAGGAAGAGTTCAGAACAGAACGAATCTTACTTGTAGCATTGTAGACTTGGTCATATCGGAGAGAAAAGACTCAATAAGTTACATAAAGATGGATATTTGAACACGTTCGAATTTTCATCTTATGAAACTTGTCATTCCTGTCTCAAAGGAAAGATGACAAAATCTCCGTTCACCGGACACGGAGAAAGAGCAGTAGAGCTCTTGGAACTCATACACAGTGATGTATGTGGTCCAATATCTATATATGCAAAGGGTGGGTTCTCGTACTTCATCACATTCACTGAAGACCTCTCTAGATTCGGATATATGTATCTTATGAAACACAAATCTGAAACTTTTGAGAAATTCAAAGAATTCAGAAACGAAGTAGAGAACCAGACAAGCAAAAGTATCAAGATCCTCCGATCTGATAGAGGAGGGGAATACTTAAGTACGGAATTCCTGGAATACCTAAAAGAGAATGGAATTCTCTCTCAGCTTACTCCTCCGTATAAACCACGGCACAACGGTGTATCCGATCAGAGGAACCGTACCCTATTGGATATGGTTCACTCCATGATGAGTAACGCCGAGTTGCCTCTTTCATTCTGGGGATATGCGCTTCAGACAGCGGCACATCTTTTGAATCAAGTTCCATCTAAATCTGTGCCTAAAACTCCATATGAAATATGGAGTGGCAAGAGTTTGTATCTTAAACGTGTCATATTTGGGGTTGCCCTACTTATGTCAAACGCAGAACCCAGAAAAATTTGAGGCACGATCGGTTTTGTATAAGTTTGTAGGATACCGAAAGGATTCTAATGGGTATCTATTCTACCACGCATAGGAACAAAGGATTATTGTTTCTACGAACGCCACTTTTTTAGAAAAAGAATTTCTTGCAAAATACATTAGTTGCAGCGCGATAGAACTAGATGAAGTTCCAGAAACACAAACTATAACTGAAGATTTGGTGGAACCTCTAGATTCAATAACCCCGGACGAGCCCCAGCCACTCCGCAGATCTAGTAGGATTTCTCATCCGCCCGAGAGATGCTATGGTTTTCTCATAGACGGGGATCGAGAGTATTGCATCTTGGAAGAAGATGATCCTACTAGTTTTAGGCAAGCCATTATCAGTATGGACTCTTATAAGTGGCTGGATGCTATGCGATCTAAAATGGAGTCCATGTATGCCAATAAAGTGTGGACCTTGGATATTGCTCCATCTAGGGTAAAACCCGTTGGATGCAAATTGATCTACAAAAAGAAATTTGGTGTAGATGGGCAGGTGGAAACCTATAAGGCTAGACTTGTTGCAAAAGGTTTCATCAAAGACCAGGTGTGGACTATGACGAAACCTTTTCTCCAGTGGCTATGCTCAAATCCATTTGGATCCCACTTGCCATTGCTGCCTTCTATGACTATGAGATCTGGCAGATGGACGTAAAAACGGCTTTTCTGAACGGAAGTTTAGAAGAGTGTGTTTATATGGATCAGCCGGAAGATTTTGTAGCCAGTGGGAGCAGCGGGAAGGTGTGCAAGTTACTTAAATCCATTTATGGATTAAAGCAGGCGTCGCGGAGCTGGAACATTTGTTTTGATGAAACAGTCAAGGAATTTGACTTCATCAAGAACGAGGATGAGCCTTATATATATAAGAAGATTGTAGGACGAACTGTCGTATTCCTAGTCTTGTACATGGACGATATTCTTTTGATAGGAAATGACATTCCTATGCTACAATCGGTAAAGTTGTTCTTGTCACAAAAGTTCTCCATGAAAGACCTGGGTGATGCCTCATACATTCTGGGGATTAAGATCTACAAAGATAGATCCAAGAGATTGCTGGATCTTTCACAGTCCAGGTAAATAGAGACCGTGCTAAAGAGATTTAGTATGGAAGATTCCAAGCGCCATAACATACCCACATTGCAAGGAATCACCCTCTCCAAAGAGATGTCTCCCAAGACTGATGAGGAGAGGGTTCGCATGAACACTATATCCTACGCTTCGGCGGTAGGATCTATAATAAATGCGATACTATGTACCCGACCAGATGTAGCTTACGCGCTTAGCGTGGTAAGTCGGTATCAGTCTAACCCAGGTAAGAACCACTGGACAGCTGTTAAGAACATTCTTAAGTACCTGAGAAAGACTAAAGAACTGTTCCTGGTATTCGGTAATGGGGACCTCCAGGTGGACTCTTTTACCGATTCGAGCTTCCAGAATGACAAGGATGACATCAAGTCTGTCTCGGGTTTTGTGTTTACCCTCAACGGAAAGGCGGTCTGTTGGAAAAGTTCCAAACAGGACACCGTCGCAGACTCGACGATGGAGGCTGAATACATTGCTGCCAACGATTCCGCAAAAGAAGCCGTCTGGATTAAGAAGTTCATTACTGAACTTCAGGTGGTTCCATCCATTGTTAACCTAATACCTTTGTATTGCGACAACAATGGAACTATGGTTTTAGCAAAGGAACCACGGTCCCATCAGAAATCCAAGCACGTCTTGAGGCGGTATCACCTAATCAGGGAGATCGTTGATCGCCGGGAAATTGAGAAACGGAGAGTGGACATAAAAGACAACACGGCGGATCCATTCACTAAGGCTCTTCCTAAAGCACAGTTCGAAAGACTTTATGAGATGTTAGGTATGCGGTACGCCAACAGCTGGCCTTAGAGCAGAAGTTGGGTATTCGGTACGCCAATATATATGGCCTTAGTGCAAGTGGGAGATTGTTGGATATGTATGCCCCAGAGGCCATTATTGTTATGTATACATGTGAATGCTTGGACATATATATGTACAAGACAGTCTTGCTCGATATGATAGTATGCTATCTGGTTTGTCTTTATCTTAACATGTGCATATGTTTTACTTGCTATTATGTATCATTCATACATGTTGATAAAGCCCGTAGGATCATTGCTAGACTATCTATGTTGTGATGGAGATCATACTTGTAAGAGCTGGGTAGTCGGTACGCACATCCTTAAATGGTCCCTAGTCGTGGGAGTATCGAGACTGCGCATCGATAATCTGGAGTAGACTAGTGTATACGTTTTTAGACCCCGACGAGGGGTGATGGTATGGTCCCGCAACCATTGGTCTTTTGCACCTAAGATCGTATACAGGTGCTCATTGGGTGTAAGTACACCGGACGGACTCGCCGAAAATTTCCAGATTGTACTATACCTATCATCAGGTGGAAGTTCTTAGGTGGCATGAGTCCATGTTAGTCTTTAGACCTGAGATCGTCATTTGTCTCGTGTGAGTTCCCACCGTGTTTTGATCACTACCCTACCACGGCTCTACTGATTCGTGCAAACGGGTTTTGGTTGGGTACAGTCTCGAGCCACATGGAGGCAGTGAGCGATTGTTGGGGATTCGTCTCTCCCGGTATACGGAGTCGATATCACACTGTGTTCGATTGGTCAGGACCATAAGACCTTGGCCAAGACAGTTAGGATTTACTGATAGGCTGATCAGTAGTTTCCCGGATTGGTCCTGAGCCAAATCAGCACGAATTATCGGGTTATTAGGGTATGACGTTTACCACCCCCTAGACCCGGTATGCGATACTCTCAGACGAAAAGACTGGACTGTACGGAGATTATCACGGATAGGCTCAGTAAGGATCCGGATGAGTTTGCTCATCGGCCTTCCTTTTCGACATGTATCCGGGTAGCCGTTACGTACAGCTAGTGCCCCCGACGTGCTTGTGGTTATGGATTTATCCAGTAAATCATTGCCGGCGTACTGTCAAGTCTTTAGAGTCTCACACAGAGCGTTTTCCTGGTTCAGGCGAAACGATGTAATAGCTGTATTAGATACGTTCAGGGTTCCGATCGATTGATGTACGTTGTACCCGGACTTTCGATCGGACAGGTGATAATACTAGCCGGCTCGGGTTTGAGCCGGATTATTAAATCAGGTATTGATTTAATAATTTGCATATATGTATTTCGATATGTATATTCTAATATTATGTTCTTCGTGTTATTCTATCTCTTTGGGTATTCGTGTTTTTATCCGAATGCAGGTATGTATATACAGTAGACTGTAATCCGTATTTTATTACGGATAACATTCTAGAAGGTGGACACCCCATTAGTCTTTTTCCATTTATTTGATAAATGAGGTGTAAATTGAAGGAGATGGGGTATGGTGAGAGCCACGGCTTCAATAGTTGACAACTGAATTATTAATTCATTTGTGACAACTATTGAAACATGGTCGACATATTATATTGATGGATATTGTTTTACAAAACCATTGCCATCTATTTTTCTCTCACTTGCTTGCTCATTTTTCATTGGTGCTCACCATTTTGCTTCACCTTCTTCTTCTTCTCTTGAGCTTTACCATATTCATCATCTTCCTCTTCTCTACACTCTTATGTGTTGAGAAACAAAAGAGAATGTAAGAGAGATAGAAAGACACTTAGAACCTCACACTACATCCTAAATTTCTTGGATTAGCAACCCAAGTTCTCTAGTTGCTCCACTTGACATTTAGTGTAGAGTTAGAGCCATCGATCGTATTCCTTTTGTGGATCATCTACGACAAAGAAGGATCGACGAGCAAGATCGATCCTGAAGAATCGAAAGAGCAAGCGAAGAAGATCAAGCGCGATCATGGTGGCCACTTGGAGCGTATGATGAGGAAAGAAGACCGAAGGACACGGATCTTTTGGTGAGGCTTTCTTATCATAGTAGATAGCTCTTTTAGTTTAGCTAGTTAGGTTTATGGTAAGATCCGGTTTAATGGGTTATTCTAGCGTCGTTTTTTTACTTTGGTAGAAATATTTTTGTTTCGCAAACAACAATGGATGATGGGTAGGACGTTAGGGTAACCCAACAGGTTTTATATTTATATTCTAGTACACCCCCGCAAGTCGAAGGCCCTTTGGGCCGAAACCTGAGATTTTGTGCGGCGGTATTTTTAATTTAATAAATCCGCATTTAATACGCGCTCAGTGAAAATCGAATCTGGGTTGTTCTGATACCATATGAAATGTCCCTGCCACTGCATCAAAATTGTGAAGTTATGATGAGTGTTGAGAGAATATAATTTATATTCTAATACACACCAATAGATGACCCGGTCCAAGTGCCTTATAAATGTATACGAATATAAGACACAATCCCACCAGTTATAGACCATGAAGATCGAAAATGACAAAATGAATCATTAAATAAACTTTAGAAGATTAACTTTTTGACTGTCATAAGAGAAAACGTTTAATTGAAGCTCATTAGACTTTTAAGTGATATAGTATAGTTGGGTTGTTTGTGTAGTTGATCTTTTCTTTCGAATATAACACACCATGAGTTCAAGACCACCATCAAGAAATATTCAGAGAATGTTATTAAACTTTTCTCATTTGTGACATTAGACCTAAAATCTATACTTAGGCTACTTTTTTAATTTGTTGGGCAATTACCTTTGATAACCAGCTACCTAATATTTAAGAGGGCCCTAACTATGATGATGGGTCGGGCCTTCATTGGTAACGAAAGGTGCAGCCCATTCGTCTTTTAAATTTCTTGGACTCACCCCACCCCCCAACCCACCCCACCCCCACCCCCACCCCCACCCCCACCAACCAACAATGTCTTTAAGTGTTTAGTTTGCATATTGCAACTAGGAGAAAGAAATATTTTACCTATCAACCTGGCAGATATCGCATAGCCTACCCGATTGGTGATTGATTACAGAAAACGGACAAAAGCACAACTTTGAATATATACTTTTGTCCTCACTTTTATATCCAGTCATCAGCCCGGTAGACTTTATAAAATCTATCGGATTTGTATGAAAATTATTGTTCTTTTGGAATACCTTAGCAAGCTAAAGCTCCCATAATATTTTTCCAAGGGTGAGCAACAATTTGGTGGCAAGCATTTTCTTGCAATTGACATATCAAACTCTTGTGAACCTACTCCTTTCAACTGCCCCTGCTCACATCAAGTAGATTCTCATTGGTCCCACTCATTATTCTCATCATAAGCTGCCCACTAAAAGTAAAAGCTGAAAATTAAGTACAAAGACTACCATTCTTTGATCTCCTATGGTCCTCATCATTCATAAAAAGCCTTCAGTTTACTTATACACCTTGCAAATAAACAGTTCACTTGTTACATATAATACAGACTCGTGTGTATTTTTGGTTAGTGACCAGTTTGTAAATATCATCTTATCCAAATAGATTGGTTCACTAAACAATGACAAGAGAATGACCTGTTGAGTTTTTAGATGACCGATTTGAATCTTTCAAATTATCATAAACTATAAAGACGTCTAAAAAGGAAAAAAGATGATATATTTCTGATATGAAGTTACATTCAACATTATGGTGCAAATATAGTTAAGATATGGAATGCTTTCCATTTAGGGGCCAGCTTGTGACTGAGGGATTTTTTATTTTTTGCTAAGGAATAAAATTTGGGACTCAACTACACACAAAATATGAACAACATCCTACTTTTCCCTTTGTCACACCATAAAAGATCTCCTTATGATTGATAAAGTACATCTATGATGTCTTGTGATGTAACTTGATGATCAAACAAATGGATGTCATTTGGATGGTAAGTTATAAAACTGCTGTATATCTTAGAAAAATAAAAATACATTTTACTTTCTACATTTACACTCAATATAGCCCAGCATCTATACATTTCATAACGACAATATTTTACCTGTCTGTCTATTAGCGGATTAGTCAGTGGAGGCCAAGTAAAATAAAAGTCGTGTCTTCTTTAGGATCTCACGTACTAAACCTATCTGACATATGACGACCGGTTTGTTTGGAAAAACATGTGAGATGTAAATTGTAAGAAAAGTTGCCATACCTTAGCAGCAAGGACTTGAACACCTGCATATTTGATATCCCAGCTAAACTCTTTTATAGTCCATCCAGCTCCACCCAAACTATATGCATTTTCAATGACATAATTGAAATATTTCTCGTTCCTTGTTGCTTTGTAGAGCCACAATGCTCCCCATAACAACTCATCCCCATACCCACTGGTTGATGGATAATACCCCTTCACAACTTCCACACTCTTGTCATATTTTCCCCTATACTTGTCTCCAAAATCAAACAACTGCATATACCAATATTACAACATAAAGAATTAGATATTAGTATTCAATTATTGCGGAAAATTCTAAGGAGATTGTTGGGTTTGTGTCTCAATTGTATCGAGAGCGAAAAAAAAAATTTGTCTTAAGTTAAAAGATGGTTGGAAATAAGGTTAGTCTCATGATGGAAATAAAGAGAAGATATGGTTGCTTATTTTTTTACCCTAAATTTAGTACCCTTTTGTGGGAAAATAAGGGAGAATTGTGTGGTGATATTTTTTAAGAGGTTAACCGGTTTTCGGTAAGCAATCAGTCGCGGCTGCATACCCGGAACAATGTAACCCCTTGTTTTAGTTGCGGAGCCAATAAAATACTAATTTAGGTCACAATAAAATAATACAAAATTTAAATAAGATGTGCGCGCGTGTGTGTAGGAACTGCGGTAATATAATACCTGTTGAGCATGATGAAGCAAGAGATGTGAGTAACGAGGATCAGATTCTTGGAACAAAATGGATGCAGCAGCCAAAGCTGCTGCAGTTTCAGCAGCAACCTCCGAGCCTGGATTTTGTGCATCAATCTTGAATGCTCTTCTTGATGTTGTCATGTCCTCTGGCCTTTGCCAACAGTAATGATCACTTGATCCATCTCCAACCTAAAATTATCCCAAAATTAGATGCTTCATTCATGATCTTTACCAAATTTGATTAAAAATTAGCATAAGCCCAATTTCACAACAAACTTGCAGTTGATCTTATTGTTTAATAGAAAAGATATAAGGAAAAAAATGGAGGAAATGCCCTTCACTTTTGGTCGTAAAACATGGACTATATGTCCTTCGAGTTCAATGTTGCTAATATTTGCATTAATTAAAACACTCGTAAAATTCTATTGTTTTATGCAGTTGTTTAATTTCTATACCGATCGAAGTTTAGCTTTGTTGGTTGTTCAAACAGGGGGCAAAGCGCAGGTTTTGAAAAGCGAGCGATATTGCTTGCAATATGGCCAACATTGAGGGCATTTCTTAGGAAATGGAAATAACATGATCATACCTGAACCCAAAGGACCTTAGGGTGAGTATGAGCTTTGACAAAGTAATCAGTTCCCCATTTGATAGCCTCCAATGCATGCACAAACTCACCCAAAGCCCTGATCTCGTCACCATACTCGATAGCAGACCATGACAGCATTGTGATGGTAAAAGCCATCGGCAATCCAAACTTCACATGGTCTCCTGCGTCATAGTAACCTCCGACCAAATCGACCTACAATACGAGATGGTATCAGAACCACTCAGATTTTAAATCCCAGGAGCATTCATTTAAAATGTATTAAATAGAAAGCGGCAGTGGAACAACAAAGGATGAAAAGAATGAGATGGGTCTAACCGTGGAAAAATGACCGCTGTAGGTGAAAGAGCGTTATGATATAAAAATATATCTCTCAAATACTAATCACCGTAGCTTAATAGTTTTGGTGTAGCGCCGGAAACTTTCAAAATTTTCGCATTCGGAAAAAGAAAATGAAGACGGGAAATGAGAAGAAAGAGCTTACTCCTTGCTCAAGGCCGTCGGTGAGCCCGGAATGCCCGCGCCATGTAACTCTCTGATTGTAAGGAAGATGACCTGAACGTTGCGCTTCAAAATACAACAAGCTCTTGCTGACCGCATCTCTATAATCAAAAACTCCTTGAACTGAAACAATAACGAGAGATGTGATGGATAGCAAAAATGGGACTTTTATGACAAGTTCATTTGCCATCGATAAATATGAAGGAAGAAGAGAATGAGAATTTTTCCCTCCTTCTTATGATCACCAACTCTCACACGTTGTCCTTTACCAAATGTTAAGTGAATTTGGAGATTTAATTAGTTTGTTTGGTGGGATTTTGTGAAGGAGGACAGAGAGAAGGATGGGGATGGGAAAAAGGTTGGTAGAGATTTTTGGTAATTATTGTAACTAAAAAGATAATTAAGGTAACAAATTTATTAGCAATGAATGAAATATTGGTAGTATGACATATATTCAGTGTATTACATAGGAATTTTGGGCCTTCCAAATTTGAGTTCATCATAACTTCGGGTTTGCACTAGGTTAAAATTAATGGATTTTGAAATGTTCAAAATGTTTAATTTTGAAACAATTATGACTAATGATGATTCCCATGACTGTGGAAGGTGATTAATGGTTTTTGTTTCCTTGTGGGCAAAAGCTGAATATAATTTTCTGCAGCAAATTATTACTATTTAAACATTGGGTTTTCTCCGATATAATCTTCCGTCACCAATGACATTGTACATCATATGTATATTATGAATTTTGAGCTGTGTGGACTCTCTTATTTGACCGACATGAATCACATTCTTTCACCAACTCAAACATCACTTGCTCATACATCACTTGAAAACTCATAATATTTGGAAAATATATGATTTGCCTTCATATATACATATATATATATATAAAAGCTATATATTTCTCGTATTTCAAATCTAAACTAATTTAAAGCTCGACAACCAATCGATTAGCAGGCTTTTGATGTCATTCCCATTTAGGTCCGATTCGGATCCCCCCGTTGTTTCCCTTTCTTCCCGTTAATGGTTTTGGATTTTTTTTTTGGATTTGGACTTTTATTTGGATTGTATTTTATGATGTTATTTGTTTTAGACTTGGATTTGGATTTTAAAATTGAGTGTTATTGGTTGTGGATTCGAATTTGGATTTCAAAATTTTGTGCTATTGGGTTATTGGACTCGGATTTGGATTGGACTCCAAAAGTCCAAATTTCAAGTCCAACTATATAAAAGCAAAGCTACAAAAATTAGGGGAAAAAAAGTTCAAGAAAAAATGTGGAGAGTATTTTTGTGCTTGGACTTTAAGAGATTCCCATCTTCATAAACTCTTTCAAAACCTGTAAAACATATTTTTTATTTTATTCTTAATCTCATATGATTTTTATTTATATTTTGATTGATTATATTATATTTTTTAACTTCTTCATGAAACTATAGAGATGTTTTTCCTCTTGGTCTCATCTCATTTTTATCTATGTTTTGATTGATTAGAGTACATATGGTTTTTTTTCAATAAAATCCTACAATAATTTTTTTTTCTTGATCTCGTCTTATTTTTATATATGTTTTAATTAATCATATTATATTTCATAACTTATTCGTAAAACCCTATAAAGTGTTTTGGCCTCAAACTTATTTATTAAATTATTTATTACAATTCTTTTTGTAAAAATTTATATTTTTATTTTGTATTATCTTATTATTTTTATTTTATTACTTATAAGATTTTATCTTTTCTCTTTCAATTTTTGAATGTAATATCAAAATAAAAAAATATATTTATTTTTTGCTTTGATAAAAAAGCCATATATTGAGCAAATATTAGAAAAAACTACATTAAATTGGATAGTGTGCAATTTTCACATTTTAAAATTTTTTGTTAGTATTTACTATCGATAATAATGAACTTGTTGTTTGTTATTAATAATTTTTTTATATAATTATTTTATTTGAATATTAAAAATAATATTTAATTAATTTTGATAGACTTTACACATTTATAAGATTAAATAATAAAATTGTTACGTCATAAAAAACCCCGTAGAAATAAAAGTTATAATACAAATTAAATTATGCAAGACCCCAACCAAATAAGTTCATACAAAAAATCTAAATCCAAATCCAACGCATAAGTCCAAGTCCAAATCTAAATCCAATACATAAGTCCGAGTCCAAATCCAAATCTAGTAAGTAAGACCGAGTCCAAAACCACATCCAAATCCAACACATAAGTCCGAGTCCAAATCCAAAAAATTATCTGGCAATGACAATTATCCAACTTGTAAATTAAAATCTAGGTTCAATAACACACTCTTAGAGCTATATCATAGATCAAAACTTTATTGCAAATTTCATAGCATCATGTGGTTGAATGTTAAGACGATAGCAATTCGCAATAAAATAAGGGTTCTAAATTAAAAATTAGTGCGTAGCATACAAGCAAATCCCTGCTTCGAATTTAAACTCAGAAGAAAGGCATTGTTGTTGGATCCAACTGCCGCAATTGGTTGTACTGTCAAAACTGGGATAGTTCTGAGCAAACAAACAAAAACGTGTTTTGGGGAGAGAATTTTTCCTTGAGGGAACCTTCACTCACCTTGAAGAGTTTACCAAACTCCCCATTTGGTGATGTGACACTCTTGTACAATACAAATAGAGCATAAGAATGGTAAAATAGACTGGCCATGCAAAGTAGGCCTGGCAAATGAAGCGAGCTTGGCCGATTCGTGGACTCTCTTCATTAACAGGTAAGTTGAACTCGCATCACTTAGCTGGCGAGGCGAGTTCAACAATGCCCGACCCGACCCTGCTCGCCTCACCGTCTGATCTAGACGAATCGGGAAGCGAGACGAGTCGATTCGTCTGACTATGTTTTCTTTACATAAAAAATCCTTAATAATTAAAATAAATGAAAAATAAATAAAAATTTTCATTAATATAAATCAAATTACAATTAAATAATACATTTTTTTTACATTAGAGACCGAACCCACTCGGGCTGCTTACGCATCCCTCTCAAATACTGAGCTCAATGAAAGGGAATCAGGTCTACTTAGTTCTTTTTCTACTATTACTCGTTCCTACTCATTACTCGTCGTCGCCGGTTGTGGTTTCTCCTTCTGTGTTGGATCCCGATCCTGTAAGCTCTTCTAGTAGATAATCCAAGTCCAAAGTGGTTTGATTTTGTTTTCTAACAGCTGCTGCTTTTTAATCTTGTGAGCAAATTATGCATTCCATAGTGTCGTATGCCAAACTGGATCCTTTTTCGTTTAATATTTTGCCAGCTGTACTAAAAGCACTTTCTAGCGCTACTGTGGACATTAGAATGGTTAGTAAATCACGGGCCATAATAGAAAGCACCGGATACAAATGTCTGTGGCTTTTCCATCAGGCTAAAATATCAATCTCATCTATAGTATAATTTACGTCTAACTCAGTCAGTAAATATATTGTTAATTCATTTAAAATGACGATGATGAGGCCACAGGGCCTCGTGTCCTTTTCAACTGGTGAATAAGTGCAAAGACTGAAGTCGAAGCACGTGAACTAATTGCGGCCGGTACTCTAATACTTCTACCAGCAGAAGATCGTGCAATATATAAATCAAACATTTCATTTAAAATGCGTTTAACGGTATTAATATAAGCATCAATATCTATAGTATGCCCCATACATCTATAGAACCCATTTAAAATAACCTCATAATCTTCTAATTTAATTTTAGGGTCCATTATTGAATACAAATAATAAATAATTGGAATTTCAGAGTAATATTTAGAAATATTAGCTAGTATAACAAGTATAACGGGATGAAGTATCTCATTATTTACAATGACTAGCAAAATATTAAGCTATATTATACAATTCAGAGACAATAATATGAGAAGTGGGATTATAAGTAGCAGAAAATCATTCTGTTGCTATTTTAAAAGTCATAAGAAAATATACGAAAAGTTCTGCAACCGCCAAATGACCATCTGTTAAGTAGTTTTCTACAGGCATTTGCTCATTCCACATGTTACTAATAATTCCGCTAGTTTTTGATACAGTACGAAGTATGTCATATGTACTATTCCACCTAGCAGAAACATCTTTTCTAAGAGACGGCCTTAATCTTGTAGCTTGGCATCTAGCTTTATATTCAAATTTTCTTTTTCCAGAACTTTTAATAAACCTACATACTTCTTAAATTGTTTGAATATTTGAAGAATATACTTGATATGCATCCTGTACAACAAGATTAAGTATATGGAAAGCACATAGAATATGAAAAAAGCGACCATTGCAAATTGGTTTGCACAGCCTAATAAGTTCAGTAACAGCAGAATTATTATTGCTAGCATTATCGAAAGAAATAGAATTTTTTATTTACACATTGATATTCCTCTAAAACAAATCTAATTTCAGAAGATATATTAAAAGTATTATGCGGTAATTGAAACTGTCTAAAAGAAATAATTCTTTTTTGCAAATACCAGTCAGAATCTATCTAATGTGCAGTAAAACAAATCCAAGAAAGTTCCCTTCAATCGGTCCAAACATCAGAAATTAATGAAATACTAGTATCAAAAGAAACAAGAGTAGCAATTAATAGTTGTTTACCTTCGCTGTAGAGCCCAAAACAACGACTTTTAAGCGTACTCCTCGGAACCTTTTTATTTCTCGGTTGTAATGCCCTTTGAACGTACCGCTCAAAAGTTTGGCTTTCTCCGAATCCGAGAACGTGTTCATCTGTCATAACAAATATTGTCATTTCTTCAACATTTAGATCATGATTATATTAAAAAAGACCTTTACCAGAGAAATTAATTTATGATTGTGTGGAGGAGAAACCGGACGTACTTTCTAAGTGTTTTTACATGTTTAAGTAAAGTATCGGTGCAAGTACCTTCCTTATGTTTATACACAGTGGCACAATATTTGCATATTGCGTATTTAACCCCTTCCCTATGTTCAATTGTATAGTGTTCCCAAATATTACTACTACATTCATGTTTTCTAGCTCCTTTAGATTTAGGTGTGGATCTTTCACTACTACAAATAAGGGTTGCCCCTACGGATTTATCCAAAGGCGCAAACCACTGCCCCTACGGATATATCCGTAGGGGCACAAAAATACCCTGTAGATACAAATGCCGTAGGTGCAAGTCGAAGCCTTGAACTTACCCCTACGGACTAAAAAGTGCCCCTACGGTTTTATCTGTAGGTCCAGTTTTCCCTACGGATTAGGCCGTAGGGACAAAAAATTTATTTTATTTACGGTTTTATAAAATAGATTAGGTGTCCCTACGGCCTTATCCGTAGGGCCAAGTATTTGCCCCTACGGATAAGTGCGTAGGTATATATCCGTAGGGGCAAAATATAAGGATACCTGATATTTTGCCCCTACGGATAGCTGTATAGGGGCATTTGTTTGCCCCTACGGATATATCCGTAGGGGCAAGCTTAACCCCTAATACTGAGATCATAGGGGTAAAATATCAGGTATCCTGATATTTTGCCCTTACGGATAAATCTGTAGGTACATAGTTGGGCCCTACGAATTAATCCGTAGGGGCAATTAAGGGCCCTATGGTTAAATCCGTAGGTACATATTATCAGTTTTTTTAAAAAAAGGGCAGTCTATTTTTTTCTCGCCCTGTGCACAATAATATATACATCGATCATATATAAAATTAATCATTACGCAGAACATATATCGCAGTATTCATAATCATATCTCACGCATAATATACACAAAAGAAACCAAAAAGCAGAATATGATATCAATATAAACACGCAAATACCACCAATATCAATATCGTCCAAAATGTAGTACAATATGTATCATATAAATAAATACATGTTTAAAATATAAGAATCAAAAAGCTACCCTAGCTCGGTCCAGCTCCACCTCTGATAAATGCCAGAATCTGGCGCGCCTGCTTCTCGGTCAATAAATCATGCAATACGGAGCGTGCGGGAGTTTGAGCGGGCTGTGGAGCTGGCGATGTGGTTTGCGCAGCCGCCGTCGAGGTAGTGGCTTGCGGAGACGCGGCTGCAGGAGTCTGAGCGGGCGGTGGAGCTATAGGAGCTGTCTGCGGAACCGTAGCCGATGTAGTGGCTTGCGGAGCCGCAGCCGAAGGAGATGCATGTGGAGGCTCGGCCGATATACCCTGTCGCGTCTGGACCTAACGTGTGTAATAAGCGAGTAAGAACTGTGTATTATTCGAATTCGTATCATTATCAAGTTATTTCGAAACCCCATTTGGATATCTAGTTTGGAAAACCGTAATTTATTTTAATTAGATATGTATGTATGATTAATCAAAGCTAAGTCTACAACCAAATAAGCTCAGGCTACGTACTAATATTGGATATGTTGATATCTATAATATGACATGATATTTTACTATTAAGTAGTATACATACCGGCATCTCCTTCAACTCCTGAACGGTGGCCTTCAAGCTCTCCAGTTCCTGCTGGAAACGTCGCTCACTGGAGACGGAGGAAGTAACCGCCGGGGTGGAGTCCAACCTCATATGGGCCCTGCTAGGGCCCAGTCCCCGGCCTCTCTCTCAACCTTCGTGGTGCCCTCCATGTGCGGCTTCCAGGACTGGGGTCAGCAACATCAGATCGCTCTGTCCGGTAAAATCGATCCCCGATGTCTCGGCCTGCTCAACCACCCGCTCCTACACCCACGTTAACCAGTAAAATATAAGTATATCATTTAAATTTGAATCTTCCAAAACTAAAATTTCAAATAGGAGTTGAATAAATATTAACACTTACGCAATACTCCTGGGTAGCGACGTCGGGGTATCGAAGCTCGCCCGTGGCGGGATCTGTCGAGGTGCCGTGGACGGCAAGATATGCGGACAGCACGCTCGGTGTACCACCTTGCGCCAGGGTCTGAGCTGTCTGCAATATTAGAAAATAACTTTTAATATTGGATATATTAGAAAATAACTCTTAATATTGTATTATATCATAAAGGCCGGTCTATTGTAATTTACCGATAACTCCATGGCTCGAGTAATATTCCTTACCTGTATAAGTGGGGCGACCCCTCTTCGCCGACTTCCTATTCTCTATATTTTGAGCGGCCTGTTTCTGCACAACACATTCACATTTAGTTTTCTAATTAAGGAACACAAAAAAATAAATTATATACCAAACAATGAATTACATTTAAAATACATACCTGTTTGCGTTGAGAGTCGAAATATTCGCACAATAGAGGCCATGTCTCTATGTCGACTCTAGGAGGGCCGCTCTCTCTGCCTCGGGGGTCGCCATCCACATGGAGTAGCAGTCGGTCTTCAGCTCATTCCTGTTGTATCGGACCTTGGTCTGCATGTTCTTCATCAGGCCATTGTACAGAGCATGAAAGTCGAGCACCCTCCTAGGGTGATCAGGGTCGGGTACAGGCTGAAAATCGTAATCCAACTGAAAATACAAAAAAAACACTGTTATTAGATTGCAAGTGTTAATAATAAATATATTGGATAAATCAAATGAAAATATATATTAATACCCGAGCCTGATCAAAGAAGAGGGCGAATGAGCGCCGGTGTTGGTCGCCCCACTCAACGTGAAGTGGATAGTTATTCACGAACCGGCTCTCATCCCCCATATACCGGCCGAACTTCTCGGCATGAAGACCGGTATAGCGATAATCAGGGGTAAAAAAAGAGGGGGAATGCTAGCTCCCCCCTAGCTCTGTCAGGCCTCAGCCTATGGGACTGATTCGGGCCTCGAGTCCCCTTCTGGGGATGGGGAGGCCCTGCGTCTGCAAGAAATATCAAGACAATCAATATTAAGACAAAGTTGTATTAAGAAATTAAGGTTAAATGAAAATTGAAGTGTGATATATACCTCCGGTAACTAAAGCACGAGCCTGGGCCCGGGCAGCAGTACGAGCGGGACGATAGTTCCTCCGGTGAGGAACAGCCGGTGTCCCGGATGCGGACGCATCCCCTCCAACTAGAAAATAAACATTGACGCTAAATTTCCATGAAGTTCATATTTATTCTATAGAGGATATGTAAAATGAATAAATATTTTATATTTATTCATACTAACCTACAGACGATGCGGAGTGTACGGAAGTGGCAGGAGTGGCCCCTGCGTCAGATGTGGACGCACCACCTATAATTAGACAATTAAAAATAGATTATATAAGTAATTGCAAAAAGAATGTGTAGATCAATATTATAACATTCTAAATTAATATGCATACACTATAGGATATATAAACATACTCGCAGGTGCAGTGGTGTCACCACCTACAGCTAGACAATAAAAAAAATTACTATCTAAGTAAGAGCAAAAGGAATGTGTGTATATTTATGATATAGCATTCTAAATCAATATACATGCACTATATGATATATAAACATACCTGGAGGAGCGGGAGTGGCCTTTGTCCCTGATGTGGACGCATCACCAACAACTAGACAATCAAACATTGATAATATAAGTAATTTTGACATGAACAGGCATGAATATCTATAATATTACATTCAAAATGGATATGCGTGCAATATACCTGGAGGTGTGGCAAAGTCCACACGGAAGGAGGCATCCGAAGGGGTCTCCGATCTGGGTGCAAGACCGGCCCTCTGAAGCTCCCTACGCAGCTCTCCGGACGGCAGAACCGCTCTGCCTCTGCCTCTGCCGGTGCCGCGGCTGGAGCTCCTGCCGCCCCTCGCTGCTCCCGTCATCCTCATCAAATCTAGATAAACGGTTCGTGGACACATTAGACAATCATTACAAGTATTGACTATATATGTATAGATCGTAAAATGTATGTTAACCGATATTTAACAACCTTCGTATAGTTTTATATCACGACGAACATCGAACATATGTTAACCGATAGACGGGGACTAAGTGGCGCTTTTAGTTTCATATATGAGTATCGATGAGAATATGAAGGTTTCATATTATCATCGAGTATCATATATTGGTTTTAACTTGAACATTTTGAATCACTCTCTAATAATGCGTTTGTTGTGTATTCTTGTTGTATGTGTGTGTTTCGGCTGTCGGGGGTAAAGCTTATAAGTCCACGTTGCTCACCCCGGTTCTTACGGGGAGGCGGAAACGGCGAAAAACGATTTTTGGCGCAAAGGCAACATGGACTAAAGCACAGATCTTTGCTAAACTATGAACTAGCAAACTACTAGAGATGTTATCTACTATGCCATAGAAATTATACCTCACGAAACCGGTCCTTCGGGTCTTCATTCCGCTGTCCCGCTCGTCCATCCAAGCTCCTAGGATCGATCCGGATCTTGGTCACCTCCGCGGCCTCCTTGAGTCGAAGACGATCCACCCGAGAGTTGTACACCGAGCTCCACCTCGAGTCGAGGCAACTAGGGCAACAAGATCGCTAGTCTTGATGTCCTAGGTTGTGTAGAGGAGGTTGATGGAAGTGTTTGTCTATTTGGATTCTTTTTCTCTCAACACATGAGATCAAAAGAATAAATCAAGAGGAGGAAGAAGAAGGAGAACAAGAAACCATGGAGCTCTTTCTTTCTTCTCACTTGCAAGAGAGAGAGTGAGAAAAGAGAAATGAAAAATGATAACTCAAGAAAAATGAACCATGGTTGCAATAATACTAAACATCATCATTACTAATCCTATCATGATAAAGTTGATGGCTACATTGACATGACCATTTTCATAATCCAAAATGAAAAAGAAAACCAAAGAAGAGTGTAGATCTCTCATGAAGGTCAATGTCAACTTTGGTCAACTGGTTAATAAAGTCAAGAGTGGTCAAATGGTCAAAGCAATTAGCCATCATATAATTATCACTAAAAGGATTAGTAAATAATGTCCGCGGCTCATAATGGTTTTGACCGAATGAATTGCCAAAACTCTAATGAGCCTGCCACATAACGGTTTTGGCCGAACCAACTGTCAAAACCCTAATGAGGCACCTCCTCCTTCATCGCTCCTCAAAACTTTGCATACATACCCGCATCCGCATTCCGTAGAATGCGAATGCACAGAAGATAAAACAAATCCATCCGTGCAATACTAGGATCTGGCTTAAACCAAATCCCACTAGTATTGCCTGCCCGAACAGCATACGGACACAAGTGTACGTAAGTGATCGCAACCCTGCCGTAAAACCATACGGCCTCTACACGTTTCGCTCAGTGCAGGGGAACTCTCTATGTGGGACTCTAAAGACTCGACACTACGCCGGCAGTGGGTTTAACCACAGACCGCAAGCGGCACTAACTGTACGTAACGGTCCCCAGGTAGATGTCGATAAGAAGGCCGATAAGGTAAACCCATCCGAACTCCTACTGAGTCTGTATGTGACAATCTCCGTACAGTCTGGTCTGTTCGTCTGATACATCGCATGGCGGGCCTAGGGGGTGGTGAACGCCAGTCCCTTAATAGCGGTACAAGTCGTGTCGGAGTGTAGCCCATAACACCCTGAGATAACACTGGAAACCTACCAGTATATCTCGCTTGCCCTGGCCTGGGACTACTCATGTATTGGCTCTCCTAGACACAGCGCGATGTCAACCCTCAATACCGGGAGACGACGAATCCTGTCTAACCGTCACTGCCTCCAAGTGCTTCGGGACTGCACCCAACTACTACCTGTTTGCACGACTCCTTTGAGCCGTGGTAGGGTAGTAATCTAAGTACAGTGGGAACACACTCGAGGCGAAGTGACAGTGTCAAGTCAGCGGACTAAGCTGTACTCATGTCAACTGGGAACTGATAACTGACGATAGGTATAATACCAACCAACAGTTCCCGACGAGTCCTGTCCAGTGTACTCGTAACCCAACGAGCACCCGCATACTATCTCCAGTACGACGTACTGATGGCTGTGGGACAGACCACCTCCCCTGCTAGGATGAGAAGCACATACGCTAGTCTACTCCGGAGTATCGATGCCCTGTCTCGATAGTCCTACGACTAGGGACCTGTATAAGGATGTGCTTATAGATTACCCAGCCCTCACAAGTGTGACTGCCATCACAACGCTGGTAATCAAACAAAGATCCTAAGGGCTCCACTAATATGTATATAAGCAATATGCTAAAAGAAACACATGCACATATTAAAGTAGAGACAAACCAAGTAGCATACTACCATTTTGAGCAAGATTGTCTATACAACTGTGAATATCCCAAGCTTCCATTAAGTAATATACAAGCTAGTATGATACAGTAATGGCCTCTAGGGCATATACACTAACAATCTCCCACTTGCACTAAGGCTATGAACTGGCGTATCGAAGACCTATCATCTCGATCAGCCGCTCGAACTGAGTCTCGGGTAGGGCCTTCGTGAGTGGATCTGCAGTGTTATTCTCCGAATCTACTCTCTTCACCTCGATCTCCCGGCGATCAACGATCTCCCTGATCAGGTGGTATGCCTCAAAATGTGCCTGGACTTCTGATGGGACCTGGGTTCCTTCGCTAAAGCTATAGCGCCGTTGTTGTCGCAATACAGCGGTATTGGATCAACAATGGTAGGAACCACCTGAAGCTCCGTGAGGAACTTCTTCATCCAGACAGCTTCCTTTGCGGCATCGCAAGCAGCTATGTACTCCGCTTCCATAGTTGAGTCAGCAATGGTTTCCTGCTTGGAACTCTTCCAGCAAACCGCCCCTCCATTGAGGGTAAAGAAATAACCCGACATGGACTTGGAGTCATCCTTGTCACTCTGGAAGCTGGAGTCAGCAAAGGCCTCGATCTGGAGATCTTTTCCGCCATACACCAAGAACATCTCCTTAGTCCTTCTCAGGTACTTGAGAATGTTCTTTACTGCTATCCAGTGTTTCTCCCCTGGGTCTGACTGATACCGGCTTACAACACTCAATGCGTATGCTACATCTGGTCTGGTACATAACATCGCATACATTATAGAGCCTACCGCAGAAGCGTAGGGTATAATAGACATGCGATCCCTTTCCAAATCAGTCTTGGGAGACATCTCCTTGGAGAGGGCGATACCGTGACAAGCCGGTAAATTACCGTGCCTGGAATCTTCCATACTGAATCGTTTCAGTATGGTGTCAATGTACCTGGACTGCGAAAGTCCCAACATCCTCTTAGATCTATCACGATAGATCTGGATCCCCAGAATGTGGTTGGCATCGCCCAGGTCCTTCATGGAGAACCTCTGCGACAAGAATCCTTTGACTGACTGTAGCATAGGAATATCATTTCTTATTAGGAGAATGTCATCCACGTACAAGACGAGGAATACCACAGTTCTCCCTACAATCTTACTGTAAATGCATGGTTCATCTGGGTTTTTGATAAAGTCGAATTCCTTGACAATATCATCAAAGCAGATGTTCCAACTCCGCGATGCCTGCTTCAGTCCATAGATGGACTTGAGCAACTTGCACACTTTACCGCTGCTCCCACTCTGAATGAATCCCTCCGGCTGATCCATATAGACGCACTCTTCTAAATTTCCATTTAGGAAAGCCGTCTTTACGTTCATCTGCCAGATTTCATAATCGTGGAAGGCAGCAATGGCAAGAAGGATCCGGATGGATTTCAGCATAGCCACTGGAGAAAAAGTCTCGTCATAGTCCAAACCAGGTCTTTGACGAAAACCCTTTGCAACAAGTCTAGCTTTATAGGTTTCAACCTGCCCATCTACACCAATCTTCTTTCTGAAGATCCATTTGCATCCTACGGGTTTTACCCCTTCTGGAGCACAGTCCAAAGTCCAAACTTTGTTGGTGTACATGGACTCCATCTCGGTCCGCATTGCATCCAGCCATTTTACCGAGTCACCGCTCTGAATGGCTTGCTGGAAGCTAGTAGGCTCACCATAATCCATAGTGCAATCCTCTCTATCCCCGTCTATGAGAAAACCGTAGTATCTCTCGGGCGGATGAGACTGCCTACTACTCCTGCGGAGCGGCGTAGGAATGTCCTGTTCTCTTGAACCTTCTGGTTCTTCCAAGCTTTCAGTAATAGCTTGTAGTTCTGGAATTTCTTCCAGTTCTACTACGCTCCCACTTGTTTCTTTTTCTAAAAACTGATGTTCCAGAAAGTGGGCATGACGAGAAACAAAAACCTTTTGTTCCTCTGCGTAATAGAAAAAATACCCCCTGGAGTTCTTTAGGTATCCTACAAACTTACACAGTACTGAGCATGCCTCGAGCTTGTCCGCATGCTGCTTTTTAACAAAAGCTGGACATCCCCATATCTTCAGATATTGAAGATGGGGTTTCTTCTCACACCACATCTGATATGGTGTGGTAGGCACAGTCTTGGAGGGAACCTTGTTCAAAAGATATGCAGCTGATTCTAGTGCATAACCCCAGAAGGATCGCGGTAACTCAGCCTTACTCATCATGGATCGAACCATATCCAATAGGGTTCGATTCCATCTTTCTGATACACCGTTGTGTTGTGGTGTGTATGGAGGAGTAAGCTGAGAGAGAATTCCATTCTCTTTTAAGAAGTCCAGAAACTCGGCACTCAAGTATTCACCACGTCGATCAGATCTCAGTGTCTTGATACTTTTGCCTGTTTGTTTTTCAACTTCATTCTTGTATTCCCGAAATTTCTCAAAGGCCTCGGATTTGTGCTTCATCAAGAAGACATGTCCATACCTAGAGAAATCATCTGTGAAAGTAATGAAGTATGAATAACCACTTCGCGCATGTATAGACATTGGACCACACACGTCACTGTGTATGAGTCCCAAGAGCTCGCTTGCTCTTTCTCCGTGTCCAGTGAACGGAGTCTTTGTCATCTTTCCCTTGAGACAAGATTCACAAGTGGCATAAGACTGGTACTCGAACGGATCCAAGTATCCTTCTTTATGTAACTTTGTCAACCGTGTCTCATTAATGTGACCCAGTCTACAATGCCATAAGAAAGCCTGATTTAATTCCGGAGACTTTCTTTTAAGTGTGTTCTGGACACTGAAAACCTGAGCTTGATTCAGTACGTATATTCCGTTTTTTAATGTATCTGACCCAATCAGAACTTGATTTAGGTGGATGTTGACCACATCGCTTACAAAAGTAAAATCATACCCTTCCTTAGAAAGTAAGGATACAGATATGATATTACAAGTCGCACCTGGTACATAAAAACAGTCACGCAGAATCAATATCTGCCCAGTTGTCAGTCCAAGATGATATTCCCCTACAGATTCAGCGTACATGCTCATTCCGTTAGCAACCCTGAGAGTCATATCACCTATCTTGATAACCCTACGGTTTCTCAGAGCCTGTAACGAATTACAGATGTGAGATCCTGATCCGGTATCCAATACCCAGGAAGTAGGGTTAACTGACATACAGTTCTCTATTACAAACACACCCGAAGCCGAAGCCACAACATGCTTCGAATTCTGGCTACTGGCTTTACTAGCCCTGCAATCCTTCTGCCAATGTTCATTCCCGTAACAATAGGAATGTCCCTCTTTTACTATATCCAGTCCCGAAACTTCTGCCCTTTCCTTACCTTTTACTTCCCTGGTTTCTTTCAGGGTAGAAGGTAGAGACTGTAGAATCAAGTCAGCATCTGACCCGTTCTTCAACGTGGTCTTCAGGTCCATGAGCTCAGAATAGCTGGTCTCTGTAAGGACGTTGCCCCCTACAGATGACCCGATAGCCAACCTCGCTGGAAGCAATTCGTTCGAGGTCTCATATCTTGCGATACGAGATTGCTCTCCATATAAATCTTTGTTATGGAGGAAGATAGAAACTAAGTCCATCTTCTCGTGCTGCCCCTGGTATGCACCATCAACTGAGGCTAACACGAGGCATTGGCTTTCGCACAGTCTTTTTCCGATGTCCTACGGATATCAATATCCGCGACAGGGGAAACTGGACCTGAGATGGCAGGGGTTTGATTAATTAAGAGGTGTCCCAGCTTGTCATGGACAATGGACATCTGGACAGACCTTTGCCAGTTATAACAGTCAGATTCAGTCATTTTATTATCTAGATATAACCTATGTCTGGTCACTGGGTCGCTGCAATTAAGAGAGAGAGAAAAAACACTCAGCATGATGCTCTTATAAGTTTAGATTGGTTTTTAATTTATCTAAACAGGATGGCTCCCACTGTCTCTCGAATCCCTCCTCAAACCATAAAGGAAGAATTAGTCAGGATCAATCTCACCGTATAATACTTGCTTAACCGTTCAGCCAGGCCAGTGTCGGTACTTCGAGGGAGGTTTCCAACGCTTTCGCGAAGTTCCTTAATTAAGTAACCTCTTTTCCCTAGGGCATAGCCCCGCCAACACCTTTCTAGACACCTACTTGGTTTATAGCATTGATCGTTAAGTGAGAAAGTTCCTGAGGAGTAGCATATACTCACAGTAGGATCGGGATCCAAATATCATCGCATGACAAAACTGAAGGAATCCTACCAGAATCATCACACTCCAAATGGTATGCAGCGCTAGCAAGTTTCAGTTCTTTGAAACTCCCGATATAGATTTTTACCCCATGCTCTTATGACCTTGACGAAGGCCAACATATCATAAGTCACATGTCAAGTTCTACCCGTCATTGTCCAGGTTAATTTGAACCCACCCGTACATATCCTTGACGAAGGCCAAAATAGTAGTACGACTGTCCCAAACCAACGCATCTATCTATGCTACAGATAAATATTCAGCAGCTACTAATCACTATGCCTTGGCGAAGGTAAAAATACATAGCTTGAATAATACTGAATATTTAACTGAAATGACGGAGGGCTACGAATGGTTTTGGCGAAACCGTGAACGTAGTGAACTTGATATAATCGAAGGAACGAGATAGCTTTTAAAAGGAGTGGTTCAAGCTCCGCGTTTAAAAGCTGGTTTTTGAAAAGAATTGAGTGGTTTTGAAAGTGTTCCAACGACTTTTACTTGGTTTATTTTCTTGCATTAATTTTTATGCGTCCCATCATTTAATCCTACCATTGCACAAAACAACGAAAATATGACGTACGCTTATGCCATCCGCATTCGCCACGGGGTCCCGTCATCACCAGTTAGGTTACTTAACTAACGACAGAGCGGGGGCTGGACTAGCGCGGATGCAAAACATAAGCAACGCCTAAATAGATATCATATATAGATATATAGCAATGATAGCCAATCCAGATCACAGATGAACACTTTGGATATACTAGGAATCCGCGATTCGTTCGAGCCTGCAACGAAAAGCGGATTACATGGTCGCGATGAATAGCCAATACCCCACCCTAGACCCCTACGGGTGCGGAAAACTACCCGCCAAGTACCCAAAGCGAAGCAACCTCCCTCAACCCGTGAGTAGGCCACTCGGCACTTCGAGATACCCGGTAGTTTGTGCACCCCACCTTGGGTCTATCCTAGGAGCAAAAACAGTAAAAAGAAATTATACAATGGCGGCTACAACCTCATCCCGGATGTGCGGCCAAACAAATAATATTACATCAATTTACAAATTTTACAAAGAATGAAAGAACAAGAAACTCTCATCTCAAATCCACCCCGGCTATAAAACGCGACAATCCAACGAGTTCATATCCACAAACCATCAACATTACAGATCACAGATATGTATAACCCCCACTAATCAACGTATAGCGATTAGCAGAGGTTCAATACATATATCACATCACAGATAATATCCATTAGCCAAAGTCTACGGAATATCGATCAAAATACGGATTTGTAACCACCCCAAAAATCAATTTGTTCTCTGGAAAATCTGGGTGGAAAAAAACTATTTTAAAAATCCCAAAACCTCCAACTAAGCACACTGCACCAAACTCGGTCCACGACCGAGTCAACTCGGCCGCGGATCTGCAGCAAGAAGTATGTTCTTGCCGCGGAACCGCGGCGGTTTGACCGGTTTAGTGGATCGGTTTTGGTCCGTGTCTTTAGAAAACCCTGAGCCGATTTTTCATATATGTTAAATTATTTTTTGAGCAGTATAAAAAATCGGCAGAAAGTTAAATTTTCCGGACTTGTTTTGCGAATTTTTTCGGATCGATATTCTAAATACTTTGCTAACTTGCTAGTTTCTAGTTTAGCTAGGCTCTGATACCACTGTAAGTCCACGTTGCTCACCCCGGTTCTTACGGGGAGGCGGAAACGGCGAAAAACGATTTTTGGCGCAAAGGCAACATGGACTAAAGCACGGATCTTTGCTAAACTATGAACTAGCAAACTACTAGAGATGTTATCTACTATGCCATATAAATTATACCTCACGAAACCGGTCCTTCGGGTCTTCATTCCGCTGTCCCGCTCGTCCATCCAAGCTCCTAGGATCGATCCGGATCTTGGTCACCTCCGCGGCCTCCTTGAGTCGAAGACGATCCACCCGAGAGTTGTACACCGAGCTCCACCTCGAGTCGAGGCAACTAGGGCAACAAGATCGCTAGTCTTGATGTCCTAGGTTGTGTAGAGGAGGTTGATGGAAGTGTTTGTCTATTTGGATTCTTTTTCTCTCAACACATGAGATCAAAAGAATAAATCAAGAGGAGGAAGAAGAAGGAGAACAAGCAACCATGGAGCTCTTTCTTTCTTCTCACTTGCAAGAGAAAGAGTGAGAAAAGAGAAATGAAAAATGATAACTCAAGAAAAATGAACCATGGTTGCAATAATACTAAACATCATCATTACTAATCCTATCATGATAAAGTTGATGGCTACATTGACATGACCATTTTCATAATCCAAAATGAAAAAGAAAACCAAAGAAGAGTGTAGACCTCTCATAAAGGTCAACGTCAATTTTGGTCAACTGATCAACAAAGTCAAGAGTGGTCAAGGTGGTCAAATGGTCAAAGCAATTAGCCATCATATAATTATCACTAAAAGGATTAGTAAATAATGTCCGCGGCTCATAATGGTTTTGACCGAACGAATTGCGAAAACCCTAATGAGCCTGCCACATAATGGTTTTGGCCGAACCAACTGTCAAAACCCTAATGAGGCACCTCCTCCTTCATCGCTCCTCAAAACTGTGCATACACACCCGCATCCGCATTCCATAGAATGCGAATGCACAGAAGACAAAACAAATCCATCCGTGCAATACTAGGATTTGGCTTAAACCAAAGCCCACTAGTATTGCCTGCCCGAACAGCATACGCACACAAGTGTACGTAAGTGATCGTAGCCCTGCCGTAAAACCATACGGCCTCTACACGTTTCGCTCAGTGCAGGGAAACTCTCTGTGTGGGACTCTAAAGACTCGACACTACGCTGGCAATGGGTTTAACCACAGACCGCAAGCGGTACTAGCTGTACATAACGGTCCCCAGGTAGATGTCGATAAGAAAGCCGATGAGGTAAACCCATCCGAACTCCTACTGAGTCTGTATGTGACAATCTCCGTACAGTCCGGTCTGTTCGTCTGATACATCGCATGGCGGGCCTAAGGGGTGGTGAACGTCAGTCCCCTAATAGCGGTACAAGTCGTGTCGGAGTGTAGCCTATAACACCCTGAGATAACACTGGAAACCTACCAGTATATCTCGCTTGCCCTGGCCAGGGACTACTCGTGTAATGGCTCTCCTAGACACAGCGCGATGTCAACACCTAATACCGGGAAAGACGAATCCTGTCTAACCGTCACTGCCTCCAAGTGCTTCGGGACTGCACCCAACTGCTACCTGTTTGCACGACTCCTTTGAGCCGTGGTAGGGTAGTAATCTAAGTATAGTGGGAACACACTCGAGGCGAAGTGACAGTGTCAAGTCAGCGGACTAAGCTGTACTCATGTCACCTGGGAACTGATAACTGACGATAGGTATAATACCAACCAACAGTTCCCGATGAGTCCTGTCCAGTGTACTTGTAACCCAACGAGCACCCGCATACTATCTCCAGTACGACGTACTGATGGCTGTGGGACAGACCACCTCACTTGCTGGGATGAGAAGCGCATACGCTAGTCTACTCCGGAGTATCGATACCCTGTCTCGATAGTCCTACGACTAGGGACCTGTATAAGGATGTGCTTATAGATTACCCAGCCCCCACAAGTGTGACTGCCATCACAACGCTGGTAATCAAGCAAAGATCCTAAGGGCTCCACTAATATGTATATAAGCGATATGCTAAAAGAAACACATGCACATATTAAAGTAGAGACAAACCAAGTAGCATACTACCATTTTGAGCAAGATTGTCTATATAACTGTGAATATCCCAAGCTTTCATTGAGTAATATACAAGCTAGTATGATACAGTAATGGCCTCTAGGGCATATACATTAACAAGGCTTCTATCCCATTAAGAATGTATAGAGCGAACACCCATTCGCTTGTGCTTTCAACCGTTTCGAGTAAATTTCGGCAGCACCTCCCCGCTGTTCTCCGAGTACACTGTAATAGAATAGATAATCATTTCAAAGCTGTGAAACAACGTTGAAATGGACATCTAATCTATCTTTGTACACGGAGAACCAGTGGAAAGGTACCGACGAAATATCTCGAAACGGATGAAAACACAAGTGAATGAAGGTGTTTGCTTTATACATTCCTAACTTGTCCACACGGGACAAATCTATCGGTTATCATACGATTGAATCTTCTCGTCACATAGACTATACGACGGTTATTAGTATCGAGCTATACTGTCCGATATTTAACAACCTTCGTATAGTTCTATGTCACGACGAACATCGAATGTATGTTAACCTGTAAGTGCACGGCGGTGCCCCGGCCGTCAATCCGACGCCGGAATGTGGAAACGAAACTTTTACGAAACTTGTAAACCGGCACCACCGCGCACTAAAATCCCGGATCGGGCCATTAACCTAACTCTAGCAAATACGAGAAAGGGGTAGAGAGCTATACCGAGCGATCCGTGTCCTTCGGTCTTCGGCCTCCACTCCGATCTTCTCACGGAATCTCCGGTCTTCATCTCCTTGTCAGAACGGGCACCACATCGCCTGGTTCTTTTACGGGCTCCCACCTCTGGACCGAGGAAACTCGGGCATAAAGTTGGCGAGCCGACGTGCCCAAGGGTGCTGTAGATGAAGTGTAGAAGGCTTTGTCTCATTGGGGTTGAAGTTGCCATGTTTTGATGGAGGTGAAGAATGAACTATGGAGAGAGGTGAGGAAATTTGCAATGAGCCAAAATGATATGAATAATTTCCTCACACCAAAAATGAAAACCCCCCTCCTCTCAAAAGTGGCCGGCCAAGTATATTGGCAATTGGGAATCAAGGGGGTGAGCACAAGGAAAAGGGTGAGCATAAGAAAAAGATGAGATGATAATGAGGAATTTTAGTCACACCATTTCCTAATCAACTCACATCACAATTAATGCAAACCATCATGGAAATAAAAAGCAAAGATGCTATATCTATCATAATCACTCATTTACAAATAACACCCTCCAAATAACTAATTTGCACACTTGCAAATAACCCCCTCCATCGGAAAAATCCGGCCGTGAAGGAACAAAGGAAAACTGGCCGAAACGGAATGCAAACTGGCAACTTCAGAAAACTGATCCCGTAATAAATTACAGGAAAATCCCGCGACTGTATATACATACCCGCATTTGTATTCCGACCGAATACAAATGCAAAGAGACAAAATCTACACTGTACAATACTAGGATCCGGCTTAAACCAAAGCCCGCTAGTATTATCCGTCCGATCATGATCCGTGCAATACCGCACGTATATGATCGAACCCTGCCATATCTCCATACGGCCTCTACAGCGTTTCGCCCGAAACTTGAGAAACGGTCTGTGGGGGACTCTAAAGACTCGTCAATATTTTGGTTGTGGATTTAACCTCTAGCACGTCAGAGGTATTAGCCATACGTAACGGGCTACCAGGTATTGACCAAAAGGGACGTCGATGAGCGAACTCATCCTGACACCCTACTGAGCCTGTCAGTGACAATATCCGTACAGTCCGGTCCGTTCGTCTATGAGCATCGCATGGCGGGCCTAGGGGGTTGGTAAAAGTCAGACCCCCAATAGCGGTACAAGTCGTGTCGGAGTGTAGTCCAGAACACCCTGAGATATTACTGGAATACCTACCAGTAAATCTCCTGCCTTGGCCAAGGACTTCGTGTAATGGCTCTCCTAGACACAGCGCGACCTCACCCCCAATACCGGGAGAGACGAACCCCTGAAGATCAGCTCACTGCCTCCATGTGGCTCGGGACTGTACCCAACTAAAACCTGTTTGCACGTCTCCTTTGAGCGTGGTAGGGTAGTAATCAAAGTACAGTGGGAACTCACACGAGACAAATGACGATCTCAGATCGATGAACTAACCTGTACTCATGTCACCAGGGAACTGCTATCTGACATCTGGTATAAGACTAACTAGCAGGTTCCCGGCGAGTCCTGTCCGGTGTACTCATAACCCAATGAGCACCTGTATACATCTTAGGTGAACCAACTGACACCAGTGGCTTGTGAGACTGGCCACCGCCCCTCGTCGGGGTCCGACTGTGTACACTAGTCTACTCTGGAGTATCGATGCCCTGTCTCGAAACTCCCTCGACTAGGGACCTTTTAAGGATGTGCTTATAGACCCCAGCTCCCACGTATATGATCGCCCTCATACTGCTGGCAGTCAAGCAAGAATCCTAAGGGCTTTATCAACGTGCAATAGTGACTTGTAAGGTCACCTAAAGCAGTACACGATGATAAAGATAAACCAGATAGCATACTATCATCTCGAGTAAGACCGTCCTACCGGCATAGGTCCTCTCTCAATCATTGCAATCACGTGCCTGTGATCCAATAATTGACTCTGAGGGCACTATACCCAACAATCTCCCACTTGCACTCAAGGCTAATTATTGTGATGTCGTATACTTACAGCCCGTGTGATACCGAACACCCAACTCCTCTACTAATCAGTCTCACAAACCTGTTTGCGAAACTAATGCGTTCGAGGAATAGCCTCAGTGAGTGGATCGGCTCAGATGTTTCTTTCTATATCTCTCTTTATCTCATGTTCGCGGAGAAAGCTATCTCCCGAAATGAGCAATACCTGTCTTAGAGTATGTCTGGATATCTGATGTGACCTAGTTCATAAATGAACTCTAAATCCAAACTTCTCAAACTGTATCGTCAACTGAACTTAATCAGTATCCTGCGCCATGCCTCCCTCAGTATCCACCTGGACCACCTGTCCAAAATACTGCCCCTCGTTAGAGGGAAAACTATAACTCTGACAGTCACTCTGTCATCCAGGTCACCTTGGAAGCCTGGAATGATAACCGTTTCCCGAATGAGGCTGTCGTTATCATATCCCTAGAACATCCACTTATGTTCTAAAACTGCTTTCGAACGTTTCTCCAGGATTGGATCAATATCACCTTATTGCATCTAGTGCAAAAACAACATCTATATCCTATGTGGAGAAACCACTGTGTGACAACCAAAGTATAACTGATCGTAGTATAGGAATTTTACTTCCTACTCTGTGTATGTCATCCAAATACCAGGACATCACACCCTACTACCTTCTGTTAGTTATATGTATGCCCTAGAGACTATTACTGTACATAGGATGTATATTGTAGTGGATGCTGGGACATATATAGGGAGGACTTTCTTGCTCGACATGATAGTATGCTATCTGGTTACACTTTACCTTAACGTGTATACTGGTTGTCTCTCTGTTACATGTTGGTAAAGCCCTTAGGATGTGTACTTGACTACCTGGACTGTGATGTGGATCATACTAGTGGGGACATGGTAGTCTATAAGTACATCCTTCAAAGTCCCTAGTCGTGGGTGTATCAAGACGGGGCATCGATATACCAGAGTAGACTAGCGTATACCTTCTCGACCCATACAGATGGGCGATGGATGATCCCATATCCATTGGTGTTTGACATCAGAGATGATATACGGGTGCTCAGTAGAGACTGGGTACACTGGACGGACTCGCCGAGAACTCCCAGATGGTATTATACCTCACGTCAGATGGCAGTTCTCTGGTGACACTGGTACAGAGTAGTCTGTTGACCCGAGATCGTCATAGAGTCTTGTGTGGTTCCCACTGTGCTTTGATTTCCATCTTACCACGTCCAAGAGGGCGTGCAAAACGGTGGTTTTTGGGTACAGTCCCGAGTCACATGGAGGCAATGAGCGATAGGAGGGGATTCGTCTCTCCCGGTCTAGGGGGTTGATGTTGCGCTGTGTTCGATTGGCTATAACAGGAAATCCCTGGCCAGGGTTGCTGAGATTTACTGGTAAGTGTTACCAGTAGTTTCTCGAATTGTTATAGACCTCATATCGACACGACTTATCGAGCTATTGGGGTCTGACGTTTACCACCCCTAGGCGAGATATGCGACATATCAGACGATCAGACCGGACTGTACGGTAGTGTTACTGGTTGGATTCACTGGAGTGTGAGCGGGCTTGCTCGTCGATCTTCAGATCGCTCAATACCCGGATGGCCGTTACGTTTAGCAGACCGCTTGCGGCTTGTGGGTGTTTGATATGATCATCACCTGCTGCCGGCGTATTGACGTGTCTTTAGAGTCCTACACAGAGGTTTCCTGGCTCAAGCGAAACGAAATAGGAGCGCATATGAGATATGTGCGGGACCGAGAATAATGCGTGTATGTGATACCGTATTCCATTCTTGCGATGAATGTATCGATTGGTTATATTCGATATAACCTAGATATCGAATCAAGGATTGATTCGATAAGCCGATACATTGGATACTAGTCGGTTATGTGCGACATGACCGGATCATTGAATCAAGTGTTGATTTAATGATTTAATGTATAATTATGTATTTGATATATTACTTTGCATTAACTAGTATTGGTTCACTTTATATGGATTTTCTCACTTGGGTTGTACAAGTTGTATATGTGATATACTTTTTGTGCAAATGATTGTATCATGTTTGATGATACATGTTAACTTGGTTAAGTGTAAAGATTAAACCATGGTTATGTTAATGATTAGGGTTTTGATTATCTTATTTATTTATTTATTTGTTTTGGAAAAGATAAAGAAAGAATGGTGGCTTTGTTTGTTTGTTTGTTTGAAGATTCATGAACCTTTGACTTAGTCACCATTCTTGTCTTCATTCTTAACCCTAACCATTTAAGCAAACCATGGTCTATTCTCTACACTTAACTAGGGTTAGGTTATGATAAGTATTCATATCATTTATCCTTTTTTTTTAATATGAAACTTATCATAATATTCATCTTCTTCTTCTTCATCTTCTTCACTTGAAGAAGCTTGCTTCATCAATGGTGATTGATGAAAACAAGTGAGAAATCCAATTCTAAAGTCTACCCACTTCCTATTTCTTCATCCTCTACCTCTTGCCAAGTAGTAGAGTGTGTTTTCTTCACAAGTTTCATCACTTGGTGAAGTTGGAGCTTGATCTAGCGATGCCTCGACGTAGATCATCTTCGGCACGAAGCCGACGACCTTGCCCGCTCTTTCTCCGATGAAGCCGACGCTAGAGCCCGGATTTTGATTTGGACAGCGGAGATGACTTCATCACGGAGCCGTAGAGGTGGAGGACCGGATCTACAAAGGTTGTATTTCCGTATTCTTGTAGTTAAGTGTTAACTAGTTTCTTTTTCGCCTAGACATCTAGCCAACGATCCGTATTAGGGTTACTCGGCACCGTTAAAATTTGAAATTGGCATGGTTGATGTCTTGTGAGACCTCATTAGGGTGCCTAGGAACCCTACAGTGGTATCAGAGCCAAGCTAGAGCCTTAGGCGAAGTCTAGACGCAATTTGAAGTCCGATCGAACCAAAACCCGAACCCGGATCATGCTCTCTGTACATTTTTGAAAACAGTGAGTTTTTCTATATTAAAAATATGCAGAAAAACATGCAGGAATATCTAAGAGTTACTGTGAAGTCGTATGCCCTAATTCCTTCATTGAGTCGCGGTTTCGCGGCACGAGCTTGGCTCGTGCGGCGGTTCCGCGGCCGTACTGCCTTATTATACATTGAAATTTAAACAGTAATTCTTGGTTTGATGTGTTGGTTTTTCTGGGAATATTTAATATTTATTCAAGAGTTGAATTTTCTGGGTTGTTTTGGGGATTCGGTGTTTCGATCGGGGTATCAAATTTTGTCTATGTGGCTTTCCGGATAAATATTAGAATATGTTAAAAAGTTCGACCGGATATAAATACCCAATTTTTCCCCTGTCAGGAAGTTTCCAAGTGTTGGATTTTTCCGTAGTTTAACGACGTTCTAAGTAGTGCAAGTAACGCGATGGACCCTCTAGAAGACAACAAACCTTAACTCGATTATATGACCGTCTTGAACTGCCCTTTGAACCTTCGGGTTTGGGGCAGTACGGCGTGCCACATGTGAGGCGTTGGCTTGACCCTTCTACGGCTGGACCGTTGGTACTGAGGCACGAACTGAATGTTGTTAGACTTATTTCATGTGTTGATCTATATCGGGAAAACTTGGGTGTTCGATTGTTCGATCGGAAAGTTTAACATTTTCTAATTATCTGGAATGGGATACAACAATTGGAATTCACAAAAGTTATGAGATAACTGAATGAATGTTGTAAATCTAGCAATTTAGTCTCACTTGATCGGTTGCCATGGAATTTTGATGTGATCAAAAGTCTGTCGCAATCACGTAGCGTACGCGGATACTCGCCGGGTAAACTTAATAGACAGCCTCACTCCATAGCCCCGACCAAATGACTGTAGGAGAACCCCGTCGCCGAAAGCATCCGTTCGGGTGCTCGCGGTAGCGGTGTTCCGCCTTGGTGCACTTCGTCGACGGCGTCGGGGGTGCGGCCGCCTACTGAAGTTTGCGACGAGCATTCGATCAGGATGTCGGGAATCTTGTTGAATTGCCCGACTTGGTATTGAAAAGTGTTTTCGATTTTGAGACTAAAATGCGGGGTTTATAATTGTTAGGCATGCGATGTCTAAGTAATTCATTTGGTCAGGCATGCGATGTCTGAGGTGGTTGCGGATTCCAACTGTTGTAGTTTTACACTTTCTTTTCTGTGACCGTAAGTGTAATATGTGATATCGCCGGTTTCGTTGCTATATGTCAACGACAATTGGGATGCGCATATTTACTTACGTTGATGACATGTGATGTTATGTGTTGCTGGATATGTTATATTGGATCGTCGTGTTTGAATAGCCGGGGTTTTTTATGTGAGATGAGTGTTTTTCATTTTCATTCATGTAAAAACTTGTATGTAATATTCTTTTATTGGGGCGCTTCCAGGTTGCGGAAGTTGTCACCGTTGATGTATATTATTTACTTTTCCGCACTAGGATAGACCCAAGGAGGGGAGCACAAGTAACCGGGTTCTGGAGTCCAGTGGAAGACCAACTCGAGGAGTCGAGTCCGGGTCTCCTAACTCTAGAATTGGTAGGGTTGGTTGCCGCTCTCGTAGGGGTCTAGGGGTGTGGGTTTGGCTATTCATCGCGACCGTGGAATCCGTGTTTTATACTGGCTCGTATTGAAAATACGGACATCCTAGTATATCCAATATTTCATATGTTTCTTCTGCTGCGATATCTGTGATGTGATCATGTGATGTTCTGTGATAGATACAGTATATAGTATATATGATATATTATATAGACGTTACTTATGTTTTACACCCGCACTAGCCCTGCCCTGCTCTGCCGTTAGTTACCTAACCTAACGGTGCACGAGGGGACATCGAGGCGAATGCGGATGGCATAAGTGTACGTCGTATTTATCTGTGATGTTTAGGTATATAAATGATGGGACTTCATTAATGTGATTAATGAAAAGAAAAGAAACCTAAGATGTTGCAGAATCGAATTTCAAAATAAAACAGGTAGCTACAGTTCTTGCTTTGCACAGCGGTATATGTGATATATCCTGCACCTTATTCGATGAGGAAAGGACCGAGATCCCTTCACCGGGAGTGACTCCTTTAGCAATAACTGGCAGATGCTACACACTCGGTTTGTCTTTTGATTGCTTTTAAGAGTTTTTGCTTTGCACAGTGATATATATGATATATCCCGCACCTCATTCGACGAGGAAAGGACCGACGATCCCTTCACCGGGAGTGACTCCTTTAGCAAAACTAGAAAAACCTCAAAAACACTCCATTTCAAAATTCATTCGATTCTACAACGATATCAAGTTCATTACGCAATAGGTTTTCAGAAAAACCTTTCGTAGCCCTCCGTCATTTCAGATATGTACTGGTTAGTATTCGTGCTACGTTTGTTGACCTCTGTCAAGGCGTAGTGTGCGGTAGCTGATTAGTGCTTATCTGTATAAGCATATGATGTGATTGATTTAGGGTAGTCGTGCGACCTTGTTGACCTCTGTCAAGGGTCGTGCGGGTGGGTTTACTTCAATCAGGAAATGACGGGTTGAACTTGACTAGCAGCCTATGGTTTGTTGACCTCTGTCAAGGTCATAGGATGCTAGGGGCAAAATATTATCGGGAATTTCAAGTGTTGAAATTTGCAATGAGATTGCATACCTTCTATGAGATAGTTGGATCCCGATACCCGCTGCGAGTAAGAGTTACTCCTGGGAGAGTTTTACACGTTACAATTAGCCGATCAAGTAGGTGTCTAGAAAGGTGTCAACGAGGTTACGCCTCTGAGAAAACGAAGTTTACATTAATTAGGTTCGTGCGAAAGCACGGGGGACCTCCCTCAAAGTACCGACACTGGCCTGGCTGAAAGATTGGCGAACTTGTAGTGTGTAATTAATCCCGGCTAGTCTTTCCTTTTAGGGTTTGAAGGAAGATTTGATAAAAAGCAGTGGGAGCCATCCTGATTAGATAAAATAATAACCAATCTATTCTTGCTAGAGCGCACGCTGAGTGTTTTCTTCTCTCTCTCTCCAGATAGCGACCATATCACGCCTTAATCAAGATAATAATACGGAATATTGACCAAACCCGCTTGTTATACTGAGCTGGGGAACGTTGGTCCCGCTCCAACTTATAATTGTTATAAGACAGAGCAGGAAATTGGGGAATACCAGATTTCCCGTGCCGCCCAAACGAAGAGAGTGCATGCTGATGCATCATCTTCGGGTGTGTTCATTATACAGAACTGTTTCTCAGTATCCTCTGCGTCCTGGGTATTTGATACCAAATTAGGATCCCAGATATGTAATCTGTTACATAGGGCTACAGAAAGGTAGAGAACTGAGAACGGGTGATAAGTTTCATGAGGCAGAAAAAGGGGCAAGTGTTGCAGCCAAGTCTGTTGGTCACTGTCACCCTGTATTACCAATACATTGATTCTGAACGAATGTTATTAGATACCGAACCTGATATACAAAATCATATCAGTCTCTTTATTAGTAAAGAAATGATAAAATTCTGTATTGTTGGATAATGTTTTGAACATTTCCTATATCAAAAGTTGATCGGTTCAGGCACGTTATCTAAAAGCATTAATGTTCTAAATCAAACTACAGTTCTTAAGTATACAGAACACACACAAGAGGAAGAGTTCAGAAATGAACGGATCCTTCTTGAGGTATTGTAGACTAGGTCATATCAATGCGACCCGACTAGCTAAGTTGCACATAGATGCATATTTAAATCTGTTTGAATTTACATCTTGTGAAACTTGCCAGTCATGTCACAAAGATAAGATGACCATAGCTCCGTTTACTGGAAACAGAGAAAGAGTTAGTGAACTCTTGGGATGATACATGTTGATGTATGTAGGTCCCCTGTCTATACATGTCAAGACCGGTTCTTTGTACTTTATTACATTCTCTGATAATCTCTCAAGATTCAGACCTATGTTCCTGTTGAACCACAAGTCCGAACCTTTTGAGATATTCACAGAATATAAGTTAGAAGTAGAGAACCAATAGGGGTATAAGTATTATGTCCTTTGATGTGATCAAGGAGGAGAATACATGAGCACGGAAATCCTGGATTATTCTAAAGGAGAATGAGATTCTCTCTCAGCATTACTCCTCCGTATACACCATAGCACGATGGTATATCGGGGCGGAGCAATAGCACCCTATGTGATATGGTGTGCTCTATGATGAGTACTACTGAGTTTCCTATTTCCTTTTGGGAGTTATGCGCTTGAGAAGCTGCATACCTATTGAATAGGGTTCCAATCAAATCAGATGCCTACCGCTTCATATGTGATATGGAAAGGGAAGAGCCCATATCTTAAGTTGGTTAAGATTTGGGGTTGTCCGGGCTATGTCTAAAAACATAATCCGGATGAGCTCGAGGCAAGATCTGTTATGTAGAACTGGAATGGTTCCAGCTATACAAACTGCAGATGATGATTTGATAGAACCAAAAGATTCAATAGTAACCGACGAACCTCAGCCTCTCCGCCGATCTAGTAGGGTTCCTCACCCACCTGAGAGATACTTCGGTTCCTCAATGACAGTGGGAGCGAGGATTGCATCATGATATGATGACCCAACTAGTTTCGAGCTGGCCATCAAGAGTGGGACTCTGTAAGAATGGCTGGATGCTTAGTGATCTGAGATGGAATGCTTATACACCAACAAAGTATGGACTTTGGTTGCAATATCTGAAGGGTTAAATCCCCATCAGAAGCAAGTATATCTTGAGAAGATTACTTGGTGTACATGGAAAGGTTGAGACTTTCAAAGCTAGACTTGTTAAAGGTTTACATCATTGACCAGGTGTGGATCATGATGAAACTTTTTCTAAGGATCTATGCTTAAGTCCATCCAGATCCTACTTGCCACGGCTACATACCATGACTACGATATCTGGTGGTTGGGTGTCATGACTGCTTTTCTAAATGATGATTTGGAAGAGGGCGTCTATAAGTACACAGCCAGAGGGCTTCGTAGACAGTGGGAGCAGCGGAAACGTGTGCAAAATGTTTTATATGATGAAGCAGGCATCGCGGAGTTGGAACATCTGTTTTGATGAGATAGTCAAAGAGTTTGACATCATCAAAATGGTAGATGAACCTTGTATAAACAAAAAGGTAGTAGGGAGTATAGTGTACATCCTCGTAGAGTACGTGGATGACATACTCTTGAAAGGGAAGGAGTTTCCTATGCTACGCTCGATCAATCTCCGCTTATCACAATGATTCTCCACAAAGGATCAAAGTGATACCTACTTAATCCTGGGTTTTGGATCTATGAGATAGATCTAATTGGATGTTAGGATTCTCACTAGTTGTAGTGAGATGGTATCAATCGATCCTGGGGAGAATCACTGGAAGGGTTCCAGGGTGATAAAGACGACTGAATGTCAGTCGCAGGCATTGTCTTTACCCTTGGTAAAGGGACGGTATGTTGGAAGAGTTCCAAGCTAGATACCGTGGCATACTAGACGATTAAGGCTGGATACATCGCTACTTAAGATGCTACCAAAGAGGCAGTCTGGATATATATTGGTTCATGAGATGAACTACGTTCCTACCATTGTGAGACAATGGAGTTGTAGCTTATGCCAAGGAACGACGGTCCCATCAGTGATCCAGACATATTCTAAGGCAGTGTCACCTGATCATGGAGATGGTTGATCTCCAGGGGATCGAGGTTTGGAGAGTAGACTCAGAGGACAACACAGCGGATCCACTCACAAAGGCCTGTTCCCAGAGAGAGATTTTTATGGGATGGTTGAGTATGAGATACTACAACCACTGCTATCAGATGGCCCTAGTGCAAGTGGGAGATTGTTAGTTATATGTATGCCCTAGAGGCCATTACTGTACATAGGATGTATATTGTAGTGGATGCTGGGACATATATAGGGAGGACTTTCTTGCTCGACATGATAGTATGCTATCTGGTTACACTTTACCTTAACGTGTATACTGATTGTCTCTCTTTCGACAAATTTATTGAATATAAACAAGAAGTAGAAAAACAAACCGGCTTGAGTATCAAGATGCTTCGATCAGATCGAGGTGGTGAGTATCTCAGTAAAGAATTTGCAAACTTCCTAAAAGAGAATGGGATTCTCTCTCTGCTCACTCCTCCATACACACCACAGCACAACGGTGTGTCTGAACGACGGAATCGGACCCTATTAGATATGGTCCGTTCCATGATGTGTGATGCTGAGTTACCCGTCTCATTTTAGGGGCATGCATTGGAGACTGCAGCGTTTCTACTGAACAAGGTTCCAACCAAAACCGTATCTACCACGCCATATGAGATATGGCATGGGAAGAGACCATCTCTTAAGAGAATTAAGATTTGGGGTTGCCCGGCCTATGTTAAAAAGAAAAATCCGGACAAACTCGAGACACGGTCAGTCATGTGTAACTTTGTGGGATATCCAAGTAACTCTTATGGATATCTATTCTACCAAAAGGAGGAACAAAACGTGTTTGTTTCTCAGCATGCCACATTCTTGGAAAAAGAGTTTTTCACAGATAAAGATGATGGCAAGGTAGTGGATGTAGAAGAGGTTCTAGAGACACAAATTACAAATGACAACTTGGTTGAACCGGCTGTTGCAATAGAAACTGAGGAACCTCGGCCACTCCGTAGGTCTGGTAGGACTTCTCGCCCACCGGAGAGGTACTGCGGTTTCCTCATTGATGGTGACGGTGAAGACTGCATCATGGATGATGATGACCCTACCAGTTTTCAGCAAGCTATCACGAGTGGAGACTCTGTAAAGTGGCTGGATGCCATGGGATCCGAAATGGAGTCTATGTACACCAACAAAGTATGGACTTTGGACGTTGTACCCCCTGGGGTAAAACCTGTGGGGTGCAAATGGATCTTTAAAGGAAAGATTGGTGTAGATGGACAGGTGGAGACCTATAAGGCAAGACTTGTGGCGAAGGGTTTTTGTCAAAGACCAGGTTTGGACTATGACGAGACTTTTTCTCCCGTAGCCATGCTTAAATCCATTCGGATCCTACTTGCTATTGCTGCTCACTACTGTTGGAGATAGTGCCCTCAGAGTCAATTATTAGGTCACAGGTACGTGATTGCAATGATTGATGGAGGACATATCCCGGTAGGACAGTCTTACTCGAGATGATAGTATGCTATCTGGTTTACCTTTATCATCGTGTACTGCTTTAGGTGACCTGACACGTCGCTATTACACGTTGATAGAGCCCCTAGGATTCTTGCTTGACCACCAGCAGTATGAGGGCGATCATATAAGTGGGAGCTGGGGTCTATAAGCTTATCCTTAAAAGGTCCCTAGTCGTAGGAGTTTCGAGACTGGGCATCGATACTCCATTAGTAGACTAGTGTATACAGTCGAGACCCGACGAGGGGCGGTGGCCGGTCTCACAAGCCACTGGTGTCAGTTGGATCACCTAAGATGTATACAGGTGCTCATTGGGTTATGAGTACACCGGACAGGACTCGCCGGGAACATGCTAGTTGGTAATATACCAGACGTCAGATGGCAGTTCCCTGGTGACATGTGTGCAGGTTAGTTCATCGACCTGGGGATCGTCATTTGTCTCGTGTGAGTTCCCACTGTACTTTGATTACTACCCTACCACGGCTCAAAGGAGTCGTGCAAACAGGTTTTAGTTGGGTACAGTCCCGAGCCACATGGAGACAGTGAGCGTATCTTCAGGGGTTCGTCTCTCCCGGTATTGGGGGTGAGGTCCTGCTGTGTCTAGGAGAGCCATTACACAAAGTCCTTGGCCAAGGCAAGGAGATTTACTGGTAGGTATTCCAGTAGTATCTCAGGGTGTTCTGGGCTACACTCCGACACGACTTGTACCGCTTTTGGGGGTCTGACTTTTACCAACCCCCTAGGCCCGCCATGCGATACTCATAGACGAACGGACCGGACTGCACGGATATTGTCACTGACAGGCTCAGTAGGGTTGTCAGGCTGAGTTCACTCACAGACGTCCCTTTTAGTCAATACTTGGTAGCCCGTTACGTATTGGCTTATACCTCTGACGTGCTAGTGGTTAAATCCACAACCAAGGTGTTGATGAGTCTTTAGAGTCCCCCACATTCAGTTACTCAGCTTTCGGGCGAAAGGTTGTAGAGGCCGTATGGAGATATGGCAAGGTCCGACCAAATACGTGCGGTATTGCACGGATCGAGATCGGACAGTTTGTACTATAGGCCGTATGGATATATGGCAGGGTTCGATCAGATACGTGCGGTATTGCACGGATCAGGATCGAACGGATATTGCTTGTCGGTTTTGGTATAAGCCGAATCCTAGTATAGTACAGTGGAGAGTTTGTCTCATTGCATTTGTATTTCGGTCGGAATACAAATGCGGGTGTGTATGCACAGTATCGGGGTTTTCCTGTAATTTATTACGGGACCAGTTTTCTGGAGTTGCCAGTTTGCTTTTCGTTTCGGCCGATTTCCATTGTTCCGTTCATTGGCCGAAGTTTGGTGGAGGAGGGTTTATTTGCATTGTTGCAAATTTGTATTTTTGGAGGGGGTCTTTGCTTTTTGTAGCATCATGATAGTCTTCATGATGGTGCACCATCCATTGACTTGCTTGATTTCATACTTCATGATGGCTTGACTTTGTTAGCATCATGTTTGTTGATGATTAGTGTGTTGAGTGTGGTTTTGGTGTTAGTGATCATGTTCTTTCATGATGGCTTTTGTTTCCCTCTTGCATTATGGTGTGATCTATCTCATCCTATCACCCCACTCTCTCATTCCTCCCTCTCTTGAAGTCTTGGCCGGCCACTCCCTTACTGGGGGCTGTCCCAATTTTTTGGGTGGGTCTTTTAGCTCATTTCATGTTGCAAAAACCCACAAGATCATTCTCAAAAAGCTCCAAGTTCAATCCCTCCACAAAAGGCAATTCCACAAACCCCAAAATGAGACTTGCTCACTACATATTCTACAACGAACCTTGGGCACGTCGAGTAGCCGGCTTCGTGCCCGAGTTGCCTCGGCATTGAGGTGGGAGCCCGTAAAAGAAGTAGGCGATGTGGTGCGCTTCCGGCGACGGGGAGGAGACGGGACATTCCGCAGGAGATCGGGACGATGATGAGAAGACCGGAGGACTTGGATCGTCGGTATATCTCTTTCCCATCTTATAGTTAGCTTAGACTAGTTAATGGTTTCGATCCGGGTGTTTAGTGCGCGGTGGTGCCGGTTTGCTAAGTCCGCAAAATTTAAGTTTTCACCGCTTCCGCATTCCGGCGTCGGATAGACGGCCGGGGCGCCGCCGTGAACTTACTGTGGTATCAGAGACTCGCCATTAACTTAGTCTAGCTTGGTTTAATGTGTTTGCATTTCCGATCGATCAAAAAGTTCCAAAACTGCATTTTACCTTCGCATCAGTTTCTGTTGAAAATTTTTGGTCTCTAAAATTTTTTCAGGTTGTAAAATATTGATGTACTAGAAAATCTAAGAACTCTGTAAAATTTCGATGAAGTGATTCCACAGTCAGAGCGCGGAAGCGCCGCACAAACCCCCATTCCGCCGCCCTTCCGCCGCGCACTGTAGACATCACTGCACCATTTTTTTCAGAGGATTTCTGGGCTTAAAATATAGGTTTTGGAATATTAAAATTGGGCCCAGGTTTTCTGTGAGTGCTACAGTTTTGATTGGGGGCCCACATGTTAATTTTTGGTCAATCGGAAAATTTTAAACACATTTTTCACAGTATTTACATTATATCTGCGACCGTGAATGTCACTCGATCGGTAAATCCTGTCTAACTGCTATAGCCCGGTTAGACGGATTTGCGAACGTGACTTTCACGTTGATGTTCTATGTATTTGCTGTGTTGTTGCGAATCGGTCGTAGGGATAGCCTGGATGCAATGCTAGTACAGTTGTGGTGGTATTATGTACATTTGATTTTGCGGGGCGAGCGTCCGACATGTGGACTGCCGTCACTGCCTGTTTGTATTATTATTTTGGGTCACGACCTGGTTGCGGTCGATGTACCCGTTGTATGTATATTTTACTTTCTGTACTAGGATTGCCCCGCGGAGGGGTGCACGGATAGCCGGGTTCTGGAGGGCAACAAGCCCGCATCTCATGGCATTGAGACGGAGGGGGCTTCACTCTAGGATTGGCGGGCTATTCGCCACACTCGTAGGGGGTACAGGTTGACCCAGGAGGGGTGCCCAAGTTACCGTATTCCGTGAAGTGCTGGGTGGTCCATTCACGGCGCTGAAGGGGGCTGCCTCGCTTCAGGTTTTGGTGGGTGACTTGTCGCGCCCGTAGGGGTCTAGGATTACATTGCACAGGCTATCCACACGACCAGGGGAACGTCGGGTTTCAGCAGTGGCTCTGTGAAACCCGGGGATCCTAGATATCTGTATTGTTTCTGTGATGCTGTACATTTCTGTGATGTTGCATTTATTCACGCCTTGAGCGAATATAATATATTGGTATATATATTAGTAGATGTTGTATATGTTTTGCATCCGCGCTAGTCCAGTCCCCGCTCTGTCGTTAGTTAGCTAACCTAACGGGTAATGACGGGACCCAGTGGCGAATGCGGATGGCATATACGTACATCAGTATATTTTCGTTCTTTTTGGTGTGATCAATTGATGGGACTGCGTTGATTCGGATCAATGCAAGTTAAAAACAAACCTAATCTGATGTTGTTGGAACATTTTTCAAAAAGCTGTTATTGCAAGGACGTTCACTTTTGTTTTGCATCGTGGTATTCAGTTGGAATATCCTGCTCCTCAGTCGACGAGGCAAGGGCCGAGATCCCTTCACCGGGAGTGACCCCTTGGACAAAAGGTTTGCGTCAGGGCATTAACTTCACTATAGCCGATTACTTTTGCTTTGCACCGTGGTATTCAGTTGGAATATCCTGCACCCCATTCTACGGGGAAAGAGCCGAGATCCCTTCACCGGGAGTGACCTCTTTAGCAACGGTTTTCGTCACTATATTTTTAAAAAGCTATCAGTTCCTTCAACGATATCAAGTTCTTTACGTTAAAGGTTTTCGCCAGAAACCATTCGTAGCCCTCCGTCATTTCAGTTAAATATTCGGTAGTATTCAAGCTATGTATTTTGACCTCACGCCAAGGCATAGTGATTGGTAGCTGCCGGGTATTTATCTGTTGCATAGATAGATGCGTTGGTTTGGGACAGTCGTACTACTATTTTGGCCTACGTCAAGGGTATGTACGGGTGGGTTCAAATTAACCTGGATAATGACGGGCAGAACTTGACATGTGACTTATGATATTTTGACCTCATGCCAAGGTCATAAGAGCATGGGGCAGAAATCACATCGGGAGTTTCAAAAGAACTGAAACTTGCCAGGTATGCGCATACCTTCTGGAGTGTGACACCGTGAGCGGATTCCGTCACGTTATCATGCGATGATAGTTGGATCCCGATTCCCACTGATGAGTTAGTTTACTCCTCGGGTAACCCCGACTAATTCTTCTTTCAGGTTTGGAGGAGAATTTGAGGTACAGTGGGAGGTTTCCAGATTAGATAAATTGGTGACCATTCTGATCTAGGTTAGAGTGCACGCTGAGTGTTTCTTTTCTCTCTCTCTTTGGCAGCGACCATTGACCCGACCCTAAGACTTTGACTCAGTGACCAAGTTGACCGAACCTTCTTAAACACCGGCTTTTGGATTGTCAGAGTTGCAAACCTCATTGCCACTCCTACTTTTACCCTTTTCTCCAGGACACCCCGTTTTACTACGAACGTCCACTTCCATTGGACAAAACCATCGTATGGTTAGATACGAACTCGAAAGAATTTATTCGAGGATGGTTTCCGGTTCTGGAGAAAACGGATAGGATTATTCAGTTGTCTTTGCTTTTTACCCTCTCTCAGGTTACGAGTACTCCTTGGTTTAGGGGTAGTACACCTATTACGCAAATTGGATTGTCTTTTTCCAAACCTTAGGCTGGTGCTGACCGGTGGGGAATGAAGAAAACCAATTAGCATAACGATGGTGTGCAGAAGGTATTAAGTTAAGACAAAGCAAGGGATTAGTAAGAGGGCAAAGTAAATTGCAACAGATATTCACGACCAAACCAGGTATTTCGTTACCACTCCCACATCATCTTTGAATTTCTCCAGGACACTCCGTATCACTACGAAGATCCACAGTTTATTTGGATACTCCATCGTATGGTTATATACGAACTCGAAAGGAACTTGTTCCAGTTCGGGGATGGATTCTGGTTCAGGAGAAATAGGAATAAGATTTATTCAGGTGTCTTTTATCTTCACCTTCTCTCGCATTGCGAGTGTTCCTAGGATTGGGACATTACACCCATTATGCTTATTGGATAGTCTTCTTCCAAACCATAGGCTGGTGCCGAACGGTAGGGAATGAAGAAAACCATTTGGCCTAAAGGGGTGTACAGAAGGTAAAGACTAAAGACATATGAAGGGATTTGGAGAGGTGGCAAAGAACTATACGGTTACAGTCGTGAATCTGGAAGAGGCATTACTAGGAATACCAGGATACCCCAACGAAACATTTCAATGTTTCAGTTTCACTGTGTACTATTAAAAGAAAACTGATTTCCCGATTAGACACTTACTCCAGGGTATGTATTTATCAGGTACGATTCTCACATCTGTATGGTTTTACAGATGATGAGTGGGAGTAGGTTATTGGGAATTGGGTGATCATCCTCATTGTATCGGGATTCGTTGTAATCGGTGATATTTGAGGAAATCACCTGGGCTGTTTGCCGGTCGGCAAATATTTGGTTTTGAATATCCGCTGTTATGCACCAATTTCAAAATGATATATCTGTACGTCTATTTTCATAGAGTGAGATATACCTTTCTGAAATTATGTCTACGACATTTACCTATATCAGTGGATGGTTAGGTACGGAGCATTAAGCAGCGGTGTAATTCTTCTTAACCATAAGTACAGTTTTCAACCTACGACACACAGTGAAAGAGTTATCAGACTCAAGGGACTTATACAGAGTATTGTATGTTGTCCAGTATCCATTAGGACAGAGGGGTTGGTCCTCATACTATATTCTGTTTACTTTTAACTTCTCTAGTTCTTAGACATGTGTTTCGTAGAAACACAGGGTCTAAGTTTTGAGGAGTTATAGGTATTTGAATAGAGTAGAGAACCAGGTGTAGCAAGTATCGGGATTCTTCAAAGTGATCGAAGATGTAGATACTTGTGTATGGTATTCAGTTGATAGTAATGATAAAGAGATCTTGCTTCTCTTTCAGGTTACTCATAATTGGAAGTATTCCTAAGTTGAGTAACGCTGATCGGCCTCCTTCCATTTAGTTGACATGCGCTGGGGACAGCTGCATGATTTGAATCTGGTTCAATTAAATCAGTGCCTCTGTTTCTATATTGGATATAGAACAGTTCATATCTTAACGATGTTAAGGTACGGGGAGTTGTCCGGTTTATGATTAAAACCAGACACTGGACAACTCAAGGCACGTTTCTGTAATGGCTGTTTGTGGGTTGACCCAGGCTATGACGAGGGTTGATTTTCTACCATCTGGATGAACAATAGCGATATTGTTCTAGACTCGCCACAGTTTTATTAAAAATGGATTTTTTCAGAAAAACAGTAGTGGGAGTATGGTAGAACTGGAAGTGATTCCAGAACTACAAACGATTACTGAAGATTTGATAAGGAACCTAAAGATTCAATCTGAATTGACATTCCATTGGCCACTCCGCAGATAAGGTGGGTAACTTCAGGCACCCGAGAGGTACTCCGGTAGCCTCAAGGACGGTGACAGGGAAGTTCTTGTTTACCCACAATTGCCATTGCTGTTGTTCCAGGTTACGAGACCCGGCGGGAGGATGAGTATAGCGTCGTTCTAAACCAGTTTTAGAAGTGTACATCTATATGACTCTGCCAGAGGGTTGTCGTAGTCAGTGGGAGCAGCGGAAGCATTGGTGGACAGGTTGCTTATGTCTATTTATAGACTAGAGCAGATGTAGCGGAGAAAGATCATCTATTTCTGACGTGACAGTCATGGGTTTGACTTCATCAGAATAGGGGATGGATCTGTTGAGAAGGTAGTAGGGTGTGATATCCTGGTATTTGGATGATATACACAAAGTAGGAAAAGAAACTCCTGCACTACGATCGGTTATACTTTGGTCGTCACACAGTTGTTTCTCCACAAAGGAAATGGATTTTATATCAGACATACTGGTTACTAGATCTATGGTCTTAGATCTAGATTTGGGTGGTTTCCCAATTAGGGTACTTGACAGCATTCTAAGAGTATTTAGGATGGACGACTCCTGGCACGGTAGTGTACCTGCAGGTAATGGAGTCACCCTCTCCAAAGGTGTCTTACAGACTAAAGGGGAGAGGGACGGGCATGATTGCCAGATCACTTGCTCAGGCAATTGAGTCAATCGTGAGATGTCAAGTACCACACCAGATGTTGTTCTTGCACTAGATGCAATAAGTTGACATTAATCCAATCCTGGAGAAACAGTCGGAAGCAGTTTTAGAACATAAGTGGATGTTCTAGGGAGATGATAACGACAGCCTCATTCAGGAGACAGTTATCATTCCAGGCTTCCAAGGTGACATGGACGACAAGGAGGTTGTCAGAGTTATAGTTTTCCTTCTGATGAGGGGCAGTATTTTGGACAGGTGGTCCAAGGCAATACTGAAGGAGGCATGGCGCGCAGGATACTGATTAAGTTCAGTTGACGATACAGTCTAAGAAGTTTGGATTTGGAGTTCATTTATGAGCTAGGTCCCATCAGACATCCAGACATATTCTGAGACAGGTATTGCTCTTTTCGGGAGATGGGTTTCTCCGCGAACTTGAGATATAGAGAGACATGGAAAGAGACAACAAGGCGGATCCACTCACTGAGGCTATTCCTCGAACGCAATAGTTTCGCAAACGAGCTTTGTGAGACTGACTAGTAGAGGAGTTGGGTGTTCGGTATCACACGGGCTGTGAGTATGCGACATCGCAATAATTAGCCTTGAGTGCAAGTGGGAGATTGTTGGAGATAGTGCCCTCAGAGTCAATTATTAGGTCACAGGTACGTGATTGCAATGATTGATGGAGGACATATCCCGGTAGGACAGTCTTACTCGAGATGATAGTATGCTATCTGGTTTACCTTTATCATCGTGTACTGCTTTAGGTGACCTGACACGTCGCTATTACACGTTGATAGAGCCCCTAGGATTCTTGCTTGACCACCAGCAGTATGAGGGCGATCATATAAGTGGGAGCTGGGGTCTATAAGCTTATCCTTAAAAGGTCCCTAGTCGTAGGAGTTTCGAGACTGGACATCGATACTCCATTAGTAGACTAGTGTATACAGTCGAGACCCCGACGAGGGGCGGTGGCCGGTCTCACAAGCCACTGGTGTCAGTTGGATCACCTAAGATGTATACAGGTGCTCATTGGGTTATGAGTACACCGGACAGGACTCGCCGGGAACATGCTAGTTGGTAATATACCAGACGTCAGATGGCAGTTCCCTGGTGACATGTGTGCAGGTTAGTTCATCGACCTGGGGATCGTCATTTGTCTCGTGTGAGTTCCCACTGTACTTTGATTACTACCCTACCACGGCTCAAAGGAGTCGTGCAAACAGGTTTTAGTTGGGTACAGTCCCGAGCCACATGGAGACAGTGAGCGTATCTTCAGGGGTTCGTCTCTCCCGGTATTGGGGGTGAGGTCGTGCTGTGTCTAGGAGAGCCATTACACAAAGTCCTTGGCCAAGGCAAGGAGATTTACTGGTAGGTATTCCAGTAGTATCTCAGGGTGTTCTGGGCTACACTCCGACACGACTTGTACCGCTTTTGGGGGTCTGACTTTTACCAACCCCCTAGGCCCGCCATGCGATACTCATAGACGAACGGACCGGACTGCACGGATATTGTCACTGACAGGCTCAGTAGGGTTGTCAGGCTGAATTCACTCACAGACGTCCCTTTTAGTCAATACTTGGTAGCCCGTTACGTATTGGCTTATACCTCTGACGTGCTAGTGGTTAAATCCACAACCAAGGTGTTGATGAGTCTTTAGAGTCCCTCACATTCAGTTACTCAGCTTTCGGGCGAAAGGTTGTAGAGGCCGTATGGAGATATGGCAAGGTCCGACCAAATACGTGCGGTATTGCACGGATCGGGATCGGACAGTTTGTACTATAGGCCGTATGGATATATGGCAAGGTCCGACCAAATACGTGCGGTATTGCACGGATCGGGATCGGACAGTTTGTACTATAGGCCGTATGGATATATGGCAAGGTTCGATCAGATACGTGCGGTATTACACGGATCAGGATCGAACGGATATTACTAGTCGGTTTTGGTATAAGCCGAATCCTAGTATAGTACAGTGGAGAGTTTGTCTCATTGCATTTGTATTTCGGTCGGAATACAAATGCGGGTGTGTATGCACAGTATCGGGGTTTTCCTGTAATTTATTACGGGACCAGTTTTCTGGAGTTGCCAGTTTGCTTTTCGTTTCGGCCGATTTCCATTGTTCCGTTCATTGGCCGAAGTTTGGTGGAGGAGGGTTTATTTGCATTGTTGCAAATTTGTATTTGTGGAGGGGGTCTTTGCTTTTTGTAGCATCATGATAGTCTTCATGATGGTACACCATCCATTGACTTGCTTGATTTCATACTTCATGATGGCTTGACTTTGTTAGCATCATGTTTGTTGATGATTAGTGTGTTGAGTGTGGTTTTGGTGTTAGTGATCATGTTCTTTCATGATGGCTTTTGTTTCCCTCTTGCATTATGGTGTGATCTATCTCATCCTATCACCCCACTCTCTCATTCCTCCCTCTCTTGAAGTCTTGGCCGGCCACTCCCTTAGTGGGGGCTGTCCCAATTTTTTGGGTGGGTCTTTTAGCTCATTTCATGTTGCAAAAACCCACAAGATCATTCTCAAAAAGCTCCAAGTTCAATCCCTCCACAAAAGGCAATTCCACAAACCCCAAAATGAGACTTGCTCACTACATATTCTACAACGAACCTTGGGCACGTCGAGTAGCCGGCTTCGTGCCCGAGTTGCCTCGGCATTGAGGTGGGAGCCCGTAAAAGAAGTAGGCGATGTGGTGCGCTTCCGGCGACGGGGAGGAGACGGGACATTCCGCAGGAGATCGGGACGATGATGAGAAGACCGGAGGACTTGGATCGTCGGTATATCTCTTTCCCATCTTATAGTTAGCTTAGACTAGTTAATGGTTTCGATCCGGGTGTTTAGTGCGCGGTGGTGCCGGTTTGCTAAGTCCGCAAAATTTAAGTTTTCACCGCTTCCGCATTCCGGCGTCGGATAGACGGCCGGGGCGCCGCCGTGAACTTACAACTACGACTATGAAATCTGGCAGATAGACGTTAAAACAGCATTTCTAAATGGAAATTTAGAAGAATGCGTTTATATGGATCAGCCAGAGGGCTTCATTGACAGTGGGAGCAGCGGGAAAGCATGTAAATTGCTTAAATCCATATATGGGTTAAAGCAGGCATCACGGAGTTGGAACATCTGTTTCGATGATGTCATCAAAGAGTTTGATTTCATCAAAAATCCAGATGAACCTTGTGCTTATAAGAAGGCTGTAGGGAGAGCTGTCACATTCCTCGTATTGTACGTGGACGACATTCTTCTGATAGGAAATGATATTCCTATGCTACAGTCGGTCAAATCTTTCTTATCACTAAGGTTCTCCATGAAGGACCTAGGTGATGCCACATACATTCTGGGCATAAGGATCTATAGGGATAGATCCAAAAGGTTATTAGGATTGTCCCAAACCAGGTACATTAACACCATCCTAAAAAGGTTTAGTATGGAAGACTCCAAGCGGGGTGCCTTACCCGCTTGCCATGGGGTCACTCTCTCCAAGGACTCTTGCCCAAAGACCGATGAAGAGAGAGCTCGCATGAGCGTTATACCCTATGCTTCGGCAGTAGGATCTATAATGTATGCGATGTTGTGTACACGCCCAGATGTAGCTTATGCACTTAGTGTTGTAACCAGGTATCAATCCAACCCAGGGGAGAATCACTGGACAGCTGTGAAGAACATTCTTAAGTACTTACGAAGGACTAAAGAATTGTTCTTGGTGTATGGTAATGGAGATCTCCAAATGGAGGCCTTTACCGATTCGAGCTTCCAGAGCAATAAGGACGACAGCAAATCTATCTCTGGGTTTGTATTTACCCTCAATAGAGGGGCGGTAAGTTGGAAGAGTTCCAAACAAGATACCGTTGCAGACTCTACGATGGAAGCTGAGTACATTGCTGCGAATGATGCCGCTAAGGAAGCCGTCTGGATGAAGAAGTTCGTCTCGGAGCTAGGAGTAGTTCCAACCATTATTGATCCAATACCATTGTATTGTGATAATAATGGGGCTATGGCGTTAGCCAAGGAGCCCAGGTCCCATCAGCGGTCCAGACACATCCTGAGGCGCTTTCATTTGATCCGGGAGATAGTAGATCGCCGCGAGATCGAGATTAGGAGAGTAGACACAAAGAATAACGCCGCGGATCCATTCACCAAGGCCCTCCCTCAGCCGCAGCATGAGCGACTTTTTGAGATGTTGGGTATGAGATACGCCAATAACTGGCCTTAGTGCAAGTGGGAGATTGTTGGATATATGTATGCCCTAGAGGCCATTATATGATAGTGGACGTATCTGTACATGTATATATATATTCAGTGTACATTCTTGCTCGACATGATAGTATGCTATCTGGTTCTTCTCTATCTGACATATTGATTTGATCATGCTTTTATTCATTCATACATGCTGATAAAGCCGTGAGGATATCGGCTTGACTACTGTGATTATGATAGAGATCATACTAGTGGAACATCTATAGTTTATAAGCATATCCTGAAATGTCCCTAGTCGTAGGTATATCGAGACAGGGCATCAATATACCAGAGTAGACTAGCGTATATGATACTAGACCCATATGATGGGCGATGAATGTTCCCACATTCATCGATGTTTGACATCGAGATCGTATACGGGTGCTCAGTGGTGATTGGGTACACTGGAAGGACTCACCGAGAACTCCTATATGGAATTAGATCTATCGTCGGATAGCAGTTCTCAGGTGACACTGGTACAGGTTGGTCTGTAGACCCGAGATCGTCATAGAGTCTTGTGTGTTCTCCCACTGTACTTTGATTACCACCCTACCACGGCTCTACTGAGTCGTGTAAACAGGTGGCCGTTGGGTACAGTCCCGAGACACACGAAGGCGATGAGCGATAGGAGGGGTTTCGTCTCTTCCGGTATTGGGAGTTGATGCTGTGCTGTGCTCGACTGGTTATATCAGTAAGTCCCTGGCCAGGGCTGCTGAGAATTACTGATAAGTGTTATCAGTAGTTTCTCGATCTGTTATAGACCATTCACCGGCACGACTTATTGAGTTATTGGGGTCGACATGACCATCCCTAGGCACGATATGCAGCATATCTGACGAAGAGACCGGACTGTACGGTAGTGTTGCCGGTTGGCTCGACGGGAATTGTAGCAGGTTCGCTTGTTTTCTTCTGATCGCTCCATAACCGGGTAGCCATTATGTTTAGCTGACCGCTTGCGGCTTGGGGGTGCTTGATATGATCATCACCCACTGCCGGCGTATTGACGAGTCTTAGAGTCCCACAAAGGAGTTACCTAGTCCAGGCGAAACGTTATGGTGCGCGTATGCGATATGCGCATGGACCCGGTTAAAATGCGCGTATAAGATACCGTATATTAATCGGGCGGCTTGTTTTTTGTTAGGTCGTATGTGATATGGCCGGATTGCTAAATCAAGTGTTGATTTATCATTTAACCATTAGTTTCTCACTAGAAATCCTTTCTTGTATTATTGGATGTATGCATGCATGTATGCATTTTTCTTGTTGATGCACATATGATGTACATGCACACATACATACATACATCATCCTTCATGGTTGTATATACATTGAAAATGATGGCAATATAAGACTCACACCTTGGTTAAATAATATGGATTATTATTTCTATTTGTGTTAAAACAAAAAGAAAAAGGAAAATGGTAATTCATGGATTAGTTTCTACACTCTTCTTTGACCTAACCATTCTCACCTACTTTTAACCATGGATTAACTTTCCCTTTGTGTTTTAACTCAAATTGAATAATATCTTTATCATTTAACTATGGTTTGAGATGAGAAGTGGAAAATATATATACATATATTTTCTATTTTTCCACAAGAGATTATCTTTTCTCTTGTTCTAAAAAGGCCATCATCTTCTTCCTCCTTCTTCTTTTGCTCTCTAGATTTCTCTAGTGAGCAAATTACTCACCAAGTTAGGATTTTGAAGTGAGAAAAGCCACCACAACATCATTCTACACAAGTCTTGCCCACTTGTTTAGAGTGTTAGCTTCATTTCTTTCTCTTGATCAAGTGAAGTTGCAAGCTTGGACAAAGGAACTTCGGGTGGATCGTCGTGGACACTAGAAGACCTCAAGCGAACCCTTCTCCAACCCTCAAGTGGCCAAGGAGTCTAGCGTAGCGAGCTACAAAGATTGTACTCTCAAAACCCTAATCTTTGTTGCTTGTGATGTTGATTAAAGTTATGAAACCCTAATTTTCTAGGATTGATTCTTTGTGTGTTCACTTAGCACTCTAAAAATTTAATATTTGAGACATGTGATGCTTCCAAAATTTTCATAGGGTGCTAGGTAAACCTAACACGGACCGGACTGTACGGATATTGTCACTGACAGGCTCAGTAGGGTGTCAGGATGAGTTCGCTCATCGACGTCCCTTTTGGTCAATACCTGGTAGCACGTTACGTATAGTTAGTACCTCTGACGTGCCAGTGGTTAAATCCACAGCCAAAGGATTGACGAGTCTTTAGAGTCCCCCACAGACAGTTTCTCAAGTTTCGGGCGGAACGTTGTAGAGGCCGTATGATATATGGCAGGGTCCGATCATATACGTGCGGTATTGCATAGATCATGATCGGACGGATCATACTAGTGGGCTTTGGTTTAAGCTGGATCCTAGTATTAGATTTGTTGGATTACTTTAGTCTCATCGCATTCGCATTCAGTCGGAATGCGGATCCAGGTATGTATATACAGGTGAGGGGTATCCTCGTGATCTGTCACGAGTTTACTTTAGATGTTGCCGGATTTTCTTTGTTATGGCAAACATTTGGATTAATGTTTGCTTAAGGAAATAATGAGCTAGATTTTCATCATGACAATGCATTAATGTGACATAGACTTATATCATGAGTCATGGTCTCTTTTTTAGCAAATGTGTCACATTAATGAATTGTTTTATGTGTTGAAATGAGATGGAGAGAGAGGGGGGCTGCCATGGTGGTGATTATTGGTCTTGTATTTTCATAATTTCACTCGCTCACTCTCATTCCAACAAAAGAAAAGAAAAGAAAAGGAAAAGCTCTTGTTCTTGTTCTTCTTCTTCTAGCTTATTGCTTCCATCAATGGCATCATCCTTAACCTCCATCCAAAGCCATGGATGCAAGAGACAAAGTGATCATAACATTCTCTACTTCATCTTGGACGCGTCGGCTAGCACACTTCGCGCCCGAGTTGCTTCGGATGAAGCGGGAGCCCATAAAAAGGCTTCTCGATGTGGTGCCCTTTCCGATGAGGAAATGAAGACCGGAGTTGCCGCGAGAAGATCGGGACGGAGGCCGAAGACCGAAGGACACGGATCGCTCGGTATAGCACTCTCTACCCTTTCTCTTGTTAGCTAGCATTAGGCTAATGGTTCGATCCGGGTTTTTTTTAAGATGCGGTAGTGCCGGTTTAAAGTCAAGAAAAATTTTCGTTTCCGCATTTTGGCCTCGGATAGACGGCCGGGACGCTACCGTAGTCCTACAAAAACTCCCATGACTAGGGACCTTTTAAGGATGTGCTTATAGACCCCAGCTCCCACGTATATGATCGCCATCATACTGCTGGCCGTCAAGCAAGAATCCTAAGGGCTCTATCAACGCGCAATAGTGACCTGTAAGGTCACCTAAAACAGTACATAATGATAAAGACAAACTATGGTAGCATACTATTCTCTATCAACGTGTAATAGTGAACTACAATGTCACCTAAAGCATGTACACAATGATAAAGACAAATCAGACAGTATACAAACCTCTCGAGTAATACTGTCCTACCGGTATAGGTCCTTCCTCAATCATTGCAATCACTGCCTGCGATCCAATAATTGACTCTGAGGGCACTATATCCAACATGTACAGAGTATAAATCTAGTGCGACAAATGCACAAATACCCGTTCGGTGCAACAAATGCAAGAAATGCAAATCTAGTGCAACTAATGTATGAAATACAAATCCGGTGCAGCAAATGCACAAAAATGTAAATCTGGTGCGACAATTGCACGAAATGAAAATCTAGCGCAACAAATGCACGAAGTGCAAATCTGGTGCATCCAGTGCACGAAATACGAATGCAGTGCATCCAGTGCACGAAATACGAATACAGTGCATCCAGTGCAAGAAATACGAATACAGTGCATCCAGTGCACGAAATACAAATACATAACTCAAATGCGTAAACAGCAACACCGAGTGTACTAAGGTGTATAAAATCATAAACATGTGCAACTGCGTGCACAAAACACATATCAATGCACTACAAGCACATATAAGCTATACCGAGTGCAAAAATCAAATCGAGTGTGTACCACACGCACAAAATCAAATAAACCGTATGAAATCCACGAAATCATAAATACGTGCAGTCAAGGCACAAACCGAATCTCAAGTGCAATAGATATGCACAAATCGCAAATCAACACAACGGTGTATAAAATATATATCAAATGTGGTAACTATGCGCAAAATGTAAATACCCAGAAGGTGCAGCCATGGTACACGAAAACACTATCACGAAACTCAATCATCAAAACTCAAATCCAAGCGATATAAGCGTGATACTCGGATCACAAACGCAAATCGCAACAAATGAAATTGAGGTACACCTCCTACAATGTCGAAAAAATAAATCGGTGCGCCTAAAATCGGCAGAACAAGAATATCTGCTTGCCTCCCGCTCACGGTCTGGCGTCTTCTGTCTCTTGGTCTTCATTTCTCTGTGGATTACCAATCTCGCAATCCATCGGCTCATCGGCCCGGTCAGGTGTGCTAACGGAAACGATTCCATTCTGGCACTTCCCTGGCCATCTCTCAATCAATCATCATGACCACTTGTAAAGTAGCACGTCACTGGCGTCGGCCTCTGGCTCTCTGAATACACATGACACATCTGATCCTCGGTGCAAATCTTATCGCAGCAGTGTCCTGGAAGGAACTTGCTCAGGGTCTCTTCCAATCTCGCCTATGCCGAACTATACGGAGGCTGGTACTCTTACGTAATCTTTTCTCATTTTTTGGACATTTGCGTGTTCCGCACACATTTCCTCGGGAACTGGCCGTATCCCAATGTTGGAGATAGTGCCCTCAGAGTCAATTATTAGGTCACAGGTACGTGATTGTAATGATTGAGGGAGGACCTATCCCGGTAGGACAGTCTTACTCGAGATGATAGTATGCTATCTGGTTTACCTTTATCATCGTGTACTGCTTTAGGTGACATGACACGTCGCTATTACACGTTGATAGAGCCCCTAGGATTCTTGCTTGACCACCAGCAGTATGAGGGCGATCATATAAGTGGGAGCTGGGGGTCTTCAAGCATATCCTTAAAGGTCCCTAGTCGTGGGAGTTTCGAGACCGGGCATCGATACTCCATTAGTAGACTAGTGTATACAGTCGAGACCCCGACGAGGGGCGGTGGCCGGTCTCATAAGCCACCGGTGTCAGTTGGATCACCTAAGATGTATACAGGTGCTCATTGGGTTATGAGTACACCGGACAGGACTCGCCGGGAACATGCTAGTTGGTCATATACCAGACGTCAGATGGCAGTTCCCTGGTGACATGTGTGCAGGTTAGTTCATCGACCTGGGGATCGTCATTTGTCTCGTGTGAGTTCCCACTGTACTTTGATTACTACCCTACCACGGCTCAAAGGAGTCGTGCAAACAGGTTTTAGTTGGGTACAGTCCCGAGCCACATGGAGGCAGTGAGCGTATCTTCTGGGGTTCGTCTCTCCCGGTATTGGGGGTGAGGTCGTGCTGTGTCTAGGAGAGCCATTACACAAAGTCCTTGGCCAAGGCAAGGAGATTTACTGGTAGGTATTCCAGTAGTATCTCAGGGTGTTCTGGGCTACACTCCGACACGACTTGTACCGCTTTTGGGGGTCTGACTTTTACCAACCCCCTAGGCCCGCCATGCGATGCTCATAGACGAACGGACCGGACTGCACGGATATTGTCACTGACAGGCTCAGTAGGGTGTCAGGATGAGTTTACTCATCGACGTCCCTTTTGGTCAATAGCTGGTGGCCCGTCACGTATTGGCTTATACCTCTGACGTGCTAGTGGTTAAATCCACAGCCATAGTATTGACGAGTCTTTAGAGTCCACCACACTTTCAGTTACTCAGCTTTCGGGCGAAACGCTGTAGAGGCCGTATGGAGATATGGCAGGGTCCGATCAGATACGTGCGGTATTGCACGGATCAGGATCGGACACTTTTGTACTAGTGGCCGTATGGATATATATGGCAGGGTTCGATCAGATACGTGCGGTATTGCACGGATCAGGATCGAACGGTTTTTTACTAGCCGGCTTTGGTTTAAGCCGGTACTAGTTTAGTACAGTGTAGATTTTGTCTCATTGCATTTGTATTTCGGTCGGAATACAGATGCGGGTGTGTATGCACAGTATTGGGGTTTTCCTGTAATTTATTACGGGACCAGTTTTCTGGAGTTGCCAGTTTGCATTCCGTTCCGGCCGGTTTTCCTTTGTTCTTTCCCGGCCGGACTTTTCCGATGGAGAGGGTTATTTGCAATTGTGCAAATAACATTTGTGGAGGGGGTTTCTTGTAAATGTTTGATTATGATAGCTATCATTTTCTTTTCAACCATGCTTTTGCTTTATGAGATTTGATTGTGATAAAGTGAGGGTATGGATTTAATAGTGAAAGGCATGGTTGTATGTTTTCTTGTCCCTTGATGTGGTCACCTCTTCTCATCTCCTACACTCACCTCCCTTATTGCTTCATATTCATTCCTCCTCCTTTTCTAAGTTCATAAGTTTTTTCATGGTTGAGTGAGAAGAAGAAAAGAGAAGGAGAGAGCTTCATCCTTGAGAGTGTTTTTCATTCTTGATCTCTTTTCATGCCAAGAAAAATGAAAGCACCATTTTTCATACCTTCATTCCTCCATCTTCAAAAGGCAACCAAAACCCCAATGAGACATAAACCCTACACATCCTACAGCAAGCCTTGGGCATGTCGAGTTGCCGGCTTCATGCGCGAGTTGCCTCGGTATAGAGGCGGGAGCCCGTAAAAGTACCCGGCTTCGTGGTGCCTTTTCCGACGAGGAGGAGACGGACGGAGATCCCGCGAGGAGATCGGAGTGGAGATGAAGACCGGAGGACTTGGATCGTCGGTATACATCTCTTCCCTTTCTTATTATAGTTAGCTAGACTAGTTAATGGTCCGATCCGGTTAAAGTGCGCGGTGGTGCCGGTTTGCAAAGTCCGCAAAATTTTAAGTTTATCACCGCTTCCGCATTCCGGCGTCGGATTGACGGCCGGGGCGCCGCCGTGCACTTACAGTGGTATCAGAGCCTCCCCATTAACTTAGTCTAGCTTTGTGTAATGTGTTTGCATTTCCGATCGATCAAAAAGTCCAAAAACCCGTATTTTTCCCACATCAGTTTCTGTCGATTTTTTTTTTGAGTCCAAAAATTTTTCAGGTGGTCTCAGAATGATGTGCAGGGAAAACTAAGCACTCTGTAAAAATTTGGTACCTCGATCTCCCCATACCGCCGCGGAAGGGCGGCCAAAACCCTGCTTTGGCCGCGCTTCCGCCGCGGATATTACTGTTCACCACCCCAACTTTTTTCAGTGTGTTTTTGAGTGATAATTGTGGTTTTTGGAATATTAAAATTGGGCCCAGGTTTTCTGTGGTTGCTACAGTTTTGTTTGGGGGCCCACTTGTTAATGTTTGATCAATCGGAAAATTTTAAACACATTTTTCACAGTATTTACATTATATCTGCGACCGTGAATGTCACTCGATCGGTAAATCCGGTCTAACTGCTATAGCCCGGTTAGACGGATTTGCGAACGTGACTTTCACGTTGATGTTCTATGTATTTGCTGTGATGTTGCGGATCGGTCGTGGGGGATAGCCTGGATGCAATGCTAGTACTGTTTTGTTGTATTATGTACATTTGATATTGCGGGGCGAGCGTCCGACATGTGGACTGCCGTCACTGCCTGATTGTATTATTCTTTTGGGGCACGACCTGGTTGCGGTCGATGTACCCGGTGTATGTATATTTTACTTTCTGTACTAGGATTGCCCCGCGGAGGGGTGCACGGATAGCCGGGTTCTGGAGGGCAACAAGCCCGCATCTCATGGCATTGAGACGGAGGGGGCTTCGCTCTAGGATTGGCGGGCTATTCGCCGCACTCGTAGGGGGTACAGGTTGACACAGGAGGGGTGCCCAAGTTGCCGGATTCCGTGAAGTGCTGGGTGGTCCATTCACGGCGCTGAAGGGGGCTGCCTCGCTTCAGGTTTTGGCGGGTGACTTGCCGCGCCCGTAGGGGTCTAGGATTTCATTGCACAGGCTATCCACACGACCAGGGGAACGTCGGGTTTCAGCGGCTCTGTGAAACCCGGGGATCCCAGATATCTGTATTGTTCTGTGATGCTGTACATTTCTGTGATGCTGTACATTTCTGTGATGTTGCATTTTATTCACGCCTTGAGCGAAATACTATATATTGGTATATATATTAGTAGATGTTGTATATGTTTTTCATCCGCGCTAGTCCAGTCCCCGCTCTGTCGTTAGTAAGCTAACCTAACGGGTAATGACGGGACCCAGTGGCGAATGCGGATGGCATATACGTACATCAGTATATTTTCGTTCTTTGTGGTGTGATCAATTGATGGGACTGCATTGATTCGGATCAATGCAAAGTTAAAAACAAACCTAATCTGATGTTGTTGGAACACTTTTCAAAAAGCTGTTATTGCAAGGACGTTTACTTTTGTTTTGCATCGTGGTATTCATTGGAATATCCTGCTCCTCAGTCGACGAGGCAAGGGCCGAGATCCCTTCACCGGGAGTGACCCCTTGGACAATAAGTTTGCGTCAGGGCATTAACTTCACTATAGCCGATTACTTTTGCTTTGCACCGTGGTATTCAGTTGGAATATCCTGCACCCCATTCTACGGGGAAAGAGCCGAGATCCCTTCACCGGGAGTGACCTCTTTAGCGGAAGTTGTCGTCACTATATTTCTAAAAAGCTATCCGTTCCTTCAACGATATCAAGTTCATTACGTTAAAGGTTTTCACCAGAAACCATTCGTAGCCTTCCATCATTTCAGTTAAATATTCGGTAGTATTCAAGCTATGTATTTTGACCTCACGCCAAGGCATAGTGTTTGGTAGCTGCCGGGTATTTATCTGTTGCATAGATAGATGCGTTGGTTTGGGACAGTCGTACTACTATTTTGGCCTACGTCAAGGGTATGTACGGGTGGATTCAAATTAACCTGGATAATGATGGGCAGAACTTGACATGTGACTTATGATATTTTGACCTCACGCCAAGGTCATAAGAGCATGGGGCAGAAATCACATCGGGAGTTTCAAAAGTACTGAAACTTGCCAGATATGCGCATACCTTCTGGAGTGTGATACCGTGAGCGGATTCCGTCACGTTATCATGCGATGAGAGTTGGATCCCGATTCCCACTGATGAGTTGGTTTACTCCTCGGGTGACCCCGACTAATTCTTCTTTCTGGTTTGGAGGAGAATTTGAGGTACAGTGGGAGGATTCCAGATTAGATAAATTGGTAACCATTCTGATCTAGGTTAGAGTGCACGCTGAGTGTTTCTTTTCTCTCTCTCTCTGGCAGCGACCATTTGACCCGACCCTAAGACTTTGACTCAGTGACCAAGTTGACCGAACCTTCTTAAACACCGGCTTTTGGATTGTCAGAGTTGCAGACCTCATTGCCACTCCTACTTTTACCCTTTTCTCCAGGACACCCCGTATTTCAACGAACGTCCACTTCCATTGGACAAAACCATCGTATGGTTAGATACGAACTCGAAGGGATTCGAGGATGGTTTCCGGTTCTGGAGAAAACGGATAGGATTATTCAGTTGTCTTTTCTTTTTCACCTTCTCTCAGGTTGCGAGTACTCCTTGGTTTAGGAGTAGTACACCTATTACGCAAATTGGATAGTCTTCTTCCAAACCATAGGCTGGTGCCGACCGGTAGGGAATGAAGAAAACCAATTAGCCTAAACGGTGTACAGAAGGTATTAAGTTCAGACAAAACAAGGGATTAGTAAGAGGGCAAAGTAAATTGCGACTGCTATTCACAACCGAACCAAGTATTTCTTCGCCAATCCTAAATCACCTTTGTTTTTCTCCAGGACACTCCGTATCACTACGAAGATCCCATTTTATTGGATAATCCATCGTATGGTTATATACGAACTCGAAAGGAACTTGTTCCAGTTCGGGGATGGATCCTGGTCCAGGAGAAATAGGAATAAAGTACATTCAGGTGTCTTTTATCTTCACCTTCTCTCGTGTTGCGAGTGTTCCTAGGATAGGGACAGTACACCCATTATGCTTATTGGATAGTCTTCTTCCAAACCATAGGCTGGTGCCGAACGGTAGGGAAGGAAGAAAACCATTTGGCCTAAATGGGTGTACAGAAGGTAAAGACTAAAGACAGATGAAGGGATTTGGAGAGGTGGCAAAGAATTACAAGGTTACAGACGTGATAATGGAAGAGGCATTACTAAGAATACCGGGATACCCCACCGAAACATTTCAATGTTTCAGTTTCACTGTGTACTGTTAAAAGAAAACTGATTTCCCGATTAGATACTTACTCCAGGGTATGTATTTACCAGGTATGATTCTCACATCTGTATGGTTTTACAGATGATGAGTGGGAGTAGGTTATTGGGAATTGGGTGATCATCCTCATTATATCGGGATTCGTTGTAATCGGTGATATTTGAGGAAATCACCTGGGCTGTTTGCCGGTCGGCAAATATTTGGTTTTGAATATCCGCAGTTATGCACCAATTTCAAATTGATATATCTGTACGTCTATTTTCATAGAGTGAGATATACCTTTCTGAAATTATGTCTACGACATTTACCTATATCAGTGGATGGTTAGGTAAGGAGCATTAAACAGCGGTGTAATTCTTCTTAACCATAAGTACAGTTTTCAACCTACGACACACAGTGAATGAGTTATCAGACTCAAGGGACTTATACAGAGTATTGTATGTTGTCCAAGGTCCATCAGGACAGAGGGGTTGGCCCTCGTACTATATTCAGTTTACTTATGACTTCTCTAGTTTTTAGACAAGTGTTTCGTGGAAACACAGGGTCCGAATTTTGAGAAGTTATAGGTATTTGAATAGAGTAGAGAACCAGGTATAGCAAGTATCGGGATTCTTCAAAGAGATCGAAGATGTAGATACTTGTGTATGGTATTCAGTTGATAGTAATGATAAAGAGATCTTGCTTCTCTTTCAGGTTACTCATAATTGGAAGTATTCCTAAGTTGAGTAACGCTGATCGGCCTCTTTCCATTTAGTTGACATGCACTGGAGACAGCTGCATGATGTGAATCTGGTTCAAATAAATCAGTGCCTCTGATTCTATATTGGATATAGAACAGTTCATATCTTAACGATGTTAAGGTACGGGGAGTTGTCCGGTTTATGCTTAAAACCAGATATTGGACAACTCTAGGCACGTTTCTGTAATGGCTGTTTGTGGGTTGACCCAGGCTATGACGAGGGTTGACTTTCTACCATCTGGATGAACAATAGCGATATTGTTCTAGACTCGCCACAATTTTATTAAAAATGGATTTTTTCAAGAAAACAATAGTGGGAGTATGGTAGAACTGGAAGTAATTCCAGAACCACAAACGATTACTGAAGATTTGATAAGGAACCTAAAGATTCAATCTGGATTGACATTCCATTGGCCACTCCGCAGATACGGTGGGTAACTTCAGGCACCCGAGAGGTACTACGGTAGCCTCAAGGACGGTGACAGGGAAGTTCTTGTTTACCCACAATTGCCATTGCTGTTGTTCCAGGTTACGAGACCCGGCGGGAGGATGAGTATAGCGTCGTTCTAAACCAGTTTTAGAAGTGTACGTCTATATGACTCTGCCAGAGGGTTGTCGTAGTCAGTGGGAGCAGCGGAAGCATTGGTGGAAAGGTTGCTTATGTCTATTTATAGACTAGAGCAGATGTAGCGGAGATAGATCATCAATTTCTGATATGACAGTCATGGGTTTGACTTCATCAGAATAGGGGATGGATCAGTTGAGAAGGTAGTAGGGTGTGATATCCTGGTATTTGGATGATATACACAGAGTAGGAAAAGAAGCTCCTGCACTACGATCGGTTATACTTTGGTCGTCACACAGTTGTTTCTCCACAAAGGAAATGGATTTTATATCAGACATACTGGTTACTAGATCTATGGTTTTAGATCTAGATTTGGGTGGTTTCCCAATCAGGGTACTTGACAGCATTCTAAGAGTATTTAGGATGGACGACTCCTGGCACGGTAGTGTACCTGCAGGTAATGGAGTCACCCTCTCTAAAGGTGTCTTACAGACTAAAGGGGAGAGGGACGTGCATGATTGGCAGATCACTTGCTTAGGCAATTGAGTCAATCATGAGATGTCAAGTACCACACCAGATGTTGTTCTTGCACTAGATGCAATAAGTTGACATTAATCCAATCCTGGAGAAACAGTCGGAAGCAGTTTTAGAACATAAGTGGATGTTCTAGGGATATGATAACGACAGCCTCATTCAGGAGACGATTATCATTCCAGGCTTCCAAGGTGACATGGACGACAAGGAGGTTGTCAGAGTTATAGTTTTCCCTCTGACGAGGGGCAGTATTTTGGACAGGTGGTCCAAGGCAATACTGAGGGAGGCATGGTGCGCAGGATACTGATTAAGTTCAGTTGACGATACAGTCTAAGAAGTTTGGATTTGGAGTTCATTTATGAGCTTTGTCCCATCAGACATCCAGACACATTCTAAGACAGGTATTGCTCATTTCGGGAGATGGGTTTCTCCGCGAACATGAGATATAGAGAGACATAGAAAGAAACAACTAAGCGGATCCACTCACTGAGGCTATTCCTCGAACGCAATAGTTCCGCAAACGAGCTTTGTGAGACTGACTAGTAGAGGAGTTGGATGTTCGGTATCACACGGGCTGTGAGTATGCGACATCGCAATAATTAGCCTTGAGTGCAAGTGGGAGATTGTTGGAGATAGTGCCCTCAGAGTCAATTATTAGGTCACAGGTACGTGATTGTAATGATTGAGGGAGGACCTATCCCGGTAGGACAGTCTTACTCGAGATGATAGTATGCTATCTGGTTTACCTTTATCATCGTGTACTGCTTTAGGTGACATGACACGTCGCTATTACACGTTGATAGAGCCCCTAGGATTCTTGCTTGACCACTAGCAGTATGAGGGCGATCATATAAGTGGGAGCTGGGGGTCTTCAAGCATATCCTTAAAGGTCCCTAGTCGTGGGAGTTTCGAGACCGGGCATCGATACTCCATTAGTAGACTAGTGTATACAGTCGAGACCCCGACGAGGGGCGGTGGCCGGTCTCACAAGCCACCGGTGTCAGTTGGATCACCTAAGATGTATACAGGTGCTCATTGGGTTATGAGTACACCGGACAGGACTCGCCGGGAACATGCTAGTTGGTCATATACCAGACGTCAGATGGCAGTTCCCTGGTGACATGTGTGCAGGTTAGTTCATCGACCTGGGGATCGTCATTTGTCTCGTGTGAGTTCCCACTGTACTTTGATTACTACCCTACCACGGCTCAAAGGAGTCGTGCAAACAGGTTTTAGTTGGGTACAGTCCCGAGCCACATGGAGGCAGTGAGCGTATCTTCTGGGGTTCGTCTCTCCCGGTATTGGGGGTGAGGTCGTGCTGTGTCTAGGAGAGCCATTACACAAAGTCCTTGGCCAAGGCAAGGAGATTTACTGGTAGGTATTCCAGTAGTATCTCAGGGTGTTCTGGGCTACACTCCGACACGACTTGTACCGCTTTTGGGGGTCTGACTTTTACCAACCCCCTAGGCCCGCCATGCGATGCTCATAGACGAACGGACCGGACTGCACGGATATTGTCACTGACAGGCTCAGTAGGGTGTCAGGATGAGTTTACTCATCGACGTCCCTTTTGGTCAATAGCTGGTGGCCCGTCACGTATTGGCTTATACCTCTGACGTGCTAGTGGTTAAATCCACAGCCATAGTATTGACGAGTCTTTAGAGTCCACCACACTTTCAGTTACTCAGCTTTCGGGCGAAACGCTGTAGAGGTCGTATGGAGATATGGCAGGGTCCGATCAGATACGTGCGGTATTGCACGGATCAGGATCGGACACTTTTGTACTAGTGGCCGTATGGATATATATGGCAGGGTTCGATCAGTTACGTGCGGTATTGCACGGATCAGGATCGAACGGTTTTTTACTAGCCGGCTTTGGTTTAAGCCGGTACTAGTTTAGTACAGTGTAGATTTTGTCTCATTGCATTTGTATTTCGGTCGGAATACAGATGCGGGTGTGTATGCACAGTATTGGGGTTTTCCTGTAATTTATTACGGGACCAGTTTTCTGGAGTTGCCAGTTTGCATTCCGTTCCGGCCGGTTTTCCTTTGTTCTTTCCCGGCCGGACTTTTCCGATGGAGGGGGTTATTTGCAATTGTGCAAATAACATTTGTGGAGGGGGTTTCTTGTAAATGTTTGATTATGATAGCTATCATTTTCTTTTCAACCATGCTTTTGCTTTATGAGATTTGATTGTGATAAAGTGAGGGTATGGATTTAATAGTGAAAGGCATGGTTGTATGTTTTCTTGTCCCTTGATGTGGTCACCTCTTCTCATCTCCTACACTCACCTCCCTTATTGCTTCATATTCATTCCTCCTCCTTTTCTAAGTTCATAAGTTTTTTCATGGTTGAGTGAGAAGAAGAAAAGAGAAGGAGAGAGCTTCATCCTTGAGAGTGTTTTTCATTCTTGATCTCTTTTCATGCCAAGAAAAATGAAAGCACCATTTTTCATACCTTCATTCCTCCATCTTCAAAAGGCAACCAAAACCCCAATGAGACATAAACCCTATACATCCTACAGCAAGCCTTGGGCATGTCGAGTTGCCGGCTTCATGCGCGAGTTGCCTCGGTATAGAGGCGGGAGCCCGTAAAAGTACCCGGCTTCGTGGTGCCTTTTCCGACGAGGAGGAGACGGACGGAGATCCCGCGAGGAGATCGGAGTGGAGATGAAGACCGGAGGACTTGGATCGTCGGTATACATCTCTTCCCTTTCTTATTGTAGTTAGCTAGACTAGTTAATGGTCCGATCCGGTTAAAGTGCGCGGTGGTGCCGGTTTGCAAAGTCCGCAAAATTTTAAGTTTATCACCGCTTCCGCATTCCGGCGTCGGATTGACGGCCGGGGCGCCGCCGTGCACTTACACCCAATGCCTCTGTATGTATATCAGATCTCTAATCTCAATGGGGAGTAGCAACAGCTCGTCAACATCGCGCATGAACCTCTGGCTCCACCCGTCTTTATCATCATCCGCTTCGACTTCAAGTCTTGCTGTCTGCATACTGCTACTGTTCTTGGCCACGGTCAATCCGAAGTCTCTCACACGGACTCGAAATCGCGTACTCTATCTTCATCACTCTGTAGAAGATATCTGGCCGAACATGTCCTTGGGAACTCGTCCCAACCATCGGAGGAATACTCAATACTCGTCCGTTCTCGATCAACTCACAACGCATCTGGGTGAGGTCCTCTATCCAAAGCTGGTCAGCTTGCTGATCTCTTATCACATGATATCTGGACGACGTCAAACTTTTCGATCGAGTCATCAAAGTCCCATAATTTCCCGAAAGCTCAATACCTGAGCACAGTCTAAAAATATCCGGTACATACCACAGTACCTCTGGACCAGCTGTAGAAGGGCAAACCCAAGCCTCACTGATGGCACCGCTAAACTGCCGCAAACCCTAAGGTTCAAAAGCGGTTCCATGGTCATCATGTTGAGTTAGGGTTTCATTCTTCTAGAGGGTCCACAGAATTACCTGCATGTTCCTCCGAACACTTTAAACTTGGGAAAAATGGGTTTCTGGCACTCGCTCCAACTTTTTAGCTTCGCCTAGGTGACATGCGAATACCCTTCGTCCTCACGCTAAATAATGCCTCAATCCTCCAGGAAAGACGATACATCATCGGTCATCTCTGAATCGGTCTGCTCTAGATCTGAGTAAGACTCTCCACACTGAAAATCTTTAACTCATCTGGGCCTGCGTTTGCGCATCAATCTGACGAATCACCTTCGTCTCTCAAATCGGGATAGACTAGCTATCATCTGTCGCATCTCTGCCTGGGAGCTCCAGCGATCTCAGCTCGTAAGCTCTAGAAGCAACATCCCATCATCTCAGCAACAGCTGGGTCATCTGTCTGCATGGTAGGCGACATCAAGATCTCTGAGGTATGTGGTACATCAACAGTCTTCTCGCAACTAGTAGCTCTAACAATGGCCCGATCATCCAGTGTAAAACCAAGCACTCGCCTCTACAAGAGGTCACAACATAACACTACATCGAGACGTTCCCATGTCACCAGAAAACACAATAGTCAGCCCTCGTACCAGACGAGCTCGCCCTGACCGCAACATTAACAGCAGCTCAATCTGCGCTCAAACCATGGTGACAGGAACCCCAATCGAGTATCGAAGAAAACAGATCAAAGGCATAAAAGGAAACGACAGATCCAGAATAGATACATGATCATAAGAAGGAACAGCATCAATGAGAGTATGATCATGGAAACGAATAGAGTCAAAGATCTCAAATGGATGTATAATCATGGGTACAAAGAAAATCATAGATCTCAAAATATGTATCCTAAGGTTTCTTAAGTGGAGTATCGTATCGTAAATATGCCGCGGAACATACGTACGGTACGTCACTCTACTCAAGCAACCTACTCCATTAATCAGGGTCAAACTAAGAAACGAAAGTTTGGGTCAAATACCCTCTCCTCACGTTCAAGTCTAAGTTCCGTAAGGTCAAGCCTAGGTTCCAAAATATACATACGCCCTAGACTTCGCATAGTCAAACATAGACTCGAACCAAGGTTAAACCTAGCGCTCTGATACCAACTTTATCACGACCCGAAATATTAGCTTGTGACCAGCACTTAAATCACGCAACGTCTAGAGGCGTAACGTAATTCAAGTAAGCTGAACCCCAGAAATGTAAACCTTTTTAAGAAAATAAAGGAGGTGAAGTTTTGAAATTGTAACGTCTTGAAAAGTCGTTTTGGTGTTTTCCTGAAATTCGGTGAAAATTCGGTATTTTTCCGAAAACCGTCTTTCTCGATATTTTGCAGTTTAGGGCTAATTATACTTAAAGTGGATAGGTAATTACTTGTTTTTAGTGACTAATGAGTTAATTATGAAATTTTGGTCATTTAAAAATTTTTCCCTATTTTTCATTTTTTTAATATTATTTTAAGCCGGTAAGAAAATACATTAAATAAGCGATAAATACAAATTTTTCCGGGCTAATTTTAATCTCTAAAATTATGATAATTATATTCTAGTGATAACATGAATTTTTAGTAATTTATTTTGATTTTTAACCAATTTTTATAAATTGAAACGAAATTATTGATTTTTGGGCTAAAACTTGCAATTTTTGAGTTGTAGGGGGCCTTTTTGCATAAAATTTCTTTTGTAAAACCCCTCTATCTTTTCCCTCAGCCCAAGAACAGCCCAATCCTTGGCCAAGACCAGAAAATTCTGACCTCTCTCTTTCTTGAGTTGTTTCTTGAGTTAATTGATAGTTTATGGTATTTATTTTAATATATTGGATAAATGTATGATACATTGACTTTAATACTTGACCCTTGACCTTCCCACTCACCCCACACCCTCCCCCATACCTCCAACCTGGCCGAAACCTGCACCCCTCTTTCTCATCTCTTTTCTTTGCATTTTTCTTCAATTTCCTTCAAGAAATACATCAAAATCCATGAATAAATTCCAAAAATCCATACAAAATCCATATGCAACCATTTTCCTTAGCCATTCTTGCTTGGATCTTGGTGTTTGAGACCATCATTTGGAGGAAACTTTCTTGCTTGATCTAGTGATCAAGAGGTATAAATTCCATCTTGTTAAATTCCTTGTTTAAGTGCTTATGTGTTATGGTTTAGTGATAATTTAGTGTAGTTAATCTAGATTCCTTAGATTTTTGTTTGAAAATTGAACTAGGTTTTGAACCATGATAATTTATTTAAGTTGTTTATTAGTTAATCTAGTTGTTAGTAAACTAATCTATATGGTTACCTTATTATGTAGTCTTTAATTATACTAATTTAGGTAATTTTAGAAGTTGATTTTAGTTGTAAAGTTGTTGTTTTAAGGTTTTTCAAGAGAGGGTTATGTATGGAAATGGTATTTGAAAACATGATTAGTGAGTTGATTAAACCTAATTTGTGTTGATTAGACCTAATTTGCTATCTAGTGTTTTGCTAACCTTAAGCTAAGTGGTTAATTTGCTTATTAGGCTAAATTATAGTGTTAAAGTAAGGATTTCTTATATAGTTTGAGTTATGTTTGCTATTTATAAAAATCAAGAGAAGGTTTTGTTATGTAAATTAGTTTTTTTTTTTAGCTTAGTTAATGGTTTAGAATTGGTGTATTGGCTAACTTTTTGGTTAGTTTGGAATGTTGGCGTTGGGTGGGTTGACTTTGTCGCTATATTGTCGATGTTTGCATCAAATTGCAATTTCTGCTTACTAGATTTTTATAGAAGTTATGTGATGAGTTAATTGTGGTATCTTGATGATTTTATTGGCTTGTCCTACGACTTTTAGGATGCGTGAGTGCGGTTTTTGGGTAGTCGGGTTTTAGTTTTGCCGGGTGACCCAAATCGGCGTTTTTCGGCAGTTTTTGCGATTTTCGCGTGTGTCCGCGCACTTTGTGCACGTTGTATCTAGCTAGCGAACTTTAGTAGTTTCGTTGGGGTTTTGCGTCGTTCTTGATACGTAACCTTATGTTTGGTACTGATGTAAATTCCAGGTTCGGTCGCGGAAACTCAGACGCGGCGCGAAAGGGAAAGGCGGTGATCGGACACAGCTAGCCAGGGATCCCGGTGAGTAGATTTAACATCTACGGGGGACGATCGTTTGGATGGCGCAAGTCGCCCGATAAATTTAGTAAACTGGAAAATAGTAAATTGGATAATCACTTGTGACATTAGAATAATAATACTGGCATGATAATTGCTGCAATTAGATCAATATGTTATATCCATATACGCAAACTCAATTGTAGGACACATGCACCATTACCAGGTCTTTATATGCAGCACGAGCACTATTCATGTTTACACACACACCCTGGTAATTGCCATGCCACCACACTAGATAACCTTTAATTTAAACCTTTTACTACTTGATACTTAAATTGTGCTATTTCCTTAAAATGAAACCCTAGGATTGCTATTCATGTGCATGTACTTCATCATATTCATTGTTCATGCTTAATCCATTAATCACGCATCGCAACTTGATTATTGATATCATACGCATTCATTGTCATTGATATATGCACTTATGAGGATTTTCTTGAGATTTTATGATATTGCTGGATTTCGGGGGAAAGCCGCAAAATTTCCAAACTTATGATATTTTTAAAACATGTAAATTGCGGTTTTCTAGTGATGTAAGTGTCGTCCACCATGAGTTTGCTGTGGCTTTGGAAATCCGTGTCGAGGAGTGGAGGAACCGGCACGGGTACATGGTGGGCCCGGTAAGGTACCCCGGGGCAAGAGGAATGTGGTGATGACGTTGAGCCTGGCAGGGGACGGATTACCTACCGGTGACTGTTTGGGACGGCGGATATCCAGAGGATACCGACCGTGGCCGCTAGATGATGAGATATTGATATTTGAGATGGGTCAGCCGGACGGCTGAGGCCAGAGGTACATTTATGAGATTTGAGACAGCTTTTGGGTGTCGTTGCTGGACACCGATTTTCGTCGATTCATTGGCATTATGCTGGCATTCTAAAAGAGTTTCAAAAACAAAAAGAGATAAAATATTTCTTATATATATACCTATTGAGACCTCAGATTTTCATGTTGCATGCATATTATTACACTGATGTTATATACACACCTGCTAGTGCATCCAGTCTTACCTGTATTTTAGATGCTAGGATGCTTGTGTGCATGCATACGATAGCCTTTGTAGATGCTATTTATTACTCACGAGTTGGCAACTCACCCCCGTTGTGCCACAGTCTTTTGCAGGTCCGCTCCGTCAGTTCAGTAGCGGCGGGCGCACTTGTCTTTTACCTCTTTTGCCTGAGCTCGAGATTTGCTCATAGGTGGGTTATGTTATTTTTGTACCACCTTGTATATTCTTGTATCTAGTGTACTCCATCTACTGTTCTACCAGATATTTGTATATTGACCTAGAGATGAGACTGTGAGGTTTGTGGACTTTATACTGTATTTGGGTCGAGCTCACTTGAGCCGACATGCTACTTTTTCATGCTTCCTTATGCTTCATTATGCTTTATTATGCTTGTTGTCATTTACATTGCGTGGGATTTGTGACCGCCGTATGGCGAAGAGCTAGCTCCCGCTTGGGGATGCCCTATTTTGTGGATTCATGTATATATTTTGTTGTACCCATTTTTGGGGGTCAGTATTTACAAAGGAGACTCTGCCGAAATTTTCGGGAAAAATTTGTACTGTTTTTAAAAAAGTGTTTTACATGACTTATTTGATAACTTGCTTTCAAATGTTTGGGTTTTCTTCACTCTTTTGCTTAATTGGTTTTGTTTTCTGGGCTTTGGCTTACTTATTTTACGGACGCCTTTAGACGTTTCGTAAACTTAAGTGCCAGTCACGTTCCGTACCCTGCGGGTCGTGACAAAGTTGGTATCAGAGCGATAGGTTTTACCTTTGTGAGTGTAGGATGACCCTTGGTAGATGGAGTAAGTGACTTAAGCAGAGTAACGTAGCGTGCGTATGTCCGCGGCATACTTACGATTCGATACTCCGCCTAAGTGACTTTAGGATACTTGCTTGGAAATTTCCTTCTTCACTTCCGTGTATCCTATGATCCTATTGCACTGTTCTTACTATCCGTTTTCCTGTAACAGCCACTATGCCGCCGAAGGCTACGAGGGCACAGAGGGCTGCCGCCAGAGACGAGATTCGAGCTGGCTCGTCCGAGACTAGGACTGAGCAGGGTGGTATGCCTACGCCGCAGGGACAGACCGATCCACCTTCCCCAGGCCGTATGGATAGGCTCGAGACCGGTATGGAGGAGTTGCGACAGATGATGGGGGGCATGCAGGAGCTGCGTCAGATGGTAGGATCCCTAGTTGCAGCCAGTCGTACACCGAGGCCGGATGACGTACCTACTACATCACAGACGACCATGATACCTGCTCCTACTACCACCACCGTGGCCATTCCGGTTTCACTACAGGACTTCATGAGGCTGAGACCTCCAGTATTCACCGGCACCGAGACAGCAGAGGACCCACAGACGTTCCTTGACAGTTTAGCCAGGATCTGCCGTTCACTGAGATGTTCGGATGATCGATGGGTAGAGCTTGCGAGTTTCCGACTAGAGGGTCTCGCGCAGACATGGTGGGAGTCAGTCTTGAGAGGTCGAGCTGCAGGTCTACCGCCTATGACTTGGGCCGAGTTTACAGCGGTCTTTCTAGCCCGTTTCCTTCCAGAGAGCGTTCGTGACGCCAGAGCTCGCAGTTTCGAGGCCTTAGTCAAGACACCTGGGATGACGGTGTCTGAGTATGATATCCAGTTTACACAGTTATCCCGATATGCTCAGTATTTGGTGGATACCGAGGAGAAGATGGTGAAGAGGTTCGTACAGGGACTTGATGCCCAGCTATACCTTGCCATTGGCGCCCAGCACTACGACACTTATTCAGCTGCTATGGATACAGCATTGCGGATGGAGGCACGCATATCACAGACTCCGGCCGTTTCTGGGCCGAAGAGGATGCGCACCGATGTACCACCTCAGAGGCAGCGCGCCAGATTCTTTCCGAGAGATAGGCCTGGCAGAGGATTTGGGCGGGGACAGTTATATGGTTCTTATCCCCAGAGGCAGCAGCCGTCACCAGGATGTTTTGGGTGCGGGAGTCTGCATCACCTTGTCAGAGACTGTCCGGCGAGACGACAGGGAGCAGCGACAGTTCCGCACGTGACCCTACCACCATCACCACCCCTTCCTCAGAGAGCCCTACTTCCTACCCTAGGCGATGCTCCACGCCAGTTAGGTGCACCGAGAGGCCGTGGACGCGGCGGTCCTGTTCAGAGAGGACGAGGAGGCAGAGGCCGAGGTCGAGGTCAGCCCGCTATCGGTGGAGGACAGGCCCGAGTTTTTGCTTTGACACCGCAGGATGCGCAGGCATCCAATGCCGTTGTGACAGGTACTTTGCCAGTTTGTTCTTTCGATGCACGGGTATTATTCGACCCAGGTTCCACACATTCGTACGTCTCTACACACTTTGCACCGATGTTGGGCCGTGAGTCGTCGTCGTTAGATCAGCCGCTTGTTGTTGTTACTCCGGTAGGCGAGTCGTTTGTCGCTCGTTTTGTATTTCGTTTGTGTTCCGTTCGTATCGGGGAGAGGGATTCATCAGTTGATTTGATACTCCTCGATACGTTGGACTTTGATGTGCTTCTGGGCATGGATTGGCTAGCCACTTGTTATGCTTCGGTGGACTGCCGTGAGAAGGCAGTCAGTTTTAGCTTTCCGGGAGAGCCAGTCCTTGTTATTCAGGGAGACCGCAGTGTCGCCCTTCCCAGCTTAATTTCTTCTCTTCGCGCTGGTCAGCTCTTGCGGAAGGGATGTCAGGGATTCTTAGCGTTTGTTTGTGATACTCGAGCTACAGAGGTTCCGTTGGACCAGGTCCCGGTAGTTTGTGAGTTCCCTGATGTTTTCCCTGATGAGCTACCTGGGCTACCGCCTGAGCGCGATGTTGAGTTCTGCATTGATTTGATTCCCGGTTCGGGGCCTATTTCTATACCGCCTTATCGGATGGCCCCGGCAGAGCTTCGAGAGCTGAAGGATCGGTTGCAGGATTTGTTAGATAAGGGGCTTATTCGACCGAGTGTTTCTCCGTGGGGTGCTCCGGTCCTGTTTGTCAAGAAGAAGGATGGAAGTTTGCGCTTATGTATCGACTACCGCCAGCTGAACAAAGTTACCGTTCGGAACAGATATCCGTTGCCGCGCATTGATGATTTGTTCGACCAGCTTCAGGGTGCGGGGTATTTTTCGAGGATCGACTTGCGATCAGGATACCATCAGCTGCGAGTTCGACAGGAGGATATACCGAGGACAGCTTTCCGTACACGCTATGGCCACTACGAGTTTTTGGTGATGTCGTTCGGACTCACCAACGCCCCAGCAGCATTCATGGATTTGATGAACCGTACATTCAGGCCGTATCTTGACTTGTTCATCATCGTGTTTATCGACGATATCTTGGTGTACTCCCGGAGCAGAGAGGAGCACGAGCAGCACTTGCGGATTACGTTACAGACTCTGAGGGAGCATCAGCTGTTCGCGAAGTTCTCCAAGTGTGCTTTCTGGCTGGACAGCGTCGGATTCTTGGGTCACGTGGTTACGAGAGACGGCATTTGTGTGGACCCGAAGAAGATTGAGGCTGTTCAGCAGTGGCCCCGACCTACATCAGTGACTGAGATCCGTAGTTTTCTAGGCTTGGCGGGCTACTACAGGCGTTTTGTTCAGGACTTCTCCCGTATAGCAGCACCGTTGACCAGTTTGACCCGGAAGGGAGTTCCTTTCGTTTGGACAGAGGAGTGCGAGCGCAGTTTTCAGCAGCTGCGGACATGTTTGACTACGGCGCCGGTATTATCTTTACCTTCGGGATCAGGCGGATTTGTTGTCTACTGTGATGCTTCGCGAGTGGGATTAGGATGCGTATTGATGCAGCATGGCCGGGTGATCGCTTATGCTTCTCGGCAGTTGAAGAAGCATGAACAGAACTACCCCACTCATGATTTGGAGATGGCTGCAGTGGTCTTTGCACTGAAGATTTGGCGACACTACCTTTACGGCGAGTCGTGTCAGATATTCACCGATCACAAGAGCTTAAAGTACATATTTCAGCAGCGAGACCTGAACCTCAGACAGCGTCGTTGGATGGAGTTGGTGAAAGACTACGACTGCGAGATCTTATATCACCCCGGCAAGGCGAATGTGGTGGCAGATGCGTTGAGTAGGAGGCCCGGGGGTAGTCTATCCTTTTTGCGCGCAGTGCAGAGGCAGTCGTCAGCAGATTGGCAGACGTTATGCGACAGCCGAGTTGAGTTCGAGTTCACTCAGACAGGGGGACAGCTCGCGCATGTTCGTGCACGCCCACAGTTGCTTGACCGTATATATGAGGCACAGCGCAGTGACGACCGTTGCTCAGAGATCATGGCACAGATGGGACAGGGCAGGTTTTCCGAGTTCGTGATTGATGATCAGGGGAGTTTACGATATGGATCTAGACTGTGCGTACCAGATGCTGATGGATTGCGGCGCGACATTCTTGAGGAGGCACACCGATCAGTGTATAGTGTCCACCCCGGTTCCACCAAGATGTACCATGATATGAGAGAGACCTACTGGTGGGACGGGATGAAGAGGGACATTGCGGAGTTCGTTTCGAGATGCCTGACTTGTCAGCAAGTCAAGGCCGAACACCAGAGGCCCGCAGGAGAGCTACAGCCGTTACCCATTCCAGAGTGGAAATGGGAGCAGATTTCGATGGATTTCGTTGTGGGTCTACCCAGGACCAGTCGAGGGTACGACTCCATCTGGGTGGTCGTGGACAGATTGACGAAAGCGGCTCACTTTCTTCCGGTGAAGACGACTTTCAGCTTCGCTCAGTATGCTCAGCTCTATATTGACGAGATCGTGCGACTACATGGCGTACCGACTTGTATCGTGTCAGATCGAGGCACTCAGTTCACCAGCCGACTTTGGCAGAGACTTCAGGAGGCCTTGGGCACTCGTTTGAGCTTCAGCACAGCGTTTCATCCGCAGACAGACGGACAGTCAGAGCGGACCATTCGGACTCTCGAGGACATGCTCAGAGCGTGCGTTTTAGACTTTGGTGGTAGCTGGGATCGTCATTTACCTCTAGTGGAGTTCTCCTACAACAACAGCTTCCAGGATACTATTCAGATGGCACCTTTCGAGGCATTGTATGGGAGGAGATGCAGATCGCCCGTTTGTTGGACAGAGCTCAGCGAGAGCAGCATTTTGGGGCCGCAGCTTGTTGAGGAGACGACAGCGAAGATACAGTTGATCCGAGACCGGATGAGAGCGGCTCAGAGCAGGCAGAAATCGTATGCAGACAGGCGCCGTCGCAGTTTAGAGTTCGCAGTTGGCGACCATGTTTTTCTGAAGGTCTCACCGATGAAGGGCGTGATGCGTTTTGGGCGAAAGGGGAAGCTTAGCCCTAGATTCGTAGGTCCCTTCGAGATCCTCGAGCGTGTCGGCGCTGTTGCATATCGTTTGGCTCTTCCACCCAGCTTTCCCGATGTTCACCCCGTCTTCCATGTTTCGATGCTCCGCAAGTACCTTCACGACCCTTCGCATGCGATTCAGCACCCGACAGTCCAGCTAGAGCGCGACCTTTCTTTTGCAGAGCAGCCGGTGGCCATCTTGGATCGGCAGGTGAAGAAGTTGAGGTCGAAGATTATACCAACCGTCAAGGTCCTTTGGCGTAGCCCGAGCAGCGAGGAGGTTACCTGGGAGACCGAGGGCGAGATGAGGAAGAAGTATCCCCATCTCTTCGAAGGTACGCGTAGCTAGATTTTTTAAATTCGGGGACCGAATTTCTTTAAGGGGGGAAGATTGTAACGTCTTGAAAAGTCGTTTTGGTGTTTTCCTGAAATTCGGTGAAAATTCGGTATTTTTCCGAAAACCGTCTTTCTCGATATTTTGCAGTTTAGGGCTAATTATACTTAAAGTGGATAGGTAATTACTTGTTTTTAGTGACTAATGAGTTAATTATGAAATTTTGGTCATTTAAAAATTTTTCCCTATTTTTCATTTTTTTAATATTATTTTAAGCCGGTAAGAAAATACATTAAATAAGCGATAAATACAAATTTTTCCGGGCTAATTTTAATCTCTAAAATTATGATAATTATATTCTAGTGATAACATGAATTTTTAGTAATTTATTTTGATTTTTAACCAATTTTTATAAATTGAAACGAAATTATTGATTTTTGGGCTAAAACTTGCAATTTTTGAGTTGTAGGGGGCCTTTTTGCATAAAATTTCTTTTGTAAAACCCCTCTATCTTTTCCCTCAGCCCAAGAACAGCCCAATCCTTGGCCAAGACCAGAAAATTCTGACCTCTCTCTTTCTTGAGTTGTTTCTTGAGTTAATTGATAGTTTATGGTATTTATTTTAATATATTGGATAAATGTATGATACATTGACTTTAATACTTGACCCTTGACCTTCCCACTCACCCCACACCCTCCCCCATACCTCCAACCTGGCCGAAACCTGCACCCCTCTTTCTCATCTCTTTTCTTTGCATTTTTCTTCAATTTCCTTCAAGAAATACATCAAAATCCATGAATAAATTCCAAAAATCCATACAAAATCCATATGCAACCATTTTCCTTAGCCATTCTTGCTTGGATCTTGGTGTTTGAGACCATCATTTGGAGGAAACTTTCTTGCTTGATCTAGTGATCAAGAGGTATAAATTCCATCTTGTTAAATTCCTTGTTTAAGTGCTTATGTGTTATGGTTTAGTGATAATTTAGTGTAGTTAATCTAGATTCCTTAGATTTTTGTTTGAAAATTGAACTAGGTTTTGAACCATGATAATTTATTTAAGTTGTTTATTAGTTAATCTAGTTGTTAGTAAACTAATCTATATGGTTACCTTATTATGTAGTCTTTAATTATACTAATTTAGGTAATTTTAGAAGTTGATTTTAGTTGTAAAGTTGTTGTTTTAAGGTTTTTCAAGAGAGGGTTATGTATGGAAATGGTATTTGAAAACATGATTAGTGAGTTGATTAAACCTAATTTGTGTTGATTAGACCTAATTTGCTATCTAGTGTTTTGCTAACCTTAAGCTAAGTGGTTAATTTGCTTATTAGGCTAAATTATAGTGTTAAAGTAAGGATTTCTTATATAGTTTGAGTTATGTTTGCTATTTATAAAAATCAAGAGAAGGTTTTGTTATGTAAATTAGTTTTTTTTTTTAGCTTAGTTAATGGTTTAGAATTGGTGTATTGGCTAACTTTTTGGTTAGTTTGGAATGTTGGCGTTGGGTGGGTTGACTTTGTCGCTATATTGTCGATGTTTGCATCAAATTGCAATTTCTGCTTACTAGATTTTTATAGAAGTTATGTGATGAGTTAATTGTGGTATCTTGATGATTTTATTGGCTTGTCCTACGACTTTTAGGATGCGTGAGTGCGGTTTTTGGGTAGTCGGGTTTTAGTTTTGCCGGGTGACCCAAATCGGCGTTTTTCGGCAGTTTTTGCGATTTTCGCGTGTGTCCGCGCACTTTGTGCACGTTGTATCTAGCTAGCGAACTTTAGTAGTTTCGTTGGGGTTTTGCGTCGTTCTTGATACGTAACCTTATGTTTGGTACTGATGTAAATTCCAGGTTCGGTCGCGGAAACTCAGACGCGGCGCGAAAGGGAAAGGCGGTGATCGGACACAGCTAGCCAGGGATCCCGGTGAGTAGATTTAACATCTACGGGGGACGATCGTTTGGATGGCGCAAGTCGCCCGATAAATTTAGTAAACTGGAAAATAGTAAATTGGATAATCACTTGTGACATTAGAATAATAATACTGGCATGATAATTGCTGCAATTAGATCAATATGTTATATCCATATACGCAAACTCAATTGTAGGACACATGCACCATTACCAGGTCTTTATATGCAGCACGAGCACTATTCATGTTTACACACACACCCTGGTAATTGCCATGCCACCACACTAGATAACCTTTAATTTAAACCTTTTACTACTTGATACTTAAATTGTGCTATTTCCTTAAAATGAAACCCTAGGATTGCTATTCATGTGCATGTACTTCATCATATTCATTGTTCATGCTTAATCCATTAATCACGCATCGCAACTTGATTATTGATATCATACGCATTCATTGTCATTGATATATGCACTTATGAGGATTTTCTTGAGATTTTATGATATTGCTGGATTTCGGGGGAAAGCCGCAAAATTTCCAAACTTATGATATTTTTAAAACATGTAAATTGCGGTTTTCTAGTGATGTAAGTGTCGTCCACCATGAGTTTGCTGTGGCTTTGGAAATCCGTGTCGAGGAGTGGAGGAACCGGCACGGGTACATGGTGGGCCCGGTAAGGTACCCCGGGGCAAGAGGAATGTGGTGATGACGTTGAGCCTGGCAGGGGACGGATTACCTACCGGTGACTGTTTGGGACGGCGGATATCCAGAGGATACCGACCGTGGCCGCTAGATGATGAGATATTGATATTTGAGATGGGTCAGCCGGACGGCTGAGGCCAGAGGTACATTTATGAGATTTGAGACAGCTTTTGGGTGTCGTTGCTGGACACCGATTTTCGTCGATTCATTGGCATTATGCTGGCATTCTAAAAGAGTTTCAAAAACAAAAAGAGATAAAATATTTCTTATATATATACCTATTGAGACCTCAGATTTTCATGTTGCATGCATATTATTACACTGATGTTATATACACACCTGCTAGTGCATCCAGTCTTACCTGTATTTTAGATGCTAGGATGCTTGTGTGCATGCATACGATAGCCTTTGTAGATGCTATTTATTACTCACGAGTTGGCAACTCACCCCCGTTGTGCCACAGTCTTTTGCAGGTCCGCTCCGTCAGTTCAGTAGCGGCGGGCGCACTTGTCTTTTACCTCTTTTGCCTGAGCTCGAGATTTGCTCATAGGTGGGTTATGTTATTTTTGTACCACCTTGTATATTCTTGTATCTAGTGTACTCCATCTACTGTTCTACCAGATATTTGTATATTGACCTAGAGATGAGACTGTGAGGTTTGTGGACTTTATACTGTATTTGGGTCGAGCTCACTTGAGCCGACATGCTACTTTTTCATGCTTCCTTATGCTTCATTATGCTTTATTATGCTTGTTGTCATTTACATTGCGTGGGATTTGTGACCGCCGTATGGCGAAGAGCTAGCTCCCGCTTGGGGATGCCCTATTTTGTGGATTCATGTATATATTTTGTTGTACCCATTTTTGGGGGTCAGTATTTACAAAGGAGACTCTGCCGAAATTTTCGGGAAAAATTTGTACTGTTTTTAAAAAAGTGTTTTACATGACTTATTTGATAACTTGCTTTCAAATGTTTGGGTTTTCTTCACTCTTTTGCTTAATTGGTTTTGTTTTCTGGGCTTTGGCTTACTTATTTTACGGACGCCTTTAGACGTTTCGTAAACTTAAGTGCCAGTCACGTTCCGTACCCTGCGGGTCGTGACAGAAATAAAGGTATAATGAAATCAAGTTTTCTTAATGCATAGAAAAGAAACATAAAAATGCAAGTGAAATTTACTAGTTTGAAAACGTGTTTCGTCTTTTAAAAATTTGGGCAGCACCTCCTTTGTATATTTTGATCCAAAATCATAAATACATAACAAGAATAATGGCATCCCAAGCGGGAGCTAGCTCTTCGCCAAACGGCGGATCACAACCACGCAAGACAGTATATGTAAGTATACGATACCCAACGGCGAAGTTCACCACAAAAAGCTAAAGAAATAAGCAAGACATCAAAACCACAAGTAGCGGAAAACCCCTCGCTCTAAGTCTCGTAACCACAATCTCACTATGTCTCATTACTTATACAATTTACTAATTTTGATTGATGGAGTTGACTAGATACAATATGAAATATAAATACAAGAGTGGGTACGATACAAATGCCCCACCTACTAATGCAAAACACCCAAATGAAGCTATGTGTCAGCGATGCTGCTACGGATCCATACGGTCAACCTGCAAGGACTGTGGCACAACGGGGGTGAGTTGCCAACTCGTGAGAAGAAAAACATCTACAAGTAGAAATCGAATAAACAACGACTCCTAGGTCAACTATATTATAAAGGTAATACTATGATATCTAGGATGACCGGGTAATCAAATGTGCCAACAATATACTCGAAGGCTATAAGTATGCTGATATCATCCAATCATATAATCGATGTATGTATGCATATGGATCTCGTCCCACCATATCGTCAGTGTAAGTATGCATGTGGATCTCATCCAACCATAATCAATGTATGTATGCCAGTAAGTATGAGGATATAAATCAACGGTGTCCCTCGCGAGACATCAAAATCATGGAACCTGGGTGCCCAACATCGACCCCCGAAAACATCATGAAACCCGTGTCCAGCATCGACACGTAAATCCTCATATCTCTCGGGCTCCGTCAGTCCGGATTGGCCCATATCATCTCTCGACTCCGGTCGGTATCCTCCGTATATCCGCCAGGCCCAACCAATCACTGGTAGGTAATAAGTCCCTCTGCTAGGCTCACCGTCTGTATGCACAGCATCCCTTTCTTGCCCCGGGGTACTATAACGGGTCCACCATGTACCCGCAATCGGCCTCACCCAGCTCCTCGAATCGGATTTCACATGTCACACGTCTCAGAACCGAGAAAACGCATGGTGGACGCACTGAAATATCATATCAAGAGAAACCGGATTTTTGAAACAACACATAATCTCTTTTAAAATGTCCACGGTTCTCAAATCCAGAAATCTCATGAAAACAGTATATCTCAATGCGTAAAATCATAGAGCATGATGTATGCGACATATAGTAGAAATGTAAGAATATCCGTATATCATGCAACATGGAACAGTAATATGCACTTATCGAGGGAAAACCGCTCTTTTAAGTGAATCCAGCTTTTTATTTTCAAAATATATCATGCGGTTCCCAAATCTCCAAAATTAAATACAACATCGTATAATGGTGCATATGTGCATGTACGCAAGTATGGTGTACAATATGTATATACGCAAGTATGGTGTACAACATGTATGTACGCAAGTATGGTGTACAATATGTATGTACGCAAGTATGGTGTACAACATGTATGTGCGCAAGTATGGTGTACAATATGTATGTGCGCAAATATGGTGTACAATATGTATGTGTGCCAATATGGATGTAGCAATCTTACTGTATAGTGACATGGCAATTATCGATGATGAAGTGTGTGAGCCGGCAAATCTGTGTACATGTAACATATGCATCATCGATAATGGTGCAGGTGTACTAGCACCGGTATAAGTAATGCAATGCGAATAACATGAACGCAGCATAAGGTAAATTATATGCAAATGCTGACGGGTATACGTATCTATCATGACCGAGTCAGTAAATCTATCAATCAGCATCTAGCCACACGTCACCATGTACGGTATAATCCATCGTACGGCAGCCTCTAGTCAAGGGTATGGATCAAACCTCAAGTTAACTCATCACGTACGGAAAATCATCGTACGGTGGCATTAAGCTATCAGGGATCCTATCAACCTATAAGACAAAGAGGGTACGGACCTAACGCCACGTACGGCTAACACTCACAACTCACAACACATATAAATATCTCTATATACCTATGTCCCAGGTCACATCCGCAACACTCTTATATCAAGGGACCGGCAGGGTATAAATCATCTCAATCGACTCCCATCCGTATACCAACATATCACCAAATCATCATATCGTGTCATATATTCTTTTCATCGCATTTATATCCCTCATCAAGTCAATTTTACAATACATTCTACCTTTGCTATAAGTATACGTATCTAAACTAACATACACACCCGAACCATACAGACAGTTTTTGAAAGATGCGAATCGTGGTTTTGAAAGTAGGGGTTACGGTGTTTTTAAAGAAAAGATATCATTTAAAAATCCATAACATCCCTCAAGATATCTGTTTAAAAGATGCATACGATTCTTCAGTTTGGAAATAGGTATGGTTCGGATGACCCATCTACGTCGGCTATCTAGTCCTATAGTACTCTAAACGACAATATCGTTAAACGTCATCCTCAAATTTCGTCATCCCATACTAGTCGTATCATATCACTTCTAACTATCCTTTAGTTTCTAATATAGATTCACTAACAATCTAATAAATTCTAATCCTAGTTTCCTAATCTAGGTTATCTTAACCATATAGTACAAATCAGTTTCCACCAAAACTTTGCGGGGGTGCTATACGCCATCCACCCGACTTCCCCCGTAGATATAGATCTACTCACCTTGCTCCTTTCTTGCCGAAGTCGATGACGCCATGCTCCGTCGCCTCGGAATCCACGCGAGGATACCTACAATAATAAACAATCGCAAATGCGTATTAAAATCAAGTTCTGAAATTCAAAATGGCACGCGCATTGCTCATAGGTTAGAACCTATAGCTTAAGCGTACAAAATCAACCAAACAACTCTTGTTGTTGATGTATGAACATCCAACAACCAAATACAATATCAAATACCAAAATCCAAATTTCAGAATACGGAAAACATAACCAAAAACACACCAAAGTGCTCCCAGATTTTGACTCAGGTCAAACTAGCCAATTTTGCATATAGGGTTGCTCTAGATATCACCTAAGGGACTCACCAACCAAAATTCAACGCATTTCCTCCCGACATGGCCGCAAATTGTGGCCCATATGAATAAATCTATGGCCAGAAAGTAGGGGTAGGGGCTCAGGTTTCAGGGGGTGGTCCATCGTTGCCTGCACGTCTCATGGTCATGGGAACTTATTCAATGGTTGTCTCGGGTCACTCCAGATCTCCAAATACCCTTACAAATCGTACAATTTCCAATATCGACGAATCTAAAGTTCGTATTTTGGGGTTTGGTCACTGGTCCAGGTCAAGAATTGGTCTTTAGGGTCTTATAACAGCTACTAGGCATCTCCCAATCCACACAACACTCAAACCCCTCTCCAGAATTTTCCAAGTTCACAAATCCACATCTTAAACCCATTTCTAACTAACTAGAATATAACAAACCAAAAACTAAACTAATTGGTAGAGATTATACCTCAATGATGCCATCAAGTAAAATCCTAGAAGTCTCAAGTCATCAAAATCCCACTTTTCTTGGTCCAATATGATGAGGATGAGGATGTGATTATTTTTTGTAAAAAGGGTATAGGGTTTTGGTGAGGGAATTAAGATGGGTCATGAGGGTAGAATGGGAGAGCTTAAGGTGAAGAAGGAGAATAAAATGGTGGGGGGAAATAAAAGGGGCAGCACTCTCCCCCTCTCTCTCTTTCTCACTCTCATTCTCTCTCCTAGCATGGTCTCATCTCATCATTATGTCCCCTCTCTCTCTCTCCTCAATCATTCCTCTTTTCTTTTCTTTTCTTTTCTCACCCAAAAGCCCAACCATAACATAAAACAACACAAATGAAATAACATGTAACATGTCATGGTGCACTAACCATGAAAACGGTAGAAACACGGATTTGGCCTAATCGCGATTAGCAGTGAACTAATCGGGTTTTTATCGAAACTGTATATAAATAATTTTTAAAATGCCAAATCCTTTAAATATATTATTAAATGAATAAATCATTTTAATATCTAGTTATTTCACAATTATCGGTATATATTTATACCCTTTTTCGAAAACCCCAATTTCGCAAATCGGGCAGTTTTCGGGGAAAATATTATTTTAATATTAAATTCCAAAAATAATATTTTATATTTTTTGAAATGTTACATTTGTAGTTTAGTTTTTCAGCAGTCAAAGTCTGTAAAGCAACTATTTATTCAATAAAAGGTAGTGTTTTTAAAATCTTGTCTCATTATTTTCTGCATTTAATTTCTGTATTTACTTTCCGCAATTTTAATTTTGTTATTTCTTATAGGTTCATTAAACTTTAATCTTTCCTCGTTTACTTTGTTTATCCCAATGAGCAAGTAAATTCTCGCTTGTTAAGATTTGTAGGATAGGGTGGTATAATGGATGAAAAAATTCCTTAACTTCTTTTTAAATTTTAATTTTTATAAATTTTAGCAAAGCGGGTCTTAACCCTCTTATCGGGCGTGCTATCAATTCATGAAAGTCACGACCACAATTTGAGATTCGTTAAAACTTTCTTTGTTGAAGGCTTAAGATAAATAGGGATTAATAGAAAGACAAGGGTTAGTAGAGGGAAACCCTAATCCCTCTAAGAACCTTAATCCCCATTCATCGCTATTTTTCTAGTATTAAATAATTAAAAGATAAAAAGAATTATTTTTAAAACTCCATCCATTAACTACTCAATGCTATAAACCCTACAAGCCCTTCTTTTATAAAATTTTGAAATCTTCTTAGTATAAAACTATAAAAATCCCACTTTTATTTATTAACTTGTCTAAAACAAGATAAGTAATTCACCATTTCCCTGTGGAAGACCCGTACTCACTATCGGCTAGCTATTGCGACACCATTATTGATTGCGGTATTTAGAATACATAAAGACACAGGTTTTCAAACCAATCAAGACGTGTTTAGTGGAACAGGCGCGTACGCCTAAAGAAAGAGGACTAAAGGATCTCCCGAACCTCTCTAAAACCTTGCATGTTCGCGTTTGCAATTTCTTACTCTCTAATTGCTTAATTGCCTTAGATTCAAAATTGCATGCTAGGTTTATTGCTTCTGCTCTATATGTTATATGCTCATTGCTTAGACCTGATTGCTATCTCTATTCTTGCTTGCTATATGTTTATGTTTTCACAACTGCAATAGCTTAGCCACTTATCTTTATTGTTATATCTACTGTTTAGCTATTTAATTACGATATTTATATTTGCAAGTGTTTAGAATTTTTAATTTGGGTATATTGGTAGCTTAGTCTTATCACCCCCTCTAGGACGCACTTTTAAAGACATGCCGATATCAAACTCATAACCGTCCGAGATACAAGTGATAATTCTTATCAGTTTATCTCAACCGCCTTGACCATGGACTTTAAGGTCTTGTTATATCTACACAGAGCGACATTAACTCCTTATACAGGGAGAGACGAATCCCCTCTTAATCGCTCACTACTTTCATGTCAGAAATGTAATTAAATTCTAACCGACCAAATCAATTTTCTTACCTTCTCGAAAATCTAAATTCATTCCAGTTTATTACGCTACCATAGTGATGGATCTCTGGATCTCCTTCAAATATTACCTTCCGTTGATCTGCAACGAGCGGTGATGGATGGCTGAGATTGAGTTGGAGGTTACCTCCTGGAGCGTGTGGATCTCAATGGGCTTTATATGGTTGAGGCCGAGCTACCTTCAAGGAAGTCCTGGGGCGGTTGTGCCACCGAGGACCCTCCGACGATCAAGTTAGATAGGGTATTTTGGCAGAGTAACGGCCTATTGGGGTGAAATTGGCTTACTTAAGTCGTCTGAGAGAGGGGTCTATATAGTGGCAGTCATGGGCAGGTGGGCACGAGATTCACGCCGGCCGTTACGCCCGCGTGAAAGGCGGGATTCTCTATTAATGACGAGACATGCTCGTTAATGGGGGAACGTGATGGCGTGGAACGCGGGATCATGGGCGGCGGATATCTCGCGTCTGGCGAGACTCACGGAGCCGTGGCTGAGACGCCTGTGATCAGTGTTGTGGGTCGGTCGGTGAGACTGAGGAAGATAAGTTCGGCGGGAGGCTCGGGAACGAGCAGGAGGCCGAGGCATCTTGGATATATGATAGCTCGGAGGAAAGCTGGAGGGCTGAGGGAACTCAGTGTGCGGGAGGCTCCGAGGCGAGCCGATGTTTGTTTGTAAGGTGATCGTAGGAGTGGTCTGGAAGGCCACCGAAGGTCGGGAACATCCTCAGGTCGGAAGCTCGGGGTATGCTTCCAACATACCGATCTTGATCCCATCTTGTAAGCTCTGGGACACGTCATCTGCCACGTGTCATGATCTGGGGAATCACTGGTATCGAGCATCATCATTAGCCCCCCACTCTCGTCTCGACCCATTCATGGGTCGGGTCAAGAGTGGTTGGACCGGTCATCCGGGGTAAGATCTTATTTGAAGATATCGTCGGTACATATTCCCGGGCTATTAGTTGTATTTTCTTGATGCCTTCAGCGGATCAGGGGAGAGATCCCGCATTAAAGAGGAAGCGTCGATTCGTGCGTATGTTCGTCGAAGCGCCAGTCCATGTGTCTGGCACTCGTTGGATGACGCGACGTGCTGCCGGTGTCCTTCGCGCCTGATGGGACACGCCCAATGTGAGTGTGACAAGTGGAATGTCGTCGGCCGTTGATTGTGAAGTGCTGTTTTGGCGGGAGATGATCGGCGTCGTAGGATGCGTACGCCGGCGGCTATAATAGAGGTGGGATCCTCTTCCGGGTCCATACTTCGCCATAATTTCCGCGTCCCTTCGTGTGTTAGCTCGGCGCTCTTCCCTTTAGGTCGGGATCCCAGCGTTTTCTCTTCTGAGGATTCACCCTTTTGATCAGGTTAGATGTCTTCTACCGAGGAGTCTGTAGAAATAACCCGGGTAGAGTCTAGGGAGTCTTTTGCAGCTTCCTCTTCCGTTTTTTCTTATTCGTCTGAGTTGGAGTCCCCCTGGGAGGTTAGGGTTAGTCATGCTTCCCGAGGTCATGCGATGGGGGTGGTCCCCAGAGCGCATGTCAGGGGCGTCCATGACCGTCATCCATATTGAGTCAGGCGGACAAGCTTGGTACCATCCAGGCTCGCTTCCATATTCCTCCCGGCTACTCGCTTCGTTTGGCCGGGAAGGGAAGGGGGAAAACCAGGTGTGGGGCAAGGAGATTGCCTTATACCTGGAAGCCTTTTGAGTCGGGATGCGCCTGCCCTTCTCCCCCGAGGTGAGTGCAGCGTTGAATTTGTTTTGAGTTAGCCCCGGGCCAGTTAGTGCCGAACTCTTGGAGGATTCTCCTTGGGTTCCTGGTCCGGATGAAATTGCGGGCGATCCCTTTCAGTCGGAGCCTTCTCATATCCTCTCTCTGCTACAAAAACCACCCCGGCACTCACAAGGGCGAGCCAAGCTGGGTATATATTTCTTTTAGAAAGCACCGAGGAGGTGCTTCTGGGTCGGGGGTCGTCGTAGTACCTTCTTCTATACACGAATGGAAGAAGAAGTTTTTGTTTGTCGAACCACCCGAGGGTGAGGATTGGCCTGTGCCCATCTAGTGGCACAGGGCCAACTGCCCGCAGGTGAGACGGTCGAATGATCCCGACGCGGTGGCGGTGTCGGAGTAGGAGCCCCTCCCTCGGGCCGATGTGGTGCTGTCTGAGCAGGCCCTCAGTTGGGTCGGGCTCAGCCTCGCTCAGTTTGCGGGTAAGTCAGGAGTTTTTAAGTGACTTGTTTAGACTTGTGTATTCTTCCACTTTTTCTGGCATTGCTGACTCCTTCTTTGTATTTTCATCTCATGCAGAACCCATGGACCTAGGTAAATTTCGGGCGGCCCTAGTCAAACAGAAGAAGGGGAAGAAGGCCCAAGGTGCCGGTCCCTCTCACCCGTCGTCGGCTTCGGCTCTCCCGGCGGCCGCTCAAGCGCTCCCCAGGCCACTGAGTCCAGCCATGCGCCGAGCCGAAAACACGCTCGGGAGCAGGAGCCCCGGATTTTGGAGGTGGGAGGTGAGACTGGTTCCCTTGCGTCTCTCCTCAAGAGGTACTATAGGACGGTGCCCCGCTCCCCGGCTTCCCCGATCATCGTGGATCAAGGGGAGCTTCACTTTGAGGTGCCCTCAGGGCTTTCCGTTGCCGACAGCCTGCTCTTGGAAATGGAAAGGTTGGTCGGGGGCAGAATCCCGTGGGGACTCTCAGGGCCCAAATGGCGGCCATAGCCCAGGAGGCCATGCAGGTCAGCATTTGCACCTCACTCGGGTCTTCATTCAGTATTTTTTTCACAAGATTGGGTTCCCCTTTCTCTTTTTGACCCTCCTTTGTTTTCTTCAGGTCTTCCAGCATTGCGCCCTTGTCGTCAACATGGAGGACGAGGAAATTGCCCCAGCGATGCAGGCCGCGGGCAAGCTCTCCTCGCAGGAGGAGAGCTCTAGGCTGGAGCTGCAAGCGGCGATGGAGAGGGTCGCCACCCTCGAAGACCGGGTGGCGGCCAAGGATCGGGAGATCGCCAGCTGCCGAGAGGCCGCCCGAGCCGCCAAGGCTAAGCTGGAAGACTCCAGGGTGCTTGTCTCCACCCTGAAGAAGACGGCGAACACCCTCCGAAGGGAGAGCAAGGCGGCGAAGGAAAGAGTGAGGCGTGCCGACCTCCGAGCATCGAAGGCGGTGGAGAACCACCAGAAGACGGAATAGTTCTACGCCGACCTGGCTCATGCTGCTGCCTTCGTTTGGCATGAGGCCCTCGACGCCGTCAAGGCCCTGATGCCAGAGTTTCCTGATGGCGAGCTCCAGGGTGAGTACCCCCTAGGGGATGAGGAGCAGAGGAATGCCCCCAGAAGCGCCGCAGGGGGAAGGGCTCTTGGTGGGAGCGTTGGAAAGGAGTCGGTCACTCCGGCTCCCAACGCCGAGGCTCCTGAGATGGGCACCGATCTTCAAGACGCAACCCCGGTCGTAGTGGTAGATGCGGAGCTTGATTGATCATTTCTTGACATGTGTATTTGGAAAAGTTTTAATCACAACCAAAGAAATTTTTAACCGCAATCAATTAACGGTGTCTATTGAAGTTTCGTTACCGAATACAGATCGTCCACTGAGATTGTGTGAATTTGTTCGAAATCGTTTTAGTTGAGTTGAAAAGAAAAGATGAAAGAAAATGATTCAATATTTGTGAGATTTAGTTTCAAGAATACTAAAGAAATAGATCTAAAATCGAGAATTAATAAAGATAAAAAAATGTCCAAACCAATTGAATTATCAAGATTTGTAAAGTAGCATGTAGGAATCAATCAAATAAGTAGTTATTATAAATACTAAAGATTTCGAAATCTTATCTATTGAGGATTTGTTGCTAAATCGATGACGATCAACGAAGATTAGGGATCTATTGAAGAAACTAGGGTTTCTCCTTCACTATCCCTTGTCTTTTCATTGATTATCATTCAAATTCTAGCTTATAGCAAAGAAAATCACCGATCGTTGATCTCTAATTTGGAACGAAAATATTCAAGAAAGTGATCTCGCTCAAAATTAGGTCATCGATGATTCTTTTTCCTAGAGTTAACAAACCTCATAAGACTTAAGAATCGTTCAAGAATTTCATCATCATCATCTACCTATTCTCTCGATTTCGATACAAGCGAGATTTCACTCACACATCATGAAAAAGGAAAGAGTCAAGAATTGATAAATTTTCATAATGCAAGAATGTAAAGAAAGCAATATTTACAATTTTCACCTTTATTAATCGACGATTAGGTACACATTCACTCAATTCAAGGTTACAAGATTTGAGGAGGTAACTAGATCCGTCGAAATTAGCTTAGCATCGATCTCCTTGAGTCATGGAACGGTTGCGATCACTTGCTCTTGATGAAGACCGGTGTCGCTACAAAGGATCGTTGATGGCTTGCTTGATTCGCTTCTCAATTGATCTTGATTTAGCTTTGAAATTGGATTTGGGCTATTTGATTATAAGTTGTGTCACTCAACTTGTGTGTAGATTTGGTTCAATGTTCAACAACCGAACAACCTTTGTAATGAAGCCATAGGTTCCCTTTTATAGTTTTCCTCTATCTTCTCCTAGAAACTAGGTTGTTATGAAGCTTGCATAGGAAGCTAGGTAGTTGTAGGGAAGGTTCTAGATTAAGGTAGTTATCTAGCTTGCATGAGAAGCTTGGCTGTTGGAAGGAAGCTTCTGGAGATTTCTAGAGATTTTGAAGCGTCTTGAAGAAGTTTTTCAGTTGAGAGTAACCTCGGGAAAAGTTTCAGTTCGCCGACGAGTCGAATCGGCCTGATATGGCCGCGGATCCGCGGCCATATAGTGGGCTTGATGGCTTAAATCTTCAGGGGTATTTTGTGTTATCTTTTGGATACTTTTCTGATGCCTGGAATATTATACTTCTTTCTTGATTACTGCCAAATCTCAAGTATTTGACTTGCTGTATTTTATCGGCACTTTTAGCTATTCCAGTTCTTTGACCTGAAGAATTTCTGCACAAAATCTTGAGACAAGTGTTGAGATATACAAAAATCATGCTTGTAGTAATAAACACTCAATTTCCCTTTAGAATGTCGGTTATAATGTATAACACATGTTATTTGATATTTTGCAGATGGATTGCTAATATGTGTTATATTTATACCAAACACCTTTAGATGATTAGAAAGAGTAGGGAAATTGATGTGTTAAGAATGTAATATTTTCGACTGATCAAATTCTCATCAAGGTTCTCCCCGGCCCCGAGGCCTGAGTTTCCTCGCCTCCTTATTTTTGCGCTGAAATTTTGTAAGCCTCCGGATGTTTTTGTAAGTCTGGGGAGCCCATAATACCTCTGTAAAGACTTCCGGTTTTGTGAATAAAATCTTTTTCCAGTGTTCTTTGTATGCACATTTTCCCTTTGTTTGTGGTAATAAAAATTTATTTGCGCGGTACTGCTTTCATGATGCATTAGGTCGGAGATCGGTTTTTCATCTAGAGATCGCACATCGAGTTGAATTCAACCATTTGCCAAGTGTGCAAAGACCAGTACAAGGTCGGTATCTCCATGGCCCCAAAGTCGAGGTGGGGATCGTTTATTAAAGACGCGCAGGAAGTTGAGAAGGGAAGCTGCTCGATGGCCTCTTAATGTGGGCTTTGACCCTTGGCATCGTTGGGTAAGAGATTGCCAGCCAAGGATATACCGAGCAGGGAAGCTGCTCGGTAGCCTCTTGATGAAGGTTTTGATCCTTGGCGTCGTTGGGTAAGAGATTACCAGCTAAGGATGGACCGAGTAGGAAAGCTGCTCGATGGCCTCTTGATGAGGGCTTTGATCCTTGGCGTCATTGGGTAAGAGATTACCAGCCAAGGATGGACCGAGCAAGGTTGCTGCTCGGTTGCCTCTTGATGAGGGCATTGATCCTTAGCGCGGGAAGGCAAGGAGTTGCCTGCTAAGGATGGACCGAGCAGGGTTGCTGCTCGGTTTCCTCTTGATGAGGGCTTTGATCCTTGGCGTCACTGGGTAAGAGATTACTAGCCAAGGATGGACCGAGCAGGGAAGCTGCTCGGTGGCCTCTTAATGAGGGCTTTGATCCTTGGCGTCGTTGGGTAAGAGATTACCAGCTAAGGATGGACCAAGCAGGGAAGCTGCAAGGTGGCCTCTTGATGAGGGCTTTGATCCTTATTGTCGTTGGGTAAGAGAATACCAGCCACGGATGAACCGAGCAGGGTTGCTGCTCGATGGCCTCTTGATGAGGGCTTTGATCCTTACGGCGGGAGGGCATGGAGTGGCCTGCTAAGGATGGACCAAGCAAGGTTGCTACTCGGTGGCCTCTTGATAAGGGCTTTAATCTTTAACGCGGGAGGGCATGGAGTGGCCTACTAAGGATGGACCGAGCAGGATTGCTTCTCGGTGGCCTCTTGATGAGGGCTTTGATCCTTGGCGTCGTTGGGTAAGAGATTACCAGCCAAGGATGGACCGAGCAGGGAAGCTGCTCGGTAGCTTCTTGATGAAGGCTTTGATCCTTGGCGTCGTTGGGTAAGAGATTACCAGCCAAGGATGGACCGAGCAGGGAAGCTGCTCGGTGGCCTCTTGATGAGGGCTTTGATTCTTAGCGCGGTAGGGCATGGAGTGGCTGGCTAAGGATGGACCGAGCAGGGTTGCTGCTCGGTGGCCTCTTGATGAGGGCTTTGATCCTTAGCGCGGGAAGGCATGGAGTGGCCTGCTAAGGATGGACCGAGTAGGGTTGATGCTCGGTGGCCTCTTGATGAGGGCTTTGATCCTTGGCGTCATTGGGTAAGAGATTACCATCTAAGGATGGACCGAGCAGGGAAGCTGCTCTGTAGCCTCTTGATGAGGGCTTTGATCCTTGGCGTCATTGGGTAAGAGATTACCAGCCAAGGATGGACCGAGCAGGGAAGTTGCTCGGTAGCCTCTTGATGAGGGCTTTGATCCTTCGTGCGGGAGGGCATGGAGTAGCCTGCTAAAGATGGACCGAGCAGGGTGGCTGCTCGGTGGCCTCTTGATGAGGGCTTTGATCCTTAGCGCGGGAGGGCATGGAGTGGCCTGCTAAGGATGGACCGAGCAGAGAAGCTGCTCGGTGGACTCTTGATGAGGGCTTTGATCCTTGGCGTCGTTGGGTAAGAGATTACTAGCCAAGGATGGACCGAGCAGGGAAGCTGCTCAGTGGCCTCTTGATGAGGGCTATGATCCTTGGCATCGTTGGGTAAAAGATTACCGACCACGGATGGACCGAGCAGGGTTGCTGCTCGGTGGCCTCTTGATGAAGGCTTTGATCCTTAGCGTGGGAGGGCATGGAGTGGCCTGCTAAGGATGGACCGAGCAGGGTTATTGCTCGGTGGCCTATTGATGAGGGCTTTGATCCTTAGCACTGGAGGGCATGGAGTGGCCTGCTAAGGATGGACCGAGCAGGGTTGCTGCTCGGTGGCCTCTTGTTAAGGGTTTTATTCCTTGGCATCGTTGGTTAAGAGATTACCAGCCAAGGATGTACCGAGAAGGGAAGGTGCTCGGTGGCATTTTGATGAGGGCTTTGATCCTTGGCGTCGTTGGGTAAGAGATTACCAGCCAAAGATTGACTGAGCAGGGAAGCTGCTCGGTGACCTCTTGATGATAGCTTTGATCCTTAGCACGGGAGGGAATGGAGTGGCCTGCTAAGGATGGACCGAGCAGGGTTGCTGCTCGGTGGCCTCTTGATGAGGGCTTTGATCCGTAGCGCGGGAGGGCATGGAGTGGCCTGCTAAGGATGGACTGAGCAGGGTTGCTGCTCGGTGGCCTCTTGATGAGGGCTTTGATCCTTGGCATCGTTGGGTAAGAGATTACCAGCCAAGGATGGACCGAGCAGAGAAGCTGCTCGGTGGCCTATTGATGAGGGCTTTGATCCTTGGCATCGTTAGGTAAGAGATTACCAGCCAATGATGGAACGAGCAAGGAAGCTGCTCGATGGTCGCTTGATGAGGGCTTTGATCCTTAGCGTGGGAGGGCAAGGAGTTGCCTGCTAAGGATGGACCGAGAAGGGTTGCTGCTCGGTTGCCTCTTGATGAGGGCTTTGATCTTTGGCGTCATTGGGTAATAGATTACCAGCCAAGGATGGACCGAGCAGGGAAGCTGCTCGTTGGCCTCTTGATGAGGGCTTTGATCTTTAGCGCAGGAGGGCATGGAGTGGCCTGCTAAGGATGGACCGAGCAGGTTTGCTGCTCAGTGGCCTCTTGATGGGGGCTTTGATCCTTAGCGCGGGATGGCATGGAGTGTCCTGCTAAGGATGGACCGAGCAGGGTTGCTGCTCGGTGGCCTCTTAATGAGGGCGTTGATCCTAGGTGTCGTTGGGTAAGAGATTACCAGCCAAGGATGGACCGAGCAGGGAAGCTGCTCGGTGGCCTCTTGATGAGGGCTTTGATCCTTAGCACGGGAGGGCAAGGAGTTGCCTGCTAAGGATGGACCGAGCAGGGTTGGTGCTCGGTTGCCTCTTGATAAGAGCTTTGATCTTGGCGTCATTGGGTAAGAGATTACCAGCCAAGGATGGACCGAGCAGGAAAGCTGCTCGGCTTTGCGAGGTTCGGTCTAACCTTCCTAGGTGTGCGAACATCAGGAAGAGTGACCGTCGCTGGCGACACATGTCATAAACGTATGGAGGGAGGCGAAGCGTTTAGAAGATCCGCGTTAGTTCCGCTACGTGGCGGTGCGGTATTGGAATAATTTGGGTGAATCCCAGGATTCGCGCCCATGCGCGCACGAATTTGGGTCCTTAAGGATTCTGTTTTACGTTATAAATAGAGAAGGGTGTGTTGCCCATCCTTAGGCTCGCCCCCCGAAGCACAATAATGGACGGATTCTATTTCTCCATTCCCGAGACCATTTCCTTCGAAGACGTGTATCTGTATGATCAGCTGATCTCCGAGGATATGCTGCAAGCGGTGGTTCGGTGCTTTGAGGATCATGTCGGCCGCCTGCTTCCTCGGCGATCACCCCTACTCTAGCTGCTGATGAACTCGATCTGGAGGGCATCGCCGGGGCTGCACGACCTCTTGTCTGAACAACTGAATGATGAGGCGGTTGGTAAGCTGAGGTCGTTATGTCGTCTCGGTCTGATCTCGAAGAGGCAGCGGGATCGATCGGTGGCACTCGTCCTTGAGTGATACCGACTGAGGCATCTCGCCGATGGGTGCCTGCCCGTAAAGCCTTCTGGCCCGTCCGTGCTTCGAGGGTTCACGGACAGCATCAGAGGCAGAGGTCCGAGGCGACAAGGGCTCGGCTGGCAGAAATTTCTTCGGAATACCATGAGCAATGTTTCTTGCACCCCCTTCCCCTGCTGTTGTAATATTTTTTCTTTTTCTTTTTGATGTAAGGCTGAGGAGCCACAATACCTTTTGAATGAATAAAATTCTCCTTTTTGCAATGCTCTATTACTTCCTTCTTGTTATTTAAATAAAAAGAATTTAGAAGAATTTACATCGCTTTTGTGAAAGAAGAAATATACATTCATAGACATTCTTTTCAGAGGTAAAGCTTGAGCTTCTCGGCGTTGTAAGGCCGTGGAAATTTGCGACCATTCGCATCTTATAGGCGATAGGCTATGCCGGACAGGACCTCGGAGACGAGGAAAGGACCATCCCATTTTGGGGAAAACTTGTGCAGCTTGCCTTGATCGACGAACTCGTTCCGCCTTAGGACTAAATCTCTGGTTTTGAAGAATCGGCGCTTGACTCACGCGTTGTAGTAGCGGGTTATTTGCTATTGGTAAGCGGCGTTCTGATCTAAGCCCGGTCCCGTTTCTCTAACAACACGTCCAGATTAGTCCGGAGTGCCGATGTGTAGGCATCGTCATCGAAATGCTCGACTCGGTAACTGGGGAGCCCGATCTCCGCTGGGACCATTGCCTCGATACCATAGCAGAGGCTGAAAGGGGTCTCTCCGGTGGGGGTCTTCTTCGACATGCGCAAGGCCCATAAGACCTGGGGTAGTTCTTCGACCCAACTGCCTTGGCGTCCTTCTAGGAGTGTCCGAAGACCTCGGATGACGTCTCGGTTAGCGACCTCGGCCTGCCCGTTGCACTGGGGATGCACGACCGCGGCAAACTTCATGAGGATACGATATTCGCTGCAGAATTCCTTAAATTTTTTCGTTTTCAAAATTTGTCCCGTGGTCGGTGATGATACACCTCGGGATGCCGAACCGGAGTATCACGTTGTTCTACAGGAACTTGATAGTCGTGGTGGCGTCCGGTTTCCTGATAGGGATGGTCTCGATCCACTTTGTGAAATAGTCCACCACGACGAGGACGTACTTGTGCCCGCCCGTACCGGTAGGGAACTGGCCTATCATGTTCATTCCCCACTGGACAAACGGCCACGGGGTGGTTAGGGCGGTTAGCTCGGTAGCCGGAAGGCGAGGTATGCTTCCATGGAGTTGGCAGCTTTTGCATCTCCTGACGAGTTTCTGGGCGTCCTGATGAATCGTCTGCCAGTAGTACCCTTAGAGCAGTGCCTTCTGGATTAAGGTGCGGGCCCCTTGGTGGGCGCCGCCGACCCCTTCATGGATCTCACGGAGGACATAGTCAGCCTCGTGGGGGTCGACGCACCGAAGCAGGGGCTGGGTGAAGGATTTCTTATAGAGGTTCTCATTGCTCCAGACGAAATGGAGAGCTCTGGCTCGGAGACGGCGAGCCTCCCCCCGATCATCTGGGAGTGTACCTTCCCTCAGGAATTCTACGAGGGGCTTCCTCCAATCCCAGTCTTCTTCCCGAGCTGTGTACACTCGAAGTGGCGTCGCCCCGTCTTCCACGCTTGGCCGTGGTAAGACCTCAAAAAGGATGTTCCTCTTGTTGTTGGCCGTATAGAATGAAGCCGGCTTACTCAAGGCGTCAGCCTGGGAGTTTAGCTGTCTGGGGATCTGCTCCACTTAGACCTCGTCGAAGTCTTTTCGTAATCTTCTCACTTCGGCCAGATACTTCACCATCAGAGGCTCCCGTGCCTCAAATCGGCCGGTCACTTGGCCAACGGCTAGGGCGGAATAGCTGCGGATTCGGATCGTTTTCAGCCCCACTCCGGAGGCTATCCGTAGCCCGGCCAGCAAGGCCTCGTATTCCGCTGCATTGTTTGAAGCCTTGAACCCGAGCTTTAGAGAATACTCCATCTCTGCCTCGTTCGGGCCCCGAATGATGAGGCCGGCACCACAGCCTTCCTCGGTTGACGACTCGTCGACGTAAAGGATCCAATCAGGGACGGAGTCGGGCCTCTCATCGAGTGAGGGTTTAGGGGCCGGCGTGGATTTCGGCTCTTTACTGGGGATCGTGCACTCGACGATGAAATCGACCAGGGCTTGTGCCTTGATAGCCTGCCTCGAGCGGTATTTAATGTCGAACTGGGACAACTCCCACCTCCATTTCTCCAAACGACCAGAAGACTCGGAGGAGGCAAGGATAGCCCCCAAAGGCCACTCGGTAAGAACGAGGATGGTGTGCGCCTGGAAATAGTGTCGTAGTTTCCTTGATGCCATAATGAGTGCCAAGACGATCTTCTCTATGGCTGGATACCTCGTTTCTACGTCCTTGAAGACGTGGCTCACATAGTATACCGGCTTCTAGACTCCCTCGATCTCTCGGACGAGCACCGAACCTCCAGCTTGGTCGGCCACCGCTAGATATAGCGATAGCTCGTCCCTCTCAACTGGCCAGGTGAGCAGCCGTCTAGACTCCCTCAATTTCTCGGACGAGCACCGAACCTCCAGCTTGGTCGGCCACCGCTAGATATAGCGATAGCTCGTCCCTTTCAACTGGCCGGGTGAGCAGCGGTGGAGTCGCAAGGTGTCTCTTCAATTGCTCAAAAGCGGTCTGGCACTCCTCTGACCATTCGAACCTTGGTATTTTCCTTAGAGCTTTGAAGAACGGGAGGCACTTCTCCCCAGAACTTGATATGAAACGACTCAGGGCGGCTACCCGCCCTGTTAGCCGCATGATTTCGACGTTAGTCTTAGGAGCGGCCATGTTGAAGATGGCACTGATTTTCTCAGGGTTAGCCTCAATTCCATGGTGGGTGACCATGAAACCGAGGAACTTTCCACTGGTAACCCCGAATGCGCACTTGGCGGGGTTCAGTTTCATCTTGTATCTACGGAGGACGTCGAAGGCCTCGCCTAGATCCTTGGTGTGTTCATCCGATGAGATTGATTTGACGAGCATGTCGTCGACATAAACCTCCATGTTCCTGCCGATCTTTGGCTTGAACATCCGATTTCCCCAGCGTTGGTACGTAGTGATCAGTCGAAAATATTGCATTCTTAACACATCAATTTCCCTACTCTTTCTAATCATCTAAAGGTGTTTGGTATAAATAGAGCACATATTAGCAATTCGTCTGCAAAATATCAAATAACATGTGTTATACATTATAACCGACATTCTAGAGGGAAATTGAGTGTTTATTACTACACGCGTGATTTTTGTATATCTCAACACTTGTCTCAAGATTTTGTGCAGAAATTCTTCAGGTCAAAGAACTGGAATTGCTAAAAGTGCTGATAAAATACAGCAAGTCAAATACTTGAGATTTGGCAGTAATCAAGAAAGAAGTATAATATTCTAGGCATCAGAAAGGTATCCAAAAGATAACACAAAATATCCCTGAAGATTTCAGCCATCAAGCCCACTATATGGCCGCGGATCCGCGGCCTAGTCAGGCCGATCCGCCGCGGATCCACGGCCGATTCGACTCGTCGGCGAACTAAAACTTTTCCTGAGGCTTCCTCTCAACTGACAAACTTCTTCAAGGCGCTTCAAAATCCCTAGAAATCTCCAGAAGCTTCCCTCCAACAGCCAAGCTTCTCATGCAAGCTAGATAACTACCTTAATCTAGAAACTTCCCTATAACTGCCTAGCTTCCTATGCAAGCTTCATAACAACCTAGCTTCTAGGAGAAGATAGAGGAAAACTATAAAAGGGGACCTATGGCTTCATTACAAAGGTTGTTCGGTTGTTGAACATTGAACCAAATCCACACACGAGTGACACAACTTGTAATCAAAATCCTAGCCCAAATCCAATTTCAATGCCAAATCAAGATCAATTGAGAAGCGAATCAAGCAAGCCATCAACGATCCTTTGTAGCGACCCCGGTCTTCATCAAGAGCAAGTGAACACAACCGTTCCACGACTCAAGGAGATCTATGCTAAGCTAATTTCGACGGATCTAGTTACCTTCTCAAATCTTGTAACCTTGAATTGAGTGAATGTGTACCTAATCTTCGATTAATAAAGGTGAAAATTGTAAATCTTGCTTTCTTTACATTCTTGCATTATGAAAATTTATCAATTCTTGACTCTTTCCTTTTTCATGATGTGTGAGTGAAATCTCCGGTTGTAGCGGAATCGAGAGAATAGGTAGATGATGATGATGAAATTCTTGAACGATTCTTAAGTATTATGAGGTTTGTTAACTTTAGGAAAAAGAATCATCGATGACCTAATTTTGAGTGAGATCACTTTCTTGAATATTTTTGCTCCAAATTAGAGATCAACGAATGGTAATTTTCTTTGCTAGAGGCTAGAATTTGAATGATAATCAATAAAAAGACAAGGGATGGTAAAGGAGAAACCCTAGTTTCTTCAATAGATCCCTAATCTTCGTTGATCGTCATCGATCTAGCAACAAATCCTCAATAGATAAGATTTCGAAATCTTTAGTATTCATAATCACTACTTATTTGATCGATTCCTACAAGCTACTTTAAAAATCTTGATAATTCAATTGGTTTGGACATTTTCTTGATCTTTATTAATTCTCGATTTTAGATCTATTTCTTTAGGATTTTTGAAAATAATAGACTTCAGCCCTAAGGACTTCGCGCTCATTAGGAGAAGATAAACCGTGTTTAGAACCTCGCTTAACCGTATATTGATTACGGGGTGTCTAGGAAAGTGTTAAAGGCGCAACCGCCGAAAGAGAAAGGGTTATTTAATTAAGGAACTTCGCGAAAGCGTTGGACAACCTCCCCTTATCTCTGCACTTACCTGGCCCCGTGATCGGTGTATTTTTAAGCCTGTTTCTCGACACTGTTTAACTTCGAAAATCAAGTTCAGGAGCAGGTCTAGTAGACCTAGGTTACCCTAGATCTAGGTGAGATTGTGCATATCTTGTTTGTGATTGCTTAAGCCGTATTTCCGTACATATTTCTGTAAATCTCTTTCTAAAAAACAAAAAAAAAAATCAAAAAACTTTTATAAAAACTTGCCCTTTTGTCGCCAAATCCATTTTCACCCACCACCCATCGCCTTTCTCCATTGACGTTTTCTTACCCTCACCTTCTCCGCTTTGACTATACTAAACTCGTTTAGTGTATGTCCGCTTGGACTCGGGACACTAGCGCCCGTCTAGTCCGCGTTACGTTAGTCGCGACCGACTACGCGATCGACTCCGAAGTCGATACTCCGTCCACTCCTCTTTCACCCCTTCCTTTGCCGGCCAACTCCGACGTTGACCGGAATTCTGTTCATACATCTTCACCTTCACCTTCACTTTCACCAACCTCTTCTTCCGCGATGTCAGGATTTAATCCGAACATCTCTTTGACCACCGCTGGATTGGCTCCACCTCCTACGGAGACCAATCTCCCACCACCTCCGCCTGTTGTAGCGCCGCAGCGAATCGCGCTCCAGGATCGTTTCTACCCCACCCGTTCTGCACTTCCCACCTGCCTTTCTCTTCCTCCGGCCAATGGGGACAACTTTGAAATTAAGCCCCATTTCATCAACATGCTTCCACGTTTTCATGGGCTTGAATCTGAAGATGCCTATATCTTCATCAACAAATTTCAAAATGTCTGTGCCATGATGAAAACCACCCAGCTGTCGGATGATGCTATACGTCTACGGGTCATTCCGTTCACTTTATGCGATCTCGCTGAAAAATGGCTGTATAGCACCGCTTCCCACTCAATCACCAGCTGGGACGAGTTTGTTAAAGCGTTTCTAAAAAAATTCTATCCAAATCATAAGACCGCAAGAATTCGAAATGAAATCAACCAATTCTCCCAGCTTCCTTCTGAACCCTTCTGGAAGTTCTTTGACCGATACAAAGACCTTCTTGTTCAGTGTCCTCACCACGGTATAGAGAAATGGCAACTCTGCCAAACCTTATACGAAGGACTGAACCCAGCAACGAAGCAGTTGCTGGAAACCATCTGTCAGGGCCACTTCCTATCGAAATCTGACGAGGAAGCGTGGCAGTTCTTTGACGATCTTGCGGAGCAAACGCTACAGTGGGAGAGCACCAGACCGACTTCTTCTTCTTCTACCTCCACTTCTACCGGTCAGTCTAGGGTAGGAATCCACCAACTCGATGTCTCTATTGCGATGAAAGCTGAAATGGCTGCAATAACACGAAAGCTTGAAGCGATAGAGAGCAAATTTTCTGCTCCTGCCCCCGCCCCTGTTCTCCCCCTTCGTACGCTCTGCGCTTGTTGTTCCGATCCTTCCCACTTGACTGAAGAGTGTCCTTACAATCCACCCTCGCAAGGACAGGATCAGGTTAATGCTGCCTTCCAGCAAAGACCGAGGAATGATCCATACTCTTCCACCTACAATCCCGGTTGGAGGAACCACCCCAATTTCGCCTGGAATCAGAATCAGAATCAATTCCAGGGCAACAATTTCCAAAAGGCCTCTCCGCCGCAACAACAAGCGCAGCAACAAACTCAACACCAATATCAGGAGCCCTTCCAACCCCAACCTTTCCAAAATCAGACGAACAACTTTGCACCAAACAATTCTTTTCCACCAAACAACAACTTTGTTCCGTCAAACACTGATAAGGTTTCCTCGCTCGAACGAAGTCTGGAGGCGTTTGTTAAACAATCGACTCAATCCACCGCCAACATCCAGTCTTTGATTCAATCTTTAGTGCAACACACCGCCGCACACGGGCAAAGCATCAAGACCATCGAGGCCCAGATTGCACAGCTGAACGCGGCCTTGAGCGAGCGAGAGAAGGGGAAGCTCCCGTCCCAGCCACTTCCAAATCCCGGTCACCCACATAATGCACATGTTGCTCTTGAACAACAAAACCATAATGTGAGTGCCGTGACTACACTGAGATCAGGGAGGATGCTGCAAAATAACACCGGCACACGAATCAACAATGACACCCCGGCCGCCGCTTCTTCTTCTTCTTCGTCTTCCGAGCCTATTCTCCGTTCTTCAACAGGCTCTCCTTCCTCTTCTTCTGCTCTTAACGGACCCACTTCTCACTCCACGAAAACACCTATTCTGGGATCCGTTCCAACTCCAAAATCTCCTCCTCCAGCATTAGACTCAACCAATTTTCAAAATGTTCCATTTCCAAACCGGTTGAGGTCTAACAAACAAAATCCTCAAATGGAGAAGATTCTGGAGTTATTCAAGCAGGTTAACATTAACATTCCTCTTTTAGATGCTGTCCAACAAGTCCCGTCCTACGCGAAAATCTTAAAGGACTTGTGCACGAAAAAGAGGAAGTGTCAGGTACCCAAGAAAGTTTTCTTGGCTAGTGCTGTGAGTGATGCCCTTACCCAATCTTTACCACAAAAACGGAAGGACCCTGGCTGTCCTACGATTTCAATTACCATTGGGGATAAGAACATCAACCGCGCACTATTAGATCTTGGTGCCAGTGTTAACTTGCTTCCGTATTCAGTATACGAGCAATTAGGCGTCGGAGAGTTGAAACCCACACACTGCACTCTCCAAATGGCCGACCGATCGATCACCAACCCTAGGGGTGAGCTAGAGGATGTGTTGATAAAAGTCGGGGACTTCATATTCCCTGTTGACTTCATTGTATTAGATACACAGCCTGTAGCTAACCCCCGGAATCAAATTCCGGTGATACTCGGTCGCCCATTTCTCGCAACCTCAAATGCTGTGATCAATTGTCGCAACGGTTCAATGAACCTCTCTTTTGGAAACATGACGATTGAACTCAACATTTTTAGGTTGGGGAATCAGCCCGCCGAACCTAATGCTCATATACTGGATGTCTGCTCGATCCAGGAGATCACCCCCGAAGAGTGTGAATTCGAGGAGTTTCTGTTTGAACACGATAATCTTGACGCCACTAGTGCGTTTCTCTTCGAACCTGCTGCTGTTTCTGCGCCCGACAACGAATACGAGTGTTTCACGTTCTCGAACGATCTTAGCCGCGCACAACCCGAGTTTGAATCTTTCGACTTTTCGGATGAGTTACCTGAACCATCCGACTCGGTTGCCTACACTCGTTTTGAACCTTTGCTGGAGTCCTTTGAGTTCGAGACCTTTGCACCAGTCTTGCCTTCCATCATTTCACCTCCAACGCTCGAACTCAATCCGTTGCCATCTCACCTTAAGTATGCTTACTTAGGTGAGAACGAGACCCTCCCTGTCATCATCTCGGCTTCTCTAGCTCCCGAGCAAGAGAAAGCCCTTCTCGCGGTCTTGCACAGCAACAGGCAAGCTTTTGGCTGGTCCATGGCGGACATCAAGGGGATTAGTCCCCTCATCGTTGAGCATCACATTCATCTGATGGATGATGCCAAACCAGCCCGGGATCCACAAAGACGTCTTAATCCAGTCATGAAGGAGGCTGTGAAGAAGGAGATCGTCAAATGTCTAGATAGTGGTATCATTTACCCTATCTCTGATAGCCAGTGGGTTAGCCCCATTCACGTTGTCCCCAAGAAGTCGGGCATCACGGTCATCACCAACGAGGCGAATGAGTTAATCCCTACTCGCACCCAAACTGGGTGGCGAGTTTGCATTGATTACAGAAAACTCAACGCCGCAACGCGGAAAGACCACTTTCCGCTACCCTTCATTGACCAGATGCTTGAACGATTGGCCGGACATGAGTACTATTGTTTTCTTGATGGCTACTCTGGCTATAATCAAATTCCCATCGCCGAAAAAGACCAGGACAAGACCACTTTCACTTGTCCTTTCGGCACGTTTGCATATCGACGCATGCCCTTTGGGTTATGCAATGCGCCCGCTACCTTCCAGCGGTGTATGATGGGAATTTTCTCGGACATGGTGGAAAAATTTCTGGAGATTTTCATGGATGACTTCTCCATCTTCGGCGACTCCTTTGACGAGTGTTTGCTGCATCTTGACGCTGTCCTTACCCGATGTAAGGACAAGAATCTCACTTTGAACTGGGAGAAATGCCACTTCATGGTGCGCGAAGGTATTGTCTTAGGACATATCATCTCGCAAAATGTCATAGAGGTTGACAAAGCAAAGATTGAGGTCATTTCCAATCTGCCTCCTCCCCGATGCGTCAGAGATATCCGAGCCTTCCTTGGCCATGCCGGTTTTTATAGACGGTTTATCAAGGACTTTAGCAAGATTGCTAGGCCCTTGACGCTTTTGCTGGCCAAGGACACGCCTTTCGACTTCAACTCGAGCTGTGTGACTGCATTCGAGTCACTGAAACGCTCACTCACTTCTGCTCCCGTTCTTTCTTCCCCTGACTGGACGCATCCATTCGAGATTATGTGCGATGCATCCGACTTTGCCATCGGTGCTGTCCTTGGACAGCACATCAACAAGATGCCGCACGTAATCTATTACGCGAGCCGAACCCTGAACGACGCCCAACTCAATTATACAACAACTGAGAAGGAATTCTTGGCTGTTGTATTTGCTTTAGAAAAGTTCAGGCCCTACCTCATCGGCTCTCCAGTCATTGTCTACACGGACCATTCAGCTCTGCGCCAACTTTTTGCGAAGAAAGATGCCAAATCTCGGTTAATACGTTGGATCCTCTTGATTCAAGAGTTTGACCTTGTCATTAAGGACAAACGAGGATGTGAAAACGTAGTTGCCGACCATCTCTCACGACTTCCTTCTTCGCCTTCGCTTCCAATTCCAATCAACGACGTTTTCCTGGATGAACAACTCTTGACAGTATCGTGCGAACCCTGGTTTGCAGATATTGTGAACTATTTGGCCACGGGATTACTACCGACTGAATGGTCGAGTCAGGACAGACTTCGCTTCTTATCCCAAGTAAAACACTTTTACTGGGACGAACCCTACTTGTTCAAGTACTGTCCCGACCAGATTATTCGTCGGTGTGTCCCTGATGAGGAATTCAAGAGTGTGCTGTCATTTTGCCACGATCAAGCGTGTGGCGGGCATTTTGGGCCCAGAAAGACAGCTGAGAAGATCTTGCAATGTGGTTTCTACTGGCCACAACTTTTCAAAGACGCTCACGACTATTGCAAGACTTGCTCCCGGTGCCAACACATGGGCCGAATATCCCGGAGGAACGAGATGCCGCTCCAACCGATCTTGGTTGTGGAGATTTTCGATGTTTGGGGGATAGACTTCATGGGGCCGTTTCCCAGCTCTTTTGGGAACTTGTACATCCTTCTAGCTGTTGATTACGTCTCTAAATGGGTCGAGGCTGTGGCCAGCCGGACTAACGACAACAAGGTTGTCGTTAGGTTCCTTAAAGAAAACATTTTCTCCCGGTTTGGCCACCCCCGAGCGATCATTAGCGACAATGGAAGTCATTTCTGCAACAAAACCTTCAAGGCCTTGATGCGGAAATACTCCATTAATCATAAGCTCTCTACGCCCTACCACCCCCAAACCTGCGGGCAGGCCGAAGTTTCCAATCGGCAGATCAAGCAGATACTGGAGAAGACGGTTTCCAAGAACCGTAAGGATTGGTCTCTGAAACTCACTGATGCCCTTTGGGCATTTAGAACCGCTTATAAGACCGACCTTGGCATGTCTCCCTATCGGCTTGTGTACGGAAAAGCCTGCCACCTTCCTGTTGAAATCGAGCATCGCGCATTTTGGGCGATAAAGGAGCTGAATCTGTCTCTCGAGGACGCGGGCAGCCATCGGAAGCTGCAGTTGAACGAACTATACGAGCTTAGGGACGAGGCTTACGATAACGCGGTTGTCGTTAAGAATCGAACGAAGGTGTTTCACGATAAACACCTTTTGCGCAAAACCTTCGTACCTGGTCAACAGGTACTGCTTTACGACACCCGACTTCACTTCCATCCTGGAAAGCTCAGATCTCGCAGGAAAGGGCCGTATTTTGTGCGGAATGTGTATCCGCAGGGCGCTGTGGATTTGGAAAATCCAAAGGACGGTTCAATTTTCAAAGTGAACGGACACCGATGCAAACCGTACCTTAGCGCCGAACCAACAGAGGAGCTCCTGTTCTTACAGGAGCCGGTTTACCCTGAATGATCTTCCTCTGCCCACCTCCAAACTTCGGTTATCCAGCCAAGAACAGTGGACACTGTTCCAAATAAGTTTGGGGGTATGTACAAACCATTTTGTTTATATTTGTGTATATTCTTTTTCTTTTCTTTAAAAAAAACAAAAAAAACAAAAACAAAAACATAAACAAATAAAAATTGTGTATCACTAACCGACAATTTTGAACCTTCCAACTACTCTCTTCATGCAACGACAGTGAGGACACTGTCCAGTTTAAGTTTGGGGGTACGCTCGGTACGCATTTCTTACCTTCGCATTCATATGTATATTTTGCATCTGCATATTTAAATCCATAAAATCCATAAAAATTTGAAAATTTTCTAAAAAATATAAAAACTTTTTTGTCAAGTTAGCTTGTGGAAGAACTCTGATTCAACATTCGACGGTTTTTGTTTGAAAAAATAGGAATAACTAGATCTTATGTTTGGATTTTGAAAACCTGAAAGATAACTCTCCTTTGAAGTTAACTATAGCTGATATACGTCTTTACATCACACTACACGTGTCGTAAGATTTTGGGAATTAGATGACAAGTCTTTCATGTTTAAACTTTTAAACAGATAAATGATTTTCTGAGGATCAAATAGGTTTGTTCTGAAATAAGTAATGTCAAGAATAGTTTATGAAGTAAAGCGAATATGAAGGAATGTTATTGATGCCGTAATTGGAGCTAAGTCTGAAAAATAACCCATCGGAAACTTGATTGGAATGATTACACACCAAACTCACTAAACACGTCTTTTATCCAAAAAAATAATTGAACTGCCGGTTATATCTCCGTTCGTATTAAATCATCTGATTTTCACGCCAAACTGTCTTTTGTTTTTGGACCTAGGTAACTTGAGTAATTAAGTCCGCTGGGGTGTTTCTACACCTAATGCCCTAAAACCAACTGGTTTGGGTGCATTGGTCCAAAGCTCGCTAAGAAGCCTAGAAAGTCCAGTTTTAAAACAAAGTCAAGCAGGTGTTCTCTCCGAGTTAAAATTCCTAACGGTTCTTTGTGTGAGAATAATCTTGATAAAAGACAGGCTTTTATAAAAAATTTTAACGGAGATATGAAGGTTTTACTCTTTGATAAAGACTATTGCACGTTCACAGAGGTGTGTATGAAATGAAAACAAGAAAAAGGTGGAGTGAAAAATACGACTTAGTTTCCTATTAAGGAAGATAGAAATTCTGAAGTTGAAACCTTACTGGAAAACGAAACTTGAAAAATGCTTAACTCGTTATAAAACTTATGTGATCCTTTTAAAATTGTAATCTGGGCTTTATTGTGCGACATGATGACTTTAATCGATCCTTCTGGAACTCAACGACACTATTTGCACTGCACGTAAAGACATATAAAATCTGTAGTTAAATAAGAAGTGAGGTGTGAAAAATAAAGGTTCGATGATCTAGACTTAGGATTATAGAATTGTTATTTTCTAAAACAAAACTTTAGGGTTTGAAGCTTAGTTATTTTACAAAACCAACTTGACCGGATTTTGTGGGTAGTATCCGCTGAAAACCTTCAGGAGACAACACTCCTCCTACTAGGGACACCTAGAGCTTTAACGGCTTGTTGCACATGCTCAGTGCAATCGCGTTCCCTGCGAAAGTGAGGTTAGGAAATTTTTTGTGAATAAATGGGCTTTGCTCGGGACGAGCAAATGATAAGTTTGGGGGTATTTGTTCATATCAGATTTTTGCATTTTCATACCGCCCAATTTTTATCACATTGCATATCGGTAGATACTCTTGAGCCGTGTTTGCTAGTCAATTGCAGGATACAGGTTCCCGGTTCTCAAACGGAGAAATTCATGGAAAACACGACAAAATCCGGTTCCTGCCAACCACAGATAAAACACGGTCTCCGCTCTTCATCCGTATGTTGCCAGATACCAGTTTAGGAAGACAAAATGTCAACTCAATGTCATTCTCATGCACAAGGCTCAATGGTAGCACAAAATCCAAGAGATCTACGCGGAGCTCGAGGCAATCATCCACAAAAAAGTCCACCTTTCCTCAATAGAAATTCTGGAAGAAATGGGAGAGATTTTTCAGAAAATACACACAGCAGACAAGAGGGGACAGGAGAACAGGAAAAGTGCACAGAAGACCACACCCTAAGTCGACAAGAGGGGCGCGGATCCGCGGCCATAAGGGGGCATAGGCGGCGGATCCGCGGCCGTACAGGGGATTCAGGGCACGAGCTTCCAGGGACAGTTTGGTCATTGCATCAGGGTTCTGGTGGTTGCCCTAGGGTTTCATTTCTTGGCCTATAAATAGCGCAGAATTTTGTGAAGAAAGGGTCAATTTTTGTATTCTCATTTTGCCTAGTTTTAGTGTTGTTCTTCTTCCTCTTCTCACCTCTTCTCCATTAAACTTGTAGTGAGCTTTTGAGTGAAGAGTGATGAATAAAGAAGACCATTTATTATCATGCTTGTCTCTTTCTTTACTTGTTGTAATTTGTTGTAATTTTAATTGTTAAGTAGTTGTTGTTATTTGCTTGATTGTTTCTTTCTTCTCTCTTTTTCTTTATCATTCATACGACAATGATACTTACGCTTGATCCTCGCCAAGGTGAGGTCGCAAATAGTTAGTCGTATTCTTCTAGCCTCCTTCTTTCTATCTTCCTCTTTTGTTTGTTTTATTTTTCCGTATTATGAAGTGTGAGTAGTTTTATACTTGTTAGGGTAGGATAAGGGAAGTTTGAGAGAAGGAAATCTCTCTCACTCTTTCCTTGCCCAACAACTTAAATCGACTCCCGTTAATTGAACCACAATTCGCTCCTTACGGCACCCTATCCTACATGATAGCGGTGATTCCGTAGTGAGACCGGTTGTGGTTGAATTAACAGGAGGTTATGGATAAGAGCCAAGAACGGACGGACAAGCACCAAAAGGAAGGACTATGCGTTGGAAAGCCTAGCTTATACTCGCAAGTTCCTTCCTAGTCGTGCTAATCCCCTTTGTTGCCGATTACCGTAACACCGATATTAAGTGGGGCAACGAAAGATGTGGAGACTCCTAACTCAAACTAACCTAATCCTCACCCTAACAAGCTCTCTTTAAATATCAACTTACACTTAGATAACCACAACAAAATCTGAAAACATGACTTAACTCGTTAAAACACTTTGAAAAAGACTCCCATCTCCCTGCGGACGACCCGTACTCAACCGGCTAGCTACAAGCAAAACCGTCTTGATTGCGGTATTTAAACTAAACTTGAACACGCACGTATCCTAACAATCAGTCGACGCACCGAAGCAGGGGCTGGGTGAAGGATTTCTTATAGAGGTTCTCATTGCTCCAGACGAAATGGCGAGCTCTGGCTCGGAGACGGCGAGCCTCCCCCCGATCATCTGGGAGTGTACCTTCCCTCAGGAATTCTACGAGGGGCTTCCTCCAATCCCAGTCTTCTTCCCGAGCTGTGTACACTCGAAGTGGCGTCGCCCCGTCTTCCACGCTTGGCCTTGGTAAGACCTCAAAAAGGATGTTCCTCTTGTTGTTGGCCGTATAGAACGAAGCCAGCTTACTCAAGGCGTCGGCCTGGGAGTTTAGCTGTCTGGGGATCTGCTCCACTTAGACCTCGTCGAAGTCTTTTCGTAATCTTCTCACTTCGGCCAGATACTTCACCATCAGAGGCTCCCGTGCCTCAAATCGGCCGGTCACTTGGCCAACGGCTAGGGCGGAATAGCTGCGGATTCGGATCGTTTTCAGCCCCACTCCGGAGGCTATCCGTAGCCCGGCCAGCAAGGCCTCGTATTCCGCTGCATTGTTTGAAGCCTTGAACCCGAGCTTTAGAGAATACTCCATCTCTGCCTCGTTCGGGCCCCGAATGATGAGGCCGGCACCACAGCCTTCCTCGGTTGACGACTCGTCGACGTAAAGGATCCAATCAGGGACGGAGTCGGGCCTCTCATCGAGTGAGGGTTGAGGGGCCGGCGTGGATTTCGGCTCTTTACTGGGGATCGTGCACTCGACGATGAAATCGACCAGGGCTTGTGCCTTGATAGCCTGCCTCGAGCGGTATTTAATGTCGAACTGGGACAACTCCCACCTCCATTTCTCCAAACGACCAGAAGACTCGGAGGAGGCAAGGATAGCCCCCAAAGGCCACTCGGTAAGAACGAGGATGGTGTGCGCCTGGAAATAGTGTCGTAGTTTCCTTGATGCCATAATGAGTGCCAAGACGATCTTCTCTATGGCTGGATACCTCATTTCTACGTCCTTGAAGACGTGGCTCACATAGTATACCGGCTTCTAGACTCCCTCGATCTCTCGGACGAGCACCGAACCTCCAGCTTGGTCGGCCACCGCTAGATATAGCGATAGCTCGTCCCTCTCAACTGGCCAGGTGAGCAGCCGTCTAGACTCCCTCAATTTCTCGGACGAGCACCGAACCTCCAGCTTGGTCGGCCGCCGCTAGATATAGCGATAGCTCATCCCTTTCAACTGGCCGGGTGAGCAGCGGTGGAGTCGCAAGGTGTCTCTTCAATTGCTCAAAAGCGGTCTGGCACTCCTCTGACCATTCGAACCTTGGTATTTTCCTTAGAGCTTTGAAGAATGGGAGGCACTTCTCCCCAGAACTTGATATGAAACGACTCAGGGCGGCTACCCGCCCTGTTAGCCGCATGATTTCGACGTTAGTCTTAGGAGCGGCCATGTTGAAGATGGCACTGATTTTCTTCGGGTTAGCCTCAATTCCATGGTGGGTGACCATGAAACCGAGGAACTTTCCACTGGTAACCCCGAATGCGCACTTGGCGGGGTTCAGTTTCATCTTGTATCTACGGAGGACGTCGAAGGCCTCGCCTAGATCCTTGGTGTGTTCATCCGATGAGATTGATTTGACGAGCATGTCGTCGACATAAACCTCCATGTTCCTGCCGATCTTTGGCTTGAACATCCGATTTCCCCAGCGTTGGTACGTAGTGATCAGTCGAAAATATTGCATTCTTAACACATCAATTTCCCTACTCTTTCTAATCATCTAAAGGTGTTTGGTATAAATAGAGCACATATTAGCAATTCGTCTGCAAAATATCAAATAACATGTGTTATACATTATAACCGACATTCTAGAGGGAAATTGAGTGTTTATTACTACACGCGTGATTTTTGTATATCTCAACACTTGTCTCAAGATTTTGTGCCGAAATTCTTCAGGTCAAAGAACTGGAATTGCTAAAAGTGCTGATAAAATACAGCAAGTCAAATACTTGAGATTTGGCAGTAATCAAGAAAGAAGTATAATATTCTAGGCATCAGAAAGGTATCCAAAAGATAACACAAAATATCCCTGAAGATTTCAGCCATCAAGCCCACTATATGGCCGCGGATCCGCGGCCTAGTCAGGCCGATCCGCCGCGGATCCACGACCGATTCGACTCGTCGGCGAACTAAAACTTTTCCTGAGGCTTCCTCTCAACTGACAAACTTCTTCAAGGCGCTTCAAAATCCCTAGAAATCTCCAGAAGCTTCCCTCCAACTGCCAAGCTTCTCATGCAAGCTAGATAACTACCTTAATCTAGAAACTTCCCTATAACTGCCTAGCTTCCTATGCAAGCTTCATAACAACCTAGCTTCTAGGAGAAGATAGAGGAAAACTATAAAAGGGGACCTATGGCTTCATTACAAAGGTTGTTCGGTTGTTGAACATTGAACCAAATCCACACACGAGTGACACAACTTGTAATCAAAATCCTAGCCCAAATCCAATTTCAATGCCAAATCAAGATCAATTGAGAAGCGAATCAAGCAAGCCATCAACGATCCTTTGTAGCGACCCCGGTCTTCATCAAGAGCAAGTGAACACAACCGTTCCACGACTCAAGGAGATCTATGCTAAGCTAATTTCGACGGATCTAGTTACCTTCTCAAATCTTGTAACCTTGAATTGAGTGAATGTGTACCTAATCTTCGATTAATAAAGGTGAAAATTGTAAATCTTGCTTTCTTTACATTCTTGCATTATGAAAATTTATCAATTCTTGACTCTTTCCTTTTTCATGATGTGTGAGTGAAATCTCCGGTTGTAGCGGAATCGAGAGAATAGGTAGATGATGATGATGAAATTCTTGAACGATTCTTAAGTATTATGAGGTTTGTTAACTTTAGGAAAAAGAATCATCGATGACCTAATTTTGAGTGAGATCACTTTCTTGAATATTTTTGCTCCAAATTAGAGATCAACGAATGGTAATTTTCTTTGCTAGAGGCTAGAATTTGAATGATAATCAATAAAAAGACAAGGGATGGTAAAGGAGAAACCCTAGTTTCTTCAATAGATCCCTAATCTTCGTTGACCGTCATCGATCTAGCAACAAATCCTCAATAGATAAGATTTCGAAATCTTTAGTATTCATAATCACTACTTATTTGATCGATTCCTACAAACTACTTTAAAAATCTTGATAATTCAATTGGTTTGGACATTTTCTTGATCTTTATTAATTCTCGATTTTAGATCTATTTCTTTAGGATTTTTGAAAATAAATCTTACAAATATTGAATCATTTTCTTTCATCTTTTCTTTTCAACTCAACTAAAACGATTTCGAACAAATTCACACAATCTCAGTGGACGACCCGTATTCGCTAACGAAACTTCAATAGACACCGTTAATTGATTGCGGTTAAAAATTTCTTTGGTTGTGATTAAAACTTTTCCAAATACACACGTCAAGAAATGATCAATCAAATGGCGCCGTTGCCGGGGATCGTGTGCTAATTTGTTCGTTTTTTGCAATTTGAGTTGAAATTTTTTTTATTCCATCAGAATTTTTTAGATCAAAATCGCACAAGTGCTTAACGATTTGTTGTGATTTCTGCAAGGGAATCTGAAATCATTGGAGCAAAGGGGAAAATATTCATATCGTCTCAGGAAGTCCAGTGAAGTAACAAGAGCAGCTGAAAAAAATTTCATGCAAAGATCTTGCTAGATAACCGCGGATCCGCGGCCATTTCCTTGAACTTGCGGCGGAACCGCGGCGATCTTGACACTTCAGTGCTTCAAACTTCTCTGGTATATTTTGTACTTTCTTATCTCCTCCCAGCTCTTGTCCAATAACCAATTTCTGCAGGATTCTTTGCAAAAACTCGCAGCGCCGCTAAAAGAAAATTGTTGCGTGTTTGATCTTGGTGGTTTGCATATTTTAACACGGAAATTAAGGGGCAAAAACCAAATTCAAATTAGGTGGGGAGTTCATTACCCTTCCTAAGCCCCGAAAATTGCAAAACTTGCATCCGCATTTGTTAGTGTATATGCCCTAGAGGCTATTACTGTATCATACTAGTATGTATATTACTTGATGGAAGCTTGGGATATTCACAGTTGTATAGACAATCTTGCTCGAAATGGTAGTATGCTACTTGGTTTGTCTCTGCTTTAATGTGTTCATGTGTTTCTTTTATTATATCACCTATACGCATTAGTGGAGCCCTTAGGATCTTTGCTTGATTACCAGCGTTGTGATGGCAGTCACACTCGTGGGGGCTGGGTAATCTACAAGCACATCCTTATTTACACGTCCCTAGTCATGGGATTATCGAGACAGGGCATCGATACTCCGGAGTAGACTAGCGTATGCGCTTCTCATCCCAGCGCGGGAGATGGCCTGTCCCACAGCCGTCACTACGTCGTACTTGAGATAGTATGCAGGTGCTCGTTAGGTTACGAGTACACTGGACAGGACTCGTCGGGAACTGTTGGTTGGTATTATACCTATCGTCGGTTATCAGTTCCCAGGTGACATGAGTACAGCTTAGTCCGCTGACTTGACACTGTCACTTCGCCTCGAGTGTGTTCCCACTGTACTTTGATTACTACCATACCACGGCTCAAAGGAGTCGTGCAAACAGGTAGTTTTTGGGTGCAGTCCCGAAGCATTTGGAGGCAGTGACGGTTAGACAGGATTTGTCTCTCCCGGTATTGGGGGTTGACATCGCGCTGTGTCCAGGAGAGCCATTACACAAGTAGTCCCTGGCCAGGACAAGCGAGGTATACTGGTAGGTTTCCAGTGTTATCTCAGGGTGTTCTGGGCTACACTCCGACACGACTTGTACCGCTATTAGGGGACTGACGTTTACCGCCCCCTTAGGCCCGCCATGCGATGTATCAGACGAACAGACCGGACTGTACGGAGACTGTCACATTCAGGCTCAGTCGGAGTTCAGATGGGTTCACCTCGTCAGTCTTCTTATCGGCATCTACCTGGGGACCGTTACGTACAGCTAGTGCCGCTTGCGGTCTGTGGTTAAACCCACTGCCAGCGTAGTGTCGAGTCTTTAGAGTCCCACACAGAGGGTTATTCGCCTTTAGGCAAAATGAGTAGAGGTCGCATGGTTTTGCGACAGGGTTCGTTCACATACGCGCACTTGTGCACGTTTGCTGTCCGGACAGCTTATACTAGCGGGGTTTGGTTTAAGCCGGATCCTAATATATGATTTGGGATTGGTTTTATCTCATTGTATTCGTGTTACTCGGATCACGGATACAGGTGTGTATGCACAGTTGACTGAGACAGAGGCAGAGGACTTTGATTAGGGTTGATGACCATTGTCATTTTCTTAACCCTAATACTTATGTGTGAATTATGATTTATTAATTATTAGTTAATTATAATTGTGCATGGTTAGGGTTGTTGACCAATTGACTATACTTGACTTGTTGACCTAGGTTGACAAGTTGACCTTCATCATTCCATATGAAAGATGCTCTTTGATCCTTATAAAGGCATTTAATGTGAAATGATAATGGTCAATTCTTGATTAACCATGACAATTAACTTGACTAATTATCTATTTTCATAATTCACACATATATGTGAGAAGAATGGTTCATTTCTTCTCATTCTATCATTTAGATTCTCTCTCCTCCTCTTCCTCTCTCTCTCTAGCTCTCCCCTCTCATGAGTTGAGAATCCCTTGAGCTTGAGATAAATCCTTCTAAGATACTCTCTACTCTTTCTAAGGTTCTAGGATTAGCACTCCAAGCATGTTAGTTACTTCTAGTTTGAAGTTGAAGCCAAAGGTTGAGGCTCTCGGGTGGATCTTTCTTCGACAAGAGAAGGCGACAAGGAGATCACTTTCTTTCACTCTAAGGAGCAAGGAGAGAAGGACTTGAAGCCCTAGGTATAAGCTCTTTTCCGAGTAGTTAACTCCTTTTATCTTTGTAGTTAGTTTATGTTTAGCAAAGATCCTCCTTTTGATAGTCCATGTTGCCTTGACCAATAAAAATCAGTTTTTTATACCGTTTTCCGCCTCCCCGCAAGCACCGGGGTGGGCAACGTGGACTTACAGTGGTATCAGAGCCTAACTAAACATAAACTAGCTAGTTAGTAAAGTGTATAGAAGTTCGATCGGTAAAAATCGCAAAACTAGTTTTCAAAACCCTAAGTTTCTGTTGTTGTTTTTTTTCTGCTCTAAAAATAATAAATCATACTTCAAAAATCGTCTCAGGGTTTTGTTAAGCAACACACCAAAAATGATCCAGTGAACCGTTCAAAGCGCCGCGGTTCCACGGCAAGAACATGCTTCTTGCCGCGGATCCGGGGCCGAGTTGACTCGGTCGTGGACCGGATTTGGTACCGTGTTCTTCTGTTAAGGTTTTGGGATTTTTAAAATATTTTATTTCTGCCCAGATTTTCCAGAAAAGAAATTTGTATTTGGGGTGGTTATAAATCCGTATTTTTGATCGAACTTCCCTATACTTTGACTAATGGGTTATATCTGTGATTTATTATATGTATTGAACGTCTGCTAATCGCTATACGTCGATTAGTGGGGGTTATACATATCTGTGATCTGTAATGCTTGTTGGTTTGTGTATATGAACTCGGTGGATTGTCACGGATGAATAGCCGGGGTGGATGTGAGATGAGAGTTTCTTTTTCTTTCATTCATGTAACATATAATTTAATGTAATATTATTTGTATGGCCGCACAACCGGGTCGGGGTTGTAGACGTCATTGTATAATTTCTTTTTACTGTTTTTGCTTCTAGGATAGACCCAAGGAGGGGTGCACAAACTACCGGGTATCTCGAAGTGCCGAGTGGCCTACTCACGGTGTTGAAGGAGGTTGCTTCGCTTCAGGTACTTGGCGAGTAGTTTTCCGCACCTGTAGGGGTCTAGGGTGGGGTATTGGCTATTCATCGCGACCATGTAATCCGCTTTTCGTTGCAGGCTCGAACGAATCGCGGATTCCTAGTATATCCAAAGTGTTCATCTGTGATCTGGATTGGCTATCATTACTATATATCTATATATGATATCTATATAGGTGTTGCTTATGTTTTGCATCCGCGCTAGTCCAGCCCCCGCTCCGTCGTTAGTTAAGTAACCTAACGGGTGATGACGGGGCCCCGTGGCGAATGCGGATGGCATAAGCGTACACCATATTTTGGTTGTTTTCTGCAATGGTAGGATTAAATAATGGGACGCATTAAATTTAATGCAAGAAAATAAACCAAGTAAAAGTCGTTGGAACACTTTCAAAACCACTCGGTTCTTTTCAAAAACCAGCTTTTTAAACGCGGAGCTTGAACCACTCCTTTTAAAAGCTATTTCATTCCATCGATTATATCAAGTTCACTATGTTCACGGTTTCGCCAAAACCATCCGTAGCCCTCCGTCGTTTCATATGAATATTCAACAGTATTCAAGCTGTGTTTGTTGGCCTTAGTCAAGGCACAGTGTTTGGTAGCTGGTGGGTATTCATATGTTGCATAGATAGAATGCGTTGGTTTGGGACAGTCGTATTACTTTGTTGGCCATAGTCAAGGGTATATACGGGTGGGTTCAAATCAACCTGGACAACGACGGGTAGAACTTGACATATGACTTATGATTTATTGGCCTTAGTCAAGGTCATAAGAGCATGGGGCAAAAATCCACATCGGGAGTTTCAAAAGAATTGAAACTTGCTAGCGCTGCATACCATTTGGAGTGTGATGATTCTGGTAGGATTCCTTCAGTTTTGTCACGCGATGATATTTGGATCCCGATCCTACTGTGAGTATATGCTACTCCTCGGGAACTTTCTCACTTAACGATCAATACTATAAACCAAGTAGGTGTCTAGAAAGGTGTTAGCGGAGCTACGCCCATAGGGAAAAGAGGTTACTTAATTAAGGAACTTCGCGAAAGCGTTAGAAAACCTCCCTCGAAGTACCGACACTGGTCTGGCTGAACGGTTAAGCAAGAATTGTACGGTGAGATTGATCCCGACTAATTCTTCCTTTATGGTTTGAGGAGGGATTCGAGAGACAGTGGGAGCCATCCTATTTAGATAAATTAAAAACCAATCTAAACTTGCAAGAGCATCATGCTGAGTGTTTTCTTCTCTCTCTCTCTTAATTGCAGCGACCCAGTGACCGCACCTAGGTTGCATCTAGATAATAAAATGACTGAATCTGACTGTTATGACTGGCAAAGGTCTGTCCAGATGTCTATTGCCCATAACAAGCTGGGACAGCCCTTAACTAATCCAACTCCTACCGTCTCAGGTCCAGCTTCCCCTGTCACGGATATTCATATCCGTAGGACATCGGAAAAAGATTGTGCGAAAGCCAAGTGCCTCGTGTTAGCCTCAGTTGATGGTGCATACCAGAGGCAGCACAAGAAGATGGACTTAGTTTCTATCTTCCTCCATAACAAAGATTTATATGGAGAGCAATCTCGTATCGCAAGATATGAGACCTCGAACGAATTTCTTCCAGCGAGGTTGGCTATCGGGTCATCTGTAGGGGGCAACGTCCTTACAGAGACCAGCTCTTTTGAGCTCACGGACCTGAAGACCACGTTGAAGAACGGGTCAGATACTGACTTAGTTCAACAGTCTCTACCTACTACCCTGAAGGAAACCAGGGAAGTAGAAAGAAAGGGAAGGGCAGAAGTTTCGGGAATGGATGTAGTGAAAGAGGGACGTTCCTATTGTTACGGAAATGAACATAGGCAGAAGGATTGCAAGGCTTGCAAAGCCGGTAGCCAGAATTCGAAGCATGTTGTGGCTTCGGCTTCGGGTGTGTTTGTAATAGAGAACTGTATGTCAGTTAACCCTACTTCCTGGGTATTGGATACCGGATCAGGATCTCATATCTGTAATTCGTTACAGGCTCTGAGAAACCGTAGGGTTATCAAGAAAGGTGATATGACTCTGAGGGTTGCTAACGGAATGAGCATGTATGCTGAATCCGTAGGGGAATATCATCTAAGACTGACAACTGGGCAGATATTGATTCTACGTGACTGTTTTTATGTACCAGGTGCGACTTGTAATATCATATCTGTATCCTTACTTTCTAAGGAAGGATATGATTTTACTTTTGTAAGCGATGTAGTAAACATCCACCTGAATCAAGTTCTGATTGGGTCAGGTACATTGAAAAACGGTATATACGTTTTGAATCAAGCTCAGGTCTTCAGTGTCCAGAACACACTTAAAAGAAAGTCTCCGGAATTAAATCAGGCTTTCTTATGGCATTGTAGACTGGGTCACATTAATGAGACACGGTTGACAAAGTTACATAAAGAAGGATACTTGGATCCGTTCGAGTATCAGTCTTATGCCACTTGTGAATCTTGTCTCATGGGAAAGATGACAAAGACTCCGTTCATTGGACACGGAGAAAGAGCAAGTGAGCTCTTGGGACTCATACACAGTGATGTGTGTGGTCCAATGTCTACACATGCGCCAAGTGGTTATTCATACTTCATTACTTTCACAGATGATTTCTCTAGGTATGGGCATGTCTTCTTGATGAAGCACAAATCCGAGGCCTTTGAGAAATTTCAGGAATACAAGAATGAAGTTGAAAAATAAACAGGCAAAAGTATCAAGACACTGAGATCTGATCGAGGTGGTGAATACTTGAGTGCCGAATTTCTGGGCTACTTAAAAGATAATGGAATTCTCTCTCAGCTTACTCCTCCATACACACCACAACACAACGGTGTATCGGAAAGGAGGAATCGAACCCTATTGGATATGGTTGTTCCATGATGAGTAAGGCTGAGTTGCCGCGATCCTTCTGGAGTTATGCGCTAGAAACAGCTGCATATCTTTTAAACCAAGTTCCTACTAAGTCAGTGCCTACCACACCATATCAGATGTGGAGTGGGAAGAAACCCAGTCTTAAACACTTTAAGACATGGGGATGTCCAGCTTTTGTAAAAAAGCAGCATGCGGACAAGCTCGAGGCATGTTCAGTACAGTGTAAGTTTGTGGGATACCCAAAGAACTCCAAGGGGTATCTTTTCTATTACGCAGAAGAACAAAAGGTTTTTGTTTCTCGTCATACCCGCTTCTTGGAAACTGAGTTTTTGGAAAATCAGATAAGTGGGAGCGCAATAGAACTGGAAGAAATTCCAGAACCACGAGCTATTGCTGAAAGCTTAGTAGAACCAGAGGGTTTGAAAGAACAGGACATTCCTACGCCACTCCGCAGGAGTAGTAGGCAGTCTCATCCGCCCGAGAGATACTACGGTTTTCTCATAGACGGGGATAGAGAGGATTGCACTATGGATTATGGTGAGCCTACTAGCTTCCAGCAAGCCATTCAGAGCGGTGACTCGGTAAAATGGCTGGATGCAATGCGGACCAAAATGGAGTCCATGTACACCAACAAAGTTTGGACTTTGGACTTTGCTCCAGAAGGAGTAAAACCCGTAGGCTGCAAATGGATCTTCAGAAAGAAGATTGGTGTAGATGGGCAGGTTGAGACCTATAAAGCTAGACTTGTTGCAAAGGATTTTCGTCAAAGACCTGGTTTGGACTATGACGAGACCTTTTCTCCAGTGGCTATGCTGAAATCCATTCGGATCCTTCTTGCCATTGCTGCCTTCCACGATTATGAAATCTGGCAGATGGACGTAAAGACGGCTTTCCTAAATGGAAATTTGGAAGAGTGCGTCTATATGGATCAGCCGGAGGGATTCATTCAGAGTGGGAGCAGCGGTAAAGTGTGCAAGTTGCTCAAGTCCATCTATGGACTGAAGCAGGCATCGCGGAGTTGGAACATCTGCTTTGATGATACCGTCAAGGAATTCGACTTTATCAAAAACCCAGATGAACCATGCATTTACATAAGATTGTAGGGAGAACTGTGGTATTTCTCGTCTTGTACGTGGATGACATTCTCCTAATAGGAAATGATATTCCTATGCTACAGTCAGTCAAAGGATTCTTGTCGCAGAGGTTCTCCATGAAGGACCTGGGCGATGCCAACTACATTCTGGGGATCCAAATCTATCGTGATAGATCTAAGAGGATGTTGGGACTTTCACAGTCCGGGTACATTGACACCATACTGAAAAGATTCAGTATGGAAGATTCCAAGCGCGGTAATCTACCGGCTTGTCATGGGATCACCCTCTCTAAAGAGATGTCTCCCAAGACTGATTTGGAAAGGGATCGCATGTATATTATACCCTACGCTTCTGCGGTAGGCTCTATAATGTATGCGATGTTATGTACCAGACCAGATGTAGCATACGCATTGAGCGTTGTAAGCCGGTATCAGTCGAACCCAGGGGAGAAACACTGGATAGCGGTAAAGAACATTCTCAAGTACCTGAGAAGGACTAAGGAGATGTTCTTGGTGTATGGCGGAAAAGACCTCCAGCTCGAGGCCTTTGCCGACTCCAGCTTCCAGAGTGACAAGGATGACTCCAAGTCCATGTCGGGTTATGTCTTTACCCTCAATGGAGGGGCGGTTTGCTGGAAGAGTTCCAAGCAGGAGACCGTTGCAGACTCAACTATGGAAGCGGAGTACATAGCTGCTTGCGATGTCGCAAAGGAAGCTGTCTGGATGAAGAAGTTCCTCACGGAGCATCAAGTGGTTCCTACCATTGTTGATCGAATACCGCTGTATTGCGACAACAACGGCGCTATAGCTTTAGCGAAGGAACCCAGGTCCCATCAGAAGTCCAGGCACATTTTGAGGCGGTACCACCTGATTAGGGAGATCATAGATCGCCGGGAGATCGAGGTGAAGAGAGTAAATACGGAGAACAATACTGCAGATCCACTCACGAAGGCCCTACCCCAGACTCAGTTCGAGCGGCTGATCGAGATGATAGGTCTTCGATACGCCAGTACATGGCCTTAGTGCAAGTGGGAGATTGTTAGTGTATATGCCCTAGAGGCCATTATTGTATCATACTAGTATGTATATTACTTGATGGAAGCTTGGGATATTCACAGTTGTATAGACAATCTTGCTCGAAATGGTAGTATGCTACCTGGTTTGTCTCTGCTTTAATGTGTACATGTGTTTCTATTATTATATCACCTATACGCATTAGTGGAGTCCTTAGGATCTTTGCTTGATTACCAGCGTTATGATGGCAGTCACACTCGTGGGGGCTGGGTAATCTACAAGCACATCCTTATTTACACGTCCCTGGTCGTGGGATTATCAAGACAGGGCGTCGATACTCCGGAGTAGACTAGCGTATGCGCTTCTCATCCCAGCGCGGGAGACGGCTTGTCCCACAGCCGTCAGTATGTCGTACTTGAGATAGTATGCGGGTGCTCGTTAGGTTACGAGAACACTGGACAGGACTCGTGTAACCCTTCGAAAATCGTTTAGGCAGTTTTTCGGTAATCGGCTAATTTTTCGGCATTTTCCGTAAAAAGTCGAAATAGGTATTTTTCATTGTAGACCCAATTATACAAAATTTAGGTAAGATATTACTATAATTTTGTCACTAAAATGTCACTTATAATTTTCTAGTTAAATAAAAAAAATTCGTAATTAATTAATTTTTTTATTATTTTAAGCCTTTTTAAATACATTTAATTAGGGATAAATACAAATTTAATTAGGTAAATTTCATAATTAGGAGTCTTTATAAGCTAAAATATGGTGTTAATAAAATGGTATCATGACTTGCAAACTTATGGTTTTAGGGTGGGAAATTTAATGGAAAAATGAATTAAAAAGGGGGTTTTTTGAAAAAGTTTTGATGTGAAAGCCTAAAGTGACCTTATATGATATTTTCCTCATGGAAATTTCTACACACCCTCTCATTTTTCCTCCTCCTAAGCTTAGGCCGAGCCCTCCCCTCCTTCAGCCCTCATTTTTTTTCCATTTTCTTTCTTCAAAAATCCATGAAAAAGTGCACAAAATCCACAAAAATGCACATTTTTCTTCTCTAATTCAAATCAAAACCCTAAGCCACCTCTTTCCCACCCTAAATTGTTTCAAAACAAGGTGAAAAGAGGTTTCTTTCAAGGGCAAGTGCAAGTTGCGGTTCACTTGGGAGGTATAATCCTAAACTAGTTGTTAATTTGTAGTTTAATAAAGCTAGTTTAGTATTTTAAAATGATTAATTTCATTGAAATGGTTAGTTTTGAAAATTCAAGTAAGGGATTTGATTGTGGATTAGGGTTTGAAGCATGGGGTTAGAGTTAAATTAGGGCTTTGGGTTTCTAATTGGTTGTAGTGGTTAATGGTGTATTTATATGCTCGCTAAATCGACAAAATATCGATGTTTGCATTGAATCGGCGTTGAATTTGCTTGGTAGATTTTTACGAAAAATAGAATGCGTTCAATTTGCGTTAGGTTAGCAATATTATTAGCTTTGTATAGGATTATTAGAATGCGCGAATGCGGGGTTTCGTCTAGTCGGGTTGTAGTTTAGTCGATTTTCCCGAAATGACAATTCTAGTTTAACGATTAGCGATTTTCGTGCGTTTTTCCACGCACCGAGTGCATGCTATGATTAATACGAGAGCGTGGATAATTGTATGTTGTGACTTGCATTGTGTTAGGTTTTGTAATCTTATGCTTGGTATTGTGCAAATATAGGATCGGTCGGGGAAACTTCGGACACGGCGCGAAAAGGCAAGGCGGTGGCCGGATCGAATTAGCGGAGATTTCAGGTGAGTAGATGTATTCATCTACGGGGGAATCGTCCGAATGGCGCGATGCGCCCCCCCTAGTTAGGATTTCCTTATCCCTTGCAAGATTCATATTGTTAGTTAGCTTATCCATTCATGTACACTGCATACCCTTATAGCGAACAATATATTAGATTGCATGGACATTCATCCATACTTATGCGATATCACTTTGTAGGACACGAACACCATTACCATTGGCATCTGTAGCACGCGCACTATTCATGTGATACACACGCCTTTGGTAATTGCCATGCCACGTGCACGATAGAACCTGTTTATCTTAATATCGTCACCTGCATTCATACTTGATATATGAAACTGCATCGCATGCACAAATCTCGCATCATCATCATATTTACATAGAACTCTAGCCAAAATTCATATCATACACATTGATATCATAGAAATTTATCATATATATAACATGTGGACATTATGATTTTCTTGAGGATTTCAGTTTTGCTGCGATTTCTGGATTTTTGGGGAAAACCGCAAGAATTTAACAAAAGCTTATATTTATCATTTTTAAAACAAAGTTGCGGTTTTCTCGTGATGTATGTGTCGTCCACCATGAGTTTTCATGTTTTCTATTGGATTTCGAGACCCGATTCGAGGAGTGGATGAACCGTCTCGGGTACATGGTGGGCCCAGTATGGTACCCCGGGGCAAGAAGATCGAGTTGTAGATGATGAGCCTGGTAGGGGAAGACTACCTACCGGTGATGTCTGGCGCGGCGGATATCCGGAGGATACCGACCGTTGTCGTGAGATTTATGATATGGGCCGATCCGGACTGACGGAGCCCGATATTGAGACAGATATGATTCCTATTTGGTGTCGATGCTTGACACGGGTTTTCAGATGATTTTTTTGATGATATTTAGCTATTGTACAGACATTCATTTTCTAAAAGTTAAGAATGCAGTAACTTTAACATTCTAAACACTTAAAGAGTTAGAAAAGATATTGCATACCTGTGCAAGCATACTAGAGTTATTATATCACATATGGACATACATGTTGTTCCGCATTGCGTGCATTCTTACGATTGCCTTACTAGATATTATATTCTACTCACGAGCTGGCAACTCACCCCCGTTGTGCCACAGTGTCTTGCCGGTTGGACCTGTCACTCTTGTAGCGGCGGCTATCTTATCATCAGCTCCTTTTGTGCAGACTCGCGACATCGTCCGTAGGTGGGTTGCGAGCATATTTTATATCTTTTGCTTTATCATTGTATCTAGTATTCTCCATCTACCACTATTTATATTGTATATGCGACCTAGTGACGAGACTGAGAGGTTTGTATATTTGTGGTTTCTTTTGGGTCGAGCTCACTTGAGCCGACGATGTGTTTTCCGGTATTTTGCATTTCTTTTATGCTCTTTTTCTTGATATTACTATTATATTGCATGTGGTTGTGATCCGCCTTGGGCGAAGAGCTAGCTCCCGCTTGGGGATGCCATTTTTATGATTACAGGTTTATTATCTTGTTGTACCCATTTTGGGGGTTAGAAAATACAGGGGAGACTTTGCCGAAATTTTCAGAAATTTTTGATGTTTCTATGCAACTTAATTGATTTAAAAACCGTTTTCATTTAAGGTTTTCCTTCACTCTCTTTTGATTTTGGGTTAGATTTCTGGGCTTTGGCTGACTTAGGTTACGGAACGCCTTTAGACGTCTCGTAATCTAAGTGCCAGTCACGTTCCGTACTTTCGGGTTGTGACAACTCGTCGGGAACTGTTGGTTGGTATTATACCTATCGTCAGTTATCAGTTCCCAGATGACATGAGTACAGCTTAGTCCGCTGACTTGACACTGTCACTTCGCCTCGAGTGTGTTCCCACTGTACTTTGATTACTACCCTACCACGGCTCAAAGGAGTCGTGCAAACAGGTAGTTTTTGGGTGCAGTCCCGAAGCATTTGGAGGCAGTGACGGTTAGACAGGATTCGTCTCTCCCGGTATTGGGGGTTGACATCGCGCTGTGTCCAGGAGAGCCATTACACAAGTAGTCCCTGGCCAGGGCAAGCGAGGTATACTGGTAGGTTTTCAGTGTTATCTCAGGGTGTTCTGGGCTACACTCCGACACGACTTGTACCGCTATTAGGGGACTGACGTTTACCGCCCCCTTAGGCCCGCCATGCGATGTATCAGACGAACAGACCGGACTGTACTGAGACTGTCACATTCAGGCTCAGTAGGAGTTCAGATGGGTTCACCTCGTCAGTCTTCTTATCGGCATCTACCTGGGGACCGTTACGTACAGCTAGTGCCGCTTGCGGTCTGTAGTTAAACCCACTGCCAGCGTAGTGTCGAGTCTTTAGAGTCCCACACAGAGGGTTATTCGCCTTTGGGCAAAATGAGTAGAGGTCGCATGGTTTTGCGACAGGGTTCGTTCACATACGCGCACTTGTGCACGTTTGCTGTCCGGACAGATTATAGTAGCGGGCTTTGGTTTAAGCCGGATCCTAGTATATGATTTGGGATTGGTTTTATCTCATTGTATTCGTGTTCCTCGGATCACGGATACGGATGTGTATGCACGGTTGACTGAGACAGAGGCAGAGGATTTTGATTAGGGTTGATGACCATTGTCATTTTCTTAACCCTAATACTTGTGTGTGAATTATGATTTATTAATTATTAGTTAATTATAATTGTGCATGGTTAGGGTTGTTGACTATTTGACTATACTTGACTTGTTGACCTAGGTTGACAAGTTGACCATCATCATTCCATATGAAAGATGCTCTTTGATCCTTACAAAGGCATTTAATGTGAAATGATAATGGTCAATTCTTGATTAACCATGACAATTAACTTGACTAATTATCTATTTTCATAATTCACACATATATGTGAGAAGAATGGTTCATTTCTTCTCATTCTATCATTTAGATTCTCTCTCCTCCTCTTCCCCTCTCTCTAGCTCTCCCCTCTCATGAGTTGAGAATCCCTTGAGCTTGAGATAAATCCTTCTAAGATACTCTCTACTCTTTCTAAGGTTCTAGGATTAGCACTCCAAGCATCTTAGTTACTTCTAGTTTGAAGTTGAAGCCAAAGGTTGAGGCTCTCGGGTGGATCTTTCTTCGACAAGAGAAGGCGACAAGGAGATCACTTTCTTTCACTCCAAGGAGCAAGGAGAGAAGGACTTGAAGCCCTAGGTATAAGCTCTTTTCCGAGTAGTTAACTCCTTTTAGCTTTGTAGTTAGTTTATGTTTAGCAAAGATCCTCCTTTTGATAGTCCATGTTGCCTTGACCGATAAAAATCAGTTTTTTATACCGTTTTCCGCCTCCCCGCAAGCACCGGGGTGGGCAACGTGGACTTACAGCATTACCCTCATTAACTAAAAAATATCTAGATAAAACTCTAAGGACCGTCGCGCTCAATTAGGACAAAAGGAGGTCGTGGGTAATCTATTGCTTATCCGCGTTTCTTTTGTGGTGTCTAAGGCAAGTGTGTCTAAGGCAAGTTGTCACAGCCCGAAAAGTACGGAACATGACCGGCACTTAAATTACGAAACGCCTGGAGGCGTACGTAATCTAGATAAGCCAAAACCCAAAAACCCAAACCAAGTAAAGCAGTAGAGTGAAAGAAAAACCAATTTTAAAACAAGTTTAACAACATAAGCCGAAGTATGCATTTTAAAATCTCAAGTCTTTTCTGAAAATTTCGGCAGAGTGTCCTTTGTAAAAACTGACCCCAAATGGGTACAAACCTGATAAAGCATATGTAATGAATAAAGGCATCCCCAAGCGGGATCTAGCTCTTCGTCAATTGACGGACAAAACCACACAATACAATATAATATACAACGCCGAACGGCGAGGATCAACTCAGGATAGACATCCAACATCATCAAGAAAACCAGATGAAACCATAATAATACAGCGCACGACTCGAAGGTCGAAAGAATAAACACCGGTCATCTATCTCTATGAAATATACAAGTCTGGTTGATGGAGTTTACTAGATACAACTGAAATAACAAATATACAATGGTGGTCCTGATGCAAAAGAACCCACCTACTAAAGCAATCACCCGGAAGGGACAGTGTGCCGCAAAACCACAACGAAATCTGTGCGGCAAAACCTGCAAGAAACTGTGGAACAACGGGGGTGAGTTGCCAACTCGTGAGTAGAAAACATCTACGAGTAGAAATCGCATGCGTGACGCTATCCTAGGTCATATCAAGTAATATCCTCAAATAAATATCCTGGTCTATCTATGTATAAGTGTAATACTGCATGCTCGTGTCAGTACCTCAGATAACAACATATCAGATATATGATGTATGAATGCATTACAGTTGAAACAGAATATATCATGAATGAGACAACTGTTTTCTTTATTTAATGAGATTTCTGTATGTATATAAATCGCGTATCATCAATGAAATCGACGGATAAAACAGTGTCCAGCATCGACACAAAACATAAATCTCAGTATCTCAATACCTCAGGCTCCGGCTATCCGGACTGGCCTGTATCATCAAATTTCAATATCTCAATGTCTCAAGTCTCAATATATCAATACCTCAGGCTCCGTCAGTCTGAATCGGCCCATATCATCAATCATACGACCACGAACGGTATCCTCCGGATATCTGCCGTGCCAGGTAAAATCACCGGTAGGCAGTCTGCTGATGCTGGGCTCATCGTCTGCAACTTAAGCTTTTTGCCCCAGGGTACCTTACCGGGTCCACCATGTACCCACAGACGGTTCGTCCAACTCCTCGAATCGGGTCTCGAAATCCATCTCATAACCGAGAAAACATCATGGTGGACGACTCATATATCACGAGAAAACCGCACTTTTCATTTTAAAAAGAGAGAGAAGTTTATATATATTCTTGCGGTTTTCTCCCAAATCCAGGAAATCTCATGAAAATATGAAATCCAATCATCAATAGCCAGTAAATAATGAATAATAATATGCATGCAGTAGCAAGTAATAACTGCAATGTCTAAACTAGCATATAAAGACGAGTACGCTAATACCATGTCGAACTATCAGTTAACAAGCTATGTCAACGAGTAATATTCTCTAAAGTGTACGTGACATGGCAATTACCGATGATGATGTGTGTGAGCCGGCAAGTAAGTGTATGTGGAACATACGCATCATCGGTAATGGTGTTGGTGTCCTGACAGCATGATCTCAATAATGGCATATGGAAACACAATACAAACATGCAGTGCGATGCGAACAGCAAGAATATGCAGGAACTGAACAATAAACACAATGATAACTAATCTGCATGTATATAAATATGATTCATACAGTTTTGCCATTTGAAATCACATGAATCGTGGTGTTTTGAAAATAAGGGCTACGGTGTTTTTAAGAAAATATACGTCCTTTAAAATATCCGTAGAATCTCTTGGCCTGTCTTTAAAATACTCACGATTCATTAGTTTTGAAATAGATATGACTCGGGTCTAATCCATCATTTACAAGTAAACTACCGGGGTAAACTAACAGGCTGATCGAAAGGTAAGGAAACCGCCTAACATCTGAGTCGATACATACATATATATATATATATATATAAAATAGTCGGTGATCCCGCCTCAATAGTATCCTGTACGATACCCTAATATAATATGACATCCTCGAGTCAAGAGTGCGGATCTATCATCAATATATCTCGTACGGTAAATCCGTCGTACGGCACCCCAAATCTGGGCACGGGTCAATGTCACGTCTATCACATTATTCATCTGGTAACCTCTTTATCAAATATCATGATCGGGGTTACTGATTTGCATATAGTACAATACTGATACCATATATGTATATGCATGTGTGTGTATGAAAACACCATGTCGAAAGGACCCGCTAGAACATCATGTCGTATCTCAAATATGAACCATGTCACATCACCGATCTTACGGCCTCAAGCCCAATCTCATCGAATCATCTCCAATCCCAAGTACTATCCTCATCGTCCAGTATATGTATATGTATATATATATGTATATATACATAGTCCCATACCCATGTGTGTGTGTGTATATATATATATACATATCCCTATATACGCACAGGTAATAAAATGAATGCAACTGTGTGTGGGTGTGGGTGTAAACCTATTCTAGGTTTCGCGACTAAGAAGCTATGTTAGTTCACTTCTAAAAACCCCAAACTAACCATGAACACATAATCATATCTTGATAATCATCCACGTATCATAAACTACATATATATCCATTTATATATCATAAATATACTACGAACTGCGGGGGTACTATACGCCATCTACCCGACTTCTCCCCATAGATATAAACCTACTCACCTTGTCCTTCGCTTGCCGATGCCGACGTCGCCACGCGCTTGCTTCTCGTCTCGAAGTCTTCGTGAGGGTACCTACACATCATGACGTATCGTGCCGCATTAAAATCTAAATCAAAGCCAAAACGAGGTCAAAACATATGGTTAGGTCTCGTAAATCAACCCGATATCACTCGATATAGACGTACAAACGTCAAGTGATCGAGATAAAACACAAAAACTAAAATCCAAAATTCAAAATACGCAAAACCATATCCCGAATCAAAACAGCAACTTGAGAAAGCGGTCCCAGATTTTTATTAAGGTGAAAACAATGCTCCAAAACAACACTGGGATGTTATATAGTGTGTCTATGACCTACTGAAGCAACCAGGGCCCTAACCCCCACCCCATGGCCGGCCACATGCCCAGAGAATCCGGCCTCCTCGGTTTTGGTGTCGGGGATTTGGTTCATTTTGGTTGGATGGTCTCATAGTGCTCTAATTAGGTCTCTGAAGTTGTTTGCTAGTTTTGAAAATACTCCAGGTCATCCCAAATTTCCCTGCACACCCTAAGTTCTCGTAAAACCCGACATTTGAAGTTTCTGTTTTTCCGTATTTTCTGTAAATTGAGTTTGGTTTCAGTTTTAAACACTAAGGGGGGGTTTAAGGTCACCAAAAGCACTAACCTACACCATCACAACCCAAAGAAACCCTTAACCCTCACTAGGGATTTCCAAAGTGCACTAAACACCACTTAATCGTATTTAAACTTGAAAAGAGGCTTATGCACATGAAATACCACACTAATTGTGAAGGGATTATCTCATTTGACACTCATGAATCCTCTACAGCGCCAAAAAGCAAACTTTCTTGGTCCAAAGTGTAGCTTGAGAGCTTATGCACAAATTTTGTGAAGTGGGGAGGGACTTTGGAGTAGTTTTTGATGAAGTTTTAGGGTCTTGAAGAGGGGGAGGGAGGAGGTGCTGCCATGGGAGTGAGGGAGGAGAGGAAAAGATGAAGAAGATGAATGATGAATGGAAACAAAATGAGAGCCATGCTTGGTTGACTCCTCACCCTCTCTCTCTCATGCCCATCCCTCTTACAATCATTGTGTCCCCTTTGAATTTTCTTTTTCTTTTCTTTTCTATTTTATTTTCATTTAAAAATCCATGTATGATAAACATAAGGAAAAAGTCATGATAGAAAAATGTAACAAGTGAAAAATGTGACATATGCATGTCATGTACACAAAACATGCTTAATGGGCGATTAGCGATATTTAATCGCGATTAGCGTTAAAAGTGCATATAAAAAATCATAAAAATTCATAATTCGCCTAAATCACATAAAACACTCTCATTTCAGTAATTTCTAAAAAAATTTCTAAATTTTTTCCCATTTATCGGTATTTAATTATACCGCCTTATTAAAATATTCAATATTTTATTATTAAATTATAAAAATTCCCAAAAATAATATTTTATTTTTTTGAAATGTTACAATATTCCCCCCTTACAGAAATTCGGTCCCCAAATTTAAATTTAAACCCCTCAATACTAACACATTTCAGTAAAAGACTGAGCCGTCGGGGTCCCGAAATCATCAATATATAAAACACGTCGTAGCGCAATGCGTGCGCATGAACAATGAGCAGATAACCCAAAAACAACACTCCGTCAAGCATTCCGCAATCATCGGAGTCATGGTGAAGACACAAATGTCAAATCCAAAACGAAACCAATATGATATATATCAAAACTATCCATGTAAATATCAGAAGGAAACGCATGCCAAACGTTTCATGTTGTTGTGCGATGCGCGTATCGCGGCATAGTGGCTGACATCTATTTTAAGAAAATAACTATTTATATACTTATCCTTTGTTTAATATTTATGTCACGCCGTTTTGAAAATAATTTAGAAGGGTTCTCTTGTTTTAAACGTTTTGTGTCATATCAGACACGCAGGTAAATACTGAGACTATAGCTCCCTATTGGGAAATCCCTTCGATAACTCTCAATGCATGCAAAACATATCCAGGTACTGTCCTCTGACTAGTCCTGCTCAGTACGAAAACAAATAGCAATATCATAAAAACGTACTGCTCCATAAGGAATCAATCCCAAAATGTGCATATTAAAGCTACGTGCGTCTGGTGCGCACGGAAATCAAAATCCATGATTGTGCCATACATGTGCACAGAAACAATATCTAAGTGCAACGGGTGTGCACGAAACACCTGTCAGAGGCAACGGTGTGCCTGACAGCGATATCAGGTGCATCTGATATGCACGAAGAATCCCGATTTAGTGCAAATCATGCGCCCAACATGCGCGAAAATCCAAATCAGGTGCATCCGTCATGCACGAATAAAATCTAAATCATGTGCATCCAACATGCACGAAATTACGAAATCCAGTATCAAGCGCCGATCATGCGCAAAATCTAATCCCAGCGCGTAAAATATGCGCAAGAGTCCAATCAGGTGCATAAGTTGCACACAACAAATATCATGTATCACAATCAAAATCGACGGTATACAACACATTTCAAAACCAAATTAGGTATACCGTGGTATCAAATCTCACAACCATGTGCATCAGCATGCACAAAATCTAATCAAAACACTAAAAGTGCATGAAAACTATGCCGTAAGCATAAGTCAAATCATAAGCATGCCCTAGGCATGAAGTCAAAATCAATACCTCCAATAACATCAAATCGAAGTCCTGTGCAACTGTAGTGCACAAAATACGTATCACTGCACTGCAAGCATATGTGAACTATACCGAGTGCAAAAGTCAAATCGGGTGCGTACCATATGCACAAATCAACCCAACTGTATGAAATCCATGAAATCATAAGCATGTGCTGCCAAGGCACAAAAACGATATCAAGTGCAATAACTGTGCACAAATCATAAATTAACACAAAGGTGTATAAAGCATATCTCAAGTGCAATAACTACGCACAAAATATGAATACCCAGTAGGTGCAACCATGGTGCACAAAAGCAAGTATCATGAAACTTGGTCATCAAAACTCAATCATGCAATAAATCACCTAAAATACCTAAATCCAAAGTGACTGATACGTGATATTCAACTCACAAAATCACAAATCGTAAATACTGTCGTCGATATGTCCTTCCTTCAAGGTCGAGAAGGTGTCGGTGCATCCAATGCTAGCAGAGAAAGATATCTACTTGCCTCCTGCTTATGGCCCGTCGTCTGGTGCCCTTAGGTTCTCATCTCTCACTGCGAATTTGCGAAGTATATAGCTCCCCGGCTCAACGGTCCAATATGGAAACGATAATGGAAGTAGTCTGCTCTGGCACGTCCTCTAAAGATCTCTAACCAATTCTTATGGTCACTCATAACATGTCTCGTCGACGATGCTGAACTCTGGCCTGCTGGGCGTGTGCAATATGACTGAACCTGGGTCCAAGTCTTCTTGTAAATTGTTCCATAAAGGTCCTGTCAAGGTCTTTCCCCAATCTTGTTTCTGCCAAACTGCCCGGAAGTCATCATCTTTACTATATCTATCTCTTGTTCCGGAACGGCTGCATACTCATCACGACTCCTTCTGGAAGATATATCTATATACAATGCCTCTGTATGCGTGTCACATCTCTAATGTCGGCGGAGTGGAACATCATCTCATCAAGATCTCGTACGAACCTCTTACTCCACTTTTCTCTACTGTCGACTGCTTCGGACTCGTCTCATCGTGGCTGCATGGACTGCGCTCCAACGGCTATATTCGTATCTGGAGTCTCCCAAGCAATGCACCCTACCACATAGCATCCGAATGAAGTCGAACTGCTCGATCGATTCGTTAAAACCTCATAATCCCCTAAGAGCTCAGCATCTTGGGTACGGTTTAATAGTATCGAGTACATACCACAGCATCGGTGGACCAGCCGTAGAAGGGCAAACCCAAGCCTCACTAATGGCACCGCGGAACTGCCGCAAACCCTAAGGTTCAAAGGCTTTCACATGGTCATTATGTCGAGTTAGGGTTTCATTCTTCTAGAGGGTCCATAGAATTGCTTGCATGTCTTTCCGAATACTTTAAACTTGGAATATGGGTTTCTGACATTCGATCGCCTTTATCGACTCTTAACGTACCTGCGTGAAGTTGTCTCTAGCTGGAATCAATCTACCTGATGATCTCGCATCGGGGTAAGCAAACGAACCACATGTCCTAGTCATTCATCCTCGGGTGACTAGCGACCTTCTATCATATCTCTAAGTACAACTCGTACTGTAATAGCTCCAACATCTGGGGCAATATCTCGTCGTTCGCAGCAACAACTGACTCATTCATCTGCACGCTGAACAGTGCCTAAATCATCATGAATAAGCGATACCTCAATGGTCATCACATTCTTGCTGGCCTCTATCAGCGGCTCAATCCTCTGGTGCAAATCTGCACGCCCGAGAAATCTCATAACAGCGATCCATCAAACGCTCATGGCACGAAAACACAATAACGCGGCGCATCTATGCAAATCGTATGTCTCTGGAATCACGCCCTGGTCAGTCCTCGTCCGTGACAAGCTCGTGCTGACCTCAACTCTAGCCATAGCTCTCCACGCCCGTACAATCATGGTAACAAAACCATAACAGGTACTGATGAGGGTGGATCATAGGAATGAATAGTATACTGTGCAAAGAAATGTACATCCTAAGGCTTCTTAAGTGGAGTAGCATATCGTAAGTATGTCACGGAACATACGTACGGTACGTCACTCTACTCAAGCTACCTACTCCATCAACCAAGGATCATCCTACACTCCGAAGGTAAAACCTAACGCTCTGAAACCAACTTTGTCACGGCCCGAAAAGTACGGAACATGACCGGCACTTAAATTACGAAACGTCTTGAGGCGTACGTAATCTAAGTAAGCCAAAACCCAGAAATCCAAACCAAGTAAAGCAGTAGAGTGAAGGAAAAACCAATTTTAAAACAAGAAGTTTAACAACATAAGCCGAAATATGCATTTTTAAAATCTTAAGTCTTTTCTGAAAATTTCGGCAGAGTTTCCTTTGTAAAAACTGACCCCAAATGGGTATAAACCTGATAAAGCATATGTAATGAATAAAGGCATCCCCAAGCGGGAGCCAGCTCTTCGTCAATCGACGGACAAAACAACACAATACAATATAATATACAACGCCGAAAGGCAAGGATCAACTCAGGATAAACATCCAACATCATCAAGAAAACCAGATGAAACCATAATAATACAGCGCATGACTCTAAGGTCGAAAGAATAAACACCGGTCATCTATCTCTATGAAATATACAAGTCTGGTTAATGGAGTTTACTAGATACAACTGAAATAACAAATATACAATGGTGGTCCTGATGCAAAAGAACCTACCTACCAAAGCAATCACCCGGAAGGGACAGTGTGCCAGCAAAATCGCAACAAAACCTGTGCGGCAAAACCTGCAAGAAACTGTGGCACAACGGGGGTGAGTTGCTAACTCGTGAGTAGAAAACATCTACGAGTAGAAATCGCATGAATGACGCTATCCTAGGTCATACCAAGTAATATCCTCAAATAAATATCCTGGTCCATCTATGTATAAGTGTAATACTGCATGCTCGTGTAAGTACCTCAGATAACAACATATTAGATATATGATGTATGAATGCATTACAGTTGAAACAGAATACATCGTGAATGAGACAACTGTTTTCTTTATTTAATGAGATTTCTGTATGTATATAAATTGCGTATCATCAATGAAATCGACAGATAAAACAGTGTCCAGTATCGACACAAAACATAAATCTCAGTATCTCAATACTTCAGGCTCCGGCTATCTGGACTAGCCTGTATCATCAAATCTCAATATCCTAATGTCTCAAGTCTCAATATCTCAATACCTCAGGCTCCGTCAGTCCGGATCGGCCCATATCATCAATCATACGACCACGAACGGTATCCTCCGGATATCCGCCACGCCAGGTAAAATCACCGGTAGGCAGTCTGCCCCTGCCGGGCTCATCGTCTTCAACTCGAGCTTTTTGCCCCGGGGTACCTTACCAGGTCCACCATGTACCCGCAGACGGTTCATCCAACTTCTCGAATCGGGTCTCAAAATCCATCTCATAACCGAAAAAATATCATGGTGGACGACTCATACATCACGAGAAAACCGCACTTTTCATTTTAAAAAGAGAGGGGGGGAGAGAGAGAGAAGTTTATATATATTCTTGCGGTTTTCTCCTAAATCCAGGAAATCTCATGAAAATCCGAAATCCAATCATCAATAGCAAGTAAACAGTGAATAATAATATGCATGCAGTAGCAAGTAATAACTGCAATATCTAAACTAGCATATAAAGACGAGTACGCTAATACCATATCGAACTATCAGTTAACAAGCTATGTCAATGAGTAATATTCTCTAAAGTGTACGTGACATGGCAATTACCGATGATGATGTGTGTGAGCCGGAAAGTAAGTGTATGTGGAATATACGCATCATCGGTAATGGTGCTGGTGTCCTGACAGCACGATCTCAATAATGGCATATGGAAACACAATACAAGCATGCGTTGCGATGCGAACAGCAAGAATATGCGGGAACTGAACAATAAACACAATGATAACTAATCTGCATGTATATAAATATGAGTCATACAGTTTTGCCATTTGAAATCACACGAATCGTGGTGTTTTGAAAATAAGGGCTACGGTGTTTTTAAGAAAATATACGTCCTTTAAAATATCCGTAGAATCCCTTGGCCTGTCTTTAAAATACTCACGATTCGTTAGTTTTGAAATAGATATGACTCGAGTCTAATCCATTATTTACAAGTAAACTACCGGGCTAAACTAACAGGTTGATCGAAAGGTAAGGAAACCGCCAAACATCTGAGTCGATACATATATATATAATAGTCGGTGATCCCGCCTCAATAGTATCCCGTACGATACCCTAATATAATATGACATCCTTGAGTCAAGAGTGCGGATCTATCATCAATATAGCTCGTACAGTAAATCCGTCGTACAGCACCCCAAATCTGGGTACGGGTCAATGTCACGTCTATCACATTATTCATCTGGTAACCTCTTCATCAAATATCATGATCGGGGGTATTGATCTACGTCTGGTACAATACCGATACTATATATGTATATGCATGCGTGTATATGAAAACACCATGTCGAAAGGACTCGCTAGAACATCATGTTGTATCTCAAATATGAACTATGTCACATCACCGATCTCACAGCCTCAAGCCCAATCTCATCGACTCATCTCCAATCCCAAGTACTATCCTCATCATCCAGTATATGTATATGTATATATATATATATATATATATATATATATATATATACATAGTCCCATACCCATGTGTATATATATATATACATATCCCATATACGCACAGGTAATAAAATGAATGCAGGTGTGTGTGCGTGTGGGTGTAAACCTATTCTAGGTTTCGCGACTAAGAAGCTATTCTAGTTCATTTCTAAAAACCCCAAACTAACCATGAACACATAATCATATCTTGATAATCATCCACGTATCATAAACAACATATATATCCATTTATATATCATAAATATACTACGACCTGCGGGAGTGCTATACACCATCCACCCGACTTCTCCCCGTAGATATAAATCTACTCACCTTGACCTTCGCTTGCCGATGCCGACGTCGCCACGTGATTGCTTGTCGTCTCGAAGTCTTCGCGAGGGTACCTACACATCATGACTTATCGTGCTGCATTAAAATCCAAATCAAAACCAAAACGACGCACGAAACTCACGTAGGTCAAAACCTATGGTTAGGTCTCTCAAATCAACCCGATATCACTCGATATAGACGTACAAACGTCAAGTGATCGAGATAAAACACAAACACTAAAATCTAGAATTCAAAATACGCAAAACCATATCCCGAATCAAAACAGCAACTTGAGAAAGCGGTCCCAGATTTTTATTAAGGTGAAAACAATGCTCCAAAACAACACTGGGGTGTTATATAGTGTGTCTATGACCTACTGAAGCAACCTGGGCCCTAACCCCCACCCCATGACCGGCCACATGCCTAGAGAATCCGGCCTCCTCGGTTTTGGTGTCAGGGATTTGGTTCGTTTTGGTTGGGTGGTCTCGTAGTGCTCTAATTATGTCTCTGAAGTTGTTTGCTAGTTTTGAAAATACTCCAGGTCATCCCAGATTTCCCTGCACACCCTAAGTTCTCGTAAAACCCGACATTTGAAGTGTATGTTTTTCCGTATTTTCTGTAAATTGAGTTTGGTTTCAGTTTTAAACACTAAGGGGGGTTTAAGGTCACCGAAAGCACTAACCTACACCATCACAGCTCAAAGAAACCCTTAACCCTCACTAGGGATTTCCAAAGTGCACTAAACACCACTTAATCGTATTTAAACTTGAAAAGACGCTTATGCACATGAAATACCACACTAATTGTGAAGGGATTACCTCATTTGACACTCATGAATCCTCTACAGCGCCAAAATGCAAACTTTCTTGGTCCAAAGTGTAGCTTGAGGGCTTGTGCACAAATTTTATGAAGTGGGGAGGGACTTTGGAGTAGTTTTTGATGAAGTTTTGGGGTCTTGAAGAGGGGGGGAGGAGGTGCTGCCATAGGAGTGAGGGAGGAGAGGAAAAGATGAAGAAGATGAATGATGAATGGAAACAAAATGAGAGCCGTGCTTGGTTGACCCCTCACCCTCTCTCTCTCATGCCCATCCCTCTTATAATCATTGTGTCCCCTTTGACTTTTCTTTTTCTTTTCTTTTCTATTTTCTTTTCATTTAAAAATCCATGCATGATAAACATAAGGAAAAAGCCATGATAGAAAAATGTAACAAGTGTGAAAAATGTCACATGTGCATGTCATGTACACAAAACACGCTTAATGCGCGATTACGATATTTAATAGCGATTAGCGTTAAAAGTGCATATAAAAAATCATAAAAATTCATAATTCGCCTAAATCACATAAAACACTCTCATTTCAGTAATTTCTAAAAATTTTCTAAATTTTTCCCCATTTATCGGTATTTAATTATACCGCCTTATTAAAATATTCAATAATTTATTATTAAATTATAAAAATTCCCAAAAATAATATTTTATTTTTTTGAAATGTTACACAAGTGGTTACTTAATTAGGCCCACTACTTACATAGTGGTGAACCTCCCACTTATCTGGCACTTACCTGCCCAAAGAAGGGATAAAGAGACAGTAGAGAATCTATCTTGCGACTTGTCTTCTAGAAGTCTAGGAGCGGTCTAGTGACTTGACCTAGGTGACCATTAGATCTAGGGTTGCTTGTGCATTTTTGTGATTTGAATTTTTTTTCAAAAATCCGTCTTTTTCAAAACAAACTCCAAATCAATTTTCCCCTAATTATCACAACGCTGCCACTTATGCTAAACCATTTAGTGCATGCTCGGCTGGACACGGGATTCTAGTGCCCATCTTGTCCGCGTTCCTCTTATCGACTCCGAAGTCGGTATCTCTACATCTACTTTTTCTTCACCCACTACCACACCCACTTTGATGGACGGTTCTCCATCGAACTTCTTTAACACTACTCTGCCACCGTCCGCAGGTGCGCAGAATCCGCCCCGCATCTCTCTCCAAGAGAGATGCTACCCTATGCGAGGTCCTCTTTCTACTGATCTTTCCATTCCACCAGCCAATGGGGACAATTTCGAAATAAAACCTCAATACATCAATCTTCTACCAAAATATCACGGTCTCGAGTCTGAAGACACGTACGTTTTTATTACCAAATTTGAAAACGTATGTGCTATGATGGGTACTTTACAGCTTTCTGTGGATGCTATGAGATTACGCATTCTCCCGTTCACTTTGTGCGATTTAGCCGAGAAGTGGCTTTATAACACAGCTGCACATTCTATTTTAAACTGGGATGAATTCGTCGTAGCTTTCCTTAAGAAATTCTACCCCAATCATAAAACAGCTCGAGTCCATAGCAAAATAAATCAATTTACCCAGCTTCCAAATGAACCATTCTCGAAGTGTTTTAAACGCTTCAAGGATCTGTTAGTTCAATGTCCTTATCACGGAATCCCTAGATGGGAGCTGTGCAGAATCATATATGAAGGCATTAATCCTACAATAAAACAGAATCTTGAATCCATGTGTCAAGGCACCTTCATGACTAAAGATGGTGGTGAAGCCTGGAGATTTTTAGAAGATTTCGCTAAAAAAACTTTACAGTGGGAGAGTGTAAACCAACCATTGTCTAGGGGTGGTAGTCACCAATCTGATATTTTGATTGGTACGATGGATGTTGTGATCAAAAATATTTTACCACAATCAAGAACGACGTCGCTTGGTAGCTAGCCGGTTGAGTACGGGTCGGTCCACAGGGATTTTGTGTATTCTCAATTTGTTCTAACGAGTTAATTCCAATTGGTGTTGGATTGATTATCACTAAAAACTAAGCTTGATTTAGACTGGGATTAGAATCTTGCTAGGGTTAGGTTTAGGTTAAGTTTGGAAATTTAAGATTTTCCACCGCTTTCAATGCCCTAATTTAGATCTATTTAGGTGTTATGGTAATTATTAATAAAGGGGATTAGCACGATCATGAAGAAACGATATTTCTTTCTCTAGGTCCTTGTCCGTCCTTTCTTAATTCTTACCCTAACCTCCATGGGAAACATGCACAGCCGGTCTTTTAAACTACGGTATCACCGCTACCTCATGGGGTAGGGTGTCGTAGTGAGCGGTGTATGTATGTATGCATGGAGTACTATGAATAATATGTGATGGGCAAGAAAGGGGTGAGAGATTTTCATCTCTCAAACCTTTCCTATTCCTAACCCTAACAAGTGAGGAACTACTCACTCATTAGGGGATTGATAAAAGACATTTTTTTATGATTTTTTGTAAAAGATTAACTATCTAAACTACGGCAAATTAATAAAAAGTGCTAAGCTAATTAACTAGGGCAGATAATAAAATCTATACTAGGGCAGAAAAGAATTTAAGAACTAGGGAAAGGTAGAAAAAACTAATTTTATTCGATACTCTCTCAAAACATGACAATGAATTCTGAATTTTATTTGATAAAAAGAGGCATACCTCAAAAAGAGCTTTAGGATTTCTATTTATAGAGCATAGAAACCCTAGGGTTACATCCGATACACATCTGCATTTACAAATTTACCCTAGGAAGACTAGTCAACGCACCGCCGCCGCCGTCACAATATGCACCGACACGTGCTCCATATGGCCGCGGATCCGCGGCCATATTGTGGGCTTCTTGGTTGCATTTTTCTGGGTTGCTTCTGGTTGCATTTGTCTTCTTGTTTCTTCACTTGGATTCTCAGATTGTCTTCTAGTTTTCTTCCAGATTTCCACAGTGCATAATTTCGTGGACTTTACTGTTTGCTTCGTGTCGAAGTCTTGAACCTTGCTCTGCCTTTGTACTGTGTGAACTTGTTCATTGATCTTCGTTTATTCTCCAAACTGTAGGCATGATCAAGATTTTTCCATTTGTTGGTCGTAATCTCACTTTTGTATCGTCTTTTTATCATTTTCACTGATTTTGTTCCGAGAACCTGTAACCTACAACTATGTAGCAGACATGGATCAAAAGCACCTATTTATTTGTAAAATGAATAAGAATGGGGAATATAATAATGCAAAATTATGATATGAACAAATACCCCCAAACTTATCTTTTGCTCGTCCTCGAGCAAAACTAGTTTTATTCTCGAAAAAGACCTAGCCTCACTTTCGCAGGAAAACGCGATTGCACTGAGCTCGTGCAACAAGCCGTTAAACCTCTAGGTGTCTCTAGTAGGAGGAGTGTTGTCTCCTGAGGGTTTTCAGCGGATACTACCCACAAAATCCTATCAATTCAGCCTATTGACTTTTATTTTCCAATTCGGTTTTCTAACAAGAAACTCTATTATCTTCGACTCAGAAATTATCCACCCGTATTTTTCACGCTTCCTTATCATTTAACTTAAGATTATATATGTTCTTGTAAATTTGCTTAGCTTTTAATATCTTTTAAGTTTTCCTTCTAGGGTTCTATCTCAACTTAGGAATTTTTATCATCTCTACTAAACATATAAGTCCTATTTTTCATTCCTATCTCTTATCTAAACCCCAATCACTTACCCCTACGTGTGTGTGTATATCACCCCTACACTTGGAAATTCAAATCAAGCTATTATACTCTTGCCCATCGTCCAAAGTACTTTTCAATTGGTGAATTTTTAGATAAAATTGCTCACACATTCTTCATGCGACCGTTAATATTTCTTGAGGTACCAACAACCGATTACAAAATGTGTTTACACATTAAGGCGTAATTCCTAGTCTTGTAATACCTAAGGCTTTTAGCAGTGACTCCCAAACCAGTTGATCTAAGGCACTAGGTGATAAAGCACCCTCGCTAAATATTTTTTTTTATTTATGCAGCCTTAAGTAATTACAAAAACCAGTGTTCATTTTTTTTATCTCTTTATTCACACTTGTATATTTTTTTTTTATTTTCCTTCATACTAAGGACTTTAGACAAGAGCATTTCAAGGTCACTTCTACTATTCCAAGTTTCAAGGTTCGTGTTTGTGCAATTTGTAGGGTATATATTTTCAGAATTTAGACTTAAGGTTAGGAATTATTTTTCAAACTTATACTTTAATAAAAATATCAATACTTTTCCCTTGTTTTAACTTAGCCCAAGAAGTGAACTCCAAATTTGCCTATTTCTAAATAAACTACAAAGACATATATTTTTTACCGTTAAATTTTAAGAAAGGTTATTTTTAGGGTTTTTAATTTACTAAGTCTAAGATATAGTTGTTCCTAGCTAGTTAACAATTTTGTCAAACTCAAGTCAATTATGGCCAAAATTGAATGTTTTAATTTTTATAATTTTTATAATTTTTCAAATTTTTCAGTTTTTCTTTGATTTTCTAAATTTTTTTTTCAATTTTTATGATTTTTTTATATGGATGCAATGCAGAATTTAAACAAAAGAAAAAGAAAAATATATACAAAAATTTAAAAGAAATATGCAATGCAAAAGATAACTATGTACAACCACCAACTCCCCCAAACTTATCACAAGTAGTGCTCTCACTGCTCGGCCCCACGCCGCGCTCTCGAGAATGAACGTGAATGCTCAGCCCTACCTAGCAGGGTTCGAATCCCCTGCTCTACCTCCGTCAACCGCCGGTCGTGTTCCCTCGATGTCACCCTCAATTGCTCCATCAACTCATCAATGCCCCTAACAGCTCTCCGCATCAATTATGCATGTTCTAGAGGGGTCATTTCTCCTTCGCTCGCTGTCGAGCTAGAGCTAGGTGTGCGGGCGAGCACGTGCTCCGCCAGTTCAGTCCTCGACCATACATCTGTCAATCGTGAATAGGACGTAGAAACGCCCTCAATAAGAGGCCGGACAGGTATGCCTCCAATCATTTAAAATTCGAACTCCTCCACGGGGAGGAAATATCGACAAAGTTGTGTAACAAGCATTGGACAAGGGTAATTTGCGGCTCGTTTGCCCGCACCTATAGAATTTAGCAAAACTGTGCACATGCCGAAATGGGGGTTTCTTTTCATGAGGGTATGCACAATATGCAAGGAAGGTGTAAAAAATGTTGTGTTGTGGGAGCTACCGAAAATATTATTTTGTGCCCGCCGGCACACAGTTAAGACATTTGCGAAAAGGGTTCTCGCTTGGATCCCCTTCCGCGGCTCCCTTGAGCAATCATTACCCATCAAGGGCATGTAATCCTCAAATTGCAAAGGTTGGTCAGTGCGGGTATGCAAGGGATTAGTATGACTTCGTGTATGATATCCCTATCGATGATAATTTCTCTTTCACCCCATAGCAATTTTATAAACCCGAACTGGGTAAGACACCCATCCTCCATACACTCATAAAAACGAGTGACTAATTCCGGCAATGCATAAGCGTTAGGGTGATTATAAATCAAGAAATTCCAACCCCTACGCGCTATCTCATTCGCAAAATAACTACCGTACACCTCGTGTGAAAATACTTATGAAAAATCACGTTCAAGTTGCATGCTGTGTGCCATTAGGTGATCTACAGATCTAGAAATATAAAAACAGAGAGGGTTTGGAAAGATCGAACCTCCCCTGAAAAAATCAGGGGGCGAAGACACTGTAGCGCGGCGGATCAACGGCAATAAGGCCCCTTCGGTGGCGGTTCAGCGGCAGGAAGGACGGATCGCTCTGCAGAAATTTAGGGCGGCGGCGCTAGGGTTTCTGAGAGGGTTAAAATTAGGGTTTGTGCAAACAGGGGGGTCGGGCTCTTTATATAGGGGGAAAATGATGGATATTTGCAAATAAACCCCTCTAAAAAGAGGAATTATTTGCAAATAAAAATTTTATTTAATCTGTAAATTTACAAAAAAATAACCAAATTTTTTTAATGTTATTTTGTATTTATATATTTACAAATGGTACATACCCCCAAACTTGTTTGAAATAAAGTTTTGGCAAGATGATCAAAAATTTGGGGGTAAAATGGAGGAAGATCGGTCAGTGTAAATCGGCTCCTGCAAAAACAGGAGCTCCTCCGACGGGTCCGCAGTGAGGAACGGTTTGAGTCGATGTCCGTTTACTTTAAATAAAGTACCGTCCTCTGGGTTTTCTAGGTCTACTGCACCGTGCGGATATACGGTGCGTACCAAAAACAGCCCTTTCTACCTAAATTTGGGCTTACCGGGGTGAAGGTGTAACCGAGTGTCATAGAGCAAAACATGTTGACCAGGTTTAAAAGTTTTGCACATAAGGTGTTTGTCATGGAACACCTTCGTTCGGTTTTTAACAATTACAGTATTTTCATAAGCCTCATCCCGCAGCTGATCTAGTTCATTCAATTGCAGCCTTCTATTGCTGCCCGCATCTCCCTTCGATAAGTTCAACTCTTTAATCGCCCAAAATGCCTTGTGCTCAATTTCAACTGGGAGGTGGCAAGGGTAGGGTTCCTAGGCATCCTAATGAGGTCTCACAAGGCATCGAACATGCCATTTTCAAAAATTCTAGGTGCCGAGAGACCCGACTACGGATCGTTTGCTGGAAAACTAGGCGAAAAAGCTAACTAGTTAACAATTAACTAAGAGATACGGAAATACAACCTTTGTAGATCCGGTCCTCCACCTCCGCGGCTCCGAGATGCGGTCCTCTCCGCTGTCCAAATCAAATCCGGGCTCTAGCATCGGCTTCGTCGGAGAATGGGCAAGCTAGGTCGTCGATGTCCATGCCGAAGATGATCTACGTCGAGGCATCGCTAGATCGAGCTCCACCTTCACCAAGTCTAGAAAACTTGTGAGGGAAACACACTCTACTACTTGGCAAGAGGTAGAGGATGAAGAAATAGGAAGTGGGTAGACTTTAGAATTGGATTTCTCACTCTAATTCTCACTTTGCCATTAAAGCTTGTGAAGCTTTATCTTGAAGTGAAGAAGAAGAAGAAGAAGATGAAGAATATGATAAGTTAATTTAGAATTGAAAAGAATAATAAACTTATCATAATTTTCACCATGGTTAGGTGTAGAGAATTAACTTAGGTTAGATCAATAGTTAGGGTCAAAAGAAGAAGACAAAATGGTTAAGTGGTCAAAGTTTCATGAAGCTTCAATAAGCTTCATGAAGAATAAAGAAAGAAAACCATTTTGTTTTTCTTCTTTTATGCTTTAATTATTTTCCAAAATGAATAAGCAAAATAATTAAAAGAATATGCAAAACCCTAATCATCATCTTGACCATAGTTTAATTCTATACACTTAACCAAAAACCATGTATCATCAAACATGATACAAGTAAGTGCACAAAACTATATCGTATATACAATGTGCACACCTGAGCGAGAAAATCCATTTAAAGTGAACCGATACTAGTTAATGCAAAGTAATATATCACATATATAATTATGCATTAAATCATTAAATCAACACTTGATTCAATGATCCGGTCATGCCGCACATAACCGACTGGTATCATCAGTAACAACTTATCGAATCAACACTTGATCCGATAACTCGGCTATATCGCATATAACCGATCAATGTCACATCGCGAGAATCGAATACAGTATCACATACTGGTATCATTCTCGGTCCCGCACATATCTCATATGCGCTCCTATTTCGTTTCGCTTGAGCCAGGAAACCTCTGTGTAGGACTCTAAAGACTCGTCAATACGCCGGCAGCAGATGATGATCATATCAAACATCCACAAGCCGCAAGCGGTCTGCTAAACGTAACGGCCACCCGGGTATTGAGCGATCAGAAGATCGACGAGCAAGCCCGCTCACACTCCTGCGAATCCAACCAGTAACACTTGCCGTACGGTCCGGTCAGTTCGTCTGATATGTCGCATATCTCGCCTAGGGGTGGTAAACGTCAGACCCCAATAGCTCGATAAGTCATGCCGACATAAGGTCCATAACATTCGTGAAACTACTGATAACTCTTACCAGTATATCACTACAACCCTGGCCAGGGATTTCCTGTTATGGCCAGTCAAGCATAGCACAACATCAACCCCCAATACCGGGAGAGACGAATCCCCTCCTATCGCTCATTGCCTCCATGTGAATCGGGACTGTACCCAAAAACCACCTGTTTGCACGACTCAGTAGAGCCGTGGTAGGATGGAAATCAAAGCACAGTGGGAGACACACAAGACTCTATGACGATCTCGGGTCTACAGACTAAGCTGTACCAGTGTCACCAGAGAACTGCCATCTGACGTGAGGTATAATACCATCTGGGAGTTCTCGGCGAGTCCGTTCAGTGTACCCAGTCCCCACTGAGCACCCGCATACCATCTCCGATATCAAACACCAACGGATATGGGATCATCCATCGCCCATCGCATGGGTCGAGAAGATATGCGCTAGTCTACTCTGGAATATCGATGCCCCGTCTCGATATTCCCACGACTAGGAACAATGAAGGATGTACTCATTGACTACCCAGGCCCCACTAGTATGATCTGCATCATAGTCCTGGAAGTCGAGTACACATCCTAAGGGCTTTATCAACATGTAATCAGAGAGACAGAAAGTATACATGTTAAGATAAAGAGCAACCAGATAGCGTACTATCATGTCGAGCAAGAAAGTCCTACCTATATATGTCCCAGCATCCACTACAATATACATCCAATGTACAGTAATGGCCTCTAGGGCATACATATAACTAACAATCTCCCACATGCACTAGGGCCATCTGTAGCAGTGGTTGGAGTATCACATACTCAACCATCCCCTAAAAATCTCTCTTTGGGAAAAGGGCCTTCGTGAGTGGATCCGCCGTGTTGTCCTCTGAGTCTACTCTCTTAACCTCGATCACCCTGGAGATCAACTATCTCCATGATCAGGTGATGCTGCCTTAGATTATGTCTGGGTCACTGATGGGACCAGGGTTCCAGGGCCAAAGCCACAGTTCCATTGTCACACAATGGTAGGAACCTAGTTCATCCTATGAACCAATATACACCCAAACTGCTTCTTTGATAGTATCTTTAATAGCGATGTTACCAGCCTTTATCGTCTAGTTTGCCACGGTATCTTGCTTAGAACTCTTCCAACATACCGTCCCTTTACAAAGGGTAAAGACAATGCCTGTGACTGACATTCAGTCGTCTTTATCACCCTGGAACACTTCCAGTGATTCTCCCCAGGATCGATTGATACAATCTCACTATACCTAGTGAGAACCCTAATATCCCTTTAGATCTATCTCATAGGTCCAAATCTCAGGATTTAGGAGGTATCATCATTATCCTATTTGGAGAATCCTTGTGATAATAGGAGATTGATCGATCGTAGTATAGGAAACTCTTTTCCTATCCAGAGTATGTTGTCTACGTACAATACGAAGATGACCACCTTACTCTCTACTACCCTTTTGTATATACAAGGTTCGTCTACCATTTTGATGAAGTCAAACACTTTGACTATCACATCAAAACAGACGTTCCAACTCCGCGATGCCTGCTTCATTATGTAAAGCAACTTGCACACGTTTCCGCTGCTCCCACTGTTTACGAAGACCTCTGGCTGTGTTCTTATAGACGTTCTCTTCTAAATCAGTATTTAGAAAAGCAGTCATGGCACCCAACCACCAGATATCGTAGTCATGGTATGTAGCCGTGGTAAGTAGGATCTGGATAGACTTAAGCATAGCTACTGGAAAAAGGTTTCATCATTATCCACGCCTGGTCGATGACGAAAACCTTTAACAAGTCTAGCTTTGAAAGTCTCAACTTTTCCATCTACACCAAGTAATCTTCTCAAGATATACTTGCTCCTGATTGGGATTTAACCCTTCAGATATAGCAACTAAAGTCCATACTTTGCTGGTGTTCATGGATTCCATCTCAGATTGCTAAGCATCCAGCCATTCTTACAGAGTCCCTACTCTCGATGGCCTGCTCGAAAATAGTTGGGTCATCATCTCATGATGCAATCCTTGCTCCCACTGTCATCGAGAAACCGAGGTATCTCTCAGGCGGATGAGGAATCCTACTAGATCGGCGGAGAGGCTGAGGTTCGTCGGGAACTATAGAATCTTATGGTTCAGTCAAATCATCAACTGCAGTTTTGTACAGCTGGAACCTTTCCAGTTCTACAGAACTGATCCTGCCTCGATCTTGTCCGGATTTTGCTTTAAACATAGGCCGGACAACCCCAAATCTTAATTCACTTAAGAGATAGGCTCTTCCCATACCATATCTCATATGGAATGGTAGGCAGTGATTTGATTCGAACCTAATTCAATAGGTATGCAGCTTCTCAAGCGCATAACACCCAAAAGGAAATAGGTAACTCAGTAATACTCATCATAGAGCACACGATATCTAATATTGTGTGATTGCTCCGTCCCGATACACCGTTGTGCTGTGGTGTATTCAGAGGAGTAATACTGAGAGAGAATCTCATTTTCCTTTAGAATAGTCCAAGGATTCCATGCTCAAGTATTCTTCTCCCTGATCTCATCATAGGACATAATACTTATACCCGGTTATTGGTTCTCTACTTCCAACTTATATTCTGTGAATACCTCAAAAGGTTCGGACTTATGTTTTAACAGGAACATATGACTGAATCTTGAGAGATTATCAGAGAATATAATGAAGTAAAAAGAACCAGTCCTGGCATGTGTAGACAGGAGACCTTACATACATCATCATGTATCAGTCCCAAGAGTTTGCTAACTCTTTCTCTGTTTCCAGTAAACAGAGCTGGTGTCATAATATCTTTGTGACATGACTGGCAAGTTTCACAAGATGTAAATTCAAACTGATTTAAATATGCATCTAAATGTAACTTCAGCTAGTCGGGTCGCATTGATATGACCTAGTCTACAATACCTCAAGAAGAATTCGTTCATTTTTGAACTCTTCCTCTTGTGTGTGTTCTGTATACGAGGAACTGTAGTTTGATTTAGAACGTCAATGCTTTTAGATAACGTGCCTGAACCGATCAACTTTTGATATAGGAAATGTTCAAAACATTATCCATCAATACAAAATTATATCCTTTCTTTACTAATAAAGAGACTGATATGATTTTGTATATCAGGTTCGGTATCTAATAGCATTTGTTCAGAATCAATGTATTCGCAATACAGGGTGACAGTGACCAACAGACTTGGCTGCAACACTTGCCCCGGTTTCTGTCTCATGAAACTTATCACCCGTTCTCAGTCTTTCTACCTTTTTGTAGCCCTATGTAACAACTTACATATCTGGGATCCTGATCCGGTATCATATACCCAGGATTCAGAGGATACTGAGAAACAGTTCTTTGAAATGAACACACCCGAAGATGATGCATCAGCATGCACTCTCTTCGTTTGGGCGGCATAGGAATCTTGGTATTCCCTATTTCCTGCTCTGTCTTATAACAATTATAAGTTGGAGCGGGACCAACGTTCCCCAGCTCAGTATAACAAGCGGGTTCGGTCAATACTTCCATATTATTATCTTGATTAAGGCGTGATATGGTCGCTACCAGGAGAGAGAGAGAAGAAAACACTCTGCGTGCGCTCTTACAAGATCAGACTGGTTATATAATTTATCTAATCAGGATGGCTCCCACTGTTTTTATCAAATCTTCCTTCAAACCCTAAAAGGAAAGACTAACCGGGATTAATTACACTCTACAAGTTCGCCAATCTTTCAGCCAGGCCAGTGTCGGTACTTTGAGGGAGGTTCCCCGTGCTTTCGCACGGACCTAATTACTGTAAACCTCGTTTTCCCAGAGGCGTAACCCCGTTGACACCTTTCTAGACACCTACTTGATCGGCTAATTGCAAAGTGCAAAACTCTCCCAGGAGTAACAATTACTCGCAGTGGGTATCGGGATCCAACTATCATATAGAAGGTATGCAATCTCATTGCAAGTTTCAACACTTGAAACTCCCGATAATGGTTTTTACCCCTAGCACCTATGACCTTGGCTAAGGTCAACAAATCATAGGTACTAGTCAAGTTTTACCCGTCATTTCGTGATTAATTAGACCCACCCACATGACCCTTGGCTAAGGTCAACAAAGCCACATGACTGTCCTAACTAATCGCATCATATGCGGTGTAGGAAGACATCACTTAGCTACCGCACACTACGCCTCGGCTATGGTCGACAAACGTAGCACGAATACTAAGTACTCTACTTCCTAAAATGACGGAGGGTTGCGGCTGGTTTTTGTGAAAACCTTTAACGCTTTGAACTTGATCTCGTTACGGAATCAAATGGTTTTTTAAATGGAATGTTTTTGAGGCTTTTCTAGTTTTGCTAAAGGGGTCACTCCCGGTGAAGGGATCGTCGGCCCTTTCCTCTTCAAATGAGGTGCGGGATATATCATATATATCACTGTGCAAAGCAGAAACTATAGAAGCGATCAAAGACAAACCGAGTGTGTAGCATCAGCCAGTTATTGCTAAAGGAGTCACTCCCGGTGAAGGGATCTCGGTCCTTTCCTCATCGAATAAGGTGCAGGATGTTCTATAATGAACACCACAATGCAAAGCAAGAACTGTAGCTACCTGTTTTATTTTGAAATTCGATTCCACAACATCAATTAGGTTTATTTTCTTTCATTAATCTCATTAATGAATATCCCATCATTTAAATTACCTAAACATCACAGATAGATATGACGTACACTTATGCCATCCGCATTCGCCTCGATGTCCCCTCGTGCACCGTTAGGTTAGGTAACTAACGGCAGAGCGGGGCAGGGCTAGCGCGGGTGTAAAACATAAGTAACGTCTATATAATATATCATATATACTATATATAATACCTGTCACAGAACATCACATGATCACAGATAAATCACAGCAGAAGAAACATATGAAATATTGGATATACTAGGACGTCCGTGTTTTCAATACGAGCCAGTATAAAACACGGATTCCACGGTCGTGATGAATAGCCAAACCCACACCCCTAGACCCCTACGAGAGCGGCAAGCAACCCTGCCAATTCTAGGGTTAGGAGACCCGGACTCGACTCCTCGAGTTGGTCTCCCACTGGACCCCAGAACCCGGTTATTTGTGCTCCCCTCCTTGGGTCTATCCTAGTGCAGAAAAGTAAATAATATACAAACGGTGACTACTTCCGCAACCTGGAAGTGCCCCAATAAAAGAATATTACATACAAGTTTTTACATGAATGAAAATGAAAAACACTCATCTCACATAAAAAACCCCGGCTATTCAAATACGACGATCCAATATAACATATCCAGCAACACATAATATCACATGTCATCAACGTAAGTAAATATGCGCATCCCAATTGTCGTTGACATATAGCAACGAAACCGGCGACATCACATATTACACTTACGGTCACAGAAAAGAAAGTGTAAAACTACAACAGTTGGAATCCGCAACCATCTCAGACATCGCATGCCTGACCAAATGAATTCTTAAGACATCGCATGCCTAACAATTATAAACCCCGCATTTTAGTCTCATTATTGAAAACTCTTTTCAATATCAAGTCGGGCAATTCAACAGGATTCCCGACATATTGATCGAATGCTCGTCGCAAACTTCAGTAGACGGCCGCACCCCCGACGCCGTCGACAAAGTGCACCAAGGCAGAACACCGCTACCGCGAGCACCCGAACGGATGCTTTCGGCGACGGGGTTCTCCTACAGTCACTTGGTTGGGGCTATGGAGTGAGGCTGTCTATTAAGTTTACCCGGCGAGTATCCGCGTACGCTACATGATTGCGACGGACTTTTGATCACATCAAAATTCCGTGGCAACCGATCAAGTGAGACTAAACTGCTACGTTTATAATATTCATTCCGTTATCTCATAACTATTTGTGAATTCCAATTATTGTATCACATTCCGGATAAATAGAAAATGCTAAACTTTTCGATCGAACAATCGAACACCCAAGTTTTCCCGATACAGCTCAACACATGAAATAAGTCTAACAACATTCAGTTCGTGCCTCAGTACCAACGGTCCAACCGTAGAAGGGTCAAGCCAACGCCTCACATGTGGCACGCCATACTGCCCCAAACCCGAAGGTTCAAAGGGCAGTTCAAGACGGTCACATAATCGAGTTAAGGTTTGTTGTCTTCTAGAGGGTCCATCGCGTTACTTGCACTACTTAGAACGTCGTTAAACTACGGAAAAATCCAACAATTGGAAATTTCCCGGCAGGGGAAAAAGTGGGTATTTATATCCGGTCGAACTTTTTAACATATTCTAAAATTACCCGGAAAAGCACACCGACAAAAATTAGACAGTCCGATCGAATACACCGAGTCCCAATACAACCCAGAAAATAAAACTCTGGAATAAATATTAAAATATTCCCAGGAAAACCAGCACTTTCTACTGAGAATTACGGTGCAAACTTCGATGCACAAAAGGACAAGACTGCCGCGGAACCGCCGCATGAGCACGCTCATGACGCGGATCCGCGGTGTTCTTAAGGAATTAGGTGCTCGAATTTTGCAGTATCCCTTAAAATCGCCTGCTGATTTTTCTGAATATTTTTAATTTCGAAAAAACTACATTTTACAGAAATGTCCAGAGAGCAATATTCGGGTCGGGGTTTTGGGTCGATCGGACTTCTAACTCCGTCGGGACTTCGCCTAAGGCTCTAGCTAGGCTCTGATACCACTGTAGGGTTCCTAGGTATCCTAATAAGGTCTCACAAGGCATCGAACATGCCATTTTCAAAAATTCTAGGTGCCGAGAGACCCGACTACGGATCGTTTGCTAGAAAACTAGGCGAAAAAGCTAACTAGTTAACAATTAACTAAGAGATACGGAAATACAACCTTTGTAGATCCGGTCCTCCACCTCCACGGCTCCGAGATGAGGTCCTCTCCGCTGTCCAAATCAAATCCGGGCTCTAGCATCGGCTTCGTCGGAGAATGGGCAAGCTAGGTCGTCGATGTCCATGCCGAAGATGATCTACGTCGAGGCATCGCTAGATCGAGCTCCACCTTCACCAAGTCTAGAAAACTTGTGAGGGAAACACACTCTACTACTTGGCAAGAGGTAGAGGATGAAGAAATAGGAAGTGGGTAGACTTTAGAATTGGATTTCTCACTCTAATTCTCACTTTGCCATTAAAGCTTGTGAAGCTTTATCTTGAAGTGAAGAAGAAGAAGAAGATGAAGAATATGATAAGTTAATTTAGAATTGAAAAGAATAATAAACTTATCATAATTTTCACCATGGTTAGGTGTAGAGAATTAACTTAGGTTAGATCAATGGTTAGGGTCAAAAGAAGAAGACAAAATGGTTAAGTGGTCAAAGTTTCATGAAGCTTCAATAAGCTTCATGAAGAATAAAGAAAGAAAACCATTTTGTTTTTCTTCTTTTATGCTTTAATTATTTTCCAAAATGAATAAGCAAAATAATTAAAAGAATATGCAAAACCCTAATCATCATCTTGACCATAGTTTAATTCTATACACTTAACCAAAAACCATGTATCATCAAACATGATACAAGTAAGTGCACAAAACTATATCGTATATACAATGTGCACACCTGAGCGAGAAAATCCATTTAAAGTGAACCGATACTAGTTAATGCAAAGTAATATATCACATATATAATTATGCATTAAATCATTAAATCAACACTTGATTCAATGATCCGGTCATGCCGCACATAACCGACTGGTATCATCAGTAACAACTTATCGAATCAACACTTGATCCGATAACTCGGCTATATCGCATATAATCGATCAATGTCACATTGCGAGAATCGAATACAGTATCACATACTGGTATCATTCTCGGTCCCGCACATATCTCATATGCGCTCCTATTTCGTTTCGCTTGAGCCAGGAAACCTCTGTGTAGGACTCTAAAGACTCGTCAATACGCCGGCAGCAGATGATGATCATATCAAACATCCACAAGCCGCAAGCGGTCTGCTAAACGTAACGGCCACCCGGGTATTGAGCGATCAGAAGATCGACGAGCAAGCCCGCTCACACTCCTGCGAATCCAACCAGTAACACTTGCCGTACGGTCCGGTCTGTTCGTCTGATATGTCGCATATCTCGCCTAGGGGTGGTAAACGTCAGACCCCAATAGCTCGATAAGTCATGCCGACATAAGGTCCATAACATTCGTGAAACTACTGATAACTCTTACCAGTATATCACTACAACCCTGGCCAGGGATTTCCTGTTATGGCCAGTCAAGCATAGCACAACATCAACCCCCAATACCGGGAGAGACGAATCCCCTCCTATCGCTCATTGCCTCCATGTGAATCGGGACTGTACCCAAAAACCACCTGTTTGCACGACTCAGTAGAGCCGTGGTAGGGTGGAAATCAAAGCACAGTGGGAGACACACAAGACTCTATGACGATCTCGGGTCTACAGACTAAGCTGTACCAGTGTCACCAGAGAACTGCCATCTGACGTGAGGTATAATACCATCTGGGAGTTCTCGGCGAGTCCGTTCAGTGTACCCAGTCCCCACTGAGCACCCGCATACCATCTCCGATGTCAAACACCAACGGATATGGGATCATCCATCTCCCATCGCATGGGTCGAGAAGATATGCGCTAGTTTACTCTGGAATATCGATGCCCCGTCTCGATATTCCCACGACTAGGAACAATGAAGGATGTACTCATTGACTACCCAGGCCCCACTAGTATGATCTGCATCATAGTCCTGGAAGTCGAGTACACATCCTAAGGGCTTTATCAACATGTAATCAGAAAGACAGAAAGTATACATGTTAAGATAAAGAGCAACCAGATAGCGTACTATCATGTCGAGCAAGAAAGTCCTACCTATATATGTCCCAGCATCCACTACAATATACATCCAATGTACAGTAATGGCCTCTAGGGCATACATATAACTAACAGCAAGCCTTCCCATAAACAAGCCGGTATAGAGACATACCAAGATCGGTCTTGTATGCAGTACGGAATGCCCATAGTGCATCAATTAGTTTGTTTGACCAATCTTTACGGTTTTTAGAAACCGTCTTCTCCAAGATTTGTTTAATCTGCCGATTCAAAATCTCGGCTTGCCCACAAGTCTAGGGATGATATGGTGTTGACAATTTGTGAGTAATGGAATATTTGCGGATTAAGAACTCAAAGGTCCTATTACAGAAGTGAGATCCATTATCACTTATAATTGCTCGAGGGTGCCCAAACTGAGAAAAGATATTTTCTTTAAGAAATCGAACGACAACCTTATTGTCATTCATTCGGCTAGGCACAGCCTCGACCCATTTTGACACATAGTCAACAGCCAAAAGAATATACATATTCCCAAAGGAATTAGGAAATGGTCCCATGAAGTCTATTCCCCAAACATCAAAAATATCCACAACCAAAATTGGTTGGAGCGGCATTTCATTCCTCCGCGATATCCGGCCCAAGTGTTGGCACCGGGAGCATGTCTTGCAGTATTCGTATGCATCTTTAAAGAGATGTGGCCAGTAGAAACCACACTGCAAGATTTTCTCTGTTGTCTTCTTGGGGCCAAAGTGCCCGCCACACGCTTGATCGTGGCAAAAAGACAGCACACTCTTAAACTCATTTTCAGGGACACACCGACGAATGATTTGGTCGGAATAGTATTTAAAAAGATACGGTTCATCCCAGTAAGAATGTTTTACTTGGGACAAGAATCGGAGTTTGTCCTGTTTCGACCAATCTTTAGGTATCAGTCTGGTGGCCAAGTAATTTACTATATCAGCGAACCAAGGTTCGCATGACACGTTTAAGAGTTGCTCATCGGGAAAAACATCTTTAATTGGAATTTCAAGTGTAGGCGAAGAAGGAAGTCGTGAAAGGTGGTCGGCCACTACATTTTCACATCCTCTTTTGTCCCTTATGACAAGGTAAAACTCTTGTAGCAAGAGGATCCAACGTATTAGCCGTGATTTAGCATCCTTCTTCGCAAAAAGGTGGCGAAGAGCTGAATGGTCCATGTACACAATCACTGGAGAGCCGATTAAATAAGGCCGGAATTTTTCAAGTGCAAACACAACGACTAAAAATTCTTTTTCTGTTGTTGTATAATTCAGTTGGGCCTCATTTAATGTTCGGCTAGCGTAATAAATTACGTGCGGCATCTTATTAATGTGCTGTCCAAGGACAGCACCAATGGCGAAATCAGATGCATCGCACATGATTTCAAAAGGATGCGTCCAGTCGGGAGATGAAAGAATGGGCGCAGAAATGAGTGAGTGTTTCAATGGCTCGAACGCTTTCATGCATGTTAAGTCAAAATCAAAAGTGGTGTTCTTGGCCAATAAAAGAGTCAAGGGTCTAGCTATCTTGCTAAAATCCTTGATGAACCGTCTATAAAAACCGGCATGGCTAAGGAAGGCTCGGATGTCTTTAACGCATTTAGGAGGAGGAAGATTGGAAATGACTTAAATTTTAGCTTTATCAACCTCTATGCCGTTTTGCGAGATGACATGTCCTAAGACAATGCCCTCTCATACCATAAAGTGGCACTTCCCAATTTAAGGTGAGGTTCTTATCCCTACAGCGGGTAAGAACTGCGTCTAAATGGAGCAAACACTCATCGAAGGAGTCACCAAAAATGGAGAAATCATCCATAAAAATTTCCAAAAATTTCTCCACCATGTCAGAAAAGATCCCCATCATACACCGCTGAAATGTAGCGGGTGCATTGCATAACCCAAAGGGCATGCGACGGTAAGCGAATGTATCGAAAGGACAAGTAAATGTGGTCTTGCCTTGATCCTTTTCGGCGGTGGGGACTTGATTATAGCCGGAATAGCTATCCAAAAAGAGTAAAATTTATTCCCAGCCAATCATTCTAGCATTTGGTCAATAAAAGGTAAAGGAAAGTGGTCTTTCCTTGTCGCGGCGTTGAGTTTTCTATAGTCGATGCAAACTCGCCACCCAGTTTGGATATTAACTCATTCGCCTCATTTGTTATGACCGTTATGACCGATTTCTTTGGGACAACATGAATGGGGCTAACCTACTGACTATCGGAGATAGGGTAAATGATACCACTATCAAGACATTTGACCATCTCCTTCTTGACAGCCTCTTTCATTATGGGGTTGAGGCGTCTTTGTGATCCCTTACTGGCTTGGCATCATCCATCATATGTATATGATATTCATGTAGGGTTCCTAGGCACGAAAGTGAAGTCTCACAAGGCATCAACCATGCCAATTTCAAATTTTTTCGGTGCCGAGAAACCCTAATACGGATCGTTAACTAGAATTTTAGGCGAAGCTTTAAACTAGTTAACAACTTAACTAAAAGGAAGAAGCTACAACCTTTGTAGATCCGGTTATCCACTTCCTTAGCTCCACGTAGACGTCCTCTCGCTGTCCATGTCGGATCTTGGACTCTAGCATCGGCTTCATCGGAGAAATGAGCGGACTAGTCGTCGGCTACGATGCCGAAGATGATCTACGTCGAGGTTACACTAGACCAAGCTCCAACTTCACCAAGTCGTGAAACTTGTGAAGAAAACACCCAAAACTACTTGGCAAGAGATAGAGGATGAAGAAATAGGAGGTGGGTTCACTTTAGAATTGGATTTCTCACTCTTTTGCTCAAAGTGCCATTAAAGCTAGTAAGCTTTTTCTTGAAGATGAAGAAGAAGAAGAAGATAGAATATCATAAGTTCTTCTTAAAAAGAATAATAAAATGAATACTTATCATCTTCTAACCTTGGTTAGGTGTAGAGAATAGACCATGGTTAGTGGGAATGGTTAGGGTTAAGCATGAAGACAAAATGGTCACTTTAGTCAAAGCTTCATGAAGCTTCAACAAGCTTCATGATAAAAAGAAACCATTTTGTTTTCCTTTTATCTATTTCTCAAAAAGAATGGATAAATAAATAAGTGAATAAATTAAAACCCTAACCATTATCATAACCATGGTATAAGTCTTTACACAAATCCAAGTTTCATGCATCATCAAACATGATACAATCAAGTGCACAAAAGTATATCACATATACAACTTGTGAACATCAAGTGAGAAAATCCATTTAAAGTGAACCAATACTAGTTAATGCAAAGTAATATATCAAATATATAATTATACATTAAATCATTAAATCAACACTTGATTCAATGATCCGGTCATGTCGCACATAACCGACTAGTATACAATGTATCGGTTTATCGAATCAATGATTCGATAACTAGGTTATATCGCATACAACCAATCGAAACATTCATCGAGAGAATGAAATACGGTATCACATACTCGCATTATTCTCGGTCCCGCACATATCTCATATGCGCTCCTATTTCGTTTCGCTTGAGCCAGGAAACCTCTGTGTAGGACTCTAAAGACTCGTCAATACGCCGGTAGCAGATGATGATCATATCAAGCACCCACAAGCCGCAAGCGGTCTGCTAAACGTAACGGCCACCCGGGTATTGAGCGATCAAAAGATCGACGAGCTAGCCCGCTCACACTCCTGTGAATCCAACCAGTAACACTTACCGTACAGTCCGGTCTGTTCGTCTAATATGTCGCATATCAAGTCTAGGGATGGTAAACGTCAGACCCCAATAACCGATAAGTCGTGCCGATGTGAGGCTCATAACGGGTCGAGAAACTACTGGTAACACTTACCAGCAAATCTCTGATCAGCCCTGGCCAGGGACTTCCCTGTTACGGCCAATCGAGCACAGCGCAACATCAACCCCCAATACCGGGAGAGACGAAACCCCTCCTATCGCTCATTGCCTCCATGTGACTCGGGACTGTACCCAAAAACCACCGTTTTGCACGCCCTCATGGACATGGTAAGGTGGAGATCAAAGCACAGTGGGAATCACACAAGACTCTATGACGATCTCGGGTCTACAGACTAACCTGCACAAGTGTCACCTGAGAACTGCCATCTGACGTGAGGTATAATACCATCTGGGAGTTCTCGGCGAGTTCGTTCAGTATACCCAGTCTCCACTGAGCACCCGTATACCATCTCTGATGTCAAACACCAATGGATATGGGCCCATCCATCACCCATCTCATGGGTCGAGAAGCGTATACGCTAGTCTACACTGGTATATCGATGCCCCGTCTCGATACACCCACGACTAGGGACCTTGAAGGATGTACTTATGGACTACCATGTCCCCACTAGTATGATTTGCATCATAGTCCATGTAGTCAAGTACACATCCTAAGGGCTTTATCAACATGTAACTATAAGACAGTTTAAAGAGACTAGTGTACATGTTAAGATAAAGAGCAACCAAATAGCATACTATCATATCGAGCAAGAAAGTCATCTCTATATATGTCCAAGCATCCAATATAATATACATCATCTGTACAATACTGGCCTCTAGGGCATACATATAACTAACAATCTCCCACTTGCACTAGGACCAGCTGCTGTAATATCGCATACCGAGCATCTCGAAGAGTCTCTCAAACTGTATCTGGGGAATGGCCTTCGTGAGTGGATCCGCCGTGTTGTTCTTCGTGTCAACTCTCCTGACCTCGATCTCCCGGCGATCAACAATCTCCCGGATCAGGTGATACCGCCTCAGAATATGCCTGGATCGCTGATGGGACCTGGGTTCCTTGGCCAAAGCCACCGCTCCATTGTTATCGCAATACAAAGGTATTGGATGCTCAATGGATGGAACCACTCCAAGTTCGGTAATGAACTTCTTGATCCAGATAGCCTCTTTAGCAGCATCGTTGGCAGCAATGTATTCAGCCTCCATCGTCGAGTCTGCCACGGTTTCCTGCTTGGAACTCTTCCAGCTAACCGCCCCTCTATAAAGGGTAAAGACAAATCCCGACTGCGACTTAGAGTCTTCCTTATCACTCTGGAAGCTCGAATCGGTAAAGGACTCCACTTGGAGTTCTCCGTTACCATACACCAAGAGCATCTCTTTAGTCCTTCGCAAGTACTTGAGAATGCTCTTCACAGCTGTCCAGTGACTCTCTCCAGGATCAGCTTGATACCTGCTCACTACACTTAGTGAGTATGCAACATCGGGTCTGGTACATAGCATCGCGTACATGATAGAGCCTACAGCCGAAACATAGGGTATCCCTTGCATTCTAGCTCTCTCCAAATCAGTCTTGGGAGACATCTCTTTGGAGAGAGTGACTCCAGAGATCGTGGGCAAGTTCCCACGCTTGGATTCTTCCATACTAAACCTCTTTAGTATGGTGTCACTGTACCTGGATTGGGACAATCCCAATATCCGTTTGGATCTATCTCTATAGATCCTAATTCCCAATATGCAGGAGGCATCACCAAGATCTTTCATTGAGAATCTTTTTGATAAGAAGAGCTTGACCGATTGCAGCATAGGAATATCATTTCCTATCAAGAGTATGTCGTCCACGTACAATACGAGGAAGACAACCTTACTCTCTGCCACCTTCTTGTAGATACAAGGTTCATCTGGGTTTTTGACAAAATCAAACTCTTTGATAACGACGTCAAAGCAGATGTTCCAACTCCGTGATGCTTGCTTTAATCCATAAATGGATTTAAGCAGCTTGCACACCTTCCCGCTGCTCCCACTGTCTACGAAGCCCTCTGGCTGAGTCATGTACACGCACTCTTCTAAATCACCATTTAGAAAGGCGGTCTTAACATCCATTTGCCAGATTTCGTAGTCATGATATGCAGCGATGGCAAGCATGATCCGGATGGATTTAAGCATAGCCACTGGAGAAAAGGTTTCGTCATAATCCACACCTGGTCTTTGACGAAAGCCCTTTGCAACAAGTCTAGCTTTGAAAGTCTCCACTTTCCCATCTACACCAAGTTTCTTCTTGAAGATCTACTTGCTCCCAGTGGGTTTTACCCCTTCAGGAGCAACTTCCAAAGTCCATACTTTGTTGGTGTACATGGATTCCATCTCGGACCGCATAGCATCCAGCCATTTCACTGAGTCCCTACTCGTGATGGCCTGCTCGAAGCTAGTTGGGTCATCATCCTCCATGATGCAATCCTCGCTCCCACCATCCATGAGAAAACCGTAGTATCTCTTAGGTGGGTGAGGAACCCTACTAGATCGGCGGAGTGGCTGGGGTTCATCGGGAACTACGGAATCCTCTAGTTCCACCAGATCTTCTGTTGTACCTTTTGTAGCTGGAACCTCTTCCAGTTCTACCTCATGACCACCAATCTCTTTTTCAAGAAATTCCTTTTCTAAAAAGGTGGCATGCCGAGAAACAAACACTCTTTGTTCCTCAGGGTGGTAGAAGATATACCCTTGTGAATTCTTAGGATATCCTATAAATTTGCATAGAACAGACCGTGCCTCGAGTTTATCCTGATTTTGTCGTTTGACATAGGCTGGACAACCCCATATCTTAACATAGTTAAGACATGGTCTCTTTCCTTTCCATATCTCATATGGAGTTGTAGGTACAGATTTGGTGGGGACCATATTCAATAGATGTATGGCTGTCTCAAGTGCATACCCCCAGAAGGAAATAGGTAACTCAGCTGTGCTCATCATAGAGCGCACCATATCTAATAGGGTGCGGTTCCTCCGTTCTGATACACCATTGTGCTGTGGTGTTTATGAAGGAGTCAGCTGAGAGAGAATCCCATTCTCTTTTAGGAAGTCCAGGAATTCATTGCTCAAGTATTCACCTCCTCGATCAGATCGAAGGATTTTAATACTTTTTCCGGTTTGGTTCTCGACTTCTTGTTTATATTCTCTAAATTTCTCAAAAGCTTCAGACTTGTGTCTTATCAAGTACACATGTCCGTATCTTGAGAGATCGTCAGTGAATGTAATGAAGTATGAAGAACCATCCCTGGCATGTGTAGACATGGGACCGCATACATCACTATGTATTAGTCCCAAGAGTTCGGTAACTCTTTCTCTGTGTCCCGTAAACGGAGTTTTGGTCATCTTTCCTTTGAGACATGACTGGCAAGTGTCATAAGATGAAAATTCGAATGGTTTCAAATATCCATCCTTATGTAACTTAGCCAGTCGTGTCGCATTGATGTGACCCAGTCTACAATGCCACAAGTAGGATTCGTTCAGTTCTGAACTCTTCCTCTTGTGTGTGTTTGTTATGCTCAGAACTGTTGATTGATTTAGAACATAAATGCCATTGCACAGCGTGCCTGATCCAACCAACTTTTGGTTACGGAAAATGTTCATAACATTGTCCTGTAATACAAAATTATATCCCTCTTTACTCAACAAAGAAACCAATATAATGTTGCATATCAGGTTCGGCATGTAATAGCATTCGTTCAGAACCAATGTATTACCAGTTGGTAATACAAGGTGATATTCCCCGACAGTCTTAGCTGCAACAATTGCACCATTTCCAACTCTAATGTCTTTATCACCTTCTCCAAGTTCTCTACCTTTCCTAAGCCCATGTAACTGATTACATATATGGGATCCTGACCCGGTATCTAATACCCAGGACGTAGAGCAAATGGAGAAACAGTTCTCTGTAACGAACACACCTGAAGAAAATGCATCAACATGTACTTTCTTCAGTCGGGTGGCATGGGAATCCTGGTATTCCCCTATATCCTGTTCAGTCCTATAACTCTTATAAGAAAGAACGGAACCAACGTTCCCCAGCACAGTATAACATGCGGGTTCGGTCAATACATCCATATTATTATCTTGATTAGGGCATGAAATGGTCGCTACCTGGAGAGAGAGAGAAGAAAACAATTTAGCGTATGCTCGTGCAAGATCAGATTGGTTATTATCTTATCTAATCAGGATGGCTCCCACTGGTTTTTATCAAACCTTCCTTCAAACCTTAAAAGGAAAGACTAGCCGGGATTAATTACACACTACAAGTTCGCCAATCTTTCAGCCAGGCCAGTGTCGGTACTTTGAGGGAGGTCCCCCGTGCCTTCGCACGAACCTAATTAATGTAAACCTCGTTTTCCCAGAGGCGTAACCCCGTTGACACCTTTCTAGACACCTACTTGATCAGCTAATTGCTGTTAGTTATATGTATGCCCTAGAGGCCATTACTGTACATATGATGTATATTGTAGTGGATGCTAGGACGTATATAAGGAGGACTTTCTTGCTCGACATGATAGTATGCTATCTGGTTGCACTTTACCTTAACGTGTATACTGATTGTCTCTCTGTTACATGTTGGTAAAGCCCTTGGGATGTGTACTTGACTACCTGGACTATGATGCAGATCATACTAGTGGGGACAGACAGTCTATAAGTACATCCTTCAAAGTCCCTAGTCATGGGTGTATCGAGACGGGGCATCGATATACCAGAGTAGACTAGCGTATGCCTTCTCGACCCATACAGATGGGCAATGGATGATCCCATATCCATCGGTGTTTGACATCAGAGATGATATACGGGTGCTCAGTAGAGACTGGGTACACTGGACGGACTCGCCGAGAACTCCCAGATGGTATTATACCTAACGTCAGATGGCAGTTCTCTGGTGACACTGGTACAGAGTAGTCTGTTGACCCGAGATCGTCATAGAGTCTTGTGTGGTTCCCAGTGTGCTTTGATTTCCATCTTACCACGTCCAAGAGGGCGTGCAAAACGGTGGTTTTTGGGTACAGTCCCGAGTCACATGGAGGCAATGAGCGATAGGAGGGGATTCGTCTCTCCCGGTATAGGGAGTTGATGTTGCGCTGTGTTCGATTGGCTATAACAGGAAATCCCTGGCCAGGGTTGCTGAGATTTACTGGTAAGTGTTACCAGTAGTTTCTCGAATTGTTATAGACCTCATATCGACACGACTTATCGAGCTATTGGGGTCTGACGTTTACCACCCCTAGGCGAGATATGCGACATATCAGACGATCAGACCGGACTGTACGGTAAGTGTTACTGGTTGGATTCACAGGAGTGTGAGTGGGCTTGCTCGTCGATCTTCTGATTGCTCAATACCCGGGTGGCCGTTACGTTTAGCAGACCGCTTGCGGCTTGTGGATGCTTGATATGATCATCATCTGCTGCCGGCGTATTGACGAGTCTTTAGAGTCCTACACAGAGGTTTCCTGGCTCAAGCAAAACGAAATAGGAGCGCATATGAGATATGTGCGGGACCGAGAATAATACCAGTATGTGATACTGTATTCGATTCTCGCGATGTGACATTGATCGGTTATATGCGATATAGCCGGGTTATCGGATCAAGTGTTGATTCGATAAGTTGTTACTAATGATACTAGTCGGTTATATGCGATATGACTGGATCGTTAAATCAAGTGTTGATTTAATGATTTAATGCATAATTATATGTTTGATATATTACTTTGCATTAACTAGTATCGGTTCACTTTAAATGGATTTTCTCGCTCGGGTGTGCGCATTGCATATGCGATATGATTTTGTGCACATGCTTGTATCATGTTTGATGATACATGCCTTTTTAATTAAGTGTATAGAATTAAACCTTGGTTAATGGAATGGATAGGGTTTACTATTTGCTTATTCATTTTATTCATTTATAAATTAATCTTTTTCTTATTGGAAAAAGGAAATGAAATGATAAAATGGTGGCATTTCTTTTGTTCATTCATGAAGCTTCATGAATGCTTTGACTTGATGACCTTTTTGTTTTTAGCTTAACCCTAACCATTGCATTAAACCATGATTAGTTCTCTACACTTAACTATGGTCATGTTATGATAAGGATTGATTATTCTTTTCCTTTTTAAATAACTTATCATAACATAATTCTTCTTCTTCTTCCTTTCTTCACTTGAAGAAAGCAAGCTCCATCAATGGTGATTGATGGAAATGAGTGAGAAATCCAATTCTAAAGTCTACCCACTTCCTATTTCTTCATCCTCTACCTCTTGCCAAGTAGTAGAGTGTGTTTCCTTCACAAGTTTTCATGACTTGGTGAAGGTGGAGCTTGATTTAGCGATGCCTCGACGTAGATCATCTTCGGCATGGACATCGACGACCTAGCTCGCCATTTCTCCGACGAAGCCGACGCTAGAGCCCGGGAATTCATTTGGACAGCAAAGGGACTTCGTTGCGGAGCTTTGGAGGTGGAGCACCGGATCTACAAAGGTTGTATTTCCGTTTCTTTGTAGTTAAGTTGTTAACTAGATTATATTTTCGCCTAGATTTCTAGCCAACGGTCCGAAGTCGGGTTTCTCGGCACCTAGAATTTTTGAAATTGGCATGGTTGATGCCTTGTGAGACCTCATTAGGGTGCCTAGGAACCCTATAGTGGTATCAGAGCCTAGCTAGAGCCTTAGGCGAAGTCTAGACGGAATTTGAAACCCGAACGAATCCGAAACCCAACTCAAAAATAGCTCTCTGGACAATTTTCAAAATCGTGATTTTTTCCAGATTAAAAATATTCAGAAAAATCAGCAGGAAGATATAAGGATTACTGCAAAATTCAAGCGCGTAATTCCATAATATCGCCGCGGATCCGCAGCATGAGCATGCTCATGCGGCGGTTTCGCGGCAACTTTGTCTTTTTGTGCTTCGAAATTTGCACCTTAATTCTTAGTTTTCAGTTCTGGTTTTCCTGGGAATTTTTAATATTTTTTCCAGAGTTTTATTTTCTGAGTTGTTTTGGGGATTTGAATGTTCGGTCGGATTATCAAATTTTGTCTGTGTGACTTTCCGGATAAATTTTAGAATATGTTAAAAAGTTCGACCGGATATAAATACCCAATTTTTCCCCTGTCGGGAAATTTCCAAGTGTTGGATTTTTCCGTAGTTTAACGACGTTCTAAGTAGTGCAAGTAACACGATGGTCCCTCTAGAAGACAACAAACCTTAACTCGATTATGTGACCGTCTTGAACTGCCCTTTGAACCTTCGGGTTTGGGGCAGTACGGCGTGCCACATGTGAGGCGTTGGCTTGACCCTTCTACGGCTGGACCGTTGGTACTGAGGCACGAACTGAATGTTGTTAGACTTATTTCATGTGTTGATCTATATCGGGAAAACTTGGGTGTTCGATTGTTCGATCGGAAAGTTTAACATTTTCTAATTATCTGGAATGGGATACAACAATTGGAATTCACAAAAGTTATGAGATAACTGAATGAATGTTGTAAATCTAGCAATTTAGTCTCACTTGATCGGTTGCCACGGAATTTTGATGTGATCAAAAGTCTGTCGCAATCACGTAGCGTACGCGGATACTCGCCGCGTAAACTTAATAGACAGCCTCACTCCATAGCCCCGACCAAGTGACTGTAGGAGAACCCCGTCGCCGAAAGCATCCGTTCGGGTGCTCGCGGTAGCGGTGTTCCGCCTTGGTGCACTTCGTCGACGGTATCGGGGGTGCAGCCGTCTATTGAAGTTTGCGACGAGCATTCGATCAGGATGTCGGGAATCTTGTTGAATTACCCGACTTAATATTGAAAAGTGTTTTCAATGATGAGACTAAAATGCGGGGTTTATAATTGTTAGGCATGCGATGTCTAAGTAATTCATTTGGTCAGGCATGCGATGTCTGAGGTGGTTGCGGATTCCAACTGTTGTAGTTTTACACTTTCTTTTCTGTGACCATAAGTGTAATATGTGATATCGCCGGTTTCGTTGCTATATGTCAACGACAATTGGGATGGACATATTTACTTACGATGATGACATGTGATGTTATGTGTTGCTGGATATGTTATATTGGATCGTCGTGTTTGAATAGCCGGGGGTTTTTATGTGAGATGAGTGTTTTTCATTTTCATTCATGTAAAAACTTGTATGTAATATTCTTTTTTTGGGGCACTTCCAGGTTGCGGAAGTCGTCACCTTTTGTATATTATTTACTTTTCCGCACTAGGATAGACCCAAGGAGGAGAGCACAAGTAACCGGGTTCTGGAGTCCAGTGGGAGACCAACTCGAGGAGTCGAGTCCGGGGCTCCTAACTCCAGAATTGGTAGGGTTGCTTGCCGCTCTCGTAGGGGTCTAGGGGTGTGGGTTTGGCTATTCATCACGATCGTGGAATCCGTGTTTTATACTGGCTCGTATTGAAAACACGGACGTCCTAGTATATCCAATATTTCATATGATTCTTCTGCTGCGATATCTGTGATGTGATCATGTGATGTTTTGTGATAGATACAGTATATAGTATATATGATATATTATATAGGCGTTACTTATGTTTTACACCCGCGCTAGCCCTGCCCCGCTCTGCCGTTAGTTACCTAACCTAACGGTGCACGAGGGGACATCGAGGCGAATGCGGATGGCATAAGTGTACGTCGTATTTATCTGTGATGTTTAGGTACTTAAATGATGGGACTTCATTAATGTGATTAATGAAATAAAAGAAACCTAAGATATTGTAGAATCGAATTTCAAAATAAAAGCAGGTAGCTACAGTTCTTGCTTTGCACAGAGGTATATATGATATATCCTGCACCTTATTCGATGAGGAAAGGACCGAGATCCCTTCACCGGGAGTGACTCCTTTAGCAATAACTGGCAGATGCTACAACCCTCGGTTTGTCTTTTGATTGCTTTTAAGTGTTTTTGCTTTGCACAGTGATATATATGATATATCCCGCACCTCATTCGATGAGGAAAGGACCGACGATCCCTTCACCGGGAGTGACTCCTTTAGCAAAACTAGAAAAGCATCAAAGACACTCCATTTCAAAATTCATTCGATCCTACAACGATATCAAGTTCATTACGCAATGGGTTTTCAGAAAAACCTGTCGTAGCCCTCCGTCATTTCAGATAAGTAGTAGTTAGTATTCGTGCTGCGTTTGTTGGCCTTTGTCAAGGCGCAGTGTGCGGTAGCTAACTGGTGCTTATCTGCTTATGCATATGATGCAGATTGAGTTAGGGTAGTCGTGCGACCTTATTGGCCTTTGTCAAGGGCCGTGCGGGTGGGTTTAATTCAATCAGGAAATGACGGGTTGAACTTGACTAGCATCCTATGGTTTGTTGGCCTTTGTCAAGGTCATACGAGGTTAGGGGCAAAATATTATCGGGAATTTCAAGTGTTGAAATTTGCAATGAGATTGCATACCTTCTATAAGATAGTTGGATCCCGATACCCGCTGCGAGTAATTGTTACTCCTGGGAGAGTTTTACACATTACAATTAGCCAATCAAGTAGGTGTCTAGAAAGGTGTCAACGGGGTTACGCCTCTGGGAAAACGAGGTTTACATTAATTAGGTTCGTGCGAAAGTACGGGGGACCTCCCTCAAAGTACCGACACTGGCCTGGCTGAAAGATTGGCGAACTTGTAGTGTGTAATTAATCCCGGCTAGTCTTTCCTTTTAGGGTTTGAAGGAAGATTTGATAAAAAGCAGTGGGAGCCATCCTGATTAGATAAAATAATAACCAATCTATTCTTGCAAGAGCGCACGCTGAGTGTTTTCTTCTCTCTCTCTCCAGGTAGCGACCATATCACGCCTTAATCAAGATAATAATACGGAATATTGACCGAACCCGCTTGTTATACTGAGCTGGGGAACGTTGGTCCCGCTCCAACTTATAATTGTTATAAGACAGAGCAGGAAATTGGGGAATACCAGATTTCCCGTGCCGCCCAAACGAAGAGAGTGCATGCTGATGCATCATCTTCGGGTGTGTTCTTTATACAGAACTGTTTCTCTATTCTTTACGTCCTGGGTATGTGATACCGGATCAGGATCCCGCATATGTAATATATTACATGGGCTACAGATAGGTAAAGAACTGAGAACGGGTGATAAGTTTCATGAGGCAGAAAATGGGGCAAGTGTTGCAGCCAAGTCTGTTGGTCACTGTCACCCTGTATTATTTAATACATTGATTCTAAACGAATGTTATTAGATACCGAACCTGATATACAAAATCATATCAGTCTCTTTATTAGTAAAGAAACGATAAAATTTTGTATTATTGGATAATGTTTTGAACATTTCCTATATCAAAAGTTGATCGGTTCAGGCACGTTATCTAAAAGCATTGATGTTCTAAATCAAACTACAGTTCTTTAGTATATTGAACACACAAAAGAGGAAGAGTTCAGAAATGAACGGATCCTTCTTGAGGCATTGTAGACTAGGTCATATCAATGCGACCCGACTGGCTGAAGTTACATTTAGATGCATATTTAAATTAGTTTGAATTTACATCTTATGAAACTTGCGAGTCATGTCACAAAGATAAAATGACCTCAGCTCTGTTTATTGGAAACAGAGAAAGAGTTAGTGAACTCTTGGGATAATACATGTTGATGTATGAAGGTCCCCTGTCTACACATGCCAAGACCGGTTTTTTATACTTCGTTACATTCTCTGATGATCTTTCGAGATTCAGACCTATGTTCCTGTTGAAACACAAGTCAGAACCTTTTGAGATATTCACAGAATATAAGTTAGAAGTAGAGAACCAATACGGGTATAAGTATTATGTCCTTTGATGAGATCAAGGAGGAGAATACTTGAGCACGGAATTCCTGGATTATTCTAAAGGAGAATGAGATTCTCTCTCAGCATTACTCCTCCGTATACACCATAGCACGATGGTATATCGGGGCGGAGCAATCACACCCTATATGATAAGGTGTGCTCTATGATGAGTACTACTGAGTTACCTATTTCCTTTTGGGAGTTATGCACTTATGAAGCTGCATACCTATTGCATAGGGTTCAAATCAAATCAGTTGCCTACCACTTCATATGTGATATGGAAAGGGAAGAGCCCGTGTCTTAAGCTAGTTAAGATTTGGGGTTGCCCGGCCTATGTCTAAAAGCAAAATCCGGACAAGCTCGAGGCAAGATCTGTTATGTAGAACTGGAAATGTTCCAGCTATACAAATTGCAGCTGATGATTTGAAAGAACCAAAGGATTCAATAGTTACCAACGAACCTCAGCCTCTCCGCCGATCTAGTAGGGTTCCTCACCCACCTGAGAGATACTTCGGTTTCTCTATGACAGTGGGAGCGAGGATTGCATCATGAGATGATGACCCAACTAGTTTCGAACTGGCCATCAGGAGTGGGACTCTGTAAGAATGGCTGGATGCTTAGCGATCTGAGATGGAATCCATGTACACCAACAAAGTATGGACTTTGGTTGCAATATCTGAAGGGTTAAATCCCCATCAGGAGCAAGTATATCTTGAGAAGATTACTTGGTGTAGATGGAAAAGTTGAGACTTTCTAAGCTAGACTTGTTAAAGCTTTTCGTCATCGACCAAGCGTGGATTATGATGAAACCTTTTCAAGTGACTATGCTTAAGTCCATCCAGATCCTACTTGCCACGGCTACATACCATGACTACGATATCTGGCGGTTGGGTGCCATGACTGCTTTTCTAAATGATGTTTTAGAAGAGTGCGTCTATAAGTACACAGCCAGAGGGCCTCATAGACAGTGGGAGCAGCGGAAACGAGTGTGCAAGATGCTTTATAGGATAAAGCAGGCATCGCGGAGTTGGAACATCTGTTTTGATGAATTAGTCAAAGAGTTTGACATCATCAAAATGGTAGATGAACCTTGTATAAACAAAAGGGTAGTAGGGAGTATGGTAGTGATCCTCGTAGAGTACGTGGATGACATACTCTTGATTAGAAAGGAGTTTCTTATGCTACGCTCGATCAATCTCCGTTTATCACAATGATTCTCCATATAGGATCAAAATGATACCTCCTAAATCCTGAGTTTTGGATCTATGAGATAGATTTAATTGGATGTTAGGATTCTCACTAGTTGTAGTGAGATGATATCAAACGATTCTAGGGAGAATCACTGGAAGGGTTCCAGGGTGATAATGACGACTGAATGTCAGTCACAGGCATTGTCTTTACCCTCAGTAAAGGGACGGTATGTTGGAAGAGTTTCAAGCTAGATACCGTGACATACTAGAAGATAAAGGCAGGATACATCGCTACTTAAGATGCTACCAAAGAGGCTGTTTGGGTGTATATTGGTTCATGAGATGAACTATGTTCCTACCATTGTGAGACAATGGAGTTGTGGCTTATGCCAAGGAACGCCGGTCCCATCAGTGATCCAGACATATTCTAAGGCAGTATCACCTGATCATGGAGATGGTTGATCTCCAGGGTGATCGAGGTTTGGAGAGTAGACTAAGAGGACAACACAGCGGATCCACTCACAAAGGCCGGTTCCCAGAGAGAGACTTTTATGGGATGGTTGAGTATGAGATACTACAACCACTGCTACAGATGGCCCTAGTGCAAGTGGGAGATTGTTAGTTATATGTATGCCCTAGAGGCCATTACTGTACATATGATGTATATTGTAGTGGATGCTGGGACGTATATAGGGAGGACTTTCTTGCTCGACATGATAGTATGCTATCTGGTTGCACTTTACCTTAACGTGTATACTGATTGTCTCTCTGTTACATGTTGGTAAAGCCCTTGGGATGTGTACTTGACTACCTGGACTATGATGCAGATCATACTAGTGGGGACAGACAGTCTATAAGTACATCCTTCAAAGTCCCTAGTCGTGGTTGTATCGAGACGGCGCATCGATATACCAGAGTAGACTAGCGTATGCCTTCTCGACCCATACAGATGGGCGATGGATGATCCCATATCCATCGGTGTTTGACATCAGAGATGATATACGGGTGCTCAGTAGAGACTGGGTACACTGGACGGACTCGCCGAGAACTCCCAGATGGTATTATACCTAACGTCAGATGGCAGTTCTCTGGTGACACTGGTACAGAGTAGTCTGTTGACCCGAGATCGTCATAGAGTCTTGTGTGGTTCCCACTGTGCTTTGATTTCCATCTTACCACGTCCAAGAGGGCGTGCAAAACGGTGGTTTTTGGGTACAGTCCCGAGTCACATGGAGGCAATGAGCGATAGGAGGGGATTCGTCTCTCCCGGTATAGGGAGTTGATGTTGCGCTGTGTTCGATTGGCTATAACAGGAAATCCCTGGCCAGGGTTGCTGAGATTTACTGGTAAGTGTTACCAGTAGTTTCTCGAATTGTTATAGACCTCATATCGACACGACTTATCGAGCTATTGAGGTCTGACGTTTACCACCCCTAGGCGAGATATGCGACATATCAGACGATCAGACCGGACTGTACGGTAAGTGTTACTGGTTGGATTCACAGGAGTGTGAGCGGGCTTGCTCGTCGATCTTCTGATCGCTCAATACCCGGGTGGCCGTTACGTTTAGCAGACCACTTGCGGCTTGTGGATGCTTGATATGATCATCTTCTGCTGCCGGCGTATTGACGAGTCTTTAGAGTCCTACACAGAGGTTTCCTGGCTCAAGCAAAACGAAATAGGAGCGCATATGAGATATGTGCGGGACCGAGAATAATACCAGTATGTGATACTGTATTCGATTCTCGCGATGTGACATTGATCGGTTATATGCGATATAGCCGGGTTATCGGATCAAGTGTTGATTCGATAAGTTGTTACTAATGATACTAGTCGGTTATATGCGATATGACCGGATCGTTAAATCAAGTGTTGATTTAATGATTTAATTCATAATTATATGTTTGATATATTACTTTGCATTAACTAGTATCGGTTCACTTTAAATGGATTTTCTCGCTCGGGTGTGCGCATTGCATATGCGATATGATTTTGTGCACATGCTTGTATCATGTTTGATGATACATGCCTTTTTAATTATGTTTATAGAATTAAACCTTGGTTAATGGAATGGATAGGGTTTACTATTTGCTTATTCATTTTATTCATTTATTTATTAATCTTTTTCTTATTGGAAAAAGGAAATGAAATGATAAAATGGTGGCATTTCTTTTGTTCATTCATGAAGCTTCATGAATGCTTTGACTTGATGACCTTTTTGTTTTTAGCTTAACCCTAACCATTGCATTAAACCATGATTAGTTCTCTACACTTAACTATGGTCATGTTATGATAAGGATTGATTATTCTTTTCTTTTTTAAATAACTTATCATAACATAATTCTTCTTCTTCTTCCTTTCTTCACTTGAAGAAAGCAAGCTCCATCAATGGTGATTGATGGAAATGAGTGAGAAATCCAATTCTAAAGTCTACCCACTTCCTATTTCTTCATCCTCTACCTCTTGCCAAGTAGTAGAGTGTGTTTCCTTCACAAGTTTTCATGACTTGGTGAAGGTGGAGCTTGATTTAGCGATGCCTCGACGTAGATCATCTTCGGCATGGACATCGACGACCTAGCTCGCCATTTCTCCGACGAAGCCGACGCTAGAGCCCAGGAATTCATTTGGACAGCAAAGGGACTTCGTTGCGGAGCTTTGGAGGTGGAGCACCGGATCTACAAAGGTTGTATTTCCGTTTCTTTGTAGTTAAGTTGTTAACTAGATTATATTTTCGCCTAGATTTCTAGCCAACGGTCCGTAGTCGGGTTTCTCGGCACCTAGAATTTTTGAAATTGGCATGGTTGATGCCTTGTGAGACCTCATTAGGGTGCCTAGGAACCCTACAATTGCAATGTGTAAAACTCTCCCAGGAGTAACTCTTACTCGCAGTGGGTATCGGGATCCAACTATCTCATAGAAAGTATGCAATCTCATTGCAAATTTCAACACTTGAAATTCCCGATAATACTTTTGCCCCTAGCGTGCTATGACCTTGACGAAAGCCAACAAACCACAGCCTGCTAGTCAAGTTCAATCCGTACATTTCTTGACTGAATTAAACCCACCCGCACGACCCTTGACGAAAGCCAATAAAGCCGTACGACTACCATAATCCAGTCGCATCATATGCAGCAGATAAGCAGCACATAGCTACCGCACACTACACCTTGACGAAAGCCAACAAATGTAGCACGAGTACTATATGCAACTTATCTGAAATGACGGAGGGCTACGACAGGTTTTTCTGAAAACCTATTGCGTAATGAACTTGATATCGTTGTAGAATCAAATGAAGTTTTGAAATGGAGTGATTTTGAGGCTTTTCTAGTTTTGCTAAAGGGGTCACTCCCGGTGAAGGGATCGTCGGCCATTTCCTCGTCGAATGAGGTGCGGGATATATCATATATATCATTGTGCAAAGCAGAAACTATAGAAGCAATCAAAAACAAACCGAGTGTGTAGCATCTGCCAGTTATTGCTAAAGGAGTCACTCCCGGTGAAGGGATCTCGGTCCTTTCCTCATCGAATAAGGTGCAGGGTATATCATATATACCGCTATGCAAAGCAAAACTGTAGCTACCCTTTTTATTTAAAATTTGATTCTACAACATCTTTTAGGTTTCTTTTCTTTCATTAATCACATTAATGAAGTCCCATCATTTAAGTCATCTAAACATCACAGATAAATACGACATACACTTATGCCATCCGCATTCGCCTGGATGTCCCCTCGTGCACCGTTAGGTTAGGTAACTAACGACAGAGCAGGGCAGGGCTAGTGCGGGTGCAAAACATAAGTAACGTCTATATAATATATCATATATACTATATACTGTATCTATCACAGAACATCACATGATCACATCACAGATATCGCAGCAGAAGAAACAAATGAAACATTGGATATACTAGGACGTCCGTGTTTTCAATACGAGCCAGTATAAAACACGGATTCCACGGTCGTGATGAATAGCCAATCCCACACCCCTAGACCCCTACGAGAGCGGCAAGCAACCCTACCAATTCTAGGGTTAGGAGACCCGGACTCGACTCCTCGAGATGGTCTCCCACTGGACCCTAGAACCCGGTTACTTGTGCTCCCCTCCTTGGGTCTATCCTAATGCGGAAAAGTAAATAATATACAAAAGGTGACAACTTCCACAACCTGGAAGTGCCCCAATAAAAGAATATTACATACAAGTTTTTACATGAATGAAAATGAAAAACACCCATCTCACATAAAAAAACCCGGCTATTCAAACACGACAATCCAATATAACATATCCAGCAACACATAACATCACATGTCATCAACGTAAGTAAATATGCGTATCCCAATTGTCGTTGACATATAGCAACGAAACTGGCGATATCACATATTACACTTACGGTCACAGAAAAGAAAGTGTAAAACTACAACAGTTGGAATCCGCAACCTCTTTAGATATCGCATGCCTAATCAAATGAAATACTTAGACATCACATGCCTAACAATTATAAACCCCGCATTTTAGTCCCATTATCGAAAACTCTTTTCAATATCAAGTGAGACTAAACCGCTAGATTTATAACATTCATTTAGTTATCTCATAACTGTTTGTGAATTCCAATTATTGTATCCCATTCCGGATAAATAGAAAATATTAAACTTTCCGATCGAACATTCGAACACCCAAGTTTTCCCGAAACCGTTCAACACATGAAATAAATTCAAAGACATTCACTTCATGCCTCAGTACCAACGGTCCAGCCATAGAAGGGTCAAGCCAACGCCTCACATGTGGCACGCCGTACTGCCCCAAACCCGAAGGTTCAAAGGGCAGTTCAAGACGGTCACATAATCGAGTTAAGGTTTGTTGTCTTCTCGAGGGACCATCGCGTTACTTGCACTACTTAGAACGTCTTTAAACCACGGAAAAATCCAACACTTGGAAATTTTCCGGCAGGGGAAAAGTTGGGTATTTATATCCGGTCGAACTTTTTAACATATTCGAAAATTATCCGGAATCCACATAGACAAAATCTGATAATCCGATCGAATCTTCGAATCCCCAAAACAACCCCAGAAAATTCAACTCTTGAATAAATATTAAAAATTCCCATAAAACTCAACACTGTGAAAGAGGAATTACTGTGCAAATTTGGAGGGCTGACGTCATCAGAGGGCCGCGGAACCGCCGCAGAAGCTAAGCTTCTGCCGCGGTTCCGCCGCAGGTTTGAGTTATCATTGGTCAAATTTTGCACCGTAATTCTTATAATTCCCTTCTGAATTTTTTAAGGATTTTTAATCTGGAAAAAACCCAGTTTTGTAAAAATGTCCAGAGAAGGTGAAATTTTAAGGTTTCGGGTTCGTTCGGGTTTCAAACTTCGTCTACGCATCGCCTAAGGCTCTAGCTAGGCTCTGATACCACTGTAGGGTTCCTAGGCATGAAAATGAAGTCTCACAAGGCATCAACCATGCCAATTTCATATTTTTTCGGTGCCGAGAAACCCTAATACGGATCGTTAACTAGAATTTTAGGCGAAGCTTTAAACTAGTTAACAACTTAACTAAAGGAAGAAGCTACAACCTTTGTAGATCCGGTTATCCACTTCCTTAGCTCCATGTAGACGTCCTCTCGCTGTCCATGTCGGATCTTGGACTCTAGCATCGGCTTCATCGGAGAAATGAGCGGACTAGTCGTCGGCTACGATGCCGAAGATGATCTACGTCGAGGCTACACTAGACCAAGCTCCAACTTCACCAAGTCGTGAAACTTGTGAAGAAAACACCAAAAACTACTTGGCAAGAGGTAGAGGATGAAGAAATAGGAGGTGGGTTCACTTTAGAATTGGATTTCTCACTCTTTTGCTCAAAGTGCTATTAAAGCTAGTAAGCTTTTTCTTGAAGATGAAGAAGAAGAAGAAGATAGAATATCATAAGTTCTTCTTACAAAGAATAATAAAATGAATACTTATCATCTTCTAACCTTGGTTAGGTGTAGAGAATAGACCATGGTTAGTGGGAATGGTTAGGGTTAAGCATGAAGACAAAATGGTCACTTTAGTCAAAGCTTCATGAAGCTTCAACAAGCTTCATGATAAAAAGAAACCATTTTGTTTTCCTTTTATCTATTTCTCAAAAAGAATGGATAAATAAATAAGTGAATAAATTAAAACCCTAACCATTATCATAACCATGGTATAAGTCTTTACACAAATCCAAGTTTCATGCATCATCAAACATGATACAATCAAGTGCACAAAAGTATATCACATATACAACTTGTGAACATCAAGTGAGAAAACCCATTTAAAGTGAACCAATACTAGTTAATGCAAAGTAATATATCAAATATATAATTATACATTAAATCATTAAATCAACACTTGATTCAATGATCCGGTCATGTCGCACATAACCGACTAGTATACAATGTATCGGTTTATCGAATCAATGATTCGATAACTAGGTTATATCGCATACAACCAATCGAAACATTCAACGCGAGAATGAAATACGGTATCACATACTCGCATTATTCTCGGTCCCGCACATATCTCATATGCGCTCCTATTTCGTTTCGCTTGAGCCAGGAAACCTCTGTGTAGGACTCTAAAGACTCGTCAATACGCCGGTAGCAGATGATGATCATATCAAGCACCCACAAGCCGCAAGCGGTCTGCTAAACGTAACGGCCACCCGGGTATTGAGCGATCAGAAGATCGACGAGCTAGCCCGCTCACACTCCTGTGAATCCAACCAGTAACACTTACCGTACAGTCCGGTCTGTTCGTCTGATATGTCGCATATCAAGTCTAGGGGTGGTAAACGTCAGACCCCAATAACCGATAAGTCGTGCCGATGTGAGGCTTATAACGGGTTGAGAAACTACTGGTAACACTTACCAGCAAATCTTTAATCAGCCCTGGCCAGGGACTTCCCTGTTACGGCCAATCGAGCACAGCGCAACATCAACCCCCAATACCGGGAGAGACGAAATCCCTCCTATCGCTCATTGCCTCCATGTGACTCGGGACTGTACCCAAAAACCACCGTTTTGCACGCCCTCATGGACGTGGTAAGGTGGAGATCAAAGCACAGTGGGAATCACACAAGACTCTATGACGATCTCGGGTCTACAGACTAACCTGCACAAGTGTCACCTGAGAACTGCCATCTGACGTGAGGTACAATACCATCTGGGAGTTCTCGGCGAGTCCGTCCAGTGTACCCAGTCTCCACTGAGCACCCGTATACCATCTCTGATGTCAAACACCAATGGATATGGGATCATCCATCGCCCATCTCATGGGTCGAGAAGCGTATACGCTAGTCTACACTGGTATATCGATGCCCCGTCTCGATACACCCACGACTAGGGATCTTGAAGGATGTACTTATGGACTACCATGTCCCCACTAGTATGATCTGCATCATAGTCCATGTAGTCAAGTACACATCCTAAGGGCTTTATCAACATGTAACTATAAGACAGTTTAAAGAGACTAGTGTACATGTTAAGATAAAGAGCAACCAGATAGCATACTATCATATCGAGCAAGAAAGTCATCTCTATATATGTCCAAGCATCCAATATAATATACATCATCTGTACAATACTGGCCTCTAGGGCATACATACAACTATCAATTCAACTATGAGGGGTCTAATCCCCTTGATGTCCGCCATAGTCCAGCCAAAAACTTGTCGGTTGTTTTGTAAGACTATTAAAAGGGCTTTCTCTTGCTCGAGGGCTAGAGAAGACGATATGATAACGGAAGGGTCTCATTCTCACCTAGGTAAGCATATTTAAGATGAGATGGCAAAAGCATTAGTTCGAGTTTTGGAGGTGAAACAATTGAAGGTAACATTGGTGAAACTGTTTCAAACTCGAAGGATTCCATCAATGGTTCGAATCGAGTGTAAGCAACCGAGTCGGATGGTTCAAATAACTCATCCGAAAAATCAAAACACTCAAACTCGGGTGGTGAGTCTTCAAAATCGTCCAAAAAAGTGAAACACTCGTAATCGTTTTCCGGCGTGAAAGCTGTGTCAGATTCTAGGAGGAACGCACTAGAGGCGTCAAAACTGCTGTGATCGAACAAAAAATTTTCGAGCTCACAATCCTCCTGCGTGATCTCGTGGATCGAGCAAATATCAAGTATACTAGCATTAGGATCGGAGGGCTGATTCCCCAACTTAAAAATGTTGAGTTCAATTGTCATATTTCCAAAAGATAGGTTCATCGAACCATTTCGACAATTGATCACCACATTAGAAGTCGCAAGGAATGGTCGACCAAGTATCACCGGAATTTGACTCCGGGGGTTAGCTACAGGTTGTGTATCCATAACAATGAAGTCAACGGGGAAAATAAAATCCCCTACTTTAATTAACACATCCTCTAATTCACCCCTAGGATGGGTGATGGATCGGTCGGCCATTTGGAGAGTACAATGAGTGGGTTTAAGCTCTCCAACGTCTAATTGTTCGTATACTGAATAGGGTAGCAAATTGACACTAGCACTAAGATCTAATAGTGCTCTATTGATGTTCGTATCCCCAATTGTTATCAAAATTGTAGGACAGCCGGGGTCCTTATGTTTTTGGGGTAAAGATTGGACAAGAGCATCACTAACAGCACTAGCCACGAAAACTTTCTTTGGTACTTGTGACTTCCTCTTCTTGGTGCATAAGTCCTTTAAGATTTTTGCGTAAGAAGGAACTTGTTGGATTGCATCCAAGAGAGGTATGTTTATGCTAACCTGTTTGAACAACTCTACAATCTTCTCCATTTGTGGAGTTGGTTTATTGGATCTCAACCTGTTTAAAAATGGAACATTTTGAAAATTTGTTGAGTCCAATGTCTGTGGAGTAGATTGCGGAGTTGGAACGGATCCCAGTGTTGGTGTGTTCGTGAAGTGAGAAGTGGGTCCGTTCGAATTAGAAGAAGTAGAGCCTTATGAAGAATGAAGAATAGGCTCTAACGAAGAAGATGAAGATGAAGATGAAGAAGAAGAAGATGATGATGAAGAAGAAGAAGAAGAAGCACCGGCAGGGGTGTCATTATTAATACCCAAGTTATTGTGCAACACTTTTCCAGATCTCAGCGTGGTCACAGCATTTACATTATAATTTTGTTGTTCATAAGCAACATGTGCATTGTGTGTGTGACCGGGATTTGGCAATGGTTGAGATGGAAGCTTTCCCTTTTCTCGCTTGCTCAACGCGGCATTTAGTTGTGCAATTTGGACCTCAATTGATTTGATGCTTTGATCATATGAAGCACTGTTTTGCACCAAAGATTGAATGGAAGTCTCCAACCTTGCTGCGGATTGCATAGATTGTTTTAGAAACGCATCTAGACTTCTTTCTAGTGAGGTAACCTTATCATTATTCGGTTGAACAAAATTGTTTTGAGGATAAGCGTTGTTGGGCACAAAATTGTTCATTTGGTTTGGGTAAAGTTGTGGTTGGAAAGGTTGCTGGTATTGAGTTTGTTGTGGTACTTGTTGTTGTGGAGGAGGAGGCCTTTGAAAGTTGTTATTGCCTTAGAATTATTGATTTTGATTCCAAGCAAAATTTGGGTGGCTCCTCCAACCCGGATTATAAGTCGAAGAGTATGAATCATTTCTTTGTCTTTGCTGAAAGGCAGCATTGACTTGATCTTGTCCTTGAACAGGTGGATTGTAAGGACACTCTTCAGTAAGATGTGATGGATCCGAACAACAAGCACAAACAGTTCATGGGGGTAAAGCAGGGGCAGGAGAAGGCGGTGAGATTTTGGTTTCAATTGCTTTTAGCTTTTTCGTAAGTGCGGCCATTTCGGCCTTCATTGCAATCGACATATCTAATTGATGTATGCCTGCCCTAGACTGACCTGTTGATGAAGATGAGGTGGTCTTAGTGCTTTCCCACTGAAGTGTTTGCTCAGCAAGATCGTCGAGAAACTGCCAAGCTTCCTCGCTTGATTTTGTTAGAAAGTGACCTTGACAAATGGTTTCCAACAACTGCTTAGTTGCTGGGTTCAATCTTTCGTATAAAGTTTGGCAAAGTTGCCAATTTTCGATACCGTGGTGAGGGCATTGAACAAGTAAGTCTTTAAATCTTTCAAAACACTTCCAAAATGGTTCGGAAGGAAGCTGGGAAAATTGAATAATCTCATTGCGAATTCTCGCAGTCTTGTGATATGGATAAAACTTTTTTAGAAAAGTTTTAACAAACTCTTCCCAATTTTTAATCGAGTGTGATGTTGTGCTATACAACCATTTCTCGGTTAGGTCACATAAGGTGAATGGAATGACACGTAGCCTTATAGCATCATCAAACAGTTGTGTTGTCTTCATCATTGTGCAAACATTCTGGAATTTGTTTATGAAGATATAGGCATCTTCGGATTCCAGTCCGTGAAATTTTGGCAATATATTGATGAAGTGGGGTTTGATCTCAAAGTTATCCCCATTTGCCGGTGGAAGTGAAAGACAAGTAGGTAAGGCGGTGCGGATAGGGTAGAAAAGATCCTGGAGCGCGATTCGTTGGGATGCTTCAACAGGTGGGTGTTGTGGGTTATTCGCACCTAGCGAAGATGGAATCAGTCCCGCGGGTAAGGGGTTGTTAGGATTAAATCCTGATATCTCCTTAGAAGACGAAGAATGTGAAGGTGAAGGTAAGGAAGTGGAAGGAATTTCGACTTCATAGTCGAAAGCATCGTCATTCGGTACCAACAAGACACGGACTAATCGGGCATTAGTGTCTCTAGTCCAACCGGACATACACTAAAGAGGTAGTGTAGTTAAAAAGGTGAAAAATAGAAGGTAGGGGTAAGAAAACGTCAATAAGAAGAAAGTGGGTGTAAGTGGGGTGCACGAATTTCTTAGTGACAAGTTGCAAGTTTTTGTAAAAAATTTTCTTTTTTTTCTTTTTGTGTTTTTTTTATAAGGAGCTTTTTGCAAAAAGATTTTCAATAAAAAGCTTAGACACACGTTCAATCAATCACAAATGCACAATCAAGCCTAGATCTAGGGTCACCTAGGTCAGCTAGACAGCTCCTAACTGTTCCAAAGGTCAAGATGTGAGGACCTCAAACCGCCTCTTCACCGCCAATTATGGCCAGGTAAGCATAAGTAGAAAAAGGAGGGATCCGCTCATGAATCACCGTGAAACGGGCCTTTTAAAGTTACCTTTCCCTACCTGTCTAGCCTAGGCACCACAAAGTCAGGTTAGGATCAACGATCGATGCCTACAACTATTCCTTTGTCCTATTGAGCGCGAAGTCCTTAGGGCTGAGTCTAATCTTTTTTAATTAACTTGATGGTCAATGCAATATGCTTCATGTGATTTTTGGGGTCCTGGGAAGGGTAATGAAATCCCCACCCAATCTGGATTGGTGTTCAAGCCCCTTAAAATCAATTTAAAATATGCAAAGCAGTAAACACAATCACTTGCAAACAATTTTTTTTAGCGGTGCAAAGAATCCTGCACAAGATCAAGTTATTGGAGAAGGGGAGAAGTTTTTGCGCAAAGAATCCTACAGGAAAATTTTACAGAGGAGATAATAGGGGGCTCAGAAGAAGAACAGAAGACTTACAGAGGGGTTTCGGGTTGCTGACGTCAGCAACCCGACGTGGAAGTGCGGTCAAAGACTGGTCAATGCGGCGGAAACGCGGTACAAAAGTCAGTTCAAGCCTCCCAACTTCTTCTGTTGTTCTGTTGTAGTACTCCTATGTTGTTCAGATCTGCTGTTTTCTGTTTCGCTCTCTGGAATTTTCCAGATCTGAATCCGTTCGTCGATCCTGCACAATTCAAACAAAACACCCTTCAAAAACTAACAAGATGATAAAAAAATTTATATTTTTTATTTTTTATTTTTTATGAATTTTATGATTTTTTATTAACCCGAAATTGCAAAAAGAAAATACTACGCCATCCCCGGCAACGGCGCCATTTGATTGGTACGATGGATGTTGTGATCAAAAATATTTTTACCGCAATCAAGAACGGCGTCGCTTGGTAGCTAGCCGGTTGAGTACGGGTCGGTCCACAGGGATTTTGTGTATTCTCAATTTGTTCTAACGAGTTAATTACAATTGGTGTTGGATTGATTATCACTAAAAACTAAGGTTGATTTAGACTAGGATTAGAATCTTGCTAGGGTTAGGTTTAGGTTAAGTTTGGAAATTTAAGATTTCACACCGCTTTCAATGCCCTAATTTAGATCTATTTAGGTGTTATGGTAATTATTAATAAAGGGGATTAGCACGATCGGGAAGAAACGATGTTTCTTCCTCTAAGTCTTTGTCCGTCCTTTCTTAATTCTTACCCTAACCTCCATGGAAAACATGCACAACCGGTTTTTTAAACTACGGTATCACCGCTACCTCATGGGGTAGGGTGCCGTAGTGAGCGGTGTATGTATGTATGCACGGAGTCCTATGAATAATATGTGATGGGCAAGAAAGGGGTGAGAGATTTTCATCTCTCAAACCTTTCCTATTCCTAACCCTAACAAGTGAGGAACTACTTACTCATTAGGAGATTGATAAAAGATATTTTTTTATGATTTGTTTTTAAAATATTAACTATCTAAACAACGGCAAATTAATAAAAAGTGCTAAGCTAATTAACTAGGGCAGATAATAAAATCTATACTGGGGCAGAAAAGAATTTAAGAACTAGGGCAAGGTAAAAAAAACTACTTACTTTATTCGATGTTCTCTCAAAACATGACAATGAATTCTGAATTTTATTTGATAAAAAGAGGCATACCTCAAAAAGAGGTTTAGGATTTCTATTTATAGAGCATGGAAACCCTAGGGTTACATCCGATACACATCTGCATTTACAAATTTACCCTAAGAAGACTAGTCAACGCACCGCCGCCGCCGTCACAATATGCACCGACACGTGCTCCATATGGTCGTGGATCCGCGGCCAGAAAGCATGTTTGGCCACGGTTCCGCGGCCATATTGTGGGCTTCTTGGTTGCATTTTTCTGGGTTGCTTCTGGTTGCATTTGTCTTCTTGTTTCTTCACTTGGTTTCTCAGATTGTGTTCTAGTTTTCTTCCAGATTTCTACAGTGCATAATGCCGTGGACTTTACCGTTTGCTTCATGTCGAAGTCTTGAACCCTGCACTGCCTTTGTACTGTGTGAACTTGTTCATTGATCTTCGTTTATTCTCCAAACTGTAGGCATGATCAAGATTCTTCCATTTGTTGGTCGTAGTCTCACTTTTGTATCGTCTTTTCATCATTTTCACTGTTTTTGTTCCGAGAACCTGTAACCTGCAACTATGTAGCAGACATGGATCAAAAGCACCTATTTATTTGTAAAATGAATAAGAATGGGGAATATAATAATGCAAAATTATGATATGAACATATTTCCATAGGAGTTAGAGTTGAAATGGCATCAATGCAAAAGAAACTCGAACCTATGGAACACAAATTTTTAGTAGCCTCCCTAAATCAAATGACACTCTCCAAAACTGTCTGTGGATGCTGTTCTGATCCATCTCATCTTACGGAAGAATGTCCTTTCAATTCTCCGTTTCAAGGTCTAGAGCATACTAATGCTGCTTTCCAACAAAGACCTAGAAACGATCCATATTCTTCCACTTATAATCAGGGTTGGAGAAATCACCCTAACTTTGCTTGGAACCAATCACAAACTCAAAACACGGTTCCAACCCAAAACAACTTTCAAAGGGTCCCTCCACAACAACAGCAACCACTACTACTGAGTCAGCACCCCTACCAAACACAAACTTTTCAAAAGCCGGCCACAAATTCTGCACCTGGGAATAATTCTTTCCAAACGGTCGGTACAGAAAACTCCTCTGCACTCAAACGCACTTTGGATTTGTTCATGAAACATTATATGCAAACGTCCGATGATATGAAGTCTTCTATGTAGGGTTCCTAGGCACCCTAATGAAGTCTCACAAGGCATCAACCATGCCAATTTCAAAAAAAATCTAGGTGCCGAGAGACCCGACTACGGATCGTTGGCTAGAAATCTAGGCGAAAAAGCGAGCTAGTTTACAACTAAACTATAAGATAACGGAAATACAACCTTTGTAGATCCGATGCTCCACCTCCATAGCTCCGCAACGAAGTCCCCTCGCTGTCCAAAAGGAATCCGGGCTCTAGAGTCGGCTTCGTCGGAGAAAAAGCGAGCTAGGTCGTCGATGTCCATGCCGAAGATGATCTACGTCGAAGCATCGCAAGATCAAGCTCTCACTTCACCAAGTCAAGAAACTTGTGAAGGAAACACACTCTACTACTTGGCAAGAGGTAGAGGATGAAGAAATAGGAAGTGGGTAGACTTTAGATTTGGATTTCTCACTCATATCATCAATCCACCATTGATGTAGTGAAGGTTTTCTTCATGAAGTGAAGAAGAAGAAGAAAGCAAGAAGATGATGAGTTATCATAAAAAGAATAATAATTTTATTCTTATCATAATATTAACCCAAGTTAAGTGTAGAGAATTGACCAAGGTTAAAGAATGGTTAGGGTTAAGGAGATGAGACAAAAATGGTGACATAATGAAAGCTTCATGAAGCTTCAAGTTGAAAACAAAAATAGCCACCATTTTTGACTTCTTTTCCTTTTCTCATTTATCTTTTAAATGCAAATGAAAATATAAATGAATAAATAAAAGAAAACCCTAATCATTCACTTAACCTAGGTTTAATTCATTACACTTAACAAAAAGGATATGTATCATCAAACATGATACAATCAAGTGCACAAAATCATATCGTATATGCAATGCGCACACCCGAGTGAGAAAATCCATTTAAAGTGAACCGATACTAGTTAATGCAAAGTAATATATCAAATATATAATTATGCATTAAATCATTAAATCAACTCTTGATTTAACGATCCGGTCATATCGCATATAACCGGCTAGTATCCAATGTATCGGCTTATCGAATCAATCCTTGATTCGATAATTAGGTTATATCGCATACAACCTTTCGACACATTGATCGCGAGAATGAAATACGGTATCACATACACGCACTACTCTCGGTCCCGCACATATCTCATATGCGCTCCTATTTCGTTTCGCTTGAGCCAGGAAACCTCTGTGTAGGACTCTAAAGACTCGTCAATACGCCGGCAGCAGATGATGATCATATCAACCATCCACAAGCCGCAAGCGGTCTGCTAAACATAACGGCCACCAGGGTATTGAGCGATCTGAAGATCGACGAGCAAGCCCGCTCACACTCCAGTGAATCCAACCAGTAACACTACCGTACAGTCCGGTCTGATCGTCTGATATGTCGCATATCCCGCCTAGGGGTGGTAAACGTCAGACCCCAATAGCTCGATAAGTCGTGTCGATATGAGGTCTATAACAATTCGAGAAACTACTGGTAACACTTACCAGTAAATCTCAGCAACCCTGGCCAGGGATTTCCTGTTATAGCCAATCGAACACAGCGCAACATCAACTCCCTATACCGGGAGAGACGAATCCCCTCTTATCGCTCATTGCCTCCATATGACTCGGGACTGTACCCAAAAACCACCGTTTTGCACGCCCTCTTGGACGTGGTAAGATGGAAATCAAAGCATAGTGGGAACCACACAAGACTCTATGACGATCTCGGGTCAACAGACTACTCTGTACCAGTGTCACCAGAGAACTGCCATCTGACGTGAGGTATAATACCATCTGGAAGTTCTCGGCGAGTCCGTCCAGTGTACCCAGTCTCCACTGAGCACCCGTATATCATCTCTGATGTCAAACACCAATGGATATGGGATCATCCATCGCCCATCTGTATGGGTCGAGAAGGTACACGCTAGTCTACTCTGGTATATCGATGCCCCATCTCGATACACCCACGACTAGGGACTTTCAAGGATGTACTTATGGACTACCATGTCCCCACTAGTATGATCCGCATCATAGTCCAGGTAGTCAAGTACAGATCCTAAGGGCTTTACCAACATGTAACAGATAGACAAACAGTGTACACGTTAAGGTAAAGATCAACCAGATAGCATACTATCATGTCGAGCAAGAAAGTCCTCCCTATATATGTCCCAGCATCCACTACAATATACATCCTATGTACAGTAATGGCCTCTAGGGCATACATATAACTAACAATCTCCCACTTGCACTAGGGCCATCTGTAGCAGTGGTTGTAGTATCTCATACTCAACCATCCCATAAAAGTCTCTCTCTGGGAACAGGCCTTTGTGAGTGGATCCGCTGTGTTGTCCTCTGAGTCTACTCTCCAAACCTCGATCACCCTGGAGATCAACTATCTCCATGATCATGTGATACTGCCTTAGAATATGTCTGGATCACTGATGGGACCGGCGTTCCTTGGCATAAGCCACAACTCCATTGTCACATAGTTCATCTCATGAACCAATATACACCCAAACAGCCTCTTTGGTAGCATCTTAAGTAGCGATGTATCCAGCCTTTATCGTCTAGTATGTCACGGTATCTAGCTTGGAACTCTTCCAACATACCGTCCCTCCACTGAGGGTAAAGACAATGCCTGTGACTGACATTCAGTCGTCTTTATCACCCTGGAACCCTTCCAGTGATTCTCCCCAGGATCAGTTGATACCGTCTCACTACAACTAGTGAGAATCCTAACATCCAATTAGATCTATCTCATAGATCCAAAACCCAGGATTTAGGAGGTATCACTTTGATCCTATATGGAGAATCATTGTGATAAGCGGAGATTGATCGAGCGTAGCATAAGAAACTCCTTTCTTATCAAGAGTATGTCATCCACGTACTCTACGAGGATCACCACCATACTCCCTACTACCTTTTTGTTTATACAAGGTTCATCTACCATTTTGATGATGTCAAACTCTTTGACTACTTTATCAAAACAGATGTTCCAACTCCGCGATGCCTGCTTTATTACATAAAACATCTTGTTCACGTTTCCGCTGCTCCCACTGTTTACGAAGCCCTCTGGCTGTGTACTTACAGACGTTCTCTTCTAAATCAATATTTAGAAAAGCAGTCATGGCACCCAATCGCCAGATATCGTAGTCATGGTATGTAGCCGTGGCAAGTAGGATCTGGATGGACTTAAGCATAGCTACTTTGAAAAGGTTTCATCATCATCCATACCTGGTCAATGATGTAGACCTTTAACAAGTCTAGTTTTGAAAGTCTCAACTCTTCCATGTACACCAAGTAATCTTCTCAAGATATACTTGCTCCTGATGGGAATTTAACCCTTCAGATATAGCAACCAAAGTCCATACTTTGTTGGTGTATAAGGATTCCATCTCAGATCACTAAGCATCCAGCCATTCTTATAGAGTCTTACTCCTGATGGCCAGCTCGAAACTAGTTGGGTCATCATCTCATGATGCAATCCTCGCTCCCACTGTCATAGAGAAACCGAAGTATCTCTCAGGTGGGTGAGGAACCCTACTAGATCGGCGGAGAGGCTGAGGTTCGTTGGAATCTACTGAATCCTTTGGTTCTATCAAATCATCAGCTGCAGTCTGTATAGCTGGAACATTTCCAGTTCTACATAACTGACTTTGCCTCGAGCTTGTCCGGATTTTGCTTTTCAGACATAGGCCGGTCAACCCCAAATCTTAACTAACTTAAGATATGGGCTCTTCCCTTTCCATATCACATATGAAATGGTAGGCAACTGATTTGATTGGAACCCTATTCAATAGGTATGCAGCTTCATAAGTGCATAACTCCCAAAAGGAAATAGGTAACTCAGTAGTACTCATCATAGAGCACACCATATCAAATAGGGTGTGATTGCTCCGCCCCGATATACCATCGTGCTATGGTGTATACGGAGGAGTAATGCCGAGAGAGAATCTCATTCTCCTTTAGAATAGTCCAGGATTTCCGTGTTCAAGTATTCTCCTCCTTGATCTCATCATAGGACATAATACTTATACCCGTATTTTGGTTCTCTACTTCTAACTTATATTCTGTGAATATCTCAAAAGGTTCGGACTTGTGTTTCAACAGGAACATATGTCTGAATCTTGAGAGATCATCAGAGAACGTAATGAAGTATAAAGAACCAGTCCTGGTATGTGTAGACTGGGGACCTTACATACATCATCATGTATCAGTCCCAAGAGTTTATTAACTCTTTCTCTGTTTCCAGTAAACGGAGCTATGGTCATCTTATCTTTGTGACATGACTGGCGAGTTTCACAAGATGTAAATTCAAACTAATTTAAATATGCATCTTTATGTAACTCTAGCTAGTCGGGTCACATTGATCTGACCTAGTCTACAATACCTCAAGAAGGATTCGTTCATTTCTGAACTCTTCCTCTTGTGTGTGTTCTGCATACTAAGAACTGTAGTTTGATTTAGAACATTAATGCTTTCAGATAACGTGCCTGAACCGATCAACATTTGATATAGGAAATGTTCAAAACATTATCCAACAATACAAAATAATATCATTTCTTTACTAATAAAGTGACTGATATGATTTTGTATAACAGGTTCGGTATCTAATAACATTTGTTCAGAATCAATGTATTCAGGTAATACAGGGTGACAGTGACCAACAGACCTGGCTGCAACACTTGCCCCGTTTTCTGCCTCATGAAACTTATCACCCATTCTCAGTTTTTCTACCTTTTTGTAGCCCTATGTAATCAGATTACATATCTGGGATCCTGATCCGGTATCATATACCCAGGAGGATACTGAGAAACAGTTCTTTGTAATGAACACACCCGAAGATGATGCATCAGCATGTACTCTCTTCGTTTGGGCGGTATGGGAATTCTGGTAATCCCCAATTTCCTGCTCTGTCTTATAACAATTATAAGTTGGAGCGGGACCAACGTTCCCCAGCTCAGTATAACAAGCGGGTTCGGTCAAATATCCGTATTATTATCTTGATTAAGGCGTGATATGGTCGCTACCTGGAGAGAGAGAGAGAAGAAAACACTCAGCGTGCGCTCTGTCAAGAATAGATTGGTTATTATTTTATCTAATCAGGATGGCTCCCACTGCTTTTTATCAAATCTTCCTTCAAACCCTAAAAGGAAAGACTAGCCGGGATTAATTACTCACTACAAGTTCGCCAATCTTTCAGCCAGGCCAGTGTCGGTACTTTGAGGGAGGTCCCCCGTGCTTTCGCACAAACCTAATTACTGTAAACCTCGTTTTCCCAGAGGCGTAACCCCGTTGACACCTTTCTAGACACCTACTTGATCGGCTAATTGTAATGTATAAAACTCTCCCAAGAGTAACACTTACTCGCAGCGGGTATCGGGATCCAACTATCATATAGAAGGTATGCAATCTCATTGCAAGTTTCAACACTTGAAACTCCCGATAATGGTTTTTACCCCTAGCACCTATGACCTTGGCTAAGGTCAACAAATCATAGGTACTAGTCAAGTTCTACCCGTCATTTCGTGATTAATTAGACCCACCCACATGACCCTTGGCTAAGGTCAACAAAGCCACATGACTGTCCTAACTAATCGCATCATATGCGGTGTAGGAAGACATCACTTAGCTACCGCACACTACGCCTCGGCTATGGTCGACAAACGTAGCACGAATACTAAGTACTCTACTTCCTAAAATGACGGAGGGTTGCGGCTGGTTTTTGTGAAAACCTTTAACGCTTTGAACTTGATCTCGTTGCGGAATCAAATGGTTTTTTAAATGGAATGTTTTTGAGGCTTTTCTAGTTTTGCTAAAGGGGTCACTCCCGGTGAAGGGATCGTCGGCCCTTTCCTCGTCGAATGAGGTGCGGGATATATCATATATATCACTGTGCAAAGCAGAAACTATAGAAGCGATCAAAGACAAACCGAGTGTGTAGCATCTGCCAGTTATTGCTAAAGGAGTCACTCCCGGTGAAGGGATCTCGGTCCTTTCCTCATCGAATAAGGTGCAGGATGTTCTATAATGAACACCGCGATGCAAAGCAAGAACTGTAGCTACCTGTTTTTACTTTGAAATTCGATTCCACAACATCAATTAGGTTTATTTTCTTTCATTAATCTCATTAATGAATATCCCATCAATTAAGTCCACCTAACCATCACAGATAAATATAACGTACGCTTATGCCATCCGCATTCGCCTCGATGTCCCGTCTGCACCGTTAGGTTAGGTAACTAACGCCAGAGCGAGGCAGGGCTAGCGCGGGTGTAAAACATAAGCAACGTCTATATAATATATCATATATACTATATATAATATCTGTCACAGAACATCACATGATCACAGATAAATCACAGCAGAAGAAACATATGAAATATTGGATATACTAGGACGTCCGTGTTTTCAATACGAGCCAGTATAAAACACGGATTCCACGGTCGTGATGAATAGCCAATCCCACACCCCTAGACCCCTACGAGAGCGGCAAGCAACCCTACCAATTCTAGGGTTAGGAGACCCGGACTCGACTCCTCGAGTTGGTCTCCCACTGGACCCCAGAACCCGGTTACTTGTGCTCCCCTCCTTGGGTCTATCCTAGTGCAGAAAAGTAAATAATATACAACAATGGTGACAACTTCCGCAACCTGGAAGTGCCCCAATAAAAGAATATTACATACAAGTTTTTACATGAATGAAAATGAAAAACACTCATCTCACATAAAAACCTCCCGGCTATTCAAACACGACGATCCAATATAACATATCCAGCAACACATAACATCACATGTCATCAACGTAAGTAAATATGCGCATCCCAATTGTCGTTGACATATAGCAACGAAACCGGCGATATCACATATTACACTTACTGTCACAGAAAAGAAAAAGTGTAAAACTACAACAGTTGGAATCCGCAACCACCTCAGACATCGCATGCCTGACCAAATGAATTGCTTAGACATCGCATGCCTAACAATTATAAACCCCGCATTTTAGTCTCATTATCGAAAACTCTTTTCAATATCAAGTCGGGCAATTCAACAAGATTCCCGACATGCTGATCGAATGCTCGTCGCAAACTTCAGTAGACGGCCGCACCCCCGATACCGTCGACGAAGTGCACCAAGGCGGAACACCGTTACCGCGAGCACCCGAACGGATGCTTTCGGCGACGAGGTTCTCCTACAGTCACTTGGTCGGGGCTATGGTGTGAGGCTGTCTATTAAGTTTACCCGGCGAGTATCCGCGTACGCTACGTGATTGCGATGGACTTTTGATCACATCAAAATTCCGTGGCAACCGATCAAGTGAGACTAAAGTGCTATGTTTATAACATTCATTCAGTTATCTCATAACTACTTGTGAATTCCAATTATTGTATCACATTCCAGATAAATAGAAAATGTTAAACTTTCCGATCGAACAATCGAACACCCAAGTTTTCCCGATATAGATCAACACATGAAACAAGTCTAACAACATTCAGTTCGTGCCTCAGTACCAACGGTCCAGCCGTAGAAGGGTCAAGCCAACGCCTCACATGTGGCACGCCGTACTGCCCCAAACCCGAAGGTTCAAAGGGCAGTTCAAGACGGTCACATAATCGAGTTAAGGTTTGTTGTCTTCTAGAGGGACCATCGCGTTACTTGCACTACTTAGAACGTCGTTAAACTACGGAAAAATCCAACGCTTGGAAATTTCCCGACAGGGGAAAAATTGGGTATTTATATCCGGTCGAACTTTTTAACATATTCTAAAAATTATCCGGAAAGCCACACAGACAAAATTTGATACTCCGATCGAAACACCGAATACCCAAAACAATTGCAGAAAATTCAACTCTTGAATAAATTTTAAAAATTCCCAGAAAATCCAGAAGAATTTATCAGGTATTACTGTGCAAACAGTAAGGGATGAAGTCATGATTGAGCCGCGGAACCGCCGCATAAGCAGGGCTTATGCCGCGGTTCCGCCGCCTAAGTTACTGTTCATCCAATAATTTTTGGATCGTAATTCTTAATTTTTCTTACTGAATTTTTTAGCAATTTTTAATTCACAAAAATCCAGAAAAACAGAAAATGTCCAGAGAGCTATTTTTGGGTCGGGTTTCGGTTCGATCGGACTTCAGATTCCGTCTGGACTTCGCCTAAGGCTCTAGCTAGGCTCTGATACCACTGTAGGGTTCCTAGGCACCCTAATAAAGTCTCACAAGGCATCAACCATGCCAATTTCAAAAAAAATCTAGGTGCCGAGAGACCCGACTACGGATCGTTGGCTAGAAATCTAGGCGAAAAAGCGAGCTAGTTTACAACTAAACTATAAGATAACGGAAATACAACCTTTGTAGATCCGGTGCTCCACCTCCATAGCTCCGCAACGAAGTCCCCTCGCTGTCCAAAAGGAATCCAGGCTCTAGAGTCGGCTTCGTCGGAGAAAAAGCGAGCTAGGTCGTCGATGTCCATGCCGAAGATGATTTACGTCGAAGCATCGCAAGATCAAGCTCTCACTTCACCAAGTCAAGAAACTTGTGAAGGAAACACACTCTACTACTTGGCAAGAGGTAGAGGATGAAGAAATAGGAAGTGGGTAGACTTTAGATTTGGATTTCTCACTCATATCATCAATCCACCATTGATGTAGTGAAGGTTTTCTTCATGAAGTGAAGAAGAAGAAGAAAGCAAGAAGATGATGAGTTATCATAAAAAGAATAATAATTTTATTCTTATCATAATATTAACCCAAGTTAAGTGTAGAGAATTGACCAAGGTTAAAGAATGGTTAGGGTTAAGGAGATGAGACAAAAATGGTGACATGATGAAAGCTTCATGAAGCTTCAAGTTGAAAACAAAAATAGCCACCATTTTTGACTTCTTTTCCTTTTCTCATTTATCTTTTAAATGCAAATGAAAAGATAAATGAATAAATAAAAGAAAACCCTAATCATTCACTTAACCTAGGTTTAATTCATTACACTTAACAAAAAGGATATGTATCATCAAACATGATACAATCAAGTGCACAAAATCATATCGCATATGCAATGCGCACACCCGAGTGAGAAAATCCATTTAAAGTGAACCGATACTAGTTAATGCAAAGTAATATATCAAATATATAATTATGCATTAAATCATTAAATCAACTCTTGATTTAACGATCCGGTCATATCGCATATAACCGGCTAGTATCCAATGTATCGGCTTATCGAATCAATCCTTGATTCGATAATTAGGTTATATCGCATACAACCTTTCGACACATTGATCGCGAGAATGAAATACGGTATCACATATACGCACTACTCTCGGTCCCGCACATATCTCATATGCGCTCCTATTTCGTTTCGCTTGAGCCAGGAAACCTCTGTGTAGGACTCTAAAGACTCGTCAATACGCCGGCAGCAGATGATGATCATATCAAGCATCCACAAGCCACAAGCGGTCTGCTAAACGTAACGGCCACCCGGGTATTGAGCGATCTGAAGATCGACGAGCAAGCCCGCTCACACTCCAGTGAATCCAACCAGTAACACTACCGTACAGTCCGGTCTGATCGTCTGATATGTCGCATATCCCGCCTAGGGGTGGTAAACGTCAGACCCCAATAGCTCGATAAGTCGTGTCGATATGAGGTCTATAACAATTCGAGAAACTACTGGTAACACTTACCAGTAAATCTCAGCAACCCTGGCCAGGGATTTCCTGTTATAGCCAATCGAACACAGCGCAACATCAACTCCCTATACCGGGAGAGACGAATCCCCTCCTATCGCTCATTGCCTCCATGTGACTCGGGACTGTACCCAAAAACCACCGTTTTGCACGCCCTCTTGGACGTGGTAAGATGGAAATCAAAGCACAGTGGGAACCACACAAGACTCTATGACGATCTCGGATCAACAGACTACTATGTACCAGTGTCACCAGAGAACTGCCATCTGACGTGAGGTATAATACCATCTGGGAGTTCTCGGCGAGTCCGTCCAGTGTACCCAGTCTCCACTGAGCACCCGTATATCATCTCTGATGTCAAACACCAATGGATATGGGATCATCCATCGCCCATCTGTATGGGTCGAGAAGGTACACGCTAGTCTACTCTGGTATATCGATGCCCCATCTCGATACACCCATGACTAGGGACTTTCAAGGATGTACTTATGGACTACCATGTCCCCACTAGTATGATCCGCATCATAGTCCAGGTAGTCAAGTACAGATCCTAAGGGCTTTACCAACATGTAACAGAGAGACAAATAGTGTACACGTTAAGGTAAAGATCAACCAGATAGCATACTATCATGTCGAGCAAGAAAGTCCTCCCTATATATGTCCCAGCATCCACTACAATATACATCCTATGTACAGTAATGGCCTCTAGGGCATACATATAACTAACATTCTATCCACACTTTAACACAAGGCCACACCTCCCAAGGTGTGAGTATTAAAGCGATAGAGGCACAAATTGCACAATTAACTGCTGCGATGAGTGCTAGAGAGAAAGGGAAACTTCCAACTCAAGCCTTACCAAATCCTGGATATTCACATCATGTGAATGCTATTACCACGTTGAGATCTGGAAGAGTGCTAGACAACCATGTCGGTGAAGAGATTGATAATAATGAAGAATCAATCGATGATACCCCGGCTGATACTTTTCCTTCCACTTCTAATTCTACTTCTGACCCCAGTTCGTCTACCCCACCGCTTTCTTCCGAGCCTATTCTCCATTTTTCCCCAAGGCTTGAACCCTCAGCACACTTCTTCTAGTCCACCAAATAAGATCCCCACTCCTATTCTGGGATCTTTCCTACCCACACGATCTTCTCCAATATTGGACCCGGCTCTTATTGCTAAAGCTCCTTATCCGAATCGGTTAAGGGAAAACAAACCAAGTCCACATATGGAGAAGATTATGGAAATGTTCAAACAGGTTAACATCAATATCCCTCTCCTAGATGCTATACAACAAGTCCCGGCTTATGTGAAAATTCTCAAGGACTTGTGCACTAGGAAGAGGAAGACTCAAGTGCCAAAAAAGATGTTCATGTCGAGTACTGTAAACACAGCTTTTCACCAACAATTACCAAGGAAACGTAAGGACCCTGGCTGTCCTACAATTTCTATTTCTATTGGGGGTAAAAATATTAACCGTGCTTTACTTGACCTTGGCGCAAGTGTTAACCTGCTTCCTTATTCAGTCTATGAGCAATTAGGTATCGGAGAGTTAAATCCCTCGAACACAACTCTCTAGATGGCTGACCGATCCATCACCAAACCTAGGGGTGAGCTTGAGGATGTGTTGATAAAAGTCGAGGAATTTATATTCCCTGTGGACTTTATTGTTTTAGATACACAACCGGTAGCGAACCCACGGAACCAAATTCCAGTGATTCTCGGTCGACCCTTTTTGGCCACTTCCAATGCTGTAATCAACTGCTGTAATGGCTCTATGACTCTATCCTTCGGGAAGATGTCAATAGAGCTTAACATTTACAAGTTAGAAAGTGTACCCTCCAAACCTTCTACTCAAGCATGTTCTGTCGAATTAATGGATGTCGACAGCAGCGAATTTGATCGGCCTCATGATACTGATCTAGACTCTTTTCATATGTTGTTGTTTGACCCAACTATGTATTATACATATACGGACTCTTCCATTGAGTTATCCGGGTTAACATCTAACGCTGATGAGGAACTTTTTATAGAGTCTGACGATCACCCCGCTTTTTCTGATGAGATTATTCTTCGGGATATCGATGAAAGCTTTGAGAACATTTTCGCCGATGAACTCGCATTTTTAGCAAACACGGGTGTTGAGATGAATCATCTCCAAAACGAAGAAATTGAACCTCCACCCCTTCTTCTGGACTATAAAAAGAATGCGAGTAATCCATCACAATCACTGTGTCATCTCTCCAAAACGAGATGCAAACACATTCTATCCCACCACTTATATTTTCCCCACTTCTTCCCGGCTCTCTACAACATGTTCTTCTACCAACCGATGCACTACACTGATAAAATCTTCGAATGGTTGGTGTTGACTTTCGGTCTTTGCAAAGCTTGGCATCGACCAATAACTTTACCCCCTCTTATGATTTTAAAAGGCTTAACATTGTTTAACTCAAGTTTGGGGGGTTATATTTTTGGCTATTGAAAATAAAAGTTGTCCTCAAAATTGTGAGCCAAAAATAAGTTTGGGGGAGATTTTCACATCCATATATTCATTGACCCCGCTAATAAATTTTTCCTCCCAAGTTTATAGGTATCTGAGATTTAACAGACAACAACAGTGAGGACACTGTTTTAAACAAGTTTGGGGGAGATTTGTGCTTATTTACGCATCACTTTGCATCATACTTTGCATAAGCACAAAACATATAAATATATATATATATATATATATATATATATATTTGTACATAAATAAGATAATAAAAGATTAGAAAGTGGAAAAAATTATATCCAAAAGATTGGAAAAATTTAAGAAAACCAAGAAAGTTAGAAGTTTTCTTAAATGAAACTAGTAATAAGTAGTTATGAGCCGTTGTCCTAAGGGTTAGTAAGATGAAAGAAGTCACTAATCTGAGAATAAAAATAAGTCTGAGAAATAGTTCCTATTCTGGAAGCCAACAATTTGAACGTTGATACCCTACTATATGCACTTACACGCGTCTTGAAACTCGGGATAGTAGAGGATACCTTGAAATGCTCTTGTCTAAAAGCCAAAGTACAAAGAAAATAATAAATGAAGCATAAAAAGATAAAATGGTGAAGAAAAATGAACACTGGTTTTGTAATCACCAAGGCAGCATAAAAAAATATAGCGAGGGTGCTTCATCACCTAGTGCCTTAGACTAACTGGTTTGGGAGTCACTGCTAAGCCTTAGGTGTTGCAAGACGAGGAAAATACTAATACACCTATTCAGCAAGCACATGAGTAATCGGTTGGTTAGTACCTCAAGAAATATTAACGGTCGCATGAAAAATGTGTGAGCAAATCCATCTAAATATTCATCGATTAAAAAGTACTGAGGTAGATGGACAAGAGTATGATAGCTTGAATTGAATTCTCCGAGTGTAGGGATGTCTCTTACACACACGTAGGGGTATATGATCGGTGTTTGGAAGAAAGATAGGAATGAAGAATAAAGACGATGTTTTATTGAGGGATGATGTGATTTCTAACATCTTTTCCTGTCTATTAAGATAGGGCTCATGACAACCGAAAAACCAGTATAGTTGGAAACTCTAATTTTCAAAGTCTTTCTTTTACAATTCTTATCTTTACATGTAACTTTCACAGTCTTCCTTTTATTATTGGATTTTGTGGGTGCAATCCGCTGAAAACCCTCAGTAGACAACACTCCTCCTACTGGGGACACCTAAAGGTTTAAAGGCTTGTTGCACGTGCTCAGTGCAATCGTGTTGCCTACGAAAGTGTGCTAGTTAGTTTTTTCTTTTTCTTATATTTTCTCCTTCTCTTGAATAAAATATGTTTGCTCGAGACGACCAAAATTAACTTTGGGGGAATTTGATCAGTCGAAAATATTGCATTGTTAACACATCAATTTCCCTACTCTTTCTAATCATCTAAATGTGTTTAGTATAAATATAGCACATATTAGCAATTCGTCTGCAAAATATCAAATAACATGTGTTATATATTATAACCGACATTCTAGAGGGAAATTGAGTGTTTATTACTACACGCATGATTTTTGTATATCTCAACACTTGTCTCAAGATTTTGTGTAGAAATTCTTCAGGTCAAAGAACTGGAATTGCTAAAAGTGCTGATAAAATACAGTCAGTCAAATACTTGAGATCTGGCAGTAATCAAGAAAGAAGTATAATATTCCAGGCATCAGAAAAGTATCAAAAAAATAACACAAAATACCCCTAGTCAGGCCGATCAGCCGCGGATCCGCGGCCGATTCGACTCGTCGGCGAACTGGAACTTTTCCCGAGGCTTCCTCTCAACTGACAAACTTCTTCAAGACGCTTCAAAATCCCTAGAAATCTCCAGAAGGTTCCCTCCAACAGCCAAGCTTCTCATGCAAGCTAGATAACCACCTTAATCTAGAAACTTCCCTACAACTACCTATCTTCATATGCAAGCTTCATAACAACCTAGCTTCTAGGAGAAGATAGAGGAAAACTATAAAAGGGGACCTATGGCTTCATTACAAAGGTGGTTCGGTTGTTGAATATTGAACCAAATCCACACACAAGTTGAGTGACACAACTTGTAATCAAAACCCTAGCCCAAATCCAATTTCAAAGCCAAATCAAGATCAATTGAGAAGTGAATCAAGCAAGCCATCAACGATCCTTTGTAGCGACGCCGGTCTTCTTCAAGAGCAAGCGATCACAACCGTTCCACGACTCAAGGAGATCGATGCTAAGCTAATTTCGACGGATCTAGTTACCTCCTCAAATCTTGTAACCTTAAATTGAGTGAATGTGTACCTGATCATCGATTAATAAAGGTGAAAATTGTAAATCTTGCTTTCTTTACATTCTTACATTATAAAAATTTATCAATTCTTGACTCTTTCCTTTTTCATGATGTGTGAGTGAAATCTCCGCTTGTAGCGGAATCGAGAGAATAGGTAGATGATGATGATAAAATTCTTGAACGATTCTTAAGTCTTATGAGGTTTGTTAACTGTAGGAAAAAGAATCATCGATGACATAATTTTGAGCGAGATCACTTTCTTGGATATTTTCGCTCCAAATTAGAGATCAACGATCGGTGATTTTCTTTGCTAGAGGCTAGAATTTGAATGATAATCAATGAAAAGACAGGGGATAGTGAAGGAGAAACCCTAGTTTCTTCAATAGATCCCTAATCTTCATTGATCGTCATCGATCTAGCAACAAATCCTCAATAGATAAGATTTCGAAATCTTTAGTATTCATAATCACTACTTATTTGATCGATTCCTACAAGCTACTTTACAAATGTTGATAATTCAATTGGTTTGGACATTTTCTTGATCTTTATTAATTCTCGATTTTAGATCTATTGTCACGCCCCGCTTTCCAAAATACGGAAAACGAGGGATAACTAGGCCAGCCATGCTCCTACGGTCAGGGAATAATCCCGCCGTAGCACTTTGGCTTCTAGCATTACATGGTAATCAGTAAACAAAGCACAGAAGTAAAGGAAATACATCACTAAAATATTACATCAAAGTTCATTGTCCACAATTTACAAATAAACAAGAAAAGAACTACTAACCGAGTTCGAATACAAGATCTCTTTAGGGAAAGCAGAAAAGAAGGAAAAGATACTCCAGACTAAATCTCCGCTAGCTTGAAGGGTAAATCCGACTCCTGCGCTGGTTCTTCCTCGAGGTCTGAGCATGCATACTCAGGTCGTCGGAGCGACGTAATAGTAATATTATAATAATGGCATGAAACAGGCAAATAAGGTAATAACAGTGAAAGTAAAATGCGGATAATCACTATGTCACTAAATGATGCAAAGTATGATATGTGTCCCTATCAGTCTCTAAGTCATGTTTGAAATCGAGTTGTGGAAAGGAGGATCATGTTTATCGGGAGTCTCGTACATACCCGAGACAACGGCCCACACACCCGGAACATAACCCTGTCAGCCGGATCGCTAGATCCTACCTAATATATATAAGAGTCACTGTTCGAATGATCATCCTCTAGAACACGGTCCTCGCTAAATACGATACTCTTTCCACTTCGATTTCCCCTTTTCCCCCAGGTTTACACTATTAACGATTATGATTTAGTCGTGTACAAGTATGCACCAATAACACGGTTTTGTCACTGTTCACTGTATCGATCACTGTCACGAATCATTCACTTTTCCATTGGCATACTTGACACTGCTAAACCAATATCATTCACACACGATAATGCAATTTCCACTGAATAATAACGCGCACTATCACTATGTATATGGCAATTAGGTAAGGTATGTATATTTATGCAGTTAACAAGTCATGTGTAATATGAACTATTATGCACTTCATGAGCTCACAGAAATTTCAGTAAATCATGCATTCAGAATTTAGCAAAACGATACAAAGACGGTAACAAGTAGACTTAGTCATCAGTTCAGAAAATTTTGTTTCAGTGCAATCGGGTTTCTGGTATTCAAGTTACAGCCATTTCAACTTAAGTGCTCGCTGCAGAAAATTCAGTTTCTGAACTGAACGTCCGTTTCGCGGCACAATTTTCACCCAGTTGGGATCAGAATTTAGCGATGCTACAGTTGAGTGAAATTTAGGGTTTTCAATAGGGTTTCCAACGCACTAAACGGATTCTCAATCATGCCTCTACGTCAGAAGTTATCCACTGTTCAACACTAGGGTATCAGTTCAGTTTCTGTTTGGGACTGCTAGACGTTCTGTTCTTTTAAATTGCAGTTTAAATAGTAAACGACGATAAAAAGGAGTGAAATCACTTGCGTTATTTAGCTAACAGATTCATCTTCAATAAAGTGTAGGGTTCCGCATCATACAAGTTCAGGCAGCAAAGTAGTAAGCATTACGAGACAGAAAACAACAACCAAAGCTGCTCTGGACTGCAGTCCAGAGCCGCTCTCCAAACCAGTTCTCGTCAGATTTTCAGTACAGAAACAATTAAAAACTTATATATGGTTCCGGGTCATCGAGTCGGCTTCTATTTGAGTACTCTAATGCATCATTTCAATGTGTACACAATTAATTATGATTTTAACAAGTTTCAGACGCGGGAAATATTCAGTTTTAACGGGTGTAATTGGGGGTGATCGTTTAAGCCAGTAACAATCATATTTTTTCAGTCAAATTTCACCACAATATTCATTGCCGCACGGGCCAGCATATAATCAAGTTCCGTCAGTTTAATGGAGTATTTTGTTCGGATTTTGCATCAAGCACTTGTGTCGTATAAGTTTTCACGAGTTATAAACACGGAATTAACAGGTTTTAGTAATGTAACAGTAATAACTAGCATGTAGCAAGTAGGGTACTTGCCTGGAGATGCTTTGGCGACGCACGGCAATGGTAATGGCACAAACACACGACGAACGGCACGGTTTGGATTCACGACCTCGGCTCGCATTCGGGTTTGTCGTCGGAGTTGCCCGAGGACGGCTCGCGATCGCTGGAGGCGGAGTGTGGTGTTGTGGATCTCCTGGGGTGTGCTGGGGTCGACGATGGTCGGCGGTGCTCGCTCCAGCGATGGCGCAGCGGGGGTTCGGAGCTTGGTGGTTTGGGTTTGTGAGAGAGAGAGGTAGCGGGGGCTCGGGTTTGGAGGTGATAGGGATGATGCTGAGGGTGTAGAGGTCGACGAGGTGGTTCAGGGCAGTGGGGAGCTTGCCGGCGTGAGGGTGCAGGTGGTGGCCGAGGTGGTGCAGTGGAGCTCGGCAGGGTCGTGGTCGAGGTCATGGGGCACGCAGTCGAGGCGTCGGCGAAGTGGGCGGCGACGTGGGCGCGCGCGACGTGGGTTGCAACGAGGGAGGAAACGAGCGGGAAATTTTAGAACGAGGGGAGGAAGGAGAGAAATGAAGCGGGTCGGATCAGGTTTGTAGGGTTGTTAGGCGCGGGCAGTTAAGGGGTTAGGGCACGGGCCGGCTTGGGGTTAAGGTTTAATTCATTTGTTTTTATTTATTTTAGTTTGGGCCGGGAAAAGAGGTTTAATTGTTTAAAGTTTGTTTGGGCTGGGTTTATTATATAAATATATTTTGTTTTGATTTTAATTTATGTTTGGGCTTTGATTTTAAATGAGTATTTATTTTGATTTTGGAAGGTTTAAATACTAAAACCTAAGCAACTAATTTCACACAAGGTAATATGAAAAAAATAGGATAATATTCGGGGACTTGGGAAATATAGAGAACAATTTTATTGATAGGAACGGGGATTTACATCTATTTCTTTAGGATTCTTGAAACTAAATCTCACAAATATTGAATCATTTTCTTTCATCTTTTCTTTTCAACTCAACTAAAACAATTTCGAACAAATTCACACAATCTCAATGGACGATCCGTATTCGCTAACGAAACTTCAATAGACACTGTTAATTGATTGCGGTTAAAAATTTCTTTGGTTGTGATTAAAACGTTTCCAAATACACAAGTCAAGAAATGATCAATCACGTAGCCCCGGTGTTTTTGAGGCCGAAAGGCATCGCCTTATAGCAGTATACCCCCCGGTCCGTTATGAATGCGGTGAGATCCTCGTCCGCCGGATTCATATGGATCTGGTTGTAGCTGGAGAAAGCATCCATGAAGCTAAGTAGTTCGTGGCCTGCCGAACTGTCGACGAGCTGGTCTATCCTAGGGAGAGGATAGTTGTCTTTCGGGCAGACCTTGTTGAGGTCAGTGAAGTCGACGTACATGCGACACTTCCCGCTAGACTTTCTAATCATGACTACATTTGCCAACCATTCCGAGTAAGGCACGTTCCGAATGAAGTTGGAGGCAAGGAGCTTGTCTACCTCGTCCTTGATTGCTTTTTGTTTAATCGGGGCGAAGCTTCGCTTTTTCTGCCTGACGGGCCGGACCATAGGGTCCACTCCGAACTTATGTGATATGATTTTGGGGTCAATCCCTAGCATATCGGTAGGCACCCAGGCCAACACGTCAGAGTTATTTCTGAGGAAGTGGACCAAGTCGCCTCGCTGAGTCCCCGTTAAGAGTGACCCGATCTGAACGGTTCGTTCATCGCCCCCTTCTATGAGGGGGACCTCTGTTAGTGGCTCCACCGGGGTCTCCGGGACCTCTAGAGTGACCCGATCTGAACGGTTCGTTCATCGCCCACTTCTATGAGGGGCACCTCTGTTAGTGGCTCCACCGGGGTCCCCGGGACCTCTTTTTGCTCATCTCGAGTGTCTAGAGAACCTTTGATATCATCCTCGCTCTCAACGTCATTGTTTGACCGCTCAGACGTAGATGTTGCGGTGAAGCAAACCTTTGCGGTTCGTTGGTCCCCGTAGGCCCGACCTATCCCGCCTTGGTCGAGTGGGAACTTCATCGGTAGGTTGTAAGTCGATATCTGGTCCCGGAAGGAGTTCAGTGTCGGGCGACCAAGGAGGACGTTGTAGGCCGATGGGATTCTCGCGATAATAAACTCCATAGGCACGGTGCGCGTATGGCCCGCCTCCCCGATGTTAAATTGGAGGGTGATTACTCCTTCCGCAGGGATGGAGTGGTTAGTGAACCCTGACAGGACGTGGGCGGTCGGCCTTAGGTCCGATGGGATGAGTCCCATATGCAGAAAGCAGTCATAAAAGAGAATGTCCGCCGAGGTTCCCGAGTTGACCAATATCCTCTACACTTCGTAGTGGTGGACCCGAGCTGTGATCACCAGGGGGTCGTTATGAGGCAGGGATATTCCGTGGAGGTCTTCGTAGGTAAAAATGATCGGCTTAGCTGATTTAGCCTTCTTCCTCGAGTGGCCGCCAGTCGCCTCGATCGGTGAGGGGTGCCGTGTCTCGTCGGTCTTCATCGTACCCCCCGCCAATATGACCATGATTTGGTCGATTGTCAATTCGCCGGGAGGGGATGGTGCTCTTGCTCACGGTCGACCTGCCACTTGTCTCGCAAGTAGGTTGCCAGGTGCCCCGAGCGGATTAACTTCTTGATGTAGTCTCGAAGCTGCTTGCAGTTCTCGGTGGAGTGGCCATGCGACCTGTGGAAAGCGTAGTAGGGGCCCCGGGTGCGCTTTGCCGCCCTATTCGATACTGAGGGGAGTATAAAGAACATCTCGCCCTTAGCCTCCTCCAACAACATTGTCTGGGAGACGTTGAGCGGGGTGTACTCCTGAAACTTCGGGGAGTAGGGCTTTGACCGCTCAATCTTCTTTTTCTCATCCCTAGCCCTTTCTTCTGATCAGCTTGTTCTGTCCGGGGCAGGTTGGCGTTCATCTCGGACTCAAGCTGGATCTTACGTTCGGTCCAGGCCTTCACCTCGGCCATGGTCTTAGGTTGCGCTAATACAAAGGAGCGTAGCCACTCCTTGTGCCTAAGACCCGACCTAAGGGTCATAATGACCGTCTCGTCCCAGTGTTCTGGGACCTCAAGGAGGGCGTTGTAGAAGTGGGTAACGTACCCTTTGAATGATTCTTTGTCCCCGCTCTTTATGGTGAAGAGATAATCAACAGTTCACTTCTGCCATCTGTTCCCGACGAAATGACCGAGGAACTGTGTGGCCAGCTCATCGAAGGTAGAGATTGAGCGTGGCGCGAGTCCTCGGAACTAGTCTCGTCCAGAGCGGATGAGAGTGGCGGGGAAAGCGCGGCATTGTGCGGCATCAGAACAGTCCTGGAAACTCATCCCGGCTGTGAACGCGTCTAAATGGTCTTTCGGGTCGGACTTTCCGTCGAAGAGGGAGACCTTCGGGGGCTTGTTTCGGGAGGAGACCTGTACGGCGAGTAGCTCTTTGGTGAAGGGCTTCATGAGCGAGTCGGCGGCATATTTAGCCCCGTCGCTTGAAGGACGATATTCCCGATGCATGTCTTCGATCTTCTTTTCGAGGGCATCGAATCGGCCGTGGTATCCCGATGATTCGGCATACTCTGATTTTTGGCCTCTGCTGCTGGAGACCTGTGCCTGGCCACGGCCCCAGTGTCACGCCCCGCTTCCCGGTATACGGCGAAGGGGACGGGACTGGTCCGCTACGTATTTACTCAGAAGCAAATACGCTAAGCGTAACTAAGCAATATAAAAAAGTAAATGCACAAGAGACAAGATATAATAAAAACAGCAATTTTATTTATTAACATTCTTTTGTACAATGCATGAAAAGGAAATACAACTGAAATAAAAGCGATGCCTAAACAATGGCATAAAAGAAATGAAAAGTACCGAATGAAAATGTATAATGACTAGAGCTCAGGGTCTTCGCTATACTGATCCAAGTCTTCTGCGGTTGGCTCGATCTCTAACGGGTCCAAATCACCTGACGACATTCAAAGAAGAAAGAAATAGAATGTCGTCAGTAAACGGGTCGCTCGGTAAGTCCCAAAGATAAAGGAAAGTAGAATAGACAGAATAAGAAAGTATCTTTTAAAGTTGTATTATATTGTTGTAATGTTGTGTTAACGCTGTTGTTTGTAGCTTGGTACAGAAAGATGCTAGTGTATACGAGAGGAGTCTCTATATGCTAGAGACTAAGGCAAACGGAATGTACAAGGAACCGTTAAGCCACGGCTCAACAGCAACGGAATATAGGTTAGGTGTCTTAATCTTACCGTCTCATGCCACTTTTAACACCTTTCGTACCAATCTACCCCTTAAACCCCGTAGTGTTTTGATTGTATTGTTTGTCTTGTAAATTGTATTGATTGTATAATTGGATGACTGGCCGAAACCATGATATTAGTAAACGGATGTAACCGTAGAATCATGTAAATGGAATAACTGGAGAACCATGTAAATGGAATGTATATCCATGGTTCAGTTCAGTCAAGTTGTATAGATTGATAATTGGATTCATGGATTCATGTTGAATTGTAATATTGAAGATTGTAGATTATAGATTGTAGACTGTAAATTGTAGATTGTAGATTGTACTTGAATCATATTCAAGTCGGATTATACTGAGACTCAAACCGAGTCAGACAATTAGCAAAGTAAATTGAAGTCCTGATTGTTTTTATTAATTTGTCTACCTTAGATAGGCAAGCACCCACTTTTCCGGTTCCCTGAGGCTCAAGAGATTGGTCCGCTTAAACCTATATTTACTAGGGTCCTTAGTGTAATTTATAGAACTTGAGGGGGTTATATGTAAAAATACTTTTATATACTTTTCAAAATATACCCCAAGTATTTATTAATCATCTTTAGAGTTGTAATGAATGTAGATTTTACATTGTGATATTTCTAGTGAAAATATCCTATCTCCATAATAAAATGTGTTTATTTGTAATATTGGTATTGTATGGAATTCATGGTATTTTAGTGTAAAATTGATTCTTGTGATATTGTAGAAAAGGTGGAATATTTATAATACTTCAAAAATAGATATATTTATGTTACATATACATATATTTATATGAAAATAAATTTTGTATATATATATATATATATATATATATATATATAATATTTTAGAAATCTCGTTTTCTTAAGATGTCGTATTTTAAATCTTTCGAGACCGAATGCTCCTTTCGGAGGTCTGAATCTCGCACTACTAAGCCCGAGGATGTGCGATAATCCGCACCATCCCGAATGGATTCCCTAAAATGGGTTGTAGCGGCACTTTGCAAAGATTGTATAAATACTAAATTCTTTAGAAAACGGTTTTATGAAGTAAATGGTATCTATTTGTAAAGTTGTTAAATTTCCCGTATTCTATGTTCTAGGGTCTCCTAAGTCAACTAGACTGCTCCTAACTGGTCCAAAACGACAAGTTGTGAGGTACCTCAAATCGCCTCTTCACCGCCAATTGTGGCCAGGTAAGTACAAGTGAAGAAAGGAGGGATCCACTCACGAATCACCGTGAGACGGGCCTTTTAAAGTTACCTTTCTCACTTGCCTAACCTAGACACCACAAAGTCGGATTTAGATAAACGACTGATGCGCACAACCTTATCCTATTTTCATAATAAGTGGTATTTATTTGTAAAGATGTATCAATACTAAATCCTTTAGAAATGGCTTTATTTAGTAAAGGGTATTTAAATGAAAATGTTTGTTTTCCTGTATTCTGAGTTCTCGAGGATATCGTGTTTGGTTGTATATGAGTGTGTGGGGAGGTACGTCGTTACCTCGTGATCTACTTTAAAGGTATAGTAAGTTTAATGGAGTTAAATGTAGAATTGAAACAATGTGGTATTTAAGTGAAACATACGATAAATTGAAATAGCCATCATTTTATGAAATAAAACTTGATCAATTTGGTTGATTAGTGTTTAATAGTCAACATGAGAGAGTTAATCATAATTGTATTACGAGAAGTGAAGTTTTATAAGAAACCGAATCGGAAATCGGATTTGTTCCGATTCCGTCGGGTTTTGTAAATCCGCATTTTTTTGAATAGAAAGGAGAGATAGGAAATGGGAATTACGGGTTTTGGAAAATAATGAGAGTGAGATGGAAGGAGAGGGATCGCCGGTGCGTCGCTTCGTCGCCGAGAGCTCCTAGAACGATCACCGGAAGTTCGTCGGGAATTTCGCCGTAGCTTCGCTTCGAGCTCGTTTTCAAAATACACAAGATCTCTTGAGAATTTTAAAGAGTTGGCTCAGAGTTTTGGGGTGAGAGGGTAGAGAGTAGGGGTGGTATTTATAGGGTTAGGCTAGGGTTAGGGTAGATGAAGGGTTTTAAATAAAAAAATGTAAAAATGTGTGAAAAATGTATTAAAAATGAGGTAAATGAGAGTTAATAGACTCTCTGGAACCGATCTCTGTAAATGAAGCATGCAGGGGGTTTCAGAAGATGAAAAGACACATTTCATCTTCAGGAGACTCGGCCGTCCGGCCGAGTCTGGCCGGCGGCGCCGGCCCGACTCTTTTTCAGGTTCAGTAGAAAGTTTGGGAGTTATCTCGTGTGGACTGTTGGGCTTCTATAAAATTTAAAATAAATAAATACAAAAAATAATGTGGGGCATGGGATTTGAACTCTAGTGCTTTGGTTCAGCAGTATAAGGTATTACCAATGAGCTACAAGCTCCTTTTTGTAATTAAAATGCTAATTAATTACTTATCTTGTGCTCAGGCAATAAATACCCCTTTATGGATTTTTGAAAAAATGTGTACAAAAGTTGTATAGGAAATTTAGGGTTGTTACATTCTACCCTCCTTATAAAAATTTCGTCCTCGAAATTTGTAAAAGGAAAATATAACAAATTCAAGAAAAGTTTGGTGAATGGAGTATAGATAGTGTATAGCAAGATGGTGCAAGGTTTTTTTTTAAATGTGAAAAATGTGTGAAGGAATGAAAGAATGCGAAGGTTTTGGTAAGATTGTAAAAGAGGTGAGGGAATTTTGGGTTAGGACAGATTCAAAATATATGATTCAAAGAATATGAAATAATAAGATTCAAGGAATATGATTGTAAAGAATGTTTTAGTTGCTGGTTCTTGCGTTATATTGCTTAGGTTGTTCACGCAGAACAGAACTGCATGATAGAGTTTCATACAGCTCTGACCTGCATGGGCCACCAACAAAACCTGTCACGCCCCACTTTCCGGTATACGGCGAAGGGGACGGGACTGGTCCGCTACGTATTTACTCAGAAGAAAATACGCTAAGCGTAACTAAGCAATATAAAAAAGTAAATGCACAAGAGACAAGATATAATAAAAACAACAACTTTATTTATTAAAATTCTTTTGTACAATGCATGAAAAGGAAATACAACTGAAATAAAAGCGATACCTAAACAATGGCATAACAGAAATGAAAGTACTGAATGGAAGTGTACAATGACTAGAGTTCAGGGTCTTCGCTATACTGATCCAAGTCTTCTGCAGTTAGCTCAATCTCTGACGGGTCCAAATCACCTGACGACATTCAAAGAAGAAAGAAATAGAATGTCGTCAGCGAACAGGTCGCTCGGTAAGTCCCAAAGATAGAGGAAAGTAAAATAGACAGAATAAGAAGATATCTTTTAAAGTTGTATTATATTGTTGTAATGTTGTGTTAACGCTGTTGTTTGTAGCTTGGTACAGAAGGATGCTAGTGTATATGATTGTTAAGAAATTCTTGATGTGTAGTAAAAGCTAGTGTCGAATCAATTGCTTCCCGATAACGGTTTCATTTGATCGATAACAGTATCTTGTGTCGGTATTTAGAAAATTGTATAAAGAAATCACAACCAAAGAATTATATTTGACCGCAATCAACTACGGTGTCAGTTGTAGATCATAAGTGAGTGCGGATCGTCCACAGGGATTGTGCGATTCGTTTTGATGTTTGATTTGTCTGAATTGAAAAGTTAATTGAAAAGAAAAGAAAGCATGATTCAAGATTTATCAATTGTTTCAAGTGTCACTATTCTATTCAAGAATCAAGAAAATGATAAACAATCAAGAATCGGGTTTCGATGATATTTCCAACCAAATGTCAAGAATCTAAATGAGGCTCGTAGGAATCGATCGGATCTATAGACGTGATGTAATCTCAAGATATCGTGTTCTTGTCCTTCGAAGAATTGATACTAGATCGATGATAATCGACGAGAGTTAGGGCTTTCTCGTGAAACTAGGGTTTCATCATTTAACCCTTGTTCTTGCGTCGATATCATTCGCATTCTAGCCTCTAGCAATTTCAAGAAACGATCGTAACTCCCCAATTTCGAGCGATATCAATCAAGAAAGCATCGCAACAAAATTGGGTCGTCGATTCTTGAACTTGCTAGGGTTTACAAAACTCGTAGGAATCAAGAATCGTTTTCAGATATATTACATCATCATTCTATTTATCGTCTCGACTCCTCGACGAGCGGATTTTATTCACACATCATCACACAGAAAGCATTCAAGAATTGAAAAGATATCATGATGCAAGAATTTAAAGAAAACAAGATAAAAGAATATCACCTTTTATTTATATCAACAATTTGATTACAGTCGCTTAAGAACTACAAGAGGAAGAACTAAATTGTCGATCTGGCGTCGCTTTTCTCCGTGAGTCGTGGATCGGCTTGGACCACTTGCTCTGTTGAAGATCAGTTCCGCTCATAAAGGGTTGACGGGCTTCTTACTTGATTTGGTACTCGGGATCTTGGCTTTTGATTGGAATTAGGGTTAGGGTTTCACACAAGCCTTCTCACTAGACTTGTGGAAGAAGATGAAGAAAGAGAGTGAATGGATCTGTTAGGTCCACGTTACCTCTCCCGGTACTTTCGGGGATGCGGAAACGGTAAAACAAAATTTTTTCTAAACTTTGTAACATGGACCGTAAAAGCCGGATCTTTGCTAAACCATACACTAGCATCCTAACATGAGATGTATCTACTCGGTTAGGGGTTATACCTAACTTGAACTCCTTCTTCTTGAAACCTAGTAGAGGTTGATGGTTCTTTCCTCGTAGCCTTCTTCCGTCAAAGATGGATCCACCTGAGGGTTCAACCTTCGGGCTCTTTCTCGAACTTTGAGAGAACTAGAATCTTCGGCTTGCTAAACCTTTGATCCTAGAGTGAGTAGAGAGTGTCTAAGGGGTGTTTTCTTTTCAAGGAGAGGGATTCTCAACACATGAGAAGGATTCTCCTTGAGCTTGAGGAAGAAGAAGATGAAGTGAGGAGAGAGAATGAATATGATAGAATAAGCTATCTTTTCCTTTTGCAACCATAACAAAAGAAAAAGAATTATCTAATTAATAATAATAATTCAAATGAAATAGTTGATGGTTGTATTTGGAATGACCATTATCATCACTTCATTAAATGAATGTAAGCTAGAATCAAGGAGTATCCTTGCAAAGCAATGATGATGGTCAAACATTCAACCATGGTCAACAAGTCAACCATGGTCAACAAGTCAACAAAATCAACCATGACACAATTTCATTTAATTACTATTATTAATTGATATTTCATAAATCCATTAGGGTTTGGAAAAAGACGACTGTCAACTGTGCATACGCACCCGTTCCGAAACCCTAATGAAAAACCTCTTCCTCCGCCTCAAACAACTGTGCATACACACCTGCATTCTCGTTCCGAGGAACAAGAATACTGAGAGATAAAAGCAACCCCAAAACATATACCAGTATCTGACTCAAACCAGAGCCAGCCAGTAATATCCGTCCGGACTCCAAACGTGCACAAGTGCGCGGATGAGAACGAACCCTGTCGCAAAACCATGCGACCTCTACCCTGTTTTGCCCACAGGCGAATAGCCCTCTGTGTGGGACTCTAAAGACTCGACACTACGCTGGCAGTGGGTTTAACCACAGACCGCAAGCGGCACTAGCTGTGCGTAACGGTCCCCAGGTAGATGCCGATAAGAAGACTGACGAGGTAAAACCCATCTGAACTCCTACTGAGTCTGAATGTGACATTCTCCGTACAGTCCGGTCTGTTCGTCTGATACATCGCATGTCGGGCCTAGGGGGCGGCAAGCGTCAGACCCCTAATAGCGGTACAAGTCGTGTCGGAGTGAAGCCCAGAACACCCTGAGATAGCACTGGAACCTACCAGTATATCTCGCTTGCCCTGGCCAGGGACTACTTATGTAATGGCTCTCCTAGACACAGCGCGATGTCAACCCCCAATACCGGGAGAGACGAATCCTGTCTAACCGTCACTGCCTCCAAGTGCTTCGGGACTGCTCCCAACTACTACCTGTTTGCACGACTCAGAAGAGCCGTGGTAGGGTAGTAATCAAAGAACAGTGGGAACACACTCGAGGCGGAGTGACAGTGTCAAGTCAGCGGACTAAGCTGTACTCATGTCACCTGGGAACTGATAACTGACGATAGGTATAATACCAACCATCAGTTCCCGACGAGTCCTGTCCAGTGTACTCGTAACCTAACGAGCACCCGCATACTATCTCAAGTACGACGTACCGACGGCTGTGGGACAGACCGTCTCCCGTGCTGGGATGAGAAGCGCATACGCTAGTCTACTCCGGAGTATCGATGCCCTATCTCGATACTCCCACGACTAGGGACGTGTATAAGGATGTGCTTGTAGATTACCCAGCCCCCACGAGTGTGATCGCCATCACAACGCCGGTAATCAAGCAAAGATCCAAAGGGCTCTACTAATGCGTATAGGTGATATAATAAATAAACACACAAGTACACATTAAAGCAGAGACAAACCAAGTAGCATACTACTATATTGAGCAAGATTGTCTGTACAACTGTGAATATCCCAAGCTTCCATCGAGTAATATACATACTAGTATGATACAGTAATGGCCTCTAGGGCATATACACTAACAATCTCCCACTTGCACTAAGGCCATGTACTGGCGTATCGAAGACCTATCATCTCGATCAGCCGCTCGAACTGAGTCTGGGGTAAAGCCTTCGTGAATGGGTCCGCAGTGTTGTCCTTTGTGTCCACTCTCCGCACCTCGATCTCCTGGCGATCAATGATCTCCCTGATCAGGTGATACCGCCTTAAGATGTGCCTGGATTTCTGATGGGACCTTGGTTCCTTCGCTAAAGCTATAGCCCCATTGTTATCGCAATACAAAGGTATTGGGTCAACAATGGACGGAACCACCTGAAGTTCACTAATGAACTTCTTCATCCAGACCGCCTCTTTTGCGGCATCGCTTGCAGCAATGTATTCAGCCTCCATCGTCGAGTCTGCGACGGTATCCTGCTTGGAACTCCTCCAACATACCGCCCCTCCGTTGAGGGTAAACACAAAACCCGAGACAGACTTGCTGTCATCTTTGTCACTCTGGAAGCTTGAATCGGTAAAGGACTCGACCCTGAGGTCTCCATTACCGTAAACCAGGAACATCTCCTTAGTCCTTCTCAGGTACTTGAGAATGTTCTTCACTGCTGTCCAGTGGTCCTCCCCTGGGTCTGACTGATACCGGCTTACCGCGCTTAACGCGTAAGCTACATCTGGTCTTGTACATAGCATCGCATACATTATAGATCCTACCGCCGAAGCGTAGGGTATAGTGCTCATGCGAACCCTCTCCTCGTCAGTCTTAGGAGACATCTTCTTGGAGAGGGTAATTCCGTGCAATGCGGGTATGCTACCGCGCTTGGAACCCTCCATACTAAATCTCTTTAGTACGGTCTCTATGTACCTGGACTGCGAAAGTCCCAATAGTCTCTTGGATCTATCTCTATAGATCTTGATCCCCAGAATGTACAAGGCATCACCCAGGTCCTTCATGGAGAACCTTTGTGACAAAAATAGCTTGACCGATTGTAGCATAGGAATATCATTTCCTATCAAAAGAATATCGTCCACGTACAAAACTAGGAATACGACAGTTCGTCCTACAATCTTCTTATATACACAGGGTTCATCTTCGTTCTTGATGAAATCAAATTCCTTGATTGCCTCATCAAAACAGATGTTCCAGCTCCGCGATGCCTGCTTTAATCCATAAATGGATTTAAGCAACTTGCACATCCTTCCGCTGCTCCCACTGTCTACGAAACCTTCTGGTTGATCCATGTAAACGCACTCTTCCAAACAACCGTTTAGGAAAGCCGTCTTAACATCCATCTGCCAGATTTCATAGTCATGGAAGGCAGCAATGGCAAGTAAGATCCGAATGGATTTGAGCATAGCCACCGGAGAAAAAGTCTCGTCATAGTCCAAACCAGGTCTTTGACGAAAACCTTTTGCAATGAGTCTAGCTTTATAGGTTTCTACCTGCCCATCTACACCAAGTTTCCTTTTGTAGATCCATTTGCATCCAACGGGTTTTACCCCTGGTGGAGCAATATCCAAGGTCCACACTTTATTGGCGTACATGGACTCCATTTCGGATTGCATTGCTTCCTGCCACTTATCAGAGTCCCTACTGATAATGGCCTGCCTGAAACTGGTAGGGTCATCTTCTTCCAAGATGCTATCCTCTCGATCCCCGTCAATGAGAAAACCATAGTATCTCTCGGGCGGATGAGAAATCCTACCAGATCTGCGGAGTGGCTGAGGTTCGTTTGGGGTTATTGAATCCTGAGGTTCTGTCAAATTTTCAGTTTCAGTTTGTGGTCGCTGAATTTCTTCCAATTCTACCGTGCTCCCACTAATTTCTTTTGCAAGAAACTCCGTTTCCAAGAAAACGGCATGCTGAGCAACAAACACCTTCTGTTCCTCGGTGTGGTAGAATAGATATCCATAACCATTCTTTGGATATCCCACAAACTTACATAAAACTGACCGTGCCTCTAGTTTATCTGGTTTATGCGTTTTAACATAAGCCGGACAACCCCATATCTTAGATCTTTTAAGATATGGCCTCTTTCCATTCCATATCTCGAACGGAGTCTTAGGCACTGATTTAGACGGAACATCATTCAATAGGTATGCTGCTGTCAATAGCGCATGTCCCCAAAATGAAAGAGGCAACTCGGCATTACTCATCATGGAGCGAACCATATCCAGTAGGGTACGGTTCCTCCGCTCCGAAACACCGTTGTGCTGTGGTGTATAAGGAGGAGTAAGCTGAGAGAGAATACCATTCTCTTTTAAGTAATCCAGGAATTCCGTGCTTAAGTACTCCCCTCCCCTGTCAGACCGGAGGATCTTGATACTTTTGCCTGTCTGGTTCTCTACTTCGTTTCTGAATTCCTTGAATTTCTCAAAAGCTTCAGATTTGTGTTTCATCAGATACACATATCCGAACCTAGAGAGATCGTCAGTGAATGTGATGAAGTACGAGAACCCACCCCTTGCATGTATAGACATCGGACCGCATACATCACTATGTACGAGTCCCAAGAGCTCGGTTGCTCTTTCTCCATGTCCGGTGAACGGAGATTTGGTCATCTTCCCTTTGAGACAAGACTGACAAGTTCCATAAGATGAAAACTCGAACGCATTCAAGAGTCCATCTTTATGCAACTTACTCAGTCTTTTCTCTCCGATATGACCAAGTCTACAATGCCACAAGTAGGATTCATTCGTATCTGAATTCTTCCTCTTGCGTGTGTTTTGTATATTGAGAACTGTATTTTGATTTAGAACGTAGATGCCATTACACAGTGTACCCTCTGCAACCAGTACCTTATGAAGGTAAATGTTCATGATATTCTTTTCAAGAACAAAGTTATATCCATCTTTATCGAGTAAAGAAACTGATATGATGTTGCAAACCATGGAGGGTACATAGTAGCAATCGTTCAAAATCATAGTCTTGCCATTTGGCAATACTAGGTGATATTCACCGACGGCTGCCGCATTAACTTGTGCTCCGTTCGCTACTCTAAGCGACATATCACCCGGTGCAACTTTCCTACTTTTTCTCAGTCCCTGCAATAAATTACAGATATGAGATCCTGATCCGGTATCAAGTACCCAGGAGGTAGGGCTGACCGTAAAACAGTTCTTAATTACAAGAACACCTGAAGTAGATGCAAAACCATGCTTCTTCTTCGACTGGGTATCCTGGAAATCCATACAATCCCCTTTCCCATTCTCATACTCATGACTGTTCTGAACCAACTTTCCCCAGTCCCGAATAAGAATTCGGATCGGTCAAGCGATACATTTTATTATCTTGATTAGGGCGTGAAAAGGTTGCTGCCTGGAGAGAGAAAAGAAACACTCAGCGTATGCTCTTGCAAGATTAGATTGGTTTATTAATTTATCTAACCAGGATGTCTCCCACTGTTTACTCAAATTCTTCTTAAAACCTTTTTTTTTTAAAAGAAGAACTAGCCGGGTTTTAATTCACGTCACAATACTTGCTTAACCTTTCAGCCAGGCTAGTGTCGGTACTTCGAGGGAGGTTTTCCAACGCTTTCGCGAAGTTCCATAATTCAAGAACCTCTTTTCCCTAGGGGCGTAGCCCCGCTGACACCTTTCTAGACACCTACTAGGTTTATAGCATTGATCGTTAAGTGAAATAATCTCCCGAGAGTAATCCAACTCATCAGTGGGATCGGGATCTAACTGTCATTGTGTGATAACCTAGACGGAATCCACTCTAGTCACCACACTCCAGAAGGTATGCTAAATCTACAAGTTTCAGTTCTTTTGAAACTCCCGATGTGGTTTTTGCCCCTAACTGTTCATGACCTTGACTAGGTCAACAAGCCACAAACTGTTAGACAAGTTCTACCCGTCATAATCCTGATTGCATTAGACCCACCCGTACGTGCCCTTGACTAGGTCAACAAGGACGCACGACTATCCTAACCAATCACATTTGCAATCCACAGAAAAATATTATTTAGCTACCGTTCACTACGCCTTGACTAGGTCAACAAACGCAGCACGAATACTGAATAATATTAATCCGAAACGACGGAGGGCTACGGCTGGGTTTTTGGCGAAAAACCCGTTAACGTAATGAACTTGATATCGTTGAAGGAACCTGATTGCACCTTTTTGAAAATACAGTGGCGAAAACTTTTGCTAAAGAGGTCACTCCCTGTGAAGGGATCTCGGCTCTTTCCTCGTCGAATGAGGTGCAGGATATTCCAAACTGAATACCTCGATGCAAAGCAAGAATAATCGACTATAGTGAAGTTATTACCCTGACGCAAACTTTTGTCCAAGGGGTCACTCCCGATGAAGGGATCTCGGCCCTTGCCTCGTCGACTGAGGTGCTGGGCATTCACAACCGAATACCGCGATGCAAAACAAAAATGAACGTCCTTACAATAACAGCTTTTTGAAAAAATGTTCCAACAACGTCTTTTAGGTTTATTTTCTTGCATTAGTTCTTTTAATGCGTCCCATCATTTAAATCCTACCATTGCAGAAAACAACCAAAATATGACGTACGCTTATGCCATTCGCATTCGCCACGGGGTCCCGTCATCACCCGTTAGGTTACTTAACTAACGACAGAGCGGGGGCTGGGCTAGCGCGGCTGTAAAACATAAGCAACGCCTAAATATAAAGCAATGATAGACATTACAGATCACAGATGAATACATTGGATACACTAGGAATCCGCAATCCGTTCGAGCCTGCAACGAAAAGCGGATTACACGGTCGCGGTGAATAGCCAAAACCCCACCCAAGACCCCTACGGGTGCGGCAAACTACCCGCCAAGTACCCGGTAGTTTGTGCACCCCTCCATGGGTCTATCCTAGGAGCAAAAACAGTAAAAAGAATTATACAATGACGGCTACAACCCCGACCCGGTTGTGCGGCCATACAAATAATATTATTACATCAATTTACATTTACAATTGAATGAAAGAAAAACAAAAGCTCATCTCACATCCACCCCGGCTATTCACCCGCGACAGTCCAACACATTCATATACACATTCCAATATCAAACACAGATCACAGAGATGTATAACCCCGACTAATCGACTTATAGCGATTAGCCGACGTTCAATACATACAAACATCACAGATATAACCAATATAGCCAAAGTGTAGCGAAGTTCGAAAAAATACGGATTTATAGGACCCCAAAAGTAAATTTCTTTTCTGGAAAATCTGGGCACATATAACATATTTGAAAAATCCCAAAACCCTACCAGAAGAATACTGCACAAAACACGATCACATGAAGAGCCCAAACGGCGGCGGATCCGCGGCGAAGAGAATAGCTGAGGCCGCGGATCCGCGGCGGTTTGAAGGATTCATGGGATCGTTTTTGGTGGGTGTTCTCACAAAACCCTGAGCCGATTTTAGGAGTAAAACTTTTTACTTTTAGAGCACAAAAAATTTCAACAGAAACTTAGGGTTTTGATTTCCGGTTTTTGTGATTTTTCCGTTTCGAACTTCCATACACTTCGCTACCAAGCTAGTTTAAGTTTAGTTAGGCTCTGATACCACTGTTAGGTCCACGTTACCTCTCCCGGTACTTTCGGGGATGCGGAAACGGTAAAACAAAAAATTTTCTAAACTTTGTAACATGGACCGTAAAAGCCGGATCTTTGCTAAACCATACACTAGCATCCTAACATGAGATGTATCTACTCGGTTAGGGGTTATACCTAACTTGAACTCCTTCTTCTTGAAACCTAGTAGAGGTTGATGGTTCTTTCCTCGTAGCCTTCTTCCGTCAAAGATGGATCCACCTGAGGGTTCAACCTTCGGGCTCTTTCTCGAACTTTGAGAGAACTAGAATCTTCGGCTTGCTAAACCTTTGATCCTAGAGTGAGTAGAGAGTGTCTAAGGGGTGTTTTCTTTTCAAGGAGAGGGATTCTCAACACATGAGAAGGATTCTCCTTGAGCTTGAGGAAGAAGAAGATGAAGTGAGGAGAGAGAATGAATATGATAGAATAAGCTATCTTTTCCTTTTGCAACCATAACAAAAGAAAAAGAATTATCTAATTAATAATAATAATTCAAATGAAATAGTTGATGGTTGTATTTGGAATGACCATTATCATCACTTCATTAAATGAATGTAAGCTAGAATCAAGGAGTATCCTTGCAAAGCAATGATGATGGTCAAACATTCAACCATGGTCAACAAGTCAACAAAATCAACCATGACACAATTTCATTTAATTACTATTATTAATTGATATTTCATAAATCCATTAGGGTTTGGAAAAAGACGACTGTCAACTGTGCATACGCACCCGTTCCGAAACCCTAATGAAAAACCTCTTCCTCCGCCTCAAACAACTGTGCATACACACCTGCATTCTCGTTCCGAGGAACAAGAATACCGAGAGATAAAAGCAACCCCAAAACATATACCAGTATCTGACTCAAACCAGAGCCAGCCAGTAATATCCGTCCGGACTCCAAACGTGCACAAGTGCGCGGATGAGAACGAACCCTGTCGCAAAACCATGCGACCTCTACCCTGTTTTGCCCACAGGCGAATAGCCCTCTGTGTGGGACTCTAAAGACTCGACACTACGCTGGCAGTGGGTTTAACCACAGACCGCAAGCGGCACTAGCTGTGCGTAACGGTCCCCAGGTAGATGCCGATAAGAAGACTGACGAGGTAAAACCCATCTGAACTCCTACTGAGTCTGAATGTGACATTCTCCGTACAGTCCGGTCTGTTCGTCTGATACATCGCATGTCGGGCCTAGGGGGGCGGCAAGCGTCAGACCCCTAATAGCGGTACAAGTCATGTCGGAGTGAAGCCCAGAACACCCTGAGATAGCACTGGAACCTACCAGTATATCTCGCTTGCCCTGGCCAGGGACTACTTATGTAATGGCTCTCCTAGACACAGCGCGATGTCAACCCCCAATACCGGGAGAGACGAATCCTGTCTAACCGTCACTGCCTCCAAGTGCTTCGGGACTGCTCCCAACTACTACCTGTTTGCACGACTCAGAAGAGCCGTGGTAGGGTAGTAATCAAAGAACAGTGGGAACACACTCGAGGCGGAGTGACAGTGTCAAGTCAGCGGACTAAGCTGTACTCATGTCACCTGGGAACTGATAACTGACGATAGGTATAATACCAACCATCAGTTCCCGACGAGTCCTGTCCAGTGTACTCGTAACCTAACGAGCACCCGCATACTATCTCAAGTACGACGTACCGACGGCTGTGGGACAGACCGTCTCCCGTGCTGGGATGAGAAGCGCATACGCTAGTCTACTCCGGAGTATCGATGCCCTATCTCGATACTCCCACGACTAGGGACGTGTATAAGGATGTGCTTGTAGATTACCCAGCCCCCACGAGTGTGATCGCCATCACAACGCCGGTAATCAAGCAAAGATCCAAAGGGCTCTACTAATGCGTATAGGTGATATAATAAATAAACACACAAGTACACATTAAAGCAGAGACAAACCAAGTAGCATACTACTATATTGAGCAAGATTGTCTGTACAACTGTGAATATCCCAAGCTTCCATCGAGTAATATATATACTAGTATGATACAGTAATGGCCTCTAGGGCATATACACTAATAGGATCAATCAATTTCAATGAATGAATAATCTTGAATCAATCATCCTCTTTACAAGTGAGCCTAGGGTCCTATTTATAGATTTCCCAAACCGTAGGCCTTGAGTTTGAAATAGAAGTTCCCTCCAAAAGTTTGTTGAAAGACTTCTAGAAGTAGTTAGTTAGGCTTAGCTTAGGGTTTAAGCTAGGCTTTAGGGAGAAGTTTCTAGAATGATAGGCTAGTTTAGTATAAATCCAAGTGTTTGCTGATCTGGTAGAGGGTTCTGGGGTCTTCTGGAATTTGACATGTCTTGCTGAAGTGTGGGCCCTGAGAGAAGCATTGTGCACCAAAAATTTAGGGCTGACGTGGCATAACTGCCGCGGTTCAGCGGCAATTGATGGCTTAGTCCGCGGAACCGCGGCCAAGTTGGCTCTTTGGGGCTTCATTTTTCTGGTGTTGGCTTCTGATATCTTCTTCTGTATTTTCTGACATGTTGAATTCCTGAATACCCTTTAGATTATTACCAGATTCCAAATCCTTGAGTTGGCGTATCTTTTAGCGGTGTAAATTTGAGCAAGCTTATGATTTTCCTGCACGGACTTCGAAACACAAGTTGCGATATATAGGAATGATGTCATGCTATGAAATGCAGTCAATTTCCCTAGAAATGCCGGTTTTAAGGTCTAACACATGTAATCTGATATTTTGCGACAGATTTGCTAATATGTGAAATATGAATGCCGAACACTTCTATATGGATGCAAATGATAGGGAAATTGCAGGTTAGAAAATGCAATATTTTCGACTAATCAAATTCCCCCAAACTTAATTTCGATCGTCTCGAGCGAACTGTTTTATTAAAAAAGATAAGGAGAAAATAAAGAAAGAGAAAAACTAACTAGCACAATTTCGTAGGCAACACGATTGCACTGAGCACGTGCAACATGCCTTTAAACCTCTAGGTGTCCCTAGTAGGAGGAGTGTTGTCTCCTAAGGTTTTTCAGCGGATTGAACCCACAAAATCCAATAATAAAAGAAAGATCATGAATATTACATTTAAAGAAAAGAATTGTAAAAGAAAAGCCTTGAAAATTAGGGTTTCCAACTAAGCTAGCTTTTCGATTGTCATGAGCCCTATCTTAATAGTCATGAAAAAATGTCGGAAATCACATCCTCCCTCAATAAAACATCGTCTTATTCTTCATTCCTATCTTTCTTCCAAAACATCGATCATATCACCCTGCATGTGTGTAAAGGACATCCCTACATCCGGAGAATTCAATTCAAGCTATCATACTCTTGCCCATCAGCCTCAGTACTTTTTAATTAATGAATATTTAGATGAGATTGCTCACACACTTTCATGCGACCGTTAATACTTCTTGAGGTACTAACCGACCGATTACTCATGTGCTTGCTTATTTGGTGTATTTTCCTCGTCTTGCACCACTTCAGGCATAGCAGTGACTCCCAGACCAGTTGGCCTTAGGGCACTAAGTGAAGAGGCACCCTCGCTATACATTTTTATTGCCCTCGGCGATAACAAAACCAGTGTCCATTTTTCTCACCACTTTATATTTTTTTATTCACTTTTTTTTTATTCCCTTCATACATCGGCTTTAAGACAAGAGCATTTCAAGGTATCCTCTACTATCCCAGGCTTCAAGACGTGTGTAAGTGCGAATAGCAGGGTATCAACGCTCAAAATGTTTGGCTTTCCAGAATAGAAACTATTTTTCAGACTTATTTTTATCCTCAGATTAGTGACTTCCTTCATCTTACTAACTCCGAAGCAACGTTTGATCATCAGCATTAGAGAGTTTTGCCGGTCCTTGAAAGAGGAGTTTCAATACGTTTTTTATTTCCCTAAAGAAGGAGACTCAAGTGCCAAATCGAGGGAAAAAATCTTTTGAATTTCAAAGGAATCTCAGCGAAAGAAACGGCTCATAACTACTTATTACTAGTTCATATAAGAAAACTTCTAATTTTCTTAGTTTTCTTAAATTTTTCTGATCTCATGGATGTAACTTTTCACTATCTAATCTTTATTATCTTATTTATGTACAAAAATATTTTTATCTTTTTGAAATTTTTTAAATTTTTATAGGTTTTTCAAAAAATGTTTTGTGCTTATGCAAAGTATGATGCAAATGATGCGAAAATAAGCACAAACCTCCCCCAAACTTGTTTTCAACAGTGTCCTCACTGTTGCCTTCTGCTAAATCTCGAAAAACCTGTAAGCTTGGGAGGAATTTATTAGTGGGGGCAAAATATTTAAGTGAAGAACCTCCCCCAAACTTATTCTTTTCACTCACCTTCATCCAAAAGATAATGCAGTGATATACAGGATATGAAGGTGAGACGGAGGAATTTTAATCCAAATAAACTGGCTCTTGTAAGAACAAGAGCTCCTCCGTGGGGTCAGTGGAAAAATACGGCTTTAGTCTATGTCCATTCACTTTAAAAAATGTGTCGTTTTTAACATTTTCTACTTCTACTGCCCCGTGCGGGTATACAGACCGCATAATAAAAGGTCCCTTCCATCGAGATCGAAGCTTACCCGCGTGAAGGTGTAATCGTGAATCATAAAGAAGGACTTGTTGACCAGGTGAAAATGTTTTCCTCAAAATATTTTTATCGTGAAAAACCTTAGTCCTATTCTTTACAATTACAGCATTATCATAAGCTTCATCGCGGTGTTCGCTAAGCTCATTTAGTTGCAGCTTCTGAAAGTTGCAGGCTTCTTTTAGATCAAAGTTTATTTCCTTTATAGCCCACAATGCTTTATGCTCTATCTCGACGGGTAAGTGACATGCCTTCCCAAACACTATCCTATATGGAGACATCCCTAGGTCGGTTTTATATGCAGTCCTGAATGCCCAAAGAGCATCCGTCAGTTTGGTCGACCAGTCTTTTCTATTCTTAGCAACAGTCTTCTCCAGGATAAGTTTGATCTGTCTATTCGAAATTTCAGCCTTCCCGCTCGTTTGTGGATGATAGGATGTAGAAAGTCGGTGGTTGATTGCGTATTTCCGCATCAGAGTCTCGAAGGACCTGTTGCAGAAATGTGTCCCATTATCGCTAATAATAGCGCGTGGGTGCCCAAATCGCGAAAAGATATTCTCTTTCAAGAACTTAATGACAACTTTCCTGTCATTAGTGCGACATGGAATGGCTTCAACCCACTTTGAGACGTAATCAACCGCCAGCAGTATGTACAAATTCCCAAAGGAGTTGGGAAAGGGACCCATAAAATCAATGCCCCAAACATCGAAGATTTCAACAACCAAGATGGGTTGCTGAGGCATTTCATTTCTCCGGGATACTCTACCCGTGTACTAACACTGTGTACAGGTTTTGCAATACTCAAATGCGTCCTTGAATAAGGTCGGCCAATAAAATCCACATTGCAAAACCTTTTCCGCCGTCCTTTTAGGACCGAAGTGACCCCCACAGGCCTGATCATGACAAAAAGAAAGAACACTCTTGAACTCTTCTTTCGGGACACACCGGCGTATGATCTGATCAGGACAATACTTAAACAAGTAGGGATCATCCCAGTAAAAGTGTTTTACGTGGGATAGAAAACGGTGTTTATCCTGTTTTGACCAATCGCTGGGTATAAGTCCCGTGACAAGATAGTTCACAATATCCTTGAACCAAGGTTCATTGGATACGCTCAAGAGTTGTTCGTCAGGAAACGAATCATTGATCGACAGGGTCACAGGGGAAGAAAAGATGCGTGAAAGATGGTCGGCTACTACGTTTTCACATCCTTTCTTATCTTTGATAACAAGATCAAATTCTTGTAACAGAAGGATCCAACGTATTAGTCGACCTTTTGCATCTTTCTTCGCTAAAAGATGTTTTAGGGCGGAATGGTCAGTGTACACAACTATAGATGAGCCAATTAAGTAAGGCCTGAATTTTTCTAATGCAAATACAACCGCTAAAAGTTCTTTCTCGGTGGTTGTATAGTTGATTTGTGCATCGTTCAGGGTCTTACTTGCATAATAGATCACGTGTGGCATCTTTTCAATGTGCTGTCCTAAGATTGCACCTACTGCAAAGTCGGATGCGTCACACATCAGCTCAAAAGGGTAGTCCCAATTTGGAGACGATAGAACGGGGGCTGAAGTGAGTGAGTGTTTAAGTGAGTCGAAAACTGTCTCACAGTCCGAGTCAAAGTGGAAGGTCGTATCCTTGGCCAGGAGAAGAGTTAAAGGTCTAGCAATTTTGCTAAAGTCCTTAATGAATCTCCTATAAAAGCCCGCATGGCCAAGGAAAGATCGAATATCTTTGACGCTTTTGGGATGAGGGAGGTTTTGAATGACATCTATCTTAGCTCTGTCAACCTCAATGCCTTTCTGTGAAATAACATGTCCAAGTACAATTCCTTCTTGGACCATGAAATGGCATTTTTCCCAGTTCAAGGTTTAGTTCTTCTCTTTGCAACGAGTCAGAACAGCGTCCAGATTCGATAGGCAATCAAAAAAAGAGTCTCCAAAAATCGAGAAGTCGTCCATAAAAATCTCCAAGAAATTCTCTACCATATCAGAGAATATCCCCATCATACACCGCTGAAATGTAGCGGGAGCATTGCATAACCCAAAGGGCATGCGACTGTAAGCAAAGGTACCAAAAGGACAAGTAAAAGTGGTTTTATCTTGATCCTTTTTGGCGATGGGGACCTGATTATAGCCTGAGTATCCGTCCATAAAACAATAATACTTTCGTCCCGCTAAGCGTTCCAGCATTTGATCAATGAATGGTAGAGGAAAGTGGTCTTTCCTTGTGGCAGCATTGAGTTTTCTATAATCAATACATACACGCCGCCCAGTTTGGGTGCGTGTCTGAATCAACTCATTTGCCTCATTGGTAATAACAGTGATGCCGGATTTCTTAGGAACGACATGTATAGGACTCACCCATTGGCTATCGGAGATGGGGTATATAATACCATTATCTAGGTATTTGACGATCTCTTTCATCACCGCTTCCTTCATGACGGGATTCAACCGTCTCTGTGGTTCTCGGGTTGGTCTGGCATCATCCATCACATGTATATGATGTTCAACTATCAAGGGACTAATCCCTTTGATGTCCGCCATGGTCCAACCAAACGCCTCTTTGTTAGATCTCAATACCGATAAAAGTGCATTCTCTTGCTCTGATGCAAGAGAAGCGGAAATGATAACCGGTAAAGACTCATTCTCACCTAAATAAGCATATTTAAGATGAGAAGGTAAAATTTTGAGAACTAATTCAGGCGGAGAAATAATAGAAGGTGGGATCATCGAATGATTTTTGGAGTTACAAAGAAGCTCAGAGCCTGTGAAAGATACAGACTCGGGTGGAGAAAAGTCAGGAGTGCAGGACTCAAGTGTAGGAAAAGTGTCCTCACTAAGATCATGTGTAAGATCAAGCAGAGATGTGGTAATGTCGTCGAGATCTAGAAAGCAAAGATCCTCAGCTCCACAACTATCGGGAACGATCTCGTGGACAGAGCACACATCTAGAATATGAGCAGAGGGTTCTGATGGCTGACTTCCAACTTTGTAGATATTTAGTTCAATGGTCATATTTCCAAATGATAAGTTCATTGAACCATTTCTACAGTTTATAACAGCATTGGAAGTGGCAAGGAAAGGACGACCCAGAATCACCGGAATTTGGCCCCGGGGGTTTGCTACAGGCTGTGTATCGAGTACAATGAAGTCTACAAGGGAAATAAATTCTCCGACCTTTATCAACACATCCTCTAGTTCACCCCTTGGCTTGGTGATTGAACGGTCTGCCATTTGGAGAGTGCAGTGAGCAGGTTTCAACTCTCCAATCCCTAATTGCTCATATACAGAATATGGAAGTAGGTTAACACTTGCGTCAAGGTCTAAAAGAGCACGATTTATGTTTTTACCCCCAATAGAAATCGATATTGTAGGACATCCTGGGTCCTTACGTTTCTTTGGTAGCTGGAGGATAAAAGCAGTGCTAATATTATTAGACATAAAGACCTTCTTCGGCACTTGAGTCTTGCTCTTCCTAGTGCACAAGTCCTTAAGAATTTTCGCATAAGCGGGGACTTGCTGAATCGCATCTAGGAGTGGGATGTTGATGTTAACCTGTTTGAACATTTCCATAATTTTCTCCATATGAGGACTCGTTTTATTACCCCTTAACCGATTCAGGTAAGGTGCTTTCGCAATAAGCGCCGGGTCCATCATAGGAGAAGGAAGAGGGGGTAGACGAGATCCCAAAAGAGGTGTGGGGATCTCTGTGGAGAACTAGAAGGGCTATACTGAGGTGTTGAGCCTAGTGGGAAATGGAGAATAGGCTCGCTAGAAGGTGGTGTGGTAGAAGAACAAGGATCAGAAGGAGAAGTGTGTGTGTGTGGAAAGGTCTCAGCCGGGGTTTTGATATGATTTCCAATATCATCAACTTCTTCCCCAACATGGTTGTTCAGCATTCTTCCCGATCTCAACGTTGTGACGGCATTTACATTGTAATGCCCAGGATTCTGTAGGGGTTGAGAGGGAAGTTTCCCTTTTTCTCTCGCACTCATTTCGGCTTTAAGTCGTGTGATTTCAGCTTCCATCGTTCTGATACTCTCAGCTTGGGACGCTGAGTTTTTCTTTATCTCACCGACGGAAGATCTAACCTCAGCCGAAACCTCTATGAAATTTGACAAAAGTGATTTCATGGTTTGAGTGAATTGAGAGAATTCGTCAGAACAGGTCATAGGATTAGACTGTGCAGGAGTGTTGACCTGATTTTGGAAATTTTGTGACTGATAGGGGTGCTGAGTGAGTTGAAGGGGTTGCTGTGGTGGAGGAAGAGCCCTTTGAAATTGATTCGTGTTTGGAACCGTGTTTTGAGATTGTTGTTGGTTCCAAGCAAAATTCGGGTGATTCCTCCAACCCTGATTGTACGTGGAAGAATATGGATCATTTCGAGGTCTTTGAAATGTGGCATTAGAATGCTCATGACCTTGAAACGCAGAGTTTAATGGACATTCTTCCGTTAAATGAGACGGATCAGAACAGCACCCACAAACAGTTTTTGGGAGCGACATTGGGTTTAGGGAGGCTGCTGCAAATTTGTGTTCCATAGTATCGAGCTTCTTTTGCATTGCTGCCATCTCAGCTCGAACACCTATGGACACATCTATTTGGTGTACGCCACCCCTATTCAATGGTTGGGTTCCACTCTCCCACTGTAGTGATTTTTCAGCGAACTCTTCTAAATACTTCCAAGCTTCTCCATCGTCTTTGGTCATAAAAGTACCTTGACACATGTTTTCAAGGCTCTGTTTAGTGTTTGGGTTAATGCCCTTATAAATGATTCGGCACAATTCCCATCTCGGGATGCCGTGATGAGGACATTGAACCAATAGATCCTTGAAACGTTCAAAGCATTTAGAGAATGGTTCAGTAGGGAGCTGGGCAAATTGATTCAGTTCGCTACGGATTCGAGCTATCTTTTGTATTGGGTAAAATTTCTTAAGGAATGCAGCGACGAATTCTTCCCAATTCGTAATAGAGTGTGCGGTAGTGTTATATAGCCACTTCTCGGCTATATCGCATAGGGTAAATGGAAGAAGTCGTAGACGCATAGCATCCACTGAAAGTTGTGACGTACCCATCATTGCGCATACGTTTTCAAATTTGGTAATGAAAACGTAAGCGTCCTCAGTCTCGAGTCCGTGGAATTTGGGTAAAAGATTGATATACTGGGGCTTAATCTCAAAATTATCCCCGTTGGCTGGTGGTGTGGATAAACAGGTCGAAAGAGGACCTCGAATAGGGTAGCACCTCTCCTGGAGAGAGATGCGGGGTGGATTCTGCGCACCAACGGACGGCGGCAGATTAGGGTTAAAGAAGTTCGATGGATTCGGATCCATCGGTGTGGGTGTGGTAGTGGGTAAAGAAGAAGTAAATGGAGAAATATCGACTTCGGAGTCGATAAAGGGTACGTGGACTAAACGGGCACTAGAATCCCGTGTCCAGCCTATCTTGCACTAAAAAGGGTTAGTACAAGTGGCAGCGTGGCTTATAATTAGGGGTATGAATGAATGCGGTGTTTGCTTTGAAAAAGGGACGGATTTTTGAAAAAATGATGCTACAAAACAAATGTAACAACAAAAACCCTAGAATCTAGTGGTCACCTAGGTCCGGCTCTAGACTGCTCCTAACTGCCAAAAGACAAGTCGCAGGATAGAATCCTCCACTGCCTCTTTGTCCCCCTGTAGCCGGATAAGTGCCAGGTAAGTGGGAAGGTACTCCACTACGTAAGTAGTGAGCCTAATTAATAACCACTAGCCTTCGACACACTTGCCTAGGCACCACAAGAAAACGCGGATAAGCAATGAATTACCCACGGTCTTCTTCTGTCCTAAGTGAGCGCGACGGTCCTTAGAGTCATCTCTAGATATTTTTTAATTAATGAGGGTCAATGCGGATGCAAGTTTGTGATTTTTTGGGGCTTAGGAAGGGTAATGAACTCCCCACCTAATCTGGATTTGGTCTTTGCCCCTTAATTTTCCGTATTAATTATGCAAACAACCAAAAATCAAAACACGCATAAATTTTTATTTTGCTTTTGCGGCGCTGCGATTATTTGCAAAGAAACCTCCAGGAAATTGTTAATTGGAGCAGATGAGGGAGAAGATAAGAAAGTGAGAAGCTTATAGAGAAATTTTGGTACACTGAAGCAGCTAGGCCGCCGCGGAACCGCCGCAATAGGAGGCTCCCACCGCGGAACAGCGGTCTTCTGTGCAGATCTCTGTGCAAAATTTTAACAGTGAACTTCTGTTCACTTCTTCAGCTCTCTGGAATATTCACAAAAATTTTATCCAAGCTTCAATAATTCCAGATTTCCTCGCAATCAAATCACAACACACGTATTAGGGTTTGTGCGAGTTTAGATCTAAAAATTATAATGGAATAAATTTTTTCAACTCAAATTTCAAAATACGAACATTTAGCGCACTATCCCCGGCAACGGCGCCATTTGATTGTTAAGAAATTCTTGATGTGTAGTAAAAGCTAGTGTCAAATCAATTGCTTCCCGATAACGGTTTCATTTGATCGATAACAGTATCTTGTGTCGGTATTTAGAAAATTGTATAAAGAAATCACAACCAAAGAATTATATTTGACCGCAATCAACTACGGTGTCAGTTGTAGATCGTAAGTGAGTGCGGATCGTCCACAGGGATTGTGCGATTCGTTTTGATGTTTGATTTGTCTGAATTGAAAAGTTAATTGAAAAGAAAAGAAAGCATGATTCAAGATTTATCAATTGTTTCAAGTGTCACTATTCTATTCAAGAATCAAGAAAATGATAAACAATCGAGAATCGGGTTTCGATGATATTTCCAACCAAATGTCAAGAATCTAAATGAGGCACGTAGGAATCGATCGGATCTATAGACGTGATGTAATCTCAAGATATCGTGTTCTTGTCCTTCGAAGAATTGATACTAGATCGATGATAATCGACGAGAGTTAGGGCTTTCTCGTGAAACTAGGGTTTCATCATTTAACCCTTGTTCTTGCGTCGATATCATTCACATTCTAGCCTCTAGAAATTTTAAGAAACGATCGTAACTCCCCAATTTCGAGCGATATCAATCAAGAAAGCATCGCAACAAAATTGGGTCGTCGATTCTTGAACTTGCTAGGGTTTACAAAACTCGTAGGAATCAAGAATCGTTTTCAGATATATTACATCATCATTCTATTGATTGTCTCGACTCCTCGACGAGCGGAGTTTATTCACACATCATCACACAGAAAGCATTCAAGAATTGAAAAGATATCATGATACAAGAATTTAAAGAAAACAAGATAAAAGAATATCACCTTTTATTTATATCAACAATTTGATTACAGTCGCTCAAGAACTACAAGAGGAAGAACTAAATTGTCGATCTGGCGTCGCTTTTCTCCGTGAGTCGTGGATCGGCTTGGACCACTTGCTCTGTTGAAGATCGATTCCGCTCATAAAAGGTTGACGGGCTTCTTGCTTGATTTGGTACTCGGGATCTTGGCTTTTGATTGGAATTAGGGTTAGGGTTTCACACAAGCCTTCTCATTAGACTTGTGGAAGAAGATGAAGAAAGAGAGTGAATGGATCAATCAATTTCAATGAATGAATAATCTTGAATCAATCATCCTCTTTACAAGTGAGCCTAGGATCCTATTTATAGATTTCCCAAACCCTAGGCCTTGAGTTTGAAATAGAAGTTCCCTCCAAAAGTTTGTTGAAAGACTTCTAGAAGTAGTTAGTTAGGCTTAGCTTAGGGTTTAAGCTAGGGTTTAGGGAGAAGTTTCTAGAATGATAGGCTAGTTTAGTGTAGATCCAAGTGTTTGCTGATCTGGCAGAGGGTTCTGGGGTCTTCTGGAATTTGACATGTCTTGCTGAAGTGTGGGCCCTGAGAGAAGCATTGTGCACCAAAAATTTAAGGCTGACGTGGCATAACTGCCGCGGTTTTGCGGCAATTGATGGCTTAGGCCGCGGAACCGCGGCCAAGTTGGCTCTTTGCGGCTTCATTTTTCTGGTGTTGGCTTCTGATATCTTCTTCTGTATTTTCTGACATGTTGAATTCCTGAATACCCTTTAGATTATTACCAGATTCCAAATCCTTGAATTGGCGTATCTTTTAGCGGTGTAAATTTGAGCAAGCTTATGATTTTCCTGCACGGACTTCGAAACACAAGTTGCGATATATAGGAATGATGCCATGCTATGAAATGCAGTCAATTTCCCTAGAAATGCCGGTTTTAAGGTCTAACACATGTAATATGATATTTTGCGACAGATTTGCTAATATGTGAAATATGAATGCCGAACACTTCTATATGGATGCAAATGATAGGGAAATTGCCGGTTAGAAAATGCAATATTTTCGACTAATCAGTATACGAGAGGGATTTCTATATGCTAGCGACCAGGGCAAACGGAATGTACAAGGAACCGTTAAGCCACGGTACAACAGCAACGGAATATAGGTTAGGTGTCTTAATCTTACCGTCTCGTGCCACTTTTAACACCTTCCATACCAATCTACCCCTTAAACCCCGTAGTATTTTGATTATATTGTTTGTCTTGTAAATTGTATTAATTGTATAATTGGATGACTGGCCGAAACCATGATATTAGTAAACGGATGTAACCGTAGAATCATGTAAATGGAATTACTGGATAACCATGTAAATGGAATGTATATCCATGGTTCGGTTCGGTCAAGTTGTATAGATTGATAATTGGATTCATGGATTCATGTTGAATTGTTATATTGAAGATTGTAGATTATAGATTGTAGATTGTAGATTGTAGATTGTACTTGAATCATATTCAAGTCGGATTGTACCGAGACTCAAACTCCAGCACCAATGTCAACAACACACCTCCACCACCACCTCTCACACCTGCTGTTCCTGCGCCACCCACCGATCAAACGGTTCTACTCGAGGCGATCTGCAGCCTCCTTGAGGGACAGCAACAACTCCTGAACCGTCCCGAGACTGATGCATCTGGAGTAAAGCGATTCAGGGTGCACCCAGGACAGCAATTACCTATCCACAACGACCAGCCCTTCAGGCACCTGCTCCATGACTTTCACTACCTGCACCACCCAGAGGACCATAAGCTGCACCACTTCCTCGTCAATTCTATCAAGCTCAAAGGAACGTTCCGAGGAATGCTCCTCAGGCCAAGAGGAATGTACAAGGCGCCAGGCTTTCACGATGACCGTGGAAGAAGCTGAGGCCACTGGTCAAGTTATCACTGGTACAATCTTAGTAGCCTCACTACCTGCACTAGCACTGTTTGATACTGGAGCATCTCACTGCTTTATGTCGCAACGGTTCGTCCGAACCCATGCGATTCCAGTCTCACCGCTTGTATCCAGCTGGAATGTCAGTTTAGGAAATAGCGTTCTAAAGGCAACCATGGGATACAGCTTGGGTCCAGTCTTCGTCTGCAGCAGAGAGTTTTATGCTGACTTTAAAATACTGGACATACCGAACTTCGATGTGGTTCTAAGAATGGATTGGGTTGGAACTTTTTATGCTACCATCGACTGTCGTCAAAGGAGGGTAGTATTCGAGATTCCAGACCATCCGGTCTTCTATTTCAAAAGCGGAGACTGTACCCTGGAGCCAAGCACCTACAAAGCGAAGCCAAGAGAAGCAGTGGTTGCAGCAGCTCAAGCGGAGGAAGAATCAAGGTTTACACTAAAATACCATGAATTCCACACAAATCAATATTACAAATAAATACCTTTATTTCTGAAATTAGAATATTTTCACTAGAAATATCATAATATAAAATCCATATTCATTACAACTCTAAAAACGAATAATAAATGCTTGGGGTGTACTTTGAAAAGTATATAAAAGTATTTTTACATAAAACCTCCCCAAGTTCTATAAATTATCCTAAGGACCCTAGTAAACATAGGTTTAAGCGGGACCAATCTCTTGAGCCTCAGGGAGCAGGAGAAGTCGATGGTTGCCTATCTAAGGTAGACAAATTAATAAAAACAATTATGACTTCAATTTACTTTGCTGATTATCTGACTCAGTTTGAGTCTCGGTATAATCTGACTTGAATATGATTCAAGCATAATCTACAGTCTACAGTCTACAATCTACAATCTACAATCTACAATCTTCAATATTACAATTCAACATGAATTCATGAATTCAATTATTAATCTATACAACTTGACTGAACCGAACCATGGATATACATTCCATTTACTTGGTTCTCCAGTTATTCCATTTACATGATTCTACGGTTACATCCGTTTACTGATATCATGGTTTCGGTCGGTCAACCAATTATACAATCAATACAATTTACAAGACAAACAATACAATCAAAATACTATGGGGTTTAAGGGGTAGATTGGTACAGAAGGTGTTAAAAGTGGCACGAGACGGTAAGATTAAGACACCTAACCTATATTCCGTTGCTGTTGTACCGTGGCTTAACGGTTCCTTGTACATTTCGTTTGCCCTGGTCGCTAGCATATAGAGATCCCTCTCGTATATACTAGCATCCTTCTGTACCAAGCTACAAACAACAGTGTTAACACAACATTACAACAATATAATACGACTTTAAAAGATACCTTCTTTTTCTGTCTATTCTACTTTTCTCTATCTTTGGGACTTACCGAGCGACATGTTCGCTGACGACATTCTATTTCTTTCTTCTTTGAATGTCGTCAGGTGATTTGGACCCGTCAGAGATCGAGCCAACTGCAGAAGACTTGTATCGGTATAGCGAAGACCCTGAGCTCTAGACATTGTATATTTTCTATTCAGTACCTTCAATTTCCTGTCATGCCATTATTTAGGCATCGCTTTTATTTCAGTTGTATTCCCTTTTCATGCATTGTACAAAAGAATGTTAATAAATAAAGTTGCTGTTTTTATTATACCTTGTGTCTTGTGTATATTTTCTTTTATATTGCTTAGTTACGCTTAGCGTATTTTCTTCTGAGTAAATACGTAGCGGACTAGTCCCGTCCCCTTCGCCGTACACCGGGAAGCGGGGCGTGACACCCGGTTCCGTTCGATGAGGTTCCTTAGGTCCCCTGGCGAGGTCTTCTTCGAGCCACCGTGGTAAGTCCCGTCCGCGCGATCCCGTCGAGGGAGGGGGTGCCGGTCATGCCTGGGTGCAGGCGAGCTGACCGATACCTCCTCAGGAGGGACAGGGGTGCGATGGGCCTCGGGGCGATGTGCTATGGCGAAAGACCTCGGTGTTGAGCTGTGCAGCGCCTAACGGGTCATTGAATTGGTTGGCCCAGGGATCTACTGCTACCAGAGACAGCGAGGCGGTGTTCGGTCGTGCCGACACAGGCAAAGTCTTCTCTCCCTCCGTATGGGTCCCGGTCCCGAGGTGGGGGAGCAACGACCTGAGGAGCTTGCCCGGTCGTTTGGATATGGACGAGTGCGTCCATTACGGACGTGAGCCGATCTATCCGAGTAGATATGGCGTGAATGGCATTCGGGGGAGGAGGGGATCTATCCGCGCTTCCATTGTGGGGAAGGCGGCGGCTAGTGCTTGGATCGTCGCAGTGATCGCTCGCCATGAAGTTGAGATCGGAAGATGAACTTTCGTTGAGTGGAATCAAGTTTCCCACAAACGGCGCCAACTGATGGATCTCTAGATCTCCTTCAGATGTTACCTTCCGTTGATCTGCAACGAGCGGTGATGGATGGCTGAGATTGAGTTGGAGGTTGCCTCCTGGAGCATGTGGATTTCAATGGGCTTTATGTGGTTAAGGCCGAGCTACCTGTAAGGAAGTTCTGGGGTGGTTATGCCACCGAGGACCCTCCGACGATCAAGTTAGACGGGGTATTTTGGCAGAGTAACGGCCTATTGGGGTGAAATTGGCTTACCTGAGTCGTCTGAGAGAGGGGTTTATATAGTGGCAGCCATGGGCAGGCGGACGCGAGATTCACGCCGGCCGTTACGCCCCTGGCGTTACGCCCGCGTGAAAGGCGGGATTTCCCATTAATGACGAGATTGCTCGTTAATGGGGGAACGCGATGGCCTGGAACGCGGGATCATGGGCGGAAGATATCTCGCGTCTGGCGAGATTCGCGGAGCTGTGGCTGAGACGCCTGTGATCAATGCCATGGGTAGGCCGGTGAGACTGAGGAAGATAAGCTCGGCGGGAGGCTCGGGAACAAGCGGGAGGCCGAGGCATCTGGATAGGTGATAGCTCGGAGGCAAGCTGGAGGGCTGAGGGAACTCAGCGTGCGGGAGGCTCCGGGGCAAGCCGATAGTTGTTTGTAACGTGATCGTAGGAGTGGTCTGGAAGGCCACTGAAGGTCGGGAACATTCTCGGGTCGGAATCCCGGGGTATGCTTTTAACGTACCGATCTTGATCCCATGTTGTAAGCTCTGGGACACGTCATATGCCACGTGTCATGATTTGGGGAATCACCGGTATCGAGCATCATCGCATAGCAATTATATGAGCGTATGTTGTGTAAATAAAATCCGAAACCAAAAGAGGGGTTTAAATTAATTCTTGCCGCCACTATACAGTAATTCTCCTAGACTATATATGTGGACCCATGGTCATATGATTTCAAAATCATGATACCTAATTGAATTAGCTCGTTATCTAACTATATATCCATCTCGTTATTAGACTGAATTCATCCTGTTACCCGTTTGAAATCCAAATCGTATTACAACGAAAACATATATTCGGATGCGTGGATAATTTTTACCGTAAACAACCCTTCAAGAAAAGCTAGACGATAAAGTCCAAGACTTTTAATGAAGTTAGCCTTTATCAACACAGAAAAGACAATGATGAGTGATTAACACATTTTATATTCTCCATTTTTATAGCATCATTCATTAACCTCTCAATGCTAGCTAAATATATTTATTTTAGCATTGCATGCAGTTAGGAGGCCAAACTAAATTGGGAAAAGAATGAGGGGTGTTAATGAGTTTTTGCATTTCAAGTTGAGTCATGTGAGATGCAAAATCAAATTAAAACCAAAGGAGGGAGCGAAATTAAATTTGAAAATAATTTTATGGTAGTATAGAAGAGCTGAAAGCCAACTTAAGAGCAAGTTAGGATCACATGTGAATTTTGCATGGCACAAAATGACAAAAAAAGAGCTTGAAATAGTGCAACCTAACTTTCAATCGAAATAAATTAACAAATATATGTAAATGTAAATGTAAAAGAAATGCAGCATAAAAAAGTTATGCTTATTTCTAAGGGTGTCAATTGGGTCATGCGTAGGCCAGTTCAAGTTTATCCAGAACGATCTCAAGTCAACCTTACTCTGACCTGATGAATAATCTCTTCAATCATAGCGCAAAATGCGGAGAAGCTCATTTAATTTTAAAATTGATTTATGGCGTCACTTCTTAATTTTTCTCAAAGACCATACAAAAAAATACCATTATTTTATTTGCGATGTACGTAATTAAATTACAATGTTATTATTATTTTACAAGTGCGATGCACGCAATTAAACTACCACGTTATTACCATTTTACAAGTACGATGCACGTAGTTAGATCAATAAAGAAATTTATCAGAAAATTTTCTATAATTATGTGCAACGCACGTGCCAAAAATACGAGTCAGGTTAGTTTTAAAGACCCGCGCTCGATTCGAGTGGGTCTATCTGATTAATAGCCGGATTGGATCGACCCAATTTAAATCTTAGCAGGTTTGGATCGGGTTATTGAGTTCAGGTAGTATCCTTGAATCATAGAGACCTTGAAACATAGAGACGTCTCGCATCATTTTGAAACGTAAACACGAATTGTGCAACAATTCCAAACACCCGCGCCAAAATTCCATCTCCATAATTGGTTCCCGCTCTACCTGGCGCCTATTTTTCAACCAAACATATCTCTGCCGTCGAAGCCCTTCACAATCAACGGACACAAATCCATGAAATCGGTTCCCTCGGATCGCCAGCATAACAAAAAAAATTGACCCCTTTGCTTCTTTAAAATCCCCCATCATCATCGTCCTCATCCCGATAATTCCAAATCTCTCTCTCTCTCTTATCATCTCTTTCTCTCTCTAGAAATGGTGGGAGCTGCATCAAAGCCAAACGCACCAAGACCAAGGAAGAGGGTCGAAGCCGAGACCGGCTCGCTCAAACGCGCAAGAGACGGCAGCGCTTTCACTCGATGGTACCTATTCCTTCAATTTTTCATCTGGCTTTGTTCATTTTACAAACGGGTTAAGTGAAATAATAAATGGGTTTTGTTCTTTTTGTGTTTTTATACTGTTTCAGTGAGGCATGTAACAAGGATGTGCCTGTGGTTCTCATTGACATGCACAGCTGCAGCCTCGATTCAAAGATCAGAATGAATCTAGGTACTTCAATTGTGCTCTCTTTAATTTGTGTCCTTTTATCCCTATTTGGTAATGATATTTTCCTTCTTTGGTACTGATTTCAGAGGCTCAAGTTGTGGAGAAAGAAACCGAAGTCAAGAAACCAGAAAGGTAAAATCAAATTTGCATATCAAAACATCAACTTTCTTCCTTTTGGGCATTTTAATAAAATGAGTTTTGTCATCCGACAACAGGAAGAGAGCTGCACCCTCTTCCTGCAAGGAAAGAAAGAGCAAGAAGGGGAAGAAATCAGATGATCCCCATAAGCCCAAGCGTCCGCTCTCGGCATTCATGCTCTTTATGTAATTGTTCATCTCATTCTTTAAAAAAAGAAAAGATTAAACATTTTTTATTATATCTTTGATTTAGACTATTCTAATAATAAAATTTAATAATTGCAGGAATGACTTCAGAAAAGCTTTCAAAGAAGCTAATCCTGATGTCAAAGGCGTTACATCTGCAGCAAAAGAAGGCGGTGAGAAATGGAAATCGTTATCAGACGAAGTGAGCTTTTATGATTTTAAATTTTATATCTGTTACTTGGGGTTTTATCTATTTATTTTTATTTTACTTAATTTTGATGATTTTTTAAATAGGAGAAGAACGTTTACAAGGCAGAGTATGAGAGGGCAATGAAGAAGTATAATGCTGGGGAAGGCGACGAAGTATGTGAAACTTTAATTTGATATGATATGCCTTTTTCACTTAAATAAATTTGCATGCTTTTTGGGGTTTGAATATTGATTTGTGGAAACTTTATTTTGTGCAGGAAAAGGAGGAAGGTTCTGATAAGGAGGAAGACGAAGAAGAGAAGGAAAAAGAAATTTGTGATAAAGATCTTGAAGACGAGTAATGAGATGGGGTGCTTTCTGTCGATGTTGTGGGATGTTTGAGAGAAACAGTCAGTTTATGAGATGCATCTATGTAAAGTTTAGAGGATTTAGGTTGATGTGCTGATTTTAGTTTTTTAGACCAAGGCTGAAACTTTTGCTTAATTAGTTTTCAATGAATGTAATATCTTTTGTGAAGGATCGAAGTACCTTGCAATGAACAACTCTTTGTTATTAATGTCAGCTTGTCTAAATTTCTTTTCGTTGGTGGTTCTGTTTTACGAAATCCTTTCAATTGATAGTTTCCCTAAAATGGAATTTCCTCTGCTTTTCAATTCGCTCGTGTGTACGAGAAATTGAATGGCCCGATCCGGAAATGTGTTATGCGTGCAAAAGGAATTTTTCCTTATTTTAAATTAATACTCTCAAAATCCCCCTTGCTCTTATTTCCATAGTGCCGCATGTATCATATAGGAACTCTCTAACTATATGAAAATATATACAAAGAACAAAGAGAACAGATAAATTTGCTCGGCTTTTCTTCTAGTGAAGTCCATATTGCTCACATTATTTTCTGTAAGGTTTTTAGGCAAAGGTTGAGGTCGCATCAATTGATTAGGTTGTAGAGTGCACAGTGTGAAGGCTTACCAAGAAAGGGGCTTTGTTGTATCTTAAAGGTAGAATGTCATATTTCGGATGCATTGTTGGGAGATGAAAATCTATCCTAAAACAACATTGGTTTGATGTGTCTTGATAAATTCCTCAATCTTTAATTATAATTTCGGTTTTATCGGTGTTATCTACTTCGGTTTACTCACTGTTTCAGTGCATCCAACAACCTTTGCAAACGATCATTTTCAGCAAAGAAAAGAAAAATGTTTGGAGATGATAAAAAGATGCTATTAAGTATATTGCATATTTATATTTAGGGTCAATTGTCGAAAACCATCAAGCATTTTTTTCGTTGTCAAAAACCCTCTGTCATCGAAACGGTAGTCAACATCTCTTTGGAAATTTTTACTGTAGTATTTACATAGTAGCCTGCAATATCTAACCAATTCATACAAATTGTTTAGACATCGCAGGAAATGGTTTAGATATCGTTGGCTACTGTTTAGATATCATAAGAAACTAGATATAACATGAAAGTACTGGGTATCATAGGTAACGGTTTTTTGACAACCGAAATTTTTTAAGCGAGGTTTTGACTATAGTTTCAAGGTCATGGGATTTGTGACAATGGATAATAGTGCTGGTTTTTTTCTTATACAATTTATCCTTATATTCATCCTCTGCCATTTTATCCTATGTTATTAATCCCAGCCCTTCATCACAAACAAGACCAAAACAACCCAAATCTCATGGATCCTCCGTAATACATAATTTGAACCATTTGATTTCTCTGCTTCCAATCCAAAGAGGATAGATAGTCGTGATCGATGAAAGTTGTGACCGAAGCAATTATTTTTTGAAATATTTCTCAAGCATTATTGGCTAGTATGGAACTACAGCTAATAAGTGTGTGTATATATATATATAGTTATTAGTTGTATTTTCCTACTATGAGTTCCGGCCTCATTTTTTATTTTGAGCTCCACTTTTCAAACACAATATATCGTGTTTTTCACCGATCCGTACCGATCATCATGATCTATACATGTTAGAGAGGTTATGTAACAAATTTTACGAGATTTGGAGACCTCTAATTAATCAATCAAATAGACTAAAAAATCAACGGTTTTACGATGCATGAAAAACAAGATCACTTGATGGATGTGTTATAGGTCTCTAAATCTAATGAAATTTTATACATAATCTATCTAAAACAAGTAGATCAAATTGACCCGAAAAGGAAAAAAACTGTCAAATATCTCAACCAAGACCAAAAATCAGTTTCAATAACTAATCTATCTCCACCATCCAATAACTATGCCCTCCATGTATCATAAATCTCCCCCCTTCTCTCTGGATTTTCATGGGCCCCCGCCTCCCTCTTCCTCTCGTATTAAAATGGAAAATTATTTGCAGCAATTTTTTTAAAATATTTTCTAAAGATGGAAAGATCACGACTGATTCTATTTCCTTATTACGGCTAATTATATGCCTCATTTAGAGAACTTTTATCTTATTTGCAGGGCATATTTGATATAATTTATTTCTTGGTCTAGAATATTATGTTTCCTATTTCCTGTAGCTCTTTAAATAGAGCATTATGATATTAATAAAATTATCAGTTTATCATTATTTGACATGGTATCAGAGCTATGATCCTGATGCAAAAAAGAATAAAAAATAAAACAGCTTTGATCTCTATCATAATAAACTAGACCTCTTTATTTGTTTGCCTCCTACATCGGTTCTTTAGTCGTTTCCAACGATGAGTTTTCCAGTCGTCTCCTATGTCGAATTCTCCGGTCGTCTTCTCCTCTGCTAGATGTCTTTCTTCGATAGCAAGCTTCGGCGTCTGGCTCCAACAAAGACAATGACGTAATTTTCTCAGAGACATGCTCATGATGTCTCTCTTCAATGACAACCCAACGTCACTCTTTATAGACAAGTATCTGAAATCTCTCCAGCAACAACCAATTCAACTATCAGTAATAAGCTCCTCATGTTTTCTTTTCAAACTCTTGGACTTTGATAAACGAGAGTTTGCGGGATGATGTTAAAGATGGAAAGATCACAGATGATTCTATTTTCTTATTAAAGCTAATTATTGTTGGATATAGCGCCCTCAAGACAATTATTGTAATTGCAGATAGGCAATTATGATAATTGAGAGATGATCTATATAGGTAGAACAGTCTTACTTGAAATAATAGTATGCTAACTGGTTTGTCTTTATCATTGACGTGTATACGTTTTACTTGTTATTACTTGTCATTAATACATAATGATGAAGCTCGTAGGATTCTTGCTTGATTACCGGTATTACGATGGAGATCATATACGTAGGAGCTGAAAGTATGTCTATGTAAGTCTACGGTAGTGCCCCGGCCGTCTTTCAGACGCCAATTTGCGGAACAAATACTTTTATACAACTGGCGCTATCGTATACTATATCCCAGGATCTGCCATTAACGCTAAACTAACAAACTACAAAGTGGGTAGAAATGTTATACTGAACGATACGGGTCCTTCGGTCTTCAACCATCATCCCACGCTTTGTTGCAGCTGATCCGATCTCGCTCGATCTCCGGTCTCGTCGTCCAGGTGGCACCACGTCGACGGATCTTTAAACGGGCTCCTGCCTCTGAACCGAGCCAACTCGATCATTAAGTTTGCTAAAAGAGATGACCAAGATTGATGTAGAGAATGAGTAGAATACTTTGTCTCGTTACATCCAAAGCTATGGATGAACGGTTAATGAAGTTGTCTTTTGGAATCGGGTAAATGGGAAAATGAGCTATGAAATTTTCATATACCAAAACCATCATAATCTTTTCAAGCAAAACAACCAACCTCTCTAAAAAAAGATGGCCGACCACTTAAGGAGAGGGGGGATGTGAGTGTAGGGGGGGGTGACCACAACATTAAATGAGATGAATGATTCATCTAAACATCTTGCACTAAACATTAAAGCATACAATGAATCATAACACTTAGTCATCCATTCATTAAATGCTCCATTAATGCACAAAGCCACCTCACCATCCTAGTCACCATCTATAAACTTCTAGAACCTTCCACACTCATCAAGAAAAGATAAATCCGTATTTAACTGAATGTTAAATACGGGCGATAGAAAACTGCAAACTGGCAACTTCCAAAAGCGATCGCAAAACGAATTTCAGGATAACTCCGTAACAGTATAAACATACCCGCATTTGTATTACGACCGAATACAAATGCAACTGAGACAAAGATATTATATCTACACAGTATAATACTTGGATCCGGCTTAAACCAAAGCCCACCAGTATTATCTGCCCGAAAAATGACACGTGCGAAAACGCACATGCATTTTCCGAAACCTGCCATAAAACCATACGGCATCTACGACGTTTCGCCCGAACTTGGGAAACTGTCTGTGGGGAACTCTAATGACTCATCAATATACTGGCACTGGGTATAACCACTAGCACGTCAGAGGTATTAGCTGTACGTAACGGTTGCCTATGTATTGATTGGAAGGGAAGCTGACGAGCGAACTCATCCTGAAAACCCTACTGAGCCTGACAGTGACAATATCCGTACAGTCCGGTCCATTCGTCTATGAGTATCGCATATAGGGCCTAGGGGGCTGGTATACGTCAGACCCCCAATAGCTGTATAAGTCGTGTCAGAGAGTAGCCCAGAACACCCTGAGATACTACTGGAATACCTATCAGTAAATCTCGATTACCCTGACCAGGGATTTCATGTAATGGCTCTCCTTAACACAGCGCGATCTCACCCCCAATACCGGGAGAGACGAATCCCCGATGATCTGCTCACTGCCTCTATGTGGCTCGGGACTGTACCTAAAAAATACCTGTTTGCATGACTCCTTTGAGCCGTGGTAGGGTAGAAATCAAAGCACAGTGGGAACTCACACGAGACAAATGACGACCTCAGGTCGATGAACTAACCTGTACACATATCACCTGGGAACTGCTATCTGACGATATGTATAATACCAACTAGCATGTTCCCGGCGAGTCCTGTCCGGTGTACTCATAACTCGATGAGCACCTGTATACATCTTAGGTGATCAAACTGACACCAATGGCTTGTGAGACCGGCCACCGCCTTCGTCGGGGTCTCGACTGTATACACTGTTAGTGTATATGCCCTAGGGGCCATTATTGTATCATACTAGCTTATATATTACTTAATGGAAGCTTGGGATATTCACAGTTATATAATAGTCTTGCTAAATATGGTAGTATGCTACTTGGTTTTATCTATTTTAATATGTGAGTATACGTATTGATAGAGCCCTTAGGATCTTACTTGACTACCAGCGTTGTGATGACAGTCACACTAGTGGGGGCTGGGTAGTCTACAAGCACATCCTTTTCCAGGTCCCTAGTCGTAGGATTATCGAGACAGGGTATCGATGCTCCGGAGTAGACTAGTGTGTACGCTTCTCATCCCAGTTGGGGAGATGGTCTGTCCCACAGCCGTCAGTAGGTCGTACTGGAGATATTATATATGTGCTCGTTGGGTTATGGGTACACCGGACAGGACTTGCGAGGAACTGTTGGTTGGTATTATACCCGTCGTCAGTTAACAGTTCCCAAGTGACATGAGTACAGCATAGTCCGCAGACTTGACACTGCTACTTCGCCTCGAGTGTGTCCCACTGTTCTTAGATTGCTACCCTACCACGGCTCAAAGGAGTCATGCAAACAGGTAGCAGTTGGGTACAGTCCCGAGCACTTGGAGGCAGTGGCGGTTAGACAGGATTCGTCTCTCCCGGTATCGGGAGTTGATATCGCGCTGTGTCAGAGAGCCATTACGCAAAGTCCCTGGCCAGGGCAAGCGAGATTTACTGGTAGGTTCCAGTAGTTTCTCAAGGTGTAATGGGCTTCACTCCGACACGACTTATACCGCTATTAGGGGACTGACGCTTGCCGCCCCCTAGGCCCGATATGCGATAGTCTTAGACGAACAGACCGGACTGTACGGAGATTGTCACATCAGGCTCAGTAGGTGTTCGGATGGGTTTCCTCATCGGCCTTCTTATCGACATCTACCTGGGGACCGTTACGTACAGCTAGTGCCGCTTGCGGTCTGTGGTTAAACCCACTGCCAGCGTAGTAGTCGAGTCTTTAGAGTCCCACACAGAGAGTTTCCCTGCTCCAGACGAAACGTTATAGAGGTCGTATAGTTTTACGACAAGGGTTCGAACGCATACGTGTGTTTACGCACGTACGACATTCGGACAGTTTTTACTAGCCGGCTTTGGTTTAAGCCAGATTCTAGTATCGGGTTATTGGATTTAAACAGTCTAAAGTTTTTCCGTGTTTTCACGGATAGGAGGGGCATTCTCGTAATTTCATGAGAAGCTTCTAGAAGGATGGTGACTTGGGGGTTTAGGTGGCATAAGCATTAAATGATATTAGTGACTCATTTGTGTGATTCATCCATGTCATTAATGCATCATTAAATGGTTAATGACTCATTAGATGAATCACTCATATGAATAAATGAAGCATGATGATTAATCATTTTATTTATTTATTTTGATAAATCATTATGCTTCATATATTCATGAGAGATCATTATCTTATTCTCATTCTCTTGCTCACCTTTTCTCTCTTTAAGCTCTCTCTCTTCAAACCCTAATCCTCCCCTCTCATGTGTTGAGATCAAGAATTAGATAGACTAATTAATCCATAACCTCACTCTATATCACCTAGGTACCTTTGATTAGCAACTAAAGAAACCCAGTTACCTCAAGTTTAGAGGTGAAGCTTGGAATAGAAGCTCTCGGGTGGATCGTCTATTACGTAGAGGAGGCCGAGGAGGAGGTGGATAACGAAAAGAAGAAGGACAAGGTTCACTGGGTATAATCTCTTTCATAGTAGTTAAGAACTCCTATATTTTTGTTAGTTATCGTTTAGCAAAGATTCTTCGATTAGTCGATGTTAACTCAAAGAACAAGATCGTTTTCATATTTCCGCCTCCCCGCAACTCGTGGGGTGTTGTACATCGACTTACAGTGGTATCAGAGCCTCGCTAAACAATAATTAACTTATTAGCAAAGTCGTTACAATTTCGAACGCGAAACGAACCGGAAAAAACATCGATATCACATAGTTTCTGTCGATTTTAAAATGAGGTCTAAAAATTTTTCAGGGAACCTGCAGAATAACCTACAGAGAAATATAAGAACACTGAAAAAAATTGGGTTCATGAATCGGCCAAACAGCCGTGGAACCGCGGCCGATCCCACCGATCCGTCGCGGATCCGCGGCCGAGTTGGAGCCGATTCAGCCCGAGTTTTTCCAGTGGCTCTTCTGTGATGTTTTTGTCTTTTCTGGAATGTTTATTTTCTGCTCAAGTCTCAGGTGCACAGAGAAGTTTTGGAGTAGAATCTGATATGTTTGCTCGATCGAAATTATACGATATTTGCTAATTTGATTATATCTGTGAACTGTATAATGTGTTTGTAAACATCCCCTAACTGCAAGTATGTCGGTTGGCAGGGGGTTGCACATTTCTGTAATGAATTTTACTGTTTGTGGTTATGAACTGTATTGGATTGTTGTGATGATTAGCCGGGGTTTGAGATGGGTTATTATATTCATTCATTCAATGTAATTGTAATATGTTGTAATATTATTTTGTGGGGCACATCCAGATTGCGGTTGTAGCCATCGTTGTATTATTTCATTTTATTGTTTTTGCTCCTAGGATAGACCTAAGGTGGGGTGCACAAACTACCGGGTACTTTGAAGTGTTTAGTGGCCTACTCACGTTGTTGAAGGAGACCGCTTCACTTCGGGTACTTGGCGGGTAGTTTGCCGTATCCGTAGGGGTCTAGGGTGGGGTTATGGCTATTCATCACAACTGTGTAATCCGTCTTTCGTTGCAGGCTCAAAAGAAAAGCGGATTGCTTGCATATCCAATAATGTTCATCTGTGATCTGGAATGCCTATTATTGCGTCTGACGAATGTACAATATCTATATATGATAGCTATTTAGACGTCACTTATGTTTTACACCCGCGCTAGCCCAGCCTCCGCTCTGCCGTTAGTTAAGTAACCTAACGGGTGATGACGGGACCCAGTGGCGAATGCGGATGGCATAAGAGGACGTTGTATTTTCGTTGTTTTCTGCAATGATAGGTTAATGATGGGACGCATTATTATTAATGCAAAGAAAATAAACCAAAGTTTAATCGTTGGAACAATTTAAAAGAAACCACTCGGTTAATTTTAAAACAGAAGATATTTTTAATTGCGGAGCTTTAACTACTCCTTTTAAAAAGCTATCAGGTTCCTTCGGTTATATCAAGTTCACTACGTTCACGGTTTCGCCAAAACCATTCGTAGCCCTCCGTCATTTCATTTGGGTATTCAGTAGTATTCAAGCTATGTATTTTGGCCAAAGTCAAGGCATAGTGTTTGGTAGCTGCTGGGTATTCATTTGTTGCATAGATAGATGAGTTAGTTTGGGACAGTCGTATTATCATTTGACCAAAGTCAGGGGTATGTACGGATGGGTTCAAATTGACAAGATAATGACGGGTAGAACTTGACATGTGACTTATGACATTTTGACCAAAGCCAAGATCATAAGAGCATGGGGCAAAAATCTATATCGGGAATTTCTAAAGAAACTGAAATTTGCAAAGAGGTGCATACCATTTGGAGTTTAATGAATGTTGGTAGGATTCCTTCAACATTATCATACGATGATATTTGGATCCCGATCCTACTGTGAGTATATGCTACTTATCAGAAGATTCGTCGCTTAACGATCAATGCTATAAACCAAGTAGGTGTCAAGAAAAGTGTCAGCGGGGCTACGCCCCCAGAGAAAAGAGGTTATTTAATTAAGGAACTTCACGAAAGCGTTGGAAAACCTCTCTCGAAGTATCGACACTGGCCTGGCTGAACGGTTAAGCAAGTATTGTACGGTGAGAATAGTCCTGGCTAATTCTTCTTTTATGGTTTGAGGAAGGATTCGAGAAACAGTGGGAGCCATCCAGTTTAGATAAATTAAAAACCACTCTAAACTTGCAAGAGCATCATGCTAAAGTGTTTCTTCTCTCTCTCCTAATTGCAGCGACCCTGAAAATGACTGGACTTAAGTTACTTTTAAAGAAAAATATACTGACAGGGCCAAACTATAAAGATTGGCTGCGGAATGTCAAAATGGCTTTGACCTATGATAAGTTGGGGTATGTCCTCACCGCTAAGGCACCTGAAGTCCCAGGTCCCAAATCCAGTAATGCGGATAAGGAAATCCGCAAAACCTGGGATTTCGATTGCGCGAAGGCCAAGTGCATCGTGCTTGCCTCGATGAACAATGAACATCAGAGGAGGCACGGGGATATGGATCTTGATGCCATATTTCTCCATACAAAGGAACTTTATGGAGAGCAATCCCGTATAGCAAGATACGAGACCTCAAAGAACTTGTTTCGAGCGAGGTTGGCCGTCGGATCATCAGTAGGAGAACATGTCCTAAAGATGATAGGCTATATTGAAGAGCTCGCAGACCTTGGGACGACTTTGGATAATGAGCTCTATACAGACCTTATTCTCCAGTCCCTCCCTTCCACCTACGCCCAGTTTATTCTGAACTTCAACATTCAAAGAAAAAAAGTTGAACTTTCAGAACTCCTTAACATGTTGAGGAGTGCAGAGGGAACCTTGCAGAAGGCAAGGGAAACACCCGCTATGTTTGTTAGCGGTGTTTCTTCTTCCGGGTCCAAGGCTAGGGCCAAAGGAAGGAAGAAGAAGGCCGCCGCCAAACCTAGAGGAGGTGTTGGTAAGGTGGGAGCGAAGGGAAAGAAAAAGTTTGCGGTGCCAGTAGTGGCCCAGGATGAGTGCTTCCATTGTCATAGAAAAGGGCACTGGAAGAAAGACTGCAAGGCGTGGAACGCCAAGAACCAGGAACCAAAGCAAGCTGTGGCTTTGACTTCAGGTGTGTTTGTAATTGAGAATCGTCTGTCAATCAACTCTATTTCCTGGGTATTGAATACCAGATCAGGATCTCATATATGCAATTCATTGCGGGCACTGAGAAACCGTAGGGTGCTGAAGGATGGTGATATGACCCTAAAGGTTGCTAACGGAGCTAGCGTGGGAGCTGTGTCCGTAGGGGATTATCACTTGGGATTGACAAGTGGACACATTTTGGTTTTACATAACTGTTTTTTTGTACCTAGCTTAACATGTAATATTATATCAGTTTCCTTGTTATCAAATAAAGGTTATGATTTCACGTTTGTAAGTGATGTTGTTAACATCCACCTTAATCATGGTTTGATTGGGTCCGGTACACTGGATAACGGTATATATGTCTTAAATCAACTACAGATTTTCAATGTCCAGAACACACTAAAAAGAAAGTCTCCAGATTTAAATAAGGCTTTCTTATGGCATTGTAGACTGGGTCACATCAATGAGACAAGATTAACTAAGTTACATAGAGAAGGATATTTGGATCCGTTCGAATATCAATCTTATGACACTTGTCAATCATGTCTCGAAGGAAATATGACAAAGACTCCATTCACTGGACATGGAGTAAGAGCGAGCAAGCTCTTAGGACTCATACATAGCGATGTATGTGGTCCAATATCTACACATGCAAGAGGTGGTTTTTCCTATTTCATTACTTTTACGGATGATTACTCTAGGTACGGATTCATTTATCTGATGAAATATAAATCCGAGGCTTTTGAGAAATTCCAGGAGTATAAGAATGAAGTAGAAAACCAAACCGGCAAAATATCAAGACACTAAGATCCGATCGAGGTGGTGAATACTTAAGTGCCGAGTTCCTAGGTTACCTAAAAGAGAAAGGAATTCTCTCTCAGCTTACTCCTCCATACACTCCACAGCATAACGGTGTATCGGAGAGACGGAATCGAACCCTATTGGATATGGTACGTTCCATGATGAGTATTGCTGAGTTACCGCGATCTTTCTGGGGTTATGCGCTAGATTCAGCGGCATATCTTCTGAACAGGGCTCCTACCAAGACTGTGCCTACCACGCCATATCAGATGTGGAGTGGGAAGAAACTCCATCTTCAGCATTTGAAGATATGGGGATGTCCAGCTTTTGTTAAAAAGCAGCATGCGGACAAGCTCGAGGCACGATCAGTACAGTGTAAGTTTGTGGGATATCCAAAGAACTCCAAAGGATATTATTTCTATTACACAGAGGAACAAAAGGTTTTTGTTTCTCGTAATGCCCATTTTCTAGAACATCAGTTTTTAGAAAAGGAAATAAGTGGGAGCGAAATAGAACTGGAAGAAATTCCAGAACAACAAACTACTACTGAAAATTTAGTAAAACCAGTAGTTCAAGAAGAACAGGACATTCCCGCACCTCTCCGCAGGAGTAGTAAGCTGTTTCATCCGCCTGAGAGATACTACGGATTTCTCATAGATGGGGATGGAGAGGATTGCATTATTGATGATGATGAACCTACTAGCTTCCAGCAGGCCATCCAGAGCGGCGACTCGGTACGATGGCTAGATGCGATGCGGACCGAAATGGAGTCCATGTACACCAACAAAGTATGGACTTTGGACTTTGCTCCAGATGGGGTAAAACCCATAGGATGCAAATGGATCTTCAAGAAAAAGATTGGTGTAGATGGACAGGTGGAAACCTATAAGGCTAGACTTGTTGCAAAGGGTTTTCGTCAAAGACCTGGTTTGGACTATGACGAAATTTTTTCTCCAGTGGCTATGCTCAAATCCATTCGGGTCCTTCTTGCTATTGTTGCCTTCCATGATTATGAAATCTGGCAGATGGACGTAAAGACGGCTTTTCTGAATGGTAATTTAGAAGAGTGCGTCTATATGGATCAGCCAGAAGGTTTCAATCAGAGTGGGAGCAGCGGGAAAGTATGCAAGTTGCTTAAGTCCATTTATGGACTAAAGCAGGCATCGCGGAGTTGGAACATCTATTTTGATGAAACGGTCAAAGAATATGACTTTATCAAAAATCCAGATGAACCATATATATATATAGTAAAGTTGTAGCACGAGCTGTCGTATTCCTCGTCTTGTACGTGGATGACATTCTATTGATAGGAAATGACATTCCTATGCTACAATCTGTCAAAGGATTCTTGTCACACAGGTTCTTCATGAAAGACCTGGGTGATGCCTCTTACATTATGGGGATCCGGATCTATCGTGATAGATCCAAGAGGATGTTGGGACTTTCACAGTCCAGATATATCAACACTATATTGAAAAGATTCAGTATGGAAGATTCTAAGTGCGGTAATCTACCGGCTTGTCACGGAATCACCCTATCCAAAGAGATGTCTCCCAAGACTGATTTGGAAAGGGATCGCATGTCGATTATACCCTACGCTTCTGCGGTAGGCTCTATAATGTATGCGATGTTGTGCACCAGACCAGATGTAGCTTACGCACTCAGCGTGGTAAGCCGGTATCAGTCAGACCCAGGGGAGAATCACTGGATAGCAGTAAAGAACATTCTCAAGTACCTGAGAAGGACTAAGGAGATGTTATTGGTTTACGGCGGAAAAGACCTCAAGATCGAGGCCTTTGCTGATTCCGGCTTCCAGAGTGATAAGGACGATTTCAAGTCCATGTCTGGTTATGTCTTTACCCTCAATGGAGGGGCGGTGTGTTGGAAGAGTTCCAAGCAGGACACCGTTGCTGACTCGACGATGGAAGCGGAGTATATTGCTGCTTACGATGCCGTAAAAGAAGCGGTCTGGATGAAGAAGTTCCTAACAGAACTTCAGGTGGTTCCTACCATAGTTGATCCAATACCTCTGAATTGCGACAACAACGGAGCTATAGCTTTAGCGAAGGAACCAAGGTCCCATCAGAAGCCCAGACACATCTTAAGGCGGTATCACCTGATCAGGGAGATCATAGATCGCCGGGAGATCGAGGTCCGGAGAGTTGCTACTGAAGAGAACATTACTGATCCATTCACAAAGGCCCTACCTCAGATTCAGTTCGAGAGGCTACTCGAGATCATCGGTCTTCGATATGCCAGTACATGGCCCTAGTGCAAGTGGGAGATTGTTAGTGTATATGCCCTAGGGGCCATTATTGTATCATACTAGCTTGTATATTACTTAATAGAAGCTTGGGATATTCACAGTTATATAACAGTCATGCAAACAGGTAGCAGTTGGGTACAGTCCCGAGCACTTGGAGGCAGTGGCGGTTAGACAGGATTCGTCTCTCCCGGTATCGGGAGTTGATATCGCGCTGTGTCAGAGAGCCATTACGCAAAGTCCCTGGCCAGGGCAAGCGAGATTTACTGGTAGGTTCCAGTAGTTTCTCAAGGTGTAATGGGCTTCACTCCGACACGACTTATACCGCTATTAGGGGACTGACGCTTGCCGCCCTCCTAGGCCCGATATGCGATAGTCTTAGACGAACAGACCGGACTGTACGGAGATTATCACATCAGGCTCAGTAGGAGTTCGGATGGGTTTCCTCATCGGCCTTCTTATCGACATCTACCTGGGGACCGTTACGTACAGCTAGTGCCGCTTGCGGTCTGTGGTTAAACCCATTGCCAGCGTAGTAGTCGAGTCTTTAGAGTCCCACACAGAGAGTTTCCCTGCTCCAGGCGAAACGATATAGAGGTCGTATGGTTTTACGACAAGGGTTCGGACGCATACGTGTGTTTACGCACGTACGACATTCGGACAGTTTTTACTAGCCGGCTTTGGTTTAAGCCAGATTCTTGTATCGGGTTATTGGATTTATACAGTCTAAAGTTTTTCCGTGTTTTCACGGATAGGAGGGGCGTTCTCGTAATTTCACGAGAAGCTTCTAGAAGGATGGTGACTTGGGGGTTTAGGTGGCATAAGCATTAAATGATATTAGTGACTCATTTGTGTGATTCATCCATGTCATTAATGCATCATTAAATGGTTAATGACTCATGTAGATGAATCACTCATATGAATAAATGAAGCATGATGATTAATCATTTTATTTATTTATTTTGATAAATCATTATGCTTCATATATTCATGAGAGATCATTATCTCATTCTCATTCTCTTGCTCACCTTCTCTCTCCTCAAGCTCTCTCTCTTCAAACCCTAATCCTCTCCTCTCAAGTGTTGAGATCAAGGATTAGATAGACTAATTAATCCATAACCTCACTCTATATCACCTAGGTACCTTTGATTAGCAACTAAAGAAACCTAGTTACCTCAAGTTTAGAGGTGAAGCTTGGAATATAAGCTCTCGGGTGGATCGTCTATTACGTAGAGGAGGCCGAGAAGGAGGTGGATAACGAAAAGAAGAAGGACAAGGTTCACTAGGTATAATCTCTTTTCATAGTAGTTAAGAACTCCTATGTTTTTGTTAGTTATCGTTTAGTAAAGATTCTTCGGTTAGTCGATGTTAACTCAAAGAACAAGATCGTTTTTCATATTTCCGCCTCCCCGCAGCTCGTGGGGTGTTGTACATCGACTTACATACACTAGTCTACACTAGAGTATCGATGCCCTGTCTCGAAACTCCCACGATTAGGGACACTTTAAGGATGTGCTTATAGACCCCAACTCTCACGTATATGATCGCCATCATACTGCTGGCAGTCAAGCAAGAATCCTATGGGCTCTATCAACATGCAATAGTGAACTAAAGCATGTATACGAGGATAAAGAAAATCCAGATAGTATACTATCATCTCGAGTAAGACAGTCATGTTGGTATAGGTCCTCCCTCAATCATTGCAATCATGTACCTGCGATCCAATAATTGACTTAGAGGGCACTATATCCAACAATCTCCCACTTGCACTTAAGGCTATTATTGCGATATCACATACTCATAGCCTCAGTGAGTGGATCCGCCCTGATGTTTCTTTCTATGTCTCTCTTAATCTCAAGTTCGCGGAGAAAGCCATCTCCCGAATCGAGTAATAGGTGTCTTAGAATATGTCTGGATATCTGATGGGACCTAGTTCATAAATGAACTCCAAATCCAAACTTCTTAAACTGTATTGATAACTGAACCTAATCATTATCGCGCACCATGCCTCCCACAGTATCCTCTTAGACCACCTGTCCATAATACTGTCTCTCGTCAGAGGGAAAACTATAACTCTGACAATCACTCTGTCATCCAGGTCACCTTGGAAGCTTGGAATGATAACCGTCTCCTCAAGGAGGCAGCCATTATCAAATCCATAGAACATCTATTCATGTTCTAAAACTGCTTCCTAATGTTTCTCCAGGATTGGATTAATATAAACTTATCGCATCTAGTGCAAAAACAACATCTGGTGTGGTACTTGACATCTCACGATTGACTCAATTGCCTAAGCAAGTGATCTGCCAATCATGCACATCCCTATCTTTTTCAGTCTGTAAGACACCATTAGAGAGGGTGACTCCATCAATTGCAGGTACACCACCATGCCAGGAGTCATCTATTCTAAAATACCATTAGAATACTGTCAAAGTACCCAAATTGGGAAACTACCTAATTCTAGATCTAAAACCATAGATCTAGTAACCAGAATGTCTGATATTATATCCATGTCCTTTGTGGAGAAACAACTGTGTGACGACCAAAGTACAACCGATCGTAGTATATGAATTTTACTTCCTACTCTGTGTATGTCATCCAAATATCAGGACATCACACCCTACTACCTTCTTAATAGATCCATCCCCTATTCTGATGAAGTCAAAGCCATGAATGTTATATCAAAATTAGATGATCTTATCTCCGCTATATCTGCTCAAGCCTATAAATAGACATAAGCTACTTGTCCACTGTTCTTCCGCTGCTCCCACTGACTACGACAACCCTCTGGCAAATAATATATATACGTACACTTCTAAAGCTAGTTTAGAACGTCGCTATACTTATCCTCCTGCCGGGTCTCATAGTCTGGAATAACAGTAGTGTCAAGTCTGGGTAAACAAGAACCTCTCTGTCACCGTCCTTGAGGCTACCGGAGTATCTTTCGGGTGTCTGAGGTTACCCACCATATCTGCGGAGTGGCTATTGGAATGTCAAACCTGATTGAATATATAGGTCCTATTAAATTTTCCGTAATCGTTTGCGATTCTGGAATCACTTCCAGTTCTACCATACTCTCACTTCTGTTTTCTGAAAAAAAAATCCATTTTACTAAAACTGTAGCGAGTTAAGAACAATATCACTATTGATCTTCCAGATGGTAGATAATCAACCCTCGTCAAAGCTAGGGTCAACCCACAAACTGCCATTACAGAAACGTGCCTTGAGTTATCCAGAGTCTGGTTTTAAGCATAAGCTGGACAACTCACCGTACCTTAACATCGTCAAGATATGAACCATTCTATATCCAATATAGAAAGTTTGGCACTTATTTAATTGGAACCAGATTCAAAACATGGAACTATCTCTAGTGCATACCATCTCAATGAAGAAAGGCTAATCAACATTACTCAACTTAGGAATCCATCCAATTATGATTAACCTGAAAGAGAAACAAGTTTCTCAAAACTATTACTTGAATACCATTCACAAGAATCTACATCTTCGATCTTTTTGAAGAATCCCGATATTTGCGACACCTGGTTCTCTACTTTATTTCTATACCCACAACTTCTCAAAACTTTAGACATTGTATTTCTACGAAACACTTGTCTAAATTCTAGAGAAGTTACAAGCAAAACAGAACAGAGTACGAGGACCAACCCCTTTGTCCTGATGGACACTGGACAACATACAATACTCTGTAGAAGTCCGCTGAGTTGAATAACTCAAAACCTGTGCGTCGTAGGTTGAAAACTGTACCCAGGAGATTTCCTCAAATATCACCAATTACAACGAATTCCGATATAATGAGGATGATCACCTAATTCCCAATAACTTACTCCCTCTTATTATCTGTAAAACCATACAGATGTGAGAATCATACCTGGTAAATACATACCCTGGAGCAAGTGTCTAATTGGGAAATTAGTTTTCTATTAACAATACATAGTGAAACTGAAACATGAATATGTTTCGTACGGGTATCCTGGTATTCTCTAGTAATGCCTCTTCCATAAACTAATTCATGACTTTAACCTATATTTCATTTGCCATCTCTCCAAATCCCTTTATTTGTCTTTATTCATTTCCTTCTGTACACCCCTTTAGGCTAAGTGGTTTTCTTCCTTCCCTATCGTTTGGCACCTGCTTATGGTTTGGAAGAAGACTATCCAGTAAGCATAATAGGTGTACTCTCCTAAACCTAGGAGTACTCGCAACTTGAGAGAAGGTGATGATAAAAGACAACTGAATAAACCTTATTCCTATTTCTCCTGAACCAAAATCCATCCTCGAAAAAGATCCTTCGAGTTCGTATATTACCATACGATGGATTTATCCAATGGAATTGGATGTTCGTAGTGATACGGGTTGTTATGGAGAAATGAAAGATGAAGTAGGAGTGGCGATGAAATACGTGGTTTGGTCGTGAATGTTAGCAGTCGCAATTTACTTCGTCCTCTTTCTAATCCCTTTATCTTGTCTGTACATATTACCTTCTGCACACCCTACTTAGGCTAATTGGTTTTCTTCATTCCCTACCTTTCGGCACCTGCCTATGGTTTGGAATAATACTATCCAATAAGCGTAATAGGTGTACTCTCCTAAACCAAGGAGCCCTCGCAACCTGAGAGAAGATGATAATAAAAGACAACTGAATAAACCAATTCTATTTCTCCTGAACCTGGATCCATCCTCGAAGAAATCCCTCCGAGTTCGTATATAACCATACGATGGATCTATCCAATGGAAGTGGATATCCGTAGTAATACGGGGTGTTCTGAGAAATACAAAGGGTAAAAGAAGGAGCGGCAATGACTTATGCAACTCGGACAATCCAAAAGCCAGTAGTTTAAGAAGATTCGGTTAACTTGGTCACTGAGTCATAGTCTAGGGTCGGTCAAAGGTCGCTGCCAAAAAGAGAGAGAAAAGAAACACTCTGCGTGCACTCTAACTTAAATCAGAATGGTTATCACTTTATCTAATCAGGAAACCTCCCACTGCAGTCTCAAATTCTCCTCCAAATCTTAAAGAAGAATTAGTCGGGATCACCCGAAGAGTAAACCAACTCGTCAGTGAGAATCAGGATCCAACTATCATTGCATGATAACTTGATGGAAGCCACTCAAGTTATCACACTCCAGAAGGTATGCGCATGCCTGGCAAGTTTCTTGTATGTTTGAAACTCCCGATGTAATTTTTATCCCATGCTCTTATGACCTTGACGTAGGCCAACAAATCATAAGCCACATGTCAAGTTCTACCCGTCGTTGTCCTGATTAATTTAGGTCCATCGTACATGCCCTTGACGTAGGCCAACAAGGCTGTACGTCTGTCCTAAACTAATGCATCTATCTATGCAACAAATGAATACCCCAGCAGCTACCAAACACTATGCCTTGACGTAGGCCAACAAACATAGCTTGAATACTACTGACCATCCATAAGAAATGATGGAGGGTTACGGCTGGTTTTTGGCGAAAGACCTTTAATGTAATGAACTTGATCTCGTTGAAGGAACCTGATAGCTTTTTATAAAAAATATAGTGGCGAAAACCTTTGCTAAAGAGGTTACTCCCGGTGAAGGGATCTCGGCTCTTTCCTCATGGAATGAGGTGCAGGATATTCTAACTGAATACCACAATGCAAAGAAACTTGTAATCGAATATAGTGAAGTTATTACCCTGACGCAAACTTCTGCCCAAGGGGTCACTCCCGGTGAAGGGATCTCGGCCCTTGCCTCGTCGAATGAGGTGCTGGATATTCATAACCGAATACCACTGTGCATAACAAAAGGAAACGTCTTTGTAATAACTCTTTTTAAAATTTGTTCCAACAACATCAAATATAGGTTTGTTTTATCCTTGCATTGATAAGAATCAATGCAGTCCCATCAATTAAACACACCAGAAAAGAACGAAAATATAATGTACGTATATGCTATCCGCATTCGCCACTGGGTCCCGTCATCACCTGTTAGGTTACTTAACTAACGACAGAGCGGGGACTGGACTAGCGCTGGTGTAAAACATATACAACATCTAATAGTATATATACCAATATACAATAATCTCTCCAGGCGTGATAATATACAACATTACAGAAAAGTAATAAGCATCACAGAACAATACAGATAATCTGGGATCCCCGGGTTTCACAGAGCCGCTACTGAAACCCGACGTTCCCCTGGTCGTGTGGATAGCCTGTGCAATGAAACCTAGACCCCTACGGGTGTGGCAAGTTACCCGCCAAAACCTGAAGCGAGGCAGCCCCCTACAGCAAAGTGAATGGACTACCCAGCACTTCACGGAATCCGGTAACTTGAGCACCTTCCTTGGGTCAGCCTGTACCCCCTACAAGTGCTGCGAATAGTCTGCCAATTCTAGAGCGAGGCCCCTCTGCCTCTCAAAGCCATGAGATACGGACCCGTTGCCCTCCAGAACCCGGCTATCCGTGCACTCCGCCGCGAGGTAATCCTAGTACAGAAAATAAAATATACAACGGGTACATCGACCTCATCCCGGTCGTGCCCCAAAACAATAATATACAAATAGGAAGTGACGGCAGTCCACATGTTGGACACTCGCCCCGCAATATCAAATGTACAAATAAATCCAAACTGCACTACCATTGCACACTGCTATCCACAACGACAAATCCGCAACATCACAGCACAACACAGAACATCAACGCGAATGTCACGTTCGCAAATCCGTCTAAATAGACTATAGCAATTAGATGCAATTTACCGCTCAAATGACATTCCCGGTCGGAGATATAATATAAGTACTGTAAGCTAACACGTTTAAATTTCGATCGACAAAATTTTCCGAAGTGGGCCCCACGTACATCTGCTGTACAGTAACAAAAACTGGGCCCAAAAGAACAGTTCCAGAAACCACAATTTCCCATGTAGAAGCTACAGAAGAAAGATGGCCTAATGATTCACCAAGATGGCCGCGGTTCCGCAGTCAAAGCATGGCTTTAGCGGCGGATCCGCGGCCGTACGGTCAAATCATTGGATCGTTTTTCTTTAGTGTTCTAATAAAAGCCTGCACGATTTTCTGGTATGGTTAGAATAATTTTTAGAACAGATTTAAAATTAACAGAAACTTTAACACATGAAATTGCGATTTTGAAAATTCCGCTCGATCGATATTGTAAACGCGTTAGCACAAGTTAGTAAAGCTTAATGGCAAGGCTTTGATACCATTGTAAGTCTACGGTAGTGCCCCGGCCGTCTTTCAGATGCCAATTTGCTGAACAAAAACTTTTATACAACTGGCGCTATCGTATACTATATCCCAGGATCTGCCATTAATGCTAAACTAACAAACTACAAATTGGGTAGAAATGTTATACCGAACGATCCGGGTCCTTCGGTCTTCAACCATCATCCCACGCTTTGTTGCAGCTGATCCGATCTCGCTCGATCTCCGGTCTCGTCGTCCAGGTGGCACCACGTCGACGGATCTTTAAACGGGCTCCCGCCTCTGAACCGAGGCAACTTGATCATCAAGTTTGCTAAAAGAGATGACCAAGATTGATATAGAGAATGAGTAGAATACTTTGTCTCGTTACATCCAAAGTTATGGATGAACGGTTAATGAAGTTGCCTTTTGGAATCGGGTAAATGGGAAAATGAGCTATGAAATTTTCATATACCAAAACTATCATAATCTTTTCAAGCAAAACAACCAACCTCTCTCAAAAAAGAGGGCCGACCACTTAAGGAGAGGGGGGAGGTGAGTGTAGGAGAGGGGGGGGGTGACCACAACATTAAATGAGATGAATGATTCATCTAAACACCTTGCACTAAACATTAAAGCATACAATGAATCATAACACTTAGTCATCCATTCATTAAATGCTCCATTAATGCACTAAGACACCTCACCATCCTAGTCACCATCTAGAAACTTCTAGAACCTTCCACACTCATCAAGAAAAGATAAATCCGTATTTAACTGAATGTTAAAGACGGGCGATAGAAAACTGGAAACTGACAACTTCCAAAAGCGATCCCGAAACAAATTTCAGGATAACTCCGTAACAGTATAAACATACCCGCATTTGTATTACGACCGAATACAAATGCAATTGAGACAAAGATATTATATCTACACAGTATAATACTAGGATCCGGCTTAAACCAAAGCCCACCAGTATTATCTGCCCGAAAAATGACACGTGCGAAAATGCACGTGCATTTTCCGAACCCTGCCATAAAACCATACGGCATCTACAGCGTTTCGCCCGAACTTGGGAAATTGTCTGTGGGGAACTCTAATGACTCATCAATACGCTGGCACTGGGTATAACCACTAGCACGTCAGAGGTACTAGCTGTACGTAACGGTTGCCTATGTATTGATTGGAAGGGAAGCTGACGAGCGAACTCATCCTGAAAACCTTACTGAGCCTGACAGTGACAATATCCGTACAGTCTGGTCCATTCGTCTATGAGTATCGCATATAGGGACTAGGGGGCTGGTAAACGTCAGACCCCCAAATAGCTGTATAAGTCATGTCAGAGAGTAGCCCAGAACACCCTGAGATACTACTGGAATACCTATCAGTAAATCTCGATTACCCTGGCCAGGGATTTCGTGTAATGTCTCTCCTTAACACAGCGCGATCTCACCCCTAATACCGGGAGAGACGAATCCCCGATGATCTGCTCACTGCCTCCATGTGGCTCGGGACTGTACCCAAAAAATACCTGTTTGCACGACTCTTTTGAGTCGTGGTAGGGTAGAAATCAAAGCACAGTGGGAACTCACACGAGACAAATGACGACTTCAGGTCGATGAACTAACCTGTACACATATCACCTGGGAACTTCTATCTGACGATATGTATAATACCAACTAGCATGTTCCCGGCGAGTCCTGTCCGGTGTACTCATAACTCGATGAGCACCTGTATACATCTTAGGTGATCAAACTGACACCAATGGCTTATGAGACCGGCCACCGCCCCTCGTCGGGGTCTCGACTGTATGCACTAGTCTACACTGGAGTATCGATGCCCTGTCTCGAAACTCCCACGACTAGGGACACTTTAAGGATGTGCTTATAGACCCCAGCTCTCACGTATATGGTCGCCATCATACTGCTGGCAGTCAAGCAAGAATCCTATGGGCTCTATCAACATGCAATAGTGAACTAAAGCATGTATACGAGGATAAAGACAAACCAGATAGCATACTATCATCTCGAGTAAGACAGTCATGTCGGTATAGGTCCTCCCTCAATCATTGCAATCACGTACCTGCGATCCAATAATTGACTTAGAGGGCAATATATCCAACAGTCTTAGCACCTCTACTAGATTTATACAAGCATCAAGTATGCAATTTAAAAAATCTGCTAAGTTATACTAACCTAAAATCGAACTAGAGAATTACAGTTTGAGAGTAAGGTAAACAAGTTCTACACTAAGCGAAAAGGGTTTACGACCTTTGCAGACCGGTCCTTCACTTCTAAAGCTCCAAGTAGTAGTCCCTAGAACTCTTCCTTGACTCTGTTTGATGAAAGGAACGAGCTTGCTTGTTTTCTTCGAGGCCGAAAATGATCCACCTTGAAGTCTCTCTCACTCAAGCCCACTCTTCACTAATTAATGTATTAGTGAAGCAAACAACCTAAACTAATGAGCTAGAAAAGTGTAGGTTGATGAAGTAGAAATTTTGCTCACTTATTTTTCTTCTTTTTCTTTTCTTTTCTCACTTCAGGAAAATTCTAGACAGGAAGAAGAAGGAGATGAGAATGAACTTGGATGAGATAGAGTGAATCATGAGGTGAAGTGATGAGATGAGATGATAAATATCTATGAATAAAACAAAGAAATAGTGGTGAGTCATGGCTTCTCAAGGCTTCCACAAGCATCTTAAGATAATGACTCATTTTCCATTTTCTTTAATTCATAAATAAAACCGTTTGCTTCTCATCATAATCTCATGTGTGATTCTCATACATCCTAGTCTATGTATCAGCAACGATGATATATATATATATATATATATATATATATATATATATATATGTTAGGAATATGTATGTCCTAGATGCCATTATTGATGATATAATGGATGCTTGGACATATATATAGAGGACTTTCTTGCTCGACATGATAGTATGCTATCAGGTTACCTTTATTTTAACATGTAGACTGGTATTTATACTGTCTGTCTCTTACATGTTGATAAAGCCCTTAGGATATATACTTGACTACTGGGATTATGAAGAGATCATACTAGTAGGGCCAGGGTGGTCCATAAGTACATCCTTTAATCAGTTCCTAGTCGTGGAAATATCGAGACTAGGGCATCGATATTCCAGAGTAGACTAGTGTGTACGTTTCTTATCCCTTAGAGGGCGATGGTTGATCCCACAACCATTGGTGTGTGACATCAAAGATTGTACACAGGTGCTCATTGGAGAATGGATACACCAAACAAGACTCGCCAAGAACTCCTATGTGGTAGTATACCTATCGTCAGATAGCAGTCCTCTGGTGACACTGGTACAGATTAGTCCGTAGACCCGAAATCGTCATAGAGTTTTGTGTGGCTCCCATTGTGCTTTGATTTCCTCCCTACCACGCTCAAAGGAGACGTGCAAACAGGTGGATTTTAGGTATAGTGTCACGACCCGAAATTGGCACGTGACGGACCTTAAACTACGCAACTTCTACTGGCGTAACACAATTTAAGTAAGCCAAAAAACCCAGCAATCTAAACCATCAAAAGTAATAAGTGATAAGAACATAGTTAAAACTTTTAAAAATCTCGAGTATAAATTCCTTAAAGTCCAATTTAGTTTCTTAAAAATTTTGGCAGCACCTCCTTTGTAAAAAACTAACCCCAAAAGTGGGTACAACATAAATATAAGTAAAGCATCTCTAACGGGAGCAAAATCCACACCCAAAGGCGGAAACAACCACCACAACAGATATACGACGCCGTAGCAAAGAAATAAAAGACGATATAAATAAACACTGCAAAAAAAGACATCCAAGTCACCAAAATATACAATATCGTCCTCACATCAAGTCTCTAAGTTATACACATGAAAGTGGTAGATGGAGAGTATAAGGTACAAAGATATACAAAGAGTATCATCGGATAACCGCAAAACCCACCTAAAGTAAAACTTCACGCAGTCAGCCGAAGCGGCATCCGCTGCAAAAGATGATACGAAAGATGAAAAGCCTGCCGCGACTGCCCTGAGGGACTACTTGCAAAACACTGTGGCATAACGGGGGTGAGTTGCCAACTCGTGAATAGTAAATAACATATGCAGGTAATCGCAAGTATACACGTACAACGCGAATCTAATGCATGCAAGCTGATAGCAATAAATGACAATATGTAAGCAACAGTGATGTAAGGTACTCTATCAGGTGCTACTAATACATGAAGCAATATGTATGCAACAGTCACGTAAGGTACTCTATCAGGTACTACTAATACATGAAGCAATGCATATAAAATAGCAGTATGTAAATGCAATATTCATGAAAGGTACTCTATCAGGTACTATGAATACATGAAGCAATGCAAATACAATAAATGCGGAGTATGGGATAAAACATGTCATACCCATGGAATCTTGACCTCGTGGTAGGACCAAGGACCATCAAGACAATCTAAATCCCAACTTTCCTCAAATCATCCCTTAAATTGGCCCTCATATCCTGTAAGTCTCATATATCCTGAGTGTCCAATATCAAGTAAATCTCATATATCCAGTATCCAATATCAAGTAAATCTCATATAACCAGCATCCAATATCGAGTATATCTCATGAAACCTGAGTGTCCAATATCTACACCCAAAAACATCATGAAAACAAGTGTCTAGCATCGACACAAAATACTCAAGTCTGAGGCGCCATCACCTGGGACTGGCCCTCTTGTGTCATGTACGTACATCCTATGAACCTGGGTAAGCACCACCTGAAATCTGCAAGACATGTGCGTACATAACCTCGATCAATGTCCCCCAGATATCCGTCGAGTACAAGTACTATCACCGGAAGGCAAACACCCCCAGCCGGGCTCAACGGCATAGACCTTCGATCTTCTTTCCCCGAGGAACCAACCGGGCTCCACCATGTACGCGCACACGACCCACGACACCTCCTCGCATGGGGTATATATAAGCTCAGAACCGAGAAATCTCATGGTGGAAGCTGAAATATCATATCAAGAGAAACTGGGTTTCTCAAATAATACATAATTTCATGAAACAACCATGGTCCTCAAATCCAGAAAACATTAAGTAATGAATAAGTATAACTGCATGAATCAATACATATATATTAGCGTCTCATTCCACATATATATATATATATATATATATATATATATATATATATATATATATATATATATAAAACAGCATCCTATTCTACTGTTATATATACTTAGGAGTAAAAATATTAGAGAACATCATATGGAATCCATGAATGTAATATATGCAACATGAAACAGTAATATGAGCATATAAAGGAAAAACCGCTATTTAACTGCAACAAATTAATATATATATATATATATATATATATATATATATATATATATATATATATATATATATATCACGCGGTTCCTAATTTCTCCAAGTCCATACAACATCAAATAAAGGTGAACATGTAGCTAAAGCCAGGTATGCGTAACCATGTTGGCATAGCAAGATATGTGTATCTACCTATCAATAATGATATAATACCCCCAGGTATATGAATAAGTATGTATACAAGATGTACATATAGCATGTAGGTATACAGGTATGCTATATGTCATATGCACAATGAAAATGAGGATAATGGCTCAATGTCCTTTAGCAATACAGTATCACATATGTATAGGTGTTGTGCGTGTCATGGCAATTATCGACGGTGTGTGTGTAGCATACAATTAGTGCTCGTGAAACATGAACCGTCAATAATGGTGTTGTGTCTCATTAATACTAAGTCCATGCACAATAGGAAATGAGATATGCAACAAAGGTATGCATTCACAATCAATATCCGTATGCTTCTAATTAATAGTCATGTCATTAATCTAGCCCATACGCATAACGCCATGCGGGCGATTCCCCTATAGATATTAAATCTACTCACAACGATCCTGGCTAAGTAAAACCAACCACTCGCTTTTCCTCCTTCGCAGTGCCTGAAGTCCCCGCCTACGATCCTGAAAGTATATAACAATATAACAAGTATATATTAGCAATCGACCAATAACACGTACCAACTACGTTTGACCGACGCACCAACTCCAAACATACTCTCAAGTGTTTTGTCTAGTGGCTAACGCGCGTAGAAACACTACGAAACCAACTTAAGAGCAAAAACTACACAAAGACACGAACGATATCGGCGCAACCCTAATTAGGAACGCTAAACGACATAACCTTCAAGCCCAGACCCTGATCGTACCGATCGCGCATTCACAACACACTAAAAAAACGTGGAATCTAATATAAATAATGTCGCAACGTCAAAAGAAAACCACACCAAAACTTACCGAAATCTAGTAAGCAACATATAACATTTTTAGCTCAAAACTACATGTTTCACCAAATCTAGAAATCACAAACATCATAATATAGCATGATTAAACCATACAAACCCTTACTAGAATTTTAATCTCACTTAATTAGAAATTAGTAAAATTCTAGTTTGTAATTAAGCTAATTATACAATTAGGAAAAATATCTTTTAACAATTCTAGCAACTAGGTTAAGTTTTCATTTGTCAAAACATCACACTTAACCAATTCATAACTAACAAAACTTAACTTGATCACCAAAACCTTTTTGTAGAAATTCTAAACATACAATTAAAAGCTTTAATTAAAGTTCTAACAAGCTAATTAATGTATTAAAACAACAAATAGAGTTTAGGGTTAGGATTTATACCTCCATAAAAAATAAAAAAAATCAAGTTTGCTCGCCGACATGTCCAAGATTGAAGCAGAGAGAATGTAGAATACTTTGTCTCAAGTCACCCAAGCAAATGGATGAAAGTTAATCGAAGTTGCCAAATTGGAGTGAAGATCGAAAATGAGCTTAAGGATTTTGCAAAGGAAATTTTGTGCATCTTTCCACGCAAAATCAACCCCCATACTTGAAAAGTGCTCGGCCAAATTCCATGAAGGAAAATGTATTCTGTGAATGGAATAAGGATGTGAGCCTTAAGAATGAATATGGTGACCATATGAAAATATCACAAAGCAAAATATCATAAGCTATCCAAAAGCATTAAATGCTACAAGTGAGTCACAACTTGAAGCCATGCCATTCTAGAACCATGCAAATGACTTACCCTCATCCAAAAGAATTCTCCCCCATCCCCATTTCGGCCAAGACAAGAAGAAAAGGAAATGGCCAAAAACAAAGCTCAAACACCAACCAATAATTAACAACTTAAAATAATATTTTAATTAGGGAAAAATATTAAAATGCACTAAAATTACAAGTGACCTACAAAAACCCGCAAACAAGCAATTTCCTAGCTAAATTAGGTGCATTGAATTCTATACTGCAAAAAGATCGCTTATAGGCTTTTACGGAAAAATACAATTTATTTTACCTAAAAACGGAAAATCCGCAAAACGATTTCTAAAACGTTACAATCTTCCCTCCTAAAGAAATTCGGTCTCCGAATTTAAAATTCATCTACGCGTATCTTCAAAGAGATGAGGGAAAGTCTTCCGCATCTCACTCGCAGCCACTCAAGTAATCACCTTACTAGACGGCTATGCCAAAGAACCCTTACAGATAGCAAGACCCTTGACCGAAGTCCCTCCACCTGCCGATCCACTAAAACTATCGGCTGCTGGTGAACGAAAGATTGCGTCCAAGCTAAATGGTCTGATGCTGAATCATGTGAGAAAGGTCATGAAGGTAATTGCGAAGTATTGACACAAGGAATACGGGGTGAATACTTAAAAATCTGGGCGGAAGTGCCATATTATAGGCAACGGTACTAACTCGCTTCAAGGATCTCAAAAGGACCTACAATCTGGGACTAAGCTTCCCAAAACTCAACACGCCATTCATCGGAAAAATCCGTAGGAATACATGATCTCCCACTGCGAACTCAAGTCTGCGACCACCACGGTCGACATAAGACTTCTGTCTACACTGGGCTGCTCTCATCCTGACCTGAATCAACATGATCTTCTCCGTAGTCTCATGACTAGCTGGGGTCCAAAAATCCTACTCTCGCAGAGTCAGAAAAACAGACTGGCGATAGACACAACCCACCACACAAAGCCTACAGATTGCCAAATAGAACGTCTCCTGATAACAGTTATCGAAGGAGGACCCTATCAATGGCAAGTGACGATCCCAACTGCCAACAACAACTAGTACGCACGCACAAGCATATCCTCCAGAGTTTGTATAGTCCGCTCTGTCTGACCATCGGCCTATAGATGGGAAGCGGAGCTAAAGCTCAACCAGGTACCCAAGGCATCCAAAAGCTTCTGGCAAAGACGACAAGCGAACTGGGTGCCTCTATTGGATACAACGCATGAAGGAACTCCATACAAATGTACAAACTTATCGGAAAAAAACAACTGAGCAAACTGAGCATAACCAGTCACAAACACCCAAATGGAGTCACACCCTAACTCAACCTGGGTAGACACCACAACGAAATTCATGGAGATCTGCTTCCATTCCCACTCCGGAGCAGTTAAAGATTGCAACTCTCCAGCCAGTCTCAGATGCTCAACCTTAGCTCGCAACAAGACAAACAACTCAAAACGAAATCCGAAACTTCACTCTTCATCCCTGCCTATCCGTAACTATCTCACAACTCACGCTACATATTGGTGGACTTGAATGGACACAGAAAGCTAAATGATATGCCTGCTCTAGAATTTCGCGTTTCTATCCATCAGTATCAGGTACACACAACGCGTTCCTAAACGTAGCGCACCCTAGTCATAAATCAAGGACTCTGAATCTTTACCCTGCCGAACATTCTCAAGTATCATAGACAACGAGCATCGGTGGGCTGTGCCTCACGAAAACGATAAAGTAAAAGTGGACGGGTACGGACATGAGCAAGCTGTCCCCTCAGTAGAGGCAAACTAAAGCTATACTTCACGATCGCACTAGAACTGTAAATCTGCAGAAGACTGTCTCAGAACTGTGCACAACTGGGACAAGTTAACCCCGCGCCTACGACTCAAGTATCAGCTACCATAATCGCCTTGCCACGGGTAATAAAGGATCTCACAATCACAATCCTTTACAAGCTCCATTCAACGGCGTTGTCTCAACAATCAACACCCGCTGCAGGAAGATGTACATTAAGCTCTGGTGGTCCGTGAAAATCTGACACGACTCTCCACACAAGTAGTGTCCCAAATCTTCAACGCACTGTTAGTGTATATGCCATAGGGGCCATTATTGTATCATACTAGGTTGTATATTACTTAATGGAAGCTTGGGATATTCACATTTATATATACAGTCTTGCTAAAAATGGTAGTATGCTACTTGGTTTGTGTCTACTTTAATATATGCATATGTTTCTTGTAACGTATCACTTATACATATTAGTAGAGCCCATAGGATCTTTGCTTGATTACCAGCGTTGTAATGGCAGTCACACTAGTGGGGGCTGGGTAGTCTATAAGCAACATCCTATACTTGTCCCTAGTCGTAGGATTATCGAGACAGGGCATCGATACTCCGGAGTAGACTAGTGTGTACGCTTCTCATCCCAGTTGGGGAGATGGTCTGTCCCACAGCCATCAGTACGTTGTACTGGAGATAGTATACAGGTGCTCGTTGTGTTACGGGTACACCGGACAGGACTCGCAGGAGAACTGACTGGATGGTATTATACCTAACGTCAGATAGCAGTTCTCAGGTGACATGTGTGCAGATAGTCTGTTGACTTAAAGTCGTCATTTGTCTCGTGTGAGTTCCCACTGTGCTGTGATTACTACCCTACCACGGCTCAAAGGAGTCGTGCAAATAGGTTTTAGTTGGGCACAGTCCTGAGCCATATGGAGGCAGTGAGCGACTGTTAGGGATTCGTCTCTCCCGGTATAGGGAGTTGATATCGCACTGTGATCGGTTGGTCATTACCATAAGTCCCTGGCCAGGGCTGATTGAGAATTACTGGTGGACTGATCAGTAGATTCTCGCATGGTTTTTGAGCCATGCCGGCATGACTTGTACGGTTATTAGGGGTCTGGCATTTACCACCTCCCTAGATACATATGATACTCTTAGACGAACTAACCGGACTGCGCAGATATTGTCACGGACAGGCTCAGCAGGAGTTTGGATGGGTTTCCTCATCGGCCTTCTTATCGACATCTACCTGGGGACCGTTACGTACAGCTAGTGCCGCTTGTGGTCTGTGGTTAAATCCACTACCAGCATAGTGTCGAGTCTTTAGAGTCCCACACAGAGAGTTTCCCTGCTCCAGGCGAAACGATATAGAGGTCGTATGGTTTTACGACAAGGGTTCGGACGCATACGCGTTTAAACGCACGTACGACGTTCGGACAGTTTTTATTAGCCGGCTTTGGTTTAAGCCAGATTCTAGTATCGGGTTATTGGATTTATACAGTCTAAAGTTTTTCCGTGTTTTCACGGATAGGAGGGGCGTTCTCGTAATTTGGCGGGAAGCTTCTAGAAGAGTGATGACTTGAGGGTTTAGGTGGCATAAGCAATAAATGATTTAGTGACTCATTTAGATGAATCATTCAAGTGAGTTAATGAAGCATTTATTGCTTAATGACTCACTTGATGATTCATTGCATATATTTAATGAAGCATGATGATAATGCATTTGATTTATTCATTTGATAATTTCTTATCCTTCATAATATATTAGAAGTGAGAAGTTTTTTCATTCATAACTTATGCTCACCTTCTGTCTCCTCAAGCTCTCTCTTGAAACCCTAATCCTCCTCTCTCATGTGTTGAGATCAAGGATTAGATAGACTAATTAATCCATAACCTCACTCTATATCACCTAGGTCACTTTGATTAGCAACTAAAGAAACCTAGTTATCTCAAGTTAGAGATCAAGCTTGGAGTAGGAGCTCTCGGGTGGATCGTCTTTGACTCGAGGAGGCCGTTGAGGTGCCGACGTTCCAAGGAGCCTACGAGGAGTGGAGGACAGCGATGAAGACCCGAAGGACAAGTAACGTGAGGTATAACTTCGAATCCGAGTAGTTAAACCTCTCGTAGTATACTAGTAACGGTTTAGATACGATTCATGCGCTCAAGTCCGTGTTACGAAGCTTTGATAATTGTTTTTCATATATTCCACCTCCCTGCAAGTTCATGGGGTGCGTGACATGGACTTACAGTGGTATCAGAGCCAACTAAACCATTACTAGCTTGTTAGCAACTAATTAGAACTTCGATCGACGGAAAAACGCGAAAACGAAACTCCGGAACCCATTTCTGTTTCTGTTAATTTTAAACATGTCGAAAAAAATATTTGATATGCCTTAAAATTCACAGCAGGGAAATATAAGAATTCTGGGAAAATACGAGATTGCAACTCGGTTAGATGGCCGCGGATCCGCGGCAAAATAGTGCTTTTGGCCGCGGATCCGCCGCCGAGTCAACTCCGAGTTGACTCAGATTTACGCAGTAATTCATATTTTTTGGTGTTTTGTTTTCCAGTATATTCTGTTTCTGTCCACGTTACTTCTGTGCTGGTTTGCTTTTGGGGTAGACACGGAAAAAGGTAGTCGATCGATGTTTTAAGTTATTTGCTAATCGGGTTTTTATCTGTAATGTTTAATGTGTTCGTAAACCTCTCCTAACTGCTAGTATGTCGGTTGGCAGGGGGTTGCACATTTCTGTGATGATTTTAACTGTTTGTGATTATGAACTGTATTGGATTGTTGTGATGATTAGCCGGGATTTTTTGATGGGTTATTATATTAATTCATTCGATGTAATTGTAATATGTTGTAATATTATTTTGCGGGACGCATCCAGGTTGTGGTTGTAGCCACCGTTGTATTGTTTCATTTTACTGTTTATGCTCCTAGGATAGACCCAAGGTGGGGTGCACAAACTACCGGGTACTTTGAAGTGTTTAGTGGCCTACTCATGTTGTTGAGGGAGACCGCTTCACTTCGGGTACTTGGCGGGTAGTTAGCCGTACCCGTAGGGGTCTAGGGTGGGGTAATGGCTATTCATCACAACAGTGTAATCCGTCTTTCGTTGTAGGCTCAAAAGAAAGCGGATTGCTTGTATATCCAATAATGTTCATCTGAGATCTGGAATGCCTATTATTGCATCTGACGAATGTACAATATCTATATATGATAGCAATTTAGACGTCACTTATGTTTTATACCCGCGCTAGCCCAGCTCCCACTCTGTCGTTAGTTAAGTAACCTAACGGGTGATGACGGGGCCCCGTGGCGAATGCGGATGGCATAAGAGGACGTTATATTTTCGTTGTTTTCTGCAATGATAGGATAAATGATGGGACACATTATTATAATGCAAAGAAAATAAACCAAAGTTCAATCGTTGGAACAAATTTAAAAGAAACCACTCGGTTATTTTAAAAGAGCAGAATTTTTAATTGCGGAGCTTTAACCACTCCTTTTAAAAAGTTATCATGTTCCTTCGGTTATATTAAGTTCACTACGTTCACGGTTTCGCCAAAACCATTCGTAGCCTTCCGTCATTTCATTTGGGTATTCAGTAGTATTCAAGTTATGTATTTTGACCTAACGCCAAGGCATAGTGTTTGGTAGCTGCTGGGTATTCATTTGTTGCATAGATAGATGAGTTAGTTTGGGACAGTCGTATTATCATTTTGGCCGAACGTCAAGGATATGTACGGATGGGTTCAAATTAACAAGGATAATGATGGGTAGAACTTGACATGTGACTTATGACATTTTGACCTAACGCCAAGGTCATAAGAGCATGGGGCAAAAATTTATATCGGGAATTTCTAAAGAAACTGAAATTTGCAAAGAGATGCATACCATTTGGAGTTTGATGAATGTTGGTAGGATTCCTTCAACATTATCATACGATGATATTTGGATCCCGATCTTACTGTGAGTATATACTACTTATCAGGAGATTCGTCACTTAACGATCAATGCTATAAACCAAGTAGGTGCCTAGAAAGGTGTCAGCGGGGTTACCCCCCCAGAGAAAAGAGGTTTTTTAATTAAGGAACTTCGCGAAAGCATTGGAAAACCTCCCTCGAAGTATCGACACTGGCCTGGCTGAACGGTTAAGCAAGTATTATACGGTGAGAATAGTCCTGGCTAGTTCTTCCTTTTTGGTTTGAGGAGGGATTCGAGAAAAAGTGGGAGCCATCCTGTTTAGATAAATTAAAAACCACTCTAAACTTGCAAGAGCATCATGCTAAAGTGTTTTCTTCTCTCTCTCTCTAATTGCAGCGACCTTGTGACCATGACTAGGTTACATCTAGATAACAAATTGACTGAATCTGACTTATATGACTGGAAAAGGTCTGTCCAGATGTCCATTGCCTATAACAAGCTGGACCACCCTATTACTACTTAAGATCCCGCCGTCCCAGGTCTAGTTTCCACCGTCACGGATATGGATATCCGTCAGACAAGGGAAAAGGATAAAGCGAAAGCCAAGTGCCTCGTGTTAGCTTCAGTTGATGGTGTATACCAGAAGCAGCACGAGAAGATGGAATCAGTTTCCATCTTTCTCCATAACAAAAATTTATATGGAGAGCAAACTCGTATCGCAAGATATGAGACATCGGATGAATTATTTCAAGCAAGGTTGGCTGTCGGGTCATCTGTAAGGGACAACGTCCTTATAATGACTAGCTATATTGATGAGCTCAAGGACCTGAAGACTACGTTGGGAAACAGGTCATACACTGACTTGATTCTACAGTCTCTGCCTTCTACCCTGAAGGAAACCAGGGAAGTAGAAGGAAAGAGAAGGGCAAAAGTTTCGGGACTGAATGTAGTAAAAGGGGGACATTCCTATTGTTATGGGATTGGGCATTGGCAGAAAGATTGCAGGGCTTTTGAAGCCAGTAGCCAGGATACGAAGCATGTTATGGCTTCGGCCTCAAGTGTGTTTGTAATTGAGAACTGTTTGTCTATTAACTCTACTTCCTGGGTACTGGATACCGGAGCAGGATCTCATCTCTGTAATTCATTACATGCTTTGAGAAACCGTAGAGTTATGAAGGTAGGTGATTTGTCTCTCAGAGTTGCAAACGGAATGAGCGTGGACGCTGAATCCGTGGGAGAATATCACCTAGGTTTGATAAGTGGGCAGATATTGATTCTACGTAACTGTCTGTTTGTACCTACTATGACTTGTAATATCATATCAGTGTCCTCACTTTCGAGAGAGGGATATGATTTTATATTCGTAAGCGATGTAGTTCACATCCACCTAAATCAAGTTCTGATTGGGTCCGGTACATTAGATAACGGTATATACGTATTGAGTCAAGCTCAAGTTTTCAATGTCCAGAACACACTTAAAAGAAAGTCTCCAGAAATAAATCAGGCTTTCTTATGGCATTGTAGACTAGGTCACATCAATGAAACACGATTAACTAAGTTACATAGAGAAGGATATTTGAATCCATTCGAATATCAATCTTATGCTACTTGTGAATCTTGTCTCATGGGAAAGATGACAAAGACTCCGTTTACTGGACACGGAGTAAGAGCGAGCTCGCTCTTGGGACTCATACACAGTGACGTGTGCGGTCCAATGTCTACACATGCGCGAGGTGGTTATTCCTACTTCATTACTTTTACAGATGATTTCTCTAGTTATGGATATGTCTTCTTGATGAAACATAAATCCGAGGCCTTTGAGAAATTCCAAGAATACAAGAATGAAGTGGAAAACCAAATAGGCAAAAGTATCAAGACACTGAGATCTGATCGAGGTGGTGAATACTTAAGTGCCGAGTTCCTGGGTTACCTAAAAGAGAATGGAATTCTCTCTCAGCTTACTCCTCCATACACACCACAACACAATGATGTATCAGAAAGGAGGAATCGAACCCTATTGGATATGGTTCGTTCTATGATGAGTAAGGCTGAGTTACTACAATCTTTCTGGGGTTATGCGCTAGAATCAGTAGCATATCTTTTGAACATAGTTCTTACCAAGACTGTGCCTACCACACCATATCAGATATGGAGTGGGAAGAAACCCTATCTTCAGTATCTGAAGATTTGGGGATGTCCAGCTTTTGTTAAAAAGCAGCATGCTGACAAGCTTGAGGCACGATCAGTACAGTGTAAGTTTGTGGGATATCCAAAGAACTCCAGGGGGTATCTATTCTATTACGCAGAGGAACAAAAGGTTTTTGTTTCTCGTAATGCCCATTTTCTAGAACATCAGTTTTTAGAAAAGGAAATAAGTGGGAGCGAAATAGAACTGGAAGAAATTCCAGAACCACAAACTGTTACTGAAAGTATGGTAGAACCAGAGGTTTCAGAAGAAAGGGACATACCAGCGCCCATCCGCAGAAGTAGTAGGCAGTCTCATCCGCCCAAGAGATATTACGGTTTTCTCATAGACGGGGATCGAGAAGATTGCGTCATTGATAATGATGACCTTACTAGCTTCCAGCAAGCCATTCAGAGTGGTGACTCAGAAAAATGGCTGGATGCAATGCGGACCGAAATGGAGTCCATATACACTAACAAAGTATGGACTTTGGACATTGCTCCAGATAGGGTAAAACCCGTAGGTTGCAAATGGATCTTCAAAAAAAAGATTGGTGTAGATGGACAGGTTGAAACCTATAAGGCTAGACTTGTTGCAAAGGGTTTCCGTCAAAGACCTGGTTTGGACTATGACGAAACCTTTTCTCCAGTGGCTATGCCCAAATCCATTCGGGTCCTTCTTGCTATTGCTGCCTTCCACGATTATGAGATCTGGCAGATGGATGTAAAGACGACCTTTCTAAATGGTAATTTGGAAGAGAGCGTTTATATGGATCAGCCAGAGGGATTCATTCAGAGTGGGAGCAGCGGTAAAGTATGCAAGTTGCTTAAGTCCATTTATGGACTAAAGCAAGCATCGCGGAGTTGGAACATCTGTTTTGATGATGCTGTCAAAGAATTCGACTTTATCAAAAATCCAGATGAACCATGCATATACAGAAAGATTGTAGGGAGAGCTGTAGTATTCCTCGTCTTGTACGTGGATGACATTCTCCTAATAGGAAATGATATTCCTATGTTACAGTCAGTCAAAAGATTCTTGTCACAGAAATTCTCCATGAAAGACCTGGGTGATGCCACCTACATTCTGGGGATCCAGATCTATCGTGATAGATCAAAGAGGATGTTGGGACTTTCGCAGTCCAGGTACATAGACACCATATTGAAAAGATTCAGTATGGAAGATTCTAAGCGCGGAAACCTACCGGCTTGTCACAGAATCACCCTCTCCAAAGAGATGTCTCCCAAGATTGATTTGGAAAGGGTTCGCATGTCGATTATACCTTACGCTTCAGCGGTAGGCTCTATAATGTATGCGATGTTATGTACCGGACCAGATGTAGCATACGCATTGAGCGTAGTAAGCCGGTATCAAGCAAACCTAGGGGAGAAGCACTGGATAGCAGTAAAGAACATTCTCAAGTACCTGAGGAGGACTAAGGGGTGTATGGCGGAAAAGACCTCCATATTGAGGCTTTTACCGACTCCGGCTTCCAGAGTGACAAGGATGACTCCAAATCCATGTAGGGTTATGTCTTTACCCTCAATGGAGGGGTGGTTTGTTGGAAGAGTTCCAAGCAGGAGACCGTTGCTGACTCAACAATGGAAGCGGAGTACATAGCTGCTTGCGATGCCGCAAAAGAAGCTGTCTGGATGAAGAAGTTCCTCACAGAACTTCAGGTGGTTCCAACCAGTGTTGGTCCAATACCTCTGTATTGTGACAACAACGGCGCTATAGCTTTAGCGAAGGAACCCAGGTCCCATCAGAAGTCCAGACACATCTTAAGGCGGTAACACCTGATCAGGGAGATTGTATATCGCCGGGAGATCGATGTGAAGAGAGTAGAGACGGAGAATAACATTGCTGATCCATTCACAAAGGCCATTCCTAAGACGCAGCTCGAGAGGCTATTCGAGATGATAGGTCTATGATATGCCAGCTCATGGCCCTAGTGCAAGTGGGAGATTGTTAGTGTATATGCCCTAGGGGACATTATTGTATCATACTAGGTTGTATATTACTTAATGGAAGCTTGGGATATTCACATTTATATATACAGTCTTGCTAAAAATGGTAGTATGCTACTTGGTTTGTGTCTACTTTAATATGTGCATATGTTTCTTGTAACATAACACTTATACATATTAGTAGAGCCCATAGGATCTTTGCTTGATTACCAGCGTTGTGATGGCAGTCACACTAGTGGGGGCTGGGTAGTCTATAAGCAACATCCTATACTTGTCCCTAGTCGTAGGATTATCGAGACAAGGCATCGATACTCCGGAGTAGACTAGTGTGTACGCTTCTCATCCCAGTTGGGGAGATGGTCTGTCCCACAGCCATCAGTACGTTGTACTGGAGATAGTATACAGGTGCTCGTTGTGTTACGGGTACACCGGACAGGACTCACAGGAGAACTGACTGGATGGTATTATACCTAACGTCAGATAGCAGTTCTCAGGTGACATGTGTGTAGATAGTCTGTTGACTTAAAGTCGTCATTTGTCTCGTGTGAGTTCCTACTGTGCTTTGATTACTACCCTACCACGGCTCAAAGGAGTCGTGCAAATAGGTTTTAGTTGGGCACAGTCCCGAGCCACATGGAGGCAGTGAGCGACTGTTAGGGATTCGTCTCTCCCGGTATAGGGAGTTGATATCGCACTGTGATCGGTTGGTCATTACCATAAGTCCCTGGCCAGGGCTGATTGAGAATTACTGGTGGACTGATCAATAGATTCTCGCATGGTTTTTGAGCCATACCGGCACGACTTGTACGGTTATTAGGGGTCTGGCGTTTACCACCTCCCTAGACCATACATACGATACTCTTAGACGAACAGACCGGACTGCGCGGATAATGTCACGGACTGGCTCAGTAGGAGTTCGGATGGGTTTCCTCATCGGCCTTCTTATCGACATCTACCTGGGGACCGTTACGTACAGCTAGTGCCGTTTGCGGTCTGTGGTTAAACCCACTACCAGCGTAGTGTCGAGTATTTAGAGTCCCACACAGAGAGTTTCCCTGCTCCAGGCGAAACAATATAGAGGTCGTATGGTTTTACGACAAGGGTTCGGACGTATACGCGTTTAAACGCACGTACGACGTTCGGACAGTTTTACTAGCCGGCTTTGGTTTAAGCCAGATTCTAGTATCGCGTTATTGGATTTATACAGTCTAAAGTTTTTCCGTGTTTTCACGGATAGGAGGGACGTTCTCGTAATTTGACGGGAAGCTTCTAGAAGAGTGATGACTTGAGGGTTTAGGTGGCATAAGCAATTAATGATTTAGTGACTCATTTAGATGAATCATTCAAGTGAGTTAATGAAGCATTTATTGCTTAATGACTCACTTGATGATTCATTGCATATTTTTAATGAAGCATGATGATAATGCATTTGATTTATTCATTTGATAATTTCTTATGCTTCATAATATATTAGAAGTGAGAAGCTTTTTCATTCATAACTTATGCTCACCTTCTCTCTCCTCAAGCTCTTTCTTGAAACCCTAATCCTCCCCTCTCATGTGTTGAGATCAAGGATTAGATATACTAATTAATCCATAACCTCACTCTATATCACCTAGGTCACTTTGATTAGCAACTAAAAAAACCTAGTTATCTCAAGTTAGAGATCAAGCTTGGAGTAGGAGCTCTCGGGTGGATCGTCTTTGACTCGAGGAGGCCGTTGAGGTGCCGACGTTCCAAGGAGCCTACGAGGAGTGGAGGACAGCGATGAAGACCCGAAGGACAAGTAACATGAGGTATAACTTCGAATCCGAGTAGTTAAACCTCTTGTAGTATGCTAGTAACGGTTTAGATACGATTCATGCGCTCAAGTCCATGTTACGAAGCTTTGATAATTGTTTTTCATATATTCCGCCTCCCCGCAAGTTCGTGGGGTATGTGACATGGACTTACACGCACGACCACCGCGGCCATCTACAGATCATGAGTGTGATATCCTGCTCGTATTTCCTCCAACTATCGGGAAGCAAAAGCGATAACTTTATAGTGCCATATCAGCACACAATCGAGCCCCACTCGTGAAATATCACAGTTAAACAACAAAGTCGCCCGATCCAGAAGGCAAAGAAAGAACTGGTGCAATTGTGAACCGAGTCTTCAACTGCTGAAAACTCCGCACGCATGCCTTAGTCCAAGAAAAGGAACCTCCTTCCCGGTCAGTCCAGTCAACGGTGCAGCGATACACAAGCAATCCTGCACGAAACGGCGGTAAAAACTGGCTAAGACCCAAAACTGCGGACAATTGTCCCCGTTGCAAGTCTGGGCCACGCTGTATAGCCTCGATCTTCCTCGGGTCCATACGAATACCGCCTCCCGTAACTACAAGACCTAGGAGTCAACACAATCAAGCCTGAAGGAACACTTCGAGAATTTAGAAAATCGCTGAGGCTCTCCCAATGTCTGCAAAGCAAATCCTCAAGTACTGCTCAAGTTCCTCAAGACACATTGGAATAGACCAGAATGTCATCAATAATACAACAATCAACTGGTCGAGGAATGGCCTGAAGAAATCTGGTTCATCACATCCTTGAATGCTGCTAAGGCATTGGTGAGTCCAATGACACCACCAAGAACTCATGCTGTCCGTAGCGCACACAAAGCAGTCTTCGCAATGTCATCACTCCGATCCCATAACCAATGATGACCCGATCTCAAAGCAAACATAGAAAAATATCTCGCACCCTGGAGCTGATCGAACAAATCGTCACTGCGAGATAAAGGATACCTATCCGCACCGTAACTCGGTTCAATTGACGATCACTCAATACACAACCTCAAACTGCCGTCCTTCTCTTGACGAACAGAATAGGATCTCCCCAAAGCGAAACACTTGGACGTATAAGTCCCCCTATCTAGCAACTCTGCAGCTGATCCTTAAGCTCCCTAAACTCCGCCGGCTCATCTGGAACAAAGTCAGAAACTCCCGCACGATAGGAACCCGGTCCAACAAACACACTGTGGCTCCGGTATCATGAATTAAAGCCAAGAATCCTCGGCATCCTCTTCTCAAAAGCTGACTAGCGAAAAAGGCTGAATTCAAGCTGTGATGGGTGGCACCACTATCCCCTTGCACAACAAGAACTGACTCGTCGGGAAACAAATCCTGACTGTTTCCTCGCGGCAGTCCACAGATGCCTAGCACGTAGCTAACCAATCCATGCCCAGGAGAACGTCAAATCCAACATCTCTAGAAGGATCAAAGCGACATACGAATCTCTATCTCCTATCCGACCGGCACACGACTGATATACGTGTTGCGCAACAAAAGAATTGCTGACAGAAATTAATACTACAAAAGGCTGATCTAGCTAACACATCTCTCGTCCAAAGCCCCTGCTACTCCCGCGACATGCATGAAACCTTTCACGGCGACTGAACCTCTGTCTCGGGTCTAGTACACCTGCACGAGCCCTCCTCTGTCCTCGAACTCCCAAAGTCTCAGAAAGACGCTCCTCGTCAAATAGGGTTGCGTCTACTGGTGCTATGTGAGTAACACGATGCTGAGTGGTGATCACAAGGAACAACTGGATAACAAGGGTGGCAACCTCCTGTCGCCGCGCTCTACTGGCCTCAACCAAAGATCTCATCGTCTGGCGCAAGTCCTGCATCTCTGCCTCAAGCCTAGGGCGATACGATCTATCGAAGGCGGATCCATCGGCTCCTGTGCAATGAGCGTGCCATCCTGGTCAGTCCTCGTCCCACATGAGTAAACTCTGACCTCGGCTCTCGCTGCATCACTCTGAGTCCTCATGGTCATCGGCGGCAAAGGTTATAAATGGAAATAAGATTCGATATGAACACGGAAATCGAATCATAAGGATATGTATCATCAAGGAATGAATTTCAAGCAATTAGTACTTAGGACACTTTAGGCGGAGTACAGTGTCGTGAGTATGCCGCAGACATACACACACTACGTTACTCTGCTTAAGCTACCTACTCCATCATACCAAGGTCATCCTACACTCCGAAAGGTAAAACCTAGTGCTCTGATACCAACTTTGTCACGACCCGAAATTGGCACGTGACGTCCCTTAAACTATGTAACGTCTACAGGCGTAACGCAATTTAAGTAAGCCAAAAAACCCAGCAATCTAAACCATCAAAAGTAGTAAGTGATAAGAACATTGTTAAAATTTTTAAAAATCTCGAGTACAAATTCTTTAAAGTCCAATTTAATTTTCTTAAAAATTTTGGCAGTACCTCCTTTGTAAAAAAACTAACCCCAAAAATAGGTACAACATAAATATAAGTAAAACATCCCCAACGGGAGCAAAATCCACGCCCAAAGGCAGAAACAACCACCACAACAGATATTTGATGCCGTAGCGAAGAAATAAAAGACGATATAAATAAAAACTGCAAAAAAAGACATCCAAGTCACCAAAATATACAATATCGTCCTCACATCAAGTCTCTAAGTCATACACATGAAAGTGGTAGATGGAGAGTACAAGGTACAAAGATATACAAAGAGCATCATCGGATAACCGCAAAACCCACCTAAAGCAAAACTGCAAGCAGTCAGCCGAAGCGGTATCCGCTGCAAAAGATGATACGAAAGATGAAAAGCCTGCCGCGACTGCCCTGAGGGACTACTTGCAAAACACTGTGGCATAACGGGGGTGAGTTGCCAACTCGTGAATAGTAAATAACATATGCAGGTAATCGCAAGTATGCACGTACATTGCGAATCTAAGACATGCAAGCTGATAGCAATAAATGACAATATGTAAGAAACAGTCATGTAAGGTACTCTATCAGGTACTACTAATACATGAAGCAATAAATGACAACACGTATGCAACAGTCACGTAAGGTACTCTATCAGGTACTACTAATACATGAAGCAATGCATATAAAATAGCAGTATGTAAATACAATATTCATGAAAGGTACTCTATCAGGTACTATGAATACATGAAGCAATGCACATACAATAAATGCGGAGTATGGGATAAAACATGTCATACCCATGGAATCTTGACCTCGTGGTAGGACCAAGGACCATCAAGACAATCTAAATCCCAACTTTCCTCAAATCATCCGCTAAATTGGCCCTCATATCCTGTAAGTCTCATATATCCTGAGTGTCCAATATCAAGTAAATCTCATATATCCAGTATCCAATATCAAGTAAATCTCATATAACCAGTATCCAATATCGAGTATATCTCATGAAACCTGAGTGTCCAATATCTACATCCAAAAACATCATGAAAATAAGTGTTTAGCATCGACACAAAATACTCAAGTCTGAGGCGCCATCACCTGGGACTGGCCCTCTTGTGTCATGTACGTACATCCTATGAACCTGGGTAAGCACCACCCGAAATCTGCAAGGCATGTGCGTACATAACCTCGATCGATATCCCCCAGATATTCGTCGAGTACAAATACTATCACCGGATGACAAATGCCCCCAGCCAGGCTCAACGGCATGGACCTTCGATCTTCTTGCCCTAGGGAACCAACCGGGATCCACCATATTGTTGGATATATGTATGCCCTCGAGGCCATTATATGATAGTGTATGTACTGATGTGTGTGTGTGTGTGTGTGTATATATATATATATATATATATATATATATATATATTCAGAGGACAGTCTTGCTTGACATGATAGTATACTATCTGGTTGCACTTTATCATATGTTCACTTGATCATGCTTTTACTCATTTGATACATGTTGATAAAGCCCTTAGGATATTTGCTTTACTACTGGGATTATGATGTGGATCATATTAGTGGGACACCTGTAGTTTATAAGCATATCCTTGAAGAGTTCCTAGTCGTGGGTGTATCAAGACGGGGCATCGATACTCCAGGGTAGACTAGCGTATACCATTCTTGTCCCATATGATGGGCGATGGATGATCCCATATCCATCTGATGTGCTGACACCAAAGATTGTATACGGGTGCTCAGTGAGACTGGGTACACTGAGCGGACTCGCCGAGAACTCCTATGTGGTATTATATCATACGTCGGATAGCAGTTCTCAGGTGACACTGGTACATGTTAGTCTGTAGACCTGAGATCATCATAGAGTCTTGTATGTCCTCCCACCGTACTTTGATCTTCACCCTACTATGGTTCTACTGAGTTGTACAAACAGGTGGATTTTGGGTACAGTCCCGGGGCGCATGGAGGCAATGAGCGATAAGAGGGGTTTCTTCTCTCCCGGTATTGGGGGTTGATGTTGCACTATGCTAGATTGGCTATAACAGGAAGTCCCGGGCCAGGGCTGCTGAGATTTACTGATAAGTGTTATCAGTAGTTTCTCGATCTGTTATGAGCCATATATCGTCATAACTTATTGAGTTATTGGAGGTGACGATACCATTCCCAGACTCGATATGCAACATATCTGACGAAGAGACCGGACTGTACGGTAAGTGTTGCCAGTTGGCTTGACGGGAGTTTTGACAGGTTCGCTTGTTCTTCTTCTGATCGCTCAATACCCGGGTGGCCGTTATGTTTAGCTGACTGCTTGCGGCTTGTGGGTGTTTAATGTGATCATCACCTACTGCCGGAGTATTGACGAGTCTTAGAGTCCCATACAGGAGTTTACCGGCTCAGGCGAAACGATGTGGTGTGCGTATGAGACATGTGCTGGTGCTTGATTAAATATGTGTATTTGATACTGTGTTTTAATCGGGCATTTTCTTTTGGTCGGGTCGTATGAGATCTGACCGGTTTATTAAATCAAGTGTTGATTTAATATTGACTGTTATCTCATTTAAATAAACCTTTTCTTTATGATGGATGCATGAATGTATATGTACATGTTAATGTGCATACACACATACATACATGCATTTGTATCATGGTTGATGATACAAGAAAGATGGCAATATAAGACTCATATGGAAAGTAAATATCTTTATATATATTAGAATGAAAAAAGAAAAAGATATTAAATCAAGGTTGACTATTCTTTTCTTGACCAAGTTTGGAACCATGGTTTAATTTCACTTGTTATTTTTCCTCATTCTAAAATATCTAGATATTTATTAACCATGGTTTGAGATGAGATATATATATCTATCATATTTATCTTTTCTCATTATCTATTTTCATTATCTTCATCTAAAAGAAATGAGCTCAAGGGTTGCCATCTTCTTCTTCCTCTCTCTAGCTCTCTCTTGAGAATTCTAAGTGAGTGAGGGTAAAAGAAAGAAAGGGTTTTTATATGAGAACACAACCATATCATCACACTACACTTGTTTAGCCCATTGGTGTAGTTTGTTTGCTTCATCATCATTGTGATCTAGTGGAGCAAGGAGCTTTGAGGAATGGTACTCTGGGTGGATCATCGTGGACGTGGAGGAAGTTCAAGCTAGCTCGTTCAAACCCTAGGAGATCGAAGGAGTTGCGAGGAGGTATACAAAGGTTGTATCTCTCCCCACTTAGTGTTAGACACTAGCTAGTATATGATACTAGAACTCGTTACTTTAAATATTCTAGTTCGATTCCTAGGTTTGTTTGTTTAACACCTCATAAAATTTTTAATATGGCATGTCTGATGCTTGCAAAACCCTAGGTGAGGTGCTAAAGAAACCCTACAGTAGTATCAGAGCCAAGCTAGAATTTTAGACGATGTTAGATATTACGAAAACAAAACAAATATGGAAAACACGGATTTCTGGAAACCCTAGATTTGCTCTCTGTCAATTTTTAAACGATCCAGAAAAATTATTTAAACAACTGTAGAAGCTTATTTGGGACACCACTAGAGCACACAAGAAAAATGGGGCCCTTCCCTCGGATTTTAACCGAGCCCCAAGCCCCAAAAACCGGGGAGGCCGGCCATCCCACCTCCTTTTGGCCTCGTTTTGCTTGTGTGCACTGGTATGTTGGTTTTGGGTTTCCAGGGATTGTTTGCTAAGCTCAATTTGTCATGTGATGACTATTGTGCTTAGGGGCTATTTCGTAGTGTTTCGTAGTCGTAAATTTAACATTGTATTGGTAACTTTGACGATGTTTAACAGTTCGAACAGATTTTCAAACCCCGCATTATCACCCCCTCTGAAATTTTCAAGTATTGTAATTTTCCAAGTTGATTATATTCAATAAGTAGTGCAAGTATTCCTATGGACCCTCTAGAAGACCATCCTAACCTTAACTCGATTCTATGCCCATGGAACCGCGATCGAACCTTAGGGTTTGCCGTAGTTCCGTAGTGTCATAGGTGAGGCATTGGTTAACTCCTTCTACGGCTGGACTATAGACATCGCGGCACGTCTTTTGAGTACTTTCAACTTCGCTCAAGTGTTGAGCTCTCGAGGTAACTTGTGGGTATTTATTGATTTGATCGAAACGTTTAACATCGTCATGATATATCTGAATGTGATTGTTTTTCACTTTCTTTTCTGCGACCGTAAGTGTAGTATGTGGTGTATCGCCGGTTTCATTGCTATACATCAACGATAATTGGGATACTCATACTTGCTTACGTTGATGACATGTGATGTTATGTGTTGCTGAGATATGTTGTACAGGATGGTCGTGAATGAATGGCTGGGGTTTTTATGTGAGATGAGAGTTTTTATTTTCATTCATGTAAAATTAAATTGTATGTAATATTCTTTTATTTGGGGCACTTCCGAGCTGAGGATGATGTCACCATTGTTGTATATTATTTACTTTTCCGCATTAGTATAGACCCAAGGCGGGGAGCACAAGTGACCGGGTTCTAGGGTTCAGTGGGAGGCCATCTCGAGGAGTCAAGACCGGGTCTCCTAAACTCTAGGATTGGTAGGGTCACTTGCCGCTCTCGTAGGGGTCTAGGGGTGTGGGCTTGGCCATTCATCGCGACCGTGGAATCCGTATTTTCTATTGATGGCTAAATACTAAATACGTACCTCCTAGATATCCTATATTTTCATATGTGCTTTTGCTGTGTTTTTTCTGTAATGTGATCACTTTACATGTTGAGACGAATGGTATTATATATATGATATATAATAAAAGTTGCTTATGTTTTACATCCACGCTAGTCCCGCCCCGTTATGTCGTTAGTTAAGTAACCTAACGGTGCATAACGGGACACCGTGACGAATGTGAATGACATAAGCGTACATTCTGTTTTCATTTCTTTTCTGTGATGGCTTTAGGACTTAATTGATGGGACTGCATTAATAAGATTAATGTAAAGAAAAATGAACCTAAAAAGATGTTGTAGAATCGGATTTGAAACCCACTCGGCTTTTTATGAAAAAGCAAGTTTTCAAAGTGCGGAGATTAAGCCACTCCTTTTAAACCTATTTGATTCTACAACGATATCAAGTTCAAAGCATTAAAAGTTTTCTTAAAAACTATCCGCAGCCCTTTGTTATTTTAGGAAGTAGAGTACTTAGTATTCGTGCTGCGTATTTTGACTTTAGTTTAGGCGCAGTGTACGGTAGCTAAGTGATGTCTTCCTACACCGCATATGATGCGGATTAGTTAGGATATTCATATGATTATGTTGACTTTAGTTAAGGGTCATGTGGGTGGGTCTAGTTAATCACGAAATGATGGGAAGAGCTTGACTAGTACTTATGATATGTTGACCATAGTTAAGGTCATGAGTGCTAGGGGTAAAAACAATATCAGGAGTTTCAAGAGTTGAAATTTGCAATGAGATTGCATACCTTCTATATGATAGTAGGATCCCGATCCCACTGTGAGCAAGAGTTTCTCCCGGGAGAGTTTTGCACTTTACAATTAGCTAACACATTAGGTATCTAGAAAGGTGTCAACGAGGCTATGCCTCTGGGAAAACGAGGTTTATTCTAATTAGGTCCGTGCGAAAGCACGAGGAACTTCCCAGAAAGTACCGGCACTGGCCTGGCTGAACGGTTAACGAAGTTGTAGAATGTAATTAATCCCGGCTAGTTTTCTTTTTACAAGGTTTTAATGAAAATTTGGTAAAACAGTAGGAGACATCGATTAGACAAGATAATAACCAATCTGATCTTTGCAAGAGCTTTCGCTGAGTGTATTCTTTTCTCTCTCTTAATGGCAGATACCAATTATAGGCCTTAAGCTTCTACTAGATAAAAACAAGCTTACCGGACCAAAATACAAAGACTGGCTGAGGAACATAAATATTGCTCTAACATATGATAAAGTATCATATGTCATCACTTCCAAAGCCCCGCCCACCACAGGACCTGAATCTTCCACTGCGGATAGGGAAATCCGCAAAACGTAGGATATTGACTGTGCTACTGCCAAATGCCTCGCGCTTGCATCGATGGATAATAAACATCAAAAGTAACACGAGCATATGGAAATCCAATCCATTTTTCTCCATACAAAAGATATGTATGGAGAGCAATCTCGGACCGTGAGATATGAAGCATCTCGAAAGTTGTTTCAGATGCGGATGGCTCCTGGCACATCAGTATGCGATCACGTTTTGAAGATGATATCTCTTATAGAAGAGCTTGAGGACCTCGGGTGGACAATGGATAACGAACAGTATACTGATATTGTTCTTCAGTCTCTTCCCTCCGCCTTTGCTCCATTCATAGTGAACTTCAACATGCATGACAAGGAGAGGTCACCACCCGAACTTCTTAGTATGTTAAGAAGGGCGGAGAGCACGCTGAAAGCGAAGTCCCCCTCTCTGATTATTGGACAATCTTTCTCTTCCTTCCCAAAAGCCAAGGCCAAGGGAAAGAATAAGAAGAAGTTCACCAAGCCGAGAGGAGGAATCAAGAAGGCGAAGGGAAAAGACAAACCCAAAGCTGCGGAGTCGGGGAAGGGAGAATGTTTCCACTGCAAGAAGACAGGACACTGGAAGCAGAACTGTACTGAGTACCTTGAACTCAAGAAAAAGAAGCATGGTGATATTTCAGCTTCAGGTGTGTTAGTGACTGAAAACTGTTTTTCTATTAACTCTGCTTCCTGGGTATTAGATACTGGTTCAGGTTCTCATATTTGCAATTCTGTGCAGGCGTTGAGAAATAGCAGAGTTTTGAAAACAGGTGATCATACTCTCCGAGTTGGAAATGGTTCCAATGTACATGCAGTTTCAGTAGGAGAGTATCACCTACGGTTGCCGTCGGGTTGTATAGTGGTTTTGAACCCATGTTATTTTGTACCAGGAATGCTATGTAATATTATATCTGTTTCCTTATTAGACAATAAAGGATATCATTTTGCTGTGCAACACAATGTTATGAACATTAAACTAAATCAAGAGTTGATTGGTTGTGGTACGCTAAATAACTGGATATACATCCTTAATCAGCATACAGTTTTCAACATTGAACACACAAATAAAAGAAAATTTTCAGATATAAATGAAGCTTTTCTTTGGCATTGTAGACTTGGTCATATTAATGAAACAAGACTAAGCAAGCTTCATAAAGATGGATATTTAAAACCTTTTGAGTATAAATCTTATGCAACTTGTCAGTTTTGTATCAAAGGTAAAATGACCAAAACTCCATTTAGTGGACACGGAGAAAGAGCTACTGAGCTCTTGGGCCTCATACATAGTGATGTATGTGGACCAATGTCTACACATGCAAGAGGCGGTTTTTCCTACTTCATAACTTTTACTGATGATTTCTCAAGATTCGTTCATGTGTTTTTGATAAAGTATAAGTCTGAAGCTTTCGAGAAATTCAAGGAGTACAAACTTGAAGTAGAAAAACAAACAGGAATGAGCATCAAGATACTTCAATCAGATCGAGGTGGAGAGTACCTTAGTACTGAGTTCTTGAACTTCCTAAAAGAGAATGAGATTCTCTCTCAGCTCACTCCCCCTTACACACCACAGCACAACGGTGTGTCAGAGCGGCGAAATCGTACCCTATTAGATATGGTGCGATCGATGATGAGTGATTCCGAGTTACCTCTCTCCTTTTGGGGGCATGCATTGGAGACTGCAGCTTTTCTGTTAAACAAAGTTCCAACCAAGACCGTGTCTACCACTCCACATGAGATATGGTATGGGAAGAGACCATCTCTTAAACGAATTAAGATTTGGGGTTGTTCGGCTTCTGTCAAAAAGCAGAATCCAGACAAACTCGAGACACGATCGGTCAAGTGTATATTTGTGGGATATCCAAAACATTCGTTTGGGTATCTTTCTACAACAAGGAGGAACAAAAGGTGTTTGTCTCTCAGTATGCCATATTTTTATAAAATGAGTTTTATCCAAATAATACTGATGGCAATGTGGTAGATCTCGAAGAGGTTCTAGAAACACAAGTTACAAATGACGAAACCGGATGTTGCAACAGAATCTATTGAACCTCAGCCACTCCATAGATCTGGCAGGACTTCTTGCCTACCGGAGAGATACTACGATTTTCTCATTGATGGTGATAGAGAAGATTGCATCATGGATGATGATGACCCTGCCATTTTTCAGCAAGCTATCACGAGTGGTGACTCTGTGAAGTGGTTGGATGCCATGAGATCTGAAATGGAGTCCATGTACACCAACAAAGTATGGACTTTGGAGGATGTACCCTCTGAGATAAAACCTGTAGGCTGCAAATGGATCCTTAAAAGAAAGATCGGTGTAGATGGACAGGTGGAGACTTATAAGGCAAGGTTGGTAGAGAAAGGCTTTCGTCAAAGACCAGGACTGGACTATGACGAGACTTTCTCTCCGGTAGCCATGCTTAAATCCAGTCAGATCCTACTTGCTATTGCTGCTCACTATGACTATGAAATCTGGCAGATGGACGTTAAAACTGCATTTCTAAATAGTGATTTAGAGGAATGCGTTTATATGGATCAACCAGAGTGTTTCATTGATAGTGGGAGCAGCAGGAAAGCATGTAGGTTGCTTAAATCCATTTATGGATTAAAGCAGGCATCACGGAGTTGGAACATCTGTTTTGATGATGTTATCAAAGAGTTTGATTTCATCATAAATCCAGATGAACTTTGTGTTTATAAGAAAACTGTAGGAAGAACTGTCGCATTCCTCGTATTGTACGTGGATGGCATTTTTCTGATAGGAAATGACATCCCTATGCTACAGTCGGTCAAATTATTCTTATCACAAAGGTTCTCCATGAAGGATCTGGGTGATGCCACGAACATATTGGGCATACGGATCTATAGGGATAGATCCAAACGGTTATTGGGATTTTCCTAAACCAAGTACATCAACACAATCCTAAAGAGGTTTAGTATGGAAGACTCCAAGCGGGGTACCTTACCCGCTTGCCACGGAGTCACTCTCTCCAAAGACGATTGCCCAAAGTATGATGAAGAGAGAGCTCGCATGAGCATTATTCCCTACGCTTCAGCCGTAGGATCAATAATGTATGCGATGTTGTGTATACGCCCTGATGTTGCTTATGCACTGAGTATGGTAAGCAGGTATCAGTCAAACCCAGGGGAGAATCTCTGGACTGCTGTGAAGAACATTCTTAAGTACTTGCAAAGGACTAAAGAATTGTTCTTGGTGTATGGTAACGGGTGTAAGTCCACGGTAGCGCCCCGGCCGTCTAACAGACGCCAAATGAGGAACAAAAACTTTTACAACTGGCGCTATCGTGTACTATAACCCGGATCTGCCATTATTGCTAAACTAACAAACTACAAAGTGGGTAGAAATGTTATACCGAATGATCTGAGTCCTTCGGTCTTCAACCATCATCCCACGCTTTGTTGCGGCTGCTCCAATCTCCTGAATCTCCAGTCTCCTCGTTCAGGTGACACCACTTCAACGGATCTTTAGATGGGCTCCCGCCTCTGAACCGAGGCAACTCGGTCATTAAGTTTGCAAAAAGAGATGACCAAGATTGATGTAGAGAATGAGTAAAACACTTTGTCTCACTTCGTCCAAAGCCATGGACGAACGGTTAATGAAGTTGCCTTTTTGGAATCGGGTGATGAAAAATGAGCTATATGAAATTACATGAATTAAAACTATCATAATCTTTTGCCCAAAATCAATCCCTCATTTCTAACAAGGGGCCGGCCACTAAAAGAAGTGGGGAGGTGAGTGTAGGAGGAAAAATGGTGACCATAGTGATAAATGATATGAATGATTCATTTTTACACCTTGCACAAACATTAATTGCAAATGAAGAGTCATTAACCTTAGTCATCAAAACATTAAATGCACAATCAATGCACTAATGACTCACTAGCCTAGTCATCATCTAGAAGCTTCTAGAACCTTCCACACACTCATGACTCACCTCATGAAAAGATAAATCCGTCTTTAACCGAATGTTAAAGACGGGTGATAGAAAACTGGAAACTGGTAACTTCCAAAAGCGATCCCGAAACGAATTTCAGGATAACCCCGTAATAGTATAAACATACCCGCATTTGTATTACGACCGAATACAAATGCAACTGAGACAAAGATATTATATCTACACAATATAATACTCGGATCTGGCTTAAACCAAAGCCTACCAGTATTATCTGTCCAAAATGTGACACGTGCGTAAACGCACGTGCATTTTCCGAACCCTGCCATAAAACCATACGGCCTCTACAACGTTTCACCCGAACTTGGGAAACTGTCTGTGGGGGACTTTAACGACTCATCTACACACTGGCACTGGGTATAACCACTAGCACGTCAGAGGTACTAGCTGTACATAACGGTTGCCTATGTATTGATCGGAAGGGAAGCTGACGAGCGAACTCATCCAGAAACCTTACTGAGCCTGACAGTGACAATATCCGTACAGTCCGGTCCGTTCGTCTTAGAGTATCGCATATCGAGTCTACTCTGGAGTATCGATGCCCTGTCTCGAAACTCCCACGACTAGGGACACTTTAAGGATGTGCTTACAGACCCCAGCTCCCACGTATATGATCGCCATCATACTACTGGAAGTCAAGCAAGAATCCTATGAGCTCTATCATCATGCAATAGTGAACTAAAGTATGTATACGATGATAAAGACAAACCAGATAGCATACTATCATCTCGAGCAAGACTGTCATATCGGTATAGCTCCTCCCTCAATTATTGCAATTACGTACATACGATCCAATAATTGACTTTGAGGGTACTATATCCAACAACGGGGATCTCCAAATAGAGGCCTTTACCGATTCGAGCTTCCAGAGTGATAAGGATGACAGCATGTCTATCTCAGGGTTTGCATTTACCCTCAACGGAGGGACGGTGAGTTGGAAGAGTTCCAAACAGGATACCGTTGCATACTCTATGATGGAAGCTGAGTACATCGCTGCAAATGATGCTGCCAAGGAAGCCGTCTGGATGAGGAAGTTCATCTCGGAGCTAGAAATAGTTCCAACCATAATTGATCCAATACCTTTGTATTATGACAATAATGGGGCTATGGCATTGGCCAAAGAGCCCAGGTCCCATCAGAAGTCCAGACACATCCTGAGGCGATATCATTTGATCCGGAAGATAGTTGATCGCCACGAGATCGAGATTAAAAGAGTAGATACAAAGGACAACACTGCGGATCCATTCACCAAGGCCCTCCCTCAGCCGCAGCATGAGCGACTTTTTGAAATGTTGGGTATGAGATACGCCAATAATTGGCCTTAGTGCAAGTGGGAGATTGTTGGATATATGTATGCCCTAGAGGCCATTATATGATAGTGTATGTACTAATGCGTGTGTGTGTACGCGTGTGTGTGTATATTCAGAGGACAGTCTTTCTCGACATGATAGTATGCTATCTGGTTGCACTTTATCATAGTTCACTTGATCATGCTTTTACCCATTTGATACATATTGATAAAGCCCTTAGGATATTTGCTTTACTACTGGGATTATGATGTGGATCATACTAGTGGGACACCTGTAGTTTATAAGTATATCCTTAAAAAGTTCCTAGTCGTGGGTGTATCGAGACGGGGCATCGATACTCCAGGATAGACTAGCGTATACTATTCTTGTCCCATATGATGAGCGATGGACGATCCCATATCTATCTGATGTGCTGACACCAAAGATTGTATACGGGTGCTCAGTGAGACTGGGTACACTGAACGGACTCACCGAGAACTCCTATATGGTATTATATCATACGTCGGATAGCAGTTCTCAGGTGACACTGGTACAGGTTAGTCTGTAGACCTGAGATCATCATAGAGTCTTGTATGTCCTCCCACTACTTTGATCTCCACCCTACTATGGCTCTACTGAGTTGTACAAACAGGTGGATTTTGGGTACAGTCCCGAGGCGCATGGAGGCAATGAGCGATAAGAGAGGTTTCTTCTCTCCCGGTATTGGGGGTTGATGTTGCGCTATGCTAGATTGGCTATAACAGGAAGTCCCTGGCCAGGGCTGCTGAGATTTACTGATAAGTGTTATCAGTAGTTTCTCGATCTGTTATGATCCATATACTGGCATGACTTATTGAGTTATTGGAGGCGACGATACCATTCCCAGACTCGATATGCAACATATCTGACAAAGAGACCGGACTATACGGTAAGTGTTGCCAGTTGGCTCGACGGGAGTTTTGACAGTTCGCTTGTTCTTCTTCTGATTGCTCAATACCCGGGTGGCCGTTACGTTTAGCTGACCGCTTGCGGCTTGTGGGTGTTTGATGTGATCATCACCTACTGCCGGAGTATTGACGAGTCTTAGAGTCCCACACAGGAGTTTCCTGGCTTAGGCGAAACGATGTGGTATGCATATGAGATATGTGCGGGAGCTTGATTAAATACGTGTATTTGATACCGTATTTTAATCAGGCGTTTTCTTTTGGTCGGGTTGTATGAGATATGACCGGTTTATTAAATCATGTATTGATTTAATATTAACTATTATCTCATTTAAATAAATCTTTTCTTTATGATGGATGCATGAATGTATATGTACTTGTTGATGTGCATACATACATACATACATGCATTTTTATCATGGTTGATGATACAAGAAAGATGGCAATATAAGACTCATATGGAAAGTAAATATCTTTCTATATATTAGAATGAGAAAAAGAAAAAGATATTAAATCATGGTTGACTATTCTTTTCTTGACCAAGTTTGGAACCATGGTTTAATTTCACTTGTTATTTTTCCTCATTCTAAAATATCTAGATATTTATTAACCATGGTTTGAGATGAGATATATATCTATCATATTTATCTTTTCTCATTATCTATTATCATTATCTTCATCCAAAAGAAATGAGCTCAAGGGTTGCCATCTTCTTCTTCCTCTCCCTAGCTCTCTCTTGAGAATTCTAAGTGAGTGAGGGTAAAAGAAAGAAAGGGTTTTTATATGAGAACACAACCATATCATCACACTACACTTGTTTAGCCAATTGGTGTAGTTTGTTTGCTTCATCATCATTGTGATCTAGTGGAGCAAGGAGCTTTGAGCAAAGGTACTCCCGGTGGATCATCGTGGATGTGGAGGAAGTTCAAGCTAGCTTGTTCAAACCCTAGGAGATCCAAGGAGTTGCGAGGAGGTATACAAAGGTTGTATCTCTCCCTACTTAGTGTTAGACACTAGCTAGTATATGATACTAGAACTCGTTACTCTAAATATTCTAGTTCGATTCCTAGGTTTGTTTGTTTAACACCTCATAAAATTTTTAAATAAAATTTTTAATATGGCATTTGTGATGCTTGCAAAACCCTAGGTGAGGTGCTAAAGAAACCCTACACATATACCCGCACACGGCCCATGACATCTCCTCGCATGGGGTATATATAAGCTCAGAACCGAGAAATCTCATGGTGGAAACTGAAATATCATATCAAGAGAAACCGGGTTTTTCAAATAATGCATAATTTTATGAAACAACCACGGTCCTCAAATCCAGAAAACATCAAGTAATGTATAAGTATAACTGCATGAATCAATACATATATATTAGCATCCCATTCCACCAATATATATATATATATATATATATATATATATATATATATATATATATATATATATATAACAGCATCCCATTCCACTGTTATATATACTTAGGAGTAAAAATATCAGAGAATATCATATGGAATCCATGAATGTAATATATCCAACATGAAACAGAAATATGAGCATATAAAGGAAAAACCGCTATTTAACTGCAACAAGTTAATATATATATCATGCGGTTCCTAATTTCTCCAAGTCCATACAATATCAAATAAAAGTGAACATGTAGCTAAAGCCAGGCATGCGTAACCATGTTGGCATAGCAAGATATGTGTATCTACCTATCAATAATGATGTAATACCCCTAGGTATATGTATAAGTATGTATGTAAGATGTACATGTAGCTATATCTCATAGGTACAATACCATATAGGTATATGGGTAACTAGCATGTAAGCATGTCAAGGCATATGTGTAAGCATGTAGGTATACAGCTATGCTATATGTCATATGCACAATGAAAATGAGGATCATGTCTCAATGTCCTTAAGCAATACAATAACACATATGTATAGGTGTTGTGCGTGTCATGGCAATTATCGACGGTGTGTGTGTAGCATACAATTAGTGCTCGTGAAACATGAACCGTCTATAATGGTGTTGTGTCTTATTAATACTAAGTCCATGCACAATAGGAAATGAGATATGCAACAAAGGTATGCATGCACAATCAATACCCGTATACTTCTAACTAATAGTCATGTCATTAATCTAGCCCAGACGCATAACGCCATGCGGGTGATTTCCCTGTAGATGTTAAATCTACTCACAAAAATCCTGGCTAAGTAAAGCCAACCACTCGCTTTTCCTCCTTCGTTGTGCCCGAAGTCCCCGCTTGCGATCCTGAAAGTATATAACAATATAACAACTATATATTACCAATCGACCAATAGCACGTATCAACTACGTTTGACCGACGCACCAACTCCAAACATACTCTCAAGTGTTTCGTCTAGTGGCTAACGCGCGTAGCAACACTACGAAACCAACTCGAGAGCAAAAGCTACACAAAGACACGAACGACATTGGCACAACCCTAGCTAGGAATGCTAAACGACACAACCTTCAAGCCTAGACCCTGATCGTACCGATCGCGCATTCACAACACACTAAAAAAACGTGGAATCTAATATAACTAACATCGCAACGTCAAAAGAACCCCACGCCAAAACTTACCGAAATCTAGTAAGCAACATATAACATTTTTAGCTCAAAACTACAAGTTTCACCAAATCTAGAAATCACAAACATCACAATATAGCATGATTAAACCATACAAACCCTTACTAGAATTTTAATCTCACTTCATTAGAAATTAGTAAAAGTTTAGTTTGTAATTAAGCTAATTATACTATTAGGAAAAATATCTTTTAACAATTCTAGCAACTAGGTTAAGTTTTCATTTGTCAAAACATCATACTTAACCAATTTACAACTAACAAAACTTAACTTGATCATCAAAAACCTTTTCTAGAAATTCTAAACATGCAATTAAAAACTTTAATTAAATTACTAACAAGCTAATTAATGTATTAAAACAACAAATAGAGTTTAGGGTTAGTATTTATACCTCCACAAAAGATAAAGAAAATCAAGTTTGCTAGCCGACATGTCCAAGATTGAAGTAGAGAGAATGTAGAATATTTTGTCTCAAGTCACCCAAGCAAATGGATGAAGGTTAATCGAAGTTGCCAAATTGGAGTGAAGATCGAAAATGAGCTTAAGGATTTTGCAAAGGAAATTTTGTGCATCTTTCCACACAAAATCAGCCCCCATACTTTAAAAGTGCTCGGCCAAATTCCATGAAGGAAAATGTATTCTGTGAATGGAATAAGTAGGTGAGCCTTAAGAATGAATATGGTGACCATATGAAAATATCACAAACCAAAATATCATAAGCTATCCAAAAGCATTAAATGCTACAAGTGAGTCACAACTTGAAGCCATGCCATTCTAGAACCATGCAAATGACTCACCCTCATCCAAAAGAATTCTCCCCTCATCCCCATTTCGGCCAAGACAAGAAGAAAAGGAAATGGCCAAAAACAAAGCTTAAACACCAACCAATAATTAACAACTTAAAATAATATTTTAATTAGGGAAAAATATTAAAATGCACTAAAATTACAAGTGACCTAAAAAACCCATCAAACAAGCAATTTCCTAGCTAAACTAGGTGCTGTGAATTCTATACTGCAAAAAAATCGCTTCTAGGCTTTTATGGAAAAATACAATTTATTTTACCTAAAAACAGAAAATTCGCAAAACGGTTTCTAAAACGTTACATACAGTCCAGATTCGCTTGGAGGCAATGAACAATAGGAGGGGTTTCGTCTCTCCCAGTATTGGGGGTTGATGTTGCGCTATGCTCGATTGGATATAACTGGAAGTCCCTGGCCAGGGCTGCTTATGAAATTTACTGATAAGTGTTATCAGTTGTTTCTCGAACCGTTATAGGCCAGACATCGGCATGACTTATCACGTTACTGGGGTCTGACGTTTGCCACCCCTAGACATGATATGCGACATATCAGACGAAGAGATCGGACTGTACGGTAGTGTTACTGATAGGCTTCATGGAGACTATGGACAAGATTGCATGTTGATCTTCATATCGCTCAATACCCGGGTAGCCGTTACGTCCAGCTAGTACCGCCGACGGCTTGTGGGTAACTGATGTGATCATCACCTACTGCTGGTGTATTGACGAGTATTTAGAGCCCCATACAGAAGTTCCCTGGTTCAAGCGAAACGAAGTAGGACAGATATGTGATATGTGTGGGCCTGATTAAATACGTGTATGTGATACCGTATTGTAATCTGGCAGTTATCTGTTATCGGTTTGATAATATATGATATAACCAGATTGTCGAATCAAGTGTTGATTTGATAATGTGATATTCAGATAAATGATATTAGTCGGTCATATGTAATATAACCGGGTTATTAAATCAAGTGTTGATTTAATAATGTGATATATATTATATTTGATATAATTATATCTTAACTAATATCATTAACTCACTAAATATTTTCTTATATGTATTAATATATATATATTTTTATATGATATATAAATAAATATATATATGTAGCATGGCATGATTTCTATTTTTGAGAAAAATAGAAATGAGGTGGAAAATGAGAGTATGGTTGCAAATATGGGATTTATAATTATTTATTCATCTTGACTCACTATTCAAGTATGGTTGCAATGTTATATTGCAAAATTCCTTGCTTGAATGAGTGGGGTTCAAGAGTGGCCATTCATATTTAGCTCATTCTCAACACTTAGCCATTTTCTTAAGTTGCTCCCATGGTTGCTCTCTAGCTTCTTCTTCTTCCTCAATTGCTATAGTTCAAGTTTCAACCCTCACATGTGATGTGAACCATGAAACTTGAACACAAACTTGTGAGCTTTTAACATTCCCTACTTCACCATCCTACACTTGACTAGCGATCGAGTGTAGCGTGTTTACTACGCTAAAGAGTTTAGTGTAGAGGTAGCTTGAGGTGGGGGACTTCGCGTGGATCATCTTCGGCACGAAGGTCATCGGAGGAAGCTCGTCCAAAGCCTCAAGTGGAGCCTAGTGGAGTCGCGGGACTACTACACGGAGCATGTGAAGTGAAGGACTCGATCTACGAGGGTATAGCCATCTTTCACTTCCTCTAGTTTACTAGATATAGAAACCTTAACCCTAATATTCTAGCAAAGATCTTGTTTAATCTAGCTTAGCGCCACTAAAATTAAAATTGGGCATGCTTGATGCCACAAGAACCTCATGGTGGTGCTAGGGTCAACTTTCAATACACACACACACACACACACACATACATACATACATACATACATAAATGTAAATAAAGAGAAGAAAATCCTAAGTGAGTTTTGTTGGGGTCAAAATTTTCACCCCGGTTGACCAAGTCAAAGTCAAGGTCAATCCCAAGGCAGGTGGGCCCAAGCAGGTCAAGCGGGCCCATGCCCAAGTCGAGCCCGCGGCCAGCCTCCCCATGCCAACATAAAAATCATGTAACAAATAATTTTGATGTAATTTTTTGTGCATGAATGTAAGCAAAATGGGCATAAAGCCAAATTTCTATAAAGCCCATGGCTTATGTGTAAAAAGAAAGAGCACATGAGGCATGGGATGGGCAAAATGCCATTTTGTAAAGCCCAAAGGGCTATATGTAAATGTGTAAGTCTATATAAAGCAACATGATGATGAATAAAAAATACACTTTTCATTCCCTCAAAAATCTAGGGTTCTTTGTGCCTCCTTCTCCTTCCTCAAGGTTCTAAACTTCTTCCCCTTTTTCAATTAAATCAAGAGTTTTACTCTTCCTTTTCCAAAACTAAATTGTTTTTTACCACAAAACCCACAAAGGGGAACATAGATCTCCCATCAGATCGTAAAAATAAGAGATTTTTAAAATCTCATACTTCTTGTTTTTCAAGATCCGGCCAACAGAGCAGGAAGGAGGAGACCCATCTCCAAAAATCCCATCTTGGGAAGATCCAGAGCCAAAAGGAGAAACAAAGCAGCCCCTTTTGATCATTTCTAAATATTTTTAGGAGTCTAACTCCATTCAAGATCCATTGGAGTTTAACTCCCTAAATTAATCTCTATCTGGAGTTTAACTCCATAAGTCAAATCGGGAGCACAGCTCCCAGTGCAAGGACCAAGTCCCTTTTGCTGCTGACGCCTAGCGCCCGCGTGCCAGATACGTGAGGCGCTGGCGCTCTGGCGCACAGCGCCCGTGTGCCATGCACGTGGTGCGCTGGCACTCTGGCGTGCAGCGCCCGCGTGCCAGGCACGTGGTGTGTTGGCGCTCTGCCGCACTGCGCCCGTGTGCCAGGCACGTGGTGCGCTGGAGCTCTGGTGCACAACGCCCTTGTGCCATGCACTTTGGCGCACAACGCCCGCGTGCCTGGCATGCGGGGCGTTGGCGCCTTCTCCCACGCATCCTTTGGATGCCCTTTCCTTTATATATATATATATGTATATATACATACACACACACACATACTCTATAACACTGTCCCTGTTAGAAAGAATTTCTAACGGGGGGCTGCCCTGCACCCCTGTAAAAACTCTACGGGGCCCCCGATATATCCAAAACCCCTTCAAAACACGCACACTGCATATTGAGTTTGCAGGGATAGTTGACCCATCAATCGGAGGTTCTCTCGCTCCAAAGGCGAGGGGTAATTAACGACAGCTTAGTCCGCGGCTGCCGGAGATTCGGATCCCCACAATCAATAAACCTCGCCTATCCTAGGCATGGGGAATCTGTAATGCTCCTGACAAGCACGCGTGTATTCCCATCTCAATGGGGTGACGAAAAACACCCTACAGATTCTGGCACGCCCGGTGGGACATATCTTTCCTCCCATATTTCGGGTTAAATATCCATGCAAACTCAATCAACATATACATTGATTGCCTGTACTGAAATCATGCTTCTATTTGCAGGGTTAACGACTTTCGACTGAAATCTTCGAACGCAAGTCGGTATTTGAACGACTTTCCTTGACCCCAGCTGGGGGCAAGGCTATCAACACCGACAAAATAATAAGGCATCTCGGGCAAGCTCCAGTGGTGCCTCTGACAACTGCTCAATCGGGTATCTTATCTAAGCTCCCCGACAGATGACCTCTAAGTCGTTAAATTGGAAACAGATGACCACCACATCGTTAAACTGGAAACAGATCGACCACCACGTCATTAAACTGGGAACAGTCGACCTCTAAGTCGTTAAACTGGGAATGTAAGAATATGTAAATAAACAAAAAATGTGTAAATAAATAAAAAAGAAAAGCCGAAATGATGGGGCAACTCACAATAAAAATCAGCGAGTAAAATAAAGATGAAAATAAAGCCGAAATGATGGGGCAACCGCGAATAAAAGCTAAATGATAGGGCAATCGCGACTTTCGTGATAAGAAAATCTGAAATGATAGAGCAATCGCGGTAAAAAAAAACGGCGAATGATGAGTCGCTCCTGGTATCATATTCCAGTGCAGCGATGCAGACGCCAATCAAAATCCAATTTCCCAAAATTCTTCCAGCCCTACGGCCAGTCCCCAAACTGACTATCGTATACAATCTACGGGCTTAAATAATTCTCATCATACCCATGCCCCACCGCAATCACCCATCCAGCGGCCGGTCTCCGCCCTTGGAGTTATGGTCCATTGGGAAGACCCACTCATGTGTCCTCACGATGCATGAGGAAAACAAAACTTACGGGATCCTCACGACTCGTAAGAAAACACCTTCGTGTGATCCTTATGACTCACAAAGGAAAAACACCCTTGGAAGTCCCCACGATTTCTAAGGAGAAAGTACACTTACGAGATCCTTACGACTCGTAGGGAGAAAATGCTTTTATGGGACCCTTACGACCCATAAAATTGAAAAGCCTTAAGTGATAGGGATCTAAAACTGTCTTCTAAGCCATTGCTTCCCAATAGGCAATGGCGAATGATGAGTCGCTCCTGGTACCATATTCCAGTGCAGCGATGCAGACGCCGGCCAGAATCCAAATCCCCAAGTGGAGAATGATGAGTCGCTCCTGGTACCATATTCCAGTGCAGCGATGCAGACGCCGGTGAGAATCTAAATCCCCAAGTGGCGAATGATGAGTTGCTCTTGGTACCATATTCCAGTGCAGCGATGCAGACGCCGGTGAGAATCCAAATCCCCAAGTGTCGAATGATGAGTCGCTCCTAGTACCATATTCCAGTGCAGCGATGCAGACGCCAACCAAATTCCAAATACCATACCCCAGCGGCGAATGATGAGTCGCTCCTGGTACCATATTCCAATGCAGCGATGCAGACGCCAACAAAGTCTCAAAATTCTTACGGCCCTACGGTCTGGATCATACATCCTGCAAAACCGTATACAATCCACGGGCATAAAACGATCCCAATCTATCCCAAGTCTTATCGGCGAGACCACATTCAAAGTCCCACCGGTAATGAATATTAAAAAAAAAGAAAATAAAGTAGGTATGTCCACAAGCAAAATGGGCACGGATGAAACCCCGAAAGGGCTCCGTGAGTAAAAACAGCAGGACTGCTGGCGAGTTTGTGAAAACCCGAAAGGGCGCAAACTCGTGAAAAAGAGATGAAATGCACTCGCAAAGTTCTCTCGACTTTATGAGTAGAAAATTCCCGCGTGAGATCCTTACGAATCATAAAGGAGCAACACACTTGGGGGTCCTCATGACTCCTAAGGAGAAAATACATCTATGAGATCTTTACGACCCGTAGGGAGAAAATGCTTTGTGAGACCCTTACGGCTCACAAAATTGAAAAGTCTTAGGTGATAGGGACCTAAAACCTGTCTCCTAAGCCATCGCTTCCTAATAAGCAAGCACAAATGATGATTCGCTCCTGGTACCATATTCCAGTGTAGCGATACTGATGCCAAGCAAAAACCAATTCACAAATCCTCCCGGCGCAAATGATGAGTTGCTCCTGGTATTATTCCAGTGCAGCAATATAGATGCCGCCCAAAAAGAAAAAAAAATCATATCCCTAAATCCTCTCATGACAGATGATGATTCGCTCCTGGTACCATATTCCAGTGTAGCGATGCTGATGTCAACCAAAATCAAATCAAATCAACAATCTCTGCGTCGGAATCATGCTTCGTCTCAGAGTGTACCCCACATTGAAATCAAGCTTCGCCTCGGTGTATCTGCTTTCCTTGTCGGAATTATGCTTCACCTGGGAATCAACCTCTGCATCGAAATTATGCTTCGGTCAGAATATCTGCCTTCCCTGTCGAAATTATGCTTTGGCTCGGAATCAACCAGCGACCTTCTTGTCGGAATTATACTCCGCCTCAGAATTAAGTCAACCAGCAAGCTCTGCGTCGGAATCATGCTTCGTCTCAGAATATGTACCCCGTGTCGAAATCATACTTTGCCTCGGTGTATCCGCCTTATGCTTCTCCTGGGAATCAACCTCTGCATCGAAATTATGCTTCGGTCAGAATGTCTGCTGCTCATCGGAATCATGCTTTGATTCCTGAAATCATGCTTTGATTCCTGAAATCATGCTTCGCTCTTCGGAATGATGCTCCGATCCCTGGAATCATACTCCGCTCTTCGGAATGATGCTCCGATCCCTGGAATAATGCTCCGCTCTTCGGAATGATGCTCCGATCCCTGGATTCATGCTCCGCTCTTCGGAATTATGCTCCGATCCCCGAAATTATGCTCATCGAAATCATGCTCCGATCCCTGGAATCATGCTCCGCCCTTCGGAATGATGCTCCGATCCTTGGATTCATGCTCCTCTCTTCGGAATGATGCTCCGATCCCTGGAATTATGATCCGATCCCCGAAATTATGCTTCGATCCCCGAAATTATGCTTATCGGAATCATGCTCCGATCCTTGGAATCATGCCTCTACTCTTTAGAATTATGCTCCGATCCTCGGAATTATGCTCTGACTCTTCGAAGGATACTCCGACCCTGGAATTATGCTCCGTAAATCGGAATGATGCTCCGATCCCCGGGAATCAAGCTCCCCGAGGGATGCTCCGCCCCCGGAATGATGTTCCACCTCGAACTCTAGCTTCAAGATCCATCAATTTCATGCACACAAATCATATGCGCGGTGTGCATTTATTGATGGGGGCACTTTGTTGGGGTCAAAATTTTCACCCCGGTTGACCAAGTCAAAGTCAAGGTCAACCCCAAGCCAGATGGGCCCAAGCCCAGGTCAAGCGGGCCCATGCCCAAGTCGAGCCCGCGACCAGCCTCCCCATGCCAACATAAAAATCATGTAACAAATAATTTTGATGTATTTTTTGTGCATGAATGTAAGCAAAATGGGCATAAAGCCAAATTTCTGTAAATCCCATGACTTATGTGCAAAAAGAAAGAGCACATGAGGCATGGGATGGGCAAAATGCCATTTTGTAAAGCCCAAGGGGGTATATGTAAATGTGTAAACCTATATAAGGCAACATGATGATGAATAAAAAATACACTTTTCATTCCCTCAAAAATCTAGGGTTCTTTGTGCCTCCGTCTCCTTCCTCAAGGTTCTAAACCTTCTTCCTCTTTTTCAATTAAATCAAGAGTTTTACTCTTCCTTTTCCAAAACTAAATAGTTTTTTACCACAAAACCCACAAAGGGGAACATAGATCTCCCATCAGATCGTAAAAATAAGAGATTTTTAAAATCTCATACTTTTTGTTCTTCAAGATCCGGCCAACAGAGCAGGAAGGAGGAGACCCATCTTGGAAAGTTCCAGAGCCAAAGGGAGAATAAAAGCAGCCCCCTTTGATCATTTCTAAATATTTTTAGGTGTCTAACTCCATTCAAGATCTATTGGAGTTTAACTCCCTAAATTAATCTCTATCAGGAGTTTAACTCCATAAGTCAAATCGGGAGCATAGCTCCCAGTGCAGGGACCAAGTCCCTTTTGCTGCTGATGCCTAGCGCCCGCGTGCCAGGCACGTGGTGCGCTGGCGCTCTGCCACACAGTGCCCGCGTGCAAGGCACGTGGTGCACTGGAGCTCTGGCGCACAACGCCCTCGTGCCATGCACTTTGGCGCACAGCGCCCGCGTGCCTGGCACGTGGGGCATTGGCGTCTTCTCCCACGCATCCTTTGGATGCCCTTTCCTTTTTATATATATATATATACATACACACACACACATACTCTACAACACTGTCCTCTGTTAGAAAAAATTTCTAACGGAGCGCTGCCCCGCACGCCGCAAAAGGGCTGCTAACCCCCTTGACCCCCAGCCCGCTATCCGGGTAGCGGGACCCCCGTAAAAACTCTGCGGGGCCCCCGATATATCCAAAACCCCTTCAAAACACGCACACTGCATATTGAGTTCGCATGAATAGTTGACCCGTCAATCGGAGGTACTCTCGCTCCAAAGGCGAGGGGTAATTAACGACAGCTTAGTCCGCGGCTGCCGGAGATTCGGATCCCCACAATCAATAAACCCCGCCTACCCTAGGCAGGGGGAATCTGTAATGCGCCTGACAAGAGCGCGGGTATTCCCATCTCAATGGGGTGACGAAAAACACCCTACAAGCTTCATATTAGTTAATATATATATATATATCAAATATATAAATATATATCAAATTATTAAATCAACACTTGATTCAATAATCCGGTTATATCATATATAACCGACTAATATCAAATATATATATGTATATCAAATTATTAAATCAACACTTGATTAAATATTCCGGTCATATCACATACAACCGGCTAATATTCAATATTAGTTAATATATATAACACACACACACACATACACATATATCAAATTATTAAATCAACACTTGATTTAATAATCTGGCTATATCAAATATAATCCGGCTAATATCAAATATAAATAAACAACATATACATAAATCAAATCATTGGATCAACACTTGATTCAACAATCCGGTTATATCACATATAACCTAACTGATATCAAATATCGTTAGATTAGAATACGGTATCACATACTCGTATTCAATCAAGCTCCCGCACATATCTCCATATGTGTCCTACTTCGTTTCGCTTGAGCTAGGAAACCTCTGTATGGGACTCTAAAGACTCGTCAATACGCCAGCAGTAGGTAATGATCACATCAGATACCCACAAGCCGTCGGCGGTACTAGCTGAATGTAACGGCTACCCAGGTATTGAACGAACATAAAATCAACAAGAAAACTTATCAATACAGTCCGGTCTCTTCGTCTGATATGTCGCATATCGAGTCTGGGGGTGGAATCGTCAGACCCCAATAACTTGATAAGTCATGCCGATGTGCGGCCTATAACCTTTCGACAAACTACTGATAACACTTACCAGTAAATCTCATCAGCCCTAGCCAGGGACTTGTTGTTATAGCCAATCGAGTATAGCGCAACATCAACTCCCAATACCGGGAAAGACAAAACCCTTCTTATCGCTCACTGCCTCTATGTGACTCGGACTGTACCCAAAATCCACCTGTTTGCACGAGTCCTTTGAGCCATGGTAAGGAGGAAATCAAAGCACAGTAGGAACCACACAGGAAACTATGACGATCTCGGGTCTACAGACTAACCTGTACAAGTGTCACTAGAGAACTGCTATCTGACGATAGGTATGGTACCATCTAGGAGTTCTCGGCGATTCCTATTCGGTGTACCCATCTCTAATGAGCACCTGTGCACAATCTTTGATGTCAAACACCAATGGTTATAAGATCAACCATCGCTCCATACAGGGTCAAGAAATGCACACACTAGTCTATTCTGGAATATCAATGCCCTATCTCGATACTCTCTCGACTAGGAACTATTAAAGAATGTGCTTGCGGACTACACAAGCCCTACTAGTATGATCTGCATCATAGTCCTGGTAGTTTAGCTTACATCCTAAAGACTTTATCAATATGTATCAAAGAGACAGTATACTAATACAAGTGTACATGTTTAGATAAAGCGCAATCAGATAGCATACTATCATGTCGAGCAAGAAAGTCCTCTATATATATGTCCAAGCATCCACTATATCATACAATAATGGCCTCTAGGGCATACATATTCCTAACAGGAGCTGGTAGTTCATAAGAACATCCTTAAATATCCCTAGTCAAGGTAGTATTGAGGTTGGGTATCGATATTCCTGAATAGTGTATACGTTTCGAGACCTCGACGAGAGGCAGTGGCCGGTCTCACAAGCCATTGGTGTCGTGTCACCTAAGATAGTATACAGGTGCTCACTGGTGGTGATTACACTGGACAGACTCACCGAGAACTTCTAGATGGTATAATACCTATCGTCAGATAGCATTTCTCTAGTGGTAAGAGTACAGGTTAGTCCTTTGACCCGAGATCGTCATTTTTCTCATGTGAGTTCCCACTATACTTAGATTACTACCCTACCACAGCTCAAAGGAGTCACGCAAACATGTTTTAGTTCGGTACAGTCCCGATCCACATGGAGGCAGTGAGCGATTGTCAGGGATTCGTCTCTCCTGGTATTAGGAGTTGATGTCGCGCTGCGTTTGGTTGGCCATCACCCTAAATCCGTGGCCACGGTGGATGAGATTTACTGATAGGAGTTCAGTAGTTTCTCGGTTGGTGATGAGCTTGACTCCGACATGACTTATCGGGTTATTAGGTCTGACGTTATCTACCCCCTTGACCTGGTATGCGATACTATTACATGAAGAGACCAGACTACGGAGATTGTCACATTCAGGATCAGTAGGGTATGGACGGACTTGATTGTCAACTTCCCTTTCGGCAGATACCTGGGTAGCCATTACGTACAGCTAGTGCTGCTGATGTGCTTATAGTTTTGGATTTATCCAGTAAATCATTACAAGCGTATTGTCGAGTCTTTAGAGTCCCACACAAAGGGTTTTCACGGTTAAGGCAATATGATGTAGAGACTATATATTGATACATGCAGTGGTTCGATTAAATACGTGTACTTGCTACATGGATTTTAATCGGCGGTTGATAATACTAGCCGGCTTAGGATTAAGCCGGATTATTAAATCATGTATTGATTTGATAATTTATATATATATATATTATATTCTAGTATTATTGTTTACTATTTATTATCTCTATCTTGGCTGTTCATATTTTTATACGGATATGCGTATATGTATTTTGATACGTATACCATGTTGTATTCCGTATTTATACGGAATACTTCTAGAAGAAGGACACCTCATTATTGATTTTCTTAGAAAATTAATTGGAAATGAGGTGGAGTGTGAGGTGACTTTGGGTATGGTTGAGAGAATGTAGAGAGTGATGGGCTTCATTTGTTTATTACAAAATGGTTATGATATTTTATTTGATGGTTAAAAAAATTGTGATGAAGCCATTATCTCATTCATTTTCCTAAAGACTTAGATCATTTTGTGTTATGGCTACCACTTCATCCTCATCTTTCTTCTTTTTCATTTGCTCTCTTGAGATTTGTGTTTGAGAGAAAATGATTGTGGAAAATTCTTACATCCCCACACTCCATTTCAAGCAAGCTTTGAGCGTCGGTTGCTTCACTAGGTGAAGCTGAAGCTTGAATTGGTTACCTCGGGTGGATCATCTTCAATAAGGACGGTCGCCTCTCAAGCTTGTTCCCGATGGACTACTTGGAGGTAGGAAGGGTCTTCCACGATTTGGTGGACATGATTCAAATGCTGTAATTCCTAAATCTTGCATTCTTGTTTTCTAGTTTAGTGTTTGGAACGATCGCTAGGGATTAGTTTTTAGTGCTCCCCGTAAAATTTTTGTTTTTCAATTCCGCATTGGCCGCAATCGTAGCGGCAAGAGCATTAGGAACTTTCAATGGTATCAGAGCCATCCCAAACACTAGAACTAGTTGTAGACGATGCTTAAGTTTCGAAACCGAAAAATTTCCGTTTTTTCAAAACCCAATATCTCAAGTTTCTGTTCAAATTTATTTTGGTCTCTAAATTTTATTTTAGAGTATTGTAGAAGGATGGTATTTGTATGATATGGACACTAAATGAAAATGAACCAAATCAGAGCCACTTCAGCTACCGGAAAATTTGTTTTGGCCACTTCCGGCAGCCTGAAGGTCTTTGATTGGGCTCGTCTTCTTTTGGTGTCTTCGGTATTTGAAAATGGGATTTTTGGCATATTTCTTTTTTGCCTAGATTTGGTGAAGTACTGTTTGTGCTTTTGGGCAATCACGGAAACTTTTTGGTCGAAATTTTAGCATCGTTTTGATCCGTTGTTTATTTGTATGTGTTGTTGAACGTCGTCTAATTGCTATGTGTTCAATTAGACGGGATTGCACACTTGCTTATGTTTCTTGTTGTTATATATATATATATATATATTTGCGATGGTTTACCCGGATTGCGATTACGTGTACAGTTTTGTTTTATATATGTATTATTCATTTGTTCGGGACGGGCTCCAACTTCTAGTCGTCGTTTCCGTTTTATGTATATTCTTTTTTTGGGATACGAACAGGATGTGGTCGATATCACCACTGTATATTTTTCATTTCTGTACTAGGATTAACCCAGTAGAAGAGCTCGAGTACCCGGGTTCTAGAGTGCAGAAGGTGGCCGTCTCATGATATTTGAGATCGAGTCGCCTTGCTATAGAATGGCGGGTTGCTCGCCGCACTTATAGGGTTTATAAGATTGACCTGCGAAGGAGTGCCCAAATTACTGGATTCTAGAAAGCGACGGGTGACCAATTCATGGTGTTGAGGGATTGTTACCCAGTTTTTAGAATTGGTAGGTGGCTTGCCGCACTCGTAGGGGTTTAGGATCGATATTATACGGGTATCCACACGACAAAAGAACGTTGCATTTTATTTGCGGCTCAAATGAAACGCGAGGCTCCTAGTTTATCCACTACTCCATATTGTTTGCTGCATGCCTGTGATGTTTTTACATGCCTGTGATGTTGACATATATTATATATATTAGATACTTCTATATGTTTTGCATCCACGCTAGTCCTGTCCCTGCCCTACCATAATTTAAGTAACCTTACGATGAAGACCCGGGACCCTGTAGTGAATGCAGATGGCATATATAAGCATGTTATTTTGGTTGTTTCAGGTGTGGCTTAGAAACTTGTAATGATGGGAATGCGTTATATGTTTAATGCAAGGAAAATAAATCTAAATGATGTTGTCCGAACCAAATTTAAAACTATAGTCTTATTCTTTTGCTTCGTATAGTGGTATTCGGTTAGGACTATCCTGCACCTTATTCGATGAGGAAAGAGCCTTGATCCTTTCATGGAGAGTTCGCTCTTAAATAAAAGTTTATATTACTATAAACACTCGGTTTTCTTCAAAACCACCCATTTTAAAATGCGGAGCATAAATCACTCCTTTTAAAAGCCACTAGAGTTCTTTCAACGATATCAAGTTTATTACGTTAAAGGTTTTTCGCCAAAAACCAGCTGTAGCCCTTCTTCATTTCAGATGAGTGGTACCTAGTATTCATGCTGCATTTGTTGGATTTTGTCAAGGCATGGTATGCGGTAGCTAGGTGTTGCATGTCTGTGTATAGAGATGCGATTATCTAGGATTGTCGTATATCCTTGTTGGTATTTGTCAAGGGTTTATACGAGTGAGTCTAAATTAATCAAGATAATGACGGGTTGAACTTGACTTGGGACTTATGATTTGTTAGCCTTTGTCATGGTCATAAGCCGCTTGGGGGAGAAAACCATATCGAGAGTTTCAAACATAAAGGAAACATGCAAAGTATGCGCATACCTTCTGGAGTGTGGTAATTTTGGCCGCCTTCCATCAAGGTTATCACACAATGATAGTTGGGTCCTGATTCCTACTGATGAGTAGGTAACCTATTAGGTGTCTAGAAAGTGTTAACGAGGTTACGCCTATACAGAAACATGGTTATTTAATTGGGTCCATATGAAAGCACGGGGGACCTCCCTCGGAGTACCAACACTAACCTGGCTGAACGGTTAGCAAACTTGTAAGGTGTACATGATCCCGACTAGTTATTCTTTTAAGGTTTCAAGGAGAATTCGAGGATATAGTGAGAGCCATCCTGATTAGATAAAGTGATTAACTAATCTAATCTTGATAGAGTGCATGCTGCGTGTTTCACTTTTCTCTCTCTCTGACAACACCCATGACTTACTTTAAACTAAAACCCATTAACCAAGTTAACCGAATCTTCTTACATACTTTGGTTTTGGATTGTCATGACTCACGACAAAGTTGCATATTTCCCTGCTACTCCTACTTTACTGATTTTCTCTAGAACACTCCGTATCACTACGATGATCCATATTGTTTGGAAAGGCCATCGTATAGTTACATACGAATTCGAAGAAGTTACTTCAGTCGAGGATGGCACTAGTTCTAGAGAAATTGAATATGATTATTCGGTTGTATCTTCCCTTTACCTTCTCTCAGGTTGCCAGAGCTCCTTATATTATGAGAGTAAACCTATTATGCTTATTAAATAGTCTTCTTCCAAACCTTAGGCATGTGCCGAAAGGTAAGGAAGGAAGAAAACCAATTAGCCTAAATGCGGTGTACAGAAGGTGAGATGTAGAGATATATAAAGGGTTGGAGTGAGGGCGAAAGAAATTGCGATTACTGTCGTAAATCTGGACAGTGGAAGAGGCATTACTGGGAATTCCCGGCCACCCCTTGAAACATTTTCATGTTTCAGTTTTTCTGTGATGTTATAATTGAAAACTGTTTTCCCAATTGATTCTGACTCCAAGGTATGTATGTAACGGATTTAGAATCTCACATCTGTATGACATTATAGATGCTGAGTAGGAGTAGAATATTGGGAAATGAGCGATTTGATTCTCAATATCAGAATTCGTAGCAATTGGCGATATTGGATTAAATCACATGGTTTTGCCTTACGGTAAATATTTGGTTTTGAATCCGTTGTTTTGCACCAATTTTTAAAATGACATATTCGTATCTTTATTTTATAAAATGAGATATAAATTTTTGAAAATCGTGTTCTAAAAATTTACCTTTATCAGTTGAGAATAAGGTAAGGTGCATTGAATAACGGTATATAGACATTCTTAACCAAAATACAGTTTTCAACTTAGAACACACGAAATTTGAGTTAGTATACTCTTGGACCTATACATAGTAATGTAAATTGTCTGGTGTCCTTTAGGAAAAGTGGTTGGTACTCTTACTTCATTTAGTTTACCTATGAGTTCTATGGTTTTAGACACGCATTCATTGAAATGCAAGGTCCAAAGATTTTGAGAAGTTTATAGGTATAAGAATAAAGTAGAGAATAATACGTTGGAAGTATTATAATTCTTTTAAGTGATCGAAGATGTAGATACTAATGCTAGGTATTCCATGGTAGTAATATTGAGAACTTTATTCTTTCATAGGCTACTCATCCATGGGTGCGCTCCTTGACAAGTAATGCTGTATTGGCCCTTTTTCTATTTAGGTGATATGCACTGGAAACAGCTGCATGACATTTGAATCCCGTTCCATCTAAATTAGTGCTTTTGAATCTATATGGACATACTTTGGTTGCATATCTTAAGGTTGTTAAGATATAGAGTTATCTGGTTTCTGTTTAAAAGCAGAATCCGGACAAACTTAAGGCATGCTTCGGTAATGGCAGTTTGTGATTTATCCCAAGTATTTGGTAAGATTTTGCTTTTATCATTTTCAAGATCAATAGTGATATTTTTCTTGACTCACTATCTTTTTATAAAAGGAATTTTTTTGTAAAATAAACTAGTGGAAGTATGGTAGAACTAGATGTGATTCCAGAACCACAAACGATTACTGAAAATTTAACAGAACTTGGAGATTCAATTGGAACAGACAAACCTTAGCCACTCTGCAGATTTTAGTAGGTGACCTCAGCCACCCGAGAGGTACTTCGGTTTTCTCATAAATGGTGATAGGGAGGTATGCTGAATGTGTTTATTACCACCACCACTAGGTTTTACTAGTATCAAGCATGCCATTTTAAAAATTTTTGGGTGCTAATTAACACCAATCTAGAATCTAAACTAGATGATTAGGATTTTAGCCTTAATAGACCGTGTCCTTCTCTTCTTAAGCTCCATGTAGTAGTCCACGTGACTCCACTAGGCTCCACTTGAATTTGGATCGAGCTTCCTTTGCGATCTTCATGCCGAAGATGATCCACCCGAAGCTCTGCTATTCCAAAGTACCTATTCACTAAACTCTTTAGTGAAGGAAACATACTACACTTAATTTCTAATAGAGTATAAGATGGTGAAGTAGGGGTTTTGTTTGCTCACTATGGTTCTCACAAGCTCAAGGTTTCACAACTCATGTAAGGGATTGAGCTTGGAGGAGGTGAGGAAGATGATGAAGAGAGCTAGAGAGAAAGAGCTCATATGAAAAAAATCACTAGCATATGAAGAAAGAAGAATGGCTCATCAAATATCTCTCACTCATTAAAGCATCCAATTTCCACAAATAAAATATAGAACCATGCTTCAATAGTGAGTCAAGAGTAATAAAATAATCGATAAAAGCCATGCTTCCCCATTCCTCATTTTCCACCTCAAAATTCTATTTTCACAAAATAAAATTTCAACCATGCTTCATTATATATATTTATATATATATCAAATATATATATTAATATATATATAAAGAAAATAGTTAATAATTAGTGAGCAATTATATTAGTTAATATATAATTATATCAAATATAAATATATATCATATTATTAAATCAACACTTGATTTAATAATCCGGTTATATCACATATAACCGACTAATATCATTTATCTGTATATCACATTATCAAATCAACACTTGATTCAATAATTCGGTTATATCACATTTAACCTAACTAATATCAAATAACCACTAGATTAGAATACGGTATCACATACTCGTATTTAATCAGGCTCCCGCACATATCAGCATATGTGCCCTATTTTGTTTTGCTTGAACTAGGAAACCTCTGTGTGGGACTCTAAAGACTCGTCAATATGCAAGCAGTAGGTGATGATCACATCAGTCACCCACAAGCCGTCAGCGGTACTAGCTTGACGTAACGGCTACCCAGGTATTGAGCGATTAGAAGATCAACAAGCAAGCTTGTCCAAACTCCCATGAAGCCTATAAGTAACACTTACCGTACAGTACGGTCTCTTCGTCTGATATGTCGCATATTAAGTCTAGGGGTAGAATCATCAGACCCCAGTAACTTGATAAGTCATGCCGATGTATGGCTCATAACGGTTCGAGAAACTACTAATAACACTTACCAGTAAATCTCATCAGCCCTGGTCAGGGACTTACTGTTATAGCCAATCGAGCATAGCGTAATATCAACTCCCAATACTAGGAGAGACGAAACCCCTCCTATCGCTCACTTCCTCCATGTGACTCGGGATTGTACCCAAAATCCACCTGTTTGCACGCCTCCTTGTAGCCGTGGTAGGGAAGAAATCAAAGCATAGTAGGAACCACACAAGTCACTATAACGATCTCGGGTTTATAGACTAACCTGTACCAGTGTCACCAGAGAGCTGTTATCTGACGATAGGTATAGTACCAACTAGGAGTTCTCGGCGAGTCTTGTTTAGTGTACCCATTCTCTAATGAGCACCTGTGTACAATCTTTGATGTCAAACATCAATGGTTATGTGATCAACCATCGCCCAATACAAAATAAAGAAACGTACACACTAGTATAATCTGGAATATCGATGCCCTGTCTCGATATCCTCTCGATTAGGAACAATTAAAGGATGTGCTTGTGGACTACACAAGTCCCAGTAGTATGATCTGCATCATAGTCCTGGTAGTCAAGCAAAAATCCTAAAGGTTTTATCAACATGTATAGAGACAATATAATAATAAAAGTGTACATGTTAAGATAAAGAGCAACCAGATAGCATACTATCTTGTCGAGCAAGAAAGTCCTCTATATATATGTCCAAGCATCCACTATATCATACAATAATGGCCTCTAGGGCATACATATTCCTAATAATCTCCCAGTTGCACTAAGGCCATGTGTTGTAGTATCTCATACCCAATATCCCAAAAAGTCTCTCAAACTGCGTCTGGAGGAGGGCCTTCATGAGTGGATCCGCTACGTTGTCCTTCGTGTCAACTCTCCTAATCTCGATCTACCGTCGATCTACTATCTCTCGGATTAGGTGATACTGCTTAAGAATATGTCTTGATCTTTGATGGGACCAGGATTCCTTGGCTAAAACCACAGCTCCATTGTTATCACAATACACAGGTATTGGATTCTCAATGGATGGAACCACACTAAGTTCAGCAATGAACTTCTTCATCCAGACAGCCTCTTTGGCAGCATCGTTGGCAGCGATGTAATCAGCCTCCGTCGTACAGTCTGCTATGGTATCTTATTTGGAACTCTTCCAACATACCGCCCCTCCATTGAGGGTAAAGACAAAACTCGAGACCGACTTACTGTTGTCCTTATCACTCTGGAAGCTCGAATCGGTAAAGGACTCCACCTGGAGTTCACCGTTACCATACACCAAGAACATTTATATAGTCCTTCTCAAGTACTTAAGAATGTTCTTAACAGCTGTCCAGTTCTTTTCCCCAAGATCTGATTGATACCTACTCACTACACCCAGTGAGTAAGCTAGATCCGATCTGGTACATAATATCGCATACATGATTGACCAGACTGCCGAAGTATAGGGTATCTCTTGCATGCGAGCCCTCTCCAACTCAGCCTTGGAAGACATCTCTTTGGAGTGAGTGATTCCTGAACAAGAGGGTAAATTACCATGCTTAGAACCTTCCAAACTAAACCTCTTTAGTATGGTGTCAATGTACCTGGATTGGGACAATCCCAACATCCGTTTAGATCTATCTCTATAGATCTTTATCCCCAGGATGTAGGAGGCATCACCTAGATCTTTCATGGAGAACTTGTATGATAAGAAGAGCTTGACCAAGTATAGTATATGAACATCATTTCCTATCAAGAGTATGTCATCCAAGTACAATACGAGGAAGACAACTTTACTCTCTACAACCTTCTTGTATATACATGGTTCATATATATTTTTAATGAAGTCAAACTCTTTGATAACTTCATCAAAATAGATGTTCCAGCTTCGCGATGCCTACTTTAACCCGTAGATTGATTTAAGCATCTTGCACACGCTCCCGCTGCTCCCACTATTTATGAATCCCTCTGGCTGTGTCATGTACACGTTATCTTCTAAATAACCATTTAGAAAAGCGGTCTTGACGTCTATCTGCCAGATTTCGTAGTCATGGTATGCAGAAATGGAAAGTAGGATCCTGATGGACTTAAGTATAGCAACAGGAGAAAAGGTTTCATCATAGTCGACACCTGGTCGTTGACGAAAACCTTTTGCTACAAATTTAGCTTTCAAAGTCTCAACTTTTTCATCTACACCAAGTTTCTTCTTAAAGATCCACTTGCTCCCGATGGATTTTACCCCTTCAGGAGCAACTTCCAAGTCCATACTTTGTTGGTGTACATGGATTCCATCTCAGATCTTATAGCATCCAGCCATTTCACAGAGACTCCACTTGTGATGGCTTTCTTGAAACTAGTTGGGTCATCATTTTCCATGATGCAATCCTCTCTCCCACTGTCTATGAAAAAATCGTAGTATTTCTCTGGTGGGTGAGGAACCCTACTAGATCTGCGGAGTGGCTGAGATTCGTCGGGGACTATTGAATCCTCCGGTTCTACCAAAATGTCAGTTATAGTTTGTGTAGCTCGAACTTCTTTCAGTTCTACCTCATTACCACTAATTTCTTTCACAAGAAATTCCTTTTCTAAAAGGTGGCATGTTGAGAAACAAACACTTTTTGTTCCTCAGTATGGTAGAAAATATATCCATATGAATCTTTTGGATATTCTACAAACTTGCAAAAAATAGACCTTGCCTCGAGCTTGTGCGGATTTTGCTTTTTAACATAGGCCGGACAACCCCATATCTTAACTTGTTTAAGAGATGGTCTCTTCCCATTCCATATCTCATATGGAGTGGTAGGCACGGATTTGGTTGGAACCCTATTCAATAGGTATGCAGCTGTCTCAAGTGCATAACCCCAAAAGAAAATAGACAACTCAGCATTACTCATCATAGAGCAAATACCATATCTAATAGGGTGCGATTTCTCCACTCTGAAACTCTATAGTGCTGTGGTGTATACGAAAGAGTAAGCTGAGAGAGAATCCCATTCTCTTTAAGCACTCTCTGAATTTCGCGCTCAAGTATTCTTCTCTCCGTTCTGATCGTAGGACTTTAATACTTTTACCCGTCTGGTTCTTTACTTCGTACTTATATTCCTAGAATTTCTCAAAAGATTTAGATTTGTGTTTCATCAGGAACACATGTCCGTATCTTGAGAGATCATCGGTGAATGTAATGAAGTACGAAGAACCATTCCTGGCATGTGTAGACATAGGACCACATACATCACAATGTATTAGTCCTAAGAGTTCAGTAGCTCTTTCTCCGTGTCCATTAAACGGAGTTTTGGTCATTTTACCTTTGAGACATGACTTGCAAGTTTCATAAGATGTAAATTCGAACTGATTCAAATATCCATGTTTATGTAACTTAGCTAGTCTAGTCGTATTGATATGACCTAGTCTACAATACCACAAGAAGAATTCGTTCATTTCTGAACTTTTCTACTTGTGTGTGTTCTGTACGTTTAGAACTGTAGTTTGATTTAGAACGTATATACCATTACTTAACGTACCAAACCTAATCAACACTTGATTTAGGAAAATGTTCATAAAATTATCCTCCAATACAAAATTATATCCTTCTTTATGCAACAAAGAAACTAATATAATATTGCACACTATGTTTGGTACGTAATAACAGTCGTTCAGAATCAATGTATTTCCATTTGATAATACTAGGTGATATTCGCCAACTGCTTTGGCTGCAACAATTACACCATTCCCTACTTTTAGTGAAATATCACCTTTTCCCAGTTCTCTACCTCTTCTTAGCCCATGTAACAAATTACAGACGTGGGATCCTGATCCGATATCCAATACCCAGGACGTAGAGCAAACTGAGAAATAGTTCTTGGTAACGAACACACTCGAAGAAGATGCATCAGCATACTTCTTCTCCGTTTAGATGGCATGGGAATCCGGGTATTCCCCTATTCCTTGCTCAAACTTATGCCAATCATAAGAAAAAGCGGAATCAACGTTCCCCAGCTCAGTATAATAAGCGGGTTCGGTCAATACATCCATATTATTATTTTGATTAAGGCGTGTCATGGTCTCTACCAGGAGAGAGAGAGAAGGAAACGTTTTAGCGTGCGCTCTTTGCAAGTTTAGATTAGTTATTATCTTATTTAATCAGGATGGCTCCCACTGTTTTTTATCAAATCTTCCTTCAAACCATAAAAGGTAAGATTAGCCGGGATTAATTACACCCTACAAGTTCGCCAATCGGTCAGCCAGGCAGGTATTGGTACTCCGAGGGAGTCTCCCCATGCTTTCGCATGGAACTAATTAAATAACCTCGTTTCCGCAGGGGCATCACCCCGTTAACACCTTTCTTAGACACCTAATGGATCAGCTAATTGTTAAGTAAAAAACTCTCTCAGGAGTGACACTTACTCGCAGTGGGTATCGGGATCCAACTATCTCATAGAAGGTATTTAATCTCATTGCAAATCTCAACACTTGAAATTCCCAATATCTGTTTTTACCCCTAGCGACTTATGACCTTAACTATGGTCAACAAATTATAAGCACTAGCCAAGTTCAACCCGTCATTTCGTGATTGAATTAAACCCACCCGTACGACCCTTGACGGAGGCTAACAAGGTCGTACGACTACCCTAACTCAATCACATCATAAGCTGCAGATAAGCTCTAATCAGCTACCGTACACTACGCCTTGACGGAGGCCAACAAACGCAGCACGAATACTGAATAGTACTTATCTGAAATGACGGAGGGCTACGGCTGGTTTTGATGAAAACCTTTAACGTAATTGATTGATCATAGAAATAAAAGTAGTAGTAGTAACCCCAATCAATAACGGGCGGGTAGCGAGTGCTAGTGAGTACGGGTCGTCCTCTGGGATTTGAGGAATTCGTAAATTCTTGCTTTAGATGAGTCGAAAGAACTATTAAAGAAATTCATGAAATAGTTCAAGATTTAGTTGAAGTAATAGTTTCAAGAAATTCAAGAAATTGTTTTCAAGAAAGGAAATCAAGAAAATGTTCAAGATCTAATTATCAAGAAAATATGAAGAAGGCTTGTAGGATCTGATCGGATTTAGTAGCCATGGATGACCAATAAAGGTAACTCATCTTTTCTATTGATAGTTTAACGCTAGATTGATGGCAATGAATGCGGATTAGGGTTTTTTTGGAAGAGACTAGGATTTCTTCACTATAGCCTCTTGTCCTTTCATTGATCCCATTCATTTTCTAGCCCTTCACAAAAAGATAGTTAATCTTATCTCATATAGTGGTCAAGATAATCAATAATTTGATATCGTACCCAATGAGGATGTTAACGATTCTTTTGCGAAGGTTTGTAAACTTCATAAGACTAAAGAAAAGTATAGAATTCTATCATCCATCGGTCTACCCTAATCCTACAAATCCTATCAAGCGGAGATTTACTCGCACATCATGAAAATCAAAGAAAGATTGTAAAAAGAACTCATAATGCGGAAATTTAAACAAAACGAAATTGAAACTAATTATCACCTTTATTATTCAACTTCAAATTACAACTTCTTCAATCCGAGATTTATAAGAAGAATTGCTCTCGATCACTCCTTTGAAGAGGTAATTTTTCCGTCGACCTTCACGTCGCTCGATCACCGTGAGTCTTGGACCTGTCGTAGATCACGTGCTCGTTGATGATGATCGGCTTCGTATAAAGGATCTTTAATGATGTCGCTTGATGAATTTCTCAATTATTCTTGATCATGAATCTTGAATTGGTGTTGAATTGGATGAAAATTAGAACCAAATTGGGAACAAAATTAGCAACCCTTTTCAATATAGCTCTAGGTCCTTTTTATAGCCCCTAATCAAGCTTCCCCAACAAGTTAGGTTGTTAGAGAGAAGTTTCCAGAACAAAATTGTTACAACGAAGCTTCCCCAGCAAGCTAGGACGTTGAGAAGAAGTTTCTAGAGAGTTCCCGACCCCGAATCCCCTAAATCGGCCGCGGATCCGCGGCGACTCGGCCTGACTCGACCGCGGTTTCGCTGCCAATTGGTGAGCTTGTTGCTTCAAAATTCTGTGAACTTATACTGTTGATCTCTGGGTCTTTATGTCATATCTGGAATCTTCTTATCTTTTCTGAATTTCTTCCAGTATTTGATTCTTCGACTTTCTTATATTTTATCGGCAGATTCCTGATTCCCGATATATGACCTGAGCTAATCTTGCACAAGATCTCAATGAAGAATATGAGATACAAAATATTATGCGTAAAAATATTAAACATACAATTTCCTTCATAATGTTGATTATAATGTATAACACATGGTAAATGATATTTTGCAGATGAACTTCTAATATGTGTTATATTTATAACAAACACCTTTATATGATTAAGAAAAGTAAGAAAATTGTTATGTTAAAAGTGCACTATTTTCGACTGAACAAATACCCATAAACTTGACTTTGATTGTCCCGAGCAAACTCTATTTATTCAAGAGAAGGAGAAAATAGAAAAAAACTAAGTAGCACACTTTCGTAGGCAACACGATTGCACTGAGCACGTGCAACAAGCCTTTAAACCTCTAGGTGTCCCTAGTAGGAGGAGTTTTTTCTCCTGAGAGTTTTCAGCGGATTGCACCCACAAAATCCCATGATAAAAAAAAGATGGTGAAAGTTACATATAAAGATAAGAACTATAAAAGAAAGAACTTGAAAATAAGAGTTTCCAACTACACTAGCTTTTCGGTTGTCATGAGCCCTATCTTAATAGTCATGAAAAGATGTTAGAGATCACATCATCCCTCAATAAAACATCGCCTTTAGTCTTCCTCCCTACCTTTCTTCCAAACACCGATCATATACCCCTACGTGTGTGTAAAAGATATCCCTACACTCGGAGAATTCAATTCAAGCTATCATACTCTTGTCCATCTACCTCAGTACTTTTTAGTCGGTGAATATTTTGGATGGAATTGCTCACACATTCTTCATGCAACCGCTAATACTTCTTGAGGTACTAATCGACCGATTACTAAATGTGCTCACTTATTAGGCGTAATTAGCAATTTCCTCGTCTTGCAACACCTAAAACTTAGCAGCGACTCCTAAACCAGTTGGTCTAAGGCACTAGGTGATGAAGCACCCTCGCTATATTTTTTTTTATGCTGCCTTGGTAATTAGAAAACCAATGTTCATTTTTCTTCACCATTTTATACTTTTATGCTTCATTTATTATTTTTTCCTTCGTACTTTGGCTTTTAGATAAGAGTATTTCAAGGTATCCTCTACTATCCCAAGTTTCAAGACGTGTGTAAGTGCGTATAGCAGGGTATCAATGTTCAAATGTTTGGCCTCAAGAATAGGAACTATTTTTCAGACTTATTTTTATCCTCAGATTAGTGACTTCCTTCATCTTACTAATTCTTGGGACAACGGCTCACAGCTACTTATTACTATCTTCGTTTAAGAAAACTTCTAACTTTCTTATTTTTCTTAAACTTTTCCAATCTTTTAAATATAGTTTTTCACTTTCTAATCTTTCATTATCAAAGAAAAAGAATTTTTTTTGTGCTTATGCAAAGTCTTATCCAAAGTGTAATGCCTAAATAAGCACAAACTTCTCCCAAACCTGTTTACAGCAGTGTCCTCACTGTTGTCATCTTTTAAATCTCAAAAACCTATAGACTTGGAAAGAAAAGTTATTAACGGGGACAAGAATAAATGATCGTGAAAATCTCCCCAAAAATTATTTTTGATCACTCACCTCCATTCTTAGGACGAGGCAATATTATCGAGACATGGAGGAGAGGTGGAGGAAAATTAGTTATGATAAAGCGGCTCCTGTAAAAACAGGAGCTCCTCCGTGGGGTCAGTGGAAAAATACGGTTTTAATCTATGTCCATTCACTTTAAAAATATAACCATTTTAAATATTTTCAACGTATTAACCTGGCCTTAGAATCCTTCTTCGATAAAAGATGTTTTAGGGAAGAGTGATTGGTGTAAACTACAATCGGTGAGCCAATCAAGTAAGACCTGAATTTTTCTAATGCAAATACAACTGCCAAGAGTTCTTTCTCGGTAGTTGTATAATTAATTTGGGCATCATTCAAGGTCTTACTTGCATAATAAATTGCATGTGGCATCTTATCAATATGCTGTTCTAAGACTGCACCAATAGAAAAATCTGATGCATCATACATAAGATCTAACAGGTGGTTCCAATTAGGAGATGATAGAACGGGGGCTGTACTGAGAGATCTCTTAAGTGAGTCAAAATCAGCCCTGCAATCCGAATCAAAGTCAAATGTTGTATCCTTGGCCAAGAGAAGAGTTAAGGGTCTAGCAATTTTGCTAAAATCTTTAATGAATCTCCTATAAAATCCTGCATGACCAAGGAAATATCATATATCTTTGACACATTTGGGATGAGGAAGGTTATGGATGACATCTATTTTAGCTCTGTCTACCTCAATGCCTTTTCGTGAAATAACATGTCCAAGTACGATACCTTCTTAGACCATGAAATGGTATTTTTCCCAATTCAAAGTTAAGTTCTTATCCGTACAGTGGGTAAGAACTACGTCAAGATGACGTAGGCAATCCTCAAATGAGTCCCCAAATATAGAGAAATCGTCCATGAAAATCTCCAGAAAATTCTCGACATGTCTGAGAATATTCCTATCATACACCATTGAAATGTAGCGGGAGCATTGCATAACCCAAAGGGCATGCATCTATAAGCAAAGGTACCGAAAGGATAAGTAAATGTTGTTTTATCTTGATCCTTTTCGGTAATGGGGACCTGGTTATAGCCAGAGTATCCATCCAAGAAACAATAATATTCATGTCCAACTTATCGTTCCAGCATCTGGTCAATGAAAAGTAGAGGAAAGTGATCTTTCTTCGTTGCAGCATTTAGTTTTCTGTAATCAATACATACACGCCACCCAGTTTGGGTGCGTGTTTGGATAAACTCATTAGCCTCATTAGTTATGACCGTGATGCCAGACTTTTTAGGGACCACATGAATAGGACTTACTTATTGGCTATCATAGATTGGGTAAATTACACCACTATCTAAGGACTTGACGATTTCTTTCTTTACCGCCTCCTTCATGACGGGATTTAACCGTCTTTGTGAGTCTCGGGTTGGTTTGGCTTCATCCATCAAATGTATATGATGTTCAACAATCAAGGGATTAATCCCTTTGATGTCTGCCATTGTCCAACCAAATGCTTTCCTATTTGATCTCAAGACCGTTAAAAGAGCGCTCTCTTGCTCTAAAACTTGAGAAGCGGATATGATCACGTGAAAAGACTCATTCTCACCTAAATATGCATATTTAAGATGAGAAGGTAGCATTTTGAGATCTAATGTCGGTGGAGAGAGAATAGAAGTTGGGGTAAGAGAATGATATTCGGATTCCCTAAGAAGTTCATAACCCGCATAAGATATTGACTCGGAAAGCTCTACTGACTTTTATGATGAATCAAAAAGTTCAAACTCAAAGGTGGACTCTTCAAATGTGTCCTCACTATAATAATTTTCCAGATCAAATAATGATGCACTAGTGTTGTCGAGATCATTATAGCAAAATGCTTCTGCTTCGCAGCTGTCGGAAGCTATCTCGTTGATGGAAAAGATATCAAGTATATGAGCAGAAGGTTCAGATGGTTGACTTCCTAGCCTGTAAATATTAAGCTCAATTTTCATCTTTCTTAAGGATATGTTCATAGAACCGTTACGACAATTAATGACAGCGTTGGAAGTTGCTAAGAAAGGTCGACCGAGAATCACCGGAATTTGGTTCCGTGGGTTCGCTACAGGTTGTGTATTAAGAACAATAAAGTCCACAGGGAATATAAATTCCTCGACTTGTATCAACACATCCTCAAGCTCACCCCTAGGTATGGTGATAGATCGATCTGCCATCTGGAGAGTGCAGTGGGCAGGTTTCAACTCTCCAATACCTAACTGCTCGTAGACAGAGTAAGGAAGTAGGTTAACACTAGCGCCAAGGTGGTTAACACTAGTGCCAAGGTCGAGTAAAGCACGAATGATATTTTTACCCCCAATAGAAATATAGATTGTAGGAAAGTCAGGGTCTTTACGTTTCTTTGGTAATTGCTGGGTAAAAGCTGTGCTAACATTACTCATCATGAACACTTTTTTCGGCACTTGCGTTCTTCTCTTCTTAGTGCACAAGTCCTTAAGTGTTTTCGCATAAGCAGGAACTTGTTGGATAGCATCTTGGAGAGGGATATTTATGTTAACCTATTTAAATATTTCCATAATCTTCTCTATTTATGCGTTAGGTTTGTTGGCCCTCAACCTATTTGGATAAGGAGCTTTATCAATAATAGTTGGGTCCAACATTTGTGGAGAAGTTCGTGTGGATAGAATGGATCCCAGAATTGGAGTAAGGATCGTTTCAGTTTGACTCGAAGAGGTGGGCGGAGGGCTTGAGCCTAGGGGAAAATGGAGAATAGGATCAGAAGAAGATGGACTAGATGAAATAGGGTCAGAAATGGAAGTGGAAGCCTGGGTGTAATTGATTGATTCATCATTATCAACCTGTTCATTGACTTGGTTATTAAGCACTCTTCTGGATCTCAACGTGGTAATACCATTCACATTATGATATTTTGAGTGGCCAGGATTCGGTAAAGGCTGAAATGGAAGTTTCCCTTTCTCTCTAGCACTCATTGCGGCATTTAATTATGCAATTTGTGCTTCTATCGATTTTATACTCTCTCCGTATGAAGCAGAGTCCTTCTTTATGGTATCGATGGAAGACCTTATATCAGTCGACATTTGCATGGAATGTTTCATAAACAAATCCAAGGTTCGTTCGAGTAAAGAGGAGTTTTCGGTACCGACCGTTTGGAAAGAATTATTATAAGGTGCAGAATTATTGGCAGGATTTTGAAAAGTTTGTGGTTCAAAGAGGTGCTGATTTTGTGGTGGTTGATGTTGCTGTGGAGGAACCCTTTGAAAGTTATTTTGGTTTGGAACCGTATTTTGAGTTTGGTGTTGGTTCTAAGCAAAATTAGGGTGATTTCTCCAACCCTGATTATATGTGGAAGAATAAGTATCGTTTCTAGGTCGCTGCTAAAAAGCAGAATTAGTGTGTTCTTGACCTTGAAACGGAGAATTCAAAGGAAATTCTTCCGTCAGATGTGATGGATCGGAACAACATCCACACATGGTTTTAGGGAGCCTCATCTGGTTTAGGGAGGCTAATAAAAATTTGTTTTCCATAGCTTCGAGTTTCTTTTGTAATGCTGCCATTTCGGCTTTTACTTCTATAGAAACATCAAGTTGATGGATACCTCCCCTAGATGATGGACTAATGCTTTCCCATTGCAAAGTGTTTTCAGCAAAATCTTCTAAGAATTTCCAGGCTTCTCCATCGTCTTTAGACATGAAATTGCCTTGATACATAGTTTCAAGCATCTGTTTTGTCGTTGGATTAATGCCCTCATATATAATTCGGCATAGATCCCATCTATGGATTCCGTGATGAGGACATTGGACAAGCAGATCCTTGAACCGTTCAAAGCATTTCTAAAATGGTTTATTGGGAAGCGGGGTAGACTGGTTGATTTCACTCCTAACACGGGCGGTCTTATAATTGGGATAAAATTTCTTAAGGAATGCTATAAAGAATTCATCCCAATTGGAAATAGAGTGTGCGCTTATGTTATAAAGCCATTTTTCGGCTAAATCGCACAAAATAAACGGGAGAAGACGTAAACGCATAGTATCCACAGAAAGTTGTGAAGTGCCCATCATAGCACATACGTTTTCGAATTTGGTGATAAAAATGTATGCGTCTTCAGACTCTAGACTGTGAAATTTAGGCAAAAGATTGATAAAGTGTGGTTTGATTTCAAAATTATCCCCATTGGCTGGTGGAATAGAAAGACAAGTAGAAAGAGGACCACGTATAGGATAGTATCTCTCTTGGAGAGATATACGCGGTGGATTCTGTGCACCTGCGGGTGGTGGCAGAGTGGTGTTATTAAAATTTGATGGAGAACTGTCCTTTTCCGTGGATGTTGTAGGTGGTGAGGAAAAAGAAAATAAAGAAGTACTGACTTCGGAGTCGATAGAAGAAAACGCGGACAAGGCAAGCACTAGAATCCCGTGTCCAGCCGAGCATGCACTAAGCGGGTTTAGCGCAAGTGGCAGCGTATGTGTAAATTAAAAGAAAGGTTTGTTTTGAAAAAGACGGATTTAGACAAATCACAAAAATGCACAATCAACCCTAGATCTAAGGTCATTTAGGTCAAGTCACTAGACCGCTCCCAGATTTCCAGAAGATAAATCGCAGGATAAATCCTCTACTAACTCTTTATCTCTCTTGTGGCCAGGTAAGTGCCAGGTAAGTGGGAGGTATCCGCTATGTAAATAGCGGGCCTAATTAAGTAACCACTTGCCTTAGACATACTTGCCTAGACACCACAAAAGAAATGCAGATAAGCAGTAGATTACCTATGACCTTCCTCTGTCTTAATTGAGCGTGACGGTCCTTAAACTCTTGGTCTAGATATTTTTTAATTAATGAAGGGTGATGCGGATGCTAGTTTTGTGATTTGTGGAGCTTAGGAAGGGTAATGAACTCCCCACCTAATCTGAATTTGGTTTTTGCCCCTTAATTTGCGTATTACAATATACAAAAACAACCAATATCATAACACGGAACAAGAATCTTTTTAAGCGGCGAATTTTTGCAAAGAATCCTGCAGAAAAATTGTTATTGGACTTTTCAGAGGAGAGAGAAAAGACAGAAATTATACCACAGAGAGATGAAACCCAAATTCTTCCAATATGCCATGGCTCCGCGGCCAATTCCAGCTTCTTGCCGCGGTTACGCGGTCAATTGAACTATTCTTTGAACAAAACTTTTTTCTGATGCTCCCCTTGATCCTCTGGTCTCGATGAAATGCTCTGAATATTTATCTCCCTGCTACAGTGATTTCAGATCTCCTTGCAAAATTCATACACTAATCGTTAAGCACACGATGCGTTCTTGATTTATATTTCGATGGAATAATAATCTTCAACCCAAATAGCAAGAAAGAACAAATTACGCACGTATCCCCGGCAACGACGCCATTTGATTTATCATAGAAATAAAAGTAGTAGTAGTAACCACAATCAATAATGGTGTCGCATGTAGCGAGCATTAGTGAGTACGGGTCTTCCTCTGGGATTCGAGGAATTCGTAAATTCTTGCTTTAGATGAGTCGAAATAACTAGTAAAGAAATTCAACAAATAGTTTAAGATTTAGTTGAAGTAATAGTTTCAAGAAATTCAAGAAATTGTTTTCAAGAAAGGAAATCAAGAAAATGTTCAAGATCTAATTATCAAGAAAATATGAAGAAGGCTTGTAGGATCTGATCGGATTTAGTAGCCATGGATGACTAATAAAGGTAACTCATCTTTTTTATTGACAGTTTAACACTAGATTGATAGCGATGAATGCGGATTAGGGTTTTTTTTGGAAGAAACTAGGATTTCTTCACTATAGTCCCTTGTCCTTTCATCGACCCATTCTTTTTCTAGCCCTTCACTAAAAGATCATTAATCTTATCTCACATCATGGTCAAGATAATCAATAATTTGATATCGTACCCAAGGAGGATGTTAACAATTCTTTTGTGAAGGTTTGTAAACTTCATAAGACTAAAGAAAAGTATAGAATTCTATCATTCATCGATCTACCTTAATCCTACAAATCCTATCAAGCGGAGATTTACTTGCACATCGTGAAAATCGAAGAAAGATTAGAAAAAGAACTCATAATGCGGAAATTTAAAGAAAAAGAAATTGAAACTAATTATCACCTTTATTATTCAACTTCAAATTACAACTTCTTCAATCCGAGATTTACAAGAATAATTGCTCTCGATCACTCCATTGAAGAGGTAATTTTTTCGTCGATCTTCACTTCGCTCGATCACCGTGTGTCTTGGACCTGTCGTGGATCACATGCTCGTTGATGATGACCGGCTTCGTATAAAGGATCTTGAATGATGTCGCTTGATGAATTTCTCAATGATTCTTGATCTTGGATCTTGAATTTGTGTTGAATTGGATGAAAATTGGAACCAAATTGGGAACAAAATTAGCAACCCTTTTCAACGTAGCTCTAGGTCCTTTTTATAGCCCCTAATCAAGCATCCCCAACAATCTAGGTTGTTATAGAGAAGTTTCCAGAACAAGGTTGTTAGAACGAAACTTCCCCACCAAGCTAGGACGTTGAGAAGAAGTTTCCAGAGAGTTACCGACCCCGAATCCCCTGAATCGGCTGCGGATCCACGGCGACTCGGCCTGACTCGGTCGCGGTTCCGTGGCCAATTGGTGAGCTTGTTGCTTCAAAATTCTGCGAACTTATACTGTTGATCTCTGGGTCTTTATGTGATATCTGGAATCTTCTTGTCTCTTCTGAATTTCTTCTAGTATTTGATTCTTCGACTTTCTTGTATTTTATCGGCAGATTCTGTTAGTGTATATGCCCTAGAGGCCATTACTGTATCATACTAGTTTGTATATTACTTAATGGAAGCTTGGGATATTCACAGTTGTATAGACAATCTTGCTCAAAATGGTAGTAAGCTACTTGGTTTGTTTCTACTTCAATATGTACATATGTTTCTTTTAGCATATCGCTTATACATATTAGTGGAGCCCCTAGGATCTTTGCTTGATTATCAGCGTTGTGATGGCAGTCACACTAGTGGGGGCTGGGCAATCTACAAGCACATCCTTATACAGGTCCCTAGTCGTAGGATTATCGAGACGGGGCATCGATACTCCTGAGTAGACTAGCGCATACGCTTCTCCTCCCAGCAGGGGAGATGGTCTGTCCCACAGCCATTAGTATGTCGTACTGGAGATAGTATGCGGGTGCTCGTTAGGTTACGAGTACACTGGATAGGACTCACTGGGAACTGTTGGTTGGTATTATACCTATCGTCAGTTACCAGTTCCCAGGTGGCATGAGTACAGCTTAGTCCGTTGACTTGACACTGTCACTTCGCCTCGAGTGTGTTCCCACTGTTCGTAGATTGCTACCCTACCACGGCTCAAATGAGTCGTGCAAACAGGTAGTAGTTGGGTGCAGTCCTGAAGCACTTGGAGGCAGTGACGGTTAGACATGATTCGTCTCTCCCGGTATTGGGAGTTGATATCATGCTGTGTCCAGGAGAGCCATTACACAAAGTCCCTGGCCAGGGCAAGCGAGATATACTGGTAGCATTTCCAGTGTTTTTCTCAGGGTGTTCTTGGCTACTCTCCGACACGACTTGTACCGCTATTAGGGGACTGACGTTTACCGCCCCCTAGACCCGACATGCTCAGACGAACAGACTGGACTGTACGGAGATTGTCACATTCAGGCTCAGCAGGAGTTCGGATGGGTTCACCTCATCCGTCTTCTTATCGGTATCTACCTGAGGACCGTTACGTACAGCTAGTACCGCTTGCGGCCTGTGGTTAAACCCACTGCCAACGTAGTGTCGAGTCTTTAGAGTCCCGCACAGAGGGTTGTTCGCTTTTGTGCAAAACAGAGTAGAGGTCGCATAGTTTTGCGACGTGGTTCATTCACATCCGCGCACTTGTGCACGTTTGGTGTCCGGGCAGTTATTACTAGCGGGCTTTGGTTTAAGCCAGATCCTAGTATTTGTTTTAGGATTGGTTTTGTCTCATTGTATTCGTGTTCCTCGGAACACGGATACGGGTGTGTATACACAGTTGACAGAGGCAGAGGAATCTCATTAGGGTTTTTGACAGTTAATTTTTCCTAAATCTTAATGAGAATGAGAAATATGATTAATAATATTAATTAAGGATAATTGTACCATGGTTAGGTTGACCATTTGACTTTTGTTGACCATTTAACTTTGGTTGACCATTTGACTTTTGTTGACCATTTGACCATGATCATTTCTTTTGCAAGATGCTTCTTGATTCTTGCAAATTGCATTAAATGTGAAATGATAATGGTCATTTCAAAACTAACCATCACAATTTTCTTTAGTTATTATTATTATTATTATTATTATTATTATTATTATTATTCTCATATGAGAGCATGGCTGTATTATTCTTGCTCATTCTCTCTTGCTCATTCTCTCTCTTGCTAAGCTCTCCCTCTTCCTCTCTCTCAAAGCTCTCTTGTTTCATGAGTTGAAAAACATGAGTTTTGTGAGATAAAACCATCAAGACAACTCTCTACTCTTTCTAGGGTTCTTAGTCTAGCAAGCCAAGCACTCTAGTTACCTCTTGGTTAAGGTGGGAGCTCAAGGTGGAGGCCTTCGGGTGGATCTTTCTTCGGCAAAGAGAAGACGATGAGGAGGAGCCGTCTACACTACTCCAAGGAGCAAGCAACAAGGAGGACCACAACAAGAAGAGAAGGAGTTCAAGAACTAGGTATAACCATCTATCCTAGTAGCTAGAACTTGTAGTTAGTTTGCTAGTTTTTTTGTTTAGCAAAGATGCTCTAGTCCATGTTACCTTGTGTTAAAAATCCGTTTTTTACTTATTCCGCCTCCCCGTAAGCACCGGGGTGGGTAACGTGGACTTACAGATTCCTGATTCCTAATATATGACTTGAGCTAATCTTGCACAAGATCTCAATGAAGAATGTGAGATAAAAAATATTATGCGTAAAAATATTAAACATACAATTAGCTTCATAATGTTGATTATAATGTATAACACATGGTAAATGATATTTTGCAGATGAACTTCTAATATGTGTTATATTTATAACAAACACCTTTGTATGATTAAGAAAAGTAAGAAAATTGTTATGTTAAAAGTGCACTATTTTTGACTGAACAGTAATGAACTTTATATCGTTGTAGAATTTAGTAATTTGAAAAGGAGTGTTTTTTTGTAGTTTTTACTAGTTTTGCTAAAGAGGTCACTCCCGGTAAAGGAATCTCGGCTCTTTACTCATCGAATGAGGTTCTGGATATTCATCAAGGAATACCACTATGCAAAGTAAGAACTTGGGTTATAGCATTTGCTAGTTTTGCTAAAGAGTTCACTCCTTGTGAAGGGATCTCGGCTCTTTCCTCATCGAATGAGGTGCTGGATATTCATCAAGGAATACCACTATGCAAAGCAAGAATTAGAGCTACTTTTTTTTTTAAAATTTTGATTCTACAACATCTTTTGGTTTCTTTTCTTTCCATTAATCTCATTAATGAAGTCCTATCATTTATGTTTCCCTAAACATTACAGAAAAGAACTGAAAATAGAACGTACGCTTATGCCATCCGCATTTGCCATGGAGCCCCGTCATACACCGTTAGGTTACTTAACTAATGACAGAGCGGGGGCTGGACTAGTGCGGGGGAAAAAATATAAGCAACGTTTATTATATATATATATAGCATTCGTTTCATGCAGTTATATGATCACATCATTGAACCAAGCAGCAGAAGTCAACATATGAAATATTAGATATACTAGGAGGTCCGTGTTTTAAATTAAGCCAGTAATGAAAACATGGATTCCACGATCGTGATGAATAGCCAAACCCACATCCCTAGACCCCTACGAGAGCGGCAAGCAACCCTGCTAATTCTAGAGTCAGGAAACCCGGTCTCGACTCCTCGAGATGGTCTCCCACTAGACTCTAGAACCCGGTTACTTGTGCTCCCCACCTTGGGTCTATCTTAATGGGAAAATTAAATAAGATACATCAATGGCGACATCATCCTCAACCCGAAAGTGTCCCAATAAAAGAATATAACATACAATTTTACATGAATGAAAATTAAAAAAACTCTCATCTCACGCAAAAACCCTCTGCTATTCAATCATGATGATCCAATATAACATATCACAGCAACACATAATATCACATGTCATCATCATAAGTAAATATGCGTATTCCAAATTCCATTGACATATAGCGATGAGATTGTGGATACACTACATATTACACTTACGGTCGCAGAAAATGGATGAAAAACTACAATGTTTAGAATCCGCAAATACCTTATACATCATAAACCTGGAATATCTCATATTCTGAATTTCATGCCTAACTTATTAACCTTGCATTTTAGTCTCAAATCGAAAACACTTTTCAATAACTTAGTCGGGTAATTCAACAAGATTCCAGACTAAAATAATCGAATACTCGTCGGGAACTTAAGTAGGTGGCCGTACCCCCGATGCCGACGATGAAGTGCACTTAGGCGGAACACCGCGGCCACAAGCACCCGAGTGGATGCTATTCGCAATGAGGTTCTCCTACAGTCACTTAGTCGGGGTAATGGTGCATGACTATCTAGTAGAGTTATCCGGCGAGTGTTCGCGTACTATACGCGATTGCGATAGAGTTTTGATCCGAATCAAAACTCCGTGGCAATCGATCAACATAGAATAAAATGCTAGATTTACAATTAGCAAACTAGTTTTCACAAAACTAATTAAAGTAGATTCCAAATATTGCATCACATATCGAACTTAAATCCGAAACGATGTTAAAACATGACTACGAAACACTCCGAATAGCCCCAATAAAAAAGTTAACATCACATGCTAACTGGTTTAAACAAACATAACCTGGAATCCTAAACTCTAGAGACCAGAACACCAAAAAATATAAGACAAAATTATTATACTGGGGCCGGCCAGGCCGGGCATTTTGGAGTTCTCACTGGCCATAAAGTGGAATCATGGTCTCGTGTTTCTTCAGTGTTCTAGTTACATCACATATAACATTCTGCAATTGTTTAAATTTTGTTCCGAGAACGCTTTAAAATTGACAGAAACTTAGGGTTTTGGGTTTCAGTTTCGGAGTTGTTTCGGTTTCGTAATTCAACTAATATCGTCTAATCTTCTAGCTTAGGCTCTGATACCATGAAAGTGTTTGTTACCACCACCACTCGGTTTTACTAGCATCAAGTATGCCATTTTATAAATTTTTGGGGTGCTAATTAACACTAACCTAAAATCTAAGCTAGATGATTAGGGTTTAGCTTGATATAAAGAAAACTATACTAAGAGAAAGAGCCTACAAGCTTTGTAGAGCGTGTCCTTCTCTTCTCAAGCTCCGTGTAGTAGTCCACGCAACTCCACTAGGCTCCATTTAAAGTTGGATCGAGCTTCCTTTGCGATTTTCGTGCCGAAGATGAACCACCCGAAACTTCGCTAATCCAAGCCACCTCTTTACTAAACTCTTTAGTGAAGGAAATACATTACACTTAATTGCTAATCAAGTGTAGGATAGTGAAGTAGGGGTTTTCTTTGCTCACTAGGGTTCTCACAATCTCAAGGTTTCACAACTCATGTGAGGGATTAAGCTTGGAGGAGGTGAGGAAGAAGATGAAGAGAGCTAGAGAGCAAGAGCTCATGTGAAAAAAATCACTAGTATATGAAGAAAGAAGAATGGCTCATCAAATATCTCTCATTCATTGAAGCATCCAATTTCCACAAATAAAATATAGAACCATGCTTTAATAGTGAGTCAAGAGTAATAAAATAATTGATAAAAGCTATGCTTCCCCATTCCTCATTTTCCACCTCAACATTCTATTTTCACAAAATAGAATTTCAACCATGCTTCATTATATATATATATATATATATATCAAATATATATATATATATTAATATATATATATATATATATATATATATATATATATATATATATATATAAAGAAAATAGTTAATAATTAGTGAGCAATTATATTAGTTAATATTTAATTATATCAAATATAAATATATATCATATTATTAAATCAACACTTGATTTAATAATCCGGTTATATCATATATAACCGACTAATATCATTTATCTATATATCACATTATCAAATCAACACTTGATTCAATAATCCGATTATGTCACATTTAACCTAACTGATATCAAATAACCGCTAGATTAGAATACGGTATCACATACTCGTATTTAATCAGGCCCCCACACATATCTGCATATGTGCCCTATTTCGTTTTGCTTGAACTAGGAAACCTCTGTATGAGACTCTAAAGACTCTTCAATACGCCAGCAGTAGATGATGATCACATCAGTCATCCACAAGCCGTCAGCGGTACTAGCTGGACGTAACGGCTACCCAGGTATTGAGCGATTAGAAGATCAACAAGCAAGCTTGTCCAAACTCCCATGAAGCCTATAAGTAACACTTACCGTACAATCCGGTCTCTTCATCTGATATGTTGCATATTAAGTCTAGGGATGGAAACATCAGACCCCAGTAACTTGATAAGTCATGCCGATGTATGGCTCATAACGGTTCGAGAAACTACTAATAACACTTACCAGTAAATCTCATCATCCCTGGCCAGGGACTTACTGTTATAGCCAATCAAGCATAGCGCAACATCAATTCCTAATACCGGGAGAGATGAAACCCCTCCTATCGCTCACTGCCGCCATGTGACTCGAGACTATACCTAAAATCCACCTGTTTGCACGACTCCTTTAAGCCGTGGTAGGGAGGAAATCAGAGCACAGTGGGAACCACACAAGACACTATGACGATCTCGGGTCTACAGACTAACCTGTACCAGTGTCACCAGAGAACTGCTATCTGACGATAGGTATAGTACCAACTCGGAGTTCTCGGCGAGTCCTGTTCAATGTACCCATTCTCTAATGAGCACCTGTGTACAATCTTTGATGTCAAACACAAATGGTTATGGGATCAACCATCGTCCCATACAGGGCCAAGAAACGTATACACTAGTCTAATCTGGAATATCGATGCCCTGTCTCGACATCCCCTCGACTAGGAACAATTAAAGGATGTGCTTGTGGACTACATAAGTCCCAGTACTATGATCCACATCATAGTCCTGGTAGTCAAGCAAACATCCTAAGGGATTTATCAACTTGTATCAAAGAGACAATATAATAATACAAGTGTATATGTTAAGATAAAGGGCAACCAGATAGCATACTATTATGTCGAGCAAGAAAGTCCTCTATATATATGTCCAAGCATCCACTATATCATACAATAATGGCCCCAGGGCATACATATTCTTAACATATGCATCATGGTTATGATAACCCTACTAGTTATCATCACGCCATTCAGAAGTGGTGACTTCCGGAAGATGGCCAGATGCAAGATATCCAAGTTGGACTCTACGCTGTTCAACAAATTATAGAATTTTTTGGGTGCTCCTGAAGGGGTAAAACCCATTAGGAGTAAGTAGATCTTTCAAGATATGTGCAGGTGCAAAGGTACTAACCTGATAAGGCTAGACTTATAGTAAATGGTTTTTCATCAAATACCCGATGTGGATTGTGTTGAAACTTTTACTTTAGTGTCTACGCTGAAGTTCATACGGATATGTCTTGCCACTGATGCTATTCATGACTATGATATCTGTAAAGAGGATGACTATAACGTATTTATAAATGGGAATTTGGAAGTGCATGTGTATATGACACTGCCAGAGAGTTATCGTAGTTAGTGGAAGCAGCGGAAGGCGTGCAAGTTGCTTATGTCTATTCGTAGACTAAAGCATGCATAGAGAAGACAAATCATTTGTTTTTATTTGACCGTCAAGGTGATTGACTTCATCAAAACAACAGATGAACCCAGTAAGAAAGATATAGGGAGTTATGTCTTCGGTTTTGGATGACATACTCCTGATAGGAAGTGATGTTCCTACATTACAATTGGTCAAACTTTGGTTGTCATATGTGTTTCTCCATATAGGATCTGGATAAGATATCACGAATTCTGGTGACTAGATCTATGGTTTTAGATCTAGATTTAGGAAGCGTCCTAATCCAGATACTTAGACACCATTCTGAAAGTGTTTAAGAATGGACGACTCCTGGCGTGGTAGTTGTAAGTGTATATGTGCTCCTTGCCGTGTCAACTACGGCTATGCGGAATCAAAAACTTTAAAACTTGAGCACAATACACTAAAATCCCCAGGATAAAAGCCCAAACACTATATTAAACAAACCCTAACTAGAGTTTTAGCTACTCGGTTGAAATTACAACTATTGTAGACGGTCCTTCGGGTCTTGAAAGTTGACTCCTCATGCTCCTTGGATTGATGGAACGAGCTCTCGAAACCGATCTTCCGTGTCAGAGACGATCCACTCGAGGATGCCGATTCAAGCGATAGTTTCGTCCGAAGCAACTAAAAATTAAGTCTTGCTAAGACAAAATGCTTACAGTGGTGTAGTTTGTGAAACTAAATGCTCTCTTTTAATCCTTACAACTTAAGAGAGAGGATTGAGGAAGAAGATGAAGATGGCTAGCAACTAGAGAATTTTCCTTAAGTGTAAAATATCAACCATACTCTCAAAATATCTCACACTCTCATTCTTATCTCTTCATCACCCAAAACAAAAGGGTGGGCGGGCTTGGTGATTCACTAGGGTGAGTCACAAGCCCACACACTTCCATGTTAAATGGTGAAGAGAAGAGAGAGAGAGAGAGAGAGAGAGAGATAGAGAGTATAGCCACCTCACCATGATATACATACACATACAAATACTAGTATGTGTATAATCTAGTATACCAATACCCGTATTTATAATAAATAAGTATACCGTATTTTACCAAAATACGAATACTGTATTTGTACCGAAATTACAAAATACGCGTATTCATATTTAGAAAGAAATACATGTATTCGTATCAAATTACAAATACCTGTATTTATACAAATACATGTATTCGTATAAATACCGTATTCATGTTAAAATATAAATACCCAAAAGAGAGCAATATAATACTAGCATAAAATATGGCTGTCTTTCAAACCTTCTAGTACTACTAAACCGTCCGATTAAATCACGTGTATAAATACACGTTTTAAATCGAACACCCCTACGTAAAACCATACGCAAACTACACCGTTTTTGCCTGAACTGGGAAACCTTCTGTGTAAGACTCTAAAGGCTCGACAATACGCTGGCAGTGGGTTTAACCACAAGCACGTCAGTGGCACTAGCTGTACGTAACGGCTACCCAGGTATCTGTCGAAGGGAAGATCGACAGGATAACTTATCCGAAAACCCTACTGAGCCAATAGGTGACATTCTCCATATAGTCCGGTCTGTTCGTCTAAGAGTATCGCATATCGGGCCTAGGGGGTGGTAAACGTCAGACCCCTAATAGCGCAATAAATCGTGTCAGTGTGGAACCAAATACACCTTGAGAAACTACTGGTATACCTACCGGTAAATCTTACTTACTCCGGCTAGGGACTTTGTGTATTGGCTAACCGTACACAGCACGATATCAACTCACAATACTGGGGAGACGAATCCCTTCTATCCCCTACTGCCTTCAAGTTCTTCGGGACTGCACCCAACTACTACCTGTTTGCACAACTCATTTGAGCCATAGTAGGGTAGTAATCTAAGTACAATGGAAACACACTCAAGATGAATAGTGATGTCAAGTCAACGGACTAATCTGTACTCATGTCACCCGGAAACTGCTAACCGACGATAGGTATAATACCAACCTGCAGTTCCCAGCGTGTCCGTCCAGTGGAACTCATAACCCAATGAGCACCTGTATACTATCTTTGATACCGTATATCAATGGCTGCAGGATAGGCCACCTCCCCTGACGGGGATAAGAAGTGTATACACGAGTCTACTCTGGAGTACCGATGCCCAGTCTCGATAATCCTATGACTAGGGACAAGTTTAAGGATGTGCTTATAGACTACCTAGCTCCCACTACTGTGACTGCCATCACAACGTTGGTAGTCAAGCAAAGATCCTAAGGGCTCTTGATTGATCTGTATTTATGTGTAGTAGTTAACCGCAATCAATAACGATGTCGCCTGTAGCTAGACCGAGATGAGTACGGGTCATCCTCAGGGAAACGTGGAACCTTTTATTATTACTTTAGACATGTTGAAAAAGAGGAATAATAGAGGAATGGTGAAGAATGGTTGTAGGTTCTAGATCTACGTCAAACACGGATGCAGGATATAGATATAGATTAACTACGGATGTAGATTTTATAGTAGAAGGAGGCTTGTAGGGTTCATTAAGATTTACTAGTCATGGATGATTAATTAAAGATTACTCTTTTTATCCTTTAATAGATTTAAGACTAGATCGACAATGATGCATGTAGATTAGGGTTTCTGGAGGGAAAAGAGTTCCCACTCTTAACCCCTATCTTGACATGGATCTCCGTTCATGTCTACCCTTTACCAAAATAATCATTAATCTAATCTCTAATCGCGGTTGAGACTAGCAATAAATTGGTAGCGCACCCAATTAGGATGTTAATGATTCTTTTGATAAAGTTTATAAACTTTATAGAATTTAAAAAGAGTTTAAGAATCTTCATCGTCCATTAACCTACCATAATCCTATGAACCCTAACAAGCAATGAATTACTCGTGCATGTTGGGATAAGAAAAGATAGAAATCATGAAGAAAAAATGCAATAGAATAAAACTACCTTTATTAATCAAAAAGATCAAGTACACTTTGTTCCTTTAGAAAATGATTACAGAAACTTAGTTTGCTTCTCGATCTCTTCTGAAGGAGGTAGATAAACAGTTGATGATCAGCCTGGATGCGTGAGCCGTCTTGGACTTCGTGATCTCATCGGCTTGATGATTTTTCCAAGAGGCTCTCGGTCCTTATTTATAGTCACAGAGCCAGAACCTTAGTTTCCTTATTTGGAAACCAGTGGTTTAGATCCTAACAGAGAAAATCCCAACTCCCAACTCGTCTAAAATGCGGCGGAACCGCGGCCAATAGGTGGGTTTGGCCGCGGTTCCACGACCAAATAGGGGGATTGTTTGTTAGTTTTTCTGGGGATTTAACTTGATGATACGTGGTTATCTTTTTACATTTATGGAAACTAAAAATCTTCTCTTCGTCACTGCCAGACTTGATTTCTTTAGTTTACTTTCTTAATTAGGCAGGTTTGTTTTGCCAGCTTTGATTTCCTTGATTTTAGCCCTGAAAATTCTGCACAATAACTCAACAAATAATATTAGTTTGTTTTATGGAGATGTTAACTTAACCATTAAGAATTGGTCAAAGGCTTTTAATAAGATAAGCATATTTAAATGGGCCAAATGTCACATGGATATTTATGCTTACTTTTTCCTACATAATGTTAATTATAATATATAAACACATGAAAATAGTATTTTTATAGATAAACCTTCATATGTGTCATATATTATATAAACACCTTTTATTATATAGAAATAGTAGGAAAAATGTCATATTAAATGTGCAGTTTTATCAACTGAACAAATACCCCCAAACTTATCTTTGATCGTCTCGAACAAAATAGTTATTCAAGAGAAGGAGAAGAAGAACTAAGCAGCACACTTTAGTAGGCAACACGATTGCATTGAGCACGCGCAACAAGCCGTTAAACCTCTAGGTGTCCTTAGTAGGAGGAGTGTTGTCTCCTGAGGGTTTTCAGCGGATTACATCCACAAAATCCTACCACAAAATCCTATAATAAAAGAAAGATAGTGAAAGTTACATACAAAGATAAGAATTATGAAAGAAAGCACTTGAAAATAATAGTTTTCAACTACACCAGTTTTTCAGTTGCTATGAGCCCTATTTTAATGGTCGTGAAAAAATGTTAGAAATCACATCATCTCTCAATAAAACATCGCCTTTAGTTTTCCTCCCTATATTTCTTCCAAACATTGATCATATACCCCTACGTGTGTGAACTTGACATCCCTACACTTGGAGAATTCAATTCAAGCAATCATACTCTTGTCCATCTACCTTAGTACTTTTTAGTCGGTGAATATTTAGATGGAATATGCTCACACATTTTTCATGCGGCCGTTAATACTTCTTGAGGAACTAATCAACCGATTGCTCATGTGCTTGCTGATTAGGCCTAAGTAGTATTTTCCTCGTCTTGCAACACCTAAGGCTTAGCAGTGACTTCCAAACCAGTTGGTCTAAGGCACTAGGTGATGAAGCACCCTTGCTATATTTTTTTATTGCTGCCTTGGTGATAACAAAAACAGTGTTCAACTTTTTTTTCTTCACCACATATATTTTATTTTATTTTCCTTTATACTAAGTCTCTTAGACAAGAGCATTTCAAGGTATCCTCTACTATCCCAAGTTTCAAGATGTGTGTAAGTGCGTATAGTAGGGTATCAACATTCAGATGTTTGGCTTCTAGAATAGGGACTATTTTTCAGACTTATTTTTATCCTCAGATTGGCAATTTCCTTCATCTTACTAACCCTTGGGACAACAACTCATAATTACTTATTACTAGTTTTGTTTAAGAAAACCTTTAACTTTCTTGTTTTTCTAAAACTATTCCTATCTTTCATATGTAAATTTTCACTTTCAAAATTTTATTATCAAATTTTTTTTGTGTGCTTATATATAGTGTAATGCAAAGTAATGCGTAAATAAGCACAAATCTCCCCCAAACCTGTTTGCAGCAGTGTCCTCACCGTTGTTTCTTTTAAATCTCAAAAACCTGTAGGCTTGGGAGGAAAGGTTATTAACGGGGGCAACAAAAATTGAAAGTGAAAATCCTCCCCCAAACTATTTTTGGCTCACAATTTTGTAGGGTTCCTAGGCACTCTAATGAGGTCTCACAAGGCATCAACCATGCCAATTTTAAATTTTACAAGTGCCGAGAAACTCTAATACGGATCGTTAACTAGAATTTTAGGCGAAAAAGGAAACTAGTTAACAACTTAACTAAAACAACGGAAATACAACCTTTGTAGATCCGGTTCTCCACCTCCATAGCTCCATGATGAAGTCCCCTCGCTGGCCAAATCGCATCCCGGACTCTAGCATCGGCTTCATCGGAGAAATGGGCGGGCTTGGTCGTCGGCTTCGATGCCGAAGATGATCTACGTCGAGGCATCACTAGATCAAGCTCCCACTTCACCAAGTCAAGAAATTTGTGAAGAAAACACCCTATACTACTTGGCAAGAGGTAGAGGATGAAGAAATAGGAAGTGGGTTCACTTTCGAATTGGATTTCTCACTCATTTTCACTAGTTGCCATTGAAGGTAGCTAGGTTTTCTTCATGTTGAAGATGAAGAAGATGAAGATAATGATATGATAAGAATAATCAAAATAGAAAAGAAAAATCAATTCTTATCATATACAAACCATGGTTTAGTGTAGAGATTTAACTAAGGTTAGATGGAGTGGTTAGGGTTAAGCATGAGACAAAATGGTCACTAAGTCAAAGCTTCATGAAGCTTCAAGATGCAAACAAAGAAAGCCACCATTTTTCTCATTATGCCATTTATTTTCCAAAAAGAATAAATAAATAAATAAATGAATAAGAAAAGAAAACCCTAACCATTCATATAACCATGGTTTAATCTTTACACAAACCCAAATAAACATGTATCATCAAACATGATACAATCAAGTGCACAAAAGTATATCACATATACAACTTGTGCAATGCAAGTGAGAAAATCCATTTAAAGTGAACCAATACTAGTTAATGCAAAGTAATATATCAAATATATATTTATGCATTAAATCATTAAATCAACACTTGATTTAACGATCCGGTCATATCGCATATAACCGACTAATATCCAATGTATCGACTTATCGAATCAATCCTTGATTCGATAACTAGGTTATATCGCATACAACCAATCGATACATTCATCGCGAGAATAGAATACGGTATCACATACACGCATTATTCTCGGTCCCGCACATATCTCATATGCGCTCCTATTTCGTTTCGCTTGAGCCAGGAAACCTCTGTGTAGGACTCTAAAGACTCGTCAATACGCCGGCAGCAGATGATGATCATATCAAACACCCACAAGCCGCAAGCGGTCTGCTAAACGTAACGGCCACCCGGGTATTGAGCGATCAGAAGATCGACGAGCATCATAGTCCAGGTAGTCAAGTACATATCCTAAGGGCTTTACCAACATGTAACAGAGAGACAATCAGTGTACACGTTAAGGTAAAGATCAACCAGATAGCATACTATCATGTCGAGCAAGAAAGTCCTCCCTGTATATGTCCCAGCATCCACTGCAATATACATCCAATGTACAGTAATGGCCTCTAGGGCATACATATAACTAACAATCTCTCACTTGCACTAGGGCCATCTGATAGCAGTGGTTGTAGTATCTCATACTCAACCATCCCATAAAAGTCTCTCTCTGGGAAAAGGCCTTTGTGAGTGGATCCGCCGTGTTGTCCTCTGAGTCTACTCTCCTAACCTCGATCACCTTAGAGATCAACTATCTCCATGATCAGGTGACACTGCCTTAGAATATGTCTGGATCACTGATGGGACCGGCGTTCCTTGGCATAAGCCACAACTCCATTGTCTCACAATGGTAGGAACGAAGTTCATCTCATGAACTAATATACATCCAGACTGCCTCTTTGGTAGCATCTTAAGTAGCGATGTATCGAGCCTTTATCGTCTAGTTAGCCACGGTATCTAGCTTGGAACTCTTCCAACATACCGTCCCTTTACTGAGGGTAAAGACAATGCCTGTGACTGACTTTCAGTCGTCCTTATCACTCTGGAACCCTTCCAGTGATTCTCCCCATGATCGATTGATACCATCTCACTACAACTAGTGAGAATCCTAATATCCAATTAGATCTATCTCATAGATCCAAAACCCAGGATTTAGTAGGTATCACTTTGATCCTATTGGAGAATCCTTGTGATAAGCGGAGATTGATCGAGCGTAGCATAGGAAACTTCTTTCTTATCAAGAGTATGTCATCCACGTACTCTACGAGGATCGCCACCATACTCCCTATTACCTTTTTGTTTATACAAGGTTCATCTCCCATTTTGATGATGTCAAACTCTTTGGCTAATACATCAAAACAGATGTTCCAACTTCGCGATACCTGCTTTATCCTATAAAGCATCTTGTACACGTTTCCGCTGCTCCCACTGTCTACGAAGCCCTCTGGCTGTGTTCTTATAGACGTTCTCTTCTAAATCATTATTTAGAAAAGTAGTCATAGCACCCAACCGCCAGATATCGTAGTCATGGTATGTAGCCGTGGCAAGTAGGATCTGGATGGACTTAAGCATAGCCACTTGAAAAGGTTTCATCATAATCCACGCCTGGTCGATGACGAAAAGCTTTAACAAGTCTAGCTTTGAAAGTCTCAACTTTTCCATATACACCAAGCAATCTTCTCAAGATATACTTGCTCCTGATGGGGATTTAACCCTTCAGATATAGCAACCAAAGTCCATACTTTGTTGGTGTACATGGATTCCATCTCAGATCGCTAAGCATCCAGCCATTCTTACAGAGTCTCTACTCTCGATGGCCTGCTCGAAACTAGTTGGGTCATCATCTCATGATGCAATCCTCGCTCTCACTGTCATAGAGAAACCGAAGTATCTCTCAGGTGGGTGAGGAACCCTACTAGATCGGCGGAGAGGCTGAGGTTCGTTGGTAACTATTGAATCCTTTGGTTCTGTCAAATCATCTCCTGCAGTTTTGTATAGCTGGAACCTTTCCAGTTCTACATTACAGACCTTGCCTCGAGCTTGTCCGGATTTTGCTTTTCAGACATAGGCTGGACAACCCCAAATCTTAACTAACTTAAGAGATGGGCTCTTCCCTTATCATATCAAATATGAAGTGGTATGCAACTGATTTGATTTGAACCCTATTCAATAGGTATGCAGCTTCTCAAGTGCATAACTCCCAAAAAGGAAATAGGTAACTCAGTAGTACTCATCATAGAGCACACCTTATCATATAGGGTGTGACTGCTCCACCCCGATATACCATCGTGCTATGGTGTATACGGAGGAGTAATGCTGAGAGAGAATCTCGTTCTCCTTTAGAATAGTCCAAGAATTCCGTGCTCAAGTATTCTCTTCCTTGATCTCATCAAAGGACATAATACTTATACCCGTATTTTGTTTCTCTACTTCTAAATCATATTCTGTGAATATCTCAAAAGGTTCGGACTTGTGTTTCAACAGGAACATATGTCTGAATCTTGAGAGATTATCAGAGAATGTAACGAAGTACAAAGAACCAGTCCTGGCATATGTAGACAGGGGACCTTACATACATCAACATGTATCATCCCAAGAGTTCACTAACTCTTTCTCTGTTTCCAATAAACAGGGCTATGGTCATCTAATCTTTGTGACATGACTGGCAAGTTTCACAAGATGTAAATTCAAACTGATTTAAACATGCATCTAAAATGTAACTTCAGCCAGTCGGGTCACATTGATATGACCTAGTCTACAATGCCTCAAGAAGGATTCGTTCATATCTGAACTCTTCCTCTTGTGTGTGTTCTGTATACTAAGAACTGTAGTTTGATTTAGAACATCAATGCTTTTAGATAACGTGCCTGAACCGATCAACTTTTGATATAGGAAATGTTCAAAACATTATCCAACAATACAAAACTATATCCTTTCTTTACTAATAAAGAGAGAGACATGATTTTGTATATCAGGTTCGGTATCTAATAACATTCGTTCAGAATCAATGTATTGGTAATACAGGGTGACAGTGACCAACAGACTTGGCTGCAACACTTGCCCCGTTTTCTGTCTCATGAAACTTATCACCCATTCTCAGTTCTCTACCTTTCTGTAGCCCTATGTAACTGATTACATATCTGGGATCCTGATCCGGTATCACATACCCAGGACGTAAAGGATACTGAGAAACAGTTCTGTATAATGAACACACCCGAAGATGATGCATCAGCATGCACTCCCTTCGTTTGGGCGGCATGGGAATTCTGGTAATCCCCAATTTCCTGCTCTGTCTTATAACAATTATAAGTTAGAGCGGGAATAACGTTCCCCAGCTCAGTATAACAAGCGGGTTCGGTCAATATTCCCTATTATTATCTTGATTAAGGCGTGATATGGTCGCTACCTGGAGAGGGAGAGAAGAAAACACTCAGCGTGCGCTCTTGCAAGATAAGATTGGTTATTATTTTATCTAATCAGGATGGCTCCCACTGCTTTTTATCAAATCTTCCTTCAAACCCTAAAAGGAAAGACTAGCCGGGATTAATTACACACTACAAGTTCGCCAATCTTTCAGCCAGGCCAGTGTCGGTACTTTGAGGGAGGTCCCCCGCGCTTTCGCACGAACCTAATTAATGTAAACCTCATTTTCCCAGAGGCGTAACCTCGTTAACACCTTTCTAAACACCTACTTAATCGGCTAATTGTAATGTATAAAACTCTCCCACGAGTAACAATTACTCGCAGCGGGTATCGGGATCCAACTATCTCATAGAAGGTATGCAATCTCATTGCAAATTTCAACACTTGAAATCCCCGATAATATTTTGGCCCTAGCGTCCTATGACCTTGACGGAGGTCAACAAACCATAGGCTACTAGTCAAGTTCAACCCGTCATTTCTTGATCGAATTAAACCCACCCGCACGACCCTTGACGGAGGTCAACAAGGCCGCACGACTACCCTAATCCAATCTGCATCATATGCATAAGCAGATAAATACTAGTTAGCTACCGCACACTACGCCTTGACGGAGGTCAACAAACGTAGCACGAATACTAAATAGGACTTATCTGAAATGACGGAGGGCTACGACAGGTTTTTCTGAAAACCTATTGCGTAATGAACTTGATATCGTTATAGAATCAAATGATTTTAAAATGGAGTGTTTTTGAGGCTTTTCTAGTTTTGCTAAAGGAGTCACTCCCGGTGAAGGGATCGTCGGTCCTTTCCTCATCGAATGAGGTGCGGGATATATCATATATATCACTGTGCAAAGCAAAAACTCTTAAAAGCAATCAAAAGACAAACCGAGTGTGTAGCATCTGCCAGTTATTGCTAAAGGAGTCACTCCCTGTGAAGGGATCTCGGTCCTTTCCTCATCGAATAAGGTGCAGGATATATCACATATACCTCTGTGCAAAGCAAGAACTGTAGCTACCATTTTTATTTTGAAATTCGATTCTACAACATCTTTAGGTTTCTTTTTCTTTCATTAATCATATTAATGAAGTCCCATCATTTAAGTACCTAAACATCACAGATAAATACGACGTACACTTATGCCATCCGCATTCGCCTCGATGTCCCCTCGTCCACCGTTAGGTTAGGTAACTAACGGCAGAGCGGGACAGGGCTAGCGCGGGTGTAAAACATAAGTAACGTCTATATAATATATCATATATACTATATAAAGTATCCATCATAGAACATCACATGATCACATCACAGATATCGCAGCAGAAGAAACATATGAAATATTGGATATACTAGGACGTCCGTGTTTTCAATACGAGCCAGTATAAAACACGGATTCCACGGTCGTGATGAATAGCCAAACCCACACCCCTAGACCCCTACGAGAGCGGCAAGCAACCCTACCAATTCTAGAGTTAGGAGACCCGGACTCGACTCCTCGAGTTGGTCTCCCACTGGACTCCAGAACCCGGTTACTTGTGCTCCCCTCCTTGGGTCTATCCTAGTGCGGAAAAGTAAATAATATACAGAGGGTGACATCTTCCGCAACCTGGAAGTGCCCCAATAAAAGAATATTACATACAAGTTTTTACATGAATGAAAATGAAAAACACTCATCTCACATAAAAACCCCCGGCTATTCAAACACGACGATCCAATATAACATATCCAGCAACACATAACATCACATGTCATCAACGTAAGTGAATATGCGCATCCCAATTGTCGTTGGCATATAGCAACGAAACCGGCGATATCACATGTTACACTTACGGTCACAGAAAAGAAAGTGTAAAACTACAACAGTTGGAATCCGCAACATCCTCAGACATCGCATGCCTGACTAAATGAATTCCTTAGACATCGCATGCCTAACAATTATAAACCCCGCATTTTAGTCTCATTATCGAAAACTCTTTTCAATATCAAGTCGGGCAATTCAACAAGATTCCCGACATCCTGATCGAATGCTCGTCGCAAACTTCAGTAGGCGGCCGCACCCCTAACGCCATCGACAAAGTGCACCAAGGCGGAACACCGCTGCCGCGAGCACCCGAACGGATGCTTTCGGCGACGGGGTTCTCCTACAGTCACTTGGTCGGGGCTATGGAGTGAGGCTGTCTATTAAGTTTACCCGGCGAGTATCCGCATACGCTACGTGATTGCGACGGACTTTTGATCACATCAAAATTCCGTGGTAACCGATCAAGTGAGACTAAAGTGCTGTGTTTATAACATTCATTCAGTTATCACATAACTTATTGTGAATTCCAATTATTGTATCACATTCCGGATAAATAGAAAATGTTAAACTTTCCGATCGAATATTCGAACACCCAAGTTTTCCCGATACAGATCAACACATGAAATAAGTTTTAAAAACATTCAGTTCGTGACTCAGTACCAACGGTCCAGCCGTAGAAGGGTCAAGCCAACGCCTCACATGTGGCACGCCGTACTGCCCCAAACCCTAAGGTTCAAAGGGCAGTTCAAGACGGTCACATAATCGAGTTAAGGTTTGTTGTCTTCTAGAGGGTCCATCGCGTTACTTGCACTACTTAGAACGTCTTTAAACCACGGAAAGATCCAACACTTGGAAATTTCTCGACAGGGGAAAAGTTGGGTATTTATATCCGGTCGAACTTTCTAACATATTCTAAATATCCGGAAAAACACACAGACAAAATTAGACAATCCGATCGAAACACCGAGTCCCCAATACAACCCAGAAAATTCAACTCTTGAATAAATTTTTAAAAATTCCCAGAAAACTCAGCATTAAAATAAAGAAGTTAATGTGCAAAAAGAGTTGACTGAAGAGACATATTGGCCGCGGAACCGCCGCAGAAGCCATGCTTCTGCCGCGGTTCCGCCGCGCTTTGGGCGAATCATGGGTCCCGTTTTGTACAGTAATTCTTAGAATCCCCTGCTGAGTTTTCTGCATATTTTTAATTTGGAAAAAACCCAGTTTTTGAAAAATGTACAGAGAGCAATTTTGGGTTTAGGGTTTCGGTCTGATCGGGTTTCTAACATCGTCAAAGTATCTCCTAAGGCTCTAGCTAGGGTCTGATACCACTGTAGGGTTCCTAGGCACTCTAATGAGGTCTCACAAGGCATCAACCATGCCAATTTCAAATTTTACAAGTGCCGAGAAACTCTAATACAGATCGTTAACTAGAATTTTAGGCGAAAAAGGAAACTAGTTAACAACTTAACTAAAAGAACGGAAATACAACCTTTGTAGATCCGGTTCTCCACCTCCATAGCTCCATGATGAAGTCCCCTCGCTGTACAAATCGCATCCCGGACTCTAGCATCGGCTTCATCGGAGAAATGGGCGGGCTTGGTCGTCGGCTTCGATGCCGAAGATGATCTACGTCGAGGCATCACTAGATCAAGCTCCCACTTCACCAAGTCAAGAAACTTGTGAAGAAAACACCCTATACTACTTGGCAAGAGGTAGAGGATGAAGAAATAGGAAGTGGGTTCACTTTAGAATTGGATTTCTCACTCATTTTCACTAGTTGCCATTGAAGGTAGCTAGGTTTTCTTCATGTTGAAGATGAAGAAGATGAAGATAATGATATGATAAGAATAATCAAAATAGAAAAGAAAAATCAATTCTTATCATATACAAACCATGGTTTAGTGTAGAGATTTAACTAAGGTTAGATGGAGTGGTTAGGGTTAAGCATGAGACAAAATGGTCACTAAGTCAAAGCTTCATGAAGCTTCAAGATGCAAACAAAGAAAGCCACCATTTTTCTCATTATGCCATTTATTTTCCAAAAAGAATAAATAAATAAATAAATGAATAAGAAAAGAAAACCCTAACCATTCATATAACCATGGTTTAATCTTTACACAAGCCCAAATAAACATGTATCATCAAACATGATACAATCAAGTGCACAAAAGTATATCACATATACAACTTCTGCAATGCAAGTGAGAAAATCCATTTAAAGTGAACCAATACTAGTTAATGCAAAGTAATATATCAAATATATATTTATGCATTAAATCATTAAATCAACACTTGATTTAACGATCCGGTCATATCGCATATAACCGACTAATATCCAATGTATCGACTTATCGAATCAATCCTTGATTCGATAACTAGGTTATATCGCATACAACCAATCGATACATTCATCGCGAGAATAGAATACGGTATTACATACACGCATTATTCTCGGTCCCGCAAATATCTCATATGCGCTCCTATTTCGTTTCGCTTGAGCCAGGAAACCTCTGTGTAGGACTCTAAAGACTCGTCAATACGCCGGCAGCAGATGATGATCATATCAAACACCCACAAGCCGCAAGCGGTCTGCTAAACGTAACGGCCACCCGGGTATTGAGCGATCAGAAGATCGACGAGCAAGCCCGCTCACACTCCTGTGAATCCAACCAGTAACACTTACCGTACAGTCCGGTCTCGTCGTCTGATATGTCGCATATCTCGCCTAGGGGTGGTAAACGTCAGACCCCAATAGCTCGATAAGTCGTGTCGATATGAGGTCTATAACAATTCGAGAAACTACTGATAACACTTACCAGTAAATCTCAGCAACCCTGGCCAGGGATTTCCGGTTATAGCCAATCGAACACAGCGCAACATCAACTCCCTATACCGGGAGAGACGAATCCCCTCCTATCGCTCATTGCTTCCATGTGACTCGGGATTGTACCCAAAAACCACCGTTTTGCACGCCCTCTTGGACGTGGTAAGATGGAAACCAAAGCACAGTGGGAACCACACAAGACTCTATGACGATCTCGGGTCAACAGACTACTTTGTACCAGTGTCACCAGAGAACTGCCATCTGACGTAAGGTATAATACCATCTGGGAGTTCTCGGCGAGTCCGTCCAGTGTACCCAGTCTGCACTGAGCACCCGTATATCATCTCTGATGTCAAACACCAATGGATATGGGATCATCCATCGCCCATCTGTATGGGTCGAGAAGGTATACGCTAGTCTAATCTGGTATATCGATGCCCCGTCTCGATATACCCACGACTAGGGAATTTGAAGGATGTACTTATGGACTACCATGTCCCCACTATTATGATCCGCATCATAGTCCAGGTAGTCAAGTACATATCCTAAGGGCTTTACCAACATGTAACAGAGAGACAATCAGTGTACACGTTAAGGTAAAGATCAACCAGATAGCATACTATCATGTCGAGCATGAAAGTCCTCCCTATATATGTCCCAGCATCCACTGCAATATACATCCAATGTACAGTAATGGCCTCTAGGGCATACATATAACTAACAAATTTTGAGGACAAATTTTATTTTCAAGAGCCAAAAATATACCCCCCAAACTTGAGTTAAACAATATTAAGCATTTTAAGGGGGGTGAAGTTATTTGGTCAATATAAGACTTTACAAAGACCAAAAGTTAATACAAACCATTCAAAGATTTTATCAATGTAACGTATAGCTTGGTGGAAGAACATGTTATATAGAGCCAAGAAGAAGTGGGGAAGAGATAAGTGGTGGTATGGAAAGGGTTTGCGTGAACGTGAATGTGAGGAGATAAGAGGTGATGATAAATAAAAACGAGAATGTGAATGATCAGAAATGAGTGGAATATTGGCATTCTCGTATTTTATAAGAAGAAAGGGTGGTGGTTCAACTTCTATAAGTGGAGGTTGATTAATCACAAAATCCGTGTTGTTTAGGAATGGACGTTCGTCAGCAAAAAGTTCTTCAAAACTTTCATCGATGGTGTAATTGAACATTTTGCTGTCAGTAAGTTTTGTGCCAGAATTTATCATACTTGATTTGTCAAAAATTATGGAGGTAGGAGACTCGAAAAACTCATTTACCTTATTTTCAAAAGTATCCAAACCATGTTGGCTTTCTAGAATTATCAAACTTGAATTATCAGATAGCGATTCATCAATACTCACTGAAATTATAGGAAGAATAGAAGAAGAACCCGAGAAAGTAGAAAGTGAAATGGGTAAACAAATTGGTGTGTCGAGTATCGCTAAACCAGAAGTGGGAGATGAAGGCTAAATTTCGCTCTGCTGTTCGGTTATACAATTATCATCAATATCAAGACACATTTGGGGTTCGGGAAGAATAATTAAAGGCTCGACATGATGACCACATGGAAGTGAAATGACCTGATGAATTGGTGGGACAAACTCATCCAAAATTTCGGGTTCATCATTCAATATATCCCCAACATCAATCTCCTAATTAAACTGAAGATTAGAATTCTCAAATACCTTATAAAAATTATGGCTTTCAATCAATTTTGGTTCAAGAGTGGAGGTGTAGAGATTATAAGGGTTGGGTATGGTTTCACTTGAAATGGACCCTTCACAATCGGGTAAATCAAACACTACAAAACCACACAACTTATCAGACATTCTATCTTCAATTGATGAATCATTTGGTGTACTCGATGAATCTGTGAAACCGGAGTTGTGGATTTCAGTTTGGAATGGGGAGGTTTGATTAGGAAGGGTGTACAATTCTGTCTCACTACCCAAATTCTGATTTTGACCTATGGCCGTATCATACACTGAAATTTTTTGAGCTGGTTCAAAACTAGTTACTCGTTTATACTCAGCCATGCTTTCTGCCAATTCCTTTCTGAGGCGGCGCATCAATTCCACGCCTTCTTCTAATTTCCGCTTAAGACTAGACTTGGGTTGATAAGGGGTTTCAGTATAAGATTGAAATTCTTGTGGATAAGTAAAACTCCCAAATGACTGATTAGAAGGACTGTCTAGAGAAGGTGTAAAAGTCGGATTGGATTGAGAGGAACAGAATGGTTATGAAAATTGGGCAGGAGTAGGGTCAACATTGTAATAAGAAGAATATTGATATTGGTTGGTCGGTTGGCTATTGGACATCATACATGCCACAAACCGATTATGAAATTCTTCTTTAGAAAGTGGAGGTGATGGTTGATATTAGTCCGGATTGAAACTTTGGTCTTTAGCCCTAGCTATATGCTCAGCAATAGATATGCATCTAGGGGCATCCTCACTCGGAGTATCAACGGAAACAGATGTAGAATTAGGATACTGTTGATAAGACCTGGACTGAGCTGGCCAACTGTTTCTATCCGCTTGCACTATCCGATCTCTTAAAGACATGGGAGAGTCGGATGGTATATCGAAGCGATTACGAAAACAAGAAATATCTGGTGTTAGACAGCAAAGCCCGGCAAGAGTTCGTCTGTTTGGGTCACCCATTATAAGAAGAGAAGGGGGGAAGGGTAAAAAGGAAAAGAAAAAAAATTGGATTGTTTTGCTTTAAAAGTGGACTTGGGGGTTTACTAACAAAATCATAAAAAATGCACAAACAACCCTGGAACTATGGTTACCTAGGACAAGCTCTAGACCGCTCCTAGACTTCCAAAGGACAAGCCGCAGGATCAATCTTCTACCACCTCTTTATAACTCTTGTGGCCAGGTAAGTGCCAGGTAAGTGGGAGGTATCCGCTATACGAATCACCGAAAATAGCGGGCCTAATTAATTAACCACTTGCCTTAGACACACTTGCCTAGACACCACAAAAGAAATGCAGATAAGCGATAGATTACCCACGACCTTCCTCTGTCCTTATTGAGCGCGACAGTCCTTAGAGTCTTGTCTAGATATTTTTTTAAAATTAATGTAGGGTTGATGCGGATGCTCGTTTTGTGATTTGCGGGGCCTAGGAAGGGTGATAAAATCCCCACCTAATCTGAATTTAGTCTTTGCCCCTTAATGTCTATATTAAAATATGCAACAGCAAACCAATAACAAAACTTTGCAAAAAGATTTTTGGGCGGCGATATTTTGCAAAGAATCCTGCAGAAAAGATATTTTATTGGATTTTAGAGGAGAGAGAAAGATATAGAAAAGATACCAGAGAAGTTTGAAACCCTAATTCCTCAATTAAGCCGTGGTTCTGCCGCCGAATAGGCCTTATTGCCGCGCTTCCGCGGCAGACTTGGGAGATAAGGTGGAGATTTTTGCTACGTGGCCTCCCTTGCCCCTCTGGATCTTGATGAATGTCTCTGGCTCTGTCTCCTCAATTCTATGACTCCAGATCTCCTTACAAAATTCACACACAATTTGTTAAATATACAGTTTGCATTTTTGTTTTATGTTTATGATATAGATCGAAAAAGAATTCAACACGAATAGTAAGAAAAATAAATTACGCACGTATCCCCGGCAACGACACCATTTGATTGATCTGTATTTATGTGTAGTAGTTAACCGCTATCAATAACGGTGTCACGGGTAGCTAGACCGAGATGAGTACGGGTCGTCCTCAGGGAAACGTGAAACCTTTTATTCTTACTTTAGACGTATTGAAAAAGAGGAAGAATTGAGGAATGGTGAAGAATGGTTGTAGGTTCTCGATCTACGTCAAACACGGATGCAGAATATAGATCTAGATTAACTATGGATGTAGATTTTATAGTAGAAGGAGGCTTGTAGGGTTCATTAAGATTTATTAGTCATGGATGATTAATTAAAGATTACTCTTTTTATCCTTTAATAAATTTAAGGCTAGATCGACAATGATGCATGTAGATTAGGGTTTCTGGAGGGAAAATGGTTCCCACTCTTAACCTCTATCTTGACATGGATCTCCGTTCATGTCTAGCCTTTACCAAAACAATCATTAATCTAATCTCCAATCGCGGTTGAGACTAGCAATAAATTGGTAGCGCGCCCAATTAGGATGTTAATGATTCTTTTGATAAATTTTATAAACTTTATAGGATTTAAAAAGAGTTTAAGAATCTTCATCGTCCATTAACCTACCATAATCCTATGAACCCTAACAAGCAAAGAATTACTCGTGCATGTTGGGATAAGAAAAGATAGAAATCATGAAGAAAATAAAATGCAATAGAATAAAACTATCTTTATTAATCAACAAGATCAAATACACTTTGTTCCTTTAGAAAATGATTACAAAAACCTAGTTTGCTTCTCGATCTCTTCTGAAGGAGGTAAATGAACAGTTGATGATCAACCTGGATGCGTGAGCCGTCTTGGACTTCGTGATCTCGTCGGCTTGATGATTTTTCTAAAAGGCTCTCGGTCCTTATTTATAGTCACAGAGCTAGAACCCTAGTTTCCTTATTTGGAAACCAGTGGTTAAGATCCTAACAGAGAAAATCCTAACTCCTAACTCGTCTAAAACGCGGCGGAACCTCGGCCAATAGGTTGGTTTGGCCGCGGTTCCGCAGCCAAACAGGGGGATCGTCTGTTAGTTTTTTTGGGGCTTTAGCTTGATGACACGTGGTGATCTTTTCACATCTATGGAAACTGAAAATCTTCTCTTCGTCACTGCCAGACTTGATTTCTTTAGTTTATTTTCTTAATTAGGCAGGTTTGTTTTGCCAACTTTGATTTTCTTGATTTCAGTCTTGAAAATTCTGCACAATAACTCAACAAATAATATTAGTTTGTTTTGTGGAGATATTAACTTAACCATTAAGAATTGGTCAAAGGCTTTTAATAAGGTAAGCATATTTAAATGGGCCAAATGTCACATGGATATTTATGCTTACTTTTTCCTACATAATGTTAATTATAATATATAAACACATGAAAATAGTATTTTTATAGATAAACCTTCATATATGTCATATATTATATAAAGACCTTTTATTATATAGAAATAGTAGGAAAAATGTCATATTAAATGTGCAGTTTTATCAACTGAACAGCTCTATCAACATGTATTAGCGATACGTTAAAAGAAACACATACACATGTTAAGATAGACTCAAAGTAGATAGCATACTATCATGTTGAGCAATACTGTTATTATATTTGTATATATCCCAAGCTTCCAAAATATAATATACAATCCGATACTATACAATAATGGCCTCTAGGGCATATATCACTAACAGTAGTGTACTCGCAGGTGATGGAGTCACCCTTTCTGAAGAGATGTCTTTCAGACCGATGAGGAGAGGGAATTGCATGAACAATATATCACTTTCTTAGGAAATTGTGTCAATTATGTGATGTCATGTACCAAACCAGAAGTTGCTTTTGCACTTGCTGAGATATCAGGGATTCTGGTGACTATATCTATATCGATAGATCTAAATTTAGGAAGTTTCCTAATTCGGGTACTTGGATACCATTTTAATGTAGTTTAGAATGGAAGACTCCTGGTGTGGTAGTCTATCCGCAGGTAATGGAGTCACCCTCTCTAAAGAGATATTTTTCAGACTGATGAGAAGAGGGACTCGTATGAATGAAATATTATTTGCTTAGGTAATTGAGTCAATCATGCAATATCTTGTACCAAAACAGATGTTGCTACTGCACTTGCCATAGTAAGCAGATATTAATCCAATCCTGAAAAAACATAAGGAAGCAGCTAAGACCAAAAGAGGATGTTCTTGGTATATGATAACGGCAGCCTCCTCCAAGAGGCGGTTATTGGTTCAGGCTTCTAAGGTGACCTGGATGACAAAGATTCTGTCAGAGTTTTGAGTTTACCCTCTTCTGAGGAGCAGTATATTGGATAGGGTTCCAATATACCGAGGTATGCATAGTGTAGGATGCTGGTTATGACTCAACGGAGGATACATCCTAAGAAGTTTATTGGATAAAATTGTTCATTTATGAACTTAGTCCCATCAAGTATCCAGACTTAGTTCAGAAGATTGTTGATCTCCATGAAGTTGAGATATAGAGAGATGAAGTTGGAACATTATAGCAGATCCGCTCACTGAGGCTATTTCTTGAACATGGATGTTTCACAAACATGGTTTGCGAAACTGATTAATAGAGAAGTTGGGTATTCGGTAGCACACGAGCTGTGGGTATGCGATACCGCAATAATTGGCCTTAAGTGTGTTGGGTTTACCTAGCACCTTATGAAGGGTTTGGAAGCATCACATGTACCAAAGATTAAATTTTTGGGTGCTAAGTGAACACACAAAGAATCATTCCTAGAAAATTAGGGTTTTAAAAAGAACACATCATCACAAGTAAGAAAAGCTAGAGTTTTGAGAGTACAACCTTTGTAGCTCCCTACGCTAGACTCCTCGGCTACTTGGGGTTTGGAAAAGGTCCGCTTGAACTCCTCTAGGTCCACGATGATCCACCCGGAGTCCGCTTTGTCCAAGCTTGCAACTTCACTTGATCAAGAGAAAGAAATGAAGCTAACACTCTGATCGCATGCTTTTGGCGTGTCGGATGTTCAAAATTCTAAAGTATAACCGCGATCAGGACGGTGTCGCTTTGCAGCTAGCCGGTTGAGCACGGGTCGATCCACAGGGAGATGGTTGTATTTCCGTTCTTGCCTTAGACGAGTCAATAAAGAATTTGTATGTGTTTGTTCAGTCTAACCTATGTGTATTATTTGCAAGTATAAAGTTGTTAAGAAAAGATACGAAAATGTAAGCTAAAGAAATCCGTACTCAAAACCTTTGAGCCGAGTTTTGACCAGTTGAAGCTAGAGCAATCGGCAACAACGTGGATTAGGGGATTTAAGCGCGGTATTCATGGAATCCGGCTTATTTACCCTTGTCCTTCCGTTCTTGTCTCTTGCTTTCGCCTCCGGCCAAACCGAACGCAACCGGTCGCGGTTAGGAATCACCGTTACCTTGTTAGGGTAGGGTGCCTAACGGAGCGCTTGCGTAACGTTTGGGCGGAGTTCAATGGAAAATAACGGGAAAAGGAAATGAGCAAAGAAATGTTAACTTACAATATCGTATTGATTCTTAACAACAACAATAATTACAACCATTCACAAAATGAACAAAAAAGAGAGAACAAAAAGAACAAAGAAAAGAAAAGATTACAAGTAAGTAAGTGCATGAATTTAAATTGGAAATAAGTAAAGCAAGATAATAAAAAGCAAGTAATAAATAAGCAATAAAAAGAACTAGAAACTAGAACTCAAGACAAGCATGGGATCAATAGCCAACCCTTAAACTTGCAAGCTCAATCAAGAGGTTGCAAGATCAAGAGAAGGGTAAAGAACTCATGTGAAATGAAGCACTAATTCCATAAGAAGATACCACCCTTGAGATTAATAACAAACCCTTAAACTTTCAAGCTCAATGAAGAGGTTGAAAGATCAAGAGAAAGCAAGAATCTTAAGGGGAAGTTAAACTAACAAGAAAGATACAAAAACCCTCATTTTCATTGATCATCCACTCAATGCTCTCACTACATTTTCATGGAGGAAAGATGAAGAAGAAGAAGAAGAAGAAGAACAAAACTACACTAAAACCTACAAAAGAGGCACAAAGAATGGACACCCTTGGCTTTGGCAAGTTCTGGATTATTTATAGGCAGGCAACAGAAATTCTAGGGCAACATTCTGGACCCATGTAAAAAGACCAAACAACCCCTGAAGTTTCGTCAACTGCGGCGCCAGTACGGCCGCGGATCCGCGGCCTAGACCCCTTATTGGCCGCGGATCCACGGCTATATGGAGGAGTTAGCTCCTCGGGTTTTGTGGGTTGTCCTGGTTTGCTTTTCTCTGCAGTTTGGCATATGATTTTTCTGAGAAACTCTTCATAATTATTCCAGAATTTTAGTAGAACAAAAGGTGACGTGATGTGGATCTTTTGCCATGATTTTCTCGAGCTCCGCGTAGATTTCTTGGATCTTGTGTTGATATTGAGCTTTGTGCATGAAAATGACAATCGATTTGCCATTTTTGTCCCTTAAACTGGTATGTGGCAACACACGGATAGAGAGCGGAGACCCGTGCTTTATCTGTTGTTGGCAATAATCCGGAATTTGTCGTACTTTTCCATGGATTTCACTGTTTAGGGTTGAGAACCAGTATTCTGCAAATATGTAGCAAACACTGATCAAAAGCACCTGCCTATAAATAAATGAGCGTAAGAATGGGCGGTATAAAATGCAATATTCTGGTATGAACAAATACCCCCAAACTTAACTTTTGCTCATTCCGAGCAAAACCAATTATTCACAAAAAAGTCCTAACCGCACTTTCGCACGGAACGCGATTGCACTGAGCACCGCAACAAGCCGTTAAACCTCTAGGTGTCCCTAGTAGGAGGAGTGTTGTCTCCTGAGGGTTTTCGCGGATTACACCCATAAAATCCCGTCAAGCTAGTGTTATAAGTTAACATCGATTCTACTCCTACAATTTAGTATTTACGTTAGAAATTCTATCATCCTAAGTTAGAAATATCCAACCCTTATGTTTCACACTTTCTATCTGTTTTAACTTTAGATCCTATACGTTCCAAAAAAATTTAGAAAGATGTTGGTTCTCCTGAGTTTTCCTTCTAAAGTGCGGCCTCAAATCAGGGATTTTTATCAACTTTACAGAAAACACAAGTCTTATTCTTTATTTCTATCTCTTATCCAAACATCAATTGTATACCCCTACGTGTGTGTATATTTGCACCCCTACACTCAAGAATTCAATTCAAGCTATAATACCCTTGCCCTAATACCTAATACCACTTCTTTTCATTTAATGATGGACGGTGTTGCTCACACACTTTTCATGCGACTATTAATGCTTCTTGAGGCACTAACGGCCGATTACTGAATGTGTGAGCTTAAAGCGTAAATAGCAGTTTTCAGGTCTTGACTTTATTCTATTTTTCTTTTTATTTTTATTTTTCTTTTTCAAGACCGGATATATTTTTCAACATGCTCTTTTGGTATTTAGCTTTAAATACCGTTTTTTCTTTCATACTAGGCATTCAGGCAAGAGTATTTCAAGGTATCCTCTACTATCCCATGTTTCAAGGTGCGTGTAAGTGCAGTTTGTAGGGTATATACTTTCTAAATTTGAACTCGAGAAAAGAAACTATTTTTCAGACTTATCCTTCAGTAAAGCATCAATACTTTCCCTTCATCTTGACTTAACTCAAGAACTGAACTCAAGATTACCTATTTCTCAAAAAAAAACTGTAAGGACGTATACTTACCAAAGTTAGACAGAATGAGGGTTATTTTTAGGGTTTTCAATCCCTAAGCCTAGAATTTAGTTATTTCTATCATATCAACTAAACTTTCGGAATAAAGATCTAAGTTACCCTATTAGCTAACTTGACGACAAAGTTTTTATATTTTTTGGAAAATTTTCAATTTTTGTGGGTTTTTAATAAGGTATGCAAATGCAAAATATACAAATGAATGCGAAGGAAGAAAGCTTACCGAGCACACCCCCAAACTTAAACTTGACAGTGCCCTCACTGTCAGGCTACACTAAGAGGGTCAAAAATGTCGGAGCTCCCTAGAAACAAATTATATACAAAACAAAAAGGAAAACAAAAAATATATACAAAAAAGGAGTCCCCCCAAACTTAAGTAAAACAGTGTTTTCACTGTTAAGTGTTGAAGTTCAGGATTAGGGGGGAAAGAGAATGGTATCAAGCTATACAAGGCCTTACACAGGCCAAAAGAGAGCACCAACCATTCAAAGATTTTATCTCTATAATGTGCTGCTTGGTGAAAGAACGCGGAGAGGTAAGAAATGGAGAATACGCGAGACCGTATGGAGATAGAAGCGGGATACGGTCTCGGTATATGAGAAGAAGAATGGCGGAAGGGAGAAAGAAGTGGAATACGAACTTAAGGGTGGAAATGGATTGAATAAATTAGTACAATCTGTAATGATCGATGTGAAAAGATGGATTGTACTAATCTATCAATATGGCGAGAAATTGGGTCAAATCCCTCAAGATTCGTGAGAAACCATGGGTACGCCGAACTTTGTAAACCAGACATATGAAATGAAAGTGAAACGGTTTCTTGCAAGGTCGGAACGATGGAAATGATGGAGGTAGGTAATTGAGGGAGGTTATCGGTTAATGGTTCCGGAGGGTGTACACAGTCAATGAAAGGAACAGGATGAATTGGAAAATCCGACTCATCAATTAAAACTGGTTCATCCTAAAAAATATCCTCAAAAGTTTCCTCAAAATTCAGCTTATCCATGCAAATTTCATCAAAATCAAGACGCATATGGGGTTCGGGAAAAACAGTTAATGACTCGGGATGATGAATTGGAGAGAAAAACTCTGCCAAATCTACAGGTTCATCATCCAAAATATTCCCGGCATCAATATCCTCAATCAAGTAAAAATCAATATTCTCAGACACCTCAACAAAAGCATGGATATTAATCAATTCAGGTTCTAGAGTGGAGGTGTAGAGGTCAAAAGGATTGGGTGTGGTTTCACTCGAAAGGGACCCTTCACAATCGGGCAAATCAAACACTACAAAGTCACACAACCCATTATCTGTTCTATCTTTAATCAATGAATCGTTTGGAACACTAGATAGACATTCAAAACTGGAGTTGTGGGATTCAAATTGAAACGGGTAGGTCTGATTTGGAAGGGTGTACAGCTCACTCTCTCCGCTCAAATTCTCAACCTGTCCTACTGCCTCTTCATACATTGGAAAATTTGGAGCTAGTTGAAAACTAGCTACCGGGTCACTAGCTTGTATGAGGGCGGCCATGGACGCATTCAAATCCATCATCTGTTGGCTTGACAATACCCTAAAGTCTTCCAATGACTGTTCCAGACTAGACATAGGTTGTGAAGGGGTTTCAGTAAAAGATTCAAAGTTGTTTGGATACTGAAAACTCCCAAATGGCGGTTCTGAAGCAATGTCTAGGGAAGGTGCAAAGGTAGGGCAGGATTGGTAGGAATTGAATGGTTGGATAGGTGTAGGATCAACATTTGGATAAGAAGGTGAATGAAATTGTTGATCCCAAGAATTTGAAGTGGTGAAAGGAGTGAAAGATCGGCTACGAGATTGTTCAATACGTTCAGCGATGGACAAAGGATGACTTGCAAAAGGGGTATCAACATAAGAGGGTGGGGGAGGTTGAAAAGGTTGATACAAAGTGGATTGAGGAGTGCAAGTGTTTGTCCTAGACGCTGCTATGCGATCTTTCAGTGAAACTTTGGGCATGGAGGGATCGTTCGACGTTCGGCCAAAACAAGAACCGTAAGAAGTAATGTCTGGTTGTGGGTACCAAAGTTCGGCAAGAGTTTTGCGAGGAGGGGTACCCATGATATGAAGAGAGAAAGAAAGAAAGGCAGAGAAAAAGGAGGGGAAAAAGAATGTGATTTTTTTTAGTTTTTTTTTTGTTCTTAACAAAAGAATGAAATATACACACAAAAAGAATCTGGAAAAAAACAATCACGATACCAAAAATACCACACACCTAATCGTTCTAGGGTTCACCTAGGTCAACTAGACCTGCTCCAGAACTTGATTGTCGAAGTAAAACTGTGTCGAGAAACGGGCTCAAGATACACTGATCACGAGGCCAGGTAAGTGCAGAGATAAGGGGAGGTTTTCCAACGCTTTCGCGAAGTTCCTTAATTAAATAACCCTTTCTCTTTTGGCGGTTTCGCCGTTAACACTTTCCTAGACACCCCATAAACAATGTACCGTTAAGCGAGGTTCTAAACACGGTTAACTTCTCCTAGTGAGCGCGAAGTCCTTAAGGCTTAAAGTCTAGTTTCTTTTAAATTTTGTGCGGGTAAACGTTATGCTCAAGTTCGTGATTTGTGGGCCACGGAAAAGGTGATGAAATCCTTTATCGTATATTGTGGGGTTAGCTTGCCCTTAAGTCCGTATTAATTGATGCAATGCGCAATTCAATAAAAATTCTATAAAGAATCAAAAAATCATTTTTTAGTTTAAGCGCGGCACTGCAACAAATACGGGTTAGTCAATTTTTAGCGTTTGCTAGCGAACTTGCAAAGAATCCTGCAAAGAATAGTATATTGGATGCGTCGGATTTGAGAAGAAAGTGTTAGTAAAGTACGTACCGTTAAGTTTTTGGGTTAGGAAACCCCCGTTGAATCAAATCCGGTAAGCTTGAAAAGTTCGCTTGCGCGGGTCAAACTTCCCGGATCTTTGGCACTGTACTTTGCAATCACCTTAGCCTTGAACGTACACTTTGCTCCCCACAATCGCAGTTTGCAAATCCGCAAAAATCTGCACTCTTGCACACAAAAATGATCAAAAATAACAAAAAGATTTTTTTTATATATATATACAAAAAGAATATTAACCCGAATAACAAGAAAGAAAATACACTACCGTCTCCCCGGCAACGGCGCCATTTGATCGCACGCTTTTGGCGTGTCGGATGTTCAAAATTCTAAAGTATAACCGCGATCAGGACGGTGTCGCTTTGCAGCTAGCCGGTTGAGCACGGGTCGATCCACAGGTAGATGGTTGTATTTCCGTTCTTGCCTTAGACGAGTCAATAAAGAATTTGTATGTGTTTGTTCAGTCTAACCTATGTGTATTATTTGCAAGTATAAAGTTGTTAAGAAAAGATACGAAAATGTAAGCTAAAGAAATCCGTACTCAAAACCTTTGAGCCGAGTCTTGACCAGTTGAAGCTAGAGCAATCGGCAACAACGTGGATTAGGGGATTTAAGCGCGGTATTCGTGGAATCCGGCTTAGTTACCCTTGTCCTTCCGTTCTTGTCTCTTGCTTTCGCCTCCGGCCAAACCGAACGCAACCGGTCGCGGTTAGGAATCACCGTTACCTTGTTAGGGTAGGGTGCCTAACGGAGCGCTTGCGTAACGTTTGGGCGGAGTTCAATGGAAAATAACGGGAAAAGGAAATGAGCAAAGAAATGTTAACTTACAATATCGTATTGATTCTTAACAACAACAATAATTACAACCATTCACAAAATGAACAAAAAAGAGAGAACAAAAAGAACAAAGAAAAGAAAAAATTACAAGTAAGTAAGTGCATGAATTTAAATTGCAAATAAGTAAAGAAAGATAATAAAAAGCAAGTAATAAATAAGCAATAAAAAGAACTAGAAACTAGAACTCAAGACAAGCATGGGATCAATAGCCAGCCCTTAAACTTGCAAGCTCAATCAAGAGGTTGCAAGATCAAGAGAAGGGTAAAGAACTCATGTGAAATGAAGCACTAATTCCATAAGAAGATACCACCCTTGAGATTAATAACAAACCCTTAAACTTTCAAGCTCAATGAAGAGGTTGAAAGATCAAGAGAAAGCAAGAATCTTAAGGGGAAGTTAAACTAACAAGAAAGATACAAAAACCCTCATCTTCATTGATCATCCACTCAATGCTCTCACTACATTTTCATGGAGGAAAGATGAAGATGACGAAGAAGAAGAAGAACAAAACTACACTAAAACTTACAAAAGAGGCACAAAGAATGGACACCCTTGGCTTTGGCAAGTTTTGGACTATTTATAGGCAGGCAACAGAAATTCTAGGGCAACATTCTGGACCCATGTAAAAAGACCAAACAACCCCTGAAGTTTCGTCAACTGCGGCGCCAGTACGGCCGCGGATCCGCGGCCTAGACCCCCTATTGGCCGCGGATCCGCGGCTATATGGAGGAGTTAGCTCCTCGGGTTTTGTGGGTTGTCCTGGTTTGCTTTTCTCTGCAGTTTGGCATATGATTTTTCTGAGAAACTCTTCACAATTATTCCAGAATTTTAGTAGAACAAAAGGTGACGTGATGTGGATCTTTTGCCATGATTTTCTCGAGCTCCGCGTAGATTTCTTGGATCTTGTGTTGATATTGAGCTTTGTGCATGAAAATGACAATCGATTTGCCATTTTTGTCCCTTAAACTGGTATGTGGCAACACACGGATAGAGAGCGGAGACCCGTGCTTTATCTGTTGTTGGCAGTAATCCGGAATTTGTCGTACTTTTCCATGGATTTCACTGTTTAGGGTTGAGAACCAGTATTCTGCAAATATGTAGCAAACACTGATCAAAAGCACCTGCCTATAAATAAATGAGCGTAAGAATGGGCGGTATAAAATGCAATCTTCTGGTATGAACACACTCTAAACAAGTGGGCAAGACTTGTGTAGAATGAAGTTGTGGTGGCTTTTCTCACTTCAAAATCCTAACTTGGTGAGTAATTTGCTCACTAGAGAAATCTAAAGAGCAAAAGAAGAAGGAGGAAGAAGATGATGGTTTTTTTTTAGAAGAAGAGAAAATATATTCTCTTGTGAATAAATAGAAAATATATGTATATATATTTTCCACCTCTCATCTCAAACCATGGTTAAAGGATAAAGGTATTATTGAATTTGAGTTAAAACATAAAAGGAAAGTTAATCCATGGTTAAAAGTAGGTGAGCATGGTTAGGTCAAAGAAGAGTGTAGAAACAAACCATGAATTATCCTTTTCTTTTTCATTTTGTTTTAAAACAAATGCAATAATAATTCATATATATAAAACCATGGTGTGAGTCTTATATTGCCACCATTTTTTATGTATATACAACCATGAAGGATGATGTATGTATGTATGTGTGCATGCACATCCATATGTGCATGAATCAAGAAAGAATGCATACATGGATGCATACATCCAAAAATACAAGAAAGGATTTCTAGTGAGAATCTAATGGTTAAATGATAAATCAACACTTGATTTATCAATCCAGCCATATCACATACGACCCAACCTAAAGCAAGCCGCCCGATTAATATACGGTATCTCATACGCGCATTTTAACCAGGTCCATGCGCATATCGCGTACGCGCACCACAACGTTTCGCCTGGACTAGGTAACTCCTTTGTGGGACTCTAAGACTCGTCAATACGCCGGCAGTGGGTGATGATCATATCAAGCACCCCAAAACCGCAAGCGGTCAGCTAAACGTAACGGCCACCCGGGTATTAAGCGATCAGAAGAAAACAAGCGAACTTGCTACAACTCCCGTCGAGCCAACCGGCAACACTACCCGTGCAGTCCGGTCTCCTCGTCTGATATGTCGCATATCAAGTCTAGGGGTGGTAAACGTCAGACCCCAATAACCGATAAGTCATGCCGATGTGAGGCTCATAACGGGTCGAGAAACTACTGGTAACACTTACCAGTAAATCTCTAATCAGCCCAGGCCAGGGACTTCCCTGTTACGGCCAATCGAGCACAGCGCAACATCAACCCCCAATACCGGGAGAGACGAAACCCCTCCTATCGCTCATTGCCTCCATGTGACTCGGGACTGTACCCAAAAACCACCATTTTGCACGCCCTCATGGACGTGGTAAGGTGGAAATCAAAGCACAGTGGGAATCACACAAGACTCTATGACGATCTCGGGTCTACAGACTAACCTGCACAAGTGTTACCAGAGAACTGCCATCTGACGTGAGGTATAATACCATCTGGGAGTTCTCGGAGAGTCCGTACAGTGTACCCAGTCTCCACTGAGCACCCGTATACCATATCTGATGTCAAACACCAATGGATATGGGATCATCCATCGCCCATCTCATGGGTCGAGAAGCGTATACGCTAGTCTACACTGGTATATCGATGCCCCGTCTCGATATACCCATGACTAGGGACCTTGAAGGATGTACTTATGGACTACCATGTCCCCACTAGTATGATCCGCATCATAGTCCAGGTAGTCAAGTACACATCCTAAGGGCTTTACCAACATGTAACTATAAGACAGTATAAAGAGACAAGTATACATGTTAAGCTAAAGAGCAACCAGATAGCATACTATCATATCGAGAAAGAAAGTCATCTCTATATATGTCCAAGCATCCAATATAATATACATCATCTGTACAATACTGGCCTCTAGGGCATACATACAACTAACAATCTCCCACTTGCACTAAGGCCAGCTGCTGTAGTATCGGATACCGAGCATCCCGAAGAGTCTCTCAATCTGTATCTGGGGAATGGCCTTCGTGAGTGGATCCGCTGTGTTATTCTTCGTGTCAACCCTCCTGACCTCGATCTCCCGGCGATCAACTATCTCCCGGATCAGGTGATACCGCCTCAGAATATGCCTGGATCGCTGATGGGACCTGGGTTCCTTGGCCAAAGCCACCGCTCCATTGTTATCGCAATACAAAGGTATTGGATGCTCAATGGATGGAACCACTCCAAGTTCAGTAATGAACTTCTTGATCCAGACAACCTCTTTGGCAGCATCGTTAGCAGCGATGTATTCAGCCTCCATCGTCGAGTCTGCCACGGTTTCCTGCTTGGAACTCTTCCAGCTAACCGCCCCTCCGTAAAGGGTAAAGACAAATCCCGACTGCGACTTAGAGTCGTCCTTAGCACTTTGGAAGCTTGAGTCGGTAAAGGACTCCACTTGGAGTTCTCCGTTACCATACACCAAGAGCATCTCTTTAGTCCTTCGTAAGTACTTGAGAATGCTCTTCACACCTGTCCAGTGACTCTCTCCAGGATCAGCTTGATACCTGCTCACTATACTTAGTGAGTATGCTATATCGGGTCTGGTACACAGCATCGCGTACATGATAGAGCCTACAGCCGAAGCATAAGGTATCCCTTGCATGCGAGCTCTCTCCAAATCAGTCTTGGGAGACATCTCTTTGGAGAGAGTGACTCCAGAGATCTTGGGTAAGTTCCCACGCTTGGATTCTTCCATACTAAACCTCTTCAGTATGGTGTCAATATACCTGGACTGGGACAATCCCAATATCCTTTTAGATCTATCTCTATAGATCCTGATTCCC